>CM073604.1:19647496-22438433 GCA_037074985.1 Solanum bulbocastanum | reverse complement strand
AAGTGTTTAATTTCACCCACTGATTAGGAGGTCTTTGCCCGCAAATCATGTTCACCATGATGTTATGGAAACACTTCTCTGTTTGCTTGATTAACTCTTTCCAATTCGAACACCATTTGATGTATGGGAATGCGGTTGTCATAAGCTTGTAGTTGTCCTTATACACAACATACTTGACTCTAGCGGCATTTGATTTTTTTCCTCCATATTTCCTAGCATACCTATTCTTCCTTATATTCCAACAAATAAATATTGGAGTAGCCTGTAGGATAGTCTTGTGAGCTTTATTGTTGTACTTGGTCGACCATCATTTCATAATTAGCTGAGTGAGGGTGTTGTGGTATGTATTGAGCCCTGCATGTCCAGCAAAGTATCTTCATATATGTTTTGCAAAGTTTCCACTGTTGAAGATATGATCTATGTTGTCCCATCCTGGTCTGTTGTAGCAGTAACACCTTACTGGATCCTTGCCAAACCTCAAAATTTTTTCAATAGTAGGTAGTTTCCCTTTCAATGTCCTCTATAGCAAAAAGGAGCATTTATATGGGATGTTCTTATGCCAAATCAAGGCAAAGAACTTGTTTTTGGCCCTTCTTTCCACTACACCATTTTAGGCCTACGGCCACCCCAATAAAGCGTAGCCTAAACTAGCAAAAAGTGTGGCCTTTGATAAAAGGCTACACTTTTGGACTTTAAGCAACGCTTTTTAGGGGGTGGCCTAAAGAAGCGTAACCTTTGACATTAGGCAACACTTTTTAAATGTCGCCATCACAACTACACTTATAAAGCGTTGCCAAATAGTTATAAGGGCACGCTTTGTAGTGATGCATTAGCGACACCTTTTTTTTTTATTATACTACACTTAAAAGCGTTGCCTTTGTTTTGTTATTGGTCACACTTAAAAAGTGTTGCCTTTTATATCTCATCTAGAGCAACACTTATAAAGTGTAACTTTTCTTATGTACAAGATAAAATTTGTAAGCAATAAGCCACACATTGGACGTCCCTACAGCAACACTTTTGAAGTGTGTCAATGTTGTGTAGAATTTTTGTAGCAACAATTTTTCATTTTTAAGAATAATAGTTTTTATTTGCATATATTCAATAATCACATATAATAATTAAATATATAAGCAATCTAAAGCAAAAAATTAGCTAATAAATAAATCGAAGCTATATACTTCAAATAAACTTGGAGAAACATGTCTTGTACAACCAATACTTAGCAAACATGTCTTCTACAACCAAACTTCGACAAACATGTCTCTACTATCAATAAATTCCACAAAACCAAATGAATTCAAACATATATATATATATATATATATATATATATATATATATATATATATATGACAATAGTACAAAAACTCTACATAATTCACTACAATAGATCGAGTTTACTTCATGCCACTATTCAAATTCAATTACCGGCATTTTCCTGCACATTCAAAATAAAATTACAAGTTAGTGAAATAAATCATGTGTATTTAATATGCTCAAATTCACAGTAAGCCAAACCTATCCATAGCAATAAAGTCACAGCAAAGCCACCATAAACTGAAGCTCTCCAAAACCAACAAATCTAAAATTGAGTCATACCAATAAAGTCAAAGCAAAACTCTCCAAAACTAACGAAACAGAGAGTTGACATTGAAAATTGACCTGTGTTAATCAGTAACCTCCTTTCCAATGTTAATCAAGCAAAAATGTTAATCAGGCAAAACAAATATTTTGAAATCCAATGTTAAAGAAGCTATGAATTAACATTTTGCATAGCAGCTATTCTAATCAGCATTTTGCATAGCAGCTATTCTAATCAGCAAAATATTAAAGCAACTATGAATTAGGCCAAAAAAATTTTGAAAAACTACAACTAGATGCTAATCAGGATTTAGCAGAGGAAGTTTGATCATTTTTACCATCAAACCAGATGTTCATACCAGGAAAACTATTGGTTCCACCAAGCACAAATGCTTCATGATGCGGAAAATTACCAACCACATGACCACCAGAGAAGCTGCAAAAAGACTCACAATAGCCAGCAATTTAAGTTACAGGAACTTTTAAGAGATACAGTTGAAGGAACACATTGCACACTTTCTTATGGTCAGATATACAACACTTTAGGCAGCATAAACCATTATCAATCTATACCTTGCAGTAAGTGGACTACTGTAGTAGTCCCTTATAATGGACTTCCCTTGTCATCCCGAGCACCAGCACACTGAGAAATTCAAATAGGAAGGACAAGTAGCAATAACATTAACATAAATGGAAAACAAAAATACGTCAGACACTGGGAAGTAGCAACAAAATTAAGAGCCTTTATCTTCCATGGCACTCTTACAATACAATCTTGGTACAGTTCTCCAATTATGAAATAAATACCTATTTGCCTGTTCAAAAAAGAAAGGACATGTACCTCCAATTAGAGATACATGCTCAGAATAAGCATATTTAATCTGCTAAAAGGCCTGAACAGAATGATACAACCAACTTTTGCACAAAACTTTCAAAGTTTGGACTGTTCACAGAGCAACTTAAAAGTAGTGTGCATCTTAAATGACGTTCTCTAATAATAACTTGATAAATCTTATTATAGATGTTCAGAGGTTGTAAGACAACCTTTAAAAAGAACAATAGAGACTTTGCTAAGCACATGTATCCACGCTAGAATACCCGAAGCTTTATTTAGTTTCAATAGTATGGTTCAACAATATATCACCAGAAATTGATCAACAGGTAAAAATAAATTGTTGATTCTTCAGAGGCTAACATTGTTGGGGAGAAAGAAGTTCTTATGTGCAGTACTGCATAATATGCTGTGATCAAGTTAAAAAAAAGCATTCAAAGATGAGAGCTACCGGTGATCTGGAAAATGATTCAAATTATACGCTTCTGGGCTGCATACAATAGTTGTTACCTTTTCAAATACAGGGAATTCATCTTTGAACTTGGTACATACAGTTTGCTGAATCTCCTCATTTGTTCCAGGCTCTTGCCACAAGAACTGGTTATAAGGAAATGCTAAAATTTCAAAACCTGAAATAGAACTTTACTGGTTATGTTTATGAACACAAAATATGGTTTAATGGAAATTCATCATAGATTGAAATTGAAGAAATAGACGAATTGGCAACCTTGATCTTTGTACTTCTCATACAAAATATTCAACTCCTTATAGTTTGAATCTACTAAACCACTGCAACGGAAAAAAGATACCACAACATAGGTGAAGACTGTAAAGATTGCCTTTCATAAATTTTATTGATTCATTCCCTATTTATTAAAATATAAATAATAGCTACTTTTAAACTTCAATAAAGCAACACTACCATTGACCTAAGAAAATAGAGGCACTTACAAATTTCAGAGTGGGGAAATATACAAATACTATAATTCTCTCAATCAACAGTATAAGGTGCACATCTGGTTCTCGTTAATTTAAGCTTTTCTTGAGTATGTAGTTATAGATATTTTGATATATCGTCATCAATCAACATCAACAACTAAGACTATCCAAAACTATGTGAACACTAATCTCAAATTTTCATTATTGCTTTCTTTGCAAAAAGACTAAGTTAAATAAGTTTAAAGAACCTGGTAGCAACTTCTTTAGTCAGGGAATCCTAGAAAAGAATGCAGGAGGATCAACGTAACTTAAAATAGAAAGACACCTTTAAGGAATTTTCCAGCTAGCAAAAACATGCAAAGACAAACTAATAAGAATCATAGAAATTAACCCTAAAATGAGTACATCTAGTTTGTGGCAATTAACATTATCATTGTACAGTAAAACATAAATGGACCCAATAGCACAATATTTGACATAATATTCACTATGCAGAAGTAACTAGATCTTAGTCGCACTTATATAACTCATATAAGTCTAATTAGTGAAGTACTTGACACACTTTTAAATGGAAACCAAGTTAACACATGATTGCAGCGATCAAGCAAGACAAAAGGAAAAAGCCAAGACAGAAAATAGATTACTTCACTTACCATTTTGATGCAACATGGACAATAAGAAGAACCTTTCCCCTATAATTGCTCAAAGGTACCTCATCTTGAAGGAATTGTGCATAACAACAATTTGCAGGCATGAAGAATAACCAACAAAAGCTAGTGTAATTTAATTTACTAGAAACAACAAGAATTTTTATTCTGTTATGCCTAGTCCTTTGAACCAAGATTATATATTTGAACTTTTTCTTTCTTCACAACTTTTTTCCATCTACATAGATTTATCATTTCATCTCTATCAAGTTTATATCTCATAAAATCACAACTCTCACGTTACATTTTATAGATATTTAACTATTTATAAACAGTAAAAGTTAGTTGGTCCGTCAATGTACACAGTTAATGAACTAGCCTCTAATCTCAAATTAGAAGGAGCAAGCTATAGGCCTGCACTACTCAACACTCAGAAAATGCAACATCTTATTCTTATACACCAACTTACCAACTACACAAGCTTATCACTTCAAAAGATGCTAGCAATGCAGAATATGAATCAAGATAAGGAAGCATGAGGGAGAAGCAAAGACAACACTATGTACGACCAAGAAATCGTCCCCTTTACATCAGGGCAGTCCATTAAACATTGATGTGCCAAACTTGGTGCAAGAGGTTCTGAGCATTCTCGACTAACCAGTCCAGACCCTATGGATAAGGAAATCACTGACGATAGACATGCCCGAAAATGTAGAAAAGAGGTTCTTAAACAAAGTCCAAAAGGATGTAATCGAAACTTCTCTAAACTAATGATTCTACAACTCATTGGCCCTAAAGAAATATGTGGTGATTTTTTTTCTTACAATCAGACAAGTAAACTTGCACAAACAGAGGAGATATTTTACCCTCCTTAGAATGCAAATCTGAAGATATCATTAGGCCTAGGAGGGAGCTCGATTTCGACTGAGGAACTATCAATGAAGATCTTACTATGGAACTAAAGGGATGGGCATAACCCCAACCTATTGCGCAACCTATTCACACTAGTGGAATGGAATAACTCAACAGTTTTAGCACTATCTGAAACTAGAATGGCTAATAATGATCATATACTCAATAACTTGGACTACACTGATGTATTGTAAGTTTCGGCTACTGGATACTATGGAGGGATTGCCCTGTTTTGGAGGAGCTCCGAGATAACAATTGATTAAATGGTGCTGATTGAATAAGAGCTCCACATTACAATTGAAGTAAGTCCTCAAACTCCTAAATGTCACTTTTCTTTAATTTATGCTAAAAATTCCTACAGATTTAGGAATATTCTTCGGGATAGTCTAAAAAGCATGGCCACTAGAATCTCTGGTCCTTGGCTTATTTGTGGTGACATTAACGAAATAGCTAGCTCTTCCATAACAACCTGAAAGCCTCCCTAATCAAATGAATTTAATGAGATTCTTAAGTAAGAAGAGGATTTCTGGAAGATAAAATCTAGAGTCCTATGGCTTAATGATGGCGATGCAAATACAATTTTTTCTTCCATATCTTCACTATTAACAGGAGATGTAAAAATAAAATATTAGGCTTAAACGACACCATCGGTAATTGGACCTTTGATACTAACACTGTATCCAATACTATCTTATCTCACTTCCAAAAAATCTACACTACCGGGTTGAATCATAGTAAAGTTACTAAATTTCCTCATGTAATTATATATTTTGTTGTTTAAAGTTTAATTTGAATTTAAGACGTTGGTTCTTCACAAGAGAATTCAGTTATTTCATCCTCAAACCTTCTTGATCACATGGACTACATAGAGAATAAAATGGGGGCACACATTTACTTTGAAGATTTCTTTACTTGCTCAACTTTCAAGCTTGTAACTAATATAGTAGGGATACTTAGGATACCTTTAATTTCTATATATTGATATGATCAAGCAATGGTGAAAATTTAACTTTCTCTTCACAAATTTGTTTATTCAAGTTGGATAAAATAAATCAACAAACACCCACGACAAAGAACCATCTGATAGGTGTCTACTACTATAAGCCAGAATCCCTTCTAGTCTATTTAAGAAGCTCGAGTTTCATAAACGAGTAAAGGAAAAGCATGAACAACATACTATAAATAAGAATGAAATGAAAACCTACATTATCATGGACGATTCCAATCCGAATCAGCTTATCAATTTAAGGAAAAATAGAAATTCTCATGCTTAATTAATGGCTATTGCCCACGACAAAGAATCAACTAATGGGTGTAATACTATAACAAGCTAGAATCCAAAAAATCAACAACACAAGAAAATCAAAATCCACCCCCACATAATAAACCCAGATGCAACAAATTAAGACTTTTAAAGGTAGAAATTTCTACCTAATAAACTCTATTCCGATAAAACCCTTTCGATGTGATGAAGCTTTAAGATATCATCTTCCTTGTTCTGTTTAATAATTTAAAGGAAAATTTAGTCGTACTCTTTGAACTCATTTATCCCCAATTTTTCAAGTAATTTCTGAACTTTGTCGTTCTCTCCACCATTGTAGTCTCTGGGAATTCTTATGCTTCCACCAGTTTCCAAGAAGATTGAGTCAATTGTCTCCACCAGATGCCTCATCTCCTCCATTTCTCTTTTCTTTTCGTTGCCTCGATAGGTGAACAACGACAAAATCGTAAGAGATTTCTGTATGCCGCGATAACCAAAGAGAAAATCATGAATGGAGCTAAAAGAGCTTCGATTTGGAATTTTCGTTTCTTAAAAGATATTGAAAAATCAAAGAAGTATTTTGAAATCATTCTTTGTTTTGTGAAAAATCCTTACTTTATGTTTTGATTCAACAAATACCTGTTAATTTTGGAGAAAATCCATTTTTACAAAAGCCTTGAAAAGTTTCAGATCTAGGGCAAATAGAATCTCTTTTAGAGACTTGGAATTTTTTTTTTATTGTTTAAATTTTCTTTTTGACCAAATAAAAATGGGAGGGAGAGTAAATTTTGTTGGAGGAAATATAATGTTTTAGTGAAAACTATAAGGCCACACTTGGTAAGTGATGTTTTTATAATTATAAAAATAACACGCTTTAAAAGTGTAGTCATATATAAATAGGTGTAGCACACTTTAAAAATAGTACACGTTAATGTTTTATGATTTATTAATTTTTTTTTTTTGGCCAGTAAAAATGGGAGGGAGAGTTAAAAATATTAGAGGGAATATAATATTTTAATGAAAATTTTAAGGCCACACTTATAATGTGTTGTTTTTTCAATTATAAAAATAAGACACTTTAAAAGTGTGGCCATATATGTAAATAGGTGTTGCCAATTATATCATATTGTAACAACACTTACAAAGTGTAGCTTATACCATTAAAGAGTACACTTTTGAAGTGTTGCCAATATTATCGTAGCTAAAAGTTAAAAACTTTGGCTACGCTTTAAAAGCATTCCCAAAACTACTTTAGGCAACACTTTACAAACGTAGTCTAGAATTAGTGTTGTTGTAGACCTAAAATGGTGTAGTGTTCCCTCAGCTCATTCTATGCAGAGGAGCAACTGAAGCTTCCTCCATTATTAGGTTTCCATATTGCTTGGTCAGGTACTCTTTTCTGATATTGTGAGTGAATGTCAAGGATACTAGTTATTAAGTTGTGAGAAGCCTGCTTTCTTACCATCTGCTCATTCTACTAGCCCTCACTTAGGAAATCTGCCACACTTATGTTTTTGAATCTCTTTCTTTCATTAGAGAAGTTAGCTAGGGGGCCAATTCCTTTCCAATTATCCCACCAGAAGGAACAATTTCCATAATTAATTTTCTATTGTATGTGCTCCTCAATCTTGAATTTGTTGTGCATTAATTGCTTCAAAATTAAAGATTCACTTGTATCCCATTTCTTGCTTATGAGGTTTGACCTCTGGCAGTATTTATCTCTCAAGAACTCTCCCCAAAGGGTTTGCTTAGATATATCTTTTAGATTTTTTATCCAAATACCTCCTTCCTCATATGGGAATATAAGGTTTCTCCATGAAGCCCAATGGTATTTTTTCCTTCCTTCTTTCCATCCCCAGAAAAAATCAACCATAATACTCTGGATTTGTTTGATGACTTCAGTGGGAGGAGAGATGTTAGAAATTAAGTGAATAGGCATGGACTGTAACACATGTTTGATAAGAGTTTTTCTGCCTCCATAACTTAAACTCTCTGCCTTCCAACCTGTAACTCTATTAATCACTTTGTTGATGAGATAAGAGAAGTAAATGTTCCTAGGTCTTCCAATGTATAAGGGACATTCAAGGTAAGTAAGAGGACCTTCCCTCTGTTTGTATCCAGTGAGTCTTTTAATTCTTTCCTTGGTGTTGTTGAAGGTATTAGGATGAACCATTAATTGGCTTTTGTCCTTTTTCATTAATTGCTCGAAAGTATCCTCATATGTGTGCTGAGTGTGCATAATCAGTTCAAGGGATCTCTTCCTGCCAGAGGGGAATATAATGATATCATCTGCAAAGCTCTCTTTTCCATAAAGAAACCATGAAAGTTAGAGTTATTTTGAATTCTGTTAAAGGATCTTGAGAGTACCTCAGCCCCTAAAATAAATAGGGCAGGTGATAATGGATCCCCTTGTTTTAGACCTTTAGTAGATTGAAAGAAACCATACCTTTTCCCATTCATAATAATTGAGTGCCAATTGTTTCCCATGACCCTCCACACCATATCAATGAAGACATCCTCAAATCCCATTTTCCTAAGTACCAGACATATGTAAGGCCAAGAAAACCTATCACATGCCTTAGACATATCAAGTTTAATGACTACATTACTCCTAATATTAGGCTTCTTGATCTGGTGAATGATCTCCTGAGCTAGCATAATATTCTCTTAAATGCTTCTCCCTTTAACAAGCCCAGCTTGATTGAGAGATATTAGGTTAGGTAATAACTGCCCCAGTCTCAAACTAAGCAATTTGGAGATGATCTTGTTGATGAAATTACTGAGGCTGAGGGTCTGAACTAAACAATTTTATTAGGATTATTCACGTTGGGTAGCAGCACAATACAAGAGTGGGAAAAATACTTTGGAAGTATTTGCTCACTGAAGAAGGCCAAAGTGACCTCCAGGAGGTCATGTTTGATGATTTCCTAGCACTTCTGAAAGAAACATCCATTCATGGCATCTGGTCCTGCAGCAGTGTTGGGGTTCATTGAGAAGACCACTTCTTTGAATTCATCCATAGTAGGGATGGCAGTAAGCATAGTATTTTGTTCTTGATTGATCATTCTGGGAATGCACTCAAGAGGTCCTTCATAGATAAACTTATCCTCCCTTGTAAAGTTATTGAGAAAATGATCACAAGCTTCTTTGCAATGTTCTTATCTCCTTGTATTCATTCCCTATTATATCTTAAAATTTTGTGAATACAAATTTTCCTTCTTCTCCCTCTTATTAAAGAGTGAATGTACTTGGTGTTACTATCCCCTTCTTTAAACCATTGCAATTGGGTTTTTTGTTTCATGATGGATTTCTCCAACTTCAAGAATCTGATGTATTCAGCATTGGTCTCATGAAATGTGCTTCTGTTCTACTCTGTATTGTTCTGTATGAATTGAAGACTTCTTCAGCAGCCTTTACTCTTTGTTCATACTCCTTAACTTGAGCAAAAATGTCACCAAATTCTCCCTTAGACCACTCCCTAAGAGTACAGGACAACCTTTTGAGTTTTTGATGAAATCTCCACATAGTGTTACCTTCTAGCTTCGTATCCCAAAAGGTTTGAACAATATCTATAAACATAGGTTGATCAATCCAGCAATTGAGAAATTTGAAGTATTTAATATGAACCTCATTTCTATCATTCATCTTTATGAGCAGAGGACAATGGTCTAATCCTATAGAGGGGAGGTGAATGATAGTGGTCTGAGGCATGTTTTCCAGCCAGGAGTCATTAACCATGGCCTTGTCAAGTCTCTTCCAGACCCTATTGTATATACCCTTATTATTTGACCATGTAAATTTCTGACCACTGAAACCAAGGTCAATAAGGCCACAAGCCTCAATCACAATAATGAAATCCAGGCTTTTCTTCATATCTTAAGTTACACCCCTTAACTTTTCATCTGTTGAAGTAATCACATTGTAATCCCCTACTGCACACCAAGATGAATTGGCTCTGGCAGTAGCTTAGTAAAGGATTATGTCCCAGAGGGGTCTTCTAAGATGGTCTTTACATTTGGCATACATAAATGTACTAATGTACCTAGTATGTAGTTCATTATGAACAATTTCACAAGTGATTTGCTGTTCATCCTTCTCTACCATGGTGCAGTCTATCCAAGTTCCAAAACAACCAGATCTTACCATTGTAGTTACTCCTAGCATGTTCCATTGCCAGCAGATGCTTGAAAGTCTGAATATGAGTGTTGTCTGAGAAAGGTTCCAAAATAGCCATAATAGATATATGATGCATCTTTTTTAGCATGTTGAGTCTTTCCATAACACCTTGGGTGTTAATTCACCTTACATTCCAAATAATTGTATTTATCATTGGGAAGATTTGGAAGTGAAAAGCGTTGTATTTGGTCTGCCTGAAGTGACAGTGCTAATCTCTTGCTTTTTGAAATGAAATTTGTCATGATGAAAACCTCTTGGAGAAAGATTTTGATTAGCTACTACTTGTTGGATTTCATCTTCCATACTGTGATCTTTCAGAGGACTAAAAGCTTTGATCAAAAGCTCACATGTCTCTTCTTCCTCATCAGTATCCTGTAAAGACTTATTATCCGGTCTATTTCATTTTCAGAGTTCTCCACAGCATATTCATCAATAAAGGGGATAGTGTTGGTTTGATAGGTACTATGCCTTTTATCAGGAGGTACAATAGGGGGTTGAGTCATGTACTGGACCTATAGAGGAGTAATATTCATATTGTGTTGGTCATCTACCATAATAAACTTTTTACACACTTCATCATTCCTCTGTTCCTTTTGTTGGTCACTCTCTTGCTGTTTGGTCTGTCTCCTTTTTTTTTCCTTCTCTTCTTTTCTTGCTAGGCTTGTTTTTTCTCTTGGGAGTGCCTCCTTGGTTACTAGTACTAGCTTTGTTTCCCATATCTTTTGCCATTGCTCCCTTTTGTTGATTCTCCATAGGTCTTTCCTCAAAATTCTATTTTTCCTTGTCCTCTTTTGAGGCTGCTTGGTACTGTACTCCTATTTGGTTTTGCTGTTGAGCTTGTCGAGACTGAAGAGTATGTTGCTGAGTTTTAGTGGTATCAGAGGCTCTATAGTCCATCCTATGGTCATCATGTATCCCTCATGCAGAATATGAGTCAAATTCCCCCATTTGGTCACCCCTTCTTGCAAGTTAGTGTGTTTCTCCTGACTTCCCCCATCCATCCCTCATTCAACTTAATCATTCTCATTAGCAATATAAGTATTTCGTTTTGTGGGGATTGGGAGCATTGAGTCAATACCTGTGGTTTTGTTGATGTTCTTGTTTCCTTGTTGATTGCCTTGAGTGTTTTTGTTATGATTTGCCTGCTGTTTGTGTTGTTTTTCTGAAGTTTGTGTCCCCCTATTGTTGATAGGTTCCTCCTTTTCTATATTTTGGTTTTCCTACATGTTCAGGTAAGTAAAAGAGTTATGATTAATGGTGTTAGATGTACCTGTATGCTGTTGTGGATGATGATGATGATCCTTCGCCATCCTGCTTTGTGCTGAAGTTGATCTCCAAGTTGTTTTCTATATCTTGTCTTCTTGCTGCTTATTGTTTCTCCTTTTCTGTACTTGCCATTCTTGTTCTTTTTGTTTCTCAGGTTGTTTTTGTTTGTTTCCTTCCATGTAGTTTTGGTTTTGCTTCTCTTTTTGTTCTTTGGTTTTGGTTTGCTTGTTTTTTTTTCTATGCTACTCCTGTTCCCCCTTATCCTTTTCTTTTTTCTATGTTTCCAATTTCTTCCTCCTCTTAAACTCCTTATCTCTTATTTTGAAATTGCACTCCTCTATCATATGCCCCTGGTGTCTGTAGTATTCACAATAAAGAGGGATATTTTCATACACAATAGGTTGCCATCTCCTTATAGTGATATCCTCATCATCCAGCCCTATCCAGATATGTTAGGGTCTAGCTTTTGTTAAGTCCACTTGAACTTTTACCTTGGCCCTAATGGCTCTGATCCTCTTAATAGATGTTGTGTCAAGATAAAGGACTTTGCCTATAGAAGATAGAGGTGTTATAAACTCCTTCTTGAAACAATGCCATGGTAGGCCTGGAAGTAAAGCCAATATAAGAACAATAGGGGTTTCTTCCTCAGGTCTAAAATTAGAAGTCCATGCTTGAATTCTCATAATTTTACCTTCAATGGTCATTCTTTACTATGTCCAAATATTGTTGTAGTCCAGTTCATTCTCCAAATCAATAAACACATGTCTTGCATTATAATGAACTATATTGACCCGCCCATTCAGTTGAGTTTGCATAATGAAACTCTTTCTAAAAATCTCTACTTTAGGCATAGTGTTAGTGAATTTACCCACCATGGTGTATTTGCAATCTGGAGCCAGTGTAGTCATGAAGCCCTTCATGTCATAAATGACAGCAGGCAGCCCTTGTTTTGTTGTATGTCTAGGAGGCACCAGTTCATTGGGAGTTGTATTCATAGCATGGCTTTGCCTTATTCCTGCAGCCATGGTTTGAACTATAGTATAAGGTGCAGACTCTTCCCTCTGATCAAGTTTGGTACTCTCGTAAGGTTGATTAAGGTGGCTGTTTTGCTGGTTTCTTTGATTGGGGGGGATATGTTTTTCAAAAGTACTAGAAATCTTTGGGAAGGCATTGTGATAGTTATTGTGATTGCTATTTCCATCTTGTAGCACCTGTTGTGTTTGCATTATTTTGTCTTTCCTTCCCTGTACATGTTTTATGATGTTAACTCTATTTTGCCCTTTTATAGCTACCACCAAAGGGACATTACTACTACTTGAGTTTGCAGCATTATGGTTAGTGATAAAATTAGTTAATTTACCTAGCTGGGATTCCATAGCATTGAAGTATTGGGCTTGTAAGTTGATGATCATGGCTGTTGTACCTGCACATTAGTGTTATCAATAAAATTATAAGAATTAACATCCTTACCTGAATTTTGCAGATTTTCCTGTCTTGTGGCCACCTCATTGGGTTTAATCCCGAATGAGAATTGAGAGGAATTCTCAAGACCTAGCACTTCCATGAATGCCTGGCCATTCTTGACTTTATTCTCCTTAATTCCTTCTAACTTCTGTTTCTGGTTCTCATCATACATGCCACTAACCTGATTCTCCTCTGTATGTTTAGCATGCTTCCGATCATTGGAGTCCTCCTGAGTAGATGGGGAGTTCCCCTGTAGGTTGGTTTCCTGTCTACCTAATAGTTCAAGAGTTTCAGGCCGACTATTGTTCATGTATTGAACTTGAATTCCACCTAAGCTCGCTAGAATTTCTTCATGAGTTAGTTCCTTAGTTAACTCAGTGATTATATCATTAAGAAATAGTTCATTGCCCTTATGATACTTCCTTTCAGCTATCTCTTCGTCCTTTCTAACATTTTTCTCGATCACACAACCGAAAGTATAATTGCTGGCAATTTGACCGTCCATTTTGCTTGAAATTGATTGGGATGCACCTCATCACTAGAAGGGTAATCCCTAGTTCTCAAGCCTTCAAGAATTGGTTGGGAAGTATCTAGAATTTGAAGGCACGTCTAAGGCGATTTGGTTGAGATTCTTCCAAAATTCACCTCCCCAGATCTCCTAATTTGCAAGAGAGAATCACTTGAAATTTTAATATGTTGTACTTCTTGATTAGGAGATTCATTCCCCATAAGCAGTTTTTCGTGAATCAAATTAGAATGATCTGGTGAAATAATTATTTGACTTCCTTCTAACTCCTTCTTTGAACTCGTGTTCATCACTTCTTCATTATGCGAATTCACAAACGTATCAGATGAATTAGAGGGTAATTCTTGCTGGGATTTGTAGCTATGATCCACGCGCCCTTGTTGCGACTGGTCCGGCTGGCTGGGGACGCCTTCGGTGGCTTACGCGCCATTTCAGTAGCTCCTGCTAGCCATTGGTGAAATAGCCATTATGCTATATTTTTGGGAGCATTCAGCTTAGAGAGGGAGTGTAGAGAGAAAAAAATTGGGAAATAGGGAGGCGATATATTTAGAGTTTAAGATTTAGGGTTTTGGGTTTAAGATTTAGGGTTTAGGGTTCAGAGGGTAGGGTTTTGGATTTAGGATTTAGGGTTGAGAGTTTAGGGTTTATGGTTAAGGGTTTAGGGTTTAGGTATTAGGTTTTAAAGTTTAGTGCTTTGGGTTTAATGTTAGGGCTTAGGGTTTAGGAATAGGGTTTAGGATTTAGGGTTTTGAGTAGTATGTTTAGGGTTTAGGGGTTAGGATTTAGGGATAGGGTTTATGGTTAATGGTTTAAGGTTTAGGGTTTAGAGTTAAGGGTTTAGGGTTTTACAGTTTTGACCTTTAGGTTTTGGGTTTAGGGTTTAGGTTATAGGGTTTAGGATATGGATTTAGATTTTAGGGTTTAAGGTTTAGGTTTAGAGTCAGGATTTACGGGTAAGAGATTAGGATTTAGGGTTTAAGGTTTTAGGGTTTAGGTTAAGGGTGTAGGATTTAAGGGGTAAGGTTTAGAGTTAAGTGGGTAGGGTTTAGGGTTTAGGATTTAGGGTTAAGAGTTAAGGGTTTATGGTTAAAGATTTAGGGTTTAGGTATTAAGTTTCAGGGTTTAGTGTTTTGGGTTGAGTGTTTAGGGTTTAGGATTTGGGAATAGGGTTTAGGGTTTAGGGTTTAGGGTTTTGGGTTTAGTGTTTAGGGTTTTGGGTTATATGTTTAGGGTTTAGGGGTTAGGATTTAGGGTTTAGGGTGTATAGTTTAGTGTTTAGGGTTTAGGATTTAGAGTTAAGGGTTTAGGGTTTACAATTTCTAGTTTTTGGTTTTGGGTTTAGGGTTTAGAATAAGGATTTAGGGTTTAGGTTTAGACTTATGTTTTAGGGTTAAGATTTTAGAATTTAGGGTTTTGGGTTTTAGGGTTTAGGTTTAGGGTTTAGGGCATTGGATAAAGGCTTAGGGTTTAGGGTTTAATGATTAGTGTGTTAGGTTTAGGGTTTAGGGTTTTGGGTTAGGGTTTAGGCTTTTTGGTTTAGGGTTTAGGTTTTAGGGTTTAGAGTTTATATTTTAATGTTTATATTCAAGGGTTTGTGATTTAGGTTTTAGGGTTTTGGGTTTTGGATTTATGGTTTAGGGTTTGAGGTTAGGTTTTATAGTTTATAGTTTAGGGTTTATGTTTTAGAGTTTAAGGTTTTGATTTTAGGGTTTTGGGTTTTTGGTTGAAGTTTTAGGTTTTGGGTTTAGGGTTTAGCATTAGGGTTTAGGGTTTAGGGTTTATGGTTTAGGTTTTAGGGTTTTGAGTTGTAGGTTTAATGTTTAGGAGTTCGGATTTAGGGTTTAGGTTTTAAGGTTTTGACTTGTAGGTTTAGTGTTTAGGTGTTAGGATTTAGTGTTTAGGGTTTAGAGTTTATGTTTTAGGGTTTAGGAGTTAGTCTTTAGTGTGTAGTGTTAAGGGTTTATAGTTTAGGATTTAGGGTTTAGGATTTTGAGTTGTAGGTTTTGGGTTTAGGGTTTAGGGTTTAGGCTGATATAGGATTTAGTCTTTAATGTTTAGGGTTTACAATTTAGCATTTAGGGTTTAGGGTTTGGAGTTTTGATTTAGGGTTTAGGGTTTAAGGCTTAGGGTTTATGGTTTATGAGTTAATGTTTAGAGTTTATGGTTTAGGGTTTAGGGTTTAGGCTTTAGTGTTTAGGATTTAAGGTTAGGAATTTAAAATTTATGGTTTAGGGTTTAGAGTTTAACATTTTGAATTAAGGATTTAGGGTTTAGGGGTTAACAATTAGATTTTAGGTTTTACGATTTACGGTTTAGGATTTTGGGTTTAGAGTTTAGAGTGTAGGATTTCTTATTTAGGTTTTATGGTTATGGGTTTAGGGTTTGGATATTTGGTTTTGGGATTAGGGTTTAGGGTTAGTATTTAGGGTTTTGGATTTAGGGTTTTGAGTTGTAGGTCTAGGGTTTAGGGGTTAGGATTTAGGGTTTAGGGTTTAGATTTAATGGTTTAGGTTTAGGGTTTAGGGTTTAGGGTGTTGGATTTAGGGTATACAATTTAGGGTTTACGAATTAGGGTTTTGAGTTATAGGTTTTCGGTTTAAGGGTTAGGATTTAGGGTTTATGGCTTAGAGTTTTTATACAGGGTTTACATTTAGGGTTTAGGGTATAGGGTATAGCTTTTAGGGTTAAGGGTTTAGTGTTTGGAGTTGTAGGTTTAAGGTTTTGGTTTTAGGGTTTAGGGTTTAGTGTTTAGTGTTTATGGTTTAGGGTTTTGAGTTTATGATTTATGATTTAGGGTTTTGGGTTTAGGGTTTAGGATTTAGTCTTTAGGCTTTAGTGTTCAGGATTTAAGGTTTAGAGTTTAGGATTTTAGGTTTAGGGTTAAAATTTTTGGATATATGTTATAGGATTTAGGATTAGGGTTAGGGTTTAGTGTTTAGGGTTTAACATTTGGTCTTTAGGATTTAGGGTTTAAGATTTTGAGTTTAGAATTTGGGGTTTAGGGTTTTGGATTTAGGGTTTAGGGTTCAGGGTTTATGATTTAGGGTTTAGGGTTTAGATTTTAGGGTTTAGGGTTTAATGTTTTAGGTTTTCGGTTTAGGTTTTAGGGTTTAGGGTTTTGACTTTATGGTTTTTTTTTAGTTCTTGGAATTTTAGGTTTACGATTTAGTGTTTATGTGTTATGGTTTAGGGTTTACGACTTAGGGTATATTTTTGATGGTTTAGGGTTTTTCAATTTAGGCTTTAGTGTTTATGGTTTAAGGTTTAGAGTTTAGGATTTAGGGTTTAGGGTTTAATGTTTAGATTTAGGGTTTAGGGTTAGGGTTTAACATTTAAAGTTTAAGGTTTAGGGTTTAGGGTTTAGGATTTAAGGTTATGGTTTAGGGTTTAGGTTTTTGGATTTATGGTTTAGTGTTTAGGGTGTAGGGTTTAGGATTTAGGATTTAGGGTTTAAGGTTTAGGGTTTAGGGCTTAGGGTTTAGGATTTAGGGTTTAGAATTTAGGATTTATAGTTAAGGGTTAAGGATTTAGGTATTAGGATTTTGGCTTTAGGGTTTTGGGTTTAGTTTTTAGGGTTTAGGGTTTTGGGTTAGGTTTTAGGGTTTAGAGTTTGGAGTTGTTGGTTTAGTGTTTAAGGGTTAGGATTTAGGGTTTAGGATTTAGAGTTTTTGGTTTAGGGCTGAAGGTTTAGGGTTTAGGGTTTAGGATTTAGGCTTTAATGTTTAGGATTTAAGGTTAGGAGTTTAAAATTTAGGGTTTAGGGTTTAAATTTTTTTATTTAAGGTATAGAGTTTATGATCAGCGTTAGGGTTTAGTATTTTGGGTTTAACATTTGGAGTTTAGGATTCAGTGTTTAGGGTTGAGGGTTTAAAATTTAGAGTTTAGGATTTCGGGTTTAGGGTTTTGGATTTAGGGTTTAGGGTTTAAGGTTAGGGTTTACTGTTTATCATTTAGGGTTTAGGTTTTATGGTTTAGGGTTTAATATTTAAGGTTTAGGGTTTAGATTTAAGGTTTAGGGTTTAGGGTTTAGATTTTAGGATTCATGGTTTATTGCTTAGGATTTAGGGTTTGGAGTTTTAGATTTAAGATTTATTTATTTAATTTATTTGAACAATCGTTGGTGGGGTCAAGGGCTTAGTAACACCCCAAAGCATTAGCATGAATTAAAACAAAGCAGATTATAAGGAGGGTGGCATAAACCTAACCTCCGATCCTATGGTGCTTCATCAGTCGACCCTCATACTAAGGCTAGTCACTTGATCCCCGTACTAACAAGAAACCTAGGAACTAAGCACCTAAGTAGAGGACTCTTCTCGATATAGAGAAACTAGGAAATATAAATAAGGGAGACTATCCCCTTAGAGTAAACAAGAGACTAAACTTATGAAGCAGAACTAATTAAAACCTAGGTAGATAGAGACAAGAAATGAACCATACTAGGGGGTTCCTTGATCTTATTGATTTTCCTTCTCTAGAAATTTCCCATTTTGAGTAAGTCTAGCTGGTAATAAGCTCTTGCTTCCTTGGGTAGTTGTCAATTGCTGCAATATATTTGAGGACTTGTAATTTTGTGACTTTTTATGATAGAGAATCTGCAACAGAATTAGCTTCTCTATAACTGTGTTTACAGCTAAAGCTGTGAGTCTGCCTGGTAAGCTCTCAAAGCTGTTGTACTTGTGTGTTGATACTCAGTGGAGGTTTTGTTTTGAGCAAGATCTAGTCCACCAGTAGCTGTGAATCCACCACCAAAATAACCCTCCTGTATCCCATTTGAAGTGTCCAGGTCATGCCAAATATAGCTGCTTCGACTTTAGGATGATTGCTAGTCCCCTCTCCAAGAGGTGAAGTAAAAGCTAAGACCATTTCCCTATTGTGATCTCTGATAAGGTTTAAGGTTTAGGGTTTATGGTTTATGGTTTAAGGTTTAGAGCTTAGGGTTTATTCTTTATGGTTTAGGGTTAAGAGTTTAGATTTTACTATTTATGGTTTAAGGTTTAGTGTTTAGGATTTAGGGTTTAGGGTTTAGGATTTAATTTTTGGATTTAGGGTTTAGGGTTTACGATTAGGGTTAGGGTTTAACATTTAAAGTATAGGGTTTAGGATTTAGGGTTACGGTTTAGGGTTTTGGTTATAGGATTTAGGGTTTAGTGTTTAGAGTGTAGGATTTACGATTTAGAATTTAAGGTTTTGGGTTTAGGATTTAGGGCTTAGGATTTAGGGTTTAGATTTTAGGATTTATGGCTAAGGGTTAAGGATTTAGGTATTAGCTTTTAGGGTTTAGGGTTTTGGGTTTAGTGTTTAGGGCTAGGGTTTAGGGTTTAGGATTTAAAGTTTAGGGTTTAGGATTTTGAGTTGTATGTTTAGTGTTTAAGGGTTAGGATTTAGGGTTTAGAGTTTATGGTTTATGGTTTAGGGTTTAGGGTTTTGAGTTATAATCTTTGAGTCTAGGGATTCAGGTATAGGGTTTATTATTTAGTGTTTATGGTTTAGTATTTAGAGTCTAGGGTTTAGGGTTTAGGGTTTATGGTTTAAGGTTTTAGGGTTAAGGGTTAAGGGTCTAGGGTTTAATGTTTTGGTTTTAGAGTTTAAGATTAAGGGTTTAGGGTTTAAGGTTTATGATTTAGAATTTTGATTTAGGGTTTAAGGTTTAAGGTTTAGGGTTTAGGGTTTAGGGTTTAGGGTTTAAGGTTTAGGGTTTAGGGTTGTTGTTTAGGGTTTAGGGTTTAGGGTTTAGAGTTTAGCTTTAAGAGTTTAGGGTTTTAGGTTTAGATTTTAAGGTTTAGGGTTTAGGGTTTGATGTTTAGGATTTAGGGTTTAGGGTTTGGAGTTGTAGGTTTAAAGTTTAGGGTTTAGGGTTTAGAATTTAGGGGTTATGGTTTATTAATTAGGGTTTAAGGTTTAGTTTTTAGGGTTTAAGGTTTAGGGTTTGGAGGTGTAGGTTTAAGGTTTATGGTGTATGGTCTATGGTTTATGGTTTAGGGTTTAGGGTTTATAGTTTAGGTTTTATTGTTTATGATTTATGGTTTAGGTTTTAGGCTTTAGTGTTTAGGGTTTAGGGTTTAAAGTTTGGATTTAGGATTAGGGTTAGGGTTTAACATTTTAAGTGTAGGATTTAGGGTTTAGGATTGATGGTTAGGGTTAAGGGTTTAGAGTTTAGTATTTAGGGTTTAGGGTTTAGGGTGTACGGTTTAAGGTTTAGGAGTCCGTGTTTAAGCTTTAGAGTTTAGGGTTTAAGATTTTACGATTTGGAGTTTAAGGTTTATGGTTAATGGTTAAGGGTTTAGGTGTTAGGTTTTATGTTTTAGGGATTTTAGTTTTGGTTTTAGGGTTTAGGGTTTAGGGTTAGCATTTAAGTTTTAATGTTTTAGGATTTGGGGTTTAGGAGTTAGGATTTAGGGTTTAGGGTTTGGAGTTTATGGTTTATGGTTTAGGGTTTAGGGTTTTGGTATTAGAATTTACGGTTTAGTGTTTAAGGTTTAGAGTTTAGGGTGTAGGATTTAGGGTTTAGTGTTTAAAGTTTGGATTTAGGGTTTAACATTTAGAGTTTAGGACTTTGTGTTTAGGGTTTAGGGCTTAACATTTATGGTTTAGGATTTAGGGTTTATGGTTTAACATTTAGAGTTTAGGATTTAGGGTTTAGGGTGTAGGGTGTAGGCTTTTAGGTTTAGGATTTGGGGTTTAGAGTTAAGGTTTTATGGTAAAGTATTTAGCGTTTAGGGTTTAGGTTTTAGGGTTTTGGGTTTCGTGTTTAGTGTTTAGTGTTTAAGGTTAGGGTTTAGGGTTTTTGGTTAAGTGTTTAGGGTTTAGGGTTTAGGGATTTGGGCTTAAGGTTTAGGGTTTTTGGTTTAGGGTTTAGGGTTAGGGGTTCAGATTTAGGTTTTAGGGTTTATAGTTTATGGTTTATGGTTTAGGGTTCTGGGTATAGTGTGTAGGGTTTAGGGTTAAGAATAAGGTTTAAGGCTTTTGTGTTTAGTTTTAGGGCTTAGGGTTAAGAGTTTAGGTTTTAGGGTTTAGGTTTAGGGTTTTGGGCTTAGGTTTTGAGGTTTCGGGTTTAGGGTTTAAGATTTAAGGTTTAAGGTTTAGGGTTAAGGTTTTAGGTTCAAGGTTTAAGGTTTAAGGTTTAGGGTTTAGGTTTTAGGTTTAAGGTTTAGTGTTTTGGGTTTAGGGTTTGGTGTGTAGGTTTAGGGTTTAGGGTTTGAGGTTTATGGTTCAAGGTTTATAGAGTTGAGTTTAGTGCTTATGGTCAAGGATTTAGGATTTAGGTTTTAGGATTTTAGGTTTTGGGTTTTGGGTTTTGGGTTTAGGGTTTAAAGATAGGGTTTTGGGTTTAAGGTTTGGGTTTGGGGTTAGGATTCAGGGTTTATAGTTAAGAGTTTAGGGTTTATGGTGAAGTGTTTAGGGTTTTGGGTTTCGGGTTTGAGTTATAGGTATATGGTTTAGGGTATAGGGTTTAGCATTTAGGGCTTAGGTTTTAGGTTTTATTGTATAAAGTTTTGAGTTAGAGGTTTAGGGGTTAGGGGTTAGGATATAGGGTTTAGGGTTTAAAGTTTATAGTTTAGGGCTTATTATTTCGTGTTTAGGGTTTAGAGTTTAGGATTTAGGGTTTAGGATTTTGAGTTGTAGGTTTTGGGCTTAGGGTTTAGGGTTTGTGTTTTAGGTCTTAGGGTTTAGGGTTTAGGGTGTTGGATTTAGTGTTTAGTATTTCAGGTTTAGAGTTTTGGATTTAGGATTTAGGATTTAGAGTTTTTATTTAGCGTGTAGGGATTAGGGTTTTGTGTTAAGGATTAGGGTTAAAGTTTAGGGTTTAGGATTTATTGTTTGGGGTTTAGGGTCTAGTGTTTAGGATTTATGATTTTGGGTTAGGGTTAAGGGTTTAGATTTTAGGGTTTAGTTTTTAGCATTTAGGTTCTAAAGCTTAGGTTTAGTGTTTGAGTTTTAGGGTTTAGGGCTTAAGGTTTAATGTTTATTGTTTAGGGTTTGGAGTTGAAGGTTTATGACTTAGGGTTTATGGTTTATGGTTTTAGGCTTTAGTGTTTAGGGTTTAGGGTTTAAAGTTTGGATTTAGGACTAGGGTTAGGGTTTAACATTTAAAGTGTAGGATTTAGGGTTTAGGATTGAGGGTTAGGGTTAAGGGTTTAGGGTTTAGTATTTAGGGTTTAGGGTATAGAGTGTACAGTTTAGGGTTTAGGAGTCCGTATTTAAGCTTTAGAGTTTAGGGTTTAAGATTTTACGATTTGGAGTTTAAGGTTTATGGTTAATGGTTAAGGGTTTAGGTGTTTGGTTTTAGATTTTAGGGTTTTTAGTTTTGATTTTAGGGTTTAGGGTTTAGGGTTAGCATTTAAGTTTTAATGTTTTAGGATTTAGTGTTTCCAGTTTTAGGTTTAGGATTTAGGTTTTAGGATTTAGGGTTTAGGGTTTAGAGTTTATGGTTTATGGTTTAGGGTTTTGGTATTAGAATTTAGGGTTAGTGTTTAGGGTTTAGAGTTTAGGGTGTAGGATTTAGGGTTTAGTTTTTAAAGTTTGGATTTAGGGTTTAACATTTAGCGTTTACGGCTTTGTGTTTAGGGTTTAGGGCTTAACATTTATGGTTTAGGATTTAGGGTTAATGGTTTATGGTTTACGATTTAACATTTAGAGTTTAGGATTTAGGGTTTAGGGTGTAGGGTGTAGGGTGTAGGCTTTTAGGTTTAGGATTTAGGGTTTAGAGTTAAGGTTTCACGGTAAAGTGTTTAGCGTTTAGGCTTTAGGTTTTAGGGTTTAGGGTTTTGTGTTTAGTGTTTAGTGTTTAGTGTTTAAGGTTAGGGTTTAGGGTTTTTGGTTAAGTGTTTAGGGTTTAGGGTTTAGGGTTTAGGGTTTAGGGTTTAGGGTTTAGGGATTTGGGTTTAGGGTTTAGGGTTTTGTGTTTAGGTTTTAGGGTTAGTGGTTAAGATTTAGGTTTTAGGGTTTATAGTTTATGGTTTATGGTTTAGGGTTTATGGTATAATGTGTAGGGTTTAGGGTTTAGAGTTTACGATTTTGAGTTATAGGCTTTGGGTTTAGGGTTTAGTTAGGGTATAGGGTTTAGGGTTAATAATATGGGTTAAGGCTTTTGGGTTTAGTTTTAGGGCTTAGGGTTAAGAGTTTAGGATTTAGGGTTTAGGTTTAGGGTTTTGGGCTTAGGTTTTGAGGTTTCGGGTTTAGGGTTTAAGATTTAAGGTTTAAGGTTTAGGATTAAGCTTTTACATTCAAGGTTTAAGGTTTATGGTATAGGGTTTAGGTTTTAGGTTTAAGGTTTAGAGTTTTGGGTTTAGGGTTTAGTGTTTAGATTTAGGGTTTAGGGTTTGGGGTTTAGGGTTCAAGGTTTGGGGTGTAGAGTTTAGTGCTTATGGTCAAGGATTTAGGATTTAGGTTTTAGGATTTTAGGTTTTAGGTTTTGGGTTTAGGGTTTAAGGATAGGGTTTTGGGTTTAAGGTTTGGGTTTGGGGTTAGGATTCAGGGTTTATTGTTTAGAGTTTAGGGTTTATGGTTAAGGGTTTAGGGTTTTAGGTTTTGGTTTTCGGGTTTGAGTTATAGGTATATGGTTTAGGGTATAGGGTTTAGCATATAGGGCTTAGGTTTTATGTTTTATTGTATAAGGTTTTGAGTTAGGCGTTTAGGGGTTAGGGGTTAGGATATAGGGTTTAGGGTTTAGAGTTTATGGTTTAGGGTTTAGTGTTTCGTGTTTAGGGTTTAGAATTTAGGATTTAGGGTTTAGGGTTTAGGGTTTAGGATATCGAGTGGTAGGTTTTGGGTTTAGTGTTTAGGGTTTGTGTTTTAGGTCTTAGGGTTTAGGGTTTAGGCTGTTGGATTTAGTGTTTAGTATTTCAGGTTTAGAGTTTAGGATTTACGATTTAGGATTTAGAGTTTTTATTTAGCGTGTAGGGATTAGGGTGTTGTGTTAAGTATTAGGGTTAAAGTTTAGGGTTTAGGATTTATTGTTTGGGGTATAGGGTCTAATGTTTAGTGTTTGTGATTTTGGGTTAGGGTTAAGGGTTTAGGATTTAGGGTTTAGGTTTTAGTGTTTAGGGTCTAAAGCTTAGGGTTTAGTGTTTGAGTTTTAGGGTTTAGGGCTTAGTGTTTAATGCTTATGCTTTAGTGTTTGGAGTTGAAGGTTTATGATTTATGGTTTATGGTTTATGGTTTATGGTGTTTTTATATAGGTTTTAGGGTTTAGAGTTTAGTGTTTATGGTCTTGGGTTTTGGGTTCAAGGTAAATGTTTAAGGTTTAGGATTTAGTGTTTAGGGTTTAAAGTTTAGATTTATGGATAGGGTTTAGGATTAGAGTTACAATTTTGGGTTTAGGGTTTAACATTTAGAGTATAGGGTCTAGGGTTTAGGGTTTAAGATTTAGTGGTTTAGGTTTTAGGTTTTAGGGTTTAGGGTTTAGGGTTTAAGGTTTTGAGTGTAGGGTTTATGATATATGGTTTAATGTTTAGGGTTTAGTGGTTAAGGTTTAGTGTGTAGGATTTAGGGTTTTGGGTTTAAGGTTTAAGGTTTAGAGTTTGGATTTATGGTTTAGTTTTGAGGGTTTAGGATTAGGGTTAGGGTTTAGGGTTTACGATTTAGGGTTTAAGGTTTAGAGATTGGGATTTAGGATTTAGGGTTTAGGGTTTTGGATTATGTTTTGTGTTTAGGGTTTAGTGATTGGTTTTAGGGTTTAGGGTTTAGGGTTTGGGGTTTAGGGTTACAATTTAGTGTTTAGGGTTATGGTTTAGTATTAGGGTTTTATTTTTTAGGATTTTGATTTAGGGTTTAGGGTTTAGACTTTAGGGTTGGGTTTTATGGTTTAGTGTTTAGGGTTTATGGTTTAGGATTTTGGGTTTACCATTTAGGGTTTAGTAATTACGATTTAGGGTTTAAAGTTTAGGATTTAGGGTTTAGGTTTTAGTATGTAGGGAGATTAATTTTGGGTTTAGAGTTTATCATTAACGTTAGGTTTTAGGGTTTAGCATTTAGATTTTAGTATTTAGGGTTTAGGGTTTAGGGTTTATGGTTTAGGGTTTTGGGTTTAGCGTTTGGTGTTTGGTGTTTATGGTTTATGGTTTAGAGTTTAGGGTTTAGGATTTAGGGTTTAAGGTTTAGGGTGTAGGGTTTAGAGTTTGAATTTTGGGTTTAGAGTTTAAGATTAGGGATAGGGTTTAATGTTTAGAGTTTAGGATTTAGGGTTTAGGGTTTAGGATTTAAGATTTAGGTTTACGGTTTAGTGTTTAGGGTTTATGGTTTAAGTTCTAGGGTTTTAGAGTGTAGGTTTTATGGTTAAGGTTTAGGGTTTAGGTATTAGGGTTTAGGGTTTAATGTTTAGTGTTTAGTGTTTAGTTTTTAGGGTTTAGGGTTAGGGTTTAGCATTTAGCATTTATGGTTAAGGGTTTAGGTTTTACAATTTAGGATTTAGGTTTTAATGTTTAGGATTTTGGGTTTAGTGTTTTGATTTGTAGGTTTTGGGTTTTGGGTTTAGTGTTTAGGGTTTAGATTTTAGGGTTTAAGTTTTAGGGTTTACCGTTCAAGGTTTTGGGTTTAGTTTTTTGAGTTGTAGGTTTTGGGTTTCGAGTTGTAGGTTTTGGGTTTATGGGCTAGGATTTAGGGTTTTAGGTTTTGGGTTTAGGGTTTAGTGTTTACGGTTTAACGTTTAGAATTTAAGATTTACGATTTAGGTTGTAGGGTGTAGGGTTTAGAGTTTGAATGTAGGGTTTAAATTTTAAGAGTAGGGTTAAGGTTTAGGGTTTAGGGTTTAGGGTATAGGGTTTAGGGTTTAAGGTTTAGGGTTTTGGTTAGGGTTTAGAGTTTAGTGTTTATGGTTTATGGTTTTGGGTTTAGAGTTTAGGGTTTAGTGTTTATGGTTTAGGGTTTTGAGTTTAGGATTTAGGGTTAGAGTTTAGAGTTTTGTGTTTATGGTTTAGGGTTTTGGGTTTAAAATTTTGGGTTTAGTGTTTATGGTTTAGGGTTTTGAGTTGAGGAATTAGGGTGTATGGTTTAGATTTAGAATTTAGGGTTTAGAGTTTAAGATTCAGGTTTAACATTTAGAGTTTAGGATTTAGGGTTTAGGGTTTAGGGTTTAAGATTTAGGGTTTAGGGTTTAGTGTTTTGGGTTTAGGACTTAGGGTTTAAGGTCAAGGATTAAGAGTTTAGGGTTTATGGTTAAGGTTTAGGGCTTAGGTATTAATGTTTTGTGTTTAGTGTTTAGTGTTTAGGGTTTTGGGTTAGGGTTTAGCATTTAGCGTTTAGGGTTTAGGGTTTATGGTTTATGGTTTTGGGTGTGGGGTTTAGTGTTTAGGTTTTAGGGTTTAGGATTTAGGGTTTAAAGTTTAGGGTTTTGGGTTTGGTCTTTTGAGTCGTAGGTTAAGGGTTTTGAGTTTAGGGTTTAGGGTGTAGTTTTTAGGGTTTATGTTTTAGGGTTTAGTCTTTAGGGTTTTGTTTTTAGTATTTTGAATTATAGGCTTTGGGTTTAGGGTTTAGGTTTTTGAGTTGTAGGTTTAGGGTTTAGGGGATAGGATTTAGGGTTTAGGGTTTAGGGTTTAGAATTTAGGGTTGAGGGTTTAGGGTTTAGGGTTTAGAATTTAGGGTTGAGGGTTTAGGGTTTAAGGTTAAGGTTTTTGGGTTTAGGGTTTAGAGTGTTGTGTTTTGGGTTTAGAGTTGTAGGTTTAACATTTTGGGTTTAGGGTTTAGTGTTTATGGTTTATAGTTTAGAGTTTTGATTTTGGGTTTAGGGTAAGGCTTAGTGTTTAGTGTTTGGGGTTTGAGGTGTAGTTTAGGGTTTAGGGTTTAAAGTTTAGTTTTTAGGATTCAGGTTTTAGGGTTTTGGGTTTAAATTTTAGATTTATATGTTTATTGTTTAGGGTTTTAGTGTTTAGGTTTAGGGTTTAGGGACTAGGTTTAAAGGGTTAGGGTTTAGAGTTTAATGTTTAGGGTTTAGTGTTCGGAGTTATAGGTTTATGGTTTAGGGTTTAGTGTTTAGGGTAGGGCTTTTTGTTTTGGGTTTTGGGTTTTGGGTTTAGGGTTTATAGTTTATGATTTAGGGTTTAGGGTTTAGGGTGTAGGGTTTGGAGTTTGAATGTAAGTTTTTGAGTTTAAGATTAGAGTTTGGGTTTTGGGTTTAACATTTAGAGTTTAGGATTTAGGGTTTAGGTTTTGGGGTTTAGGATTCAGGGTTAGGGTTTAGGGTTTAGTGCCTTGGATTTAGAGTTTAAGGTCTAGGGTTTAGAATTCAGGGTTTTTAGTTAACATTTAGGCTTTAGGTATTAGGGTTTAAGGTTTAGTGTTTACTGTTTAAGGTTTAGACTTTAGGGTTAGGGTTTATCATTTAGCATTTAGGGTTTATGGTTTATGATTTAGGGTTAAGGGTTTGGGGTTTACAATTTAAAGTTCATGGTTTTGAGTTTAGTGTTTTGAGTTATAGGTTTAGGGTTTAGGTTTTTGGATTTAGGGTTAAGGGTTTGGGGTTTACAATTTAAAGTTCATGGTTTTGAGTTTAGTATTTTGAGTTGTAGGTTTTTGGATTTAGGGTTTGGGGTTTTGGGTTTTGTGTTTAGAGTTGTAGGTTTTGGTTTTAGGGTTTGGGGTTTTGAGTTGTAGGTTTAGGGTTTAGGAGTTAGGATTTAGGGTTTAGGTTTAGGGTTAGGGTTTAAGGTTTATGGAGTAGGGTTTAGGGTTTAGAGTTTAGGGTTTATGGTTAAGAGTTTTGGGTTTATGTATTAGGTTTTAGGGTTTAGTGTTTTGGGTTGAGTGTTTAGGGTTTAGGGTTAGGGTTTAGGGTTTAGGGTTTTGGGTTTAGAGGTGTAGGTTTAGGGTTTAGTTGTTATTATTTAGGGATTAGGGTTTAGAGTTTATCATTTAGGGTTTAGGGTTTAGGGTTTAAGATATAGGGATTAGAGTTTAGGGTTTAGGTTTTAGAGTTTTAGGGTTTAGGGTTTAATGTTTAGGGTTTAGAGTTTAGGGTATAAGGTTTAGAGTTGTAGGTTTAAGGTTTAGGGTTTAGGGTTTTGGGTTTATAATTTTAGGATTTAGAGTTTAGGGTTTATGGTTTAGGGTTTTTGTTTTAGGGTTTAGGGTTTTGGGTTGAGAGTTTAGGGTTTAGGATTTAGGGTTTAGGGTGGGGTGTTTAGAGTTTGAATATAGGGCTTAGAGTTTAAGAATATGATTTTGATTTAGGGTTTAACGGTTAGAGTTTAGGATTTTGGGATTAGGGTTTAAGGTTTATGATTTAGGGTTAGGGTTTAGGGTGTAGGGTTTAGGTTTTAGGATTTAAGGTTTAAGTTCTAGGGTTTAGAGTTTAGGATTTATGGTTTTCGTTAAGGGTTTACGTATTAGGGTTTAGTGTTTAGTGTTTAGTGTTTAAGGTTATGGTTTAGCAATTTGGGTTTAGGGTTTATGGTTTTAGGGTTTACAGTTTAGGGTTTATGGGTTAGGGTTTAGTGTTTAGGGTTTAGGGTCTAATGTTTATGGTTTAGGGTTTAGAGTTTAGGATTTAGGGTTTAAGGTTTAGGGTGTGGGGTTTAGA
Organism: Solanum bulbocastanum; assembly: GCA_037074985.1. Classification (NCBI taxonomy): domain Eukaryota; kingdom Viridiplantae; phylum Streptophyta; class Magnoliopsida; order Solanales; family Solanaceae; genus Solanum; species Solanum bulbocastanum. Next base: position 22,410,314 of record CM073604.1, on the reverse strand, counting down.
ATTTGAATTTAGTGTTTAGAGTTTAAGATTAGGGTTAGGGTTTGGGGTTTAACCTTTAGAGTTTAGGATTTAGGGTTTAGGATTGAGGGTTAGGGTTTAGGGTTTAGGATTTAGGGTTTAGGGTTTAAGATTTAGGGTTTAGAATTTAGGGTATATGGTTAAGGTTTAGCTTTTAATTATTATGGTTTAAGGTTTAGTCTTTAGTGTTGAGGGTTTAGGGTTTAGAGGTGTTGGTTTAAGGTTTATGGCTTATGGTCTATGGTTTATGGTTTAGGGTATTGGGTTTATAGTTTAGGTTTTTCTGGTTATGATATATGGTTTAGGTTTTAGGCTTTATTGTTTAGGGTGTAAGGTTTAAAGTTTGGATTTAGGGTTTACGGTTTAGGATTAGGGTAAGGGTTTAACATTTAAAGTTTAGGATTTAGGGTTTAGGGTTTCGAATAGAGGGTTAGGGTTAAGGGTTTAGGGTTTAGTATTTAGGGTTTAGGGTTTAGAGTGTACGGTTTGGGATTTTGGATTTAGTGTTTAAGCTTTAGAGTTTAGGGTTTAGGATTTATGGTTTAGAGTTTAAGGTGTATGGTTAAGGGTTAAGGCATTAGGTATTAGGTTTTAGGTTTTAGGGTTTTTGGTTTAGGTTTTAGGGTTAGGATTTAAGGTTTAAGGTTTTAGGATTTAGGGTTTCCAATTTTAGCTTTAAGGTTTTGGAGTTAAGATTTTGGGATAGGGTTTGGAGTTTAATGTTTAGGGTTTAGGCTTTAGGTTTTAGCATTTAGGGTTTAGGATTTCAGGTTTAGGGTTTAGGGTTTAGAGTTTAGGGTATAGGATTTAGGGTTTAGGGTTTAAAGTTTGGATTTATGGTTTAACATTTAGAGTTTAAGACTTTGTGTCTAGGGTTTAGGGTTTAACATTTAGAGTTTAGGATGTAGTGTTAAGGGTTTAGGGTTTAGGGTTTAACATTTAGAGTTTAGTATTTACGGTTTAGGGAGTAGGGTGCAAGCTTTAGGGTTTAGAGTTTATGGTTTATGGTTAAGGGTTTAGGGTTTTGGTATTAGGTTTTATGGTTTAGGGTTTAGGAATAGGATTTAGGGATTTGGGTTTAGGGTTTAGGGTTTTGAGTTGTAGTTTTAGGGTTTAGGGGTTAGGATTTAGGTTTTAGGGTTAGTAGTTTATGGTTTATGGCTTAGGGTTTAGGGTATAGTGTTTAGGGTTTAGGGTTTAGAGTTTTGGGTTTAGGGTTTATAGTTTTGAATTGTACATTTTGGGTTTAGCGTTTAGGGTGTAGGGTTTAGGGTTAAGAATATGGATTAAGGTTTTTGGGTTTAGTGTTAGGGTTTAGGTTTAAGAGTTTAGGATTTAGTATTTAGGGTTTTAGGGTTTAGGTTTAGGGTTTTGGGCTTAGGGTTTAAGGTTTAGGGTTTAGGGTTTAAGATTTAAGGTTTAAGGTTTAGGGCTTAGGTTTTAGGTTTAAGGTTTAAGGTTTATGGCGTAGGTTTTAGGTTTAAGGTTTAGAGTTGTAGGTTTAGCGTTCAGGGTTTAGGGTTTTGGGTTTTGGGTTTAGGGTTTAGGGTTTAGAGTTTAGTGCTTGTGGTCAAGGGTTTAGGATTTAGGTGTTAGGATTTTAGGTTTTGGGTTTTGGGATTAGGGTTTAGGGATAGGGTTTTGGGTTAAGGGTTTATAGTTTAGTGTTTAGGGTTTAGAGTTTATGGTTAATGGTTTAGGATTTTAGTTGAAGGGTTAGGGTTTAGGGTTTTGGGTTTACGATTTGAGTTATAGGTATAGGGTTTAGGGTAAGGGTTTAGCATTTAGGGTTTAGGGTTTATGTTTTGTTGGTTAAGGTTTTCAGTTATGGGTTTAGGGGTTAGGGGTGAGGATATAGGGTGCAGGGTTTAGAGTTTATGGTTTAGCGCTAAGTGTTTAGTGTTTAGGGTTTAGAGTTTAGGATTTAGTGTTTAGGACTTCTAGTTGTAGGTTTTGGGTTTAGGGTTTAGGGTTTATGTTTTACGTCTTAGGGTTTAAGGTTTAGGGTTGAGGGTGTTAGATTTATTGTTTAGCATTTCAGGTTTAGAGTTTAGGATTTAGGATTTAGGATTTGGAGTTTTTATTTAGCGTGTAGGGTTTACGGTTTTTGGTTATGGTTTAGGGTTAAATATTAGTGTTTAGGGTTTTGGATTTAGAATTTAGGGTTGGGGTCTAGAGTTTAGGGTTTATGATTTTGTGTTAAGGTTAAGGGTTTAGGATATAGGATTTAGGTTTTAGGGTTTAGGGTCTAAAGCTTAGGGTTTAGGGTTAAGCGTTTAGTGTTTGAGTTTTAGGGTTTAGGGCTTAGGGTTTAATGTTAATGGTTTAGTGTTTGGAATTGTAGGTTTAAGGTTTAGGGCTTATGGTTTATGGTTTATGGTTTTTGATTTAGGGTTTAGGATTTAGAGTTTAGGGATTATGGTCTTGGGTTTTGGGTTTAAGGTAAATGTTTAAGGTTTAGGATTTAGAGTTTAGGATTTAGTGTTTAGGGTTTAAAGTTTGGATTTATGGATACGGTTTAGGATTAAAGTTACGATTTTGGTTTTAGGGTTTAACATTTAGAGTTTAGGATCTGGGTTTAGGGTTTAGGATTTAGTGGTTTAGGTTTTTGGGTTTAGGGTTTAGGGTTTAGGGTTTAGGGTTTAGAGTTTAGGGTTTAGGATTTAGGGTTTAGGGTTTAGGGTTTAGGGTTTTGGGTTTTGGATTTAGGGTTTAGGGTTTAGTGATTAAGGTTTAGAGTTTAGGATTTAGGGTTTAGGGTATAAAATTTAAGGTTTAGAGTTTGGATTTATGGTTTAGTTTTGAGGGTTTAGGATTAGGGTTTAGGGTTTACAATATAGGGTTTAAAATTTAGAGATTGGGATTTAGGGTGTAGGGTTTAGGGTTTGGATTATGTTGGGGTTTAGGGTTTAGAGTTTTCTTTTATGGTTTAAGGTTTAGTGTTTGGGGTTTAGGGTTACGATTTGGTGTTTAGGGTTATGGTTTAGTTATTAGGGTTTTATTTTTTATGCTTTTGGTTTAGGGTTTAGGGTTTAGAGTTTAGGGTTGGGTTTTAGGGTTTAGGGTTTTGGGTTTAGGGCTTAGGGTTTAGTGTTTATTATTTAGGGATTAGAGTTTAGAATTTAGGGTTTTAGGATTTAGGGTTTAGGGTTAGGGTTTAGAGTTTGAATTTAGGGTTTAGAGTTTATGATTAGGGTTAGGGTTTAGGGTTTAACATTTAGAGTTTAGTATTTAAGGTTTAGTGTTTATTGTTTTGGGTTTTGGGTTTAGGGTTTGGTGTTTGGTGTTTATGGTTTAGGGTTTAGAGTTTAGAATTTAAGACTTAGGGTTTAGGGTTTTGAGTTTAGAGTTTGAATTTAGGGTTTAGAATTGAAGATTAGGGTTAGGGTTTAGGGTTTAATGTTTAGAATTTAGGATTTAGGGTTTAGGGTTTGGAGTTTAAGATTTAGGTTTAGAGTTTAGGGTTTAGGGTTTTGGGTTTTGGGTTTAGGATTTAGGGTTTAAGGTCTAGGATTTAGAGTTTAGGGTTTATGGTTAAGGTTTAGGTTTTAGGTAGTAGGGTTTAGGATTTAGTGTTTAGTGTTTAGTGGTTAGGGGTTTAGGTTTAGGGTTTAGTATTTAGCATTTAAGGGTTTGGGCTTATGGTTTTTGCTTAAGGGTTTAGGGTTTTGGGTTTAGGTTTTATGATTTAGGGTTTAGGGTTTAAAGTTTAGGGTTTTGGGTTTAGTGTTTTGAGTAGTAGGTTTAGGGTTTTGGGTTTAGTGTTTAGGGTTTGGGTTTTAGGGTTTATGTTTTAGGGTTTAGCGTTTAGGGTTTTGGGTTTGTGGGTTTTGGGTTTCGAGTTGTAGGTTTAGGGTTTATGGGCTAGAATTTAGGGTCTAGGGCTTAGAATTTAGAGTTTAGGTTATTTTTTTTAATTTTATTTTAATGACCCTTGGGGGTGTCATGGGCTTAGCAACACCCCCAGGCCTTAGCATAGATAAAAAATGTAAAAGTACAAGGAGGGGGACATAAACCTAAGCTCCTATCCTATGGTGGTTCCTCAGTTAACCTTCCTTCTAAGGATAGTCAAATTTTCCCCATACTATAAATGGAACTTAGAATCTAGGCACCTATTAGAGAGGACTCCTCACTATACATAGAAACTAAGAATTTAAATTAGGGAGACTGTCCCTTTACAATTCAAAAAAAGGATAGAAATCTAGTCCTATAATTTCAAGCTGCAAAGTGATCTATAACATCTCAGTTTATCTGCTCCTCTCTCCATGGAAGTTCTTTGAGTTTCTTAGTTTTCCTTCTCCTAAAGCTGGCAGTTTCTTGCTTGTTTAAATGGAGGTATGCTCTTCTTTCCTTTGGTACTTGCTGGGCTTTGAAATATACTTGGGGACTGGAAATGTTGTGACTGTGTTTTGCTAGTGAATCTGCAACAAAATTGGCTTCTCTGTATATATGTCTACATTGGAATTGCTGAGTGTGCTTGATAAGAATTTGAATTTTCCTTATTTGTGTGTTAACGCTCCATGGATGTTGTGTTTTGCCTTTGATCCACTCCACCAATTGTTGAGAATCTACTTCCAAAATGATATTTTTGTACCCTTGTTCTAGTGACCATGTCAAGCCAAAGATAGCTACTTCTATCTCTGCTTGGTTATTGGTTCCTTCTCCCAATGGGGTTGCAAATGCTACCAACATTTCCCCTGTGTGATTCCTTAGAATGCCCCCTGCTCCTATTCTTCCTAGGTTGCCAAGTGCACTAGCATCCGTGTTGAATTTTGTCCATTGTTCCTGAGGCCTTTTCAACATGACCATCTGCAGTTTGATGTCATGACAACATTTTTCCCGCATTATTATCAATTCCTTGCAATTTACAGGCCGCCTGATTTAGGCGAAAGCTGCTGTCATAAGTTTATAGTTGTCTTTGTAAATAGCATATTTTACACTGCTCATGTTTGATTGCTTGCCTCCATATTTGCTAGAACATCTATTCTTCCATAAGTTCCAACAGATGAATATTGGTGTGGCCTGTAGCAGCAGCTTGTGAGCTTCATTTTTGGACCTAGCTGACCACCATTGCATGATCTATTGAGGCATTGAAGTGTGGTCTATGTTTATGCCAGCAGTTCCTGCAAAACTTATCCACACATATGTGGCAAATTATCCTCTGTTGAAAATGTGTTCAATGTTATCCATGCCTTACCAGTTACAACAAAAACAACTCGTAGACTCCTTGCCAAGCCTTGTTAGTTTTTCATTAGTAGGGAGTTTACCTCTTAAGGTTCTCCACACAAGAAATGAGGATTTTAATGGAATATATTTGTGCCAAAGAAAAGAATTGAAAGTAGATTTATTCCTCTTATCTCTGATGGTATTCCATGTAGACGACCAAGTAAACTTCCCATCATTATTGAGCTTCCAGATTGCTTGATCTGGGAGATCTTGTTGAGTGTGAAACTTTGTTGCCAGTATGCTAGCCAGCTGACCTGGAGGAGCCTGTTGGATTAGCCTGTTATAGTTCGATTGTCTATTAAGCCAGAAGTCTGCTACTCTGGTATTATTAAACCTATTTTGTTATTAGAGAAACTAGCCAGGGGTCCAATTCCCAGCCAGTTGTCCCACCAGAAGGAGCAATTTCTAGAGTTGAGTTTCCATTGAATTTGCTCTTAAACTTTCATTTTGTTGTGCATCAGATATTTCCATGTAGTAGATTCTCCTGTATCCCATTTCTTGCTTATAAGGTTAGATCTCTGACAGTATTTAGCTTTCAAAAAATTCCCCCGTAAGGTCTGTTTATATCTGAAAATCCACCACTGCTTATACTAGAAAGCCTTGCAAACATCTTTAAGGTTTCTAACACCTATGCCTCCTTCATCCACAGGATAACTCATATTTTTCCATGAAGCCCAGTGATACTTTTTTTTTTCATCCCTCTATCCCCAAAAAAAATCAACAATGATACTGTGGATTTGTTTGAGGACAGTGGTAAGAGAGATGATAGCAGCTAGTAGATGAATAGGAAGTGATTGTAGCACATGTTTGATTAATATTGTTCTACCTCTAGAGCTAAGCAGTTTAGTGTGCTACCCTACAATTCTGTTGAGCACCTTATTGATAAGATCTGAAAAGCAGATGATTTTAGGTCTGCCTACAAATAAAGGGCAACCTAGATAGGTAATAAGGCATTTCTTATAATTGAAACCAGTCACTCTTTTAATTCTATCCCTTGTGCTGCTGAAGTTACTAGAATGCACCATAAAATGGCTTTTATCTTTGTTAACCTGCTGGCGGGAAGTTTCCTCATAAGATCTCAAAGTTTGCATAATAAGCTGTAAGGTTTTGTTCCTTCTAGAAGTGAAAAGAATAATGTCATCTAAAAAGCTTAAGTGATTCACCTGGGGGCCTCTCTTTTCCATGAAGAAACCACGGTAATCTGGCTTATTGTGTAGCCTGTTGATTGACCTGGAAAGGACCTCTGCACCTAAAATAAATAGGGAAGGAGAGAGGGGGTCACCTTGTTTAAGTCCTCTGCTGGATTTGAAAAAACCATGCCTCTTACCATTAACAATAATAGAGTACCAATTATTAGCCATAATCCTCCAAACCATGGCAATAAAGGTTTCCTCAAATCCTATCTTCCTCAAAACAAGACATATGTAAGACCAATGAACCCTGTCATAGGCTTTAGCCATGTCAAGTTTAATGACCACATTGCTTCCTATGTTTGGTTTCTTGATTTGATGTATAATTTCCTATGCCAACATGATATTTTCAGAGATGTTTCTACCCTTTACAAAACCAGACTGATTAGTGGAAATTAACTCAGGAAGGATGGGGCCAAGTCTACTACTTAATAGTTTAGAAATGATTTTGTTGGTGAAATTACTTAAAATGATTGGCTTGAACTCCTTAAGCTTGTTGGGATTGTTTACCTTGGGTAAAAGAATGCATGAGTGGGAGAAGTATTTAGGTATCATCTATCCATAAAAAAAGGCCTGAATGACTGCCAGAAGATCATGATTAATAAAATGCCAAGATTTCTTGAAGAAGTGTTCATTTAGTCCATCTGGACCAGCTGCTGAATCGGGGTTCATGGAAAAAACAGCCTCTTTTAATTTCTACAAAGTAGGCATAGTAGTAAGACTATTATTCTGCTCCTCATTGACCTTCTTTGAATGTGCTCCAAAACCTCTTCATTGATTCTCCTGTTGTCCCCTGTAAATATATTCTGGAAGTCTGTACAAGCAGCCTTAGCAATATTGTCATCCCCTTGTACCCATTCCCCTTTCACTGTAATAATATTATGAATGAACAATCTTCTTCTTCTTCCTCTCATCAAAGAGTGGAAGTATTTAGTATTGGAATCACCTTCTTTGAACCATTGTAATTGAGTTTTATGTCTCAATATGGAGTCTTCCAGTTTCAGGTATCTTATATACCTTTCATTGAGTTCATGAAGTTGAGCTCTTTTATGCTTATTAGGGTCCAGAATAAGGTCTTCCTCTGCCATTCTCACACTTTCCTCATAATCTTTGACTCTGCTGAAGAAGTCCCATAGCTTTTCCTTGAACCAGGAGCTAAGGGTCTTGGACAGTCTTTTCAGTTTCTGGTGGAATCTCAACATGTTGTTACCCTCCATAGTTTTCTCCCAGCAAGCTTTAACAACATCTAAACCGCTAGATTGATCAGTCCAGCAATTAAGGAATTTAAAGTACTTGATGTAATCATCCTCTGTATCCTTCATCTCCATCAGTAAGGGGCAGTGATCTGACCCTACAGAAGGTAGGTGAGTAATAGTGGTCTTAGGCATCTGTTCCAGCCATTTATCATTGACTAAAGCTCTATCCTATCCAATCTCTTCCAAATTCTTTGATTTATGCCCCTATTGTTAGACCAAGTGAACTTTTGTCCACTAAAGCCTGGATCAACAAGGCCACAAGCTTCAATAACTGCAATGAAATCCAGACTCTTTCTCATATTATATACCCCACCTAGCTTTTCTTCTATAGAAGTGATAACATTATAATCACCTACAGAGCACCAAGCTTTGTTAAAATCTCCTGCATGATGTATCATTCTCTCCCAGAGAGGTCTTTTGAGGTGGTCCTTACATTTAGCATACACAAAGGTTATGGTGAACTGATCATGCTTATCCTGGTGACTAAACTCACATGTAATCTGTTGCTCATTTTCCTCCAGTATCACACAGTCAATATCCTTGTTATAATATAACCAAAATTTTCCATTACAATTGCTCACAGTTTGCTCCATAGCAAGCTGGTCTTTGACATTTTGTATCTGATTACTATCTGAGAAAGGTTTCAGAATAGCCATGATGTAAAGGTGATGTAATTTCCTAAGTTTTTTTATTCTTTCCAATACTCTTTGAGTGTTTATCCCCCTCACATTCCATATAATTGTACTAATGATTGAGATATTTAGAGGAAAATAATCTTGCGTTTGGTCTACCTGCTGTGACAGTGTTGATGTCTTGATTTTTGAAGTGGAACCTATCATGGTGCAACCCCCTTGGAGATAGACCCTAGTTATTGGTAACTTGTTGTATTTCCTCCTCAGGGGCCTGGTTGTAGTTATGACTGAAAGCTCTGATTAGAAGTTCACGTGTTTCCTCATCCTCTTCCTTATCTTTGAGTGATTGATTATCCCTATCAAATTCATCTTCAGAATTTTCCACAGCATATTCATATATGATGTGGATAAAATTGATTTGACAATTGCCCTGTCCTGTATCTGGTGGGTTCTTAGGGGTTGGAGTCATGTACTGGGCCTGTAGAGGAGTGATATCCATACCCTTTTGGTCATCTACCATAATAAATTTCTTGCAGACCTCTTCATTCTTTTCCTGTTCCTTCTCTTGTTCACCTTCCTGTTGCATGTTCTGTTTCATTTTGGTTGCTTCCCTTTTCATTTTGCTAGGTTTGTTCTTGCTTTTAGGGGTACTTTCCTGCTTGCTAGTGCTGGCTTTGGATCCCATATCTTTGGCCATAGACCCCTTGTTTTGGTTACCCTTTGCATCCTGTACCTTTTGCTGTATCACTTTATTGTTGTCATCTTCTGTTTGGTTCTGTGTTGCTCCTTGTGTTTGTTGTTGCCTTTGTTGATCCCTTGACTTTTGTTGTGAACCTTTAGTGGTAGCAGGGGCTCTACGGTCTGAGGCAGATACCCCCCTTTGGATACCCCTTCCTATGGTTAGTATGGTTCTCCTGACTTCCCCCTTCCATCCCTCCATTAACTTCATTATTATAGGCAATCACAGTAGAGTCAATATTGGGGGTTTCAGGGGTGGGGAGCATTGAGTCAATACCTGTGTTTTTATTGATATATTTGCATCCCTTTTTGTCTGGCATGTTCTCTTTGGTCCTGTTCTGTATTATGTCTTTTGTATGTTTCCTGTGTTGGTGACCCTCCATTTTTAAGAGGTCCTTCTCTGTCTTCATTTTGTTTCCCCTACACATATAAGTTAGTAAAAGCATTATGATTAGGATTGTTAATATTACCTTACTACTGAGTTGTGCTATGTTGCTGCTCCTTTGCCTGTCTGTTTTGTGGCGTGGTAGGTCTCCATACTGATTTTTTGGGGTCTATCCACTTGTTGTTTTGTGCTTTTCCTTTTTTGTACTTGCCATCCTTCATACTTTTGCTGTTTGTTTTGGTCTTGAAAATTCCCTTCCTTGCTACTGTGTTTCTGTTTTCCTTCCTACTCATTAGTTTTAGTTTGGGTGTTTTGATTTCCTTGCTGCAGTTGTTCCCCTTTGTTGTTGTTTACCTTATCTTTTTCTAGCTCCTTTCTTTTCTTGTATTCTTCATCCCTTATTTTGAAGTTACGTTCCTCTATCATGTGGCCTTGATGTCTGCAATATATGTAGTAGGGAGGGATGTTTTCATATTCAATGGGCTGGCACCTCCCTTCTGTGAGATCTTCATTCTCCAATCCTATCCAAATTTTTTCGTGGCCTTGCCTTTGTCTAATCTATTTGGACTTTAACCTTAGCCATACTGGCTCTAGTTGTTTTGATTGAGACTGTGTTTAAGTATAAAACTTTGCCCACAGATTCTCACAGGGGAGTGATAAATTCCTTCTTGAAGTACTGCCATGGCAATCCAGGTAACAATACCCATATAGGTACAATTGGAGTTTCCTCTTCTAGTTTGAAAGTAGGAGTCCAAGCTTGTATTCTTATTAGTTTGCCTTCAATAGTCATTCTTTGTTGTGTCCACACAGTGTTATAATCCAGTTCATTCTCCAAATCTATGAAAACATGCTTTGCATTGTAATGAGCTATATTGACCCCTCGATTTAGTTGAGTTTGCATAATGAAGCTTTTCCTAATAAGTTCCACTTTCGGCATGATAGCACTGAACTTTCCAATTAGAGTATACTTACAATCCACTGCTAGCTTATTCATAAAATCATTCATGTCATATATCACAGCAGGTTGTCCCTGTTTGGCCGTATGTCTGGGGGGGACCAGTTCTATAGCCTTAGCTTGGGTAGAGTGTATTTTCCTGAGCCTTGCTGCTAAGGTTTGCACAATAGTATACAGAGCTGGCTATATGTTCTGATCACGTTTGTTGTGTTGGGAATCATTAGGCTTGCTAATACCCGTGAGTTACTGAGTCTGGTTATTCTGTTGGATATCCAGTGTAGCAGCAGTATGTTTCTCAAAATTACTAGATATTTTAGGTAATTCATTATGATATTTATTGAGTTCAATTTTGTCCCAATTGGTAACCTGCTGAGATTGGCACGTTTTGACTCTCCCATTACCAAGGTTCTAGATACCTTACTGCTATCCATAATTTTCCTTATCTCCCTGTTTCTGGTCTAACTAGTGGCTCTTTGCTCTTTAGTTTTGGAAATTTTTTGGCTCTCCTCACTACTCCTATGATCAACATTATGACTAGAGTTATGGGAAGAGGACTTACCAGTTCAATTGGCTTCATCGCTTGCATTTTTGTTTTGTAAACTGCTATCCTTTGTTTTTTGTCCCTGTAATTAAATACAATTAAGAGCATTTTTAGTGTTGATATCTGTACCTCTTTGTTGTTGCTCCCCACTAATTGTCATTGATTCTGCTAGTCTAACACCAAAGGAGAAATGTGATGAACTCTCCACGTCAATCACTTCCAAATTTGTGTTATCTAGTTGATCATTTTGACTCCTAATTGTTCCCTGTTCCTCTTTTATGGATTTAAGTTTCATAATTTGTCCCACGTTAATTTGTTGGCCTTGTTATTGATCCTTCGATCTTTGCTGAATCTTGGAAGTACCCTCCTGCTCTTCAATACCCTCACGGAGCCTTAGTTTATCCATATGCCCAGCTTGAGTACTTGTAGTTTGAGCTGAACTTGTCAGGATTTGCTTGTGAGTTTGTTCTTTATCTAATTCATTGGCTATGTTTGTTGAATGAACCTCTGCTTCCATAGGAAGAATTCCTTTTTTAGTTCCTTCATCATTGTTCATTTCCTCTGTTGTCTGCTGATCGAAATTCTTGCCGCCGATGAATTGCCCGTCCATCTTTCCTGAGCTTGCACTGAATTGTACCCCTTCACTATGTGAACAATCTCCAGTGTTCATTTCACTGTTTAAATGATGTGAACCCGTTCGAATTTGAAGGCGGCTTTTGGGCAATTCTTTAGTGATTTGCCCTTCAATCTCATCATCAAATTTCTTCAATTCCAAGATGGAATCGTCTAATTTTTTAGTATATTATAGGTCTTGAGACGTAGATTCTTCACCTATAATCAGTTTTCCTCTATTCAATCCATCGCTACTAGGGGAAATAATTTCTTGAACTCCTTACAAATTCCTCCTTGATTTTGCACTGTTCATCGCTTCCTTGTTATGCGAATTCACAGAGTTGGACAATGAATTAGAAGATGATTGTTGGTGGGTTTTGTTCGTTGGATCGAAACGCCCCTTTTGGGACTGATTCGGTGACTGAACGATGCCTACCGACGGCTCTCGCGCCATTCTGGTGGTTACCTTGTCCATAGGTAAAATAGCCATTAATCTTAGTATGAGAGATAGCATTCCTTTAGTGAGATAATTTAGAGAGAGAACAAAATTGATAAATGGCAAAGCGATGGGGTTTAGGGTTTAGGTTTTAGGGTTTAGGTTTAGGGTTTAACATTTAGAGTTTAGGATTTAGGTTTTAGGGTTTATGATTTAGGGTTTGTAGTTTATAGTTTTGGGTTTAGGGTTTAGGGTTTGATGCATATGGTTTAGGGTTTAGAGTTTAGGATTTAGGGTTTAGTTTTTATGGTTTAGAATTTAGGGATAGTGCTTAGGGTTTATGGGTTACGATTTAGGGTTTAAGATCTAGGTTTTAGAGTTTAGGTTTTTTGGTTAAGGTTTAGGGTTTAGGTATTAGGGTTTAGGGTTTAGGGTTAAGGTTAGAATTTAGAATTTAGCATTTATGGTTTAGGGTTTATGGTTTATGATTATGGGTTTAGGGTTTAGGGTTTAGGTTTTAGGGTTGAGGGTTTTGGGTTTACTATTCGAGTTGTAGGTTTAGAGTTTAGGGTTTAGGGAATAGATTTTAGGGTTTAAGTTTTTAGTGTTTAGGCTTTAGGGTTTTGTGTTTAGTATTTTTATTTGTAGGTTTAGGGTTTAGGTTTTAGGGTTTAGGTTTTAGGCTTTAAGGTTTTGAGTTGTAGGTTTAGAGTTTAGTGGTTAGGATTTAAGGTTTAGGGTTTAGGGTTTTAGGTTTTAGGGTTTAGAGTTTAGGGTTTACGTTTAGGGTTTTGGCTTTATGTTTAAGTGTTTATGGTTTAGGGTTTAGAGTTTAAGATTTAAGGTTTAGGGTGTAGGGTGTAGGGTTTAGAGTTTGAATTTAGGGTTTAAAGTTTAAGATTAGGGTTGGGGTTTAGGGTTTAGGCTTTAGGGTTTAGGGTTTAGGGTTTAGGGTTTAGGGTTTTGGATTTTAGGATTTAGAGTTTAGGGTTTTGGGTTTAGGGTTTAGGGTTTAGGGTTTAGTGTTTATGGTTTAGGCTTTAGAGTTTAGGATTTAGGGTGAAAGGTTTTTATTTAGCATTTAGTTTTTAGTGTTTAAGATTAGGGTTTAACGTTTAGAGCTTAGGATTTAGGGTTTAGGGTTTAGGGCTTAAGATTTAGGGTTAGGGTTTAGGGTTTAGGATTTAGGGTTTAAGGTCTAGGGTTTAGAGTTTAGAGTTTTTGGTTATGGTTAGGGCTTAGGATTTTGTTTTTAGTGTTTTGAGTTGTAGGTTTTGGATTTAGGGTTTAGGTTTTAGGGTTTAGGATTTTGAGTTTTAGGTTTAGGGTTTAGGCGATAGGATTTATGGTTTAAGGTTTAGAATTTAGACGTTAGAGTTTAGGCTTTAGGGTGTAGGGTTTAGGTTTTAGGGTTTAGTATTTAGGTTTTAGGGTTTAGGGTTTATGTTTAGGATTTAAAATTTAGGTTTTAGGGTTTAGGGGTTTGGGTGTAGTGTTTAGGGTTTAGAGTTGTAGGTTTAAGGTTTTAGGTTTTGGGTTTAGGGTTTAGCGTTTTAGGGTTTAGATTTTTGGATTTATGGTTTAAGGTCTTGGGTTTTTGGTATAGGTTTAGGTTTTTGGGTAAAGGTTATGGGTTTAAGGTTTAGTGTTTAGAGTTTTGATTTTGGGGTTAGGGTTTAGGGTTTAGGGTTAGGGTGTAGGGTTTAGTGTTTAGGGTTTGGGTTTTAAGGTTTAGGATGTAGTTTAGGGATTAGGGTGTAGATTAGGGTGTAGGGTTTAGGGTTTAAAGTTTGGGATTTAGGGTTTAGGTTTTAGGTTTTAGGTTTTAGGGTTTAGGGTTTAGGGTTTCGACTTTAATGTTTGATGGTGTAGGTTTAAGGTTTAGGGTTTTAGGGTTTAGGGTTTAGATTTTAGTGTTTAGGGATTAGGTTTATGGGTTAGGGTTTAGAGTTAATGTTTAGGGTTTTGAGTGTAATGTTTGGAGTTGTAGGTTTAAGGTTTAGGGTTTATGGTTTAGGGTTTTGGGTTTAGGGTAGAGGGTTTAGTGTTTATGTTTTAAGGTTTAGAGTTTAGGATTTAGGGTTTAGGGTTTAGGGTGTAGGGTTTAGAGTTTGAATTTAAGTTTTCAAGTTTAAGATTAGGGTTTGGGTTTAGGGTTTAACGTTTAGAGTTTAGGATTTAGTATTTAGATTTTAGGGTTTGGGATTTAGGGTTAGGGCTTGGGGTTTAAGGTTTAGGGTTTAGGGTGTATGAATTAGGTTTTAAGGTCTAGGTTTTAGAGTTTAGGGTTTATAGTTAAGGTTTAGGCTTTAGGTATTTGGGTTTCAGTTTTAGTGTTTAGTGTTTAAGGTTGATCACTTAGGGTTAATATTTAGCATTTAGCATTTAGGGTTTATGGTTCATGGTTAAGGGTTAAGGGTTTAGGGTTTACGGTTTAAAGTTCATGGTTTTGGGTTTAGTGTTTTGAGTTTTTTATTAAGATTTAAGTTTTAGGGTTTAGGGTTTAGTTTTTGAGTTGTAGGTTTATGGTTTTGGGTTTAGGGTTATAGTGTTTAGGGTTTTGAGTTATAGGTTTAGGGTTTAGGGGTTAGGATTTAGGATTTAAGGTATATGGAGTAGGTTTTAGGGTTTAGTATTTAGGGTTTATGGTTAAGAGTTTTGGGTTTAGGTATTAGGTTTTAGGGTTTAGGGTTTTGAGTTTAAAGTTATAGGTTTAGGGGCCATGATTTAGGGATTAGGGTTTAGAGTTTATTGTTTAGGGTTTAGGGTTAGGGTTTAGAGTTTAGGGTTTAGGTTTTAGGTTTTAGAGTTTAGGGTTTAGTGTTTAATGTTTAGGGTTTAGGGTTTGGAGTTGTAGGTTTAAAGTTTAGGGTTTAGAGTTTAGGGTTTATGATTTAGGGTTTTGGGTTCATGGTTTAGGTTTAGGTTTTTAGATTTAGGGTTAGGGTTTAAGGTTTAGAGCTTTGAGTTTTGATTTTGGGTTGAAGGTTTAGGGTTTACGATTTGCGTTAGGGTTTATGGTTTATGGTTTAGTATTTAGGGTTAGGGTTTAGTGTTTAGTGTTTAGGGTTTATGGTTTGGTTTAGGGTTTATGGTTTAGTGTTTAGAGTTTATGGTTTAGGATTTAGGTTTTAGGGTTTTGGATTTAATGTTTAAGGTTTAGCATTTAGGCTTTAAGGTTTGGGGTTGTAGGTTTAAGGTTCAGGGTTTAGGGTTTAGGGTTTACGATTTTAGGGTTTATGGTTTAGGGTTTTGGTTTTCGGGTTTTGGGTTTTGGGTTGAGAGTTTAGGGTTTAGGATTTAGGGTTTAAGGTGTAGGGTTTAGAGTTTGAATTTAGGGCTTGGAGTTTAATATTACTGTTTGGGTTTAGGGTTTAACATTTAAAGTTTAAGATTTTGGGATTAGGGTTTAAGGTTTAGGATTTAGGGTTAGGGTTTAGGGTTTGGGGTTTAGATTTTTGGATTTAGGGTTTAAGGTCTAGGGTTTAGAGTTTAGGATTTATGGTTTTTTTTTTCTTATTTGATCGACCCTTGTGGGGGTCAGGGGCTTAGCAACACCCCCAGACCTTAGCATAAATAAAATTCAAAAAAATACAAGGAGGGGGACTTAAACTTAACCTCCAATCCTATGTTGGTTCCGTAGTCAAACTACCTACCAATGTAAAGTCAACTCTTCCCCATACTAAAAAGATGTAAATCTAATACTACGCTCCTAAGGGGAGGACTCCTCTCGATAAAATTATACTAAGAAAACATAAATAAGGGAGACTCTTCCCTTAAAAGGAAAATAAATAAAATGGAACCTATTCAAAAAACTACACCTAACAAGGACATAGTTAAGTGAAAAGGAAGTAACAGACAACAACCTAGGGAAGAGCAAGTCAAGCAGACTTTTTAACCCTCTTCAATTTCTTTCTCCTGAAACTTTGGACCCCTATTTTCTCAAGTATATAACTCCCTCTAGCTACATTTGGTAATTGATTGCAAGTGTAGTAATGTTGGATAATATCATGTCTATGACTCTGTTTGGAAAGAAAATCAGTTGTACTATTTGCCTCTCTGTAAGTATGGACACATTGGAAGATTTCACAATGATTGACAATAGTATGAACTTCTTGTACAAATCTTTGAATTCTACAAGGAGGACTTGAAATCAACCTTAGCCACTTAGTTAGGAGCTCAGAATCTGCTTCAAGTATAATGTTAGTATAGCCATGTTGAATGCACCAATTAAAACCATAGCTTATAGCTTGAACTTCTGCCTGATTGTTGGTTCCTTCACCAAGAGGTATTGCGAATGCATATGTAATATCTCCCAAATCATCTCTCAAAATGCCCCCTCCTCCAATCTTCCCAGGGTTGTGCAAGGCACTGCCATCTGTATTAAGTTTGTATCTCTTTAGAGGAGGTGTTTTCCATATAATTGTAATGACTTTAACCTCATGTTTACAGTTTTCCACTATGTCGACTACTTCTGTCCACTTTAGAGGCCACTGAATGTAAGGAAAGACAGAATTGAGGAGATGTAGGATGCCTTTGAGAACCATGAATTTGACTCTGTTGGTGCTGGATTTTTTTCCCCCATATCTTGCTGAACATCTGTTTTTCCACAGGTTCCAGCGCACTACAATAGGGAGTGATTGCAAGATGCTTCTGTGTGCTTCATTTTTACCTTGCATATCCCTCCACTTGGATAGTCTATTGATCAATGAGGTTTGTTGGGAAGGGACTCCCAAATCACTGGAAAAGGATTTCCAAATGTGAGCTGCAAAATATCGTGTAATGAAAATGTGATCCACATCATCCCATCCTTGTTTATTGCAGCAAAAAACTTCGCTGGCTGCACCCCAAAATTTGCTAGATTCTAATCGGTAGGTATTTTGTTTCTTAATGCTCTCCAATCAAGAAAAGACATCTTGAAAGGTATATTCTTTGGCCATATCTGGAAGTTGGACATTTGAATGTACTTCCTGTGTCTGCAGATTTCCCATGCTGAAGCACATGAGAATTTTCTAGACTCAGTATTCTTCCACACAGCCCTGTCCTTCTCTCTTTGTTGGTACTGAAATTTTGTGCTTAGAATTTGAGGAATGTGTAGTGATGGAACCTATTGTCTCAACTTTCTTTCATTCCATCTACCATTGATAAGAAAGTGAGCAATGGTAGCATTATTGAGGCTGGAAATATTAGTGGTGTGATTACCTATAGCACCATTCCCTAGCCCATCATCCCACCAAAAAGAGCAACTTCCAGAGTGAATCTGTCAGGTTTTATGTGCCTCTACAATGTTCTTATTCTTCATCATATACCTCCACATGAGAGACTACCATGTATCCACTTTCTTTGACACTGGGTTCGCCCTCTGGCAGTATTTGGCTTTGAGGAACTGACCCCAGAGAGAGTTTTTGGTCCTGAAATTCCACCATAGCTTATATTGTAGAGAAGTGCAAATATCAGTAAGCCTCCTGATCCCCACACCTCCTTTTGCATAAGGAAGGCACATGGTTTCAAGAGATGCCTAATGATACTTCCTCCTATCCTGCTCTCTTCCCCATAAAAAATCTGTAATTATGGTATCTATGTATTTGATAGTAGTGTTGGGAGGAGAAATTGCAGCCATGATGTGAATAGGAATGGACTGCAATGCATGCTTTAACATAATGATTTTCCCTCCATAGCTGAGAAGTTTAGCCTGCCATCCACTGATTTTTTGGATACTTTCTCGACTAGCTGGGAATAGTATAGAATCCTTTGCCTACCAATATAGAGAGGACACCTAGATAGGTGATGGGGCTGTCCTTTTGAGAAAAAATAGTAACTGTGTGGATCTTGTATATAATGTCTTGTGAGGTGTTAGTAGGAACCATAAAGTGACTCTTTTCCTTGTTAATAAGTTGATCAGAAACATGTTCATATACCTCCAAAGTGTTCATGATGAGTTTCATAGATTGCCTGTCAGTTGAAGTAAAAATGATCACATCATCTTCAAAACTTAAATGATTGAGCTGAGGACCTTGACCTTTGTGCCCCATGTTGAAGCCCCTATACATAGGATTCTGAGGAATAAGGTTAAGCATACTTGATAGAATCTCCGCACCTAAAATAAATAGGCCTGGGGATAAAGGGTCTCCTTGTTTCAAACCTCTTGTTGAGTGAAAAAATCCATGTTTGTGACCATTAATAATGATTGAATACCAATTGTGCTCATAATTCTCCAGATCATGTCAATAAATAACTCCCTAAATCCTAATCTTCTCAATACCAAGCAAGTGAAAGACCAGGACACTCTATCATATGCCTTGGTCATGTTTGGCTTGATCATAACATTGTCACCAATTTTGGGTTTTTTGATGCCCTGAGTAATTTCTTGTGCCAGCATGATGCTTTCAGTGATATTCCTTCCCTTTACAAACCTTGACCAGAGGAATAACTTTAGCCATTCTTAAGCTTAAAAGCTTGGAGATGATCTTGTTTGAGAAGTTGCTAAGACTAATAGGCCTGAGGTCATTGATGCTATTAGGCTGTTCAATTTTAGGAAGAAGAACTAGGCATGCATGTGACATGAACTTAGGCATAATTTCACCCCAAAATAAAGACTGCACAGTAGCCAGCAAGTCTTCTTTAATGATACTCCAGCATGCTTGGTAGAACTTTCCCCCTATACCATTTGGACTAGGAGCTAAGTTAGGATTCATAGCAAATACCACCTGCTTAAGCTATTCTATAGTAGGCATTTCTGATAACTTCTGATTCTCCTCCTGAGTAACTAAGGAAGGCAGATGTTGGAGAATTCTTTCATCAATAGCAAACACCACCTGCCTGAGTTAGGATTCATAGCAAACACCACCTGCCTAAGCTCTTCCATAGTAGGCATTTCCTGTAGCTTCTGATTCTGCTCCTGAGTAACTAAGGAAGGCAGATGTTGGAGAATTCTTTCATCAATAGCAAACACCACCTGCCTGAGTTAGGATTCATAGCAAACACCACCTGCCTAAGCTCTTCCATAGTAGGCATTTCCTGTAGCTTTTGATTCTACTCCTAAGTAACTAAGGAAGGCAGATGTTGGAGAATTCTTTCATCAATTATGCAATTCTGGCCAGTAAATATTCCCTGAAAGTGTTCACAAGTTGCTGCTGCAATCTAATCATCACCTTGTATCCACACATCATTGTTTGTACATATTTTGTGCAGAAACAATCTTCTTCTTCTTCCCCTCATCAAGGCATGGAAATATTTGATATTGGTATCTCCTTCTTTAAACCATTGAAGCTAAGTCTTCTGCTTGAGACTAGATTCCTCCAGCCTAAAAAAACTTAATATAGTTAGCATTAAGAAAGTGTAACTGTTGTCTAAAATCTTCAGTGTTATTAGTAAGAAACTCCTCCTCAGCTTTCCCGATCTTCTCCTCAAACTCCTTAACTTTAGCAAATATATCTCCATGTTCCCTCTTGGACCAGATACTAAGAGTGGAAGTTAACCTCTTTAACTTTTGATGTAGTTGGCTCATAGGATTACCAGTAACTTTCCTGTACCAGCATGCTTGAACAATCTCCATGAAGCTGCTATTTTCAATCCAGCAATGTAAGAATTTGAAGTACTTGACATGACTTTCATCCTTCCAATCCATTTCCATCAGCAGAGGGCTATGATCAGATCCAACAGAAGAAAGGTGTTCAATATTAGTCTGAGGCACAACCTCAAGCCATTTATCATTAACCATGTCTCTATCTAGCCTCTTCCAAACTCTGGCCTGTGCAGTCCTGTGATTACACCAAGTGAAAGGAAGGCATGTATATACCAGATCAACCAGACCACAAGCCTCTATAGCACTAATAAACTCAAAGCTCTTGCTCAAGTTGTAGGGAATTCCTCATATCTTCTCCTAAATATTTGTAATAACATTAAAGTCACCAATGGTACACCAAGGGATATCCCTTCTAGCATACTGTAGTAACCTAACCCATAAAGGTCTTCTCAAGTGTTCCTTACATTTGGCATAAATAAAGGATACCAGGTACTTCTCATTAAGATCAGTATGCTTGAATTCTCCTGTGATGTTTTGCTCACTATTTTCAAGAATATTACCAATTATTTCATCAGACCAAAGCAACCAGATTTTCCCATTAGGATTACTGACAGCATGGTCCATATGAAGTTTGATTCTACCAATATTGAGTTGAGAATTGTCTGCGAAGGGCTCAAGGATGGCAATCATAGATAATTGATTCATTTTCTTAAGAGTTTGGAGTCTTTCTGGAGAGCTGTGGGTGTTGATACTCCTAGCATTCCAACAAATGGCTTTAATCATTAAAAACCTTTAGATTTGGACCTAGTGATGGGTCTGCTGGAAGCTACAGATGTACTGGTAGTGGCATGTTGTCTAAGCTGCCTGTTTTGTTTCCTACCTCTTGGTGATAGACCTTGTTGTTCTATCACTTCATGAACCTCTATTGGACATTCATCATTAAATGTAGAACCAAAGGATCAAATCAGATCATTACTAACCTCTTCTTCCTCTTCATCATATAAATCTATGGATAGATTGTCAGGGTCTAGCTCATCTTCTGAATTCAAAGCTCCATAATCATCTTGCAATGGTCTACCTTTCTAGACTTTGTTGGTAACGTATTCCCCCGATTGTTGGCCTTTATCTATTTTCCCAAGTTCTTGCTCTTTCGGCTGTCTCTTTTTTATAACATCTCTTTTCTTTTTGCTCAGCCTTTCTCCTAATTTATTATTAAGCCTGGCTTTCTGTTTTCTTGTTGCAACATTCATAACATTTTCTTCCTAAAATTCCTATTGTCTATTTATCTCCTGATTTGATGTAGGGGTAGCAGGGGCTCTAGTGTCACTAGTATGGTCTCTATCCACAACCTTATGCAGAACCCTCACCCTTTTGGATTCCCCATCCTGTAGATTAGTGTGTATCTCCTATACCCTCCCATCCATACCTCCAGTAGCTTCTTTCTCTACATTAATAACTATAGAATCAAGGGGTTTGGGGGCTGGGAATGTAGAGTCAATACCTGACATTGTATTGCTTTTGTTGGCTGTACCTTATTCATTCTACAAATTTATTGTATTGTGAGAGTCTAGTGTGGATGAGCCCTTGTTTAACCCTTGTATTGGTAGGCTATTTTGACCAGCATTCCTGTTGTTTATCCCTTCCTCGGCCTGATTCCTATCTTGTGTTTCCTGCAATTCTAGGTTAGTATAGTTATTATAAATTTGAATTGTAGATAAAATACCTAAAGTTGTTGCCTCTTGTTGGTTGCTTTCTTTGCTGCTTTTGTGTTGGGGTGAAATAGGTCTCCACATAGTCTTGGTGTTGGATTGCTCCTGATTCTTGTTTTGCTTCTTTTTTTAGGCCTGCCAGTGTTCTTCTTAACCATTTATCTCTTGTTCATGTTGATTGTGTTGGTGTAGAGTTGAATCTTGTTTTTGACCTGTAAGCTGGTTGTTTTCCTGAGCTTGTCCTTGCATTTCATTATGTTTGTATTGTCTCCTTGGGGGCATTTGTTCTTGAGCTTGTGAAATAATGTTTATCTCTGCTTTACCATTGTCTTGAACCTATACATTTATCTCCTGCTCAGCCTTTATCTTGTTCTTTTTCTTATCCTCCCTTTCCTTTCTTCTTTTGAACTCTTCATCCCTTATCTTGATAGTACATACATTATCCATATGTCCTTGGTGCTTACCGTACATACAATAGTCAGGGATACCTTCATATTGAATTCTTTGCCACCTCCCCTTGTTCGGGTCAGAATTCTTGGAACCCATCCAAATGTGAGGGGGTCTTTCCTTGGTAAGATCAATCTGGATCTTTACCCTGGCCATACTGCCTCTAGTCTTTTGAGAAGATGGTGAATCCAGGTACAAAACTTTGCCAATGGAGCTCAGCACAGTAGTCAAAAGTATCTTATTGCAGCAGTGCCAAGGGAGTTCTGGTAAGGCTACCCGCATAGGAACTATAGGGGTCTCCTCTTCAGATGTTAAATCAGGAGTCCATGCTTGAATTCTCATTTGTTGACCTTCAATGCTCATCCTTTATTTAGTCTAGACCGAAACATAATCAAACTCATTATCAAGATATTCACATGTCTAGCATTGAAATGAGTTACTTTCACCCCTCCTGTAGGTTGAGTTTGGAGTGTGAAACTCTTCCTAATAATTTCCATTTTTGGCATGGTGAGTGAACTTACCAACCAAAGTATGCTTGCAACTTTCAGCCAATTTAATATTATAATCATTCTCGTCTAAGAGTACAGCAGGCAGTCCTTGTCTTGTGGTGTGCAAAGGACTATCCAAAGTGATAGGTATTTCATTCTTAGATTGATTATATCTCAAACGAGAAGAAAACGATTGAACATTAGGGAAAGGAGCAGGTTCAAGGATTATTTCCTATTTAGAATTGTTCTGGCCATGACCCGGCTGTTGACTATTCAATTGTTTCCCAAAGTTTTGAGCTATATTGTTGTTTACCTGAGCTTCTCCTTTCTTATTTTTCAGAAGATTAGGATCATACCTAGCATAATTGTTGGATATCCTCAAAAAGTTATTCTGATAATCCATTTGAACTCCATTGTTTCCCTGTTGAAGTCTTCTTGTTTCTCCCTATTGATTGGTATTCTTAATATGATCCTATTGTCCTTCTTTGTATTTGTGGTTCTAGTTATCAACCTGTTTGGAGGATTCTGTAGTTCTAATGATTTTCTCATTTACCACATTGCGTAAATGAGCCTCAGTGTTAGTAATAACAGTTTGCATAGCATTTTTGTTTAATGACTGACCTGGCTGCACTTCTTTACCCTTAGCTGGCTTTGCCTTATTTGTTCATCCATTTGCTGTTGATCGTGTCCATCTTTCTCCATATACCTGTCCTGGTTTGTATCCTGCATTACACACAAATTAGAAGTTGAAGTTATGTGCATAGAATTGGCCTTAATTCCCAAAGAAAAGTTCGATGATTGAGTCTCTTCAGTAGAGTTTTTTGAGGTCCAAGTTTTAGTGTGGCTCTCATTAGCTTTCTCATTCTTTGTTGTTGTTCCTGTTGGATGGACTACACCAGTTTGGCTACTGTCTCCTGCAGGTTGAGCTAGGAATGAAGTATCTGTATCCTTGTTAGGACCATCTCTACTCGTTTTTTCATTCAAGTTCATCTCAAGATTAGCTGACTGCTTTGGTTGTTTATTGATGGTGTTTCCCTCATTCCTATTGTTAGGCACGCTTTTGATATGAGCATCCATAGGATTGGAAAAATTAGCATTTCTAGTTCTTCTATGAACTCCTAGATTCTTAGTTCGAACTCCGCTGGAATTCTCCCTGCCATCGATTCAACCATTCATTTTGCTTGAGCTTTCTGTAGGTTGAACCTCAACAACAGGGGAGTAATCCCCAATAGCTGAATCTTCTCAAAATTGACTAGAAGTGACTCGAAATTGATGATGCAATTCGGACAATTCACTCACAGTAGCCCCTCGCGATTCCTATCAATTGGAATGGTAGAATGGACTAGATTTTTGATATGTTGTGCATCAAGATTAGATGAATCCATATCGGTAATCATTTTTTCAAGAATCGACACAATCGCTTTTGGGGAAATAAATTTATGCATTCCTTCCAATTCTTGAACTGAAATCACAATGTTGATCGCATCAGTGTTCTGCAAATTCGTGGAGCTTTGGGATGAATTAGAGAGAGTGGCTGGGTGGGTTTTTCTAGTATCACTTCGGTGCTCTGTTTGAGTTTCATCCGGCGGTCGAGGGAGCTCTGCCGGCGGCTCACGTGCCATTCCAATAGTGTGTGTCAAGTTGGAAAAAGTAGCCGCTATAGGATTTCTTTTGTGAACCAATTTTTGAGTGAGAAACTAGAGAGAGAATCAAATTAATAAATGAAGGTGCGATAGGATTTATGGTTTATGTTAACAATTTAGGTATTAGGGTTTAGGGTTTAGGGTTTAGTGTTTAAGTTTACGATTCAGAAATCAGGGTTTAGGGTTTAGGGTTTAGGGTTTAGGGTTTAAGGTTTTAGGATTTATAGTTTAGGGTTTATGTTTTAGGGTTTTGGGTTTGGGGTTTAGGGTGTGGGGTTTAGAATTGGAATTTAGGGTTAAGAGTTTAGGATTAGTGTTAGGGATTGGGGTTTAACCTTTAGAGTTTAGGATTTAGGGTTAGGGTTTAGGGTTTATGATTTAGGGTTTAAGGATTAAGATTTAGGGTTTAAGGTCTAGGGTTTAGAATTTAGGGTTTATGGTTAAGGTTTAGCATTTAATTATTATGGTTTAAGGTTTAGTGTTTAGTGTTGAAGGTTTAGTATTTACGATTAGGCTTTAGCATTTAGCATTTAGGGTTTAGGGTTTATGGTTTATGGTTTATGGTTAAGGGTTTATAGTTTAGGGTTTAGGTTTTTGGGTTTAGGGTTTAGGGTTTAGAGTTTAGGGTTTAGGGTTTAGAGTTTAGGGTTATAGGTTTAGGGTTTAGGTTTTAGGGTTTAGGTTTTAGGGTTTAAGTTTTAGGGTTAGGGTTTAGGGTTTTGGGTTTACTATTATGAGTTGTAGGTTTAGGGTTTAGGCTTTTGAGTTGTAGGTTTAGTGTTTAAGGGTTAGGATTTTGGGTTTTGTGTTGAGGATTTAGAATTTAGGATTTACGGTTTAGGTTTAGAGTTAAGGTTTAGGGTTTAGGATCTAGGTTTTAAGGTTTTGGATATAGGTTTTAAATTTTAGGGTTTATAGTTAAGGGCTTTGGGTAAAAGGTATTAGGTTTTTGGGTTTACTAATTTGGGTTTAGTGTTTAGTGTTTAGGGTTTGGATTTGAAGGTTTATAGTTTAGGGGTAATGATTTAGGGCATAGGGTTTAGAGTTTATTGTTAAGTGTTTAGGGTTTAGGGTTTAGGGTTTAGTGTTTAGTGTTTAGTGTTTAGTGTTTAATGTTTAAGGTTTAGGGTTTTGAGTTGTAGGTTTTGGGTTTTGGGTTTACGGTACATGGTTTAGGATTTAGGGTTTAGGGTTTAGAGTTTAGAGTTTAGAGTTTAGGGTTTAGGCTTTAGGCTTTAGGCTTTAGGCTTTAGAGTTTAGGGTTAATGGTTTAGGTTTATGGTTTATGGTTTATGGTTTATGGTTTAGGGTTTAGGGTTTAGGGTTTAGTGTTTAGGGTTTAAGGTTTAGGGTTTCAATTTTTTATTTAGGGTTTAGGATTAGGATTCGGGTTTAGGGTTTTGCATTTAGGGTTTAGGGTTTCGAATTTAGCATTTAATATTTAGGGTTTAGGGTTTAATGTTTTGGGTTTAGGTTTAGGTTTAGGGTTTATTGTTTTGGTTTAGGTTTTAGGATTTAGGGTTAGGGTTTAAGGCTTAGAGTTTGGGTTATGGTTTAGGGTTTAGGGTTTAGGGTTTAGGGTTTAGGGTTTAGGGTTTAGGGTTAGGATTTAGGGTTTAGTGTTTAGGATTTAGTGTTTAGGGTTTAGTTTAGGATTTAGGGTTTTGAGTTCAGGGTTTAGGGTGTAATGTTTTGGGTTTATGGTTTAGGGTTTAGAGTTGTAGGTTTAAGGTTTAGGGTTTAGGGTTTAGGGTTTAGTGTTTAGTGTTTTAGGTTTTTTTTTTTCTATTATTTGAATGACCCTTGAGGGGGTCAGGGGTTTAGCAACCATCCTAGGACTTAGCATAAATATAAATTCAAAACAAATACAAGGAGGAGGACTTAAACCTAACCTCTAATGCTATGGTGGTTCAGCAGTCAACTAACCTACTAAGGCTAGTCAACTCTTCACCATACTAAATTGTAAACCTAGGACTAAGAACCTATGGAGAGGACTCATCTCAATGCAAATATACTAGGCAAACATAAATGAGGGAGACTCTCCCTTACAAGGAAGGATTAAATAAAAAGGAACCTATTCAAAAAAACTATACCTAGCTCAGACATTGTCTAGATGAAAAGGAAATTGACAAAAGCAAAAGAGGTCAAGGCGTTTTATTAATCCTTTTCAATATTTTTCTCTTGGAACTTTGAACTCCCATTTTTTCAAGAATATAGCTCCCTCTTGCTGAATTTGGCAATTGATTGTAAGTGTAGTAGTGTTGGATGATATCTTGACTATGACTTTGTTTGGAAAGGAAGTCTGCTACATTATTGGCCTCTTTATATGTATGGACACATTGGAAGAATTCACATTGATTGACAAGAGTTTGGAGCTCCTGTACAAACCTTTGAATCCTCCAATGGGGAATCGAAGTCTGCCTTAACTACCAAGTTAAGAGTTCTGAATCCACTTCAAGAATAATTTTATTGTATCCATGCTGGATACACCAATTTAGACCATAGCTTGCAGCTTGAATTTTTTCTTGATTATTGGTCCCTTCACCAAGAGGTATAACAAAAGCATAGATTATATCTCCCTGATCATCTCTCAGAATGCCCCCTCCTCCAATCTTCCAAGGATTGTGCAATGCACTACCATCAGTATTAAGTTTATCTCTATTAGAAGGGGGGTGTTTTCTATATTATTGGAGTGACTTTAACATCATGTTTACAGCTTTCTATCATGTCGACCACATCTGGCCACTTTAGAGGCCACTGGATGTATGGAAAAGTAGAGTTGAGTAGATGTAGGATGTCCTTGAGGACCATGAACTTGGCTCTGCTGGTATTGGATTTCTTATCCCCATATTTTCCTAAGCATCTATTCTTCCACAGGTTCCAACAAACCACTATGGGAAGTGTCTAGATAATGATCTTGTGTGCTTCATTTTTTCCTTGGATATCCTTCCAATTCGAAGGCCAGTTGCTTAATGAAGTCTGCTAAAACCAAAGTACTTGAAAAGAATTTCCAGTTATGAGCTGCAAAATGTCCTTCATTGAAGATGTGATGCACATCATCCCACTCCTGTTTATTATAGCAAAAACATTTCACAGGCTCCACCCCAAAGTTTGCTAGATTTTCATTGGTTGGTAGTTTGTTTCTTAATGCTCTCCATAAGAGAAAAGAAATATTGAAGGGTATATTCTTAGGCCAAATCTAGGAGCTGGACCTTTCAGCATTCTTCCAGTTTTTGTAGATTTCCCAAGCTGAAGCACATGAGAAAATTCCAGAATCAGTAGGCTTCCAAACTTCTTTGTCTTTCACTCCTAATTGTTATTGAAAATTAGTGCTTAGAATCTAAGGAATGAGCAGTGGTGGAACTTGATGTCTCAACTTTCTTTCATTCCATCTTCCATTGATAAGAAAATGAGCAATGGTGGCATTATTAAGGTTGGAAATACTAGTGGTATGATAAGTTAGAACACCTATCCCTAGCCAATCATCACACCAAAAGGAGCAACTTCCAGCGTGAATCTGCCAGGTGATATGATCCTCTACAATGTTCTTATTCTTCATCATATACCTCCACACTAAAATTGACTTGTATCCACCTACTTTGCAACTGGATTGGCTCTCTGCCAATATTTGGATTCGAGGAACTGACCCCAGAGTGAAGCTTTAGTCTTGAAATTCCACCATTGTTTATATTGTAGAGAAGTGCATACATCTGTGAGCCTTCTGATCGCCACTCCTCCTTCTGCATAAGGCAGGCTCATGGTTTCAAGAGATGCCGAGTGATACTTTCTCTTATCCTGGTCTCTTCCCCAGAAAAAATCTACAATGGTAGACTCTATGTATTTGATAGTAGTACTGGGAGGTGAGACTGCAGCCATGATGTGAATGGGTATGGACTGCAAGGCATGCTTTATTAGGATGATTTTGCCTCCAAAGCTGAGGAGTCTTGCCAGCTATCTACTAATCTTTTTAGAGACTTTCTCAACTAGATGAGAGTAGTAAATGATCCTTTGTCTACCAATATAGAGAGCACAACCTAGATAGGTTATTGGACTATCCTTTTGAGAAAAACCAGTAACCTCTTGGATTTTGTCAATGATGTCTTGTGAGGTGTTAATTGGAATCATAAAATGGTTCTTCTCTTTGTTAATAAGTTGGTCATAAGTAAGTTCATAATCCTCCAAGGTGTTCATGATGAGTTTCATAGTGTCTATAAGTTGAAGTAAAAATAATCACATCATCTACAAAACTTATGTGGTTGATCTGAGGACCTTTGTGCCCTATGCTAAAACCTCTATACATAGGATTCTGATGAATAAGGTTAAGCATTCTTGAAAGAACTTCCGCACCTAAAATAAATAGGGCCGGAGATAAAGGGTCTCCTTGCTTAAGGCCTCTAGTTAAAGGAAACAAGCCATGTCTGTGATGATTTATAATGATTGAATACCAATTGTTGCTCATGACTCTCCAAATCATGTCAATGAAGAACTCCCCAAATCCAAATCTTCTCAAAACCAAGCAAGTAAATTACCGAGAAACTCTATCATATGCTTTCGTCATGTCTAGCTTGATCACAACATTGTCTCATATCTTGGGTTTCTTAATTCCATGAGTGATTTCTTATGCAAGAATGATGTTTTTTATGATGCTCCTCCCCTTTACAAACCCTGATTGATTATCTGAAATGACTAATGGAATAACTTCTGCAAGTCTCACGCTTAAGAGTTTGGAGATGATCTTATTTGAGAAGTTGCTGAGACTAATAGGCTTGAGGTCATTGAATCTATTTGGCTGTTCAGTTTTGGGAAGTAAAACCAAGCATGCATGTGACATAAACTTAGGCATAATGTGACCACAAAAGAAAGACTGCACAGCAGCTAGCAGATCTTCTTTAATGATGCTCCAGCATGTTTGGTAGAACTTGCCCCCTATACCATCTGGACCTGGAGCTGAGTTAGGGTTCATGGTAAACACCACCTATCTAAGTTCCTCCATTGTAGGCATTTCCTACAGTTTCTGATTCTGTTCAGGAATAACTAAGGTAGGCAAGTGTTAAAGAATTCTTTCTTCTATTCTACAATTCGGGCCAGTAAACATCTCCTGAAAGTATTTACAAGCTGCTTGTCCAATCTGATCATCACCTTGTATCCAAATATCATTGCTTGTTCAAATTTTGTGCAGAAATAGTCTTCTTTTTCTTCCCCTCATCAAACCATGGAAATATTTGGTGTTGGCATCTCCTTCCTTAAACCATTGAACTTGAGTCTTCTGTTTGAGAATAGATTCCTCCAGCGTAAAAAATTTAATATAGTTGGCATTAATAAGATGTAACTGCTACCTGAAATCTTTTGTGTTATTAATAAGATGTTCCTCCTCATCTTTCCTAATATTCTCTTCAAAGTCCTTCACTTTAGCAAAGACATCTCCATACTCTCTCTTTGATAAGATACTAAGAGTGGAGGTTAACCTCTTCTTTTTCTAATGTAATTGCCACATAGGTTTACCAGTGACCTCCCTATCCCAACATGTTTGAACAGTCTCCATATAGCTATCATTCTCAACCCAGCAATATTGGAACTTGAAATAATTGATATGACTTTCATTTTTCCTAACCATTTCCAGTAGCAGGGGGTTGTGAACAAAACAGAGGAAAGGTGTTCAATAGTAGTCTTAGGCATAATCTCTAGCTATTTATCATTAACCATGGACCTATCTAGCCTCTTCCAAACTCTAGCCTGTGCAGTTCTTTGATTACACCAAGTGAAAGGAAGCCCTGTATATCCAAGATCAATCAGACCACCAACCTCTATCATACTTACAAACTCAAAGCTCTTGTTCAAGTTGTAAGGCATTTCCCCTATCTTATCCTCTATATTTGTAATAACATTAAAGTCTCCAATGGTACACCAAGGGATATCTCTGCTAGCATAATGAATAACCTATCCCATAGAGGCCTCCTCATATATTCCTTACATTTAGCATAAATAAAGGACACCATGAACCTCTCAGTAAGATCAGAGTGCTTGAATTCTCCTGTGATATGCTACTCATTAATCTCATGGATGTTACCAGTGATTTCAGTAGACCAAAAAAACCAGATCTTCCCATTAGGATTACTAACAGCATGGTCTATTTGAAGTTGAATTCTCACAATGTTAAGTTGAAAATTTTCTGCAAAGGGTTCAAGTATAGCAATCATAGACAACTGATGCATTTTCTTGAGTGTTTGAAGTCTTTCTAGGGAACCTTGGGTGTTAATACTCCTAGAACTCCAAGAAATGGCTTTAATCATTAACAACTTTAGATTTGGACCTTGTGATGGGTCTGCTAAAAGTAGCAGAAGTACTAATGGTAGCCTGCTTGTCTGCTCTGTTTCCTACCTCTTTGGGATAGACCTTGTTGTTCTGTGAATTCCTGAACCTCTTCTGGACATTCATCATGAAAGGTGAATCCAAAAGCTCAAACTAGATGATTACTACCTTCTTATTCCTCTTCATCATATTCATCAATGGATTGATTGTCAGGATCTAGTTCATCTTCTGAATTCAAAGTCCCATAATCATCTTGTATTGGCCTACCCTTCTTGACCTTGTTGGCAACTTGCTCCCCAAATTGTTGTTCCTTATCTTTTAGACCATGTTCCTGCTCTTTCTGCTGCCTCTTTTTTATCTTTTTGCTCAACCTTTCTCCTTATTTATTATTGGGCTTGGCTTTCTATTTTCCTGTTGTATTATTTATAACAATTTCTTCTTGAGTTTCCTGTTGTCCAGCTTTCTCTTGATTTGAAATAAAGGTAGCAGGGGCTCTAGAGTCAATCCTATAGTCTTTATCCACAACCTCATGCAGAACATGAGTCAATTCCCTCCCCCCTCTGGATAACCCTTCCTGCAGATTAGTGTGCATCTCCTGTACCCTCCCTTCCATACCTCTAACA
This sequence comes from Solanum bulbocastanum, assembly GCA_037074985.1. Classification (NCBI taxonomy): domain Eukaryota; kingdom Viridiplantae; phylum Streptophyta; class Magnoliopsida; order Solanales; family Solanaceae; genus Solanum; species Solanum bulbocastanum. The sequence goes on along the minus strand of CM073604.1, from coordinate 22,379,581 downwards.
TCTTCCTCATCAACATCAATAACAACATTATCAAGGGGTTTGGAGGATGGGAGTATTGATTCAATACTTGTGGTTTTATTATTTTTGGTGGCTTTAGTCTACTCTCTTTTCAGAACTATTTTATTGTGAGAATTTAGCAAGGATGGTCATTGTCAGATCCTTGTATAGAAAGACTTCTTAGACCTGATGTCCTGTTGTTGTTACCTTCCTCATCATTGTTCATATCCTGTGATTCCTGCATTTCTAAGTTAGTATAATTATTATGAGTATGAATTGTAGATAGAATACCTGATGATGTTGGCTCCTGTTGTTTGCTTTTCTTTGTGCTTTGGTGTTGGGGTGTAACAGGTCTCCAATTAGTCTTGAGGTTGGATTGTTCCTGGTTTCTATTTTGCTTATTTTTTTGAATCTGCCAGTGTTCTTCTTTGATATCTGTCTCTTGTTCTTGCTGATTTTGTAATTGGGGAGTTGATGCTTGTTGTTGACCTTTATGTGGTTTTTTTTCATGGTCATGTCTTTGTGTTTCATTAGGTCTTTATTGTTTCCTTGGAGACAGTTGTTGTTGAGCTTGTGAGCTTATGATTATCTCTGATTTATCATTGTCCTATACCTGACTGATATTAGTGCCTTGCTTCTCTTGCTCAACTTTAATCTTGTTCTTTTTTTCAGCCTCTCTTTCTTTTCTTCTTTTGAAATCACCATCCCTTCTCTTGATAGTACATACATTATCCATATGCCCTTGATGCCTACAGTACATGCAATAATTATGGATTCCTTCATATTGAATTCTTTGCCACCACCCTTTGTTGGGGTCAGAATTCTTAAATCCCATCCAAATATAACGAGGTCTTTCCTTGGTAAGATCAATTTGGATTTTTACCCTAGCCAAAGGAGTCAGGTAATGCTACCCATATAGGAACTATAGGAGTCTCTTCTTCAGGTGTAAAGTCTGGAGTCCATGCTTGAATTCTCATTAGTTGACCTTAAATACGCATCCTTTGTTTCGTTCAAACCGTAACATAATCAAACTCATTATCAAGGTCAATATACACATGCCTAGAATTAAAATGTGTTATTTTCACCCCAGTCCCCCTCAGTAAGCTGGGTTTGAAGAGTGAAACTTTTCCTCATAATCTCCATTTTAGGCATGGTGTTGGTGAACTTGCCTACTAAGGTGTGCTTACAACTTTCAGCCAATTTGACATTATAATCATCCTCTTCTAACAGCACTGTAGGCAGCCCTTGTCTTGTGGTATGTAGAGGACTATCGAAAACAATAGGTATTTCATTCTTGAATTGATTATATCTTAAACTAGCAGCAAAGGATTGGACTATAGTGAATGGAGTAGGTTCAAGAACTATGTCCTGCTTAGTAGTGTTTCGGGCCTGATCCTGCTATTGATCGTTCAGTTGTTTCCCATTGCCTTGAGCTACATTGTTGTTATCCTGGTTTTTAACCTTTTTATTCTTTTGAATATTAGGTTCATACCTAGCATAGTTGTTAGAGATCCTAGGAAAGTTGATCTGATAATCTAGTGAACTTTATTGTTGTGCTGTTGAAGTCTACTTGTTCCTCCCTGTTGGTTTGTATCCTTGTTCTGATCCTTGTTCAAATAGATGCTACTAACATTGAGGTTTATTTACACAATGTGATAAATGAATAAGAATTAGAGTTATGTTCATAGAATTATTCTTAATTCGAAAAAAAAAATTGATGATTGTCTCTCATGCATTGGATTTGTCCTTGCTAGATGAACTACACCCAGTTGGCTACTATATCTTTTAGATAGAGCTGGGAATGAATCATTCCTATTAGTGTTTTACCCATTTCGACTTTCTGCCCTATTCAAGTTCATCACAAGTACAACTGGTTGGTTTGATTGGTTGTTATCAGTGTTTCCTCCATCCAAATTATTGGAAATGTCTGAGATATGAATATTTAGAGGATTGGAATAATTCTCCTTTCCAGTTCTTCTCGGCGATTCCACCATCCATTTTTCTTGAAGTTTCTGCGAGTTAAACCACATCATTAGGGGAGTAATCCCCAATAGTTGAATCTTCTCAAATTCGACTTGAAGTGGCTCAAATTTGAATACGTAGTTTTGGTGATTCGCTCACATTTCTCACGAGAATCGCTTCTCAATTACTGTCGATTGGGATAGTTAAAACAACTGAATTTTTACTATGATGTGTATCAAGACTAGGTGATTCCATATCTTCAATCACTTTTCCATGAATCGAAACAACAGCTCCTGGGGAAATAATTTTTCTCGTTCCACCTAACTCTTGAATCAAAATTGCAGTGTTGATCGCATATGTGTTTTGCAAATTCATGGAGTTGTGGGATGAATTAGAGAGAGTGGTTGGGTGGGTTTTGTTGGTATTATTCCAGCGCTCTATTTGAGTTTTATTCGGTGGCCTAGAGAGCTCTGTCGGCAGCTCACACGCCATTTCAGCACTGCGCGTGCAGTGAGGGATTATAGCTATTATGCGCTAAATTTTTGAGAGCATTTTCTGTGTGAGAAACTAGAGAGAGCAAAAATTTTAGAAATGAAGATGTGATGGGTTTTAGGGTTTAGAATTTAGGGTTTATGGTTTAGGTTTTTGGGTTTAGGCTTTAGTGTTTAGTGTTTAGGGTTTATGGTTTAGACTTTAGGATTTAGGGTGTAGGGTTTAGCATTTGAATTTAGGGTTTAGATTTTAAGATTAGGGTTAGGATTTAGGGTTTAGGGTTTAGGGTTTAGGATTTAAGGTTAGGGCTTAGGTTTTTTTTATTGGGTTTAGGGTTTAGGGTTCAGGGTTTAGGGCTTAGGATTTAGGGTTTAAGGTCTAGGTTTTATAGTTAAGGTTTAGTGTTTAGGTATTATGCTTTAGGGTTTAGTGTTTAGTGTTTAGTTTTTAAGATTTAAGGTTAGGGTTTAGCATTTAGCATTTAGGGTTTAGGGTTTATAGTTTATGGTTAAGGGTTTATTGTTTAGGTTTTAGAGTTTAGGCTTTAGGGTTTAGGGTTTAGAGTTTAGGGTTTTGGGTTTAGTGTTTAAAGTTGTAGGTTTAGGGTTTAGGGTTTAGGTTTAAGGGTTTTAGTTTTAGGGTTTAGGTTTTAGGGATTTGGGTTTAGTGTTTCAAGTTGTAGGTTCAGTGTTTAGGATTTAGGGTTTAGGATTTTGCGTTTTAAGTTTACCATTTAGAGGTTATGATTTAAGGTGTAGGGATTAGGATTTAGAGATTAGGATATAGGGTTTAGGTTTAGGTTTAGAGTTTAGGGTTTATGTTTTAGAATTTTTGGGTTTAGTGTTTCGAGTTGGAGGTTTAGGGTTTAGAATTATGGTTATGCTTTTAGGGTTTAGGGTTTTTAGTTGTAGGTTTTGGGTTTAGTGTTTAGGGGTTAGGGTTTGGGATTTAGGGTTTAGTATTTAGAGTTTAGGATTTAGAGTTTAAGGGTTAGGGTTTAGATTTAGAGTTTAGGATTTAAGGTTTAGGGTTAGGGTTAATGGTTTAGGGTTTAGGGTTAAGGTTATAGCTTTTAGGATATAGAGTTTAGGACTTCGAGTTTAGGGTTTAGGGTTTAGAGTTTGGATTTAGGGTTTAGGTTGAATGTTAAAGTTTAGGGTTTAGGGTTTATGATTTAGGGTTTAGGGTATAGTGCTTAGGTTTAGGGCTTAGAATTTCGTAAAGTGTTTAGGGTTTAGGGTTTAGGTTTAGATTTGAGGGTTTAGGGTATAGGTTTTAGGGCTTTGACTTTAGGTTTTATGGTCTAAGGTTTATGGTTTATGGTAAGTGTTTAGGGTTTAGGGTTTATGATTTAGGGTTTAGGTTTAGGTTTAAGATTTAGGGTTTAGGATTTAGGGTTAGTTTTTAAGGTTTAGGGTTTAGGTTTTAGGGTTTAGGGTTAGGATTTAGGGTTTAGGGTTTAGGGTTTAGGGTTAGGATTTAGGGTTTAGGATTTAGTGTTTAAGGTTTGGGATTTAGGGTTTAGATTTTAGTGTTTAGGATTTAGGGATTAGGGTTTAGGGTTTAGAGTTTAGGGTTTAGTGTTTATGGTTTAGTGTTTAGGGTTTAGGGTTTGGGGTTTAGAGTTTTGGCTTAAAATTTATGGTTTTTGAATTAAGGTATAGGGTTTAGGGTTTAGGGTTTTGGGTTTTGAGGTTTAGGGCTAACGGTTTAGGGTTTAGGCTTAAGGTTTAGGGTTTAGTGTGAAGAGTTTAGCATTTAGGGTTTAGGGTTTACGGTTTAGGGTTTAAGGTTTAAGGTTTGGAGTTTAGGATTTAGGTTTTTGGGTTTAGGGTTCAAGGTATAGGGTTTAGGATTTAGGGTGAAGGGTTTAGGGTTTTGGCTTAAGATTTAGGGTTTTAGGTTTATGGTTTAGGGTTTTGGGTTAGGAGTTTAGCGTTTAGGGTTTAGAGTTTAGGTTTTAGGGTTTATAGTTTAGGGTTTAGATTTTGTGGTTAAGCATTTATGGTTTAGGATTTATGGTTTCTATTATATTGTTTAGGATTTAGAGTTTAGGATTTAGGGTCAGGGTTTAGGTTTAGGGTAAGGGTTTAGGGTTTAAGCTTTAGTGTTTAGGCTTTATTATTTAGGGTTTAGAGTTTGGATTTTGGGTTTAAGGTTTAAGGTTTAGTGTTTTGAGTTGTAGGTTTAGGGTTTAGGGTTTAGGGTTAAGGATTTAGGGTTGAGGATTTAGTGTTTAGGATTTTGGGTTTCTATTGAGGTTCAAGGTTTAGGGTTTAGGGTTTAGATTTTAGGGTTTTGGTTTTAGGGTTTTGGCTTAGTGTTTTGAGTTGGAGGTTTGGGGCTTAGTATTATGCTTTAGATTTTAGGATTTAGGGTTTCTAAGAGTAGGTTTAGGATTTAGAGTTTAGGGCTTAGGATTTTGGGTTTAGGGTGTAGGATTTAGAGTTTAGTATTAGGGTTTAGGGTATAGGATTTAGGTTTTAGAGTTTATGAGTTAGTGGTTAGGGTTTAGGGTTTAAGGTTTAGGGTTTAGTATTTAGGGTTTAGTATTAGAGTTTAGGGTTTAGGTTTAGGGTTTAGGGTCTAGGGCTTAGGGTATAGGGTTGAAGGTCTAGGGTTTAGGGTCTATGGTTTAGGATTTAGGATTTACAGAATAGAGTTGAGGGTTTAGTGTTTATGGTTTAGGGTTTAAGATTTTGGGTTTAAGTTTAGGTGTAAGGTTTAGGTTTAATGGTATAGGATTTTGGTTAAGGGTTTAGGGTTTAAGGTGTGGGGTTTAGGGTCAAGGTTTTAGGGTTTAGGGTTTTAGGGTTTAGGGTTTAGGGTGTACTTTTTGGATTTAGGATTTAGGGTTTTGGGTTTAGGGTTTAGGCTTCAGGGTTAAGGGTTAGTTTAGGGTTTAACATTTAGAGTTTGTCATTTATTTACAGTTTAGTGTTTAGGCTTAGGTTTTAGCATTTAGTATAAGTGTTTAGGGTTTATGGTTTAGGTTTAGAGTTTAGGGTTTAGGGTTAGGGTTTAGGATTTTGGATTTAGGGTCTAGGGCTTAGGGTTTAGGGTATAAGGTATAGGGTTTAGTGTGTATGGTTTAGGGTTTAAACTTTAGGGTTTAGGGCTTAGGAATTAGAGATTTGGGTTTAGGGTATATGGTTTTAGGTTTTGGTTTAGGTGTCAGGTTTAGGGTTTAGGGTTTAAGGTTAAGGTTAAGGGTTTAGGATTTAAGGTTTAGGGTTTGAGCTTAGTGTTTAGGGTTTAAGTTTTGGGGTTTAGGTTTTATGTTTTAAGGTTTATGGGTTAGTGGTTATTTTTTAGGGTTTAGAGTTTAGCATTTTGTGTTTACGGTTTAGGAATAGGGTGTAATGTTTAGGTTTTAGGGTCTAGGGCTTAGGGTTTAGGGTTTAAGGTGTAGGGTTTAGGGTTTACATATCAGAGTTGAGGGTTTAGGGTTTACAATTTTGGGTTTAGGTTAATATGTAAGGTTTAGGGTATTAGATTTAGGTTAAGGGTTTAGGGTTTAGGGTTAAGGTTTAAGGTTTAGGGTTTAGGGTTTAGGGTTTAAGGTTTGGGGTGTATGGTCTAGGTTTTATAGTTTAGGATTTAGTGTTTCGGGCTTAGGGTATAGGGTTAAGGGTTTAGGGTTTAAGTTTTGGAGTTTAGGTTTTAGGTTTTAGGTTTTAGAGTTTAGGGTTTAGGGAATAGGGTTTTAAAGTGTAGAGTTTAGGGTTTTGTGTTTAGGTTTTAGGTATAAGGTATAGGGTTTAGGGTTTAAGGCTAAAGTTTTAGGGTTTAGGCTGAAGGTTTAGGGTTTTGGATTTAGGGTTTAGGGTTTAGGGTTTTGATTTTAGGGTTTGGGTTTAGTGTTTCAAGTTGGAGGTGTATTGTTTAGTATTATGCTTTATCTTTTAGGGTTTAGGGTTTCTATTTATAGGTTTAAGGTTTAGAGTTTAGGGGTTCGGATTTAGGGTTTAGGGTTTAGGATTTAGACTATAGTATTTAGGGTTTAGGGGTTAGGGTTTAGACTTACGATTTAAGTTTTAGGGTTTTGGGTTTGTGTTAATGGTTTAGGGTTAAGGGTTTTGCTTTTAATGTTTAGTGTTAAGAGTTTGGATTTAGGATTTAGGGTTTAGGTTTAAGGTTAAAATTTAGGGTTTAGGGTTTAGGCTTCAGGGTTAAAGGTTATTCTAGGGTTTAACGCTTAGAGTTTGTTATTTAGGGTTTAGTGTTTAGTGTTTAGGCTGAGGGTTACTAATTTAGTATAAGTATTTTGGGTTTATGGTTTAGGTTTAAAATTTAGTGTTTAGGGTTAGGGTTTAAGATTTTGGATTTAGGGTCTTGCGCTTAGGGTTTAGGGTAAAAGGTATAGGGTTTAGTGTTTATGATTTAGGGTTTAGCGATTAGGGTTTAGGGCTTAGGGATTAGAGTTTTGGGTTTAGGTTTAGGTGTAAGGTTTAGGGTGTACGGTTATGGCTAAGGTTTTAGGGTTTAGGGTTTAGGATTAGGGTTTAGGGTTTAGGGTTTGAGTTAAGGGTTTAGGGTTTAAGTTTTGGTGTTTAGGGTTTAGGTTTTAGGTTTTAGGGTTTATGGGTTAGTGGTTAGGGTTTAGGGTTTAGGGTTTAGGGTTTAGAGTTTAGGGTTTAGTGTTTAGGGTTTATCTTTAGAGTTTAGATTTTAGTGTTTAGGGTTTAAGTTTTGGGGTTTAGGTTTTATGTTTTAAGGTTTATGGGTTAGTGGTTATTTTTTAGGGTTTAGAGTTTAGCATTTTGTGTTTACGGTTTAGGAATAGGGTGTAATGTTTAGGTTTTAGGGTCTAGGGCTTAGGGTTTAGGGTTTAAGGTGTAGGGTTTAGGGTTTACATATCAGAGTTGAGGGTTTAGGGTTTACAATTTTGGGTTTAGGTTAATATGTAAGGTTTAGGGTATTAGATTTAGGTTAAGGGTTTAGGGTTTAGGGTTAAGGTTTAAGGTTTAGGGTTTAGGGTTTAGGGTTTAAGGTTTGGGGTGTATGGTCTAGGTTTTATAGTTTAGGATTTAGTGTTTCGGGCTTAGGGTATAGGGTTAAGGGTTTAGGGTTTAAGTTTTGGAGTTTAGGTTTTAGGTTTTAGGTTTTAGAGTTTAGGGTTTAGGGAATAGGGTTTTAAAGTGTAGAGTTTAGGGTTTTGTGTTTAGGTTTTAGGTATAAGGTATAGGGTTTAGGGTTTAAGGCTAAAGTTTTAGGGTTTAGGCTGAAGGTTTAGGGTTTTGGATTTAGGGTTTAGGGTTTAGGGTTTTGATTTTAGGGTTTGGGTTTAGTGTTTCAAGTTGGAGGTGTATTGTTTAGTATTATGCTTTATCTTTTAGGGTTTAGGGTTTCTATTTATAGGTTTAAGGTTTAGAGTTTAGGGGTTCGGATTTAGGGTTTAGGGTTTAGGATTTAGACTATAGTATTTAGGGTTTAGGGGTTAGGGTTTAGACTTACGATTTAAGTTTTAGGGTTTTGGGTTTGTGTTAATGGTTTAGGGTTAAGGGTTTTGCTTTTAATGTTTAGTGTTAAGAGTTTGGATTTAGGATTTAGGGTTTAGGTTTAAGGTTAAAATTTAGGGTTTAGGGTTTAGGCTTCAGGGTTAAAGGTTATTCTAGGGTTTAACGCTTAGAGTTTGTTATTTAGGGTTTAGTGTTTAGTGTTTAGGCTGAGGGTTACTAATTTAGTATAAGTATTTTGGGTTTATGGTTTAGGTTTAAAATTTAGTGTTTAGGGTTAGGGTTTAAGATTTTGGATTTAGGGTCTTGCGCTTAGGGTTTAGGGTAAAAGGTATAGGGTTTAGTGTTTATGATTTAGGGTTTAGCGATTAGGGTTTAGGGCTTAGGGATTAGAGTTTTGGGTTTAGGTTTAGGTGTAAGGTTTAGGGTGTACGGTTATGGCTAAGGTTTTAGGGTTTAGGGTTTAGGATTAGGGTTTAGGGTTTAGGGTTTGAGTTAAGGGTTTAGGGTTTAAGTTTTGGTGTTTAGGGTTTAGGTTTTAGGTTTTAGGGTTTATGGGTTAGTGGTTAGGGTTTAGGGTTTAGGGTTTAGGGTTTAGAGTTTAGGGTTTAGTGTTTAGGGTTTATCTTTAGAGTTTAGATTTTAGTGTTTAGGGTTTAGGGTTAGGGTCTAGGGCTTAGGGTTTAGGCTGTTTGGATTAGGGTTTAGGATTTCGAGAATAGAGTTGCGGGTTTAGGCTTTATGGTTTAGGGTTTACAATTTTGGGTTTAGGTTTAGGTGTCAGGTTTAGGGTTAAGGGTATAGGATTGAGGTCAAGGGTTTAGGGTTTAGGTTTTAGGGTTTAGGGTTTAGGGGTTAGTGTTTTAGGGTTTAGATTTTAGGGTTTTGTGTTTAGGTTTAGGGTATAGGTTTTTTGGTTTAGGGTTTAGGGCTAGGGTTTAGGCTTAAGGTTTAGGATTTTGGTTTTAGGGTTTAGGGTTTAGGGTTAGGAGTTTAGCATTTAGGGTTTAGGGTTTAAGGTTTAAGCTTTAGGATTTAGTGTTTAGTATTTAGGGTTTAGGTTTAGGTTTAGGATTGAGGGTTTATGGTTTAGATTTTAGGGTTCAGGTTTTGGTGTTTGGGTTTAGTGTTTCAAGTTGAAGGTTTAGGGATTAGTATTATGCTTTAGCTTTTAGGGTTTAGGGTTTCTAGTTGTAGGTTTAAGGTTTAGAGTTTAGGGATTAGGATTTAGTGTTTAGGGTTTAGGATTTAAAGTTTAGGATTTAGGGTTTAAGGGTTAGGGTTTAAATTTATGGTTTAAGTTTTAGGGTTTAGGGTTAGGATTATGGGTTAGTGTTTTAGGGTTTAGATTTTAGGGTTTTGTTTTTAGGTTTAAGGTATAGGTTTTATGGTTTAGGGTTTAGAGTTTGGGGTTTAGGGCTAGGCTTTAGGATTAAGGTTTAGGATTTTGGGTTTAGGTTTTAGGGTTTAGGGTTAGGAGTTTAGCATTTAGGATTTAGGTTTTAAGGTTTAAGATTTAGGATTTACTATTTAGGTGTTTAGGATTGAGGGTTTAGGGTTTAGATTATAGGGTTCAGGTTTTGGTGTTTGGGTTTAGTGTTTCCAGTTAGAGGTTTCGGGTTTAGTATTATGCTTTAGCTTTTAGAGTTTAGGGTTTCTAGTTGTAGGTTTAAGGTTTAGACTTTAGGGATTAGGATTTAGGGTTTAGGGTTTAGGATTTATAGTTTAGGATTTAGGGTTTAGGGGTTAGGGTTTAGATTTACGATTTAAGTTTTAGGGTTTAGGGTTAGGGTTAATAGTTTAGGATTTAGGGTTTACGGTTAAGGGTTAAGTTTAAGGGTTTAGGGTTTAGGTCTAAGGTTAAAATTTAGGGCTTAGGGTTTAGGCTTCAGTGTCAAGGGTTTGTTTAGGGTTTAACATTTAGAGTTTGTCATTTAGGGTTTACGGTTTAGTGTTTAGGTTTAGGTTTTAGAATTTAATATAAGTGTTTAGGGTTTATGGTTTAGGTTTAGAGTTTAGGGTTTAGGGATTTTGATTTAAGGTCTAGGGCTTAGGGTTTTGGGTATAAGGTCTAGGGTTTAGTGTTTATGGTTTAGGGTTTAGTGTTTAGGGTTTAGGGCTCAGGGATTATGATTTTGGGTTTAGGGTATATGGTTTTGGGTTATGTTTAGGTGTAAGGTTTAGTGTTTAGGGTTTAGGGTTTAGGGTTAGGGTTTAGGGTTTAATTTTTTGGGGTTTAGGTTTTAGGTTTTAGGGTTTATGAGTTAGTGGTTAGGGTTTAGGGTGTAGAGTTTAGCATTTTGTGTTTATGGTTTAGGGTTAGGGTTTAGAGTTTAGGGTTTAAGGTGTAGGATTTAGGATTTATGGTTTAGGGTTTACGGTTTAGGGTTTATAGATTAGAGTTAAGGGTTTAGGGTTTACGATTTTGGGTTTAGGTTTATATGTAAGGTTTAAGGGTTTGGGTATAAGATTAGGTTTAAGTATTTAGGGTTTAGGGATTAGGGTTAAGGTTTAGGGTTTAGGGTTTAAGGTTTAGGGTTTAGGGTCTAGGTTTTAGAGTTTAGGGTTTGGTTTAGGGTATAAGGTTAGGGTTGAAGGTTTAGTGTTTGGGGTTTAGGGCTAAGGATTTGGGGTTTAGGCTTAAGGTTTAGGGTTTAGGGTTTAGGGTTAGGAGTTTAGCATTTAGGGTTTAGAGCTTAGGGTTTAGGGTTTAGGATATAGTATTTACGATTTCAAGTTTAGGTTTACGTTCAAGGTTTAGGCAGCTAACCGCCCACGTCGCCGCAATTCGAACATTTCACCGAAACATTCAATCGGTAGGAGTGACGGGGGGTGTGTACAAAGGGTAAGGACGTAGTCGACGTGAGCTGATGTCTTGCGCTTACTAGGAAATCCTCATTGAAGACCAACAATTGCAATGATCTATCCCCATCATGATTAAATTTCAATGATTACCCGGGCATGTCGGCCAAGGCTATAGGCTTGTTGAATACATCAGTGGTGCACGTACGGCCCAGAACATCTAAGGGCATCACAGACCTGTTATTGCCTGAAACTATCGCGGCCTAAAAGGCAATAGTCCGTCTAAGAAGCTGGTCGTGCATGGATACCTCTGCATAGCTAGTTAGCAGGCTGAGGTCATGTTCGTTTAAGGAATTAACCAGACAAATCGCTCCACCAACTAAGAACGGCCATGCACCACCACCAATAGAATCAAGAAAGAGAAATTATGTTTGGTGTTCAAAGAAAGTTGTTTAGTACTTCCAGTAGTTGCGATGCCAACAGGCGGTCGTTTCTCCATGAAGAGAGAGAATGCCTTTGACTATGCTAACGATATTTTAAACTATAATTTTAATCTTGTAGTAAAATTATCATCTCAATGTAAAACATGAATTTTCAAATGTTTACTTAGATAATAATGGAATTATGTTAAGGATTTTACATCAAAGATTTTGTATTTTACATAAATTCTTCCAGTAAAGTACCTTGCAGTCTTAACGCCGTTCCCTAAGCTAAACGACCGCCTGTCGGCATCGCAACTACTGGAAGTACTCAACTCCTTTCTTTGAACACCAAATTTCCATATTACCAGTAAAGACCTAAAGTTTCATGTAATATATTGAGATATAACTTTACTTAAAGACTAAGAGACTATTTAATGTCTCAAAAACATAGTCATGGCATTAAGATCTAGCCGCTCATGGGGAAAGTAAAAACATTACAAATTACTGTTAACATGCTATATACTCCTAACATGGCTCTGATACCATTCAACAGGATCGAAGCATATAACAGTAAATATAACAGTAAAACTTTAAATATAAATAGGAGAGAGATATAAACAGAAACTCACAATTTTATTTATGCAAACGGAAGAAAAAAATTTATTCCTTACAGAGAGCTAGAGGCTAAGAGAAATTTTAAAGTAAATTTTTTGATGCCTTACAATGAAAATTTTTCTTTTTTAAATAGGCCGAGCAGGAATAATTGAAACAGAGATACATCTCTCTGATTGGTTAGAGAAAGTATCTTCTTTTTCTTTTGTCAGGCATCTACTTTTTTTTTTGGAAAAGTGATGGCTGTTTTTCTTTTGTCGAGCATCTACTTTTTCTTTTGGAAAAGTGATGGCTGCTTTTCTTTTGTCGGCCATTTACTTTTGCTTTTGACAAGGTGATGGCTACTTTTGATAATTTCTGCAACATGCTAATTTATCTTTTGTTGTTGTGGGATTCTTTGATCAGTTTGAATAATTCTAATTGAATAATTAATCAAGAGATATTGCAACTCTTTGAGTTTCACCTCATACCTTCTTAAATAATTCCGACTCTTTGAGTCTCTATTTAAAAGGTCAGTAATTCCGAATTTTAATATCCTCTGCTGGATTATTTACATAATTTGAATTAATCATAAAATAGGTCTAAGTAAGACTGTGCTAAAGTTTTTGGCTTTAACATATCTCCATTATCATCACTTTGAGAAGAAGCCTCTTTTAGCAACTGCAATGCTGCTTCTTTATTTGGTTTGTCTTCTTCTAGCTATGACAAAGCTTGTTGAAGCCTTTTCTTTAAATCATATTTAGAAGATGATTTCTTCTCCTTTGCAGATGGAGTGGATTGTCGTTGAGCTTCTTTAGGAGCCGGCGACCACCCTTTGATGAGTATCTCTTTGGACAAATATTTGATACTGTCAAATTCATGAATAGAAAATGTCCAACTAATAATGAAGGAAATTCTTTTTTGTATAAAATATTTACACAATTTAATGTGTTATGGCAGAGTAGAAATATCTTGCTTAGTTTGAAACTGGCCAAATTTATCTAAAAATGCTTTGGGCATAACCTTTTGATTTCCTCCAAAACAATTCCACCACGCATAGAACCATCTAAGGATGATAACTTTGGAAAATTCAGGACTATATTTGACAAACCAGGTATGAGTGGTTGGCCTTATAAATAAAAAGTTAAACTAGGCATTTTTATAGTCAAACTAGTTGAATTTCTAAGGCCTGTGTTCTCTAGAAAGATTGATAGGGGTATGCAAATGGTCTACTTGCCATTCAAATGGAGAGAGAACCTTTTTCGTTGTAAATTTTGAATATGCAATACTATCCGGATCTGAATCATTACTTTACTTACGCTTCACTTTGATAGAAGCTGTATCAACTAAAATGAACTCATAATATTTTCTTGTCTTTAATGGATTTTCAGTTCCACATAATTTCTATTAGTGTAACAAGGTTTAAGCAAATGCTTAACCTCGTAGTTTTCATATTCTTTTTCCAGGGCAAGAATAGGATTAACCTGCAAAGTAACAACATTTAAGTTTTCTCTTTCTTTTGGTTTATTTCCATGAAAAGAAGATACTGCTTCTAGAATGCTTTCTGGAGCTTTCATGGTGTAAGAATCTTTGGTTTTAGTTGAAGAAAATTTGGGTTTTCCTGAGGAAGAAAAAGAACATGGTTCTGATTCTTTTGAAATGGGTTTCTTTAGAACCAAAAGGTTATATGAAGATGAGCTAGGTGGTAACGGTGGAAATGGAGTTATAAATAGCCTGGATTTATAGGAGGCAAGCTTACCAAAGCTGAAAACTTGTTGGGGCTATTCAGAGATGGCCTGATTGCAAATGGTGTAGCTGATGACTTCACTTCTTTTCCCTTTTCTTTGAAAGGGCTGCTGGTGGATGGCCTGTATCCTGGCCTCATGATTTTCCCCTGCAAGAATTCTCTTGTTAGAAAATCTGGGAGAGAGTTTTCTTCTCCCTTGATATACTCAACTTTAAAATCAAAACTAGCTAATAATGTTTGCATCTAGAAAATATCTATTTAGAAACAGTGTACTTACAATCTACTCAAAGTAAAAAAAGTTTATTAATCAAGTCATCCTCAAATTTTGTAATACAGAGAACTATAGCAAGGACTTCTTTCTTGACCATACTATAATTTCTCTGGGCAGAATTCCAAATTCTAGAAGTAAAACGAACTAATTGTTCTTGGCTTTGTAGAGTTTCCTTTTGTTTTAGAATTCCTCTATAACCAATATTAGAAGCATCTGTCTCAACTATCATAAAAGAATCTGGGTTAAGAATACCTAAGGAAGACAAACTTTTAACCATTCCTTTGATCAGGATAATAGCTCTGGTCTGTTCATTCGTCCAAGGAACAAGGTTTTTCTTGAGTCTATCATAAAGAGGCTTGCAAACCTGTCTAACCTTATGAATGAAATCTGCAACATAGGTGAGACTTCCTAAAAGCCTTTGTAGTTGGGTTTTATCGGTAATCACACCAGGGAATTTATCTGAAAACTCAATGGCTCTTGAAATGGATTTACAAGTGCCTTGATATATTTCATGACCAAGAAATCTAATTTTAGTTTTGAAAAGTTTGATCTTTTTGGTGCTAACCACAAGACCATTATGTTTAACTATTTTGAAAAATATATTTAAATGTTTAAAATGAGGATCAATGTCCTCAGAGAAGATTAAAACATCATCTATATAAACAATTGAAATATGACTGATATGATTAAAAATGGAGTTCATAATATTTTGAAACTCAGAAGGAGCGTTTTTTAGCCCAAAAGGCATAACATTCCATTCATATTGTCCAAAAAGGGACATTGAAAGTAGTTTTATATTTATCTCTTTCAAAAATCTATATTTGCCAAAATCGTGATTTCATATCAAACTTACCAAAAATATTGGCCTTAAAAGTTCTTTTTAAAAGATCCCTTTTATTAGGAATTGGATATCTAATCCATTTTAAAACAGAGTTTAAAGGTTTATAATTAATGACTAGACGGGGAGAACCTCTTTCTTTTTCTGCAGCGTTGTTAACATAAAAGACTGAACAACTCCAAGGGGATTTAGAGGGCCTGATAATGTTGTTTTCTAAAAGATTATTAATCTCCTTTTTGCAAATCTCCATCAAATCATGATTCATCTGAATGGGCCTACCTTTTTTTAAAATGGCCTTTTCATTGAATCCATCTATATAAGGCAGATCAACAGTGTGTGCTTTTCTGATGCAAAAGGCATTTGGAAAATCAAAGCAAATTTCGTTTTCAAAAGTTTTTTGCTATTTGGCAATCTTGGTTACCATTCCCGGGGTTTTTAGAATTTGCTCAATTTTCTTAATTTTTATCTCTTCTCTAAGAAAACAAATATGTTTAGATTAAAGGTTAATTCTAAAAGAAGTTTATTAATGTAAAAATGTACATTCTTCTTGAGAAAAAGTTTTAATAAAAGGAAATGAAATTTCTTTTCCCAATATTTTGGTTTTAATAGAATCAAAATAAAAAATATAAGGTTTATTTGAGTAATAAAGGGTATTCCCAAAATGATTTCTTCATTGATGTTTTTAGTAATAACAAAATAATTTTTTATGCAAATACCGTTATTGCAAATATGAGCATCAGATAGCTTGTAGACAATCATGATAGGTTCACCTGTAGCACTGTATAACTTGGTAGTTCCTTTTGTAAGGTACTTAGTAGGAATTAAGCCTTCCACAATACAATTCCTATATGCTTCACTGTTAGCTTCACTGTCAATTGTATCATGATCTTCATCATATGAAGCCACTACATTAGAGGTTCCTTCTTCTTTCTTTTCTTCTTCAGAGGAAGAGTATCCAATCTCTATATTTTCTTCTTCTATGATAGAAAAGAGTTTTTGTTTAATCTCTTCGTCTATTCCAAGAAGATTAACCCTCTTCTCCTTTTTATAATTTCTGGGACACTGGTTAGATTTATGATCCTTTTTACCACATGTCCAGCAAGTATCTTCTGAAGTAGAGTCTTTGGAAGTTTGTTTCTTATTTTTTACTCTACACTTTTCTTTGAAATCTCTTCATTTCCTAGAAGATTTTCGCTTATATTTTCCAGTAGTCCTTTCTCTTTTTCCTGCTTTTCTAGCAGAAGGGGGCTTTAACAAAGGAAAACCAAAATCTTGGCAAAAACTTGCAAGTTCTACATAAGTGGACTTTTGATCTTTCTTAAGTTGTTCCTTTAGCTTAAAATCAGTGCAATGTTCCATAGCAACGACATTTATGATACTAATGAGATCTCCATATGGTAGTTGTGAATACGGGATCTTTCCTTCACATCTATCTCTGATTTTGGATCTAACCTTTTCCGTAAAGTGAGTAGGTAGTCCATTGATAAATCGTTCTTTCCAATAATCATTGTTGCAGTCGGACCTTATCATGAATTTGTTTAGAAACATATCTTTCTACCATCTAAAATCTGTCAATTTTTTTCATTACGAATTATTAAAAATTTCAAGACTTCTATCTTGGAAAAGCTGGGGTTCACCTACGAAGTGTTTTGCTATGCTAAATAGCAAAGTGGCAGTAGCATCTTCATAAACTACCTCGGATGAAGTATTAACTCCATCTTCTGTTTTAACCACAACTCTAGTGGTTACCGCATTAAGGATGTCATTCTTGTTTTGATCAGTGAGGTAATTATCCCACCAATTTTTTAGAGTTCCTATGAACCCAGCAACAATCATGTGAGCAGCTTCCTTATCACCTGCATTCTTCATTTTGTATGCAGTGATATTCATTCCCATTTCTTGGAGTTTGGCATATATCTGACCTTCGGCCATTCCATCAATATTCCATTTAGTCACACTTCATCCATCTGCAGTTGAGGCTGGATGGAGAACATTTTCTTCAAACTTTTCATCTGGACAAGAAGATCTAGGGTAATAATTCCTTTTATTAGGATGTCTTTCCAACAGAGTTCTAAGCTTATTACCTTGGGTATTGTTGAGCCTAGACAATTGCTCATTAATCTTATCTATTAATTCATTTGAATGGCTAAACTCTTTGGATAGCTTAGGAAAATTCTCTTTGGAAAATTCAGGAATTTTAAAGATAATGAATCTGAATGTAATTGTAATGGTGCATTTTGCCTTTCTGATAGTAAAACTATCAGTGTCATTTCAGAAATGACAATTGAAACCCTCTTTTCTACAATTGACCATATTCAGGATGAAGAAGCTAGGAGAAAATATCTCCTTGAACTACAAAAATTGGTTACAAGGCAAAAGGAAGAAAAGCCTAAAGCTATTCCCTTTAGCATGAAACAAATCATGGGCAGATTCGACCCCAAAAAGGAAGAACCTTCTGTCGAAGAACTTAGAAGAGAAGTTAACTCTCTTAAAGAAGAAATTAGAGGAATCAAGTCTAGACTCCATAAAATGGAGATTGAAGCTCTTACAGAACAAGTCCTTAAAGGAGTAAAGCAAGAAGAAGGAACCTCTAAAGCAGTGGCTTCAGATGATGAAGATCATGATATAACTGACAATGAAGCAGGTATCAATACTATTACTAAGATTAGACCTCAGAGTTCGCACATTCTTATTAAACTAGGAATAAATGATAATTTGACTCTTAACAAAATTGCTTTGTTAAATAGCGGTGCAGATAGGAATTGTATTGTGGAATGCTTAATTCCTACTAAGTACCTTACAAAAGGAACTACCAAGTTATACAGTGCTACAAGTGAAACGTATCATGATTGACTACAAGCTCTCAGATGCTCATATTTGCAATAATGGTATTTGCCTAAAAAATGATTTTGTTATTACTAAAAACATCAACGAAGAAATCATTTTGGGAGTACCCTTTATTACTCAAATAAAACCTTATATTTCTGATTTTGATTCTATTAAAACCAAAATATTGGGAAAAGAAATTTCATTTCCTTTTATTAAAACTCTTTCTCAAGAAGAAAGTACATTTTTACATAAACAAACTGCTTTTAGAATTAACCTTCTATCTAAACAGGTTTGTTTTCTTAAAGAAGAGATAAAAATTAAGAAAATTGAGCAAATTTTAAAAACCCCGGGAATGGTAACCAAGATTGCCAAATTGCAAAAAACTTTTGAAACGAAATATGCTCTGATTTTTCAAATGCCTTTTGAGCTAGAAAAGCCAATACTGTTGATCTGCCTTATATAGATGGATTCAATGAAAAGACCATTTCAACAAAAGCTAGGCCCATTCAGATGAATCATGATTGAATGGAGATTTGCAAAAAGGAGATTAATACTCCTTTAGAAAACAACATTATCAAGCCCTCTAAATCCCCTTGGAGTTGTTCAGCCTTTTATGTTAACAACGCTGTAGAAAAAAAAGAGGTTCTCCCCATCTAGTCATTAATTATAAACCTTTAAACTATGTTTTAAAATGGATTAGATATCCAATTCCTAATAAAAGGGATCTTTTAAAAAGAACTCTTAAGGCCAATATTTATAGTAAGTTTTATATCAAGATTTTGGCAAATACAGATTTCTGAAAGAGACAAATATAAAGCTTCTTTCAATGTCCCTTTTGGACAATATGAATGGAATGTTATGCCTTTTGGGCTAAAAAATGACAGTTTTGAGTTTCAAAATATTATGAACTCCATTTTTAATCATATCAGTCAATTTCAATTGTTTATATAGATGATGTTTTAATCTTCTCTGAGGACATTGATTCTCATTTTAAACATTTAAATTTATTTTTCAAAATAGTTAAACATAATGGTCTTGTGGTTAGCGCCAAAAGGATCAAACTTTTCCAAACTAAAAATAGATTTCTTGGTCATAATCTATATCAAGGCACTTATAAACCCATTTGCAGAGCCATTGAGTTTTCAGATAAATTCCATGATGTTATTACCAATAAAACCCAACTACAAAGGTTTTTAGGAACTCTTAACTATGTTGCATATTTCATTCCTAAGGTTAGATAGGTTTGCAAGCCTCTTTATGATAGACTCAAGAAAAACTTGTTCCTTGGACGAATGAACAGACCAGAGTTGTTATCCTGATCAAAGGAATGGTTAAAAGTTTTCCTTGCTTAGGTTTTCCTAACCCAAATTCTTTTATGATAGTTGAGACAGATGTTTCTGATATTGGTTATGGAGGAATTCTCAAACAAAAGAAAACTTCAAAAAGCCAATAACAATTAGTTCGTTTTACTTCTGAAATTTGGAATTCTGCCCAAAGAAATTATAGTACGGTCAAGAAGGAAGTCCTTTCTATAGTTCTTTGTATTACAACATTTCTGGATGACTTCATTAATAAAGAATTTTTACTTAGAGTAGATTGTAAGTCACCTATTTCTAAACAGATATTTGCTAGATCGCAAGCATTATTATCTAGTTTTGATTTTAAAGTTGAGTATATCAAGGAAAAAGAAAACTCTCTCCCAGATTTTCTAAATAGAGAATTCTTGTAGGGAAAATCATGAGGCCAGGATTCAGGCCATCCACCAGCTACCCTTTCAAAGAAATGGGAAAAGAAGTGAAGTCATCAGCTACACCATTTGCAATCAGGCCATCTCTGAATAGTCCCAACAAGTTCTCATCTTTGGCAAGCTTGCCTCCTATAAATCCAGGCTACTATATAACTCCATTTCCACCGCTACCACCTAGCTCATCTTCATCTAACCTTTTGGTTCTAAAGAAACCCTTTTCAAAAGAATCAAAACCATGTTCTTTTTCTCCCTTAGGAAAACCTAGATTTTCTTCACCTCAAACCAAAGATTCTTACAACATGAAAGCTCTAGAAAGCTTTATAGAAGCAGTATCTACTTTTCATGGAAATAAACCAAAAGAAAGAGAAAACTTTAATGTTGTTACTTTGCTGGTTAATCCTATTCTTGCCCTGGAAAGAGAATATGAAAACTACGAGGTTAAGCATTTGCTTAAACCTTGTTACACTAATAGAAATTATGTGGAAACTGAAAATCCATTAAAGACAAGAAAATATTATCAGTTCATTTTTGTTGATACAGGTTTCATCAAAGTGGAGCATAAGTTAAGTAATGATTCATATCCGGATAGTATTGCATATTCGAAATTTACAATTAAAAAGGTTCTCTCTCCATTTGAATGGCAAGTAGACCATTTGCAAACCCCAATCAATCTTTCTAGAGAACACAGGCCTCAGACATTCATCTAGTTTGACTATAAAAATGTTTGGTTTAACTTTTTATTTATAAGGCCAACCACTCATACCTGGTTTATCAAATATAGTCCTGAATTTTCCAAACATATTATCCCCAGATGGTTCTATGAGTGGTGGAATTGTTTTGGAGGAAATCAAAAGGTAATGCCCAAAGCATTTTTAGATAAATTTGGCCAGTTTCAAACTGAGCAAGATATTTCTACTCTGCCAGAACACATTAAATTGTGTAAATATTTTATACAAAAATAGAATTTCCTTCATTATTAGTTAGACATTTTTTATTCATGAATTTGACAGGATCAAATACTTGTCCAAAGAGATACTCATCAAAAGGTGGTCGCCGACTCCTAAAGAAGCTCAACGACAATCCACTCCATTTGCAAAGGAGAAGAAATCATCTTCTAAAAATGATTTAAAGAAAAGGCTTCAACTAGCTTTGTCAGATCTAGAAGAAGACAAACCAAATGAAGAAGCAGCATTGCAGTTGCTAAAAGAAGCTTATTCTCAAAGTGATGATAATGGAGATATGTTAAAGCCAAAAGCTTTAGCACAGTCTTACTTAGACCCATTTTATAATTAATTCAAATTAAGTAAATAATCCAGTAGAGGATATTAAAATCCGAAATTACTGAACTTCTAAATAAAGACTCAAAGAGTCATAATTATTTAAGAAGGTAAGAGGTGAAAATGAAAGAGTTGGAATATCTCTTGATTAATTATTCAATTAGAATTATTCAAAATGATCAAAGAATCCCACAACAGCAAAAGATAAATTGGCATGTTGCGGAAATTATCAAAAGCAGCCATCACCTTGTCAAAAGCAAAAGTAGATGGCCGACAAAAGAAAAGAATCCATCACTTTTCCAAAACAAAAAGTAGATGCACGACAAAAGAAAAGAAGCCATCACTTTTCCAAAAGAAAAAGTAGATGCTCGACAAAAGAAAAAGAAGGTACTTTCTCTAACCAATCAGAGAGAAGCATCTCTGTTTCAATTATTCCTGCTCGTCCTATTTAAAGAAGATAAATTTTCATTGTAAGGCATCAGAAAATTTTCTATAAAATTTCTCTTAGTCTCTAGCTCTCTGTAAGAAATAAAGTTTTTGCTTTCGTTTGCATAAATAAAATTGTGAGTTTCTTTTTATATCTTTCTCTTATTTATATTTAATGTTTTACTGTTATATTTACCGTTATATGCTTCGATCCTGTTGAATGGTATCAGAGCCATATTAGGCATATATAGCATGTTACTAGTAATTTATAACGTTTTTACTTTCCCCATGAGCGGCTAGATCTTAATGCCATGACTATGTTTTTGAGACGTTAAATAGTCTCTTAGTCTTTTAGTAAAATTATATCTCAATATATTACATGAAACTTTAGGTCTTTACTGGTAATATGGATATTATGTTTGCTATTCAAAGAAAGGTATTGAGTACTTCCAGTAATTTCGATGCCGACAGGCGGTCATTTAGCCTAGGGAATGGCGTTAAGACTGCAAGGTACTTTACTGGAAGAATTTATGTAAAATCCAAAGTCTTTGATCTAAAATCCTTAACATAATTCCATGATTATCCAAGTAAACATTTGAAAATTCATGTTTTATATCAAGATGATAATTTTACTACAAGATTAAAGTTACTGTTTAAAATATCATTAGCATAGTCAAAGGCATTCTGTATCTTCATGGATAATAGACAACATGTTGTTAATAATGTTAATATCTCCATTTCCAAAATGGAAATTGATTTGCAAAATTGGTCTATTCCTAAAGAACCTTTTGAAAAAATTTATCAGTTAGAAAATTTTTCTATGTTTAAAAAATATAATATTAAAACCTGTGAATCCACCATAGCTATTGATAATTCCCTTGAAACTGTCAAGTTGTTAATCTCTACTGATATTGATAGATATAAGAAAGAATTTAATTTCTTACATATTGGCCTTGTGCAAATTGCTGCTAAACCTCTTTTCCGTAAATGTTTAAATATTCCCCTTTGCCTTCTTCTTAGAGATGATAGACTTCTTAATTTCGATGATTCCCTATTAGGAGTCTTAGAAAGTAATCTTGCCTATGGACAAGTTTAGTTTAAATATTATCCAAATTTTTCTATAGATATTCATGATCCTAATATTATAGACACTTTGACCCTTAATGTCAATACCAAGAACATGAATAGTAAAATAGATACCAGAGAGATAGCTGTAATATATCGGGTATATTACAAGCTTATGAAGACCACTATATCCCCGAAGGCTATAACTTCTAGTATCAAAGGAGTCACTATGCTTATGGAAGCTAACCAAGAGCATAGTACTACTTTCGTCCCTAGACTCCTCAAATGAAATGATATCCTTACTGATGAAGAATGGAAATTCGATTCAATCACTAACCATTCACTCCTCCAACCTAAGACATCTTAGATAGATAGGGTTATTCAATTCCCTGATGGATCTATTAATCTTAAATTTTTAAGATCCAACTCCTTTAGGCAGGCGTCCTCTAGTAGAAGAATGTCCTCAGCTAGACCTTCTTCTTTTCAACCCCGGGAAGAGGAAGAAGAAGAAGACTATTTTAGTCAGCAACCTGATAAAGGAAAAATTTAAGGGGTAGATTTTGCCAAAACTACTCCAAAATTTTATTACGAAGAGACTGTAGGAAGCCCTACTGCTAGTGACATGAAACCTATTCATGAAAGAAAAGATTCCATTGGAGTTATTACTTCCGGAGATAAATTTGTCCCCAACAAAAGGATATTGCACGCCTGGTGGAAATTACCAGAACATAAACAAAAGGTAGAATAGTATAAAGCTACCTGGACTTTGGATCGAAGAATCTCCTTCAGAGATAAATGCTTTAAAGATATGGAAAGATTCAAAACTAAAGTCGAGTTTTTTACTTGGTTTGAATCTTCTGGTCAAATTGATGATACTCAGTCATCTCTTCAAGTTCTCATCAACAAATGGTACACCAAATATCAGGTGATAGAAAGTGTTACCCCTCCACTTGAAGGACTTAGCATCCCTTATAGAAAGGAGATTCTTAAAGTTGCTCCTTTTAAGAAACCCATAGAAAAAGGGACAACTTTGATAACAGCTGGAGACCTTAATAAATTTTTGGAACAGAATAATTATACCAATCAAGTTCTTCATGTGATCTCCCAATAGATTGAAGAACATAAAGGAGATAACTTCAAAGGAATCAGTCAGATAGGTGACAAACCTAGTTCTATGAAGACTAGCCCTCAAATTGAGACTAACCTTATCTTTAAAACACCTAAATGTTGAATGGTTTAAAATTTAGGGTTTAGGGTTTAGAGATTAGAGTTGAGGGTTTAGGTTTAGGTGTAAGGTTTAGGGTTTAGGGTTAAGGGTTTAGGGTTTAGGGTTAAGGGTTAAGGTTTAGGGTTTAGGGTTTAAGGCTTAGGGTTTAGGGTTTAGGTTTTAGGGTTTAGGATTTAAGGGTTAGGGTTTTAGGGTTTAGAGTTTAAGGTTTTGTGTTTAGGTTTAGGGTATAGAGTTTAGGGTTTAGGGTTTAGAGTGTGGGATTTAGGGTTTAGGGTTTAGGCTTAAAGTTTAGGATTTAGGCTTTAGGGTTAGGATTTAGGATTGAGGGTTTAAGGTTTAATATTTGGAATTAAGGGTTTAGGTTTAAGGGTTTAGGGTTTAAGGGTTAGGGTACATGGTTTAGAATTTAGGGTTTAGGGTTTAGGGTTTAGGCTTAAGATTTATGGTTTTGGGTTTAGGATTTAGAATTTTGGCTTTAGAGTTTAGGCTTTAGGGATTAGGGTTTAGGGTTTAGGGTTTACAGTTTATGGTTAAGCATTTAGGGTTCAGGTTTTAGAGTTTCTGTTATAGTGCTTAGTGTTTAGAGTTTAGGATTTAGGGTTAGGGTTTAGGTTTAGGGTAAGGGTTTAGGGTTTAGGGTTTAAGGTTTAGGGTTTAGGATATACTGTTTAGGGTTTAAAGTTTGGATTTTAGGTTTAGGGTTTTCTATTGTAGGGTTAGGGTTTAGGGTTTAGTGTTTACGGTTTAGGGCTTAGGGATTAGAGTTTTGGGTTTATGTTATTTTGTTTAGGGTTTATGGTTTTGGGTTTAGGTTTCGGTGTAAGGTTTAGGGTTTAGGGTTTAGGGTTTATGGTATTGGGTTAAGTTTAAGGGTTTAGGGTTTAGGGTTTAGGGTTTAAGGTTTGACTTTAGGGTTTAGGGTTTAAGTTTTGGGGTGAAGGGTTTAGGTTTTAGGTTTTAGGGTTTATGGGTTAGTGGTTAGGGTTTAGGGTTTAGATTTTAGGGTTTAGCATTAGAGTTTAGGGTTTATGGTTAGGGTTTAGGGTCTAGGGCTTAAGGTTTAGGATTTTAGGTCTAGGGTTTAATGTTTATGGTTTAGGGTTTAGAGAATAGAGTTGAGGATTGAGGATTTATAATTTAGGGTTTCTGATTTTGGGTTTAGGCTTAGGTGTATTATTTAGGGCTAAGGGTATAGGATTAGGGTTAAGGGTTTAGTGTTAAGGGTTAGGGTTTAGGATTTAGGATTTAAGGTTTGGAGTTTAGGGTCTAGTTTTCAGGGTTTAGGGTTTAAGGGTTTGGGTTTTAGGATTTAGAGTTTAGGGTTTTGTCTTTAGGTTTAGGGTTTAGGGTTTAGAGTTTAGAGTTTAGAGTTTAGGTTTAGGGCTAAGGTTTTAGTGTTTAGGCTTAAGGTTTTGAATTTTGCGTTTAGGGTTTAGGGGTTAGTCTTTAGGATTTAGTGTTTAGAGTTTAGGGTTTTGGCTTTAGGATTTAGTGTTTAGGATTTAGGGTTTAGATTTAGGTTCAGGGTTGAGGGTTTAGGGTTCAAGTTTTGGTGTTTGGGTTTAGTGTTTCGAGTTGGAGGTTTAGGGTTTAGAACTATGCTTTATCTTTTAGGGTTTAGGGTTTCTAGTTATAGGTTTAAGGTTTAGAGTTTAGGGCTTAGGATTTAGGGTCTAGGGTTTAGGATTTAAAATTTATGATTTAGGGTTTAGCGGTTTGGGTTTAGATTTATGGTTTAATTTTTAGGGTTTAGGGTTAGGGTTAATGGTTTAGGGTTTAGGGTTTAGGGTTAAGGCTTTAGCTTTTAGGGTTTAGGATTTATAGTTTGGATTAAGGGTTTAGGATTTAGGTTT
Source organism: Solanum bulbocastanum (assembly GCA_037074985.1). Lineage (NCBI taxonomy): Eukaryota > Viridiplantae > Streptophyta > Magnoliopsida > Solanales > Solanaceae > Solanum > Solanum bulbocastanum. Next base: position 22,354,572 of record CM073604.1, on the reverse strand, counting down.
AAGGTTAAAATTTAGGGTTTAGGGTTTAGGCTTCAGGGTTAAGGGTTAGTTTAGGGTTTAACATTTAGAGTTGGTCATTTAGGGTTTACGATTTAGTGTTCAGGCTTTGGGTTTAGAATTTATTATAAGTGTTTAGGGTTTATGGTTTAGGTTTAGAGTTTAGAGTTTTAGGTTAGGGTTTCGAGTTTTGGATGTAGGGTCTAAGGCTTAGGGTTTAGGGTATAAGGTCTAGGCTTTAGTTTTTATGGTTTAGATTTTAGTGTTTAGTGTATAGGGCTTAGGTATTAGAGTTTTGTGTTTAGGGTATATGGTTTAGGGTTTATGGTTTTGGGTTTAGGTTTAGGTGTAAGGTTTAGGGTATAGGGTTAGGGTTAAGGGTTTAGAGTATAGGATTAGGGTTTAGGGTTTAGGGTTTGAGCTTAGGGTTTAGGGTTTAAGTTTTGGGGTTTAGGTTCTAGGCTTTAGGGTTTATGGGTTAGTGGTTAGGGTTTAGGGTTTAGAGTTTACTATTTACTGTTTATGGTTTTGGCTTAGGTTTTAGGGTTTAGGGTTTTGGGTCTAGGGCTTAGGGTTTAGTGTTTATGGTCTAGGGCTTATTGTTTATGGTTTATGGTTTAGGGTTTAAGGATTAGGGTTTGGGGTTTAGGGTTTAGGCTTAAGATTTATGGTTTTGGGTTTCGGATTTAAGGTTTAGAGTTTAGAATTTTGGCTTTAGAGTTTAGGGTTTAGGGATTAGTGTTTAGGGTTTTGAGTTTACAATTTATGGTTAAGCATTTAGGGTTCAGGTTTTAGGGTTTCTGTTATAGTGTTTAGGGTTTAAAGTTTAGGATTTAGGGTTAGGGTTTAGGTTTAGGGTGAGGGTTTAGGGTTTAGGATATACTGTGTAGGGTTTAAAGTTTGGATTTTAGGTTTAGGGTTTAAGGTTTTGGGTTTTTAGTTGTAGGGTTAGGGTTTAGGGTTTAGTGTTTACGGTTTAGGGCTTAGGGATTAGAGTTTTTGGTTTATGTTATTTTGTTTAGGGTTTATGGTTTTGGGTTTAGGTTTAGGTGTAAGGTTTAGGGTTTATGGTATAGGGTTAAGGTTAAGGTTTTAGGGTTTAGGGTTTAGGGTTTAAGGTTTGACTTTAGGGTTTAGGGTTTAAGTTTTGGGGTGTAGGGTTTAGGTTTTATGTTTTAGGGTTTATGGGTTAGTGGTTAGGGTTTAGGGTTTAGATTTTAGGGTTTAGCTTTAGAGTTTAGGGTTTGGGGTTAGTGTTTAGGGTCTAGGGCTTAAGGTTTAAGGTTTAAGGTCTAAGGTTTAGTGTTTATGTTTTAGCTTTTATGAATTAGTTGTTAGGGTTTAGGGTTTAGATTTTAGGGTTTAGCTTTACAGTTTAGGGTTTAGGGTTAGTGTTTAGGGTCTAGGGCTTAAGGTTTAGGGTTTCAAGTCTAGGGTTTAGTATTTATGGTTTAGGGTTTAGTGTGTAGATAATAGAGCTGAGGATTTATGATTTATGGTTTAGGGTTTACGATTTTGGATTTAGGTTTAGGTGTAAAATTTAGGGTTAAGGGTATAGGATTAGGGTTAAGGGTATAGGATTAGGGTTAAGTGTTTAGTGTTAAGGGTTAGGGTTTAGGATTTAGGGTTTAAGGGTTAGGGGTTTTGGGTTTAGAGTCTATGGTTTTGTCTTTAGGTTTAGGGTATAGGGTTTATGGTTTAGGGTTTAGGGTTTAGAGTTTGGGTTTAGGGCTAAGGTTTTAGTGTTTAGACTTAAGGTTTTTGATTTTGGGTTTAGGGTTTAGGGTTTAGCATTAGGAGTTTAGCATTTAGAGTTTAGGGTTTAGGGTTTAGTGTTTAGGATTTAGTGTTTAGAGTTTAGGGTTTTGGCTTTAGGATTTAGTGTTTAGGATTTAGGGTTTACATTTAGGTTCAGGGTTGAGGGTTTAGGGTTCAAATTTTGGTGTTTGCGTTTAGTGTTTCAAGTTGAAGGTTTAGGGTTTAGAACTATGCTTTAGCTTTTAGGGTTTTGGGTTTCTAGTTGTAGGTTTAAGGTTTAGAGTTTAGGGCTTAGGATTTAGGGTTTAGGATTTAGAATTTACTATTTAGGGTTTAGGGATTAGGGTTTAGATTTATGGTTTAAGTTTTAGGGTTTAGGGTTAGGGTTAATGGTTTAGGGTTTAGGGTTTAGGGTTAAGGCTTTAACTTTTAGGGTTTAGGGTTTATAGTTTGGATTTAGGGTTTAGGGTTTAGGATTTAGGTTTAAGGTTAAAATTTAGGGTTTAGGGTTTAGGCTTTAGGGTTAAGTGTTAGTTTAGGGTTTAACATTTAGAGTTGGTCATTTAGGGTTTACGATTTAGTGTTTAGGCTTAGGGTTTAGAATTTATTATAAGTGTTTAGGGTTTATGGTTTAGGTTTAGAGTTTAGAGTTTTAGGTTAGGGTTTATGGTTTTGGATGTAGGGTCTAAGGCTTAGGGTTTAGGGTATAAGGTCTAGGGTTTAGTGTTTGTGGTTTAGATTTTAGTGTTTAGTGTATAGGGCTTAGGTATTAGAGTTTTGTGTTTAGGGTATATGGTTTAGGGTTTATGGTTTTGGGTTTAGGTTTAGGTGTAAGGTTTAGGGTTTAGGGTATAGGGTTAAGGTTAAGGGTTTAGAGTATAGGATTAGGGTTTAGGGTTTAGGGTTTGAGCTTTTGGTTTAGGGTTTAAGTTTTGGGGTTTAGGTTTTAGGTTTTAGGGTTTATGGGTTAGTGTTTAGGGTTTAGGGTTTAGAGTTTAGTGTTTAGTGTTTATGGTTTTGGGTTAGGTTTTAGGGTTTAGGGTTTTGGGTCTAGGGCTTAGGGTTTAGTGTTTATGGTCTAGGGTTTATGGTTTATGGTTTAGGGTTTAAGGTTTGGGGTTTAGGGTTTAGGCTTAAGATTTATAGTTTTGGGTTTAGGGTTTAAGGTTTAGGGTTTAGAATTTTGGCTTTAGAGTTTAGGATTTAGGGATTAGGGTTTAGGGTTTTGGGTTTACATTTTTTGGTTAAGTATTTAGGGTTCAGGTTTTAGGGTTTCTGTTATAGTGTTTAGGGTTTAGAGTTTCGGATTTAGGGTTAGGGTTTAGGTTTAGGGTAAGGGTTTAGGGTTTAAGGTTTAGGGTTTAGGATATATTGTTTAGGGTTTAATGTTTGGATTTTAGGTTTTGGGTTTTCAGTTGTAAGGTTAGGGTTTAGGGTTTAGTGTTTACGGTTTAGGGCTTAGGGATTAGAGTTTTGGGTTTATGTTATTCTGTTTAGGGTTTAGGTTTAGGTGTAAGGTTTAGGGTTTATAGTATAGGGTTAAGGTTAAGGTTTTAGGGTTTAGGATTAGGGTTTAGGGTATAAGGTTTGACTTTAGGATTTAGGGTTTAAGTTTTGGGGTGTATGGTTTGGGTTTTAGGTTTATGGGTTTATGGGTTAGTGGTTAGGGTTTTGGGTTTAGATTTTAGGGTTTAGCTTTAGAGTTTAGGGTTTGGGGTTAGGGTTTAGGGTCTAGGGCTTAAGGTTTAGGGTTTCAAGTCTAGGGTTTAGTGTTTATGGTTTAGGGTTTAGGGTGTAGAGAATAGAGTTGAGGATTTAGGATTTATGGTTTAGGGTTTATGATTTTGGGTCTAGGTTTAGGTGTAAAGTTTAGGGTTAAGGTTATAAGATTAGGGTTAAGGGTTTAGGATTTAGGGTTTAAGGTTTGGAGTTTATGGTCTAGGTTTTAGGGTTTAGGGTTTAAAGGTTAGGGGTTTAGGGTTTAGAGTTTAGGGTTTTGTCTTTAGGTTTAGGGTATAGGGTTTAGGGTTTAGGGTTTAGGGTTTAGGGTTTGGGTTTAGGGCTAAGGATTTAGTGTTTAGGCTTAAGGTTTTGGATTTTGGGTTTAGGGTTTAGGGTTTAGCATTAGGAGTTTAGCATTTAGAGTTTAGGGTTTAGGGTTTAGTGTTTAGGATTTAGTGTTTAGAGTTTCGGGTTTTGGCTTTAGGATTTAGTGTTTAGGATTTAGGGTTTAGATTTAGGCTCAGGGTTGAGGGTTTAGGGTTCAAGTTTTGGTGTTTGGGTTTAGTCTTTCGAGTTGGAGGTTTAGGGTTTAGAACTGTTCTTTAGCTTTTAGGGTTTAGGGTTTAGGGTTTCTAGTTGTAGGTTTAAGGTTTGGAGTTTAGTGGTTAGGATTTAGGGTTTACACTACTAAAAAAACAGTGAATACCGACCTCCGGAGGTCGGTATTCCCTATAATTCCGACCTAAAACCGACATCGCAGCTTAGGTCGGAAAAGGCTTGGTCGCTATTCAATACGGTATTTACCAACCTCTCGAGGTCGGTTTTTATTTTAAGTCGGAAAATTCATTAATTTATTTTCCGACCTCCGGAGGTCGGTAATTTTATTTTTTGTATTTTTGAAATTCCGACCTCCGGAGGTCGGTAATTTTATTTTTGTAGTTTTTAAATTCCGACCTCCGGAGGTCGGTATTTTTATTTTATATTTTTCAAATTCCGACCTCCGGAGGTAGGTATTTTTATTCTTTTATTTTTCAAATTCCGACCTCCGGAGGTCGGTAATTTTATTTCTGTATTTTTTAAATTTCGACCTCCGGAGGTCGGTAATTTTATTTTTTATTTTTTAACTTCCGACCTCCGGAGGTCGGTATTTTTATTCTTTTATTTTTCAAATTCCAACCTCTGGAGGTCGGTAATTTTATTTTTGTATTTTTAAAATTCCAACCTCCGGAGGTCGGTATTTTAATTTTTTAACTTTTGAAATTCCAACCTCTGGAGGTCGGTTTTCTGCTATAAAACTGGCAGCAAATTGCTGTAATTATAATTGCCCACCTGCATATTTATACCAAAACAACCCAAAGAATATAAACTTCATCCAACCAAAACAACACAATATTTTCATCATATACATTAAACTATTTCAAAATAAACTTCATCCAATTTCAAAATACAATCAAACAATTCCAAAATATATAAGTCTAAAATGTCAAATAGATACAACTACTCCTCATCACCCTGATCACTCTCCTTATCAGACTTATCATTCTCATCACCCTCTTGATCAGATCCATCACTGCTGGCCGGACATGGAGGAAGAATATTTCCTGATTCAAAAAGAAAAGTAAGTTGGGCTTGAAGCGCTGCATACCTCTACATGTTGGCTGCCACAATCTCCTCTTCTCTCTTCTTCTCTCATTCTTCTCTCTTTCGGCAACAGTAGTTTAACTACATTAGTTTTGACTTAATTCCAACAACTAAATTCACTAACTAAACGACATTATTTATTTTAACTTGTTTAAATAACTTAACAACTTTTTAACTTTAACTACATTAGTTTTGACTTAATTCCAACAACAAAATTCACTAACTAAACCACATTATTTATTTTAACTAGTTTAAATAACTTAACAACTTTTTAATTTTAACTACATTAGTTTTGACTTAATTCCAACAACTAAATTCACCAACTAAATGACATTATTTATTTTAACTTGTTAAATAACTTAACAACTTTTTAACTTTAACTACATTAGTTTTGACTCAATTCCAACAACTATATTCAACAACTAAACGACATTATTTATTTTAACTTGTTTAAATAAATTAACAACTTTTTAACTTTAACTACATTAGTTTTGACTTAATTCCAACAACTAAATTCACTAACAAAACCACATTATTTATTTTAACTTGTTTAAATAACTTAACAACTTTTTAACTTTAACTACACTAGTTTAGATTTAATTCCAACAACTATATTCACCAACTAAACGACATTATTTATTTTAACTTGTTTAAATAACTTAACAACTTTTTAATTTTAACTACATTAGTTTTGACTTAATTCCAACAACTAAATTCACCAACTAAACGACATTATTTATTTTAACTTGTTTAAATAACTTAACAACTTTTTAATTTTAACTACATTAGTTTTGACTTAATTCCAACAACTAAATTCACCAACTAAACGACATTATTTATTTTAACTTGTTTAAATAACTTAACAACTTTTTAACTTTAACTACATTAGTTTTGACTTAATTCCAACAACTAAATTCACTAACTAAACCACATTATTTATTTTAACTTGTTTAAATAACTTAACAACTTTTTAACTTTAACTACATTAGTTTTGACTTAATTCCAACAACTAAATTCACCAACTAAACGACATTATTTATTTTAACTTGTTTAAATAACTTCACAACTTTTTAACTTCAACTACATTAGTTTTGACTTAATTCCAACAACTAAATTCTCTAACTAAATGACATTATTTATTTTAATTTGTTTAAATAACTTAACAACTTTTTAACTTTAACTACATTAGTTTTGACTTAATTCCAACAACTAAATTCACTAACTAATCCACATTATTTATTATAACTAATTTAAATAACTTAAAAACTTTAACTAGTTTAGTTTTGACTTAATTCCAACAACTAAATCCACCAACTAAACGACATTATTTATTTTAACTCATTTAAACAACAAAAAAACTTTTTAACTTTAACTAAATTAGTTTTGACTTAATTCCAACAACTAAATTCACTAACTAAAGCTAAGCATCAACACTAGATGGACACAAATCGATCTTGCAAGAAAATCAATTTTGTCATCAATAGGATCAACTAGTGTTGGTACTTATGCTTAACAAACACATTAAATTAAAGTTAAGTGTCAACACTAGATGGACACAAATCGATCTTGCAAGAAAATCAATTTTGTCATCAATAGGATCAACTAATGTTGGTACTTAATTATGCTTCAGAAGTACATTATTCCTAAACTAAAGCTAAACATCAACAGTAGATGGACACAAATCAATCTTGCAAGAAAATCAATTTTGTCATCAATAGGATCAACTAGTGTTGGTACTTATGCTTAACAAACACATTAAATTAAAGTTAAGTGTCAACACTAGATGGACACAAATCGATCTTGCAAGAAAATGAATTTTGTCATCAATAGGATCAACTATTGTTGGTACTTAATTATGCTTAACAAACACATTATTCCTAAACTAAAGCTAAGCATCAACACTAGATGAACACAAATTGATCTTGCAAGAAAATCAATTTTGTCATAAATAGGATCAACTAGTGTTGGTACTTATGCTTAACAAACACATTAAATTAAAGTTAAGTGTCAACACTAGATGGACACAAATTGATCTTGCAAGAAAATCAATTTTGTCATCAATAGGATCAACTAGTGTTGGTACTTAATTATGCTAAACAAAAATTCGATGGACACAAACAAATTATCACAAAATTTAAACTAAGTATCACTACTAGAAGGACACAAACACATTATAAAAAGAAATTGTACTTGAACTTTAGAAATTTAGAAACACCAAACCTTATCTTCTACTTTGATGAAAGAAGCTTGTGTCAACTTTTTTTGATGTTGAGCTTCCTTAGTTGCCTAGCCCGCAAAATCAACTTTTTCAACACTAGAAAAAGATTCAATAATTGTTAGTTACTACATAGCACAAACACACAGCAACATTGAGATTCGTCAACTGCCTATTTCCTAAATACGAGCCAATTTGAAAACAAGCATCAACATAGAAAATGAAAGAACACGCCCACATGAATAGATGGACACAAATATATCTTGCAAGAAAATCAATTTTGTCATTAATAGGATCAACTAGTGTTGGTACTTACGCTTAACAAACACATTATTCCTAAATTAAAGCTAAGTGTCAACACTAGATGGACACAAATAGATCTTGCAAGAAAATCAATTTTGTCATCAATAATATTCAAGTTTAGTTAAATATAACCTTCAAATCCAAGAATATTAGTTTTATATATATATTCAAGTTTTAATAAGTTCAAGTTTCAATTCAAGTTCATATCTAATTTCTAAACTTAAGTAACTATATATTCAAGCTAATTAGTTCCAAATTCAAACTAGCTAGCTAGTTTCCGAAATTTAAACTATTAATTAGCCTAAAATATCAAATATAATTCAAACCATTAGTTCTAAATTCCAAATTCAAACTAGTCTTAAAATCACAAATTGAAAGTACTCCTAGAATTCAAAAACCAAACTATAATGCTAAAATCCCAAATTCAAACTATTAGTAGTCCTAAAATCTCAATAATAATTCAAACTAGTCCTAAATTCAAAATTCAAACTAATCTTAAAATCACAAATTCAAACTAGTCCTAAAATCCCAAAATCTAACTAGTGCTAAAATCCTAAATTCAAACTAGCTAGCTATTCCTAATCCCAAATTCAAACTATTAGTCCTAAAATCTCAATAATAATTCAAACTAACTCAAATAATACCCAAATTCAAACAACTCCCCAAATATAATTCAAACTAACTCTAACATTAAAATTTTCAATTCACAATCAACAAACACAAACTAACAATCAAATAATCCCTAATTCAAACTAACAATCAAAAACCCTAAATCATTCACTTACTAATTAACTAACAATCAATAAAAAAAACTAATTCAATACACTAATTAACAAATTCAACACTCAAATTGAATACCCAAATTCAAACAACTCCTTAAATACCCTAATTCAATCTAATTCTACAATTCCAAAATCAAACTAATTAACTCAAGAAATGCCAAATTTCAAACAAATCCTAAGATATCCTAATTCAAACTAACCCTAACATTAAAATTTTCAATTCACAATCAACAAACACAAACTAACAATCAAATAATCCCTAATTCAAACTAACCCTAGCATTAAAATTTTCAATTCACAATCAACAAATACAAACTAACAATCAAATAATCCCTAATTCAAACTAACAATCAAAAACCCTCAATCACTCACTTACTAATTAACTAACAATCAATAAAAAAAACTAATTCAATACACTAATTAACTAATTCAACACTCAAATTGAAAGAAATTAAAAATACTATTATGAAACCTAACCTTGAATTAAAGGAGAAGGGCAGTGAGTCGGAATAGAGGCAGCGCCGGTCAATATGGAAGCGGCGCCGGTTGAAATGGAGGTGGCGTGACCTCCTGCTACTGACGCGAGCTTCCTCTGCTGTTGTAAGCGACCGCCGCTGCTGCTGTGATGGTGGCGTGGCGCCGGTCTTCGGGGATGGTGGCGTGGTGCCGGTCCTCGGAGATGGTGGCAGGCGCCGATGAGAGGAATAGTGAGAGAGGAGTGAGACTTGTGAGACTTTGACCTAGAGTTTTAATTTTAATAAAGTTAGTTTAATAAATTTAATTTATTGAGGTTGATTTAATTAATTAAAATTACATATATATATATATATATATATATATATATATATATATATATATATATATATATATATATATATATATATATAATTTAACTAGACATCAAGAGAAGTTTAATTTAATAAATTTAATTTATCGATCAAGTTAATTTTATAATTTAATTTAATAAATTTAATTTATCAATCAAGTAATATATATATATATATATATATATATATATATATATATATATATATATATATATATATATATATATATATATATATGTTTGTGTGTAATTTAATTACACATCAACACAAGTTTAATTTAATAAATTTGATTTATCGAACAAGTAAATTTTATAAATTAAAATATTATATATATATATATATATATATATATAAAATTCAACTACTCATCAACAGAAGTTTAATTTAATAAATTTAATTTATCGAACATGTTAATTTTATAAATTTAAATTTATACCTTCTAATTATATAAATTTAATTTTATTGATCAACAAAAATTTATCAATATCAAATTTAATATATAAATCTCCTTGAATTGATCATACGTAATTTTTTAATTGATAATGTATTTCATATATGAACCACCAGTTTATAAGACTTGATTTGTTAAACTATTCAAAGGGTATATAGTTAATCAACGTATTTGATAATCCGATGAAGTATCCTTTACATGTCATCATAATTAGGAGGTAATAACTACACTTGACATCCATTCAAGATCGAACCTATATAATAATAATATCTCTCATATCATACTCAAATGGATTATATGTTAGCTCTTCACCTCTACATCATGAGATGAGATATTAAGTTAATGATTAGACGACGGATTGATAAAATTTGTACATTACTCTAGAAATATAAGTATATATAATTTTCTTCTAATTCATATCAACGTAGTTTCATACTATAAATATGGATTATAGATATTTTTTTTATTTATTCCACGAATTCTAACTTTTTATTTATAAAAGTATACAAAATTGTTACACTTTTTGAACAATTAATTGTAGGTGTAAATAAAATTTTAGTATTATGCACAATAACAAAAGTATGATTAATAGGAATATTTTAAACAAATCGACCTCCGAATGTCGCTTTTATTAAAAGTAATTATATTTAATAAAAACTACCGACCTAATGAGGTCGGTATCACATTACATTTTAAGATAAATAAAAAGCAAATCATGTTAATTAAATAAAAAATACCGACCTCATGAGGTCGGTATCACATTACATTTAATAAAACCTATTGTTTTCATATTTTATTAAGCATAAAAACCGACTACTTGTACTCAATTTTCATATCAACGTAGTTTCATACTCTAAATATGGATTATTGATGTTTTTGGTTTATTCCACGTATTCTAACTTTTTATTTATAAAAGTATACAAAATTGTTAAACTTTTTTAAACAATTAATTGTAGGTGTAAAATGAAAATTTAGTATTATGCTAGCAAAATAATGATTAAAAGGAACATTTTAAAGAAATCGACCTCCGGATGTCGCTTTTATTAAAGTATATGGATGAAATAAAAATACCGACCTCATGAGGTCGATATTGTATATTAATATATTTTTTAATTTATATAAAACCCTCATCCGGAAGATGATTTATTTAAACTTAATTGAAAATATTAATTTATTAATTTTATGGAAGTCACTATATAAATATTTTAATGAAAATTAATTTAATTACATACTATTTAATTTTGACTACTTTCGAACGTCGGTATTATAATAATTTTTATTTTTTATTTTACACAAAACAGTCCTCCGAAAGTCGATTTTAATAAAATTAAATCAAAATAATTTCTCAATTTTTTTTATATACTTAATTGAAAAAAATAAAATATTTTTATTTATTTATTTTATTTAATACCGACATCAAGAGGTCGGTTTTTATTGTAATTCATTTTTTTTGGAAAATTCCGACCTCCAGAGGTCGGTATTTTTAAAATTCTGACCTCGAGAGGTCGGTAATTTTATTTTTGTATTTTTTAAATTCCGACCTCCGGAGGTCGGTATTTTTATTTTTGTATTTTTGAAATTCTGACATACGGAGGTCGGAAATTTTATTTTTGTATTTTTCAAATTCCGACCTCCGGAGGTCGGTATTTTTATTTTTGTATTATTTAAATTCCGACCTCTGGAGGTCGGTATTTTTATTTTTGTATTTTTGAAATTCTGACCTCCGGAGTCGGTATTTTTATTTTTGTATTTTTTAAATTCCGACCTCCGGAGGTTGGTATTTTTATTTTTGGATTTTTGAAATTCTGACCTCCGGAGGTCAGTAATTTTATTTTAATATTTTTTAAATTCCGACCTCCGGAGGTTGGTATTTTTATTTTTGTATTATTTAAATTCTAACCTCCAGAGGTCGGTAATTTTATTTTTGTATTTTTTAAATTCCGACCTCCGGAGGTCGGTATTTTTATTTTTGTATTATTTAAATTCAGACCTCCGGATGTCGGCATTTTTATTTTTATATTTTTGAAACTAATCGTCATTCGGATGACGATTTATTTAAAGAAAATATTAATTTATTAATTTTTTTGGAAGTACTATATAAATATTTTAATGAAAATTAATATAATTAGATACTATTTAATTTTACCGACTTCCGGAAGTCCATATTATAATTTTTTATTTTTTTATTTTACACAAAACCATCCTCCGGAAGACGATTTAAATAAAATTAATTCAAATTATTTCTCAATTTTATTTTTAATATTTAATTGAGAATAAATAAAATATTTTTATTTATTTATTTATTTAATACCGAATTACACCGAATTTTGCCTTCAACCAAGCCTTTCCGTTCCGAAATCGAGAAAGACCACTTTGAAAAGTAAGCCCGATGGGCAAGATGGGGGTGGGTCATGGTGAGAGAGAGGATTGAGTGTGGAGTGAGAGATGCCTTATTGGTTTTGATACTATATCATTCTTTTTTTAAGAGAAGTGTTTAATTTACCGACCACGGGATGTTGATATTATTTAAATAAAATAATAATTTAAATATACCAACCTCTTAAGGTCGGTATTTATTAATTTATTTTAATATTAACTCATCTCTTGAGGTTGATTTTATTAATTAAAATTACATTTATAAATTAAAATTATATATATATATATATATACACCTCCTAATTATATAAATTCAACAGAAGTTTAATTTAATAAATTTAATTTTATTGATCAAGTTAATTTTATAAATTTAAATTATATACCTCCTAATTATATAAATTTAATTTTATCGATCAACAAATTAAAGTTTATTAATATCAAATTTAATATATAAATCTCCTTGAATTGATCATCGGTATTTCTTTAATTGATAATGTATTTCATATCTGAGCCACTAATATATATATATATATATATATATATATATATATATATGTGTATGTATGTATATATATATATATAAGACTTGATTTGTTAAACTACTCAGTGAGTATATATAATTAATCAATGTATTTCATACTCCGATGAATTATCCTTTACATGTCATCATTGCCTACGATATTATCACAACACTTGACATCCATTCAAGATCGAACGTATATAATAATATTATCTCGCATTTCATACTCAAATAGATTATATTATATGTTAATTAACTATTAACCTCTACATCATGACATGATGTACTAAGTTCATCATTTGACAACAGACTGATAGAATTTATACATTACTCTACAAATATAAGTATAATTATCTCTTAATTCATATCAACATAATTTCATACTCTAAATATGAATTATAGATATTTTTTTATTTATTCCATGAATTTTAACTTTTTATTTATAAAAGTATACAAAATTGTTACACTCTTTTAAACAATTAATTGTATGTGTAGAATGAAAATTTTGTATTATGCTAGCAAAATTATGATTTATAGGAACAATTTTAACAAACGGACCTCCGGATGCCGCTTTTATTAAAAGTAATTAGATGAAATAAAAATACTGACCTCATGAGGTCGGTATTTTATATTAATTTATTTTTTAACTTATATAAAACTGTCATTCGAAAGATGATTTATTTAATGAAAATTAATTTAATTACATACTATTTAATTTTACCAACTTTCGGAAGTCAGTATTATAATATATTTTTTTGTTTTTTATTTTACGCAAAACCGTCCTCCGAAAGACGATAAAATTAAATTAATATATTTAATTGAGAAAAAAAATAAAATATAGTTATTTATTTAGTTTATTTAATACTGACATCAAGAGGTCGGTTTTCGTTGTATTGAAATATACCGACCTCCAGAGGTCGATATTTTGATTTCTATATTTTTAAAATTCTGACCTCGGGAGGTTGGTAATTTTATTTTTGTATTTTTAAAATTTCGAGCTCCAGAGGTCGGTATTTTTATTTTTGTATTTTTGAAATTCTGACCTCCGGAGGTCGGTAATTTTATTTTTGTATTTTTTAAATTCTGACCATCGGAGGTCGGTATTTTTATTTTTGTATTTTTAAAATTCTGACCTCCGGAGGTCGGTAATTTTATTTTTGTATTTGTTAAATTCCAACCTCCGGAGGTCGGTATTTTTCGGAGGTAATTTTATTTTTGTATTTTTTAAATTCCGACCTCCGGAGGTCGGTATTTTTATTTTTGTATTATTTAAATTCCGACCTCCGGAAGTCGGTATTTTTATTTTTGTATTTTTGAAATTCTGACCTCCGGAGGTCGGTAATTTTATTTTTTGTATATTTTAAATTCCGACCTCCGGAGGTCGGTATTTTTCGGAGGTAATTTTATTTTTATATTTTTTAAATTCCGACATCCGGAGGTCGGTAGTTTTTGGAGTTAATTTTATTTTTGTATTTTTTAAATTCTGACCTCCGGAGGTCGGTATTTTTATTTTTGTATTATTTAAATTCCGACCTCCAGAGGTCGGTATTTTTATTTTTTGTATCTTTTAAATTCCGACCTCCTGAGGTTGGAGTTTTTTATTTTTTAAATTTTGACCTTTGGAGGTCGGTAATTATATTTTTGTATTTTTTAAATTCCGACCTCCAGATGTCGGTATTTTATTTTGCATAACCTATTGTGTAATAAACTAACCGACCTGTTAATGTCTCTAAGTATTTGGATGAAATAAAAATACTGACCACATGAGGTCGGTATTTTATATTAATTTAATTTATATAAATTGTCATCCGAAAGATGATTTATTTACGCAAACCGTCCTCCGGAAGTTAATAAAATTAGATCAAAATATTTCTCAATTTTGTTTTTTATATTTAATTGAGAAAAAAATTAAAATATTGTTATTTATTTATTTTATTAATACTGACATCAAGAGGTCGATTTTTATTGTAATTCATTTTTCAGGGAAAAATTCCGACCTCAAAAGGTCGGAATTTTGTTTTCCTGCTTTATTTTGCATAAAAACCGACTACAAGTAGTCGGTTTCCTAAAGTTTTTTTAATTTCTTATTCTTTTTAAGAATACCGACCTCCGGAGGTCGGAAATTACCGACCTCCATTTGAGGTCGGTAATTTTTAGGTCGGTATTCACTGTTTTTTTAGTAGTGTTAGGGTTTAGGATTTAGAATTTAGGATTTAGGGTTTAGGGGTTAGGGAATTTCTGATGCCTTCTAATGAGAAAACCTCTTCCTTAAATAGGCAAAGAGAGAATAATTGAATAGTGCCGCTTTCTTCTGATTGGTTAGAGAAAGTATCTTCTTTTTCTTTTGTCTGGCATCTTCTTTTTCTTTTTGAAAAGAGATTCCTTTTTTTATAAAGTTGTGTCGGCCATTTGTCTTTATCTTTTAGAAAAGAGATGGCTGCTTTACTATTGTGAGATTCTATATGTCTTCATTGGATAATTATTCCGATTAAATTGATAATCAAGAGATATTCCAACTCTTTGAGTCTCATCTCTTACTTTCTTAAATAATTCCAACTCTTTGAGTCTCTATTTAGAAAGTCAGTAATTTCAGATTTTAAAATCCTCTACTGGATTATTCATTTAATAAGATTAATCATAAAATGGGTCTAAATAGGATTGTGCTAAAGCGTTTGGCTTCAACATGTCCCCATTATCATCACTTTGAGAAGACGCCTCATCTAGCAATAGCAAGGCTATTTCTTCATTGGGTTTATCGTCTTCTAAATCTGATAAAGCTTGCTGGAGCCTTTTCTTTAATTCAACTTTGGAAGATGAATTTCTGCCACCTGATGTTGATGCAGGGGATTTGAGAGCCGCTTCTTTAGGAGCTGGAGACCATCCCTTGATCATTATCCTTTAGAGAGATATTTAATCCTGTCAAACACATGAACTGAAAAAGTCCAACTAATAATTAAAGATATTCTTTTTTGGACAAAATACTTACACAATTTAATGTGTTCTGGTAAAGTAGAAATATCTTATTCAACTTGGAACTAGTTGAATTTATCTAGAAACAGTTTAGGTAAAGCCTTTTGGTTTCCTCCAAAATAGTTCCACCATTCGTAGAACCATCTAGGGATAACCGATTTTGAAAATTCAGGGCTATACTTGACAAACCAAGTGTGTGTGGTTGGCCTTAAGTATAGAATGTTAAACCATGCATTTTTATAATCATACCAATTATAGGTCTGAGGTCTATGTTCTCTCGAAAGATTTACTGGAGTATGTAAATGATCAACTATCCAGTCGAATGGAGATAAAACCCTTTTTATGGAGAATTTTGAATAAGCAATGCTGTAAGGATCTGAATCATGACTAAGTTTATGTTCCACTTCTATGGATCCTGTATCAACTAAAATAAACTCATAATTCTTTCTTGTCTTCAATGGATTTTTAGTATCCACATAGTTTCTGTTTGTGTAACAGGGATTTAGTAAATGTTTGACTTCATAACTTTCGAATTCCTTGTCTAACGCAAAGATAGGATTGACCTACAAAGAAACCACGTTAAAGACTTCTCGCTCTTTGGGTTTATTATGAGACGGAGAAACCGCTTCTTTAAAGCTTTCGGGAGCTTTCATTGTATAGGAATCTTTAGTTTGGGGGGAGGAAAATCGAGGTTTTTCGGATAGAGAGAATGAACATGGTTCAGATTCTTTAGAGAATGGTATTTTAAGAACCAAAGGATTTGATGACGATGAGCTAGGTGGTAGCTGTGGAAAAGGAGTAATAACTTGAGAAGGGTTGATGGGAGGTATGCTGGCAAGAGCTGAAAATTTATTAGGGCTGTTCAGTGACGGCCTGATTGCAAAAGGAGAAGCTGAAGGCTTCTTATCTATTTCTTTTCCCTTCTCTTGGAAAGGGCCTTTTATCCCGAATCCTGGCCTTATGACTGGCCTAATGTTCTACCCTGTAAAAATTTACGGGTTAGAAAATCGGGGAGAGAGTTTTCTTCTCCTTTGATATATTCAACTTGAAAATCAAAACTAGACAATAAGGCTTGCCATCTAGCAAATATCTGTTTAGAAACAAGATTTTTAACATCCTTTTGCAAAATCTCTGTTACAGACTTACAATCTACTTTAAGTAGAAATTCTTTATTGATCCAATCATCTTGAAATTTAGTAATGCAAAGGACAATGGCTAAAACCTCTTTTTTAACAGTACTATAATTTTTCTGAGCAGAGTTCTATACTCCGAAAGTAAATGGACTAATTGCTCAGGACTATCAGGGGTTTTCTTTTGTTTAAGAATTCCACCGTAACCTATATCCGAAACATCAATTTCAACAATCATGAAAGAATCTGGATTAGGAATACCTAAGTAAGGCAAACTTTTAACCATTTCTTTAATTTTGATGACCGTCGTAGTCTGTTCTTTATCCCATGGAACAGGTACCTTTTTAAGTCTATCATATAAGGGCTTGCAAACCTGTCTCACCTTAGGGATGAAATCTGCCACATAGTTAAGACTACCCAAAAATCTCTGTAACTGGGTTTTGTCTATAATAACGTTAGGGAATTTATCAGAAAAGTCAATAGCTCTGCAAATGGGTTTATAAGTGCCTTGATATAAATCATGACCAAGAAATCTGATTTTAGTTTGAAAAAGCTTAATTTTCTTGGCGCTTACCACAAAACCATTATATTTAACAATTTTTAAAAATACATTTAAATGCTTGAAATGAGAATCAATGTCCTCAGAAAAGATTAACACATCATCAATATAAACAATCGAAATGTGGCTGATATGATTAAAAATGGAATTCATTATATTTTGAAATTCTGACGGGGCAATCTTAAGCCCAAAAGGCATAACGTTCCATTCATATTGTCCAAATGGGACATTGAAAGCAGTTTTGTATTTATCTTTTTCAGAAATCTGTATCTGCCAAAAGCCTGATTTCATATCAAACTTACTATAAACATTAGCTTTAAAAGTTCTTTTTAAAATATCTCTTGTATTTACTCTATGTTTATGTTTATATTTATGTTTTATTACTGTTAAATGCTACGATCGTTTTGAATGGTATCAGAGCCATGTTAGGCCTTTTTAGCATGTTAACCGTAATCTTATATTGTTATATAGTTGCCATGTTAGGCTAAATACTTTTGCCTGGACTATGCTGATGAAACTTTAATTAGTTACTTAGCAATTTAGCAAAGTTATCACCTTGTTATACAATATGAATTTTCAATTCTTTAGAGATAAAATGGAGTTTATAAATGGTGATTAAGGAAAGGTGTTGAGTAATTTTCATGTAGTTGCGATGCTAACAGGCGGTTGTTAAGCCGAAAGGACAGGCGTGTAGACTGCAAGGTACTTTACTTGAAAATCTCTTGTAAAATCCATAATCCTTAATGTAAAATCTGAGTATGAATCCATAAGTTATCTTATAAAAGTTTGAAATATCGTTTTGTATGACTAGTTGATATCTTTACTAAGATGCTTAGTTACTTTTTATCGTATCATTAGTATAGTCGAAGGCATTCTCTCTCTATGGATAATAGACAACATATCTTAAATTCTGTTAATATATCTATTTCTTAAACAGAAAATGATTTACAAAATTGGTCTATCCCTAAAGAACCTTTTGAAAAGATTTACTAGTTAGGTAATTTTTCGATGTTTAGAAGATATAATATTAAAACTTGTGAATCTACTATAGCTATTAATAATTCTCTTGAAACTATCAAGTTATTATTATCTGCTAATATAGATAGATATAGGAAGGAATTTAAATTTCTTCATATTGGACTTGTACAAGTTGCTGTTAAACCTCTTTTCCGTAAAGGTTTGAATATATCTCTTTGTCTGCTTCTTAGAGATGATAGACTACTTAATTTTGACGATTCTCTGTTAGGAGTTTTAGAAAGTAATCTTGCTTATGGACCGGTTTACTTTAACTGTTATCCTAATTTTACTGTTGATATTCATGATCCTAATATTATTTCTACGTTGACACTTAATGTCAAAACTAAGAACATGAATAGTAAAATTGATACTAGAGAAATAGCTGTAATATATTGGGTATATTACAGTCCCAAAGGCTATAGCTTCTAGTGTAAAAGGAGTAACTATGCTTATGGAAGCTAATCAAGAGCATAGTACTACTTTTGTCCCTAGACTTCTTAAGTGGAATGATATTTTAGCTGATGAAGAATGGAAATTTGATTCCATTACTAACCCTTTACCTCTCCAACCTGAGACATCTCAGTTAGACCGAGTGATTCAGTTTCCTGATGGATCTATTAACCTTAAGTTTCTACGATCCAGCTCATTTAGCCAAGCTTCTTCAAGTAGAAGAATGTCTTCGGCAAGACCTTCTTCTTTTCAAACCCGGGAGAACGATGAAGATAGTATTAGTCAACCTGACAATAGAAAACCTCATGGTGTAGATTTTTCCCAGACTGTTCCTAAGTTTTATTATGAAGATACTTTGGGAAGCCCCACTGCCAGCGATATGAAACCTGTTCATCAAAGAAAAGATTCTGTTGGAGTGCTTACATCCGATGAAGAAGATTTTGTACCCAATAAAAGAAAATTGCACGCCTGGTGGAAGTCTCCAGAACATAAACAAAAGGTAGATTGGTATAAAACTACCTATAATGTGGAACAACGAACCTCTTTAAGAGATAAGTAGTTCAAAGACATGAAAAGATTTAAGACAAAAATTGAGTTTTTCAAATGGTTTGAATACTCCAGACAAATTGATGATAAGCAGTCATCGCTTCAAGTCCTTATTAACAAATGGTACACCAAAGATCAGGTGGTTGAAAGTGTTATTCCTCCGCTCGAAAGACTTAGCATTCCTTATAGAAAGGAAATCCTTAAAGCAACTCCTTTTAAAAAACCCATAGAAAAGGAGACAGGCTTGTTAACAGCTGGAGACCTTAATAAGGTTTTTGAACAAAACAATTATACCAACCAGATTCTCCATGTTATTTCTCGACAGATAGAGGAAGACAAAGGAAGTAACTTCAAAGGAATCACTCAGATTGGGGATAAACCCAGTACCTCCAAACCTAGTTCTCAAATAGAGACTCCCATATTTAAGTTACCTGAGTTCTCAAAAGAAAACTTCCCCAAGTTATCCAAGGAGTTTAGTCATTCCAATGAACTGCTCGACAGGATTAATGAACAATTGTCTAAGCTTAATATTACACAAGGTAATAAGCTTAGAACTTTATTAGAAAGACATCCTAACAAAACGAATTATTATCCTAGCCCTTCTTTCCCGAATGTGCAGTTCGAAGAAGATGTCCTTCATCCAGCTTCAGCAGCAGATGGAACCAGTCTGGCTGAATGGAACATTGATGGAATGGCTGAAGGTCAAATGTATGCTAAACTCCAAGAAATGGGGATGAATATCACTGCATATAAAATGAAAGGTGCAGGGGATAAAGAAGCCGCTAACATGATTATTGCAAGCTTTACTGGTTCTTTAAGAAATTGGTGGGATAATTACCTCACTGATCAGAACAGGACAGAAATCCTTAGTGCAATAGCCACCAAGGTAGTGGTTAAAACTGAAGAAGAAATAAGTACCTCTTCAGAAATTGTTTATGAAGATGCTACTCCTACTTTGTTGTATAGTATAGCAAAGCATTTCGTGGGGGAACCACATCTTTTCCAGGATAGGAGTCTTGAAATCCTTAATAATCTATACTGCAAAAAGTTAACAGACTTTCGATGGTATAAAGACATGTTTCTGAACAACGTCATGATTAGATCAGACTGCAATAATGATTATTGGAAGGAAAGATTTATCAGTGGATTACCTACTCATTTCGCTGAAAAAGTTAGATCCAAAATTAGAGATCGATGTGAAGGAAAAATCCCGTATTCTTAGTTGGCATACGGAGATCTCATCAGTCTCATTAACGTAGTTGCAATGGAACTTTGCACTGACCTTAAGCTAAAGGATCAGCTTACAAAGGAATAGAAAACTTCTTATGCAGAACTTGGTAGTTTTTGCCAAGATTTTGGATTTCCCTTAGTTAAACCTCCTTCTGCTAGGAAAGCAGGGAAGAAAGAAAGAACGACCGGAGAATATAAAAGGAAATCTTCCAGGGAAAAAAGAGAGTCTCGTGAAAAATCCAGAAGAAAGGGAAAGAGGCAATCCCCTAAAGAATCTTCTTCAGAAGACATATGCTGGACATGTGGAAAGAAGGGTCACAAATCCAACAAGTGTCCCAGAAATAGAAAGAAAAAGAAGAAGATCAATATCCTCGAAGTCGATGATGAGATTAAGCAAAAATTGTTCTCAATTACCGAAGAAGAAGAAGCTTCTGATTCTGAATACTCTTCCTCTGAGGAAGAAAGTGATGAAGAGTATCTTAATATTGCCCATAATTCAGAACCAGAAGAAACTGATTCAGAATGCAATTGCAATGGTGCATTCTGCCTTTGTGATAGTAAAATTATCAACGTAATTTCTGAAAAGACTGCAGAAACGCTCTTTTCGACCATTGAACATATTCAAGATGAAGATTCTCGAAGGAAATACCTCATTGAATTACAAAAGTTGGTTAATAGGAAAAAAGAAGAAAAACCCAAAGTGGTTCCTTTTAGCATGAAACAGATCATGAACAAATTTGATTCTAAAAAAGAACCTTCAGTCGAGGAACTTCGTAAAGAAGTCAACGCTCTCAAAGAAGAAATTAAAGGAATTAAGTCTCGACTCCATAAAGTTGAGATCGATGCTATTACGAAAAAACTTCTTAAAGAAGTAGCCAATGAAGCAGGATCCTCTAAAGGAGTCGCTTCCGACAATGAAGAACATGAGGATGATGATAAGGTAGAAAGTGAGGCAGGTATTAATGCCATTACAAAAATTAGACCTCAGAGTTCTCATATTATGATTAAGCTAGTTGTAAATGACAATCTAACCCTTAACAAGATTGCTTTGTTAGATAGTGGTGCAGATAGAAATTGCTTTATTGAAGGACTTATTCCTACTAAATACCTTACCAAAGGGACTACCAAATTATACAGCGCCACAAGTGAACATATTATTATTGATTATAAGTTATTTGATGCTCATATCTGCAATAATGGTATTTGTCTCAAAAACGATTTTGTTATTACCAAAAATATTAACGAAGAAATCATTTTGGGAATACCATTTATCACTCAAATTAAACCTTATATTTCTGATTTTGATGCTATCAAAACCAAGATTTTAGGAAAAGAAATTTCATTTCCTTTCATTAAAACTCTTTCTAAAGAAGAAAGCAAATTTTTACATAAACAAACTGCTTTTAAAATTAATTTAAGCTCTAATCAGATTTGTTTTCTTAAAGAAGATATAAAAATTAAGAAAATTGAGCAAATTTTAAAAACCCCGGGAATGGTAACTAAGATTGTCAATTTACAAAAGACTTTTGAAAAAGAAATTTGCTCTGTATTTTTGAATGCTTTTTGGGCCAGAAAAGCCCATATTGTTGATCTCCTTTATATTGATGAATTCAATGAAAAGGCCATTTCTACGAAAGCTAGGCCCATTCAGATGAATCATGAATTAATGGAAATTTGTAAAAAAGAAATTAACACACTTTTGGAAAATAATATTATCCGGCCCTCTAAATCTTCGTGGAGCTGTTCAGCCTTCTATGTCAACAATGCAGCAGAGAAAGAAAGAGGCTCTCCCCGACTTGTTATTAATTATATAGCTTTAAACTCTGTTTTGAAATGGATTAGATATCCAATTCCAAATAAAAGAGATCTTTTAAAAAGAACCTTTAAAGCTAATGTTTATAGTAAGTTTGATATGAAATCAGGCTTTTGGCAGATACAGATTTCTAAAAAAGATAAATACAAAACTGCTTTCAATGTCCCGTTTGGACAATATGAATGGAACGTTATGCCTTTTGGGATTAAGAATGCCCCGTCAGAATTTCAAAATATAATGAATTCCATTTTTAATCATATCAGCCACATTTCGATTGTTTATATTGATGGTGTGTTAATCTTTTCTGAGGACATTGATTCTCATTTCAAACGTTTAAATGTATTTTTAAAAATTGTTAAACATAATGGTCTTGTGGTAAGCGCCAAGAAAATTAAGCTTTTTCAAACTAAAATCAGATTTCTTGGTCATGATTTATATCAAGGCACTTATAAACCCATTTGCAGAGCTATTGAGTTTTTTGATAAATTCCCTGACGTTATTATAGACAAAACCCAGTTACAGAGATTTTTAGGTAGTCTTAACTATGTGGCAGATTTCATCCCTAAGGTGAGACAGGTTTGCAAGCCCTTATATGATAGACTTAAAAAGGTACCTGTTCCATGGGATAAAGAACAGACTACGGCGGTCATCAAAATTAAAGAAATGGTTAAAAGTTTGCCTTGCTTAGGTATTCCTAATCCAGATTCTTTCATGATTGTTGAAACTGATGCTTCGGATATAGGTTACGGTGGAATTCTTAAACAAAAGAAAACCCCTGATAGTCCTGAGCAATTAGTCCGATTTACTTCCGGAGTATGGAACTCTGCTCAGAAAAATTATAGTACTGTTAAAAAGGAGGTTTTAGCCATTGTCCTTTGCATTACTAAATTTCAAGATGATTTGATCAATAAAGAATTTCTGCTTAAAGTAGATTGTAAGTCTGCAAAAGAGATTTTGCAAAAGGATGTTAAAAATCTTGTTTCTAAACAGATATTTGCTAGATGGCAAGCCTTATTGTCTAGTTTTGATTTTCAAGTTGAATATATCAAAGGAGAAGAAAACTCTCTCCCCGATGTTCTAACCCGTGAATTTTTGCAGGGTAGAACATGAGGCCAGTCATAAGGCCAGGATTCGGGATCAAAGGCCCTTTCCAAGAGAAGGGAAATGAAACAGATAAGAAGCCTTCAGCTTCTCCTTTTGCAATCAGGCCGTCACTGAACAGCCCTAATAAATTTTCAGCTCTTGCCAGCTTACCTCCCATCAACCCTTCTCAAGTTATTAGTCCTTTTCCATAGCTACCACCTAGCTCATCGTCATCAAATCCTTTGGTTCTTGAAAAACCATTCTCTAAAGAATCTGAACCATGTTCATTCTCTCCATTCGGAAAACCTCGATTTTCCTCCCCCCAAACTAAAGATTCCTATACAATGAAAGCTCCTGAAAGCTTTAAAGAAGCAGTTTCTCTGTCTCATAATAAACCCAAAGAACGAGAAGTCTTTAACGTGGTTTCTTTGCAGGTCAATCCTATCCTTGCGTTAGACAAGGAATTTGAAGGTTATGAAGTCAAGCATTTACTAAAGCCCTGTTACACAAACAGGAACTATGTGGATACTGAAAATCCATTAAAGACAAGAAAGTATTATGTATTTATTTTAGTTGATACAGGATCCATAGAAGTGGAACATAAACTTAGTCATGATTCAGATCCTGACAACATTGCTTATTCAAAATTCACCATAAAAAGGGTTTTATCTCCATTCGACTGGATAGTCGATCATTTACATACTCCAGTAATTCTTTCGAGAGAACATAGACCTCAGACCTATAATTGGTATGATTATAAAAATGCGTGGTTTAACTTTCTATACTTAATGCCAACCTCACACACTTGGTTTGTCAAGTATAGCCCTGAATTTTCAAAATCGGTTATCCCTAGATGGTTCTACGAATGGTGGAACTGTTTTGGAGGAAACCAAAAGGTTTTACCTAAACTGTTTCTAGATAAATTCAATCAGTTCCAAGTTGAACAAGATATTTCTACTTTACCAGAACACATTAAATTATGTAAGTATTTTGTCCAGAAAAGAATATCTTTTATTATTAGTTGGACTTTTTCAGTTCATGTGTTTGACAGGATTAAATATCTCTCTAAAGAGTTAATGATCAAGGGATGGTCTCCAGCTCCTAAAGAAGTGGCTCTCAAATCCCCTGCATCAACATCAGGTGGCAGAAATTCATCATCCAAAGTTGAATTAAAGAAAAGGCTCCAGCAAGCCTTATCAGATTTAGAAGACGATAAACCCAATGAAGAAACCGCCTTGCTATTGCTAGATGAGGCGTCTTCTCAAAGTGATGATAATGGGGACATGTTGAAGCCAAACACTTTAGCACAGTCCTATTTAGACCTATTTTATGATTAATCTTATTAAATGAATAATCCAGTAGAGGATTTTAAAATCCAGAATTACTGACTTTCTAAATAGAGACTCAAAGAGTCGAAATTATTTAAGAAAGTAAGAGATGAGACTCAAAGAGTTGGAATATCTCTTGATTATCAATTTAATCAGAATAATTATCCAATGGAGACATATAGAATCTCACAACAGTAAAGTAGCCATATCTTTTCTAAAAGATAAAGACAAATGGCCGACACAACTTTATAAAAGAAGGAATCTCTTTCAAAAAGAAAAAGAAGATGCCAGACAAAAGAAAAAGAAGATGCTTTCTCTAATCAATTAGAAAAAAGCGGCACTATTCAATTATTCTCTCTTTGCCTATTTAAGGAAGAGGTTTTCTCATTAGAAGGCATCAGAAATTCCACACTAGAATTTTGTTTTATCCTATAGTATCTCCTTGTAATGATTTCTCTTGTTCTTTCGTTTGATGTTTGCTTGGTGTGCTTTGCTTCCGTTGCCGTTTGAATAAAATCTTGAGTTCTTGTATATCACTCTCTTGTATTTACTTTATGTTTATGTTTATATTTATGTTTTATTACTGTTAAATGCTACGATCGTTTTGCTCAAATTTCTTAATATTTATATCTTCTTTAAGAAAACAAATCTGATTAGAGATTAAATTAATTTTAAAAGCAGTTTGTTTATGTAAAAATTAGCTTTGTTCTTTAGAAAGAGTTTTAATGAAAGGAAATGAAATTTCTTTTCCTAAAATCTTGGTTTTGATAGCACCAAAATCAGAAATATAAGGTTTAATTTGAGTGATAAATGGTATTCCCAAAATGATTTCTTCGTTAATATTTTTGGTAATAACAAAATCGTTTTTGAGACAAATACCATTATTGTAGATATGAGCATCAAGTAACTTATAATCAATAATAATACGTTCACCTGTGGCACTGTATAATTTGGTAGTCCCTTTGGTAAGGTATTTTGTAGGAATAAGTCCTTCAATAATGCAATTTCTATCTGCACCACTATCTAACAAAGAAATCTTGTTAAGGGTTAGATTGTCATTAACAACTAGCTTAATCATAATATGAGAACTCTGAGGTCTAATTTTTGTAATGGCGTTAATACCTGCCTCGCTGTCTGCCTTATCATCATCCTTATGTTCTTCATTGTCGGAAGCGACTCCTTTAGAGGATCCTGCTTCATTGGCTACTTCTTTAAGAAGTTTTTCCGTAATAGCATCGATCTCAACTTTATGGAGTCGAGGCTTAATTCCTTTAATTTCTTCTTTGAGAGCGTTGACTTCTTTACGAAGTTCCTCGACTGAAGGTTCTTTTTTAGAATCAAATTTGTTCATGATCTGTTTCATGCTAAAAGGAACCACTTTGGGTTTTTCTTCTTTTTGCCTAGTAACCAACTTTTGTAATTCAATGAGGTATTTCCTTCAAGTATCTTCATCTTGAATATGTTCAATCGTCAAAAAGAGCATTTCTGCAGTCTTTTCTGAAATTACATTGATTGTTTTACTGTCACAAAGGCAGAATGCACCATTGCAATTACATTCAGAATCAGTTTCTTCTGGTTCTGAATTATGGGCAACATTAAGATATTCTTCATCACTTTCTTCCTCAGAGGAAGAGTATTCAGAATCAGAAGCTTCTTCTTCTTCGATAATTGAGGATAGTTTTTGCTTAATCTCATCATCGACTTCGAGGAGATTGATCTACTTCTTTTTCTTTCTATTTCTGGTACACTTGTTTGATCTGTGACCCTTCTTTCCACATGTCCAGCATGTGTCTTCTGAAGAAGATTCTTTAGGGGATTTCCTCTTTCCCTTTCTTCTGGATTTTTCACGAGACTCTCTTGTTTTCCTGGAAGATTTCCTTTTATATTCTCCGGTCGTTCTTTCTTTCTTCCCTGCTTTCCTAGCAGAAGTAGGTTTAAGTAAGGGAAATCCAAAATCTTGGCAAAAACTACCAAGTTCTGCATAAGAAGTTTTCAGATCCTTTTTAAGCTGATCCTTTAGCTTAAGGTCAGTGCAAAGTTCCATTGCAACTACACTAATGAGACTGATGAGATCTCCGTATGCCAACTGAGAATACGGGATTTTTCCTTCACATCGATATCTAATTTTTTATCTAACTTTTTCAGCGAAATGGATAGGTAATCCACTGATAAATCTTTCCTTCCAATAATCATTATTACAGTCTGATCTAATCATGACTTTGTTCAGAAACATGTCTTTATACCATCGAAAGTCTGTTAACTTTTTGCAGTATAAATTATTAAGGATTTCAAGACTCCTATCCTGGAAAAGATGTGGTTCCCCCACGAAATGCTTTGCTATACTATACAACAAAGTAGGAGTAGCATCTTCATAAATAATTTCTGAAGAGGTACTTATTCCTTCTTCAGTTTTAACCACTACTTTGGTGGTTACTGCACTAAGGATTTCTGTCCTGTTCTGATCAGTGAGGTAATTATCCCACCAATTTCTTAAAGTACCTGTAAAGCCTGCAATAATCATGTTAGCGACTTCTTTATCACCTGCACCTTTCATTTTATATGCAGTGATATTCATCCCCATTTCTTGGAGATTAGCATAGATTTGACCTTCAGCCAGACTGGTTCCATCTGCTGCTGAAGCTGGATGAAGGACATCTTCTTCGAACTGCACATCTGGGAAAGAAGGCCTAGGATAATAATTCCTTTTGTTAGGATGTCTTTCTAATAAGGTTCTAAGCTTATTACCTTGTATAATATTAAGCTTAGACAGGTGTTCATTAATCCTGTCGAGCAGTTCATTGGAATGACTAAACTCCTTGGATAACTTGGGGAAGTTTTCTTTTGAGAACTCAGGTAACTTAAATATGGGATTCTCTATTTGAGAACTAGGTTTGGAGGTAGTGGGTTTATCCCTAACCTGAGTGATTCCTTTGAAGTTACTTTCTTTGTTTTCCTCTATTTGTCGAGAAATAACATGGAGAATCTGGTTGGTATAATTGTTTTGTTCAAAAACTTTATTAAGGTCTCCAGCTGTTAACAAGCCTTTCTCCTTTTCTATGGGTTTTTTAAAAGGAGCTGCTTTAAGGATTTCCTTTCTATAAGGAATGCTAAGTCCTTCGAGCGGAGGAATAACACTTTCAACCACCTGATCTTTGGTGTACCATTTGTTAATAAGGACTTGAAGCGATGACTGCTTATCATCAATTTGTCCGGAGTATTAAAACCACTTGAAAAACTCAATTTCTTTCTTAAATCTTTTCATGTCTTTGAACCACTTATCTCTGAAAGAGGTTCGTTGTTCCACTATGTAGCTTTATACCAATCTACCTTTTGTTTATGTTCTTGAGACTTCCACCAGGCGTGCAATTTTCTTTTATTGGGTACAAAATCTTCTTCATCGGATGTAAGCTCTCCAATAGAATCTTTTCTGTGATGAACAAGTTTCATATCACTGGCAGTGAGGCTTCCCAAAGTCTCTTCATAATAAACCTTAGGAACAGTCTGGGAAAAATCTACAGCATGAAGTTTTCTATGGTCAGGCTGACTAATACTATCTTGATCGTCCTCCCAGGTTTGAAAAGAAAAAGGTCTTGCCGAAGACATTTTTCTACTTGAAGAAGCTTGGCTAAATGAGCTGGATCGTAGAAACTTAAGGTTAATAGATCCATCAGGAAACTGAATCACTCGGTCTAACTGAGATGTCTCAGGTTGGAGAGGTAAAGGGTTAGTAATGGAATCAAATTTCCATTCTTCATCAGCTAAAATATCATTCCACTTAAGAAGTCTAGGGACAAAAGTAGTACTATGCTCTTGATTAGCTTCCATAAGCATAGTTACTCCTTTTACACTAGAAGCTATAGCCTTTGGGGCTATAGTGGTCTTCATTAGCTTATAATATACCCGATATATTACAGCTATTTCTCTAGTATCAATTTTACTATTCATGTTCTTAGTTTTGACATTAAGTGTCAACGTATCAATAATATTAGGATCATGAATATCAATAGTAAAATTAGGATAACAGTTAAAACTAACTTCTATAAGCATAGTTAACAAGCCTGTCTCCTTTTCTATGGGTTTTTTAAAAGGGGCTGCTTTAAGGATTTCCTTTCTTTAAGGAATGCTAAGTCATTCGAGCGGAGGAGTAACACTTTCAACTACTTGATCTTTGGTGTACCATTTTTTAATTAGGACTTGAAGCGATGACTGCTTATCATCAATTTGTCCGGAGAATTCAAACCATTTGAAAAACTCAATTTCTGTCTTAAATATTTTGATGTCTTTGAACCACTTATCCTTAAAAGAGGTTTGTTGTTCCACATTATAGGTAGCTTTATACCAATCTACCTTTTGTTTATGTTCTGGAGACTTCCACTAGGCGTGCAGTTTTCTTTTATTGGGTACAAAATCTTCTTCATCAGATGTAAGTACTCCAATATAATCTTTTCTTTGATGAACAGGTTTCATATCGTTGGCAATGGGGCTTCCCAAAGTTTCTTCATAATAAACCTTAGGAACAGTCTGGGAGAAATCTACACCAAGAAGTTTTCTATGGTCAGACTGACTATTACTATTTTCATCGTCCTCTCGGGTTTGAAAAAGAACAAGGTCTTGCCGAAGACATTCTTTTACTTGAAGAAGCTTGGCTAAATGAGCTGGATCGTAGAAACTTAAGGTTAATAGATCTATCAGGAAACTGAATCACTCGGTCTAATTGAGATGTCTCAGGTTGGAGAGGTAAAGGGTTAGTAATGGAATCAAATTTCCATTCTTCATCAGCTAAAATATCATTCCACTTAAGAAATCTAGGGACAAAAGTTGTACTATGCTCTTGATTAGCTTCCATAAGTATAGTTACTCTTTTTACACTAGAAGCTATAGCCTTTGGGGCTATAGTGGTCTTCATTAGCTTATAATATACCCGATATATTACAGCTATTTCTCTAGTATCAATTTTACTATTCATGTTCTTTGTTTTGACATTAAGTGTCAACGTATCAATAATATTAGGATCATGGATATCAACAGTAAAATTAGTATAACAATTAAAGTAAACTGGTCCATAAGCAAGATTACTTTCTAGAACTCCTAACAGAGAATCATCAAAATTAAGTAGTCTATCATCTCTAAGAAGCAGACAAAGAGGTATATTCAAACCTTTACGGAAAAGAGGTTTAACAGCAACTTGTACAAGTCCAATATGAAGAAATTTAAATTCCTTCCTATATCTATCTATATCAGCAGATAGTAGTAACTTGATAGTTTCAAGAGAATTATTAATAGCTATAGTAGATTCACAAGTTTTAATTTTATATCTTTTAAACATCAAAAAATTACCAACTGGTAAATCTTTTCAAAAGGTTCTTTAGGGATAGACCAATTTTGTAAATCATTTTCTGTTTTAGAAATAGATATATTGACAGAATTTAAGATATGTTGTCTATTATCCATAGAGAGAGAATGCCTTTGACTATACTAATGATACGATAAAAAGTAACTAAGCATCTTAGTAAAGATATCAACTAGTCATACAAAATTATATTTCAAACTCTTATAAGATAACTGTGGATTCATGTTCGGATTTTACATTAAGGATTATGGATTTTACAAGTGATCTTCAAGTAAAGTGCCTTGCAGTCTACACGCCTGTCCTTTCGGCTTAACGAACGCCTGTCGGCATCGCAACTACTTGAAAATTACTCAACACCTTTCCTTTATCACCATACATAAACTCCATTTTTATCTTTAAAGAATTGAAAATTCATATTGTACAACAAGGTGATAACTTTGCTAAATTGCTAAGTAACTAATTAAAGTTTCATCAGCATAGTCTAGGAAAAATTGATTAGCTTAACATGGCAACTATATAACAATATATGATTACGATTAGCATGCTAAATATGCCTAACATGGCTCTGATACCATTCAAAACGATCGTAGCATTTAACAGTAATAAAACATAAATATAAACATAAACATAAAGTAAATACAAGAGAGTGAAATACAAGAACTCACAATTTTATTCAAATGGCAACGGAAGCAAAGCACACCAAGCAAACATCAAATGAAAGAACAAGAGAAATCATTACAAGGAGATACTATAGGCTAAAAGAAAATTCTAGTGTGGAATTTCTGATGCCTTGGAATGAAAATTGAGTTCCCTTAAATAGGCAAAGTAAGAATAATTGAAGCCAAGTGGCTTCTTTCTGATTGGCTGCATCACAAATCTTCTTTATCTTTGTCGGGCATCTTCTTTTTTGAAAAGTGATTCCCTCTTTAATAAAGTTGTCGGCCATACTACTTTAATAAAGTTGTCGGCCACACTACTTTTGTAAAGAGTTCGGCCATCTCCGCAACACGCCAAAGTCTTTTTGCTGTTGTGGGATTCTATTGAATGATTAATCAAGGGACATTCCAACTCTTTGAGTTTCATCCCTTACCTTTCTAAATAATTCTGACTCTTTGAGTGTCTATTCAGAAGGTCAGTAATTTTGGATTTTAATATCCTCTACTGGATTATTAATTTAATTGAATCAATCATAAAAAGGGTCTAGATAAGATAATGCTAAAGCTTTTGGCTTTAACATATCTCCATTATCATCACTTTGAGAAGAGGCTTCTTCTATCAGCTGCAACGTTGTCTCGTCATTGGATTTATCATCCTTTAGGTCTGATAAAGTTTTTGGGAGCCTTTTCTTTAATTCATCTTTTGATGAAGATCTTTTACCACTTGTAGAGGCTGAGGAAGGACGTGAAGTAGCTTCTTTAGGAGATGGTGACCAGCCTTTGATAAAAATTTCTTTTGATAAATATTTGATCCGATCAAATACCTGTATAGAAA
The DNA here is from genome assembly GCA_037074985.1 of Solanum bulbocastanum. Classification (NCBI taxonomy): domain Eukaryota; kingdom Viridiplantae; phylum Streptophyta; class Magnoliopsida; order Solanales; family Solanaceae; genus Solanum; species Solanum bulbocastanum. The sequence continues at coordinate 22,323,013 of CM073604.1, read as the reverse complement.
AAGTCCAGCTAATAATAAAGAAAATCCTTTTCTGAATAAAATATTTACACAATTTAATGTGTTCTGGCAAAGTGGTGATATCTTGTTCCTTTTGGAACTGATCAAATTTATCTAAAAATAACTTGGGTAAAACTTTCTAGTTTCCTCCAAAACAGTTCCACTATTCGTAAAACCATCTGGGGAATATAGATTTAGAACATTCGGGGCTGTATTTCACAAACCAAGTATGAGTGGTTGGTCTTAAATATAAGAAATTAAACCAAGCGTTTTTATAATCAAACCAGTTATACGGTTGGGATCTATGCTCCCTAGACAAATTAATGGGGGTATGAAGATGATCTACCAGCCATTCAAACGGAGATAGAACTCTTTTAATAATAAATTTTGAATAGGCTATGCTATCCGAATCTGAATCATGGCTGAGTTTGTGTTCCACTTCAATGGAACCAGTATCAACAAGAATGAATTCATAATATTTTCTTGTTTTAAATGGATTTTATGTATCCACATAATTCCTGTTGGTGTAGCAAGGTTTAAGCAGATGCTTAACCTCATAACTTTCAAACTCCTTGTCTAAGGTGAGAATAGGATTAACCTGCAAAGTAACAACATTAAAGACTTCTCGATCTTTGGTTTTATTATGAGCTGTAAGAATAGGAGCAACAGCTTCTCGAAAACTTTCAGGAGTCTTCATTGTATAACAATCTTTTGTCTGGGTGGAGGAAAATCTAGGTTTTCCAGATGGAGAAACTGAGCAAGGTTCGGATTATTTAGAGAATGGTTTCTTAAGAATCAGAGGGTTAGATGATGATGAGCTAGGTGGTAGCTGTGGAAAAGGACTTATGACATAGGAAGGATTAATGGAGGGTATGCTAGCAAGAGCTGAAAACTTATTCGGGCTATTTAGTGATGGCCTGATTGCAAAAGGAGAAGCTGAAGGCTTCTTGTCTGTTTCTTTTCCCTTTTCTTGAAAAGGACCTTTTATCCCGAATCCTGGTCTTATGACTGGCCTCATGCTTTACCCTGCAAAAATTCACAGGTTAGAAAATCTGGGAGAGAATTTTCTTCTCCTTTGATATATTCAACTTGAAAATCAAAACTAGACAATAAGGCTTGCCATCTAGCAAATATATGTTTGGAAACAAGATTTTTAACATCTTTTTGTAAGATTTCTTTTGCAGACTTATAATCTACTTTAAGCAAAAATTCTTTATTGATTAAATCATCTTAAAATTTAGTAATGCAAAGGAAAATGGCTAAAACTTCCTTTTTAACAGTACTATAATTCTTCTGAGCGGAGTTCCATACTCCGAAAGTAAACCTAACTAATTGCTCTGGACTATCAGGGGTTTTCTTTTGTTTAAGAATTCCACCGTAACTGATATCCGAAGCATCAACTTCAACAATCATAAAAGAATCTGGATTAGGAATGCCAAGGCAAGGCAAACTCTTAACCATTTCTTTGATTTTGATAACCGAAGTGGTCTGTTCCTTACCCCATGGAACAGGTACCTTTTTAAGTCTGTCATATAAAGGTTTACAAACCTGCCTTACCTTAGGGATGAAGTCCGCAACATAGTTAAGACTACCCAAAAATCTTTGTAACTGGGTTTTATCAATAATAACATCTGGAAATTTATCAGAAAACTCAATAGCCCTGCAAATGGGTTTATAAGTGCCTTGATACAAATCATGACCAAGAAATCTGATTTTTGTTTGAAAAAGTTTAATCTTTTTGGCGCTAACTACCAAACCATTATGTTTAACAATTTTAAAAAATATATTTAAATATTTGAAATGAGAATCAATGTCCTCAGAAAATATTAACACATCATCAATATAAACAATCGAAATGTGGCTGATATGATTAAAAATGGACTTCATTATATTTTGAAATTCTGACGGGGCATTCTTAAGCCCAAAAGGCATAACGTTCCATTCATATTGTCCAAACGGGACATTGAAAGCAGTTTTGTATTTATCCTTTTCAGAAATCTGTATCTGCCAAAAGCCTGATTTCATATCAAATTTACTATAAACATTAGCTTTAAAGGTTCTTTTTAAAAGATCTCTTTTATTTGGAATTGGATATCTAATCCATTTTCAAACAGAGTTTAAAGGTTTATAATTAATAACAAGTCGGGGAGAGCCTCTCTCTTTCTCTGCTGCATTGTTGACATAGAAGGCTGAATAGCTCCACGGAGATTTAGAGGACCGGATAATATTATTTTCCAAAAGAGTGTTAATTTCTTTTTTACAAATTTCCATTAAATCATGATTCATCTGAATGGGCCTAGCTTTTGTAGAAATGGCCTTTTCACTGAATCCATCAATATAAGGGAGATCAACAGTATGGGCTTTTCTGGCCCAAAAAGCATTTGGAAATTCAGAGAAAATTTCATTTACAAAAGTCTTTTGCAAATTGGCAATCTTAGTTACCATTCCCGGGGTTTTTAAAATTTTCTTAATTTTTATATCTTCTTTAAGAAAACAAATCTGATTAGAGAATAAATTAATTCTAAAAGCAGTTTTTTATGTAAAAATTTGCTTTCTTCTTGAGAAAGAGTTTTAATGAAAGGAAATAAAATTTCTTTTCCTAAAATCTTGGTTTTGATAGCATCAAAATCAGAAATATAAGGTTTAATTTGAGTGATAAAGGGTATTCCCAAAATTATATCTTCGTTAATATTTTAGGTAATAACAAAACCATTTTTGAGACAAATACCATTATTGCAGATATGAGCATCAGATAACTTATAATCAATAATAATACGTTCAGTTGTGGCGCTGTATAATTTGGTAGCTCCCTTGGTAAGGTATTTGGTAGGAATAAGTCCTTCAATAATGCAATTTCTATCTGCACCACTATCTAACAAAGCAATCTTGTTAAGAGTTAGATTGTCATTAACAACTAGCTTAATCATAATATGAGAACTCTGAGGTCTAATTTTTGTAATGGCGTTAATACCTGCCTCGCTGTCTGCCTTATCATCATCCTTATGTTCTTCATTGTCGGAAGCGACTCCTTTAGAGGATCCTGCTTCATTGGCTACTTCTTTAAGAAGTTTTTCCGTAATAGCATCGATCTCAACTTTATGGAGTCGAGGCTTAATTCCTTTAATTTCTTCTTTGAGAGCGTTGACTTGTTTATGAAGTTCTTCAACTGAAGGTTCTTTTTTAGAATCAAATTTGTTCATGATCTGTTTCATGCTAAAAGGAACCACTTTGGGTTTTTCTTCCTTTTGCCTAGTGACCAACTTTTGTAATTCAATGAGGTATTTCCTTCGAGAATCCTCTTCTTGAATATGTTTAATAGTAGAAAAGAGCGTTTCGCAGTCTTTTCAGAAATTGCGTTGATAGTTTTGCTATCACAAAGGCAGAATGCACCATTGCAATTACATTCTGAATCAGTTTCTTCTGGTTCTAAATTATGGGCAACATTAAGATATTCTTCATCTCTTTCTTCTTCAGAGGAAGAGTATTCAGAATCAGAAACTTCTTCTTTTTCAATAATTGAGAACAGTTTTTGCTTAATCTCATCATCGACTTCGAGGAGATTGATCTTCTTCTTTTTCTTTCTATTTTTGGGACACTTGTTGGATCTGTGACCCTTCTTTCCACATGTCCAGCATGTGTCTTCTGAAGAAGATTCTTTAGGGGATTGCCTCTTTCCCTTTCTTCTGGATTTTTCTTGAGGCTCTCTTTTTTTCCTGGAAGGTTTCCTTTTATATTCTCCGGTTATTCTTTCTCTCTTTCCTGCTTTCCTAGCAAAAGGAGGTTTAAGTAAGGGATATCCAAAATCTTGGCAAAAACTACCAAGTTCTGCATAAGAAGTTTTTTGATTCTTTTTATGCTGATCCTTTAGCTTAAGGTCAGTGCAAAGTTCCATTGCAACTACACTAATGAGACTGATGAGATCTCCGTATGCCAACTGAGAATACGAGATTTTTCCTTCACATCGATCTCTAATTTTGGATCTAACTTTTTCAGCAAAGTGAGTAGGTAATGCCTGATAAATCTTTCCGTCCAATAATCATTATTGTAGTCTGATCTAATGACTTTGTTCAGAAACATGTATTTATACCATCGAAAGTCTGTTAACCTTTTGCAGTATAAATTATTAAGGATTTCAAGACTCCTATCCTGGAAAAGACGTGGTTCCCCCACGAAATGCTTTGCTATACTATACAACAAAGTAGGAGTAGCATCTTCATAAACAATTTCTAAAGATGTACTTATTTCTTCTTCAGTTTTAACCACTACCTTGGTGGTTACAGAACTAAGAATCTCTATCCTGTTCTGATCAGTAAGGTAATTATCCCACCAATTTCTTAAAGTGCCAGTAAAGCCTGCAATAATCATGTTAGCGGCTTCTTTATCACCTGCACCTTTCATTTTATATGCAGTGATATTCATCCCCATTTCATGGAGTTTAGCATAGATTTGACCCTCAGCCATTCCATTAATATTCCATTCAGTTAGACTGGTTCCATCTGCTGCTGATGATGGATGAAGGACATCTTCTTCGAACTGCACATTCGGGAAAGAGGCCTAGGGTAATAATTCCTTTTGTTAGGATGTCTTTCTACTAAGGTTCTAAGCTTATTACCTTGTGTAATATTAAGCTTAGACAGTTGTTCATTAATTCTATCAACCAGTTCATTGGAATGACTAAACTCTTTAGATAACTTAGGGAAGTTTTCATTTAAGAACTCAGGTAACTTAAATATGGGAGTCTCTATTTGAGAACTAGGTTTGGAGGTACTGGGTTTATCCCCAATCTGAGAGATTCCTTTGAAGTTGCTACCTTTTTCTTCCTCTGTCTGTCGAGAAATAACATGGAGAATCTGGTTGGTATAACTGTTTTGTTCAAAAACCTTATTAAGGTCTCCAGCTGTTAACAAGCATGTCTCCTTTTCTATGGGTTTTTTAAAAGGGGCTGCTTCAAGGATTTCCTTTCTATAAGGAATGCTAAGTCCTTCGAGAGGAGGAGTAACACTTTCAACCACTTGATCTTTGGTGTACCATTTGTTAATTAGGACTTGAAGCGATGACTGCTTATCATCAATTTGTCCGGAGAATTCAAACCATTTGAAAAACTCAATTTCTGTCTTAAATCTTTTCATGTCTTTAAACCACTTATCCCTAAAAGAGGTTCGTTGTTCCACATTATAGGTAGCTTTATACCAATCTACCTTTTGTTTATGTTCTGGAGACTTCCACCAGGCGTGCAATTTTCTTTTATTGGGTACAAAATCTTCTTCATCGGATGTAAGTACTCCAATAGAATCTTTTCTTTGATGAACAGGTTCCATATCGCTGGCACTGGGGCTTCCCAAATTTTCTTCATAATAAACCTTAGGAACAGTCTGGGAGAAATCTACACCATGAAGTTTTCTACGGTCAGACTGACTAATACTACCTTCATCGTCCTCCCGGGTTTGAAAAGAAGAAGGTCTTGCTGAAGACATTCTTCTACTTGAAGAAGCTTGGCTAAATGAGCTGGATCGTAGAAACTTAAGGTTAATAGATCCATCAGGAAACTGAATCACTCGATCTTACTGAGATGTCTCAGGTTGGAGAGGTAAACGGTTAGTAATGGAATCAAATTTCCATTCTTCATCAGCTAAAATATCATTCCACTTATGAAGTCTAGGGAAAAAAGTAGTACTATGCTCTTGATTAGCTTCCATAAGCATAGTTACTCCTTTTACACTAGAAGCTATAGCCTTTGGGGCTATAGTGGTCTTCATTAGCTTATAATATACCCGATATATTACAACTATTTCTCTAGTATCAATTTTACTATTCATGCTCTTAGTTTTGACATTAAGTGTCAACGTATCAATAATATTAGGATCATGAATATCAACAGTAAAATTAGGATAACAGTTAAAGTAAACTGGTCCATAAGCAAGATTACATTCTGAAACTCCTCACAAAGAATCGTCAAAATTAAGTAGTCTATCATTTCTAAGAAGCAGACAAAGAGGTATATTCAAACCTTTACGAAAAAGAGGTTTAACAGCAACTTGTACAAGTCCAATATGAAGAAATTTAAATTCCATCCTATATCTATCTATATCAACAGATAGTAATAACTTGATAGTTTCAAGAGAATTATTAATAGCTATAGTAGATTCACAAGTTTTAATTTTATATCTTTTAAACATCGAAAAATTACCTAATTGGTAAATCTTTTCAAAAGGTTCTTTAGGGATAGACCAATTTTGTAAATCATTTTCTGTTTTAGAAATAGATATATTGACAGAATTTAAGATATGTTGTCTATTATCCATAGAGAGAGAATGCCTTTGACTATACTAATGATACGATAAAAAGTAACTAAGCATCCTAGTAAAGATATCAACTAGTCATACAAAATGATATTTCAAACTCTTATAAGATAACTTTGGATTCATGTTCGGATTTTACATTAAGGATTATGGATTTTACAAGTGATCTTCAAGTAAAGTACCTTGCAGTCTACACGCTTGTCCTTTCGGCTTAACGACCGCCTATCGGCATCGCAACTACTTGAAAATTACTCAACACCTTTTCTTAATCACCAGACATAAACTTCATTTTTATCTTTGAAGAATTGAAAATTCATATTGTACAACAAGGTGATAACTTTGCTAAATTGCTAAGTAACTAATTACAGTGTCATCTGCATAGTCTAGGCAAAATTGATTAGCTTAACATGGAAACTATATAACAATATATGATTACGGTTAACATGCTAACTATGCCTAACATGGCTTTGATACCATTCAAAACGATCGTAGCATTTAACAGTAATAAAACATAAATATAAACATAAACATAAAGTAAATACAAGAGAGTGATATACAAGAACTCACAATTTTATTCAAACGGCAACGGAAGCAAAGCACACCAAGCAAACATCAAACAAAAGAACAAGAGAAATTATTACAAGAAGATATTATAGGCTTAAAGAAAATTCTAGTGTGGAATTTTTGATTCCTTGGAATGAAAACTGAGTTCCCTTAAATAGGCAAAGTAAGAATAATTGAAGCCAAGTGGATTCTTTATGATTGGCTGCATCATGAATCTTCTTTATCTTTGTCGGGCATCTTATTTTTTGAAAAGTGATTCCCTCTTTAATAAAGTTGTCGGCCATACTACTTTAATAAAGTTATCGGCCACAGTACTTTGTTAAAGTTGTCAGCCATTTCCGCAACACGCCAAAGTCTTTTTGCTATTATGGGATTCCATTGAATGATTAATCAAGGGATATTCAAACTCTTTGAGTTTCATCCCATACCTTTCTAAATAATTCTGACTCTTTGAGTCTCTATTCAGAAGGTCAGTAATTTTGGATTTTAACATCCTCTACTGGATTATTCATTTAATTGAATCAATCATAAAAAGGGTCTAGATAAGATAATGCTAAAGCTTTTGGCTTTAACATATCTCCATTATCATCGCTTTGAGAAGAGGCTTCTTCTATCAGCTGCAACGTTGTCTCGTCATTGGATTTATCATCCTCTAGGTCTGATAAAGCTTTCTGAAGCCTTTTCTTTAATTCATCTTTTGATGAAGATCTTTTACCACCTGTAGAGGCTGAGGAAGGACATGAAGTAGCTTCTTTAGGACTTTTGGAAGTTAGGTTAAAACTTTTAACCATTTCTTAGGGTTTAGGGTTTTGGGTCAAGGGCTTAGGGTTTAGTGTTTATGGTCTAGAGTTTATGCTTTATGGTTTAGGGTTTAGGGTTTTGGATTTAAGGTTTACGATTTAGAATTTTGTCTTTAGAGTTTAAGGTTTAGGGATTAGTGTTTAGGGTTTCGAGTTTACAGTTTATGGTTAAGTATTTAGGGTACAGGTTTTAGGGTTTTTGTTATAGTGTTTAGGGATTAAAGTTTAGGATTTAGGGTTAGGGTTTAGGTTTAGGGTAAGGGTTTAGGGTTTAAGGTTTAGGGTTTAGGATATACTATTTAGGGTTTAAAGTTTGGATTTTAGATTTAGGGTTTAAGGTTTTGGGTTTTTAGTTGTAGGGTTAGGGTTTAGAGTTTAGTATTTGCGGTTTAGGGCTTAGGGATTAGAGTTTTGGGTTTATGTTATTTTGTTTAGGGTTTATGGTTTTGGGTTTAGGTTTATCTGTAAGGTTTAGGATTTATGGTATAGGGTTAAGGTTAAGGTTTTAGGGTTTAGGGTTTAGGATTAGGGTTTAGGGTTTAAGGTTTGACTTTAGGGTTTAGGGTTTAAGTTTTGGGGTGTAGGGTTTAGGTTTTATGTTTTAGGGTTTATGGGTTAGTGGTTAGGGTTTACAGTGTAGATTTTAGGGTTTAGCTTTATAGTTTAGGGTTTGGGGTTAGTGTTTAGGGTCTAGGGCTTAAGGTTTAGGGTTTCAGGTCTAGGGTTTAGTGTTTATGGTTTAGGGTTTAGGGTGTAGAGAATAGAGCTAAGGATTTAGGATTTATGGTTTAGGGTTTACGATTTTGTGTTTAGGTTTAGGTGTAAAGTTTAGGGTTAAGGGTATAGGATTAGGGTTAAGGGTTTAGTGTTAAGGGTTAGGGTTTAGGATTTAGGGTTTAAGGTTTGGAGTTTAGGGTCTAGGTTTTAGGGTTTAGGATTTAAGGGTTAGGGGTTTTGGGTTTAGAGTTTATGTTTTTGTCTTTAGGTTTAGGGTATAGGGTTTAGGGTTTAGGGTTTGGGTTTAGGGCTAAGGTTTTAGTGTTTAGGCTTAAGGTTTTGGATTTTGGGTTTAGGGTTTAGGGTTTAGCATTAGGAGTTTAGCATTTAGAGTTTACGGTTTAGGGTTTAGTTTTTAGGATTTAGTGTTTAGAGTTTAGGGTTTTGGCTTTAAAATTTAGTTTTTAGGATTTAGGGTTTAGATTTAGGTTCAGGGTTGAGTGTTTAGGGTTCACGTTTTGGTGTTTGGGTTTAGTGTTTCAAGTTGGAGGTTTAGGGTTTAGAACTATGCTTTAGCTTTTAGGGTTTAGGGTTTCTAGTTGTAGGTTTAAGGTTTAGAGTTTAGGGCTTAGGATTTAGGGTTTAGGATTTAGAATTTACGATTTAGGGTTTAGGGGTTAGGGTTTAGATTTATGGTTTAAGTTTTAGGGTTTTGGGTTAGGGTTAATGGTTTAGGGTTTAGGGTTTTGGGTTAAGGCTTATCTTTTAGGGTTTAGGGTTTATAGTTTGGATTTAGGGTTTAGGGTTTAGAATTTAGGTTTAAGGTTAAAATTTAGGGTTTAGGGTTTAGGGTTTAGGCTTCAGGGTTAAGGGTTAGTTTAGGGTTTAACATTTACAGTAGGTCATTTAGGGTTTACGGTTTGGTGTTTAGGCTTAGGGTTTAGAATTTATTATAAGTGTTTAGGGTGTATGGTTTAGGTTTAGAGTTTAGAGTTTTTGGTTAGGGTTTATGGTTTTTGATGTAGGGTCTAAGTCTTAGGGTTTAGGGTATAAGGTCTAGGGTTTAGTGTTTATGGTTTAGATTTTAGTGTTTAGTGTAGAGGGCTTAGGTATTAGAGTTTTGTGTTTAGGGTACTTGGTTTAGGGTTTATGGTTTTGGGTTTAGGTTTAGGTGTAAGGTTTAGGGTTTAGGGTATAGGGTTAAGGTTAAGGGTTTAGAGTATAGGATTAGTGTTTAGGGTTTAGGGTTTGAGTTTTGGGGTTTAGGTTTTAGGTTTTAGGGTTTATGGGTTAGTGTTTAGGGTTTAGGGTTTAGAGTTTAGTGTTTAGTGCTTATGGTTTTGGGTTAGGATTTAGGGTTTAGGGTTTTGGGTCTAGGGCTTAGGGTTTAGTGTTTATGGTCTAGGGTTTATGGTTTATGGTTTATGGTTTAGGGTTTAGGGTTTAGGCTTAAGATTTATGTCTTGGGTTTAGGGTTTAGAATTTTGGCTTTAGAGTTTAGGGTTTAGGGATTAGGGTTTAGGGTTTCGAGTTTACAATTTTTGGTTAAGCATTTAGGGTTCTGGTTTTAGGGTTTCTATTATAGTGTTTAGGGTTTAGAGTTTTGGATTTAGGGTTAGGGTTTAGGTTTAGGGTAAGGGTTTAAGATTTAGGGTTTAGGGTTTAAGATATACTATTTAGGGTTTAAAGTTTGGATTTTAGGTTTAGGGTTTAAAATTTTGGGTTTTCAGTTGTAGGGTAAGGGTTTACAATTTAGGGCCTAGGTATTAGAGTTTTGGGTTTATGTTATTTTGTTTAGGTTTTATGGTTTTGGGTTTAGGTTTAGGTGCAAGGTTTAGGGTTTATGGTATAGGGTTAAGGTTAAGGTTTTAGGGTTTAGGGTTTAGGATTAGGGTTTAGGGTATAAGGTTTGACTTTAGGGTTTTGGGTTTAAGTTTTGGGATGTATGGTTTAGGTTTTAGGTTTATGGGTTTATGAGTTAGTGGTTAGGGTTTTGGGTTTAGATTTTAGGATTTAGCGTTAGAGTTTAGGGTTTGGGGTTAGGGTTTAGGGTCTAGGGCTTAAGGTTTAGGGTTTCAAGTCTAGGGTTTAGTGTTTATGGTTTAGGGTTTAGGGTGTGGAAAATAGAGTTGAGGATTTAGGATTTATGGTTTAGGGTTTACAATTTTAGGTCTAGGTTTAGGGTTAAGGGTATAGGATTAGGGTTAAGGGTTTAGTGTTAAGGGTTAGGGTTTAGGATTTAGGGTTCAAGGTTTTGAGTTTAGGGTCTAGGTTTTAGGGTTTAGGGTTTAAGGGTTAGGGGTTTAGGGTTTAGAGTTTAGGGTTTTGTCTTTAGGTTTAGGGTATAGGGTTTAGGGTTTAGAGTTTGGGTTTAGGGTTTAGCATTAGGTGTTTAGCATTTAGAGTTTAGGGTTTAGGGTTTAGTCTTTAGGATCTAGTGTTTAGAGTTTAGGGTTTTGGCTTTGGAATTTAGTGTTTAGATTTAGCCTCAAGGTTGAGGGTTTAGGGTTCAAGTTTTGGTGTTTGGGTTTAGTCTTTCGAGTTGGAGGTTTAGGGTCTAGAACTATTCTTTGGCTTTTAGGGTTTAGGGTTTTTAGTTGTACGGTTAAGGTTTGGAGTTTAGGGGTTAGGATTTAGGGTTTAGGATTTAGAATTTAGGATTTAGGTTTTAGGGGTTAGGATTTAGAATTATGGTTTAGGTTTTAGGGTTTCGGGTTAGGGTTAAGGGTTTCGAGTTCAGGCTTTAGCTTTTAGGGTTTAGGGTTTATAGTTTGGATTTAGGGTTTAAGGTTTAGGATTTAGGTTTAAGGTTAAAATTTAGGGTTTAGGGTCTAGGCTTCAGGGTTAAGGGTTAGTTTAGGGTTTAACATTTAGAGTTGGTCATTTAGGGTTTACAGTTTAGTGTTTAGGCTTAGGGCGTAGAATTTATTATAAGTGTTTAGGGTTTATGGTTTAGGTTTAGAGTTTAGAGTTTTAGGTTAGGGTTTATGGTTTTGGATGTAGGGTCTAAGTCTTAGGGTTTAGGGTATAAGGTCTAGGGTTTAGTGTTTATGGTTTAGATTTTAGTGTTTAGTGTATAGGGCTTAGGTATTAGAGTTTTGTGTTTATGGTATATGGTTTAGGGTTTATGGTTTTGGGTTAGGTTTAGGTGTAAGTTTTAGGGTCTAGGGTATAGGGTTAAGGTTAAGGGTTTAGAGTATAGGATTAGGGTTTAGTATTTAGGGTTTTAGCCTAGGGTTTAGGATTTAAGTTTTGGGGTTTAGGTTTTAGGTTTTAGGGTTTATGGGTTAGCTGTTAGGGTTTAGTGTTTAGTGTTTATGGTTTTGGGTTAGGTTTTAGGGTTTAGGGTTTTGGGTCTAGGGCTGAGGGTTTAGCATTTATGGTCTAGGGTTTATGATTTATGGTTTAGGGTTTAGGGTTTAGGGTTTGGGCTTAAGATTTATGGTTTTGGGTTTAGGGTTTAAGGTTTAGTGTTTAGAATTTTGACTTTAGAGTTTAGGGTTTAGGGATTAGGGTTTAGGGTTTAGGGTTTACAGTTTATGGTTAAGAATTTAGGGTTCAGGTTTTAGGGTTTCTGTTATGGTGTTTAGGGTTTAGAATTTTGGCTTTAGAGTTAAGTGTTTAGGGATTAGGGTTTAGGGTTTATAGTTTATTGTTAAGCATTTAAGGTTCAGGTTTTAGTGTTTTTGTTATAGTGTTTAGGGTTTAGAGTTTTGGATTTAGGGTTAGGGTTTAGGTTTAGGGTAAGTGTTTACTGTTTAAGATTTAGGGTTTAGGATATACTATTTAGGGTTTAAAGTTTGGATTTTAGGTTTAGGGTTTAATGTTTTGGGTTTTCAGTTGTAGGGTTAGGATTTAGGGTTTACTGTTTGCAATTTAGGGCTTAGGGATTAGAGTTTTGGGTTTATGTTATTTTGTTTAGGGTTTATGGTTTTGGGTTTAGGTTTAGGTGTAAGGTTTTGGGTTTATGGTATAGGGTTAAGGTTAAGGTTTTAGGGTTTAGGGTTTAGGATTAAGGTTTAAGGTTTAAGGTTTGACTTTAGGGTTTAGGGTTTAAGTTTTGGGCTATAGGGTTTAGGTTTTAGGTTTATGGGTTGATGGGTTAGTGGTTAGGGTTTTGGGTTTAGATTTTAGGGTTTAGCTTTAGAGTTTAGGGTTTGGGGTTAGTGTTTAGGGTCTAGGGCTTAAGGTTTAGGGTTTTAAGTCTAGGGTTTAGTGTTTATGGTTTATGGTTTAGGGTGTAGAAAATAGAGTTGAGGATTTAGGATTTATGGTTTAGGGTTTACGATTTTAGGTCTAGGTTTAGGTGTAAAGTTTAGGTTTAAGGGTGTAGGGTTAGGGTTAAGGGTTTAGTGTTAACGGTTAGTGTTTAGGATTTTGGGTTTAAGGTTTGTAGTTTATGGTCTAGGTTTTAGGGTTTAGGGTTTAAAGGTTAGGGGTTTGTCTTTAGGTTTAGGGTATAGGGTTTAGGGTTTAGAGTTTGGGTTTAGGTCTAAGGTTTTAGTGCTTAGGCTTAAGGTTTTGGATTTTGGGTTTAGGGTTTAGGTTTTAGCATTAGGAGTTTAGCATTTAGAGTTTAGGGTTTAAGGTTTAGTCTTTAGGATTTAGTGTTTAGAGTTTAGGGTTTTGGCTTTAGGATTTAGTGTTTAGGATTTAGGGTTCAGATTTAGGCTCAGGGTTGAGGGTTTAGGGTTCAAGTTTTGGTGTTTGGGTTTAGTCTTTCGAGTTGGAGGTTTAGGGTTTAGAACTATTATTTAGCTTTTAGGGTTTAGGGTTTCTAGTTTTAGGTTTAAGGTTTGGAGTTTAGGGGTTAGGATTTAGGGTTTAGGGTTTAGGATTTAGAATTCAGGATTTAGGGTTTAGAATTATGGTTTAAGTTTTTGGATTTTGAGTTAGGGTTAATGGTTTAGGGTTAAGGGTTTTGGGTTCAGGCTTTAGCTTTTAGGGTTTAGGGTTTATAGTTTGGATTTAGGGTTTAGGGTTTAGGATTTAGGTTTAAGGTTAAAATTTAGGGTTTAGGGTTTAGTCTTCAGGGTTAAGGGTTAGTTTAGGGTTTAACATTTATAGTTGGTCATTTAGGGTTTACAGTTTAGTGTTTAGGGTTTATGGTTTAGGTTTAGAGTTTAGAGTTTTAGGTTAGGGTTTATGCTTTTGGATGTAGGGTCTAAGGCTTAGGGTTTTGGGTATAAGGTCTAGGGTTTTGTGTTTATGGTTTAGATTTTAGTGTTTAGTGTATAGGGCTTAGGTATTAGAGTTTTGTGTTTAGGGTATATGGTTTAGGGTTTATAGTTTTGGGATTAGGTTTAGGTGTAAGGTTTAGGGTTTAGGGTATAGGGTTAAGGTTAAGGGTTTAGAGTATATGATTAGGGTTTAGGTTTTAGGGTTTGAGCTTAGGGTTTAGGGTTTATGTTTTGGGGTTTAGGTTTTAGGTTTTAGGGTTGATGGGTTAGTGGTTAGGGTTTAGGGTTTAAGGTTTATGATTTAGAATTTTGGCTTTAGTGTTTAGGGTTTAGGGATTAAGGTTTAGGGTTTAGGGTTTACAATTTATGGTTAAGCATTTAGGGTTCAGGTTTTAGGGTTTCTGTTATAGTGTTTACGATTTAGAGTTTAGGATTTATGGTTAGGGTTTAGGTTTAGGGTAACGGTTTAGGGTTTAAGGTTTAGGGTTTAGGATATACTGTTTAGGGTTTAAAGTTTGGATTTTAGGTTTATGATTTAAGGTTTTGGGTTTTTAGTTGAAGGGTTAGGGTTTAGGGTTTAGTGTTTACGATTTAGGACTTAGGGATTAGAGTTTTGGGTTTATGTTATTTTTAGGGCTTATGGTTTTGGGTTTAGGTTTAGGTGTAAGGTTTAGGGTTTAGGGTTTATGGTATAGGGTTAAGGTTAAGGTTTTAGGGTTTAGGGTTTAGGATTAAGGTTTAGGGTTTAAGGTTTGACTTTAAGGTTTAGGGTTTAAGTTTTGGTGTGTAGTGTTTAGGTTTTATGTTTTAGGGTTTATGGGTTAGTGGTTAGGGTTTAGGGTTTAGATTTTAGGGTTTGGCTTTAGAGTTTAGGGTTTGGGGTTAGGGTTTAGGGTCTAGGGCTTAAGGTTTAGGGTTTAGGGTTTAGGGAATAGAGTTGAGGATTTAGGATTAATGGTTTACAGTTTACGATTTTGGGTTTAGGTTTAGGTGTATAGTTTAGGGTTAAGGGTATTGGATTAGGGTTAAGGGTTTAGTGTTAAGGGTTAGGGTTTAAGGTTTGGAGTTTAGGGTCTAGGTTTTAGGGTTTAGGGTTTATGGGTTTGGGGTTTAGGGTTTATAGTTTAGTGTTTTGTCTTTAGGTTTAGGGTATAGGGTTTAGGGTTTGGGGTTTAGGGATTAGAGTTTTGGTTTAGGGCTAAGGTTTTAGTGTTTAGGCTTAAGGTTTTGGATTTTGGGTTTAGGGTTTAGGGTTTAGCATTAGGAGTTTAGCATTTAGAGTTTAGGGTTTAGGGGTTAGTCTTTAGGATTTAGTGTTTACAGTTTAGTTTTTGGCTTCAGGATTTAGTGTTTAGGATTTAGGGTTTAGATTTAGGTTCAGGGTTGAGGGTTTATGGTTCAAGTTTTGGTGTTTGGGTTTAGTGTTTCGAGTTGGAGGTTTAGGGTTTTGAACTATGCTTTAGCTTTTAGGGTTTAGGGTTTCTAGTTGTAGGTTTAAGGTTTAGAGTTTGGGGCTTAGGATTTAGGGTTTAGGGTTTAGGATTAAGGGTTTAGGGGTTAGGGTTTAGATTTATGGTTTAAGTTTTTGGCTTTAGGGTTAGGGTTAATGGTTTAGGGTTTAGGGTTTAGGTTTAAGGCTTTAGCTTTTAGGGTTTAGGGTTTTTAGTTTGGATTTAGGGTTTAGGGTTTAGGATTTAGGTTTAAGGTTAAAATTTAGGGTTTAGGGTTTAGGCTTCAGGGTTAAGGGTTAGTTTAGGGTTTAACATTTTGAGTTGGTCATTTAGGGTTTACGATTTAGTGTTTAGAATTTATTATAAGTGTTTAGGGTTTATGGTTTAGGTTTAGCATTTAGAGTTTTAGGTTAGGGTTTAGGATTTTGGATGTAGGGTATAAGGCCTATGGTTTAAGGTATAAGGTTTAGGGTTTAGCGTTTATGGTTTAGATTTTCGTGTTTAGTGTATAGGGCTTAGGGATTAGAGTTTTGCTTTTAGGGTATATGGTTTAGGGTTTATGGTTTTGGTTTTAGGTGTAGGTTTAAGGTTTAGGGTTTAGGGTATAGGGTTAAGGTTAATGGTTTAGAGTATAGGATTGGTTTAGGGTTTAGGGTTTAAGTTTTGGGGTTTAGGTTTTAGGGTTTAGGGTTTTGGGTCTAAGTCTTAGGGTTTAGTGTTTATGGTCTAGGGTTTAGGGTTTATGGTTTATGTTTTAGGGTTTAGGGTTTAGAGAATCGAGTTAAGGGTTTAGGATTTATGGTTTAAGATTTACAATGTTGGGTTTAGGTTTAGGTGTAAGGTTTAGGGTTAAGGGCATAGGATTACGGTTAATGGTTTAGGTTAAGCCTTAGGGTTTAGGGTCTAGGGTTGAGAAAATGGTCTAAAACCTCCCCAAACTATACTCAAAATCTTAACTACACACTCTAACTTCACGGGTGTCCTATCACCCCCCCCCCCCTAAACTATTTAAAACTAAATTATCACCCCCCTAAACTATTATAAATTGAAATAATTACACACCTAAAAAGTCACAACTACATTAAAGGTTGATAAGTGAAATGCACGCGCTTGACACGTGGAAATGCACGCGTTTGATAGGTGGAAATTTTATTAAAATAATTTAGTTTTAAATAGTTTAGGGGGGTGATAGGACACCCGTAAAGTTAGAGGGTGTAGTTGGGATTTCAGGTATAGGTTGGGGGGTTTTAGACCATTTTCTCATTTAGGGTTTAAGGTTGGGAGTTTAGGTTCTAGGTTTTAGGGTTTAGGGTTTAGGGGTTAGGGTTTTAGGGTTTAGAGTTTAGAGTTTATGGTTTAGGGTTTAGGGTTTTGGATGTAGGGTCTATGGCTTAGAGTTTAGGGTATAAGGTCTAGGGTTTATTGTTTATTGTTTAGGTTTTAGTGTTTAGTGTTTAGGGCTTAGGGATTAGAGTTTTGGGTTTAGGGTATATGGTTTTGGGTTTATGGTTTTGGGTTTAGGTTTAGGTGTAAGGTTTAGGGTTTAGGGTTTATGGTTTTGGGTTTAGGTTTAGTTGTAAGGTTTAGGGTTTAGGGTATAGGGTTAAGGTTAGGGGGTTTAGGGCTTAGGGTTTATGATTAGGGATTAGGGTTTAGGGTTTGAGCTTAGGGTTTAGGGTTTAAGTCTTGGGGTTTAGGTTTTGGTTTTAGGGTTTATGGGTTAGTGGTTAGGGTTTAGGGTTTAGAGGTTAGGGTTTAGTGTTTTTGGTTTAGGGTTAGTGTTTAGGGTTTAGGGTTAAGTGTCTAGGGCTTAGGGTTTATGGTTTATGGTTTAAGGTTTAAGGTTTAGGGTTTATCGTTTAGGGTTTAGGTTTTAAGGTTTACAAATTAGAATTAAGGGTTTAGGGTTTTTGGTTTTGGGTTTAGGTTTATGTGTAAGGTTTAGGGTTTAGGGCATAAGATTAGGGTTAAGGGTTTAGTGTTTAGGGTTATGGTTTAAGGTTTAGGTTTTAGGGTTTAAGGTTTAGGGTTTAGGGTCTAGGTTTTAGAGTTTTGGATTTAGTGTTTAGGGTAGGGTTTAACATTTAGGGTTTAGGGTTTAGGGTTTAGGGTTTGGGGTTAAAGGTTAAGGGTTTAGGGTTTAGTGTTTAAGGTTTACGCTCAAGATTTATGATTTTAGGTTTGGGGTTTTGGGTTTATAGTTTAGAATGTTGTGTTTTGAGTTTAGGGTTTAAGGTTTAGGGTTTAGAGCTTATGGTTAAGCATTTAATGTTTAGGTTTTAGTGTTTCTATTATAGTGTTTAGGGTTTAGAGTTTATGGTTAAGCATTTAGTGTTTAGGTTTTAGGGTTTCTGTTATATTGTGTAGGGTTTAGAATTGAGGATTTAGGGTTGTGGTTTAGGTTTAGTGTAAGGGTTTAGGGTTTAATGTTTATCGTTTAGGATTTATTATTTAGGGTTTAGTGTTAGGATTTTGGGTTTAGGGTTTTGAGTTGTAGGGTTAGGATTTAGGGTTTAGTGTTTAGGGTTAGGGCTTCAGGATTAGAGTTTTGGGTTTAGGGTATATTGTTTAGGGTTTATGGATTCGAGTTTATGTTAAGGTGTATGGTTTAGGGTTTCAGGTATAGGGTTAAGGTTAAGGGTTTAGGGTTTAAGGTTTAGGATTAGGGTTTAGAGTTTATGGTTTAGGGTTGAAGTTTTGGGGTTTAGGGTTTATGTTTTATATTTTAGGATTTTTGGGTTAGTGGTTAGGGTTTAGGGTTTAAGGTTTAGGGTTTAGTGTTTAGGGTTTAGCTTTAGAATTTAGGGTTTAGGGTTTAGGGTGTAAGGTCTAGGGTTTAGGGTTTATGGTTTACAAAATAGAGTTGAGGGTCAAGGGTTTATGGCTTAGGGTTTACAATTTTGGGTTTAGGTTTAGGTGTAAGGTTTACGGTTAAGGGTATAGGAATAGGGATAATGGTTTAGGGTTATGTTTTAGGGTTTAGGGTTTAGGGTTTAAGGTTTGGAGTTTAGGATCTAGGTTTTAGTGCTGAGGGTTTAGGGGTTCAGGTTTTAGGGTTTAGAGTTTAGGGTTTTGTGTTTAGGTTTATGGTATAGGGTTTATGGTTTAGGATTTAGGGTTTAGAGTTTGTGGTTTAGGGCTAAGGGTTTAGGATTTAGGCTTAAGATTTAGGATTTTGGGTTTAGGGTTTAGGGTTTGGAGTTTAACGTTTTGGGTTTAGTCTTTAGGATTTAGTGTTTAGGGTTTAGGGTTTAGTCTTTAGGATTTAGTGTTTAGGATTTAGGGTTTAGGTGTAGGTTCATGGTTGAGGGTTTAGGGTTTAGATTTTAGGGATTAGGTTTTGGTGTTTGGGTTTAGTATTTTGAGTTGGAGGTTTAGGGTTTAGCATTATGCTTTAGCTTTTAGGGTTTACGGTTTCTAGTTGTAGGTTTAACGTTTAGAGTTTAGGGGTTAGGATTTTGGGTTTAGGGTTTAGTATTTAGGGTTTAGGATTTAGAATTTAGGGGTTAGGGTTTAGGTTGATAGTTTAAGTTTTATGGTTAAGGGTTAGGGTTAATGGTTTAGAGTTTTGGGTTTAGGGTTTAGGGTTATGGCTTTAGCTTTTAGGGTTTAGGGTTTAGAGTTTGGATTTAGGGTTTAGGTTTAAGGTTAAAATTTTGGGTTTAGGGTTTAGGCTTCAGGGTTAAGGGTTAGTTTAGGGTTTAACATTTAGAGTTGGTCATTTAGGGTTTACGGTTTAGTGTTTTGGCTTAGGGTGTAAAATTTATTATAAGTGTTTATGGTTTATGATTTATGGTTTAGGTTTAGAGTTTAGGGTTTAGGGTTAGGGTTTAGGGTTTTGGATGCAGGGTCTAATGCTTAGGATTTAGGGTATCAGGTCTAGGGTTTAGTGTTTATGATTTAGGGTTTAGTGTTTAGTGTGTAGGGCTTAGGGATTAGTGTTTTGGGTTTAGGGTATATGGTTTAGGGTTTATGGTTTCGAGTTTAGGTTTAGGTGTAAGGTTTCGGGTTTAGGGCTTATGGTTTCGGGTTTAGGTTTAGGTGTAAGGTTTAGGGGTTAGGGTATAGGGTTAAGGTTAAGGATTTAGGGTTTAGGGTTTAGGGTTTGAGCTTAGGATTTAGGGTTTATGTTTTGGGGTTTAGGTCTTAGGGTTTAGGGTTTATGGGTTAGTACTTAGGGTTTAGGGTTTAGTGTCTACGGTTTAGGGTTAGTGTTTAGGATTTTGGGTTAAGGCTCTAGGACTTAGGGTTTAGGGTTTAAGGTCTAGGGTTTAGGGTTTAGGATTTATGGTCTAGGGTTTAGGGTTTACATTTTAGAGTTGTGGGTTTTGGGTTTATGTTTTAGGGTTTACAATTTTGGGTTTAGGTTTACATGTAAGGTTTAGGGTTTAGGGCATAAGATTAAGGTTAAGGGTTTAAGGTTTAGGGTTAGGGTTTAAGGTTTAGGGTTTAGGGTCTAGATTTTAGAGTTTAGGATTTAGTGTTTAGGGTTTAGAGTAGAGGGTTCAGTGTTTAGGGTTTAGGGTTTGGGGTTTAGGGTTAAGGTTTTAGGATTTATGGTTTAGGCTCAAGATTTATGGTTTTAGGTTTAGGGTTTAGGATTTAGGGTTAAGAATTTTGGGTTTTGAGTTTGCGATTTAGGGCTTAGGGTTTAGGGTTTAGGGTTAAGCATTTAGTGTTTAGGTTTTAGGGTTTCTATTATAGTGTTTAGGGTTTAGAGTTTAGGCTTGAGGGTTAGTGTTTAGGTTTAGGGTAAGGTTTTAGGGTTTAGGGTTTGATTTTAGGGTTTAGGTTTAAGTTTTGGGGATTAGGGTTTAGGTTTTAGGTTTTAGGGTTTATTGGTTAGTGGTTAGGGTTTAGGGTTAAGAGTTTAGTATTTAGTGTTAGGGTTTAGCTTTAGGGTTAAGGTTTAGGGTTTAGGATTTAGGGTGTAGGGCATAATGTTTAGGGTTTAAGGTCTAGTGTTTAGGGTTTAGGGTTTAAGGTTTAGGGTTTAGGGTTTAGGGAATAGAGTTGAGGGTTTAGGGTCTATAGTTTAGGGTTTACGATTTTGTGTTTAGCTTTAGGTGTAAGGTTTAGGATTAAGGGTATAGGATTAGGGTTAAGGGTTTAGGGTTTAGGATTTAGGGTTAGGGTTTAGGGTTTAGGATTTAGGGTTTAAGGTTTGGGATTTAGGGTCTATTGTTTAGGTTTAGGGTTTAGGGGTTTGGGTTTTAGGGTTGAGAGTTTAGGGTTTTGTGTTTAGGTTTAGGGTATAGGGTTTAGGATTTAGGGTTTAGAGTTTGGGGTTTAGGGATAAGGGTTTAGGGTTTAGGCTTAAGGTTTAGGATTTTGGGTTTAGGGTTTAGGATTTAGGCTTAGGAATTTAGCATGTAGGGTTTAGGGTTTAGACTTTAGGATTTAGTGTTTAGGATTTATGGTTTAGGTTTAGGTTCAGGGTTGAGGGTTTAGGGTTCAGATTTTGGTTCTTTTGTTTAGTGTTTCAAGTTGGAGGTTTAGCAGTTAGTATTATACTTTAGCATTTTGGGTTTAGGGTTTCTAGTTGTAGGTTTAAGGTTTAGAGTTTAGGGGTTAGGATTTAGGGTTTAGGGTTTATGATTTAGAGTTTAAGATTTAGTGTTTACGGGTTAGGGTTTAGATTTACACCTTAAATTTTAGGGTTTAGGGTTTAGAGTTTGGATTTATGGTTTAGGGTTTTGCGTTTAGATTTTAGGTTAAAATTTAGGTTTAGGATTCAGGGTTAGTTTCAGGTTTAGGCTTCAGGGTTAAGGGTTAGTTTAGGGTTTAACATTTACAGTTTGTTATTTAGTGTTTACCGTTTTGTGATTAGGCTTAGGGTTTAGAATTTAGTATAAATGTTTGGGGTTTAAGGTTTAGGTTTAGAGTTTATAGTTTAGGGTTTTGGATTTAGGGTTTAGGGCTTAGTGATTAGGCAATAAGGTCTAGGGTTTAGTGTTTATGATTTAGGGTTTAGGGCTGAGGGATTAGAGTTTAGGGTTTAGGGTATTTGGTTTAGGGTTTATGGTTTTGGGTTTAGGTTTAGGTGTAAGGTTTAGGGTTTATGGTATAGGGTTAAGGTTAAAAGTTTTGGGTTTAGGGTTTAGGATTATTTTTTAGCATTTAAGGTTTAAGTTTTGGGGTTTAGGTTTTAGGTTTTAGGGTTTATAGGTTAGTGGTTAGGGTTTAGGGTTTAGTGTTTACGATTTTGGGTTAAGGTTTAAGGTTTAGGGTCTAAGGCTTAGGGTTTAGGGTTTAAGGTCTAGGGTTTGGGCTTTAGGGTTTAGGATTTAGGGTTAACAAATTAGTGTTCAGGGTTTAGGGTTTAGGATTAAGGGTATAGGATTAGGGTTAAGGGATTAGGGTTTAGGGTTTAGGGTTAAGGTTTAGGGTTTAGGGTTTAAGGTTTGGGGTTTTTGGTCTATGTTTTAGGTTTAGGGTTTAGGGGTTAGGGTTTTAGGGTAGAGAGTTTAGGGTTTTGTGTTTAGGTTTAGGTTATAGGGTATAGGGTTTAGGGTTTAGAGTTTGGGATTTAGGGATAAGGGTTTAGGGTTTAGGCTGAAGGTTTAAGATTTTGGGTTTAGGGTTTAGGATTTAGGCTGAGGAATTTAGCATTTAGGGTTTAGGGTTTAGGGTTTAGGCTTTAGGATTTAATGTTTAGGATTTATGGTTTAGGTTTAGGTTCAGGGTTGAGGGTTTAGGGTTTATATTTTAGGGTTCAGGTTTTGGTTCTTTTGTTTAGTGTTTCGAGTTGGAGGTTTAGGAGTTAGTATTATACTTTAGCTTTTTGGGTTTAGGGTTTCTAGTTGTAGGTTTACAGCTTAGAGTTTAGGGGTTAGGATTTAGGGTTCAGGGTTTATGATTTAGAGTTTAATATTTAGTGTTTAGGGGTTGGTGTTTAGATTTACACCTTAAATTTTAGGGTTTAGGGTTAAGGGTTTAGCTTTTAGGGTTAATTGTTTAGAGTTTGGCTTTATGGTTTAGGGTTTGCGTTTAGGTTTTAGGTTAAAATTTAGGTTTGGTCTTCAGGGTTAAGGGTTATTTTCAGGTTTAGGCTTTAGGGTTAAGGGTTATTTTAGGGTTTAATGTTTACAGTTTGTTATTTAGGGTTTACGATGTAGTGTTTAGGCTTAGGGTTTAGAATTTAGTATAAATGTTTGGGGTTTAAGGTTTAGGTTTAGAGTTTATGCTTTAGGGTTTTGGATTTAGAGTCTAGGGCTTAGTGTTTAGGGTATAAGGTCTAGGGTTTAGTGTTTACGGTTTAGGGTTTAAGGCTGAGGGATTAGAGTTTAGGGTTTAGGGTATTTGGTTTAGGGTTTATGGTTTTGGGTTTAGGTTTAGGTGTAAGGTTTAGGGTTTATGGTATAGGGTTAAGGTTAAGGGTTTTGGATGTAGGATTAGTGTTTAGCATTTAGGGTTTGAGCTTAGGGTTTAAGGTTTATGTTTTGGGTTTTAGGTTTTAGGTTTTAGGGTTTATGGGTTAGTGGTTAGGGTTTAGGGTTTGGTGTTTATGATTTGGGGTTAAGGTTTAAGGTTTAGGGTCTAAGGCTTAGTGTCTAGGGTTTAAGGTCTAGGGTTTGGGGTTTGGGGTTTACAAATTATTGTTCAGGGTTTAGGGTTTAGGATTTAGGGTTTACGATTTTTGGTTTTGGTTTATGTGTAAGGTTTAGGGTTTAAGGTAAAAGATTAGGGTTAAGGGTTAAGGGCTTAGGGTTTAAGATTAAGGTTTATGGTTTAGGGTTTAGGATTTAAGATTTGGGATTTAGGGTCTAGGTTTTAGAGTTTAGGATTTAGTGTTTAGGGTTTAGTGTATAGGTTTTAGGGTTTAAGGTTTAGGGTTTGGGGTTTAGCGTTAAGGGTTTAGGGTTTAGGCTTAAGATTTAGGGTTTTGGGTTTAGGGTTTAAAATTTTAGGTTTAGATTTTAGGATTTAGGGTTTAGGGTTTAGAGTTTATGATTAAGCATTTATGGTTTAGGTTTTAGGGTTTTTGTTATAGTGTTTAGGGTTTAGAGTTTTGGATTTAGTGTTAAGGTTTAGGTTTGGGGTAAGGGTTTAGGGTTTAAGATTTATTATTAAGGGTTTAGAGTTTGGATTTTGGGTTTAGGGTTTAAGGTTTACGGTTTTGAGTTGTAGGGTTAAGGTTTAGGGTTTAGTATTTAGGGTTTAGGGCTAAGGGATTAGTGTTTGTATTTATGGTATATTATTTAGGGTTTATCATTTTGGGTTTAGGTATAGGTGTAAGGTTTAGCGTTTAGGTTATAGGGTTAAGGTTAAGGATTTTGGGTTTAGGGTTTAGGGTTTGGGATTAGGGTTTAGGGTTTAGGGTTTGAGTTTAGGGTTTAGGGTTTAAGTTTTGTGGTATAGGGTTTAGGTTTTAGGTTTTAGGGTTTATGGGTTAGTGGTTAGGGTTGAGGGTTTGGAGTTTAGGGTTTAGTGTTTAGGGTTTAGCTTTAGTGTTTAAGGGTTAGGGTTAGGGTTTAGGGTTTAGGGTTTAGGGTCTAGGGCTTAGGGTTTAGGGTTTAAGGTCTAGGATTTAGCATTTATGGTTTAGGTTTTAGGGTTTAGAGAATAGAGCTGAGGGTTTACTATTTTGGGTTTAGGTTTAGGTGTAAGGTTTAGGGTTAAATGTATAAGATTAGGGTTAAGGGTTTAGTGTTTAGGTGTTAGGGTTAATGTTTAGGGTTTAAGGTTTAGGTTTTAAGTTTTTGGGTTTGGGTTCTAGGTTTTAGGGTTTAGGGTTGTAGGGTTTAGAGTTTAGTGTTTTGTGATTAGGTTTAGGGTTTAGGGTTTAGGGCTAAGGGTTTAGGGTTTAGGCTTAAGGTTTAGGATTTTGGGTTTAGGATTAAGAGTTTAGCATTAAGGGTTTAGGGTTTAGCATTTATGCTTTAGGATTTAGTGGTTAGGATTTAGGGTTTATGTTTAGGTTCAGGGTTAAGGGTTTAGGGTGTAGATTTTAGGGTTCAGGTCTTGGCGTTTGGTTTTAGTCTTTTGTGTTGGAGGTTTAGGGTTTAGTATTATGCTTTAGCTTTTTGGGTTTAGGGATTCTAGTTGTAGGTTTAAAGTTTAGAGTTTTGGGGTTAGGATTTAAGGTTTAGGGTTTAGGATTTAGAGATTAAGATTTAGGGTTAGGGGTTAGGGTTTAGATTTACAATTTAAGTTTTGCGATTTACGGTTAGTACTAACAATTTAGGGTTTAGGGATTAGGATTAAGTGTTTACGATTTAGGGTTTAGGTTTAATGTTAAAATTTAGGGTGTAGGGTTTTGGATTCAGGGTTAAGGGTTAGTTTAGGGTTTAACATTTAGAGTTTGTCATTTGGGTTTGACGGTTTAGTGTTTAGGCTTAGGGTTTAGAATTTAGTATAAGTGTTTAGGGTTTATGGTTTTGGTTTATAGTTTAGGGTTTAGGATTTGGATTTACGGTTTTGGATTTAGGGTCTAGGGCTTAGGGTTTATGGTATAAGGTATAGGGTTTAGTGTTTATGGTTTAGGGTTTAGTGTTTAGGGTTTAGGGCTTAGGGATTAGAGTTTTGGTTTTAGGATATATGGTTTAGGGTTTATGGTTTTGGGTTTAGGTTTAGGTGTAGGGTTTAGGGTTTAGGGTATAGGGTTAATGTTAAGGGCTTAGGGTTTAGTGTTTAGGATTAGGGTTTAGGGTTTACTGTAACATTCCTCTCCAATTTCCATACGGAAATGAATTACGAGATATTTTTATGCATATATTGTCCCCATGCAAGTAAATAATGATAATAAAAAAAATTCATCAACTTTCAAGTACTCAAACTAATTGGGTTCATGCTTCATACGATCATTCCAAACAAGTAGGAAAGGCAACATATTACAAAACTTTGGCTCACACACCCTAAATAATCCAAATTTGTTGCCATACTTAGATTACAACCAATGGACATGATACAGTTAGCCCTCAAAATAGAATACAAATATACATTACATAGATCGTGTATAAGTACCAAATTTATTCAAAATATATATGCCTATATGCAAATCTGATCTTCTTTAAAGTTCTCAAAATTTCCATCTCCCATGGCCATCTTCATGCCTCCTCTCGATCAGCCCGACGATAGAAACAACTATCGCTAAGAATATAGCTTAGTGGTGTGAAAACTATAGGGTCGGAATCCTCAAATTTCACCAAGCTACCCTTTTTCCAAGCCAATGAGCAATGTACTTGAAGCATAATAAATAAATCAAGTAACAATAGAGAACAAGTTTCAAGTTCTATATTCAAAGATACAAATGTCAAGAAGTTCATAGCACCAATTTTTTTCCAAGAAATTCAATAGCAAGGCTTGCCCAATATATACTTCATGTCGTCACACCCGACATAAGCAAGTATCAAGAAGGGTCGCTGCCCGGTATCAAGAAGGACCGAAGCCATGTATCAAGAAGGGTCACATCCCAATAATCAAGAGGACCAAGAACCATATTAAAAATGGCTTTCTAGTTCGTACTTAAAATGGATAACTTCCATTGCTAAGACGAACTACAAATCCAGAGTCAATATGGCAAATGATCCGAATCAAGAGGCCTACCAATAGTAACAAAGTCACAGCTACAAGAAGGACATGGTCCCAACAAGAGTGCCAAGTGATCAAACAATCCGTACAAGTGGGCGAGTTACATGAGCATCATACCAACATGACAATGCAAAGTGACAAGAGGTAGCTGAGGTATCAAGAATAATTTCATATATACCAGTCGTTACAAGAGTGCAAGTACAATTTTATACACAAACCTCAATACTTTAGCATAGCAATAGTCCAACCAACTTCGCAAGCTCAAACCGGAGACCAATCAACGTATCAAGGTCCTCAACTTGTTCACAAGTATATATATAAAATCTTAAAAATACAATTAAATAAATTCTTTAATTCTTAATATCTCAATAATGTCGAAATAAAACAGGATTATCGTATCAAGTAAGCTCAGCCCGCACAGATACAACTTTGTTCCTAAGACAGTGATTCTGGCCAGTTTAGTACCCCATATTGTAACATAGATTTGAACAGGAAAACAACAAAACTAGACTTTGTAACCTTCATGGAAGATGTATATACATATCTTAAGATTGCAACTCAACAAGA
The DNA here is from genome assembly GCA_037074985.1 of Solanum bulbocastanum. NCBI lineage: Eukaryota > Viridiplantae > Streptophyta > Magnoliopsida > Solanales > Solanaceae > Solanum > Solanum bulbocastanum. Next base: position 22,296,905 of record CM073604.1, on the reverse strand, counting down.
ATCACCAAAAAATACTTTTTTTACAAAAAGATATCATCAACACACTAACAGTGGTTCCTACCAGATTTCTTAATCCGAAGTCTGGACAAAACTTGTCCTGCGTTGCGTCTCAAATTTCAAATCCATAACAGCTAAATTAGATTTTCACATAAACATAAAAGTTGTAGATACATGAATCAACTTTCCAAATAATATTTATTCACCTAAAACGGTGTTCTAGAGAATGAGATATTCTGAACGTAACACACACTACTCAGCATCAAAAACAGAGAAATCTGGACAGAACTTGTTCAGCGTTGTGTCCCATTTTTCTAATCTATAAAAGCTACATTAGACTTTCACATAAAAGATAAAAGTTTTAGGTACATGAATCAGATTTCAAAAACATATTTAGTCACCCAAAATGGAGTTCTATAGATCAAGATATACGCAATTTACCACACACTACCTAGCCCAAAACAGAGTTCTAATCAAGGTTTTCTTCTTGTGATTTTGATGAACAAAAGGTAAGTTAAAGTTCTAAAGTTTCAAGTCTTCAAAAGCCACGAAATTCACTAGATAAGTGTTAAAATATATAGCCACACAAAGTGATATTTATCACTTGGACAACTGTCCTTCAAGCTGCCCAAATAGTGTTGTGTGTGCTGCCCAAAATACCTACATATATACTTATATATATATATCCTTCACCTTCCTTTTACAATTATACAACATTCTCATTAACCTCTTAAGTAAATACCCCCATACAATCCCATCAATTACAATACACTTTATATTAAGCAAACTATCAATTTTCACAACATTTAAAGTTCCCAACAATAGAGTAACCCATATTGAAGTAGTTTAGCAGTGGTAAATCTATATACGACTCTTGTTAACATTTAGGGATGCTACAACTCGCTCCCCCTTAAAGAAATTTTGTCTAGAAATTTACCTTACCTTAGTCTTGAAACAAGTGCGAATATTGATTTCTCATGTCTTCTTCTCTCTCCAAGGTAGCTTCTTTTCCCGAGTGGTTCTTCCAAAGTACCTTTAGTAAATGGATTTTCTTGTTTCTAAATTGCTTCACTTCCGAGCTTGAATTAAAATAGGTTTTTCATTATACGTCAAGTCAGGATTAACCTCAATAGATTCAATTGGAAGAATATGAGATGGATCAGAAGGGTATCTTTTGAGCCTAGAAACATAGAAGACATTGTGGATCTTGTCTAACTCAGGTGGTAAGGCCAATCTATATGCAACCGGTCCAACCCTTTCAAGTATCTCATTGGTCTAATAAATCGAGGACTAAGTTTTCCCTTTTTGCCAAATGTCATAATCTTTATCCATGGAGACACCTTCAAAAATACGTTATCTCCCACTTGATATTCAATGTCCTGCCTTTTAAGATCAGCGTACGACTTTTGTCTATCCAAAGAAATCTTTAAACAATCCTTGATAATTTTTACCTTGTCTTTCGTTTGTTGCACAAATTCAGGACCAATAAGCTTTCTGTCACCAACTTCACTCCAACAAAGAGGGGTCCAACATTTTCCCCCATACAAAGCTTCATAGGGAGGCATTCCAATACTCGATTGGTAACTGTTATTATAAGCAAATTCTATCAAAGCCAAATGTTTGTCCCAACTACCCTTAAACTCTATAATGCAGGCTCGAAGAATATCCTCCAAAATTTGTATCACCCTTTTCGACTGACCGTCTGTCTGAGGATGGAACGAAGTGCTAAATTTCATCTTAGTACCTAATGTTTCCTGCAAGCTACCCCAAAATCTTGACATAAACCTTGGGTCTCGATCAGATACAATAGACATAGGGATCCCATGTAGTCTTGCAATCTCATTAATGTACAATTCGGCTAAACGCTCAAGTGAGTAATCCATCATGATTGCTACGAAGTGCGCACTCTTAGTTACTCTATCCACAATCACCCATATTGCATCATGATTTCTTTAGGTGCGAGGAAGTCCAGAAACAAAGTCCATAGTTATTCTCTCCCATTTCCATTCTGGTGTCGACAAGGGCTGTAGTAACCCAACTGGGACCTGATGTTCTGCCTTTACTTGTTGACAAATCAAACATTTAGAAATGAACTCCGCAATGTCTTTCTTCATACCATTCTACCAATAATTTGCTTTGATGGTGAGGTACATATTTGTACCCCTAGGATACATTGCATATGAGGAGGTATGTGTTTCATTTAGTAACTCTTTCTTCAAATTGTCATCATTAGGGACACAAAGTCTATCTTGATAAAATAAGACACCATTCTTTGATAATGAAAAATCAAGTTTTTCCCTGTTTTGAACTTCTCGGGCCACTTTGGCAAGATTCTCATCCAATTTTTGTGCTTCTTTCACCTGTTCAAGTAATATTGGCTTTACTTGCAAATTAGCAACAACTAAACCCTTTGACTAAAGTGTGAAACAAACATTCATGGCTCTCAACTCAAGAAGTAAGGGCAAAGGGCTCAAAGAAATACTTGGGAAGGATTTTATAGTTAAGGCATCTGCAAGCACATTAGCTTTACCTAGATGATAATCAATTGTGCAGTCATAATCCTTAATGAGTTCAAGCCATCTACACTGTCGGAGGTTCAGCTCCTTCTGAGTACCCAAGTACTATAAGCTCTTGAGATCAGTGAATATATGACATTTCTCTCCATACAAATAATGCCACCATGTTTCTAAAGAAAACACTACCGCGGCAAGTTCAAGATCATGAGTAGGATAATTTAATTCATGCAATTTTAATTTCCAAGGGGCATAAGAAATAACCTTCCCTTCTTGCATCAATACACATCCGAGACCATTGTGAGAAGCATCGATATATATACTACACACTCCTTCCCTTTAGTTGGTAAATTAAGTATAGGTGCCTGAGTCAGCAAGGATTTGAGAGTTTCAAAGCTTTCTTGGCATTTGTCATTCCAATTAAACTTCACTTCCTTCTACAAGATTTTAGTCAATGGAGAGGCAATAATGGAAAAGCCTTTCACAAATCTTTTGTAGTATCCTTCTAAGGCTAAGAAACTTCTTACCTCAGTTTGACTTTTGGGAGGTCTCCACTTAACAACAGCTTGTATCTTACTAGGATCCACCTTGACGCCTTCAACCGATACAACATGTCCCAAAAACTTCACTTCAACAAACCAAAGTTCACACTTGGAAAGTTTAGCATAAAGTTCTTTCTCCTTCAAAATTTGCAAAATAATCTAGAGGTGTTTATCATGATCTTCACTACTTCTGGAAAATATTAAAATATCATCTATAAAAAAAACCACAAACTGATCAAGATAAGGCTTGAATACTTGATTCATTAGATCCATGAATACCGCAGGAGCATTTGTCAACCCGAATGGCATCACCAAAAATTTATAATGACCATACCGAGTTCTAAAAGTAGTTTTAGGAATATCATTATCTCTAACACGCAGTTGGTGATATCCATACCTTAAATCAATCTTCGAAAATACTTTAGCCCCTTTCAGTTGGTCAAATAAATTGTCGATCCTTGGTAGTGGATATTTATTCTTGATTGTGATTCTGTTCAATTTTTTGTAGTCAATACAAAGCTTGAGAGTGCCATCTTTCTTCTTTACGAAAAACACCGGAGCTCCCCAAGGAGAAACAATAGGTCGAATAAAACCCTTCTCAAGAAGTTCTTGCAATTGAGATTTCAATTCTCTTAATTTTGCCGGAGCCATTCTATAAGGAGTAATAGAAATAGGGGTAGATCCAGGAATAAGCTCGATAGGAAATTCAACATCTCTTTTCGGGTGCAATCCTGGAAGATTTTCTAGGAAGACTTTTGGAAATCATGCACAACAGGTATGTCCTTGATATCGGGACTCTCTAACCGTGAATCAACTATGTGAGCAAGGTATGCCTCACAACCTTAAAGCATCCACTTTCTTGCCAAGGCCGCCGAGATAATACTAGCTGTCAATGATCTCTCACTTTGTACAATGATGTGTGAAAATATAGGATCTTTAAAAGTCACATACTTAGACCTACAATCTACCACTGCGTGATTTATAAAGCCAATCCATCCTGATAATAACATCAAAATCCTTGAAGGACATGTCAATCAAATTAGTAGGGAAGACTAGATTTTGAATCATAAAGGGACAATCTTGATAAAATCGATTACACACAACTTGATAACCCAAAGGACTTTCAACCAACACATCAAAATCAAGCCTCACAGATTTCACGTTTTCAGGAAGAGTAAGTGATGAACAAAGATAGGAATGTGTAGAACCGGGATCAAGCAATGTAAACACACATAAGCCAAATAAGTAAAATTTACCGACAACCACGTCTTGTCCATCTTGATCCTCCCTCTGCCTCATAGCATTAGTGCGTGCAGTAGCTCGTGGTCCACTAGCTTTATTCGCTCCACTAGCACCTGTTGCTTGTGTATTTTTAGGTCTTGAATCTTCATTAGTTCGAGGAGGATTAATAGAAGGCTTATAAACTAAGCCTTCAGTTCTCAAGGACAGAGCATTATTAGGATTAGGACAATCCTTCACTTTATGATCAAAGCTCCCACAATTGAAGCATGCACCAGAAGCTCTCCTGTAGGTACAATAATGATATTTTCCACATTGTGGACAAGTGGGAACACAAGACCTACCTTGGCCATAACTTGGAGTGCTAGCTATAGAAAATTCTGGTCTACTTTGCTTTTGCTAATGTGGCCTGTTAACACTACCAACTTTAGAATCATCAAACCTTCCCCTTTTGGATGGACCTCCAAAATCTAATCTAGGCTTTTAAAATTTGTTTTCATTTCGAGTAGCTTCTTCTTTATCAAGTCGTTCCTAAGTAAAAGCAACTGACACTAACTTACAAAAGTTCTCATGTTGTAGGATCGCCACATTCTTCCTAATGGAATGATTTAAACCATCTTCAAATTTCTAGCACTTGTCTTTTTCCTCTTTAATAATACCTCCAGCATAACGAGACAGCCTTAGAAACTTCTGTTAGTACTCAGCAATAGACATGCCTCATTGCCTTAAATTCAGAAACTCCTTTCTCTTTGCATCACAATAAGCAGGTGGGACATACTTCATACAAAATTCCCTAAGAAAATCATTCCAAGTCAGAATAGAAGGATTTACCTTGGCATTTGAAATACTTACCCACCAATCATAAGCATCCTTTTGTAGGAGTGAAATAGCATACTTAAATTTTGCAACATCTGAACACTATAACTGCTCAAATACCTTTTCCATGTGCTCCAGCCATTGTTCAGCATCCATGGGATCAACAGTGCCTTCAAACTCCACTCCCCCCATCTTTCTCAGTTTTTCAAAGTTAATCACATTGGGAACATGCATCGCTTCAGCCATGTGGTGGAAGAATTCAGCCATTTATTGAAAAGGAGGATTTATAGCTTGAGTACCACGACTCCTGTGAGGATGTGAACTAGTTCTGGCACCTTGCTGGTTTCCTATTTTAGACTCACTAGTGTAGGGAATATAATGATCTAATAAAGGTTCTCCAACCTCTTCAAGTGCATTAGGTTGGGAAACAGAGCCACCCAAACCTTCACGAGCAGCTTCCATAGGTTGGTCAGCAGAAGAGGCCATAATTTAATTCCTTCAAAAGGGAAGATCACATTGCATTATGGAAATGTATATGATGCACGTGCACTCTATATGCCATAAAAATATTATGAACCATGTAAGTGAGCAAATAATCCACATAACTTTTGTCTCCGAAACAAACAAGTATACAAGTACTTTATAGTTAAAGTCTTAGAACCACAAACCTAGACTTTGATACCAAAACTTGTAACATTCCTTTCCAATTCCCATACGCAAATGACTCATAAGATATTTTTATGCATATATTATCCCCATGCAAGAAAATAATGATAATAAAAAAAAATTCATCAATCTTCAAGTATCCAAACTAATTGGGTTTATGCTTCATACGATCATTCTAAACAAGTTAGAAAGGTAACATATTACAAAACTTGGACTTAAACCCCCCAAATAACCCAAAAATTTAGCCATAATTAGATTACAACCCATGGACATGATACAGTTAACCCTCAAAATTGAATGCAAATATACATCACATAGATCGTGTATAAGTACCAAAATTTATACAAAATATATATGCCTATATGCAAATGTGATATTCTTTAAACTTCTAAAAATTTCCATCTCCCATGGCCATCTTCATGCCTCCTCTCGATCGGCCTCTATGATAGAAATAACTATCGCTAAGCATATAACTTAGTGGTGTAAAAACTATAGGGTCGGAGTCCTCAAATTTCACCAAGCTACCCTTTTTCCAAGCCAATGAGCAGTGAACTTAAAGCATAATAAATAAATCAATTAACAATAGCTAACAAGTTTCAAGTTCTATATTCAAAGATACAAATGTCAAAAAGCTCATAGCACCATTTTTTTCCAAGAAATTTAATAGCAAGGCTCGCCCAGTATATACTTCATGTCGTCACACCTGACACAAGCCAGTATCAAGAAGGGTCGCTGCCCGGTATCAAGAAGGACCGAAGCCATGTATCAAGAAAGGTCACAGCCCAATAATCAAGAGGACCAAGAACCATATTAAAAATGGCTTTCTAGTTCGTACTTAAAATGGATAACTTCCATTGCTAAAACGAACTACAAATCTAGAGTCAAGATGGAAAATGATCCAAATCAAGAGGCCTTCCAATAGTGACAAAGTCATAGCCACAAGAAGGACATGTTCCCAATAAGAGTGCCAAGTGATAAAACAATCCGTACAAGTGGGCGAGTTACATGAGCATCATACCAACATGACAATGCAAAGTGACAAGAGGTAGCTGAGGTATCAAGATCAATTTCATATATACCAGTCGTTACAAGAGTGCAAGTACAAGTTTATACACAAACCTCAATACTTTAGAGTAGCAACAGTCCAACAACTTCACAAGCTCAAATCGGAGACCAACCAACGTATCAAGGTCCTCAACTTATTCACAAGTATATATATAGCCTTAAAAATATAATTAAATAACTTCTTTAATTCCTAATATCTCAATAATGTCGAAATAAAATAGGATTATCATCACAAGTAAACTCAGCCCGCATAGATACAACTTTGTTCCTAAAATAGTGATTCTGGCTAGTTTAGTACCCCATATTGTAACATAGATTTGAATAGGAAAACGGCAAAAATAGACTTTATAACCTTCATAAAAGATGTATATAGATCTCTTAATTTTGCAATGCAGCAAAAATCACCAAAAAATACATTTTTTACAGAAAGATATCATCAATACACTAACAGTGGTTCCTACCAGATTTCTAAATCTGAAGTCTGGAGAAAACTTGTCCTGCGTTGCGTCCCAAATTTAAAATCCATAACAACTAAATTAGATTTTCACATAAACATAAAATTTTTAGGTACATGAATCAGATTTCCAAATCATATTTATTCACCCAGAAAGGAGTTCTAGAGAATGAGATATTCTAAATGTAACACACACTACGCAGCATCAAAAATAGAGAAATCTGGACAGAACTTGTTCGGTGTTCAGTCCCATTTTTCGAATCTATAACAGCTATATTCGACTTTCACATAAACATAAAAGTTTTAGGTACATGAATCACCATTCCAAAACACAATTATTCACCAAAAATAGAGTTCTAGATCACAAGATATACACAATTTACCATACACTACCTAGATCAAAATCAGATTTCAGCCACTTACCAACCAAGAAGTGTGTATCAAATTCCAACCAAATGAGTCAAGTTTTTCGTCTTGTGATTTTGATGAACAAAAGGTAAGTTAAAGTTCTAAAGTTCCATGTCTTCAAAAGCCACAAAATTCACTAGATAAGTGTTAAAATATATAGCCACACAAAGTGATATTTATCACTTGGACAGCTGTCCTTCAAGCTGCCCAAATAGTATTGTGTGTTGCCCAAAATACCTACATATATACTTGTATATATATATCCTTCACCTTCTTTTTACAATTATACAACATTCTCATTAACCTCTTACGTAAATACCCCCATACAATCCGATTAATTACGATACACATTATATTAAGCAAGCTGTCAATATTCACAACATTTAAAGTTCCCAACAATAGAGTAACCCATATTGAAGTGGTTTACTGATGGTAAATCAATATACGACTCTTGTTAACATTTAGGGGTGCTATATTTAGGGTTTGAGCTTAGGGTTTAGGGTTTATGTTTTGGGGTTTAGGTTTTAGGTCTTAGGGTTTATGGATTAGTGGTTAGGGTTTAGGGTTTAGTGTTTACGATTTAGTTTTTAGGGTCTAGGGCTTAGGGTTTAGGGTTTAGGGTTTAAGGTTTAGGGTTTATGGTTTATGGTTTAGGGTTTAGGGTTTACAATTTAGAAATTTGATTAGAGGGTTTAAGGTTTATGTTTAGGGTTTAGGGTATACGGTTTACAGATTAGATTTGAGGGTTTAGAGTTTATGGTTTAGGGTTTACGATTTTGGGTTTTGGTTTATGTGTAATGTTTAGGGTTAAGGTTATAAGATTAGGGTAAAGGGTTTAGGGTTTAGGGTTAAGATTAGGGTTTAGGGTTTAGGGTTTAAGGTTTGGGGTTTAGGGTGTAGGTTTTAGAATTTAGGGTTTAGGGTTTAGGGTTTTAGGCTATATGGTTTAGGGTTTTGTGTTTAGGTTTAGGTTATAAGGTATAGGTTTTAGGGTTTAGGGTTTAAAGTTTGGGGTTTAGTGCTAAGGGTTTAGGGTTTAGGCTTAATATTTTGGTTTTGGGGTTTAGGGTTTAGTGTTTAGGGTTAGGAGTTTAGTGTTTAGCGTTTAGGGTTTGGGGTTTGGGGTGTAGGATTTAGGGTTTAGGATTTTGGGTTTAGGTTTAGGTTCATGGTTAAAGGTTTAGGGTTTAGATTTTAGGGTTCAGGTTTTAGGGTTTGGGTTTAGTGTTTCGAGTTGGAGGCTTAGGGTTTAGTATTATGCTTTAGCTTTTAGGGTTTAGGGTTTCAAGTTATAGGTTTAAGGTTTAGAGTTTAGGGGTTAGGATTTATGGTTTATTATTTAGGATTTAGAGTTTATGATTTAGGGTTTAGGGGTTATGGTTTAGATTTATGATTTATGTTTTAGGGTTTTGGGTTAGTGCTAACTATTTAGGCTTTAGGGTTTAGCATTAAGGGTTTAGCTATTAGAGTTTAGGGTTTAGAGTTTGGATTTAGGGTTTAGGATTTAGGGTTTAGGGTTTAGGTTGAAGGTTAAAATTTAGGGTTTATGGTTTAGGCTTTAGGGTTATGGGTTATTTTAGTGTTTAATGTTTAGAGTTTGTCATTTAGGGTTGAGGGTTTAGAATTTAGTATAAGATTTTAGGGTTTGTGGTTTTGGTTTAATGTTTAGGGATTAGGGCTAGGGTTTTGGGTTTTGGATTTAGTGTCTAGGGCTTAGGGTTTAGGGTATAAGGTCTAGGGTTTAGTGTTTATGGTTTAGGGTTTAGTGTTTACGGTTTAGGGCTTAAGGATTAGAGTTTTGGGTTTAAGGTATATTGTTTTGGGATTAGGTTTAGGGGTAAGGTGTAGGGTTTAGGGTATATGGTTAGGGTTAAGGGTTTAGGTTAGGGTTCATAGTTTAGGGTTTGAGTTTAGGGTTTAGGGTTTGCATTTTGGAGTTTAGGTTTTAGGTTTTTGGGTTTATGGGTTAGTGGTTATGGTTTATGGTTTAGAATTTAGGGTTTAGCGTTAGGGTTTAGGGTTTTGGATTTAGGGTTTAGGGCTTAAGGTTTAGGGTTTAAGGTCTAGGGTTTAGAGTTTTTGGTTTAATGATTAGGGTTTAGGGTTTACAGATTAGAGTTGAGGGTTTAGGGTTTACGATTATGGGTTTAGTTCTATATGTAAGGTTTAGGATTTAGGGTTAAGGTTTAGGGTTTAGCATTAAAGGTTTAGGGTTTAGGGTTTAGGGTTTATAATTAAGGTTTAGGGTTTAGGATTTATGATTATGGTTTAGGGTTTAAGGTTTGTGGTTTAGGTCTAGATTTTAAGGTTTAACGTTGAGGTGTTAAGGTTTTAGGGTTTAGTGTTTAGGGTTTGGTGTTTAGGTTTAGGGTATAGGGTTTAGGTTTTAAGTTTTGGGGTTTAGGTTTTAGGTTTTAAGGTCTATGGGTTAGTGGTTAGGGTTTATGGGTTTAGAGTTTATTGTTTAGTGTTTGGGGTTTAGGGTTAGGTTTTGGGTTTAGAGTTTAGGGTTTAGGGCTTAGGGTTTAAGGTTTAAGGTCTTGGTTTTAGGGTTTATGATTTAGGGTTTAGGGTTTAGGGTTTAAAGATTAATGTTGAGGGTTTAGGGTGTATGGTTTTGCGTTTACGGTTTTGGGTTAAGGTTTATGTGTAAGGTTTAGGATTTAGAGTATAAGATTAGGGTTAAGGGTTTAGTGTTTGGGGTTTAGGTTTTAAGGTTTGGGGTTTAGGGTCTAGGTTTTAGGGTCTAGTTTTAGGGTTTAGTATTATGCTTTAGCTTTTAGGGTTTAGGGTTTTTAGTTGTAGGTTTAAGGTTTAGAGTTTAGGGGTTAGGATTTAGGGGTTAGGGGTTAGGGTTTAGGATTGAGAGTTTATTATTTAGGGTTTAGGGGATAGGGTTTAGATTTACGATATATGTTTTAGGATTTTTGGGTTAGGGTGAACTGTTTAGGGTTTAGGGTTAAGAGTTTAGCTTTTAGAGTTTAGAGTTTAGAGTTTGGATTTAGGGTTTAGGGTTTAGGGCTTAGGGTTTAGGTTTAAGGTTAAAATTTAGGGTTTAGATTTTAGAGTTTATGGTTATGGGTTTGTTTAGGGTTTAATGTTTAGAGTTTGTCACTTAGGGTTTAGGGTTAAGAATTTAGTATAAGTGTTTAGGGTTTATGGTTTAGGTTTACTGTTTAGGGTTTACGGTTAGGGTTTAGGGTTTTGGATTTAAGGTCTTGGGCTTAGGGTTTAGGGTATAAGGTCTAGGGTTTAGAGTTTATGGTCTATGGTTTAGTGTTTAGGGTTAAGGGCTTAGGGATTAGAGTTTTGGGTTTAGGGTATATGGTTTTGGGTTTAGATTTAGGTGTAAGGTATAAGGTTTAGGTTATATGGTTAAGGTTAAGGGTTTAGGGTCTAGGGTTTAGGATTAGGGTTCAGAGTTTAGTCTTTGAGTTTAGGGTTTAGGTTTTAGGTTTTAGGGTTTTTGGGTTAGTTGTTAGGGTTTATGGTTTAGAATTTAGGGTTTAGTGTTTTAGGTTTAGGGTTAGGGTTTAGGGTTTAGGGATTAGGGTTTATGGTTTAAGGTTTAGGGTTTAGGGTTACAGATTAGAGTTGAGGGTTTAGGGTTTATTGTTTAGGGTTTAGGATTACGACTTTAGCATTTAGGATTTAGGTTTTAGGGTTAGGATTAGGGTTTAGGTTTTAGGGTTCAAGGTTTTGTGTTTAGGGTTTAGGTGTTGGAGTTTAGGGTTTAAGGGTGAGGGTTTAGAGTTCAGATTTAGGATATAGTGTTTAGGTTTTAGGGAATAGGGTTTAGGGTTTAGGGTTTAGGGTTTAGGCTTAAGTTTGTGGTTTTGGGTTTTGGGTTTAGAATTTTGGGTTTATTGTTTAGGGTTTAGGGTTTAGAGTTTATGGTTAAGCGTTTATGGTTTAGGTTTTAGGATTTTTGTTATAGTATTTAGGGTTAAGAGTTTAGGATTTAGGGTTAGGGTTTAGGGTAAGGGTAAGGGTTTAGGGTTGAAGGTTTAGGATTTCTTATTTAGGGTTTATAGTTTGGATTTCAGCTGTATGGTTTAATGTTTTGGGTTTTGAGTTGTAGGTTTTGGGTTATGGGTTAGGATTTAAGGTTTTGTGTTTAGGATTTAGTATTTAGGATTTAGCATTTAGGTTTAGGTTTAGGGTTTAGAGTTTATTGTTTAGATTTTAGGGTTTAGGTTTTAGGGTTTTGTTTTAGTGTTTCGAGTTGGAGGTTTAAGTTTTAGAATTATGCTTTAGATTTTAGGGTTTTGGGTTTCAAGTTATAGGTTTATGGTTTAGAGTTTATGTGTTAGTATTTTGGGTTTAGGGTTTAGGATTTAGAGTTTAGGATTTATGGTTTAGGGGATTGGGTTTAGATTTACGGTTTAAGTTTTAGGATTTAGGTTCAGGGTTAACGGTCTAGGGTTTAGGGTTTAGGGTTAAGTGTTTAGCTTTTACAGTTTAGGGTTTAGAGTTTGGATTTAAGGTTTAGGGTTTAGGGTTTTGGTTTAAGGTTAAAGCTTTGGGTTTAGGGTTTAGGTTTCAGGGTTAAGGGTTAGCTTAGGGTTTAACGTTTAGAGTTTATCATTTAGGGTTTAAGGTTTAGTGTTTAGGCTTAGGGTTTAGAATTTAGTATGAGTGTTTAGTATTTATGGTTTAGGTTTAGAGTTTAGGTTTTAGGGTTAGGGTTTAGGGTTTTGGATTTAAGGTCTAGGGCTTAGGGTTTAGGGTATAAGGTCTAGGGTTTAGTTTTTATGGTTTAGGGTTTACTATTTAGGGTTTAGGGCTTAGGGATAGAGTTTTAGGTTTAAGGTATATGGTTTAGGGTTTATGCTTTTGGGTTTAGGTTTAGGTGTAAGGTTTAGGGTTTAGGGTATAGGATTAAGGTTAAGGGTTTAGGGCTTAGGGTTTATGTTTTGGGGTTTAGGATTTAGGTTTTATGTTTTAGAGTTTATGGGCTAGTAGTTAAGGTATAGAGTTTAGAGTTTAGGGTTTAGTGTTGAGGGTTTATTTTTAGAGTTTAGGTTTTAGGGTTAGGGTTTAGGCTTTAGGGTTTAAGGTTTAGGGCTTAGGGTTTAGGGTTTAAGGTCTAGGGTTTAGGGTTTATGGTTTACAGATTTTAGTTGAGGGTTTAGAGTTTATTGTTTAGGGTTTACGATTTTGGGTTAAGGCTTATGTGTAAGGTTTAGGGTTTAGGGTATTTGATTAGGGTTAAGGGTTTAGGGTTTAGGGTTTAAGGTTTGGGGTTTAGGGACTAGGTTTTAGGATTTAGGGTTTAGGGGTTAGGATTTTAGGGTTTAGAGTTTAGGGTTTAGGGTTTAGGTTTTAGAGTTTGGGGTTTAGGGCTAAGGGTTTAGGGTTTAGACTTAAGCTTTAGGGTTAGGAGTTAACCATTTTTTTTAATGACCCTTGTAGGGGTCGGGGGCTTAGAAACATGCCTAGGCCTTAGCATAGATGAAAGCTAATATTACTAGGAGTGGGACGTAAACCTTACCTCCGATCCTATGGTGGTTCATAAGTCAACCTTTCTACTAAGTCTCGTTGACTTTTCCCCAAACTACAAAGGAAACGTAGAAGCTATGCACCTATTGAGAGGACTCCTCTCGATATAGAAAATCTAGGAAACATAAATAAGGGAGACTTTCCCTTTACATTTTAAAAATAAAAAACTAGTCCTGTTAAAAGGAGCTATAACCAAGACTATAGCTGAGTTGAAACGGCTAAGGAAAGTTTACGGAGGTTCCTTAATCTTCTTTGTTTTCCTTTTCTTGAAGTTGGTCACTTCTTGCTTATCTAATTGATCATATGCCTTTGTTTCCTTAGGCAGTTGTTGGCTGTTGAGATATATTTGTGGGCTAGTCGTTTTATGGCTATGTTTTGATAGAGAATCAGCAACACAGTTAGCTTCTCTGTAGTTATTCTTACGTTTGAACTGTTGAGTCTGTCCAATTAGCTTCTGAAGTTTCCTTTGCTGAGTGTCAATGCTCCAAGGGTGTTGTGTCTTGTTCATTATCCATTCAACTAGTAATTATGAGTCTACTTCCAGAATAATGTTCCTGCAGCTTATTTCTAGTGACCAGCACAGACTAAAAATGGCTGCTTCTATCCTTGCTTGATTGTTAGTTCCTTCGCCCAAAGGATTTGCAAATGCTAGCATCATTCTCCTTGTGTGGTCTCTCAAAATACCTTTTCCTCTTATTTTTCCTAGGTTGTCTAATGCACTGCCGTCAGTATTGAGCTTTACCCACAATTCTGCAGGCTTTTTCCATCTGACAAGAATCACTTTTGTATCATGAATGCATCCTTCCCCTATTAAGATCAACTCTTTCTAGTTTGAAGTCCATTTGATGTGGGGAAAGACTGTGTTCATAAGTTTGTAACTATCCTTGTATATAGCATATTTGACCCTGCTCATGTTTGAATGTTTGACCCCATATTTGCTAGCACATCTATTCTTCCACATATTCCAACAAATGTGTATCGGTGTAGCCTGCAATAACAGTTTGTGAGCATCATTGTTGTGCTTAGCTAACCACCATTGGTTGATTAGTTAGGGTAGTGAAGTGTGATCTGTTTTAATCCCAGTGGTTACAACAAAACTTCTCCACACATATGCAGCAAACTGTCCTTTGTTGAACATGTGCTCTATGTTGTCCATGCCTGGCCTATTACAACAAAAACACTGAACTGGTTCATTGCCAAAACTTGTTAGTTTGTCATTAGTTGGTAATTTGCCTCGCAAAGCTCTCCATAAAAGACAAGAGGATTTAAAATGAATACTCCTATGCCACATTAATAAATTGAATCTTGACTTGTCCCTCTTATCTCTAATGGCATTCCAAGCTAAAGAACAAGTAAATATTCCATTCTTAGTTAGTTTCCAAATAGCCTGATCAGGTATGCCTTGCTGTATATGAATTTATGTTGCTAAGATGTTAGCAAGCTGGCAGCTGGGAGCTTGTTGGGTCAACATTCTGTAGTTCCATTGACCATTTAACCTAAAATTTGCAACTTTTTTATTGTTGAATTTGTTACTATTTCTACAAAAAACTAGCAAGAGGTCCAACTCCAAGCCATTTATCTCACCAAAAGGAGCAGTTCCCAATGTTGATTTTCCATTGTATGCTCTCTTCCACCTTTAGTTTGTTGTGCATAAGATGTTTCTAGGTGGGGGATTCTCCTGTATCCCACTTCTTACTAATGGGGTTAGACCTCTAGCATCATTTTGCTTTCAGAAAGTCTCCCCAGAGAGTTTGTTTAGATCTGAAAACCCAGCATTGCTTGTACTGAAAAGTTGTGTAGTCATTTGCAAGATTTCTAACTCTTATGCCTCCTTCTTCAACTAGAAAACTTAAATCCTACCATGATGACCAGTGATATTTTTTCTTTTCATTTCTCCATCCCCAGAAGAAGTCTGCTATGATGCTTTGTATCAGTTTGAGAACAGTAACTGGAGATGTGACTGCAGATAGTCAGTGAATAGGGAGGGAAAGCAGTACATGCTTTATTAGAATTGCTTTACCTCCATAGCATAGAATCTTAACCTGCCAACCTGTAATTCTATGAAGAACTTTGTTGATGAGGTCAGAAAAGTGTATAATCCTGGGTCTGCCAGCAAATAAAGGGCATCCCATGTAGGTAGTGACCCCTTCTTTCTTTTTATAGCCAGTTACCTTTTTGATTCTTTCTCTAGTACTAGAGTGAATCATGAAATGACTTTTCTCTTTGTTCACCAACTGTCTTGATGTTTCCTCGTAAACAGTCAAGGTTTGCATAATCAGTTGTAAAGTTCTTTGTCTCCCAGAAGTGAAGAGTATACTATCATCTGCAAAACTCATGTGGTTTACTTGTGGGCCTCTTCTTTCCATGAGAAAACCATGATAATCAGGATGATTATGAAGTATGTTAAGAGATCTGGATAGTACTTCTGCACCTAAAATAAATAGGGCAGGGGAAAAGGGATCACCTTGTTTGAGTCCTCTAGTAGATTTGAAGAAACCATACCTCTTACCATTGATAATAATAGAGTACAAATTGTTAACCATAATCCTCCAAACCATGTCAATAAAGCACTCACTAAACCCTATTTTTCTCAATACCAGGCATGTATAAGACCATTGTACCCTGTCATAAGCTTTTGCCATGTCTAGTTTGATAATCACATTGCTTTCAATGTTTGGCTTCTTAATTTGATGAATTATTTCTTAAGACAACATGATATTTTTGGAGATACTCCTACCTTTCACAAAACTAGATTGATTAGGAGAGACCATGTCAGGTAAGATGGGCCCAAGTCTAATACGTAAGAGTTTAGAAATGATCTTGTTAATGAAGTTGCTTAATCTTATAGGTTTGAATTCCTTCAATTTAGTAGGGTTGTTCACTTTAGATAGGAGCACAATACAAGAGTGAGAAAATTTTTAGGAATCATTTGTCCACAGAAGAAAGCTTGGATGGCATGAAATAGGTGATGCTTGATAATATGCCAGCATTTCTGATAAAAGTTACCATTCATCCTATCCGGACCAGCTACTGAATTTGGATTCATTGAAAAAACAACTTATTTCAATTCCTCCAATGAAGGCATAGCAGTAAGGTTTTCATTTTGTGCCTGGTTAACCCTTCTGTGTATACATTCCAGAGCTCCTTCATTGATGACCTTATTTTCTCCTATAAATATT
This sequence comes from Solanum bulbocastanum, assembly GCA_037074985.1. NCBI lineage: Eukaryota > Viridiplantae > Streptophyta > Magnoliopsida > Solanales > Solanaceae > Solanum > Solanum bulbocastanum. Next base: position 22,280,524 of record CM073604.1, on the reverse strand, counting down.
TTATGGAAGTAATCACAAGCAGTTGTAGCAATGGCACTGTCTCCCTGTATTCACTCCCCTTCATCATTCAAGAGTCTGTGAATAAATAACCTTTTTCTCCTCCCTCTTATAAGTGAGTGAAAGTACTTGGTATTAGCATCCCCATCCTTGAACCACTGTAATTGTGTTTTTTATTTCAATATAGAGTCCTCTAGTTTCATAAATCTGATATACTCAGCATTAAGTTCATGTCGGACAGCTCTGTTAGTATCAGTTCGGTCTTGGATGAGCTTTTCTTCTGCAACTTGCACCTTCTGTTCATAGTCCTTTACTTTATTGAATACATCACCAAATTCCTCCCTGGACCAGAAGCTAAGAGTGTTTGATAATCTCTTCAATTTCTGATGGAATTTCCATATGTTGTTGCCCTCTATATTTTTTCCCAGCCGGCCTTAACAATATCAAGAAAATTAGATTGATCAGTCCAGAAATTAAGAAATTTAAAATACCTGGTGTAGTCATTCTCTGTTGCTTTCATTTCCATCAGCAGGGGACAGTGATCTGACCGTACAGATGGTAAATGAGTGATGGTAGTCTGAGGCATCTTCTCTAACTAAGCAGCATTAGCAAGAGCTCTATCAAGTCTTTTCCTAATCTTGTGATGAATGCCCCTTTATTGGTCCAAGTGAATTTTTGGCCACTGAAGCCTAAGTCAATGAGTCCACATGCCTCTATTATAGCAATAAGCTCTAAGCTTTTTTTCATGTTGTAAGGGACTCCAACTAGTTTTTCTTCAATAGTGGTAATCACATTGTAGTCTCCTACTGAGCACCAAGGTTTGTTATTTTCACTAGCTTGGTGTAGCATTCTGTCCTAAAGAGGCCTTCTGAGGTATTCCTTGCATTTTGCATACACAAAAGTGGTGGTGAACTGCTCCTGGATTTCATTGTGCCTAATGTTGCAAGTAATTTGCTATTCATCCTCCTCTAATACTACACAATCAATATCATTATTCGAAAAAACCCAAATTTTGCCATTGCAATTACTGACAGCCTGATCCATAGCTAATTGAACTTTGAAGTTTTGGATCTGATTCTTATCTACAAAAGGTTCCAGAATAGAAATGATAGAAGGTTGATGAAGTTTCCTGAGCATTTTAATTCTTTCCAATACCCCTTGGGTGTTAATCCCCCTCATATTCCACATAATTGTACTAATCATTGAGATGATTTAGAGGTAAACAATCTAGTATTTAGTCTTCTTGCAGTGACAGTGTTGATGTCCTGATTTTTGAAATGAAATTTCTTATGTGGAAATCCTCTTAGGGATAAACCCTGCTTGCTAGTCACCTGTTGGTTTTCCTTTTCAAAGTTGTGGTCATATTTAGGACTGAATGCTTTGATCAGTTGTTCACTAGTTTCATCATCATCATCCGGATCCTTCAGAGATTGGTTATCTACATCCATTTCATCCTCTGAGTTGTCCACAACATACTCATCAATAATAGAAATGGAGTTCATTTGGCAAGTACCTTGTCTTGTATTTGGAGGGTTCTCAATGGGGTTTATATATTGAGCCTGTAGTGGAGTGATATCCATACCCTGTTGGTCATCTACTATGATAAATCTCTTGCAAGTATCTTCATTGTGTTTCTGTTGCCCTTCTTGTTCAGTTTCCTGCTGTAGGATTTGTTTTTTCTTAGCTGCTTCCCTTTATGTTTTTCTAGGATTATTTTTTCTTTTAGGTGTGATATCCTGGCAACTAGTGCCTACTTTAGATCCCATATCCTTTTCCATTGCACCCTTTTGTTGGTTACTCATTACATTCTGTTCAGTTTCCTGTTTGCTGTTGTTGCTACCCTTACCTGTTTTCTTTTGCATGACTGTCTAATCTTCTTGTTAAGTTGGTGCCTTCTTGGCCTTGTGTTGTGGGGATTTAGTGGTAAGAGTGGCTTTAAGGTCTGGGTTAAGGTCAATATCAATCCTCTCATGCAAAACTTGAGGCAAATTCCTCCTTTTGGATACCTCTTCCTGCAAGTTAGCTTGGTTCTCCTAACTTGCCCAATCAATTCCTTCTTCATCTTCATCATTACAATTTATGTTTCTAGTATTATGGTTATTAGGAGTTGAGAGTGTTCAGGCAATACCTGTGTTATTATTGTTGGCTTTGTTACTTATTTGTCTGCATTGGTTTGTTTGATTTGATATTTGTTCCTGTTTGTTTTGTGCTCCATTTGCTGCTATCTCTCCCTTGTTGGAAGGCTCTTCCCTGTCCTCATTATGTTGTCCCTGCATGTATTAGTTATTAAAGCAATTTTGTTGAGAGTTGTTAGTTATACCAGTTTGTGGAGTTGTATTTTGGTGATGTTCTTTTATCTGCCTGTTCTGTGGTGAGGTGGGTCTCTACATAGTTTTCTAAGCTTTATCCTCCTGTTGTTTGTTGTTCCTTCTTTTCTGAACTTGCCATGCTTTATCCTTTTGCGGTGCAGATTGTGTTTTGTTATCTCCTTCCTTGCTATTGTTGGTATGTTTCTCCTTTTGTTCCCTTTTGCTGGTCTGGCTACTTTCTTTTCCCTGTTGTGTCTTCTCTCCTTTTTGTTTTCTATTACTTTTAGTTTCCTGTTCCTCTCTTTTCTTAAACTCCTCATCCCTCATTTGAAATTACATTCCTCTATCATGTGCCCCTGATGTTTGCAATATACACAATAGGCAGGTATATTCTCATATTCAATGGGTTGCCATCTTCCAATTGTAAGGTCTTCATCATCCAGTCCTATCCATACATGTCTAGGTCTAGCCTTAGTCAAGTCTATTTTGACTTTAACCTTGGCCATGCTGACCCTAGTTCATTTTATGGAAGCTGTATCTAAATACAGAACTTTGCCAACAGAAGCTAGAAGAGGTGTGATGAACTCCTTCTTGAAGAAATGCCATGGTAATCCTAGCAGCAGTACCCATATAGGGACAATAGGAGTCGCTTCTTCAAGTTTAAAGTTAGGAGTTCAAGCCTGTATTCTCATCAGTTTGCCTTCAATGGTCATTCTCTATTGTGTCCATACCGTATTGTAATCCAATTCATTTTGTAGGTCTATAAACACATGCTTAGCATTGTAATGAGCTATATTAACCCCTCCATTAAGTTTAGTTTGCATGATAAAACTCTTTCTAATGAGTTCCACCTTTGGCATAGTGGAGCTGAATTTACCTAGTAAGGTATATTTGCTGTCCACAACCAACTTATTTATGAAATCATCTATGTCATAAATCACAGCATGTTGGCCTTGTTTGGTAGTATGTCTAGGAGGAACTAGCTTGATAGGATCAACATGAGCAGATTGAATTTCCCTTATCCTAGAAGCCAGAGTTTGGACCACAGTGTATAGTGCAGGTTCCTTATTTTGATCCTGCCTGTTGTTCCGAGTTTCATTAGGCTTGTTAGTCCCAGTGGTTTGTTGAGGTTGGATGGGCTATTGGTTTTCCTAATTATTGTGCATATGCTTCTCAAAGGTATTGCAAATTTTAGGAAATTCCTTATAGTAGCTAGTGAGATCAGTAGTTCCCCCATTGGTAAGCTATTGAGCTTGAGTTTCATTCCTTTTACTAAGGTCTTGCCTATCCCGGTGATGCGTACTAAGGTCTTTTTCTCTCTGGTCATGGGTGTTAGAATTGCTAGATTTTTGCTTTTTAGTATAGGCAAGATTATAGCTATCACTAATACTCTGGCAACGAGCAATATAACTAAGATTAGAGATGGCATACTTACCTGTTTACTTGGCATTGTCTTTAGTATTCCTGCTTTGAGACTTGCTAGCTATTGCTGTCTGTTCCTGCATACAATCATACTTAATAGCATTAGTAGTACTGTCTTTTGTACCAGCATTCTATTGTTCCCATTTATTGTGTATAACATCTGGTGGTCTAAGTCCAAACGAGAAGTGTGATGAGCTTTCGACTTCAACTATTTCCATTTTTGTGTGCTCATGTTGGCTATTGTGACTCTGTTTTGATTTTGAATCTTCAGGAACCTGGGGATCGATCTCCTGAGAAGCCTCACTTTAATGATCAGTTGGACGTATAGGTCTTTGATTCTGTTTTTCAATTTGCATTCCTATGTCCTGATCCTTCTCTGTTTGGTGAACTTGTTTCTATCCTTTAACAACCACTTGATTACGTGTGTTGGTTCCTTGTAGATAACACTCATGCCTGCCTGATGCTTCTGCAGCTTCCGGGTAACTGTTGACTGTGTATTGAGCTTGAATTCCAATCACACTCACTGGAATTTTCTTATCAGCTAAATCCTTAGATAAATTACTATGAATACCAATAATATGGAGTGCATTTTCCTCAGGACAATTTCTATCAGTAGCTTCTTCAACCTTTTGTGCTTCGACATTTGTCACATTGCCGAAACTTTGGTCCAAGGAGATATGGCTGTCCAAATTGCTCGGCGTTTCATTGGGATGTAGCTCTTCAGTAGGAGAATAATCCCCAGTGCTCAAAACACCACAATATTATTGGGAAGTATTCCAAATTTGGAGGCGCATCTCGAGTGATTTGACGGTTATTCGTGCATAAGTCACCTCCTCTGATCTCTTGATTGGCAAGATAGAATCCTTTGGATCTTTAGTATGTTGTAACACTTGATTAGTAGATTCATTCACCTTTAAAAAAAATTCATGAATCAACATGGTGCGATCTTGGGAAATAATTATTTGACTCCCATCCATCTCCTTCTCCAAATTCGCGTCCACCACTTCTTTTTTATGAGAATTCACAGAGATATAGGAAGAATTAGTAGGCGATTGTAGGTGGGTTTCTTTGCTATGATCCCGCGTCCCTGTTGGGACTAGTTTGGTAGCCTGAAGGTGCCCGCTAGCGGCTCACGCGCCATTTTGGCAGTTCCCAGCAAGCCGTTAGATTATAGTCGTTTAGGCCTAAAGTTGGGAGCATTCAACTTAGAGAGAGGAATTAGAGAGTGATAAAAATTAAAAGATGGGAAAGCAATGGAGTTTAGCGTTTAGGGTTTAGGGTTTAGTGTAAGGATTTAGGGTTTAGGATTTATGGTTTAAGGTTTAGGGTTTAGGGTTTAGGTTTGAGGGTTTAAGGGTTAGGGTTTAGGGTTTAGAGTTTAGGGTTTAGTGTTTAGGGTTTAGGGTTTAGGGTTTAGGATGAAGGGTATAGGGTTTAGGCTTAATATTTATATTTTTGGGTTTAGGGTTAGGAGTTTAGCATTTAGGGTTTAGAATTTTAGGTTTAGAGCTTAGGGTTTAGAGTTTAGGGCTTAGGGTTTAGAGTTTATGCTTAAACATTCAGTGTTTAGGTTTTAGGGTTTTTATTATAGTGTTTAGGGTTTAGAGTTTAGGATTTAGGGTTAGGGTTTAGGTTTAGGGTAAGGGTTTAGTGTTTAAGGTTTAGGGCTTAAGGTTTAAGATTTAGGGTTTAGGGTTTTAGGTTTTAGGTTTATGATTTTAGTGCTTAGGGTTTAAAGTTTAAGGTTTAGGGCTTAGGGTTTAGGTTTTAGGATTAAAGGTTTAGAGATTAGGGTTTAGGGTATAGGAGTTATGGTTTAGGTTTATGGTTTAGGGCTGAGGATTTAGAGTTTAGAGTTTAGTATTTATGGTTAAGTGTTTAAGGATTAGGTTTTAGGGTTTTGGATTTCGACTTTAGTGTTTTGTGTTGTAGGTTTAGGGTTTAGGGGTTAGGATTTAGGGTTAAGGGTTTAGGATTTAGTGTTTAGAATTTAGGGTTTAGGTTTAGGTTTAGGGTTTAGGGTTTAGATTTTAGGGTTCAGGTTTTAGGGTTTGGGTTTAGTGTTTTGAGTTGGAAGTTTAGGGTTTAGTATTATGCTTTAGCTTTTAGGGTTTAGGGTTTCTAGTTGTACATTTAAAGTTTATAGTTTAGGTGTTAGGATTTAGGGTTTAGGGTTTTGGATTTAGAGTTTAGGATTTAGAGTTTAGGGGTTAGAGTTTAGATTTAGGGCTTATAGTTTATGGTTTAGGGTTAGGGTTAACAGTTTAGGGATTTGGGTTTAGGGTTAAGGGTTTAGCTTTTAGGGTTTAGGGTTTTGAGGTTGGATTTAGGTTTTAGGTTTCAGAGTTTAGGGTTTTGAGGTTGGATTTAGGATTTTGGTTTTAGCGTTTAGGTTTAATGTTAAAGTTTAGGGTTTAGGGTTTAGGATTCAGGGTTAAGGGTTAGTTTAGGGTTTAACATTTAGAGTTTATCATTTAGGGTTTAGGGTTTAGTGTTTAGGCTTCAGGTTTAGAATTCAATATAAGTGTTTAGGGTTTATGGTTTAGGTTTAGGTTTAGGTTTAGAGTTTAGGGTTAAGGGTTAGGGTTTAGAGTTTTGGATTTAGGGTCTAGGGCTTAGGGTGTAGGGTTTGTGGTCTATGATTTAGGGTTTATGGTTTAGGGTTTAGGATTTAGGGTTTAGGGTTTAGGGATTAGAGTTTTGGGTTTAGTGTATATGGTTTAGGTTTTATGGTTTTGGGTTTAGGTTTAGTTGTTAGGTTTAGAGTTTAGGGTATAGGGTTAGCGTTAAGGATTTAGGGTTTTGGGTTTAGGATTTGTGGTTTAAGTTTAGGGTTTAGGGTTTAGCTTTTAGGTTTTATTGTTTAGGGGTTAGGGGTTAGGTTTTAAGTTTAGGGTTTAGTGTTTAGGGCTTAGGTTTAGAGTTTAGGTTTTAGGATTAGGGCTTAGGGTTTATGGTTTACGATCTTGGTCTTACGATTTAGGGTTTAAGGTCTAGGGTTTAGTCGTTATGATTTAGGGTTTAGGGATTAGAGTTTAGGATTTAAGGTTTACGATTTTAGGTTTATGTTTAGGTTTAAGGTTTAGGGTTTAGGGTATAGGGTTAAGGTTAAGGGTTTAGGGTTTAGGGTAAAGGTTTTGTCTTTAGGGTTTAGGGTTTAAGGTTTGGAGTTTAGGGTTTAGGTTTTAGGGTAAAGGTTTTATGTTTAGGGTTTAGGCTTTAAGGTTTGGAGTTTAGGGTTTAGGTTTTAGGGTTTAGGGTTAGGGGTTAGGGTTTAGGGTTTAGGGTTTAGGGTTTTGTGTTTAGGGTATTGGGGTTAGGGTTTAGGGTTTAGGGTTTAGGGCTAAGAGTTTAGGATTTAGGATTAAGCTTTAGGGTTTTGGGATTTGGGTTGAGGGTTTAGGGTTTAGGGTTAGGAGTTTAACATTTAGGGTTTTATGTTTTGGGTGTTGTATTTAGGGTTTAGAGCTGAGGGTTTATTGTTTATTGTTTAGGGTTTAGGGTTTGGAGTTTTAGGTGTAAGATTTAGGGTATATGGTTTATGGTTTAGGTTTTAGGGTCTATTGTTTATGGTTTTGGTTTTAGAGTTTAGGCTTTAGTGTTTATGGTTTATGGTTTAGAGTTTAGGATTTGGAGTTTAGGGTTTAGGGTCTAAAGTTTTGATATAGGGTTTAGGGTTTAGGGTTAGGGTTAGGGTTTAACATTTAAAGATTAGTATTTAAGGTGAAGGGTTTTGGATTTAGGATTAGGGTTAGGGTTTAGGGTTTAAGGTTAAGGATTTAGGGTTTAGGGTTTAGGATTTATGGTTTAAGGTTTAGGGTTTATGGCTTAGAATTTAGGGTTTAGGGTATACGATTTAAAGTTAATGGTTAAGCATTTAGGGCTTAGGTCTTAGGGTTTATGTTATAGGTTTTAAGGTTTTGAGTTTAGGATTTAGTGTTAAGGATTTTGGTTAAAGGAATGGGATTAAGGTTTAATGTTTAGGGTATATGGTTTAGGGTTTAGGGTTTAGAGTTTAAGGTTTAGAGTTGAGGGTTTTGTGTTTTGGGTTATTTTATAGGGTTGAGGGTTTAGGGTTTAGGGTTTGGGGTTTAGAGTTAAGGGTTTAAGGTTTAGGCTTAAGGTCTATGGTTTTGGATTTTGGATTTAATGTTTAGGGTTAGGGGTTTATTATTTAGGGTTTAGAATTTAGGATTTAGAGTTTATGGTTTAGGGTTGAGGGTTGAGAGTTAATGGTTAAGCATTTAGGGTTCAGGTCTTAGGTGTTTATGTTGTATGGTTTAGATTTTAGAGTTTAAGATTAAAGGTTTAGGATTTAGGGTTTGGGGTTTATGGTTTTGAATTTGGATTTAGGGTTTAGGGTTTAATATTTAGTGTTTAGGATTCAGGGTTTAGAGTTTGGGATTTACGATTTAGGGTTTATGGTGTAAGGTTTATGGTTTAGGATTTAGGGTTTAGAATTTAGGGTTTATGCTTAATGGTCTAGGGTTTAGGTCTTATGTTTTAGGGCTTAGGGTTTTGGGTTTAGTGCTTAGTGTTTAGGGTTAGGGTTTAGGGTTAAGGGATTTCAATTGTAGGTTTAGGGTTTAGGGCTTAGGATTTAAGGTTTAGGGTTTAGAGTTTATGGTTTAGGATTTATGATTTAGCATTTAGGGTTTAGGGTTTATGATTTGGGCTGTAGAGTGTTGGGTTTAGGGTTTTCAGTTGTAGGTTTTGGGTTTATGGTTTATGGTACAGGGTTTAGAATATAGGGTTTATGGTTTAGGGTTAAGAGTAATGGGTTGTGGGTTTAAGGTTTAGGATTTAGAATTTAGGGTTTATGGTTTTGGGTTTAGGGTTTAACATTTAGAGTTTAGGATTTAGTTCTTAGGGTTCAAGATTTAAGGTTTAGAGTATTGATTTAAGGTTTTGGATTAGGGTTAGGTATAGGGTTTATGGTTTAGGGTTTACGGTTTATGATTTAATGTTTATGGTTTAGGGTTTAGCATTTAGAGTTGAGGGTTTATAGTTTATTCTTTAGGGTTTTGGGTTTAGGGTTTGGAGTTTTTGGTTTATGGTTTAGGATTTAATGTTTAGGGTTTATGGTTTATGGTTTATGGTTTAGGTTTTATGGTTGAGAATTTAGTGTTTATTGTTTCTGGTTTATGTATTAGAGTTTACGATTTAGAGTTTAGGGTTTTCTTTTTAGGGTTTAGGTTATAGGGTTTAGGGTTTAGGGTTTGGGATTTAGCGTTAAGGGTTTAGGCATAAGGTTATTGGTTTTGGATTTAGGATTTAATGTTTAGGGTTAGGAGTTTAGTGTTTAGGGTTTAGAATTTAAGGTTTAGAGTTTAGGGTTTAGGGTTGAGGGTTGAGAGTTTATGGTTAAGCGTTTAGGGTTCAGGTCTTAGGGTGTATGTTGTATGGTTTAGTGTTTATAGTTTAGGATTAAAGGTTTTGGATTTAGGGTAAGGGTTTAGGGTTTAGGATTTTGAGTTTGGATTTCGGGTTTAGGGTTTAACAATTAAAGTTTAGGATTTAGGGTTTAGCATTTAACATTTAGTGTCTAGGATTTAGGGTTTAGAATTTAGGATTTATGGTTTAGGGTTTAGGGTGTAGGGTTTAGGGTTTAGGATTTAGGGTTTAGAGTATAGGGTTTACGATTAAGAGTTTAGGGTTTAGGTCTTAGGTTTTAGGGCTTAGGGTTTTGGGTTTAGTGCTTATGGTTTAGGGTTAGGGTTTAGGGTTTAGGGTTTTTGGTTGTATGTTTAGGGTTTTGGGCTTAGGATTTAAGGTTTAGGGTTTAGGGTTTACGGCTTATGATTTAGTGTTTAGAGTGTTGGGTTTAGCATTTTGAGTTGTAGGTTTTGGGTTTAGGGTTTAGGGTACATAGTTTAGAATACAGGGTTTATGGTTTAGGGTTTTGAGTAAAGGGTTGAGGGTTGAGGGTTTAGGATTTAGAGTTTAAGGTTAATGGTTTTGGGTTTTGGGTTTAGGGTTTAGGGTTGAATGTTTAGTGTTTAGTATTTAGTGCTTTGGGTTCAAGATTTAGGGTTTAGAGTTTTGATTTAATGTTTAGGATTAGGGTTAGGTATAGGGTTTATGGTTTAGGGTTTAGAGTTGAGGGTTTACAATTTATTATTTAGGGTTTAGGGTTTAGGGTTTGGAGTTTTAGGTTTATGGTTTAGGATTTAATGTTTACGGTTTATGGTTTATGGTTTATGGTTTATGGTTTAGGTTTTATAGTTGAGAATTTAGTGTTTATTTTTTATGGTTTATGTATTAGAGTTTAGGCTTTAGTGTATATTGTTTAAGGTTTAGAGTTTAGGATTTTGGGTTTGGGGTTTAGGATATAAGGTTTGGATTTAGGGTTTAGGGTTAGGGTTTAACATTTAAAGTTTAGGATTTAAGGTTAAGGGCTTAGGATTTAGGATTTAGGGTTAGCATTTAGGGTTTAGGGTTTATGGTTTAGGATTTAAGGTTTAATGTTTAGGGTGTAGGGTTTAGGGTTTAGGATTTAGGGTCTAAGGTTTAGGGCTTAAGGTTTATGATTTATGGCTTAGAGTTTAGGGTTTAGGGTTTAGGGTTTATGGTTTAGAGTGTATGGTTAAGCATATAGGGTTTAGGTCTAAGGGTTTATGTTATAGGGTTTAGGGGTTTGAGTTTAGGATTTAGGGTTAATGGTATGGCTTTTGGGTTTAAGGTTTAGGGTTTAGGGGTTAGTGGTTAGGGTTTAGGGTTTAGATTTTAGGGTTTTGTGTTAGAGTTTAGGGTTTAGGGTGTGGGGTTTAGGGTTAAGGGTTAGGTTTAGGCTTAAGGATTAGGGTTTAGGGTTTAGGGTTAGGTTTCAGCATTTGAGGTTTAGACTTTAGGGTTTAGAGTTTAGGGTTTAGGGTTTAGGTTTTAGGGTTTAGTGTTTATGGTTAAGCGTTTAGGGTTCAGGTCTTAGGGTTTATGTTATAAGTTTTAGGGTTTAAAGTTTAGTATTTAAGGTTTAGGATTTAGGGTTAGGGTTTAGGGTATGGGTTTATGGTTTATGGTTTATGGTTTATAGTTTGGATTTAGTGTTTAGGGTTTAATATTCATAGTTTAGAATATAGGGTTTAGGGTTTAACATTTAGTGTTTAGGGTTTAGGGTTTATGGTTTAGGATTGAAGGTTTAGGGTTTAGGGTGTAGTGTTTTGGCTTTAGGATTTAAGGTTTAGAGTTTAGGTTTTATGGTTAAGGATTTAAGGGTTAGGTCTTAGATTTTAGGGTTTAGGGTTTTGGGTTTAGTGTTTAGGGTTTAGAGTTAGGGTTTAGGGTTCAAGGTTTAGGTTCTTGGGTTTAGGATTTAGGGTTTAGAGCTTATATTTTAGGGTTTATGATTTAGGGTTTAAAATTTAGGGTTTAGGGTTTAGGGTTTTTAGGTGTAGATGTTGGGTTTAGGGTTGAGAGTATAGAGTTTATGGTTTGGTGTTTAGAGTTTAGGGTTGAGGGTTTAGGGTTTATGGTTAAGAGTTTAGGCTTTAGGGTTTTGTGTTTAATGTTTAGACTTTAGGATTTAGGGGTTAGGGTTTGAGATTTAGGGTTTAAAGTTTTGATTCAAGGTTTAGGATTAGGGTTAGGGTTTAAGGTTTAGGGTTTAGGGTTTAGGGTTTACAGTTTAATGTTTTGGGTTTAGGGTTTAGGGTTTAGAGTTGAGGGATTGTGGTTTGTTTTTTAGGGTTTAGGTTTATAGTTTTAGATTTAAGATTTAGGGTTTATGGTTTATGAGTTAATTTTCATGGTTTAGAGTTTAGGGTTTATTTTTTATGGTTTAGGTTTTAGAGTTTAGGATTTATTTTTTATGGTTTAAGGTTTTGAGCTTAGGATTTAGGGTTTAGGGTTTAGGATTAGGGTGAGGGTTTAACATTTAAAGTTTAGGATTTAGGGTAAAGTGTTTAGGATTTAGGATTCGGGTTAGGGTTTAGGGTTTAAGGCAAGGATTTAGGATTTAGAGTTTAGAGTTTAGGTTTAGGGTTTAGGATTTAGAGTTTAGAGTTTAGGTTTAGGGTTTAGGATTTAGACTTTAGCATTTAGTGTTTAGGGCTTAGGGTTTAGGTTTTACAGTGTAGGGTTTAGGGTTTAATGTTTAGGGTTTAAGGTTTGGAGTTGTAGGTTTAAGGTTTAGGGTTTAGTGTTTAAAATTTAGGTTTTATGGTTTATAATTTAGTGTTTAGGGTTTAGGGTTTAGGGGTTTTGGGTTTAGAGTTGTAGGTTTAAGGTTTAAGGTTTATGATTTATGGTTTATGGTTTGTTTTAGGGTTTAATGTTTAGGCTTTAGGCTTTAGTGTTTAGGGTGTAGGGTTTAAAGTTAGGATTTAAGGTTTAGGGTTTAGGATTATGGTTAGGGTTAAACATATATAGTTTAGGATTTAGGGTTTAGGGTAAAGGGTTTAGGATTTAGGGTTTAGGGTTTAGGGTTTAGAGTGTAGGGTTTAGGGATTAGGATCTAGGGTTTAGGATTTAGAGTTGTTGTTTTATGGTTTAGGGGTTAGGATTTAGGGTATAGGGTTTAGACTTTATGGTTTAGGCTTTGGGGTTTAGGGTTTAATTTGTAGGTTTTAAAGTTTAGGATTTAGAGTTAAGTGTTTTGATTTAGGGTTTTGGATTAGGATTAGGGTTTAAAGTTTAGGGTTTAGACTTTAGCATTTAGTGCGTAGGGTTTAATGTTTAGGGTTTAGGGTTTGGAGTTGTAGGTTTAAGGTTTAGGTTTTAGGGTTTCTGGTTAATTTTTTAGGGTTTAAGGTTAGGGTTTAGGGTTTAGGGTTTTGGGTTTAGAGTTGTAGGTTTAAGGTTTAGGGTTTATGATTTGTGGTTTATAGTTTATGGTTTAGGGTTTATTATTTATGGTTTACGGTTTAGGTTTGAGGCTTTAGGCTTTAGTGTTGAGGGTGTAGGATTTAAATCTGGATTTAGGATTTAGGGTTTAGTATTATTGTTAGGGTTTAACATTTAGAGTTTAGGATTTTGGATTTAGGGTTTTGGGTTTAAGGTTAGGGTAAAGGTTTTAGGGTTTAGGATTTAGGGTTTAGGATTTAGGGCTTAGGGTTTAGAGTGTAGGGTTTAGTGTTTTGGATTTAGGGATTAATGTTTAGTCTTTAGTGTTTAGGATTAAGGGTTTAGAGTTTAAGGTTTATGGTTAGTGGTTAAGGGTTTAGGTATTAGGTTTCAGGATTTAGGGATTTGGGTTTATGGTTTAGGGTTTTGATTTAAGGCATAAGCTTTTAGGATTTAGGGTTTAGAGTTTCCAGTTGTAGGTTTAGGGTTTAGGGGTTAGGATTTAAGGTTTAGGGTTTATAGTTTATGGTTTATGGTTTAGGGTTTTTGTTTGAGAATATAAAGTTTAGGCTTAAGAGTTTAGGATTTAGGGTTTGGAGTAGTAGGTTTATAGTTTAGAGTTTAGGGTTTAGTGTTTAGGGAGTAGTGTTTAGGGTTTAAAGTTTGGATTTATGGTTTATCATTTAGAGCTTAGGATTTAGGGTTTAGGGTTTAACATTCAAAGTTTAGGATTTAGGGTTTAGGGTTAAAGATTTTGGGTTTAGGATTTAGGGTGTAGGGTTTGGGGTTTTTTTTTAGGGTTTGGGGTTTAGGATTTAGGATTAAGAGTTTAGTGTTTATGGTTAAGGGTTTAGCGTTTAGTCATTAAGTTTTAATGTTTAGTGTTTATGGTTTAGGGTTTAGGGTTTAGTGTTAGGTTTTAGGGTTTAGAGTTAAGGGTTTAGGGTATAGGGTTAAGGGTTTAGGTTTAGAGTTAGGGTTTAGGGTTTTAGGTTAAGAGTTTAGGATTTAGGGTTTGGAGTTTTAGGATTTAGGTTTTGGGTTTAAAATTTATGATTTAGTGTTTAAAGTTTAAGGTTTATGGTTTAGGATTTAGGGCTTATGTTTTAGGATTTAAGGTTGAAGGTTTAGGGTTTAGGGCTTAGGGTTTTGGTTTGGGGTTTAGGGTTTAAAGTTTAGAGTTTAGTGTTTTTGATCAAGGGTTTATGATTTAGGGTTTTGGATTTAGGGTTTAGGGTTTAGTGTTTTGGATTTAGGGTAAGGGTTTATGGTTTTTAGCTTAGAGTTTAGGGTTTTTGGTTAAGGGCTTAGGGTTTTGGATTTAGGGTTTTGGCTTTTGGGTTCGAGTTGTATATTTAGGGTTAAGGGTAAAGGGTTTAGTGTTTAGGGTTTAGAATTTAGGTTTTAGAGTTTTAGGGTTTTGAGTTGTAGGTTTAGGGTTAGAATTTAGGGTTTAGGGTTTAGAATTTTGGGTTTAGTGCTTAGTGTTTTGGGTTTAGAGTTTAGGATGTAGGGTTTAGGATTTTGAGTTGTAGGTTTAGGGTTTCGGTGTATGATTTAGGGTTTATGGTTTAGGATTTAGGGTTTAGGGTTTAGTGTTTAAAGTTTAAGGTTTTGAGTTAAGGATTTAGGGTTTAGTGTTTAATGTTTTGGGTTTAGAGTTTTTTTAGGGTTTAGGGTTTAAGGTTTTGGGTTTAGGGTTTAGGGTTTAACATTTAAGGCTTAGAGTATATGGTTTAGGGTGAAGGGTCTAGGATTAAGGTTTAGGGTTTAGGATTTAGGGTTTAGGGTTTGGGGTTTAGGATTTAGTATTTAGTGTATAAGGTGAGGAGTTTTGGATTTACATTTTTGGGTTTAGGATTTAAAGTTTGGATTTAGGGTTAGAGTTAGGGTTTAGGGTTAAGGGTTTAATATTTAGAATTTAGGATTTAGTATTTAAGGTTTAACATTTCACTCTTTGGATTTAGGCTTTAGGGTTTATGATTTAGGGATTAGGGTTTAGGGTGTAGGGTTTAGGATTTAGGGTTTAGAGTTTAGGGCTTATGGTTATGGGTTTTGGGTTTAGGTATTAGATTTTAGGGTTTAGGGTTTTGGGAATAGTATTTAGGGTTTAGGAATTAGGGTGAGGGTTTAGGGTTTTGTGTTTAGGGTTTAGGGTTTCGAGTTGTAGGTTTAGCATTTAGGGGTTAGGATCTATGGTTTCGGGTTTAGAGTTTATCGTTTAGGATTTATGCTTTAGGGTTTAAGTTTTACGATTTAGGGTTTAGAGTTTTGGGTTTAGTGTTTAGGGTTTTGGGTTGTGGGTTTTGGGTTTATGGTTTGGGGTAAAGGTTTTAGGATTTAGGGTTTATGATTTGGGATTTAGACTTTAGGGTTTATGGTTTAGGGTTTAATGTTTAGAATTAGGATTTATAATTTAGGGTCTAGGTTTCAAGATTTAGGGTTTAGAGTTTTGATTTTGGGATTAGGATTAGGGTTAGGGTTTAGGGTTTAGGGTTTAGACTTTAAAAATTTTGGTTTAGGGTTTAGTATTATGGTTAGGGCTAAATATTTATAGTTTAGGATTTAGGAATTAGGGTAAAGGTCTTAGGGTTAGGGTTAGGATTTATGGCTTAGGCTTTTAAGTTTAGGGTTTAGGGTTTTAAGTTGTTGGTTTAGGGTTTAGGGGTTAGGATTTTGGGTATATGGTTTAGATTGTATGGTTTAGGGTTTAGGGTTTAGGGTTTAGGGTTATGTGTTTTAAGTTGTAGGTTTAGGGTTTAGGGTTTAGAATTTAGGGTTTAGGGTTTAGAGTTTTTGGCTAATGGTCTAGGGTTTAAGGTTTTGAGTAGTAGGTTTTTGGTTTGGGGTTTAGGGTATAGGATTTAGGATTTAGGGTTTAGGGTTTAGGGTTTAGAGTTTAGGGTTTAGGGTTTAGGGTTTAGAGTTTAGTGTTTATAGTTTAGGGTTTAGGGTTTAGGTTTTAATTTATAGGTTTTAAAGTTTAGGATTTAGGGTTTAGGGTTTAGGGTTTTGGTTTAGGATTTTGGATTAGGATTAGGGTTTAGGGTTTGCACTTTAGCATTTAGTGTTTAGGGTTTAAGGTTTAGGCTCTATAGTTTAGTGTTTAGGGTTTAATGTTTAGTGTTTAGGGTTTGGAGTTGTAGGCTTAAGATTTAGGGTTTAGGGTTTAGAATTTAGGGTTTGTGGTTTGTTATTTAGGGTTTAAGGTTTAGTGTTTAGGGTTTAGGGCTTTGGGTTTGGAGTTGTAGGTTTAAGGTTTAGGGTTTATGATTTATGGTTTATGGTTTAGGGATTAGGGATTAGGGTTTAGGGTTTAGGGTTTAGGCTTTAGTGTGTAGTGTGTTGATTTAAAGTTCAGATTTAGGTTTTAGGGTTTAGGATTGTGATTAGGGTTTAACATTTAGAGTTTAAGATTTAGGGATTAAGGTTTGGGGTTTGGGGTAAAGGGTTTAGGGTTTAAGGTTTACCGTGTAGGGTTTAGTGTTTTGGATTTAGGGTTTAAGGTTTAGTCTTTAGGGTTTAGGATTAAGGTTTTAGAGTTTAAGGTTTATGGTTAAGGGTTGATCGTTTAGGTATTAGGTTTTAGGATTAAGAGTTTTGGGTTTAGGGTTTAGGGTTGGGATTTAAGGTTTAAGCTTTTAGTATTTAGAGTTTAGATTTTAGGGTTTAGAGTTTCCACTTGTAGATTTAGGGTTTAGGGTTTAGGATTTAGGATTTAGGGTTTGGAGTTTATGGTATATGGTTTAGGGTTTTGGTTTGAGAATATAAGGTTTAGGCTTAAGAGTTTAGGATTTAGCATTTTGGGTTTAGGGTTTGGAGTAGTAGGTAGAAGATTTAGACTTTAGAGTTTAGGATTTAGGATTTAGGGTGTAGGATTTAGTGTTTTGGGTTTAAGGTGAGTAGTTTTGGATTCAGGGTTTTGGATTAAGGATTTAAAGTGTGGATTTAGGGTTTAGAGTTAGGGTTTAGGGTTAAGGGTTTAATATTTAGAATTTAGGATTTAGTGTTTAAGGTTTAACATTTCACACTTTGGATTTAGGGTTTAGAGTTTACGATTTAGGGATTAGGATTTACGGTGTAGGGTGTAGTGTTTAGGATTTAGGGTTTAGAGTTTAGGGCTTATGGTTATGGGATTAGGGTTTAGGTATTAGATTTTAAGGTTTAGGGTTTTGGGAATATTATTTAGTGTTTAGGAATCAGGGTGGGGGTTTAGGGTTTTGTGTTTAGGATTTAGGGTTTTGAGTTGTAGGTTTAGTGTTTAAGGGTTAGCATTTATGGTTTAGGGTTTAGAGTTTATGGTTTAGGGTTTCAGTTTTGACGATTTAGAATTTAGAGTATAGGGTTTAGGATTTAGGGTTTATGTTTTAGGGTTTAGAGTTTAGGGTTTAGGGTTTAGGGTTTGGGATTTGGAGTTTAGGGTTTAGGGTTTAGTGTTTAATGTTTAGAATTTAGGATTTAGGGTCTAGGGTTCAAGATTTAGGGTTTAGAGTTTTGATTTAGGGTTTAGGACTTGGCTTAGGGTTTAAGGTTTAGGGTTTAGGCTTTAGGCTTTAAAATTTTTGTTTAGGGTTATGGTTAGGGTTAAACATTTACAGTTTAGTATTTAGGGATAAGGGTAATGTGTTTAGGGCTAGGGTAAAGTGTTTAGGGTTTAGGATTTAGGGTTTACGATTTCTAGTGTAGGGTTTAGGGCTTATGCTTTAAAGCTTAGGGTTTAGGGTTTTTTGTTGTTGGTTTAGGGTTTAGGGGTTAGGATTTAGGGTATTTGGTTTAGATTGTATGGTTTAGGGTTTAGGGTTTGGGTTATGTGTTTTAAGATGTAGGTTTAGGGTTTAGGGTTTTTGGTTTATGGTCTAGGATTTATGGTTTTGAGTTGTATGTTTTTGGTTTAGGGTTTAGTGTTTTTGCCTTATGGTCTAGGGTTTAAGGTTTTGAGTTGTAGGTTTTCAGTGAGGGCTTAGGGTATAGGGTTTAGGAGTTAGGGTTTATGGTTTAGGGTTTGGAGTTTAGGGTTTAGGGTTTAGGATTTAGAGTTTAGTGTTTACGGTTTAGGGTTTAGGGTTTTATTGGTATGTTTTAAAGTTTAGGATTTAGGGTTTAGGATTTAGTGTTTAGTATTTTGGTTTAGGGTTTTGGATTAGGATTAGGGTTTAGGGCTTAGGGTTTAGACTTTAGCATTTAGTGTTTAGGAGTTAAGGTTTAGGTTTTACAGTTTAAGGTTTAGGGTTTAGTATTTAGGGTTTAGGGTTTGGAGTTGTAGGTTTAAGATGGTTTATTATTTAGAGTTTAAGGTTTAGTGTTTAGGGTTTAGAGCTTTGGGTATGGAGTTGTAGGTTTAAGGTTTAGGGTTTATGATTTATGGTTTATGGTTTTTTTTTTTTTGTTTTTTTTTTTGGTAATTTGAACGACCCTTGGGGGGGTCAGGGGCCTAGCAACACCCCCAGGGCTTAGCATAAATAAAATTCAATAAATACAAGGAGTGGGAAATAAACCTTACCTCCGATCCTAGGTGGGTCCGAAGTTGACTTACCCAAAGGTTAGTCAACTCGTTCCCACACTAAAGCAATGAGGAAAACCTAGCACTAAGCACCTAAGAAGAGGACTCCTCTCCGTACGAAGAAACTAGGAAAGCATAAATAAGGGAGACTCTCCCTTTACAAGGAAGAATAAAAAAAACTAAGTCTAACTATACCTACCAAGGATGAAACTATACCTGTCAAGTCAAGGAGGCTTTTTAATCCTTTTCAACTTCTTCCTTCTGAAACTTTGATGCCCCATTTTCTCAAGAATATAGCTACCTCTTGCTACACTAGGCAATTAAGTGTATGTGTAGTAGTGTTGGACAATATCATGCTTATGACTTTGTTTGGATAGGAAGTCTACCGTACTGTTGGCCTCTCTATAGGTATGAACACATTGAAAGGATTCATATTGGTTGACAAACCTATGCAATTCCTGTACAAAGCATTGGATTTTCCATGGAGCAATGGAAGTCTGTAGTAACCATCTTGTAAGAAGTTCTGAATCCACTCAGGAATAAGATTATTGTACCCATGTTGGATGCACCAACGCAGACCATTACTGGCAGCTTGTACTTCTGCCTGATTATTGGTCCCTACACCAAGAGGTATAGCAAAGACATATATCATATCTCCCTTGTCATTTCACAGAATTTTGCCCCCTCCAATCTTCCCGGGATTGTGCAAAGCACTACCATCTGTATTCAACTTATATTTCTTCGAGGAGGGGGTTTTCCAGATTACGAAAGTGATTCTAGTTTCATGTTTACATTTTTCAATCAGGTCGACCACTTCTTTCCATTTAGCAGGCCACTGGATGTAAGGAAAGTTGGAATTTAGAAGGTATAGAATGTCCTTAAGAATCATGTACTTGACTCGGCTACTGTTGGATTTCTTATCCCTATATTTGGCTAAGCATCTATTTTTCCATATATTCCAGCAGACCACTATCGGGACTGTCTGAGTAAGTCTTATGAGCTTCATTTTTTCCTTGTATCTCCCACCAATTTAGAAGTCTGTTACTCAAACAGGTCTGCTGGGGATTGGCTCCAATGGTACTTGAAAAGTATTTCCATATGTGGGCTGCAAAAGGCCCCTCATTGAAGATGTGATCAATATCATCCCACCCTTGTTTGATACAGCAGGAACACTGCACAGGCTCCACCCCAAAATTTGCAAGATTTTCATTGGTTGGTAACTTATATCTCAAAACCCTCCAAACAAGAAAAGAAATCTTGAAAGGTACCTTCTTATGCAAAATATGGCTGCTGATAGCTTCTGGATTCCTTCTGTGTCTGCAGATTTCCTAGGCTGATGCACATGAGAAGGTTCCATCCTCAGTAGGCTTCCAAATTGTTGTGTCTTTCACTCCTTGTTGTTGTTGAATTTTGATGCTCAATATATGAGGAATGAGCAGTGGAGGAACCTGCTGCCTCATTTTCTTTCATTCCATTACCCATTGATAAGAAAATGAGCAATGGTGGCATTATTAAGGCTAGAAATATCCCTGTTATACTTAGCTAGTGCACCCTTTCCTAGCCAGTCATCCCACCAGAATGAGCAGTTTCCAGAATTAATCTTCCAGGTGGTATGATCTTCAAGTATGCTCTTATTCTTCATCATGTATCTCCATACTAAAGATTGGCCAGTGTCTACTTTCTTTGCAATGGGGTTGGCTCTTTGGAAATATTTGGCTTTGAGGAACTGACCCCACAATGAATATTTAGCCCTGAAGTTCCACCATTGTTTATATTGAAGAGCAGTGCATATATCAGTAAGCTTCCTGATCCCCATACCTCCTTTTGCATAAGGTAGGCTCATGGTTTCAAGAGATGCCCAATGATACTTTCTCTTATCTTGATCTCTACCCTAGAAAAAATCAATAATGGTAGACTCTATGTACTTGATAGTGGTGCTGGGAGGTGAAACTGCAGCCATGGTGTGTATAGACATGGACTGTAGAGCATGTTTTATCAGGCTGATTTTTCCTCCAAAACTGAGGAGTCTAGCCTACCATCCACTAATCTTTTTGGATATTTTCTCAACCAGCTGTGAGTAGTATATGATCCTCTGTCTCCCAATATAAATAGGACATCCGAGGTAGGTAATAGGACTATCCTTTTTAGAGAAACCAGTCACCTCCTAAATAGTGTCTATGTTCTGAGAGGTGTTGTTAGGGATTATAAAGTGGCTCTTTTCTTTGTTAAGAAGCTGACCTGAAGTGTGTTCATATTCCTCCAAGGTATTCATGATTAGTACATAGACTGTCTATCAGTAGAAGTAAAGATAATCACATCATCAACAAATCTAAGTTGATTAACCTGAGGACCTTTGTGCTCCATGTTAAAGCCTTTATATAAAGGGTTCTGATGAATAAGATTAAGCCTTCCTGAAAGAGCCTCATCACCTAAAATAAATAGGGTCGGGGATAAAGGATCACCTTGTTTAAGGCCTCTAGTTGAGTGAAAGAATCTATGTCTTTGGCCATTGATAATAATAGAGTATCAATTGTTGCTCATAATTCTCCAGATCATATCAATGAAGAGTTCCCCAAAGACAAATCTTCTCAGAACCAGACAAGTGAATGACCAAGAAACTCTACATAGGCCTTGGTCATATCCAGTTTGACCACAACATTGTCTCCAAGTTCGGGTTTCTTGATGCCATGAGTGATCTCTTGTGCAAGCATGATGTTCTCTGAGATGTTTGTCCCTCTTACAAACACTGATTAATTACCAGAGATGAGAAGAGGAATAATATCTGCCAGCCTCACACTTCAGATTTTGGAAATAATGATAGGCCTGAGGTACTTGAACTTGTTAGGCTGTTCAGTTTTAGGGAGCAACACTAGGCATGCATGTGTCATAAATTTAGGCATACTATTTCCACCAAAGAAGGATTGCACACCAGCTAGAAGATTTTCTTTGATGATATTCCAGCAAGCTTGGTAGAACTTGCCCCCTATACCATCAGGACCTGGTGCTGCATTTGGGTTCATGGCAAACACCACCTGTCTGAACTCCTCCATTGTAGGCATTTCCTGCAACTTTTTATTATGTTCAGTTGTCACCAAGGAAGGTAAGTGTTGGAGCATTCTTTCATCTATTCTGCAATTCTGTCCAGTAAACATCTCCTCAAAGTACTTACAAGGTACCTGAGCAATCTTGTCATCCCCTTGTATCCAAGTATCATTGTCTGTACAAATCTTTTGTAGGAATAGTCTTCTTCTTCGACCCCTCATCAAGGCATGAAAATATTTGGTGTTGGCATCCCCTTCTTTAAACCATTGAAGTTGAGTCTTTTGTTTAAGAATAGACTCTTCCAACTTCAAATATCTGATGTAGTTGGCATTAAGGAGATGTAGTTGTTGTCTGAGGGCTTCAGTGTTATTAGTAATCAGATCTTCTTTATTTTTCCTTATGGTTTCTTCAAACTCCTTCACTTTAGCATAGATCTATCCATATTCTCTCTTTGACCAGCTACTAAGAGTTAATGTTAACCTCTTCATTTTCTGGTTAAGTTGCTACATGGGGTCACCTGTGACCTCGCTGTCCCAGCACTTTTGAATTGTCTCCATGAAGGTAGCATTTTCAACACATCAATGAAGGAATTTGAAGTATTTGGTATGTTTTTCACTCTTTTGTACCATTTCCAGTAAAAGGGGGGTTGTGATCAGATCCAGCAGAAGAAAGATGTTCAATACTATTTTGAGGCATGACTTCCAGCCATTTATCATTAACCATAGCTCTATCTAACCTCTTCCAAAATCTAGCATGTGCAGCCCTCTAATTACACCAAGTGAAAGAAATTCCTGAATATCCCAGATCAATCAGGCCACAAGCCTCAATCACACCTATAAACTCAAGGCTCTTGTTCATGTTATAAGGCATTCCCCCAATCTTCTCCTCTGAATTAGTAATAACATTGAAATCTCCAATAGTGCACCAAGGTATATCTCTGCTAGCAAAGTGCAATAATCTGTCCCATAAGGGCCTCCTCAAGTGCTCCTTACATTTAGCATAAATAAGGGACACCATGAATCTTTCACTAAGCTCAGAATGCTTGAACTCTCCTGTGATGTGCAGCTCTCCATTCTTATGGATATTTCCAGTAATTTCAGTAGACTATAAAAACCAAATCTTCCCATTAGGATTACTGACATCCTGATCCATCTGCAGCTGAATTCTCACAGTGTCAAGATGAGAGCTGTCTGCAAAGGGTTCAAGGATGGCAATCATAGACAATTGGTGAATCTTTTTGAGAGTTTGTAGTTTTTCAAGAGAGCTTGGGGTATTAATAATCTTGGCATTCCAACAGATGGCTTTAATCATTAAAAACCTTTAGATTTAGACCTAGTGATGGGTCTGCTAGAATTAACAGAGGTGCTGATGGTAGCTTGCTGTCTGATCTGCCTGCTTTGTTTCCTACCTCTTAGGGATAAATCTTGTTGTTCTGTCAGCTCTTGAACCTCTGCTGGACATTCATCATGAAAGGTGGATCCAAAGGCTCTAATAAGTTGGTTACTAACTTCTTTTTCCTCTAAATCATAATCATCCGTCGATTGATTGTCTGGGTCAAGTTCATCTTCTAAATTCAAGGCCCCATAATCATCTTGTATTGGCCTACCCTTGTTACTCTTGTTAACTTGTTCCTTAGACTGTTGGCCCTTATCAGTTGCTCTAAGATCATGTTCTTTTTGTTGCCTCTTTTTAATAGCATCTCTTTTCTTTTTTCTCAGTCTTTCTCATGATTTATTATTAGTCCTGGTGTTTTGTTTTTCTGTTGTAAACCTCATTTCATTTTCTTCTTGTATTTCTTGTTGGCCAGCTTTGTCTTGGATGGATAGAGGGGTAGCAGGGGCTCTAAATTCACTACTAGGGTCTCTATCCACAACCTCATGCATAACATGAGTCAATTCCCTTCCCCCTTTGGATACCCCATCTTGCATATTAGTATGGGTCTTTTGTGCCCTCCCATCCATACCTCCAACATCTTCTTCATCAACATCAATAACAACATTGAAAGAGTATTTAGGGGTGAGAGAATATAGTCAATACCTGTGATTTTGTAGGTTTTTGTGGCTACTGTTTGTTCATTTTGTAGAGTATTTTTGTTGTGAGACTTTAGAGTGGATGGGCCATTATTTGACCATTGTATGGAAAGGTTTTCCTGGCCAGCTGTCCTATTGCTATTACCTTCCTCAACATTGTTCATAACTTGAGATTCCTGGATTTCTAAGTTAGTATATTTAATATAAGTATGGAATGTAGATAGTATACCTGTTTATGTTGGCTCCTGTTGTTTGCTTTCCTTTTAGCTTTTGTGTTGGGGTGAAACAGGTCTCCAAATAGTCTTGCGATTGGATTGTTCCTCGCTCCTGTTCTGCTTCTTTTTTTGAGTCTGCCAGTGTTCTTCCTGGTTACTTGTACGTTGTTCCTACAGGTCTTGTAAGTGTGAAGTTGAGTCATGTTGTTGACTTGTAGTTTGGATTTTCCCTTGATCTTGGCTCTTTGCAGATACTTGTTGTTGAGTTGGTTGTCTAATGCTTGGCTCAGGCTTGTCCCTGTCTTGTGCCTGAATGATGCTAGTGCCTTCTGTCTCTTGCTCAAGTTTTCCTTTGTTCTTTTTCTCTGCCGCCTTTTCTTTCCTTTTCCTGTAGTCTTCATCCCTCCTCTTAATAGTGCACACATTGTCCATATGCCCTTGGTGTTTACAATACATACAGTAGTCAGGGATTCCTTTATATTGGATTCTTTTCCACCTTCCTTTGTTGGGGTCAGAATTCTTAAAGCCTATCCAGATATGTGGGGGTCTTTCCTTGGTGAGATCAACTAGGATCTTTACTCTGGCCATACTTCCTCTAGTCTTTTGACAGGATGGAGAATCAAGGTACAGAACTTTACCAATTGAGCTCAAAACTGTCATCAGCAAGACCTTATTATAACAGTGCCAAGGGAGTTCTGGTAAAGCTACCCATATAGGAAATATAGGGGTCTTTTCTTCAGGTGTAAAATCAGGAGTCCAAGTTCGAATTCTCATTAATTGACCTTTAATTTTCATCTTTTGTTTAGTCCAAACCATAATATAATCAAACTTACTATCAAGATTGATATACACATGTCTAGCATTAAAATGAGTTATTTTCACCCCTCCAGTAAGCTGAGTTTGAAGCGTGAAGATTTTTCTAATAATCTCCATTTTAGGCATAGTGTTGGTGAACTTGCCTACTAATGTATGCTTGCAGCTTTCAGCCAGTTTAACATTATAATCATTCTTGTCTAACAACACAATAGGCAGTCCCTGTCTTGTGGTGTGTAAGGGGCTATCCAGAACTATAGGTATTTCATTCTTAGACTGATTATATCTTAGACGAGCATCAAACGACTCAACAATAGTGAAAGGAGCAGGTTCAAGAATTGTTCCCTGTTTGTTAGAGTTCTGAGCCTGACCTTGTTGTTGACTGTTAGGCTGTTTACCATTGTCCTGAGATATATTGTTGTTCTACTGATGTTCCTTTTTCTTACTTCTCTGATCATTGAACTTATATCTAGTATAGTTGTTGGAGATCTTAGGAAAGTTGTTCTGATACTCCGTGTGGCCTCTATTGTTATCTAGCTGCATTCTAGTATTTTCACCCTGTTGGTTTGTGTTAATGATCTGATCCTTTGATCCTTCTTTATCTTTATGACCCTGCTGGTTGGCCTGTTTGAAAGTTACAGCTATTCTAATGGTTTGCTCATTTACCACATTGTGTAAATTAGCATCATTGTTAGTCATATCAATTTGCAAGACATTTCTGTTAGTGGACTGACCTTTTTGTGTTTCCTTGCCCATAGCTAGGTGTGTTTGCCTTGTTTGCTCAACTTGTTGTTGTTTTTGCCCAGATTTCTCTACCTCATTGCCTTGGTTAGTATCCTGCATCACATATGAAATAGAGGCTGGTGTTATATTTATCAGATTATCCTTAATTCCAAAGGAAAAATTCGAAGATTGAGTCTCTTTCGAGGCTTTTTCTGAAGCCATCAAGCTGTTGTTCTGATTTTTGGCATTTTATTCCTCCATTTTCTTTTGCATTGACTTTGCTTCCTCCTGCATAATTGATTTCTCATCTGGATGGACTACATCCATTTGATTATGGTAGCCTGCAGGTGTAGCAAGGATTGACTCATTCCTATCCATTTGGCTTAGTTCCTTGCTCATGTTCATCATTTGGTCATTAACTTGGTTCGATTGATTGTTGTAGTTGTTTCTTCCACTCCCACTGTTGTAACTGTCTAAGAAATAATTATCCATAGGTGTAGATAAGATAACGGGACCAGTTTTTCCATTAACTCAGGCGTTTTGAGTTTCAACTTCGTCGAAGTTCTCCCCGCCGGTGATTCCACCATCCATTTTGGTTGAAATTTCTGTCGGTTGAACCTCAATATCATGAGAGTAACCCCCAGTAGCTGAAGTTTCTCGAAATTTGCTCGATGTAGCTCAAATTGGATGGCACAATTTCGGTGATTTACTCGCACTCGCCTCCTCACGATTTCTATCAATTTAGATGGTAAAATCAGCTGGATTTTTAGTATTTTGTGCATCTAGATTAGATGAATCCATATCTGTAATCCCTTTTCCACGAATTAAAAAACCGTTCCTGGGGAAATAATTTTTCGAGTCCTTCCAGCTCTTGAACCAAAATCGTAGTGTTGATTGCATCAGTGTTATGCAAATTCGTGAAGCTATGGGGCTGAATTAGAGAGAGTGGCCAGATGGGATTTATTGCTCTCACTCCGGCGCTCCATTTGAGTTTCGTTTGGTGATCCGGGGAGCTCTGCCAGCGTCTCACGTGCCATTCCGATAGTGCATGTCAAGTTGAACAAAGTAGCCGTTGTAGGCTATCTTTTAAGAGAAAATTTTTGAGACTAGAGAGATTAGGATTTATGGTTTAGGCTTTAGTGTTTAGGGTGTTGTATTTAATGTTTGGATTTAGGGTTTAGGGTTTAGGATTATGGTTAGGGTTTAACATTTAGAGTTTAGGATTTAGGGTTTAGGGATTAGGGTTTAGGTTTAGGGTAAAGGGTTTAGGGTTTAGGATTTAGGGCTTAGGGTTTAGAGTGTAGGGTTTAGTGTTTTGGAATTAGGGTTTAAGGTTTAGTCTTTAGGGTTTAGAGTGTAGGGTTTAGTGTTTTGGATTTAGGGTTTAAGGTTTAGTCTTTAGGGTTTAGGATTAAGGGTTTAGAGTTTAAGGTTTATGGTTAAGGGTTAATGGTTTAGGTATTAGGTTTTAGGATTTAGGGTTTTAGGTTTAGGGTTTAGGGTTGGGATTTAAGGTTTAAGCTTTTAGTATTTAGGGTTTAGATTTTAGGGTTTAGAGTTTCCCTTTGTAGATTTGGGGTATAGGGGTTAGGATTTAGGGTTTAGGATTTAGAGTTTATGGTATATGGTTTAAGGCTTTGGTTTTAGAATATAATTTTTAGGCTTAAGAGTTTAGGATTTAGGATTTAGGATTTAGGGTTTCGGGTTTGGAGTAGTAGGTAGAACGTTTAGGGTTTAGGGTTTAGGGTTTAGGATTTAGGGTTTTGTATTTAGGGTTTACAGTTTAGGGCTTAAAATTTGGATTTATGGTTTAATATTTAGAGTTTAGGATTTAGGGTTTAGGGTTTAACATTAAGAGTTTAGGATTTAGGGTTTAGGATTTATGGTGTAGGATTTAGGGTTTAGAGTTTAGTGTTTATGGTAAAGGGTTTCAGGTTTAGCTATTCAGTTATAAGGTTTAGTGTTTACGGTTTAGGGTTGAGGAATAGGGTTTTGGGTTTTTGGTTTTTAGGCTTAGCGTTTAGGGTTTGTTGTTTATGTTTTATGATTTATGGTTTAGGGTTTAGGATTTTGTGTTTAGGTTTAGGGTTTAGAGTTAAGGGTTTAGGGTTTATGGTTTTAAGTTGTAGGTTTTGGGTTTAGGGTTTAGGTTATAAGGTTAAGGGTTTAGAATATGGATTAAGTCTTTGGGGTTTAGTTTTAGAGTTAGTGTTTAGGGTTAAGATTTTAGCATTTAGGGTTTGGAGTTTTAGGATTTAGGGTTTTGGGTTTAAGATTTACAATTTATGGTTGAAGGTTTAAGGTTTATATTTAGAGTTTATAGTTTAAGGTTTAGGGTTTAGGTTTTAGGATTTAAGGTTGAAGGTTTAGGGTTCAGGGTTTAGGGTTTCGATTTAGGGTTTAGGATTTACGGTTTAGGGTTTAGGGTTTAGAGTTTAGAGTTTAGCATTTTTGATCAAGGGTTTATGATTTAGGTTTTAGGGTTTTGGGTTTTGTGTTTAGGGTTTAGTATTTGGGGTTAAGATTTAGGGTTTAGTGTTTAGGGTTTAGGGTTAGGGTTTAGTGTTTATAGTTGAGTTTAGGGTTTTTGGTTAAGGGTTTAGGTTTTTGGGTTTAGGGTTTTGTGTTTTGGGTTCGAGTAGTAGGTTTAGGGTTAAGTGTATAGGGTTTAGCATTTAGGGTTTTTAATTTAGGTTTTAGAGTTTTAGGGTTTTGAATCTAGGTTTTAGAGTTTTAGGGTTTCGAGTTGTAGGTTTAGGTTTTAGGGGTTAGGATTTAGGTTTTAGGGTTTAGAATTTTGTGTTTAGGGTTTGGAATTTTGGGTTTAGTGTTTAGTGTTTAGCATTTCGAGATTAGGATTTAGGGTTTAGGATTTTGAGTTGTAGGTTTAGGATTTAGGGTTAAGGGTTTTGGGTGTATGGTTTAGGTTTTATGGTTTAGCATTTAGGGTTTAGGGTTTACTATTTAAAGTTTAAGGTTTAGAGTTAAGGATTTAGATTTAGGGTTTAAGGTTTAGGGTTTAGAGTTTTGATTTAGGGTTTAGGATTAGGGTGGGTTAAGGTTTAATGTTTAAGGCTTAGGGTTTAACATTTAAGGCTTAGGGTTTATGGCTTTGGGTTTAGGGTGAAGGGTCTAGAGTTAACGTTTAGGGTTTAGGGTTTAGGGTTTAGGCTTTAGTGTTTAGGGTTTAAGGTTTGGAGTTTTGTATTTAGGGTTTTGGGTTTAGGAGTTAAACTTTGGATTTAGGGTTTAGGGTTAAGGGTTTAACATTTAGAGTTGAGGATTTAGGGTTTAAGGTTTTACATTTTGTGTTTAGGATTTAGGGATTAGGGTTTAGTTTGTAGGGTGTAGGGTTTAGGATTTAGGGTTTAGTGTTTAGGGCTTATGGTTATGGGTTTAGGGTTTAGGTATTAGGTTTTAGGTTTTAGGGTTTTGGGTTTAGTGTTTAGGGTTTAGGGTTTAAGGTGAGGATTTATGGTTTTGTGTTTAAGATTTAGTGTTTGGACTTACAGGTTTAGGGTTTAGTGGTTAGGATTTAGGGTTTAGGGTTTAAGGTGAGGATTTATGGTTTTGTGTTTAAGATTTAGTGTTTGGACTTACAGGTTTAGGGTTTAGTGGTTAGGATTTAGGGTTTAGGGTTTAGAGTTTAGGGTTTAGGGTTTAGGGTATAGGATTTGGGATTTAGGGTTTAGGGTTTAGAGTTTAGGGTTTAGGGTTTTGGATTTAGGATTTAGAGTTTAGAGTTTAGGGTTTATTGTTTAGTGTTTAGTGTTTAATTTTTTGAATTTAGGATTTAAGGTTTAGGGTTCAAGATTTAGGGTTTAAAGAATTGATTTAGGGTTTAGAATTAGGGTTAGGGTTTAGGATTTAGGGTTTAGTGTTTAGGCTGTAGGCTTTAAATATTTTGTCTAGGGTTTAAAATTTTGGTTTCTATTTTAGGGTTTAGGATTAGGGTTAGGGTTGAGAGTTTAGGGTTTAACATTTATAGTTTTGAATTTAGGGTTTAGGCTTTAGTGTTTTGGGTTTAGGGTCCAAAATTTAGAGTTTAGGATTTTGTGTTTAGGGTTTAGGTTTTAGGGTTTAGGCTTTAGTATTTAGGGTTAGGGTTTAGGGTTTAGGATTTAGTGCTTAGGGATTAGGGTTTAGGTTTTTGGGTTTAGGGTTTATTGTTTAGGGCTTAGGGCTTAGGGTTTAGGGTTTAGGGTTTTGGTTTAGGGCTTAGAGTTTATTGTTTATGGTTTATGGTTTATCGTTTAGTGTTTAGGGTTTGAAGTTTTAGGTTTAAGGTTTGAAATTTTAGGTTTAAGGTTTAGGGTTTATGCTTTATGCTTTAGGCTTAAGGGTTTAGGGTTTATTGTTTATGGTTTTAGGTTTAGAATTACGGCCTTAATGTTTATGGTTTAAGGTTTAGAGTTTTGGATAAGGGTTTAGGTTTTAAGGTTTAAAGTTTGGATTTAGGGTTTAGGGTTTAGGATTTGGGTTAGGGTTTAACATTTAAAGTTTAGGATTTAGGGTTTAGGGTTTAGGGTTAAGGAGTTAGGGTTTGGATATAGGGTTTAGGTATTAGTATTTAGGATTTAGTGTTTAATTTATAGGGTTAAGGGTTTAGGATTTAGGTTTAAGGTTTAGGGTTTGTGGTTAAGGGTTAAGCATTTAGGTATTAGGTTTTAGGGT
Source organism: Solanum bulbocastanum (assembly GCA_037074985.1). NCBI lineage: Eukaryota > Viridiplantae > Streptophyta > Magnoliopsida > Solanales > Solanaceae > Solanum > Solanum bulbocastanum. The sequence goes on along the minus strand of CM073604.1, from coordinate 22,251,018 downwards.
TTAGGGTTTAGGGATTAGGTTTAGGGTTTAGGGTTTAGGGGTTCGGATTTAGGTTTTAGTGTTTAGATATTTTGGTTTAGGGTTTAGGGTTTAGGTTATATATTTAGGGTTTAGGCTTGAGAGTTTAGGGTTTAAGGTTTTGGGTTTCGTGTTATAGGATTTGGGTTTAGGGTTAGGGCTTACGGTTTAAGATTTAGGGTTTAGGGTTTAGGGTTTAGAATGTGGGTTTATGATTTAGGGTTTATGGCTTATGGTCTAGGGTTTAGGGTTTCATGTATAGGATTTGGGATTTAGTGTTTATGGTTTAGGGTTTAGGGTTTAGTGTTTATTGTTTAGAGTTTAGGTTTTATGATTTAGGTGTTGTGATTTAGGGTTTGTAGTTTAGGGTTTAGGGTTTAATGTTTAAGCTATGATGTTTAGGGTTTAGGGTTTAGGGTTTAGGTTTTAAGGTTTACGATTTAGAGTTATGATTTAGGGTTTAGGATTAGGGCTATGGTTTAGGGTTTAAGGTTAGGGTTTAGGGTTTAGGGTTTATGTATAGATGTTAGGGTTCAGAGTTTAGAGTTTAGGGTTTAGATTTGAAGGTTTTGGGTTTAGGGTTTAGGGTTTAGGTTTTGGAGTTATAGGTTTAAGGTTTAGGGTTTAGCATTTAGTGTTTAGGGTTTAGCGTTTAGTATTTAGGGTTTAGGTTTTAGAGTTTAGTGTTTTGTGTTATAGATTTAGGATTTATGGGTTAGGATTTAGGGTTTAGGGTTTAGAGTTTAGTATTTAGGGTTTAGTGTTTAGTGTTTAGGTTTTAGGGTTTAGGATTTTGAGTTGTAGGGTTTGGGTTTAGAGTTTAGGGTTTATGATTTAGGGTTTAGGTGTTAGGGTTTAGGGTTTAGGGTTTAGTGTTTATTGTTTAAGGTTTAGAGTTTAGGTTTTAGGGTTTAAGATTTAAGGTTTAGGGTTTAGAGTTTAGGATTTAGGGTTTAAGTTTTACAGTTTAGGGTTTAGAGTTTTGATTGAGGGTTTAGGATTAGGGTTTTTTTTTTTCTATTTGAACGAACCTTGAGGGGGTCAGGGCCTTAGCAACCCCCCTGGCCTTAGCATATATAGATATCAACTAATACAAGGAGTGTGACATTAACTGACCTCCGATCCTAAGTGGTTCCGCCTTCAACTGACCTACAAAGGATAGTGAACTCTTTGGCATACTAAAAAAAGAAAAAAAGAAAACCTAGCGCTAAGCATCTAAGGAGAGGACTCCTCTCGATACAAAGATACTAGGAAAACATAAATAACGGAGACTCTCCCCTTACAAGGAAAGAATAATTAAAAACGACCTAATCAAAATCTATACCTGTCTAGGACTAAGTATTGTTGACAAGGGTAAAGGCAAAAATAAAGAGAACAAGTCAGGGAGGCTTTTTAATCCTTTTCAATCTCTTCCTTCTAAAACATTGAACTCCCATTTTCTCAAGAATACAGCTACCTCTTGCTATATTAGGTAATTGAGTATAACTGTAGTAGTATTGGATAATATCTTGCCTATGACTTTGTTTGGAAAGGAAGTCAGCAGTACTGTTAGAATTTTTGTAAGTATGGACATATTGAAAAAGTTTACATTGGTTGACAAGCATTTGAAGCTCCTGTACAAACCTTTGCATTCTCCAACGGGGGATGGAGGTCTGTAATAACCACCTACTTAAGAGTTCTGAATCCACTTCAAGAATAATGTTATTGCTCCCATGTTGAATGCACCAATGTAGACCATAACTGGAAGCTTGTACTTCTGCCTGATTATTGGTCCCTTCACCAAGAGGTATTGCAAATACATATATCATATCTCCATGTCCATTTCTCAGATTGCCACCACCTCCAATCTTCCCCGGATTGTGCAACGCACTACCATCAGTGTTCAGCCCTATAACTATTGGTAGGGGGTGTTTTCCAAATTACCTAAGTGACTCTAACTTCATGCTTACAGTTTTCAATCATGTCGACCAGTTCTGACCAATTTATAGGCCACTGAATGTAAGGAAAATTGGATTTAAGTAAATATAAGATGTCCTTGAAGATCATGTACTTGACTCTGCTGCTATTGGATTTCCTATCCCCATATTTCGCTGAGCATCTATTCTTCCATAGGTTCCAACATATCACTATAGGAACTGTCTGGATAAGGTTTATTTTTTCCTTGTATCTCCCACCAATTTAATAATTTGTTACTTAAATAAGTCTACTGGGAAGTAACCCCCATAGTACTTGAAAAGTATTTCCAGATATGAGCTGTAAAAGGTCCTTCATTGAAGATGTGATCTACATCATCCCACCTTTGTTTGATACAGCAGAAGCACTTCGCAAGCTCCACCCCAAAGTTTGCTAGATTTTCATTGCTAGGTAGCTTATATCTTAAGGCTCTCCAAACGAGAAAGGAAATCTTGAAAGGTATCTTCTTATGCCAAATCTGGTTGCTGATTACTTATGTATTCTTCCTATGCCTACAGATTTTCCAGGATGAAGCACAACAGAAAATTCCAGCATCTGTAGCCTTCCAAATTGTTGTGTCTTTTACTCATTGTTTGTATTGAAATATGATGCTCAAAATATGAGAAATTAGCAGTAGATAAACCTGCTGTCTCATTTTTCTTTCATTCAATTCTCCATTGATAAGAAAGTGAGCAATGGTGGCATTGTTAAGGCTGGAAATATTTATGGTATGATTAGCTAGTGCACCCCTTCCTAGCCAATCATCCCACCAAAAAGAGCAACTTCTAAAATTATTTTTCCATGTGATATGATCCTCAAGTATGTTCTTGTTCTTCATCATATATCTCCACATTAGATATTGACCTGTATCTACTTTCTTTGCAACTGGGTTAGCTCTCGGACAATATTTAGATTTGAGAAATTGACCCTAAAGTGAAGATTTAGCCCTGAAATTCCACCATTGTTTATATTGAAGAGTAGTACATATATCTGTGAGCCTTCTAATCCCCACACCTCTTTCTGCATAAGGCAGGCTCATGGTTTCAAGAGATGCCCAATGATACTTTCTCTTGTCCTAATCTCTTCCCCAAAAAAATTTAGCAATGATAGACTCTATGTACTTTATAGTAGTATTGCGGGGTGAAACTGCAACCATAGTGTGTATGGGTATGGACTGTAAGGCATGTTTTATCAGGATGATTTTGCCTCCAAAGCTGAGAAGTCTTGCCTGCCATCCACTTTTTGGATACTTTCTCAACTAGCTGTGAGTAATAGATGATCCTTTGTCTACCAATATAAAGAGGACAAACTAGGTAGGTAATAGGACTGCCCTTTTTAGAGAAACCAGTGACCTCTTGAATGTTGTCTATAATGATCTGAGAGGTGTTACTTGGAATCATAAACTGGCTCTTGTATTTCTTAATAAGCTAATCTGATGTATTTTCATATTCCTCCAAAGTGTTCATGATGAGTTTCATAGAGTGTCTATCAGTGAAGTAAAAATAATCACATCATCAGCAAAACTTAAGTGGTTGATCTGAGGGCCTTTGTGCTCCATGCTAAAACTTCTATACTTAGGATTTTGGTGAATAAGGCTAAGCATTCTTGAAAGAACCTCTACACCTAAAATAAATAGGGCCGGAGATAAAGGATCACCTTGTTTAAGTCCTCTAGTTGAATTAAAGAAGCCATGTATGTGACCATTGATTATAATTGAATACCAATTGTTGCTCATAATTTTCTAGATCATGTCAATAAAGAATTCCCCAAAACCAAAACTTCTCAACACCAGACAAGTGAATGACCAAGATACTCTGTCATATGCTATGGTCATGTCCAGCTTGATCACAACATTGTCTCCTAGTTTGGGTTTCTTGATGCCACGAGTGATTTCTTGTGCAAGCATGATGTTCTGTGTAATGCTCCTTCCTCTTACAAACCCTGATTGATTATCTGAGATGAGAAGTGGAATAACATCTGCCAGTCACAAGCTTAAGAGTTTGGAGATAATCTGATTTGAGAAGTTGCTGAGACTAATAGGCCTAATGTCTTTGAATTTGTAGGCTGTTCAATTTTAAGAAGTAAAACCATGCTTGCATATGACATAATCTTAGGCATACTGTTCCCAAAAAAGAAAGACTGCACAACTGCTAGAAGATTTTCTTTAATGATGTTCCAGCAGGCTTGGTAGAAGTTGCCCCCTATACCATCTGGACCTGGTGCTTAATTTGGGTTCATAGTAAACACCACCTGTCTTAGTTCCTCCATTGTAGGCATTTCCTGTAGTCTTTTATTTTGTTCAGGAGTAACCAAGGAAGGTAAGTGTTGAAGCATTCTTTCATCTATTCTGCAATTTTGGCCAGTAAATATCTCCTCAAAGTAATCACAGGCTGCATGAGCAATCTGGTCATCTCCTTGTATCCATATATCATTGTTTGTATAGATTTTGTGCAGAAATAGTCTTCTTCTTCTTCCCCTCATCAAAGAATGAAAGTATTTGGTGTTGGCATCTCCTTCCTTAAACTATCAAAGTAGAGTCTTCTATTTAAGAATAGATTCTTCTAGCTTCAAATATTTGATGTAGTTGGTATTAATAAGATCTAACTATTGTCTAAGAGCTTGAGTGTTGTTAGTAAGAAGTTCCTCTTCAGTTTTCCCGATGATTTCTTCAAATTCCTTCACTTTAGCATAGATATCTCCATACTCTCTCTTTCACCAGCTACTAAGGGTGGAGGTTAACCTCTTCATTTTTTGATGAAGTTGCCACATGGGGTTACCTGTGACCTCCCTATCCCAGCATTTTTGAACAGTCTGCATGAAGTTATCGTTATCGACCCAGCAATGTAAAAATTTGAAATACTTGATATATCTTTCATTCTTCCTTACCATTTTCAGTAATAGGGGGTTGTGATCAGAGCCAACAGAGGAAAGATGTTCAATAGTAGTTAGAGGCATGACATCAGGACATTTATCATTAACCATAGCTCTATCTAACCTCTTCCAAACTCTATCCTGTGTAGCCTTTTGATTACACCAAGTGAAAGGAATCCCTGTATATCCAAGATCAATCAGTCCACAAGCCTCAATCACACTTATAAACTCAAAGCTTTTGTTCATGTTATAAGGCATTACCCTAGTCTTCTCCTCTGTATTTGTAATAACATTGAAGTCTCTAATGGTATACCAAGGGATATCTCTGCTAGAAAAGTGCAGTAATCTATCCCATAAAGGTCTCCTCATATGTTCCTTACATTTTGCATAGATAAAGGACACCATAAACCTCTTATTAATATCAGAGTGCTTGAATTCTCCTGTGATGTGCTATTCACTATTCTTTTGTATATTAGCGATGATTTCATTAGACCATAACAACCAAATCTTCCCATTAGGATTATTGACAGCATGGTCCATTTGAAGTTGAATTCTCACAGTGTTGAGATGAGAATTGTCTGCAAAGGGTTCAAGGATGGCAATCATAGACAATTGATGTATTTTCTTGAGAGTTGGAGTCTTTCTATAGAACTTTGGGTATTGATACTCCTACCATTCCAACAAATGGCTTTAATCATTAAAAACCTTTAGATTTGGACCTAGTGATGGGTCTGCTAGAAGTAGCAGAAGTGCTGATGGTAGCCTGCTGTCTGATTTGTCTATTTTGTTTCCTGCCTCTTGGGCATAAACCTTGTTGTTCTGTCAATTCCTAAGCCTCTGCTGGACATTAATCATGAAAGGTTGATCCAAAAGCTCTAATGAGATGATTACTAACTTCTTCTTCCTCTAAATCATCTTCATCAATGGATTGATTGTCAGGATCTAACTCATCTTCTGAATTCAAAGCCTCATAATCATCTTGTATTGGCCAACACTTCTTGATTTGATATAGGGGTAGCAGGGGCTCTATAGTCACTCCTATGGTTTATATCCACAACCTCATGCAGAACATGAGTCAATTCCCTCCTACCTTTTGGATACTCCATCCTGAACATTAGAGTGTATCTCCTGCGCCCTCCCATCCATACCTCCAACAACTTCATCATCAACATTAATAACAACATTGTCAAGGGATTTGGGGGATGGAAGTATAGAGTCAATACCAGTGATTTTGTTGGTTTTGGTGGCTACAACCTATTTATTTTGGTCATCAAGTCAAAGAAGCCTTTCCATACAAGGGTTTAGGGTTTAGGGTTTAGGGTTTAAGGTTTAAGGTTTATGGTTAGGGTTTAGGGTTTAGGGTTTAGGGTTTAAGGTTTAAGGTTTAGAGTTTAGGGTTTAGATTTTAGGTTTAGGGTTTAGTGTTTAATGTTTAGGTTTTAAGGTTTACAGTTTGGAGTTGTAGGTTTAAGGTATAGGGTTTAGGTTTTAGCATTTAGTATTTTGGGTTTAGGTTTTAGAGTTTAGGGTTTTGAGTTGTGGGTTAAGGGTTTAGGGGTTAGGATTTAGGGTTTAGGGTTTAGATTTTATGTATAGGGTTTAAGGTATAGGGTTTAAGATTTTTGATTTAGTGTTTAGGGTTTAGGGTTTAGAATTTCAAGTTCTATCTTTTAGGTTTAGGGTTTAGGGTTTATGATTTAGGGTTGAGGGTTTAGGGTTTAGCATTTAGGGTTTAAGGTTTAGAGTTTAGGATTTAGGGTTTAAGGATTAAGGTACAGGATTTACAATTTTGATTTAGGGTTAGGGTTTAAGGTTTAGGATTAGGATTAGTGTTTAGGGTTTATGGTTTAGTGTTTAGTGTCTACAGTCTAGGGCTTAGGGCATAGGGTTTATGGTTCTAGGGTTTGGGGTTTAGTGTTTAGTGTTTAGGGTCTAAGTTTTAGAGAATAGGATTATGGGTTTAATATTTAGATTTTAGAGTTTAGTATTTAGGGTTTAGGTTTTAAGGTTTAGGGTTTAGATTTATGATTTAGGGTTTAGGATTGCACTTATGGTTTAGGATGTAGGGTTTAGGCTTTAGGGTTTAGAGTTTAGCTTTTAGAGTTTAGGCTTTTGATTTTAGGGTTGAGGGTTTAGGGTTTAATGTTGACGATTTAGGGTTTAGGGTCTGGCGATGTAGGTTTAAAGTTTAAGGATTTGGGCTTTGCGTTTAGGGTTTATGGTTTAGGTTTTAGAGTTTAGGGTTTAGGGGTTAGTATCTAGGGTTTAGTGTTCAGAGTTTATAATTTAGGGCTTAGGATTTATGGTTTAGTGATTAGTGTTTACGGTTTAGGGTTTAGGATTTCAAGTAGTATGTTTTGGGTTTAGGGTTTATTATTTTATGTTTAGAGTTTAGGATTTAGGGTTTAAGGTTTAAGGTTTAGGGTTTAGAGTTTTGATTTAGGGTTTAGGGCTAAGGGTTTAGTATAGGGGTAAGGGTTTATGGTTTAGGATTTAGGGTTTAGAGTTTAGCATTTATGGTTTAGGGTGAGGGATTAGGGTATAGGATTTGGGGTTTAGTTTTTAGGGTCTATAGTCTAGTGGTTAGGGTTTAGGGTTTAGGGTTTAGTGCTTAGGGTTTAGGGTTTAGGATTTAGGGTTTATGGTTTATGGTTTAGGGTTTTGGGTTTTGGGTTTTGGGTTTTAGGTTTAGGGTTTAGGGATTAGGGTTAGGGTTCAGGGTTTTAGATTTAGGGTTTTGTGTTAAGATTTTTTGGTATAGGATTTAGGGTTTAGGTTTTAGAGTTTAGGGTTTAGTGTTTTGGCTTTTGTGTTATAGGATTTGGGTTTAGGGTTAGGGTTTATGGTTTAGGATTTAGGATTTAGGGTTTAGGGTTTATGGTTTATGGTTTAGGGTTTATGGCTTATGGTCTAAGGGTTTTGGGTTTTGAGTTGTAGGTTTTGGGTTTAGGTTTTCGAGTATAGAATTTAGGATTTAGTGTTTATGGTTCATGGTTTGAAGTCTAGGGTTAGGGTTTAGTGTTTAGAGTTTAGGGTTTATGGTTAGGGTTTATGATTTGGTGTTTAGGGTTTAGGGTTTAGGGTTTGATGTATAGGTTATAATGTTTAGGATTTAGTGTTTAGGGTTTAAGGTTTAGGTTCTAGAGTTATGATTTAGAGTTTTGGGTTAGGGTTATCGTTTAGGGTTTAAGTTTTATGTTTAGAGTTTTGGGTTTAGGGTTTAGAGTTTAGCTTTTAGAGTTTACAGTTTAGGGTTTAGATTTTAATGTTTAGGCATTTGGGTTTAATGTTTAGGGTTTAGGGTTTAGGGTTTGGAGTTATAGGTTTAAGGTTTAGGGTTTAGGGTTTAGGGTTTGGAGTTATAGGTTTAAGGTTTAGGGTTTAGCTTTTAGTATTTATGGTTTGGGTTTTAGTGTTTAGGGTTTCATGTTATTTGTTTAGGATTTAGGGTTTAGGGTTTTGGGTTAAGGGTTTAAGGCTTATGTTTATAATTTATGGTTTAGGGTTTATGTTTATAGTTTAGGGTTTAGGTTTTATAGATTAGAGTTTAGGGTTTAGATTTTAGGGTTTAGTGTTTAAGGTTTAGGGTGTGGAGTTATAGGTTTAAGGTTTAGGGTTTAGCATTTAGTGTTTAGGATTTAGCATTTAGTATATAGGGTTTAGGTTTTAGAGTTTAGGGTTTTGTGTAATGGATTTAGGATTTAGGGTTTAGGTTTTAGAGTTCATGATTTAGGGTTTAGTATTTAGTGTTTAGTGTTTAGGGTTTAGGGTTTTGAGTTGTAGCTTTTGGGTTTAGGGTTTAGGGTTTAGGGTTTAAGGTTTAGTGTTTAGGGTTTAATGCTTAGAGTTTAGCATTTAGGTGTTAAGATTTAAGGTTTAGGGTTTAAGGTTTAGAGGTTACGATTTAGGGTTTAAGGTTTAAGGTTTAAAGTTTAGGGTTTAAAGTTTTGATTTAAGGTTTAGGGCTTAGGGTTTAGAATTAGGGTTAGGGTTTAGGGTCTGGCGATGTAGGTTTAAAGTTTAAGGATTTGGGCTTTGCGTTAGGGTTTATTGTTTAGGTTTTAGAGTTTAGGGTTTAGGGGTTAGTATCTAGGGTTTAGTGTTCAGAGTTTACGATTTAGGGCTTAGGATTTATGGTTTAGTGATTAGTGTTTACGGTTTAGGGTTTAGGATTTCAAGTAGTAGGTTTTGGGTTTAGGGTTTATTGTTTTATGTTTAGAGTTTACGATTTAGGGTTTAAGGTTTAAGGTTTAGGGTTTAGAGTTTTGATTTAGGGTTTAGGGCTAAGGGTTTAGTATAGGGGTAAGGGTTTATGGTTTAGGGTTTAGGGTTTAGAGTTTAGCATTTATGGTTTAGGGTGACGGATTAGGGTATAGGATTTGGGGTTTAGTTTTTAGGGTCTATAGTCTAGTGGTTAGGGTTTAGGGTTTAGGTTTTAGTGTTTAGGGTTTAGGGTTTAGGATTTAGGGTTTATGGTTTATGGTTTAGGGTTTTGGGTTTTGGGTTTTGGGTTTAGGGTTTAGGGATTAGGGTTAGGGTTTTGAGTTGTTGGTTTAGGGTTCAGGGGTTTAGATTTAGGGTTTCATGTTTAGATTTTTTGGTATAGGATTTAGGGTTTAGGTTTTAGAATTTAGGGTTTAGTGTTTTGGCTTTTGTGTTATAGGATTTGGGTTTAGGGTTAGGGTTTATGGTTTAGGATTTGGGTTTAGGGTTAGGGTTTATGGTTTAGGATTTAGGATTTAGGGTTTAGGGTTTAGGGTTTAAAATGTAGGGTTTATGGTTTAGGGTTTATGGCTTATGGTCTAAGGGTTTTGGGTTTTGAGTTGTAGGTTTTTGGTTTAGGTTTTTGAGTATAGGATTTAGGATTTAGTGTTTATGGTTTATGGTTTGAAGTCTAGGGTTAGGGTTTAGTGTTTAGAGTTTAGGGTTTATGGTTAGGGTTTATGATTTGGTGTTTAGGGTTTAGGGTTTAAGGTTTAGGGTTTGATGTTTAGGTTATAATGTTTAGGATTTAGTGTTTAGGGTTTAAGGTTTAGGTTCTAGAGTTATGATTTAGAGTTTTGGGTTAGGGTTATCGTTTAGGGTTTAAGTTTTATGTTTAGAGTTTTGGGTTTAGGGTTTAGAGTTTAGCTTTTAGAGTTTACAGTTTAGGGTTTAGATTTTAATGTTTAGGCATTTGGGTTTAATGTTTAGGGTATAGGGTTTAGGGTTTGGAGTTATAGGTTTAAGGTTTAGGGTTTAGGGTTTAGGGTTTGGAGTTATAGGTTTAAGGTTTAGGGTTTAGCTTTTAGTATTTATGGTTTGGGTTTTAGTGTTTAGGGTTTCATGTTATTTGTTTAGGATTTAGGGTTTAGTGTTTTGGGTTAAGGGTTTAAGGTTTATGTTTATAGTTTAGGGTTTAGGGTTTATGTTTATAGTTTAGGGTTTAGGGTTTAGAGTTTAGGTTTTATAGATTAGAGTTTAGGGTTTAGATTTTAGGGTTTAGTGTTTAAGGTTTAGGGTGTGGAGTTATAGGTTTAAGGTTTAGGGTTAAGCATTTAGTGTTTAGGATTTAGCATTTAGTATATAGGGTTTAGGTTTTAGAGTTTAGGGTTTTGTGTAATGGATTTAGGATTTAGGGTTTAGGTTTTAGAGTTCATGATTTAGGGTTTAGTATTTAGTGTTTAGTGTTTAGGGTTTAGGGTTTTGAGTTGTAGCTTTTGGGTTTAGGGTTTAGGGTTTATTATTTAGGGGTTAGGGTTTAGGGTTTAGTGTTTAGGGTTTAATGTTTAGAGTTTAGTATTTAGGTTTTAAGGTTTAAGGTTTAGAGGTTAGGATTTAGGGTTTAAGTTTTAAGGTTTAAAGTTTTGATTTAAGGTTTAGGGCTTAGGGTTTAGGATTAGGGTTAGGGTCTAGGGTTTAGGGTCTAGTGTTTAGAGTTGTTTAGGGTTTAGGATTTAGCGTTTAGTGCTTAGGGTCTATAGTCTAGGGTTTAGGGTTTAGAGTTTATGATTTAGAGTTTAGTAATTAGTTTTTAGTGTTTAGGATTTAGGGTTTACGGTTTAAGATTTTAAGTTGTAGATTTTGGGTTTTGGGTTTAAAGTTTATGATTTAGAATTAAGGGTTCACGGTTTATGATTTAGGGTTTAGTATTATGTGTTTAAGGTTTAGAGTTTAGGATTTAGGGTTTAAGGTTTAAGGTTTAGGGTTTAGAGTTTAAGATTTAGGGTTTAAAGTTTAAGGTTTAGGGTTTAGAGTATTTGTTTAGGGTTTAGGGGCTTAGGATTCAGGATTAGGGTTAGTGTTTAAGCTTTAGGTTTTAGGGTATAGGGTTTAGAGTTTAGCATTTGGGGTTTAGGGTTAGTGTTTAGGGTTTAGGATTTAGGGTTTAGTGATTAGGGTCTATAGTCTAGGTTTATGGGTTTAGGGTTTTGGATTTTAGGGTTTGGGGTTTAGTGTTTAGTGTTTAGGGTTTAGGGTTGAAGTTTTAGGGTTTAGGGTTTAGGGTTTAATGTTTAGGTTTTAGAGTTTAGGATTTAGGGTTTTGAGTTTAAGGTTTTAGGTTTAGAGTTATCATTTAGGGTTTAGGATTACAGTTATGGTTTAGGGTTTAGTGTTTAGGGTTTTTGGTTTAGGTTTAGGGTTTAGGGTTTAGGGTTTAAGGTTTAGAGTTTTGCTTTTAGAGTTTAGGGTTTATGGTTTAATGTTTAGGGTTTACAGTATTGTTTTAGGGTTTAGGTCTTAGAATTTAGGATTAGGGTTAGGATTTATGGTTTAGGATTTAGGGTTTAGGATTTAGAGTTTAGAATTTAGGGTTTAGGGTTAGGGATTAGGGTTTACAATTTAGGGTCTATATTCTAGGGTTTAGGGTTTTAGGGTTTGGGGTTTAGTGTTTAGTTTTTAGGGTTTAGGGTTTAGTGTTTGTGGTTTAGGCTTTAGGCTTTAAGGTTTAGGGTTTGGAGTTGTATGTTTAAGATTTAGGGTTTGGAGTTGTAGGTTTAAGGTTTAGGTTTATGTTTACGATATAGGCTTTAGGGTTTAGGGTTTAGTGTTTGTGGTTTGGGGTTTAGGCTTTAAGGTTTAGGGTTTGGAGTTGTATGTTTAAGATTTAGGGTTTGGAGTTGTAGGTTTAAGGTTTAGGTTTATGTTTACGATATAGGCTTTAGGGTTTAGGTTTAGGTTTACGAGTTAGGGCTTTGGGTTTAGTGTTTAATGTTTAGAGCTTATGATTTAAGTTTTAGGGTTCAGGGTTTAGATTAAGGCTTAGGGTTTAGATTTAAGATTTAATGTTTAGGGTTTACGATTTTGAGCTTAGTATTTAGAGTTTAGGGTTTAGGATTTAGGTTTAAGGTTTAGGTTGTAGGGTTTAGGATTTTTGATTTTGGATTTAGGATTTAGGGTTTAGGATTTTGAGTTATAGGTTTTGGGTTTATGGTTTCGTATATAGGATTAAGTATTTAGTTTTTATGGAGTAGGGTTTAGAGTCTAGGGTTTAGGTTTTAGGATCTAGTCTTTAGAGTTTAGGGTTTTGGGTCTAGGATTTAGTCTTTAGAGTTTAGGGTTTATGATTTAAAGTTTATGGATTAGGGTTTATGGTTTAGGGTTCACAATTATGATTTAGGGTTTAGGATTAGAATTTAGGGTTTAGGGTTTAGGGATAGGGTTTAGACTTAATGGTTTAGGGTTTAAGGTTTAATGTTTACAATTTGAGGTTTACAATTTGGAGTTATAGGTTTAAGGTTTAGTAGTTAGTATTTAGGGTCAAGGTTTTGGAGTTTAGGGTTTTGAGTTGCAGGTTAAGGGTTTAGGGGTTAGGATTCAGGGTTTATGGTTTAGAGTTTATGATTTAAGGTTTAGCGTTTAGGGTTTAGGGTTTAGAATTTTAAGTTATATCTTTTGGGATTAGGGTTTATGATTTAGGGTTTAAGTTATAGGGTTTAGTGTTTATTGTTTAAGGTTTAGAGTTTAGGATTTAGGGTTTAATGTTTAAGGTTTAGGGTTTAGAGTTTTGATTTAGGGTTTAGGGTTCTAGGGTTTAGGGTTTAGGGTTCTAGGGTTTGGGGTTTAGTGTTTAGTGCTTAGGGATTAAGTTTTAAGGTTTAGTAGTTTGGGTTTAATGTTTAGATTTTAGAGTTTAGGATTTAGGGTTTAGGGTTGAAGGTTTAGGGTTTAGAGTTATGATTCAAGGTTTAGGATTACGGTTATGGTTTAGGGTGTAGGGGTTGGGCTTTAGGGTTTGAGGTTGATAGTTAGGATTTAGGGTTTAGGGTTTATAGTTTAGCTTTTAGAGTGTAGGGTTTAGGTTTTAGATTTTAGGTTTGAGGGTTTAAGGTTTAATGTTTAGGGTTTAGGGTTTGGAAATATTGGTTTAAGGTTTAGGGTTTTGGCTTTAACGTTTAGGGTCTTGGGTTTAGGTTTTAGATTTTTGTATTTCGAGTTATAGGTATAGGGTTTAGGTGTTAGGATTTAGGGTTTAGGTTTCAGAGTTTATGATTTACGATTTAGAATTTAGGATTTAGTATTTAGGGTTTAGTATTTAGGGATTAGTATTTCAAGTTGTAGGTTTTGGGTTTAGTATATAGGGTTTATGATTTAGGGTTTAGGGTTTAGGGTTTATTGTTTAGTGTTTAAGGTTTAGAGTTTAGGATTTATGTTTTAAGATTTATGGTTTTAGGTTTAGAGTTTTGATTTAGAGTTTGGGGTAGGGTTTAGGATAAGGGTTGGGGTTTATGGTTTAGGGTTTAGAGTTTAGCATTTAGGGTTTTGGTTTAGGGATTAGGGTATAGGATTTGGGGGTTTAGTGTGTAGGGTCTATAGTGTAGTGCTTAGGCTTTAGGGTATAGATTTCAGGGTTTAGGATTTAGGGTTTATGGTTTAATTTTCTGGGTGTATGGATTAAGGTTTAGGGTTTGGATTTTTAGGTTTAAGGTTTTGGGTTTATGGTTTACAGTTTAGGATTTAGGTTTAGGTTTACTGTATAGGTTTTAGCATTTAGGTTTAGGTTTACGAGTTTGGGTTTAGGGTGTAGTGTTCAACCTTTAGAGTTTATGATTTAAGGTGTAGGGTTTAGGGTTTAGGGTTTAGGTTAAGGTTTTAGGATTTAGGGTTGGGGTTTAGGATTTAGAGTTTAAGGTTTAGGGTTTAGGGTATTTTGTTTGGAATTTAGTGTTTAGGGTTTGGATTTAGAGTTTAGGGTTTAGTATTTATGGTTTAAGATTTAGGATTTAGCATTTAGGGTTTCAAGTTGTAGGTTTTTGGTTTAGGGTTTCGGGTATAGGATTTAGGATTTAGGGTTTAGAGTCTAGGGTTTAGGTTTTAGGGTTTAAGGTTTAAGGTTTAGAGTTTAGATTTTAGGGTTTACTGTTTAGTATTTAGTGTTTAAGGTTTAGAGTTTAGGATTTATGGTTTAAGGTTTAAAGTTTAGGATTTAGGGTGTAAGGTGTAAGGTTTAGGGTTTAGAGTTTTGATTTAGGGTTTAGGGCTTATGGTTTAGGATTCAGCTTAGGTTTTAGTTTTTAGGATTTTGGTTTTAGTGTTTAGGGTCTATAGTCTAGGGTTTAGGGTTTAGGGTTTAGTGTTTAAGGTTTAGAGTTTAGGGTTTAAGTTTTATGGTTTAGGATTTAGGGTTTAATGTTTAGGTTTCGGAGTTTAGGATTTAGGGTTTAAGGTTTAAGGTTTAGGGTTTTGGCTCATGAATTTAGGGTTTAGAGTTTAGGGTTAGGTTTTAGGGTTCTAGGGTTTGGGGTTTAGTTTTTAGTGTTTAGTGTTTAGGGTTGAGCGTTTAAGTTTTAGGATTTAGGGCTTAAGGTTTAAGGTTTAGGTTTTAGAGTTTAGTAGTTGGGGTTAAAGGATTAAGGTTTAGGGTGGGGTTTAGAGTTATGATTTAAGGTTTAGGATTACAGTTGTGGTTTAGGGTTTAGGGTTTAGAGTTTATAGTTTAGGGTTTTGGGTTTAGTGTTTAGGGTGTATAGTCTATGGTTTAGGGTTCTAGGATTTGGGGTTTAGTGTTTAGTGTTTAAGGTTTAGAGTTTAGGGTTTAGGGTTTTGGGTTTAATGTTTAGGTTTTAGAGTTTAGGATTTAGGGATTAAGGTGTAAGGTTTAGGGTTTTGGTTTATGGGTTTAGGGTTTAGAGTTTAGATTTAGGGTTTAGGGTTCTAAGGTTTGGGGTTTAGTTTTTAGTGTTTAGTGTTTAGGGTTGAGGGTTTAAGTTTTAGGATTTAGGGCTTAGGGTTTAATGTTTAGGTTTTAGAGTTTAGGATTTAGTGTTTAAGTATTAAGGTTTAGGGTTTAGAGTTATGATTTAAGGTTTAGGATTACGGTTGTGGTTTAGGGTTTAGGGTTTATAATTTAGGGTTTAAGGGTTAGGGTTTATGGTATAGGTTGTAGGGTTTAGAGCTTGAATTTAGGGTTTAGAGTTTAAGATTAGGGATAGGTTTTAGGGTTTAATGCTTAGAGTTTATGATTTAGTGTTTAGGGTTTAGGGTTAGTGTTTAGGGTTTAGGGTTTACCATTTAGGGTGTAGGATTTAGTGTTTAGGGTTTAGCGTTTAGGGTTTAGGGTTTATGGTTAAGGTTTAGGGTTTAGGTATTCAGGTTTAGTGTTTAGTATCTAGTGTTTAGGGTTTATGGTTAGGGTTAAACATTTAGCGTCTACGGTTTTGTGCTTATAGTTTATGTTAAAGGTTTAGGGTTTAGGGTTTAGGGTTTATGGATTAGGGTTTAGGGTTTAGGGTTTAGAATTTTGGGTTCAGTATTTTGAGTTATAGGTGTAGGGTTTAGGGTTTTGGGTTTTGGGATTAGGTTTTGGGTTTAGTGTTTCAAGTTGTAGGTTTAGGGTTTAGGGTTTAGGTTTTAGGTTTTAGGGTTTTCAGTTGTTGGTTTAGGGTTTAGTTGTTAGGATTTAGGGTTTAGGGATTAGGATTTAGAGTTTAGGCTTTAGGGTATAGATATAGGGTTAGGGTTTAGGGTTTAGGGGTTTGGAGTTGTAGGTTTAGGGTTTAGGGTTTAAAGTTTAAGGTTTAGGGTTTTAGGGTTTAGAGTTTATGGTATATGGTTTAGGGTTTTGGTTTTAGGGTTTAGGGTTTAGTGCTTTTTGTTTAGGGTTCAAAGTTCAGGATTTAGGGTTTAGGGTTTAAGGTGTAGGGTTTAGTATTTTAATTTAGGGTTTAGAGTTTATGATTAGGGTTATGGTTTGGGGTTTAGGATTTTGGGTTTATGATTTAGAATTTAGGGTTGATAGTTTAGGGTTTAGGGTTTAGGTTTTATTGTTTAGGGTTTTGAGTTGTTGATTTAGGGTTTAGTTTTTGGGATTTAGGTTTTAGGATTTAGGGTTTAGAAATTAGGCTTCTAGCTTTAGGTTTAGAGTTAGGGTATAGGGTTTGGGGTTTGGAATTGTAGGTTTATGATTTTGGGTTTAGGGTGTAGGGTTTTGGAATTTAGGGTTTATAGTTCATGGTTTATGGTTTATGGTTTTGGGTTTAGGGTTTAGGGTTTAGTATTTATGGTTTAGGGTGTAGAGTTTTGGATTTAGAGTTTAGGGTTTAGGGTGATCGGTTTAGCATTTAAATTTATGGTTTAGAGTTTAAGATTTGGGTTAAGGTTTAGGGTTTAGTGTTTTGGATTTTAGGGTTTAAAGTTTAGGGTTTATGGTTAATGATTTTGGGTTTAGGGTTTAGTGTTTATGGTTTAGGGTTTAGAGTTTACGATCTAGTGTTTAGGGTTTAGCACTAGGGTTAGGGTTTAGTGTTTTGTACTAGGGTTATGGTTTAGGGTTTAATGTTTAGAGTTTAGGATTTAGGGTTTAGGGTTTAGGATTTAGGGTTAGGGATTAGGTTTTAGGGTTAAGGGTTTAGAATATGTATTTAGGGTTTAAGGTTTATATTTAGAGTTAGGGTTTAGGTTTAGGGTTTAAGGTTAAAAGTTTAGGATTTAGGGTTTAGGGTACAGGTTTTAGGGTGTAAGGTTTAAGATTTAGGGTTTAGGGTTTAGGTTTTAGGGTTTAAGATTTATGGTTTTGGGTTTAGGGATAGGTTTAGGGTTTAGGGTTTTGGGTTTAGTGTTTAGGGTTTAAGGTTTAGAGTTTCAAGTTAGGGTTTAGGTTTAGGGTTTAGGGTTTAGGGTTTGGATATTAGGGTTTCAGCTTTTGGTTTAGAGTTTAGAGTTTAAGGCTAGGTTTTAGGGTTTAGGGTTTAGTTTATATGGTTTAGAGGTTAGGGTTTAGGGTTTTAAGTTTGAGTTGTAGGTTTAGGGTTTAGGGTACATGGTTTAGCATTTAGGGTTTAGGGTTAAGGTTTTAGAGTTTTGTTTTTGAATTGTAGGTTTAGGGTTTAGTAGGTACAATTTAACATTTAGGGTTTAGAGTTTATAGTTTAGGGTTTAACATTTAGGTTTTAGTGTTTAGGGTTTGGGGTTTAGGGTTTAGGATTTAGGATATCAAGTTATTAGTTTTGGGTTTAGGGCTAAGGGTTTATGATTTAGGTTTGAGGGTTTAGGGTTTAGGGTTTAAAGTTTAATGTTTACTGCTTTAGGTTTAGAGTTTAGGATTTAGGCTTTAGGGGTTAAGGTTTTTGATTCAGAGTTTTTGATTTAAGATTTAGGGTTTAGGGTTTTGGATTAAGGTTACTATTTAGGGTTTAGGGTTTAGTGTTTAGGGTCTAAGGTTTAGGGTTTAAAGTTTAGGTTTACGATTTAGGGTTTAGGGTTTTGGGTTTAGAGTTGTAGTTTGAATGTTTAGGGTTTAAGGTTTAGGGTTTAGTGTTTAAGGTTTAGGGTTTAGGGTTAAGGTCTTAGAGTTTATGGTTTAGGGTTTACGGTTTAGTCTTTAGTATTTAGGTTTTAAGGTTTAGAGATTAGGATTTAGTGTTTATGGTTTATGGTTTAGGGTTTAAAGTTTTGATTTAGGGTTTACGGTTTTGGATTGGGGTTAGGGTTTAACATTTAGAGTTTAGGATTTATGACTTAGAGTTTATTTTATAGGGTTTAACATTTTGAGTTTAGGATTTAGGGCTTAGGGTTTAGGATTTATAATTTTTGGGTTTAGGGTGTAGTGTTTAGGGTTTAGGATTTAGGGTTTAGAGTTTAGGGTTTACGATTAAAGGTTTAAGGTTTAGGTATAAGGTTTAGGGTTTTGGTTTTTGGCTTAGTGTTTAGGGTTTAGCGTTTAGGGTTAGGGTTTAGGATTTGAGTTGTACGTTTTGGCTTTAGGGGTTAGGGTTTAGGGTTTAGAGTTTAGAGTTTATGGTTTAGGGTTTAGGATTTAGTGTTTAGGGTCAAGGGTTTGCATTTAAGGGTTTAGGGGTTAGGGTTACGAGTTGTAGGTTTTGGGTTTAGGGTTTAGGATTTAGGTTTTAGGGTTTAGTATTTAGGGTTTAGTGTTTAGACTTTAGGGTGTAGGGTTTAGGGTTTATAGTTTATGATTAAAGGTTTAGGGTTTGGGGTTTACTGTTTTGTGTTTATGGTTTAGGATTTAAGTGTTAGGGTTTTGGTTTTAGGGTTTGGGTTTAGGGTTTTGGGTTTAGGTTTGGGGTTTAGGTTTTAGGGATTTAGGGTTTTAGGTTGAAGGTTTAGTTTTTATGTTTTAGTGTTTAGGGTTTTGAGTTGTAGGTTTAAGGTTTAGGGGTTAGGGTTAAGGGTTTATTTTTAGGTTTAGGATTTATGATTTAAGGTGTAGGATTTAGTCTTTAGGGTTTTGGGTTTATGGTTTAGGTTTTATGGTTTAGGGTTTAGGGTTAGGATATAGGGTTTTGACTTTAGGATTTTGGGTTTAGGTTTTAGCATTTATTTTTTAAGGTTTAGGGTTTAGAGTTTAGGATTTAGGGTTTAGGGTTCAGAGTTTTGGATTTAGGGTTTAGGGTTTAGGGTTAGGTTTAGTCTTTACGGTTTAATGTTTAGAGTTTATGATTTACTGTTTAGGGTTTAAGTTTTAGGGTTTAGGGTTTGAAGTTGTAGGTTTACGGTTTAGGGTCTATGGTGTAGGGTTTAGAGTTTAGGATTTAGTGTTTAGGGTAAATGCTTAGGGTTTAAGGTTTAGAGTTTTGGATTTAGTGTTTAGGGTTTAAAGTTTGGATTTAGGGATAGGGTATAAGCTCTTTAGGCATAAGTTCCTTGAAAATTAAGTCATTCTTCGTAGAATCCAAAGAGAACCCAACTTCCTCTCAAATATTTCTCACTGTAGAAAACTTCCATTGAAGAAGAAGATAGAGCTTGAAGCTTGGGTCAAGAGCAAAGTCCATTGTTGAACGCTTGTGCTAGGGCTTTGATTAAGGTATGTTTAGCTTCTCAACTATGGGTTCTTCCACTCATAGAGTCCCATAGAATTTCCCCTAATTTGTGAAGAAGAACCCCAATCTAAGCTTGGGTTACTTCCAATGTGTTGGTTTTAGATAGGTATGATTCCAATTGGTTGGATAAAACTTATATATGATTAATTTAGTGTTGATTGATGATATTATGAAGATTTTATGTGAATTCCATAATAAACCCTAGAAATCAAAGTATATGGGTTTATGCCTTCTGATGAGAAATTAATGATATTTGATAGATTCTTTAGAATTGTTATCATGTATAGAACTTAGTCAAGAATAGGAAAATGAAATCTTGAATTGAACTAGATCTATGAATGTATGATAGACCATGAATTGTAATGATTGAATTTGGGACTTTATGATTAATTTATGCTTAGAATTGTCTATGATTAAGGCTTGTAACTAATATGTCTTGTGATCTAGTCTACTGTGATGATTGGTGAATAAATCTTGATAGTAGGGCCTGAAGTCAAAATGTTGATCATTAGGGCTTATAGAGTAAGTCTAATATGATGAGATAGCTTGCATAGAATTGATATGCATAATAGATAGAATTGTGGTCGAAGGCTTTTACCTACATGACAACTATATGAAGGCTTGTATGTAAAATGTGGAAGGTCTTCTTACATAGAGTGATTCTAGATTGAAAGGCTAATCACCTAAATTGAATCAAATCAAGTTAGAATAAAATAGCTTGAAGTTGTGGTATATGTTCCCTTCATGTATAGGTTGTTTATGTAGCATGAGTTAGAAGATCTCATGGTAGCTTGGGATTCAGGAACCATACGCTCTTAATGTTAGCTTGGCTTAGCATTTGTGGGATGCTTTTCATGGTAGCTTGAATTATTATTTGTGGGATCCTATTCACGGTACCTTGCATCAAGGTAGGTATTGAAGCTTAGGATTGAGGACCTATACAATCCTAAGTGTAGTTTGAACTAGCAATGCAAGAATTCCTTCATGGAAGCTTGACTTTGTCGAGCCAAGACCATTTCATGGTAGCTTAGGATTGAGCATTCATACTCTCTTAAGGGTAGCCTAGGGTTGAGGAGTCATACCCCCCCCCCCTAAGGGTAGCATGCATCATATTGAATGTTTGTATTGAAGCTAGGTTGGAATACTTGTATTCTTCCTTGTATAGGTTCGGTTGCATGATAATGTGCCTTCCATGGTAGTTAGGTCTTGCCTAGTAGCGTGCTTTTCTTTAATAGACCAGAATGATAAATAGTAAGCATTGAGTAAGCTAGCCTAAAGAAGTATTTAGTGTGAGTGGTAGTATGGGATGCCATTCATGCATGGCACAAGTATGACTTGAAGCTACTTATGAAGTATCCTCTTATGTGATGTATGCTTAGCTTGGATTGTTGCTATAGTTGCCTACCATTATATGATTGACTTAAGATGATAGTTCCTTGTCTTTATGAAGTAGGTCAAGAATGACACCTATGATTAGAAAGCATAAATAAAGTGATGTCAAGATATGCTTATTATGACTAGTATTATGCGATGTCACTCATGCATTAGACGAGTGTTCCTTGAGGTTACTTAGGAGTATAGTGCTCTTATGAGATGAAAACCTAGGTCTTGACTATGAATGTGTACTATGCCCAAGAATGACCAAAAAGTGGTACTTAGCTTGGATTGTATTAAAGGAAGCTATTCTTGCCTTGCACAAGTATTCTTGGAGGTGGCTTGCGAAGTAGTTCTCTTTTAATATGAAAGACTATAGGTTAAAGTATGTAAACATGAAAGTCTAAGTGAAGAATATGCTATGAGCATGATTTATCTCCTATGCTCATTAACTATATCTTATGTTTACTTGTGATGATATGATGTTTATGTAGGAGATTATGCTATTCTTATGTTATTATCTCTTATGCTTATATCTTATGTTGACTAACCATTTTCAGATGCTTTTATGATGTTGTGCTAGCTTTCATACTTGGTACATTTTGTACTAACACATATTTCCTACATTCTAATTAAATGTAGGGCTTTGGAGATTGAGTTCCTTCGAAGGCTAGGTTTCCAAGGAGCAAGAAGAGTTGAAGAATTGGTGAGTCCTCATAGCTTCGAGGACAAACCCATTATGCCTTATGTTTTAGACTTTTATATCGGCTGAGTCCCAAATCTTTTATTCAAAAGTTTTATAGATAGTTTGAGACAAAAATTTAGAAAGACTTTTGCTTGCTTATGAAAATGTTTTCGATTGTATGGTTTAAAGATGTTTTAAATTTCCAGTACTTTTCTATTATCTTATGTTATGATTATGATAAGGGCTTGTATGAGACCCTTTCGAGATCAAGTACACCATGTTACGTCTAGGGAGTACCTTGGATTGTGACATTTCAAAATCCCCCCCCCCCCCCTTTATTTACTTGTCTCCAAAATAGTTTGACTAAACGGATATAATAGTGGGTAATTTGACTGTATCAGTGACAACAACTCAAACACAAGAAATGACTCAACTCATTTACTCTTTCACAAGTCCACTTGACTCGAGTAGGAATTTTTAAAATCACCACTTTTTCAACTTACATGCTCTCACATGAAAATAGTGTCCCAAAACCACACACATATAAACAAGACAAGGGACAAATACGCAACACTCATACTCATAAAATATCATCTCAGAGACACAAATGTCACACCATTGGCTTGCCCATAATTTCAATCAACATTGGCTCAACTCCATTTGGTTAGAAATCTCAAAGGACTTTGCTAAGCTTGTAATATAGGCTTATGAAAGGCTAGGATATCATTTAGGTGTAGGTGACTACACCCTCCTATAGCACTACACCACAACTCATTATTTCCAACTTTATCCACTTTTCAAAACCATGCACATTCCACACTATTTTTTATTTTTCTTTTGTTATTTCCACTCTAGATGCCCAACATGCAACCATTTTCAACTTTTTGAGGATTCAAGTTTCATTTATTCATTTTCTTTCTTTTTCAAAGCTATTTCTTTGTTTAAGTCCTTCCATCAATCCCTCAATTTCTCTCTTATTTTTCTTTATTTTATACCATGCCCTCATGTCGTAAGCATCCCTTCAATTAATTTCTCATAACACCCCTAACTTAGGATTTTAGCCTCAACTTTCACAACCTCAAGTTCAAGGAGTGAAGGGTTCCAAAGAGGTTACTTTTTCAAAAAGGATAATGCTTGTAATGTGATTGCCAATAAAAAGGATTAGGCTCAAAGAGGACAACTAAGGATATATTTAGTGCAAAGGTGGGATTTTTAGGACAAGTGGACTTCAAGAACATCAAATAAAGACTAAGATTATTTCTCCAACCAAACTCAATCAAGACCAGCATTTCAAGACCAACAAGGTAAGTTTGTGGTGACAATAGCAAACAAAAAAGCACTATTCAACAACTCACCACATATGCCCTGCAAATAAATGAAGATAATTCAAAATCTTACTTTGTTTTGAAAATACACACAGAATTGAACATTTTAACCCCTAACGAAACAAAAGTCACAAAAAGAGTTGTAAGAGTTGTCACAAAATCATTCATAACATGCTTAACCTTTAAAAATGGAGAGGTATGTTCGATACTATTCATATGCATGCCTATTCTCTTCGTACAAACCAAGTCAAAACCTTCACAAAAAGAAGATGATTTTTCCCTCAAGAAAGTCATCAACCAATTAATCATCAGACAACCTAATGCATCTATTCGGGAACAGCGACTCATACTTCACCCCAATCAATGCCCATGAAACACTCACAAGCATCGATGATTTAAACTTAAGAAAGTCATCATTCTCTATCCATCATCGAACATCGTCAATCCAAATCTTATTATCAAAATAAAAACAAGAAGCTACATACTACAAATCAAAAACTAAAATAGACCAATCCAACACAATTTCAACAGAAACATCCACACTATCAAAGCCCGACAAGGGCACACCAATCCATAACAAAGAAATAAAAGTATGTCCGACAAGGGCACACCAATCCATAACAAAGAAATAAAAGTATGTCCGACAAGGGCACAATAACAGTATGGATAAACAATCAACAAAATGAGTACAAGGGAGGCACCCCAGCCGAAAATGAGACTATGTCCTCACTATCCAAGTATGAAAAGAGAATACGAGGGACTAGCAAAGTAAAAGCATATTTGCACATTTACTTTAATCAATAGGGAAAAAATTGAGAAGGAAAATGTCATTGGGAAGTAGTTTGATAGGAAAAAATGGTTGTAGAAAATAGTAATTGAGCATAAGATGACACTAACAAAAACTGAATATAAGGTTGAAGTTCTTAGTAGCCTCAACAACATGCTTAAAGTGTGCCAAATATCTGTCATAAATTGTAGAATCAATCCAACACCCATAGCCTGCAAATTGATCAACATTTAAACAGTAAGTTACAAGTGAGAGCTTCATGGTGGCAAGATACCAACAACCATAGAGCCTTAGTTCAAATTCCCAAAAAAATCACTTGTTTGAATAACTGAGAGAAATGCAAAGACTTCCCTAGATGGTCAGGAAAACTTGCATAATTGACCTTCTTTACTCGTGGATGGGAAGATGATATTCAACATTTTTTTGTGCATTCTCCTAAAAATTATTGAATTTATTTAGTTAGAAGAGTGTGACGTGTTAGAATTTTTTGAACCACCCTAACTTTCCACAAAATATAATGATGAAGATCGATGAGTATGCATCCCCTAATCATGAAAACCTATAGGGTCAAGAATAATAGATTACCAAAGGCGCATGTACGCATATATATTTCTAGAAAGACTGGTGGGACAACTAATTTCACAACCAAAAAAGCAAATAAAATTAAACATGTTCTTTTTCAATACAAAGAGCAATTGTTTTGATTCCTCTCAAATAAAACTAACAATCGAATGATGCTAACCCTGCGCATTCAGTAATTTGCAAGAAGTATACCTCATTAACAAATCTGGTTAAGTAGCATAAGTTATAAGCAAATTATAAGGAGGACCCTTGAGATGTTTAAAGAGAAACAAGGCATCATACATCATTTATGTCCTATATGCTATTCATAACTAAGGATATTTCGATATAAACTTTTCAGTAAACTAATTTCTTACACTTTGCATATCTTTATCAAGTATCAACAACAACAAAAAGAATTCTTTAACTTCTTGGCCAATTATAAGGGCAGCCAGTGCATTCTGCAAACAAATTTCAGTGTCACAAAGTATTGCACAAATTTGTGCATTGTAGGGTCTATAAGGTCCTGCATCGAGAGGATTTCTTGTACATACCTTAAGCCATATGGAAGGGATCCATTTTTGACTTGCAAACAACTGTAAATATACTAATATTTTGTGAAGGCTCATCCTCAGGCCTCTGTTAAGGCTCCCTTAGTCAAAGTAAAAAGTTATGGGAGTTGCAGACTATTGAATTTTACATCCTTTAATCTAGTCCAAAGAAAATAGAAATCTTATTTTTAATGAAACTAGATGAGGAAAAGGAAGCATGATATCAACATTTGCTACTTATTGTTGAACAATTCTAGAATTTCACTATGAGTTAGGTAAGTGATCATTGCTAGAGAAACCAATAATCCGTTTACATACAAACTAATGTTCACTACAGTCAAGCTCCTAATGTGATTATTGGTTTAGGCCATAAAAAAAGACCCAAGAAATCTAAGAATATACAACCCATAAGATAAAAATAAATCAAATTATGAACCGTATGCGAAATAGAGGAAAAACCTATAAGATAACAATAAATCAAATTATGAACCCTATGTGAAATAGAAGAAAAACTTTTCTCCTTTGACGGCAAGTAAACCAGCCATGAGATCACTATGATCAGATAAGAAATTAGTAATTGAATGGATCGCAAAATCTACAAACCATGGACAAGTAAGCTAACATCCGATGAATGTTATATGAGATTATTCTAGTTAGCGAAACAAAAAGTTTTTTCAAAATGCCTTCTCCGAGCTCCTAATGATGGGACAATACTGGAACATAATGTTGTTATCTACCACCATAGAAGCCCCATGTGCTTGAGCCACCTTGGAAATTTTCTGTAATAAATTAGAGGAGACAATAATATGAGGAAAAAATCATTGTCTTTTGAAGATCAATCTTTTACTATCTATAAGAAAAAGTAAAATTCTACATATGCCACTGTCAATCACCCATAAAAATATTACAAATTTTTTGATGAGGGTTGGTTGGACTTTCCAGCCATACTAGATTTGACCATGGTTTAATCACAAAAGCAACCTCATCTAAATTAGTGGTATCCAGTGCTTTTACAAATAAGATGACAATTAAGATACTAATAACCTAATTAAAATCAAAGTTACATTTATAAAAGAGATACCAACTTCACCCAATCCCAATTTCTAAAGATAACCAAATCAGGCACTAGGCTCACTCCTTTCCATTATAGATCATATAAATGGTACAAATACAACAATTCTACATCATGTTGGCTTCACTCATATTTTCGATTAAGTTTGCACATTGACTTTGCAAGTTTTATTAATCTATTTAGCCAATTGCCTCATTATATATCTCTAGCTCTCTCGCCAAAATGACTTTAGAGATTTTTTATCACTATCTACTATTAAATGTACAATTCTAAGAAAACCATCGTTTAAATTTTACATGGATCTTTTTAAAGAAAAGTTGTAGTGAAGGATCAACTATTTATACATGTGACTACCACATAATGTCTTATTAAAATCTACAACCTCCTCTACATGTTTTTAATTTATTTGACTGAATTAAAGCATAAGTGACCCGTATAAATTAAAGAGACAAGCATGACACTCCATTTCCCTCTGCCATAATTTTTTTAGATAAGAACTAATCGATTTAAATAAGCAAAGAGAGGCTACCTCAAATATATCACTAATCGATTTAGATAAGCAGACTCCATACAAAAAAAAATTAACAACACTAAAACACCTTTAAAAGAAAAACCATTGCATACGCTTGATTCACAATTGGAATTTGTTTTGAGCAAAATTTTTTGCCTAGTGTGAACATATGAATCGTTAAAACCAGCCAGAATCTACAATAATCTATCTTCAAGAGATGGTCAATTTAATATTTTGACTTATCATAATTACAACTCAGTGTAAGCACATTCATATCATATTTATACCACAGCTCTTTCAACCTCAAATAATAGACAGAGACAGAATTTGTACCTTGAGATGATCTGGTGATCTCTTTGTGCAACTGATAGATTCTTTTCTGATTTACTTTATTGAAGCGTTCCTTTAGATCTTCCCACGCTACATGTGCATTTGATCCATATATTATCCTATTCAGTAAACTCTTCGAAACGAAATTCATGATCTACAAATGCACAATAGTAGCACATTTATCCTATAAATTTCAAATATATGTTCTCTGTGACTCCCTTTTGGAAGTTCTATTCACAAAACCTAGCTTCCCTTTTATGAGCAAAACAATTAGCAATGACATGTTCCATAGACCATAAATTTCAACTCTTGGCAGTTCAACTCAACAACAAAACAAGAAAAAAGGAATTGAGAAAAAAGTTAACCAAAAGTCGGCATTAATGATCGTAAATCAACATTCCAGATTCTTGTAGTTCAGTGTACTAGATGAGAAATGAAAGATATGTCAGTATCACATAAATGATGTTGGATTGAGACTACTGATTGAACAATGAAGAAAAATATCACAACTCGAGCCTACACCCAGAAGTGATTGAGCGTACTTGACCCCGAAGGGTCTCATACAAGCCTCATAGCTTTCACAATATTCGATATAAAGAAAATAATGGGGAATTTAAACTTTTATTTAAAAACAATCGAAGTTATTTTTCATAAAGGCAAGCAAAAGTCTTTTCTATACTATGTCTCAAATCATCTATAAACCTAAGACTTAAAACATTGGTTCACAGCCCATACAAAAGCTGTAAACATAAAGCAAAATACATAAAGGGAAATTAGGGGATCATCCTTGTAACTATGAGGACTCACCAAATCTTCATCTCCTTGCTCCTTAGAAACCTATCCTTCAAGTATGAGAACATCATATCTCCAAACCCTACACTTTGGTAAAAAAATGAACAAATATGGGTTAGGACATAAAGTACTAAGTATGATTGCCATGCAAAAACATGCTTAAAACTGACATTTTATTTGAAAGTCATGCATTTATGCCAATTTGACAAAACTTCATGAACAATAGTATAAGAGGCATAATATACAAACATAACCAACATACAATCATTTATTCACATTAGAATAAAATAAACATACAATACGTTTTATTACATTAAGATTTCACCTCACCTCAAGTAACCCGAAGCCATACCTTGTGCAATGTATGAATAGCGTCCCATACTGTCATTCACACTAGATCCCACATTAAGGCCACCAAAAGTGAACTTACCATTGATCCTTTTCATCTTTACACAATACTCATACATAAGTGACATAAACATTTCATAAATCATAACATCACATTACGACCAACATCTAGGACAACCCTAAGTCTTACTTGTGCAATATGTGAGTAGCATCCCATACTACTACTCACACTAAGTACTCCTTTGAAGCCACCATAGATAAGGCACATTCATACTTAATAAGTCATGACAAGGAAATAACTCATAATACAATCCAAGTATAGCATGCATCATCATATTTAGACATTTTAGTCAACATTCTTCATTATCTTCATTAAGTGCACTTTCATTCAATAGTCGTGCAGACATTAGAGAACCCACTATGACCCTCTCAAAGCCTACTCGTGCATTTCATGGATGGCATCCCATACTACCATTCACACTTCATAGAACTTCTCCAGAAACCATTATGCACATCTCACATGATGGGAATAGGCATTAACCGACATAGACCATGAGATCTAACCATGGAATCTGGTTTCATATAGCCCCACACCGTAAAGAGGTGGTCTACTTGCCTAAGGTAGGACCGGTAACATTTTAACATAGGTCGAAGCCACTAGCTAATATCCTATGTGGGCACATACTTATGGGATAGGAAGATGTTCATTGGAACCCTAGTCTAACATTGGGAGAGTTTCCATCTTACCATATCCACTCGATGCTTAGCCTCCATTCCCATACAGTATTTCATTTTCATTAACATTATTGTACTTGAGAGGGTCACCAATATTAGGCCTACCGACCAAAAGTATATTACACAAGAAAGGGCCACCACCATTAGGTCTACCGATTCAAGGTACATCAAGGATAGCTCATTGACTTTCCAAGAAGGGTGCCATAAACATAGGGTCTACAAATACAAGGTTAATCATTTCACACATGAAAGGGCTACCAACACTAGGTCTATCGGTTCATGTCATAGCCTAGAATACTTCATCATTCATATATGAAAGGAATGTCATTGGCCTATCGATTCATATTCATCAAGTCAAGACACATTCATTTGTTATTTATGAATGGAATGCCATAGGCCTATCGATTCATACTCATTTAGTCAAGACATATTCATTACACAAGAGAGGATTCCTAAGCCTAACAACTCAAGATTCAACAATCAACAATAATTTAATTCATTTAAGAAGAGGATCCATATGGCCACCAATTCAATATACTTCATTCATGATCACATTCATCAATATAAGAAAAGGATGCCTTTACCCTACCAATTCAATATACACACCAATCCACATTACTTTCATTTATACAAGAAGAAGATGCATAAGCCTACCAATTCAAGATATAATACTACCTTATGGAAACCCTTCACATCTATCATGCATGAGTAATAATTGTGAATATACTTTCAATTACAAAACAATTACCTTCTAAACATGATCATAATACCTTCATTGAGGTCACATACATATACTTCATAACATGTTCATACATAGATTCTTCACGACATTGCATTCCAAGGCTATACATGAATCACAACCCAAACCTCTAATATACTACAATAGATAGGGGAATTAACATGATTCAATCACTAATTCAACATAAACATAAACAATTCAACATACTTTCATAATTTAATCAATTCCCAATCACAAATCACAACTTAGGATTTTGGGGAGAGAATGGGTTCATATGAGAAATCATCTTAATTAACTATTAATTCAACAATTCCATCTTAAATCATCATATAAAACCTTTTGAAAACGATTTGGAATTGAACCCATGCATATTTTGAAAACTGGGAATTTTGGAAGAATTTGGAACTTGAAATCATCTTTGAAATTGGCTCCATGATAAACTAAGTCAAGGATGAACACTACCATACCTTTTATGGAAGAATCCACACGAATTTGAAAAATAAAGATGCTCCTTCACCCACTAGACTTGACCTTGAACTTACTCTTCATAGGAGTTTGTAGAGAGAGAACTTTTGGAGAGGTGGGTTTCTATTTTGAGAGTTGGTAAATAATGAAGTCTAAAGAGGAGTTTATTAAATTTAAAACCCTTAAAATACATTAATAAATCAATAATGGTCGTCCACAAACTAAACTAACTTAATTAGGATTTTACCAATTAACCCCCACAATGGCCGAAACTTGACAGTTTTGTAGAGGTTACCTACGAACCCCCACCTATGGACTGTGGGTGGGTTCACGAGCCATACTGTCTGTCCATAGTTTGGTTTTGTGGGTTGATTTTTAGGACCTTGACCCACAGTGGCCATCCAATGGGCGTGCATGGACCAACGTTGCGTAGGTCCCATCCGTGAGTCACAAAAACTTTGATCGCTTTTTGGTTTCTTAGGTCTTGGGGGTTAGGCTTTAGGGTCCTCCTCAAGGACCCTTAAGGTGGTCCTTGTGGAGTCGTACCTTGACATTTAACCCCTAAACCCCTCAACCTAATCTCGGGACAACATTCCACCACATGAAACCCCACACCAACTCAAACACCCACACATTAGGCTGTAGTTTCACCTATTAGTTTTACGGATCGTTACATTATCCCCCACTTAGGAACTTTCATCCTCAGATGACTCTTTTAACACATTAAGGGTTTAATGACTCAAGACTAGAATCCCATTATGCATGCAACATTATAAACGATGCACCAAAACTAGGAGGAAATATCAACTCGATATCAATAAGCTCAATGCAGCACAAGAAAGTAGGAATTACATATACAAACTCATTATGCATCATAACTTCAACATTTCTCATTACATTGGATGAATTACCTTCTCCAACACATATCGTACTCATCATAACATCATTAAGCACATTACTCGATTTCTCTTAAAATCACATTTAGGAATGTTCAATTATTCACCTCATGAAGCATACATGCAATTCACACTAAATGGATACCAATATGAGGAGCATAATTCATAAAAACTCATTTTCTCATTTAAACATGAATTCATCAAGAACATGCATATCATAAGGAGACCATAGAAACACATAATCACACATGACTCCAAAACATGAAATAAGCCAAAAAGAAACTCTTTGTCTTAGGCTTGAATAGGCATAGAAAGAAAGATGATGAGGATATTGGGACTTCTCATTGGCCCTTGGCCTACCCCCAACTAGCACCCTTAACTATAAATCTTACTATTCAACATACTATCCCTCACTTAGTAGTAAACCTAACTAAGGCTAATCATGAACAAAACATAGGAACCTTAGCAATACATTCACAACTTATAAGAAACCATCAACATACCGGTGCTTTTAAACTAGAAAGGTCCTCATTAAGCAACTCTTGCTCACAAACAACCTTACCAACACCACTCAAGGTCTCATATGAGTCTACCACACCGGTTCTATACTCCTCAAACTCACTACACCTCTTATAGTGATAATATCAAGCAAACCTAACTCATGAACATCAAGAACACGTAAAGGCCTTACCATCTAAGCACATTATCTCCCACTTGGGAGTAAACCTATACAAGCTCTTTTAAACGTCACTTCTTTAAATTCTAAGTTAGGAGAAAGTCAGCACTCATGTTTCACCCTCATTACTCAAGATGATTCTAAAGCAAGGTGAATTACTCTTCTACTCCTCTTAGAGGAGTCTACTCACTTCACACACCTATGCATTTCTAACACCACATTTCATCAACTCTTTCAACATACCTCAAAACTTATCCAAACTAAGCTGGGTTCTACAATCATCTAAGCATAACCATAAGCAAACCTTTCACACTAAAGACAACATCACAATCTATCACCTCAAATCAAACATGTCACATAGCCATAATTGGCATTACAACAAACCTTTCTCCCTCACTCCTTCTAGCATAAGCCTTTCAAGTGATCACATTCGAAAGAGCATCAGATAAGGAATACGAGAGAGATATTAAAGAGTTAAACTCTATGGCTCGACTTGAAGAATAAAGAACTGAGACTTTCTTAACATCCGATAGACTCCTATTCATAAATGTGGTGCGCTTCACACTATGAACAAGACTCTACTAGATGTGGTTTGAGATATCCTAAAACCATTCCAAAATCTTGTGCTATGATACCATGTTTGTTACGACCTGAGCCAACACCCCAAAAGAGACACAACGTACTTGACCTCGAAAGGTATCATACATGCCTCATAGCATTCATAACATTTGATATAAGGAAAATAATATGGAGCTTAAAACTTTTCTTTAAATACAATCGAAGTCATTTTCCATAAAGGCATGCAGAAGTCTTTTCTATATTATTTCTCAACCCATCTATAAACATAAGACATAAAACATTGGGACACAACCCATTCAAAAGCTCTAACCATAATGTAAAAGACATAAAGAAAAATAAGGTGTTCGTCCTCAAAACTATGAGGAGTCAGCAAATCTTCATCTCCTTGCTTCTTAGAAGCCTATCCTTAAAGTATCAGAACATCATATCTACAAACCCTACACTTTGGTAAAAAAATGAAAAAATGTGGGTTAGGACATAAAGTAATTAGTATGATAGCCATGCAAAAAAATGCTTAAAACGAACATTTTATTTGAAAGTCGTGAATTTATGCCAATTTGAGAAAACTTCATGAACAAGAGTATAAGTGGCATAATATACAAATATAACCAACATACAAGTTATTTCTTCACATTAGAACATCATCAACATATAAGACATTTAATTATTTCGCCTCAAGAAACCCGAAGCCATACCTTGTGCAATATATGAATAGCATCACATACCACCATCAACACTAGAGACCATATTAAGGCCACCAAAAGTGAACGTACAATTAATCCTTTCCATCATTACAAAATACTCATACATAAGAGACATAAACATTTGATAAGTCATAACGTCACATTAGGACCAACATCTAGGACAACCCTAAGTCATACTTATGCAATATATGAGTAGCATCCCATACTATTACTCACACTAAGTACTCCATTGGAGCCACCATAGACAAGGAACATTCATTCTCAATAAGTCATGACAAAGAAGTAATTCATAATGCAATCCAACTATAGCATGCATCATCACATTTAAACATTTAAATCAACATTCTTCATTAGCTTCATTAAGAGCACTTTCATTCATTAGTCGCAAAGAGTCAGTATGACCCTCTCAAAGCCTACTCGTGCAATGCATGGATGGCACCCATACTACCACCCACACTTTATAGAACTTCTCCAGAAACCATAATGCACATATCACAAGATGGAAATAGGCATTAACCGACATAGACCATGAGAGCTAACCATGGAATTTGGTGTCATATAGCCCCACACTGTAAAGAGGTTGTCTACTTGCCTAAGGTAGGACCAGTAACATTTTAACATAGGTCGAAGCCACTAGCTAATATCCTATGTGGGCACATAGTTATGGGATAGGAAGATGTTCATTGGAACCCTAGTCTAACATTGGGAGAGTTTCCATCTTACCATGTCCACTCGGTGCTTAGCCTCCATTCCCATAGAGTATTTCATTTTCATTAACATTATTGTAATTGAGAGGGCCACCAATATTAGGCCTATTGACCCAAAGTACATTACATAAGAAAGGGCTACCACTATTAGGTCTACCGATTCAAGGTACATTAAGGATAGCTCATTGACTTTCCAAGAATGGTGCCATAAACATAGGTTCTATCGATACAAGATTCATCATTTCACACATGAAAGGGCTACCAACACTAGGTCAACCAATTCAAGGTTTATCATCACATTAGTTTCTAGACTCATCAAGACGGGCTACCAACACTAGGTATACCGGTTCATGTCATAGCCTAAAAAACTTCATCATTCATTTATGAAAGGAATGCCTTTGGCCTATCAATTCATATTCATCAAGTCAAGACACATTCATTAGTCATTTATGAAAGGAATTCCATAGGCCTATCGATTAATATTCATTCAATTTTAGAAACATTCATTACACAAGAATGGGTGCCTAACCCTACCAACTTAAAATTCAACAATCAACAATACTTTCAGTCATTCAAGAAAAGGATGCATAGGCCTACCAAATCAAGATACTTTATTCATGATCACATTCATCAATACAATAAAAGGATGCCTTTAAGCCTACCAATTCAAGTTACACCAATCCACATTACTTCCATTTATACAAAAAAAGAATAAATAAGCCTACCAATTCATGATATGACATTACCTTATAGAAACCCTTCACATTATATCATCATCATTCATGTGTGTTAATTGATAATATAATTTTAATCATAACAGAATTACCTTCAAAACATGATCATAAAACCTTAATTGAGGTTACATACATATACTTCATAACATGTTCATACATAGATTCTTCATGAAATTGCCTTCCAAGGCTATACATCAATTACAACCCAAACAACTAAGATACTACAATAGATAGGTCAATTAACATGATTCAATGACTAATTCATTATAAACATAAATAATTCAACATACTTTCATAATTCAATTAATTCCCAATCACAAATCACAACTTAGGATTTTGGGGGAAAACATGGGTTCATAAGAGAAATCATCTTAATTCACCACTAATTCAACAATTCCATCTTAAATCATCATATAAAACTATTCAAAAATGATTTGGAATTGAACCCATGCATAGATTGAAAACTAGGAATTTTGGAAGAATTTGGAACTTGAAATCATCTTGGAAATTGGCTCCTTGAAAGAAACTAAGTCAAGGATGAAGAAAACCATACATTTTATGGAAGAAATCCATATGAATTTGAAGAAGAAAGCTGCTCCTTCACCCCCTAGACTTGACCTTGAACCTGCTTTTCAATGGAGTTTCTAGAGAGAGAACTTTTTGGACAGGTGGGCTTCTATTTTGAGAGCTCCAAAATAATGAAGTCTAAAAAGGAGTTTATTAACATCAAAACCATTAAAATAAATTAATAAATCAATAATAACCGTCTACCAAATAAACTAGCATAATTAGGAATTTACCACTTAACCCCCACAATGGCCGAAACTTGACAGTTTTGCAGAGGTGACCTACGAGCCCCACCCATGGATCATGGGCGGGTCCACGAGCCATATTGGCTGTTCGTGGTTTGGTACTATGGTTTTCCTTTTGGGACCTTGACCCACAGAGGCCATCCACGGGCTATGGATGGACCTACGAGGCGTAGGTCCCATCCATGAGTCACAAAATCTTTAACAACTTTTTGGTTTCTTGGTGTCTTGTGGATTAGGCTTTAGGGTCCTCCTCAAGGACCCCT
This sequence comes from Solanum bulbocastanum, assembly GCA_037074985.1. Lineage (NCBI taxonomy): Eukaryota > Viridiplantae > Streptophyta > Magnoliopsida > Solanales > Solanaceae > Solanum > Solanum bulbocastanum. The sequence goes on along the minus strand of CM073604.1, from coordinate 22,216,272 downwards.
AGGGTGGTCCTTGGAGAGATGTACCTTGACATTTAACCCCTAAACCCCTCAACCTAAGCTTGGGAAAACATTGCACCACATGAAACCCCACAACAACTCAAACACACACACATTAGGCTCTAGTTTCACCTATTTTTTTTACAGGTCATTACAAAAACAGACATGGGTATACTAATTAAGTTTTGGAGGTTTTATTTTCTTCGATGATAAAAATCTAGAGCCACAACATCCAAGTAACATATCAAATATAATACGAAACAAATATTTCACATTTGAACTCCAAAGCGAGTACAAATTATTAACTCGTAAACCGGAAAGTGCAATGGATTTTGAACCCTTGACTCTAAATTTTTTATGCTATTTGAGAAATTTTATGTTTCCTTTAACTTATATGAAATTGTATGTTCATGTGCGTCCAAAAAATAGCCAACTAAGAGTCGGGGTCGAACACAAGAGGCTTTTATTTTAGAACACACCACAAATAAGTTTTTCTTTTTTTGATTAAGAAAAAAGGTAACGGCTTCAGTAGATACTAATGAATAGTCCACATGCAAACTTTTCATAAAAGAAATCCTCTCATTCTCATGAAACATTTTCAAAAACCTAGAATAATTTAAGTGACACCAACTCAAACTCAAGAATAGCTCAACTCATTAACTCTTTCACGTGCTCACTTGATTCAATTAGGAATATTCAAAATAACCACATTTTCAAATTACAAGCCCTCACAAGAAAGAAGTATCCTAAAACCACACACATATATAAACAAGACAATGGACAAATATGCAACACTCACACTCACAAAGAATCAGCTCATACACAAAATGTCATACCATAGGCTTACCCATATTTTCAATCAACATTGATTCAATCCCATTTGGTTAGAAATCTCAAAAGATTTTGTTAATCTTGTAATATAGGCTTAGGGATGGCTAGGATATCATTTAGGTGTAAGTGACAACACCCTCCTTGAACACTACACAACAATTCATTATTTCCAACTTTATCCGTTTTTCTTCACTTTTCAAACCCATGCACATTCACACTATTTTTCATTTTGCTTTTCTTATTTCCACTCTAGATTCCCAACATGCAATCATTTTCAACTTTTGGAGGATTCAAGTATCATTTATTCATTTTTTTCTTTTTCAAAGCTATTTGTTTATTTAAGTCTTTCCATCCATCCCTCAATTTCTCTCTTCTTCTTTTTTTCTTTTTTTATATCATGCCCTCATGTGGGAAGCATCCCTTCAATGAATTTCTCATAACACCCCTAATTTAGGCTTTTAGCCTCAACTTTCACAAGCTCTAGTTCAAGGAGGAAAGGGTTCAATAGAGGGTTACTTTTTCCAAAAGGATAAGGCTTGTTATGTGGTTCTCAATAAACAAGATTGGGCTCAAAGGGGACAACTAAGGATATATTTAGTGCACAGGTGGGAATTTTAGGCCAAGTGGACTTCAAGAACATCCAAGAAAGCCTAAGATCATTGCTCCAACCAAACTCAATCAAGACCAACATTTTAAGACCAACTAGGCAAGTTCTAGGTGACAAAAGCAGACAAAAGGCATTATTCAACAACGCGCCACACATGACCTGCAAATCAATCAAGATTGTTCAAAATATTTCTTCCTTTTCAAGATACAAGTAGCATCAAACATTTTAGCCGCTAACGAATCAAAAGTTACCAAAAGAGTTATAACAGTTTTCAAATTCCTTGTGTTGAAAATGGTTGCATGTTGGGAATCATTGTGTTGTATATGAAAAATTATTGTATCAAAACAAATTTCTCAGCACTATCAGCCTTTATAATATCATAGTATTGATAGGGAGAATCCCAAAAAATTAATGCGAACATGTAGCCTATGTTAAACCATAAGCTCGTGAATAGAAAGAATAAAAATGGTGAAGTCGTTTTGAAGAGCATGAGCTAGGCAACGAAGTGCATCAATAATAACTTTCCTGAGATCTTCATTGTTCCTTTGAATGGAAGGGGGCACCAATAATTTATCAGCACAAACTTGAAGAAAGTATTGCAGAAATGAGATAGTACAATGCTTTTAACATGAACAAAAACACACAATTCAGTCTACTTCAGAATTAAAACAGAAAGGATAAGGTAAAAAATAATAAGATAAAATCAAGTGAGTTTTCAAAAACAACTGTAGTAGAATCATCTAGCAATTGTCTATGACAAGAAAGGAATTGTATTCAAAATGATGTTTGGAAAGACATGAGAAAAACTCTTTCTATATTGACTGAAATCTTCACAATTTTCTAGCCATTTGTGTCAAATTACTGGATGACCTTTAGTAATAAAAAGCAGAAGCTCCAATTAGTATACACTCCAAGGTAATAAATCAGAGTTCAAGGTTCACTTCTATATATGTGTGTGCGAGTGTAGATACTTATGGGATGGAATTTTATATGTGAAAGTGTACTCACTAGAGTCAACATCAAAACCCACAAACAATAGATCATTGTCATTTTATTAGTTATCTATTGATTCAAAGAAAATAAGTCTCATATATTATCTATGATATTAATGTGAAGGAGAAAAGATAGACCCATCCAAGACAAGCTTCAACTAATGCATAAGCGAAGATATGTGTTTAGTAACCTTCAAAATGGAAATGAAGAGAAAAGGAAAAGAGTTTAGGAAAACAAGCAATCATATGGAAACAATGAAACTTTGAAGCATTCCCTTAGTCCCTTTTACACTAACCTGCACACAAGGTATCAATATTGTAAGAGTTTTGATTGTACCAGATCTTACTTCTATTGAAGCATTCACTTTAAACAATCAAATATGTTCAGGAAAAAGAAGATGCATATGCTCATCTATTGTCCCTACACATTAAGGTGAGACCATTACCATCAACATCAAAGTGATACTAACTAAGGCATGGACCATAAACAACCAAGGAAGACTAACCACCAAAAACTTCAAAAGTGTGGAGAATAGGAATAACATATGTGTAGTAATTAAACCTCTCTGCATTAGTAAGAACTTGAATACAACAAGGAAGTATATCAGGAAGATGCTTTTTGAATTCATCGTTGAGTGCCAAGCAAAGTTGCTACATGAGATGTATAATCTAAAATAACAAAAGAAAATGACCAGGAAGACCATTAACCAAAGCCTCTGATTATAATGACCTACACCAAAAGTATGTGTAGTATACTAATACCAACAGAAACTACTACTTACAGGAGCAATGTGAACAAGTGGTAAGCAATAGACAAGCTGAAGGATGACCATAATTCTGATTTCAGAGAGAGAAACTCTTGCATATATTTACAGATTCGCCACAAACAAAAAAATTACTTAACAGACCTTAAAAAAATAACAAATCCTATAGAACAACAAGATAGACAATATAATTAAAATGAAATATTACCTGTCATGGAATAGGTAAAAAGGTTCCTTGTTATAAATTCCTTTAGACCATCCTCACATATGCGTGCCATGTGAAAGAGATCAAGAAAAACCTACAGAAAAATAAAAGATACAATCAAATAAGCATCTCTGATAAACTTATCCACAACAAATGTTTGGGAAAAGAAGGGTATACTAATTACAAGCAATAAAATTTACTATGTTCTACTTAAGTTTTCAGTATCCCCGTTTCATTGGCTGGTTGTGCCCTTCTTTTATACGTTAAAAAAGTCAATATCTTTGTTCAACTCAGGTTCTTTTTCTCTCACCTTTGCTTTGTAAAAAGGGTACAAATGGGAGGGTCTATCTGGTGTGGACAAATATGTGAACTGTTTGTGACATGCTAAAGAACCACATTTGAATAAACACCAGAGGAATCATGAACTCATATTTTTAAACATACTACAGGTGCATGTCTTGTGTCAATATACACCCAACATTGCAAATGTGATACACATATATTATATTTATATATATAAAGTGTTGGAGCCAAGTTTTACAAGACACATATGTACATTTTATTTACATAATCCAAAAGGAAGTGATGCGTCATGTCAGAGATTAGCCAAAGTATTGTCTTGTTGTGAGTGAGACCTGTTATGCAAAATAGCGAAGGTCCAAAGTGAATAAAAAAATATGTATGTTTAGTAGCCATCCCGGAGACATAGTTTGTAAGAGGCATTGCATAGAACTCAAGACACAAAAAGTGGCTTCAATCATATTTCAGAATTTAGGTAACATCTTTTGCTTCTTTAGCCAATGCTGAAGGTTTTGCCATTTCTGAAATTAGTTCAAACTTGTTGATATCGCGGCCCATTGAATTAAGAATATCACTAATATTATTTAGTACTTTATAAAAAAATTCTTTTAAAGATAGACCTAAATATTTGTTGAAATCTTCAGACATTGAAGGTTCAAATTTTTCCCATAACTCTTTAGGGTTATTTGGATTACAATGAATTAACAATACAACAAGCAAATTTCTTAAGCTGGATGACATTTGATAACCTACTGCTTCAGACATGCATTCAGTTAAATTATTATTAGAAGCAAAAGTCGTCTTTTCTCTACAGAATCTCTAAAGGTACTACAATATTCTCCATTGACAGTTAGTAAATATTCATATGATTTAGGTCCTCTTATATTCATTAAAACGAGTCTAAGATAATATATTTCTCCTTCAATTGGTGTCATGTTACAACATGACCAATTGCATTTATTTATTTATGGCATGTCCATATTTTATACCATAAAAAATATTTTGAAACTTCTCTATCTAATAAATTTAAATTCATAACTTCCCTATTCATTTTATTCATTAGGAAAAATCCAGTTAACACAGCTTTTTTAATCATAGGATTATTTATAATTTTATCAATATTGTAAGTATTTTTGAGCAGACAAGTTGTCCACCAAGATGAAGTTGAAGATGGTGTACACATGGATTTATTTCACTTATAGGAAAAATCAAATATACGCGATGTAGCTTCAGGTGGAGATACCCATTGGGAGGATTGGTATTTTTTTATTTCGTCAATTTATAAATTTGTACTACTAGTTTGTAAATGAAATATAATTTTATCATGTCCTTTGCATATATACCTATAAATATATTTTACAATTTTCATATTAGAACAAATCTCAACGTTCATATGACAGCTGAATTTACAAAGAAATATGGATTGTAAGGAGCAACCCATGAGTTATCAAGAAGATGACCTCCAATTTTTATGCATTTTCATATATTTCGTCATCTATAAATTGGATATGAAATTTTACCTCCAGTACTACTATATTCAGAATTTTTTTGGGATATTTGAATTTACAAAGACCTTTTTTTTTTTTTTTTCATAGAAGGGCATGTTGGGTTTAATGTACCACAAGGACCATGTATCATTTGTAAATGAACAAGTTCAAATAAATGATAATTTGTTTTAAATTTGGTAGCTCGGCACAAACAAATTTATCATATGCTTCAGGTGTTAATATTTTATATTTTTCTTCAAGCATAATAAAGAACTGATCATGAGGAAGTTCCCATTTTTTAAAAATTATATTGTATACATTAATGCAACAACTTCACCAAATATATGTGCACTTAATATATATATTTTTAATTCTTCTAATTTTTCTCAAAATATTCATCAAATTAAATGTGGTTCATTTTGTGCTTGGTCAGTTACCAACAAAGTTTCTTTAATTTCAAGCCAAAAAGGATTACATGTCATAGTTAAAAAAAATATCATGCTTTGCAAAATGTTATATTAAATCCATAGCATCCATGTATCGTTGACACATATCTCTAGGTACTCTCGTAAAACTAAGGGGAATTATGCTACGTTTACCTACTTGTGAAGTTTCTCTTTCACCATGTCACAGACCATCAAGAACCCCTCCTAAAATATCACTTCTAAATAAGTCTTGGTTGATAGAAGAAAAATCAAGTCTTTGATTTTCAATTTTGATGCATTCATCTACTACATATTGCAGGAATAATCTGCCTCAATGCAAAATTCTATTTTCATCATCTCTTATTTGAAGTTTATAACAATAATATTCACGGTAGGAAATATTTCCTTTCTCTCACTAACCTTTGTTCATAATTTCATTGTCTAAATTTAAAAATCCATCAATTAATGCCATGCTTTTAACATTTGGTAATTCTTCGTTTTTACAATATGCTTTTGTTGCACAATAATTAATTGAAGGTTTGATTTTTGTAATACCACAATGCCTTCCATTTTCACCATAAGGAAATTACAATGGATCATAACACCCATAATAATAATTTAATAATGGGCATCTATCACCTTTGGTATATATTTTGATATGAGGTGTGGAAATATAATTGTTAGTGTCTTGTCTAGCCATATTCATGCAACCTCAGATGTAGTTGGTAAATTATATGTGTGTTGATTTGGACCAACATCACATTTAAGAGAAATATATAAATCATATAACTGGGGAATATTGATTAAGATTTTAAGAATATAGAGTATGGATTAATTTGTAATATTTTCATTAAAGTTTCTAGAATTTCTTTAGTTAATTTATAGAACTTGCCATTCATTTTTTCAATTCATTTTCATTGTCAAAATAGTATAGTTGAAGATTTTTAACTTTTTTCACCACTTTGCATTAAATCCTGGATGAAATAATACATTTTACCTTGAACAAGAAATGTGTAAATACCTTTATTTCTCTTTGCTAAATGTTTTTCGTAATTTACACCAAAGGATGTCAAGACAAACATGTTATTGTAGGTTCTTATATAAGTTCAGAAAAGTTTTGATTTCTCATTATTTTCAAGATAACAATTTTTCAAATCTGGGGGAAGTTGGTGGGAAATTAGCTAAATAGCACCTTTGGCACAACAGAAACCTATAGATTCATATTCATATCTTTTTGAAGCACAAAATTTACATTTTGGGAAAAATTTTAACATACAATAATTTATGGATGTTTGTAGTGTTGCTGAATTTTCTTCATATCGTTCATTGGTATTTGATGTTGACACTCTCATATCAATGAAGTTAATATTATATCAATACTTATACTTTTTTCTCAAAAAGTATAAATATTATTTTCTGACTAATTCAAATTGATAGATGCAATCTCCTCAAAGAACAGGATGTTGTTTAGCAAAATTTGGCTGCTCGAAAGAAGATTCAGAGAGGGTTGAGTTATAAGAGAAATGTTGTCTCCTCGACTCAACTTTATTCGCCTGAGTTTTTGTTAAGGCAATTTCTTTTTTGTTATCTTGCACATCATTTTATATAGCTCATGGTGTCTAGTTCTTTTCATATCTTGTGTCTTTTTTAAAGTTGGGTCTATTTTCTCATTTTTGTTCGACATTTAAACAAATGCGTTTTTATCATCCATTAATATACATGTGTATAATAAATATATTAGTAACATGTACAAACATTATAAAATTGTAATTACATATGATATTGACATAAATTTAGTTTTTGCAAGAAAAGCATTAACTGATAGTTAGGAGATTATACGACCACAGAAACACCAAGCTGGAACGGAAAAGCTGCATTAAGCAGAAGGAAAAAACTAAAAATAGTAACAAACTATCAGCCACTAAGGACAAAATTTAAATATATAAAATTTGTACTGTGGTGAAGAACAAAATCTTTTCATTCACTAATGCAAAAACATTAAACTGCTAGAGGTTATAAATTAAATTACAAAGATAACGAATCTCTCAGTATGGTAGTCTTTTCTAATGTCTACAAAATTTGAATCAAAAGACCTAGTTCGTATTAGAATAATTAATTCCCATGTATTCATTTACCTATTTAGATCCATTTCATTTGCAACTATCAATTTATATGTTAGAATAGAATAGGTATACATAATTCTACACATAAGAAGAATAGTTTATAGTCTTCTATTTTGTAAGGAATTGTATTATAGTGTCTATAAATAGGGTTCTCTATGTAATTGGAACAATCCGTAGCTTAGTAGGCCAACTAGGGCTAAGAGTGAGGGCAAGGAGCAAGGGTCTAGGGCAAAGGGCAAGGGCAAAGGCTGCCCCAAGCTTGGGACTCACTGCCTCAACTCCATTACCACCACCACGGCCAGTGGTGAGGAACACGGCTCGTGGTGTGGTCCGTGAAGGCCAAGGAAGTAGCTCCCTTGAAACTACCTCAATGTGGCTCATCTTCACGAGCTACTTCAAGACCAGTGGTGAGGGCCATGGCTCGTGCCAAGGCTCTTATAGGTGCCTTCAACTTGTGGAGGTTAAGAACTCATGGAATGGCTACTGGAACATGGACCACGAGCAGGACCATGGTCAGTGGTGTGGACCACGACTCATGAAGTCCTGTCGTGGTGCATGGCACCATGCTGCTTGAATGAGGGCAAAATGGGAAATTCCTTTTTAAGTTAGTATTAACTGGGGTCATTTTGTATAGTCTTAGTGCATCTATACAACCTATTTTTAACCCTTTAACCACCCCAATTAATTCATTAATTCCAAAACCCCAAAAGATCCCAAAGTTTATCCTCTAAAAAATCCTCTCTCTAGAAACTCCAAGAAGAAGAAGAAGGGTCAAAGCTACGTAAAATTCATCCATTGTTGCAAGATTTTGTAATGCTTTATAATCAATATTTTATGTAAAATTCGATGGGATCTTCCATCCATTGAACCCTCTAGAATTCCCCCAATTGTGAAGATGAACCCCAATTCTAGTTAGGGTTTCTTCCTATGTTGTGGGTATGGTCGTATGTTGATGAAATTGAGTAGATAATGATAAATTATGATAGATTTAGTTGTTAATCATGCTATTATGATGATATTACATGTTTTCCATGGTTAATCCTAGTCTAATTGATGAACTTGAAGTAATGTGGGTTTGCGCCTTGTGAAGGGAAATTGAGGATTTATGGATGATCTTCTAGAATTAATAATATATTTAGTAATTGATTAAAGGTAAAATCATGTATACATGAATTGAATTAGAATAATGTATATATAATGGATCATGACTAGTGTAGCTTGAAATTGAACCTTTACAATGACTTGTGAGTAGCATGTGATTTGAATGCCTTGAAATCTAGGTATGTATTAAAATTGTAAGAAAGAAAGCTTTGAGAGTAAGGCTAATATATTGAATTGTATATGCCTAAGAACACTTTGAGAGTGAACTGTCTATGATCTCGAAATTTTGTTGTGCTATTTAAAGGACATTCTCACATACATACCTATGTATGAAAATGATATGATGTGAAAGGTTTTCTCACATAGAATGATTCTAGGTTGAAAGGCTTCCTCACTTAAAATGAATCAAAGCACATTTAGTTATGTTAGCTTGAGGTTGTGATATGAAACTCCCTTCATGTATGTCTTAACTTGGTAAGACAAGACCATGTCATGGTAGCTTAGGATTGGGAAACCTATAACAGCTTGTATTATGCACATGCTTGTTCTATTATTTTGATACTTGACATAGCCTTATAGTATAGGTGAGGGACCATGTTTCTTATATGATAAGTGTTTGTTTAAACTAGCTCAGAAGGGGATGTGATGTCTTGGACGTTTCAGCATGTGTACTGCAAGTTAACTCCAATGTAAGTATTTAAACTAGAGACAATAAGGTGGTAATTAAGATTAAAGTTGAAAGTTAAGTGCTTAGTCAAAGAAAAAGGGATTAATATTTAGAAAATGGAATAAAATAAGTAAGTTGCTTGATTGAATTAACTAAGCTAGTAGGTGATAAGTAGGTGCATAACCTAGTTTGACTTATTGACTATAGCAAAGGACTAATTATAACCCATCACCTACTTGACCTATATGGATCTAGTAAAAAAGGCCAAGGTTTATAGATCAGATTTTGTCCTATGCAAATGGACTCACTTGATGCCCAAACTAAGTTAAATAAAAGGAAAATGAAATTAAAACTCTCAGCCAAATCTGCCAAGGCCCAATGTAAGTTAAACCCAACTAAGGAAAAGGGCAACTAGGTGAATCACCTACTTTGACCTTTTGAGAAGCTTGATGTACATAAGCAAGTGCATCACCTACTCAACCAATTTGTGGCTAAAAATGAAGAAAAAAGAAGGAAGTTCTAGAGGATATTCTTAAAGGTGAAGAAAGCTCAATATAAGACAAATACTGGCTACTCTTTCAACTCCATTTTAAAACATAAAATTAGAATTAACTCTAGCTCTCTCTCTCTCTCTCTCTCTCTCTCTCTATTTTCTCTTAAGGATTTCCGCCTCAAATTTCTTCCAAGGTTCTTGAAGAAACCCTGATCTTTGAAAGTTAAGGTAAGTGAAAGCACTTACTGATTTAGCTTAATTCTCCCATGGATGATTAGGAAAACCTGTTATTCATGTTCAGGTATAAGTACAAGGGCAGAATGTGTCCACAAGCTACTGCTCACTTTCACTAATTATTAAGATATTTTTCTATTCTTCTTTGGTTTAAGTGTGAAGGGAAGTTGAAGTTCCTTAAGATTTCAAGTTGAAAGGGAAAGTTGCATAAATTGAGGTAAGGTGACTGCTCTTTTTTTGTCCTCATTATGTATGAGTTTCAATAAAGAATTACCTGTGTATTGTGATTAAGAACACAAGGGATGGTGAGTTCAATATTTAGTTGCTATGATAAGGAACATTTTGGGCCATTTTATGTGTATATGTGGGGACTGCATGGTTGATTTTTTTGAAAGGTGTGAATATTTTATATGGAAATATAGTAGGGTGTGGTGATACACCACCAAACCTAATGTTGTGTAGGCTTACTACTCACTCGACATTGGTATGTGGATGTAATTTGAGGAGAAGTAATTGAACAACATCCTTGATATGATAAATTATGGGCCTGCTGCCGGGCTACCATTTTTGCGAGGTTAAGTAGCCAAATGTGTTGATTAGCTACTAATACTAGTTTTTCTTATTTCATTTTAGGTTAATAATCTGAAAAGAAGGAGGTTAACTCATTGTAATATCTGAGTTATACAGCAAGGTATGTAAGGCTATTCGATTCAGTATTCTTTGGCGTGAAATCTGATACTTGCGATTAATATCAATGAAGTGAATTTCCTAAGTTCTATTCCTAGTAAAGGAAACATAGTGGTAGCGTACAATCTCCAAATAGCTAACAATATTTCCTTCCTCTTCTTAGTCTGCAGAATTAATTCATTAAATGTTCATTACTCAACATTTGTATAATTATCCTCTTATGTGCTAATACAGAAATAGTATTTGCAAGAGCAAGCTTGGTAAATTATGCTCTTAGTCAATTGAAATCAATTGTGTCGTTTAAGATCACAAGTAATGCATTGATGTTACATAGCACCTTTTGTCACTATTATTGCCTTGAAGTATTATTTCATGTCTTCTACTATTGGTCCGTAGTTCCAAATATAAAAAATGATTGTGACCACCAAAACAACATTGTGAAAGATTAAATATTCTATGTGAAGTAATCTGTATAATTATGGGTGGCATCCCAGGGGTAAATGCTTAGCATGGGTTGATCTTAAATGGTATCGAAGGTTGGTAGCTTAGGGGAGAAAGCCTATCACAAGCCAATCCCAATTGGTATAGAAGGGTGACAACTCAGGGGCGAAAGCCTAGCATAGGTCGACCCCAATTTGTGTAATTATGAGAACAACATTCCAGGGGTTAAAATGCCTAGCATGGGCCATCTACTTCTACCACTAATCAACTGGTCATTTGTATCACATGCCTTGTAAAGATCATAACACACATAAAATCAAAGAAATGAATGCAACATACATGATCCCACAAGAGTAACAAAGGTGCTCGTATTCTAATCAATGCACTTATATATGGATACTTGATGTCATTTGAGCTATGTTTTACATATGTTATTGCCTTACTGACATCCCTTACGAGAATATTGCATTAGATGCTGCAAGCATAGGTACTCCACCCTGCAGACCTCTTTAGTAGGAACACGGGTACTTAGGTTCTATTGGTGAAGCTCCAAGTTGATTCGGGGCTTACCGAGTCTTTGGTACATATTTTGTTGCTGTATGATAGTTAAGTGTAAGGCGAGTCCTTATCCCACCCTAAAATAAGGTTTTCTATTTTTTAGAGGCTTTTTAGACTAATGTATATAGTTCATTTTTGTGTTGTGTTTTAGCAAGTTGTTGCCTCAACGGCCAAGTCTTGTATATAAGTTTTGGGTCTCCTTATGTTCGTTTGTATCATTGCATCCTATGTGAACTTGTCACATCATTAAGATTTTCATAGCTATATGCATAGTAAGAACAACTTATATGTTGGTTCTCTCGGGCCTTTAGGAATCGAGTGCCTGTCCGTCTTTATGAGTTTGAGGAGTGACAAAACCATACTTTCCTAAAGGTAGCTTGCACTAGAATTATAGAATGCTTGTATGGTAGCATTACTATAAGACCTCATGGTAGCCTAGGATTGAGACATCATACTCTCCTAAGGGTAGCTTACATTAGCATCATAGAATGCTTGCATGGTAGCATGACTTGGTTAGGCCAAACTATCTCATTGGTAGCTAGGATGCTGAAATAATATCCTTCCTTGTATAACCTGGACATGCATGATAAAGTGTTTTTCCTTGGTAGCTAGGTCTAATCCAATATGGTTACTATTCCTTGGTAGCTTGGTCTAGCCTAATAGGGTGCAATTCTTTGGTAGTCTAGAATGATAAATAGTAATCATTGATGTATGATAGCCTAAAGTAATACTTATCATGGGTAGGATTACGAGGTCTTATTCATACTTTGCACACGTATTACTTGAAGCTACTTATGAAGTATGTCTCTTATATGTTGCATGTGTAGCTTGGATTAAGTAATAGTGCTTTTCCTTGGTAGCCTTGAATAGGTAAATTATGACCATTCATGAATAATGACTTGTCTTGGACTAGTAAAGATTACTCTTACACGACTATAATGAATATGAGGGACAAGTCCCTAATCTAAGTGGCAATGGATATGCTGAAACTACGTTACATCAAGGACATATTGTAAGCATGTTCTAATATGAGATTTTCCTATATGATATATGCTTAGCTTGGAATGTTGCTATAATTTCCTTCCTTGATATGTTTCACTAAAGGTAATGATTCCCTTGTCTATGAGAAGTAAGCTAAGGATGAGATCTAAAGATGGTAAGTATGATTATGATGACCTAAAAGTGTTACTTAGTGTGGGTGGGATTATGAGGTCTCATCTATGCACTGCACAAGTATGCTTTGAGGTTACTTGAGGAGTAAGTTCTCTTATGATATGAAGGACTAAGATTTCACTAATGCTTATATGATGCCTATGTTGGAGATTATGCTTATGACTATGTTATTGTCTCTTATGCTTATAGTTTATGTTGTATGAAGTATCTCTTATGATTATGAAATATGGCTTATAATGTCTAACCCTTATGTTATGCTCTAACGATGTTATGATAGCTATCATACTTAGTACTTTTGTACTTACGCGTACTTTTGCCTACATTCTCATTAAATGTAGGGTTCGGCGATTTTGAGTTCCATCTGTAAGGATTGGTTCTTAATAGGAGCAAGGAGTTAAAGACTTGGTGAGTTCTCATAGCATAGATGATATAGCCACCATTTCCTTTTATGTATTTCTTTATGTTTTAGATTATTGTATGGGTTTGGTCCCAAGATGTTCATGTTCTAGATGGTTTGAGACAATTATAATAAGAGTTCTGCTTTTCTTTTATAAAGACTTTGATTGTATGAAAAATGTTTTAAGATCCTGCATTTTTCTATTATCTTATGTTATGATAGGCTAAGGACTTGTATAAGACCCTTACACTATGTTACATCTAGGGTGTATCCCTTGGTCATGACAGTATAATTTAAACAACAATTCAATAATATTCTTCTCCAATATTTCTCACATGATATCAAAGCAATTAGTTGTCACCATTGTGCAGTTTTCCAATAACCAAAGTGGTTGTCCGAGTAATTAATATTTTCCGTCAATGTTTTTCAAGAACCAACACCACCATTAAGTGCGGAAATCCTAGGCGAGCAAAGCCCAGTAAAACTCATCAAAAATAAGTGCCACATGCGCCGCTAGATGAAATTCTCTGGCAAGCTTGTCAGATCCATGCGTCGGCGTGTGTAGTCTGTTCTGACAATTTTTTCAACAATTTTTTTTTCCAATGGGGTCGCCTCTTCATTCCGAGGCTGCCTGTATATTTTTTCCTAATTCTTACGGATATTTGGCGACCAAATCTACTTTTTTCGACAACAACCCTATTTCTTTTCTAGATTTCGAATAAAAAAATCTGATTGGGCCTACTCATTACTATTTTTTTTAATTATTATTATCAATTTTTAGCTACATATTCTTATTTCACAACATGTCTTTCATAATATAGGAATTGGAAATTTAAGCCCTATGATCATATCAGAACCGTTAATGGGAAGCTCAAACTATTTAGCTTGGGCTTCCTTAGTTGAGTTGTGGTGCGAGAGTCAAGGTGTCCAAGATCACTTAACGAACATTGCTTGTGTGGTAGCTTAAAAGGCAAAGGCTAGTGGTAAAGATGAAAAAGTCAAAGCACAATGGGAGAATGATGATATTCGATTTTGTAGTCTCCTACGGCGATCTATCGATTCTATGATGTGATATCTCATATGACCAATTTAAAGAAACATGAATTAAATATACAGGCAGTCATGGAGGAATTTGAAACATTGATGCCAATCACTACGAACGTGCAAAAATAACAAGAGCAGAGACATATATTGTTTCTAGTTCTTACACTTGTTGGACTTCCAAGTGACAATGATTCAGTGTGTGATCTTTTAGCTAGTCCTACAATTCCTACCGTTGATGAATTATTCTCTTGTCTACTTCGTCTTGTTGCGCCTCCCAACCACAAAGTAGTTTTATCACCAACCATTGACTCATCTGTTCTTGCATCTCAAGCCATATAAAAATGAGCATATCAATCTATGGAGAATCGATGAGAAAGAGGTCATCATCTCGAAAAACCTCGATCAAAGTGTAGTTATTGTCATTAGTCTAGACACACTCATGACATATGTCATAATTTTCATGGCCCACTGATATGAGGCAAAATATATATATTTTTATCATTATTTGCCTCACATTTAATATTTATATCTGTCCTTTTTAAGCATGAATTTTATGGAGTGTGTGTAATAGAATATTTTATTTGTAGAATTTAAATTGGTGTAAAGAAGGAGATATTTGGAGCTAAAATGAATTAAAGATGGAAGGTTTAAGAAGGAAATCAAGCAGGCAACTTAATGAATTAAATTCAATATAATAATATATAAAATATGAAGTTGCAATGTTCAAAGAGGAAAAGAGAATGTTTCCACATGGCAGTAGTGGAAGACACCTTCATATTGTTGAAGTCGTGCCACATTGAGGTTGTCACAGTTCATGTGTACAACTGGGAAATCCAATTTTGTTCCATTTTGGGTTCATAACTTGATTTGGACTCAATTATTTTATTGAGGGTTTTCTACATCTATAAATAGTCCATAGAAATAATTATTATGGGGAGGTACGAAAGTTGTCAATACTTTTAAGGATTCTTTTCTAGTCTCTTCTCTTAAAAATTAGTGGCTAATCACTCTAGTTATGGGGCTGTAGCTACGGATTGATTGTTGAATATTGAAGGTTTTGAATTAATTATTGGTATCATTATAACTTACTTTTATATTCTTGTTTTAGTATTTCATATTTGATCACCATAAAAATAATTCTATTTTATATTCTTAAAATTGAGGAGGAGAGGGTAGATAGACCAGATAGTATAGAAAGATCAATCATCCATTGAATTTATGTATGTTCAGGAGTGACACCCGAACGAACAACTTTCTTGCTTACAAAACAAGATGACATATAAATGCTCGCCAGTTAGGCCTACTATCCCCGCTCAACGATGTAGTTAGACAACTAATTTGAGTAGGCGACTAGAGGTTGAGAGACCCAACTCATACAATTAACCTTGTAAATCAGTAACTTGATAACCAAAATTAGTTCATTACCTGAAATACGATACATGAAATCTGATACAGCCCTATAATTTTCCAACCATTGAAAGTAATCATATTTTCATTATAAATAAAAATAAAACACTTTTAGCAGTCTTAAATAAATAATTAGACTAGTATAATTTAGTAAAACTAGTTAATTGTGTAACACCCCATATTCTACGTGTACTAGTTCTATTTATATGACACTTATAAATTGCATTGTGTTATAGCTATGGACTTGGTTTCCTATGCGACTAGTGACAATAGAAAAGGTTTAAAGTAAATTTTCTATAGATTTTAATGCGACCCAATTAAGTTGAAATCGATGGAAGTATTTAAACTTGAGATCATAAGGTGGTATTCGAGTCTATATTTTAATTGACATAGTCTATATAAGTTTTAAGTTAAGTTAAAGGAATTAATGTCTAGAAATGTAATAAAATATTGAGGTGCTTGCTTGACTTAACTAAGCTAGTAGGTGACAAGTAGGTGCATCACCTACTTTGACTATTGACCAGCCCAAAGGACTAAGTAGGTGCATCACCTACTTTGACTTATTGACCAGCCCAAAGGACCAAACAGGTGCATCACCTACTAAGACTCTTTTGACCATGTTATTGGGCAAGTACACTACCACCTACTTTAATTAATCTGGCCCCAGTTGATTAGAAAAATAAGGGGAAATGGACAACCAAGGCCCAATATTCTTGAGTCCAAAAAAGGCCCAAGTTCAAAGGCCAAGTAGGTGGGTCACCTACTTGACATTATATGGCCCAAAATTGGCCAAGAGAATCTACCAATGCACCAACTTTTTAAAGGGATAAAGATGATATCTTTTGCTTCATTTTTAACGTGCAAAATTTCAGATTTATTAAGTCTCTTGGTCTTTCTTAGATTAACACAACAGCCCTAAAACACCTTAGGGTTCTTGAATACTGTCCCCTTTTTGAAGTAAAGGTTTGAAGGAGGGTTTCAGTTCTTAAAGTACAAGTTTAGAGGATAAATTTCCAGAAACTAAGGTAAGGCTACTGCCTATTTTTTTCTCTCTTTAAAAACAAATTTTGGGTGGAGAATTTTGTATATATTTTTCAAGAACTCAACGATGGTTATAAATACTTGAGTTCAATATTCTCATATTCTGCTAAAAGATTTTTTGGGATTTATAGTGGCTACCTTATGTATATAGTTGTTGGGGGCAGCTTGGGTATCTTGGCAAATGATGTATGAAGTTGTATTAATGTATAGAAGAAGGGTGTGGTGGTTCACCATTTGTGTAAGGATTGTATGGGCCTACTTTCCGTCAAGTTTTTAGCTACTGTTTTTCGAGGGCCTTAATGTTATTAGCTAGTAACATTAGATTACTCATGACTTATATTGTAGATTGGCACCACAATGGAAGGCTGAATCGTGATAGTTATATTGGCCAGAAAATAAGGTATGTAAGGTTATTCGATTTTCTACTTCTTTGGCATGAATCCAACACTTGTTTTACAACGTAAGCTTTCTAAGTGCTCTTGGTAGTAACTGATCCATAGTTGCAGTTCCCACTCCCTAGAGCATTAAAGTGAGTACTCTAATATGATTTTATTACTAAATGCACGTGCTTAATCTACCAAGTATTAGCATGCAATGTTTAAACTTGTTTCATCATGAAAGTACCCTTGGCACGTATTTCCCTTATATAATTCAAAATGATTCTGGATTACACATGGTACATATGTTTATATGTTGGATATACAATCTGCTCATATCTTGCTTACTTGTTTCAATTCTCTATTCCATCATATAGGTCATCTTTTCACATGTTCATATGCTCCCTTTATTGGTCATTACTCCAATTGTGTTAGACTATAATGTTACCTCACAAGATCCCTACTTGCTTTATCGTACATTTTATATGTACTTACATGGGATATGTATCCGTCCTTAAGTTGAATCTGCCCACGTTCCCCTTTGTTCCACGTTCATTTATACCTTGTAATTGATATTAGTTAGTGAGTATTTTCTATCATATAGAGTTCAAATCTCTTGGTTATATTTTAAATGTCTTCACTTGATATGTGCTTCTATTTGAGATGTCAAAATACTTACTGAGTCATATAAGCTCTTAAGTATTACGTTGGTGTCACATTTGCTTCCCATGTCATTGTTATTATCGTAAGTCCATATTCATTTGTCTTCTATTACTGGTCTATAGTTCCAAATCTCAACAATGATTATGACCACCAAAACAATAATCTCAAAAGAGTTATGATCATTAAAAGAACAATCTCAAAAGATTTATGAACATCAAAACAACAAACTCAAAGATTAAAAAATTTAAATGAAGCAATCTGTAGAATTATGGGTGGCATCCCAGAGGTAAATGCCTAGCATGGGTCGATCCCAATTAGTATAGAAGGGTGGTAGCTCAGGGGCGAAAGCCTAGCTTGGGCCGATTCCAATTAGTATAAAAGGGTGGCAGCTTAGGGGCGAAAGTCTAGCATGGGCTGATCTCAATTTGTAGAATTATGAGGACAGCATCCCAGGGGTTAAAATGACTAGCACAGGTTATCCTCTTCTACCACTGATAAGCTGGTCATTTGTATCATATTTCTTATAAATATTATAATGCACATATAAGTAAAGAAAAGAATGTAACATACACGGTTCCACAAGTATAAGCAAAGATGGTCTCTAATCCTTCTCTATTGGTATTTGGTTTCACTTGAGCTCTCATTTACATATGGTTGTATTATGCCTTACAAATTCAGTACATTCTTTTGTACTAACGTCCCTCATTGGGGATGCTGCATTTTATGTTGCAAGTACAAGTCAACTAGAAAATCTCCCCAATAGAAGCACATGATACTCAGCGGTTGTTGGTGGGCTCCAAGTTGAGTGAGGGCTTTGCCGAGTTTTACTATGTGCATTTTCATAGTGGTATAGTCATGGATTCCAGTAGAGGCTTTGTAGATCATCTATTCATCATTTCACTTGTTATATGTATCAGTTCAGCTAGTTAACATGTGTTGTATATAGAGCTTCACATTAGTAAATCTATCAACATAGTAGTTTAGTTTCTCATCATAGGTCACTTATAAAGGATGTGTTCATATGGTACTTGTCTGCCTCACCTAGGGTGGGGTGTGACAAATTGAAAAGTCCTTCGGGTTCGATGATTTGGTTCTTTTAAGAAACACTATATTACTTGCGCGACCACGTACACTTACGTGTGCATTTGGGAGCGACATCCACCACCCCTTTAAGATCCTGTTGCTTTAAAGGAATATAATGAGCTCCTTCATAATAGTGCAAGTAAGCAGACATCTCCACAAGAAGCATTTGTTGCTCCGCTTGATCAACCATCCCACAATGCTCATATTTCTCAATCAGAATATGATGAGTTCTTTCAATATCGAGCAAGTAAGAAAACGTCTCCACAAGGAGCTTGAATTGTTCAACATGATGTTGTTGTTGCGCGTAATTCTTTGGCTTATGTTTCACAGTCTAATACTCATGAATCATGGGTCATTCACTGGAGCGCTTCTAATCATAGTTCTGGTAACAAGTCATTTCTGTAAGATATTGTTTATTCACAATCTCTTCCTGCTATTACTTTGGCCAATGGGATCCAAAAGAAACCAAAAGGGGTTGGAAAAGCCACATCCCTATCTTCTTTCTCTCCAGACTATGTTATTTATGTTCATAGTTCTCCTTTTAATCTGGCATATGCTTGTCATTTGACCTATGCCCTACATTATGGCATAACCTATTTTAATGATTTTTTTCTCATGCAGGATAGCAGTATGGGACAAATGATTGGCAATGGCATGAATCACAAGGCCTTTACTATCTTACCTATTTAAATTCCTTCACAACATGCATCTTTACAAATCCTCTGAACCTCATTCACAAATGTTTTGGTCATTCGGGTCTATTCAAACTGCAATAGATGCTGCCTAGTTTATCCAAATTGGATTATGAGTTGTGTTAAATTGGGAAACACACTCGTGCCACATTTTCACGTGGTACTAAGGGTCGTTTATAGTGAATTTTTTTCATTAGTTCATTGTTATATTTGGGGTCCTAGTAGAGTCAATTCCACTTTAGGATTTTGTTATTTTGTTACTTTCATTGATGATTATTCGAGATGCACTGGGGTTTTCTTAATGAAAGATAGTTTTTAGTTATTTTTTATATTCAAAAGTTTCTTTGATGAAATAGAAAATCAGTTCTGTGTTTCTATTTATACTTTTTGTTCTAATAATGCTTTAGAATACTTATCATCCCAATTTCAGGACTTTATGTCTCACTAAAGATTAATCACCATACATCTTGTCCAAACACTTCTCAGCAAATTGGTGTAGTAGATAGTAAGAATAGGCATCTCATTGAGACTGCTCACACTCTCCTTATTAAATCCCATGTTCCACTGCATTTTTAAGGTGATGCAGTCCTTTCATATTGCTATTTAATTAATAGAATGCCCTCATCTTCTATTCACAATCAGGTTCGACATTCCATACTGTATCCTCAATCACATATCTATTCTATCTCTCCTAGTGTATTTGGGAGCACATGCTTTGTTCATAACATTGCCTGAGGAAAAGATATATTATGCCCTTGTGCTCTTAAATGTGTCTTTCTTGGTTACTTTAGAGTTCAAAAAGGGTATCACTGTTATTTACATGATCTTCACCGATATCTTATGTCTTCTGATGTAACATTCTTTGAGTCTCAACCTTACTACACATCTTCTGATCATCTTGATATCTTTGAGGTCTTAACCATACCCTAGCTCTTGCTTGTATTGACTTTTGAGGGACCTACAATTACTTTTCCATCTCCATTTGTAGTGACACCTCTTCCAACTTATCATCAACGTCCACATCCAATAATAATCTGAAATGATTCATGTCATGCATCAGACCCTACTCCCATAGCAGCCTTGCCTCTTGCTAGCCAATCGATTATGCTTCAAAAAGGTATATGATCTACTCGAAATACTAATCCAAATTATTCTGAAGTATTTTCATGTATTTGTATGTATTGAGGTTTCTCAGTCTAGATTAGGTATTGTTATTTATCAATGCAAGTATGCTTTAGACATTCTTAAGGAGACAAGAATGATGGGATGTAAACCCATTGACACTCCAATAGATCCGAATGTTAAACACCTTCTAGGATAGGGGGAGCAACCCAGTAATCCTAAAAGGTATAGACAGTTGGTTGGAAAGTTGAATTATCTCACGGTGACTAGACTGGACATCTCTTTTCCTATGAGTGGGGTAAGTCAGTTTATGATTTTACTTGTGGAACCTGACTACTCTTCCAAGATCAAGGCCGTGAACATATCACCGGATATACAAACATTGATTGGGTAGGATCACCCTTTGATAGATGTTCTACATCTGAATATTGCGTTTTAGTAGGAGTTAATTTGGTGTCATAGAAGAGTAAGAAACAAAGTGTGGTTGCTCGATCCAGTGTAGAAGAAGAATATCAAGTAAGAGATGTAGCAACTTGTGAGCTAGTTTAGATCAAACGGTTGCTTAAAGAACTGAAGTTTGGAGAAACCGGTCAATGGAGCTTGTGTGTGATAATCAAGCAGCCCTTCATATAGCATCAAATCCAATGTTTCATGAGAGGACTAAGCACATTGAGATTGATTGTTAGTTTTTCACATAAAAGATACTCTAAGGTAATATTGTTACAAAATTTGTGAAGTCAAATGATCATCTTGCAGATATCTTCACCAAGCCACTCACTGGTCCTTGTATTAACTAAATATGTAACAAACTAGGTAAATATAATTTGTATGCACCAGCTTGATGGGGAGTGTTAGAATAGAATAGGTATACGCAATACTACACATAATAGTAATAGTTTATAGTCTCCTATTCGGTAAGGAATTATATTAGTGTGGTTCTCTATTTTATAATTAAAACAATAATTCAATAATATTCTTCTCTAATATTTCTCACACTATGGTTCCACCAGATTTGAAAGATCATCAAGGTGGACATGTAATATGAGATTACATGATGGTAAATAAAAGGGGAAATACACATATTGAAATGTTCAAAATAACAATAACAGTACTAATCCATATTCTTTATTACACTATAAAATAAGGTTGAAATTTAAACCTGGAATTTGGTTATTTGAGGCATGCAAATTCTTGATTGATATGAGGTATTTTGGAGCTGGGTTAATCTTGATTTACTTTTTTTGTTAGCTTTGTTGAGCTTAATAAAGGTCAAATTCCAACTACACTTGATGGACTAGTGAAAGATTCTTATTGATACAATTAAATAGTAAATTCATAATACCGAGTATATGAAAAAACTCTCATACATAACACTAAATTATAAGATTAGAAAAAATATTGTGTAAAAGACTCTAATCGATCAATAAACTGTAATCTAAGAACACCTATTATGTGAAAAAATCTCATCCATACCACTACTTTTTAACATGTGTGAAAGGTTCTTATTGATACCATTAAATTGTAATCTCATGAATCATAATACCTATAGGATCAAAGTTTTAGGGGATATGTGGTAGATTTGTTAGACTCTTATCCTAGAGTTTAAGGGGCTGTTAAAGGATTTGAATGTGAGAAGATATTTATTTCTCTTTCTACCTATAACTCTGTTTTGATTTCTTAGATTAAAGACTCTAATCGATGCCACTAAATTGTAATATAAGAACACCAATTATGCAAAAAACCCTCATCGATACTGCAAATTTGTAACATGAGAACACCTATTGTGTGAAAGGTTCTTATCGATACCATTAAATTGTAAACTCATGAAGCACAATACCTATTGTATCAATTTTTAAGAGGATATGTTGCCGATTTGGTAGACTTTGATCCTAGAGTTTAAGGGGTTGTTAAAGGATTTGAACCTGAGTAGATATGTGTTTCTCTTTCTACTTATAACTCTATTTTGATTTATTGGATTACTAGCCAAAAAAATCCCTTTTTTTAGTTTTTAGTTTGAATTTTTAATTTCAAATCTTGTTATAGATTCTAGTAGTTGTTGTTGTGTTATTCTTATAGTGTGTTCTTTATTCGTGTTATTATGTTCTTTTTATTGTATTTCGACTATGGTATTATTTTGTTGTAGCATGTTTTGTTCCTTTTTGTTGTTTCTTCTACTTATAGCTTTTGCGTTTTTTCTTGAGCTGAGGGTCTGTTGAAAATGATCACTCTACATTACACCTTTGATGTAGGTTGAGGTAAGGTCTACCTACACTTTACAATCCTCAGATTCCACTTTGTGGGATTACATTGGGTATGTTGTTGGCTCTAAATGAAAATGGAGGATCAAACACTTTACTTTCAAAATTTTTAGCTGTTGTGATTCAAGGAATTCATTTAATATAAATTAAGGAGGAAACATTTAGAACCAAGTTATTCCAATAACCATAGAAACTTTTTCTACTTCTTTTTACACTAAAGATATGATCTTAAATCACTCAAAAAGTGGAAATTAGTCCTTTTTTTTAGAGGTGAGAACAAAAGAGATCTTCAATATAGGTCTTTTTGGGTAATTGTTACTCTTCTAATTTTCAACAGTAACTTAGTTACAAAAATTACAACTCTAACATCTAAGGCTAAATTATCCTTGCAATCTTTAATAGGGAAGAAACAGCTCTTATTCTTGTTCTTCAATCGGAGTAAGTATTTTGGGCTTGCGAGGTTAATTTTGATTTTTTTTTACTGCTATTAGCTTTGTTGAGGTTAATATCACCCAAATTCCAACTACACTTGATGGACCCACGAAAGATTCTCATTGATACAACTAAATAGCAAATTCATACTACCGATTATCGGTGAGACACTCATCGTAGTCATTAAATTAAAATCTAAGACCACATATTGTGTGAAAGACTCTAATGGATACCGTTAAATTGTAATCGAAGAACATCTATTATGTGAAAGATTCCAATGGATGCCACTAAATTGTAATCTAAGAACACCTATTATGTGAAAGACTTTCATTGATACCACTAATACGTAGCATATAAACCATTTAATTGAAAATCACAAATCATAATACCTAGTGGATCAAAGCATTATGGGATACACTATACATTTTCTAGACACTGATCCTACAGTTCGAAGGGCTACTAAACGATTAAAATTTGAGAAGATTTTTTTTTCCTCATTTCCACTTATGACTTTTTTCCCCTTGGTTGAAAGAGTCCACAAAACATATATACTTAGTAATCCTGACAAAACAATTCATAATAATTTTATAAGAACAAGTTAAACTAAATTTAAGTGTAGTAATTTAGGTCTATTAATAAACTAAAGCTAGACTTAAACAAAAAAAATGATGAAGGAGGCAATATTTGATTGTTGTTGTGTTAATTTTATAGTTTTTTGTTCTGCATTTGTGTTATTATTTGTTTTTTGTTGTATTTTGATTATGATATTATTTTGTTACAGTATGTTTCATTACTTATTTTTGTTTTTGTTACTGCTTGTTGTTTCTTGTACTTCCATCTTTTGTTATTTTCTTGAGCTAGTGGTCTAATGAAAACGACCTCTCTATCTTACATCTCTAAGGTAGGTTGAGTAAGGTCTGCCTACAATTTACAAATCTCACGTCCCACTTTGGGGGACTATACTAGGCATGTTGTTGTTTTTATTAGTTTGAGTACAAATTTTTTCTTGTAAAAGTAGTATTTGTATGAATAACTTTATTCATTTGAAGGACATCGAAATACATTGTTTGTATTTTAAACCATGTCCAACTTACAGGTATACTAGCTGCAACATAATATCGCTTTCTTTGTTTTTCTAATAGTTCTAATAAAACAACAATCTAATCTAGTTAATACAATAACTAACACATCAACAAGGAAAAATAAGCCAAGTGAAAATATTACATTAGTAGTAATATAATCATAATGCCTCTACAAGATATTCAACATAAAACTCGAAGAGATTAGAAGTCTCATCACATTCAAGAACAGACACTTTCGTTGATTTTAAATACTGTTGATTCTAATTATGAGCTTAATTGTAAACCAATGACTATTGTTCTAGGAGTTTGTGCAAGAAAGCTATAATGAAAGCATAATTTTTCTACGCGATTTCAATAAGCACAAATTAATCTAGCATTAAAAAGCATTGTGTTATTGAGAAAGAAAGTAAACTAAGAGAAAATTGCTCAGATTAAACTAAGAAGGGACAAACATACTGGGTTCAACAGTGTGCACATTAAACACTCCCACATCAATGATTCATTAAGTTCATACAATGACATCACATCAATATAACACTTTTCCTACCTATTATACAAGCACAAAGCGCGAACTAAATATAAATGTAAAATCAATCAAACAACAGTTTTCTATCAGATGCTTGCGATCAAACAAATTTGTTTTCATCGTGGCCTCAGTTTCACCCCTCCACAAATTTCAGATGTGAAAGGCAATGTCAGAAAAGTCAGCTTAGCCAATCAATACGATAAATTAATTTCTCACCACATTGCATACAAAGCTAGCTTGTCCAAAAATTTCAGACAAAAATAAGAATTTTTAAGCTTAGTTGATCCCAAACAAAATGCTATAGACTTGAAAACCCAAAACAACAGCCATCTAAAAATCCAAATCTATCCTAAAATTTGCTATAGCACCGAACCCGGCCATAAATTTAAAGAAACAATCATTTATTTTTAAGCTTAGTTAGTCTCAAACAATACTATATAGACTCCAAACCCTAAAATACCAGCGATCTAAAAATCCAAATCTATAAATTGAGCAGCTATGGCAAAACGCTAAACTTCTTCTATATACAATACAAAAAGTATCTCAGAAAGATGAACTTAAATTACCCTTCTTTTCAATTTAACCAATCAAAACGATAATGTAATTTATCAGCACAACACATACAAAATTAAAATCTCAAAGTCCGATTAAACTACAATTTCAAAAGCTTTGAAGGTCCAAGATTAGGTTTTTAAAACTTAGCAAGCCCCAAATAAAATTGAACAGGCTTGAAAGTCCAAAACAACAACAATCACTAAAAATTCAAACACATTCAAAAACTTGCTTCAACACAAAAGTAAATCGCATAAAACTTGTAATCCAATTTAATGTACTGAAAAATACAAAAATTTTATTGTAAAAGGAGAAAATAACATATCAAAGCATACGTGTACAATAACATCAACGATAAGCTTCTTCTATATAAAATACAACACCTTTCTTTTTTTTTTTCTTTTTGTATACACAGGAAACAAGAAACAATTGAAAGAACTAAGCAAAAAGAAAATGACCAAAGCTGTTGAATTTATAGCTGAATCACAGAAGGATACGTGTTGGCTGAATTGCCAAGAGGAAAATACGTATACATACAATGCAAACCTATCATTTTGGGAAGCTAAAATGATAGTAATACCCTTAGTTAGCTTATCAGTTTGAGAAATTGAAATGACATAACTACCCTTATTTTCCAATTGAATGATAAATAAGCACACGTGTTGAAATTTATTGAAACTTCCTCTTCTACTAGGTAGAAAAAACATCTAGCCAAATTGATAAAGTATGCTATACTATGGAATGCGAGCAACTCGTATATGTATCGTTATGTGAGAATCTTCACGAAGCTAAAAGAATTATGAGATATTACTCTATTGCGACAAAGGGCTTTAGAGTTGTTAGGAGCAACTCTACTAGACTTAGATATAGTGTGATGTTGGTTTTCCTTTTGTGTGTCTTATATCTTATGTTAAGAAAGGCCAAGAAAATGAAACTAAGACCTTAGAAAAAGAACATACATGTCAACCAAACTTTAAGATCATAAAAGCTACTCAACAATCTTTAAAATACTACTTTAAGAACAAGGTCCTAAATAAGCATAAGTTTGCATGAAAGACATGAGATAGTATGCGAATGATGATGTTTCACTTCATATCAATTATTCAAAGATGAAGAGGGTTAAGAGGCTTGTCTTAGAGAAACTTGAGGGTAGTTGTATTGATGATTTCAAACAAGTTGGAGGATTTATGCTCAAGAATTGAGGGATAACAAGGAAACACACACTTTTTGTCCATCCCATAGGGTAAATTACTAAGTTGTAATAGTTTAATCAACGTAGATCTATGTCATAAGTTTATTTTCAACTGCCTCAATGGCATACAATTTACCCGTGCAGAGCACAAAGCTCCATATTACTTAGGGCCAGCCTTTCAACTTTTCCCAATTACCTCAGTACCATCCTTGTACCGGTGGAGAGGTATGCCTTAAGGATCCTTTATTGTTCCACCCGTCTCATGTTTAGCTATGGCATTGACATGTATTTGAGTCATATGGTGCACCCATACATGCTGGATCACTTTAATGTGCTCCTTGGGGTTTGGCTATGGACATACTAGTGCCATGTCAGGACCTAAGCATCTTTGCCGCATGCACAATCCAATCCTCAAGCTTGTCTGTTGCATTGTGAACCAACACTTGACCATTGCTTCACCTGAAAAGGATAACGTTTGATCCTTGGCCTAGGCCATGTGCTTCTTTCTTACCATGCCTTCATCTGTATTAGGTCATAGCCCATGCATCATGTATACGAGTTCAACAGTGCAATGTCGCCCCACGACTTGGCCAACGGACCTTTGCTCGCTTGGTTCAACCCTTGTCAAGCACACCAGTTCACCCACAAGGTTCTGGAGTGAGTCCCTCGATTCCTCATCTAACTAAAAGATCTTTTCCTACAAGGAGAATGGCTTAGATGGACAAATTTTTGCCATAGAAATCCTCCAAAGCTATCAGGATGCCTAACATTTCTCTACTAAGCTATACGCCGCCCATAAAGCTTCCCTAACTCATATAGGTACCTAGGACACTCCTTTGAGATGCCTAGGTAGGCCCTTGGAGTTCCCTTTCAAGGAAGCACACTTGGAGAAAATTGCTCGGGGGAGGTTGGTAGGCTGTGACCATGAATACTTCTTTATGTATGCTTAAAATAATAAAACTTATGCGCCAAGGAGTTGACACGATTCTGCCAAAGAAACATAAAGGGCCATAAAGGACTCTATCAAACTTCAAATGAGGTGCCATAAGATTGTAGTTACTCGTCATGACTTCCTTCACACTTCCATGAAGTTTCATCCAATTCCCACGCTTGTAGAATAGGTTATAGCCTTTGGCCTATTTGAATATCTACGACAATGCCATCATTATTTGCTATCTCAAATACATATCTAAACAAACTTTGAATGGCCCCAAATTTGGTAAACATACATAAAAATATTCTAGGAACAGGACCCTAGCTCGAAATGCCCAGATTCCACTTTAAGCTCAAGAACATCCGGCAGTCACGTACCTTACCCCACACAGCCTTCGCCAACATGCTAAGTCCTTGGATGCACCCCAAGTACTTGTCCTTTATGTTTGGCACTATTAGGGCACGTCATGCAACATCTCAAATTGTCGTTGCCTCTTGTTATGGCCCTTTTCCTTATAATCCTACTTTAGCCCACCTTTCAACACATGCTGCTTGCATGGCTGACATGGGTGTGACCTGCATGGCCTACACTCTTTGGCCGACTTCTTGGCTAGTGTAGACACTCATACTTTTGGGGCGTTACACCCTCACACACCCAAGAAATTCATCATCTCAATGACATAAAACACTAATGAAGACCCAAAGTTTGTCCCCTTGGGGGTTTACACCATAGTTCCCAATCCATGTGTGCTGAAAATTATTTGAGCTCCTCATAAGACTGAGTCATGCCCCTCACAATTCCTACTCCCGTGTTTTGTCCAAGCTGCATCTAAAATACACCTCCGGTGTTTACTTGGACAGTGTCTCCAGACTTGCACCCAGTAGTGATTAACTTTGTGGTGACATTCAAATCAACCACATAATGGCCCTCACATCATTCAGCAATCTAGAAACCTTGTTCTTTCTTGCAATATACTTGTGATGATACGAGTGTTTTCAACAAGAAAAAACTATTGGAGGCCTCAAAAGCATGTTCTAAGCACCTTCATCCTGGCCTAGTAATTGGACACAACATGGTGAAAACTATCTAGTACCGCAAACAAAACAAGAGCATTAGAGGCCCTAAAAACATGTCCTTGACATCTCTAACTTGGTCCAGAATCTGAGTACCCTATGGATAACTTAAAGTCCCACTGTGTCTTCACTTTCACTAGATGAGATCATTCCTTTCAAACGCTTGCATTCAACAACACAAATATATGTCGACCTGATTGTCAGGGAATGTATGTATCATTCGATGTGGTATCTATGCCAATCATACCCTTATGGTCATTTATCAAACTTAACCTTGTTCCAATCAACATACAACTCGTCCTTCGACATGCATACTGCGACATAGCACCTTTTGTCATTATGTGCTCAGCACCTGTAGGCACCCTGCACTTCCTTCGGATGTACTTGATAGATCAATGTGTAGGCATTCACATTCATCGCTGAACAAGAATCTTCATCCAGAACATTGTCTTCCCAGTTGTAGCCAATTGATACCTAGTGTCAATCCTATGGTGAGTACCTAATGGTGCTCCCAATTCTCAACTTGGTCGATGGCGAGGTGTGCACAACACTCCCATCTTGTGGCATCCTCCTCAACCTTCTACTCTTGGAAATCATTCATTCACGAACTTAAATACCCATCCAATTCAGACGCTTCGACTATTCCCACCTAGAATGATTCAAAAGATGTGCCCCTTAAACACCCGAGGGCTGATTCAAACTTTACTTGACACTAAGATCTTTCACAAAGACGTCTGCATTCAGGCCCAACTTCATGATTGTGGTGTGCGCAGCACTATCAACTTGGAATCTCTAGCTTTCTTATGTGGTAAGTTCCAACCTACTCTTCCATCATGATCCCTATGTAGGGACTCTCCTACTATTCTTATCAACCCATTAGATTGCTAGGTAAACACAATAGAAAGACACATTCAAATGCCCTCCGGCGTAGCTCAAGTCCATCTATGTTGAAAGCACACTCAACTGATTTATTTACCGTATCTATTTCAAGATCCTTACATGATCAAAGCCCCAAAATTTATAATCCATGGCTGGCATACCTGTCGAAACATGGTTGCACAACTTGGTAGATGTAGAACCATTTAGTAGCCTCCCAATTTATCAGTACATACCTAGCATCTTCACAAGCCTAGGCATTTTCTTGGTTGACAACTTAACTCATCGCATTGTATGAACACATCAAGATGCAAGAAGAATTAGAAAGAGGTGAGGGCATGGGGTTTGGGATTTGGAATAAAGAAAAAAGAAAGTAAAATTGAGTTATTAAAAAATAAAATAAAATTTCCATGTGTCACATATCAATTCCTTTATTTTTCCACATAAGAGCGTCTGTATGTACGCACTTAATATGTGATTTTAAAAATATAAAAAGTGTTGAAATGACACAACGGACCCCTACTTGAGGTGTTTAAAATGAACAAAGCCTACTTGAGGTGTCTAAGTGAAAATTGGTGCCAAATTTAAGGGGTTGTCGATGGGTTTCGCAGGTTATTTTTGTACATTTGACATAACTTTAACTTAAAAGCACAAGATTAAAAGGTTTTCTTTCTTTTTTTTAACTCCGTTCCAAGTCACACTAGGTCATTCTTTTTGAAATAAAGGGACTACTAGTTTTTGTACTGTGATGATGTTAAATGTGTTATGTATCTCTGGTATGAGGAGATGTGAGAGTAAGAGGCAGTGTAGTTGGAATAGTGATAAATGATAGGATCTACCCTAGGAAAATGGATTTGTATTAGAGTGGTTAATGAACCTTGTTAAGGTATACTCTGTGGTCAAGGGTCGGATTGTTGTAGTGGAGAATCATAGGCGTGTAGTAAGTTGGTTGGCTAGATTGGGGAGGATTTGTATTTTGGGAACTTCTCAATGTGTGATAGAAAGGTTAGTCTTTAATCTAAATCATAGTTGGTAGCGATGTAAATAGAAGGCCAACATTGCGTTGTTCCCTAGTTGTGGTTAAGACAAAGAAAGATGGTCAGAGTGTGGGTGCAAAGGTTCGTTGGGGTATTTTCCTTACAGCATGTTTTCTTTTGGTTGATTTTTTTATATTAGCTAATGGGTATCGGGTTGACCGATGATGCCTACTAGTACATGTTGCTTGTACTGATACTACTCTAGCTATGCCAGTTGGCATAGTCTTGCTGCAGGGTCAGTGATGTTTCATAGGAGAAGACGAACACGATCTCCAACAACTTCTACTTTTCCTTCCTTTTGGTCGGAGTTGTGTCATAATATTATTCTATTTACATGGCGTATCTTTAGTAGCTCTTTTACCTACTTAGGCTAGATCCCTGGGGTGTTAATTATTCAAGAAATTCAATATTGGTTATGCTTAAACTCAGTATCTTGTAAACTTCATGAACATTCCGTTTCTTTCCTATCTTTTAAATTTTTTCGCATAGTAAATTGTTTAGGGACTAAGGGTTCTCCTATCTAGGTGTTATAGTAGGTGCCCACATGGCTCAGTGGACTGGGTCATGACGTGGAGTTTCTGTAAGACATAATGAGTTTGAGAATAAATACAAAGGCCACAACTAGTCACCTAAGCTCTCATGTAAGTATTTTTTGATTGAAAATATCAAAAACTCATGATTGGACAACCAAAATGCAACTCACTTACTGAGGGATGTTCTAAAATTTACCTCGAAATTTCTTTTTACACCCATTATGTGTTCATTCCACATATTCCAAACAAAGGCTCTTATTCCTCAACAACAGGGTTTCCCATAGGAGGAAGAGTAGAGTACTCAATGGCCTAATTAATTAGAATGATATTAAAAAGAATTCTCAGATCATTAAAAATCACAGCAATTAGGAATCAATTAATAGAAAAGGCTAAAAATATATGTCACCTCTTCTAATTCAGAAAGTTATTCAACGAGAACCATTTTGTTTTGTGAACGTTCATAGCTCTCAAGAACCTAGATGAATTAAAAGAGAAATGTCACAAATTTTGATATAAAATCCTGCATAACTAATCAAATGAGTATAAAAGGGGAGGAGATGACGAAATAATGAGATCAAGAAACAAATCAACAAGCTCGGGTGCCAAACATTTCCTTGCTCTTTTGACATATTCATGTGCTTCGTCGTACTGATGGAAGAAGGGGTGCAAGTACAATGATTACACTAGACCAGAGCATGTCACAACATCAAAACAGATGAATGAGTGAAAAATGGATGGACTACCTTCCCTTCACAAAGTAGAAGAAGACCCTAGAAAAGATGTCATTACTACTTCCATCACTGCTAGAAGTAGTATTTCCCAAGACTCAAAGTTTAATTTCATCACCATATCAAGCTGAGAAACATATTCTTCCATCAGATCCCACTCACCCATGTTCCAGGAAGCTTTAGCAGCCTAAACTAGTCTAAAGCATGCATTTACTGTGATTATCGAAATAACTAAATATATCAAAAATTACATATAAGTTGACAAACCATTAGTGCCATTTCCAGTCGAGCTGCTAGCTCAGCTGGCTTCCAATATTCATTACAAAGATTATTAAGCTTCTGAAGCATACAAAGAGAAGGATATAGATCGTCATTAATAGAATAAAGAGCATACAATACGAATAGAATTTACTTTTTCTACATGAACCAGATGCATAAGACAACCCAATTCCGTGGATCAACTAGCATTTATTTAATCCACCAAGATATTTAAGAATGAGTGATGTAAAGTTGGTTTGTTAGATTTTTAAGTGTAAGAGGTTATTTTAAAAAAAATGATACTATAACTATATTTAAATAATAATAGTAATAACTGAAACTACAAACTTTGAAACAAATCAAGGAATACGACAAAAGGGCACATCAAAGGAGGACAAAGGAAAACATATTCTGGGAGTCCAATGACACAATTTAGATATGAAAAATAGTAAACGACATAAATACTCCAGTTGACTATATGTACATAGAAATAGTACTAATTAAAAACACATATTGGTCATTAGAATTATTTTGTGTGGTTTTGATCTTGCACATTAATATTTTTAAAAACGGATCATCTAATAAAGTCATCACAACAACAACATTCCAGTTGAGCAACCCAGAATTTGTCAAACTATTTGGTAACTCAACAATGGATTTCTGATTATTATTCATTCACGTTGTTACACCAATTGAAGGTTCCATTTGCTGTGTCATTGTAGGAGACATTGAAGAATAAATTGGAGGATCCATCATTAATGAAGGCATTTGAGAATTAATCATTGGTGAAGGCATCAAAAAATCCATCATTGGTGAAGGAATTGGAGAATCCATTATTGTTGACGGCATTGGAGGAGACAGTCTAGGTGGTTTCCAAATAGACATGTGTTAAGGCATTGGATAAAACTATAAAACGATTGGAGGAAAAATTTGTAAAAACAATAAAGGAGAAGGATCCCTTAGTCCTTTAGAGTTGTTCCTACTGGGTACCAATAGTTCAACAATGGGTTGAGGGGCATTCGATATAAAACCCTCTCCATCAACCTCTTTTATAATTAGTTCATGTACCTAATTGAGATTTTTTTCTATTACACAATGTAGGTTGTTGGGATCATAAGGGTTCTTGTCATAATTAACATTTTTTCTCTTGAACACCTCATACATCTCATTTGTCATTTCCTTGACCCTATTTCCCTTTCATACGTGATGAAGTTGTGCCTCCAAATAATTGATCTCTTACATGGTGAACTCTTCTCTTGTCACCATATTTTTAGATCTCTCAAATGTCGGAAACTCCTTAAACTTAATAAAAGTGTTGCGTACAACATCATTATTTGGAAATGTATATAGTTCATTTCTGTAAGGGTTGTATATGACTGTAGCCACTTCAACATCACAAAGTGTTTTCAGTTCATCAAATTTTTCAAGAGCCCTTTCAATATTTTATTATATGAGACTTTTCTTTTATTATAATCTTCAAGTAAATCATAGTTCGCTTTGTTTCTAGTCATGGCTAAAAGTGTTGAGAAATTTAATTGTTTGGATATGAGGGATAAAATGGCTTTGTTGTAGTAGTACTTGTTGGGATTTTCTTGCCTAGGATTGACTCCTATTTATAGAGAAAATTTTAATTGTGTATATTTTTAAAAGTTAGAATTAGAGATTTTTTTTTTTTTTTGCTAGCAAGAACTATTTTTGAAAAACACTAAGTTAGTGGATATTAGATAAACGTTAGATAGAATCATCTTGAAATATATTTACTTATGGATCCGGTATTATGTTTACCAACTTATTAGAAAAAAATAGAAATATAGTTTAAATCTAAATAGTGTCCATAGAAAATAGTCATAAAGTTATTGGAAACGTATTTGTTTACTCATTTTCTTCATCGAGTTTTTTTAAATAAAAAGTATATTTTGATTCAAGGAAGTACATAATTAATTATTGAAACAATGGAACATTCTAAATATTGGTTGGGTATATTGAAATATAAATTTTGACAGCATTTGAATATGATTAAAAATATTCAATTTCATGATTAATTTTTAAAAAAAAACAAATATTATTTATATCTAAAATGGAGATGTATGTATGATTGAAGAAGTTACATCGCTTGTCGAAGAACATTATTATTTTCTTTCATTCTGGAAAAACTAAATTTAGTTAAAAAATTATGTTGCTTTCAAATATATTTGAAACAAAATCTAGCTTAAATGTGTTTTTGTTAATGTCCGATACTCACCAACCTGTCACTCAATTCACATAGTATATATTTCTATATTAGTTTTGAGACAAGTAAATATGAAATAATTGCACAAAACACTTATCAAACTGATGTGTTTACAATAGCGTTAAAATTAAAAGATATACTTATTCATTTTAAGAAAAATAATCAAGATTAAGAGAAATTATTTAAAGATGTCTTACTAAAGTTTTATCAAATGATTGTTGTACATTTATTACTCTTGATTAGATAATCTTCTTTTATGGTCAATAAGATAAATATTAATCATATTGGGATCCATATATATATTTCTTTGATTCTTTCTAACTAATGTCTATATCTTTATATGAGGAGGGAAGAAATAACTTCAATTTTATTTGAGTTCATGTCATGTTTAGTTAAACACATTTAAATGTAATGATCCAATCTTTCATTTTAAAACATATCCACGGTAAAATTCCTAAGTCTAAAATTGGGTATATCTAGTCAAGTAAAGCTGGGATTGACACGCCATAGTGGAAAAACATATTTATCTTACATAGGATTGTCCAGGAAAGGACTATCTTGGACCACTATCACATTCCCTTAGATGCTATAGCTCAAACCACTTTAGTGGTCCTTGGTCCATCATAGCAGCACCCCACAATGGCACCAATAATTTTTACTCTTCTTTTTAGTCTATGTTTGAAAATATTGGCCTCTTCATACAAATGTCCTGTAATGACCTGTTCCTGTTGTTACAGAAAAGCCAATGGTGAAAGATTTTGGGTAAGAAAACTTTTGGGTAGTGACTTGGAAATTTCTAGCCTAGTCCAAATTTGAGAAAAGTTTGAGTCAGGTATGGTCTAAGGAAATTTGGTAATGAATGGGTGATCTAATCATGAATTAGATCATGTTAGTTGATAGTCAAGACGTTAAGGAGCCCGTACGACTCTATGGTATCGAATTCGGGCAAGTAGAACTCCCAAAATTAATCTTAGCGTGAGCGGGTTGTTTTTAAACATCCTAGTTTGAAGGTGTGTTTTGTAATGGGGGCTTGGAACTCAAATTATGATGTTATGTCTTTGTGTAAGCAACCAGGGCGGGATTAATCCTGCTAGGGCAGGCCGAAGTGGATGGTTGGGGTCTGCTGTAGTAGGCCAATCGCGAATTAAGTCGGGGAAAAACCCCAACTTTATTATTTTTCTGCAAACTTTGTTCTTAAGAGTTAGGTGATGACCCAGGACGATTTCTTGATAGTTTTCCATGACATTTGGTGCTAAAGGTAGGGAGTTTAGTTCCCTAATCCATTTTTCGATCTGTAGAAGTTAGATTCATGAGTAATTATCTTTAAGAGAGGGTTTTGGCCTGAAGTTAATGGTCGGAAAAAGTCGTAGCTCCGTATTATAATCATGGGTTGGTCTTGGGTTATTGGGTTTGCATAATTTTGGTAAATTGGACTTTAATTATTGATCCTTACATTATATTAATTGTTTGTACACCTAGAACAAGCGAAAATAATTCGGTATGGGAAGGATCAAGTGTCTTAGGAGGATTCAAGATTGATTTTGCGGTAGGTGATGATTTGATTTTCTTTTTGTGTGATATATGCCGGTTAATTGTTTTGTGGTATGCATGCATGTATAAAAACAAGGAATTTAAATGAGTATATGTATATCAATAATTACATTCCATGAAACCATTGCTTGATTGTATGACTATGAACCTTATTTATTATAGGTGTTATTGTGATTGTGGTTGTGTTGACTGGATCTAGTGTCACGCTCTGACACATATATTGGATCGGGTTTCACGTTCTAACACATATATTGGATCGAGTGTCATTTTTTGACACACTAATAGTTTGGGTGTGGGTTCCATAAGAGAACTATTGTAATTGTTGTGCTTATGTTTACTTGGAGTTTATACTGGAAAAATTGTATGTTGCTCTGAAATGGTAGCTGAATTGTAGTTGGTATAAGTGTGCTTACTATGTTCAGATTGATCGTTGTATATTGTGATTGTGGGAGTAGCTGGGTTATCCTATAAGTACATTGTGGTTGTGTATTGATACTACACTTGCTCTTTCTTCGTTGAATATAGGGCATCTTCAGGCGGCTACTGATATACCGCATTTAGGAGATCATTGATCAAAGACCGAATTCAAGGGTGAGCCAGTTCTTCCACGCTGCCATGATTTCTCATCTTGTTTAGTCCATTCTCTTCGGACTTAGACTAGTTCTTTAGACATTGTTATGTTTTAGATTTCGGGGTTGTACCCTTGTTCTTAGACTTGTCGTTATTAGAGTTTTGATACATTGACTTTCAGTTTCTAGGGGTTATTTCTGCAAATGTTTTAGTACCTGTTTTGTTAAACTTTTGGAGTTTATGGGAACTCTATTTTCTTTTAGACATTTAAACCTGCTTCTGTATCTTTAAATACCGATCTTTTCGTTAAATTGTATTGTTTGGGTTTTAGTAATCGCTCTCCCACCAGCAGTTAATGTGGTTGCCAATCATGACGGTCTGGGTTGTGACAAAGTTGGTATCAGAGTCCTATGTTCGTTGAACTCTTTGTACCAAAACAACTTGAGTAGAGTCTTGCGTAAGGGTACGGAGATATCTTTACTTTTCTTTGAGAGGCTATAAGACTTTAGGAAATTGATTTTTTTTTTGTCTCCTTCCGTGCCATAACTTGATTCCAATTTGTATCTGTTGATCCAATGGTATCTAATTTCCTCCACTTTTCTGTCCGCAGATGTTAACACTAGGTTCAACGGTGTCAGCCCCAACTAAAAACGTTCCAAGAAAAGAGGCCCCACCTTCACCACAAGAAGAGGTAGAAGAGAATATTGAGTTTGAGGAAGAGAGGGATGTTGGACAGGAAGAGGATGCACCGGCTAGGAATAACGGTGTTCCTCCCTTAGACCCAGTCTTACTACAGCAGATCAAGTCTTTCCTTAAGGGGTTGGTTGGCCTGGGAGTCCTTCCCGCAATGCAAGCTGCTCAACCTCCGATCAACCGCCCTGTTACTGCTACTATTCTAGGGTAGATGGAATATCAGGCACCGATGCCTTCTTCCATCCCTTGTTGGGTTTCGTGATGACTTGTAATGAGCATGAGATGTTGACTAAGTTTCTAAAATTGAAGTATCCTATGTTCCATTGTTTTGAGAATGAGGACGCCTATTAGTTCATCTTGGATTGTTATGACAGACTTTATAAGTTGAGTATTGTACATCAGCATGGGGTAGACTTTGTGACCTTCTAGCTTCAAGGTGAGGCTAAGTAGTGCTAGAGGGCCTATGTGGAATGCAGATCGTCAGTTTTTCCCCCACTTACTTGGACACAGTTCCATGCTCAGCTTCTTGAAAATTATGTGCCTCGGACTTTGAGGGATCGCAAGAAGGATAAGTTCATGGCTTTGAAGTAGGGTGGTATGTCTGTAGCTACTTATTAGGCTATGTTCCATAATTTGTCTATATATGCTACACACTTGGTGACTACTGAGGAGGAGAGGATCCATCTATTCATCAAGGGACTGTACTCCACATTACATGTATTGTCTGTTCACATGACCTCTGCAGGAGAAAGTTTGAATGAGGTGATAGATTTGGTGAATAAAGTGGAAGGAGTTAGACGTGATGGATGGTCCGAGGCTTTAGCTAAGAAGCCAAAGAGCATATGTAACTTCCATGGTTCTTACTTCAGAGGTTCAGGTAGGCTGACACTTGCAACCCTGCCAATTCAGTCAGCCTTGCCCGCTTCTACAGGTAGTTAGTAGGGGACTCCACAACATAATTTTATTCAGGATAGACAGGGATTTGCACCTTCGGTTGGCTGTAGGCCATATTTTGACCACACTTATTATAATTGTGGAGAACCTGGCAATATGAGAACAGATTGTTCCCACCCACGCATGTTTGATTCCGCGCAGCAGCAGACTAGAGCAGTGGTACCTGCGGGCAATGATAATAATTGTAGTGGGCTTCCATAAGGTGGATAAGGAGGAAATCAGCGAGCACATAGACGCTGGGGAAATGGTAATGCATGTAGGGGAGCAGTGCAGTCAGCCAAGGATGTTGTCTATTAAGTTGAAAGGTGTAACACCCCGACTTTTCAAAACGTCTAAATTAACTCATACCTTTGTAGAAAGACAAAGAGGGTGAGTAAAACATTAAGAATGATGTTTTATGTCATATTTTAAGTGATCAATGGTTGTATATAGAGTTTTAAAGTAAGGTAAGTTGCAAAATAAAAGTTGGCGAAAGTTATCGTATGTTCCTTATTAAAGATTTCTCTGAAATTTGGCTCAAATGTCTCAGAAGTTTTTTCCCAATCTATAAAGATTTATGGGGCCCACAACCCATTAAATAAAAGTTCTACGAGTCTAGTTTCCAACGTATCAAATGGTTTGTTCATACGACTTCAAAATAGAGATATATTTATATTTTCGTGAGACTGTGCAAGAAGGCACCTTTGGTAGGTCCCCTAAGTCGGTGGAAGCTTATAGGATAGTAACTTCTTCATTTTTCTTCATTCAAACTCTGAAGAAACCCTTGAAAATTAGAGAAATTCTCCTCAAATCATCCTTGGGTGTTCATAATCTCTTCTTTGCTCCTTAACAAAAATTGCCTTACTTCGCGAGCTCATTGTTTTGGTATAGTTTTCATAGTGAATTGATCAGTGTAGCTCCATCGAGGTTGTGGAAGCAGAGTTTTTTTCAGTGGTTTTATTTTATTTAAGTGTTATGGGTGTTTAAAGAAAGGAAGGAACCATCTTTTATTAGTTTATGGATACCTTAGGTCTTGGATAGTAATTTATGATAGGAATTCGTAACAATGATTGTAGTAATTCTCGTCTTTAATTATTTATTGATTTTAACTTTTTACTTACTATTGTAGTGGTGCGGACAGAGGTATTTTAGCATAAATTATAAAGGAAAAGCTATGTTAAGGCTATTCCATTCGTTCGGCATATTTCCTTAGAGCTTGGGAGTGATATAGTAGGGTAGTTAATATTGGTGATCTTGTAGATGTAATTGTGAATGGTTGGCTGATTGAGTGGTTATAAGCCCTCAATATAGGGACTTATAATCTGTTAAGAACGACCCTGAGTTAGGAACGACTTGGAAACTATACATATATATAGATTGTTTATAGCTAAATTGCTCACCTTTAGCTTATTCAATTGTTTGTTGTCACCCTTGGGCATATTGTGGTTAACTATTGAGCTATGAACTGCTTATGCGGGTTATGATGTTGTCTAATCGAACTATATTATTGCCTAAGAGGGCTATATTTTTCCCACGAGTCTATATTGATGCCAAGAGTGCTATGTGTTGCCTACAAGGCTATTTTGACGACAAAGAGGGTTATGTGTTTCCTACAAGGTAATGTGATGCAAAAGAGAGCTACGTGCAACCCAAAGAGTTATGAGGTTGCCTAAGAGGGCTATGCGCTACCTACGTGGCTATATCAATTCCAAAAATGGCTACGTGACTTCTTACAAGTACAAAGGGCTACCAATAGGGTTATGTAGATTGATTTGGCAACTTTTGGGCTTATGGGGGACTAGGTAGGTGGTATGTTGTTTGTACTTACTGAGCTTATGGGGGCTTGGTTAGGTTGTTTTTTGATCATTATTGTATTTTTTAGATTTAGTAGTGGGTTAGCATGTTTATCTAAATTTTATTTCCTTACCTGATTGTTTTTGGTATATTATGATACTTACTCATTTAGTCTATAGCCTTTAATACTCTGTACATTATTTTGCATTGATACCCCATTGCCGGGGGGCGCTGCATTCATGTATGTAGGACCCGATAGACGACCTAGTAGACCTCTTCAACAACAGGATTGACTAATAATTGGTTGGCTAGCCCCTTTCCTTCGGAGTTGCCAGATTTAGCAGATTTGTTAGCTTTTGCTGTATATATTTTTATGGATATGCTGGGGCTCTGCCTCGCCAATCTTTACTATTCTAGAGGCTTGTAGACTAGTGTGTGGGGAGTAAAGCTATGTTATGGTCATGCTGGCCTAGTTTGTTGGTTTGCTGATGTTTGTTAGCTGTTTGTTGTATTGTATTGATATATACCGACTTTTAGTTTCGCTATTGAGATCATGGTGCCCTAGACGGCCCAATCAAGACTTCTGTGCTAGTTGGCTATTTCTTTATATGAACTCTTAAGAGTAACTGTTTCTTTTATAGATCTGTTGATTGGGGCCTTGCTGACCGAGGGTTTTATTTTAAGCCGAGATATACTTGTTTGTTTTCATGATTGCGTGTGGCTGCCATGCGTTAGTAGCAAATGGTTCAGTAGGGTCTACTCGAGCTTGAGTTCTGGCAATAGGAGCCAGTTGTGCCCCTTGAGTTTGGGGCGTGACAAACTTGGTATCAGAGAAACGTCGTATCCTAGGGAGTCTATAGGCCTGTCTTGTAGAGTCTTGTTTATAAATGTGTTGTGCACCATATTCAATAAGCAAGAAGCTACCGGGCATGTTAGAATTACTATCCTTCTTTTTCTCACCTCGTGCTATAGAGCGGTGTCTTAAGGGTTGAGGTTTTTAGATTATAATTGATATTTGTATGCAGATAGAGATGGCTGACACCAGACAAACCGCAGCTAGCCAGGGGCTAGATACAGCTGCAGGCGAGGGCAATAGCAAGGTACCACAGGTGGATGTTGCCCATTGTGAGACCTAAGAGGAGACATCTTCTCATCCCCCTATAGCTTCTCCACAACTTCAGAAGCCTCTAAGGTCTACAGGACTTTCGGCTCCACCAGCAGTACCACCTCTATTTCCTTGTATTCCATCTAATAAGGATTTCAAGAGTGCAGTATGTATGTTAGCACAGTTAGAAGTTGTGCAGATGTTGTCGAAACTTCTAAAGAGCCTGAAAGTTTGAGAGTTCGTAAATTTCCTGCCTTGAATCTGCCACAGTTTATAGGGACAGATCGGAGAGAGGACCCTCAACACTTTATCGATCAACTTCATAGGATCTTTAGAGTCATGCATGCCTCAGCGACTGAGTCAGTTGATTAGCATTTTGAATGCGTGATGTTGTAGTATTTTGGTATGAAAGCTGGGAGAGATCTAGGGGAAAAG
The DNA here is from genome assembly GCA_037074985.1 of Solanum bulbocastanum. NCBI lineage: Eukaryota > Viridiplantae > Streptophyta > Magnoliopsida > Solanales > Solanaceae > Solanum > Solanum bulbocastanum. The sequence continues at coordinate 22,174,569 of CM073604.1, read as the reverse complement.
ATATATATCTACCCATTTGGGATATCTTTGAAGAAGCTTTCATAGATCACTATTTTCCTTGAGAGATTAGGGAAGGCCAGGTGGACCAATTTCTGAACTTCCAATAGGGCAGCATAATTGTCCGAGAGTACTAGCTGAGATTTGATTCATTGGCTAGATATGCACCAACATTGGTTGATACGATGCATGACAGGGTTCGTAGATTTTTGGGAGGGATTGACTCAGACTTTATCGATGCTTGTTCTACCGCTGCACTAAATGATAATATGGATATCTTGCAAATTCAGGCCTTTGCATAAGGAATTGAGGATCACCAACATCTACAATATATTACTGAGAGGGTCGATAGAGAGAAACAAAAGAGGGATAGGCCTGCTAGTTCACATGGAGATTCTCAGGGTGGTCCCAGATTTCGATATTTTAGTATGCCACTTAGACCTCCACCACAACAGTTCCAGGGTAGTAGATTTTATCGTCAGGGATATTCAAGCCCAGGTGAGGGTTCATGAGCATCAAGCTCTCAGAAGCAGAGAGGCTCAGGTAAGCCTTGGACAGCACCGCCGCGTTGCGCTACATACTGTAGGATGCATTTTTGGAGGTGCAGACAGGTTTCTACCGATTGTTATTCTTGTGGACAGAAGGGGCATAGGTGGAGAAACTTCCTGACCATAGGTCAGGGTAGTATAGCTCAGTCGACCAGGTTAGCAGTAGGTTCCTCCTCATTAACAATATATAATGCATGGTCCCCAAACTTCAGCAGGTAGAGGTAGAGGCAGAGGTAGAGAGGGAGCATCTAGTTGTGGTAGTGGATAGAACTGTACATATTCAATAGCCAGCCGACAGGACTCAGAGTCCTTACCAGATGTTGTGACAGGTACATTGATTGTTTGCTCCCATTGTGTTTATGCTTTGATAGATCCTAGATCTACTCTGTCTTATGTTACGCCATTTATTGCGCGGAATTTATGTATAGTAGCAGAGTCATAAGATCGACCCTTTATTGTATCTACACCAGTTGGTGAGTCTATTGTTGCCAGGAGAGTATCGAGGTTGCACAGTTGAAATTATTGAATGTCAAACCTCTATTGATCTCATAGAGTTAGAGATGGTCTATTTCAACGTCATCATGCGTATGGACTGGTTAGCGTCTTGTTATGGTAATGTTGAGTGTCGACAAAGATTGTTAGATTCCACTTTCCAGGAGAGGTAGTTCAGGAATGGAAAGGCGATACAGTAATGCTGAAAGGTAGGTTTATATCCTATCTTAAGGCGAGGAGGATCATAACTAGGAGTTGTATTTATCATCTTGTTCATGTTCTTGATATAGATGTAGTCCACCGACTCTTCATTCTATTCCAGTAGTTAATAAGTTTCAAGATGTTTTTCCAGATGAGCTCCCTGGTATCCCTCCATAATCGGAAATTGATTTTGCTATTGATATGCTACGAGGTACACAACCCATATCTATCCCTCCTTATAGAATGGCTCCTACTGAGCTAAAGGGGATGAAGGATCAGCTGAAAGACTTGCTGGATAAAGGTTTTATTAGACCTAGTGCTTCACCATGGGGGTGCGCTAGTGTTATTCGTGAGGAAGAAATATAGCTCACTAAGAATGTGTATCAATTATCGACAGTTGAATTAAATAACTATAAATAATAAGTATCCCCTTTCGAGGATCGATGACTTGTTTGATCAGTTACAAGGTACTGAGTGCTTCTCAAAGATTGATTTAAGATCAAGGTACCACTAGATACGAGTTCGGGAGAAAGACATTCCAAAGACAACTTTTATAAACAGATATGGGCACTTTGAGTTCTTGGTAATGTCTTTTGGATTAACTAATGCCCGAGCAGTGTTCATAGACCTGATGATTAGTATATTTAGGCCATATCTAGACTTGTTTGTGATTGTATTTATTGATGATATTTTGGTGTATTCACGTTCAAAAGCTGAGCATGCAAATCATCTACGAGCAGTCCTTCAAATTCTTTGAGATCAAGAACTTTATGCAAAGGTTTCTAAGTGTGAGTTTTGGTTGAACTCTGTAGCTTTCTTAGGCCATATTGTATCAGATGCAGGCATTGCGATTGATACACAAAAGATTTAGGCCGTAAAAACTTGTCCCAAACTTATGACTTTGACTGAGGTTCGTAGTTTCTTGGGGTTAGGGTTTATAGAGGGGTTTTCTTCACCTTCAGCACCATTAACGAAGTTGACTCAAAAAGTAGCTATGTTCCAGTGAACTGAGGCTTGAGAGCATAGTTTCCAGGAGCTGAAGGACAGGTTGATATCAGCACCAGTTTTAGCACTCTCAGAGGGTTTAGAATGCTATGCAATGTACTGTGATGTTTCTAGTGTTGGGTTGGGATGTCTTCTAATGAAACATGGTAAGGTTATTGCATATGCTTCAAGGCAATTGAGAAAGCATGAGAAGAACTATCCAACTCACGATTGAGAGTTGGCTCCAGTTGTGCATGCGTTAAAGATATGAAGATATTAATTATACGGTGTTAATGTTGACATCTTCACAGATCATAAAAGCCTTCAATATATCTTTAGACAAAAGGAGTTAAACATGCGATAGTTTCAATGGCTTAAGTTATACAAAAACTATGACGTGGATATTTTATATCATATAGGAATGGCAAATATGGTAGTAGATACCCTCATTCGAAGATCTATAGGTAGTTTAACCTATTTAAGTGTTGAGAAGTCTGAGCTAGCATGAAAGATTCATCAGTTATCTAGCTTGGGAGTCAGATTATTAGAGGCAGACGATAGTGGGGTCATAATTCAGGATACAACTATATCATCTCTAGTTGTGAAGGTAAAAGCACGGCAACAGAAGGATCCTAGCTTAGAGCAACTCATATCTAAGGCTTAGCATCAGCAGTCTGTAGAATTTGATATAGTAGGAGATGGAGTCCTTAGATATAGTTGTCGATTGTGTATTTTGGATGTTGTAGGGCATCAAAATTAGATTATAGAAGAGGCACATTATTCCCGTTATTCTATTCACCACCCTAGTTCGATGAAGATGTACCATGATATTAAGGAGATCAATTGGTGGCACGGGATGAAGAAGGACATTGCTGAGTTTGTGGCACATTGTCCTAACTGCCAACAGGTGAAGGTTGAGCACCAAAAGTCCGTTGTGCTAGTCTAGGAGATAGCCATTCCATTGTCGAAGTGGGAAGCAATTAATATGTATTTTTTTATAGGATTAGCTTGATCGCATTGTAAGTTTGACTGTATTTGGGTAATTGTTGATAGACTAACAAAATCAACCCATTTCTTACCAGTCAAGACTACTTTCACAGTTGAAGATTATGCAGGGCTTTAGATCAGAGAGATTGTTAGGTTGCACAACCCAATATCTATTACATCAGATCAAGGAGCACAATTTACTGCCAACTTCTGGAAGTCCTTCTAGAAAGGACTGGGGAAACAGGTTAATCTTTGTATAGCCTTTCACCCTCAAACAAATGGCCTGGCTGAGTGCACAATTTTGACACTAGAGGATATGTTACGAGCATGCACGCTGGACTTCAAGGGTAGTTGGGATAACTACTTACCTCTTATTCAGTTCTCATACAATAATAGTTATCATTCCAGCATCGAGATGACACCTTTTGGGGCTTTGTATGTGTGAAAATGTAGGTCCCCCATTGGATGGTTTGAGGTAGGTGAGTCAGGGTTGATTGGACCCAACTTTGTACAGCAGACAGTGGAGCAGGTTAAGTTCATTCGGGAGAGGTTGCTAACAGCTCAAAGTTGACATATGTCATACTTAGATATGTGACGAAGGGATTTAGAGTTTTGTGTCAATGAATGGGTATTCTTAAAAGTCTCGCCTATGAAGGGTGTTACATATTTGGCAAGAAAGGCAATCTTAGTCCAAGATTCATTGGGCCTTATCGGATCCTTCAGAGGGTAGGATAGGTGGTTGATAAGTTAGAATTGCCTTCGGTGCTAGAATCTGTTCATCCAGTTTTCAATGTATCGATGCTACGAAAGTGCGTAGGAAACCCTTCTCGGGTTGTCCCAGTTAAGGATGTTCAGATCACAGAGGATTTGTCCTACAAGGAAACTCTAATAGCCATATTAGATAGACAGGTCCGTAAATTGAGGACCAAGGAGGTGCGTTGGGTTAAAGTATTGTGGAGAAACAAGAATAGAGAAGAGGTGACCTGAGAAGCTGAGGATGGCATGAGGTCCAAATATCCTCACTTGTTTCATACCTTATGGTTATAGCATATCAGTTTATATTAGTGAAGTAAGGTAAGGTACCTATCTAATTTTTTATATTATTGCTTATTATTATAGTTTTTGTAGTTGTATTTTCGCTCACACTGTTATTGCAGAGCTAGACTGCTTAGCTATTTATGCCGTCCTGCGAGACGCCTAGGTTAGAATTTCTAGGTTCTGGATAGTCACATTCACAAAGGATACTTTGCCTATACTTTGTCAACTCCTAGGGACATAATTGTGTGGCTCAGATTTTTCATTCGAGGATGAATGTTTCTAAGGGGGAAAGGATGTAACACCCCGACTTTGCAAAACATCTAAATTGACTCGTACCTTCATGGAAAGACAAAGAGGGTGATTAAAACATTAAAAATGATGTGGTATGTCATATTTAAAGTGTTCAAGGGTTTTATCTCAAGTTTGGAAGTAAGGTACGTCGCAAGATAAAAGTTGGTGAAAGTTATCGTAAGTTCCTTTTTAGGAGTTCTCTGAAATTTGATCAAATGTATCGGAAGTTTTCTCCCAATCTATAAATATTTGTGTGGCCACAACCCCTTAAATAGAAGGTCTATGAGTCTAGTTTACAATGCATCAAATGTTTTGTTCATACAACTTCAAAATAGAGAGATATTCGTGTTTTCACGAGACTGCGCAAACAGGCACATGAGTGGGTCCCCTAAGTCGATGGAAGCGTATAATAAAGCATCTTCTTCATTTTTCTTCATTCAAACTCAAAAGAAACCCACAAAAATCAGAGAAATTCTCCTCAAATCATCCTTGGGTGTTCATAATTTCTTCTTGGCTCCTTATCGAAAATTGTCATACTTCGCGAGCTCGTCATTTTGGTATAGTTTTCATAGTGAATTGATTGGTGTAACTCTGTCGAGGCTGTGGCAGTAAATTTTTTTTTTTTTGGTGGTTTGATTTTATTGAAGTAATTTGGCCTTGTAAAGAAAGGTAGGAACCATCTTTTATTAGTTTATGGATACCTTAGGTCTTGGATAGTAATTTATGATAGGAATCCATATCAATTGTCGTACTAATTCATGTCCTTAATTATTGATTGACTTTACCTTTTTTTTTTTAGTGTTGTAGTGGTGCGGACAGAGGTATTTTCAGCATAAATTATAGGAAAAAAGGTATGTTAAGGCTATTTCCTTCGTTCGGCATATTTCCTTAGAGCATGGGAGTGATATAGTAGGGTAGTTAATGTTGGTAATCTTGTAGATGTAATTGTGAATGGTTTGCTGATTGAGTGGTTATAACCTTCATTATAGGGACTCATAATCTATTAAGAACTACCCTGAGTTAGGAACGACTTCGAAACTATATATATATATATATATATATATATATATATATATATATATATATATATATATATATATATTGTTTATAGCTAAATTGCTCATCTTTAGTTTATTCAATTGTTTGTTGTCGCCCTTGGGGCTATTATGGTTAGTTGTTGAGCTATGAACTGCCTATGGGGGCAATGATATTGTCTAATAGGACTATGCTATTGCCTAAGATGTCTATGTTATGCCAAAGAGTGTTATGTGTTGCCTACGGGGCTATTTTGATAACATAGAGGACTATGTGTTGCCTACAGGGCTATGTGATGCAAAAGAGGGCTACATGCAGCCTATAGAGCTATGATGTTTCCTAAGAGGGCTATGCGCTGCCTATGGGGCAATATCATTGCCAAAAAGGGCTATTTGACTTCTTACAAAGTCAAAGGTCTACCGATAGGGTTATGTAGATTGATTTGGCACCATCTGGGCTTATGCGGGCCTAGGTAGGTGGTATGTTGTTTGTACCTACCGAGCTTATGGGGGATTCTTTAGGTTTCTATTTGATTATTATTATATTTTTTAGATTTAGTAGTGGGTTTGCATAATTATCTAAATTTGATTTCCTTACCTGATTGCTTTGGGTATACTCTTCTACTTACTCATTTAGTTATAGCATTTTATACTCTGTACATTATTTTGTACTGATGCCCCATTGCTTGGGGGCCCTACATTCATGTATGTAGGATTCGATAGATGACCCAGTAGACCTCCTCAAGAGCAACATTGACTTCTATCTGGTTGGCTAGCCCCTTTCCTCCGGAGCTGCCAGAGTTGGGAGGTTTGTTAGCTTTTGTTGTATATATTTTTTTGGGTAGGCTAGGGCCTAGTCCCGCCAATCTTTAATGCTCTTAGAGGCTTGCACACTAGTGTGTGGGGTGTATAACTACGTTATGGCCATGCTGGCCTAATTTATTGGTTTGTTGATGCTTGTTAGACATTTGATGTATTGTATTGACATATACCTACTTTTAGTTTTGTTGTAGAGATCATGGTGGCCCTGATGGGCCAATCAGGACTTCTGTGCTATTTGGATATTTCTTTATATGAACTCTTGGGAGTAGCTGTTTCTTTTATAGATCTGTTGACAGGGGCCTTGCCAGCCAAGGGCTTAATTTTAAGCCGAGATATACTTGTTTTTTTTTTTATTGCGTGTGGCTGCCATGCACTAGTAGCAAATGGTTCAGTAGGGTCGGCTCGAGCCTAAGTTCTAGCATTAGAAGCCAGTTGCGCCCCTTGAGTTTGGGGCGTGACAACAGGGTTCAATGTTATGTCTTTTCGGAGAAGACTGAGGTTGAGGCGTGTTTCTCCACAATATACACGTAAGTCTACGTGGTCGCTCAAGTAATATAGATTCATAAAGAAATGAGTTATCGTTCCCAAGTGACTTATGATCAACTTATATTTGACACTTAACTCTAAAAATAAAATAAAACTGTTTTCAGAATTGTGATGATTTTTAACTACTACTAATTGTGCAATAAATAAAAGTAACCAAGATTGAACGACTTTAAGATGATGTTTCAAGCAAGTAAAAGACATTTCCATGGCTGCAGTATGTAACGAATCTAATGTATCATATTATCGGGTTAGAATGAATTTTAGTTGTCAATTTGCTGGTTTATAGGGTTAATTATATGAGTCGGGTTCACACCTCTAGTCCCCTACTCCAGTTAGCTATCTAACTACATCATTGAACGGGGATAAATAGACAACCTTGAGCATTTATATTTCTTCCTGTTTCTTAACCAAGTAAGTTGTTCTTTCGGACGTCACACCTAAACACAAATCACCTCAATCAAATGAGCCAATCTAGCTCTCTATATTCTCTGTTCTATCTAACCCCTCGTCTCTTGATTTCAAGATTAGGCAATGGATTTATCTTTAGATGGCCAGTGAAGAAATACTAAAACAAGAATATACAAGTAACTTGTAATGACAACGAAGAATTGATTCAGAAAGCCTTAAATAATCAACAATCAATTCGTAGCTACAGTCCTAGAACTAAAGCGTTTAGCCACTCATTCTATTAGAAAACCATAAAATACAAACATTCATGCGATTTCTAGAAAATAGAAGAGTTAGAAGATCAAAACCTATAACAAACGTTGACACTTTCTCTTGCACACCAATAAAAATTCGAACCCTAACTATGGAGCCCTAAGGATCTATTTATAATTGTAGGAGAATTGGAGTTGAATTCTAATGCAATTTGGAATCCTTTTTAATAATATTTTTGTTGAATATGTCAGAATGTCTGTTGCGTGTCACGCAACCTATCGTGCTTGAAGATTAACTCTGACGTTCCCCCCTTGGTGCGCCACGCCTAGCAGAGCACCAGGCAGGCGCCTCAAAAGTGCAAGTATTGGTGCGTCGCGCCTCTCAGTGCGCCTACGGAGGGACTCTAAAGTGTGGCCCTTGGTGTGTCGCGCCTAGTAGTGCGCCAAGCCCAGTAGCTTCCAGCTTTAGTTATTTTTCGTGTCTCCTAGCTCCTTCTTCCTTTTATCAACTCCAATCTCCTTGAAAGTTCCTGAAACGACTAATCATATGTTTTAGTGCACAATCATCACAAGTTACACAAAAATCAAGCTAATAGCTAAAGATCATTCTTTAATTAAATCAAAACATGGGCAAATATTGACAACTTAGGCATATAAATATGCCTAAGATCACCACCCCACACTTAAACATTTTTTTGTCCTCAAATAATCTTTAGACTATCAACTCTTTTTCATAACCCTTGTACTTATCAACAAACATTAAAATCAACCAAACATTTTTAATTATGATCTTGTAGTTCACAATGGGTGTAACAATTCAAAACTTTTTACACCAAGTTACAATTCATATGCTCAAAGAATGACTCTTGTTCTATTTTTTTGAGATAATGCAAACTCATACAAACAAACTAGTTAGATAATCCGAACACATGCCATTAACGCCCTCATGTATTTGTGTTTAGTAAAGCCTTTGACTCAAGCAATCACAATATCAACAAGGCCTATTTTTCAAACAAAACACTCACTCTCACAAATGGAATTCTTACTTCTCTCTACATGCCATAATCTTGCCCATAGTGTATTCTTACTTTCACAATGTATTTCTCAAAGAATCAATAGGACTTTTATTTGGTTGTAATAGCTGCTTAAGATAAGGAAGGGAATATTTGGGAATCATTTTAGTGACTACACGTCCCTAATGCACATGTCATTATTTTGCCAACAAACCTCCTACTACGATTTTCTTTCCTCCTAGTACACACTTCATGAATTTTTACCCCTTTTTGTTGCTCAATCTTCGCCATTTATGCTCTCTTATTCTCTTTTTTTTTATATATATATTTATGCCTTTGCACTAGCCATCGTCACTCTAGACTTTTTAAGTGCGAGTGCGGTACACAATATCCTTGATAGGACCAAGGTCAATGTCTAAAGCATATTTATGATATAGCCACCCTCAACCGAGTTGAGGTGCACAATGTCACTAACGACCAGGGCCAAAACAGAGTTGTACTTATTCTTTTCTTTTTCACAAAATTTAGCATTTCACCCTTTCTCATATCAACCAACATTTTCCACCCTTCTTCTTAACATAGTGCATTAGGTATTTTATTAGGATCAAAAGACTTTGGTGTCAAACAAATGGATTTCGGCTTCTCATGTGGCTTATCAACGAACAAGGCTAAAGGCTCAATGGGGCTTCACTAGGGATCATTTCAAAGGTAGGTATACAAGTAGAGTCAAGAATTGACTTTTGAAAGAAACGCCTCAATCACCTTCCCTAAGCCATACAATCTACTAATTCAACACACATAAGACAAGTTCTAGATATCAACTGACGTAAGAACTAACAACAACTCACAACACATGGCATCACGACACATACAAGGATATATCAACTAGCACACTCATACAACTTGCATTACGGTATTACTACACAATTAATCCCATTAATTTTTTTTATTTAGAGTCACAACTAAGTACACATGCTTGTTTCAAAGTTCCATTCTATTGCACTTTTCCAATTATGACTACCCATGATGTCTGGCTAACTTTTTCGAACATAGTTTCGAAAAACCGAGGTTGGTTTCTTACTCCTGCTCCTCTATGTGACTAATTTTCCCTTAAGATGGTCGTCATCCATCCATCATTGGGAACTGTCACTCCTATGATGACTCTAAGACTCAAAAAAGTAGTAAAACAAGTCCTAGTCAATTCAAATAGACTATCCTTAGTAAAAGTACTGAAAACAAATGCTGAGGAACCCAAGCTTACACCTTGAACGTGGCTAACACTTGAAAACCATTGATGATCCACAAGTGAACCCTTGGCCTAGCTGGCTACTTAGCTAAAGAATAACTTAAGCAGAAATAAGATTTTAAACACAATTAAACTATTTAATTTCAAAGTACTCAAATGTCTCAAAGTATTCTGAAAACAATAATAGCTAAAAAAAATAGTTTAACAAAGGAATAATGGAAACATACTCATAACTAACTATCTATGAAGCTTCTATTGTTCATGATGGATGTCAGGACAAGACCAACAACACATCAACCAACTAACTAAAAGATAAAAGTTGAGTCCTCCAAAATGCAAAAAGGCTCAGCAAATGCTAACTAGGAATGCAAATTGATCTCAACGAAGTGTCTGTTGATGATTTGAACACCTGTGTTTGCATCATAACTAGATGCAAATCAAATGACATCAACACATTGAATGTACAATTACGTAATATAGCCGTAGCAAATTGACTGATTGAAAGGATTGCAACAAATATAAATATATACTAATTTGAATGTAAAGAAATAAATGAGTGAAATCATTTGAACTTTACAAATACTTACTCATCATTTAACTAAACAATTTAGGTGATATGATAAAAATACACTTTTAATTCTATTTGGGAGATTCTTTATCCAACAACCATTAGTATGAGCAACGTGAGGATACAACATCTTGTGCAAGATACAAAAATTGTCATGTATCATGCTGGGATATACAACATCTCAACTAAGTGGATTCACTATAGCTCTGCTCGAAAGCAATATCAAGAAGTCATCTGAAAAGTATGATTCATAACCCATGTTAGCTACATCATTTATGAGGAATGTGAGTTATCTGAAATCATCCCCATATCAGTTCTCAATAGTACACCCAAGAAATATATACTCATGCTCAAATGTATAGTATATACTTTTTCTCAATGTGAGGTAATTTCTCAAAATATCCTCTTAAAAGTGTGTATTGTTATGGAATATCGCTAAACTCATTAACTCGTTAATAAATCAAAATTTCTCTTTACCCCAATTTAAAAACTGACACATTTGGGAATACTTAGTTCCATTATACTCTTACTCAAATCACTCTTTAAACTCTACTTAAAATATGCCATTACTTTCTTAAAAATAAATTTAAGACAAAAAAAAAAGTCATGTTAAAGGATTCTCCATGCTTACTCGATAATAAATCAATAATAACTTAGTAATAGGGTTCATACTAAAAATAGAAATGCACAATCAACTCAAGAATCTCAATGCATGATATAGTAACTCAAAAATCAGGAATATAATTCAGAACTCAACAACGAAACTCATGTTAAGAATTATAAAAATTAAGAATGTAACCCTTGATATTTCTTTACTCATAGAAAGTAGATATAGGGCATGAGGAAGAACTCAAACCATCACTATGATAGCCTTACATACCTTGAAGAACAAATTACTTGGCAAGATCGATGAAAATTTCAAGAACACTTGAACTCCAACTTTTCTCCTCTAGGAACCTTGCTCTAATGACCTCGATTGTTAATGAACATAAAAGATCATCTAACATCATTTTAAACCTTAACTTAGAGTAAATGGTCAGGTTTTAGGCATAGAATGGGTGGGAAAATTTTTAAATACCCTTCTTTAAAAGGTGACAAAAACCATTCACGGGGCCATCTTTGGTTTGTGGTATGTTCTATGGACCGTTGATCCTATTTTTTGAATTAAACTAAATTTTAAGGATCTAATTTTATTCTACAGCTCCAATCTATAACCTGTAGATGTTTGTACAGATCGTAGATGCAATCTGTAGAATTTATACTAAATTTTAGGCTAAAAAATTCATTCTACTGATCCAAACTACGGCCGGTAGAAGTTCCTAAAGCTCGTAGAATGGTTCCGTAGGAATTGGAATCCAAAATTTGACTTCTCTAAAAATTACTATTAATTGACAGTACGGGTTATTGAAATTTGTACTAGCCGTAGAAAAAATTTGTAGGAATTGACTTAGGAAAATGTGATGTGACATTCTCTGATAAAATAACCATAACTTTTTACTTTAAACTCAAAATGAGGTAATATTGGTGGCGATGGAAAGGGGACTCATAGAACATCAATTGAATAGGTCGTAAGACACCTAATTCATTTTTATTGAGTGAAATGGTTGTTTAAAGTTTAATTAAGTAAAATCTTATGTCAAAACTTAATTGGTAAGGAAGCTTTCAAATCAACTCTGTGCTAGGGGGTTCTAGTGACCTTAATTCATATCCAAAACCATTTCCACACTAAATAATTGAGCTTTACACCCATGATCAATATAAAAATAACCTAATACAACCCTACATGTAAATTAAGAATGCATTAGGCTTTAACTTAGAAATTTTATTGGTGTTACACCAACTTTTGATGTTTAAATCCGTAAATGATCAAAGGAAATTGAAGTTTTAGGGTCACAAACGCTTATCCAAATGGCTTAGCCCAAGAAATATTTTCAAAATCGCCTCCAAAGATTTTACAAAGCTCAAAAATAGGAAATGGGGGTTAAACAGTAAAATAGTAGGCCAAAACTCTCTCAGATATCTTAGGAGAAACAACATTTACCATAAGAGAACCCCACTTAAAGTGGGGGTCTTGCTTTTGTAAACCAGGCTCCGCATAAGTAATCAGTGCTAAAGCAAGCCTTGGCTCACCTAAGCTAACCCCTTTAAAGTTCTCCCTTCATTAAGAGATCATGCCTTGGCTTAAGTGTAAGTCACTTAAGAAAAAGGCCTATCACAACCGTGAAGGGTATATAACTAATGGACTAGAAAAATAAGCCAACTCTGAAAACATCAAAAGGACCATCACGATTTTTTTGGAATCTTGTACATACAAATCATATTTGAATATTGACTATACTTGACGTTCTGTTCAAAATAGAATCATTGAGACAAGAATCTGATTTCTCCTTGACTCGAGTCCCATGTAAGTCAGAAGAAACTCATCATAATGCCTAAAAAGGCTAAATCAAGCTCAGGAGCTATGAAAATTCAATCAAGACCTCACCAAGGCCAATATCATTGCATGAATCCAACAGAACTCAGAGAATTCTTATCCGAGCATCTGAACCCGAATGTTGACCAAAGTCAACCAAAAGGCTAAAATTTCAAAATTCTCCAACTTAGGACCTGAAATCCTCACAAAAAAATCTGAATCAAAAACTGAAAACTCTCATAAACCTGTTTCCACATTCCAAAACTATTGGAATTGACACAAATCCATTACGAGACTAAGCTCCAAATTACATCAAAAACCACTTTTTAACAACTTTAGGCTTTCAAATTTCCAAAATTTACAACTTTTAACTCAAAATTCAAAATGAATTTCAAAACTCATTAAAAAATGTTTCAGTTCTAATATCAGGAAGGGATAAAATAATAACTTTACAATAATTTCCAAAAATAACCGACCGAGACAATATTATTAGGTCTTACACTCGCACTACGTCACAACATTTGTTGTTTCAGTCACAAATGATTTCCCATATAGAGTAGTAAGGTGAAATTGTCGCTTGTGACTTAATTTGAAATGTAGGTGAGATGCATCCCCATATTAGGAGTTGCAGCTGCATCTATTTACCACACACCAACCTTTTTTTGCAACCGTTCTTCCAATAATTGCAATTTAGTAAGTTAGTGATGCAGAGCTGCATGTGGACATGCGAAGACATCAACATCACTTTATGGAAACAAACTATTTGATCACTTTCAGCTTTGAACCTTTTTACTTTGTTTGTACTCGATCGCTTGTAACCTATGAATACCTACTTTTCAAGGCTTAAATGTCGTAAATGCGTTCAATTACTCTCTGAAAACACAGTAGTATAAGCTTAGAAACTTACAAGTAGGTAAAATACAAACTTATCAAAACACAAAAGACTTAAACAAATTCTTCTCCTCAAGGAAAACAAAACTTCAACATCATACAGACTCATACTTCACTCTTCTACCTAGCAAGAATTCGACTTTACACTAACACTGAATCGTAGAAGCAACAATTTATCACATGACTACATTTAAGCTCAATCTTCATTCATTCAATTTATGTATTATTTGAAAACTATTTGACAATGGAAATCACCTCTTCTATTTATATGTGCCAACTCAGGAAAAGAGGATCCCCAAAACATATAGTATAAATGAAACTAGAGAATTTAAGATTCAGAATCAAACACTCACTCTCCGGAAGATGTGAACATGCACACACATAAAATCATAAACTTGTCTATTATGTATTTCTCTAATTGATACATACTTATTTTAAGGTCAATTAGGACTTTTGGGGTACAAGAAATGAAAAGGTGAAGACAAACAATCACCACTCATGGAAAATGTGAACCAAATAGAAAACAACTATCAATACAAACTTGATGCATTAGACTATATATGAATGGAAATAACTAAATGAAAACATTAACAATCAATATCATGGATCATTTTAAAATTGATTTAATTTATTGGGATCACATCAGTCACATGTTATCAACCAATCTATCCATAGTATCTTACGTTGACTTTGTCTCAAGCAAATCATGAATTGGGCGAGTCACCCGGTTTGTCAATAAAGACATCTATTGGGAAAGAAGAATATTATAAATACAACCCAAAAGATATTCTATAACACATGAATATGCACAACCAAAAATAGATATACAGACCAACATCTATTCAAAATTAATAGTACATGGCCAAACGGAAAACTTATCACAAAATAAACATGCCCATTCAGGTCAAATGAACATCATAAAAAATATATTTCAACAAGCTTAAAATATTCACCGACATGTTTCAGTAACCTAAGGATATTTGAAAATCTCAATTTTTAAATTAAATTTGGTGTGTATTATTAGCCGTCATGGTTCACTTTTTACCTATTAATATATTATCATCTCTCTTGTCTTATTTTTTATTTGTTATCTGAATATTTATGTCTCCAATTGATAAGTAAACATAAAAAAAATTATATTTCTAATGTAGGGGATACATTTATTTTGTCAAATAGACGTCCAACACAGGAAGAATTCCACTACTACACGAAGGGAGATAAAAATGAGAAAAATGGAACCAAAATATAAATGTGATGATCCAATTCTATTTTTTGGGAGTGCAAACATCAATACTAAAAATTATGTTAAAATAGAACCGTTGAAGTTTTTAACATATAAAAGCCCAAAATTAATGAATCTTGTACTATCACCATATCTTTATAAAATATTAATATTAAATAAGACAATTAATTATATTATTTAATTCAATTTTAATATTAGATGTGTTACTAGTTGACACCGGAAAGCTCAAAATTAAATTTTACACTAAGGGTGTGCTTGGTATGAAGGAAAACATTTTTCGGAAAATGTTTTTCAATTTTCTCATATTTGGTTGGGTTAAATGTTTTGGAAAATATTTTATAAATCAAATCATTTTCCTCAAATTTAAGAAAAATGACTTCCCTTCATAACTTAAGGATTTCCAAAACTCTCTTTCGATCAACCCACCCACCCACCCTACCGGCCCCCAACCCACCCACACCCTTTCCAGCCTCCCCCACCCAATAAAAAAATATTTAAGTTTGTTTTTAAAAAATATTTTAAACTTCAAAATTTCAATTTTTTCACCCCTACCCTCGACCCCCCACCCTCCACCCCCGTACCAGCACCCTAAGCCCCAAAAGAATTTTTCAGTTTATTTTAATAAAGTATTTTCAACATCAAATTTTTTTTTTTTTACCCCTACCCTCGGCCCCCACCCCCCAACCAGCCCTCCACCCCCAAAAAAGTTTTAAGTTTATTTTTAAAAACTATTTTCAACTTCAAAATTTCATTTTTTTTGTCCCCTACCCTCAACCACCGCCCTCCCCCCCACCCCACCAGCCCTCACCCCAAAAAAATTAATTTATGTTTGTTGTAAAAAAATATTTTCAACTTCAAAATTTCATTTTTTTCACCCTTACCCTCGATCCCCCCACCCCCAAAAAAAAAATTTAAGTTTGTTTTTTAAAAATATTTTCAACTTCAAATTTTTATTTTTTCACACCTACCCTCGATCCCCCCCCCATCACCCCCACCCCCACCCCCACCCACCCCAGAAAAAAATTTAAGCTTGTTTTCAAAAAATATTTTCTACTCTAGTAAAAATAAAAGATATTTCTCAAGAATATTTTTCGTTCAAAAACCAAACACTAAAAAATTTTTTAGCAAAATATTTTCTCCTCACCAACCAAACATGAGAAAATAAAACAAAAATCTACTTGTTTTTCTGGAAAACATTTTCCATGGAAAATATTTTCCTTCATACCAAACACACCCTAAATGTAAATTGGTTTGTTAGATTTTGAAGTGTAAGAGGTCATTTTAAAAAATTATACTAAAAAATACATTTCAATAATAATAGTAAAAATGAAATATAAATAAATCAATATCTAAAAAACATTAAAATAATTGACCATCGATTTAATAAGTGAATGAAACTACAAATTTTGAAACAAATCAAGGAATACGACAAAAGGACACTTCGAAGGAGAACGAAGGGAAAATTATTTGGCGAGTCCAATGACACAATTTTATGAAATTTAGTAAACAACATATATACTCCATTTGACCATATGTACATAGAAAATAATACTAATTAAAAATACACACATTGGTCCTTAGAATTTTTTGGTGTGGTTCTGATCTTGCACATTAATATTTTTAAAAAATGGATCATCTAATAAAATCATCGTAGCATCATCATTCCAGTTGAGCAACACAGAAATTGTAAGACTATCTGGTAAGCCAACAGAGGAATTCTAATTGTTATTCATTGACGTTGATACACCAATTGAAGGGATATCCATTGAAGATTCCACTTGCTGTATCATTATAGCAGACACTAGGGAATACATTGGAGGAGCCATTATTAATGAAGGCATCGCAGAATCAATCATTAGTGAAGGAATTAGAGAATCCATCATTGGTGAAGGAATCAGAGAATCCATTATTGTTGGAGGGGTCAGTCCAACTGGTTTTCCAATAGCCATTTGTTTGAGGCATTGAGAAAACAATTGTGGAACCATTTGAGGAAGCATTTGTGAAAACAATAGAGGAGAAGGATCCCTTGGTTTTCCAGATTTGTTCCTACTAGGTATCATTGGCTCAACAATGGGTTTAGGGGCATTCGATGTAGAACCCTCTCCAATATCTTCTTTTATCATTAGTTCACATACCTGTTTGAGATTTTTTGGTTACACAACGTAGGTCGTCAAGATTAGAAAGGTTCATGTCAACATAAATATTTTTTCTCTTGAACACCTCATACATCTCATTTTCATCTCCTTGATCCTATTTACCTTTATTACCTTTGAAGTTGTTCCTCCAACTTCTTGATCCTTTGCATGGTGAACTCTTCTCTTGTCACCGTGTTTTTGATATCTCCAATATCGGCAACTCCTTAAATTTTAAAAAAGTGTTGTGTACAACATCATTATTTGGAAATGTATATGGTTCATTTTTGTAATGGTCATATATGACTGTAGCAACTTCAACATCACAAAGTGTTTTCAGTTCATCATATTATTTCAAGAGCCCTTTCAGTCTTTTATTATATGAGACTTTTCTTTTACTATCATTTTCAATAAAAACATAGTTCATTTTGTTTCTAGTCATGGCTAAAGGGTAGGAGAAATGTGTTTGTTCGGATATAAGGGATAATTTGGCTTTGTTGTCGTAGTAGTTGTTGTGATTTTCTTGCCTAGGATTGACTCCTATTTATAGGAAAAATTTTAATTCTGTATATTTTTAAAAGTTTGAATTAGAGATTGTTTTCTTGCTAGCAGGAACTATTTTGGAAAAACACTCAATGAGTGGATATTAGATAAAATTTAGATAGAATCATCTTGAAATATAATTGCTTATGACTCCGGTATTATGTTGACCAACTTAATAGGAAAAATATTAATGTGGTTTAAATTTAAGTAGTGTCCATAGAATATGATCATCAGGTTATCGCAAACGTATTTGCTTACTCAATTCCATCATCGAGTTTTTCTAAATAAAAAGTATATCTTGATTCAAGTATGTACATAATTAAATATTGAAACAAGGGGACATTTCAAGTATTGGTTAGGATTAATATTGAAATATAAATTTTGAAGTATTTGAATATTCTTAAAATTATTCAATTTGATTGTTACTTTAAAAAACACATATATTTTTAAAATTTAAATGATGTATGTATGATTGAAGAAGTTACATCGCTTGTCGAAGCACATTATTATTTTCTTTCATTTTGGATAAACCATAATTAGTTAAAAAATTATGTTGTTTTCAAATATATTTGAAACAAAATCTTGCTTAACTATGTTTTTGTTAACGTCTGATACTCACCAACCAGTCACTCATTACCATTTTGTATATTTCTATATTAGTTTTGAGACAAGTCAATATGAAATAATTGCATAAAACACTTATCAAACTGATGTCTTTACAATAGTGTTAAAATTAAATGATATATTTTATTCATTTTAAGAAAAATAATCAAGATGAACATAAATTATTTGAAGATATCTTACCAACTTTTTATCAAACGAATATGTACATTTATTACTTTGATGAAATAATCTCTCTTTATGGTCAAAAAAACTAATATTAATCATATTGGGATCCATATACACACATATATATATACATACATACATATATATATATATATATATATATATATATATATATATTATATATATATAAATTTCTTTGATTCTTTCTAATTAATGTCTATCTCTTTATACAAGAGGGGAAGAAAGGTCCTTCCTTTCATGTTTACTTAAACTCGTTTAAATGTAATGATCAATCCTTTCATTTTAAAAAATACCCAAGTTAAAATTCCTAAGTCTAAAATTGGTTCTATCTAGTCGAGTAAAGTTGGGATCAACTCGCCCTGGCGGAAAAAATATGCCTTTTACATAGGATTATCCAGGAAATGACTGTCTTGGACAACCATAGCAGTCCCTTGGATGCTATAGGTCGAACCACTCTAGTGGTCCCTTGGCTATCTGTCAGGCTTTGAGGCAACCCCCTTGAAGTAAACACGGGACCTAGGATGACGAGTGACCCCAAGCTAACCCTGAGCTAGCATATAATAAGCATACTATCATTTTTTGAATTAAAGAGATACTGTACGGAAGCTAAAACATGAGATAACTAATGGTGGGAATACCCAAAATTGGTTTGAATATATAAATACTAAATAAGAGTTAATGGGGCTGAACGATAACTCAAAATACTAAAGCGGAACGTAAACTATGTCTCAAATAAGCCTCTAACTAACTAGAGATGCTAGGACATGCCCCCCAACTAATTTTAGCAAAAGTAAAACTAAAATGAAAGACTGAATGTAAAGGAACATGTATGTCATCCTCGAAGAATGAGGACTCACCGCTGATACTGTTGAATACGGATCATGAATCGATCTACACGGATATGAATGCTGAGGACCTGAACCTACATCACGAAAAGAAGTAGAGTATATTATGCGTCAGTACTTGGAAGGTACTGAGCATACAGGATAGGATAATGTTGAACAACATATAACTGAATGAAGTATACTGAACAATGATATAATCTAAGCATGATGAAGATACTAAAATATACAGATTATGACCTAAAATGAGTGGATTCTCTGAAAATAGAGGTAGTGAAGCAATGGTCCAGACCCACCACCTATCCGTAGAGACCCTCGTGGACTTTGCCATAGGCACATAGGCAGTCCACACATGGGGAAAGAGGCAATTTCGTAAATTTTCATTCTAGGTCCAATTAAAGTAGGTCTATTTTATATTATTTTGAAATAGCTATATAAGGCATTTTATGGTAAAATACACCAAAACTAAATCACTTTCACAAAGACCCAAATCAAAATCAAAAGTTCATCTTCCTCACAATATTTCTCTCTCTAAAAACACAAATAGAAGAAGAAGAGTAAAATTAAAGCTTGGTCTTGAAGAAATCAAGGGGTTTTTATCAAATTCTTTGAAGATTCTTCATAAAGGTATGGTAGTTTTCATCCATGGGTATATTTCACCCATGGAGCCCCTTCAAAACCAGATTTCAAATCTAACAATTTCCCCAAAAAGGTAGGGTTTTATTCGAATAACATGGGTTCTCTTTAAAAATGTTTTCAATGGTCAAATTATGTTGGGTTATGATTGACTTTATGATTTAAGGTTGATTTATGGTGAAATTCCCCCAAGAACCCATGGATTTCCTATATTGCTAACTTATGATCTTAATGTGGGTTGATTGAATTTAGAAGCATGTAAATGGGTTTTGTTTAGATTAATTGAATTAATTGAATTATTTTATGGCCTATATCTAATATAGAAACTGTAGATGTTAGGTTGGATGTTATTTATGATTCTTGAAGGGTAAATTATGAGAATTGTACATGAATATGAGAATTATGCATGTGCTTCAAGATTTATTTTGAAGAGGAAGATTATATGATTATGGTGTAATTGTTGGATAGATTGAAATTCCATTCTCCCCTATACCCTTACACATTATTATGCATGAATTATTTATGACTATGATGATCTTGCTGCATTGTTTGAAAGGCTATTCTCATGAACACACTATGAACATGATGTGAAAGGTATACTCACATAGTAATGATTATAAGGTTGAAAGGCTATTCTCACCAATTGAATCTATGGTTATCATGATACCATGTTTTTTGAGTGCTAGGGCATTGTTCCATAAACATGAACTTAAGTAAAGTCTTAAGATGAACTTAAAGCCAATTATACTTAGCACCGAGTGGATATGAAAATGAGATGGAAGCTTTTATGTCAGTTAGTCCAGCTTCCCAATGGGTTCCTTATACGCCAGTTAGCCCGGGTTCCCAAAACAGTTATCTCATGAGATGGAAACCTTTTATGCTAGTTAGTTCGGGTTTCTAGAAGCAATCTCCCTATCCCGTAACTATGTTCCCACATATATTTTTAGCTAGTAGATCCACCTAGGCTATCAAGCATGAGTTCTACCTTAGGCAAGTAGGACACTTCTTTTCGGTGTGGGGGCATGACAGTGGATTCCATGTAGCTCACATGATCTATGACTCTTAAGGAAACTATGACAAGAATATGAACATGAACTATGACTTATGACTTCTTAAGAAGCTCTACTTAGTGTGAATTGGGGTTTGGGACTTCATTCATGCATGGCACAAGTGGACATTGACAGGGGTTGTGGTGTGGTTCCTTTATGCTATGATAACTTATGAATTATGCATGTTTAAATGGATTGTTGTTATGAGTGGATATTCTTGTTACAAGTTAATGAATATGAATGTCTCCTTGTCTATGAGTATTGACTATGATGAGGCAAAAGCATGATATGTATGATGTTGATGACATAAAGGTGGTACTTAGTATTAGATGGGATTATGGGGCCTTATCTATGCATTGCACATGTATAACTTAAGGTTGCTTATGAAATAGTTTGACTTATATTTGTACACATATGTGCATGATGACTCTAAAACTTGATAAATTTAAAGTTTCAACTAAACGTCTCTTTTTAGCATGTTTTCAAATATTGTATGCATGGCTATCATACTTGGTGCAATTTTGTAATAACACATATTTTCTACATTTTTCTATAAGTGTAGGTCCCGGTTGTTGAGGTGTCTTTCCTTCTTGATCAAAGCTTGGATTGACTATTCTACACGTTTTTGGTGAGTCCTCATGATTCGAGGATGGAAGTTGTTCAATTCTAGTTTCTTCTACATTTCATTTAACACTATATTGTAAAGAGCTTAGACCCTTATTGATATTTTATTGTATTATATGGCTTTTTGAGATAATGTCTAGACTTCCTTTTGGTTTTATGAAAGACTTCGATTGTAAAAAGTTTTATATTCCATATCATTTCTATGGCTTTATGTTTGTGATATTCTAAGGGCTTGTATGAAACCCCTTCAGGGTTGAGTACGTCGTGTTACATCTAGGGGGTACCCCTGGGTCGTGACATTGATACTAAATACATAAATATAATTGGTAACCATGTCAATACACTAGCATCTAACTGTAGGAGCTACTATTAACCGACATAAAACCACGTGAGCTACACGTGGAGTCTGATGTATATGCCTTATCAAGAGGACCCAATATACCTTGCCACGAGTATAAAGGCATGACTGGCAGATGGGACTTATAAACCTATGGGGGCACATAGTTTTGGAACTATGAGGGTGACTGACCCTAGTCTAACTCAGTGTTAAGCCTACTCCCAACTGGAAATGTGTACAATACAACATAATTGAAATATACTTGATAGGTCATTATTCTGACATACTAACTGAAAATGCAACATTAAAGTACTAATAATTGAACATTTGAAAACCGAGGCATGTATATTTGTTTATCTGTCCTAGCTAGTGTAATTCATGAACTAAACAAATCAACACAATTGGGGTTCTGAATTTCATGCAAGGAGCTAAGCGACAGTGTTACAACAACATCAAAAATCTGATTAAGAGTATTCTAACAACTAAACCACAAAAGTTCTCTAAAATTGAAGAAACCCTAGGTCTAGATAATATGAAGGAAATCAAGAATCTGACTTAATTCTAGGGATCTAGTAGATGAAAAGAACCTACTAGTTAAATCCCACAAACCTGATGATGAATTCTATAGAGAAATTGGGGCTGGAACTGACGAAAACTTGATGCGTTCTTGGAGAGGGTTTGGTCGACTTCTTTCTCCTCTTTTCGTTCTAATTGGATGAATTTTTGAGAATGAATCACTTAGGGTAAGTTATGATTTAGTTACAAGGCTTAAACTGACCAAAACTATGTAGTTTAGGAGTTAAACAACATAGTTTACGTGCCTAACGCTTAGGGGAAAAGACCAAATAACCCCTGACTTAAAACATTAAGGGCCAACGGCAGGCCTAATCAATGAATCATGGACTGACCGATGGGCCGTCCTGTCAGTCCTTCTTATGTTTTTAGTGGGCTAAAGACTAGGGTTTGAACCACAATTGTGGTTCCACCTACGGTCTGTAGGTCCTAGTATTGTTCTGGACTTAGCTATATTTTCTGGGGTTCAAGGGAGGAGTTTTAGGTGTCCAATTACGAACCCTACCTACAGTTTGTGGTCTCCATTTGTGGCACCTGCAACTTATGAAAATCTGCATTTTGTCTCTTTTAGAATGTGCTTAAATTATCTCCCCCTTGGGAACATTCGTGCTCGAATGAAGACTAAATAGAAGGGTATGGAGAGAACTGGAAATTGAAATCAGACAAAACTTAGTTCTAAGAATACGCAAATATGCTAAAAATGCAAGCATAACATAGGGAACATGATAGTAAGATTGAGTTTATGCCAGAGTAAACTGAGACACTGGAGAGAAACTATTACCTCAAGCTAGAATGGAATCGGAGGGAAAGAGATGAGGATACTTGGCTTTTATGGCTGCTTCTGCTTCCCAAGTAGCTCTCTCTATAGACAGACTCCTCCACAAAACTTTAACTGAAGTGACTTCTTTGTTGCTCAACCTTTGAACCTGACAATCAAGAATTTCTAATGGCACCTCTTTAAAGTGAGACTATCCTTCACAGCCACACTTTCTAATAGATGCTGGATCACCAACACACTTCTTCAACAAGGAAATGTGAAAAACTGGATGGACTACTGCTAGTTTTGCTGGAAACTCTAACTCGTAAGCCTCTTTACCAACCCTTTTCAACATTTTGTAAGTTCCTAAATATCTAGGACTGAGTTTCCCATTCTTGAAAAATCTCATCACCCCTTTCGTAGGTGACACCTTCAGAGAGACCGAATCATCGATCTCAAATTCTAAGTCCAATCTCCTTACATCTACAGAGAACTGTTGACGACTTTGGGCTGTCTTAAATCTACCTCTGATTAGCTGAAATATTTCAATAGGATCATGAGCCGAATTTGGTCCTACTGTGGCAGCTTAACGTACTTCAAACCAACCAACTATAGATCTACATCTACTTTCGTACAATGCCTTATAAGGGGCCATCTTAATACTAGAATGGTAGCTATTATTTTAGGCGAAATCTATGAGAGGTAGGTCATCCCAACTTCCCTTAAAATTGAACGCGCAAGCTCTCAACATGTCCTCTAAAGTCTAAATGGTAAACTCTACCTAAACTTTCATCTGTTGATGAATTGTTGTGTTAAGATTTACCTGAGTACCAAGAACTTTCTGAAATAACTTCCAGAAATGAGAGGTAAACTAAGGATCTCAATCAGAGATGATAGACAAAGGAACCCCATTAATCTAACTATCTCATTAATGTAAAGCTTGATGTATTCCTCCATCATATTTGTAGTTTTAATAGCCAGAAAGTGAGTGGACATAATAATTCTATCTACTATCACCAAATTGGAGTCATGTTGTTTGTGAGTACGAGGTAAACCCGTAATGAAATCCTTATTTATCACTTCCCATTTCCATATAGGAATGTTTATCTCTTGAGTCATACCTCCCGATTTCTGATGTTCTACCTTCATTTGTTGACAATTGGGCACTTAGCCACAAAATCTGCTATATCCCTTTTCAAGAAATTCCACCAAATGACTTCCCGCAGATCACGGTATATCTTAGTGGCACCTGGATGAATAGAATACCTAGAGTTATAGGCTTCTGTAAGGATTTGTTGTCTCAACTCACCTACCTTAGGAACACATAAATGACCATAGTAGTGAAGCACACCATCTCCCCTTTGGGAGAAAACCTCAACTTTCTTCTAAAGAACTGCACCCTTCAATTGAAGCAATCTAGAATCACAGTCTTGTTTTTTCTTAACCTCTGCTACCAATGAAGATTCTGACCCATTTTGAACTATCACACCACCATTTGATATGTTTTAAGGCAATCTCCTAAGCGAGCAAATCGGTGAACATCTTTTGCTAATTCATTCTTGTCTTCCTTAACGTGTGCTACACTACCCATAAATAGTCTGCTAAGAGCATAAACTATTACATTGGACTTACAAGGATGGTAAATGTCATCTGACAATTCTTATTGATGATATGGATATCTCTCATCTTATGGTTTTCGTCCAACGAATGGAAGAGTCAAAACTTAAGAAAGAATCTAAGTAGAAAGAGAGGTCTAGATTGGATGGTGATGAGTCCTTGGATAATGAGTTTGATGGACATGGTCTGCCTAAGTTTAGTCAAAAGTTCCTTGGTCAATGTCCCTCAAGTACTCCTAAGTTCAACCAAAAGAGGGTGTCTAACCCAAAGTCTCAAGAAGAGGGTAGTGAGATTCTATTATCGCAATGTAGTAAGTTTGATAGGAGGCATGAGGGTGAATGCTTAGCGGGCTCTAATGTTTGTTTTGGTTGTGGTGAGTTGGGCCACAATTTAAGGCATTGCCCGAAGATTGCTAGAAATTAAGAGGATAGTTATTGGAGGTCCCAACCCTACCCTTCCTCTGGTCCAATTGGTTTGGGTGGGAAGGCTCCAAAAAAGAATAGATCTTAAGCTCTCCAATCTAGAGTTGATCAAGAGTGATCTCCTCACGTCCCTTCTGGTATGTGTTTTATGTTTTAGTAATTTCCAGATTTCTTGTCTTTGGTGACTTGTTATGATAGACTTTGATGTTGTATTTAGTATGAATGATGTTTAATCATTGCCTTTATGTTATGAAAGATGCATAGAAGACTTTATGTCGGCTTACTCTCAAGGGGGAGATAGTGTTCCTACCTACAAGGTTATTGGGTGATTATACATAGTTGATGGTAGAACCTGACTTAGTCATGATGTGTTTTGAGGTTTGTTTATAAATAGGTTGTATATGGTGTTTAAAAATGCCTAGATGGGTTGATTGAATAGACACATCTAAGAAGGGTAGAAGTGTAATTTACCATGGTTTAGAATCACCCTGGTTAATGGATAGGAAAGCATAGTGATGACTTACTCCGACCTTAGAATTGAAAGACATGATGCTTCAAAAAGAGTTTGTATAGGCTTGCTCCCAAGAGGAGGATATTGTGTTTAGATAGCAAGGTCGTTGAGTGTACTTGATACTTATGAGTTAGGTTTACTTGAAATTTTTACCTTGACTGGTTAATATGTCAACCTGCGGAGGCACCCTTTGTTACTATTGGCCAAAGTTTTCTTCTTGTTCTTTACCATAACACCCATTCTTGGACGAGTTGGAAGAGGAATTCCTAATTCTTATAAGGATGACACTGATCACACCTGATTAGTGAGAAATCCTTATACCAATCATTTACGAGTGGGTATTACACCAAGAATTTACAAGCGGATCGAGGAATGAATGGAGAGGAATTTGAATAGAAAGAAAGAGACAGTAAGGTTGCTTGTGAGCTAGAGTTGCTTGTAGAGAACCTCTCTAGATTAGAAGTACCGGTAGATGTCTTAGACCAGCAAATTGAGAAATAGAAGAGCAAGGAAGTTGTTCCATGAAATAGCATGGAGTGTCCTTTAGTGAGGGTTTTAGGTGAAGGTGCTACTTCGGAGGCCAAGAGCCATTGAGAAGTCCCAATATCCTCATCCTTCTTCCTTTGTATTCCTCCTTTAGCATTTAAGATCTTGAGATTTTAAGTTCCTCTTGATTTGCGTTTATATGAAGCTATGTGTGATTTGTGTGTTACCATGACTTCCTAATATGGATGCCCATGAAAAATACTTAGATCTTGTTAGAAATGGCTTCTATGCATTGTCTTCCAAATGTTATAGTTCATTTGAGTAGAATTGTATATAGACTTCTTGAGATGAATATATGAGCATGCCCTAGTTTTTGGAGTTGAAAGATTCCTCCTTGATTAAATGCTTTTTGAGAGTAAATTGCATTTAGGCTCCATGAGTGTGTGTTGAGGATGTTTAATCTAGGAGATGTTAGTTCCTCCTTGAAAACGAACAGATTTAGAGTTTCATGCATTTTGGGTTGGTAGAAGTAGTTCCTACTCCCTTATGTTGCATTGAATGAGTTTAGCTTGGAATTGAAGTTTTCTTTCTTGGTTGTGTGCATTTAGATGTAGTGCATGCATAATGGGATGTTAGATTAGAGTTTTGACCTTAGGAAGTGTTTAGAATCATCATTCTAGGACGAATAGTCCCAAGGGGGACATATTGTAATACCCCGAAAACTAGTAAGTTGAACTAGTGAGTTCTAGAGCTTTTCATAAGAATTTTTAAGTGTGATTTGAGGATTAAAATCACACGAGATGATTCCCATACTTAGAATAGTGGTTAAAGGGTTAGGGCGTCAAGGTACGGCCCTCCAAGGACCACCCAAGGGGTCCTTGAGAAGGACCCTCAAAATAGCCCCAAACCTGCAAAACTAGCAGCGAGTACGCTTGGCCACCTACTGGCCGTAGGTGGACCCACGCCCCATAGTTAGGGGTCGTGGGTCAAGGCCTGCATTAATTTCCAAATGTGAGCAATAATACAGTACCTACAAAGGTGTAGTACGAAGCGTGGACCCACCCACGGTCTGTGGGTGGGTGGTTCTTGAGTGGGGGCAATTTTTAACATTTTAGTTTTAAGTGAGGTGTTTAGGGGTTAAGTTAGTAATTAATTAGGGCTAAGGGAGGTCGGTTAGTTAGTTATTTAACCACCTATAAATACCTAATAGACCTAATTCATTTAACTCATTCATCTAAGAACCCCAAATTCTCTAAAAAAAATCTTCTCTAGAAGTGAAGAAGAAGAGAATAGAAGAGGGCATTAACCTAGGTCAATTTCCTCCATTGACTCAAGCTTGATAAGGGCTTTGAACAGAGGTATGTTAGCTTAATCATCTATGGGTTCTTCCACCCATAGATCCCCCTAGGTTTTCCCCTAATGGTGAAGTCAAAAATCCAATCTAAGCTACAGTTTCGTTCTACTTTGTGGGTAGTGCTTAGATATGATTTCAATCTAGTGGATAATACCTAGTTAATTGTGATTGTATTAGCATCTAATTATGATATTATGATGAATTCATGTGATTTCTATGGTAAACCCTAGTCTATTCGATGAATGTGATATTTTGTGGGTTTATGCAACTAAAGGTGAATTGAAGGTTCATGAGCGATCTTCTTAAATCAATGTCATGTGTAGTAATTGTTCAAAGGTAGGATCATATAATCATGAATTGTACTATACTTCATTGAATATGATTGATCTTGACTTTTAAAGATAAAATTGAACCTTTATGATCAATTATGACTAGAATCACCTAGTAATGATGAATATGATTAGAATACCTTAAATCTAGGTATAAAGATGCTAATAAGAAGTAAAGCTTTGAGAAAGAGCCTTGTAGCCATGAATATTGATCATTAGGGTTTTGAGAGTAAAGCCAATGTGATGATCTAGACATGATAAGGCTTTGAGAGTAAAGTCTAAAAGAGAATAGAAGCTCAAATGAATAGAGTTATGGTGGGAGATCTTTGCCTCCCTAATCTACCGAATAAATGCTTGAATATGTGAAGTGACGGATTCACTTGAGTCATGAGGATACAAATGTCTAAAGTAGAATTCTAGATATGGTATTATGCATGAATATTGCGTGACATGAAAGGTTCTCTCACATAGAATGATTTTAGGTTGAAAGGTCTTCTCAGCTAAAATGAATCTAAGTCTTATGTCATGTCCCGCCAGTTCACAATCAAATTTTGCATCCGGATAGGGGCGGAAGAGTCTAGAGTTATGGGAGGGTTTATAGAAAACTCTAGAAGCCCTTAGATATTTTCCTTGGAAGGCTTACATTGGAAGAAGAATAGTCCTTGGTGGAATATTCTAGAGAAGTATGGATATTTCCAAGGAAGGTTATGGAATTACATAGAAGGTCCTTGGAATATTCTAGAGTTGTAGAGAATTCTAGAACAAGGACTAAAGTGTAAGTATGTAGGGACTTATGTAATAATTTTTATTTACACTTTAGCCCCCCAGAAAGTAGTATAAATAGAGGGGCTCTCATTTGTAAAGCAACCAAGCAAGCAAAGTTGTAAATCATTCCTCCAAGCAATACAAAAAGCCTTCTTCCAAAATTCTCTAAGTCTTTCCTTTCATTCTCTTAGTGATCTTAGTTTCAAAAGGCTTACTTGAACTTACAAGATCTTGAAAGACTAGTGAGTAAGTTGTCAAGTGCCGCACGGAGTTTTAGTAAGACTCTAAGTCCGTGACAAGTGGTATCAGAGCGAAGGTTTGGTACTAAGGGAATGGCTACCGAAGGGGACATAATTGCCGCTAGCACCACCAACGTCCGTGTGGATGGTGGAAAGAAATCCCGCAAGGGAAAGAAACATCAAAAGGGTAATGAGGAGATGCTGCTCGAACCCACACCAAGCGAGGCGCTTACATCTCATCCACCTTCAACCACCGAGCCAAGTGACGAGGAACGTGGCGAGGAGGCCGTTGACGTCACTGCAGGAGAAGAATGGGTCGCAAGGGTGGAAATGACAAGGCAGGCCGTGGAGATATTAGGCCGGCGCATAAATGTGGTCGACGGCAAATTCAAGACCCTTGAAGATTTCACCCTTGAGGAGACCGAAGGCATCCGCAAGGAGTTGGAGGGACGTCAGCGGGCCGAGTTCGAGATGAAGGAGGCCATCACTTCCTTGGAGTGCCGGCTCATGGAGGCGTTGAGTACAATTGAAACCATAAAGGCCGAGATGAAGGCACTTAAGGAAGGCAGGGAGGTTGGAGGATCGGCATCACCCGATTGTGATAGGGAGGCCAGGGTCGAGGCTCCCAAGCCACCTATATTTAAAGGCGTCCGCGACGCTCAAGAGGTGGAAAACTTTCTATGGCACTTGGAGAATTACTTCAAGTGTAATCGGGTGAAGAGTGACGAGAACAAGATCAACACTGCCGTGTTGTATCTTTCCGAGATGGCCATGCTATGGTGGAGACGTAAGGAGGCCGACATAGGGAAGGGGACGTGCACCATCAACACCTGGGAGCAATTCCGGGAAGAGTTCAAAAAGGCCTTCTTCCCTAACAACGTCATCTATGAGGCGAAGCGCAAGTTTAGGGAGTTGAAGCAAACGGGCAGCATACGCGCATATGTGCAGGAGTTCACCACGCTCACACTTCAAATTCCTAACCTCACGGATGATGATATGTTGTTCCACTTCATGGACGGGCTACAAAATTGGGCCAGGACGGAGTTGGAACGTCGGCAGGTCAGGACCATAGATGAAGCCATCACACAGGCCGAAGCTTTGACAGACTTCAGGCAGGAGAAGCCTGACAGAGCCAGAGGAGAGGAGATAAGAGGTAATCATGACCATGGTGGGGGAGATCGTGGTAAAGTCGAGGAGCAGCGGCCACATCCCAAGAAGCATGATACCTATAAGTCCGATGGCAAGAAGTCTGCACGTCCTGGCGATACGGAGAGAAAGGCAGAGACTGCCAAAAGAGGTGGTTGCTATATATGCGGTGGGCCGCATGGCTATGCAAGGTGCCCTGAACTGAAGAGCCTTGGTGCTATCCTGCGAGAGCGCAAAGAGAAAGACGCACAGGAGCAAGGACAAGGCGCAGAGACAACGCAGTTGGGCTTGATAGGGCTATGCGGAGCTATCACCAAGCAGCCAGGTAAGCTAAAAGGATATGGTGCACAATATGTTAACCTCTCGATCAATGGAAGACCGACTTGTGCTATGGTCGACACGGGTGCAGAGGTCAATATCATGACCAAGACGGCAGCGAAAAGGTTGGGGCTGAGTTACAGTCCAAGTAACGCCCAACTTAGGACGGTCAATGCACCACCGACTCTCGTGTGTGGAGTCGCGCATGGAGTAAGCATCACGCTAGGCGAGTGGCAAGGTAAGACCAATTTCACTGTCGCTCCTTTAGACCTCTTTGACATAATTCTTGGGCAAGAGTTCTTCCAGCAGTGCCATGCGGTGATCGATCCTTACCTCCAACAACTCGTGGTCTTGGAGCAAGGAGGATCATGCATGGTACCCTTGGTTAAGATACCAACGGTAGAAGGACGAGTTCGTCTAACAGCCATGCAGCTCGAGAAAACCCCTAAGAAGAAGGAGTCGACGTTAATAGACACCATTGCAAGTTTGAAAGAAAACAATGGTGCAAAAAGGTCCTTGCCACCATGCATGAAGAAGGTTCCAGAAAGGAACAATGTCGTGATGCCAAAGAAGCCGTCAAGGTGCGCGCCTCCTAGGAAGGAGGTAGATCATGAGACCGAGTTGAAAGAGATCAAGAAACAACTGAAGACGTTACGCAAGGGCGTTGATCGAGTCAATGGATTATTGGCCACGCGCACGAGAAGACAAGATCCGGTTGAAAACGCAGTGACGATGCGACGCGGTCGTCGCATTAATAGGTGGGGGAGAGTGTCATGTCCCGCCAGTTCACAATCAAATTTTGCATCCGGATAGGGGCGGAAGAGTCTAGAGTTATGGGAGGGTTTATAGAAAACTCTAGAAGCCCTTAGATATTTTCCTTGGAAGGCTTACATTGGAAGAAGAATAGTCCTTGGTGGAATATTCTAGAGAAGTATGGATATTTCCAAGGAAGGTTATGGAATTACATAAAAAGTCCTTGGAATATTCTAGAGTTGTAGAGAATTCTAGAACAAGGACTAAAGTGTAAATATGTAGGGACTTATGTAATAATTTTTATTTACACTTTAGCCCCCCAGGAAGTAGTATAAATAGAGGGGCTCTCATTTGTAAAGCAACCAAGCAAGCAAAGTTGTAAATCATTCCTCCAAGCAATACAAAAAGCCTTCTTCCAAAATTCTCTAAGTCTTTCCTTTCATTCTCTTAGCGATCTTAGTTTCAAAAGGCTTACTTGAACTTACAAGATCTTGAAAGACTAGTGAGTAAGTTGTCAAGTGCCGCACGGAGTTTTAGTAAGACTCTAAGTCCGTGACACTTAGGACTCTAAGATGTGATGAGGCTTGTGGTGATTTTCCTAAATGACCTTTCCATGATAGGAATGTGTGGTCATTTCCCTTACTCCTAATTATTTAAGCATAGGAGTGTGAGGTGATTACCCTTTATTTATGTGTGACTCACAAGGCATGCGGAGATTACCCATTAGCCTTTATGTTGATCATGGAGGATATTACCTATGATCCTTATGTGAAGATTTGGAGGCGAATACCTATATTACACATTAAAATGGATATGGAGGCAAATACCTATATCACCTTAACATGAATATGGAGGCGAATACCTATATTCCTCTAATGATGAACATGGAGGTGAATACCTATGATTTATTAATTGTATGACTAGAGGTGAATACCCTTTTTTTTATGATTCCATGATATGTGTGGCTTGAGGTGACTTCCCTTGTACTTTATGACGAACTAAACATTTATGCCTTGAGGTGACTCCCCCTTACCTTTATGAACATGAGCATGATTTGCTTGGATAGTAATTGTAGATAAATCTTCAATACATGCATGACTAAGAGGTGATTACCCTTGTCTTTATTATGTTAAGAGATGATAAACATGAATGATGAACCTAAATTGTCTAGCTTAGCATTGGTACAATTATGCGGTCTTGTTCAATCATATCACAAGCTTGCTTTAAGGTGACTCATGAGATGTTTCTCTTATATGATGTATGCTGAGATAGGATTGTACTATAGTTGCCTTCCTTGACATGATATGATTAACTAAAGGTGATAGTTCCCTTGTCTATATGAAGTAAGCTAGTAATGAAACCAAAGTAGGGTGAATATGACTATGATGACTTCAAGGTTCTGCTTTGTGTGTAGTGTAGTATGGGATGCCTTTTATACAAAGCAGAAGTGTGCTTTGAGGTTAATTAGGAGTATGGTTCCCTTATGGTAAGAAGAGCTTAAGAGTTGGCCATGTATATAGGGCTATGATTAAGATGACCAAAAAAAGATACTTGGCTTGGGTGGTATTATGGGATGCGATTCATGCTTTTCACTTGTATGCTTTTGAGGTTACTTGATAATGGTTCTATTATGGTATAGATGACTAAGAGTCAATTATGCTTATATGATGCTTATGTTGAAGACTTGGCTCATTATGATTTTGATGTATCTCCTATGCTCATTAGTTATGTCTTATGTTGACTTATTATTATATGATGCTTATATTGGAGATTATGCTATGACTATGTTATTATATCTTATGCTTTTGTCTTATGTTGAATAACCATTTTAAGATGCTCTTATGGTGTTATGCTAGCTATCATACTTGGTACATTTTGTACTAACGCATATTGCCTACATTCTAATCAAATTTAGGGTTTGGAGACTTGAGTGCTATCTTGAAGATAGGTTTCTAAGGAGCTAAGGAGTTGAAGATCTTGGTGAGTCCTCATAGCTTCGAGGAAAAACCAACCATTTCCTTTATGTCTTTTATTTCATGTTTTGAGACCATTTGTATGGGCTGTGTACCAAGAGTTTAATCTAAAGTGTATTATATGGTTTGAGACAAAGTATAGAAAGACTTTCGCCTGATTTTCATGAAAATGACTTCGATTGTAAAAGTTTTTAATTTTTCCGTACTTTTATTTTACCATATGTTATGATATGCTAAGGGCTTGTATGAGATCCCTTTGGGGTCAAGTACGCCGTGTTACGTCTATGGGGTCCCTTGCATGATGAGACAATGAATTATTGTAAAGACAAGCCTTCAATCAGTATACCAATGGTATCCCTTTCATAAGGATTCAATGAGTTATTTTAATTATGTACCTTGAATAGGTAGGCCAACGGCATCCCTTTCATGTGTAATAATGTTAAAAGAGAATTAACTACTCCATGGGAATTTAATGCTTAGCACCAAGTGGATATGGTGAGGTGGGAGCTCTCCCTATGTTAGGCCGGGTTTCTGGTAACAACCTCCCTATCCTATAACTATGTGTCACATAGGTTATTAGATAGGGGATCCACCAAATCTAAAATGTTACCAGTTCTACCTTAGGCAAGTTGACCAACAGTTTTCGGTGTGGGACATGACATCTGATTCAATGATTTTCTCACATGGTTTATGTCGGTTAAGGCTTATTCCCATCATGAACAAAAATGTGAGTTGTGTACTATGGTTACTCAAGAAGATCTATGAAGTGTGGGTGGGGGTATGGGACTTCATCCATGCATTGCAAAGTAGGCTTTGAGAGTGGTTATTGTGTGTTCCTCAAATATTATAATGTCTTATCAAAATGAGTATGCTTATGATGATGCTATTAAGTATGTTGACATAAATGCTTAATGTAATGATGAATTTTTAATGTGGATTTCTGCTATGAGTTGCTTTCCTTGACAAGCCTTATTAAATCTGAGTGTTCCTTGTCTAATGAGTATTAACTAAAGATAAGAACAAAGAATGTTAAGTATGATAATGGTGACCTAATAGTGGTACTTAGTTTAGATAGGATTATGGGATCTTTATCTATACATTTCTCAAGTATAACTTAGGGTTACTCATAAGGTAGTTCTATTATGTTATAATGATTTATATGATGAATATGCTTATGACTTATACTTTTATACAAAGGTGCATGATGATTCTCAAACTTGGCATATAGCATGGTTTTCAACTAAAATGTCCTTCATGGCATGTTACAAAGGTTTTTATGCATGGCTATCATACTTAGTGCATTTTTGTACTAACCCATATTTTCTACAACTTTCACAAAGTGTAGGTTCCGGTTCTTAAGGTGATTCTCTATTGGTTCAAGCTTGAGATCGACTATTCTCCTAGCTTGTGGTGAGTCCCTAAGATTCAAGGACGTATGAGTCATTAGTAGTTTCTTTCTAGTACTTTTATGTTTCGGATTATGTTGAAAAGGTTGTTACCCTATTGTTGATTCAAAGATTGTATTAGATGGCTATTTGAGACAAGTTAGACTTCCTCTTGCTTTTATAAAAGACGTTGATTGTATGGATAAATGTTTTTAAATTCCGTATCATTTCTTATGTCTTATTTATGATAGGTTAAGTTGCCTGTATGAGACCTTTTGGGGTTGAGTATGCATTGTTACATCTAGGGGGTACCCTTAGGTCACAACAAACATGGTATCAGAGCACAAGGTTTAGAATGATTCTAGGATGATGTCTCATAAGCCACATCTAGTAGAGTCTTGTTCATTGTGGGAAGTGAGCCATATTAATAAATGAGAGGCTCTAAGATGATAAGAAGCTACACTTCTTTCCTGCCATAAAGTTTGGCTCTATAAAGCCCATCTCCTAGTCCTTCTTTTGTATCTTCAGGATATGAATACACAAAGGGCTAACTCAAGGAGAATGGAGGGTAACAATGTCAATGAAGAAGCTCCTTAAGCTAATCAAGCTCTGATTAACCCTCCGGCTATGTCGGATGTGGAAGTTAGGTCGGCTCTTCTAATGTTGGCCGAAGTCGTGACAACTCAAGCCCAAGCTATGATGGCCCAAGCCAATAGAGATGTTACGACTTATGTGAACCCTAATGTGAACTCCACGACTTCTATATTGAGGGATTTTGTTAGAATGAACCCTCCCGAGTTTCTTGGTTCCAATGTGGGAGAGGATCCTCAAGAAAGTTTACAAGATACTTAATGTCATCGTGGTGACTTCCATAGAAAAAGTGAAACTAGCCACTACCTATTGAAGGATGTTGCTCAAGCTTTGTTTACTCAATGTAAGAGAAATAGGTCGATATAAGCGGGTCCCATTGATTGAGAGGTGTTTAAGAATGCATTTATTGATAGGTTATTTCCCCGAGAGTTCAGGGAGGCAAAGGTGGAAGAATTAATTAACCTTAGGCAAGGTAAGCTGAGTGTTCAAGAGTATGCCTTGAAATTTACCCAACTATGCAAGTATGCTACATCTATAGTGGCGGATCAGAGGGATGAGATGAGTAGATTTTTGATGGGTGTGTCCCACTTAGTTGGAGAAGAATGTCGTACGGTAATGCTCCATGACAACATGAATATTTATAGGCTTATGGTGTATGCCCAACAAATTGAGGAGTCCAAACTAAAGAGAAAGAGTAGGGAGACGAAAAGAGCTAGGTCCGATGAACAAGGTCAACCAAGGTTCAGAAAGAGATCCTCTAACCAAGATTCTCCCACCACTCCTAGGTTTAACCAAGTGAAAGGTAGTGGATCCCCATTTCCTAATCCTACTTGCACCAAATGTGGAAAAAACCACCATGGAAGTGCCTACTTGGTACTGATGATATCTAGTGTTGTTGAAAGAGTGATCATCAAGTGAAAAATTGCCCTACAATCTTAGCAAAAGAGAGGCCAAGCAAGCTTCTCTTAGTGGTACGATTCCCATTCCTCAAAATTCTAGTCGCTTCTATGCACTCCAGTCTAGAGAGGACAAAGGAGCCCTTTCGGATGATGGGACTGGTATGTTGAGAATTCCTTATGGATGTAAATGTTTTATTAAGATCCCTATGCTATTTGTTAGACTTTGATGTTAGCCTTAGTAGGGGTTTAGTCCCAAGGGGGAGATGGTATGCTTAGATAGCTAGGTTGATTGACAGTTCCGATATCCTCATCTCTTTCTTTTATTCCTATTCTAGCTTGAGATAAAGAGTTCCTTGTGGCTTGTTCTATGCTTTTGAGTATGTGTGACTTATGAGTTTCCATGATCTCCTTATGTTATGCATGTTCTTGTTGGAATTCAGGTTTAGAAAGTAAATGTGTTTTCATCGTTTATGTTTCCTTATGTTGTTGGAAATTTATTATGAGTTACCTATATACTTCATGAGATGAATTGTTGAACATGCTTTAATATGTTTTTGAGGGTAATTGCATAATTTGCTTCATGATATTGTGTTGAAAATGCTTTGAGTTGGAGTAGGTAGTTCTTCACATGAATTTGAGAAATGTTGACGTTTTCATGCATAATGGGTTGTTAGATGTACTTCCTACTTCCTTGTGTTGCATTGAGTATGTTGAGATGGAGTTGGTGTTTCCTCCTTTGAATTGAGCATTATTTGATGTTTCATGCATGATGGGCTGCTATTCTTGATTTTTTTTAATTCCGTGAGGTGTCTAGATCCTCATTCGAGAACGAATGTTCCCAAGGGGGAGATATTGTAACATCAAAAAACTAGTAGGTGAAACTAGAGCCTTACGTGAGAGTTTTAGAGTTTGATGTGTGGGTTAGAATCGTAAAATGGCTTCCCGTACTTAGGATGGGTGGTTTAGGGGTTAAAAGTCAAGGTACAACTCCCCAAGGATCAACCAAGGGTCCTTGAGGAGGACTCTAAAGCCTAACCCCAAAACTACCAAAATCAAGTAAGCCACGGATGGGACCCACGGCGTAGGTCCTTCCACACCTCGTGGGGGAGGCTCGTGGGTCAAGAACTCATTTGGGGAGCTGCATACCACCAGATACGGACCTTCCAGATGCCCCACAAACCCACTCACGGACCGTGAGACGTAGGTCGTGGGTCATGCCTGTAAATATGCCCAAGTCTCGGCAAAG
Organism: Solanum bulbocastanum; assembly: GCA_037074985.1. NCBI lineage: Eukaryota > Viridiplantae > Streptophyta > Magnoliopsida > Solanales > Solanaceae > Solanum > Solanum bulbocastanum. The sequence goes on along the minus strand of CM073604.1, from coordinate 22,137,259 downwards.
GTAAGGGGTTTTTAGGTAATTACCTTTTAAGTTAGTTTAATGTAGGGTCACGTTATATTTTCTTAATAGACCTATATAAGACTTGTAATTCATTAACCAACCCTTTACACTTCATAAAACCCAAAACCCAAAATCATAACCAACTTTCCCCCAAATAATTCTCTCTAAAACTACATAGAAAAAGAAGAAGAAGGTGAAGTCTAGGTTTTATGGGGCTGTCTTTTCTCCTCAATTTCGTGGTGAATATTCAATAAGGTATGGGTAGCCTTCACCCATAGGCCCTTCCAAAACCCCCAATTTCAAAACTAGAAACCCCAAAAGTTAGGGTTTGACTTCAATCTCATCGATTCTTTTCAAATTCATCTTAAATGATCGAATTATGCTTGTTTATGCATATATTGATGATTTTATATGATTTTAAGTTGAATTACTCAAGAATCCATGAATTACCCTATTTTCCCAAATTGGCTCTTAAACAGTGGGTATTGATTGATGATTGTAGAATGCTATAGAATTATGAATATTATGAATTGATTACTTGAATCATTTTATTATCGATGCCTAATATAGTAATTCTAGTTGTTGATTGAATGTGATCCATGGTCCTTGAAGGGTGATTTTGAGAGTATTGTATAATCATGATTCTTATGTACATGCTTTGTGAATACCTTGAAAGTAATGTGATTATGACTATAAAGTAATGGTGGTGGTGTTGAAAGACTATTTTCAAAAACACACACACTTATGAATGATTATGGCATGTTATGAAAGGCTTTTCACACATAAATGAATCAGTAGTCTAAAGACACCTTGTCATTTGTAACTAAAAAAGCTATATTGATTGATGAACCTTGAATCAGTAGGTCAATGGCATCCCTTTCATGAGTGACTAATGAAGTATCCTAAGTCTTTTCTTGAATCGGTAGACCAATGGTATCCCTTTCATGATTAGTCAATGGATTATTGTAAAGATGAACCTTGAATCAGTAAACCAATGTTATCCCTCTTATAAGGATTCAATGAGCTATTCTAATGATGTACCTTGAATTGGTAGGCCAATGGTGTCCCTTTCATGTGTAATAATGTTAAAAGAGAATTAACTACTCTATGGGAATTTAATGTTAAGCACCGAGTGGATATGGTAAGGTGGGAGCTCTCCCTATGTTAGGTCAGGTTTCTAGTAACAACCTTCCTATCCCATAACTATATGCCCATAGGTTATTAACTAGTGGATCCACTTAAGCTAAAATGTTACAGGTTCTACCTTAGGCAAGTAGACTAACTATTTTCGGTGTGGGACATGACACCGGATTCCATGATTTGCTCACATGGTCTATGTTGGTTAAGGCTTATTCCGATCATGAACAAGAATGTGAGTTTTGTAATATCGTTACTCAAGAAGCTTTATGAAGTGTGGGTAGGGGCATGAAACTTCATCCATTTATTGCACAAGTAGGCTTTGATAGTGGTTATGATGTGTTCGTCAAATGTTATAATGTCTTATGAAATGAATATGCCTATGAAGATGCTACTAAGTATGTTGACATGAATGCTTACTGTAATGATGAATTCTTAATGTGGATTTCTGCTATGAGTTGCTTTCCTTGACAAGCCTTATTAAATCTGAGTGTTCCTCGTCTAAAGAGTATTAACTAAAGATGAGAATAAATAATGTTAAGAATGATAATGGTGACCTAATAGTGGTACTTAGTTTAGATAGGATTATGGGATCTTTATCTATACATTTCTCAAGTATAACTTAGGGTTACTTATAAGGTAGTTCTATTATGTTATAATGATTTATATGATGAATGTGCTTGTGACTTATACTTTTATACAAAGGTGCATGAAGATTCTCAAACTTGGCATATAGCATGGTTTTCAACTAAAATGTCCTTCATGGCATGTTACAAAGGTTTTTATGCATGGCTATCATACTTAGTGCATTTTTGTACTAACCCATATTTTCTACAATTTTCACAAAGTGTAGGTTCCGGTTCTTAAGGTGATTCTCTATTGGTTCAAGCTTGAGATCGACTATTCTCCTAGCTTGTGGTGAGTCCCTAAGATTCAAGGACGTATGAGTCATTAGTAGTTTCTTTCTAGTACTTTTATGTTTCGGATTATGTTGAAAGGGTTGTTACCATATTGTTGATTCAAAGATTGTATTAGATGACTATTTGAGACAAGTTAGACTTCCGCTTGCTTTTATAAAAGACTTTGATTGTATGGATAAATGTTTTTAAATTCCGTATCATTTCTTATGTCTTATTTTATGATATGTTAAGTTGCCTGTATGAGACCTTTTGGGGTTGAGTATGCCTTGTTACATCTAGGGGGTACCCTTGGGTCACAACAAACATGGTATCAGAGCACAAGGTTTAGACTGATTCTAGGATGATGTCTCATAAGCCACTTCTAGTAGAGTTTTGTTCATAGTGTGAAGTGAGCCACATTAATGAATGAGAGGCTATAAGATGATAAGAAGCTACACTTCTTTCGTGCCATAAAGTTTGGCTCTATAAAGTCCATCTCCTAATCCTTCTTTTGTATCTTCAAGATATGAATACACGAAGGGCTAACGCAAGGAGAATGGAGGGTAAAAATGTCAATGAAGAAGCTCCTTTATGAGGATTCAGTGAGCTATTCTAATGATGTACCTTGAATTGGGAGGCCAATGGTGTCCCTTTCATGTGTAATAATGTTAAAAGAGAATTAACTACTCCATGGGAATTTAATGCTAAGCACCAAGTGGATATGGTGAGGTGGGAGCTCTCCCTATGTTAGGTCAGGTTTCTAGTAACAACCTTCCTATCCCATAACTATGTGCCCAAAGATTATTAACTAGTGGATCCACCTAAGCTAAAATGTTACCAGTTCTACCTTAAGCAAGTAGACTAACTATTTTCGGTGTGGGACATGACACCAGATTCCATGATTTGCTCACATGGTCTATGTTAGTTAAGGCTTATTCCCATTGTGAACAAGAATGTGAGTGTTGTAATATGGTTGCTCAAGAAGCTCTATGAAGTGTGGGTAGGGGTATGGAACTTCATCCATTCATTGCACAAGTAGGCTTTGATAGTGGTTATGATGTGTTCGTTAAATGTTATAATGTCTTATGAAATGAATATGCTTATGAAGATGCTACTAAGTATGTTGACATGAATGCTTACTGTAATGTTGAATGCTTAATATGGATTGTAGCTATGATTTTCTTTGCTTGACATGGCTTATTAAATGTGAGTGTTCCTTTTCTGATGAGTGTGAACTAAATATGAGAATAAAGAATGGTAAGTATGACAATGGTGGCCTAAAAAGTGGTAGTTAGTGTAGATGGGATTATGGGATCTTTATCTATATATTGCACAAGTACAACATAGGGTTACTTATGAGATGGTTCTATTATGTTATAATGACTTATATGATGAATATGCTTGTGACTTATGCTTTTATACAAAGGTGCATGATGATTCTCAAACTTGGCGTATAGCATGGTTTTCAACTAAAATGTCCTTGTTGGCATGTTACAAAGGCTTTTATGCATAGCTATCATGCTTAGTGAAATTTTGTACTAACCCATATTTTCTACATTTTTCACAAAGTGTATATTCCGATACTTAAGGTGATTCTCTACTGGTTCAAACTTGTATCGACTATTCTCCAAGCATGTGGTGAGACCTCAAGATTCGAGGACGTACGAATCATTAGTAGTTTATGTCTAGTAATTTGTGTTTTGGATTGTATTGAAAGGGCTTTGACCCTATTGTTGATTCAACGATTGTATTAGATGGCTAATTGAGAAAAGTTAGGCTTTCGCTTGCTTTTATAAATGACTTCGATTGTATGGATAAATGTTTTTAAATTCCACATCATTTCTTATGTCATATGTTATGATATGCTAAGTGGCTTGTATGAGACCTTTCGTGGTTGAGTACACCATGTTACATCTAGGGGGTATCCTTGGGTCGTAACATCAATCCAGGTGATTTTCCAACAGCCATGTGTTGAGGCATTGTAGTAAACAATTATAGAATCATTGGAGGAAACATTTGAGAAAATGATAGAGGAGAAGGATCCCTTGGTCTTTCAGAGTTGTTCCTACAGTGGTTCAACAATGGGTTGAGTGGTATTCGATGTAGAACCCTCTCCATCAACCTCTTTTATCATTAGTTAACTTACTCTTTTGAGTTCTTTCTTGATTACACAACGTAGGTCGTTGAGATCTGAAGGGTTCATGTCAACAAAAACATTTTTTCTCTTGAACGCCTCATACAACTCATTTGTCATTTCCTTGACCCTATATTCCTTTATTACCTTTTGAAGTTGTTCCTTCAACTTCTTGATCCTTTGCATGGTGAACTCCTCTCTTGTCACCATGTTTTTAGATCTCTCAAATGTCGGCAACTCCTTAAACTTTATAAAAGTATTGCGTACAACATCATTATTTGGAAATATATATGGTTCATATATATAAGGGTACTATATGACTGTAGCCACTTCAACATCACAAAGTTTTTTTAGTTCATCAGATTTTTTCAAGAGCTCTTTCCGTCTTTTGTTATATGAGACTTTTCTTTTACTATCATCTTCAATCAAAGAATAGTTCACTTTATTTCTAGTCATGGCTAAAATGGAGGAGAAATGTGTTTGTTTGGATATGAGGGATAAAATGGCTTTGTTGTAGTAGTAGTGGTTGTGGTTTTCTTTCCTGGGATTGACTCCTATTTATAGAGAAACATTTAGTTTTATATATTTTTAAAAGTTTGAATTAGACATTTTTTTCTTGCTAGCAAAAACTATTTTGGAAAAATACTAAATGAGTAGATATTAGATAAAAGTTGGATAGAATTAACTTGAAAAATATATACTTATGGCTCTGGTATTATGTTGACCAACTTAATAGGAAAAATATTAATGTGGTTTAAATTTAAGTAGTGTCCATAGAAAATGGTCATAAAGTTATCACACACGTATTTGTTTACTCATTTCCTTCATCGAGTTTTTTTTTAAAATAAAAAATAAATTTTGATTAAAGGATGTACATAATTAAATATTGAAACAAGGGAACATTTTAAATATTGGTTAGGAAGATTGAACTATAAATTTTGACAATATTTGAATATGATTAAAAATATTCAATTTGATGGTTAATTTAAAAAACACAAATATTCTATAAATCTTAAATGGTGATGTATATATCATTGAAGAAGTTACATCTCTTGTCGAAGCACATTACTATATTCTTTTATTTTGGATATGTTTTGTTAATGTTTGATACTCACCAACCTGACACTCAATTCACATTATATATATTTCTATATTAGTTTTGAGACCAGTCAATCTGAAATAATTTCATAAAACACTTATCAATTTGATGTGTTTTAAAAAATGTTAAAATTAAAAGATATATATTATTCATTTTAAGAAAAATAACCAAGATGAAGAGAAATTATTTGAAGATGTCTTACTAAATTTTTATCAAATGAATATGTACATTTATTACTATGATGAATAATCCCCTTTTATGTACATTTTTTTTTCTTTGATTCTTTCTAACTAATGTCTATCTCTTTATACGAGTGGGGAAAAAAGAACTTTAATTTCATTGAGTTTATGTAATGTTTAGTTAAACTCGTTTACATGTGATCCATCCTTTCATTTAAAAAATACCCGCAGTAAAATTCCTGAGTCTAAAATTGGGTCTATCTAGTCGATTAATGTTGGGATCAACCCTCCTTGGCGGAAAAAAGTATTTCTCCTACATAGGATTATCCAAGAAAGGACTGTCTTGGACCATTATAGCAGTCCCTTGGATTCTATAGCTCGAACCAATCTAGTGGTCCCTTGGCTATCATAGCAGCAACCCACAGTGGCCCCAATAATTTTTACTCATTCTCTTTTTAGTCCATGTTTGAAAAGAGTTGCCTCTTCCTTATAAATGTCCTAGAGTTATATTCAAGAGAAAAACCTTGATAACAGAGAGAAAAGGCTCTCAATACGCACATTTCCAAACTTTATATCTCCAAGAAGGGTTAAGAGAAAAGATTATATCAATAACCAAGGATTCAATCACAAGGTAGCAATAAATTCCTCTCTCAACAATAGTATCTTATGAACTCACAAACAAGATAAAACTGAATTAAGAACCACCTTTATAAGATCCTAAAAATATGTATTGATAATTTCTATAATTGCATAACAAAATGGAAGAGATTGCACTCGTCTATCCTACTACCACAAGTCAACCTCAAACCCAAAATATGCTAAGAAATGCGGACAGAAGACAAGATAAATAAAAGAGAAAAAAACAGTCCTTCTAATATATCCCAAAACCTTGTTGTCACGTGTTCAATTCACTAATGTATTAAGATAAAATTAAAATATAATTACAATTTTCAAAAGTCTTTATTTCTCAAATAGAACAAAACATAAATATAAAGGAAGAATAGAGCCCGCCACGATGACAAGCAACTAACTCTCAAAATCCTTGTTGATCCACAGAGAATGGTGAAGAAAAATATCAACCACACGAAACTAGGGTCAGAATATACATAATTGTAGAAGCAAGGAGTGAATACCGAACAACGTGGTACTCAGAAAGCAAACCTGCTAAATAAAGATAAATTATTCTAGAATACGAGTACTCCTTTCATCAAAACCAAAACTCCTCAAACTACAATCTGCATAAATTAGTCCAACCTAACAATTTTACGATACACAATATCCCAAAGCTTAACAATCACAGTCTAACAATCATAGTTCAATAACCAAAAGTTTCAATTATGCCAATCACAAGTATCAATAAGTCATTCTCGGCATAATATCACTAGCTGGAATAATTTTTTCTTCTCCTTTATATTATATAACTAGATGGAATCATTTCACTTCATTTTTTATCATATCACTTGCCGAAACCATCTACCTTCGATGTAATATCAGTAGACGGAACCAGTTCCCTAGGGCAATATATCATATGACTAGCTGAACCATTTCCCTTAGGCTTTATATCATATCTCTTTCCATAACCATTTCCCGTCGGCATGATCATCATATGTCTCATCACGGTATAAAGAAATCAATGCAAATAAGAAATTTCACACCATAAGGAAGAGAAAACAACTCAAACAATTCAAGTCAACAATAATGCTATCAAAGCATTTCATTAATAAACACATTTAGGGCCCACAACAAGGCAATTCACAAAGAATTATGATCAATACATTGCTTCTTTCATTAATGCCACTTTTTTTCATTAAGATAAATCAGGTGAAATAGTTGAACACATCATATCATTCCCATTACTTCCCAACACACACAGTGAAGGGAAACAAACAATTCTACTAATTTTAAAAGGTTTAGAAATCAATTGCCTCAATTCAATCAAAAGTTAATCCAAAACTCATTCCCTCCCATTGTGAACAATATAAAGAGACACAATCTTATTCAATCAAGTAATTAAAATAAGATTCCAAAACTAATAATAACACCCAATTCATTCACTTTGAGAAAGGGGTCAAATCAACTAAAGAACCCAATTCCAAAAAGGAGGTTTGAATCAAAAAAAATTTACTTGAATATGTTTCCCAAGAAATTTGGAACTAATTTGTGAAAACCATTTTGTAAAAGGAGTGAAAATCAGCTTAAATCTTAAACGTGTAGGACACCGAGAACCATTGATGATCCACAAGTGAGCCCTTTAACTAGCTGGCTACTTAGCTAGAGACTAACTCAAGCTTAATTAAGCTTTTCAACACAATTAAACTATTTAATTTCAAAGTACTAAACTGTCTCAGAATATTATAAAAACAATAATTGCTAAAAACCAATTAAACAAAGAAATACTGGAAACATACTCAAAACTAACTATCTATGAAGCCTCTATTGTTCAGGATAGATGTCAGGACAAGACCCACAATACGTCAAGAAACTAACTAAAAGATAAAATTTGATTCATTCAGAATGTAAAGAGACTCACCAAATGCTTGTTAGGAGTCCAAACTAATCTCAATGAAGTGTCTGTTGATGATTTGAGAACCTATATTTCCATCATAACTAGATGCAGATCAACTGACATCAACAAATTGAATGTACAAGTACGTAATATAGCTGAAGCGATATGATTGAAGAAAAGGACTATAATAGATATTACTATATACTAATTTGAATGCAAAGAAATAAATAAGTGAAATCATTTGAACTTTACAAATACTTACTCATCATTGAACTCAACATATTAAATGATATGATAAAATACACTTTTAACTATATTTGGGAGATTCTCTAACCAACAACAACCACTATGAGCAACGTGATGATACACCATCTTGCCAACGCTACAAAAATTGTCCTGTATCTTGCTAGGATATAGAACATCTCAATAAAGTGGATTCAGTAAAGCTCTGCTCGAAATCAATATTAAGGAGCCATCTAAAAATTACAATGCATTATCCATGTCAGCAACATCATTTATGAGGATGTGAGTTGTTTGAAATCATCCGCATATAAATGCTCAATAGTACTCCAAGTAAATATATACTCATGCTCAAATGTATAATATACACTCTTTCTCAATTTGAGGTAATTGCTCTTAAAAGAGTGTACTGCTATGGAATATCTCTAAAATCAGTAACTCATTAATAAACCAAAATTTCTCTTTTTAGTAACACCCTGGATCTGTTTCTTACTATGACGAATGGACATAGAGGCGATTACCCGTTTCATATGATGAGACTATGGAGGAGAGTGCCCCTAATCTAAAATTAAGTAAGGCAAGAGGTGAATACCTATTAGCCTTTATAATCTACATATTGAGGTGGATCCCTGTGATGAAGTTGATTTTCTTGGAGTGCTGCTAGATACACATTCCATGATGTAAGCTTGACTAGAAGATTATGCTAAGTTTTACTTGATAGACATTGTAAGGTTCATGGAGTGCCCTTGTCCATTATCTCTGATAGAGGTACTCAGTTTACTTCACAGTTTTGGAAGTCTTTCCAAAAGGGTCTTGGCACTAAAGTTAGCTTAGCACAGCTTTTCACCCCAAAACTGATGGGCAAACGAAAAGAACAATCCAAACATTTGAAGACATGTTGACGGCTTGCGTGATAGATTTTAAGGGAAATTGGGATAACCATTTTCCTTTGAAATAATTTGCCTATAGTAATAGCTACTATTTGAGTATTGGTGCGGCTCTGTTTGAGGGTATTTATGGTAGGTGTAAAACCCCTATCAAATACTTTGAGGTGGGTGAGGTTACCTTAATAGGACCCAAGTTAGTTTATGAGGCTATTGAGAAGGTTGGACTCATTAGAGAGAGGTTGAGAACCGCCTAAAGTCAACAAAATTCTTATGCTGATGTTAGAATAAGAGACCTTGAATTTGATGTGCTTGATTGGATTTACTTGAAAATCTCACCCATGAAGGGGTAATGAGGTTTGGTAAGAAAGGGAAACTTAGTCCCCGTTTTGTAGGCCTATAGCAAATTTTGAGGCGTGTTGGTATGGTTGCATATGAGCTTGATTTTCCAAATGAGTTGGCATCAGTGCATCCACTTTTCCATGTCTATATGTTGAATAAGTATGTTGGAGTTCAAATATCCATAATTCCCCTAGAAGGGTTGGAAGTGAAAGATAACTTTTTTTATGCAGAAGTTTCAGTGGAAACCATAGACCGGTAAGTTAAGAGGTTGAGGAACAAAGAGGTTGCTTCCATTAAGGTGTTATGGAGAAGCCACCTAGTTGAGGGTGCTACTTGGGAGGATGAAGCTGATATGATGTCCCAATATTCTCATATTTTTCCTCCTATTTTAGCTTGAGGTAATGATTTCTTTTTGGTTTTTCTTTTGTTTGAAGTGATGTGTATTTATGTGTTCCCTTGATTTCCCTAAATTTGCATGTTCATGAAAAAGTTAAGTTTTGAAAGAAAATGGCTTTTGTGAATTTTTTTCCTCATGTTGTTGAGTATTGAGTTTGAGTTGCTTAAAGACTTCATGAGATGAGTTGTTAAACATACCTTGACTTGGAGTAGAAATCCCCTCTTGAATTTTTTGCTTTTTGAGATAGAAATGCATATGAGCTCCATGAGATTGTCTAGAGCACTACTTTTGAGTTGGAGATGATAGTTCCTCCTTGAACATGAGAAATGTTAAGATTTTATGCATATTGGGTTGATAGATGTAGTCCCTACTTCCTTATGATGTCTTGAGTATCTTGACCTTCGAGTTGAGGTTTCCTCCACGTTTGTGTGCATTTTGATGAGTTGCATGCTTGATGGATTGCTAGTCTTGAGTCTTTTTTGCTAGAAACATGCTTAGAATCTCATTCGAGGACGAATGATCCCAAGGGGGAGATAATGTAACACCCCATATCCGAAAGAGGGAACATAGCATCTTTTCAGCAAGCAACAGATGCCATCCAGGGTGGCCAACCACGAGTTGTGGGTCGAGCCACAAGCAATAGGTGGGGCCATAAAGAGGTTCACCTTAATTGTGTCTATGCGTGGACCACAGAGGGACCTACAGACCGTAGGTGGGTCCACGATCCATGGACCAATGATCCATAGGTTAGAGCCAAATTGTCTGAAATGAATCACGACTAACAAGGACGAACCGTAGGTCACTCGTGGTTTGTCGGTTAGGGTTTCGTGATTCGTGACTAGCCATTATATTTGGGGCATATAAGTCTTTTATGATTTTAAATAAATCATTGTGGTGTCGTTTTGCCTAAACCTAGAGCACCTATATAAGGATTTTATACACTTAAGCTCACTCAATTAAGTCAATCTCTCAATTCAGAAAAGAAAACCCAAAACTCCTCTAAAAAATTCTCTCTCTAGAAGTTGGAAGAAAAAGGAAAAAATTGGAGCTAGGTCAAGATCAAGTCTCCTAATCTTCAAGCTGTTGAGGGAATTGTGACTAAGGTATGATGTCTTTTCATCCATGGGATCCTTCCTCCTATAGAGTCTCCTAGAATTCCACAGTTTGAAGAAGAATTTCCTCGATTCTAGTTAGGGTTTTCTTTCATTGTTGTGGGTTATGATGAATGTTTATCTAATTGAGTGGATTATGATTGTTTATGATTGAATTGGTAGAATTGCATGTATTTTAAGGTTGAATTTATATAGTTGGGTTTGATGTCATGAGAGGGAAACTCTATGGGTTAGATATATCCTTATAAGATTGATGAATTATGATTAGAATTGATTGAGATTAAAGCATAGATGATGAATATGATGTTAATTATTTTAGACTAAAGGCTAGAGTGTGAATGTTTGATTTTTGATGCTGTAGTATTGAAGGGATACTTCCTGTAATGAATTGATAGCGTGATTGAATGAAAGTAAAAGGTTTACTCACATAAATGATTTTAGAATGAAAGGATTTCTCACCTAAAATGAATCTAGACTAAAATGCTTAATCAATGATTAGGCTAGAGGCAATTACCCGACCTCTATATGAAAGGATATTAGGTGATTCTCATACTCCTTAGAATTGAACAAGAGGTGAGTCCCCACGTTCTTACTATGATGAATGGACATGGAGGCGATTACCCATGCTCCTTATGAAATGATGTGGAGGCGAGTACCCATGTCATATGATGAGATTGTTGAGGCGAGTACCCGCGATCTAAAAGTAAGTAAGGCAAGAGGCAAATACCCATTAGCCTTTAAAAGCTAGGCATTGAGGTGAATCTCCATGTCTTTAAAAGTGAGTACGATTAATATGATTATATCATGATGTTGATTTGTTGGAGTGTTGCTAGAAATGCTTTCCATGATGTAAGCTTGACAAGAGGTGGATGACCTATGTCTTGTCTAAGGATGAGTGTGGTTACTTAAAGAAGTATTCCTCTTTCATTATGATTCTTATTATGTCTTAATTATGCTTATGCCTTATGTCTTATGTTGACTAATGCTTCTGATTATGTTGTTTATCGTAGCCATCATATTTATTACTTGATTGTGCTAAAGCATACTCTTGTCTACATTCTTATCAAATGTAGGGTCCGGCAACATTGATTCTCACACTCATGGCTAAGTTCGTTGTTGATCAATGAAGTGAGGTTTTGGTGAGTCCTCATTATGTTTAAGGATATGATCACCACTTTCCTATATGCTTTTTCTTTATGTCTTGGACTATTGTATGGGTTGTAACCTAAGACTTTATTCATGCTGTTTAGATGGTTTGAGAAAATGTTGTTAGACATCTGCTCGTTTTTATAAAAGACTTTGATTGCATTCAAAAGTTTTAAATTCTCGCTCATTTCTATTTATTTGTGTAATGATATGCTAAGTGGCTTTTATGAGCACTCTCGGGGTCTTATACGCCTTGTTACATCTAGGAGGTACCTTTAGGTCGTGAAATTTTCCCAATTTAAAATTGATACATTAGGGAATTCTTAGTTCCCTTATACCCTTATTCAAATTACTGTTTAAAATATACTTGAAACTCATATTTACTTTCTTAAAAATCAATTGAAGACAAAAAAATTGTGTTAAAGGATTCTCAATATTAACTCCGTAATAAATCAATAATAACTCAGTAATAGGGTTCATGCTAAAAAAAATATAAATGAACAATCAACTCAAGAATCAGGAATATAATTCAAAACTCAACAACGAAACTCATCTCAAGATTTATAATAACTAAGGATGTAACCCTAGATAATTCTTTACTGATAGAAAGTAGATGTAGGGCGTGAGCATAATAAAACGTATCCAAAAAAAAAGAAATGAAACTAATTCACATAAGTTGCAAGTGCAACCCACAGACCGTAGGTGTGGTCCGTGGTTGGCTTTCCTAGAAGTGGTCTGAGTGCCAAGAACCATGGCCTATTGATCAGACCACGGTCTGTAGTTTGAAGCCCCAAAATCATGGCTTCTGACTATCACGACCCATGGGTACACCCTAGATGCAACATGATGTACTTGATCTCGAAGGGTTCTAGTATAAGCCTTTAGCATATCATAACATAAGATAAAAGAAATGATGCAGAAATTTTTAAAACTTTATCCATACAATCAAAGTCTTTTATAAAAGCAAGCAAAAGTCTAGACTTGCCTCAATTAGACATCTAATACAATCTTTGAATCAAATAGGGACACAGACCTTACAACATAGTCCGAAAATGAAATAACTAGAAAGAAATTACAAATGAATTATACATCCTCGAATCTTGAGGACTCACAAACTAGCAAGGAGAATGATCAATTCCAAGCTCTAGCCACAATAGGGACCAAATTGAGTGCGAATCCCTACACTTGGGGAAAACGTAGAAAAATATGGGTTTAAGTACAAATATGCACTAAGTATGATAGCCATGCATAAAATCATGAAAACATGCTAAAAATGACATTTTAGTTGAAAAACATGCACTTTACCAAGTTGGAGGATCGTCATGAACTTTAGTGTAAGAGAATAAGTCATAAGAATATTCAACATATAGATCACCATAACATACTAGAACTATCTCATGAGTAACCCTAAGTCATACTTGTGCAATGTACGGATAAGATCCCATAATCCCATCTATACTAAGTACCACTTTTAGGCCACCATAACCATACTCACCATTCTTTGATCTCATCCTTAGTCAATACTCATAGATAATTATAGCATTCATCATCACAAATAGCCCTCAAATTAACATACTTAGTACAATCATCATAAGCTTATTCATTTCATAAGTCATTATAACATAAAAGGAACACACCATAACTACTCTCAAAACCTACTTGTGCAATACATGAATGAGATCCCATACTCCCACTCACACTAATTAGAGCTTCTTGAGTAACCATAGGTCATACTCATATTTTTGTTCATAATGGGAATAAAGCCTTAACCGACATAGACCATGTGAGCTTAACATGGAATCCGGTGTTACCCACACCGAAAAGGGTTGTCCTACTTGCCTAAGGTAAGAACATCATAATATTAGCTTTTAGGTGGATCCACTAGCTAAATAACCTATGGGGGCACATAGTTTATGGGATATGGAGGTTGCTACTAGAAACCCAACCATACTAGGGAGAGCTTCCACCTCACACAATATACATTTAGTGCTAATCATTAAATTCCCACGGAGTAGTTAATTTCTCTATTAACATCATTACTCATGAAAGGTGCCCTTGGCCTACTGATACAAGGTACATCATTAGAATAGCTCATTGACTCCTCATAAAAGGGCTACCATTGTTCTACCGATTCAAGACAAAGCCTTAGAATACTTCATTAGTCACTCATGAAAGGGGTGTCATTGGCCTACCTATTCAAGGTATATCAATCAAGATTGCTCTTTAATTACACATGAAAGGGATTCCCTTAGCCTAGCGATTCAAGGTACACCATTAATTAAGAAGACCTTTCAAAACATGTCATAGTCATACATAGGTGAGTAATTGAGAATAACCTTTCAACAACACACAACAAGATCATAATCATAATCACTTTACTCTCAAAGCATTCATAAAGCATGTACATAAATATCATGATCATACATAATTCTCATAATTTGCCCTTCAAGGACCATAGATCACATTCAATCAACACACTTAGAATTACTACATTAGGCATGGATAATAACATGATTCATGTAATCAATTTATAACATTTATAATTCTATAGCATTCTACTTTCATCAATCCATACCCACACTTTAAGATCCAATTTGAGAAAATAGGGTAATTCATGGATTCTTGAGGAATTTGACTAAAATCATGTAAAATCATCAATATATCTATAGGAAAACATAATAAACCTTTAAAAACTAATTTGAAATGAATCTATGAGATTGAACGCAAACCCTAACTTTTGGATTTTCTAACTTTGAAATATGGGTGAAGCGCACCCATGGATGAAGGGATACCATACCTTGGTGATGAATCCCCACGAAATTGTGAAGAAAACCCTATCTCTTTGAAACCCTAGGCTCCAACTTCCTTCTTCTTCTTCTTCCTTGAATTTTCTAGAGAGAGACTATTTGAGAGAAGATGAACTTTTGGGATTTTATATGAGGTTTGTAAATAATGGGGTGAATGGGTGGACTTTGACTTAAAATGACTTAAATAGGTGTGTAAAACTAAGGAAAACGACCTCATTTAATAACTACCTAAATTGGAATTTCCTAAAATAATCCCCACTTTAAAGTGGGATGCAAGGGACCATGCCTATGTTCACGAGCCATCAACAGCACCACTACCCGTGGTCCCTTGACCAGTAGCTATGCTAACTTGGCAAGCCCCTATAAGATGAAGGAAACCCCACGAGCCTTTCTATGGGTTGTGGTCCACACCACGAGTCGTGAAGTGGATCATGAAGGGGAGCCTTCTTTGGTCAGCGCAGTAGGCACACTGCCTAGCCCACCACGGACCACACCACAAGCCATGGTGGTGGTCGTGAAGTGGGATAGTGCCTGGGAAATTTTGGGGCAGCCTTGGCCCTTGGCTTGCCTTGGGTCTTTCCCTTCTCCCTTTGACGTTAACCCTCACATTTAGCACTAGTTTTTACCTACTAATTTTCAGAGTGTTACACTGATCACCATCGACGGTCCACTAGAATGGGCAATGGGTTAGACTACAGTCTATTGACTGGGTTCGTAGGAGGAGGGTCGGTGGCAGATGATAGTTATATTTTAGGGGCAGTTAGGTATTTTCCTAATTAGTTGGTTCCCACACTAGGATGTTTTAACCTTCACTAAGACCCCCTATATAAGTATTTTGAACCCCCAAATTAACCCATTCACGTCATTCTTCAAATTCACAAATAAAAACCAAATCTCCTCTCGAAATATATTTATCTCTTTAGAAACTTCAAGAAAAAAAAGATTCAACCTAGGGTTTCAAGTAAAGGTCTCAACTCTTCAACTGAAGGCTAGCTTTTGGATTCAATGTATGATAGTTTTCATCCGTGAATTCCTTATATTCATGGAGTTCCCAAATTCCTCTATTTCGAAAGGTAGAATTCCCCAATAGAGTTAGAATTTTCTTCAACTATCATGGGTTCTTTTCATTATTGATTTAAATGATTTAATTAAGATCTTTTATGCATGAATTTATGAAATATGAAGATTTTATGAAGATTTACCCATGAACCCATGTAATCCCACTATTTTCAAGTTGTGAATCATTTGTTATGTGATTTTGATCTCTAAGAAAGATTTTTATAAAATTAAACATGTATTACAAGTATTACATGTATTTATAATGAAATCGATATCTAACCTATGTAGTATAAGTATTGAGATTGAAATTGGGTTTTGAACCTCAAGAGGTAAATTATGGACTTATGCATGTTTCTATGAATAAAATGTTTTAAGGGTGCTATGAGATTAATGTACCAATGATGATTTTGTGTTGTGAAAGGATATTCTCATAAACACATACTAGCCTGAGGTGAAAGATTTTCTCACTGAGAAAGGATTCTTAGGTTCAAAGGCTTTCTCACCTAATTGAGTCAAAGATAAGGAGCTATCCTAATGAACTAGCTTGGATTGACTGTCAAAGGGCAGCTTTCAATGAATAATGACGTCAAGTAAGAAAATGACTATTCCGTGTGATTTATGGTAGCATAAAGAGGATATTTATGATGAGATGGAAGCTCTCCCATTAGTAGAAGTCGGGTTTCTAGAAGCAATCTCACGAGATGGAAGCTCTTCGGTTAATAGAGGCAATCTCTTTATCCCTTAACTATGTTCCCCCATAGGTTGATTAGCTATTGGATCCACTTAGGCTAGAAATTAACGATTCTACCTTGACAAGTAGGACAACCCTTTTGGGTGTGGGAGACACTGGGGGATCATGTTATAGCTCATATGGTCTCTATGTTGGTTAAGGCTAATTCCACACAAATAATAATGAACTAATGTTACTTCATGTAGTATCACATATGAGTTCAAAGGTTTTAAAGATGAAGTTAGCTTGCATTGACCATGATTTTATGACTTATGTTTTGTAATTCTTTCATATAATGTTTACTATTGTCAATTGCATGTCATGAAATGAAATGTCCCTTTTAGCATTGTTTAAATGTTTTATGCAGAGCTATCATACTTGGTACATTGTTTTGTACTAACACATACTCTTGCCTACATTTTCCCCAAATGAATGGTCCAGCAGTCATGGTAATCAGTTTTGTAGCTAGAGGTTGACTTGACATATTTTCGAGCTTTGGTGGGTCCTCATGCTTTGAGGATGGAGTTTAATTGTTTCACTTTCTTTGATGTATTTTCTCTTTTGAACATGATGCATGGGTCAGGCCCAATTTCATTCTATTGTATTAGAAGGCTATGATGTGAGAAGTGTATTAGACTTCCACTTTACATCCGTTAACATGTTTTGTGCTTGGACTATTGATATTTGCATAATCAACGACACAACTTTTGATGCAAGTGTCTATGAACGTGCATTAGTATAATAACCAAACCAAGGGTTGGGGTCGAGTCCTAAGGGAGTGGTTTTGAGAATTAATAGAAAAATAAAATTAGTTCTAACTAGTCGTACCTAAAGACATTAACGATTAAAAACATTGCAAATTAAAATGGGGCACAAGAGTGTCAACTAACAATGAGGATTTTGTCACAAGTAAGTAAAAATAGCAAAATTAACAAAGAAATCTAAGTAATGAGAACGGATGCTTGGGATGTGATCAAATTACCAGTTAATTTAAATTATTGTGAACATGTTTTCGATAGAAAATTTATACAGTAATAATGACTAGGCTAAGCACGTGGGAATAAATTCTCTCTCAAGCAACTTACCCCATTTCAAATGGGTTTCTCTCAGACACCAACTTGTCCGCATGAAATTGGTGTCTCGAAAAGTGCTACACAAGATTCAATCATGAATGCACACAATAAGATTCAATTTACTTATCCAAAGATCAAATGTTCTCTCAAAGATTCAAGTTCTGACTCACCAATATCAAAGAGTCTCATGCTCACAATACATGCTTCAAATATAATTCAACCTTAACTATAGTGTTCAAATACCCTCACAGAAAGGATGATTCCATATTCACAGAATGGTTCACAGTTTGAAGCTTCGGAATAAGATGGAATGCTCACTCTCACAAGGAAGAACACAATGTATGCTTTCACCTATAGGTTTGCCCATACCTTTCAAGAAACATTTGTTTCAGCTCACTCAAGATCAAAAAGGTCTTTCCAAGGCTTGTAATGGGGTTGAGTGCAAAGGTATGGTCTTTTAGGCTCAGTGACTTCCATCCTCATGAAATGTGGTGCTCACAACACTTCCTTTCCTTTTCCTTCATCATTCTCTTTAGTGCTCATAAGTCATCCTATTATTCACTTTCCATGGATTGTTTGGGAACCCCATTTCCTTTGAACTTTTAAACCACAACTTTATTTTTCTTTCTTTTTCTTTTTCTTGCTCTTTTTATATATATAGAGAGGGGTTCCATTTTTCTTAAAACCAAGGGTAAGAGGAGGCTTTGCTTGCACTTCTTCACTTTCCCTTTTCTTTTTACCACACCCCCAACTTAGGCTTTTGGCCTAAGTTGGTTATTCAACTAACCACAATTCAAGAGGATTATAGGTATTGGATAAAAAAAGGTTATGGTTTTATCAAGTTTCTTCCAAAGACAGGTAAGGCTCAAGGGTTGTTCAAAAGAGAAACACACACTCACAGGGTAGGTTATAAAAGCAGTATATGTCAAATTGGCTCACACTCTTAGAAGTTGCCTAAGATCATATCAAGATTTAGAATCACTTACTTGACCAGACCAATGGGGCAAATTTTAGGATCTACCATGCATGGTTCAAAGTAAGCTCATCACAAAAGGCATTGACACTAAAGTCAAACAAGGCTCCACACTTTTGCTAGTGTGCAACGATCATCACAATACACTCGATTTGATAAATGGCTAATCACAATGAGAGGCAAGGAGTTCACATATTGTCTATGCAACTTCATTTGGCCTTGTCGTAGCCGCGCATTCATGTTCGTTTGATTGAGAGCACTATTCAAGTCATCGATATTGATCGTAACTGAGACTTAAATTTTGCAAAAGAACAGCCACATTCACACAAGAGGTGGCAAAAAAATTTTGGATGGAACAAAATCAAAATCATTTTTGTAATAAAATAAATAAAAGGAACAATAAGCTCAATCATCCACAGAAACAGATAAAATGAAATTTAAAGAAAATCAACCCAAATATAAACACAAACATTAGTAGCACACAAAGGTGGGCCTCACCCCATAACAAATAAAAGCAATTGCCCTCAAATGCGAATAAAAGTACCCAAAAATAAAAATAAGTAAGACAAATAGGGAGGTAAAGAAGAGTCCTGTCTATGCAGTCTTTCCATATGTCTGGGCATTAGTGCCCAGAGTGGTGTCAGTCTACTTCAGGTTCTCTTTTTCTTTCCTCTCTACTTTAGCTTCTGTAGCGATGTTTGCCTCAACCATTTTAAACAAATCATGAGATGCTCTGAAGGCATGTATCGCATTAACGAACCCTCGAGCCCACGAAGGGACAGCAGGGTCAATAGAAATCCTA
The DNA here is from genome assembly GCA_037074985.1 of Solanum bulbocastanum. Taxonomy (NCBI): domain Eukaryota; kingdom Viridiplantae; phylum Streptophyta; class Magnoliopsida; order Solanales; family Solanaceae; genus Solanum; species Solanum bulbocastanum. The sequence continues at coordinate 22,117,740 of CM073604.1, read as the reverse complement.
CTTCTGGGACTTGCTTCCTTGCTCTTGCTCTTTTCAGTTCTTTAGAATTATTGTGCTCTTATATGTCTGGGTGGCATGTTTCTTCCTGCAACTTTTGGTCTGGCCATGTCTACAAAGTCTTGAGATAATGTTAGAACATAATGGACAATCAAAACAAAGACTTTCATCTACAGAAAGACTAGAAAATCCATTCGGCGAGCCACAAACAATCCGCCGAAGGTCACAGTGTAGAAAGAGTTAGGGGTGTAGACATAGGGTGATTAAGGTGTCATTTGGCGAGTCACTGAGTGCATTTGGCGATCCCATTCTTCTCGCCGATAGTTACAGTAGCCACAACAAATAAAGCATCATAGTAAGGGAGAGATGGGGTACTTAGGCGAACCACAGAGTTGTTCAGCGAGCTCGTCACAGCTCGCTAAATCACCTATCGTGTGTACTTTTGACCCAATTTTTTGAAATTGGCCCCACAACCCCCGTAAGCACAATTTAACCACAAAAAACACAAATTTAACCAAGACCCATAACATATGAATATCACCCAACACACATTAACTCAACTAGATACATCAAAGAGTAAGATTTCACAGTTTAAGCAAGACTATCGAATAACAATCGACAGTTAACCAATTCTATCCAATCAGGGATGTTCAGCAGATTTTTAAAATGTCAAAGAGTGTGCAAATGAGTACAATGCTGACAAAATAATTATGGGTATTAAGAAGCTAACCTTTTGTACTAATTGAAATGCTACCAAGAAGCTAGGCAACAATGCAATCCAAATCCGGGCACAAATCAGTGAACCAAAATAGTCCAAAAGTTCACAAAATATAATGCTAGAATGCCGGTGTGAGTTTGGGAAGGTGAGAAAGTGAGGGAAAGTGAATGAAGTTGAAACTTTTAAACCTTTGGCTTGCAAAAACCGTCTAGTTTTCGCCCACTCGGTGACATTAGTCAAACTCGCCTACTCACTCGGCGGAACGCAGACTATTTAGTTTATTCGCTGAAATTTATAGAACATCTGATTTACGGGGGCTCCAAAAGGCGGTTTCCATCGAGATCGCTGACATGGTCGGTGATTTTCCAATAATTTCCAAAGCTCACTGAGTTTTACAAACTCTAATGTTGACGATATCTTGAGTCGAATGACGGATAAGATCAGATTCGCCAACCCTTTTGGTGACTCACATACTGGATCTATGGCTCGCCAATATGTAGTTTTTGTTCACTCTCCACACTTTCATCTGCACAATCAACACACCATTATTTTATCAAAGCAAAAAAAAAAGCAATAAATGGTTTTGGGTTGCCTCCCAAATAACGCCTTCGTTTACGTTGTGGCTCGACGTAGTAGTGCCTTCAGGCATCTTCTAAATACACCACTTCAACCAAAGAAATCTCTTGGCGATCCCCCAAATATAATTTCAGAGGTTGACCGTTCACTTTAAATGGAGGTCTGTTTTGATCTTCAACTTCTATGGCACTATTGGTGAACATTCGCATTACTCTAAAAGTTTCAGACCATTGGGATTTAAGCTTTTCAGGAAAGAGTCTAAGTCGAGAGTTGTATAACAAAACCCAATCTCCTACCATAAAGTCCCACTTTAGTATCCAAGCATCATGCCATTTATTAATCTTCTCTTTGTAGATAGCTGAACTTTCATACGATCTGAGTCTAAATTCATCTAGTTCGTTCAACTGCTTTACCCTCTCCTTTGAAGTTGCTGACCAGTCCAAATTTAAAGCTTTCAATGCCCACGATGCTTTGTGTTCTAGCTAGACGGGCAAATGACATGCCTTACCATAAACCAACTGAAATAGAGACATACCGATAGGTGATTTGTATGCGGTTCGATATGCCCATAGTGCATCAAGTTTCCTAAACCAGTTAGTTCTATTGGCATTTATTGTCTTTGCCAAGATGCTTTTGATTTCCCGATTTGAGACTTTGCCTTGGCCACTTGTTTGCGGATGTTATGGGGTTGGTACCATATTTTTCACCCCATATTTGCTCAGTGCCATTGAAAACCATCTATTGCAAAAGTGAGAGCCCCCATCACTAATGATTGCCCTAGGAGTGTCAAACCTTGCGAAGATGTAGCGTTTCAAAAATTGGACCATAATTTTTCCTTCTTTGTTTGGAAGTGTGATGGCCTCTACCCATTTGGAGACATAATCTACAATCACAAAGATATATTTATTTCCGAATGAGCTCACAAATGGGCCCATGAAATCGATCCCCCATACATCAAATAGCTCAACTTCCAAAATATGAGTGAGAGGCAATTTTTGCCTTCTAGACACTTCGCCTTGATGCTGACATTGAGAGAATTTCTTTGCAAATTCATGTGCATCCTTGTATAGGGACGACCAGTAATAACCACTTTGGAGGATTTAAGCGGCAGTATGAATACCACTATGGTGACCTACTACTAGAGATGCACGACAAGCATGGAGAATTTCTATCGCTTCCTCTTCAGGAACACACCTACTAATAACATGGTCAACACATTCTCAAAAAAAGTAAGGTTCATCTCAAAAGTACTTTTTAACGTCGAACATGAATCTCTTTTGTTGGTAAAAGGTCAGCTCATCTAGTATCAATCCACTCACAATATATTTTGCAAAGTCTGCATACCATGGTGTAGGTTGAGAGATATAGAAAACACCTGTTCGTCGGGGAAGGAATTGTTTATGTCGACTTCACAATAGGCATCTTCCCTTCCTTCCAACGATAAGTGGTCAGCCACTTAATTTTCATAGCTCTTTTACCTCAAAATAAAACTCTTGTAATAATAGCACTCACCTTATCAATCTTGGTTTTGCATCTTTCTTCGCCATCAAGTAGTAGAGTGTAGCACGATTTGTGTGTACTATTACTTTGGTTCCTAGCATGTATGCCCGAAACTTTTCAAATGCATAAACCACTGCAAGCAACTCTTGTTCATTGACCGTATATTTCACTAGAATTATTCAGAGTTTTGCTTGCGTAATAAATTGGGTGAAATAGTTTGTTGCGCTTTTGCCCCAATGCTAGACCACTAGCATCACACATAACTTCAAAAGATTCGGCCAAATCAGGCTTGACGATAATCAAGGTGGATACTAATTTTTCTTTCAAACACTTAAATATGGCCATACAAGAATCATCAAAATAGAACTTCACTTCCTTCTCTAGGATTTTGCATAATCGATGTGCATTCTTTGAGAAGTCTTTAATGAACCTTCGATAAAAACTTGCATGACCCAAGAAGTTGCGAACACACTTCACTAAAATTGGTTGGGGTAATTTCTCAATGACCTCAATTTTTGCCTTGTAAGCCTCGAGCCCCTTTTGCGACACCTTGTGCTCAAGAACGATACCTTCCTTCACCATAAAGTGACATTTTTCCCAATTGAGAACCAGATTCGTATCCATGCATCTTTGGAGCACATGTCCTAATTGTGTCAAGCATTCCTCAAACATGTCCCCTACGACTGAGAAGTTGTCCATGAATACCTCGATAGATTCTTTGACAATATCAGCAAAAATAGACAACATGCAACGCTGGAATGTTGTTGGGGCATTACACAACCCGAATGACATCCTTTTGAATGCAAATGTTCCATAAGGGCAGGTAAAAGTGGTTTTCTCTTGGTCTTCAAACTCGATAACGATCTTATTATAATTAGAATACCCATATAAAAAGCAATACCACCTCTTTCTGATAACCGATCAAGCATTTGGTCCATAAAGGGCATTGGGAAATGGTCTTTTTCGTTCCATGAGTTAAGCTTCCAATAATCCATGCATACTCTCCACCCAGACACTGGTCTTGTCGGTACAAGTTCTCCTTTAGCATTTGGAACTATGGTTATACTTCCTTTTTACTGTACACATTGCTCCCAACTTACCCACTTACTATCTGCAATAGGGTAGATTACTCCCGCATCTAGCCACTTGATGATCTCTTTTTTCTCCACCTCTTGCTTTGGAGAGTTCAATCTCCGTTGATGCTCCAAACTAGGTTTACATTCACTGTCAAGCCAAATCTTGTGAATACAAATGATAAGAGGAATTCCTACTATATCAGCTATTGTCTATCCAACAGCTTTTATATGCTTTCGTAATAATTCAAAGAGCAAATTCACCCTCCCTTCGAGCAAATCGGCTGCAATAATCACTGGTAATGTATTATTGGCTCCTAAGAAGACAAATTTTAAATGAGAGGGTAGGGCTTTTAACTCCAGATTCTAGGGTTCTTCTGTTGATGGCTTTGTAGGAGGACTTTCTCTGTTTATCAAGTCGATATTCAACTTGATTGGATTCCTTGAATAAACTCCTAACCCTGATAAGGCAGCTACCACTTCCTCATGGCCTTGAACTTCGAATTCATCATAGTTGGCAAGTATAGACTCAAGGGGTTCATTTTTTCGCATTAAATGGCTCATAATTATCACTGCCTCATCTACAACATCCTCAGTAGACATCACATGGATATTACTTGGTTGCTTCATGGATTTATAGATATTGAAGGTCACCTCATTATCGTTCACACGGAGCTTCAATTTCCCACTTTTGACAACCACCAATGCTCTCTCAGTAGCTAAGAATGGCATTCCTAAAATAATGGGGATTTAAGCATCGATCTCACATTCTAGAATTACAAAATCAGCCAGAAAGATGATATGATCTACTTTTACCAATATTTCATAGAGTACCCCCACTGGGTTCTTGATTGATCAATCAGCCATAAGGAGTCTCATTATGGTTGCCTTTGGTTCACCCAAACCAAGTTGCTTGTATATTGCATAGGGCTTCAAATTAATTCTTTCTGCTAAATTGCACAAAGCTTTAGCGAATTGTAGCATACCAATTGTGTACGGAATTGTGAATGCCCCATGATCTTCTTTCTTAGTGATTGACTTATTTTTCATAATTGCGCTGCAACAAAGGGGCACCTCAATCGTTTCATACTCCAATCTCCATTTATTTGTAACCAGCTCTTTCATGAATTTGGCATATCCTGGCATTTCCAACAATGCTTCCACCAGAGGAAGGTTAATTGATAAGTTCTTAAATAGTGACAAAAAGTTTTTGAACTTCTCATCTTTATTATTTTTTTTCAAACGTTGAGGAAATGGTGGAGGTATTTTGGGTAAAGGGTGCGTGTCGTTTGGAACTTAAATATGTTGCTCTGCATCTTCTTTCGGTTCTTTGGCAAGGTTTTGTGGAGTAGGAAACTCTCGTTCTTCTATACCCTGGTTCTCTTCCTATATTCAAGGGACCTCCTCCTCCATCACATTCCCTTTTGTCGTCTTTCAACTATGGGTAACCACAGATAGCCCTATTTTATTATCTTTCATCAGTGTCCTGTCTGTTATTTGAGCTGATAATAGGCTGAATTGACTTTCTAGTGTTCTGATGGCATCAGCATGAGAATTTACTTTATTGTTTAGTGATGAAAAGTCATCTCTCATTCCTTTTAGCAAATCATCAGAGCCCTCAACTTCATCAAGTATGCGTGACAATACATCATTTGCCTGAGGACTACTTATGCTCCCTTTTGATTTCAGGCCTTCACTCAATTGAGTACGGTCTTTCTCATGGTCAACTTTCTTACCCCAATTGTGGCAATATCTCCTTGGTTCTTCACTCCTATAATGGTTCCAACCTTGATTTCCGCCCCGCTATTGATAGCGTGGGTGGAAACCCTCCTCATATCCTATGGAGTTCCAACCTTGATTCTCCCCTGATCTTAAGTAACCAGATGAAGAACCCCCCTCAACTCTTTTGGAGTTCCAACCTTGATTCTCCCCCGGTATTAAGTAACCAGAAGGAGAACCCTCCTGAACTCAAAATACTCCATATGTTCCCTTCATGTGCTCATGTATCACTTCCATTTGAATCAACATCTTTTTGATGTTTTCGTCCCTCTCCCTTTCTTTATCAAGTTTTTCTTGTGTTAATCTGAAGCATAGTGGGGAAACTTGGTCATCTTTTGTGTACCATGCTTGATTTACTCTAGTCATGCCATCTAGGAGGAATGAGGCTACTTTAAAAGATTGTAACATTATTCCTCCTTGCACTAGTTGATCAGCTATCCCTTTATTAATCGAATCTAAACTATGGTAAAAATATTGGAGCAATAACTAACTTGGCAGTCCATGCGTTGGACATTTTTGTAAAAATCTCTTATATCGTGTCCATGATTCATGAATTAGTTCGCCCTCCTTTTGATTAAAATTTTAAATGTTGTTTCTCAGTTTCATCATCATTGATGGAGGGAAGAATCTTTCATGAAAAGCCGTAACCAGCTTCTCCCATGACTTGATGGAGTTCTTTGGAAGCTCGACCAACCACTTAGTGGCTCCCCTGGCTAATGATAATGGAAATAAAAGAAGCCGTATACAACTTGGGTTAGGTTCTTCAATGACAGAGGGGTGCACACTTCTATGAAGCTTTGTATATGTTCAGAAAAATCTTCATGCTCTAACCCTCCATGTAAAACTCTTGACTGTATAAGATAGAGTGTTGTGCTAGTAACTTCAAATGGTGCACTTCCATCTGCTTGTGGCATGCAAATTGCACCTATCTCACCCACTTCGGGAGGGTTGTACACACTATTAATATCATCAATATCATCTTGATGAAAAGCATAACCCGCTGGATGTCTTGCTTGGCTGCTATTTTCACCGTTCACACTAATATGGTTGTTGAAACACACCAACACTCAAAACAAAATTAAAAATTAGGTCAGTAGACTAGAACTAATAAGATCAACAATTCTACTAATCTAAGAATTCTCAAACAACACCACTTTCCAGTAGCGGTGCCATTTTGATGTTTGTGTAATCAATGACACAACTTTGTGTCTACGATCGTGCAATAGCATAATAACCCATCCAAGGGTTCGGGTTGAGTCCCAAGGGAGTGGTTTTGTGAATTAATAGAAAAATAAACTTAGTTCTAACTAGATGTAGCTAAAGACATTAGCGATTAAAAACATTGCAAATTAAAGGGGGACACAAGAGTGTCAATTAACAATGGGGGTTTTGCCACAAGTAAGTAAAAATTGCAAAATTAACAAAGAAATCTAAGTAATGAGAATGGATTCTTGGAATGTGATCAGAATACGGGTTAATTTAAATTATTGAGTACATGTTTTTGATAGAAAATTTATAGTGTAATAGTGACTAGGCAAAGCTATACGTGGGAATAAATTCTCTCTCGAGCAACTTACCCCATTTCAAATGGGTTCCTCTCGAACACCCACTTGCCGCATGAAGACCATCCTACGCCTTACCCCACTCACTCTCTCAAGATGGGTGTTAGGATACGAGACTAGGGTTCACTCTATTGAGTTGAACCTCATGTCGACCCACTCCTTAGGCCATCAATCTAGTAGTCTTGGTTTTGCGACTTCTCTCTCGAGCAAGCCAAAAACACATAAATAAACTTTTATTTTCAACTACAAATTTGTTAAATTCATCCACAACTACTAGACGAAATCACCATTAGCTACATCTAATCTATCAGCAAGCAAGACCCAACAACAATCTTAACCCATATTCGCTAAATCACACCCCAAGAACTGGGGTTTTTAGCCACACATCAAGAGATAGAAATTTATACCTAAATGAGCTTTCATTCAAATGGGTATGAAGATTTAAGTCTTGATACAGGCCAAGAATGAAGAATCCAAGAGACCCAGGTCCAAATCCTAAGAGACGAAACCCTCTTCTTCTTCAAGTTTCAAAACCCTCTCAAACTTAGAGCAAAAATAAAAAGTGCTAAAAATTATATTAATTGTTCCACACTAAAAATATGATACTAAGCTACAACTCTCAACGAGTATTTATAGCTTTCAAAGAAATTTGTGTTGCAGTGGACCATTCGGCGATATTAGTCAGAATCGCTGATCAACTCGACGATTCTCCCTTTGATGTAGTTCATCGCCGTCTTGTACCATCCTTCAACATCGTTGTGCTCTGGGTCATTAGGCGACATGGTACTACCTCGCGAAACTTCTCGACGATGCACTGACTGCTTCATTTTTCCGCCGACTTAATCCTTTGCTTCAGGGCCCAGTACACTAGAACAAAAGGCAAAGTAAGGCCCTTTGGTGACTCGCCAAATGGACTCAACGACCCTAAGGCCATCATTTCGTCGTTCTTTTCAGCCTTTTCGTTCCTTTTTGCGACGTAGTGTCCATGCTTTCCTTCAAACTTCAAATACATGAAAATTACTTGTTTTCATTAGATGTTGAGATAAAATAAGCATTTGAGGATACAATTTCTATTAAAATAAAGCCCTAAATGAGTCCAATTTGTGCATTCATCAACTATTGTTTTACTCATACTGTTCTATTTCTTATATTATGAGAGCTAAGGGGCTGTATGGAGTCCTTCGGGATTCTATACTCCATGTTACATCTAGAGGGCACCCCTGTGTTGTGACAAACTTGGTAATTGATGTACGTAGTTTAGAATGGTCCTAGGATATCTCATAAGAAATGTCTAGTAGAGTCTTGTTCATAAGTGTGAAGCATGCAACGTTTATGAATGAGAGGCAACAAGATGATAAGGAAAATCAACTTCTTTCATTACTCTTAAGTCGTGTGATAGAGTTCAACTCTATAAATTCTCTCTCCTAATCCTTATCCTATGTTCTCAAGATATGGCTACTTGAAGAGCTTATACTATAAGGTATGTGAGGGAGAATGCAGAATAAAAAGCTCCTCCTCAGGTTCTTCAAGTTCCGATCGATCCTTTGGCCAAGCAAGTGTCAAATGTGATGTTTAGGGTGGCTTTCAAGTGCTGGCCGAAGACCTGACTGCCCAAGCCAATAAGGAGATAGTGATTCCTGTGAACCTAAATGTGGGTATGACAACTTCAAGAGTGAGGGACTTCACAAGGACGATTCCTCCGGAGTTTCACGGTTCTAAAGTTGAGGAAGATCCTCAAGAGTTTATTGATGAGGTCTATAAGGTTTTGATGATCATAGGAGTTACACTGGGGGAAAAGGTGGAGTTGGGCCGCTTATCAATTGAAATGTGTGGCTCAAATATGGTATAACCAATGGAAATAAGAGAGACTGGAAGATGCAGGTCCTCTGGATCAAGGGAAGTTTAAGGCTTTTTTTTTTAATAAGATCTTTCCCCTTGAGATGAGGGAAGCCAAGGTTCTTGAGTTCATTAACCTTCAACACAGAAGTATGAGTATGAGGGAATATGCTCTAAAGTTCACTCAATTGTCTATGTAAACTCCATCAATTGTTGTCGATTCAATGAGTAAGATGAGTAAGCTTGTTTCAAATGTGTCCGAAATGGTGGTTTAAGAGTGCGGAACTGCAATGCTTATTAATGACATGAACATCTCTTGTCTCATGGTGCATGCACAAAAAATTGACGAGGAGAAGTTTAAGGAAAAGTCTGGATCGGTAAAAAGGACTAAGATTGGTGATGGTAATTTAACTAATGCGAAGTCTGATGGAAAAGGTCATCCTAGATTCTGACAAAAGTTTTTCGATCAAGGTTCCTCCAATTCTCCTCCTAAGTTCAACTAAGATAGGGTGTCTAACCCTAAACCTCAAGGAGGTAATGGTTGTAGAGGAAGGAAGGATGAGGGTAAGTGTCTAGATGGAACGGATGGTTGCTTTTATTGTGGTAAGAGTGGTCACAAAATGAGGGATTTCCCGATGCTTATGTGTTAAGGAATAGAGGGCAAGCAAGCTCCTTCTAGTGGTTTGGGTTCCAATGCTCCTAGGGAAAACCACTTCTATGCACTTCAATCTTGTGGTGAATAGGAAAGTTCTCCCGATGTGGTCACCAGTATGTTAAAATTTTTCCAACTTGATGCTTATGCTTTACTTGATCCTGGTTCTACTTTGTCTTTTGTGATGCAATATGTGGCTATAAGGTTTGATGTTCTTTCGGATGTGTTACTAGAACCTTTCTCTGTCTCTACTCATGTGGTGATTCTATTGTGGCTAAGAGGGTCTATATAAAGTGTCCCATTTCCTTTTCCCATAGAGTTACTCTTGTTGACTTGGTAGAGCTTGATATGTTAGATTTTGATGTCATCTTAGTTATGGATTAGCTTCAGTCATGTTATGCTTCTATCAATTTAAAGGCTCGTGTAGTCAAGTCTCAGTTCCCAAATGAGCCTATCCTAGAGTGGAAAGGAGGAAATTCTATGCCTAAGGGTTAGTTTGTCTCTTATCTTTAAGATAGAAAGATGTTTTCTAAGGGTTGCATTTACCATCCTATAAGGGTGAGGGATGTAAATTCTGAAATCCCTTCTCTCGAGTAGCTCCCTGTTGTTAATGATTTTTTGGAAGAGTTCCAGATGATCTACTCGGTATTCCTCCCAAACGAGAAATAGACTTCGATATTGACTTCTCCCAGTTACGCAACCTATCTCTATTCCTCCTTACCATATGGATCCGACATAACTTAAGGAGTTGAAAGAACAATTGAATGATTTATTGGATAAGGGTTTCATCCGACAGAGTATCTCTCCATGGTGCTCCAGTTTTGTTTGTTAGAATGAAAGATGATTCTCTTCTATGTGTTTTGATTATCGATAGTTGGACAAGGTGACCATTAAGAATAAGTATCCTCTCCCAAGGATAGATTATTAGTTTGACCAACTTCAAGGAGCAAGTTATTTCTCTAAGATTGATCTTCGATCGGGTTATGACCAATTGAGGGTTAAACATGATGACATTCCTAAGATGGCTTTTCAAACTCATTATGGTCACTATGAATTTTTAGTAATGTTGTTTGGGTTGACTAATGTTCCGAAGAAATTTATTGATTTGATGAATAAGATGTTTCAACATTACCCTGACATGTTTAGGATTTTGTTCATCGATAATATTTTTATCTACTCAAGGATTGAGGATGAGCATATTGATCATTTGAGGATCGTGTTGCAAATTTTTATGGACCAACAACTTTTTGCAAAGTTTAGCAAATGTGAATTTCGGTTAAGGTGTGTAGCTTTCCTTGGTTATATTATATCTAGTAAAGGTATTGAGATAGATCCTAAGAAGATGGATGTGGGCAAGAGTTGGCCTATTTTTATGGAGTACATGTAGATTTGTTTATCAACCACAAGAGTTTGCAATATGTGCTTAATCAAAAAGATCAAAATCTACACCAAAGAAGGTGGCTTGAGTTATTGAAGGATTACGACATGAGTGTTCTTTATCACCCCATCAAAGCTAATGTGGTGGCAGATGCTTTTAGTCTTTTATCTATGGGTGGTGTTGCTCATATTAAAGAAGAAAGGTAAGAGCTGGTTCGAGATGTTCATAGATTGACTCAATTAGGGGTTCAATTAGTTGACTCCACCAAGGGTGGTGTTATTGTTGACAATGGTTCCGAATCGTATTTGGTAGTGGATGTGAAAGCCAAGCAAGGTTTTGATCCAATTTTGGTAGAATTGAAAGAGGCGGCGCTTAAAAAGTCTGTTGAGGCTTTCTCCCAAGGGGTAGATGGTGTACCTAGACACCAACGCCGGTTGTAAGCTCTAAATGTATTGACTTGAGGAAACAAATTTTGGTAGAAGCCCATAGTTTACGGTATTCCATTCACCCGGGAGCCACAAAGAAGTACCCTAATTTACAGGAGGTCTAATGGTGGATTGGAATGAAGAATGATATTGCGAGATTTGTGGCTAAGTGTCCAAATTGCCAACAAGGAAAGGTTGAGCATCAGAAATTGGGAGGTTTGTCCCAAGACATTAGCATTCCTACTTGGAAGTGGGAAGACTTGAACATGGACTTTATTGTTGGTTTGCCTCGCCCGGTGACAACATGATTCAATTTTGGTTATAGTAGATCGAATGACGAAATCGGCTTATTTCCTTCCCTTCAAGGTTTCTTATTCAGAAGAGGACTATGACAAGTTTTACTTGAAAAAATGGTAAGGTTTCATGGAGTGCCTTGTCCATTATTTCAGATTGTGGTACCCTATTAACTTCTTAATTTTGGAAATCATTCCAAAAGGGTCTTGGCACTAAGGTTAATCTTAGCACAAATTTTCATCCCCAAACTGGTGGGCAAACTGAGCATAGTATCCTAAAATTTTAAGTTATGTTAAGGGCTTGTGTGATTGATTTTAAGGGCAACTCGTATGACCATTTTCCATTGATTTAGTTTGCTTACAATAACAATTAGCAGTTGAGTATTGATATGGCTCCATTTGAGACCTTATATGGTAAGAGGTTTAGATCTTCTATAGGCTATTTTAAGGAGGGTGAAAGTGCCCTAATATACCCTTAATTGATACAAGAGGCCATAGAGAAATTTTGGCTTAAAAGGGAAAAGTTGAAATGGCTCAAAGTCGACAAAAGTCCTATGTCTATGTGAGAAGAAGGGATCTAGATTTGAGGTTAACAATTGGGTTTACTTGAAAATCTCAGCCATGAAGGGTGTAATAAGGCTTGGTAAGAAGGGGAAGCACAGTCCCTAGTATGTAGGCCTATATCTTATTTTGAGGCGTGTGGGTAAGGTTGCATATGAGTAAGACTTGTAGATTGAGGTGGCATCAGTGCATCCTGGTTTCCATGTCTCTATGCTTAATAAGTGTGTTGGTGATATGGCATCCATACTCCCCCTAGAAGGGTTGGGAGTTGATGAATGTCTTTCTTATGAGAAAGCTCCGATAGAGATTCTAGACCGACAAGTAATGAAGTTGAGAAACAAGGAATAGCTTTTGTGAAAGTATTGTGGAGGAATTAGTTAGATGAAGGTGCTACTTCGGAGGCCGAGGCCGATATGATGTCCTAATATCCTCATCTCTTTTCTTCTATTCCTATTCTAGCTTAAGGTAATGAGTTCCCTGGTGGCTTGTCCTTTGTTTTGGGAGTCAGGTGTTTCCATGATATCCTTATGTTGTGCATGTTCATGAAAACTTGTGTTTTGAAAGAAAATGAGTTTACATGATTGATTTTCCTCAGGTTGTCGTGCATTGACTATGATTTACCTATAGAATTCATGAGATAAATTGATGAACATGCTTTAGCTATGATTTTTGAGATCGAATTTCATATGAGCTCCATGAGACTGTGTTGAGCATTCTTTTAGCTTGGAGAAAGTAGTTCCTCCTAGAACATGAGTAATTTTGATATTTCATTCATATTAGATTGGTAGATGTAGTTCTTACTTCCTTATAATGCATTTGAGTATGATTATCTTGGAGTTTATATTTCCTCCTTGTACATGTGCATTGCATGCACGATATGTCGATAGAGTTAGTTTCACCCCTCTTATGATGTTTTGAGAACGTCATAGCTTAAAGTCAATAGTTTCTCTTTTGGTGCATGCATTTAATTGTTAGGTTTGGGTTGTTAGTTCCTCTCCTACTCTTTTAGAACCAATTTAAGTCTCATTTGAGGACGAATGGTCCTAAGGGGGAGAAATTGGAACACCCTATATATGAAAAAGGGAAATAAAACCAATTCCCAGAAGTTGCAGGTGCAACCCACTCCGGCCAACCACGGCCCATAGAAGGGATCACGGACCGTAGGTGCAGTCTATGGTTGGCCTACTAAACAGTGGTCTAAGGGAAAGAAACATGGCCTGACCAACAGTCCAATGGTCATACTACGTTTCATAGTTCCAAGCCCCAAGATCATGGTTTCTAACCACCATCGACGGTCCACCAGGACGGGCCATGGGTCAGACCACGGTCCATCGACTGGGTTCATAGGTGGAGGGTCGGTGGCAGCAGAAAGCTATTTTTCATGGGCAATTGGGTCTTTTCTAGATTAATTAATTCCTATACTACGTCATTTTACCCTTCACTAAGACCCCTATATATGTATTTTGAACCACAAAATTAACCCATTCATTTAATTCTTTCAAATTCACAAAAGAAAACCAAATCTTCTCTCCAAATATATTTCTCTCTCAACAAACTTGAAGAAGAAGAAGATTCAACCTAGGGTTTCAAGTAAAGATACTAATTCCTCTATTGAGGACTGGCGTTTGGATTCAAGGTATGATAGTTTTCATCCATGGATTCATTCAATTCACGGAGTTCCCAAATTCCTCTATTTCGAAAGGTAGAATTCCCCAAGGGCACCTTTCCATGAATAATGAAGTCAAGTAAGAAATGACTATTCTGTGGGATTTATGCTTAGCACCGAGAGGATATTGATGATGAGATGGAAGCTCTCCCATTAGTAGAGGCCGCGTTTCTAGAAGCAATCTCATGAGATAGAAGTTGTCCTGTTAGTAAAGATCGGCTTTCTAGTAGCAATCTCCTTATGCTTTAACTATGTGCCCCCATAGGTGGATTAGCTAGTGGATCCACATAAGCTATAAGTTCATGGTTCTACCTTGGCAAGTAGGACAGCCCTTTCTAGTGTGGGAGACACCAGGGGATCATTCTATATCTCACATGGTCTTTATATCAGTTAAGGCTAATTCCCCACAAGTAATAATGAACTTAGGTTACTTTAAGAAGAATTGCATATAAGTTCAAAGATTTTAAAGATGAATTTATCTTGCATTGACATGATTTTATTACAAATGTATTATAACTCTTTCATATCATGTTTAGCTTGGTCAATTGCATGTCATGAAATGAAATGTCCCTTATAGAATGATTTAAATATTTTATGCATGGCTATCATACTTGGTATATTATTTTGTACTAACACATACTCTTGCCTAAATATTTCCATAATGTAGTGTCCAGCAATCAAGGTACTCAATTTTGTGGATAGACGTTTACTTGAGATATTTCTGAGCTTTGGTGAGTCCTCATGCTTTGAGGATAGAGTTTTATTATTTCACTTTCTTTCATGTATTTTCTTTTTTGAACATGATGTATGGGCTAGGCCCAATTTAAATCTATTGTATTAGAAGGCTATGATGAGACAAGTGTATACTCTTCCACTTTACATTCGATAAAATGTTTTGGACTTGGACTATTATTTTACTCTTATTGTTATATTTCTTATGATATGAGGGCTAAGTAGCTTTTATGGAATCCCTTGGGGTTCTATACACCATGTTATATCTTGGGGATACCCCTGGTTCGTGACACTGAGAAAGAACTCAGTCCATCACTATGATAGCCTTACATACCAAGAAAACAAATTACTTGGCGAGTTCGGTGAAAATTTGAATAACGCTCGAACTCTAGCTTTTCTCTTCTAAGAACCTTACTCTAATGACTAGGAGTATTAATGAACATAAAAGATCATATAACACTGTTTGGAACCTTAACTTAGAGTAAAAAGTCAACTTTTAGGCTTAGAATGGGTTGGAAAAGTTTGAAATACCCTTCTTAAAAAGGTTACAAAAATGATTAACACAGTCATCTACGGTTAGTGGTATGTTCTACGGACCGTAGATCCCATTTTTGGAATTCAACTAAATTTTAAGGATCAAATTTCATTCTACAGTTCCAATCTATAACCCATAGAAGTTTCTACAGACCGTAGAGACAATTTGTAGAATTTATTTAGGCTCATAATAAATTCATTCTACTGATCCAAACTATGACCGGTAAAAGTTCCTATGACTCGTAGAATGGTTCTGTAGGAATTGGACCCCAAAATTTGATTTCTTTAGAGTTTACTATGAATTGACAATACGAGTCATCGAAGTTTCTACGGCCTAGAGAAGCAATTAGTAGGAATTGACTTAGGAAACTATGATATGACATTCTCTGATAAAATAGCCATATCTAAACTTGAAATGAGGCAAACTTGGTTGCGTTGGAAAGGGTATTAATAGAACTTCAATTGAATAGGTCATAGGTCACCTAATTCATTTTAAGTTTAGAGATGGTTGTTTAAAGTTTAATCAAGTAAAATCTTGTATCAAAACTTAATTGGTAAGGAATCTTTCAAATCAACTTTGTCCTATGGGTTCTTGTGACCTTAATTCATATCTATTACCATCCCTGCACAAAAGAATTGATGTTTAATCCTATGATCAATATAAAAATAACCGGGTACAACCCGACATGTAAATTAAGAATGGTTCGGGATTTAGCTTAGAAATCTTCTAGGTGTTACACAAACTTTTGATGTCTAAATCCATAGATGATTAAAGTATATTGAATTTTTAGGGTCCCAAAGGCTTATCCATATGGCTTAGCCCAAGAAATATTTTTAAAATCGCCTCCAAAGATTTTACAAAGCTCAAAAATAGAAAATGCAGGTTAAATCCTGAAATGGCAGGCCAAAATCCCTCTCGGATGTTTTAAACAAAACCAGGTTTTTCTTAAGTGAACCCCACATAAAGTGGGGGTCTCGCTTTTGTAAATCGGCTCCACTGAAGTAATCATCTTTAAGGCAAGCCTTGGCTCACTTAAACTAACCCCGTTAAAGTTCACCCTTCGTTTTAGAGATCATGCCTTGGATTAAATGAAGGTCACTTAAGCAAGTGGCCTATCACAAACGCAGAGGGTATATAACTCACTGGCCACCCAACGCATCTTGTGTTGTAAGTTATGGTCTTTTAAAGTTGGCCCAAAACTCACAATTGATGAGCAACTTGAACTAATCTCAATTTAGCTTTTTCAAAGTCCAAGGTGTTACATTTTGACCAGACTTTTATATTAAAAGAAAAAAATGTGACCGAGTCCTTGATTTGGACAACCTACATATCTCGGGTTATAAGGGAATAACGTGAGGTGCAGTTCAAGAAGATGAAATTATGAGTTAAAGGTCATGTGAGGTTCCATCGAGGCTCCAGATCGCGGCTCCTATCCTTACATAAAAAATGAAAGCTAATAGTCACATAAAAATATAAAGTACAAGCTCTGATGTATGCAACTTCACTTTGAGATATCACCTTGATTTTTGGTGAGTATCTTGATCATGAATGCAATTCCATGCTTAACTTGCCACTTAGAGTAAACTTTTGGCACTCTTCAAAATAACACTTCATAATGTACTTCAATGCCTGCATGTTTTGTTGATCACTAGTTGAATTGGAACAATCTCTTTGGATCTTAACACCCAATATATAGTCTGCTTTACCCATATCTTTCATATCAAATAATTTTGAAAGCCATGACTTGATAGTTTTCACATACTCAAAATTAGTTCCAGCTAATAAAATATCATCTTCGTAAAGAGAGAATTAAAAATTTTCTAATGGACTTTTCACATAGACGCAATGGTCTTCATCAATCATGGTGATATCAAATCACATCACATTCTTATGAAATCTCAGATACCACTGCCTTGAAGATTGTTTTAGGCCATAAATTGATCTTTTCAATTTAGATGCTTTATTTTCTTGACCTTTAACAACGAAACCTACATTTGTACCATGTAGATTTCCTCGTTTAATTCTCCATTGAGAAAAAAGGTCTTCATATCCATTTGGTGTAATTCTAGATCTAAACGTGCAACAATAGCTAAAAGTTATCATATGGATGTAAACTTTACAACTGGTGAAAAAGTTTCCTCATAGTCTATTCAAACTTCTTAAGTAAAACCTTTTGCCCACCAATCGTGTTTTGTGTCTTTATATTAACCTATTTGATTTATGTTTAACTTTAAGAATTCATTTATTCCCAATAGCTTTACGTTCCTTAGGAAGGTCAACTAGATCTCAGAATTTGTTGGTTTTCATGGATTCTAATTCTTCTTTCATCTCCTTTAACCATTCGTCTCTTTCGAGGCTTGATAAGGCCTCAGTTACGATATTAGATTCATCCAATTCTATAGGAGATACCAAGAAACATAATCTTCAATCTCATAAGATCGTTTAGGTACACCTTTTCTTTTACTCTTATATATTTGAAGTTCAGATTCCTTTATAGGATTTTGGGATTCATAACTCCCACTTGAACTAGGAATCATTTCTTGATCTAGAGAATTATCAAGTATGTTTGACAACACAATCTAATCTTTTAAATTCAACATTTCGTACAAAGGCTCAACTTCATCTATTTCACCCTTTTTGGGAAAATCATTTTTCAAAAATCTGACATCTCGTGATACAATTTCATTAATACTTGCTTCCTCTACTTCATTGATGAATACATACCCTTTGGATCATTCAAAGTACCTTATAAAGATATATTTCTTTCCTTTTGGACTTAGTTTACCAAACTCACCAAAATGATCTTTGATGTATGATGCACAACCCCACAGTCATAGATAATTTATGTTTGTTTTGTGACCAGTCCAAAGTTCATAAGGAGTGGAAGAAATATATTTAGAAGAAACTTTGTTCAATGTATAAGCCGCACTCAATAACGCATCTCCCTAGAAAGAGATAGATAAATTCTCCTACGCCATTATTGATCGTTCATGTCCAATAATGTTCTATTCCTTCTTTCAGCTACACCATTTTATTGTAGTGTATAAGGAGTAGTTTACTGTCTAATAATACCCTTTGCTATACATATTTCTTCAAATTATTTTGATAGATATTCACGATCTCAGTCAATTCTTAAAGCCTTTATGCTTTTATCTAATTTATTTTCAACTTTATTCATAAATCTTTTAAGGCACTCATGTGCTTCAGATTTATGAGAAATCAAATAGACATAACCAAAGCACGTGAAATCATCAATAAATGTATTGAAGTGTGTAGCACCACACCTTAGCTTCACATTGATTGGACCACAAATATCAAAATGAATTAATTGAAATGGGAACTCAACTCTTTTAGCCTTAACAAATGGTTTACGTGTAATCTTTCCAGCACGACAATTTTCACAAGTTGACATATTAATTTTGGTGAAAGAACCTAAATGTCCTTGTTTTGCCAACCTATTCATTCGATATTGCCCAATTTGACCT
Source organism: Solanum bulbocastanum (assembly GCA_037074985.1). Lineage (NCBI taxonomy): Eukaryota > Viridiplantae > Streptophyta > Magnoliopsida > Solanales > Solanaceae > Solanum > Solanum bulbocastanum. The sequence goes on along the minus strand of CM073604.1, from coordinate 22,098,972 downwards.
AATCTTGCATTGTCATGTTATCACATCATTATCATTGTTACTTGAATAACATGCCATTACAGAATGGTCAACATAATAGTCATAAGCTGAATAATTACAATCTAAAATGATAAAGAGGTCATAACGAAGTCCAAAACCATATAAAACATTATCTAGAGTTATTCTAACATCATTCCGACTAAAAAACAAGTCAAAACCAACCTCTAAAAGAACAAACACAGATACTATGTTTCATTGAATCTCTGGAGCATATAGGACGTCATGCAACATCAAACAACGGCCACCACACAAGTCCACTTTGCGAGTGCGTATACATTTGAATTCAAGCCTTGCATTATTTCCTATTAGATCCATCTTGATTTGGATGAAACTCGACGAAACATCACAAATGCCTCTCTATCTCGACTCACGTGGAGGGTGGATCCTGAGTCTACAATCCATATAGGATAAGATTCTGTTAGTAAGGAAGTGCTAGAAACATATGTAGCACTTAGAGATGCCTTTACAAATGCTATTTTTTTAGGCTCGGTACAATCACGAGCAAAATTCCCCAATTCTTGGCAATCGTAGCACTTTATTTTACTATTGTCTCTCTTCTTGAAAAATCATTTTCCATTCTTGGAATTTGGCTTCTTCTTTTTCTTAGAGAGTCCTTCTCCAGCCTTTTTGTATTTCCCATTTCTTTGCGAATTTTTCTTTCGCTTGAAGCCTGATGATTTTGTACCACTTGACTCTACCACAAAGGCATTAGAAGCAACTTTAACAATAACAAGACACTCATATTCAAGTTCAACTTGGCGTGCAGCATCAGAAAAAGTTTTGATACTGTCATTATGGGTCAAGGTAACCTTCAAATGTTCCCAATTATTGAAAAGAGACCGAATCACTGCCTGAAGTTGTTGCTCATCTGAAATAACATGGCCAACACTCTTGAGTTGAGCTATCATGTTTGACATCACCCTAAGGTGTTCTTTGATGTTCCGATCATGACGCTTTTTGTAAGTGTCAAATTTGATAGTCAACTATCGGAGGCAGGTTACAGATGTACCCCTATATGTACCTCGCAGATGTGCCCACATAGCATGAGCAGTTAGGAATTCCTCAGTTTCATGTATGAGGTCATCAACAACAGAACTAACTATTATTCCACGTGCAGTGGAATTAGCTTTTTTCAATCTTTGTAAGCTTCAAGTTCCCTTCTGTGTTATGTAGAATTATCCTCTTCTGGTTGATTCAAAACATGGTTTACACTCTCAAGAGCATTTTGCTCTTCCAGTACATACCATATTTTATGAATCCAGATGTCGTAATTGTCACCATTCATAACAACAGAATGATAATGAAGTCTTGTGAAAGTTTTCTCCTAGTCCAACTTTCGGTCTCAAGGAATCAAAACTATGTTTCCCACAAACTGAATGTCACTTTTATTTTGTTAATATTAGTGAAGAAGATAGAAATTCTTCTTTGTTCCTTCCTTTGTTTTTTCAGTTTTGTGTTCTTCACACATATCTGTTCATTCTTATGAACAAAAAAAAAATTACTAAATCTTTTCCATGTTCAAACAACCAATTTATAACAACAAATTTGATTCCCCCCAAAGAATTGAAGGAGTGTTAGATCTATCACTATATACTAAAACATTCAACCAACAAATAGGTGAGTTCAAGTAGTGAACAATAATATTATTTAAAAATAATACAATTAACATGGCTCTGATACCAATGTAAGAAGTTCATAACATCAACGAGAATGTGTATATGTTAACAACAACGAAATGATAATGAAGTCTTGTGAAGGTTTGCTCCAAGTCCAACTTTGAGTCTCAAGGAATCAAAGTTATGTTTCCACAAACTTAATGCCACTTTTGTTTTTTTATTATTAGTTAAGCAGATAGAAATTTCTTCTTTGTTCCTCCCTTTGTCATTTCTTCTCTTTTACGATCACACGTCTCTTTCAAGGTACTCCCACTTGAAGTCTTTTAAGGGAAGGTTGAACAGTTAATATATAATTGTTACCTCATATCTATTTAAATGGATTATTCAATTAATTAATTAATTAAATTGAATAGGGAAAAACATTCCCACTACCCAAAACTTGCATCTCCCACTTTTCACATAGTGGACAAGACCCAAGCCAACATAATATCAATCAGACACATAATTCATACGACAAATAGTTCGTGCCATCTGTGAGCATTATGAGCTTACCTTTAAGGTTTTACTAGACCTTCATATGAATCCAATCACATGTGGAAAGAATTCACTTCAACTTTAAGGACAAAATTACTCACAATACCTCAGATTTTATTCACTACTTTAGTAGTTACTTATTTGACCCCTCATCCTCTTAAATAGGTTAACTCGATTTAATGTTTAACTCTATACACACAATTATATTTGTGTGTAATAGCCGGCTAATGTATACAAGTTGAATTGTTTATTTTAATCAGCTTCCATTTCTACTCAAATCTATCTGTTCCATATCAACTGCCTTCCTAGGCATGCACTACACTTCCGAATCAATTATGACTATTAGTAACATTCTAAAGGAGCGACACCAATTTAAACTTCAAGAAACAGTAAAAAGGTGAAAGGGTATTTCATTGAAAAGTCATTTTAACGAATGAAGAAGCAGGGAACCATTCTTTCATTGGCTCATTGATCACTTGACACAAGTGGTATGAAACACGTGCTACGATGTTACACCTTATATTGGTGTATGTGTCTCATTCTTTCGATTATCCACCATCATACACACCTTGGTCTAAACATCTCCAGATGTTTAACTCTAGTTTCTCTCTTCAATGATCCTTGAATTCATCTTCTTAGAGAAACTTTTGTTTGGCTCATAAAATAAGTCATAATATGGTGGTGAAACTCATCTCTTCTTGTTCCCCAACGTAAAAGGCAATTGCTTGTGTGAGAGATCCAATATCGTGACTTATTCGACACACTTTATTTCTTACAAATTATCACATTCATATTATATTTGAATATAAGTCCAATAGTATTATATAGAAGAGAATACTATATGAATCAAGTTAGTTTACAATACTAAAATATCAATAAATCCTACGCAAACCTAGAGCCCTAACATGTTTTTCAAACAAGTCTCTAGAGATAGCCTTCGTAAAAGGATCAACTATCATTTCACGTGTACAAATGTATTGCAAAGCTATTTCTCCACTTGCCACTACGTCTCTCACAAATTTATACTTGATGTCAATATGTTTGGTCTTGCTGTGATAATTAGGATCCTTCGTGTATGCGATAGGCGCTTGAATATTACAATATAAAATCATGGTAACCTTAGAATTAATCGCAATACTCAAATGTTCAAAGAATCTCCTTAACCAAACCACATCTTGTACTGCAGATGCACAAGCCACAAATTCAAATTTCATGGTTGAAAGAGTTGTGCAAGTTTGCTTCTTACTTTTCCATGAAATAGCACCACCATTTAGTAAGAAAGCATAATCGGATGTTGATTTTCTATCATTCTGATCACCAACCCAATCGGCATATGTATAACCTCTTATGAATAAATCAGATCTACTATAACACATTGTATAATCCGCAGTTCCCTTCAAGTATTGGAATATTCTCTTTACTGCTTTCCAATGATCTCTTCTAGGATTGGATTGATGCCTGCTACCCAAACTCACGGCATAACAAATGCCTGGGCGAGTACATTTCATAACATACATCAAACTCTCGAAAACACTAGAATTAGGGACTCGAGACATGTCTTCCTTTTCTTTTTCAGTCTTTGGACATATTTCAAGGATTAAAGTTTCACCCCTTGCTACAGGACTATCCATGGATTTGCAAATATTCATTCGAAAACGTTCCAATATTTTCTTAATAGATAGTTCTTGAGATAAAATCAAAAATTTCTTGGAACGATCTCTTCGGATCTTAACACCCAATATATAGTCTTGTTCACCCATATATTTCATATCAAATGATTTTGAAAGCCATGACTTGTCAGTTTTCTCATACTCCAAATTATTTCCAGCTAATAAAACATCATCTACATAAAGAGAAAGAATTAAAAAGAAATTCATTGGACTTTTTCACATAGATGCAATGGTCTTCATCAATCATGGTGAAATCAAATGACATCACCTCCTTATGAAATCTCAGTTACCACTGCCTTGAAGATTGCTTTAGGCCATAAATTGATCTTTTCAATTCAAACACTTACTTATCTTGGCCTTTAACAATGAAATTTATGGGTTGTCTCATGTATATTTCCTCATTTAATACTCCATTGAGAAAAGTATTCTTCACATCCATTTGGTGTTATTCTAGATGTAAATGTGCAACAATAGCTAAAAGTAATTGTATGGAGGTAAGCTTTACAAGTAGTGAAAAAGTTTCGTCGTAGTCTATCCCAACCTCTTGAGTAAAACCTTTTGCTACCAGATGTGTTTGGAGTCTTTTTATTGACCCATTCGATTTGTGTTTAACTTTGAGAATCCATTTATTCCCAATAGCTTTACGTTCCATAGGAAGGTCAACTAGATCCCACACTTTGTTGGTTTTTGTGGACACTAATTCTTCTTTCATTGCTTTCAACCATTCATCCCTTTTAGGGCTTGATAAGGCCTCAGTTACAAAATTAGGTTCATCCAATTCTATAGGAGATACCAAGAAAACATAATCCTCAATCTTATAAGATCGTTTAGGTACACCTTTTCTTGTACTCTAACATATTTAACGTTCAGATCCCTCTATAAGATTCTGGGATTCATAACTCCCACATGGGCCAAAAAACATTTCTTGGTCCTTTGAATTATCATGTAAGTCTGACAACCTCACCTGATCTTCTGAATTCAATATTTTGTAGAGTGGCTCAACTTCATCTATTTTGCCTTTTTTGGGAACATCATTTCCCAAAAAACTTACATCCCATGATACAATTTCAGTAATACTTCCATCCTCAAGTTCATCGATGAACACATTACCTTTGGAGCCTTCAGAGTACCTTATAAAGATACATTTCTTTCCTTTTGGACTTATTTTACAAACTCACCAAAATGATCTTTAATATATGTTGTTGCATAATTCCACTGTCGCAGATCATTCAGGTTTGTTTTATGACTAGTCCAAAGTTCATAAGGAGCGGAAGACACTGATTTAGAAGGAACTTTATTCAATATATAAGCCGCAATCAATAATGTATCTCCCCATAAAGAGATAGATAAATTCCCCTGCGCCATCATTCATCTTGTCATGTCCAATAATGTTCTATCCAATAATATTTTATTCCTTCTTTCAGCTACACCATTTTATTGTAGTGTATAAGGAGTAGTTTATTATCTGATAATAGCCTTTGTTATACATAATTCTTCAAATTGTTTTGACATATATTCAAGTCCCCGGTCAGTGCTTAAAGCCTTTATACGTTTATCTAATTAATTTTTAACTTTATTCATATATATTTTAAAGCACTCAACTGCTTCAAATTTATGAGAAATCAAATAGACATAACCAAAGCGCATGAAATAATCAATAAATTTAATGAAGTATGTAGCACCAGACCTTGCCCTCAAATTCATTGGACCACAAATATAAGAATGAATTAATTGAAGTGGGAACTCAACTCTTTTAGCCTTCCAAAATGGTTTATGCGTAATCTTTCCAGCAAGACAATTTTCACAAGTTGGCATATCAATTTTGGTGAAAGAACCTAAATGTCCTTCTTTGCCAACCTATTCATTCGATCTTGCCATATGTAACCTAATCTTGCATGCCATGTAATAACATCAATATCATTGTTACTTGAATAACATGCCATTACACAACGGTCGACATAATAATAATAAGTTGAGGGATTACAATCTAAAACAATAAAGTGATCATAACAAAGTCCAAAACCATATAAAACATTATCTAGAGTTATTCTAACACCATTACAACTAAAAAACAAATCAAAACCAACATCTAAAAAGAATAGACTCAAATAATAAGTTTCGTCGAATCTCTGGAGTATATAGGATGTTATGCAACATCAAAAAACAACCACCGCACAAGTCCACTTTACAAGTTCCTATCCCTTTGACATCTAGTTTGACATTATTTCCTACATAGATCCACTTGAATTTAGATGAAACTCGACAAAATTCCACAAACGCTTCTTGATCTCGACTCACGTGGTCGGTGGATCCTAAGTCTATAATCCACTTAGGATAATTAGTAAATAAGTGTTAGAAACATATGTAGCACTTAGAGACGCATTTATTCATTTTGCTCTTGTCTCTCTTCTTGAAAATATGTTTTCCTTTCTTGGAATTTGACTTCTTTTTTTTTCTTAGAGAGTCCTTCTCCTATCCTTTTGTCTTTCCTATATCTTTTCCAATTTTTCTTGCACTTGAAGCTTGAAGATTTTATACCACTTGACTCTAAAACAAATGCATTAGAAGCAGCTTTAGCTACTCCAAGTCACTCATCTTCATGTTCTACATGGCGTGCAACATCAGAAAAAGTTTTGATGCTATCATTCTAGGTCAAGTTAACCTTCAAATGTTCCTAATTATTGGGAAGAGACTGAATAATTGCCTGAACTTGTTGCTTATCTGAAAGAACATGACCAGCGCTCTTAAGTTGAGCTATCATGTTTGACATCACCTTACGGTGTTGTTTGACATTTTGATCATGAGCTTTCTTGTAAGTGTCAAATTTGATAGTCAATTGTCGGAGGCGGGTTAGTGATGTACCCCCATATGTTCCTCGCAGATGTGCCCACATAGCATGAGCAGTAGGAAATTTCTCACATTCATATATGAGGTCATCAACCAGAGAAGTAACTATTATTCCATGTGTAGTGAAATTAACCTTTTTCCAAGCTCTATAATCTTCAAGGTCTCTTTGGTGTTGTGCAGCATTTCTCTCTTCTGGTTAATTCAAAACATAATTTATACCTTCCAGAGCATTTTATTCTTCGAGTACATACAATATTTTACGACTCCATATGTCATAATTGTCACTGTTCAATTTTTTGCCTTTATTTAAGTCAACTATAATGATTTTTGATACTATGTGTTCTATGAGAGATAATAAGGCAAGAATTCTAAATCAATGTTGCATGTGGCATACACATTCAAGCAAATTAATTTTCATAATTGTTTCATATTTAATGTCAACTCGAAAAGACATGTAAGCATCCAATCATCATCTACAAACTAAATATTTAATCAAAATTTGAAATTAATTTCTTAATGTGTATCCTAATATATTTTTGGTCATAATCACAAGGATTTATATATCTAATAATTAACACCATATGATAATGCACAATAAAATAACAACAAACCAATTCAAAATAGAATAAACCACATATATTCATATTAAAACATAGTCAAAGGTGTTCATTACATAATATTCTATGACAAAATAAATACTTAAATACTAGACTATGATTCTATATCTCACGCTGGCCATATAGCTTCAAGATTCACTATGAATCTCCATAATGGTTCATTAGGACAAAAATTATGATAGATATCTGTTAGTTCCTTCTACTAAAAAATTTACTAAGGAATTATACAGAATACCTAACCCAACGTAATCTTCAACATAGATGTAATAGTCGTAATGACAGCATAAAAAGGTAAGGAATTTTATAGGCAAAACAACAACAGGATGTGTACCATATAACTTGAAGCAGAAATATTTGTTTTCGATTTTGTTGTCGAATGGAATTGCTCCAAATCTCTCTTTGACTCACAAGGAAACAAAGATCGGTTTTGTTCACAAGCTAAAAGTCTCCTTAGAGTACAAATTTATTTGTGTAAGAAACTTTTTTCTCTGTTTCTTTACTGATCTTTTGTTCTTAACGTTTATCACGCTTTCCCCTTCTTTTTATTTACATTCACATGTCTCTTTCAAGGTAGTCCAACTTGGAGTGTTTTAAGAGGAGGTTGAACCGTTAAAATATTAACTATTCCCTCACATCCTTTTAAAAAGATCATCCAATTAATTAATTAATTAAATTGAATAGTTCAAAATAGATTGGATCGAGTCGGTCCACATGGACAACCCACGACCCAAAACATGGAATAATGAAGAACCTTTGCACTAGCAAAAATTTTGCAGTTTTACAAAGTTTCAAAATGATGCCGAAATTCACTAGAGCTCCTTGGTTCCCAACTCAAACCATGATAACAAGTCAAAAATTATATTGTTGATTTATGCACGGTCTCATAAAATAATATGAAAAATTATGATAGAAACTGAGGCTTGAGTTATCATAACAAAAAGCATAATATATTATACACAATTGCTTTTAGAAATTATCCATAGAGGATATTGACATATATAGTATGTTCACAAAAAATAATATTATTTATTCCACAGGCTAGCTATAACTAGCCAATTATTCGTCACACAAAGACATACATATCATTCAACATTATTTATTATACATAGTAGCTAGCTAGTTATTCATCACACAACCACAAATATATACTTTATTCGAAGTTATTTATTCTATATGCTAGCTAACTAGAAGTAGCCAATTATTCATCACACACGTACACACACAGACACACTCTTATATATATATATATATATATATATATATATATATATATATATATATGCATGTATTCTATGTGACCCTATATATCCTTTGTTAGGTCCAGGATAAAACCTAAGTGAATGAGGGGCTCTAGGTATCTTCAGTTTTCTTTTCGTATTCATACGTCCAAGAAGTCCATTGATGATCACAATATGTTACCACATTAAAGTAATTATACAATTCTAATAAATCTCCTTCAATCAGTTTCCATGTGATTTATTTTTTGTGAGGATCAACGGCTTCAACTCTAGTGCTTCATGTACATTTTCTGTCTACCTATAGTCATTAAAACAAATACAAGAGATATTATAACAAATTAAATTTTTAGTTTCACATGAAAGATTTAAACATAATAAAATTGAGATGAAAAGACCTCATAAAAATACTAAAATCTATAAACAAATAAAACATGAGTTAAAATACTTATATATAGAATACAAAAGCTTAAATAAAGAAATAAATAAAAGTGCAGAAGAAATCCATAAATTAGATATATTAATCACAAAAATATCATTATTAGAATCTAAATTTATTGTTCAACTGAAACAAAGATTAAATTATAAATAATTATGAACAAAGAAGAATGTGCAATAAATGAAAAAACATATGAAAATTATGACGGACTAAAAATAAAAATAGTTTTCTCAAATTTAGGCAGAAAATATAAAAAAAAAGGAAATCAATTATATTTAATGTTAGAAAAGGAAGAATTAAAATTAGAAGATAGTATGACAGCTATGATAAGAATAGCAAAAGAAAATAAAGAAATACATAGACAAAAAGAAATAGAAAAAAATACAACAAATAACTGACACAAAAAATGATAGAATAAAAGAATTAGAAAAAGAATTGCAAACACTAAAAGAACTATATGAAAAACAGTGTAAAAAAAAAGAAGAAGAAAAATTACTAACAGAAATACAACTATATAAAGATAAACTTACAAAGAATCAAGAAAATATTGAAACAGAAAATAAAAATGAATTACATATAGAAACTATAGAAGAAGAAAATATGGATAGATCAGACTTCAGATATATGTGAATCAGAAATAAGTGAAACATATACAGAAATTATAACTAACATAGATAATAATAAAAAATTAATAGAAAATACGGAAGTAGAAATAAATTATGATGAAAAAATGAAAGAAGAATCTAGTACTAGTAATCCAAGAATATATCCAAAACAGAAAAAACCACAAATATATACCCGAGATTATACAAGTTCAGATAGAAATGAAACTTTATGAAATAAAAGATTAAACATAAAAAAATGGAATCCTAAACAAATAAATACACAGCCTGAATATTTACATTTAGATTGTGTAGTAGATATAAATCAAACTATACAATTATGGATAGGTTATATAGCAAAACAAATAATAGACAATAAAATTAATATAACAGAGGTACCAGGATACATAGAAAGAACATTTATAGGAGAAGTAAAATTATAGTTTTTAAATCTAGAAGAAGAAAGTAAAAAGACACTAAGATCAAGTAAAGATATACAAGCTAAAGAAACAACATCAGTAATGGATATACTTTATAAATATGAAATAGCTATAAGAAATGAATTCAGTAGCATGACAACAGAGGAAGAAGAACGTCAAAAAGATAAAATTATAAACAGAAATTTAATGAATAAATTAGGAATATATAACATGTGTTATTTAGATGAATACACTTGTGCATACAAAGAATATTATTATAAAGGAGTCTATAATAATCAAGAAAGTCCAGGAATAAGACACTTATATTTTACAAAATTACCAGAACCATTTAGTTCAAAAATAATTAAAGCATGGGAAGAAGCAGGATTACAAGATACATTAGGAGCTAGAATAAAATTTGTTAAACAATGGTATGCAAATATATGTGAAAAATATAGAGAAGAAATAAAAATGGAAAAAACAATAATAAAAAATTTAGCATGTTGTAAAGATAAAATAGCACCACAGTTTGGTTATAATGATCAATATTATAAAAAATATAAAAAGAAAAGGTTTAAAAAATATAAAAAATTAAAACATAAATACAAGAATCCAAGAAAAAGATACTTTGCAAAATCTAAAAGACCATATAGAAAAAAGAAAAGTATAAGTGAATGTAAATGTTATAAGTGTGGAAAATTAGGACACTTAGCAAAAGACTGTAAAGTACCAAAAAATATTAAGAATAAACAAATATCAGAAATAATTATAGAAGAAGAAGTTTGCTTACAATTAGAATATATAGATTATGAATTAGAAAGTGAAGATAGCATTTATAAAATATCTGATAATGAAGAAGAATACCAAACAGATAATGAAATAGAACACATAGATGACTGAAGAAAGTATACAAATAATACAAGAAGAATATACAACAGAAGATTACTCAGAGCAAAAAAAAAATTTTGATAACAATATTTTTGAAAAAGTAAAAGGAAAAGAAATTGACTAAATTGACTTAAGTGTAGAAAAGATATTTAATATGCCATTAATAAAAAATCCTTTTAAAAGAAATAAAGAAGAATTTTATATAATTAGCCAAAAAGAACATATTATAGATTATAAATATGCTCAAGGAAAAGCTGAAGTAACAATAATAAATAAAAGAGAATTAAATAAGGAAGTACAAAAAATAAAAAGTAGAGATCAAATAAAATATATACATTTAGGAGGAATAGAAATACTTATAAAAGCTTGTTTTAAGGAAGGAATAGATACCCCAATAGAAATATATTTAGCAGATGATAGAATACTAGAACCTATAGAAAAAAGCGTAATAACAGCAGTAAGAGAAAATTTAATATATCAGAAGTTTAAATTTACAGTAAACACTAATTATTCAGTTGCATTAACAAATCAAAACATAGATAAAGAGTTAGTATTATATTGGAAAATTAATGGAATAACTTTAACCCCAGGAAGTAAGATATGTACAGCTAGATGTAAAAATTTATATGTATTAACTACTAAACATAAAATAACTGCAAAAAGTAAAATAAAAGGAATAGAAATAGAAACCCCATTTTAACAATTAGTTAAAATAATAGATAATAATAATTACTCATATAAAGAAATAGACACTAATGAAAATTTAGATATTATAGAAGAAAGGATAGGAAGAGCTACAAAAATAAAAAATAACTTGCAAAGAGAATATATAAAAAAGTTAGCATATGATATAATCCCATATAAATACTACATAGTAGGAATAATAGAAGAAAAAGAACATTTAATATTAATAGATACTAAACAAGAAGACAATTACATAATAGACAAATTATTAAATAAAGAAGAAATGAAAATAAACAAAGTAACAAAACAAAAATGCTCAGATTTACCAGCACTAATAGTAGCTCAATTAGAAATAGAAAAAGAAATAATAATAGCTGATACACTTATGAAAATTAAATTAGAAATTAAAGAAGCACTACAAGCAGATATAATATTTGGCTTAAAATGGTTAGAAGAATTAAAACCTTATAAAATAGAATCTACTCATATAACTATTACTTATAATAATAAAACAATAACAGTAAAAAGAATAATATTATGAAAATACATGTACTTATGAAAATAATAATAGAAGGATACTATAATAAATATTATACACCAATGATAGATACCGGAGCAGAAGTTAATATATGTAAATATAACTGTTTGCCAAAAGATAAATGGATAAAATTAAAAACCCCTATAGTAGTAAAAGGATTTAATAATGAAGGAACTTTAATACATCATAAAGCAAAAGATATAAAAATACAAATATGGGACAAGATACTTAAGATAGATGAAATATATAATTACGATTTACCTACAAAACATATAATTTTAGGAATACCATTTTTAGAAAAATATTATCCACATGTAATAACTAAAACGCACTGGTGGTTAACAACACCATGCAATCATAAAATAGGAGCAAAAAGAGTAGGAAATAAAATAAGATAAAATACAGAATGGATAAAAGGAAGTGAAAAAAATTACACAAAAACTAGAAAATATGCCAAATAGTACCAACAATATAGAATATATAGTATTTACAATAGACAAGCTAAGCCCAATAAAAGATAAATTAGAGCAATTATATAGTGAAGATCCATTTAAAGGATGGAATAGACATAAAACAACGGTAAAAATAGAATTAATAGACCAAAATAGTATAATAACACAAAAACCTTTAAAATATAATTTTGATGATTTAAAAGAATTTACAATGCATATAACAGAACTATTAGAAAAAACATATATACAAGAAAGTAATAGTAAACATACTAGCCCAGCATTCATAGTTAATAAACATAGTGAACAAAAAAGAGGAAAAAGTAGGATGATTATAGATTATAGAAATTTAAATGTAAAAACTAAAACTTATAATTATCCAATCCCAAATAAGATATTAAAAATAAGAAAAATACAAGGATATAATTATTTTAGTAAATTTAATTGTAAATCAGGATTTTATCACCTAAAATTAGATGAAGAATCTAAGAAATTAACAACATTTACGGTACCACAAGAATTTTATGAATGGAATGTATTACCATTTGGATATAAAAATGCACCAGGAAGATTTCAACACTTTATGGATACATATTTTACAAAACTACATAACTGTGTAGTATACATAGATGATATACTATTATACTCAAGAATATATAATGAACATATAGACTTATTAATACAATTTATAAATATAGTAGAAGAATTAGGAATAAGCTTAAGCAAAAATAAAGCAGAAATTATGAAAAATCAAATAGAATTCTTAGGAATACAAATAGATAAAAATGCAACAGCACATAGTACAAAAAATTATAAATTCAGAAGAAATACTAGACACAAAAAAGAAATTACAATCCTTTTTAGGACTAGTAAATCAAGTAAGAGAATACATACCTAGACTAGCAGAATATTTAAAACCATTACAAAGAAAATTGAAAAAAGATATTGAATATAATTTTGATGAAACAGATAAAAAAACAAATTAAAATGATAAAAGAACAATGTAAACAATTACCAAAGTTATGTTTTTCCAGATGAAAATAAAAAATTTAATTACATAGTAGAATCAGATGCAAGTGAAAATAATTACGGTGGAGTATTAAAATATAAATATGAAAATGATAAAATAGAACATCACTGTAGATACTACTCAGGAACATTTACAAAAACAGAAGTAAGATGGGAAATTAATAGAAAAGAATTATTTGCATTATATAAATATTTATTAGCATTTGAACCATATATTGTATATAATAAATTTATTAGAACAGATAATACACAAGTTAAATGGTTGCTAATATGAAAGGTACAAGACTCAGTTACAACAAAAGAAATTAGAAGATTAGTATAAAATATTTTAAATTTTACTTTTACTATTGAAGTAATTAAGACTGACAAGAATGTTATTGCAGATTACTTATCAAGACAAAGCCGTACAAACGGACTTTGAAGAAGAACTTACAAATACAGTACTTATGAGCGAATTATTAGAACAAATTAAGATGCTCAACAAAAGAGTATCAGTTATGGAAACAAGATATGTGGAGTCGGACCACAGTAAAAAACCAGAACTAGCAGTGCAGTTGGAGCACTCTAAAAAACTAGATCTAGAAGGTGATGATGGGAAACACCTAAAAACCCAACTTATTAATAAATTACCTATTGTTGCAGGTACAGAAGATACAAAACAATCATTTCCAACTGTTACAAAAAGAAAAAATTATAACTTGAATAAGGTATTTGAAAAGCCTTATGCCCCACCTCACATACCAAAAAATGAATTATTTATACCATCTCAAATACATACATACGCAACCTCTCTTAACCAAACAAAGAAAGCTTACAACCATATAACCCGAACCTATATCAAAAATATCGAAAAAATCCAAACTTTATTGAATACCAAACCTATGAAAAATCCAGAAAAATTAAAAAACCACAAAGGATATATCACAAATAAACTACAAAATTATAATAAATTGATTGCTTTGCCAGATACAAAACCAAATCTAATAGCAACGTGTTACTCTTACAGACTTATTTCGACAGTATATACAATAACAGGAGATGAACTTAGTCAGATACCAGAGTTACATCAAGCATTTATGAGTTATAAAAGAATTACAAAAGGACAACTATTTTATGTCAGATTTTATTCAGCACCAGCGAAAATATTATTTGACGAAATTAAACCAGTTATTACAGTTATCAAAATAGGTATGACAAAAGACTACATTATTCCGGAGGAAATTATTCAACAACCACTTATACCAAAAATAGAGATACCAGAATTTTATGCAAACAAAAGGATTATTGGACTTAGTACAATATTAACAAAATTAGCAAACGTCTACGATGAGACAAACTACATATGGAAATATTATTCAAGGAATCATTTATTAATTTATTCGACAACAAAAGAATTAAGACCTATGGACAAGCTAGAAATAAAAAATTGGGCATTGTCATTACTTAAACCAGAGCAAGAACCAACGACAAAGGCAATTAAAAAGGAATTTATTTCAGCAGACAGCCTAGATCAGTATTGCAAGCTTATTGGAAGAAAATACACGAAACACATATGTAGCAGATGCAGTGGAACAAACAATTACATACCAGAGGTTAACATAGACTAAAGACAAAAACACGTGGATGAACAAAAATTAAAGATGCAGCAGTTAGTGGACAGAGACATAAAGAAAGCATCAAGGAATCTGCTTTTCACAAGTGGACAACCAAGTGGACGGATATAGAAAGATTTAAACATTTTCAAATATGTTGTCTTTGTACAATTTATTTTTTCCGGAATTAAATTTTCATGGAAAACTATCTAATACTTGTGAATTTTGGATTGTCTATCTTATGGATATTTGATTGTCTATTTTTCATGAATGGAGTTTTCTGTCAAAATCTCAAAAAAAGGAGCTAAAGTTATGGAGAATTATCAAAGGCATATTCTATTAAATATTAATAAAAATATTTATTGTTATACCTATTTTAATTCAATAAATGTTGTTTATTATTAAAGATTATTAAGTATATTTATTGTTATACCTATTTTAATTCACTAAATGTTATTTATTATTAAAGATTATTAAGTAATGTCAAGTGTTTGTTGAAGCCAAAAAAATAAATGCAACAGTTAAAATAATTTAAATAAAAAAAATACTCCCGCCCACAATAGAAAGATGCTATACTCCTTTCCAAAAACATCTGTTTCCTAAAAATTAACTTTCATATTAGTTAATATCAAATAGTTCTAAATATAAATAGTTGATGTAAGTAAATCATATTGAGTTATAGAAAGAAAGATTATAGAAAATGTGTATTACCTTCATTATATTTCAAACTAACAATCGAACCAGTCTTTATAATTTCACCTTCATGAATCTCAAAATGGTGGATATTTTTAGGACTTATATTGGGTACATGGTATGTATTGGTATGAAAAATATCAAAAAGCAAATGTCCTCCACACTTCACCTCCATTGAAGCTATTAACTTACCTTTCATGCCCATATTTTTTACTTCTCAAGAATAGGAATAAGTTTTTACAAGAATGTGGTGAGAAAATATTTAAGCCTTTGTAGACTTTATATAGATTTTAATTAAATGTTAATGACTATCTAGTAGAAAACATTATCCGTATCCACCCCATATGTACGAGTTACTAATATTTTGCACCCACAAGGTATTATCATTCTAACAATACACACTTTAACCTATTTTTATAAATTATTGTGCTACCTAAACTTTTGTTTTGCGACAAAACATTAAAAAAGAAGCTATGAGGCATCATACATATTCATTTTCTTTTAAAATTAAAATGAAAATTTATTTGCTAAACATGAAATCTTTGATTGATGAGTATTTCTCTGATAATTTTCTTTTTCTTTTAATTAATTATACTAAATAAATCTAAACAAACATTTATCAATATCTTAATGGTATTTTGCCATATGCTCTTTCTGTTCTTTTTTGTTCATCATCTATTCATTGGATTCTATCTAATACTCCCCTTCACTACAACAAATTCGAGTATTAATGACAAATAGTTTTGTCACTAAAAACTCAAATTTCGTCACAAAATAATTTTTGAGACGAAAAATAGTTCGTCAATCAATCGTACCTAAATGGCGGGTCACTAAATGTATACATAGACGACTTAGTGATTTGTCACTAAATAGAGTTCTATTAACTACAAAAATAATTTTCGTCCCCAAATGCATTGTATTTATGACAAACTTGTTTGTCATAGAAATTATAAAATTCTGTAGGTAATTATATATTTCGTCACTAAAGAGTTATTAAGGCCGACGAAATTATTGCTTCACTAATTATTAGATTAATTGATGACAATGTCATTTGTGTGTAATGTTATATGCATTTCGTAGTTAAAAAAATATTACTTCGTCGCTAAAAAGTACCATTTACATACAAATTGTTTTTTTGTCCGTAAATATATAAATTAGTGACAAAAAAATATTTTTATAATTCTGTTGTTGAAAACAATAAATGTCGTCACTAAAAATGTGTCTTTTAACTACAATACAAAATATTTGTGTGTAATGTTATATGCATTTCGTAGTTTAAAAAATATTACTTCGTCGCTAAGAAGTACCATTTACATACAAATTGTTTTTTTGTCCCTAAATATATAAATTAGTGACAAATTAATATTTTTATAATTCTGTTGTTGAAAACAATAACTGTCGTCACTAAAAATGTCTCTTTTAACTACAATACAAAATAGTCACTACAAGATGTCATAATTAGCGACGATCACAATTGTCATAAACTACAAAGTTATTAAGTAGGTAATTCGGGGCAAAAATTATGTAGTCATCTCTAATAGTGAATCTTTTAGGGTTGACATTTTGTCATTTATCACAAGCTAGCATTGGATGACATTTAATTAATGGTGATATTATTAATAATTTGTATTTAACTAAATTTCCCTTAATTTGAATATACAAAAAATATTAGAATTATTAAATAATACATAATATCTTAAAACTTCATACCTAGAATACTTAATATTACAACAATCATCATACAAATTAAAGATAGCAACATACTAGAAGAAGCACGATTATAATAGTTTTAAAAAAAATTAAAACATAGTAATTAAAAACAAATAAAATGACATTGAGATCATATCTTATTACATACTCCTCAGAAAAAATCATTAAGTCAAATAATCCAATCTGAAAGTCTAATTCAGATGCACTAAACATTCATAAAATTAAGGCAATAAAGTGAAATTTTCTTCTTTACACAATCTAGTGTACAATACAGATACACCAACCCTTTTTCCTATTCAACTCTTCGACATGTCCAAGACGTACATATGATGGTGCCTGTTAGACACGAGCAAACGCACACACATGTGCAACAAAACAGATACAGAATAGTATACATATAACATGTGCCTTTTATATTAAAGATTCCACCATTACTTGACTTTAAACAATTCAAAATGTTAAGTATCAAAGCTAGAATACAATAGCCCTTTTATCCAAATTTAAATGCCTAAGACAATTGCTAGTAATTCACATACTGAAAGCATGTTAAACAGAATCACAATATTCAAATTTCACCATATTTAGGTTCACATGTTTCCTACTTTCTAGGTTCAAACATCAGTATTGGATTTATCTTGAACACTAATTTAGGCAAAGGCACATAATCAAATATGAAACAACAAGGAACTCCAACGGAAAACAAATACTCTTTATAATAATCCAGAATGTTAAGGCATAAAATACAATCTTCAAACCTCATCAAGTATGTTGACATCTAGTAGAGATCCAAACCATGTAAATATATGCATAAGGTTTAGAGTAATATACCTGGGTGCTTACAATAATGCTCAAGGAATTCAATCTTTGAAGTAATGCAAAAAGAAGAGTTCTTCTTTTAGTAAAATAAGAGACTAAACCTGGGGCTGCTGAAAGAGCAAGAGATGGCCATGAGGGACAAATAGAGCCAGACCTCACTCCAATTTTTGGTACTGATCACCGAGTAGTGCAGATGGTATGTTCAGAGAGATAGAAGACAGATGTGGTGGTGACACCTGCCTCTTCTACTGACATCCGGCTTATTGAGGATGTGTACATACAGGATGAGGCGGACATGAGAAGGGCAGTACCGCTGCATACATCCTCAAAGATCGACGTTGATATATTGCCTACAGAGGCAATCATGCCTCCTCAGGCCTATGGGCCCTCAGGTCATTTGGACCTTCTACTTTTGAGATTCTAAGTACTTCTGCTGAACTCCCTCCAACTAGATCTTCTAATGCTCCCAGCCCCCTACACCCATGCCATGTTATACAAGATGGGCTACCTGGCCTAATCTACTGATATGCGTGCCTCCTGGGTAGAGGTGGTCGCGCTTAGGTTGATAGAGCGGGCACTTGCTACAACCTTAGCCCTGATACGTGATGAGATAAGGGAGAACATAGAGCTAATTGAGGGACATAAGTTGTCCTTAGATGCCTTTGCTGTGAGAATTGAGGACTGTGAAAAGGGCCAGGGTGCTACAAATGTTGTGAGAGTTTTGAAGGCTGATATCGTTGGGCTGCATAAAGATGTGGACGAGCTAAAGTCCACTAATTTATCCATGCTTTTTGGTACTGTGGAGATCCTTGAGATGTTGAGTGCTGATTTTCTGGACTGTTCTGAGATTCCTCTGGCTACTACAACCGGAGATGAGATTAGAGCCGATGATGATGATGTTGATTTTTAGTCTGAGGTGGAGTTAGATGAGTAGCAACTTGGTGTCACTGATGATGTTGTCTATGATGATTTGGCAAACCTCGAGGGAGGCATGGTGGACACAGCTGTGTAGGTCTCTTTTGAGGGACGTTTCTATGGTGGATTCCAATGGATCCAAGGATGATGAGATACCAGGCTTTGATGCCCAGACAGAGGGAGTTGCTGATATGCAAACTTCACCTAGGCCTAGCCAAGAAGGATGGCTTTTTGCCTCCTTTTCTATTCTCTTTTTATAGTATTTCTATTTTTATTTGCATTTGAGGACAACTGCTTTTTTTTGTTGGTGGGGTGAGGTGTTTCCATACCTACCACTTTTGGGATATTTTTGTGAATATTGGTTTTTGTTTGGTTTTAGTTTTTCGAATATTGGAGCCAACTGTTGTTTATATATATCGGTTGTCGATACTTTGTGGTCTATTGTTTTAATTTGAAAATGGTTTTGAACCAAGTTAAAAAAATTTTCCACCTATATTTTGTGTGATTGTGACTGTTCTTTTGCAAATTTGATTGTCAATTGAGGTCAATAACAATTACTTGAATAGTGCTCTTAATTGAACCACGTGAATGTGCACCTATGATGAAGCAAAACTGAGTTACATAGGCAATATGTGAACTTTTAGCATCTCGTTATGACTAGCCGATTGCCGATTAAGTCTCTTGTGATGAACATTGCACACTAGCTAGAAACTATGGAGTCTTCTTTATTATATGTATCGAATGCCTTGTGTGTTAAGGTTGTTTTGAATGTCATGTTTTATGACACCTAGAATTTTCCTCATTGGTCTGATTGATTGAGTAAAGCAAGCAATTGAAATGATCTTAGGCAAAAGTTTTGAAGAGTGAACCAAATTGATAATATACCTCTTTGTGGCCACCTTGTGAGAAGTGTGAACCTTGCTTGGCACCTTTTGAGCCTATCCCTTTTCTTTGGAAGAAACTTGATCAAATTTTACCTCTTTATCCCATAACCCATAACTTTCATAAAGTATTGGTTCGTTCAAATAGCCAACATAGGCCAAAAGCCTAAGTTAGGGCTGTGGTAAAAAAGAAGTAAAATCAGGAAGTGTGAAAAATTCCCCCTTGATGGAATGATTTGAAAAGGATGGAATCCCTCCATGTAAAAAAAAAAAGAAAGAAAAGAAAAAGGAAAAAATGGAAAAAGACTGAAAAAGAAAAAAAATATAAAGTGTGAAAATGACAAAAGAAATGGGGTATCCGGTAAGCCATGTTTAGATGAATAATGGGGTGGATTATGAGCATGTTTGAATGTGAAAGAGAAGGAGAAAAAGTGCTTTCCAAGCCATACTTCATGAAGGTAGAAGCCACTAAGACAAAATAACCATACCGTTACACTCAATCCCAATACAATCCTTGTAAAGACCTTTGTGCGCTTGAGTCAGCAAAGCAAATGTTGATTGGAATAAGGGCAAACCTATGGGTGGAGACATGCATGTGTTCATCTTTGTGATTGTGAGAGTTGCATATGATTCCAGGACCTTAAATTGTTGATAAATTTTGTGTGAATATGAAATCATCTTTGTTGTGAGGGCGTTTGAATACCTTTGTTGAGCTTGAACTTGCATTTGAAGCAAGTATTGTGAGCTTGACTACACTTGATAATGGTGAGCCATAATTTGAAACTTTGAGTGCACAATTGAGATTGTATGTGTAGTTTGAACGTTTTGTATGCATTTTAGTTGAGTCTTAAGCATCACTATTTGTAGACATCCTTGTTGAACTGATTGATCTTGAGTTCTACTTGAGGACAAACAAAAGTGTATGTTGGGGGTGTTGATGAGTCCGAGATTTTGACTCATTTAGGGCTTTGTTTTGATAGTTTAAGTGTCCTCAGCTGCCAAATTTATGCTCTAAACTGATGTTAAAGTGTTGCTTTGCAGTTATGAAGGATAAGGAGCAAGGCAAGGACACTACCGCGCAAAACGAAGCAAACAAGCCGAAGAATTTGAGGAAAGGTGATCTTGGTGATCACCAAGACCACTCGGCGAGCCGCCAAGTTGCTCTTTTGCTCACTCAAAATTCTAGCATACAGCCCTGGGGAATAACCAATTTGGCGACAGAAATGGACAATTGGCGGATTGCCGAACGACTCAACGATAGTAACCTTGATCACCTAAATTCACAAAACCTTGAGTACTAATGGCCAATGCAAATGGACGATGGATGGAAGTGAAGGGCGGATCACCGACCGGGTTGGTGAGGTGCGACTTACTTGACCTAATGGCCCTGAAAGCCAAAAGTTGGGCAACTATAAATTGGATTTTTAAAAGAAGAAGGAGAGTTCTGATTCAAATTTTGGAGAGTTTTAATTTTCTGTGTGTTTTTGAGTTTTCATTGTTAATTTTAAAGCTTGTGAAACTTGGTGGAGGAATTACAACTGAGTTTTTGATTTTCCTCGGATTTGAAGCATTGTAAAGACTCAGAAATTGTTACCCAACTCATGGCTAATATAGTTAGTAACGATTTCTCCTTTTTTTATGATGTGTAGCTAAAATCCCAATCTTGGGGTGTGATCATGTGATTAAAGTTTAATTAGCATATGGGTACTGTTGTTTATTAATTTAATTGCTTAATTGAAGTGGGTTTAATTGATAGCTATGTATTAATCGATGAATTGTAGTTACAAATGAAATTATAACTTAGAGCTTGCTTGACAAAGAGGTTTTAGAACCAAGGTTGTTGATTAATGATCGTAGTTATTAGGTTGATTGGGTTCAGCTCAAGAGATTGAATCCTAAACTTGATTCTACCTATCTAGCTCAACAAAGTGGAAAAATTAAGGTTTTGGGTTGTTTATATTGTTAAGCTTCTCGAGGTTCAAGAGAACTCGCTTGAAGTGTAATAGTTGTTCCAGAGAAAGATATTGCATCTATAGTCTAGCCTACCTACTGAAATTTAGCAATTGTTAGTAAATCTCAATAACCCATATAGCGAAATTAGTCTTTAATTGATCACATCCCGAGAATTCCTCTTTATCTTGTTGATCTCCCCCTGTTTTTGTAGTTGTTTTAGTTGCTAATTCACAAGCCTAACCCCATCTAACATTTTTTGTCACCCCTTACACTTACCTACTTGAATTCAATAATTTCTATTCCTATAACCAGCTAGATAATATTTGTAACTTCATAATTGAATTCAAACGCGTATAGCTCCCTATGGGTTCGACCCCAACTCTTCGTTGGGTTTTATACTAGATAAGGATCATCAACACCTAGAATTGGATGAGGTGTAATTGAGCATTTTATCAAAGATCCCCTACAATTTTCTCCTTGAGGCTTAGTGTTAGACACCCTATCTTTGTTGAACTTAGAAGGAGCATTGGAGGAGCCTTGGTTAGAAAACCTTTGTCGAAACATAGAATGACCATGCCCATCGGACCATGAATGTGAGAAGTTACCATCACCGGTCTTAGCCCTCTTTGCCACCCTATTTCTCCTCTTAAATTTGTTGAGCATGAACCATGAGATGAGAAATGTCCATATCATTGATAAGCATAACGGTACGACATTCCTTAACAACCATCTTGGACACAGCCAAAATAAACTTATTTATCCTTGCCCTAGGATCGACAATCGTAGTAGGAGCATATCTAGACAATTGTGTAAACTTCAAAGCATATTCTTTCACACTCATATTTCCTTGACAAAGGTTGATAAACTCAAGCACCTTTGCCTCCTTCATTTCAAGGGGAAAGAACCTATCAAGGAAAGCAACCTTAAGCTTTTCCCAATCGAGAAGACCCACATTAACTGCCCTCTCTTCCTTCCATTGGTTGAACCAAACTTGAGCAACACCCTTAAGTTGGTAAGCGGCCAATTTCGCCTTTTGCACTGGCCCACTCCTATGATCATCAACACCTTATACATTTCATCAATAAACTTTTGAGGATCTTTCTCAACCTTGGACCTATGAAACTCTAGGGGATTCATAATAGTAAAGTCCCTCACTCTAGATGCCGTCGTACCCACATTTGGGTTCCCGGGGGCCATAACCTCCATTGGCTTTAGCCGTCATAGCTTGAGCCAACACTTGAAAATCATCCTTAAACTCCGCATTAGTCACTTGCTAGGCCAAATGGTTGATTGGAACTTGAGGAGCTTCTCATTCGACATTCTCATTCATGTTCCTCCGAACGTAAACTCTTAAAGGGGCCATATCCTGAAAAGCACCAATTAGGGATTAGGAGAAAGACATATAGAGTTACACTCTATCACATGACTTTAGAGTAATGAAATAAGTGGAGTTTCCTAATCATGTTATAGACTCTCATTCATAAATGTGGCACTTCACACTCATGAACAAAACTCTACTTGACGTGGCTTATAAGACTTCCTAGGACCTTTCTAAACCTTGTGCTATGATTACCAAGTTTATTTCCACCCAAGGTGTCCCCTAGGCATAATATGGCGTATAGGACCCAAGAGGCTCCACAAAATCCACTTAGTGTTCATCATATAAGAAAATAGAATAAAGAGATTAAAAGACCATTTCAACATTTAAGGGTCTATGGAGAAAAATTGAAATCTAACATCGTCTCAAGGCCATCTAGTACATAAGAGTATATTAGGGCGTAGCCCATACATCATGTTAAAAAATTGAAAGTAAAGACAAAAGGGGAATCAAGCTCGGTCCTCGGAATATGTTG
Source organism: Solanum bulbocastanum (assembly GCA_037074985.1). Classification (NCBI taxonomy): domain Eukaryota; kingdom Viridiplantae; phylum Streptophyta; class Magnoliopsida; order Solanales; family Solanaceae; genus Solanum; species Solanum bulbocastanum. The sequence continues at coordinate 22,074,953 of CM073604.1, read as the reverse complement.
AGTCACCAAACTTCAATCTTCTAAATGAGATCCCTAGTCACGAAAGTGCAAATCTTTAAGGTCAGTCCTTACATTTATGGGAAATGAAGGCAAGAGTATGCGTTAGTACAAAACACGTACCAAGTATGATAGCCATGCGTAAAACATTTGAAGAAATGAGAAAAGGGTCGTTTTGATTAAGTGCAATGTCCAAGCTAAATTGTGAACATAAAAAGAACTAGAAGACATAAGTCATAAAACATGGTCAATGCAAATAGACATCATCTTATGTCACAAATGAGATACTTCTTGAAGTAACCTTAGTTCATTATTGTGGGAGATTTACCTTTAACCGACATATATGACCATGTGAGCTATCAACACGGAATACGATATCTAACTCACACCGGAAAGTGGTGTCCTACCTGCTAAGGTAAGACAATAAACTTCTATCTTATGTGTATCCACTAGCTAATGTATATCTAAGACAATCATCCTATAGGGTCACATAGGTATAGGATAAAGAGATTGCTTCTAGAAACCTGACATCAACTAACGGGAGAGCTCCCATCACAATATCCTCTCAGTGTTAAGCGTAAATCCCATGAAAAAGTCATTTTCATAACTTGTTATTATCCACGGAAGGGCACATCACCTTGCTAATCCAAGCTAAGTCATATGTCATCTATGGAAAGGTACAATTAAGTAACCAATCCAAGCTAGGTTTCATTAGAATAGCTCCTTATCTTTGATTCATTTTAGCTGAGAAAACCTTTCAACCTTAGAATTCTATGTGAGAAACCCTTTCACATTCATGCATGAGGTAGTTATGTGAACAATACTTTCACAATAATTAACCAAACAACATATACTCTTTTCCTCATAAAACAATCTACATCATCTCTTCAATTCTGTAAGAACATGCACAATTCCATAATTCACCTTTCATAGTTCAAAACCCATTTTCAATCATCAATATTTAGCAAACATGGGTTAAGCATAGGTTCATGGGAATTCATCATAAAATCATGTAATTATCTTAATTCATGCTTAATAGATCATAAAGTAATCAAATAAATTAATATTTAAAGGAAATGATATGGAAGAAAACCCTAAGTCAATTGGGGAATTCTAACATTGTAAATTGAAAAATTTGGAAACTCTATGGATGAAGACTATCATACCTTAGAGTTCAAAGCCCACAATTAATGGTGAATTTGGAGACTTGATATTGAAATCCTAGTCTTCTTCTTAAAGCTTTTATAGAGAAAAATTCTTGGGGGAAGAACTTGGAGGGATTTGGGGAAATTAAAAAGTGATTTAGAATGATTAAATTTTAGGTGTAAAAGACTTATATAAGGTATAAGAATAGGATTTAAACGACCTAGTTTAGGTATCAGATGCATAGGAAAAGACCCATATAACCTTGAAAAAATAACTGAAGAGATTTATTTTTCTAAGTTAATCTCCATGGACGGATCTACCATTCGTTTACCCTTATACTGGCCTATAAACTTGTCCTTGAACCATTTACTTGTCTTACAAGGCTTGGGTTGAAGGATGGCTTCACTGGTCGTGGACTCTTCCAACGTCTTTGAACCCTTTCATAGACCCTTGCCTTAGAATATTTTTTTCACAAAGCTTTGGTCCAAGGATGAGTTCACTGATCGTGGATTCTTCCACCATCCTTGAACCCTTCCTTAGACCCTTTCCTTAGAATATTTTTCACAAAGCTTAGGTTCAAGGATGGGTTCACTGACTATTGATTCTTCCACCCTTCTTGAACCCTTCCTTATACCCTTGCCTTAAAATACTTTTCACAAGGCTTGGGTTCAAGGATGGGTTCACTAACCATGGACTCTTCCACCATCCTTGAACCCTTCCTTAGACCCTTGCCTTAGAATGCTTGACACAAGGCTTGTATTCATGCATGGGCTCACTGACCATGGACTCCTCCACCATTTTTGAAGTCTTTCTTAGACCCTTAGAATATTTTTCACAAGGCTTGGGTTCAAGGGCGGGTTCACTGACCGTAGAACCTTCCACCATCCTTGAACCCTTCTTTACACCCTTGCCTTAGAATACTTTTCACAAGGCTTGGGTTCAAGGATAGATTCACTAACTGCGGACTCTTCCACCGTCCTTGAACCCTTCCTTAGACCCTTGCCTTAGAACATTTTTCTTAAGGCTTGGGTTCAAGGATGGGTTCATTGACCATGGACTCTTCCAACATCCTTGGACCCTTCCTCAGACCCTTGCCCTAGAATATTTTTTGCAAGTCTAGGGTTCAAGGATGGGTTCACTGATTGTGGAATCTTCCACCATCCTTGAACTATTCATTAGACCCTTGCCTTGGAATATTTTTTACAAAGGCTTGGGTTAGAGGATGGGTTCACTGACCGTGGACTCTTTCACCGTCCTTGATCCCTTCATTAGACCTTTCCACTGTTCTTCAATTCTTCCTTACAAGTCTTCTTTTAGGTGTTACACTACGAATTATTTTATAAATTTTGAGAAGCTTTTAATATATCAGTTTTTAAAATGAGTTTTTGAGAAAGTAAAGATGAGTTTTGAGAAAGAGTTTATAAAACATGATTATTATGGCAGTCGAGTATGCCATCAATGTTTATGTAGTACGGTATCTAGATATACCATCAAGGTTTAGGCAATATGACTTCCCGAGTCATTAGTGATCATATCGCAATATGATTTGATATCTTTTTGAGAAAGATTTTTCAAGTATGAATTGAGTAAGAGTATAAGGGAATTAAGTATTCCCAAAAGTTAATAGTTTTTACATTGATAAAAGAGAAATTTTGATTTCTAAATGAGTTATGAGTTCAAAGATATTTCAAGAGCATTTAACTCTTTTAAGAGGATAGTTTGAGCAATTATCTTAAACTAGAGGAAGAATATGTTTTAAACATTGAGCATAAAGTTTTATCACTTATTTTGGGAGTAGTATCGAATACCGAATTGAGTTAGAGTCTTTTATGATTTGGAAGTCCCATAGAACCATGTACCTAGCATAAAATAGGTTAACATTGACTCGTCATAGTCCTCACTGCCTCTAAGAAAGCCAATTAGATGGATCCATAGTCACCATATCATCCTATACCCTGACAAAGTATACGATGGCCCTAGAAATGTGAGGCAAAACGTTGTACCATTGCCAGGCTCATCGTAATGGTTGTCGATCAGAGAAACTCTCCACAAGTAAAGTATATATTTTTCATGTTGATTTCATTGTGTATTTTATTGTAAAGCTTAAATGGTTTTCGCTTGATGTTCATGTATTGATTCAATTGAGTATATATCTATATCTATTGCAGTCCTTTCATTTAGTAATTTGTTATTCAGCTATATTACACAGTTGTACATTCAATGTATTGATGTCATTCAACCTGCATCTTTTAATGACGCAGATACAGGTTATTAGGATCCTCAACAAGAGTCTGTTGAGATCATTTCATCTGCTCGTTAGCTTTCGAGTGAGGTCTCCATGCTTCTGAAGGACTCCAATTTTATGAGTTGTTAGTATTAGTAGCATTTTGAGTAGTCGTGGATCTTGTTCCAACACTCCTTTATATATAGTAGAGGCTTCATAGATAGACAATTTTAGAGAGTCTTTCAATTTTAGATATTTTATTTAAAACGTATGTTTCATACTCAGTATATTCAATGATGTTAGTTTTTAGATTGAGTAAACTATTTTTAAACATTTCTTTCAATTTGATGTTTATGTATGCTCAAGTTAGTCTTCCATTTGTAGTCAGCCAGGATGAGGGTTCCGTTAGGACCAACAATAGTTCTTGAGTGCCGATCATGTCCAGGGTGTAGGCTCGGGTCATGACACCATCACTCTATATATCTAGTTTGGTTCAACCAACTCAGGTTTACGAAAAATAGAGGATGGGGAAGAAACAATTTATGGAGAGAAAAAATCCAAAATGGTCCATTAATTTTTACCTTGAATTCAAAATCATTCATATTATTTTACATGATGCATTAATTGTCCTTCATAATTGCAATGTTGGAGTAGTTTTGTCTCTCCCTCGAATATTTGTTTATCTTCCAACTTTGAAATAATGAACACAATACATATTTTATGTCACGGCCCAAAGTAAAATGTTCTGCAAGTACCTACTCTATTATTAACTCGATAGGATAATCGTTATCACTCAACTAAGAATATGCAGAAAATAAATTAACTGTTCTTTTAATGAATAATAGATATAATTATGAGTAAATAATCATAACAAAACAACTAAATAGTCATAGTCTAGACATGTACAATAACTTCTAAATAGAGAAAGACAAAAAAGATAGAACTTCCGACGTAAAAAGTGATGCGAAAATTGTAAATGACTACTAGTCATTTCATATAAGAGACTTCAAGTCGACCTTCAATATATCTGCAGCCCTAGAACAATTTGTCAAGATTAGTATTCATACACAACATGTACTGGTAAACATCATTGGTCAATTGGGTTAATTCACACAACATAACATTGAAATATCAAATTCAATATGGGACAATATACAGTAACTAACGGATTCTCTCACCTTCGATTAATGGGTTAACCAATAACATAATTTAATTAAAAATAATAATATTACCCAATAAATAGCAACACCAAGGTAACCCAACTAATAGATAGAACCAATATAATATCAACATGTCACATAAATACAATTTAGATTACACGGCTCATAAATCAACATAAGAGTTACAGAAAGCTCAACAATATTAGGAACCACATCACAATATAAATAAACATACATATTAACACCAACATACTTATCACTTTTGTATCTCACACTATCATTTGCATATACAAACTAATGGGTATTACATTTGACCAATAATCATGACTTATAGTGGACCATCTTCCTTTCTTTTATTGTGTTGATATGGTACATGACCCTCTGAATATATATATATATATATATATATATATATATATATATATATATATATATATGTATGTATGTATATGTATATGTATGTATGTATATATGTATGTATGTATATATATGTCTATGTATGTATATATATATGTATACATACATATATATACATATATATACATACATATGTATATATATGTATGTATATGTATGTATATAACAACTTATTCTGATGCTCACCTAGGGCACCAATTACTCATCAACGAGAAGGTTATAATTACCATTACCCTTCTCATAAAGCACTATGAATAATCAATTTCACCATCTCAACAATGCAACTCTATCTAGTGGTAAGCATTATCCACCGCATATTTACGAGTTACTAACATTTTAAACCCATAATGTATTATCATTCTAGTGATAAACACCTTAACCTATTTTCAAAAACTTTTGTGCTACCAAAAATGTTGTTTTTTCAGCAAAACCTTCAAAGAACCATTAAGCTATATCATACATATTCTGCAAAATTGTCATATGTGAAATTTTATTCATATATGAAAATTGAAACATGTGATTCTTTACGAATGTTTACCTTATTTTGAAATAAAAATTAAAATATAAAGGTCAAAAGAATCCTTCTGCTTCAACTATTCATTTGTTAAACATGAGATTTTTAATTGATGAGTAAATTGATTAGTACTTTCTATTTTGTGGACTCACATATTAATATATCATACGTAGATATGCTATCATTAAAGTAGCCCATTGTATTATATTATAAAGTATTAATGTTTGGGACTTTAAAAACAAATATCTATTAATTTGGGTTTATTTTAGATAACTTGAAACCCATGGACCTTTTCTTTAACACCTCAAAATCTAACTTAGTCAAAACAATAGAAAAGGGTGAACAAGCCAAACTTGGCCGACCACGATCCCCTCCACTAGTCGTGGATCTCCCCACGAGCCGTAGGATGGGCCATGAAAATTAGGCAGAGCCATGAGGACTCATGTTTTTTGCCACGACCCACTTGACGGGTCGTGGTCCCACCAATAAGCTGTGAATGGGCCCGTTGACTGACCCAACAGATCACTAGCCCTAAGAGGGGAACCATAGAGGCCTTCAAGGCCCGTGTTCCTTCACACGATCCTTGAAGTGGCCCATGGATGGGCATACCAAGAACCAGTAGCACTAGCCAAGAACCACGACCCACGGCCCACTTGATGGGTCGTGATCCCAACAACGGTCCGTTGGTCACCCTCATCAACTTTTAAGTTAGGGTCATTTGGTCTTTTCCCTATTCATTGGGTATTTAAGACTACGTTGTTTTACTAAATCTAAGCTTCATAATCTAGTAGAAACCTACCCAAAAACCTCACTCTCATAAAATGACCAACTTAGAGTGAAAAGAAAAGGCAAAGTCGATTGCTTCTCCCAAGAACAAGCATGAGTGTTCTTCAGAATTCAGCCCTAGAATTCAAAGGATTTAACCATTGATTTTGTCACTAGATATGTTAGATTTTACTAGTGGATTCCTTTCATCCATTAGGTCTGTAGAATTTAGTTAGTTCCTTGATTCTCCATATCTTGTTTACACCTAGGATTTCCACTACCTTGAAGATTCATTGTGATTTTAATTGTTGTATTATCCTTAATCAAATAGAATGTTTTCCTAGAAAGTTTGCATAAATCCATGTATAAAACTCAGTTTGTGTAATTTCTCTTAATTCATGAATAGACTTGCTAGGTTAGTAAAAAAAAAATCATGCTCCAAGGCTCATGTGTCGATTATTAGTATACAAATGTTGCATTTTCAGATTGCATGCCAATATCTTTAGCTATTCAGCATTTTAGTATATCTTAGTTAATATGTAATCAGTTGGGAGTAGACTTAGCACCGAGTTGAACAAGGGTTCACCGTACCCTCAAAGTCCCAGTTGGACTAGGGTTCAACGTACCCTCAAAGTCCCTAAACTACTTACCCACACAGGTTTATAAGTCCCCTCTGTTAGGCATCAGATTTAGAGATCATGCCACAGTCACGTCTCTATACCCCTAACAATGCATATTGGGTCCTCTCGATGGGATGTATGCATCAGACTCCACATTTAGTTCACGTGGTTTATGTCGGTTAATAATAGATCCCACAGTCAGATTCTTAGTGCATTGACAAGGCTTTCAGTATATATATATATATTTGAGTATTCAATTCCATATGTCTTCATGAGTAGTACTTTGTCATTGCATTCAGTTAGGTCTTTTCAATTATACTTTAGTACATATTTATATCTTTGTTCATATTATGTCATTGCTCAATTATGTATTGTTCATCCTATATACTTTATTCAGCTTAGTATGTATATCCTGCATGCTCAGTACATTCCAAGTACTTACGCATACTTTTCACTATATTATTTCATGATGTAGGTTCAGGTAATCAGCATCCAGAACATGCATATATTGATTTTTAGTCCACATTTAGCAAATTCAGTGGTGAGTCCTTATATTATGAGGGAAACAAACATGTTTTCATTCTTTTCTTTACTTTGAGTTTTCAGTTTTTTAGAGTTAGCTGGGGGCATATCCCAACAACTCAACTTAGTAGAGGCTTTTCAGACATATTAGTATATTCAGTTTGAGTTGTTAAGTGTTGTTTCTGTCATCACTAAACTCTTATTATTATATCTTATATATTCAGACTAGTTGGATTTTTCCCCATTTCAGATATCCGCTACTTCTAGCTTCTTCATAGTACATAGTTTACTTAGTCATTTTCAGTATACTTGATATATGCCAAACTCAGGGTTAGGTTGGGGTCACTCATGATCCTAGGTCCCATGTTATTTCTGGGGGTTAGCCTTAGAGCATGACATTTTCTTAAGTCTTATGGAGACATTGAAAATGTACAATTTAAACCTAAAAAGGTACCTTTTAATATGGAAAGATGCCTTTCTTGGAAAGACTTTTTAGAATCCTTTACAGGAATTTGGTCCCTTAACAAGAAGACCTACTTTTTCTCTTTCTCTCCATCTAAGAAAAAGAACACTAAGAAAGTAATCTCAAGTTCATTAATCAATTTTAGTCTTCTTCAATCAAGATATTGCAATGAATTAAGGGTAGTGTTCCTATCATTCTCTAATACTGATGTTTATGTCAAGCTATTTACTTGTGATCTTTGGGGAATTAATTAAAGTATACTAACAAGTGGTATTCGAGGAAGTCTTGTGTAGATCATTCGATGTGATTTTTAATTCGGATCCTGTTTCTATATATGTTTTGGTAGGGTGACCATATAAAACTATGTTGTTACTTTGTTTCTTTGGCACCTTCAAAGAGTAAAATTTCTTTGAGCTGTTAGTTTTTATTCCTTACACGCCATATAAAAATAAAATTTTAAGAAAATATTAATTCGTTGTAGCACTCTAGATAAGTTGTAGGAAATAAATTTCTCATCATCTCTAACCTTTCTGTGTGCATTGAGACGTTAGAGGTTATGATTGTTTTTATTATCATTATTGTTTTGCTTATTATAAGAAAATGGTTTTTTGTGTTGGGATTGTTTTGAGAAATATATTATCTTTAATTAATTAGGTTTCTCAATTATTGAAATAACTTTTTCACCATGAAAGAAGAGTTTCTCTTGTTTTTGTTTTGGAAAAAAGGTTTTCAACATTTTTTTGGTTGAAAATTTAGTCTTTTCTTGACTATTTGAATTTTTTTGTTTCCACGAAAAGGTTTTAAAAATAGTTTTTCCCTTCTATCCAAGCAAGTTTTGTACAAGTTTTATTTTTAGATGGCTGACTTGTACAATTTTTGTAACAAAGATTTTAAGGGTTAGAGAAGATTATTTTCTTTAAGTAGAAAATATAAATTTTTCCTTCTATTAAACAATCTTAAGTCTCATTATGGTTTTGCCGCACAAACCATTAGTATACAACACTGTAACATCTCGTACTTCAAAAAGCTAGATAGAGTTTTGTAGAAGTTACTTTTAGTTTTAGGTCAATTTCAAATGATCATAGCTTTCAACACATAAAGAGTTAGGTGATCCTGGAGGTATCAAATTGAAGGTCTTTGACACCTCTTTCCAACGTCATCAAGTTCGCTATATTCTGAGCTTGATTGAAAGAGTTATGCCCATTTGAGTGCAGCCTCTCTAGTTAAGGCATTTCATCTGTTTTAAAAAGGAGTATTTTGGTCTTTTCCTTACCACACAAGGACAAAAACATTTTCACATCCAAATAGGGGTCTAACCTAATTGAGATCACTTTTCATCATTCCTAACGCTTAGGGTTGAGAGAAGGGTTTCAGGAGGAGAAAAGAAAAGGGTTTCGAAAGTTTATTTGAGATTTGAGGATTTTCACCCAGCACAAGTGTTCTTCCAGTTATGTATGCTTTCATTGTTTTGAATTTGTTCATCCTCACGCCAATTATATGATTTCATTCATAAATTCGTTGCTGAAGTTGATTTATTGAGTTTCTTGAGAAGTTCTCGAGTTTTTATATCTTTCTTTAACAATGGAGCTTTTTGAGTTCTTGAGGTGAGGGACTTGCGAATAAGTGTTGTTGTTGATGGATTTTCGGTGGGATTTTGTTGCATTTAGGTTGTGTTTATTAATACAAATGAGTTGGGAGTAAATTATTCGATTCTAGATGAGTTAAGCATTCAATTGGAACAACATAATTCGTCAAAAATTGGGTAGAGGGGCGGGGCACTGGACCACCATCATGCCCAAACTACTGGTCAGTAGTATGGGGCCTGAAGAACTGCGCCACTCAGTGCACCCCACCAGGTATGTTACCTTTCCATCCTTCTTTTTGTGTCTCTTCCCTAGAATCGTACCTATGTTCTCTACTTGATATCCTCACTTAAAATCTTCATTTAATCCTTGAGTGATCCTACATATCCTAATTACATCTCTTAATTTATATTTCAAATTAAAGTAAAGTTAAGAGGAAAGTTTAAGAAGTACTTGTTCAGTCATTTTGAGAAGTCTTTTACGAATGTCTATAACATGATTTAAGACTTTGAGTATATGTGTATGAGAATGAGGAGAGTTGTCTTTCATGTTTCAAAATAAGTAAATGGGAACTAAGTATTCCCAAGTGTAATACTTTTACATTTAAAATGACAAAAACTTTGATTTCCAAATGAGTTATGAGAAGTCTTGAGCATTACCTCTTTTAAGAGGACCTTTTGAGTAATTATTGCAATTTGAGAAAGAGTTATATTTTTAAACATTTGAGCATGATTTATATATTATTGGGAGTAGTATTGAACACCGATATGGGGATGAGTTCAGACAACTCAACATCCTCATAAGCCATGTCTACCAACATGGAGAAAGGGTCATACTTTTTAGATAATTCCTTATTTCTTTAAGAATATCTTAGTGGATCAACATAGTTGAGGATTTCTATACCCCATCAAGGTATAGGGCCATTCTGGCGGTGTGGGCAAGAGGATGTATCATCACGTTGCTCATAGTGATGGTTGTTGGTTAGAGAATCTCACAAATAAGAGTAAATAGTTTACTATTGTATTTTTATACACATTGAGTTGATATTTGTTGTTTTAAATGATTTATATATTGCATTTTCTATTGTTGCTTTCACATTTGAGTTGAGATGAGGTGAGTATGTCTTCCCAGAATATCAATTCAGTTATCTATTAGTTTTGCCTTTCCCCCTTACATTCTCATACATTCAATGTACTAGTGTCATTCGTACTATATCATTTCATAATGCAATACATGTTTTTAGGGTCATCAACAAGCGCTCTATTGATACCATTTGCATTCAAATTAGCTTTGTTGAGCCTCCTTGCTTACCGGAGAGTTCCACATTTACATTTAAGTTGTGAGAAGATGTCGTGGGTCTTCTACTGACATTTATGATTGTATTTAGAGGCTTCGTAGATAATAGTAGTATGAGGAGACTTTCACTATTTTTGTTAATATTTTAAAAATCTTGAGATTATATTTATGTTTTCTTGAGTATTTCTAGATAATTATAGAGAATTTCATAACTGAGATATGTTGAGATTGATTATGCACTTTGAGGTTCCTATTTCATTTGAGTATGTCTTCCGCTGAGTAATGAGCTAGGCCAAAGGTTCTCTTGGGGACCAACAATGGTTCTCAAGTACCGGCCATGTCCAAGGTGTAGACTCGGGGAATGACAAACACTAGAGAAATTCCTTATTTGATTGTTATTTTATGTAACAAAGGAAATGTTCAATATGAGAAGTTTGTTGAATGAGAGTATTAAAATGTATTATTATATGCTTCATTTTATCCTCCATTGAATAAAATTAGGACTTATATATTCTTTCCTTATTATTTTATTTTGAATGTTGAGGTTATTGTTCTTTTCATAAGAGTAATTTGAAGAACAAGTAGTAGGGGTTAGAGAAACAACTTCAGAATGGATTAATTGTTTCATTTCACAACGAGTTCCGTTAATATTAACCTAAGTTATTTGTATAAAAAATATAGAGAAATACAAAAATTGATAAGTTACCTAAAAAACTAAATTCGGTAAGTGTCTTGTTAAGAAACCAAAGATGATCTGCTTTTGAATACATAAAGAACCTAAAATCGGTAAGTGCATAGTTAAGGGACCAAAGCTAATAAGTTTTTAAATAGTTAAGATACTTGAATAACCCAGTTGGTCATTTTTGGAAATTTTCATGAATTTATCATTTTGCCCCTCCTGATATCATCCCCGAGTTGTTCCTAATAGAGTTTTGAATGTTCGTTTCAAACTTTAAGTTTCAAGTGGAGAATTTGGTAAGTTTGAGTTTGAAAGGCTAAATTGATAAAAAGTGGGTTTTCATTGTCTTTTTGAGTTTGAAGTGTCATTATAAAATTCCATCGATTTCATCAATCCCGAAATGTGGAATCAGGTCAGTAAGAGTTGTTGGTTTAAGATTCAAAGTCTTTTTGAGGATTTGAGGTCCTTAATTGGGAAATTATGGAAATTTAGTTTTTGGGTTGTCTTTGGTTAGTATTTAGGTTTGGATGCTCGGATTAAAATTTCAATAGTTCTGTTGGATTCGGGAGATGATTTTAAGCCTTGGTGAGGTCTTGGTTAATTTTTGATAGCCATCGAGCTTGTTTTAGCCTTTTTAGGCATTATGTTGGCTTTTTTTTGTAATTTTCAAGGATGTTGGATCAAGGAGAGAGATCAGATTTAAGCTCCAAAGGTTCCATTGAGTCTGGAACATCGTGTATAGTCAATTTTCATATATGGTTTGTGTGTACGGGGTTCCAAATGAATCTTGAAGGTTCTTTCATTGATTTTTGTGTTGGTAGGTTTTATGGTACATGTTGTGTGCGAAGGCAAGAGGTTGATCGCTTTTGCGAAGCTCGATTTCTCTAGGAATAGGTTGCTTATGCAAAGGTCTATGTGGCCTGACCTTCGCGATCACGAAGGGCCTATTCGTTATCGCAACCTTCGGGGTTGTTGGGCTTCTCTTTTGCAACATCAAATAGGGTTTTGTTTTCTAAAATTTTAGGGTTTTAACCCCATTTTCCATTTTTGAGCTTGGTAAAACCTGGAGGCCATTTTGAAGAGATTTCTTGAGCTAAATCTTTTAGGTAAGCTTTTATGACCCTAAAACTTCTTTTCTTTGTGATTAGTCTTACTTATGTGCATTGATTATGCAACACTGTGGTGAGACATGTGATATATAGCCGATGGAAAATTGTTATGGCTAGTGATATAAAGTTGATGGAAAATTGTTCTTTCCTGTGATATAAAATCGATGGGAAATATTTTCGGCTAAATATATAAAACCAATCAGAAATGGATCCAGCTAGTGATATAAAGGTGATGGAAAATAGATCCAGCCAGTGATATTGTGCTAAAGGAACATGGTTCCATCAAGAGTTTGATTATCCTTATTTGATGCATTTTATACTGATGTTTAACCTACCTGTTACGTGTGATTAATCTACTTGACAATGAGATTGACTTACTTGATACATGTTGGTTGTTGAATTGCGACTATTCGACTGTGATTTTTGAGCTTTGTGAGTTATGTATTGTAGACCTATTAGGTTGAGCAGTTTGAGGAGGTTCAGTTGGGGATGAAAGAATTATTAGATTTCTAGCTAGTTTCCTTGTTATTAGGTTGCTTGATGGGTACCCTATTGTCGGTACTCACTCCTTTATTCTACACTTATGTAGGTTTTGAGCTTAGTACTGTGTTATTTCTCTTCCTCTCCCATTCTCGAGGCTTGTCAAAGACTGTTAGAATATAGCTAGTTGTCATCCTGGTGGGCCCTCTAGTTATTCTTTTTATGCTTTGTCTATTTGAGAAACAAAGACTTGAGTCTTGTACTTATATCTTAATTACTCACTTTATGAATTAGTGGCTTGTATACATGACAACCAGATTTAGGGGTGTTAATATAGAATGAATAAGTTTTCCACTTTTATCTTGTTCTTGCGTTATCCTTCAACTTTTCTTTCATTTTGTTGGATTAAGACTAACTTGTCTTGGTTGGAATAGATAAGTGCCATCACGTTCTATTGGGATGTGAAAAATGATATCAAAGCCCTAGGTTCATAGGTCTCAGGTGTGTACAAGACAAGTCTAAGTAGAGTTTCAAGGATCGGTACGATGAAGTTTGTAATTATCTTCAAGAAGATTTGAAGACTACTAGGAAATTTCCTTTTGTTCACTCTTTCTTATCGTGCGTTGTTACCTTTAGTAGTGTTGAGTTGTTATTTTGGCAGATGCCAATGACTAGAGCTTTTTTTCCTAGTGGTAGTGGGGAGGATGTTCATGAGATTGTTGCTAAGACCCATGTTAGGGGTAGAGCTAGGCCCCAGAGAGAAGCCATGCTCATGGAGTAGCACTAGTTAGAGGTTGTGCCCATGGAACGATGCTAGGTAGAGGTAGAACTACAGAGTTTTCTCCTTGGAGCGATGCTAGGTATATGTAGAACTAGAGAGGTAGAACTAGAGAGTTTGGTGAGGACCAAGTTCTTGTTGAGTTTACTGCTCCATTGTTCCATGATACTTTGTAAAGGATGCTGGGTGTGTTGGCGAACTTCTCTTAGGATGGTGCGATAAGTAGACCATTGGGTTCTTAGACGAGGGTAGGGGCACAAACCCCAGGTCAACACCATCAAGCTCTGGTTATCCTTGATTAGGTGACTCAGCCACCAGAGATTCCTGCACAGATTTCTTTTGAGGTTATTTTGACAACGAGTTCTCAGCAGTGTTATGAGAGTTTTATTATGATGAAACAACCCCTGTTTAAGGGTGGTAAGAGCAAGGGTGCGCATGAGTTCTTGAATTTCTTTAAGGAGATTCTTGAGGCAGTGGGTATGGTGGATGCTCATTGTGTTCATTTTTTTGCACTTCATCTTCATGGACGTGCCAAAGAATGTTGGAGGACTTTTTTCAGGTCTAGACTAGTGGTATATCCTATGGCATAGTGAATATGTTCTCTAGTGCTTTCCAAGACTATTTCATTCCTTAGAGAATCAGAGAGGAGAGTCGACTGAGGTTTAAGGATTTGAGATAGGGAAGTTTTTTTGTGACTAAGTATGAGGTCTATTTTTGTGAGCTTTCAATGCATGCTATTTCAATTGTTTCATATGAGGTGGAGAGAGTTCATAGGTTTGTCTGAGGGTTGATTTTCTTCATCAGATATTATGTGTTTAGAGTAGCAAGAGAGTGAGCTTCCTTCCTGCCAATTTTTAGTACCACCAAGGAGGCAAAGTTGATTGTTTTACAGGTGTTTGGGGAACCCAAGAGTGCCCCTTCGTCTGGTCAATTTTCTGGTGCCTCATCTAGAGACAAATTTTTGCATAGAGGTAGTCCTTTTAGTGTCATATGCTTGTTAACACATCTATGTAAGCAACTGAGAGTGGGAAGTAAGCTAGAGGATCTTATGCTTCTGGTTAAGGTGGCGATCGTGGCCCGTCTTATTCACAACAACAATTATCCATGCTGATGTATTGTTATACTTATAGTGATCCAAGTCATTTTATATGAAAATGTCCTCTATAGACTCACTCAAGACCCCAACATTCTTATTCAGTTGCTCCCTCTGGAGATTCAACTTATCCAGCCATGGGTAGAGGCAAGGTCAACCCACTAAATGCAACAAAACTTCTAGTAGGGGTGCTAAAACTCCATAAAGTGGATTTCAGGGTTCTACTTAGGTTGTAGATGGTCGAGAGGGTAAGCGTTATGCTTTTCCAGGAAACCTTAAGGTCGGGAATTTTGGTGCAGTGATTATAGGTATCATCCTGTTTTCCATTGACCTACATCTGTATCGTTTGATCATGGGTCTAGTCTCTCATATGTGTTTTCCTATTTTTTTCTAGGTTTGATATGATGTCTTATTGCATGCGTGTGCCTATTCATATTTCCACACAAGTGGGTGAGTCCTTAGTGGCGGATTGAGTGTATTAATCCTTTCTTGTTCCTTTGGCCAGGTATGATACTTAGGTAGACTTAATCATTTTAGGGATGGTATACTTTGGTATTATTTTTGGTGTTGATTGCCTCTCCCCACATCATTCTATTCTTGTGTTTTATGCTAGGTCAATTACTTTAGCTATGCCGGGTATCTTTTTGTAATTGGCTTTCATTGAGGATACTAGTGTGAGCCGCCTCTTATGGATTATGTGGCCGTAGTTTGAGAATTTTCTGATGTGTTTCCTATTGACCCTCAAGGTGTTTCCATAGACAAAGATATTGATTTTTCTATTCACTTGGAGTCGAGCACGAAGTCTATTTCCATTCCTGAATATCAAATGGCTCTAGGTGAGTTGAAGGAATTGGAGGATAAGTTGCAGGATATGTTGAGCAAAGGGTTCATTCGCCCTAGTGTTTCTCCATGGGGTGCTTTTGTGTTGTTTTTGAGGAAAAAGGATGGAACCATGAGAATGTGTATGAATATTAACACTTGAACAAAGTGAAAGTGAAGAACAAGTATCCTATTACTTGTATTGATGATACATTTGATCAACTTCAGGGTAGATTTCTGGTCTATAAGATTGATTTGAGGTCCGACTATCATCAACTGAAGATTAGAGCATTAGATATACCTAAGAAAACTTTTATGAACCATTATGGACACAATTAGTTTCTTGTGATATCTTTGTTTTTTTTACTAATGCCCTTGCAACGTTTATGGAGTTAATGAATGGGGTGTTCCTACCTTCTGTAGATTCGTTTGTGATAGTGTTCATTGATGACATCTTGATGTACTCCAAGGCAGAGGAAGATCATGATTGACATTTAGGGATTGTACTCCAAAAATTGAGGGAAGAAAAGATTTATGCCAATTACAGAAAATTTGTGCATAGCTTCTCAACTATTGTATCATCTTTGACGGTTTGAATCAAAAGTGTGTAAGATTCAGTGGTCTGATGAGTGTGAGGAGCGCCTTGAACAACTCAAGACCTTGTTGAATTCAACTCTTTCTTTGACTTTACCTGAGGAAGGCATATATATTATTTTTTATTATGATGCTTCTGGAGTTGGATTAGGTTGTGTTATAATGAAGAATGGTAAGGTATGCTTTTAGACAGCTGAAGACCAATATAAGAACTACCCAACTCATGATTTAGAATTGGCACTCGTGGTGTTTTGTCTTATCCTATGGTGACATTATCTATATAGAGTTGATTGTGAAGTCTTCACGGATCATCAGAGTCTTCAGTACATATTCAGTCAGAGGTATTTGAACATGAGGCAACGCAAATGTATTGAACTACTAAAGGACTAGGACATAACCATATTGTATCATCTAGGGAATGCCAATATGGTGGACGATTGTTTGAGTAGGAAGACTTCTAGCATGGAGAGTCTTACTGCTAATAGTGTGGAGGAGGACCATTGGCTAGAGATATTTAGAGGTTAGCTAACAGTCTTGTCAGGTTGCAAATTTTTTAGGAGATGGGTGATTTGATTGATTTTATAGAGGCCCATTCTTCCTTAGTTGAGCAGGTCCGTGAGCGCCAGTTTGATGACGAGAAGTTTTGTCTTATTCGAGACATGGTGATGAATGGGAAGCCAATAAGGTTATCCTTGATTCTGATTGTGTCTTGAGGATTTGGGGCAAGATTTATGTGCCCAAAATGGGAGAGCAGACTAGATTGATTCTCGATAAGGCCCATTATTCTCGACATTCCATCCACTTGGGTTTGACAAAGATGTATCATAATCTAAGCCAACACTATTGGAGATCTGGGATGAAGAGAGATATTGCAGATTTTGTTTCGAGGTGTTTGACTTGCCAACAGGTCAAGTGTGAGCACCAGTGACCAAGAGTTATATCTCATAGGATGCCTATTCCTACTTGGAAGTGACTTTGTTGTGGGACTAATGATCACATGGGTGGCTATGACTCCATTTGGGTGGTTGTTGACAGGCTGACCAGGTCTGCCCATTTCATCATGGCTCGAGTGAAGTATACAACAGAGAAGTTTTTCGAGCTTTATATCAGTCAATTGTGTGACTACATGGAGTCTCGATTTCTATTGTCTCTAATCGAGGTTCTTTTTCAATACTTCCCATTTCTGGAAAGCATTACAAAATAGCTTGGATACCCAGTTAGATATGAGTGTTAGGCATCCTTCAAAAGGTGCAACATCGTGGTGACTCACAAAATAATCAATTTTAAAAAAAAAAGAATTTTAAGGGAAAAGGGAGTCACCACCTATTTTGGGAAAACTAGGAAACCAACTAATTAATTAAAATATTTCTATGAAACCAATAGATTCTAGGTAGAGGTTCTAAGTTATTCTGAAGAAAGATATGGGTCATCCTTCGAAATACACAACTGTTGGTCCCGACTAATTCACTTTTTTCAAAATGGGGAGGATATAAAAACAATACACCAGTATAATAAAATGTGATATGCACAAATAATAAAACAAACAAATAATATAAGAGAAATCCTAATGTTTGCCTAACGCAAATAATCTACATAATAATGAATAAAAAATATAATTCGAATTCCATACAAAAAGCTTCAATGGGAAGCACCTTCAAGTACCTGTAAAGACACTGAGTAAAATTGTCAGTAATAAATAAATATGAATAAAAATGAATGAATCAAATAATAACTTAAATATAAAAAAATTTCTTATGAACATGGGAGGCCTTAGAAAAAGACCGTAATTTCTTCATTGGTCAATTTTAACATATAAAGAATATGAACCTAAACTAATTTTTTTTCTTTTTAATTGGGAGACCTCAAAATTCGACAAAGAGATTTTGTCATCAGCCAATTTAACTTGGTACCTATTTAATATTATTTGGAAAATACAATCCAAAACAAAAGCAACTTAACAGTGGCCAATATGGTGATATAGCTTAACAAAATGATGGTGAACAAATTAATCAAATCTTAACACTCCACAATCTCATCCAAAATAAAACAAATAGAATAAAAAAAATATTAGAGCAGTAACAATATTTAAATAAGACTAATAACAAATCAATCTGAAGAGTGACATTATTGAAAAAATAAATAAAAATGAAGCTCAAAATACAACATGAATCGGTTAAATCATCCATAAAATTAAAGAAACATAATTCATAAGCACAAATCTTAAGGTAACCAGGTCATAAAAGAGACCAAAGAAATAGGATAAAAAGTAATTATAAATGAATAGCAGATGCGATAAAAATTATAATAAACCATAGTGAGCCACATAAATCCACCAAATGATATAAACAATAATGAACTGTTATCAAAAAACAAAAATAACCACTCAAATGTAACCCAAAACATGACAACAAACCAACAAAAATGCACCAAATGAAATAAACAATAATAAGCTGTTATCAAGAAAGAAAAATAATCACTCAAATATAAGCCAAAACAACATGACAAGAAACAAACAAAGATTGATAATTGAAGAACAAAATCTGGTGTCAACAATGAGTACAACTTTTCACCATTCGACAAATGGTCAGTCTGAGTGGCTGATTCACGTGTTAGAGGACATACTCTGAGCTTATGGATTGATTTTGGTGCTAGATGGGATTTTTATTTTCCCTAAGCAGAGTTTTCCTACAACAACAACATCACTCTAGTATTAAGATGGACCAATTTGAAGTGGTGTATGAGAGGCAGTGTAGATCTCCGATCGGATGGTTTGAATCGACTTAGATAGATTCTTTAGATACAGACTTGGTTAAAGATTCTATGAAGCAGGTCTGTATGATCCTAGGTAGAGTGTTGACACCCCTGAGTTGAGAGTTTGACCCTTTAAGATTATGTAGTTAAGAGAGTTCGAGCTTTAGTGTTCATGGAGGGGGTCATGTATGGCTTCAAGTGTCACCCATGAAGGGTGTGATGAGGTTGGAAAGAAGGGAAAGCTTAGTCCTAGATTTATTGGACCCTTTGAGATTTTGAGTCGTATGGGTGAGGTGGCCTATAAGTTTGCCTTGCCAACTTGCTTGTCCTCTGTGCATCATGTGTTTCATGTCTCCAAGCTTCAGAAGTCCGTGTCAGATTAGTCCCATGTACTTTCTCTTGATTCAGTTGAATTAGGTCTAGATTTATCTTTTTAATAGGAGTCTATAGCCATTTTGGATTTTGATAATGCTCAAATAATCCTCAAAACCAATTAAAATAGTGAGCGATTGTTGTTAGTAAAAACCCCAACAAAGAGTTTGGGTTGAATCCCACAGGAAATTGTTTTTCATAGAGGACTCCTTATCAAGAAATATGGATTTTAAATCAGATTATTTGTAATAGTAATAACAATTGGGTGGATGGAACCACCAATTTAATAGAAATCTTTGGTTATCAATGATCGAAATCAAGCTAGAAATTAAACGAAATCAAGAGTTAATAAGCAATCTAGGAGTGCGGGGAATGCAAGTCAATCTAATATAGGGGTAATTGTGCTTCTCTATAGTGATGCACATTCATAAATAGACTAAGTAATCTTCATTGACGGTAATCATCTTTCGATCTCAAAACATCCATAAATGGAATATCCTTTCGGTCTCATCTATATGTCAGTACAAAACAACCCAATACCTTACTCTTTCCTCTCTTTGAAGAATATGATAACTAGCTTCTGACCCATAATCTCTCTTTCGAGCAAGCTACATACAACAAACCTTACTTACTAGTATTAAACTAATTACCCACTCTAATTAATCTCTTTCGAGCATCAACCAGAGATCGGAAGTAGGAATTAAGTTTTCAACCTTAATCCATTATTTGACCCCATGGTAATTAGACCAAATTCATGTATCAATAGCATATTGACAAAGCATAGGACAATACCCACTACATTAAATCAATACCCAACCCCATTAGAGCATTCCTAGATCTTGAGATTTTAGCCAATCATCACAAGAAGTAAAGAAATCCTACCTTTCATGAAATCAGTCATGGGTAACATGAAATCAAGCAATAAAGAGAAAACCCACTTTGGATTCAACTTCAAATTGTAAAATTCAAGTAAATAGTTGTAAAACCCCAAAACCTGGAGAAGTTTTCTTCAAAGGTAAAGTGTTCTCTGTACTACTCGCTAAAATTTTAGACTCTAACAATTTCTCAAACTATTTCAAACTTTGCTACAATTCTATTTGTTGGGCTATGTATACTCTACCAATATTTTCCCAAAAATCCAAATAATGACTGATTCGGCGACATTAGTCGGGCTCGCTTAACTTTCTCTATGCTCCCATTGTGATGCACTAGGCTTCATGTGTTTGAACCTTAGTTGGTGAAGTCCATTTAGTCAACCTTTCACATTTGGTGACTTGCCGAATATTACCCTAGTCTATCGTTCAAGCTTTAAATCTTTGTTTTGCACAATGTAAATTTAGGCGATGACTGTCCAATCTGCCCATCTTACTAGGCGCATCGCCTTTTCTACCAGAGTTCACCGACCTTCCTTGGTATCAACAAGTGCCTTGCACTGCCAGGTTAGGCCGAGGTTGTGCTCAGTGGGTGATTCACCCTTCATTCTATGAGATCAACAATGTTCATTTTGCAGTTCTTTTGCACGTTTTGCTCTTCATCCAAACATCAGCTCTTTCCTTTTACAATTACCTTCATAATTGAAAATCATTACTATTCTATTAAAAAGGAAAATAATTAGCCATTGAGGATAGTACTTATTGAGCTAAGTGGACCTTGAATGAGAGCAAATATACTACTCATCAACACCCCCAACTTAAAATTTTGCTTCTCCTCATGTAAATCAAGAACACAATAAGCTAGATAAGGGTGTGTACAATAGTACTCAATAAGAGCTAGCATACAACCATCATCAAAGGATTACTCTCAATAGTATGTTACCCTAAATCATGATCAAAAATCTTCAAATGATGATGAGCTAGTCTCACCAAATGTTTAAGCTCACTTTTGCTTCTTTTATAATGCAAGAATATGTTTCAACTAATGCATTCAAGTGCCCTCAAATCAAGAATGACTCTATGCTCTCATAAAGCAATTTCAACAAAGGTGTAAGAAATCAATGCAACTCTCACTTTCTAGAAATAGAAATACATGCAAGCTTTGTCCTAAATGTTTGCCCATAATTTCCAATCATTACACAACCTAGTGCATGCAAGATCTTAAGGGTCTTTTATGTTTATAATGGAGCTGAGGGTTAAGGCATGGTAAATTTGGATCAGTGACTTTACCTTTTCAAAGTATTGTAGCAATTATCATAACCTCTTCTCAAGTTTTTTTTTCTTCCTTTCAAATGAACTCAACCCTTAACATGAAACTATTTTTATTCGGAATCCCCAATATTTCATGCGATCCTCATTTTCATTTTCACTTTTCTCTCATTCTTTTCCACTTTTTTTTTTTTTGTAAGGGGGGTTCCTTCTTTTTGGTAATACTTTAAAGAATTAGCCTTATTTCATATTTCTTTGCCTTTTACTTACGTTTTAGTCATCCATCCTTTCCACACCCCAACTTAGGCTTTTGGCTTAAGTTGTCTATTCAAACATCACAATGCTTCAAAAAGGATTTTGGGTGAGAAGGTAAGGACAATTTTGTTCAAGAGGCTTTCTTTTGGTTGACAACAAAAAGATTAGGGTCAAATTGTGTCAAAATGGTTTCACACCCTCACAAGGTAGTCACAAATAATTTAGGAACAATTTGGTTCCCTCATTAAATTTTTGTGGAAGATCATGTCTCACATTCACCAAGATTCATAGAATTGGACTAATAAGGCAAATTCTAGGACTTCACATGCATGATTTCTAGTAAAAACTCATCATACATGGAACTTTGAAATACAGCTCATTTAGTACATCCCAAAAAGATCTAAAGCATATGTGCGATGTTCATTGCACGCCTCACATTGAAACACAACTAGTCAATAGAAGATTCAAAGGGATCATTCAAAAGTGTAACCACATCAACTTCATTCCTGCAACACCAACACTACACATCATTCTCATCATGAGTACTATTTAAGACGTCGATTCTCAAATTATATCAATGAAAACCTCAAGCATTTCATGATTTTTAAATTCATAGGGGTTGTATTAATCAAAAGAGAATGAAAGTTCAACCAAATAGATTCTCAAATTATATCAATGAAAACCTCAAGCATTTCATGATTTTAAAATTCATGGGGGGTTACATTAATCAAGAGAGAACAAAAATTGAAGTAAAGACACACTTTACCAAAATAAAAACAATCTAATACAAACAAAACATTAACTACGAAAGTTCAAAAGAAAAAATAACAAAATACACACAAAAGGGGAATATTGGCACATAGACCCTCACCCCACCAAAAATGAGAAGCATTATACTCAATATTAAATAAATTAAATATAGGGAGGTTGAGCTATAGGATCACCACAAAGTTAGCCCACCACGAAGACAACCCACCACTGAAACTTTCTTTGCTCTCGCTCAACTCTCTCCCACCTATCTTCTTCCCACTATAGTCAAAGATCTTTCACTCCACCATAGCAGTAACCTCACTAGCCTTCTTGGTCAGTTAGTCTAACCACAGGGATCCCTTCCTGCTTATCAACCCACCGTAAATGATTATTAACAAAACTAGAATATGAATGAGATTAAAAAGGCCATTAGTAGGCGATAAGCTCACATCCGGCTCCATAGAAGTAAAGATGAGAGTCATCTTATCTTTACTACTTCCTAGAAGATAGAACTCTTAACGATACTTTGAATAGCAATCTTTGGTACCCCATTCAATACACTTGCCCGAAAAACTTAAAGAGTGACCAAGCAAAGACCTTAGACGGAGAGAGTGTCCAACCAATCATGACAAGAAGCCCTACACTAAGAAAGTCGTAGTCGTAGATTATTTTTATCCTTTGATAGAGTTATCTCTTATGGAGAAACCTCAAGTGGGGCATCAATGCCTTGAAATAAAATAATGGGATGCGGCAAAGAAGGCTCGGCTTAGGAATTAGTTCCTGTCTCTACAATGGGATGTGTGGTGGTATCTTGAGTTAATTCACTAGACCTGACCCTTGTAGTCTCTCAAAGAGACCTCTCCAAGGTAGCCTAATGGATGGCCTTCTAGCTCTCCTGTATCTTTGACAGGGGCTCAATTATCCCTTGCTCCTTCTCTTTCAAGACCTCTTCATTAGTCTCCTCAGTCAATTTCTCATCCTCAGCATCAACATCAAATGATACGTCAAACACAGAAGAGGAAGGTGAATCACTAGGCATCTCGGGTGTAGAAACAACGATATCTAAAATGGGAACATTACCCTAAAGTGTCGATATGTTCGTTATCTAGACCACCTTAGCCCTTAACGTGGCAACCTCAACTTTAACAGTGTCCAAAGCACTAGAATTACCCTCAAATTTCTCCAATGCTGCTATCCTCGCAATCAAACCATCTGATCTCAAAGTTTGGCCCTCAATTGTCTTCTCACTCTTTAACACCTGCTCAATAAGAAGAGGCATAACATTCTGGATAGCCTGGTTAATGGGCCGGGGCAATTGCTTCTTAACCCGAGTAGCTCTAACATCTCTTTATCAGGCAAGAATTCCCATCATGTATATAAGGGTCTGGGTCAAAAGAGGATTAACAATAGGACAAAAGGGGAGGCCTTACACCTGTAGCAGTCACAGAAGTAGACGATTTGGATCCAGTATTAGAATTAGAAAAGCCAGCAACAAATAAAGGAGAAGGAATACCTGCATACTCCATAAAAGGAGCAGGTGTGCTTGACTCAGGTGTTAATGTTGTAGGGTCAACCACTTGAGTGGAGCCTGGAGGTTGTGGCTTTCTCTGAGCCACGTCATTTGTCAAACACTCCCCCTTGATCTTCCAGATATCACTGAATGAGGCTGGTGTGAGTCCCACATCTTTAATAGATCTAAAAAGGACTCCTTCTTATCTCACAAAATTGTGTGATCAAAATTGGAAGTGGGAGTGATGTCTACTCCTGTCTCACCCTAATTAGTATATGTACAGCAACAGTGGTATCGACATGTATGTGCTCTTGATCTATGATGGTGACCACCAATACCGCCTTTCAATTATAATGCTCAAATAAGACTTTAAAACCAATTTAAAAGGTGAATGATCATAGTCAGTAAAAATCCAACAAATAGTCAATGTCGAATCTCACAAGGAGTGGTGTATCGTGGAGAGTTCTTTATCTAGAGATTTGGACTTTAAATCAGCTTATTTGGAGTAGTATGTATAATTGGGTGGATGGTACCACAAACTTAATGTAAAGTTTTGTTGTCATTGTAATTAAACAAAGAAACAAATGAAATCAAGAGTTAACTAGCAATCTGAGGGTGTGGGGATTAGAAATCAATGTCATATAGGAATAATGTGTTGCTCTATCACGATGTGCATACCTGAATTGTCTAAGTCATCTTCAGTGATGCTAATCATCTTTCAATCTCATAACGTCTATGTTTAGAATCTCCTTTTGGTCTTATCTTATGACAATACTCAACAACCCAATACCTTAATTTATTCCCTCTTTCAAGAATAGGGAAAATATATCTAACCCATAACGTCTCATTCGAGAAAGTTAAGGACATCAAACCTAAAGTGCTAGTATTGAACTAAGGACCCACTTCAATTAATCTCTTTCAAGCATTAACCGGAGATCAAAAATAGGAATTAAGTTTGAAACCTTAAGTTAAACCCATGATAATTAGATCAAATTCATGCATAAACAACAAAAAACAGAGCAAAACACAATACCCACTACATTAAATTGACACCTAACCCTGTTACAACACCCCTAGTTCATGGGGTTTTATTCACCCATCATAAAAGTAAAGAGATTATACATTCCAAGAAAGCATCCATGTGTAACTTGAAATCAAGCAATTAAGAGTACACCTACCTTGGATTTCACTTCAATTTATCGAATTCATGATTCAAATTGTAAAACATCAAGAAGGCTAGAAAAACTGTTCTAAAAAGTAAAGTGTTTTTTCACAAAACATTCTTCTCAATTATGTTGTTCAACTCTCTAATCAAACTTTTCTAAAACTCTATCTTTAGGTCTATTTATATTTTTCCCAAAATTTGTCCAAAAATTCACTTCATAACAAAATCAACCACATTAATGGAGCTCACTTAATTCACATGGTGAATTACCCTTCGTCTTTCAACTCACATTTCTTATGCTCTAAGGATCAGGTGTTTGAACCTTAGTTGGTGAACTAGATTGAGTCCTCCTTTCATGTTCAATGCATTATCGAGTACCACCTTAGTTCATCGTTTGAGCATTAAATTTTTTACCTTGCACAATGTCACTTTTGGTGATGTGCTTCAGATTCTTCTTTCTCATTCAACATATCACTTTTTTTATTGGAGTTCACCAACCTACTTTGGTAAATGAAAGTGCTATGCGGTGTCAGATTGGGCAAAGTCTAGCTCAGTCGGCAATTTGCCATTTATGCTAGGTGATCAAAAATATTCATTTTGCACTTCTTTTGCATTTTTGGCCATTCTTTCAAACTTTAGTTCATGCCTTGTCCAATTGCCTTCATAGCTGAAAATCATTAATATTTGATTAGAAAAGGACAAAGTTAGGCGTTGAGGACACAAATTGTTGTCCTAAATAGACCTTAAATGAGTGCAATTATCAACTCATCAACATCCCTAACTTAAATTATTTCTTGTCCTCAATTAAATGAAGAACGCAATAAGCTCATTAAGGGTGCCTACAACAATACTCAAAGAGAGTTAACATGAAAGAGCCATGGAAAGACTACTCTCAATAGTATGTAACCCTAAATCATGATCAAAAAGCTTCTATTGATGACTAGCTAGTCTTAACAGAAGCTAAAGCTTACTTTAGCTCCTTCTCTAATGCAAGAAAATGTTTCAACAAATGAATTCAAGTGCCCTCACATCAAGAACGATTCCATTTTCTCACAGTGGAAATCAACAAAAGTAATAGGAATCAATGCAACTCTCACTCTCTCGACAGAGAAGTACATGCATACTTTGTCCCATATGTTTGCCCATATTTTCAAATCATTACACAACCTAGTTCATGCAAGATCTCAAGGGTCTTTTAGTCTTGTAATGGGGCCGAGGGTTAAGGCTTGAACAATTTGGATTAGTGACCTTTCCTTTTCAAAGCACTGTTGAATCATCATCACCTCTTCTCAAGTTATTTTTCTTCCTTTTCATTTGAAAAAACAAATCTAGACTTTTCACTCAAATTATTTAGAACTCCTCTTTATTTCATTCCCTTCTATTGTTTATTTTCATTATCCATCAAATTGATGACAACTACGTACACATTTTTTATAAGAAGGGGTTCCTTCTTTTTATAAAACTTTAAGATTTTGGTTCTCATTTCTTGTTTCTTCGCCATTTACTTGGCTCTCGTTCATCCTTCCTATCCACACCTTCCGCTTATGTTTTTGGCCTAAGTGTCTTTACAAACATCACAATGC
Organism: Solanum bulbocastanum; assembly: GCA_037074985.1. NCBI lineage: Eukaryota > Viridiplantae > Streptophyta > Magnoliopsida > Solanales > Solanaceae > Solanum > Solanum bulbocastanum. The sequence continues at coordinate 22,048,167 of CM073604.1, read as the reverse complement.
TTCAAAAAAGATTTTATATGAGAAGGTAGGGATAATTTGGTTCAAGAGACTTCTTTTGGGGTGTGAACAAATAGGTTAGGCTCAATTGGTGCCAACATGTATTCACTCCCTTACAAGGTAGTTGCATTAGGTTTTATAGAAAATTTGTCTCCCTCATTGAATTTTCACCCAAGATCATGTCCTGCATTCATAAAGATTCACACAATTGGACTCCACATGCACATTTTAAAGTAAACCTCAACACACATGGAACTTCGAAATAGACTCATCTAGCACATCCTGAAAAGATCAAAAGTGTACGTGCGATGCTCATGGCATGGCTCACGTCCAAATGCAATTAGTCAACAAAAGATTCAAATGGATCATTAAAAAGTGTAACCATATCAATTTCATTCTCGCAATACTAACACTAAACATCATGCTCATCATGAGTAATATTTAACACATCTATATTGAACTAAATTGATTCTCAAATTATATCAATGAAAACCTTAAGCATTTCAAGTTATTTGAAAACTCATGGGTTTTATTTATCAAGAAAGAACGAACTATGAAGTAGAAAGACATACTTTCCCAAAAGAGAAGCACTCTAATATAACAAAATATTACCTACAAAAGTTCAAAATACGAAATAAACAAACTGTAAGCAAAAGGGGAATATTGGCACGAAGGCCCATACCCAACCATAAATAAAAAGTAGTGTCCTCAATGCTAAGTAAAAGAAATGCTAGGAGGTTAAGATATAGATTCCCCCTAACAGACTACACATGTAGCACTCTCATCTGGAGTCTCTGGTAGAGAAACCTCAAGCGGGGCCTATGCCCGACAATAGGAACATAAGAGGAGGCAAAAAAGTATCGGCTTGGGCATAAGTGTTCGGCTCTGTAGTGGGAAGTGTGGGGAATTATGAAGTGACTCTAAGAGATTGAGAAAATGAAGTCTCTTGGAGAGACCTCTCAAAGGTAGCTTAAATAATGACCTCTTCAGTCTTGTGCACCTCCGTCAGGGTCTTAGCAATCTCATGGTCATTCTCCCTCAACCCCTCATCATTAATATCCTAAGCTAGCTCCTTATCCTCAATATCATAATCTATGGCAAGTTCAGGTACATCAGAGGAATAGCATAAAGCATCTCAAGGATAACATAATCTGAAAGGGTAACATCACCCTAAAGTGTTGATAGGTCAATGGACTGAATCTGGACCACCTTAACCCTAAGGATATCAGAAGTACTGGAACTACCCACAGTCATTTCCAGAACTGATTTCCTCAGAGTTAAATCCTGTAGTCTCAAAGTGTGGCCCTTACTAATCTTCTCACACGTGACCACCTGCTTAGTCAGATGACCCAAGGCATTTTGGATCACCCAGTCAAAGAGTTTGGGCAAGTTTTTCTTAACTTGGAAAGCTCTAACATCCGCTGACTGGGCAAGACTGCACAGATGGTATAACAGTTCCTGGATGAAGGTAGGATGGGCAACAGGAGAAGGGGGAGGCCTCGCACTAGCAGGGAATTAGAAAGATCAACAAAAGATGAAGGAATATGAATACCTACCTACTCAACAGAAGGAGGTAGTGTGCTAGTCAAAGGAGTCAATGTGGCCGATAGTCCAATAGAGTGGATTCTAGTTGTGGCGGCTGTATTCGAGCCATATCATGTCTCTAAAACTCAGCCTCAATCATCTGAACCTCACTAAAGGAGACTAGCGTGATCTTGACATTGGTTTTTTCTCTCAAGGGGACTCTAGCTTTCTTTCATAGTTAGGTAATGAGCAGTAGGAAGGAAAAAGAGGTTTTCTCTTGAGTAGCTTGCAGTAATATTTCTTCCACAATTATCTCTCCCGCATAAATCTTCCTTCTCTCAATAATGGAACCCAGTAACATGGCCTTCAGATGACTGAGTATAGATTCATTTTTGGATGACATCACATTGTTACTAATAAAACCAAACCAGTACCTCACCACTATGCTTAGGTCCTTATTTTCAATTTTGGCACCTTCAGCCAATCAAGATGGTGAAGACTCACCAAATATTAGAGAGGCAAGCCACTTTTTTAACTAATCCAAAGGTATGGACATCCAGGTTTTTTATTCGTCTGTCAAATTGTCTAGGGTGCCCGCTATTTCATTAATCGCAATGCTATGATACTGCACCATCTTTCCTCAAACTTCTATTTTGATATACTATCTTCCGTAGAGTCACTTTCCTATTATTTCAAAATGCTTAAGTATAGGCATCATAGAACTCACGTACCCACTTGGGTATGCATAAGTACTTGACTCTTGTGAATTGTTCTAACATGTAGAATTTTATCGTGCTCCATCTTGCGTGGCACTCACTCATAACCTCATCAGTAGAAAGTCGGTGCTCCTCCAAAATAGTGTATTCCCCATATGCCCTGAGCCTATTCAAAGCCCTTGGAGCTATAATTAGGAGAACACGTGAAGTAGGGTTGGGATCTTGTTCTTGGACACAAACTTCTACTGGATATTCACATGCTTCTTTGCAATAAGCTTACACTCGTTCTTACCCCTATTTTTAGATGTCTTACAACTTGGAGCCTCAAAGGCTCATTGATTGAGAGGCATTTTTTTGGGGGGGGGGGGGGGGGGGGAGGAAGAGACTCCTTATCTTATTCAGTATCGGATTGGACCCCATTCTTACCCTTTGTTCTCTTCATTTCCTGCAATGTATACATTAAAACACAATATTTGTAAAGGTTAGTTTAAATCAAAAGCACTTTGAATCAAGCTTGAAAATAGTCCCGAGGCTCGCCTAATGGAAAGGAGTAACGCCCAACCGGATTGGTGAGCTACGGTGAGCTCGACTACTTAGAAAGTAGCAGAAATACAAGGTATCAATCACACAAGGTGGAGTCAATGCCAACTTGGTGATTCACCAAGCTGGTTTTGGTGGGCTAAGAAAAGTCTGCCAAAACTGCTATCGCAAAAGGGAAAGACACATATATTAAAGGTAATATCCTCTCCCATTCGACGATTCGCCAAATGAGTTTGGCAGACTATGATAAGCCCTCCTAATGGGACAGTACCCAAGGCCATGCATAAGATTAAGAAGGTGAGATGGGTCTTACTAGCGATTCTCCAATCTTCCTTGGTTACGAATTTTCAGCCCAATGCCTATATTGTGAAAACAAATCAAACATGCACAACAAATGCGAGTTTCCCCTAACATTTACAATCCACCTAGATGCTTTTTACCCATGGGTACTCTAATTTCCCCTATTCATCACTAAATGTTGCCCTACTAGATGATTTTCCCTTAAGAAAGTAGTCACCCCTGTCTATCATTGGCCAAAACCATACAATTGGTCAACACTGAGCTACTTAGACTTTATTCACATTTAATTAAGCACAGACCAAACAAGCACACTGGTTCAATTTAGCATTCTAACCAACACAATCACGATTAACAATAATTTATATGTTCATTCACAATTAAAATCATATGGGTATAATTCAAAATCAATAATATAATGATACCCAACTAAATCAAGAACTTAATCGCTATAACAGGGCTCAAGAACATACTGATAATGCTCAACTACACTTTTTCCGATTCAAAGTGTAGGCAGTCACTAACATGTATAAACCAAATGATGTGTTGGGGTCAATCCCATAAGGAGTGATACGGTATAGAATTCAAGTAAGAAAGAAAGAATTGTTCTAATATTTTTTATAAGAAAAAGGCTACGCAAAATAAAATAAATCAAGAGTTTCAATTATCAATATCAAAAGGGAGGATTTAGTAACCAATTGCTAACAAAAACAGTTAACACACAATTCAAACGATTAGAGAGAGGACCTTAGGAGTGTGATCAATCGAATACTAATTTTGCTTAATGGATAATTATTAATTGCTTTAAGTTGTTGAATCTCAATGGGTAGGATAGGTTGTAACTACGATAGCCATTTCTTAATTAACAATCATGTTTCAAGCAAGTTCTTCCAAATCTTGACAAGCATAACAATACCAAGCTACCCAATTCCTTGGTTAAACCCACTATCTCAAGCTGGATTGTAAAGACGTAAATCAATACAACTCTCAACCATTCATTCTACTCTAAGCATCTTTCTCAAGCAATCGTACAGAGCTAAGCTAGAATCGAATTTGCAACTTTAGTTCATTAATGAAAACTTGAATAAACAATTGAACCCATTTTAGAACAACATTAAATTCAATAATTAACAATAACTGTAAGCTAATTTATGTATTCGATTACATAATAACACCCCTAAGGGAATGGATTTTACCCAAACATAGGAGAAACAAAGAAACCGTTACCAAAAAAATTCAATATCTGAATTGTTAACAATCTGAAATGCTCAATCCAAAAATTAAGACTAGAATCGTAAGATCTAAAATCCAAAACAAGGTAATATACTCTATGTCAACTCCTTTTCTCTTTTCAAAAAATGAATTAACACATTTTCAGAAACTTTCTAAAATCTTATCACGAAGTCCAATTAGAGACATTAGTCGGGATTGCTAAACGAATCAACGATTCATCAAAATGCACATCTTCTCGCGTTTTAGCTTGACTCTTACGTCCAATTGTTCTGCAGTGTTTGGCGAGCTGGGTTGCTATCGCCATTCTATTCGATGCATTGTCAAACTGTATTTTCACTCACCGAGTTGGCTTGATTCATGGGTCACTTCTCTAGAAGGTTTGGCAAGCTGGAGGCTCACTTGGAGAGTCACTGAGTGGCTTTTGCAAGCTCCTGCTTCTCTTTTCTTCAGCTCTTCCAACTCTTTCACTCTTTTTTGCATCGTAATGTCTTTGCTTTGTTCTCAAGCCTTCATTGCTGTATGTAAACACATTAACATCAGATGTGAGCTCACAATAGGAATTGACGAAACTAATTCGTTTAATAAAGAGCCTAAAATGAGTCAAAATTCTTGACTCATCACTTTTGCTAGTCCTCAAGTAAAACACAAGAACAATTAGGCCAACAAGGATGTCTACAAGTAGTGCTCTTGATACAACATGCATTCACACAAGGTTCAATCCACATATGCAATGTTCAACTGTGCAATAAAGTTTGAAACTATGACTTGCCATCATCAAGTATAGTTCAAGCTCACGATACTCACTTCAAATACAAATTCATACCCAAAAACAGTATTGGAATGCCCTTACATCAAGAATGATTCCATGCTCTCACAAATCAAATCAAGGATTACAAGTAAGGAATCACCATCAACTCTCAGACTCCCAATTAGAAAAACATACATTATGTTACCCATAGGCTTTCCCATATCATCCAACCAACCCATCATTGGGCTCATGCAAGATCACAAAGGTCATTTTAGCCTTGTAATTGGGTTGAGGGTACGAGCATGATCATTTTGGCTTAGTGACTTCTACCTTCATGAAGCATGGCCAAAATTTCACTTCTTTTCCTTTTCTCTCATTCTTTTCATCTTCAAAACTCATCCTTGCCCTCTTCATAGAAAACAAGATTTTTCTTATAGATCATCAAACACCCCTTTTATTTCAACTACATTGCACAATCGATACAAATTTATCAAATCTTTGCTTTTTTTTTTTTTCCTTTCTCTTTTATTTTTATGTGGGGGGATTTTTTACTCACATGCCTTCAACGATGAATTTCATGAACTTCTTGCTCGATTTCTTTCCTCATTCTTACAACACCCCAACTTAGGTTTTTGGCCTAAGTTGGCTATTCAAACAGACCAATGCTTCATGAAGGTTTTAGGTGGGAAGGACAAGGTCATTTGCTTTTATGTTTCACCCAATGAAAATGTTAGTCCAAGATAGGTTCACCAGATGGTCACACAAAGGTATCACAATAAGGCTCACTCACAGGAATTTATGTCTAAGATGATTTTCTTCATTAACCAAAGCTAGTTAATTGGACCAATAGGGAAATTTCTAGATATTATCATGTACATATTTCAAGTAAACCTCAACACAAAAGGCATTCAAAATAATCATCGATCATGAATCTACAAGTTAAGATCGTAGGCAATGATCGTTGGAAGACTTACATCGACAATCTGACTAGTCACAACGAGATGCTAAGAGTTCACACAATACTTTGCAACTCAAATTGACTCATTGGACTTGTATAAGATATCGTTCAGCAAGAACATTATTCAACTCATCGGTATTGATCATAATAAACACTGAAATGTACAAGAGAACAACAATCACATCACAATCAATAAATCACGATAAACACTAATGACTCACAACCAACATTCCTTATTAAAGCATTCATGGAGAAGTTTCAAACAAAATAGTAAAATATCCAAATGAATGAGATAAAATAAAAATACAACCAAGAGGATAGGTATCTAGATACATACACCCCACTAAAATAACTTAAAATTGTCCTCAATGTAAAATAGAAACTCAAAGTATCAACAATCAATAAAATTGAGGGAGAGTAAAAATCCCCTGTCAAACTAGGCCTGAGGTGAACTATCGGCTCAACTCCAACACTGGGCAGCTCTGCGTCAATCTCCTTCGTAGGCTGAGACCCACTAGACCCACTTATACACATGTCACACAGGGAAGTCTATATGACCATCTGGACCATGTCACCCTCCAAATCCTCAAAGTCCTCCTACACTGCCTGATCACGAGCCTTTATCTCCTCCCCATCAGTCTCAACTATGTTGGACTCTCCATCATCATTAACTGCAGTAGCATCTCTGGTCACAACAGCCGGAGGGATCTCAGAAGCAAGTGGCATATCCAAGTAAGCAACGATGGTGAGTGTGTGATCACCTGCAAATGCTCCTAGACCAACGGTGACACCGAACCCGTATCTTGAAAGCATTTGGAGAGAAATTGGAAGTGATGGAAGGTTTCTTTCGAACTTTGGGATAATGGGGGAAATGTAATTAGAATGGAAAGATATGAGGGAGTAAATAAGGGAGATTAAGGGTTGAAAATGGGGCTAATGATCGGTTTATAATGGTTGGGGGTAAAGGATGAATGTGGGAACTGATTTAAAAATAAGGGGTTATATTAATTTAGGGGTCCGATTTAGGTCAGTAAAAACCATAACTTGGACCCACGAGTCCTCGTCGACCTACGATTCATTGATAGGGTCCGTAGGTCACTTTAACTCTAAAAGAAAAATCTGAAAACATACCTGGGGTCTATGGATGCCATCCACGGTCCGTAGATTGACCAACGGACCGTCGATGGGATCCATAGACCACTACAACAGCTTAATTTCTGTAGATTTTTTCTTTTTGTCCCTGCACACGTAGCAAACATTAGGCCTTCCTTTTTACATTTTCTAGAAACTTTTTTAGACACAGACCCTATTATATATCTTGCCAACACTAAAAATAAAAATTAATAAAGAAAAAATTAATAAACACCTATCTAAACATATACAAAATCAAAATGAATGAAGAAAAACTCTTATATCGAAGAAAAACTCCTTTGGTTGGCTAGATTAGATTGTACATCTTGGGTTACCTCCCAAGTAGCGCTTCATTTACCGTCGTGGCACAACGTAGACACCGTGATTACTTAAACTTCATCAAGATAACAAGCCTTTATCACTTTATGTACAGTCTCAGATTTCCCCAAGTAGACTTTTATCCTAAGTCCATTCACCTTGAACCTTGTCCCTTCCTTTTTCTCGAGCTCAATCGCTCCATGTTGAAATACTTGAGTTACTCTGAATGGCCCTATCCACTTGCACTTGATCTTGCCAGGAAAAAAATACAACGTTGAGTTGAATAAGAGCACCAGATCACCAACAACAAATTAATGCTTTTAAATCTTCTAATCATGGTACTTCTTCATCTTCTCCATGTACAATGCTAAACTTTCATATGCTTTTAGGCAAAACTCATGAAGCTCATTCATGCAATTTAGTCTTTGACTCAATGCGGCGCACCAATCCAAATTTAATTTCTTTAGCTCCCACATTGCTTTATACTCTATCTTTATAGGCAAATAACATGACTTCCCATATACAAGTTGGTAGGGGACATACCTATGGGAGTCTTGAATGAGGTGTGATAGGCCCATAGAACATTATCAAACCTTCTTGACCAATCAGTTTTGTTGTCATTCACAGTCTTTGTAAGAATTTGTTTTATCTCTCTATTTGACACCTCAACTTTCCCACTAGACAACAGATGATAAGGAGTGGATACATTGTGAAGAACACCAAATTTCTCTAGCAACACCTTGAACAACTTGTTACAAAAGTGAGAACCTCCATCACTGATAATTGCCCTAGGTGTACAAAATTTGGAGATTCGCTTTTTCAAGAATGCAATGACACACTTTCTTTCATTGTTTTAATGCATAATGGCCTCCACCCATTTTAATACAGAGTCAACCGGAAAAAGAATATACATTATCCCATGGAAAATCCCAAATGGACCCACAGAGTCAAGACCCAAAACATCGAATAACTCAATCATAAATATCGAGTTCATAGGTAGCTCTTGCTTTTTTCAAATTCCTCATTCTTATGGACAACGATCACAAGACTTGGCTAAATCATGAGCATCTTGGTGGATGGTAGGTTAGTAATACCCACATTACATTGCAAGATTTTATGAATAGTCCAAATACCACTATGGCGCCCACCAATAAGCGATTAATGACACGCCTCGAGTATACTCATCATCTCAACCTCAGCACACATCGACGAATAATCCCATCAGCAAAAACACAAAACAAGTAAGGATAATCCCAAAAGAATGTCTTCACATCATACATGAATTTTTTTCTTTAGTGGAATGGCAAATCCGTTGGAACCAAATGACTTGCCAAGTAATTAGCAAAATCTGTGAACCAAGGGATAAGATCATAAGAAGCAGCCAATACATGTTCATCAGGGAACACATCATTAATCTCAACTCCATCCTCAAACTTCACCATCGCTTCCTCCTCTAACTTGGACATATGATCAACAACCTGGCTTCTGTCCCCTTTCTATCCTTTACCTCAAACTCCAACTCTTGCATCTAATCAACTTTGGTTTTGCATCCTTTTGATCCATCAAATACCTCAATGCAGAATGGTCAATATGCACTACAACCTTAGAACCAAGCAAGTAAGACCTAACTTTCTTGAATGCGAAAACCACAACAAGAAGTTCCTGTTCAGTTACAGTATAGTTCTTTTGAGAAACATTTAGAGCTTTGTTGGCATAGTACGGATGAAGAATCATAGCTCACCTCTGACCTAATACTACCCCAAGCGCCACCCCACTTGCATCACACACCACTTCAAACGGTTGTCCCCAATCTAGTGAAATAATGATAGGTGCGGAAGTTAACTTGGCTTTCAACTCTCCAAATGCTCTTACATAGGCATCATCAAAATCAAACTTACACTCCTTTGCGAGTAGTATGGACAATGGGTGTGCAATTTTTGAGAAATCTTTTATGAACCTCCGGGAAAAACCTGCATGCACAAGAAAAATCTGAACACCTTTTACATAGATGGGTAGTGGAAGCTTTTATATTACCTCAAATTTGGCTCTATCAACCTCAATACCCTTTTATGAAATTCGATGACCCAGAACTATACTCTCTTTCACCATGAAGTGGAACTTTTCCCAATTGAGCACAAGATTGCACTCTTCACATCATATTAGTACCTCAGACAGATGCATCAGATAACCATTAAACAAGTCACCTAACATAGAGAAATTATCCATAAATACCTCAATCATTTCCTCCACCATATCTAAAAATATCGATACCACTGGAAGGTCGATGGAGCATTACATAACCCAAATGGCATCCTTTTGAAGGCAAAAGTCCCATAAGAACAAGAGAAGGTGGTTTTGTCTTGATCTTTTGGAGCTATAGAGATTTGATTGTACCTTGAATTACAATCTAGAAAATAATACCAATCCTTACCAACGAGATGATCTACCATCTGATCCATGAGCGACATTCGAAAGTGGTCTTTTTCTATCGATACGTTTAGTTTGTGGTAGTCCATGGACACTCTCCAACCAGTCACTGGCCATATTGGAATAAGCTCATTTTTAGAATTCAAAACCACGATGATTTCCCCTTTCTTGGGCACACACTGAACAAGACACATCCAACTACTATCAGCAATGGGATAAATTGCTCCAACATCCAACCACTTAATGATCTCCTTTTTCACAACCTCTTGCATAGGGGGATGTCTCCTTTGATGCTCAATACTTGACTTACTGTTCGGCATGAATTGGATTTTGTGAGAACAAATGCTCGGTGGAATCCCAATAATGTTTGTAATAGCCATTCTATAGCCCTTTTAAACCTCTTCAATACAGATACAAAGCCCTCTACTTGCTCTTCGCTCAAATCAACCGCAATGATTACTAGTAAAATGCTATATTTACCCAAGAATACATACCTCAAGTAAGAGGGTAGAGCCTTGAGTTCCAGTTTTGGAGGCTCATTTATAAATGGTTTTGCAGGTGGTGAGTCTCAATTCTTCATATCTAACTCTAATCTTTTTGGTTTGGAACAAAATTCGATTTTATCATGTTCAACAAATAGCTCATCATAGTCTTCAATACCCTCACTATTGAAATTCATCATTATTGCTGCTAGTGCATCAACACCCAACCTCTCTTCAATAGACATACTATAATCTTGCTTCACAATGTGATTTACCAGCAATACCGCTTTAAGATCACTTAGCTACTTCATAGACCTACAGATGTTAAAAGTTACCTCCTTATTGTTTAGTTGGAAATTCATCAGCCCTCTCTCTATATCTACTAAGGCACACCCAGTAGCGAGGAATGGTCTCCCTAAGATGCTGGGGACCTTAAAATCAACCTCACAATAAAGTTTCACAAAGTCATTCAGAAATATAAACGACTGCACATTCACAAGGACATCTTAAAGCACTCCAATGGGCCTCTTCACAGTTCTATCGGCCATAAGTAGATGCATGGCAGTTGGTTTTAGAGCCCCTAAACCTAACTTCTTATAGATGGACAATGGCATCAAGTTAATACTGGAACCTAAATCACACAAAGGTTTCGCAAAGTGCATAGCCCAATGGTGCAAGGGATAGTGAAAGCTCCATGTTCCTCTTTCTTTTATACAAGTGACCTAGTAGCAACAACACTACAATGTTACATCCTCTCATCATTCTCAAAACGAACAACCCTCTTTTTGGTCACCTAGTCTTTCATGAATTTCGTATACCCAGACATTTGTTCCAAAGCTTCTATCAATGGGATCTTTATGGACAGTTGCTTCAACATAGCTATGAATCTGTGGTATTTTCCATCTTCAATCTTTTTCACTAATTGTTGTGGGAATGAAGGTGGAGTTCTAGGCATGGGAATAACTTTTTGGGTCACCACAACTTCCTTTTCTGTATCACCTTTTGGAATTTCAGTAACCTCAATCTAATCCTCATCTTTTTTTATAACATGTTCAACCTCAAACAGCATGGAGGGGTCAATGGTATACTTTCCTCTGTGAGTAGTGAGGTCCATACAATGCACATTATTTTTCAAATTCTGGATGATGTTGCTAGGAAGTGTGCCAGGCTGACATGGGTTCACAGTGGTGGACAACTGATGTAATTCCTATAAGTGAATCATAACTAAAACGAGGAAATAAAAATCAGAAATGTAAAGATAGATAGATAGACACAAAAAGAGGAAACAAAAAGAAACCAAAGGGTATATTAAACCCAAGGACCTTGATTCGTTAATCCTACAAGAAACACCTAACTCTTATGATGACCTCAAGGGAATCGATATCCCAAGAAATCAACGTTTCTAACAAAAGGCAATAAAAGCTTAACCAAGCTCTCAACACTCAAACATGAGTTTTTAGTTTTCAACATTCAAAATAATCTACTCTAAAATGAACCCAAACTAGCTATTTATAGTTTTAAGATAAAAGGGTCCAAAAGTGACTCGAAGTGGCAAAGGGCGAGCCATGTTGGGCTTGCCTAGTGGCTTGGGCGATGCGCCGACTGGTCAGCAAGTTTTCCTGTATGGCCTCAGCTCTAGCCACATTCTAGAACATTAGGCAAGCTAGGGCCATCGCCTAAGCCCTTGGGCGATGCTCCAAGTGGTTCCTGATCGCCGAAAGTATCTCCCCATGCGATCTTCAAGGTATAGAAGCCTTTGCTTGGCATCAATACCAGCTCGAGCACTTCCATCTTCATGAATAACCCTTGTATCCTTTGAAGATCTTGAGGCTAGCTTCTAGTGAATGGGTGGGGAATCGGTCCTTGCGATAATATACCCACACCCTATCACCCGGTTCAAACACAATCCTCTTGTGGCCCTTGTTAGCCCTTTTGGCTACTTTTTTGGTTCTTCTTCTCTAAGTGCAGCCGCACCTTTTCATGAAGCTTCTTCATGGATTCAGTTCATTTACTCCCATCTAGGCAAAAAACAACATCTTAAGAAAGAGGAGTGAGATCTAAAGGGGTTAGGGGGTAAAAACCGTAGACCACTTCAAATAGAGTCAAGCTAATAGTTCTATGAATAACTCGATTATAAGCAAATTCAACTGAAAGAAAATAGTTCCTACCACAAGGCCAACTTTCCATGCACAACGAAATGAAGCATAGAATCCAAGGTCCTATTCTGAACTTCAATTTGGCCATCAGTTTATGGGTGACAAGAAGTTGAGAACAACTTAGTACCAAGTCTACCCCACAGTTCCTTTGAAAAGTGACTAATGAATTTTTGATCCCTAGCACCTACAATGGTTTGAAGAATACCATGCAATTTAACAACATGCTTAACAAAAAAAGATTCTATATTGGAAGCATCATCACATTTATGACATGGAAAGAAATGAGCCATCTTTGAAAATCAATCAACAACAACAAAGATGCTATCTCTACCTCTTTTGGTCCTTGGAAAACCCAAAACGAAGTCCATTGAAATATCAAGCTAAGGTCTTTGAGGGGTGGAGATTGGAGTGTATAAACCATGGGGAAGGAGACGTGACTTAGCACGTCAACATTCAACACATTGATCAATAGAACTGTTCCTCAAGAATTCCCCAACTTTTGTCAATACCAAAATGACCCATCAAACCCCCATCGTGTGCCTCCCTCACAAATAGTTCTCTCTAAGAGCTCATAGGCACACAAAGTCTCTTTCCATTGAACAAGAAACCATCAAACTTGGAATAAGGAGTAGAAGAACTATCCCTCATCCACCTTTCCCTCTCCCATTCCTCACAATCTTTGATGATTTGAGCAAACACGGGATCGATGGGATGCAATGCCTTCAAGGATTCAAAGCCAATCAATTTAGAAGACAAAGTATTTATCAGCACATGTTTTATATACAAGGCATCGACCACCATATTTTCCTTTTCCTTTTTGTATTGGATTACGTAGGGGAAAGTTTCCAGGAGTTCAATCCATTTGGCATGCCTCTTGTTCAACTTTCCTTAGGCCTGGATATGTTTTAGGTACTCATGGTCAGTCCTAATGACAAATTCTTTGGGCCACAAGTAGTGTTACCAATTACCCAAAGCCCTAATCAAGGCATACAATTCAAGATCATAAGTAGAATAATTCAAATTAGCACCTTTTAGCTTTTCACTAAAATAAGCGGTGGGCTTTTGGTCTTGCATTAAGAGGGCTCCAGTGCCTACTTTACTAGCATCACATTCCTCTTCAAACATTTTATCAAAATCAGGTAATTGCAACAAATGAGTGGAACTAAGCATGGGATTTTAAAGCTTCGAAAGCTTTGGCTTCTTCCTCACCCCACTTAAAAGGTTTATCCTTTTGGATTACCTCGGTCAAGGGGGCTTCTATGGTACTAAAACCTTTGATAAACCGCCTATAAAAACTTTCCAACCCATGAAAGCTTCTAACATCGCTTATGGATTTCAAAGTTGGCCAATTCTTAATTGCGTCTATCTTAGCTCATCAACTTCAACCCCTCTTGAACTCACAACAAAGCCTAGGAAAAAAACCTCATTAACATAGATTGAACACTTATCAAGATTAGCATAAAGTTGTTATTTCCTAAGCACATCAAACACACACCTCAAATGTCCAACATGATTATGCATGTTCTTGATATAAATCAAGATATCATCAAAATAGACACCCACAAATTTCCCTACAAAGGGTTTCATCACATGATTCATGAGACGTATTAAAGTACTAGGAGCATTAGTAAGACCAAATGACATCACCAGCCATTCATATAGACCAAACTTGGTCTTGAATGTGGTTTTCCACTCATCACCGGGGTTCATCCGGATTTGATTATAACCACTCCTAAGATCAATCTTTGAAAACACACAAGAGTCATTCAATTCATCAAACATATCATCTAACCTAGGGATAGGATTACAATACTTTACCATAATCTTGTCGATTGCTTAACAATCAACACATATGCACCAATGTTCCATATTTCTTTGGAACCAATAGGACCGACATGGCACATGGACTCATGCTCTCCTTCACATAACCTTTGATGAGGAGTTCCTCAACTTTCCTTTGTAGCACCTTGGTGTCCTCCGGATTACTTCGATAAACTGGCTTGTTTGGCAATTGTGATCCTAGAACAAAATCAATTTAGTGCTCAATTCCCCGAAGAGGGGGAAATCCACTTGGAATCCCTTAGGGAAGACATCCTCATAGTCCTGCAAAAGAAAGGAAAGAGAATTGGGAAGAGAAGAATGAGATTGGTTAGTTTGTAGCACATGATCCCTATGTGTGATAATGAGTTATGTTCCTCATCACTCCTCTTCTCCCTCAACCCACTCATTCTTTGATATACTTCATTGACTTGACAGGGTGACATAGGATGAAGAACATATCATCATTCAACATAACTGAGTACTTTTTGGTCCTCCCATCATGTTTGGTTGAATGATCATATTGCAAGGGTGGTCTCCCGAGTAGCACATGACATGCTTGCATTGGGACCACATCACATAGAACCTCATCTTGATACTTCCCAATCTAGAGCTTGATCAACACTTGTCGATGCACCATCAATTCTCCGCATTCACTCAACCATTGAAGCTTGTAAGGTGAAGCATGCTTAGTGGTAGAAAGTTTCAAGAATTCCACTAAAGCAGCACTAGCAACATTTGCACAACTCCCACTATCAATGATCAAGGAACACGCATTATCCTTGACGAAGCATTTGGAGTGAAATAGATTCTCTCTTTGGGTCAGGTCATCCATGGCTTTGCTAACCATTGCAAGTCTGACAACATATAAAGGAACAATGTTCTCTTCTTATTTGAAAAAAGGGTCTGGTTCCTCATCTTCCCCATCTTCAAACTGAGCCTCTTCTTGAGGATCTTCTTCACAATCCTCTTCTTGCTCTTCCTCTACACCAAGATACATTTCCCCTCCTTTAACAAGAATATTTAATTGATTGGGACACTCACATATTATATGGCCCCATCCTTAACATTTGTGATATTGGATACCTTTAGAAAATTTGGTGGGGTCATTACTACATATTTCTCTTGGCGGGTACTTTGGAGTATTTCCTTTGAAAGGCTTCTTTTCAAATAAGGTTTCTTGATATCCGTACCTTTGTTCCTAACCTATGATGTTTGATCTCCTCCTTTGCTCTTACTCCAAGAATTTGAAGATGAACTCTTGTACCTAGACACTTTCTCCTCCTTGATTTACATCTCTATCTCATGGGCTGCCTCAAAGACATCATTCAAGGGAGCAAACCTATGAATGGTCATCTTCAAAGAAATCTCATAGTTCAACCCCACCTTGAATCGAAAAAGGGCATGATCTTCGATCTATTGATATTCTAGCTTCATAACTATGTTTTGAACTCATCATGATAGGCTTCAACGCTTCTACTTCCTTGCCTCAAGTTGTACAATTTGGCAAATAACCCTTGGTGGTATCTGTCAGGCATATACTTGGCCCTCATTAATCTTTTCAATTCAGTCCATAGTGGAGGATGACCTTCTTGAATGACTAAGTGATACCTCTTCATGTATTCCCACTATGTGACAGCATACCCTTCAAATTAAGCGATAGCATAACAACTACTTTTGACCTCCGTCAATCCATTGACATTTAAAATATGGTCACATTGCGACTCCTATTCTAGATAAGCATGGGGATTGCATTCCTATTTGAATGATGGAAGAGTCATTTTGATAGAGTTGATGCCAACATCTCGGCCTCCATGGCCACATTGGTCACTGTGGTAGTAACCCCTTTGAGGCCCTCCTTGGTAGCGGTTACCATATTCTTCCCTAGTTTCTTGACCAACTTCTTGATTGACATTGGCTTCCCATTGTTCTCCACCTTGAGGGTGGTTCCCATGTTGCCTCCTGCCATATGGCATCGGACCCAATATACCTTTCGGTCCTTATTGCAACACTTGACCTCTTGGTCGATTAATTGGTGATTCATTCCATGGCACTTCTTCACCTACACCTTCATATCCTTCTTGGTTCTCATTATTCCTCACCTTATTCACGGGATTTGGTTGTGGTTGCAGTCTTTGGTAGGGAAGATTTTTGTTAAGTGGTGTTTAGTAAGGTTGGTTTTGATTTGGTGGAGCTTCTTAACTAAGCAGGCAATGGAACGGTAGATTGGTACTTTGGCTATTTGAACCCAATTGATTGAAGGTTAGGTTCAAGGCTAGGTGGAGAGTTTCGGGTGTGATAGTAGGATAATTAGTGTGATTGTGCCCACTTGTGGAAAAACAAAAGGTCACTTGTAGTGTAGAGTTGGTAGAGTTAACCCGACCTTCCACGCTGATCAACCAATCTTCCATCCTTGTGATATCATCCCTCACATTGTTCAACGCCTCCATTAAAGTTGCGAAGGTAATACCTCCCATAGGTGCTTGAGTTTTATCTCCGGCTTCTATTGTACCTAAAATAAGACAACTCACAAAAATAGCAAGCAACGTTAGCGTTAGTAAAAGAACTCACAATCACTCATGTTTACATACCTTTGATTGCCTCTCAACTAGCGCGGCTAATGTTGACAATTATTTATACTCAATGGATCACAAGGTACCAATTTTTACTCTTGGTCAGAATGGATTCTTGTTTAAGAAGAACAGATGACTCGATTTTAACAAACATATGTGAATCAAGAAATTACCTACAAAGTAAAATGAATAAAAGCACAAAAAGAAAAAGATATTAACAAACAAGTGAATTCAAAAACCAATAGTCAACTAGTAGAGTAATTACAAGTTTAGGAATCTTGAGAATGTTTGAGAATCAAAAGAAAAGAAACTAAGGATTAGAACCTGAGATTAGGAGTGTAAATTGAGTTTTCGATAGCGGAATGACTTGTTTTCTTCGCCAAAAGTGAAGTTCAGCTCGCCAACTTGAAGATGGGTTCACCAAACTCTATGATCTGCCAAGGAAACTTAGCGATATGGGTGGAAGTTCGGCGATGCACCGATTGTCTTGGCGAATGGGGTTGATCTCGCTGAAATTACTAGTAGCTCCCACAATTTGGCAGCCACTTTATCGACCAACCTACCCAAAGGGCGAGGCGCCAAGTGGGTTAGGCAAGCTAAGTTGGGGATCTCCTAATGGACCACCACTGCTACTGCAAACTTCCGAATTATGAACTCCTGTGGTCCCCTTCGCACTTGTCCTTTAACACTTAGCCCTTTTGGTAAATTCCCTTTTTTACAGACACTTTTACACCTTCTCTTTCTTCCTTTTTAGAATCAAACTCTTCCTTTTCAAATATTCCCTTCCTTGAAGATTTGAATGTTCTTCAAGAACTTCAAGAACAAGATGAACCCAAAATTAAACCCTCAATTTTTTTGTCTTGGAGTTTCATGAAAATTGAGATATAAGCTCTCCTTGATATGGAGAACAAACCCCAATACTTTTTATCTCTCAATTCCCAACCAAAACCTTCATATTTTAAAACACATTTTCATCTTCTTCAAGCTTCTACAAGTCTCCCATGGTGGAATCTTCAACAAGGCACCAAACTCCTTCCAATCTCAGCCCTAGACTCAAATAGAGTTCGAGAACACTATTCATACCTTAGAAACTCAAACATAACTCAATTCGACAAGACCCATTTCAGCAACTTTACCAAAAACAAATCGAACCTTATTTTAACAAACCCCAAGACTAGATTCGTAGGAACGAAGCTAGACTCAGCTCTGATACCAAATGATGCAATTCCTATAAGGGAATCACAACTAAAACGTAGAAATTAAATACGTAAAAATGTAAAGATCGATAGATAGACACAAAAAGAGGAAACAAAAAGCAACCAAAGGGTATATTAAACCCAATGACCTCAATCCCTTAAACCTATAAAAAGAACCTAACTCTTACGATGACCTCAAGGGAATCGATATCTCAAGCAACCAACGTTTCTAACAAAAGGCAATGAAAGCATAACCAATCTCTCAACACTCAAACATGAGTTTTTCAGTTTTCAACATTCAAAATAATCTACTCTAAAATTAACCCAAACTAGCTATTTATAGTATTAAGATAAAAGGGCCCAAAAGTAACCCGAAGTGACAAAGGGTGAGCCAAGTCGGGCTCATCTAGTGGTTTGGGCGATACGCCGACTGGTCTGTGAGTTATCCTGTGTGGCCTTAACTCTAGCCACATTCTGGAACATTAGGTAAGTTGGGGCCATCACCTTAACCCTTGGTCAATGTTCCAAGTGGTTCCTGATCACCAAAAGTATATTCCCATGAAATCTTCAAGGTACGGAAGCCCTTGCTTGTCATCGATACCATCTCGAGCACCTCCATCTTCATGAATAACCCTTGCATCCGTTGAAGATCTTGAGCCTAGCTTCTAGTGAATGCACTTGATGTAATCCCTATTGCATCAACAAGTGACTAAACTGCTGCTCAAGTTGCTTGATCGACACTGCATGGGCATCAACTTTTTGACTGATTCCAAACAAGTCGTTTTGCATCTCTTTCACATTCTCATTAGTTGCATCAAACCTCTTCATCATCTTTTGCATCGTATCCTCAATGTGTAACATACTATTACAAGCCTCTCTATTACCAGGAAGAACATAGGGTCTAACCTTATCATTCCTGTTGCCATAGTTGTTCTGGTTGTAATTGTTGTCACGATTGTAGTTCCCATCCCAAACATAGTTACCCTAACCATTGTAGGTTCCATAGTTCTGACCTTGGTTTCCTTGACCTTGGCGACAACTATCCAATTTTGAAACTTTGGCATTGGTTCGGAAACCCGCCGTTTGATCATTCACCAAATTCACATCCTTCTTGTAGTAATATTCCTCAATAGGCGGAGGTGGAGTTCTAGTTAGATAATTCACCGCATTCACTTTCTCTGAACCCCCACTAATATGTTTCAACACGAATCCCAATTTTGTCCTCATTTGAGCCATCACCTCACGAATGTCATCATTAGCTTGATTTGGTACAGTTTGGACCGCGAACGTGCTCCTAACAATATTTTCGTTTCTTATGCTCCATGCTTTGTTGTTTTGGGAAATGCTCTCATGTTTTTCAGCGTTCTCCTCAAAAGTGCACTCACAATATGATCATTTGGCAATAGTATCTAAGACAACTCTTCCAATGTTATCCTGTCCTCTATAGAAGTACTCCTTCAAACACTCATCATCTTTGCGGTGATTCGGAAAACTTCTTATGAACCCAGTGAACCTGTTCGAAGAACTACTTATCGACTCTCCTGGTAATGCATTGAAGTTGTTCAATTTATCTTTATGATTTAACTTCTTGGACACTGGAAAATATCTTGTTGTGAACACCTTGTGCTCTTGGTCCCATGTATAGATCAAATTTTATAGTAGCTCAAAATACCACACAGGAGAATCACCGGTCAATGATGGTGGGAAGACCCTCAGACCTATGACATATATATCTAACTCTAGTCGTCCTACACAACTCTTAGAAACACTAGACAATTTAGGCATGTGAGCGTATGGATCCTCCAAAGCCAACCCAGCCAACAACCCTCTCGCTGTAAGCATATGTATCAGACTGTTGGTTACAATAGATGTATAACCTAGAGGTATAGGGGAGAAAAATAGTCCAATCTGATCCAACTACATCATAGTTAGCCTTGTAGTGCTCACAAAACCTCGATGCTGGTGTTGCACCCTTTCTGCACTACCGATTAGATTACAACCATGAACCTGAGGGGGCACATTAATAACTCCTGGCGGCTGCAATTCTACCCCATCTCCTAGTCCCTCTCTAATTGGATTATTGTGTACCTCTTTATTTGCCAGTTTCCTCGAAGTCTTACTTAATTCAGGATCGTAGGGGGTCAAGGGTTCACCTCGACTCCGTGTACTTGGCATACACTAGAGTAGAAACCTGTAGAAAACATAAATAAAAACAAAAACATAAAATCATGAAATACTTGACAAAAGTTCAACAGTCTAGTTAGTTTAATCTAAAAGCGATATTCCGCGGTAGCGATGCCAAAATTTGATTTGCTCAAATTGCACCTCCCTAAAGAAGTATAAAAGATTGTTGTCAAATAAAGAACCCAACTTGTAGGTTGGGGTCGATCCCACGAGGAACATGGTTCATACGTAACCTTAACTAACTATTATCTCCGTTTAGTCAAACTATTTCTGAGAAAAGTAAACAAGGGGGTTTGTTGTAAATGAGTAACATAATATTGATTAAGTAACAAGTAAATAAGATTCAAACTTTGATTTATCAATATGAGAAGGAAATTAGGGTATATGTGTTCCCCACAAGATTTTTACGTAGTAATCCTAATAATAGTAATCCTTTCCTAGTGTTTGACATTCAAGGTTGGTAATTACGTATCCCTAGGTGATTGGTCCTCCAAGTAGGGAATTTCACCACATAACTTGGTCTGTCTACGGGTGTATGCTTTAATAACCCTTACCTTTACCCCAAATTAGTCGTCAAATCAATGTGGTTTAGTTTTCACCCTCACTTCAATTGAAATTAGACTATTAGATAACATCCACTAAATCTCTGTTATTTGATCCTTTTTTC
Source organism: Solanum bulbocastanum (assembly GCA_037074985.1). Taxonomy (NCBI): domain Eukaryota; kingdom Viridiplantae; phylum Streptophyta; class Magnoliopsida; order Solanales; family Solanaceae; genus Solanum; species Solanum bulbocastanum. The sequence goes on along the minus strand of CM073604.1, from coordinate 22,027,202 downwards.
ATTCAATTCCTCTTTGGTCCGGCAAGTATGAATGAGGCGAGTTCTAACGTTATGCACTGTTAGAAAGACTTCTAAATGAAAGGATTATCAATACATGTATAAAAACTATTCAAGAATTACTTAATTATTATTCATACATCGATAATTGGTCATGGTTCCCACAACCCTAGTTTTGGATCTAGCTACTCATGCTTGACAGTTCATAATTCATAATTAGCTTTAAAGCATTCATGAACTTACAGTTAGAATCGATGAAACCCGAAATCTTGAATTGAAATTCAAAGTGAAAGTCGTATAAAACAAATTTCGGAAATTAAATTGCTAAGAGTTTGCAAAATAATTCCAAAAAGACCAAAATCTAGAAGTATACAATAATGTCTAACTCCCAAAAATGAGAATTACAACTCCTATTTATAGAAAAAAAATCCCAAACTAAGTAGGAAACAAAAATAGGAAATAAGTTGCTCAAACGCGGTTTCTGTTGACGCCTAGACATATGGATTGTGGGTCGACCTACGGTCCATAGGTCACCCTCCGTGGTTCAATACTTGTGCAACATTTCAAAGCCTTCAAACGACAACTCCACCTATGGCCTGTGTATTGGACTACAGTCTGTCCTGTCACTCCGTGGTTTGAGTATTGAAAATCAACTTTGTGACCAGGACCTATGACTGCCCATCTACGGCCCGTCACTAGACCTACGGTCCGTGGTTGGCTGCATCATTGCCTGCTTCTGTAAATTTTAGCTAGCATCTTCATCAACCACATCCAAGCCTATTTCCTACAAGAATTACACATAAAACATTATTTCTAATAACAAACTACCCCAAGACACATATGTACTTTAAGTGAAATGCATCAAAAATATCGTAAACTCATAGTATATCATACACACAATCCTCTCTAGTGTCCCATGCTCGGTTACACATAGTCATATCATCACACAACAAATTAGCCATCTCCTACTGCTATCTCATCAAACCATTATGGACTAAGTGATCAACCAAACTCTTATTTGCTAAGTCAAGGTTGAAGTAGAATTATTGCAGTAGTAAATTTTCTTGGAGGCCATGCGTTGGATATTTTAAGAGTGGCCTTTTGTACCTCAAGCCCACTTCATGCAATGGCTCACCCCAATGCTCTCAAAATTCTAAATTTGGTAACATAGGTTAAGCATATTTGAGGGTTGAAAGAACCTCTCAAAGAATGTAACAGTAAGCTCATCCCATGAAGTAATTAAATCATATGGCAACTCTGCAACCACCTTGTAGCCTCTCCCATTAAAGATAACAATAATAACCTCAACCTTATGGATTCCTGGGAGATATTTTTGAACACAAAGGGTCCACATACCTCCTTGATATTCCTAAGATGTTCATGGGGATCTTCATGAGCCAAAGCCATAAATATTCCTTTTATCTAGAGAAACGGTATCCTAATCCCAGTGATGTGGAACAAAACCCTTCTAGTTGTAGGAGGAATTCAGATTACTCCCGTGGTCTAAACAACATTAATGTGGATGTCAGTCAAATCACCCATATTTTCATGCCCACCATAGTGACTATCATTGTCACTTCCATTGTCACTCATCTTTTCAACATGAAAATTAACAAACAACTCAACCAAACAACAAATCTACTATACTTAAAACAAATTAATATCTAACTTCTACACTAGAATTTTCAACTACCATTCCCCGACAATGGCACCATTTTTGAGAATGCTTAAAGCACCCTCCGAAACCAATTAAAAGATAAGTGATCATTGTCCATAGGCAACCCAATAAAGAGTAAAGGTCTAATCCCACAGGGAATGGTGTGTCGTAGAGGATTCCACATCAAGAAATACATATTTAAAATCAGCTCATTTTTAATAGTAAGAAAAATTGGGTGGATGGAACCAACAACTTACTAGAAATCTTTGGTTATGAATTATCAAAATTAAGCTAGATATTAAACGAAATCAATAGTTAATAATCAATCAAGGGGTGCGCGGATTGGTAGTCAATCTTACATAGGGGTCATTGTGCTGCTCTATAGTGATGAACATTCATTGATAGGCTAAGTCATCGTCATTATCGCTAATCATCTTTCGGTCTCTAAGCATATATGCATGAAATCTCCTTTCGGTCTCATCTACATGCCAGTCCAAATCAACAAGATATGTTACTTTATGCTCTCTTTCAAGAATATGGCAACTAGATTTCGACCCGTAACCTCTCTTTTCGATAAGCTACAACATCAAACCTAAATTGGTAATCTTGAACAAATTACTCACTCCAATTAATCTCTTTCGAGCATTAACCGAAGATCATAATTAGTGTTTAAATCTGCAACCTTATCCCATTAGTAAACCCCATGGTAATTAGACCAAATTCATGTATGAACAACACAAAAACAGAGCAAAGCACAATACCTATTTCATTAAATCAAGACCCAACCCTATTAGAGAACCTCCAGATCGTGGGGTTTTAGCCAACCATCACAAAAAGTAAGGAAATTTTACCCTTCATGAAATCAACCATGGGTAACATCAAGCAATAAAGAGCACATCCACTTTGAATTCAACTTCAAATTGTCAAGGTTAGGTACAGAGTTGCAAAATCCCAAAAGCTAGATAAGTTTTTTCAAAGGTAAAGTGTTCTCTCTACTATTCGCTAAAATTTCAGATTGTATCATTTTCTCAATCTATTTTCGAACTCCCCAACAATTCTATTTTTTGGGATATTAATGTTTTCCCAAAATTTGTTCGAAAAATCTAATCAATTACTAATTCGACGACATTAGTCGAACTCGCTAAACTTGCTCAAAAGATCCCCATTTGCTCCTAGCTCGCCTTGTGATGCTCTAGGCTTCAGGTATTTGAACCTCAATTGGTGAACTCGATTGAGTCAGCCCTTCACGTCCGGTGACTCACCGACTACCACCTTAGTCCACTGTTCAAGCATTAAAGCTTTGCCTTGAACACTTTAAAATTAAGCAATAACTGTCAAGTCTGACCTTTTTCACTAGGCGTATCACCTTTTCTACTAGAGTTTGCTGACCTTCCTTGGTAGCAAGAAGTTCATTGAACTTTCAGATTAGGTGAGGTCATACTCAATAGGTGATTCACCATTCATGTTAGGCGATCAATAATTTTCACTTTGCACCTCTTTTTGCATTTTTGGCACTTCAATCAAACATTAGTAAGATCTAATTGCCTGCATAACTGAAATCATCAATATTCAATTAGAAAATAACCAATTTAAGCATTGAAGACACTAAATATTGAGCTACATAAACCTCAAATAAGTGCAAATTGACCACTCATCAGATAGGCAGGTCCGAAAGCTTAGGACCAAAGAGATTGCTTTAGTGAAGGTGCAGTGGAAGCACCATTTAGTTGGGGAGGCAACTTGGGAATCTTAGTTCGATATGCATTCTAGATATTCTAAGATTTACGAGCCTTTAGGTACTTTCTTTTACTTTATGCTCGAGGATAAATATGGTTATTAGTGTTGGATAACGTAATGACTGGATTGTCATTTATGGAATGTTTTGTGAATTGCCATTTTAACCCTCCCGATATTGACCCTGAGTTGTCTCATATTTAGTTTTGAAAGTTTGTTACGAACGTTGAGTTTAAAGTGGATAATTTTGTATGTTTTTTGTTTGAAAGTCTAAATTGTTAAAAAGTGGGTTTTCGGTGTCTTTTTGAGTGACAATTGTCAGAATGGAACTCCAAATTAGTATTTTGACACTTCCATTATGGAAAGAACGTTATGTATAGTTGATTTACATATATCATTTGTGTGTACTGGTTCTGAACGAATAGCAATGGTCCTTTCATTAAGTTTTGTTTTGACTGGTTTTATTGTACCTAGTGTGGCTTGCGGTTGTGAGAGGTTGATCGCTTTTGTGAACATCACTTTCCTGTATTTTATGTGAAGGTCGAGGTGGCTTGACCTTCCCGCTCGTAAAGGGCCTATTCACAATCACGACCTTCGTAAAAGTGAAGGTAGGATAATGTTAGGGGTTTGCTTTCGCAAACCAATGGTCTCTTTTGCAACATCAGAGAGAGGTGTTTTGTCTCAAATTTTGGGGTTTAAACCCCATTTACATTTTTGAGCTTGGAAAACCCCTTGGAGGTGATTTTGAAAAGATTTATTATTCTAAATCTTTTTAGTAAGCTTTTATGACCTTAAATCTTTGTTTCCCTTTGATTATTTGTGGATTTTGATTGGCAAATGACAAGCTTTTTCAAAAACTCAAGCCCTAAACTTATTTTAAGTCCTTTTTCGAAATAGTTTTCACCAATACATTCCAAATGCCTTTAACAAAATTTTCAAGTATGGATTTTCAGATTCAAACTTCATTTTTAGAATCAGGTTTGAAAGTTAATTGACGTATTTTTTAAAGTATATGATATGGGTATTGTTGTTTCTAGAAATTTATTGTGTGTACTTAATTGATATAGATTGTGTGTCTTTGGAAATTTGTTGGAAGGGGAAGAATCAAGTATTGGATTGACTAGTTCACTAAATTAAGAAAAATGGTCTCCTAATCCTTGTAATCTAACATAATCATGTATTTCCCTTCATTTTGTGTGCGTTGGGAGTAATGTGAATGAGGTGAAGGGTTTATTGTTCCACTTGATTAACATTCATGAATAAAAAGGGAATTAACGAAATGGATACATATTGATCATATTGTTTTATGAATTGCCTTATTGTGTCCCCTATTCGACAGATTGATGAAATGCTTTGATATCATAAATATGGACTTGAATTGTTTGTATTGTTGTCTCCTCCTTATGGAGTGAACTTTCTTATGTGCATTGATTTGTTGTACATTGTGGTGAGACATGTGATATAAAGCAAATGAGAAATGGTTCCGGCTATTGATAAAAGTCGAGTTGAAATGGTTCCAGGTGGTCATATAAAGTCGATGAGAAATGGTTCCTGCTAGTGAAATAAAGCCAATGCGAAATAGTCCCGACTAGTTATATAAACCAAATCGAAAATGGTTCCGACTAGTGATATGATATAAAGACGATGGAAAATTGTTATGACTAGTGATATTGTGCCAAAAAAAAATTGTTTCAACAAGAGTTTGATCATTGGGATTTGATGCATTTTTATGCTTATGTTTGATCTAATTGTTACTTGTAATTGATCTATTTGACACTGAGATTGACTTACTTTTTATATGATGGTTGTTTTACTGTGACTATTGGAATGTGATTATTGAGCCTTGTGAGTTGTGTATTGTAGAACTATTAGGTCGGGCTGATTTTAGTATAGTTGGTTGCCTTCTTAAGTAGGTTGCTTGCTCTGTACCATGTTGTTGATACTCACTCCTTGCTTCTACATTTCTGTAGGTTCCAAACTCAATACCTTGTGATTTCTCTTCCTTTCCCATTCTTGAAGCTTGCTAAAGAACCATTGAGAGGTAGGTGAACAAATCCTCTAGTTCTTCTTTTTATGATTCGTTCTATTAGAGAAACAAAGACTAAGGACGTATACTTATTTCTTAATTCCGCACTTTATGTATTAGTTGTTTGTACACTTGACAACCAGGTTTTGGGGGGTTAGGTGAATGAATAAATTTTCTTATTTTATCCTGCTCTTGTTTTATCTTTCCGCTTTTCTTTTGTTTGATTGGGTTGAGTCTGACTTGTCTTGGTGGGAATAGAAAAGTTCCATCACATCGATTTTGGGTAACGACAAGGACTATATCCGATAAAAGTATAGTTAAGAGACCATTTTAGACCAACTCTTATAGTTAAACGAGTATTTATGAGATTCCTCTAAAAGGATAAAACAAATCATTTAAACAATTAAAAACATTACATAGAAGATTTTGTCTATATTTGAATACAAAAATAACTTTACAACTACGGTATAAAGTAGTGCATTTCATTTGGTAGAAGAACAAGAAGATCTTGCTACCCCTGTCTCTTCGTAAAAGTTCTAATGACTCAAACTCAAAAAGGAACTCCGAATCTAATATCAAGTTGTTCACCACGTCCAATTATGTCTTCCGATCCCTTTTCAAATAACCTACACCCCAATTTATTAGTGCGATGGAAAAGTACGAGCGAGTATGTGCTCATTCGAAGTAATTAATATTAGGAATATAATTTCCTAAATAGTTAGAAATTGAAATCTGAACTTAATTTTTCTTCACACTGAGAGCATTCCTATAAAAACAAGAGTAGATTCCTTCAGGGGACAAATATTTGGGTTTGGGTGCTGGGTGGGGTGGGACCTTTTTCTTGGGTAAAAATGACGTAGACAAATTTGAAATAGCCACTTGTTTAGTCAATTTTCATGTCATATTTCTATTAACTATTAAACATTTTTTAACCTTAAGAAAACATTAAGGATATTTTTAAGCCAACAGGTGCAAGGATGATATTTTTGAACCATTTCAAATACATTAAGGTCGCTTTTTAACCTTTTCCCTTTAATGAATAATAGATAAATTTATGAGTAAATAAATTGAACGAAACAAAACAACTTCCAAGACCTAGTCTAGAAATGTATAAACACTTCTTAATAGAGTAAGACGAAAAAAAAAAAAAGAGACAAGTTCAAATGGAAAGAGAGGTGCAAAAGTTGTAAATGAGCACTAGTCATTCCATATAAGATACTTCAAATAAATCTATAGCCAAAGAAGGTTTTATCAATATTAGTATTAGTATATAACACATACTAGTAAGAAACATTGATCAACAAATATTAGACCACACAACATAACATACAAAAAATAAATTCAACATAGAATCATATACAATACATAACATCCACTTTCACCTTCGTTAATTGGCATAACCAACTAGATTATTTAATTTAAAACAATAATATTTCCCAATCAATAGCAAAAACAAAATAACCCAACTAACAAATAGAATACATACAATACCACCATGTACACCACCAGTATTCTCCTACGATGTCAATAATTCTACATCCCTCCAATATCGACCACTAGGATATACAAACCACCTAGTAAACATCACAACATAACTCCTAACTAGAATAACAACACATGTCACACAATTACAATTTATAATACACAATTCATAAATCAACACAAGAGTTACAAAACTGAACAATCAAAGCAATTACCTCACATTATAAATTCAAGTACATATAAACACCAATAGAATTATCACCTTTGTATCTCACTTTCTCATTTGTGCATGATGTGTGACTAAAAATACATAATTTTAATTATTATTTACTTCATATTTAGTATTTTTATTTTTCCACTTTAACATGAATTTTATGGGTTGTGCTTAATACTATATTTTATTTCTAGGATTAAATTGAATATTATATTAATATTTATATATAGTTGAATACTACTAGAAATTTAGAAAGCAAATTGATTGTTCATTATCTCACTGCAACGTGGCAGTCATCAAAGGCCACAGCAAATTTATTGATAGGCAACGACATTTTCACGCGAAAACCAATTCCATTATATTTTGGATTTCTCAATTTATTTTGGACTCAATTTTTTTATTTAGGCTTTTCTACCTCTATAAAAGGTCCATAATAATAATTTTTGAAGGGAGGAGGATACAACATAGAAAATAACTTTTGACCTAGAAAGAGTTAGGAGCTGTCGTGAAGGCCATAGAACTTGTGTTTCTTATTTTCTTCTACTTTATTAATTAATTTTACGCCTTTTTCTTTGTATAATTTGTTCTCCTTTTCTTTGAATGTTTTTTTTTTTTTTAATTTCTCCATGTCTATGTGGAGTGAAACTTCTCATTCTAGGATTATGTTAACTTATAAAATAATTGTTTAGTGATTATTGATTCAACATATTTGTTTATCATGTTAAATATTCTTATATATTTTTACTTACTATTTCAATGCTTCATCACTGTTAGAACAAGTTTATTGTACTCTCTTGAACTCGGGAGAGGAATAGAGGGATACAACATGAAATATAAGGAGCATAATCTTTTCTTCCATATCAATTGAATTGATTTATGTCTAGGATAGAGATACACCTAAGTACCTTTCTTGGTTACGGTGCAACAAAATAGCTTGATGCTCCATAGTGGATTCAATCTATCCCCGCTCAACGATATTGTTAGATGTCAATTGGGCAGGTGATTAGAGGTCGGAAGATCATGATCATAATATTAATATTTTATATCAATAATTTGATTATTAGATAAGTTGATGAAAATGATGCTAAACATGATTGTTAGTTAAATCATAATCCTAGATCGATTCATTCATTTATTGTGTGAAAAAACTCTCTTTTCTTGGTTAATTGTTTATTAGATGATCTTTATTTTTAGTTTAGTTAATTTTTATTCACCTTTGAAATCCTCCTCTTGAATAAATAATCAGAATTAATATAAATTAGTGAATAGTTAATTTACAAGTCGGTGTGGATTCGACATCTAGTATCTAAAAAGAACCACTTTATTACTTGCACGATCACGTACACTTGTGTGTGTTTGGATGCAACAGTACGCACAAGCTAATGGGTAGTACATTTGACTAATAATCATGACCTATTGGGGACAATGTATCTTTGTCCTTTCACTTTCTCGGCATGGTACATATCCCTTTGAATATATGTATAACCATTTATCCTGAAGATCGCCTTAGATAGTGTCTACTTATCAATGGGAATGTTATAATTACCATTATCCTTCTCATAAAGCACAATGATTGATAATTTTCACAATATCACTGATACAACTATATATGTAGCACTTATAATGATGTTGTTCAACATACACAAGTTTGTTATGAAGAACTTGCCTTCGCTATAGAGAATTAGTTTTTTCAGCATAGACACATTTTAGTAAAACAATAATAATTTTCTTCTTCATATTTGGATTGATGAACACTTGCTGGAATTTAAAAGATGACTTGAAGAACATTAAATTAATTGGTTATAGGCCAAGTAATTCTTTGTATTCTAGGAGATGTTCTTGTTTGAAGTTGACCCTAGAAAAACTTATATCGAAACAGTAAGGATGGTTTCAACTCAACTTTGTGCTAAAGGTTTTGTACGACCTTACTTCATACTTAATGTATTTCCACAATAAAGAATTGATCTTAAAATCTACGAATAAATAAATTTTATCAGATTTGGGTCTATTTACACATAGGATGGCTCAAATATTAATTGAAAGGTTACATATTTTTTGATAAACAAAATCATTGCTACCTCCACTCAAATTTGTATTCGAGAACATTTAAAAGATGAACAATCTCATGCTTGAGAGTGGATATTTAAGAAACAACGGAATAGGTTATTGCACATACTCACTTCAATAAATTTTGAAATACTTGAAAGAAACAAGAAAGTTTCCTTTCTTTATCTCAATGCATTCTTGTTAAAAAAAATTTGCATTATAACTTTATATCGTCTAATTATTTTATCAGATTCTTAAATTTTTGTGACAAGGTTATTTTGTTTGCTTTATATATTTTTTCCTAAAGAAGGGTTTTTTAGGAACCCTTGTATAACCCGTAGCGTCACAACTTCTACCACAATCTCTACCCATTAGGTGAGAGCTCAGTGGTGAGAACTTTGTGCGCATTTGTCTGCGATATAATATTGTTGCGATTTTTATTTTTAAATTAGACATATATATAAAACATTTAGTTTGTAGCTTGTGTTATATACACTATATCTTTGGCTAACAATTTAATTTATTAGTAGTCTTCTAATTTTTTTTAGAAATAATTTGACCTTTTAAGAAAATTATAGAAATATAACCATTTTAAGGTGTTCTATGATCTATAGCTTGTACTTACCTTGTTAATGGACTTTTAAAATAGTATTAAAAAATTAATTTGAATACTTAAAAAATTACATAAATATAATTAACTCCGGAAGAGTGATTTATGCATTATTTATTGCTACTGTTTTACAAACAAAAAAGGACCGCACTAGGAGATATTTTGGCTCGTTGCATTTCAAAATCAAAGACATAGTAAAATAGTAAATATCATATGCATAAATTGTTTTTTCTATAAACTGCGAAACTCTTTAAGCAAGTAAGGACTTTAATTGTTTGACATTTTTGTTCACAAAATTTAGAGGGTCATATCTATTGCTTTAATTTAGTTTTTCAATTACCTATTGTCCAATGCCTATCATGGGAGGTATAGAATTGTTAACAACAGATAAGATAGCTCAACAACAAAATAAATATTGTCCACAAAATCGATAATGAGCCACACAAAGGGCCACTAACCTCTTTAATGAAAAAAAAAAAAAGAATTTACAGCCCATGGAATACACTTAGTCATAGTTAAATTATTTGGGGAGAATATCTACCACAGCTATCTGGAAAAAAAATTGATCGACCAATGGAACCCTGATGAGTCGGGAATTTTGACTCATTGAGGGCTTATTATTAAATGAATTAGTGCTCTCAATGCCTAGTTTCTGACATAACAAATGTTAATATGTTTATGTGTAGCATGAAGGCTTTAGACCAAGGCAAGGACATTACAATGCAAAAAGGAGCAAAAAAGTTAGAAAAGGTGAAGAAAACAGAAGTTGGATCTCGCAACAGCCATTCGGCAACTCGCCGAGTGAGCCTCTAGCTCACCAACTTTCTAGCAAATCAGCATATGTACTAGTTGTTAGATTTGAGGATTCAAGACTCTAGTATGAATTTTGGCATTGACCATTGAAGATTGTTGACAATTTGGATGGATAATGTTTTTGGTAACGATTTCTTGTTTGTTACTATGTTTTGCTAAATCCCCTTCCCTTATGGGTGTTATCATGTAATCGAATACATAAATTAGCTTATGGGTATTGTTAATTTCAGAAATTAATGATTTTTTGAAATGGGTTCAATTGTTTGTTCATGTTTTCGTTAATGAACTGAAGTTGTGAATTCGGTTCTAGCTTAGCTCTCTATGCTTGCTTGAGAAAGATGCTTAGAGTAGAATGAATGATTGATAGTTGTACTGATTTGTCTCTTTACAATACAGCTTAACGAAGTAAGTTTAATGAAGGAATTGGGTTGATTTGTATTATTAAGCTTGTCAAGGTTCGGAAGAATTTTCTTGAAACATGATAGTTGATTGAGAAATGGTTATCGTAATTACAACCTACCCTACCCATTGAGATTCAAAAACTTAAAGTAATTAATAATTACCTATTAAGAGAAATTAGTATTCAATTTATCACACTCCTAAGGTCCTCTCTCTAATCGTTCAAATCCGTGTTAATTGTTTTTGTTAGCAATTGGGCACTAAATCCCCCTTTTAATATTGATAATTGAAACTCTTGATTTTTTTTATGTTGCATAGACTTTTTTTTATACAAAAGATTAGAAATGTCTTTACTTAGTACTCGAATTCTTTATCGTATCACTCCCTATGGGATCGATCCCAATTTATTTAGCGACCGCCTACACTTTGAATCGTAAGAATTGTAGTTGAGCGTTATCAAAAATGGTGCCACTGCTAGGGATTGGTGTTTAGAATTCTTTTATTGATGTGTTTTTGTGAACTAATTTTGTTCTAGTAGAATTTTCATATTCATGTTTTTGTTGATTGCTTTAAACAAGTGAAGAGATAAGTGTGGACGGGAGCAATGCAAGTCAACTTGGGAACAATAATGACATGGAATACATGCATGATGTCAATGTGGATTAGTTGGGAAGTGTCGGTGCTATTCGATTGCCTCTAACTATGGCAATGCAATGTCTCATATGAGAAGCGCTATGTTGCAGTTGTTGTAGAAGAAAGGTCTCTTTAAGGGACTTGCTCATGAAGACCCTTTTGATCACATTCACAATTTCTTAGATTTCTATGGACTGTTCTCGTTCAAAAACTTCCCTCAAAAGTTAATCCGACTCTGTCATAAAGGGTGTCCCTGACCAACATATTCGGGGTGTAATCAGGAGACAACCATTTGTCATAGCATCAGATTTGCTTGATGAGATGACCAAAATTAATCATGTGCGGTACATAAGGGAAGATGAAGTTTTTCCTATGAATCTTGGTTTGACCAAGAACAATTAGAAAAGAACAAAGAACGTGATTAGAACATGACCAAGATAATGATCCAAATGGACCTATTGACGAAACATGTCATGAGAGGTGGTTATAAGATTGTGAACGCAATTGTTGCTAATAGTGGAGTGAGCCTGGATGATGCAAAATTCGAAGCCATGTATAATGAAGAGGTACAATTCTTATCAAACCAAACGGGAGGTTCTCATCTGAGCTATCCAATGTCGGGCGGGAATCAAGGTTGGGATAGAGATCGTGATGATGGTTGGAAATATTGAGATCGAGATAGATGTGCAAATTGGAGAGATAGAGATGGTGATAATGTCACACCCCGAGGCTACCTCGTGGGCGCGGACACGGGACCTAGGATCATGAGTAACCCCAAGCTAACCCTGCTGGCATATCATAAGCATACTAAAGCAAACTAAAGTAAAGAAATATTGTGCAGAAGCTAAATCATAAGATAAACTGAAATGATGGGAAAATACCCATATACTGAATCTGAAATAAGAAAACTAGGAGTTTGAATACAAATGAAAAGTCAAACTCTAAAACTAAAGCATAAACTAACTATGTCTGAAATAAGCATCTAAATCGACTAGAAGTACTGGGACATGCCCCAGTTATATCTAGCAAAACATAAAACTAAAGACTAAACATGATAGATAACATGTCCACTGTCCTCGAAAAATGAGGACTCACCACTAATGCTGTTGAATTGAAGATCTCGGGAACCAATCTCTGCGTGATTTGACTGCTAAGGACTTGAACCTGCATCACGAGAAGATGTAGCACAGAGTATGCGTCAGTACTTGAAAGGTACTGAGCATGAATGATAGAGTAAAGCTGAATAATAACATAGCTAAACAAGCAATAAAGCAATGATATAATCTGACTATGATAAGGATACTGAAAATACTGAACATGGCTAAACTGAATGCAATGACCAAGTTTATAGCATGCTGAGACTTAATACTGAATTGTACTGATAACATGGTCAATACAATAAAATATGACTGAACTGTAAGGGAGCTACTAATAACCGACATAAAACCACATGAGCTAAATGTGGAGTCTAATGTATACACCCCATCGAGAGGACACAATAGACCCTGCTAGAGGTATAGAGGCATGCTAGAGTGCTCACTGAAATGATGCCCATAGAGGGGAATTAAAGCCTATGGGGCACGTAGTTTTGGGACTTAAGGGTGACTCATCCTAGTCCACTCGGTATTAAGCTTCTTCCAATTTATTAAGTAGTTAACATTCTATGATTGAAATGTTGGAATACTGGATAGCTTAAATACTGACATGCAAACTTAGAATGCAACATTAATATACTAATAATGAACATTTTAAAACTAAGGCATGCGTGTACATATCTGAAATATCTGACCTGGCATGTGTAATTCATGAACTAAAAGAACTACATAGCTAGGGTTCTGAATTTATGGAAGAATCTACACCAAAAGATACTAAATTCATGATAATCTAAATTGTATCATTCTAACAGCTAAAACCCAAGAATTTCTAACATTAAAGAGACCTTAGCTCTAGATAATATTGAGGGAATTAAGATTCTGACTGAAATCTAGGGACTTAATGCGTGAAAGGGACCCACTAGTGAAATCTCACATACTTGGTGACGAATTCCATAGAGAAGTCTTTCGATTTCAAGGCTGGAACTGATGGAACCTTGTTGCATTCTTCAACTAGGGTTATTGACCTCTTTCTCCTCTTACACTGTAATTTTTCTAAGTTTGATGAATGATCTGACTTAGGTAAGTTATAGTTATGTTTCTATGCTAAAACTGATGAAAACTACGTAGTTTAGGGTTTAAAAAAAGTAGTTTAGGGGTCCAACGTATAAGTAAAAGACCAAAAGGCCCTTAACTTAACTCTTGTCGAGAGCCACTAACAAACAAAACTAACATACCGTGACTGGACGGACGGTCCGTGCTAGTTAACCATCGTTCGTGACTTGAGGCTGGGATCTAGGTGTCTGATCCATGGATGTAGACCACGGCCCGTGGTCTAACCAACGGTCCATGGGTACGGTCATGGGTCGACCCTTAGACAAAATTTTGGGGCTGAGTCAGGGGAGGGTTGCAGATGCAAACCACGGACCACCAATACGGGCCGTGGGTCACCCTATGATCCATGGGTGGCAACGTGGGTTGCACCTGCAACTTCAAGAAATTTGCATTGAGGTCTATTTTTGGATACGGGGTGTTACAAATAAAGACTATTATGTACACCCTCATGAACGTCCAAAGCTGAAGGAACTAAAGGCCGACTCCAAAAACTTTCAAACCGAGGATATGCTTACCCACATCCTAAACAAGGTTGAAAGAACAAATAAGGTACTCAAGGAGATAAAGGATGATGTCTCGTCTTTAAATAAATGGTGACCTCAGATTGGGTTTCCATAAATTAACTTGAGACTCCTTGTGATACTTTAGTAAACCTGAAGAATGAAACTTGAATGCAAGGCCATGTTGTGCCACAATGTTAAAAAAGGCGCTTCTTGGGAGGCAACGAAAGTTTTATTTTTTTATATTTTAATAACTTTTTATTAGATGCACATGTTGAAATTCTAATTTTGGAGAAAAGGTGATTGGGTGAGCTCATAGCTCACTCGGTGAATCGATGTGTGACTCAGTGAGCCTAATCAAGCTCACCTTTTGAAAAAACCTAAGAGCTTATTTTCTGCCCAATTTGACGAGATGAAATTCACTCGGCGACTCATCGAGTGGATCAGTGATGTTAGTGAGCTCGTCGAGCAGGGCATGAACTAAAGAGTTATGCACCCTCCAACCGTTTTATATTCAAATTTTCTCCTTCATTTGAACTTTTTGACTCCTGCACTCTTTCAGTCAAACATTAGATTATGTTTTAGTTGGAATATGTTGGTTGTCCTCGTGTGTGATTGGAACTCTTTGCCTAGTTGTCTCTTTGTCTATATTTGAGGTTAGTTTCCCTAATTTATTTTAATTTCATGATTTCTAATAGGCATTATAATGAGTAATTACTGGATCTATTGTGTGCCTAGTCACTCGTTGAAATATAATTTGAAATTGAGCATGTTAGATATATTGTTTAGCCTAAATTGTTCTACTTTCGCATTTGTATTGATTGAATTGTGGGTGTGCATGTTGGGTAGTGTATGGCTAAAGCCTGATTAGTATGAATTCGGCCAAATGGCATGATTTTTCCCAATGATGTATTGGGTGACATAATTCTTTAGGGAAAATTGTTGTTTGGTTGAATTTAAATCAATTGGGGGGGGGGGGGGGGGAGTCTAAGTACCCCAACTTAGATATTTATAATGGGTAGGGTAAAATTGTTGGGAATTATTTGTGAAGTAGTTTATGGTAGGCTGTTAGTTGTGAATTGGAATTCATGTAGGAATTTGACATGTTGGGCCACTAGACGAGCTGAGTCGATCTCGCCAAGTGACTCGATGGATCGCCTAATGACACCCCTTATCACCTATTTGACTAGAATTGCTGGTGATTTTCCTGTAACTTTCGACGATGCTCTATTGCTTTCTAACTAAACTCCTTGACTCACCAAATTTCTTTGACATCACCTTCCTGATCCCTATTTTTTCTAAATGTTTCTATGATTTTTGGTAAGACCTCTCTTTCTCGTCGAATAGGTTTGGTAACTCGTCGATTGGATATTCGTCTTGCCCTTTTGCGTTGAATTCTTGCTGATTTTTTCTGTAATATTCGGCGAGACTTTTTTCACACACCAAATCAACTTGGTGACTCACCGAATGGGTTGGCCAGTTTATATACAACATTTTGAGAATTTTATGTTGCTCACCTTCTACAACCACATGTGTTTCTTTTATGTGCTTTGACAAGTATGTCTAGACCAAAAGTTCGAGAAAAAGGTCCACCACCCCAGAAGAAAGACAAAGGGGTTGTGATAGTAGCGAAGGTTAAAACTTCCAGAGCAACTCATCCAAAACCTCCTCAGACGAGTGGTAAGGGCAAAGGAAAGAAATAGGTAGTCACTTGTTGAAGTTCGAGTTCATTTGATAGTATGGGCATCAACTCTACCCATCTCACCTCCTTTGGGTGTGAGAATGAGGAAGCTCTAGGGTCCAGGACTCTAGTACACACGTCGGCATCAGAGGGAGAGTTGCTAAAATGGAGGCGTTCAGAACTGCATTCTGAAGTATTTCATGATCCATTGGTCCCACTTCCATCACCTCAAACGACTTCAACACCTCTAATTTCTTAGGAATCTCAAGTGCCCACGGCCATAATACATCCTCCTCAGTCTATAAATCGACTAAAGGTCGTTGGCTTGTAAACTATTTTGTAGGATAAACGGTTGTCCACATATGGTGTGGTTGATAGATATCCAGTTGTGTTGGAGATAATGTGTTTTCATAAATTCAAAGAGTTTAAACAACACAAGGATCAATATATTCCTCCATGGGTTCTAGAGTTCTATAAAAGATGTGCTAAATTATCCCCAAGGGTTAAAAAAAGATTGGGTTAATGGAACTGGTTGCCTACATAGAGGTGCGGGGTAGGACAGTGAAGTGCAGTGAGATAGATAAAAAAGATGTGTGGGACTACGCTACACAGACTCAACACTCTTTCACCAACATGGTCAAAACCAAGACATTAAATGAATGGAAGGGGTGGTTTGCCCAGTTGCTGAGTGATTCCACACCCCATGGTTAGAGGTTGGAGTTGTGACTGAGAAGAAGGAGTTAAACATTGCAGATCAACACTGGTTTGGATTTATAAGCAACACTTTGATGCCTTCGTAAAATAAGTCTATCATCCAGCATCTAAATGTTGCACTTTTGGGATGTATTATTGAATGGGAGAAATTGAACTTGGGGGCTATCACTGCACGAGATATGGCTATGAGGGCCAAGAAAAATCAAACCTCATTTCCACTCCCAATTAGTGCTTTGTGTGACCGTGCGGATGTGCCCTTTATGGAAAAGACTAATGTCAAGGTTACTCCTTCCTCATCTTGTGACATTCATCTAATTGAGGAAGAATAGATGAAAGATGACGCTAAGAGGGAGAAGAAGGCTCTAATGGACACTTCTTTGGTTGTCAATGTAAAGTCCATAGAGGCTGACATTACTCAGTTTACTTTGGTATTTGAGACAACAGGTATACCTAAATCATCCACCTCTACTACACCTGCTCCTGCTACTGCTTCCTGTCCCCCATTGACCTAGTCCATGCTGTAGAATATGGGCAACCTTGCCTATTCGATCGATGTGAGGGCATCTTGGGTCGAAGTTATTGTTTTGATGATGATTGAATGGGCTATAGCTATTGTTGTTGCTCCTATTTGGGATGTGTTAAGGGGGCAGCTGGATATAATCACAGCCCATGGGTCAACATTGGATGCCCTTACCACTCGGGTTGAGGTATGTGAGGCAACAGACCGTAGTTCAAGCCATTTGGCTGGATAATCCAGAGACTTATGAGGAGACAATCTATGAGGATCACTAGTTTAACTTGGTAAGTTATAAGTGATGATTGTGTTTCATTCCATGTGTTATGAGGTTTACTTGGAAGTGTGCATGATGATAAATATAAATTGCCCTGTTTGTCAATTGACTAGCACTAGTGAATGAACGAAATGGTCTTAGGAATAAATTTTTTAGAGTTAACCTTATTGCGATACCTTTGTGTAACCACCTTGTGAGCGTGTGAACCTAGCTTGGTACTATTTGAGCCTAACCTTTTCTTTCGGTGAAACATGAAAGCAAATGACCTTTTCCTCCCCACCTAAAACATTCGTGAAGCATTGGTTTGTTTGAATAGACAACTTAGGCCAAAAGCCTAAGTTGGGGGTATGGTAAGAATGAGGAAAGAAATTGATCAAGAAGTTCGTGAAATTCATCCTTGAAGGTAGGTGTGGAAAACGATGGAACGCCTTCATATATAAAAAAACATGAGAAAAAAGGAAAAAGAGAAAAAGAAAGCAAAGAAATGATAATTTTTTATCCATTGTGAAATGTTGTCGAACTAAAAAGGGTGTATGATGAGCTATAACAAAAATCTTGTGTGCTATGAAGAGGCCAAGGATGAGTTTTGAACATGTAAAGAATAAAAAAAAAGGAAAAGCCTTGAAATTTGATCCATGCTTTATGAAGGTATAAGTCACTAAGCCAAAATGGCCATACCCTTAACCTTAGCCTTATTACACGCCTTGAAAGAACTTTGTGATCTTGCATGAGCCAAGTGATGTGTTGGTTGGATAATAAGGGGAAGCCTATGGTAAAATCATGCATGTTTTTCTTGTTGGGAGTGTGAGAGTTGATTTCAATTCCTTAATTGTAATCCTTGATTGACTTTGTAAAAGCATGAAATCATCTTGATGTGAGGGCATTTTAATACTCTTGTTGGGAATGAATTTGCATTTGAAGGGAGTGTTGTGAGCTTGACTCTATATGCTAATGGCGAGTCATAGTTTCAAACTTTTAGTTCACAATTGAACATTACATGTGTGGATTGAACCTTATGTGTATTCATGTTGAGTCTCAAAGAGCACTATTTGTATACATCTATGTTAGCCTTATTGATCTTGTGTTTTACTTGAGGACAAGCAAAAGTTTAAGTTGGGGTGTTGATGAGTCGTTAATTTCAACTCATTTAGGGGTTATTATTCAATGAATTAGTGTCCTCAATCCCTTTTTTGTGCTCATAATTGATTGTGTGTTGTATGACGGCTTTAGAACAAGGTAAGGACACCGAGTGAGCCTCTAGTTCGCTAAACTTTCTACCGAAAAAGCCCATGTACTAAGCCAACTCGGCAAGCAAAAGAGCATTTTGGTGATGCGTCGAATGGAATGACGATCACAACCCAGCTTGCCAAATCATCCACAACAATTGGACGTAGGAGTCAAGCCAAAAAGTGAGAAGACATGCATATTGGCAGATAGCCGAGTCATTCGACAATCCTGACTAATGTTGCCGAGTGGACTCCGTGCTGAGATTTTGGGAAATTTTATGAAACATATAAACGGATTTTGAAAGGTGTTTTTTGGGAGTGAGAAAAATACCTAATTTTGAAAGCTTTTTACATACTTTTACATTATTGAACACTCTTGGAGAGGATTTAGATCTTAGATTTGAGGATTTAGGATTCTAGTCTTAATTATGGCATTGAATATTGTTGACAATTTTGATGGATAATCATTTTTGTAATGATTTCTTATTTTTTACTATGTTTGGCTAAAACCCCTTCCCTTAAGGGTGATCATGTAATCAAATACATAAATTAGCTAATGAGTATTGTTAATTGCTGAATTTAATGTTATTTTGAAATGGGTTCAATTGTTTATTCATGTTTTCATTGATGAACTGCAGTTGCAAATTTTGTTCTAGCTGAGATCTTTATGCTTGCTTGAGAAAGATGCTTAGAGTTGAATGAGTGATTGATAGTTGTATTGATTTGTATCTTTACAAGTCAGCTTGAGAAAGTGGGTTTAATTTAGGAATCAGGTTCATTTGTGTTGTTAAGTTTGTCAAGGTTCGGAAAAACTTGCTTGAATTATGATAGTTGATTGAGAAATGGCTATCATAATTATGACTTATCCTACCCATTGAGATTCAACAACTTAAAGAAATTAATAATTACCCATTAAAGAAAATTAGTATTCAATTGCTCACACTCCTAAGGTCCTCTCTCTAATCGTTCATATCCCATGTTTATTGTTTTTGTTAGCAATTGATTAGAAAATCTCCCCTTTTGATATTGATAATTAAAACTATTAATTTATTTTATGTTGCATAGCTTTTTTCTTCTACAAAAGATTAGAACATGTCTTTACTTTGTACTTGTATTCTTTACCGTATAAATCCCAGTGGGATAAACACCAACTCATCGTTGGGTGTATACTTGTTAGCAGCGGCTGATGAGTCAGAGATTTAAACTCATTTAGGGCTTTGTTTGCTTATATTTAATGTCCTCAAATGCTCTATTTATGCTAATAACTGATGGGTTGAGAAACAAAGCTAGGACAGAAATGGTTAACAAGGATGATGCAAGTTGAAAAAGAGAAGATGAAAAACAAGCCTGGTGGTCGCCGAGATTATTCGGTGAATCGCCGAGTTGCTCTTCTATTGCCTAAATTTACAGAGCTCTGAGATTGCATTAGGAGTAACTTCGGTGAGAAGTAGTTCCACTCAGCGTGTCACTGATCATATCGGTGAAGGATGACCTAGTCGCCAAAAGTATTGATGAAGATCAAGATAAGTGCTGATGGGCGAGTTAAAAAGTAAAAAGGTGCATCGTGGAATGAAACAATGATCCCGATCTGGCTCACCTAAAATTACAGTGGTTGGACTACGAAGATGTGAAGAATGACGGCAAGACGAAGGTCGATCGGCGAGTCATCGAACAGTCGGCAAAGCCTGACTATCCTCCCTCACTGGTCCCAAAAAGCCACAAATCAGACTTGTATAAATTGATTTTTGCAAGAGAGAGAAAGCATTCAGAAACATGAGGAATAAACGATAGAGAGAAAAAGCACTGCCATTACTGATTTGAAGTGATTTTAGAAAGGTTTTTTCATTTGGGTTTTGTAATAGAGAAGATTCTAGTTAATTTGAACTTTTGAATTTCATTTACCCAACTATGGAAAATGTGGCAAGTATTGAATTTTATCTTTTTACTATGATTGGCTAAAACATTAACCTTGGGGGTTTGACAATGTGACCAAATTGTTTCATTTGACTAAATAGGTATTATCGATTAGTGATTTTTGGTGTTAAATTGAAGTGGGTTTGA
Source organism: Solanum bulbocastanum (assembly GCA_037074985.1). Classification (NCBI taxonomy): domain Eukaryota; kingdom Viridiplantae; phylum Streptophyta; class Magnoliopsida; order Solanales; family Solanaceae; genus Solanum; species Solanum bulbocastanum. The sequence goes on along the minus strand of CM073604.1, from coordinate 22,006,411 downwards.
ATTATTATTGTTGTTTAAATTCATTATTGTATATTTAGTGTAATATAGTCCAGAGTTTTGTGCTTGCTTGATAGAGAAGTACAGTCCCAACGTTGTAATTTGGCATCCTTAGTAGTAGGTCATGACAGTTTCAAGTTGATAAAGTGAAACCCAAGATTCAGCCTTTGTGTCTAGCTTGAAAGAGTGGATTTGATGAGAAACTTGACTGGTCATCTTATGGATAGTGTTGAGGTTCGAGAGAACTCAATGGAAATAAGATAATGGTTCGAGAGAAAATTACCTTACTTATAGTCCATTCTACCCATGGTGAATTAACATTGTTAGTTATGATATACACCCATTAATTTGAATTTGGCGGTTGGTTAGTCAATCCCTTAAGTGTTTTCTAGTTATTTAATTGTTCCTTGTTGATTGTTGAAGTGGGTTGGTAATAACATCCTGGAATTTGATTTTTAAACTATTAAGTGTTGTGTTGTTCAGCTACAAGGGTCACCGTAATACTTTCGTATTTGAATTCAAAATAAGGCTACTCTCTGTGGGATCGACCCCAACTCAACATGGTTGGGTTATATACTAACTAACGATTGTTGACATTTCTAATTGTATGAAGTGTCTTTGAAATGTTAATCAAAATGGCACCGATGCTGGGGAGTAGCGTTGTTTAGAGTTCTTTTATTGAAGATTTGACTTGTGAATTTGTCAGTTGTAATTAAATCAATTTAGACTGCATTGTGTTAGTATTGGTTCGACTGAATAGAAGTAAAAATGAGTGAGGAAGAGGTGAATGGTAGCCTAGCAGGCCTTCGATATGGTATCGAGGATGTTAACAGTGCATACAACCCAACATAATCGGCTTAAATGGATGCAATTTGCCTACCTGACTTCACGTATCAAGACACTACTTCAAGTTCAAGTGCCAACAATCGTGTGTAGTAATATAACCCAACCAAGAGTTGGGATCGTTCCCACAGGGAGCGGTTTGTAATTGAGAATCAATAGAAAAACAAAATTATGTTCAAGTTAATTAAAGCTATAGACAATAACAAGTAAAAATATGATAAATTAAAAAGGTGACACAAGTGTCAATTATCAAAGAGGGTTTTGTAAGCAATTATCAACTAAAATGACAACTAAAGCGAAAATGTAAATATGGAGACAAGATTCTTGGGATGTGATAGGAATATGGGATAAAGTAAACAACAGGGTAAATGCTATTGATAGCAAATTGTTGAACATTTGCAACTAAGCTAGACTTTAGTGGGGGTAAATTTTCTCTCGAATAACTTACCCCGAATCTACTAGGTTTCTCTCGAACAACGAGTTGCAACAATTAAGCACAATTTTCACCTTAGCCCATTCACTCTCTCGAGCTGAATGTGTGGGAGAAGGTCTAGGGTTCACTCTCTCGAGATGAACCCATGACGACCCAATAACCACAGGCTATCGATTTAGTAGTTTTTGTTTTAAAACTTTTCTTTCGAGCAAGACAAAAACACTAAGATGAAACTGTATTTGCAACTACAATATCATTAAGTTCAAACACAACTACTAAATAAAATCACCTCTAAACAGCGAATAAACAATCAATTAGCAATACCCATCAGTAAATTCAACCCATATTCACAAAATCACACCTCAAGAATTGGGGTTTTAGCTAGACATGATAAAGAGATAGAAATTGATACCAGAAGGTGTTTCTATCAAAGGGGTACGATAGAGAATATCTTTAACAACGGCGAGGATGAAGATTCTTCAAGTCCGACTTCCAATTTCTTAGAATTGTAAACGTTCAAATCCTCAAAGCTCAAGAACAATGTCTCCAAAAACTCTAAGAACTGAAAAATGGTTTCTGAAAATATAAAACTTATTTTCTAAAATTGCATCCTAAACTAAAAATTCAATAGGTATTTATAGTTGTCAAAAAGTGTATTGCGAAGGACCACTAGACACTCTACCCTTTGACTATTCCTATCGCCTCTTCATCTTGGCCTTCAGCACTTCAAGCTCTGTAACTTTGGACGATGAAGCACTACATCGCAGAATCTTTTGGTGACTCGCCGACTGCTCCTTTTTATCACCAATTTGATTTTGTCCTTCGGGGCTTGGCACACTAGAACATTGGGCGAGACCAAGGCCATTCGGTGAATCACCCAATGGTTTAGGTGATCCTCAGGCCTTCTTTTCTTTGTTCTTTCGGCTACCTTGTTTCGTTTTGGTCCATAGTGTCCATGCTTTGTCCTTAAGTTCAAATACTGGAAATTCAAGTATTTACATCAATTATTGGGACAAAATATGCATTTGAGGACACTAATTCTATTAAAATCAAGCCCTAAATGAGTCCAAATCATGGACTCATCAACGCCCCAAACTTAAACTTTTGCTTGTCCTCAAGTAAAACTCAAGTTCAGCAGTTCAAAAAGGATGTCTCACACAGTGCTACACAAGACTAAATCATGAATGCATACAAAAAGTTTCAACTTACTCATGCTTGATCACTTGTGCACTTAAAGTTTCAAGTTGTGACTCACCATATCAAAGAATCTTGATTTCACTATACTTGCTTCAGGTGCAAGTTCAAGCTCAACGAATGAAATCAAATGCCCTCACACAAAGAATGATTCCATATTCACACGCAATGGTTCAACAATTTAAAGTTCGGAATCAAGATCAACACTCACTCTCCTAAAGATGAAGACAATGTATGATTTCACTCATAGGTCTGCCCTTATTTTCCGATTGACTTTTGTTTCAGCTTTTTTAACATCAAAAAGGTCTTCTCAAAGCTTGTAACGGAGATGAATGTAATGGTATGTCATTTAAGCTGAAAATAGGATGAAAATCCTCATGAAATGTGATATGAACAACACCTTCTTTCCTTCTCTTTGTCATTTTCATTCAAGCTCAAAAGTCACCTCTTCTTCATCTTCCATGAGTCATTTGGAGACACCATTGTGTTTGTATTTCCACAACTTTATTTCACAACTTTTTCTTTCTTTTTCTTTTCAGTCTTTTCTTCTTTTTCTCTCTTTTTTTATATGGAGGGGTTCCATTTTTCTCGAAACATGGGCACAAGGGACTTCTTTACATCTACTTGATTTGCCTTCTCTTTTAACCACACCCCCAAATTAGGCTTTTAGCCTAAGTTGGATATTTAAACAGACCACATATCATGTGGATTATGGGTAATGGGTCAGTAAAAGGTGGCAATGTTATCAAGTTTCTTCCAAGAAAAGGTTAAGGTTCACAAGGTGCTCAAAAGAGGTTCACACACTCACAAGGTAGGCAGCAAAAGAGGTATAATTTCAAATGGGTTCACACTTTTTAAAGTTGCCTAAGATCAAATCAAGAAATTGCATCATTTAGTCAACTGGACCAACGGGGCAAATTCTAGGTGTCATCATGCATGGTTCACGGTAAGCTCATCACACAAGGCATTAACACCAAAGTCAAACAAGACTCCATACTTTCGTTAGTGTGCAATGTTTATCACAAGAGAACTCGATTCTCTGTACAACTTCAATTGTCCTCGTCATAGCCACAGATTTATTTATGTTCAATTACGAGCAATATTCAAGTTATCAGTATTGATCAAAATCTATACTTAAATTTGCAAGAGAACAACCACATTTAACACATACAAGAGGTGGCAAATTTTTTTTGGAAAGGTCAAAAATCATTTAAAATTAAAAGCTAGGAGCCACAAGCTCAAACCTTCTACAAAAAAAGAAGTGTATAACACAATTATAAATTTCAACCCAAATAAACAAAATGGAGTCACAAAAGGTCACAAAAGATGGACCTCACCCCACCACAAATAAACACATTTGTCCTCAAATGCAAATAAAAACATCCATAAGTCAAAATAAAGTAAGGCAGAGATGGAGTTAAAGAGAGGGTCTTGTCTACAAAGTCGCTCCATCTATTTAGGCATCAGTACCCGATGCATCACTCTGAGTCTGACCATCAATGCTCGGGGTCACCTCAGGAGGAACGACAGTGCTAGATCTATTAGCGGTTGTTCCATGCGAGTCCTCCAGAAAGATATGCACAGCTGCAAATAATCCCCGGACCCATGAAGGAACATTAGGATCTCTAATATAGGTCTTCCTATTAGAGGTGGACCTCTTGCCCTTGCCTTTCCCACCGGTTGAGGGAAGTTTCATAGCTTTTACACTGGATATATCTACATTCTCATTTATCGTAATCCCCTTAGTCTTCTCTTGGACTGGTATTATTCTTTCAGCTGCTTTTGATCTAGTCATGTCTACAAACCTCGAGGAGAAGTTAGGAAATATCAAAACAAAAGTACAAAAAATTGGGCACAGACAACCGCGCCAAAATAGTTGGCAGGTCGCAGAATTATTTCAGTGAACTGGGTTAACCTGCCGAAAGTTACATTGTAATAAGGCTTTAGGGGTGCAGGCAAATGGAGATCAAGAAGTCTTTTAGTGAGTCGCCGAGTTGCCTCGATGACCCCAGGCTTCTTGCCAAAAGTTATAGACTCCAACAACACATTTAGCAAGAAATTAAAGGGGAGATGGGAACACTAGGCTAACCGTCGAGTGGTTCGGTGAGCTCGACCCAACTCGCCAAACGACCCAATGTGCCTAATTTCAACCCAACTTATTGAATTCAATCCTGCAACCCTAAAAAAAAAAAAAATCAACAGATGTTATAGTGAAATTAAAGTACACCCCATGACACCCTAGCATAAGCCCACAAATTTTATTTCATTTTAAGCACAAGACTACGGGATTTCGACAATCAAAGCATTACGGGCAAGATTATCAAATTAAATCAGACATTCAAACATACTAAATCTATTAGAGAGGCCCAACACACGACAACATGATAAGAGATCATTGTAAAATACTACAATTTCGACAAAATAATCTCAGGGTTTGAAAAACCAACCTTTGATACCGACTAATAAAGATTGAGATATTAGGCGGCAAAGTAATCCACAATCCGAGCACCAATGAATGACTAAAATATTCTAAAAATGCAAGAAATATAGAAACTGGAGTGTGGGTGTGAGTTTAGGAAGATAAAAAGTGAGGGAACGTGAATGAATTTGAAACTTTAAAATCTTTGCCCTAAAAAATCGTCTAATTCATGCTCATTCGGCGACATTAGTCGTGATCGCCAAGCTACTCGGCAACATGCTGAGTAGTCATTCACCTTGCCGAATTTTACAGGACCTCCAGTTATTTTAGGGGTCCAAACAGTAGTCTCTGTCGGGATTGTCAACATGGTCGGTGATTCACCAATAATATCTTGAACTTACCGAGTTTTATAGAATCTATTGTAAAAGTGTCTTGAGTCTGGCGGCGTTTTGGATCGGGGTCACCGACCTCTTCGGCAATTTGCTGAATAGACTTGATGCTCACTAACTTGAACTTTTCGAACTCTTTCCACACTTCCACCTACACAATTAACACACCGTTATTTTATCAAAGCAAAATAAATCAATAAGGAATCTTGGGTTGCCTCCCAAGCAATGCCTTAGTTAACGTCGCGGCACGACGCAAGTCCACCTCCCAACCTCATTTTTGGGGTTATCCATAGTATCACTAGGCAAACCCCCTTGCTGCCACGAGTTGAGATGAGATGATATATGACCCATTTTGGTCTCCAACTACTTGATCGGTACTGATTGGGAGGTGACGGTCTGGCTGAGGGTAGACACATCTTCTTTCATTTCTTTTAAAATCTTGTCGGACCCTTCAACTTTGTTGAGGATACGAGAGAGCATATCCTCAGACCGACAACCTTCTGAATCTTTTGGCTTTTGGCACTCGTGGGGAGGCACATACCTCTCTTTCTCCCCATCCTTCCATTTTGAATTACAATCTCTCCATTCATAATCTCGATCTTTCCAACGTTCATCTCTAGCCCAACCTTGGTTACCACCTTGTCTCGGGTAGTTTGAACGATAGCCACCACCTTGGTTGGCTAGGAAATTTACCTCTTCATTATACAATGCTTCCAACTTGGACTCATTCGGAATAGCACTCTCGACACCCATAACATTGATACTTCGAGCACCAGCTTTCATGACATTTTTGGACAAATATCAAGTTGTGTCATTATCTTGGCCATGTTTTGGTCCCTCTGTTGGTCCTTCTCCATTTTTTCCTTAGTTAACTTGAATGTGAGAGAGGAGAGCTGGTCTTCATTGGTATACCACGCCCTGTTTATGGTAGTCATGCCATCCGAGAGCTGAGAAGCTATCACTTAAGATTGCTGCATCAGACCTCCCAAAAAGAGTTGGTCAGCAACACCCTTATTGACCAAATCCAGAATCCAGTAAAAGTACTGTAGCAACACATTATCATGCAAGCCATAAATTTGTCATTGAAGCACCATTTTTTTGAATCTCAGTCAAGTTTCATGAATAGGCTTACCTTCTAGATGCTTGAAGCTTTGAATGTTGTCTCAAAGAGTTATCATATTCGAGGAAGAAAAAAATTGCACTTGAAATGCGATGTCCAACTATTCCCACGAAGTGATTGATTCACGTGGCAATTCAGTCAACAACTTACATGCCTCTCCTATCAAAGATAATGGGAACAACCTCAACCGGACCAATTCTTAGGAGATATTCTTCGACAAGAATGGCTCGCATACATCCACGAAGTTTCTAATGTTCTCATGGGGATCCTCATGAGCCAAACCACTGAAAAGCCCTTTTAGTTGCAAAAGTTGCAATATAGTACTCGTGATGTGGAACACTGCATTCCCTTCGGCTGGAGGTAAGCTAATGGCACCAATACTGCCCATGAGATGAGGGTCATTAGCATGAGGCTCGTTGATATGGTTGGGATTTCCGATGTCGTCTTGATGACCTACTTGGCTTCCATTCTAGCCATTTACACTCATACTTCTTGTTTACAACACAAACAAGTAAAACAAAGCTAAAAAATAAATAAGTTGAGTTATCACTAACAAGAGCAAAGTTTAACTTAACTAAAAATTCTCAAGTAACACAATTCCCCAGCAGTAGTGCCATTTTTGACTTCACGTATCAGGACACTACTTCAAGTTCAAGTGCCAACGATCATGAGTAGTAATCAACCCAACCAAGGGTTGGGATCGTTCCCACAGGGAGCGGTTTGTAATTGAGAATCAATATAAAAGCAAAATTATGTTAAAGCTAATTATAGCTATAGACATTAATGAGTAAAAACATGATAGATTAAAAAGGTGACACAAGTGTCAATTGTCAAAGAGGGTTTTGTAAGCAATTATCAACTAAAATGACAACTAAAGAGAAAATGCGAATATGGAGATGGGATTTTTGTGATATGATAGGAATATGGGATAGAATAAACAACCGGGTAAATGTTATTGATAGTAAATTGCTGAACATTTGTAGCTAAGATAGACTTTAGTGGGGGTAAATTTTCTTTCGAACAACTTACCCCGAATCAACTTGATTTCTCTCGAATAACGAGTTGCAGCCATTAAACAAAACATTCGCCTTAACCCATTCACTCTCTCGAGCTGAATGTGTGGGAGAAGGTCTAGGGTTCACTCTCTCGAGCTGAACCCACGATGACCCAATAATCACAAACTATCAATTTAGTGGTTTTAGTTTTAAAACTTATCTCTCGAGCAAGCCAAAAACACTAAGATGAAATCATTTTTGCAACTACAATCCCATTAAGTTCAAACATACCTATAAAATAAAATCACCTCTAAACAACGAATAAACAATCAATTAGCAATACCCAGTAGTAAATTCAACCCATATTCACAAAATCACACCCCAAGAATTGGGGTTTTAGCTGGACATGATAAAAAGTGTTTCCATCAAATGGGTATGATAGAAAATGTTTTTAAACATGTCAAGGATGAAGATTCTTCAAGACCCACTTCCAATTTCTTGGAATTGTAAACTTTCAAATCCTCAAAGCTCAAAAAAAATGTCTCCAAAAACTCTAAGAACTGAAAAATGGTTTCTGAAAATATAAAACTTGATTTCTAAAATTGCATCCTAAACTAAAAATTCAAATAGGTATTTATAGTTGTCAAAAAGTGTACTGTGAAGTATGCCTGGCAATGGAACCGGGAGGTGCCGGTTTCGGTTCCGGTTCCGGTTCCAGTCCATTACTGGTTCCGTTTCGATTTCGGTATGTACCAGTTAGTGCCGGTAATAGGCGGGTCTGGGAGGGGAAATGGGACAGAAATCGGGATTTACAGGTTAGTCCCGATCCGGTCCGGTTTGACAGTTTAAATATATATATATATATATATATATATATATATATATTTATTTTTTGGCAAATTTAGCTGTTGAGAGTCGTTGGGCAATGAGTTTTGGGCCCCACCAATGGCTCTTTTCACCTCCCTACTCCCCTTTACACCTCCCTACCCCTCAAACTTCTTTTAATACCCCAACCTTCTAAAAACTACATTTTCATCCCTTTTTTTTTCTTAACTATAATTACTCCTAATCTTTCATTCTTTTCACTCACAAAAATATTATCTTCTCACTACTCTCTAATCTCTTAATTCTCTTATTCTCGTTAAAATTACAAATTTGATATTTGGAAATTGGAGCTTCAAAATTCAACTTTCAATTTTCGGCTTTCGGTCATACACGTCTACTTTTTTAAGTAGTACATTCGTTCCAACTCACTTTTTATTTAGTTATTTATTTGTTTTCATTTAATTATTTATTTTGTGAGTAATTCGTCTCTAGTCTCTACTTATTTAGTTATTTATTTTTTTAAAATTTTGCAATAGATTTTTGTATTATATATAATTTACTACTTTTTATATTTGAATATGGATTTCGGTAAAAACAATGTTGAGAAGGGTAAAACAACAATAGTTGATTCGATCACTAATTTATGGAGCTCAAAATCAAAGAAGAATAAAAAAAACGGTAGTACGTCTAAATCTACAACTAAAAAAAACTTCTCAATAATAAATACGGATGATTATACGCATGCAGATGATAGTGTTTTTAATGTTGATAGTAATAGTGGATTAGATCCTTATCATGAACATTTACAAAGAAGGTTTGGTAATTTTGATGAGGAATTACCTGAAAATGATGAACATGATGATGTTAATGATTATATTGATAGTTTTGATAATAATGTTGATGAATATGATAATGATGAAACTCAGCCAACTACGGCTACTCCCACTTCCAATCCCCTTTCCCCTCCCACTCCCTTTCGTTGTCCAGCTCCCGTTCCCCCCGTGCATCCTAGGACTAAGGTAAAAGGCGCTAAAAAATCAGTTGTGTGGCAATTTATGACTCAGAAAGAAGATAAAACACAAGTTATTTGTAATAAATGTAAACATAGAATGAATCATAAAATTGTAGGAAAACAGCGCGGGATGGGACATTTGAGTAATCATTTAATGTTATGTTGTAAAAATGAATTTTTGCATGCTAAAGCTATAATCGAAGCTAAAAAGAATGGTACCACCCTTCCTGAAAATGTAGGAGTAGAGGGCTCTAATATGGTCCAAACACAATTAAATCCTTATATTATTTGTGGCTCTAGTATACAACGGTCATATAGTAGAGAAAAAGATCTTGAAGTATTAACTAAAATGATTGTTGTTATGGGTTTGCCATTTAGTTTTGCTGAAAATCTCAGTTTTATTCATTATATTCAAATTGTGTATAATCCACATTTTAAAGGTTTTACTAGAAATACAATTAAAAAGGCTATCTTTGATTATCAAGCTCAACATTTTCAATAGCTTCGTTGTTTATTTTATTATAATAATTGTAAAATAGCTATTACTTCTGATATGGGCTGTAGTGTAAATGGTAATGATTATTTCATTATTGCTGCACATTGGATTTATGAAAATTGGACACTGCAAAAAAGAATCTTAGGTTATAAATGTTGTGAAATGCATAAAACCAATAGTTATATAGCTCAAACAATTATAGATGTTTTACAAAACTATGGAATTTGTGATAAAATAAGTAGTGTCACCTTAGATAATGCTTCTAATAATAGAACTGTTGTTGAAATACTAAAACCGTCTCTTTGCCCTATTTATATTGATGGTTTTCATATTAGGTGTGATGCACACATATATAACTTGATTGTTAGAGATGGTATATCAATGTGTAATGATGGTTGCATAAAAGTTGAAAATGCATGTCATTTTATTTTTAAATGTCAAGTTAAGTCTAGACGCAGAGAATTTTGAAAATTGTTGTCGTGAATTTAATCTTCCACCTAGAAAAATTCCTAAATCAGTGTGTACTAGATGGAATTTTTTATATGGAATGCTTGAAGTCTCTTATTAATATAGGAAACCTTTACAAATGGTTTGGAATGCTCATAATTCAAATATGACATATAGACTTGATGATAATGATTGGAATGACATAAAAGAACTTATAGAATTTTTAAAAGTTTTTTATTTAACTACAAAAAAGTTATCTGCACTTTATTATCCAACTATTTGCTCTGTTTTACCTAATATTTGTGCTATTTCTAGTAAATTTCATAAATTCAAAAATGAACCAAGATTTTGAAGAATCTGTTAACAAAATGATTGAAAAACTTAGAAAATATTTTATTCCTATCCCTCAAATTTATTTAACCACTTGTTTGTTAAATCCACATTACAAAGATAAAGGTGCATCACGAATGGTTGATAAAATTTATTTTAATTTGGGTATATATAGTGAAGATGATGAAACATCTAGTTGTCAAGATGTTAAAGATAGTATAAAAATTGAAGCTAGAAAATTGTATGACTTGTATAATTCGAAAATAATTAATCCAGTACGTAATGAAGAGCCTCAAACTTCTAGGAGTAGATATAATAATGAAGATGATATTGATGATATGATAGATTGTTATCTTGAACTTTCCCATAATGATAGAAATGATTTTGATGCGTATATTAATCAAAATACAAAACCTACTACTGTTGATCTTCTAGAATGGTGGAGCAATCGTGGTCAAGGATTTCCAAAGCATCAACCGGTTGCTCGAGATGTGTTAGCTATTCAAGCATCTTCGGTAGCTTCGGAAGGCGCTTTTAGTGCAGCAAGATATAAAATAGGAGAGCATAGATATTCATTAGCAGCAGATAGCTTGGAGATATCGGTACTATTTAGAGATTGGATTAATGGTGAGAGAAGGAGTTATGGTCGTCCACCTTTACCAACCAAATTTGAAAATGACATTGACGAAATAATGCAAGATTTTAGTGACGACGGCATTGATGCAATGGAGGAACTAGCTAATCAACCAATTCCAGAGCATGTTACTAGAGAAATGTTAAAAGATTTAAAAAAATATTTCCTTGGTAGCATGAACTATTAAATTTAAATGTCTATTAGTACGAGTATAATAATTCGAGGTCTAATTCAAACCGAACCCTTCCTAGAAGGTGGCTGTGTAGATTAGATTTTTTAATACTCTACTAATATTTTGTAAATTGTAACTCAACTTGTAGTCTTGTACAATTTAATTAATATTAATAAAAGTATAGGCTATTCGCCTTAATTTTTTTTTTAATTATTGTCTTGATTCTTGAATAAGTTGAATTTAAATTTTCAAACTTTTTAAGTGTGAAATTTAAACATTTATAGTTTTATAATTTTAAAGTTTGAATTTAAATTTTAAAACTTTTAAAGGGTTAAATTTAAACTTTTATAGTTTTAAAGTTTGAATTTAAAGTTTCAAAGTTCAAAATTTTAAAGGGTGAAATTTAAACTTTTATAGTTTTAAAGTTTAAATTGAAATTTTCAAATTTTTAAAGAGTGAAATTTAAAATTTTATAGTTTTAAAGTTTGAAATTTGAATTTAAATTTTCAAACTTTTAAAGTGTGAAATTTAGACTTTTACACTTTTACAATTTGAAAGTTTGTATTTAAAACTTTAAAAGTATAAAAGTATAAATTTTTAATTTTAAAATTATAAAAGTTTTAATATTATTTGAGTAATATTCCTATTTTTTAATTTTGATAATTTTATTTTTAAAAAAATATACAGACGTTGGGACTCGATTTTCGATCCAATCCGATACTGGTCCATTACCGGTCCGAGATGGGACTACATATAAATTTCTAGAATTACTGATTTCGGCCCGTGGTGCCCGGTTTCGGTCCGTCCTGGTCCGGTAGTTTTGGTTCCGGTACCATTGCCAGGCATACTGCGAAGGACCACTCAGTGCAATTAGTCGGGATCGACGATCCTCTAGGCGATCCGCCCTTTGATCATTTCTATCGCCTTTTCGCTTTGGCCTTCAGCACTTCAAACTCTATAACTTTGGGTGATAAAGCATTGCATCGCCGAATCGTTCAACGACTAGATGATTGCTTTTTTCTATCGCCTATTTGATTTTATCCTTCAGGGCATGGCCCACTGGAACATTGGGCGAGACCAAGGCCATTCATAGAATTGCCCAATGGTTTAGGTGATCCTCAAGCCTTCTTTTCTTCGTTCTTTCGACTGCCTTGTTCCTTTTTGCTCCATAGTGTCCATGCTTTGTCCCTAAGTTCAAATATCTGAAATTCAAGTATTTACATAAATTATTGAGACAAAATATGCATTTCAGGACACTCATTCTTTTAAAATCAAGTCCTAAATGAGTCCAAATTATGGACTCATCACTACCATCAGTTGATGAGAATGCAATATTTGAGGTCACAAGCACTACTTTTCATCTCCTCCAAATAAAGAGACTTTATGATGGGCTGGCTCATGAAGATCTACATGATCATATGAGGAATTTTATAGATATGTAAAGCGCATTTTCATTTAAGAATGAGCCACAAGAATCAATCCAGCTCAAATTATTTCCTCTATCTCTGACAAGGGAAGCTATCATGTGGTTGGCCAAGCTACCAAAGAATTCTATCAATTTGTGGGATGAGTTTATCACGACATTTAATGCAAGGTTCTTCCCTCTGTCGAGAATGATGAAACTCAGGGATAACATTCAATGTTTTAAGCGATTGGAGGGTGAACCTATCCATGACGCGTGGTTGAAGTTTAAGAAACTCCTACTTCAATGCCCAACTCACGGGCTGCCAAACAATTTGCTACTCTAATATTTTTACTGGAGTCTTGTTTCGGTTAATAAAGGAGTGGCTGATCAATTGGATCAAGGGGGAATAATGTTGCAATCATGTGAGGTGGCTTCGTTTCTTCTTGACAACCTGACGAAAATAAATCTAGCTTGGTACACTAAAGAGGATCAAGTCTCTCCTTTTTGTTTTAGAATGACCAAAGAACAACTTGATAATGAAAGAGAAAGTGATGAGAATATCAAGAAGATGTTGGCCCAAATAGAACTACTACAAGAGCATATGTTGGAGAATGTGAGATAGTCAAATGGAGTGTTTAAAGTTGAGGAGGGTTCTTCCTCTGGTTATTCAAAACCGTGGGAGAATCAAGGTTGGAATTCCAAGAAATACAAGGAGGGTTTTCACCCACGCTATTTACAGCGAGGTGGAAATCAAGGTTGGAACTATCACAAGGAGGAAGAGCAAAGATGATACTATCAAGAATGGGCTAAGCAAAGTGATTATTGGAAAAGACAGGATGGCCATGAAGAGAACCATACTCAATCGAGTGAGAGCCCAAAGTCGAAAGGGAGTGCAAGTAGTCCCCGGGTGAATGATTTACTATCACGCATCCTTGACAAAGTTGAAGGTTCAGATGATTTGTTAAAAGGAATAAAAGACAATTTTTCATCATTGAACAATAAAGTGAACTCTCACGCAAATGCAATCAAGCTACTTGAAGGCTAGTTGAGTTTACTTTCAGCACAATTGGAACCAAAACTAACAAGGGAAGATGATGAAAAAGGCCTTGTTGTGGTTACTTGTAGTTGAAAGGTAGCGATAGGCAATGTGATGGGCAATGAAGAAGCTCAAATACATGAAGAAAACAATGGTATGGAGGAAGAAGAAATAACCATCCATCAAAGCATTGCCAAAGTGCCACAAAAAGATATGGAGAAACATAATCCAATCCCAAAGAGTGTGCAACCTTTACCCAAAATATCTCCTCCATTTCCCCAATGCCTCAAAAAGAAAAATGAGGATGAAAAGTTCAAAAAGTTTTTATCGGTGTTCAAGACATTATCGATTAATCTCCCTCTAGTAGAAGCATTGTTGGAGATGCCAGGTTATACCAAGTTTGTGAAAGAGTTAGTCACATAAAAAAGGAGCTTGGATTTTGTAATAATCGAAGTTTCTCATAGTTGCAGTGCAATTATGACTAAGGATCTGATCAAAAAGAAAGAAGATCTCGGAGCGTTCAGCATCCCTTGCACCATCGGCATGCTTCAATTTGCTAAAGCCTTATGCGATTTGGGGGTAAGCATTAACTTAATGCCATATGCAATCTATAAACAACTTGGGTTGGTTGAACCGAAAGCCACAACAATGAGAATCTTTATGGCGGACCAATCAATTAAACATCTTGTGGGGATACAATATGACATCTTGGTAAAGGTTGACCGATTCATTTTCTCAGCTGATTTTGCCATTCTCGATTGTGAAATAGATGCTGAAATTCCCATCATTTTGGGAAGACCATTCTTGGCAATCAGGAGAGCACTGGTGGACGTTTGTAAGTCAATGAAACACCCAAGCAATATTCACATGGTTTCTACTATTGATGTTATTGATGGGCAATGGCTAGTGTGAGCCATTTGATGTGTATGAGTAAATCACTTGAGGCCGTGCTCGTTAACTATGATGAATTTGAAATTCAAGGCTACAAAGAGATAGTAGCTGCTCTTTCAGGCATGGGGGAATATTCAAAGACCTCATTGAAGTTAGACATTCATCTAAAATATTGAGAACGTCCTCCCACAAAGCCATCAACAAAAGAACCACCAAATCTAGAGTTTAAAGTACTTCCCTCCCATCTCCGATATGCTTTCTTTAGGGCAAATAACACCTTACCTATAATCATTGCAGCTAACTTGCTTGAATGTCAGGTAAAATTTCTCCTTGTGGTGTTAAAAAGGCATATAAAAGCTATAAGTTGGACTATCATTGACATACTGGCCATTCCTCACAATTCTTCTTGATAGTGATTGTAAACAGAGTGTTGAGCATCAGCAGAGATTGAATCCACTGATGTAAGAGATGGTGAAAAAGGAGATAGACACATGTTTGATCTACCCTATTACGGATAGCAAATGGGTAAGTCCGGTGCAATGTGTACCGAAAAACAAGGGAATCACAGTAGTCCCAATGAAATGGGGGAGCTTGTATCAATGAGACCAGTGACTAGATGGCGAGTATGCATGGATTATCAGAAACTAAACTCTTGGACCGAAAAAGATCACTTTCCCATGCCTCGCAAGGTTCAAATGCTTGATCGACTTTGAGAGACAGGCTGGTATTTCTTCTTGGATGGAAACTCCAATTATAACTAAATATCCATTTCTCTGGAAGGCCAAGAGAAAACTACATTCAGCTGTCCATATGGAACTTTTTCCTTCAAACAGGTGTCGTTCGGGTTATGTAATGCTCCGGCATCATTTCAAAATTGCATGATGTCTATCTTTACTGATATGGTGGAGGATTCAACAGAAGTCTTTATGGATGACTTCTGAAGCATGTTTGGAACACTTGGGACAGGTTCTCCAAAGATGTGTGGAGACAAATTTGGTCCTAAATTGGGAAAAATACAACTTCATGGTTATGGAAGGTATAGTTCTTGGTCACAATGTGTTGCAAAAAAGGGCTTGAGGTTGATAAAGCGAACATTGAAGTGAGTGAGAAGCTACCACCACCAATTTTGGCGAAGCGTATTCATAGTTTCTTGGGGCATGCCGGTTTTTACCGAGAATCATCAAAGACTTCTCAAAAATTGCACATACTCTATGCAAAGTCTTGGAGATTGAACTGGCCTTCAAGTGCGTGAATAAAAAACTGGTCTCCACCCCGATTATCATTAGTTTCGATTGGTCAGAACCCTTCAAAGTGATGTGTGATGCAAGCGGCATGGCATTAGCTTTCGTATTGGGGCAAACACATAACAAACTATTTCACCCCATTTACAATGCAAGTAAAACTCTAAACAATGCTCAACATAATTGATTACAGAACAAGAACTACTTGCGGTAGTATATGCATTTGAGAAGTTTCGGGCATACTTGCTAGGCACTAAAGTGGTTGTTCACACTGATCATACTACACTGCGTTATCTTATGGCAAAGAAGGATGCCAAGCCAACATTGATAAGGTGGGAGCTACTATTGCAAGAATTCGGCTTTGAAGTGAAAGATATGAGAAAATCAAGTGGCTGACCACTTATCAAGATTGGAAGGAAAAAAAAATGATGAGCTGGAGATCGACATAAATGATGCCTTTCTCGACGAACAAGTATTCACAATAACTCTCAAACAACCTCTTTGGTATGCTGATTTTGCCAATTACGTAGTGTGTGGATTAATGTCGGAAGAACTGAACTTCTACAAACAAAAAAGGTTCTTGTTTGATGTTAAGAAGTACTTTTGGGATGAACCATATTTATTCAGAGAGTGTGCAGACCATATCATTAGGAGATGTGTTCCGGAGGAAGAAGCCATCCAAATTCCACATGTTTTTCATGCTTCGCCGGTTGGGGGTCATCACGGTGGCATACGTACAACTGCTAAAGTCCTTCAAAGTGGTTACTACTAGTCATCCCTTTAAAAAGATGCTCATTAATTTGTTAAGAAGTGCGCTCAATGTCAGAAACAGGGTGGAGTGTCTAAAAGACACGAGTTGCCTCTTACGCCCATTTTAGAAGTTGAGCTATTTGATGTTTGGGGAATAGATTTCATGGGACTATTTGTGAGTTCGTTTGGTAATAAGTATATTTTGGTGGTGGTAGATTATGTTTCTAAATGGGTGGAGGCTGTTGCACTTGTGAACTGTGAAGGGAAAAGTGTTGTTCTATTCCTAAAACACTACATCTGTGCTAGATTTGGTACTCCTCGAGCTATTATTAGTGATGGGGGATCCCATTTTTGCAACAAGTATTTTGCATCCACATTGAGCAAGTATGGAGTGAAACACAAAGTAGCAACTCTGTATCATCCCTAAACAAGTGGCCAAGTTGAAGTGTCAAATTGGGAGATCAAGAGTTTCCTAGCGGAGACGGTGAATGCAATAGGACTGATTTGTCTCAAAAACTTGATGATGCTCTATGAGCATATCGCCCTACATACAAAACACCAATTGGTATGTACCCGTATCAGCTAGTCTTCGAAAAATCTTGTCATTTACCGTTGAATTGGAACACAAAGCATTATGGGCATTGATAGCTCTAAATATGGACTGGAAAAATACTTTAAAAGAGAGAATAGATTAGCTAAATGAGTTGGGAAAATTCAGTTTCATGGCGTATGAAAGTTCAACTCTTGACAAGGAAAATATGAAAAAGTGGCATGATTCTAGAATCCTTAAAAGGGAGTGATTAATGTAGGAGATTGGGTTTTACTACATAATTCTTAACTCAGACTCTTTCCTGGAAAGCTCAAATCTAAATGGTCAAGTCCATTCAGAGTAACACGGGTGTTCACAAATAGTGCCATTGAAGTCAAAGGTAAAGAGGGACATACATTCAAGGTGAATGGGAAATGCTTGAAGTTGCATTTCAGAGAATGCCAAGGGATTTATCTTATTGAAGTGGTGTATCTGGAAGATGCTTAAGAGTATTTCCACATCATGCCATAACGTTAAATAAGGCGCTTCTTGTGTGGCAATCCAAGTGTTAGTATTTCAAATAATGTGCGCTGATTTTGCAGGTGCAAGCAATTGTGTGAGGTGAAGACTCAATTGGCGGATCGCGAAAGCTGTTTGGAGAAACAGACCTAGTCCACCTTCTGGACTTTGAAAATGGAGCTAAGATACTAGTTAATTAGGCGGGGAAACCTCATCACTCAGTGACTCACCGAAGTGAGTGGGCTACCCAAATTTCTTCACTCATTTTCCCCTTCTCTAATGGTCTAACCCAATGGATCATTCGGCGAGGTTGCAAGTTGATTAGGCAAAGCACCAATCAGTTCGGTCAACTATTTCAATTCCACATTTTTGCCCCTTCCTGAGCATGTTGCATACTAGAAATAATAACAATATCCAGATCATTGGGCTAATCGCCAAGTAGTTTGGCCTGGTGAAGATTCCTTGTCAGCTGCCCTTGATCGTTCAAATAAGTTATTAATTTGAGTATTGGTCTTGATCAATACCAATGACTTGAATAGTGCTCTTAGTCTAACAAAAATGAATGTTCAGCTACAATGAGGCCAAATGAAGTTGTATAGACAATAAGTGAACTTTTTGCACTCGTTTCGACTAGCTAGTTATCGAATGAGTCTCTTGTGATGAACATTGCACACTAGCAAAATTGAAGAGTCTTGTTTGATATTGGTGTCAATGATATGTATGATGACCTTACTATGAACCTTGTGTGATGACACCTAGAATTTTCTCCGTTGGTCCAGTTGACTAAGTGATGCATACTCTTGAAATGATCGTAGGCAACAATTTTGAAGAGTGAAATAATTTGACATTATACCTCTTTTGTGGCCTACCTTGTGAGTGTGTGAACTTTGCTCGAAACCCCTTTGAGCCTTACCCTTTTCTTGGAAGAAACTTGATGAAATTGTAACCCCTCTCTATTCATTCATCCATAATCCTCATTTAGTGTGTTTTGTTTGAATAGACAACATAGACCAAAAGCCAAAGTTGGGGGTGTAGTGAAAAGAGAAAGTAAATCAAGAAGTGCAACCCCTTGATCCATGGTTTTGAGAATGATGGAACCCCTCTATACCAAAAAAAAGAACGAAAAAGTCATGAAACAAAGTTGTGAAAATTGCAAAAGAAATAGGGTGTCCGGTATTCCATGAGAAGTGAATAATGCGGTGAATTTTGAGCATGAGTGAAATATTGAAGAAAAGGAAAGAAAGTGTTGTTCCTACCATATTTCATGAGGATAAAAACCACTAAACCTAAATGACCATAGCTTTACACTTAGCATTATTACAAGTCTTAAAAAGACCTTTTTGATCTTAAGTTAGCTGAAACGAATGTTAGTTGGAAAATAAGGGCAAACCTATGGGTGAAGTCATGCATGTGTTCATCTTTGTGAGTGTGAGAGTTGTATGTGATTCTGAAGCTTTTAATTGGTGAAGAATAATGTGTGAATATGGAATCATTCTTTGTGCTAGGGCATTTGAGTACCTTTGTTGAGCTTGAACTCACATTTGAATCAAGTATTGTGAACCTGAGAATCTTTGATAATGGTGAGTCACAACTTGAACCTTTGAGAGCACAATTGATCCTTGCATGAGCAAGTTGAGTCTTGTTGTGTGCATTCATGATTGAGTCTTCCGTAGCACTGTTTGAAACATTCATTTTGAATTGCTAAACTTGGTTTTACTTGAGGAGAAGAAAAAGTTTAAGTTGGGGGTGTTGATGAGCCCGAGATTTGGACTCATTTAGGGCTTTGTTTGCATCGATTTAATGTCCTTAAATGCTCTATTTATGCTAATAAATAATGTAAAACCCTTGATTTTCAAATATATGGGTTGGGGAATGAAGCTAGGACAGAAATAGTTAGCAAGGACGACGCAAGTTGAAAAAGAGAAGAGGAAAAACAAGCTTGATGGTCGTTGAGTTACTCAGCGAATCACCGAGTTGCTTCTCTATCACCGAAATTTACAGAGATCTGAGATTGGATTAGGAGTAACTTCAGCGAGAAGTATTTCCACTCGGCGTGTCGCCCATCAAATCAGTGAAGGATGACCTAGTAGCCAAAAGTATTGATGGAGATCAAGATAAGTCCTGATAGGCGAGTTAAAAGGCAAAAAGGTGCATCGCGGAATGAAAAGGCGATCCCGATCTAGCTCGCCTAAAATTACAGTGGTTGGACTAAGAAGATATGAAGAATAAACATGAGACAAAGGTTGATCGGTGAGTCGGTGAATAGTCATCGAAGCCCGACTATCCTCGCTGATTGTTCCCAAATATCCACACAGTAGACGTGTATAAATTGATTTTTGCAAAAGAGAGAAAGCATTCAAAAACGTGAGGAACAGAAGATAGAGAGCAAAAACACTGTCATTGTTGATTACAAGTGATGTTAGAAAGGTTTTTCATTTGTGTTTTGTAATAGAGAAGATTCTAGGTAATTTTAAACTTTCAAATTTCATTTACCCAGCTATTGAAAACATGGCATGTATTGAATTTCATCTTTCTACTATGATTTGCTAAAACCCTATCCTTGGGGGTTTGACAATGTGACCAATTGTTGCATTTGATTAAATGGGTGTTATCGATTAGTGATTTTTGTTGTTAATTTGAAGTGGGTTTGAATTATTACTGTGGTTTAACTTCATTACTGCATATTTAGTGTAATATAGTCCAATGTTTTGTGCTTCCTCGAGTGAGAAGTACATAGCCAACGTAGTAATTTGGCATCCTTAGTAGTGGGTCATGACGGTTTCAGCTTGAGAAAGTGAAACCCAAGATTCAACCTTTGTATCTAGCTCGAAAGAGTGGATTTAATGAGAAATTGGGCTGGTCATCTTATGGATAGTGTTGAGGTTCGAAAGAACTCAACAGATATAAGGTAATTGTTCGACAGAAAATTTCCTTACTTAAAGTCCATTCTACTCGCGATGAATTAACATTGTTGGTTATGATATAAACCCATTAAGTTGAATTTGGTAGTTGTTTAGTCAATCCTCCAAGTGTTTTCTAGTTATTTGATAGTTCCTTGTTGATTGTTGAAGTGGGTTGGCAATAACATCCTGGAATTTGACTGTTAAACTCTTAAGTGTTGTGTTGTTCAGCTTCAAGGGTCACTGTCACACTTTCATATTTGAATTCAAAAGAAGGCTACTCTCTATGGGATCTACCCCAACTCAGTTGGTTGGGTTATATACTGACTAACGATCGTTGACACTTAGAATTGGATGAAGTTTCTTTGAAACGTCAATCAATGACCTACATTTTGAACTGCAAGAAGCGTAGTTGAGGGTTATGAAACTCCACTGATCCCCTCATTCTTATTGATTAACACTGAGACTTTTATTTAGCCAAATTCATCAAAATTTAAAATATGATGAAGGCACTATATGAAAGCCCATGGCTTCTCATAGGGAGTTTACTCTAAGTAAGGCGATGGATACGAAATTTTGTCCCCAAGGAAACTCTGGAGTACCACCCACTGACCACGATGAGGCTACCCCACTTAGTAACATATGCATAATTTTGTTTTTCAATAAACAACCAAACTCTTGAAGAAAGTAAGGACATTAACTGCTTGACCCTTTTGTTCAACAAATTTAAAGTGTCATATCTACTTCTTTAATTTACTTTTCCAATTCCCTATTGTGTGAGGTATAGAATAGTTAACAAAAGATACCATATCTCAACCACAAAATCATACCATTTATGAACTTTGAAGACATAAAATAGTATCACGAATAAGATAATGTACATTTTATTATAAAATATTAGAATTATGATGGATATCTAAACTTTATGACTTCTAAGAAGCTATTCCCATTTCATGTCACCATTACATTGTAATGTTTTTCTTTAAAACAAAACGGGCACAAGTCTCAACTTTTATAACAAACAAAGAAATGTCTATATATATACATAAATAGATTTGGAAACTAGGGAAGACTCATAATCGGAAATAATAATGTCTGAAATATTCTCTAAGCATAAGTGAGTTGCTAGGAGAATCCATATCTCGCTCAAAAATATGAAACTAAAAAGTATAGTCTTAACTGAACATAAGAATTGTCCCCGAACCATGAGGACTTACCAAAGTAGTGATAGGATGATAGAATCTTGTATAACCCTGGTAGGAATGATGTGCGTCAAAACCTATATTATTAAATAATATATGGAGAAATGTATGCGGTCAGTACTTGGAATGTATTGAAAACGGGGAAATGCAAAAAAATAACATAATAACATAATATGTCTGCAAACATGATAGGCAATGACCAAGTAAACATACAATGGAACTGATAATCAGATTCTGATAATGGACGCAATTACACTCATCTAATCGCATCAAGACAAGTAAGCCTAAAGCCCATCAATGCTAAAGAAAATACAGAAAGGAACAAATCAAGACATAAGCACAGAAAACGTAGGCGTTCTCAACTACACCCAAAACCAGATGTTCATATGTACAAGCCACTAATCCATAAAAACGGAGTTTGAAAGATAAAAACACATGTGAATGTCTTTGTTACTCAAATAGAACAAAATATAAGTAAGAAACAAGGGGTCCCATTGGGATGATAAACAACTACCCCTCAAATATACACAAAAAGGCTCTGATGTAGATAGAAGATGGGTAATCACACAGATCCAGGATCAGAATCTACACAAGTGTAGAAAAAATAGTTGATTGAATAATGCTATCAAAGATAGTTCATCAAATTCTAAGTGTCAACGATTGCTAATCAGTATATAACCCAACTAAATGAGTAGGGGTCGAATGACACAGGAAGCGGTACGTGTTTAAGATTCAATAGTATAGTGTGAACATGTTCAAAACAATCGTAGGAATAGGCATTATCGAATAAAAATATAGTTCAAATCAGGGGGTGACACGATTGTCAAATAAGGGGGTTTTGGTTTTAATTATCAACTATGAAAACAGCAAAGCAGTATGAAAATAAAAATAATGAGACAGGTTCTTGGGATGTGATTCGATTATAGACTAATGTAGACACATGGGTAATTGCAAATATTAGAAAATAGCTAGATATTAGTGATTAAGCTAGACTATAGAGGAGGTAAACTTTCTCTCGAACAATTAACCCTGAATTAGGTCGATTTCTCTTGAACATCGAAAAGCATGCAAAATAAGAACATCGTACGCCTTAGTCCATTCACTCTTTCGAGCTGAATGTGTGGAAAAGGGTTTAGAATTCACTCTCTCGAGATGAACCCATGACAACTCTATGCCCACAGACAATCAATCAATAATCTTAGTTTTAAAACCTCTCTCTCGAGCCAGCCAAAAACACAAGGGTAGAACTACATTTGGAACTACAATTCTTAAATTAAACCACATTAATGATTGAAATCACTTCTAAACAACATTTAAACTAATAATTACCGATACCCATAATCTTAATTAGCCCATACTCACATAATCACGCCCTAAGAATTGGGGTTTTAGCTAGACATCATAAAAAGATAAAAATCATTACCAAATTAAGTTGGCTATTCCAATAAACGAATACTTCAAAAAGAATTTTAGGTGAGAAGTTAGGGACCATTTGACTTAAGAGGTTTCAATATGGTAGTCAATAAATGGATTAGGCTCAAATGGTTCATAAATGGATGCACACCCTCACAAGGTAGTCATAATTAATTATGGAAATTTGGTTCCCTCTCAAAATTTTGGCCCAAGATAATTCCTCACACTTACCAAGGCTAGATAGTTTGACTAACCAGGAAAATCCTAGGATTTCACAAGCAAGCTTTTAAGTAAAACCTCACCACACATGGAACTTCAAACACAATCATTTAGCACATCCTAAAAAGAGAAAAAGATTATGTTTGTTTTTCACTACATTCCTCACATCAAAACTAAACTAGTCACTAGAAGATACAAAAAGATCGTTCAAAAGCACAACCACATCGATTTCTCCCTTGCAACAAAACCACTAGACACCATGCTCATTATTAATACTATTTAAGACAACAATATTGAATTCAATCGATCTTAGAATTATTACCATTGAAAACTCACGCATTTCATGATTTTTGAAACTCATGGGGTTTGAAAGAAAATAAGAGACAAAATGAGATAAAACAATTGAAACACAACAATAGAAACAAAACAAATTACTAAATCATCCAAAAGTTGAATCTACCAAAATACAATAAAAACGGGAATATTTGCATAAGTGCTCTCACCCCACCAAAAAAAGTAACAAAAGTCTCCTCATTGGGAAAATAAACGAGTATAGGAAGAAAGGTAACCAGTCCCCCTGATAGGCTATCCTTAAGGAGTTCTCCCATTAGGATTCTCTGGAGGAGTGACATCATCCTAGGATATGATCATTGGAGCCTGCAATGTAGGCTAAAATGAGGCATTAGTGCCTGACAGAACACTAGGAGGAATGGTGGAGTTTGAAGGGACTCTGTTGGTGCCAATGACGGAGGTATTCATAAGTGATCTGTCCAATACCATGTGGACCATTGTCTCCTCTGTGTTGCAATTGTGTCACAGTCAATGCAACCCTCTACTCTGCCTTTTTTTTCCTTAAATCCTCATCATCTATCTCCTCAGCCAAACCATAATCAGGCCTATCATCCTCTTTCTCAATGTTAGGTGCAGTATCAACTCTCTCAAAATCCTCCCCACTCGACTACACATTCTAGGGACACTCACTACTAGGCATAGTTGGGGGCATAGACATAAGCGTATCTTGTAAGGGAACATCGCCCGAGAATATAGATATATCTAAAGACCTAAACTGGTCTACCTAAGCCCTCAAAATTTCCCATTATATAAGATAACATAGTTACACTACCCTCGGCCTTCTACCGAGTTTCTAATCTAGCGATGAGGCTATAAAACTTCACACCATCAAACTTTATCAAAGTCTCACAGTGAGTCAACCTATCTCTCATGGAGCTAAATCTCTCTTAGTAGCCTTATAAAGAATCTTGTGCAAATCAACCTCAACCCTCGCAACCCCAAAATCCGCAAACCAAAAAAGATTTCCAATTTGATAAATCATGGCCCGGATGCAAAAAATGTAGTAAATCATGCTTAAAATGGGGCATTTTTATGATATGCAATGACCAAGCTAAGACATGAAGTTAAGTGTTAAAAATATAAGTCAAAAAACATGTTCAATGCAAGTAAAAATCATTTTAAAACTCATATGAGATACTTCTTGACGTAACCTTGATTCATTAATGTGGGAGAATTACCTTTCAACGACATGTAAGACCATGTGAGCTATTGACATGGAATCTAGTGTCTACCCCACACTGAAAAGAGGTTTTCTCACTTGCCAAGGTAGGAGCCATGAATTTCTAGCTTACGTGGATCCACTAGCTAATGTTTATCTAGACAACCTATGGTGGCACATAGTTTATGGAACATGGGTAATCGCCACTTGTCCACTCGGTTCTAAGCATAACTCCCATGGAATATTCATTAGTCTTATCCATCTTTTCTTTAAAGGACATGGGTAATCGTTGCTTGTCCTTATATAATGTGACATGGGTAATCGCCACTTGCCTCATTCTTAGAATAACTCCTTAACTTTGATTCATTTTAGCTTAGATACATTTCAATATTAGAATCCTTTATGTGAGCATAACCTTTCACATTCATGCATAAGGTAATTATGTGAGAAATCCTTTCACAACAATTAACAATAACAAAAACATATATGCTTCACTTTCAAAGCAACTTACATCATATTTCATCATTTTCATAATAACATGTCTATTCCTATAATTCACCTTTCATAGTTAAAACCCCACTTTCAATCATCAACATCTAGAAAACATGGGTTAAGCATGGGTTCATGGGGACTCATCTTAAAACCATGGAATCTTCTCAATTCATGCATAATAGAGCATAAAATAATCAAATAAATCAACATTGAAAGGAACCCATGACATAGAAGAAAACCCTAACTCAATTGGGGATTTCTAACTTTGGAAATTGGAGAATTGAGGAACTCCATGGAGGAAAGGGCTCCATGGATGAAAACTATCATACCTCAATGCCAAAAGCTTTCCTTCAGTGGTTTAATTGGAGGCTTCACTTGAAGCCCTAGATTGACTCCTTCTTCTTCACGCTTTCTAGAGAGAGAAATATTTTGGAGAAGAAAACTTATTCTTCTTTTAGGAATTTGAGAGTGATTTCAATTATGGACATTTGGGGGTAAAAAAACTTATATAGGACTGTAGGTGAAAGGTAAAACGACAGAGTATTAGGGTAGAACAATTAGGAAAAGACCTAAAAGCCCTTAAGGAAAATAATTGAGACCTCACCCACGACCTCACCCACGGTTCATTGGTCAGACCACGGACCGTCTTGTTTGGTTGTAGTTGAGATCAAAGACCACTATTTGTGGACCTCCAATAATGGCCTATACCTACTGTCCGTGGGTCTATCGGTGGACCATGGGCCACAGCCATAGGTTCCAACCCTTGGCCTTATAATCTCTTTAAGTCTAGGACTCGCCTACGGGACCTATCTATGACTCGTGTACTCACTAACGGATCATCCAGGTGAATCATCAAAAAGTACTAAACCTCATCATTTTTTGTAAAATTCTAACTGGGCAATCACGCAACCACCAATGGGTCATCCCCCACCTATTGGCCGTGAATGGTGTCATAGCTTCAGGTATGTAATAGACATAAAATTTTCCCCTTCTCGAATCCGAGGTGTTACATTCTCGAATATCCATGCATATGGAAATATGATAATAGCAAAAAAGGCATGAATCTGAAAGAGTAAACAAGAAGAGCTAACATCTTAAGCTAAATTGAAACAGAGGAAAATAGATGGGGTTACTTGGACATCATATCAGGTTAGGTCTCCCAATTAACACATTCAACTTATTGATTCATCCAAAGGACTTTCACGAAATCAACTTTATTGTTTCTTAACTTTCAGACTTGTTGATTCAAGATTTTAACCGGAGCCTCTTCATAAGGATTTTGCTTAACACCATCAGTCCCCAAAGGAACAACCTAAAAATGATCACAAAAAATGAAATATTGGATGCACTAATACCAAGTCGTAAGGCAAATCCAACTCATAGGCTACCTTACCAAAATTCCTCAAAATTCAATATGGGCCTACATATCAAGGAATAAGATTCCCATTCTTTCTAAAACTCATCACACCCTTCATAGGTGAGATTTTCAAGTAAACTCAATCATAAACATCGAACTCAAACTCTTTTTTCTACATCTGTGTAAGGTTTTTGTCAACTTTAAGCCATTTTCAACCTATCTCTTATAAGTCAAACATTCTCCATAGCCTTATGTACCAACTTGAGCCCTATCAAAGAGACCTCACCAACTTCAAACCAAACAATAGGAGTCCTACACCTCCTATCATAGAGATTATTAAATTGAGCCATTTGAATACTTGAGTTATAACTATTATTATAAGTAATCTCAATCAAAGGCAAATGATCGTCCCAATTATCCTTGAAGTCTATCACACAAGCTCTCAACATATCTTCCAAATTCTGAACTATACACTCAGCTTGAACATCTGTGGATGAAAAGACATACTAAACATCATTTAAGTACCAAGATTTTTCTGAAATGGCCTACAAAATAGAGAACAAAAATTTGGGTACCTCGGTCAAAGATAATATATAAATTCGCTTCATGCAACTTCACTATTTCCCGAATATTTAACCTAGCATAGTGCTCGGATTATAATGAGGTCTTCTTAGGAAGAAAATAAGCAGACTTGGTCATGCTGTCTATAACAACACAAATAGAATCACACTATCGATGGGTACAAGGTAAACCCATAATGAATTCCATCCACTTCCAAGTAGGAATTTTAATGTCTTGAGCCAAACCTCCCAGTTTTGATGCTTAGCTTCCACTTTTTGACAACTAGGACAATCAGCCCCAAATTTCATATTATCTTTCTTCATCACATTCCATCAATAGACCTCCCTTAAATCATGGTACATCTTGGTGAATCATGGGTAAATAGAAAATCGAGAACTTTGAGCTTTCGATAAAATTTGATGCACAAACTCATCAATTTTGGAACACATAACCAAAATTGGTAATGAATCATGCCATCTCCCCCTTGGTATAAAGCCTCAATGACTTTTGAAAACCACTTTATTCAATTCAACAATAGTTGGATCAAGATCTTTCTTTACCTTTACATCTCAAACAAGAGATGATTTTGAATCATTCTTAACATTGATACAACCCTCGTAAGATTCAAACAAGTGAACACCTAATCGAGCTATTCTATGAAGCTCAACAACTAATTTATTTTTACCATCTTTAATGTACGCTACACTAATCATTGACAATCAGCTAAGAGCATTAGTTACCACATTTGCCTTACCCAGATGATAAAGAACACTCATATCATAATTTCTTGACAACTCAAGCACCTCTTTTGGCGAAGATTCAAATACTTTTGTTTAAACACATATTCCAAACTCTTATGATCGGCGATAATATCTACATGAAGACCATAGAGGTAATGTCTCCAAATATTCAAAGAAAAAACCACCATTCCTAACTCCAAATAATGAGTCAAAAAATTCTTTTCATGCTCATTCAATTTCCTCGAAGCATAAGAAATTACTTTCCTATGTTGCATTAAAACCTAACCAAGACCAATCTGTGAAACATCACAATAAATCACAAACCCATATGATCCTTCTGGTAATGTCAAAACTAGGGTTGAAGTGAGTATATCTTTCTACTCATGCAAACTTTTCTCAGAAGCTTCCAACCATTGAAAATTCACCTTTGTCTAAGTCAACGTAGTCAAAGGAGATGCAATAGAAGAAAATGCTTCTGTGAACCTTCTATAATAATTGGCCAAACCCAAGAAACTTTGAATATGTCACAACCGAAGGTAGACCCTAGGTGTAACATGGCGTATAATATCGCGAGAGGCCCCATACAAGCCACTTAGCATGCATAGAAAAAATTATAGAACTTAAGAGATTCAAAGATAATTTCAAAACATAGTGTTTTATAAAATGAAGCGAAAGTCTAACAATGTCTTAATGCCATCTAGTACAAAAGAGTAATCGGGACACAACCCATACATCAGGTTTTTAAATAAAATGTAAAGACAATATGAAATAAATGATTGATCCTCGGAATGTAAGGACTCACCAATCTTCAAACTTCTACTAAGAGATCCCTAGCCACGAAATTGTGAATATCGAGCGACGAACCTTAAATTTTATCAGAATGTAGCAAGAGTATGCGTTAATACAAAAATGTACCAAGTATGATATTAATGCATAAAGAATGAAAAACCATGTAAAAGGGACATTTTTATGACATGGAATGACCAAGCTAAAAAAACAGATAAAAGAGTTAGAAAACATAAGTCATAAAACAAACATGGTCAATACAAGCTAACATCTTTAAAACATTGGTGACATACTTCTTGAAGTAACCTTGATTTATTAATGTTGGAAAATTACCCTTAACCAACATGTAAGACCATGTGTGATATAACATGGAATCTGGTGTCTACCCCACACCAAAAAGAGGTGTTCTCACTTACCAAGGTAAGACCCATGAACTTCTAGCTTACGTGGATCCACTAGCTAATGCCTATCTAGACAACCTATGGTGGCATATAGTTTATAGGACATGGATAATCTCCACTTGTCCACTCGGTGCTAAGCATAAACCTCACATAATATTGATTATTCTTAACTTTTCTTAACAATCATGAGACATGGGTAATCGCCACTTTTCTAAGCATTAGAGGTCATGGGTAATCTCCTCTTGCCTCATTCTTAGAATAGCTCCTTAACTTTGATTCATTTCAGGTGACAAGACCTATCAACCTTAGAATCCTTTATGTGAGAAAACCTTTCACATTCATGTATTGAGTAATTATGTGAGTAATCCTTTCACCATAATCAACAACAACAAAAACAACAACATATATATATATATATGTTTTACTCTCAAAGTAACTTACATCATATTTCATCATGTTCATAAGAACATGCATATTTCAATAATTCACCTCTCGTAATTCAAAACCCACTTTCAATCATGAATATCTTAAAGACATTGGTTAAGCATGGGTTCATGGGGATTCATCTTTAAAACATGGAATTATCTCAATCCGTGAATAATAGTTCACGAAACAATCAATATCAATAATGAAAGGAACACATGACATAGAAGAAAACCTTAACTTCTATTGAGGATTTCTAGCTTCAAAATTTAGGAATTTAGGAACTCTATGGAGGAAAGGGCTCCATAGATGAAGATTGTCATACCTTAATTCCAAAATATTAACATCAATGGTGGAATTGGAGACTTGAATTGAAACCCTAGCCTTCTTATTTTAACCTTCTAAAGAGAGAAATATTTGAGAGACTGATTTGTTCTTCTTTTGATAATTTGAGAGAATGAATTGATTTACAAGATGTTGGTGTTAAAACCATTTATATAGGGCTTCTAATAAAGGGTAAAATGACAAAGTATTAGGCTAGATTATTAGGAAAAGATCCAAAAGCCCTCATAAAATAACTGTCGACTCCCGTCGACAACCCGATCCATGGTCTGCAAACCATAGACTATATTAGTTGGTAATCAATTGAGTTCAGAGGCCCTCATATTGAACTCCCAATGACAGATCCATGTACGTTGTGCGTGCACATTCGTGGGTCTCAACTTTTGACTCTAAAATTCCACTATGTTTGGGACTAACCTACGAAGCCGACCTACCACTCGTGGACTAACAAAAGGACCATCCTGCTGATCGATGGGAAAACTACTGGAACAGGGCATTTTTGAAAACATTTAGATTGCCACCCACGAAGCAATCTATGGTCAATGTGTCAATCCACAGACTTTTGGTGGCTCCATTGGCACTGGCACTAGATCTTGCAATAGCTGCAATTTCTACCCTTTTTAAATCCAAGGTGTTACATTATCTACCCCTTAGGAGCATTCGTCCTCAAATGAGATATCTAGACATCATAAGGATGGTAGGAACTTAATCATATATGATTAATGAAATGCACATATCTGAAGAGGAAACATCAACTCTAAGCTAAAGCATGTTCAGAGCATCATATCATGAAGTCTATATGCAACTCTTACTCAAATGCACATAAACATGTAGAAATCAATCAAGTAATCTCATTTTCTCAAAATTTAAGCTTTCCACGAATCATGCATAAATGAGGAAATCATGGGAATATCTAAGACGTATGAAACCAAAAGAGTAAACCATGAGCAACTAAATACCTCAAGCTAGAGTAGGGATAGGAGGAAAGAGATGAGGATAACGAGACATCTTATCGGCTTCAGCCTCAGCCTCGGCTTCCTAAATAGCACCCTCAACTAGTTGATTACTCCAAAGAACCTTCACGGAAGCAACTTCTTTGTTTCTCAACTTCTTAACTTGTCGGTCTAAAATCTCAACCGTGACTTCCTCTTAAGAAAGATTCTTCTTAACAACCAAACCTTCTAAGGAAACTATTGATGTCGGATCTCCAACACATTTCTTCAACAATGAGACATGGAAGACTAGATGTAAAGATGCAAAATCATTAGGCAAATCAAGTTCATAAGTAACTTTGTAAATTCACCTCAAAATTTGATATTGGCCCGAGTAGCAGGGACTAAGATTCCCTTTCTTGATGAATCTCATCAGACCATTCATTAGTGAAATTTTGAAGTTGACCCAATTATTTACATCGAACTCAAGCTCTCTTCTTCTAATATCAGCATAGAAATTTTGTCGAGTTTTAGTTGTTTTCAACCTTTCTCTAATAAACCGACCTTTGCCCATGGCCTCATGTACAAATTTGGGACCTTTCAAGGCGACTTCACCCACTTCAAACAAACATATAGGAGATATACACCTCCTACCATATAAAGCCTCAAATTGAGCCATGCCAGTACTTGAGTGATAGCTACTATTATATGCAAACTCAATCAAAGGCAAGTGATCATCCTTGTCACGACCCAGGAGTATCCCCTAGATGTGACAAGGCACATAGAACCCCTAAATTCTCCATGTAAGCCCCTTAGCATATCATAACATAAGATAAAAGAAATGATGTGGAATTTAAAAACTTTATCCGTACAATCAAAGTTTTTTTATTAAAGCAAGCAGAAGTCTAACTTGTCACAATTAGCCATCTAACACAATCTTTGAATCAAAAATAGGGTCACAACCCTTTCAACATAATCCTAACATGAAATACTAGAAAGAAACAACAATTGACTCATACGTCCTCGAATCTTGAGGACTCACCACAAGCTAGGAGAATAGTCGATCCAAGCTTGAACCACAAGAAGATCACCTTAAGAACCAAAACCTACACTTTGTGAAAAATGTAGAAAATATGGGCTAGTACAAAAATGCACTAACTATGATAGCCATGCATAAAAATCCTTGAAACATGCTAAAAAGGACATATTGGTTGAAAACCATGATATATGCCATGTTTGGAAATCATCATGAACTTTAGTATAAAAGCATAAGACATATGCATTTTCAACATGTAGACCATCATAGCATTATAGAACCCTCTCATAAGTAACCCTAAGTTATACTTGTGCAATACAAAAATAAAGATCCCATAATCCCATCTATAATAAGTACCACTTTTAGGTCACCATAATCATTCTTACCATTCTTTGATCTCATCCTTTGTTCATACCTATAGACAAAGAACATTCACCGTTAATAATTCATATAGAGGAAAGCAACTCATAGCAGCAATCCACATTAAACATACTTCATTACGTTTAGCCTTCATATCAACATACTTAGTAGCATCATCATCAGCATATTTCATAAATCATTATAGCATTAAGGAACACACCATAACTACTCTCAAAGTCTATGTGTGCAATGCACGGATGAAGTCCCATACCCCCACCCACACTTTATAGAGCTTTTTGAGTAACAATAGTACATAACTCATATTCTTGTTCATAGTGGGAGTAAGCCTTAACCGGCATAGACCATGTGAGCAAATCATGGAATCCGGTGTCATGTCCAACACCAAAAAGAGTTGGTCTACTTGTAAACCGGTAATATTTTAGCTTAGGTGGATCCACTAGCTAATAACCTATGTGAGCACATACTTATAGGATAAAGAGGTTGTTACTAGGAACCCGACCATACATAGGGGGATCTTCCACCTCACAATATCCACTCGGTGCTAAGCATTTAATTCCCATGGAGTAGTTAATTCTCTTTTAACATCATTACACATGAAAGGGATGCCATTGGCCTACCAGTTCAAGTTGCATCATTAGAATAGCTCATTGAATCCTCATGAAAGGGGTACCATTGGTCTATCGATTCAAGGTTCATCATTATAATAGTTCATTGACTCCTCATGGAAAGGGTACCATTGGTCTACCGATTCAAGACAAGCCTTAAAATACTTCAATAGTCAGTCATGAAAGGGATACCATTGGCCTAGAAATTCAAAGTTCATTAAATCAATATAGTTCTTTAATAACTCATGAAAAGGATGCCCTTAGCCTACCAATAAAAGGTATATCAATCAAGATAACTTTTAGTCATACATGAAAGGGATGCCTGATTTGATGTTTCAAGCACACCTCATCCAATTCTAGGTGTTCAAAGTTTGTAAATTAGTATAAAACCCAACTAAATGAGTTGGGGTCGAATCCCCCTAGGAGCGGTACATGTTTAAGATTTAATTTGGAAGTACGAACATGGTCAAATCAGCCATAGGAATAAAAATTATCAAATAAAGACATAATTAAAATTAAGGGGGGACACGAATGTCAAATGGGGGTTTTGGTTTTGATTATCAACTATAAACAGTGATCACAAACGATACGAAATAACATTAATGGGACGGGTTCTTGGGATGTGATTAGAATATAGGCTAATATATACAAATTGGCAATTGCAACTATTAGAAAATAGCTAGATATTAGTGAGTATGCTAGGCTATAGAGGAGGTAAACTTTCTCTCAAATAATTTACCCCGAATCAAGTTAATTTCTCTCGAACATCTACAGGCAAGCAAAATAAGAGCAGCCTACACCTTAATACATTCACTCGCTCGAGATAAATGTGTGGGAATGGGTTTAGGATTCACTCTCTCTCGAGCTAAACCCAGGTCAACCCAATTCCCACAAACCATCAATCAAAAACCTTAGTTCTATAACCTCTCTCTCGAGCAAGCCAAGAACACAATCCTAAAACTGCATTTGCAACTACAATTTTTAAATTAAACCATAATTAATGATTAAACTCACTATTAAATAGCATTTAAACTAACAATTAGAAATACCCATAAGCTAAATCAGCCCATGATCACATAATCACACCCCAAGAATTGGATTTTTGCCAGACATCATAAAAGGGTAAAAGCCATTACCAAATTGATTATCCATCAACTTGGTAAGAGTGATTACGTCCTTACAATGCTCCAATTTAAAGATTCTCAAAGACCTACTTCCAATTTCTCAGAAGTGACTTTCTTCAATCCTTCAAGGCTAAGGAGAAACTAGAGAATAACTGTCTCCAGAGCTAAAAACTTAATAAAAGACAGTTCTACATAGTAATTGATTAAAAAAGATTAAATATTGATAGATTCATCCTAAACTAAATGTTCAACAATGTATTTATTGTCACCAAAAATGTGCTGCGAAGAGTCACTCGGTGAAGTAAGTTGGGCTCGCCAATCCACTGGGTGAGTCGCCCTTTGGTCACTTCCATCGCCCTTCTTCCTTGGCATTCAGCATCCTCAAGGTCTGTAACTTTGGGTGATCTAGCACTTCATCGTGGAACTACTCGATGATCCGATGACTGCTCCTTTCTCTTGCCGATTTGATTTCTTCCATCAGGGCTTGGAACACTTTAACTTTAGGTGGTCAGATAGTCATTCGGCGATTCGCCAAGTGAACTTTGCGATCACCATGCTTTCTTTCTTCATCCTTTCAGCTTGTTTTGTTCCTTTTTTCTTGTTAGTGTCCTTGCTTTGTTCCTCAATTCATATTCATGAAAATCAAGGGTTTTACATCAGTTATTGGCACAAAACAAGCATTTAAGGACGCTAAATCTATATAAACAAATTAGTAAATGAGTCCAAATCGCGGACTTATCAACACCCCCAACTTAAACTTTTTCTTGTCCTCGAGGAAAACTAAAGTTAAGCAGTTCAAAAAGGATGTCTCAAGCAGTGCTACAAAAGACTCAATTATAAATGCACACAACAAGACTCAAATTACTTACGCAAGGATCAATTGCACACTCAAAGATTCAAGTTGTGACTCACCATCATCAAAGATTCTCAAGTTCATAATACTTGCTTCACAACTTTATTTTACAACATTTTCATTCTTTTTCTTTTGCTTTCTTCTTTTCTTTCTCTTTTTTCGTATAGAGGGGTTCCATCTTTTTTTTTTTTGAAGTCTATGGATCAAGGGGGACTTCTTCACACTACTTCATTTACCTCCACTTTTTACCACACCACCAACTTAGGCTTCTGGCCTAAGTTGGCTATTCAAACAAACCACACTTAATGAGGATTATGGGTGAATGGATTAAGAGGGGTCACATTTACTCAAGTTTCTTCCAAGAAAAGGATAAGGCTCAAAGGGGGTTCAAGCAAAGTTCACACATTTCACAAGGTTGGCCACAAAAGAGGTATGTTGTCAAATTGTTTCACTCTTCATAATTGTTGCCTAAGTTTATTTTAAGAGCTTGCATCACTTATCAATTGGACCAATGGGGAAAATTCTAGGTGTCATCACAGAAGGTTCACGGTAAGCTCATAACACAAGGAATTCACACCAATATCAAACGAGACTCCACACTTTCGCTAGTGTGCAATGTTCATCACAAGAGACTCTATTTGATAACAGGCTAGTCAAAACGAGATGCAAAAAGTTCACATATTGTCTATGCAACTTCATTTGGCCTCATCATAGCTACACATTTATTTTTGTTCAATTAAGAGCACTATTCAAGTCATTAGTATTGATCAAAACTGATACTCAAATTTGCATAAGAATAGCAAAATTCCAACACAACAAGAGTGGAAAAAAATTTTAGATGGGTCAAAAACCATTTTCAATTATAACAAGGAGATATAAGCTCAAACATCCACAAAAAACTATCAACACACAATTCAAAACACAAAAGCCCAATATATAAAAAATATAATCACAAAAGGTAGGTATGGAAATACCTCACCCCACCACAAATAAAAAGGATGTTGTCCTCAAATACAACAACATAATAAAAAGTCAATAAAAATGACACATAGAGAGGTAAAGAAAGGTCCTGTTTACACAGTTGCTCCATCTGTCGTGGCATAAATGCCCGGTACAACCCTCTAATCCTGGCATCAGTGCCCGGTGTAACATCGGTGTATCTGCCAATAAAATATGCACGGTTGAATCTACCATAGCCTCTTCAACCTCTATAAGTCCCTCATAAGTATCCTCTTCATCAATACCAAGCTACTCATCATCAATCTCAGCCTCGGACTCAACAGTAGTCGTCTCATCAGCTGGAACCTCATCCCAGTAGTAGCCGAGGGCACATCCATATCAGCTGGCCTTTAATGATTTTACTAAATCATTTTACTAAATCACATATTTAGTAATAATATCAACACATATTTACTAAATCACACCCCAAGAATGGGGTTTTTTGTCCCACATCAAGAGATAGAAATTTATACCTTTAATGATTTTACAATCAAATGGGTATAGAGAAATAATTTTTTATTTGAGAAAAGAAAGAAGAATCCAAGAGGCCCACTTCCAACTTGGAATAGATGAAACCCTCTTCTTCTTCAAATTTCCAAAACCCTCTCCAAACTTGAAAGTAAAATAGAAAGTACAAAAAATTATATTAAGAATCTGATATTATCTAATAATGCTACCAAAAATTGATACGAAGCTATAACTCTCAACAAGTATTTATAGTTTTCAAGAATCTATGTTGCGGTGAATCATTCAACGACATTAGTCGAAATTGCCAATCAACTCGGCAATTCGCCTTTTGGGGTAGTTCATCGCCGTCTTGCACCATCCTTTGGCATCGTCGTGCTCTGGGTCATTTGGCAACATAGTGCTGCTTCACAGAACTCCTCAGCTATGCGTCGACTTTTCCCTTTTTTTGCCGACTTGATCCTTTCCTTCAGGGCTCAGCACACTGGAACTAAAGGCGAAGTGAGACACTTTAGTGATTTGCCAAGTGATCTTGGCGATCCTTAGGCCTTCATTTTCTTGTTCTTTTTAGCTTTTTCGTTCCTTTTTGCGAAGTAGTGTCCATGCTTTCCTTCAAACTTCAAATTCCTGAAACTTAAAGGTTTTCATCAGATATTGAGAAAAAATAGGCATTTGAGGATACAATTTCTATTAAATTATAGCCCTAAATGAGTTTAATTTGTGGACTCATCAACACCTCTAACTTACACTTTTGTTTGTCCTAAAGCAAACTGAAGTTCAGCTTTTCAAAAATGGTGTCTCAAACAGTGCTACACAAGACTCAATCATGAATGTACACAACAAAACTCAAATTACTTATGCAAAGATCAATTGTGTACTCAAGGATTCAAGTTGTGAC
This sequence comes from Solanum bulbocastanum, assembly GCA_037074985.1. NCBI lineage: Eukaryota > Viridiplantae > Streptophyta > Magnoliopsida > Solanales > Solanaceae > Solanum > Solanum bulbocastanum. Next base: position 21,969,095 of record CM073604.1, on the reverse strand, counting down.
ACACCATTACCAAAGATTCTCATGCTCGCAATACTTGCTACGTGTGCAAGTTCATGCTCAACAAAAAGTATATAAATGCTCTCACATAAAGAATGATTCCATATTCACACATACAGGTTAATCAATTTAAGAGCATGAATCAGATGCAACGCTCACAGTCAAAAAGAGGAACACAATGCATGTTTTAAACTATAGGTTTGCCCTTATTTTCCAATCTACTTTCAGTTCGGCTTACTCAAGATCAAAAAGTTCTTTTCAAGGCTTGTAATGGGACTGACTGCAAAGGCATGGTCATTTAGGCTCAGTGACTTCTTCATCCTCGCAAGAAGTGGTGTTCTCAAAACATCCTTTTCCTTTCCCTTATCACTTTTTCTTCTAGTGCTTCTAAGTCATCTTATATTCACTCTCCATGTATTTCTTGGGAAATCAATTCCTTTTTGTGCTTTTTATTCCACAAAAATAATATTATTTTTTTTGAAGGGTTTCCATTTTGTTTTGCAATACCATGGGTTAAGGGAGACTTTTCTTGCACTTCTTAACTTCTCCTTTTACTTTTCACCACACCCCCCAACTTAGGCTTTTGGCCTAAGTTGGCTATTCACTAATCCAAAAATCAAGAGGATTATAGTAGTGGGTTAAGTAAGGTCTAGGGTTCATCAAGGTTCTTCCAAAGAAAGGTAAGGCTCGAGGGGTGTTCAAAGAGTTTCACACACTCACGGCTAGGCCACAAAAGAGGTATATGTCAAATTTCGCTCACACTCTTTAAAGTTGCCTAAGATCATATCAAGGGGACACCATTCTAAATCTATCAGACTAACAGGGCAAATTTTGGGTTTATTCATGCATGGTTCAAAGTAACCTAATCACATAAGGTATCGACACTTAAGTCAAACAACACTACACACTTTCGCTAGTGTGCAACGGTCATTACAAGAGAATCAATTTGATAAATGGCTAATCACAACAAGATGCAAAGAGTTCACATATTATCTATGTAACTTCATTTGGTCTCGTTGTAGCCGCACATTAATGTTCGTTCGATTGATAGCACTATTTAAGTCATTAGTATTGATCGAGACTGAGACTTAAATTTTGCAAAAGAACAGCCACTTTCAACATACGAGAGGTGGCAAAAATGTGTGAAAAATTCAAAAATTTTTGAAAGGGTCAAAATCATTTTTGTTTTTGTAATTTAAAACAAAAGAGAGCCATGAGCCCAAACATCCACAAAAAGCAATAAATAACAATTTTAAACATAATAGCCCAAGTATATACAAAACATGAATCACTAATAGCACATAAAAGGTGAGCCTCACCCCACCACAAATAAAAAAGCAATTTGTCCTCAAATGCAATTAACACAAAATTCGTAAGGCAAAATAAAGAATGACAGAGAGGGAGGTAAAGAAGGGATCCTGGCTAAGTAGTCACTCCATCTGGGCATCAGTGCCCGAGTGACTTCCAGATGAACCGGATCCACTGGATCTAGCAGCAGAAATCTTTGCCAAGGAAGCTTGCACAACAACGTTTATCATGATTTCTTCAATTTCGGCCATGTCGTTCGCAGCAGCTCCTTCAATAATCTCTTCGTCCGTCTCTTCCTATGAGTCAAGCTCGACTATATGTTTTGCTCTATCCCCATGTCACGTGGTGGTCTGGGGCATTGCAAATAGGTCTGGAGTCTCCTTTGTTCCAAAGATCATTGACGCATCGGTGAACTTCAGGTGGTTTACATCTTTTCGCAGCTTAATAATGGTAGTTTTTAAAGTTGTCATCTCACTTGTTGCCCCTTGTTTGTTCTCACACACTGCTATCCTGGCCGGTAAGGTGTTAAAGATCGTGTTCAGAGGTGTCATAGCATCATGCTTGGAATAGAGGCCTCTAGATTGGCAACCCGACGATCAGCAGAAAGGGTGAGTTATCCCATCCAGAGTAGGGAAGCCTGGGTGAGTGGAGATCGAGAAATTGCAGCAATAGCATTAGGTCTAGGAGACCTTGCAGCATCAGAAGAATCTGGAGGTGTTTCTGCAGGTGATGGTTATGTGCTTCCTAACTCCACCCATGCAGCCTTCTTCCTTTCTGCTTGATCCTTAAGATACTCGATTTCAATCCTTCGGATATCAGTAGAGGTTGTGGGCACCATTTCCACATCTCTCTTGGCATCTTGAGGTACCCGAGCTTGTTTGCATAATGTTGTGATCAATATTGGGAACGAAAATGAGATTTTTCTCTACCTTGCACTCATGAGTAACTCTGAAGCGATGATTTTTCCCAAATTTATCCGCATTTCCTCTATGATGCAACCCAGGCATGGCAAGGCAGAGAATTGACTCATTCTGGGATGGCATGATTGTGTTGCTGAAGAAACCAAACCAGCACCTTGTTGCTATGTTTAGCTCTTTCTTTTCAATTGGAGCTCTTTTCGCCAGCCATTTTAGAGTCTCGTCTGAAATTAGTGGGGCTAACCATTTTTTCATCTCATCCATTTTCTTTGTTTTGATCAAATGCTGGCAATGATTTCCAATATTCATGGACATGCCCAAAACTATGTTAATCGCCTCACTGTCACACTTCACCCTCCTGCCTCTAACAACCACATAGTCTACTTCTTTGAAGGTAGCTGCTAGTTGTTTTTTATGGGGTATTAGTGCACTATAGAACTCTCTTACTCAGTTTGGAATATAAGGACCACAAGGCTTGGTGAAAACTTGGAACTTATGGTATCTCAGACATTCCATTATCTCTGGGTGTCTGTCTATAACCCCATCTATGGACAGTAGCTTTTCCTCTAGAATTGTGCTCAGTCCCTCAGGTTTTACTCCATTTGTTGACTTAGGCAGAGGGCCCTGTACTGGAGGTGCTAATACCATTGCCTGCTCTGGAACTAGGGATATAGGAGTGGTAGGTTGGGTATTCCTGATCCTGATGGATCATTCAGCTTTTTAGTTTGTCGTTCAGCCATCTATGCGATTAACAGATCATCCTCATCAGAACCCATATTTTCACTATCAGATTGGTTGGGGTCATTTCTGTAAAAGCCATCACTGTCAGTGCTTGCATCTGATAGTTCAAGGATCTTGTCCTTGCCCTTGCATCTCCCACCGATTGTGGAAATTTTAGCAACCTTGCTTCTGAATGCAGTTGTATCCTCGTTGATTTTAATCCTTTTGTTTTACCTTGAGGTGACCTACTTTCTCTTGCAACTTTAGTTCTAGCCATTTCTACAAAGAATTTGGGAAGAAGTTAGAACGACTAAATCAAATTCTTAGGGACGCAATTTCAGATTGTCTCACCGAATAGATCGGTGAATCGCCTAGTTGCTTTGGCGAGCAGTGCTTTGTCTGCTGAGAGTCACAGTGCAATAAAGGAAAAAAGGTGCAGAAGGGGTGATCAAGGATGCTTTCAGCGATTTGCCGAATGTTTTTGGTGATTTGAAACTTCCCGCCAAAATTTACAGAATCCATGTCTAATGTAGCATGGAGTTAAAGATGAGATGGGGTCAATAGGCGAACCGCAAGGTGATTTGGCGAGCCCAACCTAGCTCGCCAATCAACCCATCATGCCTACTTCCTATCTATCTCCTTGATTTTAAGCCGCAATCCCAGAAAACAAAGTCAGTCATGCACTAGATCAATCAAGGTTACAGTTTTTCTCTTTGCTCAACTTAAACAGTATGCAGGAGTACCTCATAAAATTTCATTCATGTCAAATCATCAGAATGGGATTTCCATAATTAACATAGAAGGGTGGATTAGCAAGTCAAGAGAGGCACTTGATTAGTCTAAAGTTGTCACCAAGATGTAGTACACAACATAGGATAAAATTTCTTGCAGTGAGAGTATAAATATCACAATTAAATGTAGGGTTTTAAGGACTAACCTTTTAGTCAAATCAAGCCAAGACTATGTTGTTATGTAGTAGAATAATGCAGATCCAAGCACTACTAAGTTAGTTAAAATACTCAAGAGATACTAAAACTTTTGAAAATGTTAAATAGGTGCGATGTTGCGAAAATCAAGATTGAGAGAATGTGAAAAAGGTTGAAAGTCAAAACCCGTGGCCTTATAGAACCCATTCAGATCTCAGTTATTTAGTGATTCACCGAGTGTCTATCTACCTCACTGGGGTTTACAGGACCTTCAATTAAGGTGAGAATCCAAACATTGGTCTTTGTCAAGGTCACCGATCTAGTCGACAATTCGCCAATGTGGCATTGTGTAATTCATCCTATACTTTTCACAAACTTTCCATGCCCAATCCTACAAAATCAAGGCACATTTATTTCAATCATAACTCACTATAAGCATTTAAGAGTTTTGGGTTGCCTCCCAAACAACGCCTTAGTTAACGTCGTGGCACGACATAAGTCAGTACTCAAACTCCAGTTTTGAGGTTAGCCTTGGTATCACCAGGCAATCCCCATTTTGTGTCGGGTGGAGATCGGGCAACGCTCAACCCATGAGGCTCTCTAGCAGTTGGACAGCTCTGGAATGAGACCAAATCATCCACTTCATTCCTTCATTTCTTTCAGCTCTCTATCTTGCTCAATCGCCTTGTGGAGAATGATTGAGAGCATTCCCTCAAGACTTTTAGCCTCATTGTCCGTGAGGCTCCTTTGCTCATGAGGAGGGATGTATTTTTCCTTCCTCTTACACTGGACCTTGATCTTCACCATCTTTTTGGCCAACTTATCCATCTGAGTTATTATGTCGGCCAACATGAAGTCCTTTTCTAATTCTTGATTCTCCTCAACCAATTGATTAAGCAGTTGAGCTGCTATCACATATGGCTATTTCGTGATGCCTCCCGAAATGAGTTGGTTGACCAACCTCTTGCTTCCAGAACCAAAACTTCTATAGAAACAGTCAAGGAGAGCTATGTTGGGGATATCATGATTTGGGCATTGATTGATCACCCATGATTTGTGGATCCGCTCACCCTCTACTTGTTTGAAGGTGAGGATACGATCTCGGAACATCATTACCTCTAATGGGGGAAACTCCATTAGCTCCCGAGTATAGCTCGCCATGCTCATTCCCTTTGTTTGGATACAAACAAACCAACAAAACAAAACTAAAAATAGGATTAGTATACTACAACTAATAAGAACAAAAATTCTATTAATCTAAGAATTCTCAAGTAACACCACTCCCCGGTAGCGGAGCCATTTTGATGTTTTGCGTAATCAACGACACAACTTCCAGTACGAGTGTCTACGATCATGCAATAGTATAGTAACCCAACCAAGGGTTGGGGTCGTGTCCTAAGGGAGCAGTTTTGAGAATTAATTAAAAAATAAAATTTAGTTCCAACAAGTCATAGATAAAGACATTAACAATTAAAAACATTGTAAATTAAAGAGGGACACAAAAGTGTCAAATATCAATTTGGGGGTTTTGTCACAAGTATAGAAAAAACAACAAAAATAATAAGAAAATCAAGTATGGGGAAGAGTTCTTGGGGTGTGATTGTAATAAAAGTTGAGATAAATAGGTGGGTACATGCTTTTGATAGGAAATTTGCTAGATAATAGTGACTAGGCTAAGCTTTAGATGGAAATAAGTTCCCTCTTGAGCAACTTACCCCGTTTCAAATGCATTCCTCTCGGACACTCATTTGCCGCATGAAGACCAGCCTATGCCTTACCCCACTCACTCTCTCGAGCTAAGTGTTAGGATATGGGACTAGGGCTCACCCTCTCAGGCTCCTTAGGCCATCAGTCTAGTAGTCTTGGTTTTGCGACCTCCCTCTCGGGCAAGCCGAAAACACATGGGTGGCTTTGTATTTGCAACTACAAATCCATTAAATTAAACCACAACCACTATGTGAAATCACCATTAAACTACATCTAACCTATCAGCAAGCAAGACCCAATAATAATATCAACACATATTTGCTAAATCACACCAAAGAATGGGGATTTTAGCCACACATCAAGAGATAGAAATTTATACCTTAAATGATCTTGAAATCAAATGGGTATAGAAACATAAGTCTTGATTTGAGAAAAGAAAGAAGAATCCAAGAGACCCACTTCCAAATTGGAAGAGATGAAACCCTCTTCTTCTTCAAGTTTCCAAAACCCTCTCCAAACTTGAGAGTAAAATAAGAAGTACTAAAAATTATATTAAGAATTTGATATTGTCTAATAGTACTACCAAAAACTGATAATAGGCTATAACTCTCAACGAGTATTTATAGTTTTCAAATATTTGTGTTGCAGCGGATCATTCGGCGACATTAGTCTAAATCGCCGATAAAGTCAATGATTCGCCCTTTGGTGTAGTTCATCGTTGTCTTGCACCATCCTTTGGCATCGTTGTGCTCTGGGTCATTGGGCGACATAGTACTGCTTCGCGGTACTCCTCAGCGATGCGCCGACTGCTCCCTCTTTCTGCCGACTTGACCCTTTCCTTCAGGGGTCAGCACACTAGAACTAAAGGTGAAGTGAGACCCTTTGGTGATTCGCCAAGTGAACTCGGTGATCCTTAAGCCTTCATTTTCTTTTTCTTTTCAGCTTTCTCTTTCCTTTTTGTGAAGAAGTGTCCATGCTTTCTTTCAAACTTCAAATTCCTGAAACTAAAAGGTTTTCATCAGATATTGAGATAAAATAGGCATTTGAGGACACAATTTCTATTAAAATATAGCCCTAAATAAGTCCAATTTGTGGATTCAGCACTTCTTCCCGACCCCTTATCACCCAGGCCATATTGTACAAGATGGGGCATCTGGCCCAGTCTGCTGAAGGGTGTGCCTCCTGGGTAGAGGTCGTTGTGCCTGGGTTGATTGAGCAGGCGATTGTTGCTGCCTTGGACCTGATAAGAGCTAATTTGAGTAAGCATAAAGAGTTAATAGATGCCTATAGATTTGCATTAGAGGCCCTTACTGTGAGGGTAAAGGCTTGTGAATAGGGACAGAGTACTTCTGAGGATGTGACAACCTTGAAGGCTGATATTGTTGGGCCACGGAGAGATATGGATGAGCTGAAGTCCACTAATCTATCTATGTTATTTGGTATGGTAGAGATCCCCGAGGTTTCGAGTATAGATTTCCCAGCCATTTTTGATATTCCTCTGGTTACTACGACCAGAGATGTTGTTATGGATAAGGTTGATTCTGCATCTGAAAATGATGAAGAGGATATGGGTATTCGAGACGCAATGGTGTATGAGGATTTGGAGGATCTTGAGGATGCAATGGTTTAGACAGTTATGGCTGCTTCTGCGAAAGATACTTCGATGGTGGGCTCCAATGGAGCGAAGGTTAGTGTTGAGTCAGGCACTAATGACCAGATGGAGGAAGTCACTGACATGCATAGTTCACCTAGGCTTATCCTGACAGGATGATTCTTTTAACTCTCTTTTTGTTATTATTTAGAATGGTTTTACTATTTTTACGTATTTGAGGACAATTGCTAGATTAGTTTGGCGGGGGGTGAGGTATTTCCATACCTACCTCTTTTGGGTTGTTTTCTGGATATTATGTGTTTGTGATTGTTTTTGTGAATGTTGGATTTTGTTGATATATATATATATAGTTTTGTGATCCATTGTTTTGGTCCTTTGTTTTGAAATGCAAAATGTTGGAATGTTGGCTTTGAACCATTTTAAAAATTGCCACCTCTTGATGTGTTTGAATGTGGATGTTCTTTTGCAATTTCGAGTGTCGATTGTGATCAATATTGATGACTTGAATAGTACTCTCAATTTAACGATATGAGTGTATAGCTCTGTTGAGGCAAATTGAGTTACATAAGTCATATGTGAACTCCTAGCATCTCATTGTGACTAGCCGGTTGTTGAGTTGATCTCTTGTGATGCTCGTTGCACGCTAGCTGAAAATTGTAGAGTCTTGTTTGATGATTGTGTCGAATTCCATGTGTGGTGAGATTTTCTTGAAACATGTGGTTGATAAATACCTAGAACTTACACAGTTAGTCCAATTGATTGATGTAAGCAAGCGATTCAAATGATCTTAGGCACAATTTGTGAAGAGTGAGCCAAAAGTAATCTTATACATCTATGTGACCACCTTGTGAGAATGTGAACCTAGCTTGGCACCATTTGAGCCTATCATTTTCTTTCAAATAAACTTGAACAACTTTGACCTCTTTGTCTCATCACCTATAACCTTCATGAAGTATCGGTTCATTTGAATAACCAACTTAGGCCAAAAGCGTAAGTTGGGGATGTGGTGAAAAAGGAGAAAAGTCAAGAAGTGTGAAAAAATTTCCCTTTGAGGGATCATGTTGAAAAAGATGGAACCCCTCCATGTAAAAAAAAGAGAGAGAAAAGAAAAATGTAAAAGTAGAAAATGATTGAAAAACAAAAAAAAAAAAAAAAAAGAGTTCGTGAAATGAGTAAAAGAAATAGGGTATCCAATAAGTCATGCTTAAATTAACATAGGGTTGATTATGAACACCATATAGTGTGAAAGAGAAGGAGAAAAGGTGAAATGCGGGCAATGCTTCATGAAGGTAGAAGTCACTAAACCAAAATGATCATACCTTTACCCTCAGCCCCGTCACAAGCCTTAAAAGACCTTTATGATCTTGAGTGAACTAAAAATAATGTTGGTTGGAAAATAAGGGCAAGTCTATGGGTAGAGTCATGTATGTGTTAATCTTTGGGAGTGTGAGAGTTGTTTTTTATTCCAAAAGTCTAAATTTTTTATGATTTTTGTGTGAGCATGGAATCATTTTTGGTGTGAGGCCATTTAAATGCTTTTGTTAAGCTTGAACTTGCAGTTGAAGCAAGCATTGTGAGCTTGAGTTCTATTTGATAATGGTTAGTTACAATTTGAATTTTAGAGTGCACAATTGAACATTGCATGAGTAGTTTGAACCTCTTGTGTGCATTGGTGTTGAGTCTTGAGTAGCACTGTTTGTAGACATCTTTATTGAACTGATTGATCTTGTGTTTAACTTGAGGACAAGCAAAAGTTTAAGTTGGGAGTGTTGATGAGTCTGGGATTTCGAATCATTTAGGGCTTGTTTTTCATAGTATTAGTGTCCTCGATGCTTATTTGTGCTCTAAACTAATGTTTAAATGCTAATTTGCAGCTATGAAGGCAAAAGAGCAAGGCAAGGACATTACCAGACAACAAGGAGCATAAAAGATGACAAAAGCTGAAGATAATGAAAGTTGACAATCGCCAAAGCCACTCGATGAGTCGCCGAGTGGCACTTCAGCTCGCCAATTGTTCCATCATGCCAGCCCTAGGGAGAAGCCAACTTAGCAATGTAATTGGACCTTCGGTGAACCACCGAATGGATCAACGAGAAAGACTTTGATCGCCTAAAGTTACAGGGTCTGAATGGTGAAGAGTCAATGTAAAATGGTGATGGTGAAGAGCACTTGGCGCATCGCCGACTCAATCGGCGAAGCTCGACTTATACCGATGAATTACTTCGAAGGACAAAATCTGGAAGCGTATAAATTGATTTCCAAAAAGCAAAAAAGGCATCCTGACATTTTTAGACTCTGATTTTTTGATTGAAACATTGTTTTACTTAGTTTTTGAGAGGTTTTAGTAGATTTTCAATTTGGCTTTCGACTAAAGCTGCATTGGAGCATTGTAAAGATTTGGATTTTACTACCCAGCTTATGGAGAACGTAGTTTTATGATGTGTGGCTAAAACCCTCATTCTCGGGGGTGTGATTATGTGATTAATTGTCTAAATTAGCTTATGGGTGTTAGTAATTACCGATTTAATTGCTGCTTTAAAGTGGGTTCTATTGATAATTGAGTTTTATCTTATGAATTGTAGTTGCAAATATAGTTCTAGTATTCTATGCTTGCTTGAGAAAGAGGTTTTAGAATTAAGGTTATCAAGTGATGATTGTAGTGATTGAGTTGTTGTGCGTTCAACTTGAGAGAGTGAATCTTAATTTGATCCTACCTATCTAGTAAGAGAGAGTATATAAATTGAGGTTTTGGGTTGTTTATAGTATGATGCATGTTGAGGTTCGAGAGAACTCACTAGATTCGTGATAGTTGATCAAGAGATGACTAGTACATCTAAAGTCTAACCTACCCACTAAGATTCAGCGACTTTTGATAATTAGTAATCACCCGTATAGAGAAATTGGCAATGAATCGATAACATCCCCAAGTATCCATCTCTACTTGATTACTGCCCTGTTTTCATAGTTGTTAATTGGCAAACCTTATCACTCATTTGACACTTGTTGTCAACCCCTTAGATTTAATCTAATGATTTCAATAATTTCTATTCCTAAACCGTTTAGAACATGACTTTCACTTAGTAATTGAATTCTCTACCGTATCACTCCTTGTAGAATCAAGCCCAACTCTACGTTGGGTTTATACTAGATTGTGATCGCCTATACTTAGCATTGAATGAAGTGTAGTTGAGCGTTATCAGCCATAACCATAGAGTGTTTTCATTTAGATACCTTTTTGTGACTAGTCCACAAAAAAACTCAATATTATTTGATGATTCTATTGATTGATCAAATGTCAGCAAAAATATCTCCTGGGACAGCCAAAATTTTATTCTGGAAGAATCTGGATTGTCAAGATAGTGATTTTTGGGATTCCAACATAGTGGGCACAATTGTTTGTAATACAGGTGATCAAAGCAGTGTAAAAGTTATATATTGTTAGGTGAAAATGCATGACTAAGAAGGTATTAGTGTCTTGGGAAAAGATGTGTACGCTAGAGACTACTGAAGGGCTAACATTGATGATCTGAAGTTGTATTATGTTTCAAAACTCAACAAAACCTAAAACTAGTTAATATTTCAGATGGTCACTCAACTTATACTTCTTTTCACATAAAATCACTCAACTATTATTTATAACCTCAAAGTCACTCAACTATGAATTTTTCTCACATAAAGTCACTCAACTAATAGTTTTTTTCATAGAAAATCACTCAACTTTCTTTTATAACTTCAAAGTCACTCAACTAACTCAACTATGAATATTTTACCTACAAAGTCTATCAACTATTTATATTTCATTTAAAAAGTTACCCAACCAATTTAAATATGTTTTCACCAAATTTTGTTGAAATACAATTTTTGTTTTAAACTATTTTTTTAAGAAAAATAATAAGATGCTCATTTAATTTTTTATTAAATTTTGTTGAAACACAAATTTTGTTTTAAACTATTATTTTAAAAATAAATAAATAGAAGATACACATTTTAATTATTTTATTTAATTTTATTGAAGTTGTTTTAAATTATATTTTTTAAAAACTAATAAATATTCATTTGAATTATTTTATTAAATTTTATTGAGATACAATTTTTATTTAAACTAATTTTTAAAGAAATAATAACTATTGTGAACCTAATACAAAAATAATAAGGTTTACACGGTAGCATTTTTTTTAATCGAAAATGATGCATTGCATCCACCGTTGCTAGTGCTGGTGCCTGGCAGCATAACATTTTTATTAAATAAATCGTTTTAATTAATTGGTATTTAAAAAAAATAAAATATAATAATTAAAATGAGTATCTTACAGTTTGTGTTTTGTTAAGAAATTAGTTTAAAATAAAAGTTGTGTTTCAATAAATTTAATAAAATAATTAAAATGAGAATCTTATTATTTTTTCAGAAATTAGTTTTAAAAAAAAAATTAATAAAAACATATTTAAATTGGTTGGGTGACTTTCTAAATGAAATATCAATAGTTGAGTGACTTTGTAGGTAAAATATTCATAGTTGAGTGACTTTGAAGTTATAAAAGAAAGTTGAGTGACTTTCTGTGGAAAGAATTATTAGTTGAGTCACTTTCTGTGAGAAAAATTCATAATTGAGCGACTTCAAGGTTATAAATAAAAGTTGAGTGACTGTTGGTGAAAAGAAGTATTAGTTGAGCAACCATATGAGATATTAACTCAACCTGAAACATCTTTCCCTTGTGGTTGAAAATTCAAAGCAGTCTACTAACAAAAAATAGGTTGTCGAAATGAAAAATGGAATTGGATCATATATATGTGTTTTGGGCAAGTAGGCTAATGAAACAATGAACCATATGTTTTTGGAGCGTACATTTCTGAACTCACTATGGAAGATACTACTTCACTTGATATCTATAAATCAACCTCCAAGTAATACTTAGATTGCAACGCAATAATGAACCATCCAAAAGATTAACGAGAGAAGTCATGAGGCTCATGTGTTGAAATTAGTGTACATAAAATCAGTACATACAATCCGAAAGGAGATGAATACCAGAGTTTTTAAGAAGAATAAGTCCACAATGGAGGATATAACACGAAGAGTTTCTTGTATTAGAGCTATTGTCCCAACTAGGCTATTGTGAGATAGATGTAACTTTTAGTTTTCTGAGTTCATAAATCAAGTAATTGTTGGTCTTTGAGAGAAGTTATTTTAGTAGTTCTAAGCTTAGTTTGTAAATATCCATTTTGGTGATTAATAAAATTACTAATTACCCAAAAAAAAAAAAAAAAGAAGAGATTAAATATCTATTTTGGTGATTAATAAAATTACTAATTACCACAAAAAAAAAAAGAAGAGATTTTTTACTTACTAAGTTATTTAACATGGATATTGGTATATCAAACTATTAGTTGCAGGTGTATTTTGGGACCAAACTAAAAGGATAATTTTAGAGAAAAGTGTCAAAAACACATTTAAAATATCTTCTTTTTTTTTAATTTCATACTTAAACTATCACTTATTAGTTTAAGAAACACACTTCAGTTGCATCTGTAATACTTTTTCACATGATATTCCACATGGATAAAATATTTCACCCTTGACAAAAATTAAATAATAAACTATTAATATTAACTAAAAATTAAAGTATTACTATCCCCCAAAAAATTATTAAATTATTTTCTTATCCCACTTCACCACCACCACCCCCCCCAACCCCCCGAATCCTCCACCCTTTAATTTTTAAAATCTTTTATAAAATATTTTTAAATTATCATATTTCACCCTCTCCCTCACCCCCCAGACCACCCACTCATTCACCAAAACAATTGATATTATTTTATTTTAAAATAAAAAAAATTCTATCCCATCCTATTTATTCCTCTGCTCCTAGTTTATTTTATTTTTTTATGCTTTTCGTGGTTTGTGTTGGATATGTACATATTTTTTTTTCAACTTGTGTATTGAATAAAACATACTTTCCTAAAAAGGTATGTATATATAACACAAAACGAGAAAACAAATGGAAGCTGAGGATTAGGTTTTAAAAAAATAATATCCAAATTATTATTTGAAGGGGGGGCGGGGGGGATGAAGTAAAAAATTATTAAATACTTTTATAAAAGAAATCTAAGCAAAATAAAGGTAAAAAAAAATGTGTGTGGGGGGGGGGGGGGGTGTGACAGGAAGTAATGGAGTGGGGTAAGGAAAATATTTTACATTTTATTTTATAAAAAAAAATTAATTTTTGTATAGGATAATAATTATTTAATCTTTAATTTTAACAAATACTAATAATTTGTTTGATTTTTGTCAAGGTGAAATATTTTGTCCATGTGAAGTATGATGTGATAATTTTTTTAAAATAAAAGAGAGAGTATAGTACGCACAACATGAAGAAAGTGTAATAAAAAAGATAAGTGAGTTTCTCAAACTAATAAGTGATAGTTTAAGTATGAATCTTACTCTCTCAATAGTTTAGGTATAAAACTAAAAAAAAAATAGTTTAAATGTGTTTTTGATACTTATCTCATAATTTTATACCAAACTATTAGCCAAAGATATTTTTATTCAATTTCACAAATTTAATCACATTTTGATTTTTCTTTTTAAAAAAAATGCAAGACAAGAGACTAAAATGTACTAATTGGAGATAAGTGCTTATATATATATACACATTACATACTAGTGCTTTGCGGGCGTTATCGTCTTGTTTGTGGAGGAGGGCAGTGAGTGGGTATGGAGCTTCAGTTTTCAGGCGCAACGAAGCTATGCTGGTCATCGTATTTGATGAAAGATGGTATAAAACCGCGAGGTTTGATTGTGAAATCATCAAGTAGTACTTCACAAGGGCTGCAGAAATGTTCAAAGAAAAACCTTTCTCGTATACTTCGAACAGAAGCCGCTATTAGAGGTATCAAGAGGAAAGCGAACTCAGAAAAGTACACTAATCTTTGGCCCAAGGCGGTTTTGGAGGCTCTCGATGATGCTATTAGGGACAATCGCTGGGACTCTGCTCTTAAGGTTCCATTCCTTCTTCCATCTCGGTTTTTACAATATTCATTCACAAATTCAATAGGAAGAAGCTTGAAACAACAATTTACTCCGATTTAATAAACTCTTTCAGATTGTTTTTCATTCTACTGATGAATTCTACGACTACCGCACAATTATAGAGCTTAAAGACTCAATTCATTTTTCATTATTTAAGGTTCCTTGTGTCTCCAGTATTTAAGATTCTGATTCATGTTAGAAAATTTCAAGTAGTGGTCTTACCCTATTGCTCTTTTAGCAACAGGAAAGAGCAGGAATGCTCAACATGACTGGGCAATTGTCTGATGAAGCATTCTACTGTTTCAACAACATGAACATACAGAATTTACTAATATAGTAGCAAATATTACAAGATGCAGATACAGATGAAATGCAATTTATTCTTTCTCAATTCATAGTAATACATAACTAATCTTGCATGTGTATCCGTAATTTTCATTTGGCTCCGATGATTTAGATTGTCCATAAAATTCCTTCTCTGTTGCTTCCTTGTATCAACTCGTAAGTGTCCATCAAAATTCTTCTTCTTATATCTTGGGCATCCCCTCAATCTTCATGGCAGTCGCAATGCATTCGTATCACTGTTGTTAATTTATCTGCACCTGTGCAGCAAAGGCTATAGCCTGAAATATTATTGTCAGATACAGTTTTCTTTGTTACAAAATCAGCTAAGTTTCAATTTCAAATAGTACAATCGGTAATCTTTCTTCATACCTTTTAGTGAATTGATGCCTTTTAGTTAATTGGTATAAATTTCTAAGACTGTCTTGAAAAACTTCTCTTCAGGCCCCTTAATTGCAAGCCTTTCATTATTCTTATGCTTATACTCTTGATCACATGCTCGACTAGAATGGAGTGGAGGCTAGAAAAATGGGTGAACTATTGTGTGTTTAAGGTTTAGTATTTTAATTCTAAACATGAAGTCGTAATTAGTATTTCTTTCCTTTCGGTTGCATTGTTTTCATTTATGAATCTTCCATTGCATACACGTGTTAAAGTCTATGTCCCCAACAGTATGGACCAAGGCTTAGTTGATTTGACTCACCCAGAAGCCTATGTAGTTGTTACTGTGTTCCAAATAAAACTGTGATAAAACTCGTATTTGTTGTTTTAACAATTTTTCTGACAGAAATGTGTTCTTACTCCTAGATTTTCAACCTTCTTCGCAAGCAACATTGGTATGAGCCAAGATGCCATACATATGCTAAGCTTTTGGTAATGCTCGGCAAGTGCAAGCAGCCAAGTCAAGCTAAGTTGCTTTTTGAGATTATGCTAGCGGATGGGCTTCAACCAACAGTAGATGTTCATACTGCACTTGTAAATGCATATGGTCTTAGTGGTCTCCTTGATGAGGCACTGCGAACTATTGATGATATGAAATCAGTTAGTAATTGCAAGCCTGATGTGTATACTTACTCGATCCTAATTAAATGCTGCACTAAAGTTCGTCGTTTTGATATGATTGAATACATTTTGGCTGAGATGGTGTATTTGGGAATTGAATGTAGTTCCGTGACATACAATACCATAATTGATGGCTATGGTAAAGCTAAGCTGTTTGAGCAGATGGAAAGCTCCTTGACCGATATGATAGAAAATGAGACTGCCTTTCCAGATGTTTTCACCTTGAATTCAGTAATTGGGTCCTATGGGAGCTGTGGGGAGCTTGAGAAAATGGAGAAGTGGTTTGAAGAATTTCAGGTAATGGGAATTAAGCCAGATGTTATGACATTTAACATTCTAATCAAGTCATATGGAAGAGCTGGCATGTACCAGAAAATGGAGTCTGTACTTGATTTTATGAGGAATCGGTTCTATTCTCCAACAGTTGTGACTTGCAATATCATCATTGAGACATTGGGGAAAGCTTGCCTCATTAAGAACATGGAACAGTTTTTCCTACAAATGAAGCACGAAGGGGTGAAGCCAAGTTCATTCACTTATTGCTCTCTTGTCAGTGCTTATAGTAGAGCTGGAGTTATGGAAAATGTTGATTCAATCATGAGGCAAGTTGAGAATTCAGATGTAGTTCTAGATACTCCTTTTTTCAATTGCATCATCAGTGCTTATGGTCAAGCTGGTGATATAGAGAGGATGGTGGCATTATTCTTGGAAATGAAGGTCAGAAAATGTAAACCAGACTACATCACATTTTCTACCATGATCCAGGCGTACAATTCACAAGGGATGACTGAAGCTGCAATGGACTTGAAGACAAAAATGATTACTTCTTGTGGTACTTGTACTATTTTGCCTCTGTTTCTCCCGTCCATATCATTTTTGCTTCATAAAGTATGAATCCTCTCAGACTCACAGTTAGTAACATAAATCCAGCTATTTAGGTTAGCTCTATTATATTTCTAGCTAAGTGCAGATGATAATAAAAGGAAGTAGTATTCTCTAATAAATCAGCTTTTATTTTTCGCTGTCATGTGTACTAAGTTATCATTCAATGAACTGCTTGATATCTGACACTTTGTTATTACATTTTATTAGAATCAAATGAATCGATCAGCAGCTAGTGTAATCTATCTGCTACCGAAGGAAACCGTTCACTTGGAATTCTGTTCATCAATGTCAATGTTGTGAAAGTGGGCAGACTGCATAGTGTTATCTGCATGTGAGGTTGTAAGTGTGAATGTCTATTTTCTCTTGAGAATCCATCTTTACTCATTAAATGGCCTAAAACTGAAAGGCTTTCAAGCAGTCAAAGTGGTGAGCCAAAGTTGAAGGGCTTTTATGAACTCAAACATCTTGCTTTTGGTTTGTAAGACTGAAGAGTTAACTTATTTTAAAATGCAAATTAAGTTCCTCTCTTTTTGTCTTTTGGATGTGAGATATTGTTGCTCTTGTTAATTCTCTCTCTCTCTCTCTCTCTCTCTCTCTCTCTCTATATATATATATATATATATATATATATATATATATATATCTATTTAGTTACTTAATGGGAAATGTCATATATATTTGAGTTTAGGTACTTCATTGTAACAATGATATCTGTTTGTGTAGAAGGATGCTATAACAATCTGTTAATCAGATGGCATGGATCCAAGGAGAAGAACATAGTGAGTCTATTTGCGGCAATGCGATTTCTCTTACATGTTTGCGTGAACTTTTGACTGCCTTAACCCACAACTAGAGATTTGCAGTTTCCAAAAGCTCTTGTTGAGGAATAGTTTGGTTTAACTTCTCTGAGTAGCTTTACAGTTTGTTTGCCTATGTATGTTATTTCTTGACTTGTTTTTTCTTGTATTAGCATATGTATATACAAGTAAGAGAGGGAGGGAGCAGTTAAAGTTCTTCTGTTTACTATGTTCACGAAACAGCCAAACCGTGCTGTGATGTCTGTAGTTACAACCTGTTGGTTCATCTTCAATTGAAAACCTCAGTGATGCTTGGGTGAATGAAGATTTTAACAGTAGTGGGTGATTATGATGGATAATTAACTCCTCGGTAACATTGAGGATCTACACTATTTCAGCTGTCACTGTGGGGTTGTCTATTGCAGTACTAATGGTCATGCAGCAAGGCCTTTTTTTTAACTAACCAGAGCTGACTCACAACCATACATATGGGTTTTGAACAGGTCAGTGATGTAACAGGACTGGCTTCTTCCGAAAGAGCAACGCCATGGGACAGATGGAGCATTATTAAGACACTTGCTGATTCTTCCTTCTAAATCGGGTTGTTTTACCTGTTACTGGTTGCAAGTCTTGAGTAACAGATATATAGAGCAATGTAGTGTAAGATAGTTATACCATTTTCCAAATGTCCAGACACCGTTTGACTTTCTGTAGAGCTGCAAGTACCAAACGACCTCTAGATGGACCTTATTGCAACACATATGTACAACCGCTCCAATTGTATATTGTAATTGGAGAAAGTTCTTCTCCTTCAAGCTTTCAACAGTGTCCTTCAAACTGACCTCTAGAAGAGTAAAATTGATGCCTAAGCTATTTTCCCCTTCCTAAGACCGGGAACGTGGCACCATAGGCAGCGCCTCTTTATACCTGCATCCCACATTCAAGAATTTGAAATACCAAAATTCTCAAGATGGTAGATAACTTGTACGAGTTAACTAAGCTATAATGAATGAAAATGCAGAGTCAATTTCTTATGTAATTTGAAGACTTCAATTTCTATGTTATCTATACTAGTATACCCGAGCGTTGCGCGGTCAGTTAATAAATACTTTCGTTAATATTGAATTATTAACAATTTCAAAGTTTAACTTATTATTTATAAAATAATATTATAAAGTTTATATAGGAGAATGTTAGCATTTAGCACCTTGACACGATATAATAGATTAATTACATTTTGATAGCTATATATATGCTTTTATGATAACTTGAGAATTATCTACACTATCTTTAGCATTTTTTGAATTTACTAGGCCATGTTTAAATTACTTTATTTTAATAGCATTTTTTAATTTCTTAGATCATGCTTAAATTACTTTATTTTAAGTGTTTTAAAGCAAAAATAATTTTTAACAATGAATAGTGCTTCTAATTAAGTATCTGTTTTTAATTTCTAAAAAACTACAAATAATCCAAAAATTATAATTTAAAATTTTTTATCTTATTTTGGCTTATAAGCAAAAAGTTATAAGAGCTCATTAAAATAAGCTCTAGTTGTATGAAAATCATTAATTCTGTTTTATCTCAAAGATTTTCATTCACCCTAAAACTTTTTGATAAGAAAACGGAAAAGGGCCAAAAATACCCCTGAAGGACAAGAAAAGGTCTAAAAATATCCTCCATCCATCTTTTGGTCTAAAATTACCCTTCTACTCATCTTTTTGGTCTAAAATTACTCTTTCATCCACCTTTTTGCACACTTATACCCTAACAACTAACAACTCTCTCTCTTTTTTTTTCAAATACTTATTATGTGTCATTTTCTTATTGAATGAAATAAAAATCCACCTCTATAAATTTTTTGCCATAATTTATCCAAATCAAAACAATATATCTTTTCAAGATCCAAAAAATATATTTTTTTAAATCTAGTAATTTCTATTTCTATAGCTTTTTTCCAAAAAAAAAAAAAAATTTGTTTTAGATAATTAAAATATTTTTAAAAATACTAGTCATGCCACAATTACATGAACATAATATATTAATATAAATCTTAAAAAAATGTATATCTTCTTTTTTAAAAAAAGATTTAATTTTTTTGACTAATAATCTTGTCATCCGCATCATTAGTGATCAAATCTTGGACTGGTGCACCAACTGGAACAACTTTTTTTTAGGATTTATATTAATATATTATGTCTCTGTAATTGTGGCATGACTAATATTTTTAAAAATATTTTAATTATCTAAAACAATTTTTCTTTTTGGAAAAAAAGCTATAGAAAATAGAAATTACTAGATTTAAAAAAATATAATTTTTGGATCTTGAAAAGATATATTGTTTTGATTTGGATAAATTATGACAAAATTAAAAGAGGTGAATTTTTATTTCATTCAATAAGAAAATGACACATAATAAGTATTTAAAAAAAAAAGAGAGAGGGTTGTTAGTTGCAAGGGTATAAGTGAGCAAAGAGGTGGATGGAAGGGTAATTTTAGATCAAAAAGATGAGTAGAAGGGTATTTTTAGACCAAAAAATAGATGGAGGATATTTTTAGACCTTTTCCAGTACTTCAGAAGTATTTTTGGCCCTTTTCCGATAAGAAAATCATTATTGTAGCATGTCTCTAGATCAAAGTATTCATCTAGTAATATGAAAATGAAATAACTTTAAAATATTGGACTTCATAAAGTAATTTATGTTTTAAATAAAAAGATCTTCCACCAAAAATTTTAAAATTACTTTACCAAATAGACAGATATCTTTTAAGTGATTTTATATATTAAATTCAAAATTTCAATATTGAACTTTTTTTTAAAAAGTATTTAAGATAAAAGAAGAAGTTTTAAATTCATGTTTTGTTATTTAGAAGGGAGAGACTTGTCTGTGCTTATGAATTAGGAGGAATATTTTATGAAGAGTATATGTGCATAAACTACTTTTAAAATTGGGTAAAAGGACAAATATACCCCCGAATTATCATAAATGGTGCGTCTATGCCATTCGTTATACTTTCTGGTTGTGTATACCCTTACCGTCAATATTTTGGAACGTATATACCCTTAAAATAAACGGAGGGACACGTGTCATGATCTTAATGGTCTATCCAAAAATTAGTTGGACCATTAAGATCATGACACATGTCCCTCCGTTTATTTTAAGGGTATATACGTTTCAAAATATTGACGGTAAGGGTATACACAACCCGAAAGTATAACGAAGGGCATAGACGCACCATTTATGATAATTCGGGGGTATATTTGTCCTTTTTCCCTTTAAAATTTGAATTTTTAAAACCGGTAAAAAGCTAATGTAACAATAAAAATTTGATGTTTTTTAAAAACAGTAAAAACTAAATGCAAATAATAACTAATTTTTATCTAGATAATAACCATATA
Source organism: Solanum bulbocastanum (assembly GCA_037074985.1). Lineage (NCBI taxonomy): Eukaryota > Viridiplantae > Streptophyta > Magnoliopsida > Solanales > Solanaceae > Solanum > Solanum bulbocastanum. The sequence goes on along the minus strand of CM073604.1, from coordinate 21,948,395 downwards.
ATTTTTGGGTGTCACAAATAATGCTTATTATTACATTTTTTATCTATTAATTTTTTTAGATTAAAATTAAAATAAAATAATCTGAAAAATAATACATAAATTTGTGTGTAGATAAGTGTGAGTTGCCTAAGTTTCAGTTAAGGTAGGAGTTTGTAGAGAAAATTTAAGAAAAGTGATCTTAAATAATATTATTTTTTTAATAATGTTATTGTTCTGATGCTTCTGCTTTATAGATATATAGATTTATATTTAGTTTAATAGGAAAAATACAAATTTGATAACTTTAAGTAGTAATAATAATAAAAAAGACTTCTAAACGTGCATTAATTCAAGGGTGCATATTTTTAGGACTTTAACATGAAGAGTTAATGTGTAGTAGAATTTTTTGGTTTTTTAAATTATTTTTTAATTTTTTAATGTTCAGTAGGGATAGATGATGTTTAATTTTCAAATTTGTGATTTAATTTTATTAATGTGCAGTAAGGATAGATAACATTTAATTTTTTTAAATTTGTGGTTTACGTTTATTTTTCTTAAAAAACACAAAATAGATAATGGTAAAGTCTTAGAGACTGTGCAGAAGACTTTTTTTGAAATTGTGCAGAAGTGAAACTGTACTGGAAAGTTAAAAAATCTTATCATGAAAAGTTTAGGTGATTAATAAATGAGTATTCAAGAAAAAGGGTATTTATTTTTAATAATATTTGTTTTTTACTTTAAACAATGATATTTGAAAAATGAATTCAAATTAAGACTATACCATTTCCCCCACTACATATTTCTAATTTGTTTATTTTATCACTTCTAATTTGTTTATTTTATCACTTTTTTGTTAAATCAATTTATAGAGTTTGTACTAAGTAGAAATGCAATGGAAAGTTTTAAAACTAATTATTTAATTTAAATTGTAATTTACACAATGATCTTTGTAAAAAAAAAAAAAAGTATTTAAATTATAAAAGGAAGTGAAAATAAAAAAGGTTATAAAAAGTTAATAATGTATGAGTTCTATCACAAAGTGAGTTTTATGACAACTTGAATTCAAACTTTGTGCATCTATAAAAAGGATAGCCAACAATATGAAGCAGATAATTATAATTATTATTATATTATTATTATATTATTATTATATATTATTAGGAAGGTTATGCTTGTAATTTTTATTTTTTATTTTTAGATTTTATAATAATTTTAAATTTGACATTATTCCTTTACATTATCCACTAATTGAATTGTTCCTTAAAATTCTCCAACTAACGTGGAGAGTTCTTTTTTTTTCCTTTTTTTTTTTTAAATAAAATTAATAATCACACATTTTTATTTTTGTTTTTCAGATTTAGATAATTAATTTTTTTAATTATTATCTTATATAAATTTTGAAAATTATAAAATGGTTATATCACGTTAATTTTAAGTAATTCTTTAATAAATAAATTTAATATTTTAATTTCGAATTTAAGATAATTACAAACAATTGATTTTATTTTTTAAGCCTATTACATGTAATTAATTTTTTAAAATTATTTAAAAAGTATATTTTTTGTGGTGTTGACACGTAGGCATTTTTTCTTCTCCTATTATATATAGGTACATCTTTCAAAACACATTCTTTTCGCTAAGCGTATATAATAAAATAGAGTGAAAAGGTCCGTTTATTTACTTTAGATTCACCAAATTACACATTCGTTACTTCTTGTTGTGAGGCTATATTTGAATTGTATGTAGAGTTGGTGAGTTATAAGAAAATAAAAGTTGTTTTATGTACACCAAGATAAAAATTGTTACTCCCTTCGTCCCATTTTATGTGAGGTACTTTGTTTCGGCACGAAGTTTAAGAAAGAAATAAAGAATTTTAAAACTTGTGGTCTAAAATGAATGATAGAGATTCGTATGGTTATAAATCATTTCATTAAGGATAAAATAGACATTTTATAGTTAAATTGTTACTTAATATAGAAATGTGTCATTCTTTTTTGGATTGACTAAAAAGGAAAGTAAGTCACATAAACTAGGACAGATGGAGTATAGTTTAGTAGATATTACATGTTAAATAACTCAAAAAATATCAACAACTTACTTTCCAGGGATGCTGAGTGTTTTTCTTTCACAAATTAGGTCTTCTGCTTTTTCTATAACTAGTTTTTGGTCACGTACATTGCACGTGTGTCCCAATTATATGAAATAGATATTTTTGAAGTAGTAAAACAATATTAAAATATGGTTGTGTTGATTAGATATGTATGAGAGGAATTTGACTAAATATGTATGAGATTTTTTTTTTGGTTTCCCAAAGGTGTTTTTCTAATCTGAATTTGCATGTGACATTCCACTTTGAGGGTACTTCCTATAAGGTGTTTCCATTATCAAGAATTGAATTAAAATTGAATGAATACTCATCAATCAATCAGACATATTTGATGAAAATATATATGACTTGTGGTCTGCACATATTATAAAAGGACAAGCTTCAAATTTATTTCAAATTAATTAATTAATAAGGGTTCTTACTAACATGCTGATGACATTTCTTTCTTACTCATTAAGAGAGAGCATTCGTCCTGCAATCAAAAACAACCTTTCCAAGAAAGAGTGAACAAATACATTGAAAGTTTAAAAAGCTTATTTCGAAACGTACCACAAGAAAAATAGAGAGAGAGCACAATTTCATTTCAGAAATAAAAATTTTGACTTGTATGATTAAATAAAGAATTGTAGCATAGCGCAAAAAATACAAAAGAAAACTCATTTAATACAACAACAAATTAAGAAATAAGAAAAATATAAATCACATATCCCAAAATTTCTTAGACTCTAAATATGCCAAGATATTATCTATATTTGAAAATCAAATCATTAAAAATAAAAGAAACAACTATAAAAAAAAAAAAACTCAAACGAAAAGTAATAGGCAATGAATTTTTTTTATCTGATTTGATAGTAAAATTGTTACTCACTCGTCTACAGGTTTAGCAATGTACAATAACACTTATAAATGTTTTAGGACCTTCCATCCATCATACTATTTCATACAAGATTCTATAAATTACTAAGAAAACTCTCATTGAGAGAAAATGTTAGAATGAACTCCAAAAGAAGTAAAAATATGTACCCAATCCACTCTATCGGTTTCCAGATTATCCGCTTCACTATTATGAACACATATACGACCATGATGATCGATCCGTTGTAACTATTCCACACAACTGAATATATTCAGAAAATTTATACTGATTTGCTGTTGTAGAGTCTTGGAATAAAATTGGCAGGTTCTTCATTACTATCCAATTAGTGAATTTAAGATTGCTAGCTAGTAATGGATGAAAGTCAAAACAATAATCTTTTCTTTTATATATACATGAATGAATGAATGAATATTGTAGCATGTAAAAAAGAATTTCCATCCAATTATATTTAATTGATTTATCAAAAAACTAACTTAAAAGAGATTATGGTAAGATTTTTTTGTTTTTTTTTAAAATTGAAATAAAGAATGAAAATTAAAGAAAATACCTTTGTAACATCTGGTCAATCCACATAAAAAGTGGTATGATATACCTGCCATCATATGAAACAAAATGAGAAGATCTAAACAAAACAATATGTCAATTAAAAAAAGAAGGAACCAACAAATAAAAAATTAAGTAAAACAAGAGGATGAAACACAAAAGATAAGAGGACTGATATTTTCTTGTTCAATTTATAGAAAGATAAACAAAAATGAAAGGAATGCTAATAAAAAAGTTCAACAACAGAAGCTAAAAGGACCCATAATTAAACCTCATTAAGTAGTGGAAGATGATAAATTCTAACCTTTAACAATGTATTTGGTCAATTTAGCTTTCATTTTTTTTAATTAAGAAACTTGGAGGGCATTTTCATAATCTAACTTTAGACTTAGGATCTTTCCACTTTTAATATAACTAGTTTTACGGCATGTGCGTTGCAATAGTATATAATATTGTAAAATAGAATTATTATTACTAAATTAAAGCTTTTTAGTAAATAATTATAATTGAACGAACATAGGACAATTGTTTTTAAATTATTAATACATATTGTCATAGAGTTACTTGAATTTTGAGATCAAATTAACCAGATATCATTAAAACATTTCAAAATACATTCAAAGTTTAAATATGGGAGAAAGTGACATTTCTTTAATAATATTATTTCTTAAATCTAACCTAAAAAATAGAAGAAAAAAAATTCATTCAAAAAATGTCACCAATAGCCTTTCCGCTTGAGGTTATGAACATAAATATTGTACACCATTTAAGTACACTTTTTTTCTTAAATATTCATACTTGAAATTTAGTATGTGCATGACACTAATAAAGATTACCATAAGTATTTCAATATTTTATCTTTATATGTAACATATCTTTTACAAAATATTATTACTTAATTAATATTTGAGTAAGACTGCCATAGAGAGATAATTTTACCAAAAAAGAGTACTTGGTTGTTATCATGATGGTTATATATATTTCAGTAGAATAATTTAATTTAATATATGAATAACATCACCCTTATCTTTGTGGAATTGTAGTCTTCTCCTTTTTTCTGCTGCATACATATCATAAAGTTGTTGTCTAATGAAAGTATATAATATCTTATAGAAGTTGTATCATGATAAAAAATATTTAAATTTTTCAATAATAAAAATTAATAGACAAATAAAATTTAAAGTTTTATTTATAGAACCATTAATTTGATTTAAGATCATTTTATGATCAATCACTATTTTCTTATCTATTTTTATATAGCTAGTAAGGAGTGTATCTTGTGACATAAAGAAAAACTACATGGAACAATACATAGCTAATGAAGAAGGAAGACGAAAATATATGTTCGTGCTATATTCACTTTAGTGTTCCATTTGATTTAAATATTTTGCCACCAACACTTTACTTTCTCCGTTCATTTTTACATACATACCTATTAAAAAATAATTATTATCATTGCTATGTTATCATATTATAAGTAAAAGTGAAAATCTATTTTTGAAATAGTGAATTTAACATCAAAACTAATAATTCAATAGACTACGTTGATACCCATTGTTTTAGCAAAATTAGAAAGACACTCCTTCGTTTGAGGGAAAATAATAAACAATAAAAAAAAAGAAGAAATATCTTACCCAAATCACATGCCTCATTTCATATATGTTTAATATTATTGTCTCTTCCACAATTTTTCGTCACTGTTAACTAAAGGACGAGTGTGAATTGATGAATGAGTTGCTACGATATTTTCACCAACTCTTTCTTATGAGGTACCTCGAATTTTGTTGAATTTCAAACTTGATCAATTTTTGCAAATAATACTTGAGATTTTTTAAGAAGAAGAAGAGTAGAGAACTTAAAGAAATTGTAGTTTAAAAGTGTGAGGAAACCCCTATATTTATAATTGCCAAATAGTAGTATGAATAGGTGTTAATTGTGCCTTATCTGAAAAGTCACAACCTTTAAAAAAAGTCACTGCTTATTGAAAAAGTCACAACCTTTCAAAAAAGTCATTGTTTATCGAAAAAGTCACAACCCTTTGAAATAGGCACAACTCATCAGAAAAGGCACAACCTTTTAGAAAAGTCACAACTGTTCGAAGTAATCACAACCCTTCGGAAAAGTCACAACTCATTGAAAAAGTCACAACCTGTAAAAAAAGAGACAACCCTTGGGAAAAGTCACAACTCATTGAAAAAGTCACAATCCTTTAATTTGAAATATCTACTTTCAATGTAATAAAAGTAATTAAATTAATAAATAAAATAAATTGAGTAGTATTAATTGGGGGTATTATAGTAATTCAACATTCAAGTTTGGGAGTTCATGCTTTTAAGTTAGTATATATAGATATGATATGATATGATTAATCAAAAAACATCACACCAGCGTCAAGGCCCAAAGTCTTAACAAAACAGTATAAAAAATAAAGTGATGACAGGTTAGGCCCAAAATATCTAGCCCTATGTATAGGGAAAGGATTTTCTAATTGTGTCTCCCATCTTTTTTCGCTCACACCCTTTAGACATCAGGATAATGTTGTCGCTGGCATATAGTCGAAATCTTTGCCTGTTCTTTCTGCTTCTCTGGGTTCGATAGTCGTGTTCCTTTTTTTAATGCATCTTTTGGATTAGGTTTCAGAAGTGTCCCATCTCTTTTTTTTTTCCTTTTATTGAAGCTCGATTCTAACCTTCACTTCTCCCTCTTTAGCACCCTCAACTAAGTGGTTTGTCCACAAAACCTTCATGGAAGTAACTTCCTTGTTCCTCATTTCTTAACTTCTCGGTCCAAAATCTCAACCGGAACTTCCTCATATGAAAGACTCTCATCGACTCTCAATCCTTCAAGGAGAACTATGAATGTCAGATATCCAACACACTTCTTAGGCATAGAGACATGTAAAATGGGATGCATGGCTGCCAACTCATTTGGCAAATCTAACTCATAAACAACCTTACCAATACGTCTCAAGATTTGATATCTGCCTATAAATCGGGGACTAAATTTCCATTTCTTCCCAAACCTCACCAGACCCTTCATGGGGGAGATTTTCAAATAGACCCAATCACTAACCTCAAACTCAAGGTCTCTTCTTCTAACATCGGCATAGGACTTTTATCAGCTTTGGGAGGTCCTCAACCTCTATCTAATAAGCCGAACCTTTTCCATTGCCTCATGAACTAGCTCGGGTCCAATCAAGGCAACTTCACCCACCTCAAACCACCCTATGGGAGATCTAAAACTTCTACCATAAAGAGATTCAAAAGGGGCCATATCAATACTAGAATGGTAGCTATTATTATAGGCAAACTCTATCAATGGAAAGTGATCATCCCAACTTCCTTTGAAATCGATGACACATGCCATCAACATATCATCTAAAGTTTGGATCATTCGATCCTCTTGCCCATCGGTTTGTGGGTGAAAAGCCGTGCTAAGCTTCACTTTTGTGCCAAGACCTTTTTGGAACGATCTCTGAAATTGAGAAGTAAACTGAGTACCTCGATCGGATATAATAGACAATGGCACACCATGTAAACTTACTATTTCCCTCAAATACAACTTGGCATAGTATTCCGCCACATAAGAAACCTTGACGGGAATGAAATGGGCTGATTTTGTCATTCGGTCTATTATCACCCAAATTGAATCATAGTGGTACCGAGTACGTGGCAACCTTACTATAATGTCCATATTTATGTCTTCCCACTTCCAAATAGGAATGCTAATATCTTGAGCTAAACCTCTCGATTTCTAATGCTCAACCTTTACTAGTTGACAATTTGGACATTTAGCCACACATCCCTCAATATCCCTCTTCATCTCATTCCACCAATAGACCTCCCGTAAATCACAGTACGTCTTGGTGGCTCCCAGGTGAATGGAATATTGATAACTGTGGGCTTCCACCAAAATTTGTTCCCTTAGCTCATCAAAATTCGGAACACAAAATCGACCTTGGTATCTAAGTACCCCATCTCCCCCTTGGGAGAAAGCCTCAACGAACTTCTTGAGTACCGCTTCTTTCAATTATATTAAAATCGGATCTAGTTTTTTTTTAGCTTTCACATCACTCACAAAAGATGATTCGAAACCATTATGGACCATGACCACCCTTGGTAGAGTCTACTAGTAGAACACCCAAATGGGCCAATCTATGTACATATCACACCAATTCTTTCTTATCCTCATCAATGTGAGAAATACTACCCATAGACAACCTGCTAAGAGCATTCGCTACTATATTAGCTTTGCTAGGGTGATAAAGGACACTCATATGATAATCCTTCAATAACTCAAGTCACCTTCTTTGGTGAAGATTTAGATCTTTTTGGGTAAACACATATTGTAGACTCTTATGGTCGGTGAAAACATCAACATGAACCCCATACAAATAATCCCTCCAAATCTTTAAGACAAATACCACTGCCGCCAATTCAAGGTCGTGGTTAGGATAGTTCTTCTCATGAACCTTAAGTTGCCTTCAAGCATAGGCAATCACCTTACCATTTTGAATAAGCACACATTCCAATCCAACTCTATAGGCGTCGCAATATACCATAAAACTATTTGTACCTTTCGATAAAGTCAACACCGAAGCGGAAGTAAGTCTATCTTTCATCTCTTGAAAACTTTTCTCACAAACATCCGACCATATGAACTTAGCCTTTTTTTGAGTTAATGCCGTCAAAGGAGAAACAATGGAGGACAAAACCTGAACAAACCTTCTATAATATCCGACTAAACCCAAGAAGCTTCTAATATATTTTGGTGATAGAGGTCTAGGCCAAGTTTTGACCGCATATGTCTTAATCGGATCTACCTCAATACCTTTGCTTGAAACAATATACCCTAAGAAATCCACAGACCTCAACCAAAATTAACATTTACTAAACTTAGCAAAAAGTTGTTGGTCCTTAAGGATTTGCAATACGATCCTCAAATGATCAATATGCTCATTCTCACTTCTAGAATAGATCAAAATATCATCAATAAACACAATCACAAACATGTCAAGATAATGTCAGAACACTCTATTCATTAAGTCCATAAACGATGTCAAAGAGTTAATCAAACCAAAGGACATCACTAAGAACTCATAATATCCATATCGGGTCCTAAAAGACGTTTTCAGAATATCTTCATCTTTCACCCTCAATTGGTGATAACCCGATAGAGATCAATCTTAGTGAAATAACTTGCCTCTTGAAGTTGGTCAAATAAATCATCAATCCTTGGAAGAGGATACTTATTCTTAATGGTCGCCTCGTTCAATTGTCGATAATCAATACACATTCGAAGGGATCCATCTTTCCTCTTAACAAACAAGACCGGAGCACCCCAAGGAGAGATACTCGATCTAATGAGACCTTTATCCAATAGATCCTTCAATTGTTCTTTCACCTCCTTAAGTTCCGCCAAAGCCATTCTATAAGGAGGAATAAAGATAGGTTGTGTATCTGGGAGTCAATACCGAAGTCTATTTCACTTTCGGGAGGAATACCGGGCTGGGAACACATAAGAAACTCGTTAACAATGGGGACCGAGTTAAGACTAGGGACTTCAAAATCCACATCCCTCACCCAAACTATATGATATATTCAACCCTTGGAAATCATTTTCCTGGCTTTAAGTTAAGAAACAAATTGACCTCTAGACATAGAATTTCCCCCTTCCTCTCTAGGATATGCTCATTTGGAAATTGGAACTTGACTACTCGAGTTCTACAATCTATAGAAGCATAACATGAATGCAACCAATCCATCCCAAGAATGACATCCAAAGTCTAACATATCAAGTACCACTAAGTCAACAAGAGTAAATCTTGGGATAAAGAAATAGGATATCTTCTATATACCCTTTCAGCCAACACAAAATCACCAATAGGAGTAGATACACAAAAAGGTTCTAATAACACATCGGGGAGAACATCAAACCTCATGGCCACATAAGTTGTCACAAAAGACAAAGTAGCTCCTAGATCAAGTAAAGCATACACATCTAATTGAAAAACTTTTAACATACTGGTCACCACATCTGGGGATCTCTCTTGATCACCTCTAGTTTGCAGAGCATAGAACCAGTTTTGCTTAGGAGCATTTGCACCTGAACCACTTGGACCAGATGAGGGGTTAGATTGAGGCCTACGATGGTTATCTCCCTCATTATTAGCAACCAAAGGACAATTTCTTATCTTGTGATCCGTTGTTCCACACCCAAAGCAAGCATTGAAACCCGCTAAACATTTACCCTCATGGTTTCTTCCACACATAGCACAGATAGGCACCATGGACTTATTACCATCTCCTTGAGGTTTAGGGTTAGACACCCTTTCATTTTTATACCTTGGAGGAGCATTTGAAGAACCTTTCCCAAAGAACTTTTGCCAATACCTTGAAAAACCCCATCCACCGAACCTAGAATGTGAATAGTTACCATTATCCACTCTTGCTCTCTTTGCCTCTCTAGATCTTTCCTTGAGATTTTCTTCCTCTTTTTTTTGGGCATGTACCATAAGGCGAGAAATGTCCATGTCATGGACAAGCATAGTGGTGCAGAATTCTTTGACAACCAAGTCAGACACCCTTGACACAAACTTACTCATCTTGGTTCTTCGATCCATCACAATAGAAAGAGCATACTTAGATAGTTGAGTGAACCTTATACCGTATTCCCTTACTCTCATATTTCCTTGCCTAAGGTTAATGAACTCTAGTACCTTGGCCTCTCTCATCACAAGAGGGAAAAATCAATCAAGAAAAGCACTTTTGAATCTTTCCCATTCTTTGGGACGCGCTTCTTCCGGCCTAGCCTCCTTTCATTGATTAAACCAATTTTGTGCAACCCCTTTGAGTTGATAGGAGGCCAACTCTGACTTCTCTATCAGTGTCACCCACATAGTAGCTTGTATCTTATAGACCTCGTCGATAAATTCTTGAGGATCTTCCTCTACTTTAGAGCCATAAAACTCGGGAGGTGTAAAGTCCCTCACTCTTGCCACCGCCGTACCCACATTTGGGTTCATGGGAACTACCACCTCTCTATTGGTTTGTGCCGTCACAGCTTGAGCCAACACTTGAAAAGTCATCCTAAACTCCGCATTCGTCACATTGTCTACCAAAGGATTAATTGGAGCTTGAGGAGGAGCTTGGGAGGAACTTCTTGTCCCATATTGTCTCCCCCAGTCCTTCAAGTAGTCGCCCTTCTAGTAGTCATATCCTGAAAACCATCAGGTAAGGATTAGAAGAAAGACTTTATAGAGTTAAACACCATGGCATGACTCTAAGAAATAAAGAAGTGAAGTTTCCTAAGCATATACTAGCCTCTTATTCATAAATACAACACGCTTCACACTTATGAACATGACTCTACTAGACGTGGTTTGAGACATCGTAGAACCATTCTAAACCTTGTGCTATGATTACCAAGTGTGTCACGACCCAGGGGTACCCCCTAGATTTAACAAGGCCTATAAGACCCCGAGAGGCCTCATACAAGCCACTTAGAATATCATAACATAAAAACATAGAAATGAGTGAGAATTAAAACATTTCAGTACAATCAAAGTCTTTTATAAAAACAAGCGGAAGTCTAATATCATAGTCTCAAACCATCTAAAACAATATGAATAAAGTCTTGGGACGCTGCCCATACAATAGTCCAAAACATAAAGGAAAAACATAATAGAAAAGGGTGATCACATCCTCGAACACAATGAGGACTCACCAAATCTTCACTTGCTTGATCAACAACGAATCTAGCCACGAGTGTGAGAATCTAATTCGCCAGACCCAACATTTGATAAGAATGTAGGCAAGGTATGTGTTAGTACAATTATGCACTAAATATGATAGCTAGCATAAACAACATAAACATCATGGTTAGTCAATATAAACCATAAGCATAATCATGCACATATATCAATATCATAATAAGAAAGGAATGCTTCTCAAGTAACCTTAATCATCCTTAGTCAAGATTTGGGTCAGCACCTCTTAGTCAACTTACCTCATGGAAGGTACCTCAAGCAACAATCCAAGCTATTCATTCTTTATAAAATAATTCACATAGTTTATACCTACTTTTAAAGACATGGGGATTCACCTCTTTGCCTAACTTACAAAGGTTAATGATTATTCGCCTCTTGCCTTGCTTACTTTTAGATTGTGGGTACTTGCCTCCACAACCTTATCATAAGATATGGGTACTCGCCTCCGCATCATTTCATAAAGATCATGGGTACTCGCCTCTATGTCCATTATCCATAGTAAGAACGTGGGGACTCACCTCTAGTTCAATTCTAAGGAATACGTGAATCACCTCATAACCCTACATATGGAGATCAAGGGTAATCGTCTCTAGACTCATTAATCACATAAACTTTTATTCTAGATTCATTTTAAGTGAGAAATCATTTCAAACCTAGAATCATTCATGTGAGTAAGCCATTCACATTCATACATTCATAATTAAGCAATTCATATGGGAAGTAGCCCTTCCTAAAACATAACATTAATTACCAACAATTCATATCACAAGTTTTACTCTCAAAGCACTAAATCTCATAATCATACTATATGCTCAATGTCAAGCAATCAAATCATGATTCATCATATATGCTTCCATTCTAGCATATCTCATAAATCCTAGATTGAGAACATCTAAACCCACATTCTAGCCCTTCATGGCAACAAGACCCATTTCATCAATTATAGCTTAGAATTATGGAATAGGCATGGGTACATGTAATTTCACTCTAATAACATCCAATTCTACTAATTCAATCATAAACAGTCACAATCCATTTGATTGGATTAACAATCATCATAACCCATAACAATTAAAGAAACCCTAGCTAGAATTGGGGAATTCTTTATCAAATTGGGGGAATTCTAAGGGACTCCATGGATGGAATATATCCATGGATGAAAAGCTAACCTACCTTGGTTACAATGCCCCCAATATCTTGGAGATTGGAAGACTTGATCTTGACCTAGTTTCAACCTCTTCCTTCTTTTTCTTCTTTCTAGAGAGAGTATTTAAGAGGGTTTTTGGGTTTTATTTTTGGTTCTTAAGAGAATTCCTTGGTTGGGGCGAATTTGGTAATAAAATGCTTATATACTTTCTAGGTTAAGAGCAAAACCACATAGTATTGAATTAAGAAAACTATGAAAAGACGCTAAAGACCCCATCTTAAAAACCCTGCAGCTTTTCACATTGAAGCTCACCAAGGGCACTTGGCGACTCGCCAAAGGGACCCTTGGATCACCTAAATTTATAGTAGCTCACCCAAAATAGGTAGTACTCTAGGCGATGGGGAGGAGCTCTTCGTGTTGCGCCAACTGGATTAGTGAGCCCCGACTTGGCTAGCCCAATTTTCCAGTACGTTGGCCATGGGGACAGTCCATTAGGCTACCCTAAGTGCACTTGGTGAATCTCCAAGTCACTTGGGCGGCCAAACTTCCCTTCGCCGACTTGTCTTGGGGAGGAAATGTTTTCCGCCCACAATTTCCTAGGTATCATAGGCCCTTACTTTATTCCATGGCATGTTACTCCCACACACTTGGCCCTCGCTTAGCCTACTAAGTTCCAAGGTGTTACACTTCTTGTATAGCTTTAGCTTCAACTTAAGTATTTGTAGTAGAATTTGTTGATTCTACATAAAGAAGTTCCCTTTAGGAATCTCTCAAGTATAAAGCATAAGAACTTTTGTTTGTGTTCCCTCTTGATGCTCCATTCATGTTGTGCTTCACCCATTCTGTAGGGAGAACTCCCATAACACTTTAGTAACTTTTACCTTTAGGGGCATATTCCTCTATTTCTTTCAATGTATTAAATCATCTCAAAGCAGTAAGTGCAATGTTTAGAAACATTGAAAATAATATTGTGAGTTGAGACTTGAACTCCTTCATGCGTGCTATGATTTATCCTTTTCCAAATTTTTCGAACTATTATGCTTGGGATTGTTATGAAGTAGAGCTTCTGCTTAATTGTGTTCCACCATAGCATAATGATCTTTCTAAGGCGTAGTCCTCTAATATTGAAACCTATAAAAGACCAAAAATAGGACCATGTCCTATTAGTAGTTAGGGGGTATAGAAATTAGTTGGATATAGTTTGTTTGTATGGATTGGTGCAACACCAACACTTGGAGGCTAAAGCACAACCTTATTATTCTATCATCTAGAGGGATTTTTAACTTTCATAATATCCACATGAAAACAATTTCGAAAGACAGACCTTTCATGTATATCCATTTTAGAATGTTATTTTGTTGCTTCATGTATGTCTGATATAGTCTCATGTTTTCTTAACCATGAATTATCCGTTAGATTCCAGCATTCACCAAGGCTTATCCTTGATATTTTTTCCCACTAGGTTGAACTGTTTGAATGATATAATCTGCTAACTTATGTGGCAAGATGTTGTTCAACTTGTATTCAGCTCATGTAGCTTCTCTAACAACATCCCTAACATTTTGGATATTTTTTACACATTAAAAGTTTTTTATGTGAGGGAGCATAAAACATTAAGTTCATTCCAACTGTAATACCATATCTATGCGGGGCCCATGATTGGTTGCCATTATATTTATGCTCAATAAGATATATAGCTTGTAGAATTTTCTCCCACACTTGAGAATCATTATATCCGATTTTCTAAATCACATGGTTCTGATTTATCTTTTTGTAGTACTTATTACTAAGGTAGGCACTACATATTCTAGATTTAGATATAAAGTCCATCAAATATGGTAAAATAGTGTCATAAATATCATGCAATGATATAAAACTCAATCATCTTTTTGCTTCTCATGGGCATAAATTGTCAACTAGTCCATTGTATATTTCTTCCACCTATATATGTAGTTTCTCCAAAGGAATTAAGTCACTATATTATGAATTTGATTAAGTAAATTATTATGAGAGTTCATTACTGAAAGGAAGTGAGTGGAGATACTCTACAATACATGATTTATTAATATAGGCTATAATTTTTTGCTAATCTTATGAACTATATACTTGTAGTATGCCTTATGATTTCTCATGTAGAAGATGCGACAACTTAAATATGTGAAGGTAAAAATCCTTTCTTTCAATTCTAGTTGTCACTTCAATTATGATCACTAATCCTATTGGAACCTTAACATGCAAGTAGATTGCACTCTTGTGCTTATTGATTTTTGTACAAAGATTTTTTCACACTACTTCTGCTTGTTCATCACCAACTGTGCAATCCTCATTTCAGCTTTGCAAAAATGAATTATGCCATCTAGAAAAACAAGAGGAATGATTCTAGGGCTTCTTCTTGGTATATATGCTAAACTTTAGTACTCTTTTGTGCATTAAAGAATTTGGTTCCCTTTACATGATCTTTCTTGTCAATATGAATAAGGTAGGAGATAATGAATAACCTTATTTTGGCCCACTACAGGAGTTGGAGAAACCTTTAGATTTCTCATTCTATTAAAAAGAGTGCCATGCTCGGCAATCACAACACCTGTCAATTAGTGTTTTACAAATTCCTTTTTTTTCTAAAAACTTTGAAAAGAAAAAATAATGAAAGACTATCATATACCTTCTTTATGTCCTGATTTATAACTAGGTTGGCAAACTTCCCTTTGGTTCTTATTTCAATGATTATTTTTTGGATCTGAAGCACATTCTTAGAAATGATTCTCCCTTGCATAATGTCTATTTTTTTAGGAGAGATGAGGCCTGTTAAAAGTCCTTTAATTTTTTCATGAATGATTACGATTTTTTATATAGGTTTTTAGTAAAATTGGTCTCATATTGGACAATTTGTCCTTACCTTCAACTTCTTAAGGAGTAGTATTGGGTTTGTAGGAGCCACACAATTAGGTAGTTTAGCCCCATAGAAGAAAGTAGTGATCATTAATAAATCATTGTGTATGATATCCTATATGTACTTCTTAGAATCTCATGTCACTACATTCCATCAGGTCCATGAAATGCTCAAAGTACACTTTTATAAAGAAGTATAAGCGATTGTTATCAAGTAAAGAACCTAACTTGTAGGTTGGGGTCGATCCCACGAGGAATATGGTTTAGACTTAAACTTAACTCACTTTTATATTCATTTAGTCAAGTTATTTTTGAGACAAGTATGTAAAGGAGGGTGGGGGGGGGGGGGGTTGTGAAACAAATAACTGATGATTGCTTAAGTAACAAGTGAGCAAGATTCAAACTTTGTTGTTATCAATGAGAGAGAGAAATTAGGGGGTATGTGTTCTCCATAAGCTCTTAACGCGATAATCCTAATAATAGTAATCCTTTCCTAGTGTATCACATGCAAAGTTGGTAAGCTAGGTATCCCTAAGTGATTGGTCCTCCAAATAGGGAATTTCACCCCGCACCTTGGTCCGGCTATACGTGTGTATAATTTACTAACCCCACCCTTGCCTTTACCTCAGATTAGACATCACATCAATGTATGACTTAGTTTTCACCCTCGCACCAATTGACATTAGATTATTAGATAGTATCACACTAAATCTTTGTTGATAGTTCTTTTCTTATTAACTACCTCCTTGGTCCGGCAAGTAGCAACAAGGCGAATTCTAACATTGGGCACCTTTAAAAAGACTTCTAAGTGAAAGAATTACCAATACATTCATCAACACTACTCAAGAATTACTTAGTTATCATTCATATGTTGTTAATTTCTCATGGTTCCCACAACCTTAGTTGTGGATTTAGCTACTCATGCTTGAAAGAACACAATTCATATTTTTAGAAGAAGAATTCATGAACTTACGTATTGAGTAGAAGAAACCTGTAATCTCCAATTGAAATTCAAAGCAAAAATCTTATAAACCGAAATTAGGAAATCAAATTGCCAAAGTTTGCAAGTTAATTCCCAAGAGAATACCAAGAACTAAAAGTATAAAATGGTGTCTAACCCCCAAAAACAAGGTTTACATACCCTATTTATAGAAAAAATGTCCTAAACAAAAAGGAAACGAAATAAGAAAATATTCTAGATGTGGCTTTGATCGACGAGACTAACCTACGGACCGTGGATCGACCTACGGTCCGTAGGTCCCTTCCGTAGCTTGATAGTTAGAATTTTTCCACAGAGGCTAGAACCTTCAACTCCTACATACAATCAACGGACGTGCAAAATGGACCGTAGTTTGACCTACGGGCCGTGGGTCCTCTTTCGTGGCTCCACATTTAGAACTTTTCATTAGGTACTGGAACTCCAAAACTCTCTGATCGATTGATAGATGTGTAGGACGACCCGTGGGTCGACCTACGTTTCGTCACTGGCCTCCATGGTTCCACACTTAGTCAGACTTCCTTGACGATCATTCCACACCTACCCCCGATGGACCGTGACTGGACCTATGATTCGTAGGTCACCTCTGTGGATGGTTTCTTCTGTAGAATTTTAGTTGTCATCTCTCTTGACCTCGTCCAAGCCTCTTTCCTACAAATATAACACAATAAACATTAGTTCTAATACAAAATGGCCCTAGACACACACAACTCTTAAGTAAAATGTACTGAAAATACCGTAAACTCACGGTATATCAGTCCAACCTTCTGCATTGTCTCTATTTAACTCCATAATTGCCTTCTTCTCCTCCTATTTACCAAGTATTTTATAAATCTCCTTATTCCGCAAATGTGTCACGGTAGTAAGAATATTCTCATTAAAATTTGTGGCTTCTCTTCTCATCACTTTGTCTTGAATAGGATACAACTTCTCATCATTAAATTGGTTCTCATGGATCTTCTCAACTAAGAAAGACTGGCCTCTATGAAAACAATCAAACCACCACTCTCCTCCAAAATCTACCATTAGATGAGACTATTTTCTAACCTATGAACGTCTCTAGCCAATACTCTCTTCTCAACACTGATGGTGAAAAGACTCTCCATACTCGAACTCTCCCCACTCAAAGCATCGGCCACCATGTTAGCCTTTGTCGGATGATACAAGAAGGTTATATCATAGTCCTTTAGTAACTCAATCCATTTGCGCTTCCGCAAGTTGAGTTTCCTCTAAATTGTACTAAAGACCTCCCAATGCACCCCATATAGATAATGTCGTCATAGTTTAAGCATAAATACTACAGCAGCCAACTCTAAATCATGAGTAGAGTAGAATCATTCAGCATAGTTACTTTCATATGTTGGGCTTGTTGGCAATGTCTACACACTTCTAGTATAGCATTAGCTTCAGCATAAGTATTTGTAGTAGAATTTGTTGCTTCTACATAGAGAAGTTCCCTCAAGGAATCTCTTAAGTATAAAACATAAGAACTTTTGTTTGGGTTCCCTCTTGATGCTCCATTCATGTTGTACTTCACCCATTCTGTAGGGGGAACTCCCATAACAATTTAGTAACTTTTACCTTTAGGGGCATATTCCTCTATTTCCTTCAATGTATTAAATCATCTCAAAGCAGTAAGTGAAATGTTTAGAAACATTGAAAATAATATTGTGAGTTGAGACTTGAACTCCTTCATGCATGCTATGATTTATCCTTTTCCAAAATTTTTGAACTATTATTCTTGGGATTATTATGAGGTAGAGCTTCATGCCCTACTTAATTGTGTTCCACCATAGCATAATGATCTTTCTAAGGCATAGTCCTCTAATATTGAAACCTATAAAAGACCAAAAATAGGACCATGTCCTGTTAGTAGTTAGGGGGTATAGAAAGAAGTTGGATATAGTTTCTTTGTCTGGATTGGTGCAACACCAATAGTTGGAGGGTAAAGCACAACCCTATTCCTTTATTCTATCATTTAGAGGGATTTTTAACTTCCATAATATCCACATAAAAA
Organism: Solanum bulbocastanum; assembly: GCA_037074985.1. NCBI lineage: Eukaryota > Viridiplantae > Streptophyta > Magnoliopsida > Solanales > Solanaceae > Solanum > Solanum bulbocastanum. The sequence continues at coordinate 21,930,071 of CM073604.1, read as the reverse complement.
AACAATTTTGAAAGGTAGACCCTTCACCTATATGTGTTTTAGAATGTTATTGGGTTGCTTCATGTGTGTCTAATATAGTCTCATGTTGTCTTAACCATGAATTCTCGTTTAGATTTTAGCATTCACCAAGGCTTATCATTGATCTTTTTTTCCACTAGGTTAATTGTTTGAACGATGTAATCTGCTAACTCATGTGGCAAGATGTTGTATTTATCCCATCTACCTTCTCTAACCACCTCCCATACATTTTGTATATTTTAAACACAGTTAAAGTTTTTTTATTTGAGGGAGCATAAAGCATTAAGTCCATGCCAACTGTAATATCATATCTATGCAGGGCCCATGATTAGTTGCCAGTATATTTATGCTCAATAATATCTATAGCTTGTAGAATTTTCTCCCACACTTGAGAATCATTATATCCGATCTTCCAAATCACAAGGTTTTGATTTATATTTTTCATAGTACTTATTACTAAGGTAGGCACTACATATTCTAGATTTAGATATAAAGTTCTATCAAAGATGGTACAATAGTGTCATTAACATCATGAAATGATATATAACCCAATCTTTTTTCTGCTTCTCGTGGGAATAAATTATCGCATTAGTCCATTGTATATTTCTTCCACATATATATGTAGTTGCTCCAAAGGAATTGAGTCACCGTATTATGAATATGATTAAGTAAATTATTAGGAGTATTTAATAGTGAAAGGAAGTGAGTGGGGATACTCTGCAATACATGATTTGTTAGTATAATTATTCCCCCATAAGACAACAATTTGACCTTGCAAGTCTATAATTTTTTGCTAATCTTATGAACAATCTACTTGTAGTATGCCTTCTGCTTTCTCATGTAGAAGATATGACAACTTAAAGATAAGAAGGGAAAAATCCTTTCTTCTAATTCTAGTTGTCACTTCAATTATAATCACTACTCATATGGGAACCTTATCATGCAAGCATATTGCACTCTTGTCCTTATTGATTTTTTGTAGAAAGATTCTTTCACACTACTTATATTTGTTCATCACCATCTACACAATCCTCATTTCATCTTTGCAAAATCAAATTATGTCATCTAGAAAGACAAGATGAATTATTCTAGGACTTTTTCTTGATATATATGCTAAACTTTTAGTACTCTGTTTTGTGCATTAGAGAATTTGGTTCCCATTACATGATCTTTCTTGTCAATATGAATAAGGTAGGAGATAATGAATAACTTTATTTTGGCCCACTAGAGGAGTTGGAGAAACCTTTAGATTTCTTATTTAGAAGAATAGAGTACCATGCTCGGCAATCACAACACCCATCAATTAGTGTTTTCCAAATTCCTCTTTTTTCTTAGAACTTTGAATAGAAAAAATAATGAAAGACTATCATATACCTTCTTTATGTCCTGATTTATAACTAGGTTGGCAAACTTCCCTCTTTTTCTTATTTCAATGATTTTTTTTTGTATTTGAAGCACATTCTTAGAAATGATTCTCCCTTGCATAATGCCTATTTTTTCAGGAGAGATGAGGCCTGGTAGAAGTCCTTTAATTTTTTCATGAATGATTTTGGCTTTTTTATAAAGGTTTTTAGTGAAATTGGTCTCATATTTCACAATTTGTCCTTACCTTCAACTTCTTAGGGAGTAGTATTGGGTTTGTAGGAGCCAGACACTTAGGTAGTTTAGCCCCATAGAAGAAATTAGTGATCATTAATAAATCATTGTCTATGATATCCTATATGTCCTTCTTAGAATCTCATGTCATTATATTCCATCAGTTGTTGATGGTATCAATTCAAATTATATTTTATGAACCTCATCATCATTCTCAACCACAATTTCAACCTCAAACAACACAAGTTGATCAATGGTCTGTTTACCCCCTTAAGTAGTGACTGCTATACAATGCCCATCATTCTTTGAATTCTGGATAATGTTGCTAGGAAGTGTGCTAGGCAGATGTGGGTTTACTGTAGTAGACAACTTATTCATCTATTGCTCAATTTGCTTGATTGACATTGCATGGGCATCATCTTTTTGAACGATTCCATACAAGTCGTTTCATATCTCCTTCACATTTTCATCAGTCGTATCAAACCTCTTCATCATCTTCCATATCATATCCTCAATACGTGATATGCTACCCCCAATTTCCCTATTGCTAGATTCCTGATTAGCAGAAGGAACATAAGGCACACTTCTCTCGTTTCTGTTGCCATAGTTGTTTCGATTGTAGTTGTTGTCGCTATTGTAGTTCTCATCTTGGACATATTGACCCTCTTGATTGTAGTTACCATAGTTTCGACCTTGGCGCCAATTATCCAAATTAGAACCTTGGACGTTGGCTTGGAAACCCCCCGTTTGATCATTAAATAAGTAAGCATCCTCCTCATAGTAGCATTCCTCAACTGATGGTAGTGGAGTTTTAGTAAAGTGATTCAACGCATTTACCTTTACTGGACCTCCGTTTACATGCTTTAGTACCAACCCAAGTTCTGTCCTTATCTGATTCATCTCCTCACGAATGTCATTAGCAAATTGACTAGGTGCAGATTGAACTGCAAAAGTGCTTCTTCTAGTGTCTGACTTTTGAGTGCTCTATGCTTTAATGCTTTATTATTTCAAGAAATATTCTCCAGTTTCTCAACAATCTCCTCAAAAGTGCACTCACCATATGATCCTCCAGCAGTAGTATCAAGCATAACCTTACCATGGTCATCTTGACCTCTGTAGAAATACTCCTTCAGTGACTCATCATCAATGCGGTGGTTTGAAACACTTCTTATGAATGCAGTGAACCTGTCCCATGAACTACTCACAGACTCTCTAGGTAGTGCCACGAAGTTGTTGAGTTTATCTTTGTGATTTAGCTTCTTTGACAATGGAAAGTACTTGGCCATGAACAACTTGTGTAGTTGGTCCCATGTATGAATCGAGTAATATGGAAGCTCAGAAAACCATACCGCAGCAACACCGGTCAATGATAGAGGGAAGACTCTCAACCCTATGACGTTCATATCCAATTCTAGTCACCCCACACAACTCTTACAAACACTCCTCAACTTGGCCATGTGCCCATGTAGATCTTTCGAAGCCATACCAGAAAATAACCTCCTTGCTGTAAGCATCTGCATCAAACTGCTAGTCAGCACGAATGTATGCCCCGGAGGTAGAGGATGGAGCACAATAGGTCCTTCGATTAGACAGTATTAAATTCAACCCTGTTATTATCTTACAGCCTTGGTTCTGGCAGATTCTGCACCCTCAATGCATCTTCAAGTAGATTATCACCATGATCCTGAGTGCGCATATTAACAACCCCAAGAGTCTGCAACTCAACTCCATCACCTTGATTTATTCCGATTGGATTGACTTGGACCCCTTGATTATTCATCTTTCGCAAAGTTTTGCTCAACTCTGGATCGTATGGGGTCATTCGTTCACCTCAACTCCATGTACCTGGCAGACACTAGAGTAGAAACCTGTAGAAAACAAAAGTAAAAGTAAACGTAAAATTAGGAAATAATTGACTAAAGTTTAATAATATAGTTAAACTTGATCTAAAATCCTTATTCATGGCAGCGGCGCCAAAATTTGATACGCTCAAATTACACTTCCCTAAAGAGGTATAAGCGATCGTTATCAAGTAAGGAACCCAACTTGTAGGTTAGGGTTGATCCCACGAGGAATATGGTTTAGACTTAAAATTAACTCACTATTATATTCGTTTAGTCAAGTTATTTTTGAGAAAAGTAAGTAAAAGGGGGGGGGGGGGGGTTTGTGAAACAAATAACTGATGATTGTTTAAGTAACAAGTGAGCATGATTCAAACTTTGTTGTTATTAATGAGAGAGAGAAACTAGGGTATATGTGTTCCCCATAAGCTCTTAACGCAGTAATCCTAATAATAGTAATCCTTTCCTAGTGTATCACATGCAAAATTGGTAAGTTAGGTATCCCTAAGTGATTGGTACTCCAAATAGGGAATTTCACCCTGCACCTTAGTCCGACTATGTGTGTATAATTTACTAACCCTTACCTTTACTCAGATTAGACATCACATCAATGTATGACTTAGTTTTCACCCTCGCACCAATTGACATTAGATTATTAGATAGTATCACACTAAATCTTTGTTGATAGTTCTTTTCTTATTAACTACCTCCTTGGTCCGGCAAGTAGCAACAAGGCGAGTTCTAACATTGGGCACCTTTAAAAAGACTTCTAAGTGAAAGAATTACCAATACATGCATCAACACTATTCAAAAAGTACTTAGTTATTATTCATACGTTGTTAACTGCTCATGGTTTTCACAACCCTAGTTGTGGATTTAGCAACTCATGCTTGAAAGAACACAATTCATATTTTTAGAAGAAGAATTAATAAACTTACGTATTGAGTAGAAGAAACCTGTAATCTCCAATTGAAATTCAAAGCAAAAATCTTATAAACCGAAATTAGGAAATCAAATTGCGAAAGTTTGCAAGTTAATTCCCAAGAGAATACTAAGAACTAAAAGTAAACAATGGTTTCTACCCCCAAAAACGAGGTTTACATACCCAATTTATAGAAAAAAATGTCCTAAACAAAAAGGAAATGAAATAAGGAAATAAAACTTTTGGACGCAACTTTGATTAACGAGACTAATCTACGGACTGTGGATCGACCTACGATCTGTAGGTCCCTTGATATTACAACCCTAGGGTACCTCATGGATGTAAGACGGTGTACTTGACCTTGAAGGGGTCTCATACAAGACCTTAGCCTATCATGACATAAGAACATAGGGAAAAATGCAGAAAATTTAAAAAACTTTTCTTTACAATCGAAGTCTTTTATAAAATAAGATAGTCTATACACTATATCTCACACCATCTATAACATTTGAATTAAAACTCTTGAATACAATCTTAGGGACACGACCTTTACAAAGACATCTAAAACATAAAAGAAAGACATAAAGAACATATGGTCAAGCCCTTGAATACTATGAGGACTCACAAATATTCTTCTTCTTGAACTACTAAGGTCCTAGCCACGAGGGTAGAATCCGATATCTCCAAACCCTACACTTATAAAAAATGTAGAAATATGGGTTAGCACAAAATGTACTAAGTATAGAATCCATGCATAAAAGTACTTAAAACATGCATAAAAGGGATATTTTATTTGAAACCATGCTATATATCACTTTTAAACATCATCTTTCAAAATAGTTGGAGAATTTAGCTCATAAGGCAAACCATGCACAATTCATCATAACATAAAGGACATCATCATAATCACAAGCATAGTCTCCAACACAACATAATGCATACTCCAATCTTCACAAGACATTATTCACATGCATAATTACATACCAAGATCATATCATCATAATAGAACTATCACATAAGCAACCCTAAGCCATACTTGTGCAATGCATAGATAAGATTGCATAATCCCATCTACACTAAGTATCACTTCTACGCCACCGTGATCATGCATAACATAAGTTTATATATTTTCATAGCATAAGGAACCCACATTATAACCCCTTTATAAGTCTACTTGTGCAACGTATAAGTGAAGTCCCATAACCCCATTCACACTAATTAAAGCTCATTAAGAAGTAATAAGCATAGTTCATGTTCATAATTCATATAAAGCATACATTTAACTCATAATCATCATATCATAAGAGAGACATACTATGCCCACTCTCAAAGTCTACTTGTGCAATGCATGAATGAAGTCCCATACCCCCACTCATACTGAGTAGAACCTCTTGAGGAACCATAATACATAACTCACGTTCTTATCATAATTCATATTCTTCTCATATAGGAAAATAGCCTTAACTGACATAGACCGTATGAGCTACATGGAATCCGGTGTTCTACCCCCATACCGAAAAGAGGTGTCCTACTTGCCTAAGGTAGTATGCACATTTTATCTTCTAGGTGGATACACTAGCTAAAGACCTATGTGGGCATATAGTTATGGGATAAATGGATTATTTCTAGAAACCATAACTACTAACGTGGAGGTTTCCATATCATGAGATAATCATATTGGGAAACCAACTACTAGCGTGAAGGAACCCATCTCATACTCATATCCACTGGGTGCTAAGCATAATTCCCTTTAGAATTCATATTAAGTCTTTACTTAAGTTCATGTTCATTAAAGAATGTAGTAGGCACTCAAACCAACATATCATCATAATAGCTCATAGATTCATTAGGTGAGAATGTCCTTTCAACCTTAGAATCATCAATATGTAAGTAAACCTTTCACATCATATTCATAATGTGTTCATGAGAATAGCCTTTCATTCAACACAACAAGATCATCACAGTCATAATAGTTCATGCATAATAAAGTGTAAGGGTATGGGGATAAGTGCCTTTCAACAGTACCACAATTACACAATAATCGTAAGATCTTCACTTTCTAAGTGAATCTTAAGCTTATACACAATTCTCATAAAGATGTACAAGCCCTCATAACTTTTCCCTTTAAGGGCTATGAACCACAAACAACACCTTAGTCACATCATAGGCATATTCATGCATGAGGTGTATGTGTGTGATTGTCCTTTCAATGAAACAACAACAACATTATCATCATAAACACTTCACCTTCAAAGTGTTCATAAAACAACATATAATACCATAATCATACATACCCCTTATATCTTGCATTCAAGGATCATAGATCATGTTAAGTCAACACATCTAGCATTCATTATATTAGACATGAATAGAATCATGACTCAAGTATATCATTTACTTCATGCATAAAATCATGTGATCATATTATAGGTCATGTGGGTGAAGTCTTTTCACAACAATGCCATACACAATTCAACATACATAATAGCTTCCTTATTAAAGCCTTTTCACACTTAATTTATTCATTTTAGCTTTTATTCTTAAAGCCCTAGGAGTCATCTTCATATTATCAGGCTTACTCCCAAGCAATGCATCACATGATCATCATGTTTACCTAATTCTCAAGCTAACCTAGCCAAATGCTGCATTCTTGATCAATTATGGTCATATAGAAGGCATACTACTCAATCTCAATACTACACAACCATGATCCATTATATAAGCCCTAATCAATTCAATTCATTGTCTAGAAGCTTTACCCTAAAGCAATCAATGTCTAGGTCATCTAATCTAAGGCAATTCATAAAGAAGTTCATCATTCTTAGAAGGTGATGAGTCCAAAAATTGGACTCATTTAGGGCTATATTTTAATAGAAATTGTGTCCTCAAATGCTTATTTTATTGATGAAAACACTTAATTTTCAGGTATTTGAAGTTTGAAGGAAGGCATGGACACTACTTCGCAAAAAGGAACGAAAAGGTTGAAAAGAACGAAGAAAATGAAGGCATGAGGATCGCCGAATCCACTTGGCGAGTCGTTGAAGGATCTCACTTCGCCTTTTGTTCTAGTGTGCTGAGCCCTGAAGAAAAGGATCAAGTCGGTAGAAAAGGGGAGCAGTCGGCGCGTCGTCGAGAAGTTCTGCGAGGAAGTACTATGTCAACCAATGACCCAGAGCAAGACCATGCCGAAGGATGGTGCAAGACGAAAATGAAAAACACTAAAGGGAGTATCGCCGTGTTGATTGACGATCCCGACTAATGTTGCCGAATGATCTGCTGAAGCACAAATTTTTGAAAACTATAAATACTCGTTGAGAGTTATAGCTTAATATCAGATTTTCAGTATAGAAAAAATAATATAATTTTAGTACTTTTCATTTTAGCTCTGGGTTTTAGAAACTTAAAGAAGAAGAGGGTTTCATCTCCAATGATTTTGGACTTGGGTCTCTTTGATTCTTTATTTTTGGCCTGTAACAAGACTTAAATCTTCATACCCACTTGAATGCAAGCTCATTTAGGTATAAATTTTTATCTCTTTATGTATGGCTAAAAACCCCAATTCTTTGGGTGGGATTTAGCAAGTATGGGTTAACATTATTATTGGGTATTGCTTGCTAATATTTTAGATGTAGTTTAATGGTAATTTCATCTAGTAGTTGTGGATAAATTTAACAAATTTGTAGTTGCAAATACAAGTTTATTTATGTGTTTTTGGCTTGCTCGAGAGAGAGAGGTCGCGAAACCAAACTGCTAGATTGATGGTCTAAGAAGTGGGTCGACATAAGGTTCATCTCGAAAGAGTGAGCCCTAGTCCCATATCCTAACACTCTGCTCGAGAGAGTGAGTGGGGTAAGGTGTAGGCTGGTCTTCATGTGGCAAGTGGGTGTTTGAGAGGAACCCATTTGAAACAGGGTAAGTTGCTCGAGAGAGAATTTATTCCCACGTATAGCTTAGCCTAGTCACTATTAATCTATAAATTTTCTATCGAAAGCATGTACCCAATAATTTAGACTAACCCGTATTCTGGTCACATCTCAAGAATCCCTTCTCATTACTTTGATTTCGTTGTTAATTTTGTTGTTTTTACTCTCTAGTGACAAAACCCCCACTGTTAGTTGACATTTTTGTGTCCCCCATTAATTTACAATGTTTTTAATCATTAATGTCTTTAGCTATGACTAGTTAGAACTAATTTTATTTTTCTATTTATTCTCAAAACCATTCCCTTGAGAATCGACCCCAACCTTTGGTTGGGTTATTATACTATTGTACAATCGTAGATACTTGCATCGGAAGTTGTATTGTTGATTACGCAAACATCAAAATGGCGCCGCTGCTGGGGAGTGGTGTTATTTGGGAATTCTTAGTTAAGTAAAATTTTTGATTCTTCCTAGTTTTAGTTTTACTAATCTAAATTGTAGTTTTGTTTTGCTAGGAATATTAATGCAGGGAGCTAAGGATGGAAAATCATTATGGATATCACACAGATCATCACCTTCTGAAACTATTGAACCTCAGGGACAACCTCCTGACATTTAAATAGGTAGGGGATGAGATAATTCAAGGAATGTGGCTGAATTTTCAAGTGGTTCTATAACCATGTCCATCTCATGGGATGACGGGCAAGGGGCTACTCGATTGCTTCTATAGGGGTCTTAGACCCGAGAATAAAGGTATAGCCGATCAACTTTGCGAGGGTCGTATGCTACACTAGCCCTATGAAGTTGTAGTAAAACTCCTTGATGGCATGGTAGAAGCCAACAAAGAAGCCAAAAAAAAGCAGGAGTGGGACGCACTAGTCACCCAATTGGATGTTCTATCCACCGGAGTCACGGAATTGGAAGTACAAGCTATGGGAAAAGAAAAGCACTCCTCCCTTTGAGAGTGTAAACATGGGAAGAAGCAGAGAGGTGTGCAAGATGACGAAGCTCTGTCACTCATACAACAAAAAATTGAGGCACATGAGAAAAAGTTGAATGAGATGAAGGAGAACATCGAAATGTTAAATGAAGCGTCAACCTCTCACTCCATGACTATTCAGCTGCAACATGCTCAAATCGGCCATTTGATATCAGGTTATTGTCCACCATTCGCTGAGGACTCACCTAATTACAACATGGGAGACTCTGAAAATGAAGAATAGTTGCTGACTTGCGTCGTGCCATGATGTTAATTAAGGCGTTGTTTGGGAGGCAACCAAAAACCCCTTAATATTTTATATTTGCATATTGGTAAAATAATTATGTATTGTGGTATAGGTTGAAGTGTGAAAAGTGCTCGAAAAGTACAGGGTGACAAGCAACATATCCAATTGGCGAGTCGCCGAAGAGGTCGACGAACTCGACCTTATTCGCCGTTTGAATCCAAATATCTCCAAAATTGAAGCCTGTAAAACTCGGCGAAATTGTGAAATTATTGACTCATTGCTGACTCTGTTGGCGATCTCAATGGCGACTACCATTTGAACTCCCAGGTTTACTAAAAAGTTCTGTAAAACTCGGCAAAACAAGTGATTGCTAGGTGACACGCTAACTGATTCAGCGATTCAGACTGATATTGCTGGGTATGTAGGAATTGGACAGTGAGTAAAGTTGAAACAGGGTGGCTGTGAAGCATTCGAGAAAGTGGGTTGAAAATAGGCGTGTTAGGTTGCTTAACGATGTTGTGTAGAGCTCGCTGAATCACTCAACGACTCGCTTAATGTCCCCACCTCGCCTTCTTTTTAATGCTAAACTTGTGGAAGGTCTACACCCAAAGTCGCACAAGAACCATGCTGCCCTGACAGATGGAGCAACCGCATAGCTAGGATCTCTTCTTTACCTCCCTATTTGTCTCACTTATTTTATATTTTTGGGTACTTTTAATCGCATTTGAAGGACAAATGTTTTTATTTGTGGTGGGGTGAGGCCTACCTTTGTGTGCTATTAATGTTCGTGTTGTATATATTTGGGCTATCTGTTAATAAATTATGTTTACACTGCTTTTTGTGGATGTTTCAGCTTATGGCTTCCTATTTGTTATAGTTGAAAAATGATTTTGACCCTTCCGAAAATTTTTGCCAACCCTTATGTCTGAATGTGGCAGTTCTTTTACAAAATTTAAGTCTCGATTCCAATCAATATCGATGACTTGAATAGTGCTCTCAATCGAACGAGCATGAATGTGTGGCTACGATGAGGCCAAATGAAGTTGCATAGACAGTATGTTAACTCTTTGCATCTCATTGTGAGTAGCCATTTATCAAATCGAGTCTCTTGTGATGACCATTGCACACTAGCAAAAGTGTGGAGTCTTGTTTGACTATAGTGTCGATGCCTTGTGTGATGAGCTTACTTTGAACCATGCATGATATATCCTAGAATTTTCCCCGTTGGTCCGGTCAACTAAGTGATGCTATCTCTTGATATGATCTTAGGCAACTTCTAAGAGTGTGAGCCAATTTGACATATACCTCTTTTGTGACCTACCCTGTGAGCATGTGATTCTCTTTTGAACACCCCTTGAACCTTACCTCTCTTTGGAAGAAACTTGATGAAACCATAACCTTTCTTTATCCACTACCTATAAGCCTCTTAAATTGTGGTTAGTTGAATAGCCAACTTAGGCCAAAAGTCTAAGTTGGGAGTGTGGTAAGAAGAAAAGGGGAAGTCAAGAAGTGCAAGGAAAGTCTCCTCTTACCCATGGTTTTAAGAATAATGGAACCCCTCCATATAAAAAAAAAAAAAGAGAGAAGGAAAAAGAAAAAGAATGAGAAAGAAAGTTGTGGAATAAAAGTACAAAAGAATTGTGGTTCCCAAACAATCCATGGAAAGTGAATAATAGGATGACTTATGAGCACTAAAGAGAATGATGAAGGAAAGGAAAGAAAGTGTTGTGAGCACCACATTTCATGAGGATGGAAGTCACTGAGCCTAAATGACCATACCTTTGCACTCAGCCCCATTACAAGCCTTGAAAAGACCTTTTTGATCTTGAGTGAGCTGAAATAAATGATGATCAGAAAATATGGGCAAACCTATGGGTGAAAGCATGCATTGTTTTCTTCCTTGTGAGAGTGAGTGTTGTATCTGATTTCGAAGCTTTAAACTGTGAACCATTGTGTGATTATGGAATCATTCTTTCTGTGAGGGCATTCAAACACTTAAGTTGAGCTTGAACTTGCATTTGAAGCAAGTATTGTGAACATGAGGTTCTTTCATATTGGTGAGTCACAACTTGAATCTTTGAGTGCATATTTGATCTTTGCATAAGTAAATTGAGTCTTGTTGTGTGCATTCATGATTGAGTCTTGTGTAGCACTGTTCGAGACACCCTTTTTGAACAATTGAACTTAAGTTTGCTTGAGGACAAGCAAAAGTTTAAGTTGGGGGTGTTGATGAGCCCACAAATTGGACTTATTTAGGGCTATATTTTAATAGAAATTGTGTCGTCAAATGCTTATTTTATCTCAATATCTAATGAAAACCCTTAAGTTTTAGGTATTTGAAGTTTGAAGGAAAGCATGGACAATACTTTGCAAAAAGGAACGAAAAGGCTGAAAAGAATGAATAAAATTAAGGCCTGAGGATCGCCGAGTCCACTTGGCGAGTCGCCAAAGGGTATCACTTCACCTTTTGTTCCAATGTGTTGAGCCTTGAAGGAAAGGATCAAGTCAATGGAAAAAGGGAGCAATCGGCGCATTATCGAGAAGTTCCCCAAGGCAGTACTATGTCACCCAATGACCCAGAGCACAACGATGAACTACACCAAAGGGTGAATTGCCGAGTTGATCGGCGATTCCGACTAATGTCGCGGAATGATCCGTTGCAGCACATATTTTTGAAAACTATAAATACTCATTGAGAGTTATAGCTTAGTATCAGATTTTCAGTATAGAACAATTAATATAATTTTAGTACTTTTTATTTTATCTCTGAGTTAGAGAGGGTTTTGGAAACTTGAAGAAGAAGAGGGTTTCGTCTCCAAGGATTTGGACTTGGGTTTCTTGGATTCTTCATTCTTGGCCTGTAACAAGACTTAAATCTTCATACCTACTTGAATGCAAGCTCATTTAGGTATAAATTTCTATCTCTTGATGTGTGGCTAAAACCCCCAATTTTTGGGGTGTGATTTAGCAAGTATGGATTAAGATTGTTGTTAGGTATTGCTTGACGATAGATTAGATGTAGTTTAATGGTGATTTCATCTAGTAGTTGTGGATGAATTTAACAAATTTGTAGTTGCAAATACAAGTTTATTTATGTGTTTTTGGCTTGCTCGAGAGAGAGAGGTCGCGAAACCAAACTGCTAGATTGATGGTCTAAGAAGTGGGTCGACATAAGGTTCATCTCGAAAGAGTGAACCCTAGTCCCATATCCTAACACTCTACTCGAGAGAGTGAGTGGGGTAAGGTGTAGGTTGGTCTTCATGTGGCAAGTGGGTGTTTGAGAGGAACCCATTTGAAACAGGGTAAGTTGCTCGAGAGAGAATTTATTCCTACGTATAGCTTAGCCTAGTCACTATTAATCTATAAATTTTCTATCGAAAGCATGTACCCAAAAATTTAGATTAACCCCTATTCTAATCACATCCCAAGAATCCCTTCTCATTACTTAGATTTTGTTGTTAATTTTGTTGTTTTACTCACTAGTGACAAAACCCCCATTGTTAATTGACACTTTTGCGTCCCCCTTTAATTTACATGTTTTTAAACTAGTTAGAACTAATTTTATTTTTCTATTTATTCTTAAAAATGCTCCTTTGGGACTCAACCCCAACCTTGGTTGGGTTACTATTGCACGATCGTAGACACTTGCATCGGAAGTTGTGTCATTGATTATGCAAACATCAGAAGGTTACATCTAAACCCTTCAATTTGCCTCTTTCATGATAGAACCCTAGGCCATATAAATTTCATCATAGAATCTCAGGTTAATAAAGGATGCATGTTTTATTATACTAGAATCATATAATTACACCAAGAATAACCATAAATCACATAATTGAGCCAATATTCAACAATTCCCACATCATGAAGTCAATTTAGTAAAGTAGGGGAAATCATGGGTCCAAGGGGAATTTTCATCATAAAACAACAATACCCTATCAATCCAATCTTAATTCATCAGAATCAACCATAATAAACCATAATTAAACAATTGAAATCGTTTTGGAAGAAGACACATGACATAGACTAAAACCCTAGCTTTTTGGGGGATTTTGGAAACTCGAAATCATCTTTTGAGGGGGCTCCTTGATTGGAACTTAATCAAGGATGAAGACTACCTTACCTTGATTGAGAAAACTCCACTAAATTAAAGAGAAAAGATGAAATCTTGAAATTCCAAGCTTGACTTCTTCTTCTCCAATGGTGGTTTCTATAGAGAGAATTATTTTGGAGAAGATGAACTCTTGTGATTTGATTTGGGTCTTGGGCTAAATGACTTAATTGGGTGAGTTTTGGGGTTAAAACGACATAAATAGGGGTCCTAAGCTTGGGAAAAATGACATAACTTTGAGTTAAAACGATTGGGAAAAGACCCAAGAAAATACCTGACTGTTAACTGCCAAAATGGCATGATGGATGCCTTCACGGACCGTCATCATCACCATGGCCCATCAAATTGGTCGTGAAGAATTTCCAGCTTGACAGTGCTTCACTATTTCAGGCATAACTTTTTCCCCGAGATTGGAATTGGGCAAACTCGAAGGAGTTGGAAAGAGGACTTAGAGACCTTTAATTGGATAGGGAATGTCCCACCTAATTCATTTAGAGCTAAGATATATCATCATTTGAAGTTGATCCTACACTCTAAGTCAAATGAAAACCCTTCATGGATGACTTCATGGTCCGTGTGGGGCTTTACAGACCGTTGTGATGCCATTGGCCCTTGACCAGTAGCCTAGCTTGCCACCCCTTAACCCCTAAAAATCTAACTCATAACCACAACCCCTCTCACGGCCCGTGGTGGCCTTCACGAGCCATCTAGTGGCTCGTGGGGAGGCTCTCTATTTTGGGCAGCTTTGTGAAACTACTGCCTCACCTACTACTGGTGGTACCACGACTTGTGGCGGCCACCACAGGTCGTGACGACCCTCGTGGTCATGGTGGGCAGTAGCTAGGCATGTTTTAGGCAGCCTTGGCCCCGTAGCCATAGACCTCACCCAAAATCCTTTGCCCTTGCCCTTAACCTTTGACTTTAACTCTTACGTTTAGGCTCTAGTTTAACTTACCAATTTCCAAGGTGTTACATTATCTCCCCCTTAGGAACATTCGTCCTGGAATGACACTTTAGACACCTTACGGAAGTAAAGACTCAAGACTGGCAGCCCATCATGCATGAAACATCCTAACAATGCACAAAATGAAGGAGGAAAACTTCAACTCCAAGGTAAACATGATCAATGCAACAAAAAGGAAGTAGGAACTACATATATCAACCTAATATGCATGAACTTCTCATAACTAGTCGTGTTCATGGAGGAACTACCATCTCCTAGTCATAACATGCTCATTACACTCTCATGGAGCTCTTATGCAGTTTACTCTCAAAAAGCATTTTATTCAAGGAGGAATCTCTCCACTCCAAACTAAAGCATGCTCATATATTCTTCTCAAGAAGCAGAATAGACAACTCATACTCAAAGCACTACAACATGAGGAAAACAATTCACATAAACTCATTTTTTTTTCAAAACACAAGTTTTCATGAACATGCATTCTATAAGGAAGTCATGGCAACACATAAACACATAACAACCTTGCTAGCTAGGCACACCATCTCCCCCTTGGAAGTATGCCTATACAAACACTTCTAAACATCATCTATCACATAATCATTGGAGGAACTACCTCCTCCAACTAAAAACAAGCTCAACACAACATTATGGAGCCAATATGCCATTTCATCAAAAGCATAACAATGAATGTTCATCAAATCATCTCATGAAGTGAAATATGCCATCATCATACTAAAATGCACAACAACATGAGGAACATGTAAATCATGAAAACTGATTTTATACAAAACAAGAATTTTCTCAAGAACATGCATAACATAAAGAGATCATGGAAATTTTCTAAATCACACATGACTCCAAAACATAAAACAAGCCCAGAAAGGAACTCTTGGTCTAAAGCAAGAATAGGAATAGAAGAAAGGGATGAGGATATCGAGACTCTCAATCAATCTTTCTATCTAAGCATAACATCTCCCCCTTGGGAGTAAGCCCCTACTAAGACCTCAAATAATACTCTTTTAAAACTCTCCCAAAGCATGACCAACACTCATAATAACCTTATCGGGTACTTAAAAACAATAGAGGTCTAACAACTATGCATCCAAACCTTACCAAGGTTAACAAGGGTAACTCTATGGGACAAGGAAATTATGGGACACATATAATATCCAAGACTCCACAATTATGAAACGAGTCAAGGAGGACTTATCATCATAAGCTAGAGGAGGAATTGAAGGGAATATAAGGACATCGGGACATCTCATTAGCCCTTGGCCTCCCAAGTAGCACCCTCAACTTAAACCCTTACTAAAACACCACTCCTCAACAATCTCACGGAAGCACTTCCTTACTCTTCTATTTCTTACTTTATGGTCTAAGATCTCAATCGGTACTTTTAATTTAGGGAGGTTCTCATTAAGCAAATCTAGCTCACAAGCAACCTTACCAACACCACTCAAAGTCTCATATAAGCCTACCAAATCGAGACTAAACTTCTCAAACTCACTACACCTCTTAAGGTGAGAATTTCAAGCCAATCCAAATCATGAACATCTAGAACACTCAATGACCTTGCTATTTAAGCACATTATCTCCCCCTTTGGAGTAAACCTAAATGGAATTTTCTAGGCACCATTTTTTTCAACTTCTAAGGTCGGAGAAAGTTATCACTCAACTTTTCACATCCATCACACAAGTTGATTCTAAACCATGGAGAATTACACTTCTATCCTCTTTTTAAAGGAGTCTACTCACTCAACATCTCTAGGCATCACTTAAACACCACAATTCATCAAATCTTCCAACAAAACACATAACCATAAAGCAACCCATCTATACCAAAGGACATCATCTAATTCTATCATACCAAGACTCATCTAGTCACATAGCCATAATTGACATTACTACCAACCTTTTTCTCCCTCAATCCTTGTAGAATGAGTCCTTCAAGTGGTCATATCCTAAAGACCATCAGATAAGGAATAGGAGAGAGACCTTATAGAGTTAAACTCTATGGCACGACTTGAAGAATGAAGAAGTGAAGCTTTTCCTAACATCTGATAGCCTATTATTCATAAAATATGGCGCGCTTCACATTTATGAACAAGACTCTACTAGATGTGGTTTGAGACATCCTAAAAGCCATCCCAAAACCTTATGCTCTGATACCAAGTTTGTCACGACCCAGGGGTACCCCTTAGACGTAACACGACACACTTGACCCTGAAGGGGTCTCATATAAGCCCTTAGCATATCATGACATAAGAACATAGGGACAAATGCGGAAAATTTAAAAACTTTTCTTTACAATCGAAGTCTTTTATAAAATGAGAGAGTCTATACACTATGTCTCAAACCATCTACAACATCTGAATTAAAAACTCTTGAATATAATCTTAGGGACGCAAACCTTACAAAAATGTCTAAAACATAAAAGAAAGACATAAAGGACATATGGTCAAGCCCTCGAATACTATAAGGACTCACCAATATTCTTCTTCTTGATCTACTAAGGTCCTCGCCATGAGGATAGAATCCAATATCTCCAAACCCTATACTTAAGGAAAATAAAGAAATATGGGTTAGCACAAAATGTACCAAGTATAGAAGTCATGCATAAAAGTCTTTAAAACATTCATAAAGGGACATTTTATTTGAAACCACGCCATATGTCACTTTTAAACATCATCTTTGAAATAGTTGAAGAATTTAGCTCATAAGGCAAACCATGCACAATTCATCGTAACATAAAGGATATCATCATAATCACAAGCATAGTCTCCAACACAACACAATGCATTTTCCAATATTCACAAGACATAGTTCACATGCATAATTACATACCAAGATCATATCATCATAATAGAACTATCACATAAGCAACCCTAAGCCATACTTGTGCAATGCATAGATAGGATCCCATAATCCCATCTACACTAAGTATCACTTCTAGGCCACTATGATCACACATAACATAAGTTCATATATCTTCATAGCATAAGGAACCCACATTATAACCCCTTTATAAGTCTACTTGTGCAATGTATAAGTGAAGTCCCATACCTCCACTCACACAAAGTAAAGCTCATTAAGAAGTAATAAGCATAGTTCATGTTCATAATTCATATAAAGCATACATTTAACTCATAATCATCATATCATAAGAGAGACATACCATGCCCACTCTCAAAGTCTACTTGTATAATGCATGAATGAAGTCCCGTACCCCCACTCATACTAAGTAGAACCTCTTGAGGAACCATAATACATAACTCATGTTCTTATCATAATTCATATTCTTATCATATAGGGAAATAGCCTTAATCAACATAGACCATGTGAGCTACATGGTATTCGGTGTTCTTTCCCCATACCAAAAAGACGTGTCCTACTTGTCTAAGGTAGAACGTGCATTTTATCTTTTAGGTGGATACACTAGCTAAAGACCTATGTGGGAACATAGTTATGGGATAAGGAGATTGTTTCTAGAAAACCTAACTACTAACATGGAGGTTTCCATCTCATGAGATAAGCATATTGGAAACCCAACTACTAGCGTGAAGAAACCCATCTCATACTCATATCCACTGGATGCTAAGCATAATTCCCTTTAGAATTCATATTAAGTCTTTACTTAAGTTCTTGTTCATAAAGGAATGCACTAGGCACTCAAACGAACATATCATCATAATAGCTCATAGATTCATTAGGTGAGAATGTCCTTTCAACCTTAGAATTATCAATATGTGAGTAAACCTTTCACATCATATTCATAGTGTCTTCATGAGAATAGCCTTTCATTCAACACAAAAAGATCATCATAGTCATAATAGTTCATGCATAATAAAGTGTAAGGGTATGGGGATAAGTGCCTTTCAATAGTACCACAATTACACAATAATCATAAGATCTTCACTTTCTAAGTGAATCTTAAGCTTATACACAATTCTCATAAAGATGTGCAAGCCCTCATAACTTTGCCCTTCAAGGGCCATGAACCATAAGCAACACCTTAGTCACATGATAGTTATATTTATGCCTGGGCTGTAGGTGTGTCATTGTCCTTTCAATGAAACAACAACAACATTATCATCATAGACACTTCACCTTCAAAATGTTCATAAAACATGCATATAATACCATAATCATACATAACCCTTATATCTTGCATTCAAGGATCATAGATCATGTTAAGTCAACACATCTAGCATTTATTATATTAGACATTGATAGAATCATAACTGAAGTAGATCATTTGCTTCATGCATAAACACATGTGATCATATTATAGGTCATGTGGGTGAAGTCTTTTCACAACAATGCCATATACAATCCAACATACATAATAGCTTCCTTCTTAAAGCCTTCACACCCTTAGTTTATTCATTTTAGCTTTTACTCTTAAAGCTCTAAGAGTCATCTTCATATTACAATCCTTACTCTCAAGCAATGCCTCACATGACCATCATGTATACCTAATTCTCAAGCTAACCTAACCACATGCCTCATTCTTGATCAATTATTGTCATATAGAAGACATACCACTTAATCTCAATACTACACAACC
Organism: Solanum bulbocastanum; assembly: GCA_037074985.1. Lineage (NCBI taxonomy): Eukaryota > Viridiplantae > Streptophyta > Magnoliopsida > Solanales > Solanaceae > Solanum > Solanum bulbocastanum. Next base: position 21,910,909 of record CM073604.1, on the reverse strand, counting down.
ATGATCCATCATATAAGCCCTAATCAATTCAATTTATCTCTAGAAGATTTACCCTAAAGCAGTCCATGTCTAGGTCATCTAATCTAAGGCAATTCATGAAGAAGTTCATCATTCTTAGAAGGTCACATCTAAACCCTTCAATTTGCCTCTTTCATGACATAACCCTAGGCCATATAAATTTCATCATAGGATCTTAGTTTAATAAGGATACATGTTTGATTATACTAGAATCATATAATTACACCAAGAATAACCATTGATCACATAATTGAGCCAATATTCAACAATTCCCACATCATGAAGTCAATTTAGTAAAGTGGGGGAAATCATGGGTCCAAGGGGAATTTTCATCATAAAACAACAATACCCCATCAATCCAATCTTAATTCATCATAATCAGCCATAATAAACCATAATTAAAAAATTGAAATCGCTTTGGAAGAAGACCCATGACATAGATTAAAACCCTAGCTTTTTGGGGGATTTTGGAAACTTGAAATCATCTTTTGAGAGGTCTCCTCGAATGGAACTTAATCAAGGATGAAGACTACCATACCATGATTGAGAAAACTCCATGAAATTGAAGAGAAAAGATGAAATGTTGAGCTTCCAAACTCGACTTCTTCTTCTCCAGTGGTGGTTTCTAGAGAGAGAATTATTTCGGAGAAGATGAATTCTTTTGATTTGATTTAGGTCATGGGATTAATGACTTAATTGGGTGAGTTTTGGGGTTAAAATGACTTAAATAGGGGTTCTAAGCTTGGGAAAAATGACATAACTTTGAGTTAAAACGATTGGGAAAAGACCTGAGAAATTACCTGACTGTTAATTGCCGAAATGGCATGATGGACGCCTTCACGGACCATCATCATCACCACGGCACGATCACCATATCTTTGATTTTTCTTTATCTCTCCTCGGCTTGAGATGAGTGGATGATACGTGAAGCCTCCAATCATTCTTGTTGGAGAGATGCTATACAGGAAGAAATCAATGCCCAGGAAAAAAAACCGTCAAACAGGTCGTGAATAATTTCCAGCCTGACAATGCTTCACTATTTTGGGCATAACTTTTTACCCCGAAATTGGAATTGGGCAAACTTGGAGGCATTGGAAATAGGACTTAGAGACCTTTAATTGGATATGTAATGGCCCAACTAATTCGTTTTGAGGTAATAGATATCATCATTTGAAGTTGACCCTACACTCTAAGTCAAATGAAAACCCTTTTCACGGACGACTTCACGGTCTGTGTGGGGCTTCGCGGACCGTTGTGATGACCTTGGCCCTTGACCAGTAGCCTAGATTTCCACCCCTTAACCCCTAAAAATCTAACTCATAACCATGACCCCTCCCACGGCCCGTGGTGGCCTTCACGAGCCATTGGTCCCTATTTTTGGCAGCTTTGTGAAGCTATTGCCTCACCTACCATGGGTGGAACCACGACTCGTGGTGGCCACCATGGGTCATGAAAACCCTCATGGTCATGGTGGGTAGTGTCTAGGCATGTTTTAGGCCGCCTTGGCCCCTTTGCCATTGCCCTCACCCAAAATCCTTGGCCCTTGCCCTTAACCTTTGACATTAACTCTTACATTTAGGCTCTAGTTCAACTTACCAATTTCTGAGGTGTTACACTTCCATAGCTTGATACTCAGAACTTTTCCACGGAGGCTAGAACCTTCAACTCCCAGATACAATCGACGAATGTGCAGAATGGACCGTACACTTAGAACTTTTCATCAGGTACTGGAACTCCAAAACTCTCTGATCGATCGACGAATGTTTAGGATGGACCATGGGTTAACCTACACTCCGTCACTGGCCTCCGTGGTTCCACACTTATCAGACTTCCCTGATGATCATTCCACGCCTACCCACGACAGACCGTGACTAAATCTACGGTCTGTAGGTCACCTCTGTGGGTGGTTCCTTTTGAAGAATTTCAGCTGTCATATCTCTCGACTTTGTCCATGCCTATTTCCTGAAAATATAACACAATAAACATTAGTTCTAATATAAAATGGCTCTCTAGACACACACAACTCTTAAGTGAAATGTATTAAAAATACCATAATTTCATGGTATATCAGTCCAACCTTCTGCACTGCATCTATTTAACTCCATAATTGCCTTCTTCTCCTCCTCTTTACCAAGTATTTTATAAATCTCCTCATTCCGCAAATGTGTCATGGTAGTAAGAATATTCTCAAGCAATTTAAAATTTGTACTTCCCTTCTCATCACTTTGTCTTGAATGAGATACAACTTGTCATCATTAAACTGGTGCTCATGGATCTTCTCAACTAAGAAAGACTGGCCTCTATGAAAACAATCAAACCACCACTCTCCTCCAAAATCTACCATTGGATGAGACTGCTGTCTAACCTGTGAACGTCTCTAGCCAAATGTCAGATGATACAAGTAGGTTATATCATAGTCCTTTAGTAAATCAATCCATTTGTGCTTCCGCAAGTTGAGATTCCTCTAAAATGTACTGAAGACTCTGATGGTCAATGAAGGCCTCACAATGCACCCCATACAGATAATGTCGTCATAGTTTAAGCAAAAATACTACGACTGCCAACTCTAAATCATGAGTAGAGTAGAATCATTCAGCATAGTGACTTTCATACGTTGGGCTTGTTGGCAATGTCTACACGCTTCTAGTATAGCTTTAGCTTTAGCTTAATTATTTGTTGTAGAATTTGTTGCTTCTACATAAAGAGGTTCCCTCTAGGAATCTTTTAAGTATAAAGCATAAGAACTTTTGTTTGGGTTCCCTCTTTATGCTTCATTCATGTTGTACTTCACCCATACTGTAGGGGCAAATCCCATAACAATTTAGTAACTTTTACCTTTAGGGGCATATTCCTCTATTTCCTTCAATGTATTAAATCATCTCAAAGCAGTAAGTGCAATGTTTAGGAGAATATTCCTCTATTTCCTTCTTAGAATCTCATGTCATTATATTCCATCAGTTGTTGATGGTATCATTTCAAATTATATTTTATGAACCTGGATCACTTTCTAAAGAGTAGTAATCTCTTGGAAAATATTCTCAAATGTTTCCTTGCTCTATTATAGCATTGTCTTCTTTTTAATATTTTTAATCTTACAATCATATAGGATAAAAAGGTTCAATTCAAAACCTGTCTTCCAATTCTATATGATCATTTTCATGTAGGAGTCTTCTTTCAATCAAAAGTTTGGAAACATAAATATCTTTATAATGTTCTTGGTAGTGGTATTATATTTAAGCAACATGAGTGAATAGTCAAAACCATTTCTAACATGGTGCTCCACCTTAATTACTGTGAACAAATTTTGCAGTTCATCATTACATAGTACCCTGTCCAGTATTTTGAAGATACAATCTTCATAATATCTCTTATTCCATTAGGTGTACTTATCGCCTTTAAATAAATGGTCAATCCACTAAAACATTTTAGGCCTACAACCACCCTAGAAAAGTGTGGCCTAAACTATGAAAAAAGTGTGGCCTTTTATCAAAGGCCACACTTTTAGACTTTAAGCCACACTTTTCCAGGGGTGGCCGAAAGAAGCGTAACCTTAGAGTTTAGGAGACAATTTTCAAGTGTTGCCTTATCAGCTATGGTTAAAAGCGTAGCCTAAAAGGAAAAAAGGCCACGCTTTTGCAGCTACGCTTAAAAGTGTTGCCCTATCAGCTACACTTTCAAGCATGGCTTTTTCTGCCATATTGTCCACGATTTTAAAGTGTTGCCTTTTATGACAACACTTTGAAGTGTAGTCCTTGCCCATGTGCATACCACAATTTACCCTCCTATGGATACACTTTTAAGTGTGGTAGTATTATTTTTGCTATAAAATATTTATATGCCACAATTTCTAATAAAAACACCAATATTGTTTTGCAGTAAATAATCTCAAGCATCAAATTAGCTAATAAGTAATTCAAATATATAGATTTGCAACAAACTTCAAAAGATGGTATGTCCTGTGTACATACACATACTTATAAAGCAATATTCTAAATATATGTGTACACATGTATAGTTAAAAAAGTAATCTTACAATAGTTCAATATATTCTAGTAATGAATATATTTCACAAAATCAAATATAATGTATTCAAACTTTTACAATAGTTCAAAAACTCTTCATCATCCACTTCCACTTCAATGATATCAAAATGACTTGTGGCGATCCTTCAAATTTGATCACCTCCATGTCATGTGCATTTAAAATGAAATTAATAGTCAAAACAAGCCAACAAATTAGATTGCAGCAGTTACTATATTAAGTTATGGATATTTTCAAGAAATTACCTTCAACATTTTCAGAAGAGAAAACCTGGCAAGGTATGGATAATACAACATTTGTAGGATTAACCAGACAATACAACAGTACCAATGCATTTTTCAAAGAGAAATCATTACCCATAACTTCTATTCACTTATGAATCAATATGTACCTTAGCCAATCTAAAATTTCCTCCTAACTATTCAAAGTAACAAATTAACTTATCAATCAATATGCACCTTGGCCATCCACTTTACTTATCATATACAGAATGATGAGGAATAGGATAAGAAACAGATGGACATGAGAGAAGTTTATTTTACCTTTTAACGTAGTAGTCACAGAAGTCTGCTAGGATAAAGGTTTGAACTATTTCAGAGATCAAAACCATAGAAGGCCATAGACCATGACCCAATGCTACTAGCAGATGGTCGCGACTATCCAAAACCTGTCACAAAGCAATGAAAAAATCATAAGGTTGTTAGAGCTAAATAGCATGCTAACAAAATCCAAATATGTGAAAATTTGCCCAACCAATACATTAAACATCTTGATCAACCAATTAAAGAAATAATTGAACATCCCTAATGAATTCCACATAACATAGTGAGTCTTGGTATGTGATCACAATGCAACTTCTTGCCTGCCCAACTAATGGTATTCCATACAGTACAACTTGGCTAGCCAACAAGTAACATGAAATCATAACATCATATCCGCTCGTTAATTGTTCGTCAAAGAAAACCATGTTGGGTTAAATCATAAAATGATGCATCCATACAGGAACTATGAATGACATTCAAATAAAGTTATCTAAAGATTTTTAAAATCCAATTACTACAAGAACTGCAAATTTGCAAATCAAACATGGAGAACCCAGTGAGCGCAGCTTAAGAACCTTGCAACACCCAATGCAAATACATAACAAGCTATGAATGGTTCAACTATCTGCGTACAAAACAACAAAGAGGTGGTCAAAGGCAAGCAAAGGCAGTTCCTACACCGCATAAAAGTAATGAGGGAGAGGGAGGGTTGAGAAATCTGCATTTCATAACCGATAACATGCAATTATACCTTAGTGTTCTTCATTACTTGAGAGTTGGCCAAGTACATCTAGTATTACATAAAAGAGAGTGCCTATTGCCGGCAATCCTTTTAGACTCTGGCATTCTACAGCTTTCAATAACTATCCTACTATTTCCAGGCAACCAGTTCATATTATAAAACAATGTAGAGATTTGTAAATGGAAAAAATTATTTAGAACAAAATAAAATGACTTCTGAAGTCCAAATAACTCAAATTAGCCTCATTACTTGCATGTAATATCCATGAGCACACATACATATACACACTATAAACATAACAAGATATTTCTTGGAGATGAAAATACCAAACGAGAAACTAGCCTCAACTAAGTACCAACTCAAGAAGAAAACTAAAAAAAGGTATACATACATTGTTTGTGACTTACCACGTAATAGATTAAAAAATTGTCTTTGTCCTCCATGTAACTTGATCTAAGATTAAACCGGATCATATAAATAACCCACAAGGTCATAGCTAATGTAGATAAATCAAGTAAGGTGTGTATATCATATTCCATGAAAAAGCTGCAATACAGTCTAACAACCAAAAACATATTGATGCAGAATCACTTATTGATGTAGTAACTCCATTGTTAACAAGTTCACATCATGAACAAGCATAATCAATTCTAAGGTATTTATGCATGATGATAAAAAAAAATCGATAGCAAAGCCATGAACTAACCTGAATCTAATTTAAACACGCCACATATATTATGATAAAGCGCACATGAATTAAAAAAAAATCTCAATTGTTCATGCTTCACACAAGATTCATGCTTAAACAAGGTTCACAACTATTATCGATATTGAGTACACATTCATAAAATATAGCAGAAAATCATAGTCAAATTTAAGATATTTTTTGGAAGACAAATAATTATTAAACAAGAACAAACCTGGGCGGATCTGTCGAGACCCGTCTTGTGTAAAATTCCAGAATCTCGACCCTCGCCGGGGTTTTTTTTGCCGGACCTGCTCGCTGCTGGTTCGTTTGGTTGCTGCTACTACTTTGCTCACTGGAGAATGGAAGAGATGAGAAGAGGGGGAGAGAAAGATCTGGCCAATTGTTCTCCTTCACCCTAGCTGCTCCTGTCCGGAGCTCACCGGTGATTGTCGGAGTAGCTGGGTGCCGCTGCCGTACGGTAGTAAGACGAGAGGGAGCAAGGAGGAGAGAGAGAGAAGGGGAGCGACAGGGAAAGAGAGCCGTAAAAGGGAGGAGAACGGGATAGAGGGGTGGAGGCTGGGCGGCGGTCTGGCAGCTGCTCTTGCCGGAGTAAAATGGAGAGGAGTAAGGGTGGGGTGGCGCCGGTGTGAAGAGGGAGAGAAGAGAATCAGAGTTTTTTAGGGATATTAGTATTGAAATAGGAAGGCTTTGATGATTCGATCTAAACCGTAGGATTAGTTTAGATGAGCGGCTAGGATTTAATTTAAAGGAATGGATGAGATGAGAGTTGGAATGGATTTCAAATGGCCAAAATCGAAATGGAATTTGCTAGAATTGAAATGAAAGGGTGGCCATAATTGAAATACAAATGGAATTGAATAAGCAACAATTGAAAGGAATTAGAATAAAATAGGTTAACATTTAAATGATTTAGAGGAAATTTAAAGAACTGCTATCCAATTAAGATACTACAAATATTATAATATTTTTATATAATTAAAATCACTTAAATTTTAAAATATTTGAATAAAATAATTATTTCGACTTTAAATGTCGATAAAAATAATTTAAGAGAATAATTTAATAATATTTACAATAATTTTTATAAAGCATGCGTAGTAAAATATCTAATTTTAGACAAAATCGACTAAAATTTTAAAATGAAATATATTTTGAAAATATGTATTTAATAAAATAGTATTTCACAAAAGGTTTAAAGGTTGGTCAAAATTGGGTGTCAATGGGGAATATTAATATTTCAGCCAAAATTTTAATAAGGCACACTTGTAAAGTGTTGTTTTTAGATTTTCAAATATAGCACACTTAAAAGTGTTGTCATATATATAAATAAGTGTTGTCAATTATTTTTTGATTTGACAACGCTTATAACGTTTAACTAATAATTACAAAGAGCACACTTTAAAAGTGTTGCCAAAGTTTTTGTTGCCAAATACCCTACACAAAAGTCACACCTTGAAAGCGTTCCCTTAGGTGTTTTTGGCAACACTTTTTAAGAGTTGTCTGCAGTTGATGTGCCCTTATATCAAATTTAGTGTAGTGATCAGATTGCAAGTATTAATGCAGTGATTGAAATCTTCTACTTCGACATTGGTAACTAGAAGCCCACCCAACTTCTCTTCTTTTCTGATAATTACATTAAAATATTCATCTATAATTCATGTGATTTTCATGAAGCTGGACATATCATACAATGAATCCCACCAATAATTAGAGTATATCATTTTGGTTACGTCTAACTTCTTACTTGTAAGCTTCATAGATACTTGTTCTTCATCCACAATGACTATAAAATCTAATGATACATCTAAGAATGCTCATATTTTACCTAATACATTAGAAATTTACATATTGCATCCCCGGTTGTATCATGTATTTTTTTGTATTTGTTACAACGAAAAGGAAGAAGAACTTCAAGTATACAAGGTGTAAACAGTAGGAAATCACAGCTGTAAATTGCTACAAAAAACCTGAAAGTGAAGATAAAGGCTCAAGTTTTCTTGAGTTCAATTTTTTTCAATAGATGTTTCATTACATATGGTCTATTTATAGATAAAGTGTGAGAATTACAACCACATAATGAGCAAAATATCTCACACCAAACTATGTACATATGTGGCTCACTAACCACCACTCATTTTAAATCAATACTACATATCTTATAACAAAATATCTACTATCTAGGAGTTTCTAGACAAAACTTAATTTTCTAACATATCTACTACAAAATATCTCCAACCTAGGAGTTTCTAGACAAATCTTACTATTCTAACATATCTAATACAAAATATCTCCAATCTAGGAGTTTCTCGAGAAATCTTAAGTTTCTAACACTCCTCCTTAAGATTTTTCATTGAAACTCCTTGCAATAACCTTTGAAACTCAAATGTCTTAGTGAAAAGAGCCTTGGTTAGAATATCAACTTGTTGATCTTCATTGATGCGGGCACTTCCTAAAGTCATTTCAATAAGAGGTTGCTACTTGCATCTTAGCTAATTCAACTATTTCATTGATCCAAGAATGAATTTCAATGCACCAACTTAACTTTACCATTCTTCTCAGCATCTCTTAAGGCATGAAACCTTATGTTGATATGCTTTGTTCTTCCATGCTGCCCAGATTTTCAGCCATTGCAATGGCTGATTTATTGTCCACATAGATCACTATTGGTTCTTTTGGCAACAAATTCAATTCCAATAAGATCTTTCTTAACCAAATTGCTTGATTTGTAGCAGATGCAACAGTCACATACTCGGCTTCTACTGAAGATTGTGCTACAATATCTTGCTTCTTTGTGCTCCAAGAAAAAATGTCTGAACCAAATGAAAAATAGTAATCACCAATCACGATTTGAATAGCTGATAAAATCTCCATTCTCTATATTTCCATACCAGATTCCATAACTAATCATCCCTCTAACGTACCTTAACACCCTTTTAGCCGCTCCAAAATGCTTAGTGTTGGGACTTTGCATATATCGAGATAATAAACTGGCAGCGAACATTATGTCTGGTCTAGAAGCTATTAGATACAATAGACTTCCAATAATACTTCTATAAACTTTTGGATCTGCCCTCTCTTCGCCATCATCCTTCGTTAATTTTTCATTCACAACAAGTGGAGTTGCAACAGCTTTGCACTTGTCAAGCTTGAACTTTTTTAACAGATTCAAGGCATACCTCTTTTGGGACAAGAAAATTCCTTCACAAGATTGATATATCTCCATTCTCACGAAAAACATCATTTCTCCCAAATCAGACATCTCAAAAACATTTAGCATTTCATTTTTAACTTCTTGAACCGTAAGAAGATTTTCACATGTAATCATCAAATCAGCATAACTGATACCATAATCAACATCCCATCCTCTTGCCTTTTGAAATACTAAGTAGGCTCATTTAGGCTTCTGTTGAAACCTTGAGACATCAAATGAGAATCCAGCCTACTATACCAAGCTCTTAGGGATTGTTTAAGACCATAGAGAGCCCTTTTAAGCTTGTACACCTTTTCTTCTTCACGTGCAATTGTAAAACCGTCAGGTTGTTCAACATAAATGTCTTCCTCAAGCAATCCGTTGAGAAATGCAGATTTGACATCCAAATGGAAGATTTTCCACTTGTATTGTGCTGCGAGAGCGACTAGAAACCTTATTGTCTCATGCCTCGCAACAAGAGCAAACGTTTCTCCAAAGTCCACTCTAGGCTGCTGAGAATAGCCTGTAACTACAAGTCTAGCTTTATGCTTGAAGATGGATCCATCTGGATTGAACTTTGTTCGATAGACCCTTTTGACACTGATAGCATTTTTCTCTTCTGGCCTATCAATCAACTCCCAAGTATCATTTTTATTAATCATGGCAAGTTCCTCCTCCATTGTTGTAATCCATACTTTGTGGTTTTCTGCCTCTTCAAATGAGGATGGTTCAATAAGAGAAAAATTGCATTGCTCATAAACTTATGTTAATGATTTAGTCTTCAAAACTCGAGAATCTGTAGTCAATTCAACATCTTAATTGTTTTTTGTTCTAGTAATAGGACTAGAGGGAGTATCACCTTTTTTCTGATTTGGAGTTGCAACTGAAGTACTCCCACCTTGGTTCTTCACAACGCAGTATCTCAATCCCAATCATAGTGGCTAGACTCATCCACTACAACATCTCTACTAACAAACTCCTTCTTACTACTCATATTGTACACTTTGTATCCTTTTGCAATTGAACTATAGCCCAACAAAACACACAGTTCTACCTTGCTATCTAATTTTCCTCTTTTAGCATCCAGAACATGTGCATAGCATATCGAACAAAACACCTTCAAGTGTCTTGCAGACGGCTTGATACCCTTACATGCTTCAAATGGTGTCATGTCTTAGACTGCTCTGGTTGGTAATCTATTTAGCAAATAGGCAGCGGTATTGACTACTTCAGCCTAAAAGTATTTAGGCATCTTCCTCTCTGTCAACATTCATCTTGCCATCTCCATCACAGATTTGTTCTTCCTCTCAGAAACCCCATTCTGTTGTGGAGTGTAGCTAACAGTGAATTGTTGTTGGATACCCAAATCTTTACAATACTTGTTGAACTGATACGTAGTATATTCAGTTCCATTATCGGATCTAATATACTTCAATTTATAGTCACTCTCCCTTTCTACCATAGCTTTGAATTATTTGAAAACACAAAACACTTTATATTTGCTACTAAGAAAGTAGACCCATGTCATTCGAGTCAGATCATCTACAAAGAGAACAAAATACTTGTTTCCACTCAAAGAAGTTGTCCTCATTGGTCCACATAAATCTGTATGAACCAACTCTAGCTTTTCATTAGCTCTCCAAAGACTTCCTTTAGGAAAGGATCATCTATGCATTTTACCAAATTGACATGACTCACAAACATCTCTACACATGTCAATTTTGGGTACTTCAAGCACCATACCCTTTGATTGCATATACACCAGTGAGCTAAGATTATAATGATCAAACCTTATGTGCCAAAGTCAAGTATAACTCAATTCAATATTAAAAGAGCAAGTATCAATAGAATAGCATGAAATTGGAAAGGACATGTCAATCATGCTAATTTTAGCTACTTCACATCCTTTAGGATCATAAATGACACATTGTTTGTCCTTAAAATTAAGAGAACAATTTTTGTGAAGCAATTGAGCAACTCTTATCAAGTTTTGAGTCAAATTTGGCACATAAAGAACATCATTAATAATTTTCTTACCTTTGTCAGTAGGAAATTTTACTGACCCTCTACCATGAGCTTCCACCAATGCGCCATTTCCAAGCCTTACTTTGGTTCTATCAAATCTGTCCAAGGTAACAAACAAATTTTCATCAATCGCCATGTGTCTTGTGCACGCATTATCAACAAACTATTTACATTGGTCAATATGTGATGTGTGTGAGGCCATGAAAACCTCCTCCTCTGATTTTCCAACTTGGTGATCATCTGCGAAATTCACTCGATGGGAAGACTGACCACTTTGATTTTACTTTTGCCTACAATACTTCTCAATGTGACCATACTTCTTACAATAGCTACATTAATTTGGAGACCTCTTTGAATTCTACAAACAATTCTTCTCTAAGTGGTTTGTCTTCTTACAAATGCCATAAGGTGGAAATTTTCCTTTTATCAACAAATCACCTTGGTTTCCACTAGATTTTACCTCTCCAGATTTATCTAACCAGACTTTTCTGCTTTTCTTTTGATGTTTGAATTTATGCCTTGCTTGAAAGGCATCTTCTACTATCCCTTCACTTCTCATAGTGACCTGTTGCTCTTGGACTTGCAATTTTGAGATTAGTTCGGCTATTGTAAGAGTAGTCAAGTCACAAGATTCTTCAATAGCTGAGATTTTTTATTCAAACTTGTCTAGAAGGCTGACCAAGATCTGCTCTACAACTTTCTTATTTGAAAAGGTTTCACCAAGTATTCTTACCTAATTCACAATCTCCATCAGCTTTGACGAGTATTCTTTCGCACTATCTAAGCCTTTCATCTTGAAAAGCTCAAACTCTCTATTCAATGCTAAGAGTCTAAAAAACTTTACTCTATTGTTGCCTTCAAACTCCTCGTTTAACTTATCCCAAGCCTCTTTGACTGTTTTACAAGTCATAATCCTTGTAAACATCACATCTGTAAGACTTGAATGTATGCAAGTGAGATGTCGTGAAGATCTAGTCACCAACTCATCATACTTCTTAATTTCATTGAGAGTTGCACTAACTCTCAATGGTTGGACAACAAGTTCTCCAAGCTCAATAACTTCCCATAAGTTGAGAGCCTTTAGATAAGCCTTCATTTTGATGGCACATATGTGATAATTCTCCCCGGTAAAAGTCGGAGGACCTGTCGTTTGTTGATTTTCAGGTGCCATGATTTTTTTTAGCAAGAAAATTCAAGAAATATCGGAAAGTACATGAGCGAAACAAACAAAATTTGATTTCGATCCCTTAGGAAATAAGCTCTGATACCATGTTACAACGAAAAGGAAGAAGAACTTCAAGTCCACAAGGTGTAAACAATAGGAAATTGCAATTGTAAATTGCTACAGAAAATCTGAAAGTGAAGATGAAGGCTTAAGTTTTCTTGAGTTCAATTTTTTTTCAATAGATGTTTAGTTACATATGGTCTATTTATAGATAAAGTGTGAGAATTACAACCACATAATAAGCAAAATATCTCACACCAAACTATATACATATGTGGCTCACTAACCACCACTCATTTTAAATCAAGATTGCATATCTTATTACAAAATATCTATTATCTAGGAGTTTCTAGACAAACTTAATTTTCTAACATATCTACTACTCCCTCCGTTTCAAAAAAAGTGACCTGGTTTGACTTGGCACAGAGTTTTATAAAATAAAGAAGATTTTTAAATCTTGTGGTCCTAAATTAAATTTATGTCAAATGTATTAAATTGTCCTTCAATCTTGTGGCTTTAAACATGCCACGTGGAAAGGCGAAATTAAAATGTTACCAAAAAAGAAAAGAGATCATTTTTTTTAAACAGACTAAAAAGGAAAGGAGGTCATTCTTTTTGAAGCGAAAGGGAGTACAACATATCTCCAACCTAGGAGTTTCTAGAAAAATCTTACTTTTCTAACATATCTAATACAAAATATCTCCAATCTAGGAGTTTCTAGACAAATCTTAATTTTCTAACAGTATTATGTCTCTCCAGAAAAGGCTCCATCAATCTTATAAAATATATTGATGTCTTTTTTGAAGTGTTATCAGTCATTCTAAATGTTAAAATACCTAATATTTCATATTAGATCATTCATAGTGATTGGTTATGTTTGTACAGAGTACTCTTTGTTTGCATCCCCACAATTTAAGATGCAACATTATCTTTATTCCATATCTTTATCTATTTTTCTATATTTGATTTCACCTAATCAATCTACTTAGGATATAGATCTCTCTTTTTGAAAACATTGATAATATTTTGTTCCATGTCTTTCTTATTAAGGCTCTCTAGGGAGCTTTTGAATAGGAAAAACATAACTTCAAGGTCTGTAATTATAACCATTGTCAATGATTTCTCTCTTTTTTCTTTGTACCGCTTGTATCCTAGTTTCTTTGTGTGTAGTGTTTTTTTAGCTATTATATGTCTTCTTTGTTGCATCATGTTCCCTTTTATTATTATTACTTTTCTTAATTTGCCTCACTTTTAGTCATCTCTCCATTTATATTTGTTTCAAGTTTATCTCCCTTGGTTGCTTCATTATCATAGTTGTGTTGGGTTGCATTGCTACTCAAATACCTCTCCTACCTTTTCTTTTCCTTAAATCTGTGTTCCATTTCTTCTACCTTGTTTTAGTTATTTTATTTTTTCAAAGCTATCATTGATCCACTTTTTGTAGTGTCATTCTTTTTTGCATGGTGCTTACCATTGAGGTCCACATAATGTCGACTTGTTGGTATCCTCCTTCATCTAGTGCTGCGAAGTAATTATTAATTTGTACTACAATATTTACTTCCTCCTCTCCCTTATTTGCAGTCATTCTTGTTTGTTTTGTTGGTTTCCCACTATCTTTCTTGTTGGTTTTTTAATAAAGAAATAAAGAAAATAACAGAGAAAGATTTTGAGAGAAAAAATACTACAGAATTGTCAAAGGAAATTATTTTATTAATAATCCAAAGACTTAAATTTATAGATATAATTTCTAACTAAAAATAGAAAAATATGTTACTAACTTATTAGTAAAATTCAAATAACAAATAAACGAACTAACTCCTAAATTCAAGTCACATAGGACTCTAATAAAATAATTTAAAAAATCATAAAAGTAGCTAACTATTTTATTTCTGCAATATCCTGAGACATATTCTCAACACTCCTCCTTGGATCAGGAATTGTAGATTGTAGTCTCATTTGAAATTGACCTTGTGAACAAATTTGTCAATTCATGTTTTGTCTTGCAAGGCTTGTGTGCATCTTCTTTTGGATTAAATGAGAAGCTCTTACCTCTCATTTCAACTTGTAAATTCTCTTGCATAGTAGAATCAAATATTCGACAATATTTTTCTCCAAATAATAATTTAAATCCTTTTTCTATTAATTGACCAACACTAAAAAAAACTTTTATCAATATCAAGCACATAAAGAACATCTAAAATTATTTTTGCACCTGAATTTGTTTTGATTACAACAGACCCTTTTCCTTCTGCAGGAATACAATCACCATTTCCAATTCTGACTTTCTTATTTTTCATAGGAATGAACTCTTTAAAAAGATTTCTTTCATATGTCATGTAGTTTGTACAACCACTATCAATCATCCAAAAATCGGATTTTTTGGTTGAAAAACAAGTTGCCACAAATAAGTGGTCTTCTTCTTCTTCAGTAGTGACTTGGGCAACTGTTTCATCCTTTTGAAAATTTCTTTTGCAAATTAGAGCTTCATGACCAAGTTATTTGCAGATCTTGCATTGTGCATCTAGCTCTTCCAACATTTATATGGAGGATGTCTATTTTTTCCACAATGCTGACAAGGTGGGTAATTCTTCAAGAATTTACCCTTGCTTTGAGTTTTGTGGCTAACTATTAATGTTCCTTCAACAATGTCATCTTGCCTCATAAGCCTCCTTTGTTCCTGTTCCTGAAAAGAATTTAACAATTCTACTAAGGTAATTTTGGATAGGTCTTATGTGTTTTCCAAGGTTGTAATACATGTTTCATATCTTTCAGGCATTGTAACAAGAACGTTTTCAACAATCCTTGAATCTTTAAATTCAGTGCCTCCAAGCAATCTGTCAGAGTATTCCTTGACTGTTTCTGACTCTTTCATTCTCCGCAATTTGAATTCCCTCATTAAATTCAATACCTTCATTCCTCGTATTCTTTCATCTCAAGCATATTCTTTCTTCAGATAATTTCAAATTTCTTTTGGTGATGTGAGAGTCATGATTTTCGTGAAAACAGTTGTCGAACAACAGCAAACAAAGTTACTTTTGCCTTTGACTTAATGATTTTCTTTTCCTTGTGACTCTTGATTTGGGTCACGGTGGGATTATTTGGCAGCAGATTAATTTCATAATTCTCTTCCACGGCATCCCAAAGATCAAGAGCCTCCAAGTAGGTCTCCATTCTTACGGCCCATACTTGATAATTCTCACAATCAAAAATAGGAGGAGTCATTTGTGAAAAACTATTTTCGGAATCCATTTTTCTACTCACAGGTCCCTCAACAAAAAGGCTCTAGATACCAATTGTTGGTTTTTTAATAAAGAAATAAAGAAAATAACAAAGAAAGACTTTGAAGAAAAAATACTCCAGAATTGTCAAAGGGGATTATTTTATTAATAATCCAAAGACTTACATTTATAGATATAATTTCTAACTAAAATAGAAAAATATGTTACTAACTTATCAGTAAAATTCAAATAACAAATAAAAGAACTAACTCCTAAAATTTATAGATATAATTTCTAACTAAAAATAGAAAAATATGTTACTAACTTATCAGTAAAATTCAAATAACAAATAAAAGAACTAACTCCTAAATTCAAGTCACATAGGACTCTAATAAAATAATTTTAAAAAATTCTAAAAGTAGCTAACTATTCTATTTCTGCAATATTCTGAGACATATTCTCGAACATTTCTACTAGTGAGGGTTCTAGTACTATTCCTTGTAGTACTCTTAAGATTTTGTTATGTCTTATTTTCCTCCTTGTTTTTAATATCCTGAAGTATTATTGAATGTAGATTTCAGTATCCACTTTCATCATGACCCAATAGATAATATTATTTATAATACTTGAGCATATAGTCGTATTAGATTTGGATCCACTTTGACGTTATTTTTCTTGTGGTATCATCATCGTCATTGATTCTCACTCTTTATAGGAGTTTGACCACCAGATTAACCTTAACTTCCACTTTGACATAACTAGGTCTCAATTGATTCCTAGTTCCAATATACACTATCAATGACCTTCCAAGTGCCGAGGCAATTGAAAATTTAGTCTCTTTTACAAAGAAATTCGAGGGTAAGTGAGGTAGTGAGATCCACAGTACTAGTCCAATTGTGGTCTCAACATCAGGTTCAAATCATGGATCTCATTTAAGGGATCTCATGTGTCATTACATTTCCTTTGCTTTAAGATATAATATTGAAATTGACAAAAGTTGCACATAGTCGCAATCTAAGAAGAATTTATCTGTTATCGGACAATTTTGTTTACACTCCACATTGCCCCCAAATAGATTTACTCAACTCTTTGATATTAGATTTTTCATAGGAGAATTTCCTCTTACAACAGACTGCAGGTTCTCTTCGATAATGAGGCTTCCAACTTTTGAATTTTTCCATGTGATATTTGGTTATCTATATATGTGGCATGATTACAAGTTTGGGTGATACCTTTAGATGGGTGTTTCTATTGGTGGTAAGCTTCAAAGCATTAGCATATCGTGAGATCATTTTCATTCGATGGGTTAGCCTTTAGTGGGTATGTGTTGGTTTGATTCGATGGGTTAGCCTTTAGTGGTGGTGCCCACCATGGCCGGTGGTAGGTAGGGAAATATTAGGGGTTTTCTCTCATTTTCATTTTGATCCGTCAATCAAGTTAGCTAGGTTGATTCTCAGGAATGGTGATACAAGGGTAGAGCTTGCAAAGAATCAAAACAGTAGGAGGAGGTACGTATAAATTAGCTAGTAAAAGAATAAATTACCAACCCAAATATTCTCAATTAGCATCAAACGTGAAAATAAGGGAGATATGTATGTTGATTAAAAAAAAATGCAAATAACTAATCTGAATTGGTTCCATAGGATATGTATTATGTACATATCACTCACTACCTTTACCATTCAAAAATAAAAATTACATAAGATGATTGACAACTATCTCATATTAGGCTCTGATCTAGACTTGTAGGATGATTTCCGATATGGTTTAGGTATAAACCAATATATCTCTACCTGCATGAAAGATCGATCTTTCTAAACTAGGGGAAATATGATGTGGAGTGACAAGTACTAAAATAAAGATGATGTGTCAAACTTCGGTATAGTGAGCTGCTCTATTAAAGAAAATCGAAAAGGAACAATTGAGTATCACGAATAGTCCAAACTTAGGCCACATAGCAATGCGTTATTAGGAGTCTGAAATTGAAACGACACCAAAATAATGACAACTTTATCATATTTTCTTTATTGAGGCCTTAGTAACGTCTCAGGTTTAACAGTCATTATTATTTTCTTGGCTCGATAAATCTATATGGTACTCAATTTCTGCCATCTTCATCTTCCATTTTTCTACTTCCTCCCAATCTTTATTGAAAAATTATTCATATGTCTCAACTATCCGAAAATGCAATGTTATCTATAAAATTCGATGTTCATTTTCGTGGAGCATATTGTGGGTTGAAGACATCAACGACCCCCAAAAACATGGGTCCTATATTTTTTAATTCCAAACTGTCGAAAACTAGTTTTTTTGTTGGTTTTATAGAGCTAAAATTATGTAGATTACATGTTTTATATTCAAATACTGAAGTTTTATTTGTTGCTTTTTGTAAGAAAATGGTGGATGGTATTATTTTATGTTGGAATATAATGTTCCGAAAAATCACTCTAGCACGGTGTTGTCGCGGTTGACAAGACCCTTGGTTGACGCCAATACATCGACTTCACTAAGCAATGTGAAGTTTAAAATGAAATTTAACCTCACGGAAGTTGAAGAAGGCAAGGATCTTCTTATTATAGTATTAAAAGAATCGGAAGAAAAAGAAATCACTTGAAAGATATACAGAGTAAAACTCGACATGAGAGAGATTTTATTAAAAAGAAAACTGAACGAAAACGAAAAAAAAAAAGCCAACCGTTTGAGGCTGATTTTTGGTGTCTTCTTGTTATTTGTAACTAGTATACATGTCCACGCGTTGCGCGGAAATAAAAGAGCTCTCTCAATTACACATAAATAACAATTAAAAAAAACTCAAAAAATGAGTTGTATTTCATAATGAACAGTACAACAAAAAATCTAACAAAACAAACTAAAAGACTTCATCTTTTGAGATTTAGCGGAGAGACTTCAAAGAATTCATATATAACGTTCTATTAAAATTCAATACAATAGATATTTCTTCGTGTACTGTAGATATTATTTTACACAATTTTCAAGATTTAATAAAAGTTAACCGAATTCTCTGTTATTTGATATAAGTACAAATACACACAACTTAATCAAATTCGGAAGGACAAAAAATGTTATAATTCCAATATTCGATGAATAATTGTTGAAGTATTTTTTTCATTGAAAAAATACATTGACACATTTATGTAATATATGACAAAAAAGAGGGGGCATACCCAGATATAAGTATTTCAGATTGGATTTTTAAAAAAAATAATTGAAATATAAGATATTTGATTAGTTAAACACGGCAGCCAATACAAATGTAGAAATACTCAAACATGTTTGTCATAATAAGAAATAGGAAAAACAATTGAGCTTCTAATCAAAATACAATGCAACAAACACTCGATCACTATACATATGTCTTTATGTGTTGTCTACTATGATACACTAATAAGAACTAAAAGAAGGTTCTTCAAGAGGAAAAGCTTGAAAAATAAGCATAACATAAATTGGAGAATAGTAGATAAGTGTAATTTTGTCGGCAACAACTTCACATATGTTCTATCACAATTATGAATGAATAGTAAAAGATATTTTTGTTGAAAAACTTTCTGAAAAAAATAGAAAAAAAAAGTTTCATTACCAATAGAATAACAATTTCTTTGCATTTTAATGTGGTAAAGTTTCTTGCATATGAACTTTGAAATAGAGGAAAAATAAAAAACTAAAAAAAAAAGAACAAATATAAATCTATAGATGCGTATAAGCAAACTCTCTGGATAACTCAAAAAATATTGTTCTAAATCAAAACTAAAGGGAAGAAATATATTTCACTACCATAAGATTGTCAGTCCAAAAATTCAATGAATTTCTATCATTAATTAACCACTTAAGATCACCACACTTTGATTAAGCATATAAATGAAAAATTTGAGAAGAAGTAAAGGAAAATTAGGATTCGTTACATTTAATTTTGAACTAATTTACAAACGCATTCATCTGAATAATTGTTCCTTTCTGAATCCTTTGACATAAAGACACTAAAAGAGAAATCAAACTTAAAACAGATGAATAAAATAGGAAACAAACATGAAAGGGATAAATAAATCATGAAGCAAACACAATACGAACACTTGAATAAGGAACAATCATCAATAAAATTCAAAATCATCAATTGTTTAGAATGTAGATTTGGATAAATACAATATTTATAGATAGAGTGAAAAAGGAGATAAGAACTTGTGTTTAGTTCCTACAAATAAGGAGCATTTGTTTAAAAAATATTTTAAGTTATAAATAGATAAAAACTATTTTAAATTTAAAATGGATAATTTTTAATTATTTAATTATTTATTATTAATTATTAATTATTTAAAAATTTATATTTATTTTTTAGTTGCTATAAATAAGGAGCATTTTTTGTGTATAGTGTAAAAACGTGATGTTAAAACAGTTTTAAATTAAAAATGGATAATTTTTAATTATTTAATTATTGATTATTAATTATTTAATTATTGATTATTAATTATTTAATTATTTAATTATTAATTATTAATTATTCATTATTAATTATTTAAAATTCTGAAAATTTGTGGTGTTGACATGTGTCATTTTTTCTTCTCCTTTTATATATAGATAGATTTGGAAAGGTTGTATAGTTGGTTAGATTTATTGCTTTCTATATAATATTATTTTTGTTGTAGCACATTTTATATATTACTAGTCTCTAGAAATGTGTGTTGCACGTTTATCCCAAGCAAAATGTATACATATCTTTCAAATAATCAAAAAAAATTATAAACTCAGAAATGATATTGTGCAACATAAAAATAAGTTTAATTCATTGTAAAGAAATAAGGGATTCTTACCAAATAAATATAATGAATCATCGAACTTATCACGTACTAATTCGAAAAGTCATTTTACAAAAATTATAATAAGTGAGCTTGCACAAAAAATGAATGGAACATGCAAATTCAAAATGGTAAATTGTGAGTCTACTCGACTAATATTTATTGTCAGTGCAAAGGATAATTATACTACAAAAATACTATCAAATAAATTTGAAAAGAATTTTCCGAAGAACTTCAATTGTTGTTGTTGTTGTTGTTGTTGTTGTTGTTGTTGTTGTTGTTATTCTTATTAGTATTGTTATTATTATTGTTATTCTTATTATTATTGTAATTATTATTATTATTATTATTATTATTATTATATTATTATTATTATTATTATTATCATTATCATTATCATTATCATTATTATTATTATTATTATTATTATTATTATTATTATTATTATTATTATTATTATTATTGTTTTTATTATAGTTTTTGTTATTGTTATTGTTATTATTATTGTTATTCCTATTATTATTGTTATTATTATTGTTATTCTTATTATTATTGTAATTATTATTATTATTATTATTATATTATTATTATTATTATTATTATTATTATCATTATCATTATCATTATCATTATTATTATTATTATTATTATTATTATTATTATTATTATTATTATTATTATTATTGTTATTGTTATTAAAATTATTATTATTGTTGTTATTATTGTTATTATTGTTATTCTTATTCTTTTTATTGTTGTTATTAATGTTATTATTGTTATTCTTATTTTTGTTATTGTTATTATTGTTGTTATTATTGTTATTATTATTATTGTTATTATTTTTATTGTTGTTGTTGTTGTTGTTGTTGTTGTTGTTGTTGTTATTATTATTATTATTATTATTATTATTATTATTATTATTATTAATATTAATATTATTACTGTTATTGTTGTTGTTGTTGTTGTTGTTGTTATTATTATTATTATTATTTTTATTATTATTATTATTATTATTATTATTATTATTATTATTATTATTATTATTATTATTATTATTATTGTTATTATTGTTATTGTTGTTGTTGTTGTTGTTATTATTATTATTATTATTATTATATTTATTATTATTATTATTATTGTTATTATTTTTATTGTTATTATTGTTGTTGTTGTTGTTGTTATTATTATTATTATTATTATTATTTATTATTATTATAATAATAATAATAATAATAATAATAATAATAAATGTAATAATAACAACAATAATAACAATAATAATAATAACAACAATAACAACAATAATAACAATAATAACAATAATAACAATAATAACAAGAATAACAAGAATAACAACAACAACAATAACAATAACAATAACAATAACAATAGAATAATAATAATAATAATAATAACAACAACAACAACAACAACAACAACAACAACAACAATAATAACAATAATAACAATAATAACAATAATAACAATCATAACAATAATAACAAGAATAACAACAACAACAAGAACAAGAACAATAACAATAACAATAACAATAGAACAATAATAATAATAATAATAATAATAATAATAATAATAATAATAACAACAACAACAATAGAATAATAATAATAATAATAATAATAATAATAATAATAATAATAATCAATAAAAATCAATAATAAAAATAATAACAATACTAAAAATAATAACTATAATAATAACAATAATAATAATAATAATAATAAAAATAATAATAAAATAATAATAATAATCAATAATAACAATAATAAAAATAATAACTATAATAACTATAATAATAATAATAATAATAATAAAAATAATAATAAAATAATAATAATAATAATAATAATCAATAATAACAATAATAAAAATAATAACTATAATAACTATAATAATAATAATAATAATAATAATAATAATAATAATAATAATAATAATAATAACAACAACAACAATAATAACAATAATAACAATAATAACAATAATAACAATAATAATAACTATAATAATAATAATAATAATAATAATAATAATAATAATAATAATAATAATAAAAATAATAACAATAATAGCAATAATAACAATAATAAAAATAATAATAATAATAATAATAATAACAACAACAACAATAATAACAATAATAACAATAATAAAAATAATAATAATAATAATAATAACTATAATAATAATAATAATAATAATAATAATAATAATAATAATAAATATAATAATAATATATATTAATATTTGATTAAAGTTTAATTTAGTGGAAGGACAAAATGGTAATCCAACTTTGCACTTTGGAGCTTCCCACTTTGAATAATACTAGTCTCTGAACACGCGTGTTGCTCATGTGTCTCGTACGTCAATAATTAAAAACTCTTATAAAGTTAAATAAATATTATATTTTAAAATGTAATACCAACTAATTAACCTCAATCAATTCATCTTACTCTTTGTTTCTATGCATAACTTTAAAGCAATGGACCAAACCTTGCAAATATAATTTATATAAAAATAACCATGAAAAATGTCGAATCAAATGAATTTGGTTGATGTAAATATAAGGTAATCAAACTTAGTCATTGTAGGACAATGTAGAAGTCATACTTGATATTTCTAACTTTACGAATTCATCTTGCTCCAAATTCTTTTAGTTGTTTCTAAATAAAGTGAAGATGTCAAATTTACTATACGCTTTATTGTTACTCTCAGATCATAAATTAATTTAGTTGGTTTATAAAAAAAAATGCATACCAGCTTTAAAAATTAAATGCAAAGAATATCGTTATTAATTTTAAAAGCAAAACAATCCTGTAGATGAATAAAATAAAATAGTTCAGAGTACTAGACAAATCTTTATAAAAAATTTCAATTAGTATGCATTAAGTAAAAAATATTTATTTTAATTCACCAAATAATTTCATAGCATTGAAAGAGATTATGTAATTGTTTGTACCTAGACCTTTATCCTAAATTTTTCACTCTTTTCTCTTCATCTGAATTCATAAATATAGACACCTCAACTAATTAGTTTAAGCAAAATAAGAAATAATATTAAAAAATAAAATTTTCACTTGTGTCCATTTGTATTTCCAAAACATTGTAGTTGTGAACATAATAAGTGTAATTATTAGTAATTAGTTGAGAATATCAAAATTACTCCAAGCCAAATAGCACCGGATACATTGCAAGGCAATATGTGTAGTGATTTTACATTTTTACACAAAATAGTAACAAGAAATTCCATAAAGAGAAACAATCATAAGTAAAGAATAAAATTGAAACAATCCTTTTTAATTTGAAAAAAATCTATAAATGATAAAAATCTTACAAACAAACAATAGAAGATGGAAAAAGAAAGAACTCTACCATAGAAGTAAATAGAAATGCTAGTGGAAGAATTCAAGATAGCAAATTTGTATTTGGTAGGGGTATATATTGATTTAGCTACAACTCTTCATATTCTTTAATTTAAGATTAAAATGGGGGAAACCTTGATTCATGTTATTTAAAATTCTAGAAATCCTAATTGACTCTTGTTCTTCCACATTGTCTTTCTAATAAATGACTTACAATTTAAAAACAATTAAAATAATATTATTAAAATTCTAGAAATCCTAAATGACTCTTGATCTTCCACATTCACTTTCTAATAAATAACTTACAATTCAAAAAATAATTAAAATAACATTATTTAATTAATTAGATGTTTAATTAGTCTAGGGTTGAAATGGTAATTCAACTTTTCATCTTTGAAGCTTCCCACTTTCAATAATATATGATATGATATGATGACGATATGATATATGAATATGTATTTTGAATTCTAATGTGTTAATAATTTTTCTTTTAAAAAAAGTATTACATGTTTATGTAGTATATATAATTGTCAATCCTAATATGTTTAAACAACAAAACAAATGATTAAATTAAACGAACAAATTTTCTTAAATTAATAGCATCATCATAAATTTTAAACAACAAATAAAATATTATAGTACCCTTAATCATGAGGATAGAAGAAGTCAGTATTGCCCTTTAGATAAATAATTTGCATTTGTCAAGACATCTTCTTTCCACTACCGAGTGATGATGCTTCTTCATTGGGCAACTTGAGCATGCAAAATTTACCAGGTCTTGCTTTAGTACATATCCAAGTTAATGTTAATATATTAGTTGAAAGATAGTTGAAGTAACAGAAAAAGAGGTAAAGATTAGCAAAAGTAAATTACTGAGCTAGGAGAACTACTTCATTACGTCTTGATATTTTCTGGTGAGCGTAAACTATAATATGGATGGAGGACTACACTGAGCGTAAACTATAATATGGATGGAGGACTACACTGCCGTGGCGGCCTCGTTTGAGGCTCGTGTGAAGTGTATGCATGCAGGTGTGTGCTGGTGCTATATATGTAAACCTCATTAAGGCATACATCCAATAAGTACATAAACCTCAACCATATCCAAACTCTTTAACAGTGAAATATAGAAATCACAACAGCGTTACACTAATCTGGTGAAGGGAGAAATTCCAATACATGAGAAGGCTCTGGTGATTGAACTCATTTACTCAAATTTGTAATGCTTGTCCACTTCTTCAGAAACATCCCAAGTGCAGCTCATTCCTTTGGGGAACTCAACCAAGTCGCCTGCACCTATCTCAACAGCCTGATTAGAACCATCAGGGTAAACCTTCACTCTTCCCTTCAGCAAGTAACATGTCTCTTTGGCAGAGTATGTCCATGGGAATTTGCTAGGGGGACAGCCCCACCTATTTCACAAATAAGTCTCTGCTTAGGAACCAGAAAAATAAACAAATATGGTGGGGAGTAAACAAATATGCAAAATGACAGTCAGATTAAACACAAGCCAACTTATTGAAGATACTGGATGAACTACTAATACAGAATTCCAGGATCGAAGGAGTAATGAAAGATAAACCACCCCTTCAAAACATACTGCATGAGATGATCAGAGTGAACAGCTAGTGAAGGTTAAATAAGTACCCCCATTTTAGCACAGTGCAAACTGTTTCTACGCACCGTAAAATATCTTCTCTAGGTAAAACATGCTTACAAGGCAAGTAATAGATGCAGAAATGGAAGGTTCAGGCTTTGCACTTTTAACAATCCCATTCTTACAATTTGGATGCTTAGCACAATTTAATGGGATTGTGCTGTTAAGGTGATAAACTTCAAGGCATCAGTCTGAATTGCAAAATATTATGCTTAGTTACTGCAGAAAAATGCTGTATTATCCCCTCTCCTCTTTAGTTTTCCCCTCCCCTCTTCAGTTTTTTTCCCTTTGTTTATTTCTCTTCTATGTTAATTGAGTTTAATCCTATGAGAGAAGGGAAAGATTTTCTATCTCGCATAGCTAACCATTTTATATATCTACAAAGATCAGACAACTGTAAGTAGATAAGCGAAAGATGCTGCACAAGTTTGAAACCGAGATACTTTGATCTGGAATATTCAATGTCAATAAGACTTCGGGTGGACCAACAACCTGACATCCACAATTTATATAAAACATTTCTCCCGCTTCAAGAATTTCACAGAGCTGGAGAATGATAAAATGCCAAAAGTGTATTATGATGAGGAACAATACTTCGGAAAATTTCTTGGCCACCTAACTTCAGACATCAAGAAGAAAATCAAGGCAAAGCTTCTGTAGGTATTTAACTATACAAGGGTTAGAGAGGCCAAATTATGATTTCTAGACGTGGGGCTAAAAGGAAATGCATCCTTTCTGTTAGGATAATAAACTAAAATTGAGCAAACAACATTTCATGAGATTAACATGCTCAGATAAGTGCACTAAAACCACTGCCACCCAAAACTGCACTTCTAATTTAAACAATGGCACCTTCCTTGAGCTTATACATGCTTGCTGGAGCCTGAATTTTCTTTTCTACGACATACTCTACTTAAACATTTTTTTTTTCTCCCTGCAATGTTGATGATTAAGGTGTCACTTCATCCACCCTTGAGATCTTAGAAGTGCAAACCCAACAGATATTTACGAACATACTAAAGGTGATTTGGAGCACCCTGAGAGACTTTGGGATTTTGCGTACGGTAGGCGGAATACAGTTGAGGAGGTTAAGCGCGCTATTATCAAGATGAGCAGGGGAAAAGCAACCAGACCAGATGAGATCCCGATGGAGCTTTGGAAGAGCATATGTTAGTATTCACCTATGGAGTCCTTTCCTCCATAGGTTTCTCAAAGATCTTCCAATTTTACAAGTTAGATTCTCAATTCAAAGTTAGGTTTTATTCAATCTTCATGGGTTCTTTTCAATTATGAATCAATTGATTGTTTTCTATCTTCTTATGCATGAATTGAAAGTATTTACATGATTTTGAATTAAATCCATATGAACCCATGCATGATCCATTATTTTTGACCATCAACACATGATGAAGCTTATGAACTATGAAATATGAATTTATGAAGATATGCATGTTTTTATGAAAGCAATGTTTATGACTTAAGCTTATAGATGAAGGAATCTATATGTTCTAATAAGCTTGGTCACATGACATGAATGACATCTAAATTTTTCATCAATGCTTTTGATTATTTTCCTATATTAGGTCTTGATTAGTATGGTATCCGGGTATGCCATCAATGATCATGGACCAAGTTTCTAAAACTATATCATTAGTAGTATGGCACTTTTAGTATTAAGTTAATGATGGTGTGTCTTATAAAGCTATTATGAAAAGATCATGGATGGTGAAAGGTTTTCTCATGCATGGTCCAAGGAGCTACTCTATGATGTTTCTAGCTTGGATTAGTAACTTAATTGTACTTTTCCATGGATGATAATATGAATATGATTAATGACTATTCCGTGGAATTTTACTTAGCACCGAGAAGATATTGAGATGGAGGCTCTCCCGTTCGTAGAGGTTGGGTCTCTAGTAGCGATCTCCTTGTCCCTAACTATGTGTCACCATAGGATGTTGTCTCGATAGATATTAGCTAGTGGATGTTAGCTCAGACTCATGGTTTACCTTGGCAAGTAGGACACTTTTTTTTTGGTGTGGGAGCAGTACACTAGATTCCATGTTATAGCTCACATGGTCTATGTCAGTTACATGGTAAACTTCCCACAATAATGAACTAAGGTTACTTTCAAAGTATCTCACAAGTGTTTTAAAGATGTTAAACTTGCATTGACCATGATTATGACTTATGTTTCTAACCTTTTATCTTATGATTTAGCTTGGTCATTGCATGACATGTAAAGTTCTTTTTAGCATGATTTCATAACTCTTATGCATTGCTATCATACTTAGTACATTCCATGTACTAATGTATACTTGTGCCTACATTGTTTCATAATGTAGGGTCCGACCCTCCTACATCTTATACTCGTGGCTAGTTGATCTCTTGACATTCAAAGATTGGTGAGTCATGTTCCGAGGACCAAGACACTTTTATGGCTTTCCTTTATTTTAATTTTCAGACATTTGTACATGGTGTATGGGTTACGTCCCAACCACTTCTTTTGATTAGTAGATGGCTTGTTGAGACTTATGTTAGACTTCCGCTCTGTCAAACTCTTTATTGATATAAGACTGTTTCTTTTGAACTCTTTATTTCTATTATCTTGTGTAATGCATGTTAAGTGGCCTGTGTAAGGCCTTTCGGGGTTCTTACGCCATGTTACAACTAGGGTATACTTTGGGTCGTGACATATAGAGTGGTGGTTAGATCGACTTTGTTGTATGGGGCAGAGTGGTGACCAATCAAGAACTCCTATGTTCAAAAAATGCATGTCGTGGAAATGAGAATGTTGAGGCAGATGTGTGGGCATACAAGGAACAATAAAATAAGGAATGCAAATATTTGGGATAAGGTGGGAGTGGCCTCCATGGTGGGCAAGTAAGGGAAAAGAGAAATTGTATGGACATGTGAAGAGGAGATATGCAGACACCTAGTCAGGAGGAGCGAGAGGTTGGTTATACTAGGTACGAGGAGAGATAGAGTTAGGCGGAAGAAGTGTTGAGGCGCGGTAATTAGGCAAGAACATGGCACAACTTTAGGTTACCGAGGAAATGGTCATAGATAGGAAGGTGTAGAAGATGCGTATTAGGGTAGCAGGTTAGCAGGCAGTGGAGTGTTGTCATGCTTTTCGAGGGTTTAGGCTTGTTGGTATTTGTCGTTGTACTAATTGTATTATTGTAGTCTTGCTTGTGATATCTATCATCTTCTGTTGTTTATTGTGTTGCTATGTTTTCTTATTCTTCGCACTTGGATTTCCTACACTTGGGCCGTGGGTCTTTTGGAAACAACCTCTCTACCTCCACGAGGTAGTGGTAAGGTCTGCGTACACTCTCCCTCCCTAGATCCCACTTGTCGGATTCCACTGGGTATGTTGTTGTACTAAAGATGAATTGAGTAAACGAAAGTCAGATGGATATGTGTTTCCTGGAGTCATCAATCGGGTAAAATGTTTCTGAAAAAATATGAGGAACTAAAAGCTGGATAATATGGTTGGTTATTTGAACATAATGAATATGGAGGCGCTCGCTAAGTTCATTGGCGTAAGATAAGGAAATAATTGCAGCGTTAAGTTGGTAGAAATCAAGAATGGTGCGACTATTCTAACTTCAATGATAGAAGCAATAACCATGAAGATAGCTTCTTCTTTCTCAAAAACTAATCCTGGTGTGATGGAACATCAACATATCCCTATTCCCTTGCCACTGTGGTCATCATGAGGTGATCTAATGATTTTACAGATGAGAGCCACCATGAGAATTTGACTAATTTTTCAATCAGCGCTGGTTTATTTATTCTGATATCC
This sequence comes from Solanum bulbocastanum, assembly GCA_037074985.1. Classification (NCBI taxonomy): domain Eukaryota; kingdom Viridiplantae; phylum Streptophyta; class Magnoliopsida; order Solanales; family Solanaceae; genus Solanum; species Solanum bulbocastanum. Next base: position 21,881,546 of record CM073604.1, on the reverse strand, counting down.
ATCAGATTAAATGGAAGCTCAGATTTTTGAAATAGACAGTAGGCAGAAGCCCTGTGACTCAATTAGAGAAAACCACAACATTAGATTAAAAGAAAGAAAAGCCTATTACTTTTGTGAGGATAGGGTTATCCCCAGGAATCAGATCAAGTAAATACAGTGATCTATCAGCAAATGAAAAGATAAATAAGCACAAGGAACTCAGGAGAAATAAGACTTGGGATAACACAGGTTCCTTCAAATCAGTTCAAAGAGAAAAGGACACGAAATAATAAAGGCTGAGTTTCATCTGCTCATCCCTACATGTATATTGGAGCAAGAGCGGCACTAACTTTTGCACCGGATTGACTGACTCAGTCACTGGGACTGGCCTAGAATAGTTTGGAGGGGAGGTCACACCAATTCTTATCTTCCACTTATTTGATGGGCTGCTTAAGGAGTGGGTGGTCTACTTAATATGGCTTGGGCAATCTTCCCTCATGAGTTAGCTTTTGAGGTTGAGTTAGGTCCAAGATCCACATATTTACATGGTTTCAAAGCAGGACCCATCTCAATTATTGTTTCCTGATATTTGGCCCCCATATTAAATTGCCATACACCAGAGCCCGTTTATTTACAAGACTCTTCACAACTTATCAATTGGTGTAACCCTTTAAGTATGAATAGGTTATTGGTTTGGGCATGGATGTTTTTGTTTAGATATCTTGTTTAATTTCTAAGCATAGATATAGGCAGGAATTGATTGAAACTTTATCATCGATTCATGAGCGCACACCTTTGGCCAATTTGTTTCGCAAGTGAACAAGCTCGACCACTGAGATAATGAGAAATTTATCTCTAAATAACAAGAGAAGACTATAACAAATCTTATTATTAAGTAACAAGATTATCCCCAACTACAGTATCTCTGACTAGAAGATAAGGTTATTCGCTACTTATTTCTTACTAAAAATATAGAATAATAGAAATCATCATAATTAAATTGTACATCTTTTGTTAAGCTACATAATTTTTTCCCCATCATAGAGAACTCGACTCTGGTGACTGAGACGTCTAGCTCCAAATTATCCGAATTATGGAATATAACTCGTCCTTGTTGATGGTGTCAGGTGATGATCCTTCTGTTGGTTAGGTTTTTGCTGCAAACAAGCAGATGGAATTTTCTCTTGTATAACCATACTAGTGTTTCCAACTTCTCAAGAACTATAAAGCTTCCTTATTGTGGTTTCTACTTAAATGATGAAGAGATGTGGATTGAAAATATTAGATTGTTTTTAGAAGGTAAGTGACCGAGTATTTTTTGAGAAATGGGTGCTATAAGTATAACAAATTAATGAATTGGAATTCGAGCTCTAATACCAAAATCTATGCAACACCACAAGGGAAGAGGGAGAAGAATAGAGCCATAACACAACTGAAGCTTCTTCTCAGTAATAAAACATAGGAAGTTGCAAGCAAGCCATAACACAACTGAAGGATGCACAGGATGTTATGCACTTAGAAACTGCAGAGATTGTTGATGTGTTTGTAAATTTCTACAAAGACTTGTTGGGAAGGAAAAGACTACATAGAACTAAAGCTTATTAGAGTTGGGACCTGTACTCTCAGTAGAACATCAGATGCACTTACTCAATCCATACACCAGCAAACACGTTAAGGTGGCAATATTGGGAATTGACAGCACTAAAAGCCCCGTGCCAGATGGATTTGGCACTTTATAAAGAAAACTTGGAATATTGTGAGGGATGATGTGGTCACTGCAGTGCATCAGTTTCTAAGTAATAGGGAGCTACTAAAACAGATAAACTTTACTATAATTTCATTGATTCCAAAGGTGCCAAATCCTCAATATGCTAGCCAATTCATGCCTATTCTTTCTTTTAAGATGAATCTGGTTCCATCTTTCTTTCGTTAGTTAAGCCACCTTTTTCTAAAAAGGATTGTAGTAATATTTCATGTTGTAATGTGCTTTATAAGCCCATATCTAAGGTGATCTGTGTTAGACTCAGGAAGCCACTATCACATTTAGTGGCTGAAAATCAGGCTGGATTTGTAGCGGGCAGGTCTTTAGTCCATGGCATCTTGATTTGTCATAATCTACTTAGGCACTATAATAGGAAAACATCACCTAGATGTTTGATGAAGATTGACTTGAGGAAGGCTTATGATATGCTGAACTGGGAGTTTCTTGAGGAAGCTTTAAATGTATATAGATTTCCAAAATCTTTCATTCAATTGGTGATGACATGTATTACTACTACTAAGCTTACAATAAAAGTAAATAGGGAAGGCTATGTATATTTTGAATGGAGAAGGGGTGTAAGGTAGGGGAACCCAATCTCACCATTACTGCTTGTATTAGTAATGAAATATCTAACCAGGACACTCAAGAAGATGAGTGAACATCCGGACTTCAGGTTTCACCCCATGTGCAAATTTCGTAAACTAACTCATCTTATTTCTGCAAATAATCTAATAATATTTTGTAGAGGAGATTGCAGTTCCATTGCAAGAGTGATGAAGGCTATAAACCATTTCAGTGATGCCACTGGTCTGGTAGCCAATGTAGACAAGTCTAACATCTTCTTGGAAGGTATAGATGACACCACTCAAGCAGAGATCCTGTCTAGCATTGGGTTCTCATTGGGAACCTTGCCAATTAGATATCTTGGGTTGCCTTTGTCATAACAAAAAAAATGGAGTAAAATGGAGTGTCATCAACCAGTTGGGAAGATAACACATAGGATCACTACTTCCTATTCAAAGTGTATCGTATGCAGGTGATCAATGCTGTTTTATTCTTTATTGACAACTTTTAGGGATCTATGTTTATATTGCCTCATAGCACCCTGAAAGTAGTGGATAAACAGTGTAGAGACTACCTTTGGGGTAGTTCAGAAGAACAAAGGAAAATGGTCTTGGTTGCATGGGATAAGGTGTGTATTCCTAAAAAGTTTGGTGGCCTAAACATAAAGATCTGCAGGAACTAGAATGTAACCTCAGTTGGGAAATTGATTTGGATGTTGGCAAGGAAGGAAGATACACTATGGGTTAAGTAGGTTCATGGAGTATATATTAAAACTTGTGAAATATCTGGAACAACATGCCACCGGCTGACTGTAGTTGGTATTGGAAGAAGTTAAACTCTCTCAAAGCAACCATGGTTCAGTGGGTATCATAATTACCAATATCTGCTTACTGCAAATGGTGCATAATCAGTTACTAGAAGCTACAATGCCTTGACAAAGACTCAGGCTAGATTGCTAGAGGCCGACTTAATCTGGTCTAATATATTGCAGCCAAAGCACAGGTTCTTTATTTGGTTAATAAATCAGGGCAGATTACTAACAAAGCAGAGACTTAACAAACTGCATATTACAGTTGGTACTGTTACTTGTGACTTATGTAATCAAGGTAGAGTGGAATCTCAAGCTCATTTATTTGGAGACTGTGACTGGATTATAGCTGTTAGGAATGACCTCTCTAACTGGCGAGGCACAGAAACATCAGAGGGGTCCAACAGACCATACAATGGATAAAGAGTAGACATTGGAGACTGTTTCAGATGGATTTTGTGTTTGCTGTGTAGAGTGTAATGCTCTACTACACATAGCAAGCCATGAATTGGAACATCTTCATGTAATCCTACCCTAAATAGAAGTAGATTAGACTACGATTAGAGTGTATAGAAGCTACAAAGAGAGCTCGTAGGTGTCGTACTTTGATTTCCAGACTATTTAACTAGTTTTCTGTTCTTAGATGCCTAGAGAGCACAACACCCTTTCTAGAAGGTGGTTGTGTTCCTAGGTGCTCATTAGGTGTATTCATTTTGGTTGTTAATGGTAAGACTTAACAGTTAACCAAAAACAGATAAGGGCAGATAAAGCCGTTATATCAAATCAAAAGATAAAAAATTTTGATGACAAGGAAATCCGTAGCTGCTACCCTTTGGGTGCACACAAGATAAAACTTCACTCACATGCAATAGTTCGCAAACCACACAGGAGTGATAACCTGCACTAGGCAAGCCTGGTGCAACGAGCTCGACCCATATTTCGAACTTGAGACCCAAAAGATAAAATTATATGTAAGTAATAAATGAAACATCATCGCTAACTAAAAGAAAGTTCATCTTTACTTTATTTCTAACTAAAAGATAAAGATAATAACAGTGCAGTTTCACATTGAGCTCAACAGGCAGTCTGGTGGATCTTTCATTGTCTATACCATGGTTATACTAATATTTGTTGAATAAAACTTTTTTGGGTGAATTTTTAAATGAAAAATATTTTACCAATCAAAAATGGAATTCTTAAGTGTCAGTTAACTCAAGTATGAAAAAAATGCCTCTCAATTATTGTTAGGAAGTTGATGATTAGGTGATAATATAACTTAGTCTTTCCACCAAAGAGCTTTAATTTTGCCAATTGTCATATACACCAAACATTGTAGGGCAGCGAAAAAAAGGGGTTATTTTGTGTTAGGGTTTAGAGTTGAATAGAAAAGAGGGAGAAAAGAGAGATACTTGGGCCAAGAGGTGACGCCGAGGTCAGTGAGTTTAGATTGGGGAGGGTTGTTAATGACCTTGACTCCGGCTATCTCAGTGGCCATGCTGCTTGATTCCTTTTCACCTGATGCTACTATCCTTCTTTTACCCTTGCTACTACTTAGTACTAAACTTGGGTTGTTGCTAAATTTATTATTATTCAAATATGAATATCTATTCGAATTAGCATTACTCATGATGCCCACTCCCCACACGCCACTGCTTACACAAGCCATCCTCTTAATCCTTATCTTTGAATTTTAATTATTTTATCATTTCTTTCTGTATTATATATATAAAAAACTAACCTACGTTTGCTTCCACATGTATCTTATCATCATATATTGTTTGTACATGGATAAAAATTGTCTTTCTTTGGGTTTGGGCATGATTAGTGTCGGCAAAATGAGTCCATATTTTGGTAATTCATTCAATTCGTTCATATTTTAATAGATTGGGTGAGTGATTTTTTACATGAATAAAATATCGATTGATATCCATATTCAACCCATAAAAATATGGGTAAAATATGGGTAAAATATGTGTAAAATATGGATAAAATATATATATATATATATATATATATATATATATATATATATTATAAAAGAGAAACATAAAAAAAGTGATGTAGTACAGATTATTTAGACCTAATATACACATCAGATTATAATAGTGATTAACTTATAATGATAAATGAAGAATATTTCCAACTTTGGAAAGAAGTTACGACAGAAATAGATTCATGGGAACAAATTATAAAAACATACTTAGAAGTATATTTAAGAACGCAAGAAATACAATATCTACATTTATTAATAGAAGGAGCACAAATACTTATAAACAGAAAAGAAAAAGCAGATAAATATTATAAAAAAGCATTTAATTAATAAAAATTAATTATGCCACAATTACCCCCCAAATTGGTATTAATAAATGTAGATATTGTATTTCTTGCGTTCTTAAATATACTTCTAAGTATGTTTTTATAATTTGTTCCCATGAATCTATTTCTGTCGTAACTTCTTTCCAAAGTTGGAAATATTCTTCATTTATCATTATAAGTTAATCACTATTATAATCTGATGTGTATATTAGGTCTAAATAATCTGTACTTTCGTATAATTCTCTCATTATCTGTCTTATATCATTTATCCATTCTTGCTTTAGTAAGATATTTATTTCTTCTTCTTCGTATTTCATTATTTTTTCCCATATTGATTTTCTTAAGTCAGGTTCACTTATTTTGTCTAATATCTTAAAAATAAGTATCTTGTGCTTATCGTCAAAATAATTATTATTAATTATCATCGTTGGTGGGTTTGTTATAATCATATTATTCATTTTGCTTCTATCAAATTATTTATTATTCCCGCCTTCCATGTCTATCATATGGTAATCTTATGATAGTTTATTATGATCTAAAGTATTCCTATTTTATTATCTTGTCACTACTAGCATGATACTATTTTCAGATATTATCTTCCTAAACAGTGCCTCAACACTTAGGTACTCCCCTAATACGGCCTTCTTGCCTTCACTGGTTTCCCATTTTTGGATGGCATAGTTCTGGAAGTTTTCTCCTACTTTTCTCTATACTAGCAAACTAGATAATAAAACATTGAATAATTTTAAATCATAATAACAAGCATAAGCATATCACATAATATAATATGGTTGACAGGAATTAATTAATTTAGCTAAGCATATTCATATTCATCTATATTATAAATATCATAAATATCATAAATATTATAATTAAAATGTTGTAAATATCATAACATTATAAGTTTCATGGATTATACCTGTTGTAGATTTGCATTATCTGCTAAGTTTTGCTCCATAGATTAGGGATTAAAAGTTAAATTTTTATTGAGTAATTAATTTTACAAAGTTGAAAATATTTAGAAAGATGTTTTTAGAGAGAAGTGAGTTCGGTGTGTGAGAGCTTGCTTCTTACAATATGAAATTCTAATCTATTTATACAACTGAGCTAAGGTCTAAAGCTGCAAAATAAGAAAACTAATTTACAAGGTAAGTCCCTACTAATTTACATATTAGTTCCCGACAACTTTATATCTTTTTCTTCTTTAAGTTGCTTTCTTCTTTATCTCTTTATCTTTCCGTCACATGTCTATGTCCTTCTTTTTGAAAAGTTAATTAAGTGCTTCGTTTATGTCCATCCACCTGGTTGTCCACTTGTGAAAAGTAGATTCTTTGATGCTTTCTTTATGTCTCTGTCCACTAACTGCTGCATTTTAAATTTTCGTCTGTCCGCGTGTTTTTGTCTTTTAGTCTATGTTGACCTCTGGTATGTAATTATTAACTCCACTGCATCTGCTGCATACGTGTTCTGTGTATCTTGTCCCAATAATTTTGCAATATTGTTCTAGACTATCTTCTGAAATAAATCCTTTTCTGATAGCTTTTGTGATTGGCTCGTGTTCTGGTTTAAGTAATGATAAGGCCCAATTTTTTACTTCTAATTTGTCCATTGGCCGTAATTCTTTTGCTGTTGAATAAATCAATAAGTGGTTCCTGGAATAATACTTCCATATATAGTTTGTTTCTTCATATGCATTAGATAATTCTGCTAATATTGTGCTAAGTCCAATAATTCGTTTGTTGGCACAGAATTCTGGTATCTCAATTTTTTGTATACTCGGTTGTGTTGTAATTTCTTCTGGAATAATATAATCTTTTGTCATCCCTATTTTTATGACCGTAACAACTGATTTAATTTCGTCAAATAATATCTCTGCTGGTGCTGAGTAAAATCTGACATAGAATAATTGTCCTTTTGTAACTCTTTTATAGTTCATAAGTGCTTGATGTAACTCTGGTATATGGATAAGTTCATCTCCCTTAATTGTATAAGTTGTTGAAATAAGTCCATAAGAGTAACACGTTACTACTAAATTTGGTTTTGTACCTGGTAAAACAATCAATTTATTATAATTTTGTAATTTATTGGCAATATATCCTTGATGAATTTTTAATTTTTCTGGGGCTTCGATAGGTTGGGTATTTAAGAAAGTTTGGATTTTTTTGATATTTTCGATATAGGTGCGGGTTATGTGGTTGTATGTTTTCTTTGTTTGGCTAATTGAGGTTGCGTATATATGTATTTGAGGTGGTATAAATAATTCATTTTTTGGTATGTGAGGTGGGGGCATGAGGTTTTTCAAATACCTTATTCAAGTTATAATTTTTTCTTTTTATGACAGTTGTAAATGATTCTTTTGTATCTTCTGTACCTGCAACAATAGGTAATTTGTTAGTAAATTGGGTTTTTAGGTGTTTCCCATCGTCACCTTCTAGATCTGGTTTTTTAGAGTGCTCCGACTGCAATGCTAGCTCTGGTTTTTTACTGTGGTCCGACTCCACATATCTTTCCTCCATGAGGGACACTCTATTATTGAGCATCGTAATTTGTTCCAATAATTTTTCCATAAGTATTGTATTTGTAATTGTTTCTTCAAAGTCTGTTTGTACTGCTTTGTCTTGATAAATAGTCTGCAATAACATTCTTGTCAGTCTTAATTACTTCAATAGTAAAAGTAAAATTTAAAATATTTAATACTAATCTTCTAATTTCCTTTGTTGTAACTGAGTCTTGTACTTTTCTCGTTAGCCACCATTTAACTTGTGTATTATCTGTTCTAACAATAAATTTAATATATACAATATATGGTTCAAATGCTAATAAACATTTATATAATGCAAATAATTCTTTTCTATTAATTTCCCATTTTACTTCTGTTTCTGTAAATGTTCCTGAGTAATATCTACAGTGATGTTCTATTTTATCATGTTCATATTTATATTTTAATACTCCACCGTAATTGTTTTCACTTGCATCTGATTCTACTATGTAATTGAATTTTTTATTGTCATCTGGAAAACGTAACTTTGGTAATTGTTTACATTGTTCTTTTATTTTTTTAATTTGTTTTTTATCTGTTTCATAAAAATTATAGTCAATATCTTTCTTCAGTTTTCGTTGTTATGGTTTTAAATATTCTAGTAGTTTAGGTATATATTCCCTTACTTGAGTTACTAATCCTAGAAAGGATTGTAATTTCTTTTTTGTATCTAGTTTTTTTTCTGAATTTATAATTTTTTGTACTATATGTTGCTGCATCTTTATTCCATTTTTGTCTATTTGTATTCCTAGAAATTCTATTTGATTTTTCATAATTTCAGCTTTGTTTTTGCTTAGACTTATCCCTGATTCTTCTATTATATTTATAAATTGTTCTAGTAATTCTATATGTTCATTATATGCTCTTGAGTATAATAGTATATCATCTATGTATACTATGCAATTATGTAATTTTGTAAAAATAAGTATCCATAAAGTGTTAAAATCTACCTAGTGCATTTTTATATCCAAATGGTAATACGTTCCATTCATAAAATCCTTGTGGTACTGTAAACACTGTTAATTTTTTAGATTCTTCGTTTAATTTTAAGTGGTAAAATCCTGATTTACAGTCAAATTTACTAAAATAATTATATCCTTGTATTTGTCTTATTTTTAATATCTTATTTGGGATTGGGTAATTATAAGTTTTAGTTTTTGCATTTAAATTTCTATAATCTATAACCATCCTACTTTTTCCTCTTTTTTGTTCACTATGTTTATTAACAATAAATGTTGGGCTGGTATGTTTACTATTACTTTCTTGTATATATGCTTTTTCTAATAATTCTGTTATATGCATCTTAAATTCTTTTAAGTCATCAAAATTATATTTTAAAGGTTTTTGAGTTATTATACTATTTTCGTCTATTAATTCTATTTTTACAGTTGTTTTATGCTTACTCCATCCTTTTAATGGATCTTCACTATATAATTGTTCTAGTTTATTTTTTATTGGACTTAATTTGTTTATTGTGAATACTATATATTCTATATTATTGGTACTATTTGGCATATTTTCTAGTTTTTGTGTAATTTTTTCACTTCCTTTAATCCATTTTGTATCTTTTCGTATTTTATTTACTACTCTTTTTGCTCCTATTTTATGATTACATGGTGTTGTTAACCACCAGTGTGTTTTAGTTATTATATGTGGGTAATATTTATCTAAAAACGGTATTCCTAAGATTATATCTTTTGTAGGTAAATCATAATTATATATTTCATCTATCTTAAGTATTTTATCCATATTTGTATTTTTACATCTTTTGCTTTATGGTGTATTAAACTTCCTTCATTATTAAATCCTTTTACTACTATAGGGGTTTTTAATTTTATCCATTTGTCTTTTGGTAAACAGTTATATTTACATATGTTAACTTCTGCTCCTGTATCTATCATTGGTGTATAATATCTATTATAATATCCTTCTATTATTATTTTCATAAGTACGTGTATTTTCATAATATTATTCTTTTTATTATTATTGTCTTATTATTATAACTGATAGTTATGTTAGTTGATTCTATTTTATAGGGTTTTAATTCTTCTAACCATTTTAATCCAAATATTATATCTGCTTGTTGAGTTTCTTTGATTTCTAATTTTATTTTCATAGGTATATCTGCTATTATTATTTCTTTTTCTATCTCTAATTGAGCTACTATTAGTGCTGGTAAATCTGAACATTTTTGTTTTGTAACTTTGTTTATTTCCCTTTTTTCTTTATTTAATAGTTTATCTATTATGTAATTGTCTTCATGCTTAGTATCTATTAGTATTAGATGTTCTTTTTCTTCTATTATTCCTACTATGTAGTATTTGTTTGGGATTATATCATATGCTAACTTTTTTATGTATTCTCGTTGTAGATTACTTTTTAATTTTTCTAGCTCTTCCTATTCTTTCTTCTATAATAACTAAATTTTTAGTAGTGTCTATTTCTTTATATGAGTAATTATTATTATCTATTATTTTAACAAATTGTTCAAATGGGGTTTCTATTTCTATTCCTTTTATTTTACTTTTTGCTGTTATTTTATGTTTAGTAGTTAATACATATAAATTTTTACATCTGACTGTACATATTTTACTTCCTGGGGTTAAGGTTATTCCATTAATTTTCCAATATAATACTAGTGCTTTATCTATATTTTGATCTGTTAATGCAACTGAATAATTAGTATTTACTGTAAATTTAAACTTTTGATAAATTAAATTTCCTCTTACTGCTGTTATTACGCTTTTTTCTATAGGTTCTAGTATCCTATCATCTGCTAAATATATTTCTATTGGAGTATTTATTCCTTCCTTAAAACAGGCTTTTATAAGTATTTCTATTCCTCTTAAATGTACATATTTAATTTGATCTTTACTTTTTATTTTTTGTACTTCTTTATTTAATTCTCTTTTATTTATGATTGGTACTTCAACTTTTCCTTGGGCATATTTACAATCTATAATGTGTTCTTTTTGACTAATTATATAAAATTCTTCTTTATTTCTTTTAAAAGAATTTTTTATTAATGGCATGTTAAATATTTTTTCTACACTTAAGTCAATTTCTTTTCCTTTTACTTTTTCAAATGTATTGTTATCAAAAAATATTTTTTGTTCAGAATAATCTTCTGTTGTATATTCTTCTTGTATTATTTGTATATTTTCTTCAGTCATCTATTTGTTCTATTTCATTATTTGTTTGATATTCATCTTCATTATCGGATATTTCATATATACTATCGTCACTTTCTAATTCATAATCTATGTATTCTAATTGTAAACAAATTTCATCTTCTATAATTATTTCTGATATTTTTTTTTCTTAATATTTTTTGGTACTTTACAGTCTTTTGCTAAGTGTCCTAATTTTCCACAATTATAACATTTACATTTACTTATACTTTTCTTTTTCCTATATGGTCTTTTCGATTTTGCAAAGTATCTTTTTCTTCGATACTTGTATTTATGTTTTAATTTTTTATATTTTTTAAACCTTTTCTTTTTATATTTTTTTTTATAATATTGGTCATTACAACCAAATTGTGGTGCTATTTTATCTTTACAACATGCTAAAATTTTTATTATTGTTTTTTCCATTTTTATTTCTTCTCTATATTTTTCACATATATTTGCATACCATTGTTTAACAAATTTTATTCTAGCTCCTAATGTATTTTGTAATCCTGCTTCTTCCCATGCTTTAATTATTTTTGAACTAAATGGTTCTGGTAACTTTGTAAAATATAAATGTCTTATTCCCGGACTTTCATGTATATTATAAACTCCTTTATAATAATATTCTTTGTATGCACATGTATATTCATCTAAATAACACATATTGCATATTCTTAATTTATTCATTAAATTTCTATTTATAATTTTATCTTTTTGACGTTCTTCTTCCTCTGTTGTCATGCTACTAAATTCATTTCTTATAGATGTTTCATATTTATGGAGTATATCCATTACTGATGTTGTTTCTTTAGCTTGTATATCTTTATTTGATCTGAGTGTCTTTTTACTATCTTCCTCTAGATTTAAGAACCATAATTTTACTTCTCCTATAAATGTTCTTTCTATGTATCCTGGTACTTCGTTATGTTAATTTTATTGTTTATTATTTTTTTGCTATGTAGCCTATCCATAATTATATAGTTTGATTTATATTGACTACGCAATCTAAATCTAAATATTCAGGATGTTCATTTATTTGTTTAAGATTCCATTTTTTTATATTTAATCTTTTATTCCATAAAGTTTCATTTCTATCTGAACTTGTATAATCTCGGGTATATATTTGTGGTTTTTTCTGTTTTGGATATATTCTTGGATTGCTAGTACTAGATTCTTCTTTCATCTTTTCATCATAATTTATTTCTACTTCTGTATTTTCTATTAATTTTTTATTATTATCTATGTTAGTTATAATTTCTATATATGTTTCACTTATTTCTGATTCACATATATCTGAAGTCTGGTCTATTTCCATATTTTCCTCTTCTATAGTTTCTATATTCAATTCATTTTTATTTTCCATTTCAATATTTTCTTGATTCTTTGTAAGTTTATCTTTATATTGTTGTATTTCTGTTAGTAATTTTTCTTCTTCTTTTTGTTTACACTGTTTTTCATACATTTCTTTTAATACTTGTAGTTCTTTTTCTAATTCTTTTATTCTATCATTTTTTGTATCAGTCATTTGTTGTATTTTTTCTATTTCTTTTTGTCTATCTATTTCTTCATTTTCTTTTGTTGTTCTTATCATGACTGTCATACTATCTTCTAATTTTAATTATTCTTTTTCTAACATTAAATATAACTGATTTCCTAATTTTTTATATTTTCTGCCTAAATTTGAGAATACTATTTTTATTTTTAGTCCGTCATAATTTTCATATGTTTTTTCATTTATTGCAAATTCTTCTTTGTTCATATTTATTTATAATTTACTCTTTGTTTCAATTGAATAATAAATTTAGATTCTAATAATGATATTTTTGTGATTAATACCTCCATTCATATTTGTTTTTTTCTCTTTTTTTTTTTTACCATTTTTTCCTTCATTATTTAATTATTTTATTTTTAATATCTCAAAAAGTCTTCACATTCAATTACTCAACTTTTCACCTACCACTATAATATATATTTAATATCTTTAATACAACAAGAAATAACTATCAATAACTCACAGCTCTTCAACTTATAATATTAATAATATTCATAACTCCTTTTTTTTAATTTTCATAACCCCAAAATTAAATTTATTAGTTTGTGATACCTTATGGTATTCTTCCTCTTTTTCTATATAAATTCATATTTTGTAGCAAGAAAAATTTCATTCAGAGTTACTCTTTCACTTCTCCATCACCATATCATACATTAGGGTGAGGAAGAAATGCTAATCATCACATCATATGGTTGCTTTCAACAAAGTCATAAAGAATCTATGGGTAAAATGCTTCTTTTAATTTTTTAAAATTATATTTTTTACTTTAATAATTTATGTGATATTATTTATTTTGTTTAGTCAATTTAACTAATCTTTGAAACTGAATTGAATAAACTCAATCCAAATAAAATCATGGAGTAACTAACAATTTCATAATATACTATTTGTGCTTGTAGGGTGAAGAAGACAGTTGAGGAAGATACAAAAGTAGAGAAAATTGTGAATTTTGGAAGAAGATAATGTAGAGTCTTACAATAAAATTATTATTATAGTAATTTGATCTTTTTAATTCTTCTTTCGTATTCTCTATATTTCATTTATGTACTTTATTGAAGAACTTAAAATAGAAAGGATTTTTTTTCTTTTTCTTTTATATGACTATAGTTGTACATACATAATTCATTAGGTTAAATTATGATTAGTTCTTCTAAATTTTTATTATGATAATTTTTTGCAACATTCTAAACCGAACATTCTGTACTCGATGTTACTGTTTATTTGTATGCCTGCATTCCTAAATACGACACTAAGATTAGAAGCATTTTAAAGAGCAGAAATTTGATAACTTACAAAAAGAAAAAAAAAGGTTATCCAAGCAATGAATTAAAAAAAATTGACAACAAATTTGAGTATTTGTATAATTCTAATGAAAAACTAAAGAAATTATAAATATTATATGCAATACTTTCGTTTTCAAAAAAAAAAAAAAAAAGACAAAGATCCTATTTATTTTTTCTTTTTTTTTTTTTGATAAATTTCACTATATTTTAATTTTATTATTATTATTAAAAAAGTGTCAATTATTATTCTCTCCATTTATTTCTATTATATATTGTAAAAACTTAAATGTCTCAAAATTTATTATTCTACTTATTCCTATTCTTTATTGTAAATTTAAAGGCCTAAATATTTATCTCCAACCTTTCATTCTCCAAGAAGAATGAAAAATTTATATATATAAAGCTAAATTATTAAAAGAATGATTTGACACTTCTCTTTGGCCAATGATCCTTTTTTTTTTTTATTGTTGTAATTTTCACTATATTTCTATTTATAATTACTATTAAAAAATATGTCAATTACTATTCCCTTCATTAATTTCTATTATTTATTATAAGGGCTTAAATACCTCAAATTTTACTACTCCACTTATTCCTATTATTTATTGTAAATTAAAAGGCAAAAATATTTATCACTCAAATCTTTCATTTTCTCCCTAACGAATGAAAATTTATTAAAATAGAGTAGTCTGAAATATCATTTCAAATAGCTTGAAAAAAGTTAAACCATCCCTTTAACTCTCCTAATTATGAGATTTCTCTTTTTATCTAATTTTCAATAATCTAAAAAATATTTACATAATTAGTCAATTAGTCAATTAAAGAATAAGATAATTGCTCACTAAATAAATTTTAAAAATGGAAAGATGTAACTCTCCAAAAAATATATTCTAACATCCATTTATATTTATTACGTTTCATGATAAATCCATGATTAAAGTTGACAGTAAAAAAATATTGCACTAGCCAACAAAGTTAATTTTTTCCCTATTTTCTTATTTATTTTAGTAGTTTATAAAAATAAAAGTCACAATTATTATCATTTATTGGCCAAATTTTTCATATTCTTTATTGAAAATCAAAACTCTTCCACATATTGATATAGGAAATCATTGATATTCGCTTTTAACTTCTTGATCTTTATATAATGTTTGGATTACATAATTTATTCAGTTTCTATACAAAATTGATATTTGAATTCTCTTGTGTATTTATTATTTCTAATTTTTAATGTAAATTTTTTCTGAAATATTAATTTTTATGCCTTTCATATGAAAGTTTTGTGTAGATATATAACAAAAAGTTTAAGCTATTAATTTTATCAATTAAACAAATTGATATGCTCATATTTTAAAGTAATAATTGTGAAAAAATTAAATTATAAGCAAGAAAAATTACATGAACTCTAAATTTATATAGTTAAATAAATATATAAACGTAAATAGTATTATATAAAGGAAATTATTAGTGAAATAACATAAATAATTTAAAACACCCAAAAATGAGATAGCAAAGTATATAAAATTGCGCATAAAGAAATATGTCTTTGTATTGTTCCAAGGAAAAATTACAATTCTCTTCTTATTTTTCTTGAAACTAATTTAATTCTATTGTTTTTTCTTTTATTGTTATTTTCTGTTTTATATATATTACTATTGCAATTTCTTAATTTTTTTACATCAATTAATATAGTAAAATATGACTGTGCGAAGCGCGATTTGGTTAACTAGTTCATGATATCACTAAAAATGTTGTAAATTCTCTTGCTTTTTATGTTCTTCTATATAACTAATTATTTTTCACTATAATTGAAAAGGTGAAGTCTTTGGCCCTCCAAAAATATTTTTTAAATGTACATTTCTTTTGTTACTTATAATTTATTTTATTTTATTTTATATTGGATAATAAATACATAGTGTAAAATAAGCAAATCATGTATTAGTATTGACATTGCTTAAAGTGCATTAAGCATGTATTAGTCCTAAAATGCAAATATTCATTTACTTTGAAATTAAAAATATTTTCCCCTTGTTATCACATAATTTTATTTTATATTGAAAAGTTATAAGATTTTTTTTTTTACTTTTATGAAACAATAAAACTAAATGAATCATTTTTAACATTTTTCATCTAAAAAAAGACTAAAATATTTTCTCCATGTTGAATTCTTAAATAGAGTACTATTTACTCATGAAAATATGGGTAAATTAGTATTTTACCCAACTCATTTCTTACCCAATCTATTTTTACCCATATCAAATATGGGCGGATTGAATTATTATCCATTTTATGCTGACCCATTTTGAATCCACCAAACTTGGACCCAACCCGCCCATTTACCACCACTAGGCATGACATAGTAAACAATGATAAATTACAGAGAATGTCTAAATAAAAACAAAAGTAAAGAAGATACAATCAAAATATCCAAAAGAACTTGTGATATGAGTCAAGATCACTTAACTTAAAGCATGTACAAGTGTTTGACATCACAATAGTTTGTCACACCCTGAGTTAACACTTTGAAAGTGACTGACATTCAGAACCATTGATGGTCTCAAGCTAATCCTTGACCTGACTTACTACTATATTGAAGGTCATAACACAAATACATAATATTTTTAAAAGGTGAGCTAATAAACACTCAATTATATCTCATTTTTTAGGGCATAAGCGGTTGTTTTGAAAATAACACTGAACTTTAGAAGTCGGGGTTGAACCACAAAAATTGGAAGATGTGATCACTCTCAATTGATTACACAATTCAAAGTAAACTAGCACAATGCAATCTCAACAAGCATATTTATATAAAGGGGGAGGGGGGTTGTTTAGAAAAACAAAAAGCATTCACGAATATCAAGCAACAAAACATGAAACAAACACAAATATGATGTACCAAATTTGGAAAAGACTAGAGGTGTGTGCTTTATGATTGGGGTTTCTACTCAAATAGGCAAAGATTAATTATAACCAAATCGATTGACACATAGATAGTGTTTGGTCTAGGCTACATTCGATATTCTCTCGAACTCCAAGACCCTTACTAATAAAACATCAAACAATGCTTGAGTAGATGGATTATCCCTGATCATATCATTAAATGAGAAATTACTCGAATAATCTCATCCATGGCTCAAACCTATAGAGTAATTTCTACAAGTTCTCACTATTGAGTTTTTCCCAACTCCATTTTGTTTTCTCAAGTCAAAACAATGTTACAGAGCTCAATCAATGTTTGCAACCACTGATTTTTATATTAAAACTTTAAGACAAAAATATATCAATGTTCTAAAATTAATTTTAAAACTGATTAATTAATATTCATTTGGGGTTTTACACCCCATCTCGCGCACACTCCCATATCTAAGGATTTAGTTGCTCATAAGGAGGAGGAGGAGGAGAAGAAGAAGAAGAAATAATATCCATGTAGAGAATCTCCATTGCAAGATAATTTGATTAACAAATTCTGAAATCCCAGCTTAGAGTGATGCAAATATGATTTTTTTCCTCTACAAGAAAAAATAGTTGTTCACTACTATCTGTGAATTCTAAAAGTTATGTTACTCATTCTCCATTTGGGAAGAATATAAAGGTACATAATTACACAAATTCCTATTTTATCAAGGAAGCGCTTTATTCCTTGAGTATATTTTATCCCTTCAACTTCTGCTTCTTGACTTGCGCTAGATCGGTGGAACACCAATCTACAATTGTTCAACGCCAATTGCATCGTCACTTCAACATTAAGTTATTTCAAAAACATATGCATAGGGATATAGGTGGGACGTTGATCGGGAATTGTATCATGCCAATGAATTGTCGGTGCTTAGACAGTTTTGCTTCAGTCAAGTCAACGTTTAGCCGGCGAGATGTAAATTGGCTCATGCAAGACATCAATTTCTTGGCCGGTATGCTTTAGTGATTTTAAGTTCCAAATCCATCAAATTTCACTTTTTGAAGAAACATTTGCATACAAGAGAACTAGGACCTAAAATACCCTCAATGAATTCAAAACAGAGCAATAATTCATGAATTTGAGTCCAATGAGTTGGTAAAATACCAACTCATCAAACCCTCAAACTTGAACTATTGTTGTCCTCAAGCAAAGCACTTACCAAATCATAGGACTTAAGCTCAACTACAACAAAGATAGGACTTTCATAATTACACACTAGACTAAAAAATAATAAGAACCTAAAGAATAAAAAAAAAAGACTTTATATACCACATAACTCATAATTGATCCCACCATTCATTCACTAGGTAAAGGTTTTCTTTCTTCCAAAGCATTTTGAAGAAAAAAACTAGGACAAATTTTCCTTCAAGCACAATTTTAAATCATCACATGTTAGTGGTATAAACCTTTAAAGTTTGCCTAAAGATTCACAAGAATTTAACACATTCATGCAGCTCAATTGAAATCAAGACATCACTAATCATATGAAGGATGCAATGTCGTTCACATAAGAGAGGATCCCCCACACAATTATTAATGACAATTCAAGACAGCACTCTCTCAAATAAATTCAAGTATAAACACATCGAACCATATGCTTGTCCTGTATGTAGATCATTATTAATGTAGATTGGCAAGACTCAAAATTCCCAAATACTTGCGAGGTTTGATTTAGGCTTAGGCAAAACTTATGGTATCATTTGGTCAAGTGACTAAGATGATCACTTGTTTCAAACACCCATTATTTTTTCACTTGAGCCATGTGCATACATTGAGTTAGCACCCACAATTTGTTATTCTTCTTAAAATTCATTCATTCATGAATCCATTTCAACACTTTTCACTTTTACGCTCATGGTGCTCTATGCTTTTAGCTCAAACCTCTTTTTCCTATTGGTGCAAATCCCCCACCCCCAAACTTAGGATTTTTCCTACATTTTAGATCATTCACTTTTTCTCCCCCAAACTTAGGCTTTTAGCCTACATCACAAATCATTAGAAAAGAGAGACATGAAGGTGTCTAAAATAGAGGATTACAAAGTATCAATGTAGGAAACATGGTGGCAAAAATTTGGTTTAGGCTCAACAGGGCTGACTAAGATTGCATCAATGGAGAGAAAAATTGGGGTATAGTAGCTGGTTAAAAAGGGCCTAGGTTCATCTTTCAAGCCAAGTCAAATCTAGAATTTTGCCTTGAAATACATTTTGGGGTAAAATCTGTCGACAACATGCATATACAAGAATTATTCAAAGTTGTACCACACAAGGCATCACAATCAAAAAATTCTCAAGCGAGTCTCAAAATCAATTAAACCAAATGATTTTTGATAAAATACAACGGAAAGAGTTTTACTCCTGCAAATCATAAATCAATACAAATAATGTATGAGTCATGACAAGAGATTCCTTTTAATTCAATCTTTTCCTTTTTGAAATCATTTTAAACCATCATTTGCCCATCACTTTTTTCTTGTGGTCACTCTTGCAAGATGTGCGACACAAAACTCAATTTAAAACTAAAACTTGAAATTTTCCTTAAGAAAGTTGTCTCTCGATCTATCATAGGGAAACGTCAACCCGGTTAGACATAAAAAAGACTCAAAGAAAATAAGAAATAAAAAGAAACAAAATATTTTTTCTCCTTCAAAAAAGAAATGCGGCATAAAGAAAACCATTGGAGTTTACTCAATTAACTACTATTCACAAAGACGAATTTGAATCAAATGCTAATAAATTCATTATAAGAACGAAGCCTAAGAAAGGCACTTTAGCACAACTACCAAGCACAAATAAGAAAATAATAGAGAAATATATGACCAATTTAGTTAAAATCACATTCCCAAATAAGAGAATCAATAATTATATAGATAGAGCCCACTAAGGGCACAAAACTGCTCATAAAATGTAGACCTACCTAGGACTCAATATGAATGATAAAAATATAGGCTCACCAAGGACCTTAAAATATTCAACATGTAAGATAAGGTGTCACGCTCCAAACTCTAGGGGCGCAACTGGCTCCTAATGTAAGAACTCAAGCTCGAGCTGACTCCGCTGAACCATTTACTACAAGCGCATGACAGCCATATGCAATCAAGAAAACAAACAAATATATTTCGGTTTAAAAGTAAGCCTTCGGTCGGCAAAGCCCCTGCCAACAGATCTATAAAAGAAACAACTACTCCTAAGAGTTCATATAAAGAAATAGCCAACTAGAACATAAGTCCTGATTGGGCTGTCGAGGTCACCATGATCTCTATACAAGAACTGAAAGCAGGTATACATCAAGACAATATATCAAACAACTAACAAGCTTTAGCAAACCGACAAACTAGGCTAGCACAGCCATAACGCAAATATACACACAACACACTAGTCTGCAAACCTCTAAAAGTAGTAAAGATTGGCGATACAAGGCCCCATCCTACCCATAAAAATATATACAACAAAAGCTAACAAATATATACCCCTATCGGTAGTCCCCTAGCCCCATAGTCAATCACATATCCCTCTTAGGCATTCATATAGCCCTGTAGGCATCACATAGCTCTCTTAGGCATCAATATAGCTTATAGACAACTCATAGCCTTCTTAGGCAACAACATAGCCCTGTAGGCAGCACATAGCCTTCTTAGGCGTCAATATAGCCCCGTAGGCTACTCATAGCACTTCTAGGCATCAATATAACATCGTAGGCAACTCATAGCCTTTTAGGCATCAATATAGCCCTATAGGCAGAACATAGCCTTTCTAGGCATAGATCACATTCATGTAACCACAATAGCCCCAAGGGCAACAATAACAATCCAATAGGCTAAAAGCAAGCAATTTAGCTATAAGAAACCTATACAAATAGCCTCTAAGTCGTGTCCAACATAGGGACGTTACTAACTGAATAAGAATTCCGACAAGGGAGGATTATATCAACTCGAGCAGCCAAAAATCAACAATAATGACCACAAGTATAACAAGGATAACAACCCTATTACATTTCCCCTAAGCTTTAAGGAAACATGTCATAAGAAGGGAATTGCCTTAACATACCTTTTTCGCTGAATTCACGTAGGCTAACGAATTGTACTCATAACCCCCTCGATACTACAACAAGGTAGACCATAATCAACACAAAAGAATAAAAGATACCACGATAATCTGATAAAAGATATGTATTTCCGTCGCAAATTGCTACTTGCGGCTTATTAAAGCTAGATTCGATGAAAGAAGGGCTGTCCCAAAACCAAAGTATGATATGCTATGAAATCGATAAAACAAATTATACTATGTTGACGAGCTCAATGCGTAGAACAACTTTTGTCAAGAATTTAAGTCGAGAAAATCTATAATTTGGTTGATCCTAGAAGTGGGTTTTCTAAATTTTTAGGTTATTCACTAAAAAAAAAGAAGAAGAAAAGTCGAAGAAGAAGATATATAAAAAGTTCCACTGACCTAGGGGACCCACCTCACGTGCCTGCTAGCGCAGTCTCGCAAAAACAAAAATATCTCCCTATTCTAAAGTCATATGAATGAACGGTTTGATGCATTGAAATATAGACTCATAGACCTTCGATTTGATGGGTCGTGGGCCCCATAAATTATTATAGATTGGGAGAAAACCTCCGAGACATTTGACCCAAATTTCAGAGATATCTTTAAAAAGGAACTTACGATAACTTTCGCCAACTTTTATTTTGCGACTTACCTAACTTCAAAACTTGATATACAACCCATGAACACATCATTCTTAATTTATAACTTACCCTCTTTGTGTTTCCACAAAGGTACGAGTTAATTTAGATGTTTTGAAAAGTCGGGGTGTTACATCCCTCCCTTTTTAGAAACATTTATCCTCGAATGAAAAATCTGAGTCACGCGGTTAAGCCTTAGGAGTTGCCAAAATTTAGGCAGAGTATCCTTTGTAAATGAGACTATCCAGGAACCTGAAACAAGTGAGGATATTTGGACCTTATGCCATCCTCAGCTTCCCAGGTCACATCTTCTCTATTCTTGTTTCTCTACAATACTTTAACCGAAGGCACCTCTTTGGTCCTCAATTTATGGACTTGTTGATCTAATATGGCAATTGGAGTTTCCTTGTAGGACAACTCCTCTGTGATTTGAACATCCTTAACTGGGACAACCCGAGAAGGGTCTCCCATGCACTTTTGTAGCATTGATACATAGAAAACTGGATGAACAGATTCTAGCCCCGAAGGCAATTCTAACTCATGAGCCACTTGTCCTACCCTCTAAAGGATCCGGTATGGCCCAATAAATCTTAGACTAAGCTTGCCATTTTTGCCAAATCTTATAACATCCTTCATAGGCTAGACTTTTAAGAATACCCAGTCATCAACACAAAACTCTAAGTCCCTTCATCTTATATCTGAGTATGACTTCTTTCGGCTTTGAGCTGTTAGCAACCTTTGCCAAATAAGCTTAACCTGCTCCACTGTTTGTTGTACTAAGTTGGGTCCAATCAACCCTGACCCACCTATCTTGAACCATCCAATGGGGGAACTACCTTTTCGCCCACACAAAGTCTCATAAGGTGCCATTCTGATGGTGGAATGATAACTATTATTGTATGCAAATTTAATAAGAGACAAGTGGTCATCCCAACTTTCCATAAAGTCTAGTGCGCATGCCTGTAACATATCCTCGAGTGTCAAAATTGTGCGCTTGGCTTGGCCATCTATCTAAGGGTGAAAGGCAATACTAAGATAAACCTTTGTCCCCAATCCTTTCTAGAAGGACTTCCAGAAGTTAGCGGTAAATTGTTCTTCTCTATCAGAGATAATAGATATCGGGACACTGTATAGCCTAACAATCTCTCCAATATAGAGCCCTGCATAGTCTTCGGCTATAAAAGTAGCCCTGAATGGTAAGAAATGGGCTGATTTTGTTATTCTATCAACAATTACCCAAATAGAGTCAAATTTATGACACGATCGAGGTAACCATGTAATAAAATCCATATTAATTACTTCCCACTTCCACAAAGGAATGGTTATCTCTTGGACTAGCCCAGCGGGATTTTGGTGCTCAACCTTCACCTGTTGGCTGTTAGGACATTGTGCCACAAACTCAACAACGTCCTTCTTCATCTTGTGCCACCAATAGATCTCCTTAATATCGTGGTACATCTTCGTCGAATGGGTGAATAGAATAACGGGAATGATGTGCTTCTTCCATAATCTGATGTGGAAGCCCTGCAACATCTGGAACATGCAATTGACCACTATATCTCAGAACTCCATCTCCTATTATATCAAATGCTAAAGATTATTGATTTTGAGCCTTGGATCTGAGCTGCTCTAAGCTAGGATCCTCTTGTTGCTGTGCTTTTACCTCCACAACTAGATATGATATGGTTGTGTACTAAATTGTGACCCCACTATCGTCTTCCTCTAACAATTTGACTCCCAAGCTAGCTAACTGATGAAGATCTTGTGCTAGCTCACGCTTCTCAACACCTAAATGGTATAAACTACCCATTAATCTTCGACTGAGGGCAACGATTACCACATTCGCCTTTCCTGTGTGCTGAATTGTGACCCCACTATCGTCTTCCTCTAACAATCTGACTCCCAAGCTAGCTAACCGATGAAGATCTCGTGCTAGCTCAACACCTAAATGGTATAAACTATCCATTGATCTTCGACTGAGGGCAACGACTACCACATTCACCTTTTCTGAATGATATAAAATATCCACGTCGTAGTCTTTCAGTAACTCAAGCCATCGACGCTGTCACAAATTTAACTCCTTCTGTCTAAAAATGTATTGAAGGCTTTTATGGTCTGTGAAGATGTCAACATGAATGCCATACAATTTAGCTATAAGAAACCTATACGAATAACCTCCAAGTCATGTCCACCATAGGGACGTTACTAATTGAATAAGAATCCCGAGAAGGGAGGATTGTATCAACTCGAGCAACCAAAATCAACAATAATGGCTACAAGTATAACAAGGATAACAACCCAATTACATTTCTCCTAAGCTTTAAGGAAGCATGCCGTAAAAAGGGAATAACCTTAATATACCTTTTTCGCTAAATTCACGTGGGCTAACAAATTTTACTCATAACCCTCTTGATACTACAATAAGGTAGGACCATAATCAACACATAAGAAAAGAAGATACCACGATAATCCGATAAAAGATATGTATTTCCATCGTAAATTGCTATTTGTGGCTTATTAAAGCTAGAGTCGATGAAATAAGGGTCTTACCTTGATCTTAAGTTCGTAATACACCTCAAAACCTTAAAATATGTCCAAACCCTTGCTGTCCCAACACCAAAGTATGATATCCTACGAAATTGATAAAGCAAATTATACCATGTTGACGAGCTCAATGCGTAGAACATCTTTTGTCAATAACATAAGTCGAGAAAATCTATAATATGGTTGATCCTAGAAGTGGGTTTTCTAAGTTTTCTCTTTATTCACTGAAAAAAAATGAAGTAAAGTTGAAGAAGAAGATATATAAAAAGTTCCACTGACCTAGGAGATCCACCTCACGTGCCTTCTTGCATAGTCTCGCGAAAATGCGAATATCTCCCTATTCTGAAGTTGTATTAACAAACAGTTTGATGCGTTGAAAAATAAACTCATAGACCTTCGATTGGATGGGTTATGGGCCCCATAAATAATTATAGATTAGGAGAAAACCTTTGAGACATTTGACCCAAATTTCAAAGAAATCTTTAAAAAGGAACTTACGATAACTTTTGCCAACTTTTATTTTGCGACTTACCTAACTTCAAAACTTGAGATACAACCCTTGAACACATCATTCTTAATTTATTTCTCACCCTCTTTGTCTTTCCATGAAGGTACGAGTTAATTTAGATGTTTTGAAAAGTCAGGGTGTTACATAAGGGCTCACAAGTAACCAATAATATTAATAATTAATGAAACACTCCCAAACTTGAACTAGAATTATCCCTAATGCGTTTATGCTAAGTTTGGGGGGGGGGGGGGGTAAAGAAGGACTGCTCATACACCTCCCGGTGTAGTTGAACCTGCTCCACCCTTCAAGAATTGAGACACATCAATATTTCATTGCAAATGCAATTCACCCTCCGAATCCTCATTGCTACCCTACTTATGATCCAAATTGTTGCCTTTTCTGGCCATCAGCTCATCAACTACATCGGGTTTAGCTCCCATTGGCGCTTTGCCCTTCTACTTTCCAACTGATAAAAGCTCAACTAGGTACCATTTTTAGGGATATATGGTCATATGCAAATAAATTACCTAAATTTAGAGGTTAGGATTCACATATGGGCTCTTTCAATTGGTTTCACAACTCAAAACAAACTAGGAAATTTAGTTCTCAATATATATATACACACACACACACACACACATCTTATATAGGGTTTTACTAATAACTAACATTTTATTAATATTTGAGCAATAAAATATGGAATAAAAGCAAATAAGGTTTAACTAGTTTGGAAACGACTAGGGTGTGTGCATAACCAATGAGGTGTAGATTTCCACTCATTTGAGGTCTTTTCAGTTCAACAAATAGTGTCCTCAATGCCTATTTATGTCCTTATCTAACTATATTTTGATATTTTGCAGCTATGAAGGCTAAAGGACAAGGCAAAGATGAATATATGAAAGAGAGGCCAAAAACATTGAAAGAAGTGTAAACTCCCAACTGAAAATTGCCTAACCAAAAAGGTGAATCACCCAACATGATAGACCTTTGTCACGCCCCGAGCCGACACCCTGTACATGGCCGGGACTCAACAACCATTGTTGATCCCCAAGTGAACCCTTATCCTAGCTGACTATTAAGTGGAATAGTAATTCAAGCATACATATGCATCATTATTTAAGAAAATTTTAAAAAACAATATATTAAATCTTAAAGCTATATGAAAATATTGAGTATTAAGCATAAGCTTTAAATAAAACATCTGAAACTAAATACTGAAAGACTGACAAACACTATCTATCTATGAAGCCTCTACTGTATAAAGATAGGTGTCGGGACAAGACCCACGACATCTCAAAATGCTAATACTAACAAATCATAAAACTAGAGTCGTTCGAAAGTAAAGAGGTCTCACCAAAAGCTAACGAGTGGATGATATAAACTCAACAAAATACCTATTGATGATCCTAAGTACCCGAGTCTGCATCATGAAAAGATACAGATTGAATGATATCATTTCATTGAATGTACACATATGTAATATGGTTGAATAAATAAATAACTTAAATGAAGGACTCGATTCAACTCAACTGAATCAATACATGAATATTAAGTGTAAACCATTTAAGCTTTACAATAATATATGCAATAAAAGCAATACAAAAATAATATACTTTACGCTATGGGGAGTTTCTCTAACCGCCAACCATCATGATGAGCCTAGAATTGATACAACATTTTACCCACGTTGCAAGGGTCATTCTATACTTTGCTAGGATATAGGATGCTAACTATAACAATGGATCCATCCAATAAGCCTTCTTCAGGCAGTGAGGAGTCACGAAAAAAGTCTGTACGATCCTATCCTATGCATGCTATATAGTTTTATGAGACTTTGAGTTAAAATAGATTCTTACTCAATTCAGTGCTCGATACTACTCTCAAAATAATCAATATCAATTATGCTCAATCACGCTTTATAGAGAAAGGGACTATTACTTTACTTTCACTTTTCTTTACTAAAGAACTTTTTTCATAAAATCAATTATACTTTTTCCCTTTCTCAAATGTCTAATAGTGCATATTAAACCATTTGATTCTTTCTTTAAAACTCTTTTCAAAACATGCATTTAAAATGTATACTTATGGACTTATCTATCAAGTATGAAATCAATGTATAAGAACTCTCGTATAATTACTTTCTATAATATTTTTTGGAACCATTTGTGTACCTTAAACTCTTCTCAAAAGATACTTTAAAATACTCTTGAACTCACTTTGAATTTCAAAATCAATGCATAAAAATAAATGCACAAAGGATTTCAATAAAAAAAAAATCTCATCTTTCAATAAAAAAAAATCTCATCAACTAGGGTTCATAAGGAAATCAATATATAAATTATCAAAACCTCATAAATAGGAAATCAAACTCAGAATAAAAGCACAATTTGAATTTAGGAAAAAATTATGAAATTTTGAGTAGAACACTAGATTTAACTCTTACTGACTAAATTTAGATGTAGGGTGTGAGGATAAACTAGTCAAATACTATGAATAGCCTTACATACATGGAAGAACAAAGTTATCGAAGAATTTTGAAGAAGTTTGAAGAAGTACTTGATTGGAAGCCTTGAAACCTTAGCTTTTGTCTTCCATATGGTTTTCTTTATGAGTTGGGGAGTTAATAGTGTAGAATTAAAAGAAAATTGAGTACTTGGTGGAATATATTCCCCTAACTGAAGTTAAAACATCATGGCTTAGGCTTAGGAAAAGTAGGAAAACACAAAAAAACCCCACTGAAAAAACTATTGAAAACCTTTCACGAGGTCATCTTTGGTTCGTGGTTTGATCTACAGTCCATAGATCCCATCAGTGGAATTTATATTGAAGTATTAAGGATAAAACGTTTATTCTACGGACCCAAACTACGACCTCCATAGATTAGTTTGTAGGAATTAGACCCAAAAATTGACTTCCAGAACATTTTTCTACAAGTGACCAGTACGGGTCGTAATTTAATCTATGACCCATAGATCAGACTCATATATCACTGGCTCTAAAAACTCTATTGTGGCAGTCTTTGGTAAAATAGTTATAATAGTTTACTCCAAAATCGAAACGAGGCAAACTTAGTGGAGTTGGAAAGAGGACTTATATGCCTTTAATTTGATAGGTCAAGGACCACACAACTCTTTATATATTAACAGATATGATCGTTGGAAGTTGATGTGAGTAGAATCTTATATCAAAACTTAATCGGTAGGGAAGCTTTCAACTAATTAACTTTGTGACAGGGGATTCTAGTGACCTTAATTCATATCCAAATCCATTCCCACAATAAATAATTGACCTTAACACTTAAGAAAAGTTTAAGGATCACTCGATATGATCTTATACGCAAATGAAGAATGGTTTGGATCATAGGTTAGAATTTTTTGGTGTGTTGCGATATCTTCCCCTAGGGATCATTCGTCCTTGAATGATGGTTAAACTAAGCATGGAAGGGAAAGGAGTTACTATCACTACCTCTCTTGACTTCTGAGCTTTCCTACTAACATAGGTGGAACTGATTCATATTAAGAGTTTTGAAACTGGACTAGAGCAGATAAGTCACGAACGATAAGAGTTTGCACATAGCCACGCTATATCTGAAGTTATTTGACATGAAACAAGGGTATATGGGCACGAAGTAAGAATATAATTACTATTCCTTGAGAGACACAATTTGGTAGCTACCATGATTAGCAACACCTCTATGCTATGCTCTTTTTTCAGACTACCACACTTCATTAGCTGCAACTCATAGCTCTTACAAGGGTATTTGACTACTCTTACAACGTAAATGTCTAGTTTCATGCTCTTAATGTGTTCAGGCCTAACTCTAAATCACAAGATGCTAAACGGAGATGATTATACTATTCTGAATCTCAAGATTCATGTTCTATGCCGCTATATGAAATCTCCTCCCAATAATACTACTCCTTACTAGTGCATTCAATAAAACTTCGAGTCCTAATCAAGAAGCACCTAATGCACGATGCAGTCATCCACATATAACAACACCACATTCAAGACTAGAATTATAACCACTTCATGTAGTTTTACTAAACAATTCTTCTAAGAATTTCTCATTCTCTTGCCATCTCTATTAATAGAAATTTCACGCATTACTACCAGAACCGATTAATTACTATCATCTACCTATTATTCATAGTAAAATCCATCCCATTCTTCCACCACATTTATAACCTTATATGGAATAAACACATCACCACCAGTACAATAAGCATCAACCTTCTCTTTCGATCATCACTCAACTACTATCATAAACCACATTATCAAAACTAAAAGGATCACTGAGGGTGCTAAGAACGAAATATCATAAGCACAATTCATTTGAGAAATTTGATATAGGATTATGAATGGCGTAACAAAAATTTCATTATCCATTGAAGGTAAATCATGAATTTACGAGACTAATCATACTATGAGACATGAGTGCTTATATGACTAGATTCTATCATGAGGCTAATATTCACAACTTTATTAAGCAAGATTCAAATCAATAGGCTAAAATCTTTGCCTCTTATTCTGGAAACTGAGCATTGATAACACTCAAATCACTCTTCAAAACCAATCAAAAGAGTGAGAGGTCGTCATCAATAAAAATACCAAACTAAGAGTCGGGGTTGAATTCCACAAGGAAAAATATATCGGTGATTGAAAAGATAAAGGATAAGTAGATACTAGTTTGAATCTAAATATACATGGTACAAGATTATCAAATAGAAGGCAATTTTTCTAACTACACTTCTAATGGAGGACAAGACAATATCAAGCAAGGGATGTATGAGAATCGGGAAAACTTGAGATTCATTTAATACTCAACAATCTATTGCAATTCTGTCCAAGATCACTCAATAATAGGTAGGTTAAGTCATCTTCAATTATGCTAATCATCTTTCGATCTCAAAGCGTCTATGCATAGAATCTCCTTTCGGTCTCATCTATATGCCAAACTAAACAACCCAATACTTTAATGTAGACCCATTTTTTGATCAAGCTTTGCCCTCGACAATGAAACCCTAAACTATCTCATTTTGGTCTCAAATTCAAGATTCAAAGCTAAAATGCAATTATGAATCTAATTCTCCGTTTCATGAATTATGTTTTCAAGCAACCCACGAAGATTGGAAGCTATGATTGCGCATGCACTCTCAACCCATAAATTCAAAGATTAAAACTAGATTGAACCTATTTCATGAAATAAAACATGGAAACAAGAAATTACAAAAGCAATAGAGCAATCAATCAAATACTCAAATAGTTTTGTCTATTTCTAGCACAAAATTCCCACTTTTACATAAGAAATTACACCCAGATTTCTAGCAATTAAGAAAAAGGAAATGAAGAAAGGTAAAAGAGATTTACTAATATTAAACCACAATCTTCAAATACACAAATGAAATGTGAGGCAAAGTGCTCTCAATATCTCAACCGCAAGATCAAGAACAAAGTAAGATCTACTTTTTGATAAGTTTTCCTCTACAATATCCTCTCTCAAACAATTTTTGGATTCTCTATCATGTTACACCCTAGCCCTATTTTTTGAATTTTTTTTGGTCCAAAGCTTGGGGATTTCCCATTTTGCCCTTGTTTGAAAAGGTGCGCTTTGCAAAAGCAGCATGAGGTTCACAAAAGTGAAGTTCGCAAAAGCGAACATAAGTTCTCTTAAGCAACCTCTTCATATTTGTAACAAATTGCAGATGCAAGCCCTGCATCATAGCTTAAGTGGACAATTGACTTTGTTGACTACTCTTAAACAAATAGTCTTTCCCATGTGTGAGTGCAAATCCACCACTCATCAACATCCCCAACTTAAAACTATGCTTGTCGTCAAGAAAAACAAAAAATAAAAACACAAGAGGCACTCAATTTAAGCACAACACTTTTCCATTCTCAACAAGAATCATGTCCATGGCTTTGGTTCGTATTAATAATTAGTAAGAAAACAAGTGATTTCCAATTTAAGCAAATCCCCCAAATTCAAATCTAATTTCAAACCTCAATGAGTTCCAAGAATGATCAAGTGCAACAAGAATCTTGAAGAAGTGACTTACAATTACTAGTATTCTAACAACTTCCCTTGACTTAATTTTCGGAATCTATTAATTTCACCAATCCATCCTAACATTCATGCCCTCACAAGAAAATAAATTTCCCACAAAAACATACAATTATTGACAGTAAAAGGGACAACAAAACAAACACTCACACTCAAAACGAATCATCTCATGCACACAAATGCTACACCATAGGCTTGCCTAAATTTTCAAACAACATTGACTCAACTTTATTTGGTTGGAGATATCATAGGACATTGTTAATCTTGTAATGTAGGCTTAGGGAATGTAAGGATATCATTTAGGTACAAGTGACTATAGCCTCCTTGAACACTATGCAACAACTTCTCAATCAACAACTTTTCCACTTTTCTTCACCTTTCAACTCAATGTACATTTCACATCATTTTATTATTTTTCCTTTCTTCCATTCTGGATACCCCACATGAAATCATTTTCAACTTTTTGAAGGATTCAAGTCTCACATTTATTCAAAGTCTTTCTTTCTTTTTCACAATTTTTTCTTTCTTTGAAACTTTTCCTCCATTCTCAACCTCTTTCTTTTAATAACAAGACCTCATGCAGTAAGTAATCCATCTATAATATTCCCATTACACCCCCCCTCCCCCAACTTAGGGTTTTAGCCTCAACTTTCACAATTCTTAAGTTCAAGGAGGGAAAGGGTTCAAAAGAAGGTTACTTTTCAAAAAGGGTCAAGGCTTGTAATGTGGTTGCCAATGAAAAGGATAAGGCTCAAAGGGGACAACTAAGGATAAATGTAGTGACAAGGTGGGATCTTTAGGCTATGTGGACTTCAAGGACAATCAAAGAAAGCCTAAGATCATTTCTCCAACCAAACTCAATCAAGACCAACATTTGAGGACTAACCAGACAAGTTGTAGTTAACACAAGTGAACACAAGGCATTATTCACAAAGACTCACCACACATGAAATGAAATTCTTCAAGACAACTTAGTTTCACTTCCTAAACAAGAACAAAAGAGTTGTTTTACACTACACCACCTTGTAAGTTGGAGTCACAAAAGAGTCAACTCATTGTCACAAAATCATTCATTTTCAAAAAACTTTTTGAGGGTTTCTCATTTCACAACTCACAAGGCTTGACTAAATCTTTTAGTACTAAACAAGTCACAACCTCACAATAAAGCACCATAAAGCCAACAATACTCAATAAAATTAAGATTTGCCATTAAGAATGACGTCACCCAATCTATCATTAGCCAAATTCAAGCCTTTTTGTTGAGCATTCACTAGGGTTTCCAAACTCACAAGCAAGGGGTACTCAGACTTCCCTTGCTTCAAGGCATCAAGAATGAAACACTATCATCATAGTTTATTACAACAAAACATAAACTTAAAAAAGATACTAATATAATAAAAGCAAAACATAATAAAAACAACCAATCCACATAATAATAATAAAAAACAACCAAACAAAAATCCAAAATATCAATCAAAATAAGATAAAACAACCAAAAGGAGAGCACCACAACTAAAAATGAGGTTGTGTCCTCACAACACAACTATAAAACACAAAAAGCAAATACGAAAGGCTCCCTGGGTTGCCTCAATCCTCTCTATCAGTGTCAGCTGCCTAGCTATCCTCATCTCCACCATCATTGCTCCACGTAGCCGACTCATCTCTATCCTCGTCTATCCTAGAAGTCGAGAGTGGCTCATTTTCCTTCAAAACCTTCCAAAGGCCTTTTACACCTTTCCACATCCGAGTGAAGAACATGCCTCTACTCTTCTCCCGCTTCTTCATTTTACTATATGATATGCTTAACTCTCCATGTGACTTAGCCAAATCGGCTTAAGCTTTCTTCAAATTTGTAAGTTGAACATTTTGCTTCCTTTGATCAATCAAGTAGGCATAAAATTCACTTTTGGGATCATAAGATCTTGGCTTATAAGATGACTCACCCCTCCCTTTAGGCAACTTCACCACTAACTCTTTCACGACTCGGAGCTCACTTGCCAAGACTTAAAAGGAACCATAACTAGAGGTATAGGAGAATCATCCTCCATATGGACAAACTTATCGGATTCAACATTCCTCTTTTCGCTTTTCACCACTATGCCCTCGCCATGAATCTTCAGTGGGGAAAAATTGATTTTTAGGCTCCATCTAAGTGTCACCTGGAAGTACCTGATGAGTGATAGATTTGCACTCATTTAAGGTCCATTTAGCTCAATAATTAGTGTCCTCAATGCCTAATGTTTTCCTATTCTAATATAATTTTGATGATTTGCATCTATAAGGGTAATTGGACAAGACAATGACTGATGTTTGAAAGAATGACCAAAAATACAAAAAAAAGTGCAAAGTGAATATTGTTGATCGCCTTACATGATGGGCGGGTCGCAAACTAAGCACAACCTCGCCCAAGTTGAAAGTGCAAAGCACTGATATCTATCAAAGAAGGTCGGTGGACTCCAGTAAAGATGGCGATGCACCGAATGAGAATGGTGACCCAGATGAACATCGCCTAATGTGATAGAGTGCAAAGCAAAAATGCAATGCTTGAAAGGCAAACAAGGTGGTACTTGGCGATTCACCGAGCGTGAAGGGCTGACTAAATAGAGTTCGCCAACTGAGATTCAAACACTTGAAACCTAGAGTATCGCAAAGCGAGCTGAGGAAAGAAGGGCAATTATCCGAGCAGGTTTGGTGAGCCTGATTAATGTCACTGGGTTAGTCACTAAGTGGAATCTTGGGCCATATTTTGGGAAAATGTAAATAGCCCAAAGGATGTTATTTTAAAATGGAGGAGAGTTGATAATATAGATTTTTTAGAGAATAGTTTTAGAGAGTTGGAGAATATTTTTACTTTTGTAGAAATGGGGCCCTCATAACCATAAATAAGATCCTACTGACACGGCTTCATGGACACTCTAGGACACATGTACTTTATGCTCTGGTACCAAGTATGTCACTCCCCGAGCCTTTACCTTGGACTTGGACGGCACTTGAGAACTATTGTTGGTCCCTAAGCGAACCCTTACGTCGCTTGACTAATAAGCGGAACACTATCTCTAACATACACAAGTATTAAAACTAAAGAAATGTTTAATAACAATTTATTAAATCTCAAATATATATGAAAATACTGAGTATTAAACATAATGTTTTAAATAAAACATCTCAAACTAAAAACTCAAAGACTAACCAAGCCTATCTATCTATGAAGCCTATACTGTATGAAGATAGGTGTCGGGACAAGACCCACGACACCTCAAAATGCTACTACTAACAAATCATAAAGTTGGAGTCCTCCGAAAACAAGGAGGTTGTTTCACCTAAAGCTAATGAGTGGATGATGTGATTCCAAAGGAACTCATATTGATGATCCTAAGTACCTAAGTCTGTATCATGAAAAGATGTAGGTTGAATGACATAAGTACATTGAATGTATGAGCATATAATATGGTTGAATAACCAAATAACTAAACTAAACTAAAGGACTGAAAGCAACTCAACTCAATCAATATATGAATATGAAGTGAAAAACATTTACGATTTACAATAAGATATGCAATAAAATAAATATGAAAATCATATACTTAAAAATGTGGGGAGTTTATCTAATCGACAACCATCATTATGAGCTTAGTTATGACACAATGTTTTACCCACATTGCAAGGGCCATCCTATATTTTGTCGAGGCATAGGATGCTAATTATAACTATGGATCCATCCAATGACCCTACTTAAGATAGTGAGGAGTCACCTAAAAAGTCGGTACGATCCTATCCTATGCTGGTTACAAAGTTTTATAGGACTTTAAATTAAAAATAGACTCTTACCCAATTCGGTGCTCGATACTACTACCAAAATAACTAATATAAATTATGGTCAATCACCCTTTACAGAGAAAGGGACTGTTACTTTACTTTGCTTTCACTTTTCTTTATTGAAGAACTTGTTCAGAAAATCAATCATACTTTTTCTCTTTCTCAACTGTCAAATAGTACATATCAAAATATCTGATTATTTCTTGGAAAAAGGGTCAAAAATGCCCTTAAACTATTTGAATGAAACAAAAATTCCCTTCGTTGGTAGTTTGGTCCCAAAAGGCCCTTACTGTTAATACATTGGTTCAAAAACACCTTGCAGTCAATACTTTGGTCCAAAAATGTCCTTATAGTTACTAAATGGTCAAAAATGCCCTTTTCTGAAGAAATATATTGTTTTTTCCTTTTTAAACACATATTCTTCCTAATTAAAATATATAAAGAACCATGTTCTTGTTTTCTTTCTTTTAAAATCACTTTAACATATAAAAATGTAGGAAATATTTTTGTTCTTCTTAATCTCATTTTATCAATTAAAATAGAATAATTTCATGTACCCTTTTTGACATATACTATATGTCACATATAAAATATCATAATATATCCATAATGAATTTGTATTTATATAACGATAAAAAATAATTATAAAAAAAGAAATATTTTCTTTTTTTTTCTAGAATTGAAGATAAGAATTTCCTAATTTTAAAAAAATATTATTAAGAAAAAGAATGTGTAAAAAATAAAATAAATAATATATTTATTTGGAAAATGAACAATTTTAATCAATTAAATAACAATAAGGGCATTTTTAGACCAAAGTATTGACGACAAGGGCATTTTGAGACCAAACTACAAACGAAGGATATTTTATTTCCTTTCGCATAGTTTAAGGGAATTTTGGCCCTTTTCCCTTCTTTCTTTAAAAACTTTTTTTAAACCATGCATCTAAAATGTATACTTATGACTTACCTATCAAGTCTTAATTCAATGTATAAGAACTCTTAT
This sequence comes from Solanum bulbocastanum, assembly GCA_037074985.1. NCBI lineage: Eukaryota > Viridiplantae > Streptophyta > Magnoliopsida > Solanales > Solanaceae > Solanum > Solanum bulbocastanum. The sequence continues at coordinate 21,845,992 of CM073604.1, read as the reverse complement.
ATAATTACCTTTGTAAAAACCTTTGGAACCACCTAGGTACCCTTAAAATCTTCTCAAAAGATACTATAAAATACTTTTGAATTCCAAAATCAATGCAAAAAGGCTTTTAATAAAAATAATCTCATCAACTAGGGTTCATGTGAAATATAAGCATGAACAACAACTAAGGATATCAACATATATAATATCAAAACATCATAATTAGGAAATTAAACTCGGAATAAGAGCAAAATTTGAATCCAAGAAAATCATAAAATTTTGAGTAGAACACTAAATTTGACTCTTACTGACTAAATGTCGATGTAAGGCGTGAGGACGAACTACTCCAAGACTATGGATAACCTAACATACTTCGAAGAGCATAGTTCTCGAAGAAGTTTGAAGAAGAACTTTATTGGAAGGCTTGAAACCCTAGCTTTTGTTTTCCGTGTGGTTTTGTTTTTTGAGTTGGGGAGTTGAGATTGTAAATTTAAAAGAAAATTGAGCACTTGGTGGAATATATTCCTTTAATTGTAGTTAAAATGTCATGGCTTGGGCATAGGAAAAGTCAAATGAAACCCCACTTGACAAGCTTTTGAAAACCTTTCATTGGGTCATCTTTGGTTCATGGTTTGATCTACGGTCCATATATCCCATCCGTGGATTTCATATTGAAGTTTTAAGGCTAAAAGTTTAATTCTACAGGCCCAAACTACGACCCATAGAAGTTTCTACAACCCATAGAAAGGTTCGTAGGTATTGCACCCAAAACTTGACTTCCAGAACATTTTTCCATGAGTGACCAGTATGGGTCATAGTTCAATCTATGACCTTTAGATTCTGAAAGCTTTTTTGTGGCGGTCTTTGGTAAAATTCATAACCTTTTTCTCTAAACTAAGGCAAACTTTGTGGTGTTGTAAAAAGGGCCTTTAATTTGATAGGTCATAGGACACATAACACTTCATATTATATGAGATATAGTCGTTTGAAGTTGACCTAAGTAGAATCATATACCAAAACTTAATCAGTAAGGAAGATTTCATCTCAACTTTGTGATAAGAGATTTTAGTGGCTTTAATTCATATCCAAATCCATTCCCACAATAAAGAATTGACCTTAATACATAAGAACAATTTAAGAATCATCTGATATGTATTATACACAAATGAAGAATGGTTCTGGTCTTAGAGTGTTACAACCTCACCAAAGGAAGGTCAACAAAGAAAATTTAAAATGGTGATTCATCGAATTTATTAGGCTAGCTAGAAGTTCAATCGCCAAAGGTGACAGAATTCTGAGTTAAAATGAAGGCATAATGGGTGAACTAGGTGGTAATTAGCTATTTTCCTAACGTGCAAGGCTAAATCGATCGAGTTCTCGTACTGAGGTTCAAACACATGAAGCCTTAAGAAAATAAAGGGCAAGCTAAAGAACAGACAATGATCATCCAAATTAGAAAAGTGAGCTCGACTAACGTCACCTATCAAGTCACATAAGGAATTTCAGACTAATTTTGGGGGAAACTATAAATAGCCCAAAAGAAAAGAGAAAAAAAACATATGATATATCAGATATCATACATCTTACATTGTTTCAACACTTTTTTGACTCTTTCTACTTTCTCTTAGTTTTGGGGTTTTGAACTATCTTGTAATTAACAATTGAGGGTTGAATTTGAAGAGGGCGTTGAAGATTTTTTCTTATCATCAATACATTAATGGCTGGGAGCATCATTGATATAATTTCTTTTAATTTTATAATGCTTAGCTAAAACCCCAAATCTAGGGGTGTGATTATGGAGTTGGTGTTGATTTAATTTAGTGGGTCGAGTGTCATGCTCTATTTTTTTTTTTATGTAGATTTATGGATTTGAGTTATTTAGGATGGGGTTAATTTATGGGTTAAAGTTGCAAGCTTATTCCTCACTTAGATCGTCAATTGATATTTGAAAGAGAATAATTGAAGTGGGTAAATAGCTTAATGCCTACAATTTAGGTTTGATCGCTCTAGTTTTCTCGAAAGAGAAATTGTGGTTCAATTCTAATTGCCAAATCTGATCGGAAGAGATATTTTAGTAAGGTGTTGATTTGATTTGTGGTTTACATAGATATGATCAAAAGGAGATCCTATGATATGACACTTTTAGATCGAATTTTTTTTGTATCATTGCCGAGTACCCATCTTATCCATGTTTGTCTAGCATTATTGAGCAAGTACTTGTACCCCTATTTGATATTGATACCAACTCCACACTCCTAGATCGTCTCTTACTTATTTGAATCCCTATTTTTAGTTAAATTGTGATAATCGATATCAAAACTCTTTTAGTAAGTTTGACTGAATCATTCAACCATTTGTCCTACATGCTACAATGAATTGGTTTACATCTTAATATACTAGTTGATTTTATCGTTAAATCACTCATTGTGGGATTCGACCCCAACGCTTTTGTTGGATATTTTTATTGCTAACAATCACTTACTCTTCTAATTGTTTTTAGAGTAATTTGAGCGTTATAAAAAATGGCGCTGTTGCCAAGGAGTGGTAGCTAATAATTTAGTTTGTGAACTTGTTTGTGAACTTGTTTGTTTGTAGTATATTATTGTTTGACACTAGTGGATCAGTCCTTCAGACTATGTTATTCCTCATCCCGAAGTGTCGGGCATTGATGCCCCGGTTAATGCTACATTAGTGCCTTCACTTCAGTTGTGACAGGTATTGATGCCCGAGATGATGCCACTCTTTTCGAGCCTCGAGATCCAAGTTATTCATATGCATAGGCTTTTAGGGGGGAGGGGAACTTTATACTCATTTTCCTCTCAGTACTTTTATTTTTATAGCATTAGGGACACTGCTAGTACTTTTTGGTGGGGTGAGGGCACTTGTGCCTATATTCCCCTTTTGGTTTATTTCAGTTGTATTTTAAGATATTTTAATATTTTGGTTTCTTTATGAAGTTTTATTGGTTTTGATTTCATTTTGTCTCTCTATCCACTGCCTTGCGAATTTTGGAGTTGTGAAATAATTGAGAATTCTTGTGAGTTCATTGTTAATATTTGAGGATTGATTTTGTACAATATTATGTCTTAGATAGTGCTCATAATAAGAGATATGTTTTTTATTGGTGTTGCAAGAGGAAATCATTTTTGCTTTACTTTTTAATGATCTTTTTCATTCTTGTGTTCACTAGCTGCGTATAGATATGAGCCTTGCAATGAACATCACATGCAAGCTTCTTAATTTTTGTAGAGTTGTGTTTAATGATTGTGTTTGAAATGCCATGTGTGGTGAGATCTTACTTGAAAGCATGCTTTTGATTCCTATAATTTGTCTTGTTAGTCTAACTGTCTAGCCTTGGTGAATGCAAGAAATGATCTTGGGTACAAACTTTGAGAGGGAACCCAAAAATTTCATACCTTTTGTGACTACCTTATGAAAGTGTGCAACCATTTTGGAACCATTTGATCCTAAACCATTTTTTGTCTACCACATTGAACCATTTTGACCCAAATATGACCCTAACTTCTTACCTTTTGAATAGGCAAATAGGCCAAAATCCTATGTTTGTGGTATGGAAAGGAAGGGGGAACCAAGTGAAAGTGAGGAAAGAAAAGTGAGAGACTCAACCTTGAAGCTTTAGGGAAAAAGAAGGAAAATCTCCTTATTAAAAAAAGATTTTGTGAGCAAAAGCATGCTTGAGAAGAGGTGACGATGAGTGCAACAATGCTTTGAAAAGGTGAAGTCACTGAGCAAAACTGACCATACTTTTAACCCCAAACCTATTACAAGACTAAAAATACCCTTGACATCATGCTAAAACTAGGTTGTGGGATGATTGGAAAATATGGGCAAACCTATAGGATGAAGCTTGACATGTATTTCTCTATCGGAGAGTGAGAGTTGTATTGATTCCTAACTTCTTTGTTGATGTGCTTAGTGAGAGAATGGAATCATATTTGTTGTGAGGGCACTTGAATTGTAATGACCCAAGGTAGACCCTAGGTGTAACATGGTGTACAGAACCCCGAGAGGCCTTACACAAGCCGCTTAACATACATCATACAAGATAATAAATATTCAAGAGAATTTAAAAAATAATTTCCAAACATAAGAGTTTTATAAAATGAAGTGGAATTCTAACAATGTCTCAAAGAAATCTAGTACAAAGGAGTGATCAGAACGTAACCCGTACATCAAGTGCAAAACTGAAATGTAAAGACTATGAAATGAAGGCTTGGTCCTCGGAACATAAGGGCTCACCAATCTTCGATATCTACTAAATGATCCCTAGCCATGGAGATGCGAACCTAAGTGCCGGACCCTACATTTGGGAGAATATAGGCAAGAGTATGCGTTAGTATAAAAATGTACAAAGTATGCTAGTAATGCATAAAGATATGAAATCATAATAAAATGACCTTCTCATGATATGCCATGACCAAGCTAAAACATGAGATGAAAAAGTTAGAAACATATGTCATAAAAACATGGTTAATGCAAGCTAACATCTTTAAAACATTTGTAAGATACTTTTCGAAGTAACATTAATTCATTAGTGTGGGAGATTTCCCTTTAACAAACATGTAAGACCGTGTGAGCTATCAACATGGAATCTGGTGGCTACCCCACACCGAAGAGAGGTGTTCTCACTTGCCAAGGTAAGAACCATAAACTTCTAGCTTATGTGGATCCACTAGCTAATGTCTATCTAGACAACCTATGGTGGCACATAGTTTATGGGACCTGGGTAATCGCCACTTGTCCACTCGGTGCTAAGAGTAAATCCCACAGAATATTGATTATTCTTAACTTTTCCTAACCTTCATGAGACATGGGTAATCGCCACTAGTCTTATCATTAGAGATCATGGATAATCACCGTTTGCCTCATTATTAGAATAGCTCCTTAACTTTGATTCATTTTAGGAGGGAAGACCTTTCAACCTTAGAATCCTTTATGTGAGAAAACCTTTCACATTCATGTGTTGAGTAATTATGTGAGAAATACTTTCACAACAATTAACAACAACAATTAACATTTATGATTTACAGTAAAAGAAAATTAAAACATATTTCATCAATTTCATAAGAACATGCATAATTCCATAATTCATCTTTCATAGTTCAAAACCCACATTATATCATCATAGCTTAGAAAACATAGGTTACGCATGGATTCATGGGAATTCATCTTAAAAACATGGAATTATCTCAATTCATGCATAACAGTTCATAAAACAATTAAATAAATCTCCATCTAAAAGAACCCATGACATAGAAGAAATCCCTAACTTAAATTGGGGATTTATAGTTCCAAAATTGGGAAATTTAGGATCTCTATGGAGGAAAGGGCACTATACACAAAGACTATCATACCTTGATGCCAAAAACTTGAAATCAATGGGGGATTTGGAGACATGATCTTGAAATTGTATCTTTCTTCTTCAAACTCTAGAGAAATAAATATTTAAGAGGATGACTTAATCTTCTTTTGAAAATTTGAGAGAAAGAATTGATTTGGGTGATTTTGGGGGTAAAAGTCCTTTATATAGGACTTTGCATAGAAGGAAAAATTACAAAGTATTGAGTTAAAACAATTGGGAAAATACCCTACAACTGCTTACTTAAAATTGCTGAATTGACTCACTGGAAGACCAAAATGGGTCGTCTAAGGTACCACGGTCTGTATAACGGGCCATGAAGAAATTCTGACAGATAGGGATTCACTATTTCAGTCATACTGTTTTACTCTGAGCATGGAATTAGGTAAGCTCAGTGGTGTTGGAAAGAGGACTCACAAATCTTTAATATGATAGGTCATGGGCCACCTAATTCATTTTGTGCTAAAATATATGATTGTTTGATGTTGACTCTAAACTCTAAGTCTGATAAAATCCCTTCCCGAATGACTTCTCCTTGTAGGGCTTCACGGGTCGTTTGACGCCCGTGGTCCTTGACCAGTGGCTAGGGGAGAACCCCTACTGACCTGACCCCCTTCAAGGCCACTTTAACAGCCTGTCTACCTATTCACGGCTAGTCTAAAGGTCCATGGGAGGGAATTTTCTTGGGGTAGGTTTTGCCTTCTTATCACGAGCACCATAATGGGCTGTGGTCCCTTTCACGCCCTGTCTAAGGCTCTGTGATGGGTCCCATGGTCCATTTTTAGGCTTGTGACTTCCCCACTTGGCCCCTTTTTAACCCATCTCGAATCTGAGGTGTTATAATATATCACCCTTGAGAACATTCATCCTTGAATGGAACTCAACTAGCACGAAAAGAGTAGGAGAGAAAGTAATGATGAGTCTAGAAATTGGACTCATTTAGGACTATATTTTAATATAAATTGTGTCCTTAAATTCATATATTATCCCAATATCTGATGAAAATCTTTAAGTTTTAGGTATTTAAAGTTTGAGGCAAAGCATGGACACTACTTAGCAAAAAAGGAGCAAAAAGAAGCTGAAAGAATGAAGAAACAAAGATCTGCAAATTGTCGAACCCATTCGGTGAATCGCCAACAGATTGCATATCTGCCTTTTGTTCCAGTGTGCTGAGCCCTAAAGGAAAAGAGAAAATCAGCGGTGAAAAGGAGCAGTCGGCGTATCACCGAACAACTCCGCGAAGCAGTGCTACATCACCCAATTATCCAGGACACAAAGATGCTGAAGGCAACTGATGAAAGGAGATGAAGTAGACCAAAGGGAGGATCGCCGAATGCATCAGCGATTCTCACTGACATCGCCGAAAGATCCTTCGGAGCACATTTTCTGAATACTATAAATACTAGTTCAATTTTTACTCTTAGTAGTGAGTTTTACCTTGTTTTACCTAGTTTTTAGATTATCAAGTTTTAGACAGAGTTTTGGAGATATTCTCTTTTAGTTTTGGAGAGGGTTTTGAAGAACTTGGAGCTTTCAAGGGAAATATTTTCAAGAAATTGGACTTGGGTCTCTTGGATTCTTTACTTTTTGATTGTTTTAAGACTTAATCTTGCATACCCATTGATGGAAACAGATATTGGTATACACCTTTATCTCTTTTACATGTGTAGCTAAAACCCTAATTCTTGGGGTGTGATTTTGTAAATATGGGTTAGATTAGTTGTTGGGTCTTCCTTGCTGATAGTCTATTTGCAGTTTAAATATGATTTCGTTTCGGGGTTGTGGATGAACTTAATGAAATTGTAGTTGCAAATATAATCTCATAAATGTGTTTTCGACTTGCTCGATAAAGAGATCGTAAAACTAAGACCACTAAATTGATGACCAGTGCGAGTGGATCGACATGAGGTTCAGCTCGAGAGAGTGAACCCTAGTCTCATGTCCACATACTCAGCTCAAGAGAGTGAGTGAGTTAAGGTGGAGGCTGTTCTTCATGCGGAAAGTGGGTGTCCGAGAGGAGCACATTTGAAACGGGGTAAGTTTCTCGAGAGATAGCTTATCGCCCTTAAAGTCTAGCCTAGTCATAATTACTCTACGAGTTCTCTATCAAAAGCATGTACCCAATGATTTAGTCTATCCCATATTCCATTCACATCCCAAGAATCCCCTTTCATTTCTTAGATCTCTTTGTTAATTTTGCTGTTTTTACTTACTTGTGACAAAACCCCCATTTGATATTTGATGCTTGCGTCACCCTTATTAAATTTGTTATGTTCTCATTCGCCAAAGTCTTTAGCTACGGTTAGCTTTAGCACTTTCGTACTTAACCACTAATTTTCATGTCCACTTCCTTGGGTCTCGACCCCAACCCTTGGTTGGATTACTATACTAATGCACAATCATAGACATTTGTATCAGAAGTTGTGTCCTTGATTACGCAAACATCAAAATGGCGCCGCTGTCGGGGAGTGGTGTTACGTGAAAGCTTTTGGTTTAAGACGAATTTTGCTTTTGATAATCGTAGTTTACTAATCTTACTTTTAGTTTTGTTTTTCTTTGAATTTGTTGATGTAGGCAGGTTCCCTGAGCATGGCTGAGGGAAATGGTGGCAACTCGGCTGAGATGAAGTAAGAAGTTGAGAGGAACTTCACATTACCAGCACTGGTAACTCAGATGAATGGGTTGGCCACCAAAATTACAGAGGTGGAAAACCAGTGCAAGAGTCATGGGAGGTGCATACCTCATTATGAGAGGAAGCAGTCTAGAGACAGGGAGACCAATCGTGTCGAGGACACACTACAAATCATTCTCCAAAATATCACCGAACAAGATCAAATGTTGGAAGAGATGAAGGAGAGTATTTAAGTGTTGAATCAAATGGTTGGCTCTCACTCTAGATTGATCCAACTGATCAGGACACTCCTGAATTATGCGGTGCCTCCTCTTCACTCAAAGGAACTATTGGGGTTACCTAGTAACACTAGGGCTAACCCAACCAATGGGGAGTGAGTAAGGACTCGCGTCGTGCCACGATGTTAAATAAGGCACTTCTTGGGAGGCAACCCAAGGTTTTAAATGCTTTAGTTTGCTTTTATAAATAATGGTGAGATAGTGGTGCAGGTTTTGAATGAGGAAAGTGGTGAAAAATATAGATTGGAGAGAAAATGGTCAGTCGGCGAGTCTGACTTTGACCCGCCGTTTGGCTCAATTAAAGTTCAAGTCAGAGCCTCTAAAACTCAGTGAACTTATGAAGCAGTTCAGCGTGTCACCGACAGGTCGGCGACCTCGATGTATACCGCCGTCTTGACCCCAAGAAACTGAAGAATTTTAGCAATTGGCGGGCAAGTGACCACTCAGCGAGTCGCCGAGTGCTACTAACGTCTCCGAATGGGCGCGAATTGGATGGTTTATAATGGCTAGGAGAATCAAAATTTGAAAATTTTCACTTTCCCTCGCTCTTGGATCTCCTAAACTCACACAAAGGTAGTATTTTCTTTATTTTAGCATTTTTCTAGCATCTTAGTTTGTTGATTTGTGCTCGAAATTGGAATACTTTGCCTCCTAGCTTTTCAATTACAATTTAATCGACATCAAAGGTTGGTTTTCGAATCTCGAGTTTACATTCAAAAATTATTTACTCATTTGCAGTAATTTTCTCTTAGTGATGTGTGCTGGGCCTTTCTAATAGGATTAGAATCATTAATTACCTATTTTAATTTGAAAAATCTTGCTCGTATGGTTTGACTGTCAAATGCCTGTAATCTTTATGCTTTTTAATGAGTTGGGTCGTGATTGCGTGTTGTTAGATTTATTGGTTGAAGTCTGAGTAGCCCACGTTTGTGCTAAATGTTGAAAATTTGCTCAATGATAGAGTGGGTGACACCACTCTTAAGAGCAAATATCGTCAAATGGCCAAATTCGATAAATCTTAGAGAAATTTGAGTATCCCAAGGTGATGGGCAGTATGGGTCTTGTTTGAATTTCATAAGTTCATGCTTTGATTTCAATTTCAGGGGTTATGGAGTTGAATTTGAGAAGGTGGGTTGAACATGGTCATGTTGGGTCATTCGACGAGCTGAGTCGAGCTCGCCGAATCACTCGACAGTTTGCCTATTTTCTTCATCTCGCATTTCATTTCGTATCAAGTTTGTGTTTTCAGTCTGTAACTTTTTTGTGAGATGCCTGAGTTTGCCGAGGCACTCAGCGACTCGCCAAAAATACTATTTATTACTCTTTATTTGCATCCCTGAGACCCTTTATGCACTGTAACTTTCGGCGGACAAACCTTTGCTCGCCAAAAGTAGTCGGTGATTTACCAAAAGGATTCTCCTGACGCCGATTGCCTTAATTGTTTAGCCAACCTCATCGGTGAGCCAGACTTAGCTCACCAAAGCGGTTCGGCGACTCGCCTACTGGATCGATGAGTTTATCTGCAACAAGATTTGCTCTGCTAGAGTTTGATTTTGTTTTCTTAATTTCTCTCGATCTTGTGCATATATGGTACATACCAATCTAACTGAACCACCCCATAAAAAGGCAAAGGGAATTACAATAAATGAAGGAGGATCAAACCCTCCAAAGAGGAGAGAGGATGACCTCCAACGGGGAGACGAAAGCAAGACGAAGAAACATATAGCTAAAAAATGAGCAGCTATTGAGCCATATTTATCTAAACTAGAGGATGAACAACCTCTGATTCACCGAAGGGATGCGCTCTGGGCCAGATCTCAGTACATAGCCACCAGTACTCCCTCAGCTGGCACTCCTCCGACTACAGATTCAGTGCCATCCCAGGTATCCTTAGTAACTCCTGCACTGCCTATTGCTCCTTCACCTAGATTGCTGAACTGACTAAAGGGTGAAGGAGTCCGAACTATTATAAAGGAGAAGCTGCTATCTATAGAGGGTTTGGAAGGCAAATACCAGATGTTTCGGACACCCTCCGCTACCATGAGTTAGAGTAGTTCACATGGCCATAAGGCCCTTACCTTCCTTCCTGAGTTAGGGAGTTTTACACAACTTATGGGGAGTTGGTTCCTACAAAAAAGAAGAAGGCAAGTGAGTTTCGACTGGTGAAGTTGGTCATGGTTAAAGGCAAGGAAGTGGAGTGTCACAGTGAGCATATTAATGCTCTATTGGGTAGACCACTGCACTCTGTACTTCCTTACGAGGGGTTGCCAATTATTCAGTCCCTAGATGATTTGAAGAACTAGTTGGCTCCGATGATTTCTGACACCAACCTAAGGTGGATGGATGCAGGAGCTCCCATTGAGAAGAGGGACATGAACACCGCCTTTAGGTTTTAGTTTGGCTTCATCAACAACTCCATAATGCCATCCCAGAATGAGTCTATTTTGTGCCATCCTAAGGTGGCCTACCTTGGTTTTATCATGGCCAGGAGGTGGATCGATCTGGGACTACTGATTTCACAAGAGATGGCCATGAGAGCCAAACAGAAGCTGACGTCTCTGTCATTTCCACTTTTGGTCACTTAGTTTTGTCGGTGAGCTGGAGTACCTCGTGACACTATGACTTCACCGATATCTGGCGTATAGAGGCTGAGTTCACACGAGATGAGCTTGATAGAAGGAGAGAAGCTCCAATAGATACTCCTCTAGAGGTCAATGTTGGCTCATTACCATCAGAGGCACCTCTACCTACTCCGGCCTCTGAGCCCTCAAGTATACCTGCTCCTTCTTCCTCTTCCCCATAGGCTCCAATGCTTTCTCATCCTCCTAGTCTGCCAGGATCACTCAAGCAATGATCCTGAAGATGGGGCAGTTGGCCTATTCAGCTGACGTGAGAGCTACCCGACTGGAGAGGTCTGTTCCAGAGATGATCGACAAGGCGATACTAGCAGCATTTACCCCCCTTCAGACTTCTGTTGATGCATTGATGGTGAGAGTCATTGCTTGTGAGAGCAGACAGGGGGAGGCCTCTGAGGTGACAACTTTAAAAGTAGAGGTTGGGAGTTTAAGCAAGGATGTAGACAATTTGAAGGATACAAACTTCACTTCAATGATTTGGGATGCAGATGATGAGGATGCTCCTGAGTCATCGGGGATTCCTCCGGCTACCACTGGAGAAGTGCAAGGGGATGGCATGGCACATACAGAGTCAGATGCAGAGACCGATGAGGAGTTGATATTAGTACATATTAAGGAGACACATGAGAGAAGATATGAGGGAAGATTCAGAGACTTGCCAGATCTTATAGAGACGGTTGTGCGGCCGGTGATCCAGACATTGCCGACTAAGACATCCACAGCAGCTCCTAGTGGATCTGGCATTGCTATTCCGTCTGAGGCTACTTCGGGCACTGATACCCATGTACAAACTTCTGCACCAGCCACCGAAATGCCGACAGAGAGAGAGACTAAATAGACAGGACCTTTCTTTACCTCCCTCTCTGTCTTATTTACTTTTAGATGCTTTTAGTTGTATTTGAGGACAAATACTTTTTAATTGTGGTGGGGTGAGGCCCACACCTTTTGTGTTGGTAGTTGTGTTTTGTCTATATATTTGGCTTATTCTGCTTTAAAATTGTGTTTTATTTGTTTCTGTGGATGATTGAGCTTATAACTCCTTTTGTTTTAAATTGCGAAATGATTTTTGACCCGCCCAAAAATTTTTGCCGCCTCTCGTGTGTAGAATGTGGCTGTTCTTTTGCAAAATTCAAGTCTCGGTTCCGATCAATATCGATGACTTGCATAGTGCTTACAATCGAACGAACATGAATGTACGACTATGATGAGGCCAAATCAAGTTGCATAGAAAATATATGAACTCTTTGCATCTCGTTTTGATTAGCCATTTATCGAATTGAGTCTCTTGTAATGACTGTTGCACACTAGTGAAAATGTGGAGTCTTTTTGACTTTTGTTTTGATGCCTAGTGTGCTGAGCTTACTTTGAAACATGCATGATAGATCCTATAATTTGCCCCGTTGGACCAATCGACTAAGTAAGGCTATCTCTTGATATGATCCTAGGCAACTTTGAATAGTGTGAGCCAATTTGACATATACCGCTTTTGTGGCCTACCTTGTGAGTGTGTGAACCTCTCTTGAACACCCCTTGAACCTTAACCTTCTTTGGAAGAGACTTGATGAAAAGTAGACCTTTCTTAATCTATTACCGTTAATCCTCTTGATTCGTGGTTTAATAAATAGCCAACTTAGGCCAAAAGCCTAAGTTGGGGGTGTGGTGAGAAGAAAAGGAAAGTCAAGAAGTGCAAGGAAAGTCTCCATTAAGCCATGGTTTTGAGAAAAATGGAACCCTTCCATATAAAAAAAAGAGAAAGAGAAAAAGAAAAGAAAAGAATGAAAAAGAAAGTTGCAGAATAAAGTGCAAAAGAAAGGGGTTTCAAACACATTGATGAGTCCATAAATTGGACTCATTTAAGGCTATATTTTAATAGAAATTGTGTCCTCAAATGCTTATTTTGTCTCAATATCTGATGAAAACCCTCAAGATTCAGGTATTTGAAGATTGAAGGAAAGCATGGACACTATTTCACAAAAAGGAACAAATAGGCTGAAAAGAACAAGAAAATGAAGGCTTGAGGATTGTTGAGTTCACTTGGCAAATCACCAAAGGGTCTCACTTCGCCTTTTGTTCCAGTGTGCTGAGCCTGAAGGTAAGGATCTAGTTGGCGGAATAAGGGAGTAGTCTGTGTATCGCTGAAAATTTCCACGAAGCAGTACTATATCGTCCAATGACCCGGAGCACGATGATGTCAAAGGATGGTGCAAGAAGGCGATGAACTACAGTAAAAGGCGAATCATCGAGTTGTCGGCGATTTCAACTAATGTCACCAAATGATCCATCGTAGCACAGATTTTTGAAAACTATAAATACTCGTTGAGAGTTATAGAGAACATATTACCAGAAAATAGTAGAATTCTTAGTATTATTAGATAATATCATAATTTTAGTACTTTGTATTTTACTCTCAAGTTTGGAGAGAGTTTTGGAAAACTTGAAGAAGAAGAGGGTTTCATCTCTTCCAATTTGGAAGTGGGTCTCTTGGATTCTTCTTTCTTTGCCCAAATAAAAAATTATTTCTCTATACCCATTTGATTTATACATCATTGAAGGTATAAATTTCTATCCCTTGTTGTGTGGGTAAAAACCCCTATTCTTGGGGTGTGATTTAGCAAATATATGTTGATGTTATTGTTGAGTCTTGCTTGCTGATAGGTTAGATATAGTTTAATTGTGATTTCACCTAGTGGTTGTGGTTTAATCTAATAGTTTTGTAGTTGCAAATACAAAGCTACCCATGTGTTTTAGGCTTGACCGAGAGGGAGGTCGCGAAACCAAGACCACTAGACTGATGGCCTAAGGAGTGGGTCGACATGAGGTTCAGCCCGAGAGGGTGAGCCCTAGTCCCATATCCTAACACTCAGCTCAAGAGATTGAGTGGGGTAAGGCGTAGGCTGGTCTTCATGCGGCAAATGGGTGTGCGGGAGGAACGCATTTGAAACGGGGTAAATTGCCCAAGAGGAAACTTATTTCCATTTAAAGCATTGCCTAGTCACTATTATCTTACAAATTTCCTATCGAAGGCATGTACCCAACTATTTATCTCAACTTGTATTGCGGTCACACCCCAAGAACTCTTCCATATACTTGATTTTCTTGCTATTTTTGTTGTTTTTTCTATACTTGTGACAAAAACCCCAAATTGATATTTGACACTTTTGTGTCCCCCTTTAATTTACAATGTTTTTAATCGTTAATGTCTTTAGCTACGACTAGTTAGAACTTAATTTTATTTTTCTATTAATTCTCAAAACTGCTCCCTTGGGACACAATCGTAGACACTTGTGTTGGGTTACTATACTATTGCATGATCGTAGAGACTCGTATTGGAAGTTGTGTCATTGATTACGCAAAACATCACACACTATGGGAAAGTGAATAATAGGATGACTTTTGAGCACTAAAAAAAATGATGAAGGAAAAGAGAAGGAAGTGTGGTGAGCACCATAATTCATGAGGTTGAAAGCCACTAAGCCTAAATGACCATACCTTTGTACTCAACCTCGTTACAAGCCTTGAAAAGAACTTTTTGATCTTGAGTGAGAAGAAACAAATGTCGATCGAAAAATACGGGCAAGCCTATGGGTGAAAGCATGCATTGTTTTCAGTTTTGTGAGTGGGAGCGTTGCATATGATTCATGAACTTTAAATGATTAAATCATTATGTGCGAATATGGAATCATTCTTTCTTTGAGGGAATTCGAACACTCTAGTTGAGCCTGAACTTGCATTTGAGGTAAGTATTGTGAGCATGAGATTTTTTGATATTGGTGAGTCACTACTTCAAATTTTGAGTGCACAATTGATCTTTGCACATGTAAATTGAGTCTTGTTGTGTGCATTCATGATTGAGTCTTGTGTAGCACTATTTGAGACACCCTTTTTGAACGGCTGAACTTGAGTTTGCTTGAGGACAGACAAAAGTTTAAGTTGGCGGTGTTGATGAGTCCACAAATTGGACTCATTTAGGGCTATATTTTAATAGAAATTATGTCCTCAAATGCTTATTTATATCAATATCTGATGAAAATCTTTAACTTTAAGGAATTTGAAGTTTGAAGGAAAGCATGGATACTACTTCGCAAAAAAATCGCAAAAAGAAGTTGAAAGAATGAAGAAACGAAGATTTGCGAATTGCTGAACCTATTCAGCGAATCACTAACATATCTCATATTCACCTTTTATTCCAGTGTGCTGATCCCTGAAGGAAAGAAGAAAATCGATGGTGAAAAGGAACTGTCGGTGTATCACCAAATGACTCCGTGAAGTAGTGCTACATCACCTAATTATCCAGCACAAAGGCAAACTAACAGTTTTCAGCAATAGTGGATGCCATTCGACGGAGGCCAACCACGCCCAATAGACAGTACAACGGACCATAGGTTTGGTCCATGGATTGTTCACCCAAAGTTGTCAGAAAAATATGAACTATGGTTGTACCAACGGACCATCGTTGGGTCCACAGTCCATGGTCGACTGTCCATGGATCATGACCCCAAAAATGAGTTTTTGACGCCGAATAATGGTTATACAGGATGGACCATCGGTCAGACCATGGTCTGTCAGTCGAGGCCCATCAGTGGTGGGTTGGCAGTTAATTTTAAGTGTAGTTGGGTCTTTTCCTAATTAGACTAGCCTAATACTATGTCGTTTAGCCTATGCCTAAGACCCCTATATAAGTGATTTTAACCCCTAAATCAAAATTTTCAAGTCATTCTCTGAAATTCATCAAAAGAAATCAAGTTTTTCCTCTCCAAGATATGTCTCTCTATAAAAGGTTGAAGAAGAAGATTCAAGCTAGAGTTCAAGGTCAAGTCTCCATTCTTGAGTTGTTGTTATGCTTTGATAGCAAGGTATGATAACTTTCATCCATGAAATACCCTGCATTCCTGGAGTCCCAAGTTTCCCCAAATTTTGAAAGGTAGAAATTCCCCAATTCGAGTCAGGTTTTTTTTCTTCTAAATTATGGGTTCTTATGAATGTTTATTCAATTGTTTGAATTATGATTGATTATGCATGAATTGAGAGAATTCTATGCTTTTAAGATGAAATTCCATGTATCCATGCTTAACCCATATTTCTAAGAAGGAATTGATTAATAATGGGTTTTACTCTATGAAAGGAGGATTTATGGATTTATGTGTGTTCTATAGATTAAATAAGACACAGTAAGAATTGCTTTGAGATTGAAGCATATGTGATGATATATGATAATAATGCCCTTGAGAGGAATGCATATGTTATTAGTTGTTGATTTTGATGTGATTGTTATGGAAGGGATTTTCCCTCATGATTTCTTATGTATGAATGTGAAAGGCTTTCTCACATTGAATGATTCTACGTTGAAAGGCTTCCTCACCTAAGATGAATCTAAGCTAGGGAACTATGAAAATGATAAGGGCAAGACGCGATTACCCATGACCCTAAATGAGAAGGATAAGAGGCAGTTACCCATATTCCTTCGAGTAGGACAAGAGGTGATTACCCACGTTCCTATACTGCAACATGGACAAGAGGCAATTACCCATGATCCCAAAGTGAAAGGACGATAGCTGATTATCCATGATACTTCATAATTAGGCAAGAGGCGATTCCACATGTCCTTAATAGATAATCTTTGATATGTTATGATGAATGATGAGCTTGGATTATTGCTTGAATTTGCTTTCCATGATGAGTAAGACTAGAGAAAGTTACCCAAGTCTTGACTAAGGATGACTTGAGGTTACTTCAAGAAGCACTCCTTATATGTTGAGATGATCTATTATTATGTGCAATTGATTATGCTTTATGATTTATGTTCTTTAACTCTAATGTTATTTTTATGCATGCTATCATATTTAGTACATTTTTGTACTAACACATACTCTTTCCTGATTCTTATCTTTGTGGCTGCGATCTATAGTAGAGGAAGAGTTGAAGATTGGTGAGTCCTTATTCATCTGAGGATTTGGCCACTAAGTTATTTATGTTCTTTTCATTTGAGTTTTAAGCATTGATGTACGGGCGATGTCCCGACATTCTATTGTATTAGATGGTTTTTGAGACTAGTGTTTTAGACTTCCTCTTTACATTTATAAAACATTTGGACTTGAAATATGTCTTTATTTCTTTTGATTCTATCTCTTATGTTATGAATGCTAAGTGGCTTGTATGAGGCCTCTCAGGGTCTTGTACACCATGTTACATCTAGGGGGTACCCCTTGGTCGTGACATGGCGATGCACCAAAAGAAATAGTGGGAGTAATTTTTGTCCGCCCTTTGAGCATGAAAAATTTGCAAAGTGCACTGTCAAGATCAGTAACCAAAATTGCAAAGCGAGATTCACCGTAATGTATAAAGCGGACTCTATCGGGTCTGCCAAATTAACCTTAAGTTTTGGTCATTGTTAAGTCATGTTCGGCGAGCTTAAGCTCCAGATAGCGATACACCAAACACGTTTGGCGACGATAGTAAGTGCGCCGAATGGGTCTACTATAAAAGGGCCTAGGGTTCTTTTGATTTCCAAAATCAAAGCCCTTTATATTTGGGGAGGATTTTCAATTCCTCTCTCTTACATTATTCATTGTGAATGATTTTGTGCCTTGGGTGAGTGTGTTGAAAGTGCCAGGAGTGCACTTGAGGATCTTAAACCAACTCAACCCTATTTCCTCAATTTCTTACTTGTTTTTCAGCACTAAGGTTGGAATTTAACTTCTCATTGATGATTTAGATCGCTTATAGGGTGTGGGTTTGATCCCTATAACTGAGATCAAGTGCTTGATTTTGTTGGGTAACATTATATTGTTGAATTTGAATTGTACCATGTGAATTTAATTATGAATGCTTGTATAAATGGTAAATCATGAATGTGTTTGTTGAAATGCTAAATTGAGTCGATGTGCTTCCTGGGTCTGTGTTTTATTGAATGTGATTGAAGTATAAGTAGCTCAGTGCTGATCGATTGCATGATTTTTCCAAATAATAGAAAGAGTGGCTACATTCTTAAGGAAAAAATGCCAAGTAGAGATATACTCAGTGATACATTGGGGGAAGCTGAGTATCCATGGGTAAAAAAGCATATAAGTGAATTGTAAATATTGGAGGAAACTCATATTTGTTGTGCATGTTAAATTTCATTTCGTAATATAGGCACTGTATTGAAAATTCTTGTTAGGAAAACTTATGTTAGCTCGCCAAGGAAGATATGCTAATCACTAAGTAAAACCCAACTGTCGTTCGTGAGATTATGCACTACTTTGGGTGCTGTCTCATTTGACAGGCTCGCCTTAGTCCGTCGAACTCATTTGGCGAATCACCAAATGGGGTAGGATATCACCCTTGATTACTTTGTCTTTTCATTTTGCACTATCAGTTTCGGCAGACTTGTCTTAGCTCACCAAAATCAACTCTGGTGAATCATCGAGTTGGCATTGAATCCACCTTTTGTGATTGATACCTTATATTTGTGCTACTTTCTAAGTAGGCTAGGACACTGGAGCTCGCTGATAATGTTGGGCGATGCACTTTTCCGTTAGGCGAGCATCAGGACTATTTGCAAGCTTGATTCAAAGTCCAATAGATTTCCACTAACCTTCACAAATCTTGTGTTTTAATGTGTACCTTGCTGCAAATGGCAAGAACAAAAGGTAAGAATATGGTACACTATAACACTGAATCATAGAGAGAGTCTCCTCCTCCCCCTCCTTAAAAGAAACAAAAAGGCCTTTCAAGCAATGAGCCTTCTGAGACTCCAATTGCTTAGACACATGCAAATATGGGTTAAAAGGAGTTGAAGCATATTTCCAAGAAGTAGGTGAGCATTCGTTCAAAGTTGGTGTCACTAGCACAAGACCCCAACCCTACTTTGCATGTTCTCCCGATTATAGCTCCAATAGCCACTTCCGCTAGAGTTCGTCGTGCCTTCCTTGCCGCCTCTTGTGATCATATTGCCGAGCATAGATGCCTCACTTGAAGTTTATCCACTAGAGACTCCAGATGAGAGTGCTCAACAGTTGTAACCTGCCAGGGGGAATCTATAGCTCAGCCTCGTATTATTTCTTTTACTTAGCATTGAGGACACTAATTTTTGTTTTTGGTGGGGCAGGGCCTTCGTGCCAATATTACCCTTTTGTTATTATTTTGAATTTTTGTAGTTATTGTTTTTTTATATATTATATTGTTTCTTTTTTGAAAAATTAACCCTCTTTACTTCATTATTCATTCTCTCTAGATGAATATCCCTCCCCACGAGTTTACAAAATCATGAAATGCTTAAGGTTTTCATTGATATAATTTGAGAATCAATTTTTTCCAATATCAATGTCTTAAATAATACTCATGATGAGCATGATGCGTAGTGTTGGTGTTGGGAGAATGAAATTTATGTGGTTACACTTTTGAATGGTCCCTTTAAATCTTTTGTTGACTAGCTGCATTTGGATGTGAGCCTTTCAATGAACATCACATGCACACTTTTGTTCTTTTTGAGATGTGCTAGATGAGTGTATTTCTAAGTGCCATGTGTTGTGAGGTTTTACTTGAAAACATGCATGTGGAGTCCTACAAATTGCCTTTTTGGTCCAAAGGGTTGAATCTTGGTAAATTTGGGACATGATCTTAGGCAATAATTCAATGAGGGACCAAAATTTTCTAGAAGGCTTTCTGTGACTACCTTGTGAGGGTGTGAATCCATGTTGGCACCAATTAAGCCTAACCTATTTTTTGACAACCAACAGAAGCCTCTTGAGCCAAAACTACCCCTACCTTCTCACCAAACATAATTTTTGAAGCATTACAATATTCAAATAGCCAACTTAGACTAAAAGTAGTTGGGGGTGTGAATCGAAAAGATGAAGGAGAGCCAAGTGAAGGGCAAAGAAAGAAGAAATGAGGCTCAAATTTGAAAGTTTTGCAAAAGAGGGAACCACTTCTTATAAAAAAATATGTGTATATAGTTTTCATCATTTGATGAAAATAGATTGGAAAAATAAAAATTAAAAGATATGTGAATGAAACAAAAGGGAGTTCCCAATAAATTGAGTGGAGAGTCAATGTTTGAGTTCTCAATTGAAAAAAGAAGAAAAAGAACTTGAGAAGAGGTGATGATGATTGCAAAAATGCTTTGAAAAGGTGAAGTCACTAATCCAAATTGGCATGCTTTAAACCTTAGCCTTATTACAAGTCTAAATGCCCCTTGAGATCTTAAATGAACTAAGTTGTTTGATGATTAGAAGATATGGGCAAACTTGTGGGACAAAGCTTGCATGTATTTCTCTTTTGAGAGAGTTAGAGTTGCATTGATTTCTATTACCTTTGTTGATTTGCATTATGAGAGCATGAAATCATTTTTGATTTGAGGGCACCTGAATGCATTTGTTGAAACATGTTCTTGCATTAGACAAGAAGCTAAAGTGAGCTTGAGTTTGTGTTGAGACTAGCTAGTCATCATTTGAAGCTTTTTGATGATGACTTAGGGTGACATATTATTGAGAGTAGTCTTGCCATGGAATTGCATGTTAACTCTATTTGAGTAGACACCCTTATTGAGCTTATTGTGTTCTTGTTGTACTTGAGGACAAGCAAAAGTGGTGGCGTTGATAAGTCATTTATTTGCACTTATATTAAGTCCATTTAGCTCAATAATTCATATCCTCAATGCTTATCTTTTCCCTTTTCTAATAAATTATTGATGATTTGCATCTATGAAGGCAAGTGGACAAGGCATAGAGTAAAGCTTGAAAGAATGGCCAAAAATGCAAAAGAAATGCAAAATGAACATTGTTGATAGCCTTGTATGAAGGGCGGATTACAAACTGAGCTAGATTTTGCCAAACCTGACACTGCATAAAACTTTTGTTTACTAAATAAGGTTGACGAACTCTAGAGGAAAAAGTGATACGCCATATGAGAAAGGCGAATTTGAAGCACATCGCCCAAAGTGAAAGTGTGCAAGGCAATGATTTAATGTTCGAGGGGCAAAATAAAGTGGTACTCACCGAATGAGAAAGGCTGACTTAATCAAGTTCTCCAACTGAGGTTGAACATCTGAAGCCTAGAGCATAAAAAAGGTGAGCTGGTGAACAAAAGTTGATTCGCTGAGTGAATTAGGCGAGCGTGACTAATGTCACTGATTGGGTTATGAAGTTAATTTTTGGGCTAAATTTTGGGAAATATAAATAGCCCAAATGATAGAGTTTTGAAGGAGTTCGATTTGGGAGTTTATAACACCTCAGATTCAAAAGATAAGAAATTTTAGTCTCTCCTGATGCCAACACAAATGGAGCCACCGACGGACCATTGGTGGGACCACGGTCTGTAGGTTTGTCCTTCATTGCAAAGTCCAAAGATTAGTTTAAATGATTAGTTCCAATACTTTGTGACGGGTCGCTAGTACGGTCCGTCATTTAATGCACGAGTTGTAGTTAAGTCTCGTAGGTGAGTTCCTAACTTTAGGAGATTTTAAGGCCAAAATTTTGGACCTACGACCATGGTTTAGAGTCTGTCGATGAATCCACGGGCCATAGGTGTGGTCTGTCATTGGGGGTCCATAATTTGTCTCTGATCTCACCGATGACTAACTAGGACGGTCCATGGTCTGACAAATGAACCATGGGTCAGGTCGACAGTTATATTCCTTAAGGGCTTTTGGGTATTTTCCTAATTATTCTAGCCTAATACTATGTCGTTTTACCCTTCACCTAAAGACCTATATAAGTTTTTTTACCCCCAAAATTTCCCTAATAGAAATCATTCTCTCAAATTCCTAAAATAAGAACAAGTCTTCCTCTCCAAAATATTTCTCTCTCTAAAAGAAGAAGAAAGCCAAGGTTTTCAAGTCACATTGTCAATTCCACCATTGAAGTTAAGCTTTTGGTATTGAGGTATGATAGTCTTCACCTATGGAGCCATTTCCTCCATAGGCTTCCCAAATTCTCCAATTTTGCAATTAGAAATCTCCAATTGAAGTTAGGGTTTTCATGGGTTCCTTTGAATGATGATTCAATTGATTGTTTTATGACTTTTAATGCATGAATTGAAGTAATTTCATGTTTTTAAGTTGATTTCCCATGAACCCATGCATAACCCATGATTTTCATTAAAAACCAATAAAGTTGAATTTATAAAGATATGCATGTCCTTTTGATGAAATTGATGTAAATGAATTTGAAGACGCATTAAGTTTGAAAACATGATGAAGCTTATAAATATTGAAAAGAATGCATGTTTTTGACTCTAGTAAGCTTATAGATGAATATATCTATATGTTCTATGAAGCTTTGCCACATGACATGAATGACATCAAGATTTTCCGTCAACGCTTTTTGGGATATTTCCTTAAACTAGGTCTTGATTAGTATGGTATCCAGATATTCCATCAATGACTATAGACCACGATTTCAAAACAATTTCCATTAGTATTAGGGCATTCCTAGAATGAAGTGAATTACTATGAACCTTAAAAGCTATTAGGAAAAGATCATGGTCGGTGAAAGGTTTTCTCACGCATGGTCTAAGGAGCTATCCTATGATAAGACAAGTGGTGACTACCCATGTATCTTAATGATAAGCCAAGTTAAGATTCATAACTATTCTATGGGATTTATGTTTAGCACCAAATGGACAAGTGTCGACCACCCATATCCCCATACCTATGTGCCCTATAGGATGATTGTCTAAGATAGACATTAGATAGGTGATCAATGTACGCTAGAATTTCATGGTCTTACCTTGGCAAGTAGGACACCTCTTTTTAGTGTGGAGTAGACACCAAATTCCATTTTATAGCTCACATGGTCTTATTTGTTGGTTGAGGCCACTTCCCATAATAATAATGAACTAAGGTTACTTAAAAAAGTATCTCACATGTGTTTAGCGATGATTTTACTTACATTGATCATGATTATGATTTATATTTTCTAACCCTCTTATCTTATGTTTGACTGGGTCTTACCATATCAGGAAAATGTTCTTTTAGTATGATTTCATAACTTTTATGCACTGCTATCATACTTGGTACATTTTTGTACTAACACATACTCTTGCACATTGTTTCACTAATGTAGGGTTCAACGCTCCTATCCCAAATCTTCCTGACGAGGGATCTATTAGTAGAATTTGGATTATTGGTGAGTTCTCATGCTTTAAGGACCGAGCCATTATTTCACAATGTCTTTACATTTTTGTTTTGAACTTGATGTATGGGCTACATCCCGAGAACTTCTTATGTACTAGATGGCTTTGAGAAATTGTTAGATTTCCACTTCATTTTATAAAAATGCCATTTTGTGAAAATGATCTTTTAAATCTCTTGATTTTCTATTATCTCGTATGATGTAACCTAAGTGGCATGTATAGGGCCTCTCGGGGTCATACATGCCATGGCACATCTAGGGTATACTTTGGGTAGTGACAAAGTTGAACAACAAAATTGTGAAGAAAGTTTTGAGAAAGAATAATTTACTTTTAAAAAACTTTTTTTAACTTATTTGAGGTTTTACAATTTGAATCTTGAATTCAATTAATTGAAATGACATCAAAGGTGAGTTTACTCTTAATTTCTGATTCCGAATTACCCATGGCTGCGTTCATGGAAGGTATACTCTCTTTTCCCTAGATTGCTAGATAACTTTTCATTCCATTCAAATTTATTTTAATTACGATAATTGACAACAAAGTTTTACATTAATTTGGCGGTACAATCCACCCAATTGTTCTTACTTCTCCAAATGTGATGATTTAAAGTCCAAATCTCTCAATAAAGAATTCTCCATGATACACAACTCCTTGTGGGATTCAACCTCAACTATTCAGTGGATTTTTACTAACTATGATCGTTTACCTTTTTAATTAATTTTCAAGGGTGATTTGAGCATTATCAGGTG
This sequence comes from Solanum bulbocastanum, assembly GCA_037074985.1. Taxonomy (NCBI): domain Eukaryota; kingdom Viridiplantae; phylum Streptophyta; class Magnoliopsida; order Solanales; family Solanaceae; genus Solanum; species Solanum bulbocastanum. The sequence goes on along the minus strand of CM073604.1, from coordinate 21,822,224 downwards.
GTGATGCGATCGGCACACCACATGATTCTCAGACTAGAGTGGGGGCTCACACCCCTGAGTAGCAATAAACTCCAATTATTCAGGACCAGGTAGGGCAACCACCAGTGGATACCTTGGTGGGAAATGATCTTGCACTAGCAAGTGGGGGTCTAGGTTCATTTGTGGTTGTTTTGATAAGGGATGAGCAGCTCAGGTATGAGAAAATCTGGAAGATGGATCCACCAAAGTTTCAGGGTGGGAAGAGCGACGATGCTCAGTTTATGACTACATTCCAAGAGTTGCTAGGAGTGGTTGGGTTAGCTAAGTCACATGGGGTTCGGCATGCTACCCTCCAACTCTGTTTGCCCGCAAGAGAATGGTGGAGAGTTTAGCAAGTTGGATCTCCTCTAGTGACTTGGGAAATATTTTTTGGTGCTTTAATGGACCGTTGTATAACTTGGAGAGTGATAAAGGAGAGATGCTTGAGTTTTGAGAAACCGAGACATTATAACTTATCCTTTACTGAGTATGAGGGTTATTTTTTCAAGTTTTCTAGGAACTATTTTTCAATTATTCCAGATGAGACAGAGAGAATGCATAGGTTTGTGAGGGGGTTGACTTTCTGTTTGAGATTGGTTGTGGTTAGAGATTATCGAGAGGGGGTTTCCCTCTAGTCTATTTTGAGTTCTTCCAAAGAAGAAGAGTTCATGGAGAGAGAGACTTTTGGTAACCCCAAGAGTGGCCTATACATTAGGACAATTTTTTGATGCCTCATATAGAGAAAGGGATCAATAGAAAGGAAGTGGTTTCTTTTTGTGTCAGGGACCAAATTGTGCATCTATGCTGACAATAGAGAGGGTTCTGACACCTTGTGGTTCTTATAGTGCGGTTTAGGGTTTGTACAACTCACATCAACAACCCAAAATGTGAGGAAATAATTGTTTTTCTTCAACATCCGCAAAACTACTCCTAAGTTAGAGGTTTTACATTACTCGTGGAGATCCCAATGACATTATCCGACACTGTCCTTTCTAGAGAGCTCAGAAAGGACCCCAACTTAATTCCTCAATTCAGACTAAACAGCCAGTACCACAGGGTAGAGGCCGAGGCAGAGTTTAGTTAGGTAGAGGTAGTAAAGCTTTTGGTAGGGGTACTACAACTCATCAAAGTGGGGGAAGAGGTACCAATATGGCTGGAGGTGGTAGAGGGATTATGTTTTATGCTTTTCAAGGAAAACCCAATGTTGAGGCGTCTGATATAATTATTATAGGTATTGTCCTAGTGTGCAATCGATCTGCACCTGTGTTTTTGATCCAATGTCTACTTTCTCTTATGTGTCTACTTATTTTTGCTACTAGGTTTGATATGATGTGTGATAGCATGTATGTGCCTATTTATATTTCTACACTCGTGGGTAAGCCTTTTATGAGGGATCGAGTGTAATGATCTTGTCTTGTTTCTTTGGTGGGGTATGACACTTGGGTAGACTTGATCATATTGGGATTGTAGACTTTGATGTTATCTTTGGTATGAATTGGCTTTTTCTCTATCATGCTTTTCTTAAATGTAATGCTAAGACTGTAACATTAGCAATGCCTGGTGTTCTGAAGATTGAATTGAAGGGTGGTAGTGGATTTTATCCTATCAAGGTCATCTCATTCATTCATGCTCAGGGATTGGTGGCGAGAGGATGTTTGTCTTACTTGACTTTATTTGGGACACTAGTAATGATAAACCTCCAATTGATGCCATTCTTGAGGTTCGGGAGTTTCCTAACGTGTTTCTTTTTGATCTTCCATTTGTTTCTCCTGATAGAGATATTTATTTTGCTATTGATTTGGAGCCAGCCATTAAGCCCATTACTATTCCTCATTACCTTATAGATCCAGTAGAGTTGAAATAGGTGAAGGATCAGTTGTAGGATTTAATGAGTAAGGGCCTTATTCACGCTAGTGTATCCTCTTGTGGTCCTCTCGTGTTGTTTGTGAAGAAGAATGATGGGACATCTCCATTATTCTTAGCAACCGAGAGACAATTCCTTATCTTGTGATCCGTCTTCCCACAAACAAAGCAAGCATTAGAACTTGTTTAAAACTTCCCTTCATGGTTTCTCCCACACTTAGCACAACTAGGTATCAAAGACCTATTGCCATCTCCTTGAGGTTTTGGGTTAGACACCTTCTCATTATTAGGACTTGGAGAAGCACTAGAAGAACCTTGCCTAGAGAACTTTTTCTAGAACCTTGAATGACCCCGTCAACCGGACCTAGAATATGAGAAGTTACCATAATCCATTCTTGCCCTATTTGCTTCCCTAGATCTTTCCTTAGGCTTTTCCTTTTTAATTTGTTGGGCATGCACCATAATACGGGAAATGTCCATGTCATGGACAAGCGTAGCGGTGCGGCATTCTTTGACTACCATGTCAGATAATCCCTATACAAAATTACTCATCTTGGTCCTACGATCTGCCACAACAGAACAAACATATTTTGATAGTTGAGTGAACTTCAAAGCATATTCCCTTACGCTTATATTTCCTTGCCTAAGGTTGATGAATTTAAGCACCTTGGCCTCTCTCATATCAAGAGGGAAAAATCTATCAAGAAAAGCACTTCTGAACCTTTCCCATTCTATGGGACCCATTTTTTCTGGCCTTGCCTCTTTCTATTGATTGAACCAAAACTGAGCAACCCTTTTGAGTTGATAAGCAGCTAACTCTGCCTTCACTACCGGAGTCACTTCCATAATAGAAAGTATCTTGTAGACCTCATCGATAATCTCTTAAGGATCTTTCTCAACTTTGGAGCAATAAAATTTGGGAGGGTTCATTCTTGTAAAGTTCATCAGTCTTGCTGTCGTCGTACCCATATTTGGGTTCACTGGGGCAACCACCTCTCTATTGGCTTGATCCGTCACAGCCTGAGCCAACACTTGGAAAGCCAACCTTAACTTCGCATTTGTTACATTATCAGCCAATGGGTCAATCAGAGCTTGAGGAGGAGCTTGGGGAGGAACTTCTTGATCCACATTGTTTCCCTCTTTCCTTCTAGAATTAGCCCTTCTGGTATTCATATCCTAAAAACCATCGGGTAAGGATTTAGAGAGAAACCTTATAGAATTAAAGTACATGGATTGACTTTAGAGAAATGAAGAAGTGAAGTTTCCTAAACATCTAATAGCCTATCATTCATAAATGTGGAGCGCTTCACACTTATGAACAAGACTCTACTAGACGTGGTTTGAGACATCATAGAACCATTCTAAACCTTGTGCTCTGATTACCAAGTTTGTCATGACCCAAGGTACCCCATAGATGTAACAAGGTATGTAAGACCCCGAGAGGCCTCATACGAGCCACTTAGAATATCATAACATAAAGCAATAGAATATGGTACAAAAATTTAAAACATTTTAGTAAAATCAAAGTATTTTATAAAATGAGAGAAAGCCTATAACACTTGTCTCAAACCATCTAAACATGAACAATAGAATATCCTTGGGACACAACCAATACAATAGTCCAAAACATAATTGAAAGACATAAAGGAAAGTGGTGGTCAAATCCTCGAATGCTATGAGGACTCACCAAATCTTCACTCCTTGGTCAACTATGAACCTAGCAACAAGTGTGAGAATCAATGTCATCGGATCCTACATTTTTATAAGAAATGTAGGCAAGAGTATGCGTTATTAATAAAATGTACTAAATATGATAGCTTGCATAAACAACATAAACATAAGCATTAATCAACATAAGGCATAAGACATATGCATAATCAAGACATAATAAGCATCATAATGAAAGAGGAACAATTCCTTAAGTAAGCTCACTTATGTTTCGCCAAGACTTAGGTCATCCGCCTCTAGTCAAGCTTACATAATGGAGGGAATATCTAGCAACTCTCCAAGCCAATCATCTTCATAACATAATCATATTGTTCATACTTACTTTTAAAGACAAGGGGATTCACCTCTATGCCTAGTCTATAAAGGCTAATGAGTATTCACCTCTTGCCTTGCTTACTTTAAGATCATGGATACTCGCCACCACAATCACATCATATGACACATGTACTCACCTCCACATCATTTCATAAGGATCATGGGTACTCGCCTCTATTTCCATTCATTATAATAAGAACGTGGTGAATCACCTTATGTTCAATTCTAAGGAGTATGAGAAATCACCTCATATCCATAACATATGGTGGTCAAGGGTAGTCGCCTCTAGCCTCATCATTCATTTAGAATTTTATTCTAGATTTGTTTTAGGTGAGAAATCCTTCAAACCTAGAATCATTGAAGTGAGTAAATCTTTCACATTCATAAAATCATGCTCAACAATTCATTGTAGGAAGTATCCCTTCAATAGTACAACATCAACAATCAATAATTTATGCTTACCATCAAGAATTTAACATCATAGTCATCATATATTCTTCAATCTAAGCAATTCTATTCATAATTCATCAATCCTATAAGGAGATATCTAAACCGATAAAGTTTCCTTTCAAGGCATAAAATCCAATCTCATTAATTCTAGGTTATAAACATGGTATATTCATGGGTACATGTAATTCATCCTAAAAACATGTAATTCTATCAATTCAACCATAAAAAATCATAATCCACTCAATTGGAATAGCATTCATCATATCCCACAACATTGGAAGAAACCCTAACTAGAATTGGGGATTTAGACTTCACAATTGGGGAATTCTAGGGGACTCCATGGATGGAAGGAACCCATCAATAAAAAGCCATCATACCTTGATTACAAAGCCCACAAATGCTTGAGGATTGGAGGCCTAACCTTGACCCTAGCTTGTATTCTTTCTTCTTTTTCAAGTTCTAGAGAGAGAAATATTTGAGAGGAAGATCTTGGGTTTTCTTTTTTGTTCTTGAGGGAATGACTTAGGTTGGGGGAAATTTGGGAATAAAATTCTTAAATACTTTTCTAGGTTAAGAGAAAAATAACATAGTATTGATTAAGAAAACTATGAAAAGACATTAAAGACCCAACTTAAAAACCTGCAGATTTTAACGTTGAAGCTCCCCAAATGGACCCTTGTCTTGCAAAAACTTCCAGTAGCTCACCCTTCTGGAGAAGAACACTTTAGCGATGTGGAAGCCCTCTTGGAGATGTGCCAACCAGAATAGTGAGCCCTGACCTGGTTTGCCCAATTTTCCTGCATCTTGGGCTTCCTAGACAGTCCACTAGGCTATGGGGTTGTACTTAGTGGATCGCCAATTAGCTTTGGTGACCACACTACCCCTTGCCAAGTTGGCGTAGGGTGGGGTAGTGGGGAATTGTTTTCCTTCAACAAATTCCTAGGCATTATATGCTATTTCCCTCTTCCATGACATGTTACCCCCACACTCTTAGCCCTAGTTTAGCTTACTAGATTCTGCGCAGTTACATAGAAGCTACTAAAAGATAAATTCAAGCAAGAGGAGTCGGTCCTAAAGAACCATATGGATGGATTATAAGCTCATGTGAATAGCCGGTTCTAAGTTGTAGGTCCTCTAGATGGTGTTGCATTGAAAGGATAGATTGTTGAGATGAGAGTAGATATTGCAAAACTAACAAATAAGCTAGTCATTGTGCCTCCACATGTTGTAAGTGATTCATTGATGGATTTCATTAGCATTGCCCCTACTACTTAGTTGTTTGATTATATTTTGGATGACTTGGCTAAGCCAGCGATGGGAAAGAAGAAGGGGAAGAATCTGGGCTCTTATGATAAGCAAATTGCAGAGCTTTCGAAAGAAGAATGGATGTAGCACAAGAAGTTGAGAAAAGAATCTAAGAGGTTGTCCAGGGAGATGGAGGCTTTAGAGCAGCAGCGTGATACATTGAGGTTTGGAGCCTTATATAGTTAGAACCTTTCCTTGTGGATAGCAGCTGGCCTGAACCAATTCAGACACTTGAGAGCGCACCCATTGCTAAGGGTGCTGACCACTCTGACCACCAACGCCTAGAGCATGACAGGTTTGGCCCCTCCTCACAACCCTTGTTTTGTTTCTATTATACTTTGAGGGAAAATTCTATTTTTGTGGGGCGGAGGAGGTCAACAACCTGCCATTAGTTGTTAGAGGGTATGGGTGTTTGCTATGGTATTGGAAATTCTTGTAAATTTTGTGAAAATTTTGAAGTTTTTTGTGAGTGGATGATTGCTTGCAAGAGATGAGTCTTGTGTTTTGTCTAAAAATAATATGAAAGTTGTCCTTAATTTAAAATTTGACTGTTAGGATCTTTGTACAACATCTTAGATACATGTGTGTTGATCATTTCTAGCTAAGAACATAAACGGGTTGACTAAAACACTGAAATTGTAAGCATGTGCCATATAAGTGGGGAGATTTGTCTGAAGTCTATCATAGAGAGTAGAAGCTAGAACTTGCCCGAGTAGTCTTATTAGAATCTTTGAATCACCGGATAGGAAGTGATCATTAGGCCATTTTTGTTTAAGAGTCCAATTAAAACCAAAAAAACAATTACCAAATGAAATGAAACCCTTTTGAGCCTGAATCATATTTTGTTATTACCCTTTGATATTGTATCCATGGTTCTCTAAAGAGGCAATGCTACAAATCAAGCCAAAAATCTAAGTTGAGGGTTGATAAAGAAATTGATTAAAAGGATTGTTTCCTTGGTTATTCGAAAGGCACAAAAATGTTTTCAATGGGTTTAGTTGCATGGTTCAAAGTAAATAGTCGTTAAAAAAAATAAAAAAGGTGCTAAAAGAAAAGAAAAGAAGAAAAATAAATGGTAAGTGTCGAGATGTACTAAAGAAAGAGTAGTTTGAAACTCTTGAATAAAATTTGAGTTCTAATGAAAACTTTGGAGGGCCAAGGTAATCTAGTCAATCATAAGATTAAATATTCTACTCCTTAGCCCAAGCCAACGCTACAAGCCAATAAAAGTCCTGTAGTGATCCTATTAAAGTTGCTTGATAGATGAACCATAGAAAATGAGAGCAAGCCTATGGTCTGCATATTTACAGTGTTAGAAATTGTTTTGGAGAGTGAGTCTACTTGTCAGTCCCAAAAAATCATGTATGAGAGACTTCTTTGTTGTAAAGGCACTATGTTTGCATTTTATAGTTTATTTGTGTTAGCTGATGGTTGGTACTGAAGAAGCCTGATCGACTGTGCATAATGGGATGTCATACATTAACCCCTGCACGTTAGATAGATGATTTTGGACAAAAATGTTGGTTGAGATAGCTGCTACATATTAGGGATCTATTTTGTGTTTTTAAGCATCGAGTGTTGTTTCATCGCCTGAGGACAAGCAATGGTTCTATGTTGAGGGTATTGATGCACCGTGAAATCATGGAACATTTGATGCTCAAAACTAATGATTAATTTGAGAACTTGATTGTGTTTATGTGGATATGATCTGTTTGTTGATGTTTGAACAGGTAAAACACTTAGACGTGAAAGATAGAAAAATGAGAAGGAAACGACTTAATGTAATATCGTGGAGACCTAGATGGGTCGTGCTCATGATGAAGATCCATCAGAAGGCTCGTGAAGATGAGGCAATGAAGGCCAAGAAAATGACCAAGTGCCAAGGGAAGACCACGGAGCCCCAGACAGGCCGTGGTATATTTGATGGCCTGTTTAAGGGCTTATGAGAGACATATATTGCAAAGCCTTTGGGAGCTAAGATTTAACGAAAGGCCACAAGACCCTGGACAGGTTGTGGGGGAGTACATAAGTCGTATTATTGGTCGTGGACAAAAAAGATAAGATCTAATGAATACTTGAAGAAACACACAAGTTCACTGAGCTCAAGATGAGCCGTCTAGCCTCAGACAAGCCGTCTAGTTACTCATGAAGTTTGACAGTAAAGAACACCCACACTATCTAAGTGTGGGATGATGAGAGGGTTAACGAGGCGTCAAGCACTTGATGAGCTGCCAAGATAGGTGTTAAGTGTCCCGACAAGTTAGTCCTACTTCAAGTAAGACTTCATTTTACATACCATTTTAATTATTTAGGGTTTTATTTATAGAAACTACTTCTTATCATTTTAAATAGGCAATATTTTCCAATTTCTAAACCTTTGTTTTTGTTGAGTGTTGAATTAAACTTCGGGATTCTTATCAAGTTTTTTTGCTAATCAAGACTTCTTGTTGGTGTGCAATAATTGTAAGTTCTTTGCTTATGCTTTCAATGATGATAACTACTTTTTTTCTTGAAAATATGAGAAGCTAAGCACAACAACTAGGGTTGTGGGAACCATGAAGAAAATATTGTAATGAATTCGAATTATGAGTAATGACTGATTTTTAGCTTAGCAAGTGATTCTTACCTTCATCGTACGTTCTTTGTAATGAGTGCATGCATAAGAACCTTCCCGTATTTACCACTTGTTCGAGAGAAAAGTGATAATTAGGAAAAATTTAAAGTCACATTGTATAAATTTGTTGTGAACATTCAAGTTTGAGAGAAGAGAATTTCCTAACAAACATGAAAGGGTAAACATGAAAACACTCTAAGACAGAGACAAAAAAAGACTGAAAGTCATTTAATAGGGATGAGAAGAGTTTTGATGCATCTAGCTTCCTAGGAAGATGTAATTCTAACAACTAATCATTGTTTGTATACGATTCAATACTAAAATGAACGACATGGGGCCACAAACCTAGTCTGATGAATCATCTACTACAATCGTTAAGTTAAAGTGATTGTACTCTTGTTTATTCGAATACTTAAGTTAACACTGCTTAATAAAACAACAAACAACCCATAATTTACTTTCTGTAATTATTGTCTTTCGAAAATAATAATTGCAATTGAGTAAGAGCGTCAGTAAAGCTATTTCTGTGAGAAAATTCTCTATGGGATTGATTTCAACTCAGTTGAGTTCTATAAATTAACATCGACCGTTTATACTTCTTAATTGAAGTATATGTTTGGACATATCACCTAGAGCTGGCTTCCGCCTGGACTCTCCGTGTTCGTGAGGGCCATCCATCTTGCCTATTTATTAAGGCCATGTCTCAACTAGCCACGGTATTTTTGCAATTTATCCTTCATTTTAGATCCAATTTAGGTAATTTCAAGTCTCAGGCATCTGTAATTATCGAGGATGCATGGTAGAGTTATTGAATTGTGTCGATCAACCTCCATTCGAGGTGAATTTTTCTTGTAAGCGGCTTCCTTCCTCTTTGTTGAGATTAAATTTAAGTTTTCATTTCTTGTCATTTTTTCCACTATTTTAGGCCTTGAATTGTATTCAATTTTGGATCACAAGTTTGAGGAATAGTTTAGGTTCTCTAAATGGAGTCAATTTTGGAAAATCCAACATGGATCCCATGATTCCCATTTGACTCTAAAATTGGTCAAATCCCATTTTATGCAATTTTAGTGTCAAAACATCCTTAATGACATTGTGATAAATAATTTTATAGCTTCATGGTATTCAGAGGCGTTAAGAAAGAGGCTAGCTCATGTATGGTTTATTAAGAGCACTCATAATCAACTTTGAGGTAGGCTTTGGTCTACTTTCTTGATTGAGCTTCTTAGATAATGCCTAGTATAGATTTCATGTCTTTTTTGATTGAATTTACTGGATAGTTAGCCTTCTTTTTTTACATATTTTATTATCAGGAGGAGCCTTGGGCTAAGCGTGTGTGTTAGGATCCTTAATTTAGACTTGTAGATTTGCTTGTGGTGTAGATGTCTTTTTTTATCCTTATTTGGTTTGGTACTTTGTAGCCTTAGACTAGGTTGGACCTTAAGGTCTTTAAGATGTGTTTTATCACCCTTGTAGTTATAATTTGTTCCCAATAAGGCTCTTATTGGGTTATTCTCCTTGTGTTTACTCTTTTTACCTTGGTGGGTCGATGTAGCCATGAGTTGGTCCTAGCTATGCTCATTAAATGATAGGAGAGGTATGATTGGGGTAGGGGGTCGTCCCCTGACTTGGTTCCCCTTTTTTATTTATTAGAAGCTCTTCTTAAATCCCTTCACTTATTGCTTAGCAGTAAGGCTACTGTCTTCTTAATGAGCCTGACTATTTTATTAGGCTCGAGGCCGTATGCAAAGGCTAGTTGGATACCAGATTAGTTATATTCCCTTCGATAGCGAGTTTTGGTTGACTATATGTTTATTTTACTTGAGCACCTTGTTTAAATATTGGTGATGGCATGTACTGCATTTTTTTGTGTATTCTCATGGAATTAGTGGTACGGTCCCTATTCATGCATTGGCATATTTATCATCCATGATGAGATACTATTTTACTCGGCTTTATTCAAAACTGGTTATTTTAACAGGAGTTGTACCACCTGAACCACTTGATTATTGGCTTTTGATATCATGAGGTTTTCGGAATGTGCTCCTTAGATACCTAAGCTATTAAAGACATCTAGTATGTGCTCAGTTTTACTTGATTAGCTGACATATTTACACCCTTTCCTGCATGATTTTGGCTACTTATGATCCTCATAGGTTCGAGGCCTGACATTGTAAGACCAAGATTCAATACCAGGCATTGTATACAGACTTCTCACATCTCATGGATTCCTCTATTCGTGTGAACCACTAAACAGGTAGAGAGAGTTGTATAGATCTTACCTCACCTACATGCCACGGAGGTAGGTCTATCCACTTGGTTACATATAGTTACTAAAGGTCCTAGTGTATCCTCTACATTCATATGCATTTCCTATCACATGTATCCTTGTTTAGTGATTGCACCCTCAGGTTTATGGGGCTAGTTGGGTTATGTTTGTTGTATGTACTTCTAGCTTATGGGGTCTGATGAGTTTATTGCTTGACTACATTCTATTATCTACTATCACAGTCTTTTTTAGTTAAAAGGCTTGACCTTAGAATTGTGGCTATGGGTCTTGCTGATGGAGGTAGTTGACTTTGTTTCTTAGTTGCTTACGAATAGGCTATTGGATTTCATTCTAGGTACATTCTTGCCTCGACTTCTTACCCCTTATCGTATGTCTCCATTTTGTTTTGCCTATTTACTTTAGTGTCTACAATTTAGTTACTTGTGATATGTTTTCATATTACTTGTGGTTTATGCTTGTGTTATCTTTGAGCTTAGTCGGTCGATGCCTATTGAGTATCATTTTTTGGAACTCATACTACACTTTTGCCCCTCGCATATTACATTTTGGGTCATCATCGTTGATGGGGACGGTGGAGCACCTTGGAGTTTCGAAGATTTTGTGAGCTCTTGGTGATTAGAGCTACCGCTTTCCATTTGTATTGGCTAGGTGTAGCCTTTATGTTGTATTCTGGGATAGGTTGTACTTATATTGCACTTGTAAAAGCCTTGGACTCTTTTTTTTTTTTTTGATAAGATACTTGACTACTAACAAATACTAGATCTTGTGATGGTTTTAATTTTGTATATATATTGTTTACCTTTCATCACTTGTTTTTCAGCTTATATTTCTTGTTGTTGGTTTCAACTTCATAGTTTGTTTATTATGGCTCTTGACTAAGGTTTAGACTTACTTACTGGTGGGGTGTAGTAGGTGTGATCATGACCTAAGAAATTGAATCATGACAGTTTTGTATCAGTGCTCTAGATTGACTAGCATCATTTGTACGAGAGATAATGCCTTGTAGATTCCTAATTATCGGTGCAGAGACATATGTATCCTATCTTCGGGAAGCTAGAGGGCATTTTTAGGAAATTTTGTTTTTGACTCTTTAGTTTCTGATTTTTCTTTGATTAACCTCTAAAACTAATTCTTTAGAATATTCTCTCTCCTTAATGTGTAGCACAAAAAAATAAATGGGTGTGGATGGATAATCAACACATTTTAGTAGGGTTTTGTGACGTGATAGAGCTATAAGGCCTCACTCAGGCATGGACTTTGAGATCAGAGGCACTCTTCAGCATTCAGAGAGTCTGGGGGCATTCTTGGCTTTGGCAAGGTCTTCGGCTATCTATGATTGTTTAGATTCAGTGTCAAGAAGTTTGAGCTTCTTTGGGGGTACACTGTCCGAAGTTATGGTTTATGGTGCAACAAGTTTTGCTCAAAACAGATTTGGGTTGAGCGGTTCCCAACAGAGTTTATCATCCATTTCTAACTATTTTTTAGATTTTCTAGAGTGGGCTTGGCATAACACAACATAGTTTACTTCAGATCAGGAGTTGAGTCAGGGATTCTGATGCTTTGCAAAATCAACGACACAACTTCCAGTACGAGTGTCTACGATCGTGCAATAGTATAGTAAACCAACAAAGGGTTGGAATTAATAGAAAAATAAAATTTAGTTCTAAATAGTCGTAGCTAAAGACATTAACAATTAAAAACATCATAAATTAAAGAGGGGAACAAAAGTGTCAAATATCAATTTGGGGGTTTTGTCACAAGTATAGCAAAAATAACTAAAATAACAAGAAAATCAAGTATGAGAAAGAGTTCTTGGGGTGTGACCGCAATACAAGTTGAGATAAATAGTTGGGTACATGCTTTTGATAGGAAATTTTCAAGATAATAGTGACGAGGCTAAGCTTTAGATGGAAATAAGTTCCCTCTCGGGCAACTTACCCTGTTTCAAATGCATTCCTCTCGCACACCCATTTGCCGCATGAAGACCAGCCTACGCCTTACCCCACTCACTTTCTCGATTTGAGTGTTAGGATATGGGACTAGGGCTCACCCTCTCGGGTTGAACCTCATGTCGACCCACTCCTTAGGCCATCAGGCTAGTGGTCTTGGTTTCGCGACCTCCCTCTCAGGCAAGCCTAAAACACATTGGTGGATTTGTATTTGCAACTACAAACCCTTAAATTAAACCACAACCACTAGGTGAAATCACCATTAAACTACATCTAACCTATGAGAAAACAAGACCCAACAATAATATCAACACATATTTGCTAAATCACATCCTAAGGATGGGGTTTTTAGCCAAACATCAAGAGATAGAAATTTATACCTTCAATGATGTTAAAATCAAATGGATATAGAGAAATAAGTCTTGATTTGAGCAAAGAAAGAAGAATCCAAGAGACCACTTCCAAATTAGAAGAGATGAAACTCTCTTCTTTTTCAAGTTTCCAAAACCCTCTCCAAACTTGAGAGTAAAAATAAAAGTACTAAATTATGATATTGTCAAATAATACTACAAAAACTCATTCTAATCTATAATTGTCAATGAGTATTTATAGTTTTCAAAAATCTTTGTTGCGGCGGATCTCGACGACATTAGTTAAAATCGCTGATCAATTCGGTGATCCGCCCTTTAGTGTAGTTCATCGCCATCTTGCACCATCCTTTGGAATCGTCGTGCTCTAGGTCATTGGGTGACATAGTACTGCTTCTCGAAACTCCTCGGTGATGCGTCGACTACTCTTTTTTTCGCCGACTTTATCCTTTCTTTCAGGGCTCAGCACACTAGAACTAAAGGCGAAATGAGAAACTTCGACGATTCGCCAAGTGAACTCGGTGATCCTCAGACATTCATTTTCTTGTTCTTTTCAGCTTTTTCGTTCCTTTTTGAGAAGTAGTGTCCACACTTTCCTTCAAAGTTCAAATTCCTGAAACTTAAAGGTTTTCATCAAATATAGAGATAAAATAGGCATTTGAGGACATAATTTCTATTAAAATATAACCCTAAATAAGTCCAATTTGAGGTCTCATCAGATTCATTGGAGGGTTGGCCTTACCACTTCAGTTATAATCACAACATCTTATCACACGGGGTCTAGCTTTCCTAGGTTATAAGACTTGTGATGGTTGTGGAGCATGCGTGCCTTGGGATTTATAGAGTTAAAGGTAAGAGGCCTCACCCATAATACTAGAGTGACAATATTCCACTTCGAGGTTGGTACCAATTTAGCAAGGGTCATTTTTTTTATCAATCTACCGAGTATATGGAGGTAGTATCTCAGGTTTTGGAGGTTCTAAGGTAGGTCATGGTACATACAATAGGTAGAGTTTAGGTTAGACTTCTCTTGTGATCATTCTCTATCTTCAGGTGTTGTGTCTCATGTTACTCCAATTGGGTGTTGGCAACAAGTTCCTCTCACCGAGGGTTGTCATTAGTATGGTGTAGTAGGCAACTATATTGGAGATTGTCACAAGGCCCTGACATATTTAGTTGGGGTGGTTCTAGGCATGGTAGAGGTAGCTAGGAAAGATCATCACGTTCTTTTCACCGATATTTATGGTATAGATGTTGATATGATTGTGGGGGCTTGACCACTTATCAACAAAGTGCCGTAGGCGGGAGTTACTTTTCCAAAATTTTTAGACATCGAATACTACCTAGGCAAGGGTGGTCAGACCTTGTCGTACATATGGGGAGCTTGGTCAAAGGTGTAGAGTTTATCCCTGATGTGGGGCCATGATGAGAGGTACTCACTTCGTTAGCCTCATGGGCTGATGGAACCGTTAGATAGAGGTGGTGCCTTTGGTGTTTGTGGTTCTACTTCTAGTGCTTATATTAAGGTTGGGCATGATCCATTCTATGCCTCTGCAGGCCGAACAGAGGCCGAGGCTCTATGTGTCTCTTTTTAGGATACAATTTTTTGGATGCATGGCTTTTGTTTTTTGCTGTTATGTGATTTAAGGTTTTCATGCCCATTCAAGTTTGTATTGCTTTTTATCTATCATTGGCCTGTTCTGGCATCTTGAATTGAGGATGGTGTTTGCGTTTTGCCTCTTGTAGTTGATTTATTTTAGTAGTGGATCGGCAAGATTATGCTTCCTCATTATGGAGTAGTAGTTGAGTAACTCCCCATGCCCTTGCCTTGACAGCCCTTTTGTGGTTGTGGCCTTGGGATTATGGTTTCTTTTTTCTGCCGACCGTGTTGTGTAATATTGTTGTGAGGTGGACCCTTGCTGATAGGTTGCTAAACTAGCTTTCTATGTTTCAGTTTTGTGTGGTTTAGGGTGTGGCTTAGGAGGTTGGCCTCATTGTGTGCCTTCCCTTTTTTAGTAGTAGTTAGGAGATTGCTACTCTTCACAGTTGTGTGTTGGGTAGATTTTCTTCTTTAGTTGTGATTTTCCTTTTTGTTGACTTCTTCTTTTGTTTTTAGTCTTCAATCGATAGCAGAGTTGTGTTTTCACTCGTTCGACCCTCTTGGATTCACCTTCTTCTTGTGTTCTTGGAATTTTTCTATGGCTAGCCTGAATTTGAAGATGAGACTCCTTGTGATTCTTTGTTGTGCCTTGTTGTTGTTGATGTTTGTTCTATGCTACTGAGTATATAGCTCTCGTGGCTTGTGTTTTACTTAGGATTGTTATGGGGGTGTTAATAATTGATTTAAAACTTTAGCTGCTACTAGAAAATGGAATTGTCTATGAGGGGTCACTTTTAGGATAAGGTTAGAGTACTTCATGGAATATATGAGTTTGTTCTAGTTTAGATTGTGGTGGAAAAAATTTTTTGGACTCATGGTGTCATTTTTCAAGAGTTCCTTTCGTTAGAGCTGGTCCTTGGAACCGGGCCCTGTGCAGACTTATTGTTCACAGGATGTTGCCCTTTGGGTAAGTCTGGTTAGACTCGGAATGTTGTGTTTCAGTAGGATTTTGTGATCTTTAAATGCCAAAGGCTAATTTTTGTGCCTTGCCTTGGGCTGAGTTGCTTGGGTGGAAGTTGCTATTCCTTCGAGTTTTGATGGAGTATATATTTCTCCTATGGCTTGTGTTGCATGGATTTGTAGGCATGTTTCTGATGGCGTTAGAGATATTCAGGATGACTAAGGACCAGCAAAATGCTCATGATGGTAGGAAGGTATTATATGTGGAGCGTAAGGCTAGTTTTTCTATTCGGGAGTTGGGTTGCATCTACTTTGGTCCTACAGTTGCTCAATTGTGTGGTTTTGCATGCTTATGGTCTTCTAAGATGAATTTGGTGCTTCCATGCAAGGTTGGTTCAATTGGGCAAGAATTAGAGCTCAAAATAGATTCGGAGCCTTTTTTTAAGATTTGAAGAGAATTTGAGGATTTTGTTCTTAGCTAGAGTTGTACGATGGCGATGTTCGATCCAAGAGGGTGTCTGACGGTCTGACAAAGCATGCATACCTTGTATTCTCATCTCTTCATGCCTTCCCGCTTTTTCTATCCATCTACTTTTACGGATGGAAGTACTTTTTAGTAGTGGATGTTGTAATAATCTCTCGATCATTTATGTGTCTATGCCTCCTGTTAATTGCTTAGAGCTTTCTCTAGCGACCTCAAGTCATTTGTGACTTGTTGGGACTGATAGTTTTGTCACTTGGTCATTCGTTTAGTTTTTATGAGAGATTTAGTATTTTGGAGATTTTGAACCTTGAATGATCATTGTTGATCAATAGTTCAAGAAGATGACCTTAGAATCTAATTCTGACGATTTCATCAGCTTTGGAAGGCATATATATGGTTTTGCTCAACATTTTGAGTAAACAAGATCGGATATGAATTTTATCAGCGTAGTTAGCTCCATAATGTTGAGCTTTTTCTAGAACAACCCTCCATTTAGATTTGTAGGCTTCTAGGCTAATTCTGAGGCCCCTTGTGGAATTTGACTTATAACAGTAATTGGGTGTGAGACCCACTTTTCATTGAGACGACCTTGAATGCAAGATTTGATGGTTCTATTGAGTGCTTTGTTTGAATATTGTTGATGACCTGTATTGCATTGTTTACACATTTTCATGGATTTTTGTGTATAGTCCCAGTTCATGCATTGACATATTTATTATCCATGATGAGACACGATTTTACTCAGCTTTTATTCGCAACTAGTTTTAACAGGATTCGTACCACCTGAACAACTTGATTTATGGCGTTTGATATCACGACTCGTTACCAAACCTATTAGAGGCATCTAGGATGTGCTTAGTTTTAACTTGAATAGTGACACGTTGACGCCCTTTCTTGCATGATTTTGGCTACTCAGGATCCTCACAGTTTCGAGGCCTAGTATTATGAGACCTGGATTCAGTCCAGTAGTGTATATAGATTACCTATGTCCCCATGGATTCCTCTAGTCGTGTTACCCACTAAACAGGAAGAGAAAGATGCATGGGTCGTACCTTACCCACATGATAGGGTGCTAGGTTTATACACTTGGTTACAGATGGTTACTCAAGATCTTATTGCATCCCTTGCATTAATATGCATTGCCTATTGATTTCACGTATCAGGACACTACATCCAGTTCAAGTGCCAATGATCGTGAGTAGTAATATAACCCAACTAGTTAGTTGGGGTCGAGTCCCAAGGGAGCGGTTCGTAATTGAGAATCAATAGAAAACCATAAATATGTTCAAGTCAATTATAGCTATAAACATTTACAAAGAAAAACATGATAAATTAAAGGTTGACACAAGTGTCAAGTATCAAAGGGGGTTTTGTAATCAATTATCAACTAAAACGACAACTAAAATGAAAATACAAATATGGAGACGAGATTCATGGGATGTAGTAGGATTATGGTCTTTGGGTAAACAACCGAGTAATTGCTATTGATAGTAAATCACTATTAATTGGAAACTAAGCTAGACTATAGTGGGGGTAAAATTTCTCTTGAACAATTTACCTCGAATCAAATTGGTTTCTCTCGAACACCAATAAGTGGCAATATAGCACAACCTTCACCTTAGTCCATTCACTCTCACGAGATAAATGTATGGGAGAGGGTTTAGGATTCACTCTCTCGAGCTGAATGTATAGGAGAGGGTTTAGGATTCACTCTCTCTAGTTGAACCCACGACAACCCAATAACCAATGACCATCGATTCAGTAGTTTTGGTTTTACGACCTCTCTCTCGAGCAAGCCAAAAGCACAAAGTTAAAATTATATTTGCAACTACAACCCCATTAAATTCAAACACAACCAATGAACAAAATCACCTTTAAACAATGAATAAACAATTAATTAGCAATACCCAGCAGTAAATTCAACCCATATTCACATAATCACACCCCAAGAATTAGGGTTTTAGCTAGACCTAGTAAAGAGATAGAAATCCATATCGAAAAATGTTTCCATCAAGTGGATATGATTGACATGGTCTTTACACAAGTCTAAGATGAAGAATCTTCAATACCCACTTCCGATTTCTTCAAAATGGGAATTTTCAAAATCTCCAAAGCTAACGGAAAAATGTATCTCAAGTTGAGTCCTCAATTGTAAACTTCAAGAACTGAATAATAATATGATTCCCTCCAAAATCTCCTTAGCTTAAAATTTAAACAAGTATTTATAGTTGTCAAAAAGTGTGTTGCGAAGGTTTAGTCAGCGCAGTTACTCAAGATCGCTGATCCACTCGGCGATCCGCCCTTTGGTCATTTTATCGCCTTTTGTTTTTGCCTTCAACATCTTTGAGGTTCTATAAGTTTGGGCAATAAGGCACTATATTGCGGAACTATTCGATGACTCGCTAACTACTCTTTTCTATGCTGACTTGATTTTCTCCTTTAGGGCTTGGCACAGTGGAACATTAGGTGAGAGCAAGGCCATTTGGTGACTTGTCCAATGGTTAAGGCGATCCTCATTCCTTCTTTTCTTCCTTCTTTCAGCTGGCTTGTTCCTTATTGCTCAATAGTGTCCATGCTTTGTCCCTAAGTTCAAATACCTGAAATTCAAGGATTTATATTAGTTATTGAGACAAAATGTGCAATCAAGGACACTACATATATTAAAATTAAGCCCTAAATGAGTACAAATCGTGGATTCATCAACACCCACAACATAAAATTTTGCTTATTCTCAAGTAAAACTCAAGTTCAGCAGTTTAAAAAGGATGTCTCAAACAGTGCTACACAAGACTCAATCATTAATGCACACAAAAATAATCAACTTACACATGCAAGGATCAAATATGCACTAAAAGTTTCCAATTGTGACTCACCATTATGAAAGAATCTCAAGCTCACAATACTTGCTTCAAATGCAAATTCAAGCTCAACAAAGGAAATCAAATGCCCTCACTACCCACACTTCATAGTCCTCTTGAAGCCTACTCATTCCATGTATGGATAGCATCCCATACTACTACCCACACTTCATAGAACTTCTCAAGAAACTATAATACACATCTCACATGATGGGAATAGGCATTTAGCTGATATAGACCATGAGAGCTAAGTCATTGAATCCGGTGTAATACAACCCCACACTTAAAAAAGGTGTTCTAGTTGCCTAAGGTAGAGCTAGGTAATATCTTAGCTTTGGTAAGAAGACCACTAGCTAATATATATCCTATGTGGGCACATAGTTATAGGATAGAAAGTGTTCATTGGAACCCTAGCCTAACATTGGGAGATTTTGCATCTTACCATATCCACTCGATGCTTAGACTCCATTCCCATAGAGTAGTTCATTCACATTAACATCATTGCACTTGAGAGGGCTACCAACACTAGGTCTACCGACCCAAAGTATATTACACAAGAAAGGGTCACCATCACTAGGTCTACCGACCCAAAGTATATTACACAACAAAAGGGTAACCATCACTAGGTCTATCGATTCAAGATACCTTATGGATAACTCATAGACTTCCCAAGAATGGTGCCATCATCATTAGGTCTATCAATACAAGGTTCATTATCTCACACATGAAAGGGATACCATCATTTGGGTCTATCGATTCAAGGTTTATCATTCATTCATTTATGGAAAGGTGCCACTAGCCTACCTATCCCAACATACAACATTAGAATAGGTCAAAGACTAATCAAGCAAGGGTTACCAAAACTACGTTTAACAATTCATGTTCATTAAGTCAAGACACATTCATTATACAAGAGAGGATGCCAAGCCTACCAACTTAGGATACAACATTTAAGGTCAGATTCATCAACTCAAGAAAATGATGCTTTAAGCCTACCAATTTAATATACCCCAAATACATAGGAGAACCCTTCATACTTCATCATCAATATTCATAAGTGCATAATTGAGAATAGCCTTTCAATAATGGCACAATTACATTCTAATCATGATCATCACATTATCATTGAATTCACATGCATATCCTTTGATTAGTGATCATACATAGATCCTTCATAAATAGCGATACAAGGAAGATATCTACCAATTCAATACCACCACATACATAGAAAATAAACACCTCCACCTTTCCAGTCGATTAACATCTAATTCATAATTCCAATTCAACAAGTAATTGATTATAACTTGCCCTTAAAGGGTCATACTTCCAAATCACCAACATACCAATAATTTACTACAATTAGGGCATGGGTAATGATATACTTTAATAATCCAAAGCAACACAACCATATTCAATTCATATACATTCATCATCAACAAACCCACTTCATAAAGGCATAATTTAGGGATTGAGAGAAATCATGGATTCATAGAGTACTTTCATCATAAATCATCAATTAAATACTAATACAATCATAATATGACATTAGTAACCATTGGAAATTGTTTGAGGAAAAGAACCCATGAGATTGAATAAAATCCTAGGTTTTTCATGAACTTGTAAACTTTGAATACTTCTTTGAATTTGACTCTAAGGTAAAAGCTAACCCTAGATGAAGGATCACCATACCTTAATATATGAATTCCACGAAAATCCACTCAATTATCCTTCCGCTTCAAGCCCTAAGTCTTCTTCTTCCCTTGGTCTTTAATGGAGCTCTAGAGAGAAAATATTTGGAGAGGGAGGGGTTTTGATTTGGGGGATTTTGAATAATGAAATCTAAAATAGGGTTTGAATGTTTTAATACTCTTAAAATATCTTAATAAATTTGAAATAACCGTCCATACACTTAAAATAATTAATTATCTAATTTCCAAACAACCCCCACACTTGGCTGCAACTTGATAGCGAAACAGTTGTAAATGACACCCTAGACTCACGAACAGTGAGTCCAGTCATGGACCGTCCTGTTGGTCCGTGGTATGGAGCTGCAACTTTTCATAAAGGGGGCTTGACCTATGGAGACTATCCACGGGGCGTGGATGGACCTACTGGTCGTGAACTCCACCCGTAGGTCACCCTAAATTTCTAGCTTTTGGTGATCTTGGGGTCTTGGGGGTTTGTCTTTAGGGTTCTTCTCAAGGACCCCTAGGGTGGTCCTTCTGGAGTCGTACTTTGACGTTTAACCCCTAAACCCCTCAACCATAGCTCGGGACTACATTAAACCACTTCAAACCTCACCCAAAACTTAAAAACACACTAGTTAGGCTCTAGTTACACTTATTCATTTTATGGGTCGTTACATTATCCCTCACTTAGGAACATTCATCCTCGAATTACACTTTAAACACATAAAAGGGTTAACAAATCAAGACTAGCACCCCATCATGCTACATCATAAACAATGCACATAACTAGGAGGAAGCATCAACTCCACATCAACAAGCTCAATGCAACACAAGAAGGTAGGAACTACATCTACAACCTCATTATGCATAAAAAATTCATCATTTCTCATTTCATTGGAGGAACTACCTTTTCTTTCTCAAAACATGATCATTATAAAATCAAAAGGTAAATTATGCAATTTCTTTCATGAAAGAAAATTTAGGCATGTTCAACAATCAACCTCATGAAGCATATAGGCAACTCATACTAAATGCACAACAACATGAGGAACATAATTCATGAAAACTCATTTTCTGATATAAACAAGAAGTCAACCAGATCATGCATAACATAAGGAGACCATGGAAACACATATTGACACATGAGTACAAAACATGTAACAAGGTACAAGGAACTCTTGGTTCCAAGCTTGAATAAGAATAGAAGGAAAGAGTTAAGAATATCACATTTCTCAACAACCTCACTATTTAACATACCATCCCCCATGTAGGAGAAAATACAACTAAGGCTAACATGAAAAACAACATAAGGACCTCATCACAAAAAAAGGGAACTATAACTTACTGGCACCTTCATCCGGATTAGCTCCTTTTCCCTCTTTGGCTTGAAGTGCATAGAAACAGTTCTTCTTTGGAGCAATAGGATCCGAGCAAACATAAGAAGCTTGTTTGGCCTCCCTTCCTTTAGCCGTAAGAGTAGGATAGTATCTTACTTGGTGATCATGTTTTCCACAACCATAGCACCAACTAGTACCAGCTAGGCACTTTCCATGATGCCTTTTCCCACAACTGGCACAAAGAGGTTTAGAAAATGGAGGTCCACCACCTTTCTCCTCGTTAACATTAGGAAAACTTGAAGAATCTTAGTTTGGAGCTCTATTCTTCAACCTAGGTTGGCCTTGCTAAGCGAGCCTAGACCTCTTGAACTCTGTACTCTTCCTCTTGACTTTGGACTCTTCAATAGATTAAGCATAAACCATGAGCCTACAAATGTTCATATCATCATGGAGCATCACCGTAAGGCACTCTTCTTCAACTAGGTCGGAAACTCCCATAACTAAACGACTCATCTCATCCCTAGGGTTTGACACCAAAGATGGGGCAAACTTAGATAATTGGGTATCTCAAAGAGTACTCTAGCACATTCATGTTACATTGCCTAAGATTGATAGACTCCTCTATCTTAACCTCTCTTTTCTCATGGGGAAAACCTTACAAAGGAATGCTTTCCTAAACAACTCCCATTTAATGGGACCCGCTCTAATCGGCCTATTGGCCTACCATTGAGAGAACCAAATTTGGGCCACATCCTTAAATTGATAGGAAGCAAGTTGCGCTTTCTCAATAGAAGTCAGCCTCATAGCATTAAATACCTTATACACCTCATCCAAAAACTCTTGGGAATCTTCTCCCACCTTAGATCTAAAAAATACAAAAGGATTCATCCTTATAAAGTCTCTCATAGTACTCACCTTGGTGTTCGCATTAGCCTCGACACCCATTAGTAGCTTGAGCCGTCATGGCTTGAGCTTGAGTACTTGTGTCTTGAGCCATCATCAAAAGAGCCGGATTAACTTCCTCAGTGGTCATGGCCTAGGGATCCACCGAAACTTGATTTACTTGATTGCCTAGAGGAACTTGGTCACCTTGAAGACCTTGGGGAGGAACTCCCTCATTCACAATCTTCTTTCCCATCCTTCTCGGGTTAGCCCTTGTATTCATATCCTATAAATACAAGAGAAGGGTTAGGAGAAGGACACTTATAGAGCTAAACTCTAAGGCACAACTTCAAGAATAATGAAAGAGGTGTAACTTTCTAAAGTCCTATAGCCTCTCGCTCATAGATGTGTCGCGACTCATACCGATGAACAAGACTCTACTAGACGTGGCTTGTGAGACATCAACCTAAAAATCATTCCCAAAACCTTATGCTCTGATACTAAGTTTGTCATGACCTGAGTCTACATCTCGGATGCGACACGTTGTACTCGACCCTGGAGAGATCATATACAAGCCTCATATCTCATTCATTGCATAGGTAATAGAAATAGTATGCCATTTAAAGCTTTTTATTAAAAACCATGCAATCTAATATTCAAAACAACATTTACATGCACACGGAAGTCTATATCTCACATGACCATCTTAGACACAATCTTGAACAAAAATAGAGACACGACCCTTTACAATAGAAATCTAAAGCCGTATATTACATCAAAGGGAAAGAAACTTCTAAAACACTTGTCCTCGATCTATGATGAAATACCCAAAATGTCTTGAGGAACTCTAATCCGAGCTTCTCTCGAACAATGGAAGAATGGATTAGCACACAAAAATGTACTATGTTTGATGACCATGCAAAAATCATGCTTTTAAAGAGACATTTTGGTTGGAAACCATGCATTATGCCATTTTTCTGAAACATCATGAACAATAGCATAAGAGACATCAAATACAAGTATAACCGTCATACAAGTCACAACATCACATTTGAACAATATCAACATGTAAGCCATTACCTTTAACTTAGACCTTCACCTCAAGTAACCCTCATGCTATACCTTGTGCAATGTATGAATAGCGTCCCATACCACCATCCACACTAAGGTACCACATTAAGGTCACCGAAAGTGAACTTACCATTCCTTACTTTTCACCTTTGCACAATATCCACACATAAGATGTATAACATTTCATAAGACATGACAAGGGAAAATAACTCATAATATAACCCAAGTATAGCATGTATCATCACATTAAGCATTTAAGATTTAGCACTCTTCAATAACTTCATTTAGAGGACTTTTATTCATTAGTCATTAAGACTTAGAGAACTCACTATAGCCCTCTTGAAGCATCCTCTTGCCATGTATGGATAGCATCCCATACTACTACCCATACTTCATAGAACTTCTCAAGAAACTTTAATGCACATCTCACATGATGGGAATAGGCATTTAGCTGACAAAGAGCATGAGAGCTAAGTTATGGAATTCGGTGTCATATGACCCCACACCGAAGAAAGGTGTTTTACTTGCCTAAGGTAGAACTAGGTAATATATTAGCTTTGTTAAAAAGATCACTGGCTAATATATATCCTATGTGGTCACATAGTTATGGGATAGGAAGATGTTCTTTGGAACCCTCGCCTAACATTAGGAGAGTTTCCATCCTACCATATCCACTAGGTGCTTAGCCTCCATTCCCATAGATTAGTTCATTCACATTAACATCATTGTACTTGAGAGGGCTACCAACACTAGGTTTACTGACTCAAAGTACATTACACAAGAAAGGGTCACCATTACTAGGTCTACCGATTCAAAGTACCTTAAGGATAGATCATTGAATTCCCAAGAAGGGTTCCATTATCATTGGGCCCACAGATACACATCGTACACATGAAAGGGCTACCATCATTTGGGTCTACTGATTCAAGGTTTATCATTCATTCATTTATGGAAGGGTACACTAGACTACCGATCCTAACACACAACATTATAATAGGTCAAAGACTCATCAAGAATGCTTACCAATACTAGGTTTACTGATTCATTTTCATTAAGTGAAGACACATTCATTATACAAGAGAGGATGCCTAAGCCTACCAACTCATAATACAACATTCAAGGTCACATTTATCAGCACAAGAAAATGATGCTTTAAGCCTACCAATTCAATATACCCCAAATACATAGGAGAACCCTTCATACTTCATCATCAACATTCAGAAGTGCATAATTGAGAATAGCCTTTCAATAATGGCATAATTACATTTTAATCATGATCATCGAATTCACAAACATATCCTTCAATTGGTTATCTTACATAGATCCTTCATATATAGAGATAAAAGGAAGATATCCACCAATTAAATACCACCACATACATAGAAAATAAACACCTCCACCTTTCAAGTGGATCAACATCTAATTCACAATTCTAATTCAACAAGTAATTGATCATAACTTGCCCTTCAAGGGTCATACTTCCAAATCACCAATACACCAATAATTTACTACAATTAGGGCATGGGTAATTATATACTTTAGTAATCCAAAGCAACACAACCATATTTAATTCATATACATTCATCATTAACAAACCCACTACATAAAGGCACAATTTAGGAATTGAGAGTAATAATGGGTTCATAGAGTATTTTCATCATAAATCAGCAATTAAAAACTAATACAATCATAATATGACATTATTAACCATTTTAAATCATTTGAGGAAAGAACCCCTGAGATTGAGTAAAACTCTAGGTTTTTCATGAACTTGAAAAGTTTGAAGACATCTTTGAAATTGACTCTAGGGTGAAAGCTAACCCTAGATGAAGGATCACCATACCTTAATATATGAATTCCTCGAAAATCCACATAATTATCCTTCCTCTTCAAGCCCTAAGTCTTCTTTTTCTTTTGGTCTTCAATGGAGTTCTAGGGAGAAGATATTTGGAGAGGGAGGGGTTTGGATTTGGGGGATTTGGAATAATGAAATCTAAAATACGGTGTTAATGTTTTAATACTATTAAAAAATATTAATACACTTGAAATAATCGTCCATACACCTAAAACTATTAATTAGCTATTTACCAAATCACCCCCACACTTTGCTGCAACTTGACGGCAAAATAGTTGCGAACGGCGCCCTAGACTGACGGATCGTGAGTCCACTCACGGACCGTCCTGTTGGTTTGTGGTCTAGGGCTGCAACTTGGTGAAAAGGGGGCTTGACCTACAGAGGCCATCTACAGGGCGTGGATGGGCCTATTGGTCGTGAACCCCATCCGTAGGTTACCCTAAATTTCCAATTTTTGGTGATCTTGGGGTCGAAGGGTTAGGCTTGAGGGTCCTTGTGGTCGTTGGGGTATCGTACCTTGACGTTTAACCCCTAAACCGCTCAACCATAGCTCGGAACAACATTCACCCACATCAACCCACACACCAAACTTAATGACACACTTGTTAGGCTATAGTCCTCATGAACCATGGTGTGAACAACACTTTCTTTCCTTTTCTTCATCATATTTCATTCATGCTTACAAGTCATCCCTTTATTCACTTTCCATGGACTGCTAGAAACGCCATTTCTTTTTGTATTTTCACAACTTTATTCCACAAATTTTTCATTGGTTTCTTTTTCATTCTTTTCTTCTCTCTCTCTTTTTTTTTTTTTTTTTTGGTATGGATGGGTTCCATTCTTCTCAAAACATGGGTAAAAGAGGAATTTCTTGCACGTCTTCATTTACCTTCTCTTTTCGCCATGCCCCCAACTTAGGCTTTTGGCCTAAGTTGGCTTTTTAATCAAACCACAAATCATGAGGATTCAGGGTAATGAATCAATCAAAGGTCACAATGTTATCAAGTTTCTTCCAATAAAAGGTCAAGGTTCAAAGGGTGCTCAAAAGGGGTTTACACACTCACACGGTAGGCCAAAAAAAAAAGGTATAATGTCAAATTGTTTCACACTCTTTAAAGTTTCCTAAGATCATATCAAGAGTTCACATAACTTAGTCAGTTGAACCAACGAGATAAATTCTAGTTGCCATCATACATGATTCACGGTAAGCTCATCACATAAGACATTGACACCAAAGTCAAATAAGACTCCACACTTTCACTAGTGTGCAATGTTCATCACAAGAGATTCAATTTGATACTTGGCTAGTCACAACGAGATGCAAAGAGTTCACATATTGGCAATGCAACTTTATTTGGCCTCATTGTAGCCACACATTCATTTTTGCTCAATTATGAGCACTATTCAAGTCATTGATATTGATCAAAATCGATACTCAAATTTGCATAAGAAAAACCACATTCAATACAAATAAGAGGTGGACTTTTTTTTTTGAAAGGGTAAAAAATCATTTATAATTAAAAACGAGGAGCCACAAGCTCAAACATCCATACAAAGTAGTATATAACACAAATTTAGCTCAAAAACACAAATGTATAAACAAAACATCACTATTCACAAAAAATCACACAAAAGGTGGGTCTCACCCAATCACAAATAAACACATTTATCCTTAAATGCAAACAAGAATATCCAAGAATTAACAGAAAAGTAAGACAGAGAGGGAGGTAAAGAGGGGATCCTATCTACGCAGTCAGTCCATCTGTCTAGGAATTGATGCCTGATGCATCAGTCTGGTCTCGGGCCTCAGTACTCGGGGTCATCTTAGAAGGAACAACAGTTGCAGTAGGAGCAGCCAAGGGAGTATCTGCTTAGGAAGACATCTTTGGCACATCTGGGATCTCCACCATCCTGAATATCATGGGCATATCGGTGGACTTCAGCTGATCCACACAGCTCCACAAAACAGCTATAACAACCTTTAATGGTGGGCCCTAGGCAACGCTCACACACCGTTATCCTTGTTGTAAGGGCATCAATGGAACCGCCTCAATGGTGTAACAACATCAGCTAGGGCAGTCTCAATCATGCCTAGAATGGAGGCCTTGAGTTTGGTAGTTTGACGATAAGCATAATGGGCAAGTTTCCCCATTCGGAGTAATGAAGCCTGGGTGATCAAATTTTGGGACACAGCAGCGGCAACAGGTCTAGGGTGCAGTGCAGCAGCAGAAGAACTAGAAGGCTAGAGTAGGCAAAGATGCCTCTACATGTATGGAGTTTGTGTCCATAACAGAGGAAGGGTCCACCGAGGTGGCTTTCTGCCCCTTCTCTGCTTGATCCTTAAGATATTCACCTTCGATCCTCCGAATATAAATGGAAGATGTGGGAATCACTTCTACATCCTTTTTTGTATCTCTGGGTACCCGAGCCTGTCTGCAGAGCTCGGTGATCAATACCGATAGGGAAAGTGAGGTCTAGCGCTGCTTTGCACGTATAAGAGTCTCTGAATTAATGATCATCCTCAAATTTAGCTGAGTTTTATCTATAATGCAACCTAGATAGTCTGCTTTGGAATGTCGAAGAAAAGACTCATTTTGGGATGGTATGCTTCTTCCTACAACTTTAGATGTAGCCATGTCTGCGAAACATCAGGAAAGAGTTAGGAATATTTCAGTTAAAATTACAGAAACACAATTGCACAAACAGACTCGCCAAACTAGTCGGTGAATCGTTGAATTGATTTGACGAGCTGGATCAAACTCGTCAAAAGGATTGGTCAAAAGTTGTGACAAGTCATCGATGGAAAAGGCCTTTTGATGAATCGCTGACAATGTTCGGTGAATCATGGACAACATTTGACAGCAAGGTTTAGCTCGCCGAAAGTTACAGTGCAAAAAGTGTTTAGGGGAGCAGACAAAGGGCGATCAAAAAGTCTTTTGACGAGTCAACGAGTACCCTCGACGACCTCAGGCTTCTCGTCAAAAGTTATAGAACCCAAAAACACATAAAGCATGAAATTAACGGTGAGTTAGGGAACTTTGGCAAAACGACGAGTGGTTTGGTCAGCTCGACCTAGCTAGCCAAATGACCCAATGAGCCTACTTTCAACTCAACTTCTCAAATTCAACCCTGAAACCCCCAAAAACAAAATCAAACATGACCCATAACACCCATTGCCCTGGGATACTTAGACTTCTCTCAATTTTTCCAAATTTGGCCATTTGGTGACATTTGCATTTAAGAACGATTTCACCCGCTCTATCATTAGGCAAGTTACATAGTTTCGCACAAATACGGGTTCTTTAGACTTTACCCAACCAAACACAACAATATGTAAGCACAACCCTACCATATTTAACTAATTTCAAAGCACAAGAACACGGGAAATCAACACTTTAAGTATTACGAGCAAGATTCATAATTCAAATCAAGGATTCAAACATACTAATCCTATCAAAGAGGCCCAACACACATCAACAACATAATATTGCTTGCATAAGAGTACAAATTACTAAAAATAAAAATGGGATTCGGAAAACCAATATTAAATTCCAAATAATAATGACTGAAAACCTAGGCAACATTGTAATCCACTCCGAACACAACTCTGATGACTAAAATACTCTTGAAAATGCAAAATAGTCGAAAATACTAAATAGGTGCAAGTTTGGGAAGATCAAAATGAGGAAAACTGAAAGAATTTGAAATTTAAACCTTTTGCCATTTAATAAACCATCCAGTTCTCACCCATTTTGTGATGTTAGTCGTGATTTTTGAACCACTTGGTGACACACCGAGTTGTCACTTACCTCATCGATTTTTACAGGACCTCCAGTTATGGTGATGGTGCAAACGGTGGAATAGATCAAGATCGCCAACCTGGTCGGTGATTTTCCAATAATTTCCTGGGGTTACTGAGTTTTAGAAACTCTACCTTAAAGTTCTCTTGAATCCAACTGCGGTCTAGGTCGGGGTCGTCGACCTCTTTGGCATATCGCTGATTGGACTTTGGGTCACCAATTTGCACCTTTCAAACATTTCCTACACTTTAACCTACACAAATTAACACACCATTATTCCTAAAACAAAAATTAAGTAATAAAAAGGGTCTTGGGTTGCCTCCCAAGAAGTGCCTTAGTTAACGTCGTGGCACGACGTAAATCCACCTTCAACCTTCATTCTTGGGGTTGGCCATAGCATCACTAGGGAAACTCTCTTTAGAGAGTGAGTAGACATATGACAACATTTGTTTTATTTTGGCGTCTTGCAGCTAATTAATCATGGAATGAGAGGTTTTCATCTGAATAATCTTTAGGACATTTTCTTTTAGTTCATTCAACACTCTATCTTGCTCTTCAATTTTGTGTAAAATGAGTGAGAGAGCCTCTTGATTTTGTTCACTCTCCTACTGCTTCATCTCTTGACACTCATGATGAGGAAGGTACTTGTCTTTCTTGTTGGACCTTGCCTCTAATTCCATAACATTCTTAGACAAGACATCCTGATGCATCAACAATGTTGCCCATTCTAGGTCTTTCTCTGTTTCCTTCTTGGTTTAAGCATGCAATCAAGGAGTTGGACTACTACTTCATAAGGTTGTTGGATCAAACAACTTGCAAATAGTGCATCATCAATGCTTCTATTTTCAAGACCAAGGCCTCTATAGAAGCACTCCAATAGCAATTTATTTGGCATTCCATAAGATGGGCACTACTGCAGTATTGCTTAAAATCTCTACCACATCTCATGGATAGTCTTACTCCCAATTATTTGAACATTAGGAGATTATCCCTAAGATTCAACAGTCTTAGAAGGGGATGGTCCACCTAGTAACCATTGTCACCATTCATACTCATTCTTTCTATTTCAGCACAAACAAGAAAAACAAAACTAAAAATTAAGTAAGTAGAACTATAACTAACAAGAACAAAATTTAACTTAACTAAAAATTCTTCAAGTAACATTAGTCCTCGGCAGCAGCGCTATTTTGACTTCATGTATCAGGACACTACTTCCAGTTAAAGTGCTAACGATTGTCAGTAGTAATATAGCCCAACTAGTGAGTTGGGGTCGAGTCCCATGAGAGTGATTTGTAATTGAGAATCAATAGAAAAGCATAAATGTGTTCAAGTCAATTACAACTATAAACATTTACGAAGAAAAACATGATAAATTAAAGGTTGACACAAGTGTCAAGTATCAAAGGGGTTTTTGTAATCTATCAACTAAAACAATAACTAAAAACGAGAATAAAAATATGGAGACGGGATTCTTGGGATGTGATAGGATTATGGGCTAAGGTAAACAACCGGGTAATTGCTATTGATAGTAAATCGCTGTAAATTGGAAACTAAGCTAGACTATAGTGGGGGTAAACATTCTCTCGAACACCAATAAGCGCAATGAAGCACAACCTTCGCCTTAGTCCATTCATCTCTCAAGTTGAATGTGTAGGAGAGGGTTTAGGATTCACTCTCTCGAGCAAAACCCACGACAACCCAATAACCACATACCATTGATTCAGTAGTTTTAGTTTTATGACCTATCTCTTGAGCAAGACAAAAAAATGAAGTTAAAATTGTATTTGCAACTACAACCCCATTAAATTTAAACACAACCACTAAACAACATCACCTTTAATCAGTGAATAAACAATCAATTAGCAATACCCAGATGTAAATTCAACCCATATTCACATAATCACACCCCAAGAATTGGGGCTTTAGCTAGACATAGTAAAGAGATAGAAATCGATACCAAAAAATATTTTCGTCAAGTGGGTACGATTGATATGGTCTTTACACACGTCTAAGATGAATAATCTTCAATACCCACTTCCAATTTCTTCAAAATGGGAATTTTCAAAATCTCTAAAGCTAAGGGAAAATTTCTCTCAAACCCAGTCCTCAATTCTAAAATTCAAGAATTGAATAATAATATGATTCCCTATAAAATCTCCTCTTTTAGCTAAAAATTTAAACAAGTATTTATAGTAGTCAAAAAGTGTCATGCGAAGGTTCAGTCGACGCAGTTAGTCCAGATTGTTGATCCACTAAACGATCTGCCCTTTGGTCATTTGTATCACCTTTTGTTTTTGCCTTCAGCATCCTTGAGGTTTTATAACTTTGGGCGATAAGGCATTGCAACGTGGAAATGTTCGGTGACTCGCCGACTGCTCCTTTCTTTTGTTGACTTGATTTTCTCATACAGGACTTGGCACACTGGAACACTAGGTGAGACCAAGGCCATTTAACAACTCGCCCAATAGTTTAGGCAATACTCAGGCCTTCTTTTCTTCGTTCTTTCAGCTGCTTTGTTCTTTTTTGCTCAATAGTGTCCATGCTTTATCCCTAAGTTCAAATACCTAAAATTCAAGGATTTATATCAGTTATTGAGACAAAATATGCATTCAAGGACACTAAATGTATTAAAATTAAGCGCTAAATGAGTCCAAATCGTGGACTCATCACCTACAACTAATATCCTTATTTGTTGATCGTTCCCTTCCATTTTTGAGGTTCACTTGGGTTATGGTTGCATGTACCTTCTGGGCTTATGGGGTCTAGTAAGGTTATTGTTTGAATACATTTTGTTACCTATCATCACTTTCTTTAATAGTTGATAGGCTTAACCTTAGAATTTTTGTTGTGGGTCCTCCTAACCTAGGGTAGTTGGCTTGGTTTCTTAGTTTCTTATGAGTAGGTTGTTGGATTTAATTTCAAGTACATTCTTGCCTCTTTTTATTACCCCGTCTACCCTATTTCCATTTTGTTTTGCCTGTTTACTTTTTACTCCTATTTAGTTACTTGCCCTATGCTTTCCTTATTACTAGTGGTTTATGGTTGTGTTATCTTTGAACTTAGTTGGCCGAGGCCTGCTAAGTAACATTTACTTTACTCATAATACACTTCTTCCCCTTGTAGATTGCAGTTTGAGTCATTTCCGTCGATTGGGGTCATGCGAAGCCGCTTAGAGTTCTGGAGAATAGGGTGCGCTCTTGGCATCTAGAGTTATCAATTTTTGTCTATTTTTGCTAGGCTTAGTTTTTATGTTGTATTCAGAGACAACTTGTACTTATATTGCACTTGTAAATGCTTTGCACTGTTGTTTTTTTGGTACTAATTTCATGACTACTAACTGATGTCAGGTCTTAGGATGGTTTCTATTTTGTATCTCTCTTGTTTACCCTTCCTTCACTTGTTTTAAGCTTTATACTTCTTTTTGTTGGTATCCACTGAATAGTCTGTTGCTTATGGCTCCGAAATAAGGGTTAGGCTTACCTACTGGTGGGATGTAGTTGGTGTCATCATGACTTGCGAAATTTGGTCGCGACATTTGATGAGTGATAGATTTACACTCATTTGAGGCATACTCTGTTCAATAATTAGTGTCCTCAATGCCTAATTATATCCCATTTCTAATTATATTTTATTGATTTGTAGCTACGAAGCTTAGGGACAATTCCAGGATAAATATTAAAAAGAATAGCCAAAAACATAACAAGATGAAGGGTGTATTGCCCATTGGGTATGACCTCACCCATATTAACACTGCACAACAATTTAATTAATTGAGGTAGGTCAACGAACTCAAATAGGAATAGTGACTCATTGAATGCAAAGGGAGAAAAAGATGACCATTATCGAAGGTGACAATACTTGGAGAAAAATTGAAGGCTTAAAAGGCGAACAAATTGGTACTCGTTGATACGCCGAATGTGAAAGATTGACTTGAACGAACTCATCGACTGAGGTTCAAACAGATGAAGCCTAATGAAAGAGAAAGGAAAGCTAAGGATAAATTGGTGATTCACTGAATGTGCTCAATGAGCCTGACTTATGTCGCAGATGTTGTCACACATTGATTTTTAGGCCAAATTTTAGGGAAACTGTAAATAGATCAAAAGGGAGAGAAAGAAAGGCTTTGAATCTTTTAGAGAGACTAGGCTAAACACTTTTTCTCTAGAGGTTTAGAGAGAGAAATACTTTACTTTGTGATGAACACTTTTAGCTTTGGGAGTTTTTACTTTGGTCTTGCGATTGACAATATGAAGTTGCAATCAAAATGGGTACTGGTTGTAATTCCTTAATTTCATGTTACCCATGTCTGCTTTCACGCAAGGTATAATTTCTTTACACTTTGTTATGGGTGGCTAAAACCCCAAAGTAAAGGGGTGCAATATGGGGTTGGGTTTTGATTTAAGGTAGTGGGTATTGTGTTATGCTCTGTTTTGTTGCTGCTCATGAGTAGATTTGGGAAAATTAGCATGGGGTTAATTTATGGGTTAAGGTTGAAAACTTAATTCATACATCCAATCTTTAATTAATGATCAAAATAATTTGAGACTTGCCATTCAGGTTTGATGTCTGCAATTTGCTTCAAAAAGAGATTATGGGTCATATGTATTTTCCTTCTACATCAAAAGAGAGAATAGTATAAGGTATTGGGTTGTTTAACTATGCACATAGATTAGGCCAAAAGGAGATTCTATGAACATATGTTATGACATAGAAAGAAGATTAGTGTCATTGAAGATGACCCAACCTATTCATGAATTTTTAGCACTACAGAGCAACACAATTACCCTTATGTGATATCAAGTTTCCAATCCCTACACCCTTAGATTACTTGTTACGTATTTAAATTTTTGAAATATTAGTTTTATTGTGACTATTGATAACAAAATCCTTCTCATAAATTTGGTGGAATCTTCCACACAAATGTTCTTATTGCTGCAAAATGAATTGATTGACATTCCAAATTTCTTAATAGATTTTTTTGCGATATATGACTCTTTGTCAGATTTGACCCCGACTCTTTGTTGGATATTTTTACTGAGTATGACCACTTACTCTTTAAAATTTATTTATAGATTAATTTAAGTGTTATACAAATCTGGTGCCGCTGTCAGGGAGTGATGGCTAAGAATTCTAATTTGAGAAATTTCTTTGTAAATTGTTTAGTTGTTATAGATTGTTGTCTGGTGTTGTGGTTTGCTAATCGTTTGATATATATCTTGAGTGACTACCCTAGTGACAACGATAGTCACTACAGACAACATTTCAATATGGCTGATTTGAATGACATGCCGATGAATTTCACTGAAATGAGAAGAGCTATCCAATTACCTCCCACAACTGGGAGGGTAGTTTTTCACGTAACCAGAACTATGCTACAACTACTCTAGTTAAGAGGAATGAATGGGGTTTTATCTCATGAAGACACCTATGAACTCCTTCGGATATTTATGGGCGTGTGGGATATTTGTGTTGAATAAGATCTCACAACAGTCCATATGGTTGAGGTTATTCCTTTTTTGTTTCACGGGTGAAACGATTAGGTTGTTGGCGAATATGCCAAATGATTTTATCAATTCTTAGGATGATTTAACTGAAGCCTTCTTGGAGAGATTATTTCCCCCCTTGAAGATGGTAAAGCGTAGG
Source organism: Solanum bulbocastanum (assembly GCA_037074985.1). Classification (NCBI taxonomy): domain Eukaryota; kingdom Viridiplantae; phylum Streptophyta; class Magnoliopsida; order Solanales; family Solanaceae; genus Solanum; species Solanum bulbocastanum. The sequence goes on along the minus strand of CM073604.1, from coordinate 21,787,146 downwards.
GAACGGTTCTAAAACTTCAAGAGAATTTAAGGTGAACCTATAAATGAAACATGGTTGTAGTTCCAGAAATTACTCTTGCAATTCCCACACATGGTGTCCTAGACAATTTTCTACTACAATAGTCAATCAAACAAAAGTATGGCTAATCAACTTTCCCAAGGCGGGCAGATGTGACACCATATGAGGTAGCATCATTGTTGCTTGATGACATAACCAAGCTAAACCAAGCATGCCATACTAGAGAGAACCAAATGTGTTGTCTACCATTGAGCATGAACAAAGAACAAATCTAGAAAGAGCATGAGCGAAATAAGAACATGGCTAAAATGATGACTCAAATTGATTTGTTTTCCAAGTATGTCATGGGAGGTGGATTAAAACTAGTGAATTTGGTTAGAACAAGGAGTGGGAGTGCCTGGAGGATGCCAAGTTTGAGGCATTATACAATGAAGAAGTACAATATTTGGGAAACAAAATGGGGGCTCTTAGCCAATATACCAATGATAAGGTGGGAACCAAGGTTGGAACAAGGAAAGATGTAGTTCTTGGAATGATTGGAGATGTAGAAATTGGAGAGATAGAGAGGCAAAAAAAGATAAGTATATTCCTCCCCATAATCGTCGACACACCAAAACAAAAAGATGGTCTGAAAGAGAACCGAACCAAGGTTACACTCACAAGGATCTTCAATAAGGATGATGGGTTCGCAAGGTTTTAACAGAAGTGAAAATGACTTATCCACCTTATCTCAAATGATAGCCTCTCATTCTATATCTATTAAATAGCTAGATACTCAAATATGCTAGATCTCTACCCATCTCAATCAAAGGAAAAAGGCAACATTGGTTAGTGATATCATATCGAAACCCAAAAATGATTGTTGAGGAAATGAGAATCATATCATGCCATAACATTAAATAAGGTGCTTATAAGGAAGGAACCTATCAACTTAGGCGATCTGAGCTCCAAACGATGATCCACTAAAGTACACTATGCGAATTCCATTGAGTTCGTCGAATGAGTCTTCAGGTTTTGTATCCCTTTAGGCCTTTTCGGTGAGCTTTAGAACGTTATAAACCGTCGAATGTGCCTGACATAAAAAGTCTAAGGGTCTTTTAATTTTCAAAAAGAAACTCTTTGATATCTTTGAACTCTTTTTCATTCCTATGCTTGAAATACTTTATTTTAGTGTGAGAGTTTCTTTTGTGTGTTGTTTCTATGTACTTGGAGTGCTTTAGATTGCATACAGAGACCCAACCCTACATTCTCCCATATTCTCTATTTTTTACTGCTTTTAAGGTTGATGTTTCATTTTTATTTTATCTTTTGAGTTGAAAATTGTGTTGGTTAATATAGGCGAAAGGCCAATTGAAGTATATTGTTTGTTGATTTTTTTAGGTAGTACTAAAAAGATCGTATTGAACTATGCCGAAAAGTTAGATATTTTAGTTTAGGCCTAAAATTTCTAGAATTTATTGTGTTGTTTACATGTTGAAACTGAGTCTTGATAGTACTAGGTCTAGGATAAATTTCATGTGAATCAAGTGAGATTGGCCCAATGTGCTCCGATTACATGATTTTGCCTAATGATAGTGTAACACCTCGAATTCAAGAAAGTGCATGTGGAAGTTTCCAAAAGGTCAAGGTGCCATCCAATGGAGGCCAACCACGACTTGTGGATGGGATCACAGACCGTAGGTGTAGTCTGTGGATTGGCCACCTAAAACAGTTTAGGGTCCAAAACCACGACTTGGACCAATGAACCGTCGATGGGTCAATGGTCTATTTTCAAGGGTCTATAGGTCAAGCCCCAATTTTTGAGTTTTTGACCACGACTGATAGTCACACATGATGGATCATCAGTCTATCTACCGTCCATCAGTCATGGTCCATGATTGTTGGTTCGGCAGGTTGTTTTATGGGTAGTTTGGTCTTTTCTTAATTATTTTATCCCTACACTACATCATTTTGCCTATGCCTAAGACTTCTATATAAGTGATTTTAACCCCAAAATTAGTTCATTCAAGTAATTCTCATAAAATTCTTAAAGAAGACCAAAGCTCTTTCTCTCCAAAATATTTCTCTCTCTAGAACTTGAAGAAAAAAAAAGGGTTGAAGCTAGGGCTCAAGGTCAAATCTCCATTTCCTAATCATTTGTGGCCTTTGATAGAATGGTATGATAGCTTTTCATCCATGGAATCCTTGCATCCATGGAGCCCCTAGGTTCTCCCAATTGAAAAGTAGGATTCTCCAATTTAAGTTAGGATTTTCTTCTAAGTTGCGAGTCTTTTGAATGTTGATGCAATGAATTGAATTATGATTAATGATGCATGAATTGCGAGGATTCTATGCTTTTATGATGAAATTTCATGTACATATGACTAATCCATGTTTTTAGCAGAAATTGATGAAAAATTCATTTTATGCTATGAAAGGAGAATTTCTGGATTTAGGTGTACTCTTATAGGATTGATAAAATACAAAATGAATTGCTTTGATATTGAAGAATATGTGATGATTTCTGATAAGAATTTCTTTGATAGTAATGCTTATGTGATTGATTGTTGATTTTAGATGTGATTGTTGTGGAAGGGATTTTTCCACATGATTTCTTATGTATGAATGTGAAAGACTTTCTCATGTTGAATGATTCTATTTTGAAAGGATTTGTCACCAAAAATGAATTTAAGTTAAAAGAATATAAAATTGATAAGTCTAAAGGCAATTATCCATGACCTCTAAATTAAAATAGAATATGAGGCGATTACCCATATTCGTTAGAATAAGAACAAGAGGTGATTACCCTTATTTCTCGAAGTTGAAGAAGAGGTGACTATCCATGTTCCTATTATGTAAGTTTGACAAGGTGTGACTACACATTATACTAATTATGAATTGGGCAGGAGGAGACTGCCCATGATCCTAAAATAAGAGGTTATGAGGTGACTACCCATGATCCTTTGCGATTCTCCATTTCTTTTAAAGTAAGCTATAAGATGTAAAATGTTATGATAAATGATTAGCTTGGGTTTTTGCTTGAGATGCCTTCCATGACGAGTAAAAGTAAAGACGGTTACCCAAGTCATGACTAAGGATGAATTGAGGTTACCTTCTGAATTACCCTCACATGCTATCAAGATCTAATAAGTGCATTGATTGTGATTTATGACTTATGTTGTCTAATGCTTATGTTTATGCAACTTATCATATTTAGTACATTCTTGTACTAACGCAAACTCTTGCTTACATTTCTTTTCCAAATGTAGGGTTCGGCGATCTCGATTCTCATTCATGTGGCTAGGATCTATAGTAGAGGCAAGGTTGAAGATTGGTGAGTACTCATAGCATTTGAGGATTTGGCCACTACTTTCTTATGTTCTTTCATTCTAGTATGTGAACATTGTTGAACCGGCTGTGTCCCGAGATTCTATTGTATTAGATAGTTTTTTAGACAACTTTATTAGACCTTCGCTTTGCTATAAAAAAAACTTTGATTGTGTTGCAAATGTTTTAAATCTCGTAAATTTATATTATCTTGACTATGAAAGCTATGTGGCTTGTATGATGCCTCTCTGGCTCTTGTACTTCATATTACATCTAGGGGGAACCCATGGGTCATGACAGATAGATGGAGTGGCACTTTCTTTAGGGAAAATCATCAATTTGGGAGGTAAGTTGTGTTCTTCGGGGGATGTCTAAGTACCCATGGGTAGAAAATGCATGGAGGTAGATTGTAAAGTTGTTTGGGAACTGGGTAATATTGTGTATTGTGATTAGTTTCATGAAAATAGGCACTGGGCTGAACACATCCAGTTCGACGAGCTTGTCTTAGCTTGCAAAAGTGGTATGGCGAATCGTTGAATAAGACCTAGATCACCTATCGAGATTGAATGTGTGACATGGGTAGTATTCCATTCAACATAATTATCTTAGTTCGATGAAATCCACTCGGTAAATCACCAAGCGCGAGTTGACATTGCTCTTTATGCCTAGTTTGTTCATTTTGCACTATCATTTTTGGCGGACCTGTCTTAGCCCAGCGAAAAATATTCGGTGAATAACCGAGTTGAAGTTGACTTTGCCCAATGTGCTTGAGTTCTTTGAAAATATGTATTGTCCATTTCTAGGAGCTCACCTAACCATTTTTGTGGACCAATTTCCAAGTACGTGAGCCTCAGAATATTTTTGAACTATGTTTGATTTTGGAATTTGATTTCAACTAACCTTCACCAATTCGATGCTTGTATGATTCTGCTTTATGGAAATGGCTAAGATTAAGCGGAAACAAGTTATGACTTTTGATACAGAGTTAGATAGAGACTTATGATACAAGCTCTAGTTCACCCTTTGGTTGAGCATGTGACTAATTCGGAGTTTAGGACTACTTTTAAAGTGTTGGCTCAAGCCATGATGGCCCAAGACAATAGGGAGGTTCTGGTCCCCATGAACCCAAACATGGGTACGACGACATCTAGAATGAGGGATTTCACTAGGATGAATCCTTCGAAATTCTATGGCTCTAAGTTTAAGGAAGAGTCCCTCAAGAATTCATTGATAAGGTTTACAAGGTGTTGGCTATTATTGGAGTGAAACCAGTGGAAAAGGCAGAGTTGGCTGCTTGCTAACTTAAGGGTGTTGCCCAAATTCTGTTCAACTAATAGAAGGAAGCAAGACCGGAAGATGCGGGTCCTCTGGAATAGGAAAGGTTCAAGTCTGCTTTCCTTGCTAGGTTCTTTCCTCTAGAGATGAGGAAGGCTAAGGTGATTGAGTTTATGAATATCCGACAAGGGAACATGTGTGTGAAAAAAATATGATTTGAGATTCACACAATTGTCGAGGTTTGCTCCTTCTATAGTGGCAGACGCTAGGGATAGGATGAGTAAATTCATATTGGGAGTGTCTGAATTGGTTGTGAAAGATTGGTATACCACTATTATTGTCCATGAAATGGACATTTTTACCTCATGGTTCATGCTCAACAAATTGGGGATGAAAAACTTAAGAAGGAGTCTAGGGAACTATAGAGGGCAAGAATCGATGATGGTAACTCTTCATACTGTAGGTCTGGTGTAAGTGGTCATTCAAGGTTTTGAAAAAGGTTTTCCGAGTAAGGTTCTTCTAATGCTCCTTCATGATCCAATAACGAGGTGTCTAACCATAATTCTCAAGGAGGAAATGCCAGTGGGTCTCTATTGCCTACTTGTACTAGGTGTGGAAGAAAGCCTGATCCAATGCTTATTTTGGTTGGGTAAGATAGTCCATAAGATAAGAGATTGTCCTACAAATGCTAAGAATAAATGAGATAATCATTGTAAGGCTCAGCACTATCTTTCATTCGGTCCAAGTGGTTCGGGTGCAAATGCTCCTAAGCAAAACATGTTTTATGCACTTCAGACTCATGGTGAACAAGAGGTTTCTCCTGATGTGGTTACCGGTATGTTGAAAGTCTTCCAAATTGATATGCTTTATTGGATCACGGTGCAACCTTATCTTTTGTGACACCATATATGGCTATGAGGTTTGATGCTCTTCCAAATATGTTGTTAGATCCTTTTTATTGTCTTTACCCTTATTGGTGATTCTGCTATGGTTAACAGGGTCTATAGAAGATTACCCATCTCCCTATCACATAGAGTTACTCTTGTTGATTTGGTAGAGCTTTATATGCTATATTTTTATGTAATCCTTAGTATGGATTAGTTGCATGCATGTTATGCTTGTACTGATTGTAGAACCCGTGTAGTCAAGTTTCAATTTCTGAATGAGCCTATCCTAGAGTGGAAGGGGGGGGGGGGGCTGGGGGGGACTTATATACCTATGGGTCAGTTTATTTCTTTCTTGGAAGCTAGAAAGATTAATGCTAAGGGTTGCATTTACCATTTAGTTAGGATGAGAGATATAGATTTTGAAACCCCTACTCTTGAGTCAGTCCCTATTGTGAATGAGTTTCCAAAAGTATTCCTAGATTATCTACCCAATATTCCTCCCGAAAGAGAAATAGACTTCGGTACTGACCTTCTCTTAGATACGCAACCGATATCTATTCCTCCTTATAGAATGGCTCCAGCAGAACTTAAGGAATTGAAAGAGCAATTGAAAGATCTGTCATATAAGGGTTTCATCCAACCAAGTGTATCCCTATGGGGTGCTCCAATTTTTTTTTTTTTGAAAGAAAGATGGTTCTCTTCGAATATGTATAGACTACTGACAAATGAATAAGTTTAGAGTTAAGAATAAGTATCCTCTTCCAAGGATAGATGATTTGTTTGACCAACTTCTCGGAGCAAGTTGTTTTTCTAAGATTGACCTCATTTCGGGCTATCACCAATTGAGGGTGAAGGAAGATGATATTCTGAGAATGAATTTTAGAACCCGATATGGTAAGCTTAGGACCATATGAACTTAGTTTTCTGTAGATTCAATGTTGTCAATAGAGAGACAATCGTAGAAAATCCCTAAACAAACCTACTATAATAATCTGCCAAACCCAAGAAGCTTCAAACATCCTAAGGGGATAGAGGTCTAGGCAAACTCTTGACCGCATTTGTCTTATTAAGATCTACCTCAATACCCTTACTTGAAACAATATGACCAAAGAAAGCCATAGACCTTAGCCAAAATTCATATTTTCTAAACTTTTCAAATAGTTGTTCTTCCTTAAGTATTTGCAACACAATCCTCCAATGATTGATGTGATCATCCTCACTTCTCAAATAAATTAATATATCATCAATGAACACAATCATGAACATATCAAGGTATTCTCTAAACACCACATTCTCTAAGCTTGTGACAATAGTTTTCAATAATTAAAGGATAGACCTACTTCCACTCCGATGTTGACTTTACCAGAAGGGACGGATGGTTTTGTGGTTTATTGTGATGCCTCTAGAATTGGATTAGGATGTGTGCTTATGAAAAATGGGAAATGTATTGCCGATGCTTCAAGGAAACTTAAGATTCATGAGAAGAATTACCCTATCCATGACCTTAAACTAACGGCGATTGTTTTTGCCTTAAAGATTTGGAGGGATTTTTTGTTTGGTGTTCATGTTGATGTTTTTACCAACCACAAGAGTTTGCATTATGTTTTTAACCAAAAGTATCTAATTCTTCACCAAAGAAGGTGGCTTGAGTTGTTGAAAGATTATTATATGAGTGTTCCTTATCACCCCAATAAGGAAAATATGGTGGTGGATGATCTTAGTCAGTTATCTGTGGGGTAGTGTTACTCATATTGAGGATGATACAAAAGAGCTTGTTCTAGATGTTCATACATTACCCCGATTGGGTGTTTGGTTAGTAGACTCAACCAAAGTTTGTGTTAGAGTTCACAATGGTTAAGAATCATCTTTTGCGGCAGATGTTAAAGCCAAGCAATGTTTTGATCCAACCTTAGTTGAATTGAAAGAAGCATTGCTTAGAAAGTCCGTTGAGGCTTTCTCTCAATGAGTGAGATAGTGTACTTATATATCAAGGTCATTTAAGTGTTCCTAATGTAGATGACTTGAAGGGTGTAATGAGGTTTGGTAAGAAACAGAAGTTTAGTCCCTATTTTGTAGGCCCACATAAATTTGGAGGCGTGTTAGTAAGGTTGCTTAAGAACTAGATTTTACTAATGAGTTGGCATCAGTGCATCCAATTTTCCATGTCTCTATGTTAAAGAAATATGTTGGAGATCTGACATCTATAGTTCCCTTAGAAGGTTTGGAAGTTAAGAAGAATCTTTCTTATGAAGAAGTTCCTGTTGAGAATTTAGACCGGTAAGTCAAGAAGTTGAGAAACAAAGAAGTCGCTTCCATGAAAGTGTTATGCAGGAATCATTTAGTTGAGGGTGGTACTTGGGAGGCCGAGGCCCATATGATGTCCCGATATCCTCATCTTTCCTTCTACTCCTATTCTAGCTTGACGTATTGATTTCCTCGTGATTTACTCTTTTGGTGTCATGTGTGTTTTAGATAATCCCTCGGTTTCCATATTATCCATGTTCATAAAAAGCTTAAGTTTTGAGAAAAATGAGACAACTTGATTGATTTCTACATGTTCATGCACATCTTAATATTAATTTTATATAGACCATATGATATGATGTTTTTAACATGCTTAGCTTAGAGTTGATGTTTCCACCTCGAATATATGCATTTGGGTATGAGTCACCTATGAATTTCATGATATGAAAACAAGAGTATGTTTTAGCTTGGATTTTATATTTCCTCCTCAAGTATATTAATTTATGTGATTGCATGCATGATGGGTTGTTAGGTTAAGTTTATACCATTTTTATGATGTTTTGGATCTCATTCAAGGACAAATGATCCAAACATAATGATAATGTAACACCTCGGATTCGAGAAAGGGCATGTAGCGGTTTATAGAAATTATAGGTCCAATCCGACGAAGGCCAACCACGACCTGTGGATGGGACCATGTACCATAGGTGTGGTATATGGATTGGCCTCCAAAAATAGTCCAGGCTCCAGAACCACTACCTGGACCAACAGACCGTCGATGGATCTATGGTCCGTGGTCAAGGGCTTGCAGGTCAAACCCTAAAATTTGAGTTTCTGATAAAGAGTGGCGGTCGTACAGGAGGGACCGTCTGTCTGTTCACGATCTGTTAGTTGTGGTTCGTGATTGTATGTTAGGTAGTTGGTTCTAAGAGTAGTTCGGTCTTTTCCTAATTATTTTATCCCTATACTACGTTTTTTTGCCTAACACCCCGTTATAAGTGATTTTAACCCCCAAATTAGTTCATTCACGTTATACTCTTACAATCCTAAAAGAAGACCAAAGTTCTTCCTCTCCAAAATATTTCTCTCTCTAAAACTTGAAGAAGAAGAAGAAGGGTTGAAGCTAGGGCTCAAGGTCAAGTTTCCATTCTCCAAACAATTGTGGGCTTTGATAGCAAGGTATGATAGCTTTTAATCCATGTAATCCTTGCATCCATGAAGCCCCTAGGTTCTCCGAATGGAAAAGTAAAATTACCCACTTTGCGTTAGGTTTCTTCTATGTTGTGGGTCTTTGTGAATGTTTGTCCAATTAGGTGAATTATGATTCATGATGCATGAATTGAGAGGATTGTATGCTTTTATGATGAAATTTCATGTACATATGACTAATCCATGTTTTTATTACAAATTGATGGAAAATTGGTTTTATGCTAAGAAAGGAGAATTTATGGATTTAGGTGTACTCTTATAGGATTGATAAGATGCAATATTAATTGCTTTGAGATTGAAGCATATGTGTTGATTTATGATAAGAATTGGTTTGAGTGTAAAGCTTATGTGATTGATTGTTGATTTTAGATGTGAGTATTGTGGAAGAGATTTCCCCACATGATTGTTTATGTATGAATGTGAAAGGCTTTCTCACATTGAATTATTCAAGGTTGAAAGGATTTCTCACCTAAAGTGAACCTAAGTTAAAAGACTAAAAAATTGATGAGGCTATAGATAAGATTACCCATGACCTCTAAATTAGAATAGAATATGAGGCGATTACCCATATTCCGTAGATTAAGAGCAACATGCCATTACTCTTATTCCTCGAAGTTGAAAAATAGGTAACTTCGCACATTCCTATTATGTACGTTGGACAAGGGGTGACCATCCATGATTCTAAATATGAATTGGGCAAGAGGCGACTACATATTATCCCAAAATAGGAACGATAAGAGGCCACTACCCATGATCCTTTGTAGTTAGGCAAATGGCAATTCCCCATGTTTTTACAAGAAAGTTATAAGATGTAAAATGTTATGATGACTGATTAGCTTGTATTGTTTCTTGAGTTACCTTCCATGATGAGTAAGACTAGAGGCAGTTACCCAAGTCTTGACTAAGGATGAATTTAGGTTACCTTATGAAGTACCCCTCACATGTTATGATGATATATTATGTGCATTGATTATGCTCTATGACTTATGTTTTCTAATGCTTATGTTTATGGTATGTTTATGCAAGTTATCATATTTAGTACATTCTTGTACTAACGCATATTCTTGCCTACATTTCTTATCCAAATGTAGGGTCTAGCGATCGCGATTCTCATCCTTGTAGCTAGGATCCATATTAGAGTCAAGGTTGAAGATAATGCTCATAGAATTCAAGGGTTTCTCCACTACTTTCTTATGTTCTTTCATTTTAGTTCATGAACATTGTTGTACTGGTTGTTTCTTGAGATTCTATTATATTAGATGGTTTCTGAGACAAGTGTATGAGACTTTTGCTTTGCTATTAAAAATTTTGATTGTGTTCAAAATGTTTTAAATCTCATCGATTTCTATTATCTTTACTATGAAATCTAAGTAGCTTGTATGAGGCTTCTCAGGGTCTTTTACGTCATGTGACATCTAAGGGGTGCCCTGGGTTGTGACGGATAGATTAAGTGGCATTTTCTTAAGGGCAAATCATCAATTTGAGTGGTAAGATGTGTTATTGGGGGGGGGGGGGATGTCTAAGTACCCATGGGTAGAAAATGCATGGGAACTGGGTAATTTTGTGTATTGTGATTAATTTCATGAAAATAGGCACTACGCTAAACACATCTAGTTCGGTGGGCTTCTCTTAGCTCGCCGAGGCAGTTAGGCGAATCATTGAATAAGGCATAGATCGCCTATATAGCTTGAATGTGTAACATGGGTACTATTCCATTTAGCATATTATATTAGTCTACCGAAACCCACTGGGTGAATCACCAAGCGGAAGTAGACATCGACCTTTATGCCTATTTTTTAGATTTTAAACTATCATTTTTGGCAGACCTGTCTTAGCCTGCCGAAACCAATTCGGAAAATAATAGAGTTGAAGTTAACTCTGCCCAATGTGCTTGAGTTCTATGAAAATGTGTACAATCCATTTCGGTGAGCTCACCTAAACTCACTTGAACTCACCTAACATGTAAGGTGGACCACCATCCAAGTATGCGAGCTTCAAATTATTTTTGAACTATGTTTGATTTTGGATTTTGATTTCAACTAACCTTCACCAATTCAATGTTTGTATGATTATACACTGCGAAAATGGCCAAGATTAAGCGGAAGGAAGTTATGACTTTAGATACAGAGTTAGCCAGAGACTTTTCTCCTCCTTCTCCTCAATTGAAAAGGCGTAGGGGGATCATGATCAATGAGTAATCTGAGGGTCCTCACCCATAACCATCCACTTCGCACTCCTCTATGCGTGTGAGTGAGCAACAAAGGTGGTTGCTAGGAAAGAGACGGATATCAGTTTCAAGTTTGTGCAACCCACTTCTACTCAGGTACTTGTTTCTAATCTTTTCTAGGTGATTGCTTGAAGGGCCTTCAATAGGCTCAGGACTGCTAGAGAATATACTATTGTTGAGGAGAGATGACTCTCCATAAATTGTGTCTTGAGTGACCACCCTACAATCTATGACACAGTTAAATCTTACAACTTTGAAAGGTTTACAAAGCCTCGTAATCCATATGTTCCATCTAGGGTGTGCCTATGCGCAAGCTTTGTCGAAGAAGAGAAAGGGGAGAGTGTGGAACCCATTAGATTAAGTTGAGTTTCGTGGAAAATGGTAAAGTGCGACGATGGTGAAATTAACACTACTCTAGTTCTCTTGAGAATGATCCTGAGATGTTTACTTTGTGGATGCAACAGGACCATGACAAACTAAAAGTTTGGTTGGCACCCCTCATCTACGACATCTCTCCTTATTGGATGGCTGATGGTATGAGAATAGAGAAGGAATTGAATATTGGGGCTCGGTACTTGTTTGGATTCATTACTACTAATATTATACCTTACAAAATGAGTACATCCTTCAGCACCTAAAGGTTGTGTTAGTTGGTACAATCATCGATAGAGAGGATATTAATGTGGGGTCAGTCATTGCTAATGAGTTATTTATACGGGCCAAACAAAAGTACACTTATCTTTCATTCCCACTTTTGATAACTTACTTGTATGAAGCTACCGGAGTTCCCTTTTTGGGGAAAGCCTGATGTATGGATTATCCAATCCTCCTCTAACAACATTTATAGAATAGAGGCTGACTATCTACAAGATGATGCAGCTCGGAGGAAGCCGCCACCACTAGTCATTATGCACGTGGTTGATCCTACCAGACTTGTTGTTAGGATCACTTTATCCGCTCCTTCTATGTGGTACTCATATTTACCCCAACCTTTCTTAGTACCATGTACTTCCTCTATTTCTCTTGCTGCACCTTCTCCCTCTCCTATCTACCATCTTCCCTTTACCAAGGCCATGATTTATCAAATTGACAGTCTTTCTTGCTCTACAAATGTGAGGGCTGCGAGCGTTGAGACAAACTTCTCCAAGACGATTAATAGGGCTATTGAGGTTATTTTCGCTCCACTGAGGGTTTGATTGACTTAGTGTCAGGCTTTAGTTGAGTCACATGGTGTGAGATTGGATAACCTCACTGCTACATAAAAGGCCATCTAAAAGGCTGAGGTTAGTTCTGATTTTTTATCTTCAATGAGGCATGAGCTGGATGCTTTGAAGGCTTATGTAAACCAGCTAAGGTCTACAGATATATCCAGACTATGGTCGAGTTTCCCATACATCATGCGTATGTGTATTTGCCACCAATTGTGCCTAGTAGTGAGCTTTCTCAAAGTGTGGATGCGCATCCAAGTGGAGGTTATGTGGAAATTTTTGATGCTATAGTCGTTGATGCTAATGAAGAGAGAGAATATGATAGGGCCGATGATGATTTGTCCAAGGAGATAGATGAGAAGGAGATTTGGAGAGAAAAGGATGAGTAGAGGATTGAAATGACACTGACAGAGTTGCATGGCATTGATGAGATGATGGTTCACGTGACATTGGAGAGATCTCTTGAATATACCTCCGCAGCTTGCACAAGTGGAGTTCCTTCAGACTCCATTATTTCTCCTATTGATGTATTGGACACGAATCACCCGGTTGAGCCTACATTGCTGTCTCCAGTGATCATATTGTCAGGCATTGATTCTCAGGATGATAAATTGAATATGATTGTTGCAACTATTCATTCCTTAATTTTAAAATCATAGATGTCATCACACGAGAATAGGTGGAGGACTTATTAAAGGCATATATGGGGGACCTAAACAATGAACTCTTCTCTTTGGCAACAAATAAATAAAGTCAAACCTTTATGAAGACGAGCATACGATGTATCCTCTCGAGATTCCTGATGAAATCACTCTGTAGGCATAGCTTGTTGGGGGGACTTTTACCTCTCCTTCCATACACTTTTACTTATTTTGCATTTAGGAAACCACTTTCACTATTTTGGTAGCATGAGGGCACTTGTGCCATTATTTTCCTTTTTATTGTATTTTGTTACTTTTAGCTTTATTTTTGGATGATGGTAATACTTTGGTTGTTTCTATTTAAGGTATTTGATTGGTTTATCTCATTTTGTCTCTTTCTCTAATTTCTTTTGCCCCATGAGTTTTGAAAAATGTTAAATACTTGAGTTTTCATTTATAATAATTTAAGGATCAATTGCGTTCAATATCGATGTCTTGAATAGTACTCATGATGAGCATGGTGTCTACTGTTTGTGTTGTAAGGAAGAAATTAATGTGGTTTCACTTTCAGATCAACCAAACTTCTTAAATCTTGTATTTACTAGTTGTGTTTTGATGTGATCCTTGCAATGAATATCGCACATAAGATTTTGAGTTTTTCTTGTTTTGCTAAGTGATTGTGTTTGAAGTGCCGTGTGTGGTAAGGTTTTGCTTGTAAAAATGCTTGTGGAGTCGTAGAATTATCCTTGTTAGTCCAATTGGCTAGCCTTGGTAAATGTAAAGGGTGATCTTGGGAATTTTTTTTGAGAGGGAACCCGAATTTCTGTTTCCTTTTATGACTACCTTGTGAGGATATGCAACTATTCCTGCACCATTTGAGCCTAAGCCATTTGTTGACATCCATATTGAAACCTCATGAACCAAATTGTCTATAACTTCTCACCAAAAATCTTTTGTGAAGCATTGGTTTATTTGAGTAGCTAACTTAGGAAAAAAGCGTAAGTTAGGGGTGTAGAAAGGAAGGAGGAAGGAAATCCAAGTGAAAGGAAAAGGATGATGAAATGAGACTCAACTTTGAAGTATGTTACAAAGAGAAGGAGCCCCTTATAAAATACAAAAAAAGAAGATATTGTGATGATCAACATTTGAAAAATTGAAAAGAAAAAGAAAGTTTCATGAAATAAAAGATGGGTTTTCAATAAAATGATGTACAAGTCACAATTTGAGCTCTAAAATAAAAAAAAAAAATGAAAAGAACTTGAGAAGTGGTGGAGATGATTGGAACAATGCATTAAAAAGGTGAATTCACTAAGCTAAATTGATTATACCTTAACCCTCAATCCCATTAGAAGACTAAAATACCCTTTAGATTTTGCATAAACTAGGTTGTGTGATGATTGGAATATATGGGCAAACCTATGTGATGAAGTTTTCTTGTATTTCTCTTTTGGGAGAGTGAGAGTTGTATTGATTCCTTACCTCTTTATTGATATGCTTCCCGAGAGTATGAAATTGTTCTTGATGTGAGGACACTTAGATGCATTTTTTAAAACATGGTCGTGCATTGAAAAAGAAGTCATAGTGAGCTTGAGCTTGGTTTGATACCGGCTAGTTATCATTTTAAAATTGTTTTATCATTATTGAGTGTAGCATGTTATTGAGAGTAATTTCCTAATGGCACTTACATGTTAGATCTCATTGAGAACTATAGTGGAAACCCTGGTTGAACTAATTGTGTTCTTGGTTTACTTGAGGACATGAAAAGGTTTAAATTAGGGGTGTTGATGAGTGGTAAATTTACACTCATTTGAGGCATATTTAGTTCAACAATTAGTGTCTTCAATGGCTAAATATGTCATATTCACTCTTGAAATTGACAATTTGAAGTTGAAATCAAAGTGGGCATTGCTTGTGATTTCTTAATTTCATGTACTCATTGTTGCTTTCATGTAAGGTATAATTCTTTACACTTTGTGATTGGTGGCTGAAACCCCAAAAGTCTTGTGGTACAATTATGTCGTTGGGTGTTAATTTGATGTAGTGGGTATTTTGTTATGCTCTATTTTATTGCTATTGATATACGAATTTTGGCTAATTAGCATGGGGTTAATTTATGGGTTACTGTTGCAAACTTAATTCCTACTTCTGATCTCCGATTGATGCTCAAAAGAGTTTTATTGGCGTGTCTAATTAGTTGGATACTTACAATTTAGGTTTTGCTTGAAAAGGAGATTATTGGTCTGATCTATTTGCCCTATTTCTACATCGAAAGAGAGAATAATGTTAGGTATTGGGTTGTCTAGTTATGCACATAGATGAGACCAAAAGAAATTTCTAGGTACTAATGCTATGAGATCAAAAGAAGACTTTTGTCATTGAAGATGGACCAACATATCCATGAGTGTTTTGCACTATAGAGAAACACAATTACCCCTATGTGATATCGATTTTAAATCCCCACTTCCCTAGATTACTTGTTACTTATTTGAATTTCTAAAATCTTAGTTTAATTGTGACTATTGATAATAAAACACTTTTATTAAATTTTGTGAAGTCATCTACCCAAATGTTCTTATTGGTGCAAATTATTTGATCTACATTCAAAATTTCTTAACAAAATTCTCTGTTATATATAGCTCTCATTGGGATTTGACCTCGACTCTTTGTTGGGTATACTCTTTGATTTTGTCGTATAGAATAATTTGAGTGTAATCAACATTTAAAACAAAATTATACAATACTTACAGATAGTAAGTTCCTAGTCCAGCAATGCCTTGAACATATTCAACATCAAAAGGGTCTTGCGGTTCTGAAAGGCTACCAGTTTCCTTATCCTTGTAAGCTTCGTGTGATGACTAATATATTTGCTCTAATTCCTAAAAATACCAATTTCGTGAAGGTAAGCGGGAAATAACTACTCATATTGATTGATTGAAAATAGGAAGGGAGAACCGTGTACTAGGGTGTGGAGGAGGTATGTATCTGGAAGAACAAGATTTTAGAGGAAAAAAGAGTAATTTTGGAAATATTTTAGAATGGTAGGGAATACTAGAAAATATGGTCAAACAATTATGGTAGTTAGGTAATTTTTCATATAAATAAAAATTCATAAGTTAGAAATTCTAACTTACTATTGTGACTTATTTAATTTTTATCATTTTGGATTTAAACTAAGGGATAATAAGAAGTTTTTTGAGTTATTCAAACAGTTCAAAAGTGTATTAAAACTAATTGACTTATGGTACGTAGAATAAGTCAGTCCAAACATGCTCTTATACATTAATTACTTTTTATTAGGAAATTTGAGATTAAAATTTTAGGGTTCAAGTAAATTTTTTTTTATCTCAACTATTAATACATACTCTCTCTGTCCCAATTTATATGACATATTTCACTTTTCGAGAGTTAAACAATATATGTTTGACCATAATTTGCGCATGAAATCTTCAATTTTCTTGAAATGAAAGTTACATATTTGTAAACTACGTAAAAAATATTATAAGTCATAATTGACAGTCCAAAATATTTAAAAGTTATATAAAAAATTTATGCTAAAAATAGACTTAAATCTCATAATATGAAATGTGTCACATAAATTGAGACGAAGAGAGTAGTAAATACGAGCATCATGAGCTATATTTTCTTTTAATCTATAAAGAGAAATAGTAAGTAAAAGAACATAAAAATCCATCAAATATTCATTAGCTTTTAAAGTAGAGCAGTGACCACATTAAGTCTAAAGAAAATTAGTTAATTTTCTAACGTTTATT
This sequence comes from Solanum bulbocastanum, assembly GCA_037074985.1. Classification (NCBI taxonomy): domain Eukaryota; kingdom Viridiplantae; phylum Streptophyta; class Magnoliopsida; order Solanales; family Solanaceae; genus Solanum; species Solanum bulbocastanum. The sequence goes on along the minus strand of CM073604.1, from coordinate 21,770,361 downwards.
CATATAAGAATAAATCAAATTAACGTATTCAGACCTTCTCAAAAAAATTTGTTTTTGTCAATCTACTTGTTAGCCATGTTCTGCATATCTTGTTACAGAAAATCTTTGTTGTTGTATTTTGTGCAACACCCCGTATTATTTATATAGTGTTGTTCATATGATACTTGAAATAACCTTATCGTATAGGTGAGGTACCATGTTTCTTACATGATTAATGTTGGCTTAAACTAGCTTGGAAGGTGATGTAATACCTTGCACATTTCAGCATGTGTACTCTAAGTTAACCCCAACGGAAGTAATTAAAATCGAGATAGTAATGTGGTAATTGAGTTGAATGTTCAAATATTAGTGCTAAGTTAAAGAAAAAGGGATTAATATTTAGAGAATGAAATAAAAAGGTGAGCTACTTGTTTGGTTTAATTAAGCTCCTAGGTGCATACCTACTTGAGCTATATGAATCTACTTAAAGGGCCCAAGGTTAATGGATCATATTTAGCATACGTTAATAGACTCACTCGAGGCCCAAACTATGTAAAAGAAAATGAAAATGAAAAAAAATCCAAAAGCCAAATCTACCAAGGCCAAACATAGTTAAGCTTAACTAAGAAAAGACAAGTAGGTGCATCACCTAGTTTGACCTTTAAGAAGTTTGATGTACATAAGCAGGTGGATCACTTACTTGACATATGAGGTTTGTAATGGATATAGAAGGAGGTTGTGGTGATACATATTTGTTTAAGGGTTGTATGGGCTCATTGTCCGTCAAAGTTAGCTACTGTTTCACTAGGCCCACAATGTGATAGCTGCTAATTTTAGTTTCTTCATGACTTATATTGTAGATTAACACCCAAAAAGGAGGTTGAATCTTGATATTTATATTGGTCGTAAAATAAGGTATGTAAGGCAATCCTATTCCATATTCCTTGGCATGAATTTGATATTTGCAATTAATCTCAATGAAGTGAATTTCCTTATCTTGATTCTAAGTAAAGAAAACATTGTGGCAACGTACGATCTCCAATATAGCAGAAAATATTTTTACATCTCCCTAGTGCATAGAATTACTTCATTATAATGTAATTACTCTACATTTGTATAATTATCCTTCTATGTGCTTGTATAGAAATGATATTCGCAACATCAAGCTTGGTAAATTCTACTCTTAGTCAATTCAAGTCAATTGTATCATTTAAGATCATAAGTAATACTTGATGTTACGTAGATCCTTATGCCATTGTTACTACCCTAAGTTATAATTCTCTTGTCTTCTACTACTGGTCCGTAGTTTCAAATCTCAAAAATTAGTATGACCACCAAAACAACAATATCAAAGATTAAATAAACTGAGTAAAGCAATTTGTGTGTTTATGGGTGGCAGCTCACAGGCAAATGCCTATTAAGGATCTATCCAGTTTGTACAGAAGGGTGGCAGCTCATGAGTTAAAGCCTAGCATGGGCCGATCTCAATTTATGTAATTATGAGCACAACATCCCAGGGCTTAAAATGTCGTCATTTGTATCACATGCCTTACAAAGATTATAACACACATAAAAGTAAAAAAAGATAATGTAACATACATGACCCCACAAGAGTAAACAAAGGTTGTTTTCTATTTTGATTTATGCATTTATATATTGTTACTTGATTTCATTTGAGCCCTTGTTTTACATATGTTATTGCCTTACTTATTCAGTACATTTTTTTCATATTAATTGCCCTCACTGGGTGAAAGTTTGAGATTTCGACTCATTTAGGTCTTTGTTTTGATAGCTTTAGTGTTCTTAAATGCCTAATTTGTGCTCTAAACTGATGTTAATGTTTTGATTTCTAGAATATAAGGCTAAGTCCCAAAAAAAGGACTCTACCGAGCAAAAAGGAGCAAACAAGCTGAAGAAGTGAAGAAAATTGATCCTGGTAATCACCAAGACTGATATACCGTGACTTTACGGTATTTTTAATACATTTCACTTAAGAGTTGTGAGTGTCGAGGGCCATTTTGTATTTGAATTAATGTTTTATGTTATTTGCAGGAAATAGGCTTGGACGAGGTTGAGAGAGGCAGCAGCTGAATTTCTGCAGAAGGAGTCACCTACAGAGGTGACCTATAGGTCCAGTCACGCTACGTAGGTTGGTGAAGTAGAAGGAGCATTAGGGAAGTCTTGACCAAGTGTGGTACCACGGTGGCCATTGACGAACGTAGGTTAACCTACGGGCCGTCCTGCATGTCCGTCATTTGTATCAGATAGTCTGAGTTTTAGTACCTAATGAAAAGTTCTAAGTGTGGAGCCACAAGAGGGGACCCATGGATAGTAGGTCAACTGATAGTCCGTTCTGCAGGTCCGTCGTTTGCATCAGAATGTTGAAGGTTCCAACCTCTGTGGAAAAAGTTCTAAGTTTTGGGCTACGGAAGGGACCTATGGACCGTAGGTCGATCCACGGTCTGTAGGTCAGTCTCATCGATTGATGTCATGTCCAGCAGTTTATTCCTTATTTCGTTTCCTTTTTGTTTAGGACAATATTTCTGTAAATAGGGTATGTAAACATCATTTTTAAGGGTTAGCTACTATTGTTTAACTTTAGTTCTTGGTGTGTTCTTGGGAATTAACTTGCAAACATTAGCAATTTGATTTCCTACTTTCGGTTTATAAAGATTTTGGTTTTGAAATTCAATTAGAGATTACGTTTTTCTTCTACTCATTACATAAGTTCATGAATTCTTCTTCTAAAAACATGAATTGTGTTCTTGCTAGCATGGTTAACTAAATCCACAACTAGGGTTGTGGGAACCATGAGTGATAAACAAAGTATGAATAGCAACTAAGTAATTCTTGAATAGTGTTGTTGTATGCATTGATAATTCTTTCGTTTAGAAGTCTTTATAACAGTGGCCAACATTAGAACTCGCCTTGTTGCTACTTGTCGAACCAAAGAGGTAGTTATTAAGAAAAGAATTATCATCATATATTTAGTGTGATACTATCTAACGGTCTAATATCAATTGGGGTGAGGGTGAAAACTAAGTCATACATTGATGCGATGTCCAATATGAGGTAAAGGTAAGGGTTAGTAAATTATACACACATAGCAGGACCAAGGTGTGGGGTGAAATTCTCTGTTTGCCGGACTAAGGACTTAGGGATACATAACTTACCACATTGCATGTGATACACTAGGAAAGAATCACTATTGCTAGGATTACAGCGTTATGAGCTTATTCGAAACACATACACCCTAGTTTCTATCTCTCTCATTCAGAACAACCAAAGTTTGAATCTTGCTCACTTGCTCTCTAAACTACAATTAGTTATTCGTTACAAAAACCCACACCCTTTACTTGTCTCATAAATACGTTGAGTAAACAAATATAATCGTAAGTTAAAGTTAGGTCTAAACCATATTCCTCCTGGGATCGACCCCAACCTACAAGTTGGGTTCTTTACTTGATAACAATCACTTATACTTATTTAGGGAGGTGTAATTTAAGAGTATCAAAGACCACTCGTCACACCACTGAGTGGTTCTTCTAGCTCGGCCAAAGTTCAAGTGTGCCAGCCCTGGGAAAAACCAAATTGACCATAGAAATAGCCAGTTAGAGAACTATTGATTCACTCCGTGACAACAAGTTGGATCGCCCAAAGTTGCAGAACCTTGGAGGTTGATGACCAATGGAAAATGGCGATGGATTGGAGCAAATGGCGGAATGCCGACCTATTCAGCGATGTCTTACTTATTCTGCCATGGTCTTTTAGTCTAAATTTTGGGTAACTATAAATTGGAATTTTAAATAAAATTTGAGGAGTTATCTCCAACTATAGTTTTTGAGTTCTTATTGTAGACTTGGAGGATTTGCAAGCTAAATTTTGAGGATTTGCAAGTGGGTTTCTAAATTTCTTCAATTTGGACCATTGTAAAGACTTGGGAACCTTTACCTAGACCATGGCTAATGTATTTGGTTATTGTTTCTCTATTTTTATGGTGTAGCTAAGACCCCAATTCTTGGGGTGTGATCATGTGATTAATTGCTTAATTTTCTTATGGGTATTGTTGTTTAATGATTATTTTGTTGTTTTAATGTGGGTTTAATCATTAGCTGTGTTTAATCTATGGATTGTAGTTGCAAATGCAATCCTAGTATAGAGTCGAGGTTTTGGAACTAAAGCTTTTGATTAATGATTGTAGATATTGGGTTGATTGGGTTAAGCTTGAAAGATTGAATTCTAAACCCAATTCTACCTATCTAGATCAAGAGAGTGGATACATTAAGGTTGTGGGTTGTTTATCTTGTTAAGCTTGTCGATGTTCAAAAGAAATCTCCTGAATCGTAATAGTTGTTCGAGATAAAGTTGTTGCACTTAAAGCCTAGCCTACCCGAAATGATTCAGCAAGTTATTATTAAATGTAAATTACCCATATTGTATAATTAGCTTATAATCAATCACATCCTGAGAATTCCTCGTTATATTGTTACTTCCCCTATTTTCATTCTCATTTCATTTGCTAATTGCAAATCCAAACCCCCCATCTAACATTCCTTGTCATCCCTTTAGATTTGTGTGCATGCTTTTGATAATTTCTATTCCTATAACTAATTAGACCACGTTTGTACTTCATAATTGAATTTTAACACTTACCGCTCCATATGGGTTCGACCCCAACCTTTTGTTGGGTTTTATACTAGTTAACGATAGTTTACGCCTAGAATTGGATGAGGTGTACTTGAGACGTTAAATCAAAATGGCACCGCTGGCCGGGGAGTGGTGTTATTTAGAATTCTTTTATTGAAGTTGAATTATGATCTTTTTGGTTCTAGTTGAATTGACTTAATTTGGTTTGTGTTTGTGTTGTTTGTGTTGAACAAAGGAAGAGATGAGCGTGAATAGGAGTAATGGTAGCCAAGTGGGCCACTAAGACGATATTGGAAATTTGAATGATGTGAATAACCCAATCAAATTTGGTGGTGTTGGTGCAATACGTCTACCTCATGTTAAGGGGAATGTTGTCTTTCATGTTACTAGCATGATGCTACAACTCCTCCAAATAAAGGGATTATATAGAGGACTGGCCCACGAAGACCCCATGAGCATATTCAGAACTTCATGGATGTTTGTGGTCCGTTCTCATTCAAGAACATATCCCAAGAATCAGTTTATCTCAGGTTGTTCCCATTCTCTTTGATGGGTGAAGCGATTAAATGGTTGGCTAAGTTACTGAGGGACTCTATCACCTCTTGGGATGAACAGACCACAGTGTTCAATGTGAGATTCTTTCCCCCCTCAAAGATGATGACGCTTAGAGATTACATCCAAGGTTTCAAACGCTTGGAAAGTGAACAAATCCATGAGACTTGGCTAAGGTTTATGAAGTTGGTACTTCAATGCCCGACTCACAGTCTTCCAAACAATGTGCTTCTACAATACTTCTATAGGAGTCATGATTCGGTTAACAAAGAAGTTGTTGATCAACTTGTTCCCGAAAGTATAATGCAATAGCCCTACGAAGTAGCATCTCAACTCCTTGATTACATGACCAAGATCAATAGAGCATGGTACACCTGTGAAGAGCAAGTGTCCCCTCTCACTTTTAGGATGACAAAAGACAAGATCGAGAAATATCAAGAGAGAGACCAAAACATTTCCAAAATGATGACCCAATTAGATATATTGGCTAAAAATATGATGGGTAGTGGTGTGAAGAGTGTAAATGTTGTTGGTGTTGGTGGAGTAAACCCTTATGAATCACATTTTGAGGCATTGTATAATAAAGAAGTGAAATTCCTTGCAAACAAAGGAGGAGGTTTTCGTTCCAACTATCAAAGGCAGGGTGGAAATCTGCATTGTAATAGAGATGACGGATGGAGAGATCGTGATAGAGAATGGCGTGATCTTAACACTACTTGGAAGGAAAGAGAGCTTGAAAAGGAAAGGTACGTCCAAACCCATGAGCAACAAAAGCCTAAGGAATTGGAAAATGTCCGTACGGAAGACATGCTTTCACACATTCTCAACAAAATTGAAGGGTTGGACAAAGTGTTGAAAGAGATGAAGGAGAATGTCTTAACATTCAATCAGACAGTGACTTCTCACTCAGTCTCTATTAAGCAGCTGGAGACACAAATGGGTCAATCTCGACACATTTAAATGTAAGGCCAAAAGGAGGGGTGCTTAGTAATACAATGGCAAACTCGAAAAATAAAGCTTGAATGGGTATTACCATTGTGCCATGACATTAAATAAGGCGCTTCTTTGGTGGCAACCCATGCTTTTGATGCTTTAGTTTTGATTTTGAATAATGGGTATGATTTTGCAGGTTGAAAAGTGAAAAGTGTTGGAAAATGGGTAATTTGGTGACCTAAGAGTCCATTTAGTGATTCGCTGCATAGGTCGGCGAGCCCGACTTTGTCTGCTGTTTGAACCCCCAAATTACTGTGATTTCTGTAAAATTCGTCGAGCCAAAATATTACTCAGCGCATCACCGGGTGGTTCGGCGGGCAAGACTTATATCACCGAATGGAGGGCAAACTAAAAAGCTTTAAAGGCCAAACGGTTTAAAATTTCAAAATCCTTTATCTTCTCTCATTTTCAACTTCCGTATCCTCTCACCCGATATTATTTCTTAAATATTCTATCATTTTACTTCTGTTTCATTTGGATAATTTTGGGTTACTTGTGGAAACTTTTCCATCTAGAATTACAATTCGTTTTCGATATAAAGGTTATTTCCAGACCACGAACTCTATTTGTGGTTGAACTCGAATGCAATCGTTAATGTGTTGTTAATATTTGTTAGGTAGTATGATTTAATTGTTGTTTCATTGTTGGATTGCCCATCTTTAATTGATTTAGTGCCTAATTGAGCGTAAATGATCCATTCTGGTGTTTTTGCTTGTTGAAATCGAGTCTAAATTGTTGGGTTGTTCTAAATTTGTGTTGGGTCTAGTAAGGTAAAGTTTGAGTAACCCCGGATTAAGCTAAATGTTAGATTTGCCTAATGATGGAGCGATTGACGTCATTCTTAAGGGTAAAAGATGTCAAATGGCCAATTTTGGCCAAATCGAGGGAAATCTGAGTACCCCAAAGGAATGGGTAGTATGGTTCTAATATTAATTTCATATTTTAGGTGTTTTATTTTATTTTTGGGGGATGTGGGCTTGATTTTGAAGTGCAGGATGAAAAACTAACATGTTAATAAATTGTAACTTTTTGCGAGCTACTTTTAGTTCGGCGAATGGTGTCTACAATTGGCCGAAAGGCCCCAGACATCACTGACTTGGTTTGCATTTTTGATATTTCTATTCTAGAACTTTCAGTGAGCCAGATCTAGCTCACCGAACGGTTCAACGTGTCTTTCTGTAGCTTATTTTCTCTGTATTTTTGGAATCATTTCTAAGATTTTTCTATGTTGTTTGCAGAAATGGCTAGACCCAAAGAGTCTGGAAGAGACATGTCGCATCGCAAGCAGGCACATAGATTGGTAATAGATGAGGATGCAGCTGTATCCAGAGCAAAGGCAGTAAAACTCCCTACAAAGGGAGGCAAAGGCAAAGTCAATGGAAAGGCACCCATGGCTGAGACCCAGGAGGCGAGCTCCAACAATGAGGGAGTCTACAAGACTAACCTTACATCATCAGACAACGAGGGGGATTCTCAAGATTCTCATGCTTCCATCTCTGAGCCTAAGGATGACCAACTTTTATAGGCCCGAAGAGCAGAGCTTCACTCCAAGGCGATGCATGATCCCTCTAGGATCTTGGTGCCTATGATTCGTCCTCTAGCTGCAACTCTAGTAGAAACTGTTCTCTAAGCACCACTAGTGCAGGGTCCTCCTCCCCGTTCTCTAAACAGACTAAAGGCTGAATGATTGATGACTATTCTTGAGGAGAACAGATTGTTCGTAGAAGGTGTGGTGGACAGGTATCCAGAGATATGGAACATTCTCATGTTCCATAAGTTTGAAATTTTCACAAAACCCCGGGGTCATTACTTTCTAAATTGGGTCCAGGAGTACTATTCAGCTTACAGAGACTTTGTACCAAAAGGGAAGAAGAAGGTCAGTGCCTTCAAACCAGTTGACTCTGTGATAGTCCTGGGCAAGAAGGTGAAGTTTGAAAGTTAGGACATAAATGTTTTTTTAGGATACACTTATAACTTCATGCAAAAATACATCGATTTTATCCAGAGGAAAACGTTGGAGGACCTGAAGGGTTTTTTAGACCCCTATTATCTTATGCCACCCTAAGGTGGATAGAGGCAGGGGTGCCCATAGAAAAAAAGGATCTTAATGTAGTAGTTCTGTACTGGTTAGGGTTCATCAACAGCACAATTATGCCATCCCAAAATGAGTCCGTTCTCAGACACCCGAAGAAAGCATGTAAAGGGTCTCTCATTTCCTGCCAGTCACTGAACTTGGGATTATTGATTGAGCAGGAGATGGCCATGAAGGCCAAGAAGAGAAAACTTCACTCCCATTCCCGGTGTTGATCATTAAGCTATACAGACGGGACCGTGTTCCTCGAGATGAGAAGACAGATGTGGGGGTGACACCCACCTCCTCTATTGACGTATGGCATAATAAGATCGAGTACCAACGGGATGAGGCTAATAGGAGGAGGGTAGCCTCAATGGGCACATCCCTGGAGGTTGATGTTGATATAGTCCTTGTAGAGGCATTCATGCCAAATAAGGCTAGTGGACCCTCAGGTACATCTTTACCTCCTTCTTCTGAGACTCCTAGCTCTTCTACTGCTCCCTCTCCCCATAGATGTTTTGTTGTTACTACATTTGTATCTATGACTCCAATCACCCATGTTATGCTCTACAATATGGGTCATTTAGCCTAGTTTGTTGATGTGTGTGCCTCTTGGTTAGAGGTTGTCCCTGGGATGATCGAAAGGGCCATTGTTGCTTCGTTGACACCCCTCCAAGGTGAGATCAATAGCCACAATTGGCCCTGGATGCCCTAAGTGTGAGAGTGGCAAAGTGTGAGAAGGTCCAGAGAGCCACTGATTAGGTGACAACTTTGAAGACCGACATTACTGAGTTGAGGAAGGATGTGGACCAACTGAAGTCCATTTATATGTCCCTAATCTTTGGGACTGTGGAGATCTTAGATGGCTCGGGCATAGATATTCCATCTTGTTCAGATGTGCCTCCAGCTACCACCGAAGATGAGGTTAGAGCTAATGAGGTTGCTGTAGAGTTCGAGGATAAGACTGATGAAAAGCAGCTTGGTGTTTGTGAAGAGGCTGCCTGTGAAGACTTGGTTAACTAGGAGTGTGCCATGTACGAGACAACTAGACATGCTTCTCTGAGAGATATTTCGATGCTGGGCTCCAGTAGAGCCAAGGATGCTTAGCCACCATGCACAGGCAGAGGGTGTCTTAATACCTGAGACACCAGACACTGATGCCCAAACAGATGGAGATATGGATATATAGACTACACCCAAGGCTTAGCCTGGCATCATGATTCTTTTTGCCTCTCATCTGTTACTTTTCAAACTATTTCTGTTTTTAGTTGCATTTGAGGACAATCACTTTCTCTTTGTTGGTGGGGTGAGGAATTTCCATACCTACTTCCTGTGGGCTGTTTTGTGAATATTTTGGGTTTTTGTGAATATTGGAGCCCATTGGTTTATATATATATATATATATATATATATATATATATATAAGTACCGATGCCTTGAATAGTACTCTTAATTGAACAAAATGAATGTGCGCCTACGATGAGGTAAATGAAGTTACATAGGTAATATGTGAACTTTGAGCATCTTGTTGTGACTAGTCGATTGTCAATGAAGTCTGTTGTGATGAGCATTGCACGCTAGCTAGAAATTGCAGAATCTTATTTGATGATTGTATCAATTCCTTTTATGGTGAGGTCATGTTGAACAATGTATCTGATGACACCTAGAATTTTCCACATTGGTCCGATTGATTGAGTGAAGAAAGTAATTGAAATATTCTTAGGCAAGAATTTTGAAAAGTGAGCCAATTTGACAATATACCTCTTTGTGGCCAACCTTGTGAGATGTGTGAACTTTGCTTGGCAACATTTGAGACTATTATTTTCTTGGAAGAAACTTGAGCAACTTTGACCTTATTATCCCATCACCCATAACCTTCATGATGTAGTGGTTTGTTTGAATAGCGAACTTAGGCCAAAATCCTAAATTGGGGTTGTGGTAAAAAAGAAGAAAAATCAAAAAGTGTGAAAAATTCCCCCTTTGATCGATTGTTTTGTAAAAGATGGAACCCCTCCATATTAGAAAAAAATAAGAAGAAGAAATAAAAGAAGTAGAGTGAAAAAGAAGAAGAAATGAAATAAAGTGTGCGAAAATAGTGAAAAATGGGGTATCCAGTGATTCATGTTTAGTCGAACAATGGGGTGGATTATGAGAATGTTTAAAATGTTAAAGAAAAGGAGGAAAGTAATGTTCAGGCAATACTTCATGAAGGTACAAGGCACTAAGCCTAAATGACCATACATTTACACTCAGCCCCGTTACAAGCCTTGCAAAGAACTTTGTGATCTTGAGTGAGCTAAAACAATTGCTGATTGGAAAATAAGGGCAAACCTATGGGTAAAGTCATGCTTTTATTCATCTTTGTGAGTGTGAGAGTTTTATGTGATTTTGAAACTTTAAATCGTTTAGAAATTTTCTGCGAATATGTAATAATCATGGTTGTTAGGAAATTTGAATACCTTTGTTGAGCTTGAACATGCATTTGAAGCAAGCATTGTGAGCTTGAGAGCACTTGATGATGGTGAATCACAATTTGAATCTTTTAGTACACAATTGATCATGGTATGAGTAGTTTGAACCTTGTTGTGTGCATTCATGTTGAGTCTTATGCAGCACAGTTTATAGACATCTTTATTGAATTGTTGATCTTGAGTTTTACTTGAGGACAAGCAAAAGTTTATGTTGGGGGTTTTGATGAGTCTAAGATTTTGACTCATTTAGGGCTTTGATTTGATAGTTTTAGTATCCTCAAATGCGTAATTTATGCTCTAGACTAATGTTAAAGTGTTGATTTGTAGCATTTAAGGCTAAGGAGCAAGGTAAGGACACTAATGGGTAAAAAGGAGCAAACAAGCTGAAGAAGTGAAGAAAAGCGATCCTGGTGATTGCCAAAACCTCTCGGTGCACCGCCGAGTGGCTCTTCTATCTCTCCCAAAGTTCCAACATGCCAACCCTAGGGAAAAACCAAGTTAGCAACAAAAATGGCTAGTCGGTGAACTGTTGATTCACTCCGCGACAACAAGTTGATCCCCCAAAGTTACTGAACCTAGGAGGCTGATGACCAATGCAAAATGGTGATGAATTGGAGCAAAGGGTGGATCACCGACCTATTTAGCAATGCCCGACTTATTCCACCCAATGGTCTTACAAGCTAAATTTTGGGCAACTATAAATTAGAATTTTAAATGAAATTTGAGGAGTTCTCTCCAAGTTATTGTAGTTCTCATTCCCGAGTTAGAGTTTTTTTCTTAGTTTTTGAGTTCTTATTGTGTACTTGGAGGATTTCTAAGCTTAATTTTGAGGATTTGCAACTGCGTTTCTGAATTTCGTCAATTTGGACCATTGTAAAGACTTGGGAACCTTTACCCAGATCATGGCAAATAATGTATTTGGTAATCGTTTGTCTATTTATATGATGTGTAGCTAAAACCCCAATTCTTGATGTGTGATCATGTGATTATTTGCTTAATTTTCTTATGGATATTTTTGTTTAATGATTATTTAGTTGTTTTAATGTGGGTTTAATGATTAGCTTTGTTTTAATATATGGATTGTTGTTGCAAATGCAATACTAGTATAAAGTTATTGGCTTGCTTAAGAGAGAGATTTTGGAACCAAAGTTTTTTATTAATGATTGAAGGTATTGGGTCGATTGGGTTGAGCTCGAGAGAGTGAATTCTAAACTCTATTCTACCTATCTAGCTTGAGAGAGTGGATTCATTAAGGTAGTGGGCTGTTTATCTTGTTAAACTTGTCGATGTTGGAAAGAAATCGCCTGAATCATAATAGTTGTTCGAGAGAAAGCTATTACACTTAAAGCCTAGCCTACCAATAATGATTCAGCAAGTTATTGTTAAATGTCAATTACCCATATTGCATAATTAGATTATAATCGATCACATCCCGAGAATTTCTCTTTATATTGTTACTTCCTCTGTTTTCATTCTTGTGTCAACTGTTAATTACAAATTCAAACCACCTATTTGACATTCATTGTCACCACTTTAGATTTGTTCATATGTTTTCTATAATTTCTATTCCTATAATTAATTAGACCACGTTTGTATTTTATAATTTAATTTGAACACATACCTCTCCCTGTGGGTTCGGCCCCAACCTTTTCTTGGGTTTTATACTAGTTAACGATCGTTTACACCATAATTGGATGAGGTGTACTTGAGACGTTGAATCCACAGGGACACTGCATTTTATGGTGCAGGCTCAAGTACTCCAGCTAGTATACCTCTTAAGTAAGAGCACGTGTACTGAGTTGCTATTTATGAAGCTCCAAAATAATTCGGGGCTTATTGAATCTTTAACACCTATTTTGTTATTGCATGATAGTTTAGGTTAAGGCAGGGACTTTTCCCATCCTAAACTAAGGTTTTCTATCTTTTAGAGGTTTTGTAGACTAATATGTATAGTTCGGTTGCGTCTTATCTCTTTACAGTTGTGACCTCAACGACAAAGCCTTGTATATAAGTTTAGGGTCTACCTATGTTTTTTTGTATCTCTGCATCCTATATGAACTAGTCATAACTTTAAAATTGTCATAGTTATATGCATAGTAAACACAAGTTATATATTGGTTCTCTCAAGCCTTTAAGGCATTAGGCCTATCCGTTTTAATGGGAGTTGAAGCGTGACATTTCGGTTCTTCCACATTCTATCTTTTCAGCCTGCAAGTTATATAACTATTCTATCAAATATAATAAATTCAATTTGAGAATGTCATAAATCAGAAGAAGTTATATCTATGATTCTACTAATATGCCACACGTAATAATCATCTGACTTGTTATTAGATATACAATAGCATCCAATAACAAACACTATAAACCATCAATAGGAAACAAAAGAATCTGAGACTTTCCAGTATTTGAATTTCACAAATAAACACACATTATAAATAGTTGCAGAAACATAAAAATTTCACTCTCATTGCTTTGACCCTCGATAAAAATAGAGAAATTTATATTAAAATTTATCACATGCAAATGACAAGAGTCTTTTTGGCAAACCTTCATCTTCTCTAGTAACTCATGCACATGTTGTTTCACCATATATTCGAGCATTTAATTGTACTTACACACACATACCAACATAAGTACTTATACACCTTTTATATTTTGTTTACCAAAAACTCTTTTACTATAGATGAAATTTCTTATCTAATTCATCGATATCTGAATGCGAAAAAATGAATGAACTTTGATCAAATTTTAACTCTAGATGAATGGAAAGACTGGGGCCTTGAATTTTATGTTGTTCTCACAATTAAGAATTGACTGTTAGATGCTACCCATATTGATACTACAACATTTGACAATGTCAATATGTTCCCAATGCTAACGAACTAATCGAAGGTTGCTGAAATTTTTTCCTTACTTTCATCTCATGATGGAATATTCATCACCACTTCTGCCTTTGTTGCCACAGAATAGGGACCTATTAAACATAATTATGTTGTAAATCTAAGTTTCTTGTCTATTATTGTGAGATGTAAATATACAAACTTGACGTAAATAGAAGTTTTAAACTAAGAATTTACCCTTTAAAGAATTTTGTGAATGAGAAACAAATTATGATGTTTTAACCATATAATTTGGTACTTTCTTTTAAAAAAAACAAATCGATATTTCTTGGGGATGACTGTTTATTTGTTAAAAATTAAAAAATTAAGTTTTTTGATAGATTTTGATTAAAAAATTTATATTAATTTTAATTTAATAATAAATATTTTTTTGTGCTAACACATTTTAATAAGTATTTAAGATTTCAGAAAGATGAAAAAGTCATATTCTTAAAATCCTAATCTGAAAAATAGAGGTCACAAAAATGGAAATCGACTTCACTTTGTTTTCAATATCAACATGTAAAATACACTTTTGAGTTTAATTTTTAGAGTAAAATCATTAATATCTCTCGTTAGTTTAACAAATTTCATGAGAATATAATGAAAATATAATACTTTATGTATATAGCAATAATAACTTTAAGTGGTGTTGGATGGGGTAAAGTGGCACGGGTAGAGAATTTTGTGGGCTATGTTAAATCCGTTCCACTTCCACACCCGCCTGTACCCGCCCCATTACCATACCCAGGGAGGAAACACACATGTGATGGTCAACATCTGTGTTTTTTGAAATTCACTTGTAAATTTATCAAATTAAGTTTAAGATAAAGGTTAATTTTGTCCTTCAAAATTTTCTCTTTATAATTGTATCTTTTAGATAACTTGCACTAGAGATTATACTGGGAGTACATTTTTTATAACACTCAAAATACTCTTCAAAATCAATTAAAAGAGTAAGCGGTTTTCGTCAATAAAAATATCCAATTAAGAGTCAGGATCAAATTCCATCGAGAATAATATTGCACGGAGAATTCTATCCAGAAATTTGGAATGTAAATTCATTCATTTGTAGTAACAAGAATGAGTTGATGGATGATTCCACCAAATTAAAGAAAAAGGTTTGATTATCAATTGTCGCGATTAAATTAAAATTTTGGAAAATCAAATAAGTAACAAGGAATCTAGGGATGCATGGATTGAAAAAATCGTATCACATAGGGTTAATTTTGTTGCTCTATGTGATAAATATTCATGGATAGGCTAAGTCATATTCAGTGACACTAATCTTCTTTCGATCTCATAACATCAATTCATAAAATCTCCTTCCGAACTCATATATGTGCAAAACTAACCAATCCAAAACCTTACTCTATTCTCTCTTTTGATGCAGAAATAGGGCAAATAGATTCGACCCATAATCTCTATTTTCAAGCATTTTATAGATATCAAACATAAGTTGCTAGTATCAAACTTACTACCCACTCCAATCAATCTCTTCCCAGCAATTAGAGATCGGAAGTAGTAATTAAGTTTGAAACTGTAACCCATAAATTAACCTCATGCTTATTATCCAAAATTCATGTATGAACAATAACTAAACAGAGCATGACACGATACTTACTACATTAAATCAAAAACCAACCCCATAAATGCCCCCTAGATCTTAAGGTTTTAGCCACCCATCACAAAGTGTAAATAAATTATACATTGCATTAAAATTAGCCATGGCAACATGAAATTAGAAATATTAACTTCCAATTATCAATTTCAAGAGCAAAATTTGAAATACCCCCAAAACTAAAAGTGTTTCTCTCTCTAAACTATTAAGAACTTTCTCTTTATTTTGTACATTTTCCCAGACTTCTCTTTCTCTATATTTTGGGCTAGCTATAGTTTACCAAAATTTGGCCCAAAACTCAATGCAATACCCATTGAGTAACATTAGTCGGGCTTGCCGATCATATTAGGCAAATCACAAACTACTCCTCAGCTTACATTTCTCTTGATTTAGGCTTCATGTTTTTGAGACTCTGTCAGTGAGCTTGTTCGAGTTTGTCTTTCACATTTGGCGTATCATTGAGTGCCACCTTTGTTCAACTTTCAAGCCTTCAGTTTTTCTCCATGTACTATCCCCTTAGGTGATGCCACCTTTTATTGCCTTTGCATTCAGCAAGTCGTCAATCCTCTTTTAGTGAGCCACCTATCTTAATCAATTCAATTGTTGTGGATTATCAGCTTAGGAGAGTCCATACCCATTGGGTGATCCACCCTTCAAGTTAGGAGATCACCAATGTGGAGTTTAAACTTCTTCTCATTTTTTTGCCCTTCTTTCATACATTCATCCCCGCCATGTCCTTTAGCCTTCATCATTACAAATCATAAAAATATCAATACAATAGGACAAAGTTAGGCATTTAGGAAACACATTGTGTAACACTCGGTCTTAGAAAGAACTAAATTGGAACAAGCTAAATTGAGAATTTTACAAGTAAGCCTTAAATTCTGAGTTTTTGGCCAACTTCAAACGACTATAATTTTCAACACATGATGAGTTAGGTGGCCTATAAAGTATCAAATGAAATATCCTTGAGTCATCTTTCCAACGCCACCGAGTTTGCTAAATTTTGAGTTTAGGTGAGGGAGATATGCCCATTTGAGTTCAGCCTGGCTGATTAAGGAAATTCATCCGAATTCTGGAGGAGTATTTTCATCTTTTCCTTACCTAACTATCCTAACCCATTTTTAGTAATATTTTAAGGGTCTAAAATATGCTTAGGGTTTTAGAGACAGGTTCAAGAGGAGATCAAAGAAAGGAAAATATTCAAGCATTCAAGATTTCCTTGAAAATCATCGAGGGATTTCACCGAGGATTCGATCCAAACGAGGTATATAAGTTGACATAGTGTTAAGTTCATTAACCAACACATCAATCATGTGATTTTGATACGCAATTTTATTCTTGAGGTTTAATGATTTGATTTCTTGAGGTTTTGTGCTTCGTTCTTTGATAATGAATTTCTTGATTGAGTTCTTGAGGTGCGAGTTGTGAATGATTGTTATTCTTGGTGGGTTTTGGTGTAGATTTCGTTGTAATTATGTTGGGTTAAAGAATCCAAATAGTTCAAGGGAAATTGTTTGATTCTAGATGAGTTAGGACATGAGATTAAACAAGAAAATTCATACAAATCTAGGCAAAGGCTTGGGGTGGCGCGCCACCATAGTTCCTGAACTACAGCCCAGTAGTATGGAGCCTAGCATGTTGCACCACTCAGTATGCCCCAACTACTGTTCTGTAGTTTTTGGGTTTGCGCCACGCGCCACTCAGTGAGCAATGGTCGCTAGGTCCCTACCCTTCTGACCTTCTTTCCATGTAAGTTCCCTCGAATCGTACCTATGTTTTATACTTGATATCCACACTTAAAATCTTCATTAAACCTTGAGATATCATGCATATCCAAGTCATAACGTTTATAATTCAAATTCAAGATAGTGTCAAAAGTAAAGTTCGAGGAAGATTCTTTTGAGTCATTTGAGAAGTGCTTTTGCAAACTTTTAAAACTTGTTTTAAGGCTTGAGTACTGGAGTATGAGGATGAGGAGAGTTGAATTCATGTTTTCAAAATTGAATATAAGGGAACTAAGTATTTCCAAGAGTAGATGTTTTACATTTAAAATGGGAGGAAACTTTTATTTCGAAATGAGTTTATGAGGGTTTTTGAGCATTATGTCTTTTAAGAGAACACTTTTGAGTAATAATCTCAAAGTTTGAGGATGAGGTAATTTTTTTAGACATATGAGCATGATTTATATTATTGGTAGTAGTATTGAGCACCAATATGGGGACGAGTTTAGACAACTCAAAGTCCTCATAAACCATGTATGCCAACTTGGGTAAAGGGTCATACTTTTTAGATGATCCATTATTGTTTTTTAGCATACCTTAGTGGATCCACTTAGATGAAGATGTCTTATACTCCGGCAAGGTATAGGACAGTTTTGGCACCATGGGTGAGATGTTGTATCATCCCATAGCTCATAGTGATGGTTGTCGATTAGAGAATCTCCCAAATAAGAATAAAAGAGTTATTTATTATATTTTTAAATACATTGACTTATTATGTATTATTTTAAAAGTTTTATTTATAATGCATCTTTATTTTTACTTTTATATTGAACTGAGTTGAGTATTTTGAGTATCTTTGAGTATTATTGAGTATTGTTGAGTTGAGTTGGGATGAGGTAAGTATGTTCTTCCTTTTTATCAACTCCAAACTTATGTCTGTGCTTTAGAGTTCCCCTTGCATGCTCGTATGTTACATGAACTTGCGCCATTTGGCCTACATCTTTCATGATGCACATACAGGAGTTTAGGGTCATTAATAGGAGCACCGTTGACTCCACTTGCAATTCCAAAGTTGCTTTGGTGAGTCTCCTTGCTTCCAGAGGATTTCCATTTACTTTTCAGTTTTGTTATAATGTCGTGGGTCTTGTCTCGAATTCCATCATGGTCATTAGAGGCTTCATAGATAGTAGTGTTTTGAGGAGTTTTTTTTTTCATTTCCTTTGTTAAATGTTTAAGACTTGAGTTGAACAAATATGTTATTGAGCATTTCAGACTATATTGAGCTAAACTAATTTCAGTATTGATGTCTTTATGAGTTGAGTTATATTTGAGGGTCCTTTATTGTTAAATAAGTCTTCCGCTAAGAGTTGAGACATGTCAAGGGTTCTCCTGGGGCAAGCAATGGTCCTCGAGTGTCAGTTACGTCCAGGGTGTAGGATCAGGGCATGAAAAACTATGTATCAAAGCACAGAGTTTAAGAGTCCAGAGTGTCTATTAAGTCATGCCTATGGAGTCCTAGTTATCGGTTCGAAGCGCGCCACATATATAATTAGGAGGCTACAACATTTAGAAAATATCTCACTTCTTTCATAATCTGTTCGTGCGATAGAGTTCGACTCTATAAAAGTTTCCTTCTAATTCATGCTTGCGCGTATCATTCTGATCATGTCTCCATAAAGAGCTATCTGAGGTCGTCCTACTAGGAGGAATGTAGATCCCCAGGATCAAGGGGTTCCTAATGCACCAGATGTGGAACCCGAAGGATGTTGAGTTCTGGGATGCTATCTGAATGTTGAGTCTAGTGGTGATAAACCAAGCTGAGAAACAAAGAGGGAATCGACAGGATGTGGCTAATATATTCGGGATCCATGATTTCTTATAGATGAATCCTCTATACTTCATCGGTTTATGTGTCACTGAGGATCTAGAAAACTTTGTGGAAGAGTTGTAGAAAATGTTTGAGGTGATGCATGTTGCAAATGTTGAGCGTGTGGAGTTAGTTGCATACACACTGAAGGGTTTTTCTAGGATCTGGTACGACCAATGGAAGAAGAGTAGAGCTGAAGGGGAACCGATTGTGAGTTGGGATATGTTCAAAAGTGCCTTCATAGGGCATTTCTTTCCCCATGAATTGAGAGAGGTAAGGTAAGAGAATTACTTAACTTGAAGAAGGAATCCATGAGTGTAAATGAGTA
Source organism: Solanum bulbocastanum (assembly GCA_037074985.1). NCBI lineage: Eukaryota > Viridiplantae > Streptophyta > Magnoliopsida > Solanales > Solanaceae > Solanum > Solanum bulbocastanum. The sequence continues at coordinate 21,751,223 of CM073604.1, read as the reverse complement.
TAGCTTCAAGTTCACTCAACTGTCCTATTATGCTTCGGTGATGGTTGTTGACATGAAGAGCTGAATGAGTCTATTTGTATCTGGTTTGTCTCACTTGTCAAGTAAAGAGGGTAAGGAAGCTATGCTTATAGGAGACATGGACATAGCGAGGCTTATGATCCATGTTCAACAAGTTGAGGAGGATAAGTTGAGAGATAGGGAAGAGTTCCAGAACAAGAAGACAACAAGAAATAAGTACGGGTAGTAGAAGAACAATGCGAACAGGTCATCTTTTCAGCAAAGCCAAATGGACCTGCTCCATCATCTGTTAGTGCACCTGCACCAAGGAACAAAGGTGAGTTTAAGAATCAGATTTCTCAGAACTTTAGAGCTATACCTATACAATCTCAAGGTAGTGTGACACAAGGAGGAAACTAGACTCCTGCATATGCTAAGTGTGGTAGGAACCATCCAGGAACATGTCATGATGGCTTCACTTAGTGCTTCAAGTGTGGTAAAAATGGTCACTTCATGAGAGAGTTCCCTAAGAACAGGCAAGGTAATGGTAATGGGGGAAATATAGCCTAATCTTATATAATGGCTCTACTAAATATGGCTACACCTAGAGGAGCTACTTGAGGGATGGACGAAGGAGCAAACCATCTCTATGAAATCATCGATCATCAAGAACAAGAGAATTCACTAGATGTTGTCACTGGATGATCAAAGTCTTTACTTTTGATGTTTATGATTTACTTGATCCTAGTACGCGTCTATCTTTTATGACTCCATATATTTCTATAAGGTTAGATATTATTCCCCGAACAACTTTTTGAGCCCTTCAATATTTCCACACCAGTTGGTGAGTCGATTCTAGCTGAGAGAGTTTATCGTGATTGTACCATTTCTGTCAATCACAAGGTAACCATGGCTGACTTAGTCGAGCTAGACATGGTGAACTTTGATGTTATTCAAGTTATGGACTGGCTTCATGCCTGTTATGGTTCAGTTGATTGTAGAACTTGAGTAGTTAAGTTCCAGTTTCCTAATGAGCCATTTATTGAGTGGAAGAGTTGTTCAACAATGCCTAAGGGTCGTTTTATTTCACACCTTAAGGCTAGAAAGTTAGTTTCCAAGGGGTGAATCTATCACTTAGTCCGAGTTAATGACTCTAGTGTTGAGACACCGCGTATTCAATTAGTTCTAGTTGTGAGTGAGCTTCTATAGGTCTTTTTAGATGATCTTCTTGGAGTCCTTCCTAAGAGAGAAATAGACTCCGATATGGATATTTTTCACGATACTCGACCAATTTCTGTTCTGCTATATAGAATGGCTCCCATTGAGTTTAAAGAGTTAAAAGAGTGGTTGAAAAAACTTCTTGATAAAGGTTTCATTCAACCAAGTGTCTCACCTTGGGGAGCTCCAATCTTATTTGTGAGGAAGTAAGATGGCTCTCTTAGGATATGTATTGATTACCACCAATTGAACAAGGTTACTATAAAGAATAAGTATTCCCTTCCGAGAATTGGTGATATTTTCCATCAACTTTAGGGTGCCACCTATTTTTTAAGATAGACATCAAATCCTACAATAATCAGTTGAGAGTAAGGGAAAGTGATATCCCAAAGATAGCATTCAGGACTTGTTATGGTCATTATAAGTTTCTAGTCATGTCTTTTGGTTTAATTAATGTTCATGCAACGTTGATGGACCTTATGAATATAGTGTTTCAGCCATATCTTAATATGTTTGTTATTGTGTGTATCAATGACATTTTAATTTATTCGAGGAATTAGGAGTATTATGCTAGTCATCTTAGAGTAGTTCTTCAAACTCTCAGAGATAGAGAGTTGTATGACAAATTTTCCAAGTGTGAGTTTTATCTTGAATCAATGGCATTCTTAGGCCACATTGTTTATGGTGAAGGGATTCGAGTTGATACTCAGAAGATTTAGGCAGTACAGAAGTGGCCCAGACACACCTCTCCAACTGATTTTATGAGTTTCTTGGGGTTGGCTAGTTATTATAGAAGGTCTCTCGAGGAGTTCTTATCTATTTCATCCCTGTGGACAAAGTTGATTAAGAAGACAATGAAGTTTCAATGGTTTGAAGCTTATGCGAAAAACTTTTAGGAATTGAAAACGCGGTTGATTACTGCCCTAGTGTTGACCTTTCTGGAGGGTATACAAGACTTTGTTGTGTATAATGATGTGTCCAGAGTTGGACTAGGTTGTGTATTGATGCAGAATTACAAAGTTGTAGCTTATTCCTTCAGACAGCTTAAGTTTCACGAGAAGAATTACCCAACCCATGATCTAGAGTTGGCTGGTGTAGTATTCGCTCTGAAAATATGGCGTCACTATATCTATGGTGCTCATGTTGATGTGTTCACCAATCACAAGATTTTTTAAATGTGTTCAGTCAGAAAGAGCTTAATCTTAGACAAAGAAGGTAGTGGGAGTTAGTCAAGGATTATGACATGAGTATTCTCTATCACCCAAGTACGACTAATGTTGTTGTTGATGCTCTGAGCAAGTTATCTATGGCAATACATCTAATGTTTAGGATGACAAAAAAGAATTAGCCAAAGATGTAAATTGACTTTCCCGATTGGGATTTCGATTAATGGATTCCAATGAAGGCAGAGTGGTGGTGATGAATGGGGCTGAATCATCACTAGTGTATGAAGTGAAGGATAAACAAGACCAAATCGGCACATATTTTTCCGGTAAATACTACTGTTTGGGGAGAAGATTATGCCAAGCTATATATTCAAGAGGTAGTCAAACTTCATGTAGTTCTGGTGTCTATTATTTCATATAGAGATGTGAAATTCACCGCACAATTTTGGAAGTCTTTTCAAAAAGGTTTGGATTTGAAGATGAACCTTAGTACCGCTTTCCATCCTCGGACTGATGTTCAAGCAGAGCGCACAATTCAGAATTTAGAAAATATGTTGAATGTATGTGTGATCGATTTCAAGGTTAATTAGGATGATCATTTACCGCTCATTGTGTTTGCTTAAAACAGCAGTTATCATTCTAGTATCCAGATAACTCCTTATGAGAGAAGATGTAGATTTCCTATTGGATGGTTTCAAGTTGGTGAAGCTAGGTAAATAGGACCAGAATTGGTTCATCAATATATGGAGAAAGTGAAGACCATTCAAGAAAGGTTGTGAACAACCTAAAGTCGTCAGAAATCATATACCGATGTTAGGAGAAAAGACTTGGAGTTTGAGGTGGACGAATGGGTTTATTTGAAGGTTTCACCCATGAAAGATTTTATGAGGTTTTTCAAGAAGGGAAAACTTTATTCCCTATATATTGGTCTTTGCAGGATATCCAAAAGTATTGACAATATAGCTTATGAGTTGGAGCTACCATCAAAGTTAGCAGCAATCCATCCGGTGTTTCACATTTCAAAATTGAAGAAGTGTATGGGCAATCCTTCACTTAATATACCTAATCAAAAATATTGGTATTAAGGTCATATGGAGAAATTAGTTTGTTAAAGAATCTAGTTGGATGGCTAAGGTGGATATGAAAAAGAGATACCTACATCTCTTTACTTCTGGAGAAATTCTAGACCAAGGTGATGACTTTTTGTAAAACACTCTTTCAATTGACATGCTATGTTGTGTTAATTTGCATGTTGTGTGTTTGAGCTAGGTGTTAGATGTTGCCACCCTTATTTTATTTAGAGTGTCTCATTCTAGGACAAATGTTCCCAAGGGAAAGATATTGTAACACCTCGGTCTTAGAAAGATCTATTTTATCGAAAGAACTAAATTGGAAAGAGCTAAAATGAAAATTTTGAAAGTTAGCCTTAAATTGTGAGTTTGGGGTCAACTTCAAATAACTATAACTTCTAGCACGGGATGAGTGAGGTGGCCAATAAGATATCAAATGAAACATTGTTGAGTCCTCTTTCCAACTCCACCGAGTTTGTTAAATATTGAGTACATATGAGGGAGATATATCCATATGAGTTCAGCCTGTCCGATTAAGAAAATTCATCCGAATTAAGGAGGGGTATTTTGGTCTTTTCCTTACTCCACTAGCCCAACTCAATTTTTGTAGTATTTTAGTGGTCTAAACTGCCTAAGATCAGTTTTCACAATTCTAAAATATGATCAAGGTTTTAGAAAGAAGTTTAAGAGGAGAAAGAAAGGAAAAGATTTAAGCGTTCAAGATGTTCTTGCAGATCGTCAAGGGATTTCGTCAAGGGATTTCACCAAGGATTTGATCCTAATGAGGTATGTCAGTTCTCATAGTGTTGGGTTCATTCACCCACATGTCAATCATGTGATATTAATCCAACTTTCGTTCTTGAGGTTGAAAGATTTAAGTTCCTGAAGTTTTGTGCTTTGTTCTTTGATAATGAAGTTCTTCATTGAGTTCTTAAGGTGAGAGTTGTGAATGAGTGTTGTTCTTGGTGGGTTTCAATGTAGACTTATTTGTAATTATGTTGGGTTTATGAATCCAAAATAGTTCAAGGGAAATAGTTTGATTCTATATGAGTTAGGGTATGAGATTGAACAAGAAAATTCATCAAAATTGCTAGAACTACTGCCCAGTAGTATGGGGCCTGGTGCGGCGCACCACTTAGTGTACCCCAACTCTTGGTTTGTAGTTTTGGGGCTGGTACCCCGTGCCACTCAGTGCACCAGGTCGCCAGGTCCCCTAACCTTCCGACCTTCTTTTCGTGTGAGTTCCCTCAAATCGTACCTCTTTTTTCTACTTGATATCCACACATAAAATTTTCATTAATCCTTGAGAGATCATGTATATCCAAGTAATAACTATTGAATTCGTAATTCAAATCCAAGATAGAGTTAAGAGTAAAGTTCGAGGAAGTTTCTTTTGAGTCATTTGAGAGTAATTTGCAAAGTCTAAAATTTGTTTTAAGGCTTAAGTACTTGAGTATGAGGATGAGGAGAGTTGAGTTCATGCTTTCAAAAGTGAATATAAGGGAACTATGTATTCCTCAAGAGTAAATGTTTTACATTTAAAATGAGAGGAAACTTTGATTTCCAAATGACTTTATGTGGAGTTTTGGCCAGCATCTCTTTTAAGAGAACTTTTTGACTAATAATCTCAAAGTTTTAGGATGAGAAATATGTCTAAACATATGAGAATGAGTAATATTATCAGGAGTAGTATTAAGCACCAATAGGGGGACGAGTTTAGACAACCAAAAGTCCTGATAAACCATGTATGCCAACATTGGTAAAGGGTCATACTTTAAGATGATCCTTTATTGATTTTTAGCATAGCTTAGTGGATCCACTTTGTTGAGGATGTCTTATACTCCATCAAGGTATTGGACAATTTTGGTAGCATGGATGAGACGTTGTATCATCACATAGCTCATAGTGATGGTTTTCGGTTAGAGAACCTCTCAAAAGAGAGTAAAAGAGTTAATTATTATAATTTTAAATACATTGAGTTTTATCTACTATTTTAAAAGCATTCTTTGTAATGCATCTTTATTGTTGCTTTTATATTTATTTAATTAAGTTGAGTATTTCTGAGTTGAGTAATTTTGAGTATCTTTGAGTATCATTGAGTATCCTTGAGTTTAGTTGAGTTATGTTGAGATGAAGTGAGTATGTTCTTCCTTTTTATCAAGTTCAAGCTTATGTTTGTGCTTTAGAGTTCTCCTTGCATGCTCGTACAATCCATGTACTAACGCAATTTGGCATGCATCTTTCATGATGCACATATATGAGTTCAGGGTCATCAACAAGAGCACCATTGATACCACTTGCAGTTCCAGATTTACTTTTGTGAGTCTATTTGACTCTGGAGGATTCCCATTTACTTTTAAGTTTTGTTAGGATGTAGTAGGTCTTGTCCCAACCTCCATCCTTTTCATTAGAGGCTTTATAGATAGTTGTGTTTTAAGGAGTCTTCTTTTCATTTCCTTTATTAAATGATTAAGACTTGAGTTGAATAGCTATGTTATTGAACATTTCAGACTATATTGAGCTAAACTAATTTCAGTATAGATGTCTTTATGAGTTGAGTTATATTTGAGGGTCCCTTATTGTTAAGTAAGTCTTCCAGTGAGAGTTGAGTCAGGCTAAGGATTCGCTTGGGGCCAATAATAGTCCTCGAGTGCCAATGACGTCCAGGGAGTAGACTCGAGGCGTGAAACATTGTTGAGCTAAATAAGCCTCAAATGGGAGTAAATCTACTACTCATCAACACCTAAACTTAAATATTTTCTTGTCCTCATGTAAATCAAGAACATAATTAGTTAAAAAAAGGTTTGTACAACAGTTCTCAATGAGATCTTACATCTAACTGACATTACAAGACTACTCTCAACAACATGCTACATTCAATTATGGTTAAAAAATGCTTCAAATGATGACTAAATAATATCAAACCAAGCTCAAGCTCATTATAGTTTCTTTTCTAATGCAAGATCATGTTTCATTAAATGCACTCAACTGTACTCACATCAAGAACAATTCCATGATCTCACAAAGTAAATCAATAAAGAAGTAAGGAATCAATACAACTCTGACTCTTCTAAAAGGGAAATACATGCAAGTTTCATCCCATAGGTTTGCCCATATTTTCCAATTATCACATACCTATTTCATGCAAGATTTCATGGGTCTTTTGGGCTTGTAATGGGGTTGAGGGTTAAGGTATGGTTAGGTTTTCTAAGTGACTTCACATTTTCATAGCATTGTTAAAATCATCTTCGCCTCCTTTCAATTTCTTTTCATTTATTTTTATTTGAGAACACAAACTTTGATTTGTCAATCCATTTATTTTGAACTCCTTTTATTTCACAGAACTCTCTTTTTCATTTAAATTTTTCAAATGTTTTTCATGAGATAGATTTTTTATAAGGAGGAGTTTTTTTTTTTTTTTCTTTTTTTGATAACAAACTTCAAAGTGAGTGTCATTTCATCTTCCTTTGTCTTTCACTTGGATTTTATTCTTCCTTCCTTTCCACACCCCCAACTTAGGCTTTCGGCCTAAGTTAGCTATTCAAATATACCAATGCTTCCAAAAGGATTTTGGGTGAGAAGTTGGGGACAATTTGACTCGAGAGGTTTCAATATGGTTGTCAACAAATGGTTTAGGCTCAAATGATTTCAGAATGGGTGCCCACCCTCACAAGGTAGTTAGAAAGGATATGGAAGTGTTGGGTTCCCCCTTAAAATCTCTGCCCAAGATTATATCTTATAGTTACAAAGGCTAGAAAATTAGACTAACATGAAATATTATAGTATTCTACAATGAGGCTTTCAAGTAAAACCTCACCACACATGGCACTTCAAAAACAATAATCTATCATACCCCGATCAAAAGTTTATGTGCAATTTTCACTGCAAGGCTCACATCAAAGCATAGCAAGTCAACACAAGATTAAAAAATATCGCTTAAATGTGCAACCATGCCGATTTCTTTCTTGCAACACTAACACCATACATAATTCTCATCATGAGTACTATTCAAGGCATCAATATTGAAAATAATAGATCCTAAAATTATCTATCAATGAAAATTCAAGTATTTCACGATTTCCACAACTCATAAGGTAATTGAACATTTTAGAGAAAAAGAAAGCGACCAAAAGACATAAACTAATCGAAACATTATAATATAAACAAACACAAAATACTACATCATCCAAAAGTAAGAAGTAACACAATACAATATAAAGGGGAATATTGACACAATTTCCCTTACCCCAACAAAAAGTAAATGCAGTGTCCTCAAAGCATAAATAAAAGATTATAGGAGGAAAGGCGAAAAGTCTCCCAGGCTAGGCATATGGAGTCCTCTCATCAGTGTCCGACAATAAGATCACAAAAGGAAGTAGTGTAGGCATGACCAAGGCATCTATGTCTGGCATAATAATAGGAGGAATGGTGGGGTCTGAAGAGACTCCACTAGTGCCCACTACGGAGGTATCCTCAAGAGACCTATCCAATATTGCATGCACAATTGTGTCCTCTAAGTCCTGTAACTCTATTAGGGTCACATAAATCATTTGCTCATCCTCCTCTCTCCTCAACTCATCCTCATCACTATCCTCAGCCATATTATCATCAATCCTATCATCCTATCTCACATAATCATCAACACCAATATCAGCAAATATCTCAACATCCTACTTCTAGAAGGCTCACTACTAGCCATAATCTGGGGCACAGACACAAGTGCATCAAGTAAAGGAACCTCGCCCCAGAACATAGAAATATTTGTAGACCACAACTGGTTTACATCGGCCCTCAGCATGTCAATCTAACCCTTCATAGTAGCTATCAGCTTCCAAATACCCTCGTCCTTCTCTCGGTCCTCTAAACTAGTAGTTAGGGTAACAAACCTCACATATACAACTCAATCGAATCATGGCATCTAGTCAACCTATCTCTCAATGGAGGCACAACTCTCTCAATAGCCCGCTCAAGAAATTTGGGAAAATTAGCCTCAAATCTTGCCGTCCACACATCCCAGACCGAGCAAGATTGTTAATTTGATATATCATGGTCTGGGTCAAGGGGGAACGAGAGATAAAAGCAAGGGTAGGTGCATCAACAATAATATAAATAGAAGTGGAAGGTAAAGAGGGAAGCATGTGTTTACCTGATGGCTCCACAGAAGAAGCGGATGTAGTAGCCTTAAGATCAAGGGTAGTAGGATCAACCAAGACGTAGTGTCTAGTGGTGGAGGCTTCCTCCGAGCCACGTTATCTCGTAAATTGTCGGCCTCAAGCCTTCCAATGTCATTGGAAGAGGCTGGAGTGATCCACAAATATGTCTTCCCTCGAAAGGAAACTCCTCATCACAGAGTTGTGTGATCAAGATCGAAAATGGTAGGGAGGTTTGCTCCTTTCTAGCTCTGAAGATTACAGGAGAACACATATTCGTGCCTTGAGTCTTCGCTCCTCTAAGATACTGTGTTCTCCTATAGATTTGTGCCTATTTAGTTATATTGGATCTATGATAAGAAGAACTCGAGAGATGGGTGCCTGATCTTAGGAAGGTTGTACCAATGTGGACTCAGTGTCCGTTATTTTCTCGACAACCCCACTTCTTTGCTTCTCATTCTCAAGTGTCAATGAGCATGGAGTTATTCTTTGCTGGGGAGATTCGTTGATCACTATCCCTTTTTTGTTTTTCAATAGAGGGGGAGGAGGAGAGTCTCTGTTGGATTCCGTATCAGAAGACACAACTTGTTCACCCTTAGTTCTGGCCATAATCTACAAAGACGATCATTCAAACACTGAATCGGTGAAGGTTAGTTTAAATCAAAATCAAATGTAGGCATAATTCAAAAATTCTCTAAGGCTCGCCTAATAGAAGGAAATTCACCTAACAGCTTAGGCAAGCTCACCAAACTAGATAGTGCATAGTTTCAAAGAACTCAGGCACAATGGGTGGAGTCAATTCTAACTCAATGATTCCCCGACTTGGTTTCGGCGTGCTAAGACAAGTCCACTAAAATTGACAAAGAAAAATGAAAATAATCATCCTCGAGCAAGCATTAAGCTCATTTCAAAAAAATTAAACTCAGAGCACCACAACTTTGATTGATACAAACAATTAAGCCATGTAACAAATTAGAATGTCAAGTACTTTTCTCAGTCATTATGCAAGATATAGAACAAAAAACAAGTTTGTTACCTCCTAAACTCAAAGATGGACTCTACTCATCAAATTAGATTAGTTTCTTACTCCATCAAAGAAAGCTAATAAAATCGCCTTTCTATCATGAAACGAGCGCCCTCACAAGAAGAAATAGTTCACACACTCAATTAAAAAAATCGAATCTAAATTAATGACTAAGAATTAAAGAACAACTCTCTCACTCAAAAAAGAATTCACATGTATGCACAAAGAAAATAGGCTTTCCCATTATGTACATCTCCACTAATTAAGTATGCTTGATTAAATCAAATAGCACTTGAACGGATGTAATATTGGCTTGTGGACAGGTAGAAAACTATATAATAGTGACTTAAACCTCCCTAAGTATTTTGCATTTTTTTTTCACCACTCATTATTTTCATGATCTTTTTTTACTAGCCCTCTCTTCAATTATTTTAACAATTTATTCTCATCATATCAAGAATCCTTCAATCATTTTTTTTTTCTTTTGCGAGCAATTTTTTTTTCATGTCGCACTCTTTCTAAGATGGTCATCTCATTACAAGTAACTATCATTGGCCACCTTGTTTTTCAACCATCCCCTCTATTGAGATTTAATAATTTTATCACAATTTATGCTACAATGCTCAAGAAAGCAAAGTGCAAAAATTAGGGATTCAAAAAATAAATCAAGATAAATATAGGTCTGTTATACGAAAGACTACAAGCTCAAAGCGTTTACTAGTGATATAATATCTAAAAATGCTAAAATTTACAACAGAAATAAAAGAAAGTCTATTATCATCTTCTAAACAAAACAATAATTTTTATTTTGCTTCAAAAACATGCGTGGCAAGCACTAGTCTAAGATGCAAAACATAGAATATATGCAAACAAACTCACCACACATGGCACAAATCTCAATCTAGATGAATCAATTACACTTCTAAGATGGCTAGGATCATTACAACCTACAAATAAGAATAAGTTATATACAGAGTCACAACCATAAGCCTAGGTGTCAAAAATTTTATTTAAAATTTTTATTCTCAAGCATTCAAAGAAAAGTACTACTCAACTCAGGCCTAAATTTCTAGTATCAAACAATTCAAAAAGTTTTTTTTTTCTCTCCAAAAAAATTAAAAAAGAATTACTCTAAAAGAAGAAGAAAATTACCCAGTGAAATGGGAGCCCACTCAAAAAAAAAAAAAAAAACAGAGTCCAAAAAAAAATCAAAGGGTGGATGAGATATGCCTCTAAAAACTACAATAAAAATAATAACAAAGATTATATATATATATATATATATATATATATATATATATATATATATATATATATATATATATATATATATTATTATTTTAAATTAAAAAAAAACAATAAAGAAATCTTTTTATATTTTTTTTTTTATAAAACAAAATCCTATGGAATATTCACCCTTAAGCTCACAACTATTGGAATAATTTTCGCCCCACACTTAAAATCATGCTTTGTCCCCACAACAATTTATAGAAAAGAGAAGAAGAAGAATGGTGAGAAATACACCCTCATGTCCTCTATGGCCTAGCAAACATGTTTTCTCTCCTTTCATCAAGGATTGCACGACCCCACATTTAAGCTCAAAACGTGTTCTTTAGTTTTAAATTTGGATATTCACACTTACCCTAAATCTGCAAAATCTTCAAAATTTTAAAAAAAGTGACACCAAAAAATAAAGAAGTTACACTACAAATTGGGTTGCCTCCCAATAAGGGTTTGATTTAACGTTGTGACACTACACCATCAATTTTACTATTATTCTTTCAACTTTGAAGATATGAATTACACCCCTAATTTTACATCAATTTTTCGATTACGCTCAATGGGCAGCGGTACAAAAATAAAGATCCCAAGTAATAGATATCTCATTACGCACTTCTTGGATCCTAAGTGAGGAATATAATTCTCCAATTTTGGAACAATAAATTCAAGAATATCGACACATTTTTCCTCCTCCATACATTCTTCTATAAGCTTAGATGGATCAATTAATATCTCATCATCTAAACACAATGTGGAAAAATAATTGAAATGAGGTCCAATGCGCCCTAACATAGAATTGTATTATTATTTACACCCTCATATTTACACATACTAGAATTTTTTAAAACAATATCATCTACTTCATTACATAACTCTAATGAACTCTGCTCAATAGGGACAAGATCAATAAAACTATGGTCAAGTAATTGGTCCTCCAATTTTAGCTCTTCAAGTTGACTTATAAGAATTTGTTTTCCTCAAACATTGCATAACTAACTTGTTGGCTCTCAAACACATAAATCAATGCACTCAACTCAACATTTAATTTATAAATATCCCAACCAAACATATCAATCTCATCTTGCACTTGTTGATTTATAGGATAGTATCAACAAATCTTCCATGTCTCCATATAGATTATTTTGTTGATAAAAAAATAACCCATAAGATCTACTGTCACACCCCTATTTTTCCCAAATGATGTATGTTTTAAAAAAAAAAAAATGTTTTTCCAATTAAAGTAACATTTTGAAAACGGATAATTTTTTTAGAGAGTCACCACTTGGAATTGAGTTTTGGTGTTCAAAGTCACCTAATTTAAATCCCTAATCAAAAGAAAATGACTCTATTTTATATTGGTTTGCAAACTATAATTCTTGGTAAGGAATTTTGTTGATTGAGGGGGAGGTGTCAGGCACCTCTCGTGTCCCGTGAATTTAGCTCGGTCGCTTTATTGACTTATATTTGGCTTTAATTAAATTTTGGTTATATTGTGTTTACGAACTTTAATAAAAATGTTTATGTCCCGCTTTCTTTGATTTATTATAACCACTTCAAACTGTCTTATTTTATTTGTATATGATGTATTGGTAGCAACACTTTTCGGTCTTGCACTAATTATTTATTTATTTATATTTCATTTCTAAAATTTATTTAATGATATATTTAAATATTTTAGAGCAAAAATAAAACAGGATAAAAAATATATATGGTCCAACAAAGTAGGCTAAAACAATTGTATTAACTTATTGAAACAAAAATTTCATTATCACATTTCTAAATAAGAGATGCTATTATAAAACAACAAAGTATAATTAACTCAAGAAAACAAAGACATGCTAATATGAAATAGACATGAAAAAACTAAACTAATATTTATCAAACTTGGCAAGATAAGTTAATACGAAATTGAATATGAAAAGATAAACTTTGTTGCTGAACATATTTCATATTGTAATATCAAAGCGAAATCAGTATAAAACATATAACAACCGTTTAAATTCGTAATATTGGATCCAAGTCTCATGTAATCGTGACATCAAATTGCACAAAGTAAATTAAGTGTTACCTTTGTGAATATCAATCCACAAAAAAAATAAAAATAAAAAATCATAATTAGAAACTACGGACTCTGAACTATGAAATCAAACATCTAACTCCACTTTATTTTCCAATTTCTACTGTTTTTATGCATTTTTTTGGTGTGTGGTTTTTTCTATGTTATTTTTTGTACATTTGTGTGTGTATGGTGTTTGTATGAGTGTATATGTATGTGTTGGCCTGAAAATATTTTTGTGTAGCTTTTCTTTGTAGTGGAACAGAAAAGTGTCTCCATCTATAATCTTTGCGAATGTCTGTAGGCAGGTGTGGTGAGTGTATATTTTATGGGGTAGTGGGGAATGGGTAGTACAGGTTAGTGTTTTAGGTATTTAGGACTTTTATTTATTACTTTTTTTATTTATATATTTTCTTTCCTGTTTAAAACAATTGAAAAATAAAACTTAACTTAAATTAGGATTCTATTTTTGTTATTTTCAAATCTTTTAAAATAAACATAATAAGATAGGATAAAGATCAAAATATTAAACTAAATATTTTAGTATTAAAAGGTGTAAAACTTTAGGTTTGGTCAACACTAGGTGTTCATAGGTTGCTCCTCTTTATTTGGGAAAATGAAGAGTTTTCAAGAAAAGAAGTGAACAATGTGCCTAATTTTTTGCCTACCATTTATTCAAAAGTTGAAATAACAAAGGAAATGAGTGTGACTGAGCCCTAACTTTAGGTAGCCTACATATATCGGGTTATAAGAGAATCAGGTCATGAGTAGTTCTAGTGGGTATAAAGTTGGAGAAACGAGTTGGAGAGTCGAGTGATGTCCTGTCGAGATTCTAATTTGTGGCTCTTGTTATTACATCGAAAATAATAAAACTAAAAAGCCATAATATGAAATCCTGACTACTCTACTTATCTTGACTTGCTTCCTTCAAGTTTTCTTTTGGACCTTCAATTATCGCCTCACCTTCTTCTAGCGAGTATCTTAATCTCAAAATTTGATCTTGAAGTTAGGATTTGATAAAACTTGAACTTGACACTTGGATTTAGTTGTTGACACTCCCCCAAATGACAGTTTGTAAAATATTGCTGAATGTTGTTCTCTTGATTAGAATGCTAAGAAGATGACTCTTAAGATGTTAGAGCTATATATGTCAAGCTGATTCAAAATTTTACTTCTTTTCGTAATTTTTTGTAGGAAGGTGAGGTGAGTGTTTAATCTCTGTGAAAAAAAGATCAAAATTTTAAAGAACTGTCCAAATTTTTTTTATTTTTCTTCCTAAATGTTTGTAAAATTAAAAACTCTAGAAAAATACATTAAAACAATCAATAAACACCTCAAATAAAATTCGATTTGCACCAATAACTTTTCAATATCGAAACGACAAAAATATCAAAATCTTATTTCTTTTCGTAAATGTCAGAATTTTTTTTAATTTTCTTCGTAAATGAGTGAAAAATATAAAAATAAAGAAAAATAAATAAAAATATAACACCTCAAAAAAATTTCGACTTGCACCAATGACTTTAGCATATCAAAACAATAAAAATATCAAAATTTTACTTCTTTTCGTAACTCTCTGAAACTTTTTATTTTTCTTCGTAAATGCCCGAAAAATATAAATATCAAGAAAAATACATTAAAAAGATACAAAAAAAGACTTCTAAAAATAGTCATCTAATACAATAGAATGAAATTTGGTCTAGCCAATACATCATGTCCAAAAAGTTGAAGTAAGAAAGAAAACAGAAAACAATGAAAATCCGTCCTCGAAGAATGAGGACTCACCAAAGCTCAAAATCTCTCAAATCAACTTCTTGCCATGAAACTGAGAATCCTGACTGTCGAGACCCTACATTTGGGAAAATGTAGGCAAAATTATGAGTTAGTACAAAAATACACTAAGTATGATAGTGATGCATAAAAATATGAAATCATGCGAAAAATGACATTTTCATGATATGCGAAACCAAGTTAAAACATAATATAAAAGGGTTAAAAAACGTAAAACGTAATCATAATTAATGCAAGAAAAACCGTCTTTGCACACATGTCAGATACTTCTTGAGGTAAGCTAGTTCATTATTGAGGAAATTAGCCTTAACCGACATAAATACCATGTGAGAGATAGCATGATCCCCAATGTCTCCCACACCAAAAAGGATTGTCCTACTTGCCAAGGTAGAACCATGAATCTGAGCTAAATTGGATACACTAGCTAATGTCTATCTTGACCATCATCCTATAGGGGAACATAGGTAAGGGATAAGGAGATTGCTACTAGAAAACCCGACCTCAACTCGTAAAGAGGTTACATCTATATATCCCCATGAAGTAGTTATTAAGTCTTGACTTATCTTATCATTAAGAGATATGGGTAGTCGCCACATGCCTTATCATAGGATAGCTCCTTAGAACAAGCAGGAGAAAACCTTTCACCGTCCATGATATTTTCACTATAGCTTTTAAGGCACACATTCATTAACTTCATGCTAGAGATGCCCTACTAGTACTAGTGGAAATTGTTTTGAAATCGTGGCCTACGATCATTATGGAATTCTGGATACCATACTAATAATCAAGACCTAATTTAGGAAAATAGTCCAAAAAGCATTGAGGGTAAATATAGATGTCATTCGTGTGGCCAAGCTTCATAGAACATATAGAGAATCTCATCTATAATCTTTCTTGAGTCATAAACATACATTCATGAACATATAGACAATCTCATGTATAAGCTTTCTTGAGTCATAAACATAGTTTCATGAAGATACATTCTTTTCAATAATTCATAAGCTTCATCATGTCATCAATGTCCAAACATCTTCAAATTCATTTACATCTATTTCACAAAGAGAAGACATGCATATTTTCATAAATTCATCTTTCATAGTTCAAGACACACATTATATCAACATAACATAGAAATCATCGGTTGTGCATGGGTTCATGGAAAATCAACTTAAAAACATGCAATTACTTCAATTCATGCATAAAAGTTCATAGATCAATCAAATAAATCAACATTGAAAGAAACCCTTGACATGGAAGAAAACCCTAACTCAATTGGGAAATTCTAACTTTCTAAATTAGAGAATTTTGGAACACCATAGAGGAAAGGACTCCATGGATAAAAACTATCAATACATTGATGCCAAAAACTTGGAAGCAATGGGGGATTTGGAGGCTTGATCTTGAAACCCTAGCTTTCTTCTTCAAATTCTAGTGAGAGAAATATTTTGGAGAGGAAGAACCCTATTTCATTTGATGAATTTAAGATAATGACTTGAATGGTTAAGTTTTGGGATTAAAATCACTTATATAGGGGTCCTAGGCATGGGTAAAGTGACGTACTATTATTTTAAAATAATCAGGAAAAGACCTAAAAGCCCCTAAATTTATAACTAACTACACCCCCATACGCCACCCTTCACGAGCCATCAAGGACTTTGCAGCCCGTGGTGGCAGCCGTGGTCCTTGACCAGTGGCATGGAAATCCTGCCCCAAAGACGATGCTCCTCAAGACTCACACCATGAGCCTTCATGGCTCCTGTGAAGGGCCACATTTAGGCAACCACTACCTCCTATTTCAGGGCCTCACCATGTCCCGTGGTTCCCTCCACGATCTCTCTAAGTGCTCGTGGGAGGGGGAGCATTCTTTGGCTCAACTTTGTGAGCCACCACAGGCTACACCACTCCTTGTGGTGCCCTTCACGGCCCGTTTGGGCCTTCTTGAAGGGTGTCGAGGCTCAAAATCTTGGCTAGTTACTTGTCACTTAGACCATTGCATAGTCTACTAGATTCTGAAGTGTTACATTATCTCCCTCTTGGGAACATTCGTCCTCGAATGAAACTCAAACTAGCATGAAAAGATTAGTAGAGAAACTAAGAATCCAATAATAATGCAACTTCATCAAAATGCACATGACAAAGGAGGAGCCTCGACTCCGAGCTAAAACATATTCTAAACATCATAAGGAAGATAGGAGCTAGACCTAGCAGCCCAACATGAATATAATCACATAAATGCACATATTCGTGGAGGAAACTTCAACTCCAAGATAAAGCATACTTTTTTAAAGCATCTTTTCATAAGACAAACATGCAAGATCATACTCAAATGCACATAAACATGAACCAATCAATTAAACTAAATCCTATTTTTGAAAATTAAATTTTTTCATGAGTATGCTTGCATGAGGAAACATGAGGATGACGAAGAGACAAGAATCCTAAAGAGTGAACCATGAGGGCTAAGGCATCAAGATAGACCCCAAGATAGAAGGAACAATATACGGATACTAAGATGTCACATCGCCTCCAAACTTTCACTCATCAAACCATAATAAGGAACTCTTCCAAAACCAACATAGTTCTACTTACGTACCAACCATGAAGCACACTATCTCCCTCTTGGGAGAAAACCCCCACTAGTCTTTTTAAATGCATCTCCCTCAATCCCAAACATATCACCAACATCTTAACAACCACTAAACCAGTGATACAAGTAGAGACTTCAGAAGTGTCCACAAGGATTTTCAAGGACTACTCCAAACACCATCCTCATACATAGAGTCTTACCATATCCAACAAAACAATCAATATGAAACTATGCATAACCACAAGCTAAAAGACCTTAACTTACCAATTACCGTGTTCGGGGAACCCTCGTGATCTTCTTGAGTTTGAAGAGCATAGAACCTAACTTGTTTCCAACCACCACTAAGATCGGATAAGGGTAGGGTTGAGCCCTTCGATGATTATCTCCCTTATTCCTAAAAACTAGAGGACAATTCCTTATCTTATGATCAATCTTACCACAACAAAAGCAAGCATTAGATTCGGCTAGGCATTTATCCTCATGTCTTCTCCCATACTCACTACACTCAAGCCACATTTGTTAACTAGAACCTTCACCTTGAGAATGATTTCCACCCTCAAAGCTTGAATGTGAAGACTCACCATCATCCCTTCTAGCCCTTTTTGAATCCCTAGTTTTCTCCTTAAGGTTTTCTTCTTTTATTTGTTGTGCATGTATCATCAACCAAGAAACATACATCTCCTTAACAAGCATTGCAGTTAAGCATTATTTGACCACTAAGTCAGAAGCACCCGACACAAACTTACTCATCCTTGCCCTTGGATCAGCAACCATAGTTGGAGCATATTTAGACAATTGCATGAATTTCAAAGCATACTCCTTCACACTAATATCTCCTTGGTGAAGGTTAATAAACTCAACTACTTTTGCCTCTCTCATCTCAAGGGGAAAGAACCTATCAAGAAAAGCAACCTTAAATTTCTCCCAATCAAGAGGGCTACCGCCCCTCTCTTCTTTCCATTGGTTGAACCAAACTTGAGAAACACCCTTAACTTGTGCTCTGAATACCAAGTTTGTCACGACTCAGGGTACACCCTAGATCTAACATGGGACATAGGACCCAAAGAGGCCCCATACAAGCCACTTAGCATTCATAATATAAGAAATAGAATAAAGGAAATAAAGACAACATTTCAAGTCTCAAAAGTTTTTTATAAAAGTAAAGGGAAGTCTAAAACATTTGTCTGAAAAGCCATCTAATACAATAGAATGAAATTGGGCCTAGCCCATACATTATGTCCAAAAATTGGAAGCAAGAAAGAAAACTAAAAACAATGAAAATCCATCTTCAAAGTATAAGGACTCATGAAAGCTCCAAATCTTTCAAATCAGCCTTTAGCCACGAAACTGAGAACCCTGACTATCGAACCTTACATTTGGGGAAATGTAAGCAAGAGTATGTGTTAGTACAAAAATGCACTAAGTATGATAGACTTGCACACAAATATGAAATCATGCTAAAAAGGATATTTTTATGATATGTGAAGACCAAGTCAAAACATAAGATAAAAAGGTTAGAAAACATAAAACGTAATCATAATCAATGCAAGTAAAACCATATTTGATCACATGTGAGATACTTCTTGAAGTAACCTTAGTTCATGATTGTGGGAATTAACCTTAACTGACATAAAAACTATGTGAGCTATAACATGATCCTAGTATCTCCCACATCGAACAAGGTTGTCCTACTTACCAAGGTAGAACCATGAATCTGAGCTAAAGTGGATCCACTAGCTAATGTCTATCTAGACCATCATCATATGGGGGCACATAGATAAGGTA
Source organism: Solanum bulbocastanum (assembly GCA_037074985.1). NCBI lineage: Eukaryota > Viridiplantae > Streptophyta > Magnoliopsida > Solanales > Solanaceae > Solanum > Solanum bulbocastanum. The sequence continues at coordinate 21,732,098 of CM073604.1, read as the reverse complement.
AAATAAGATTTCTACTAGAAAACCCGACTTCAACACGGAAAGAGCTTCCATCTCAATATCTTCTCGATGCTAAGCATAAATCCCATGAAGTAGTTATTAAGTCTTTACTTAATAATTAAGAGTCATGGGTAGTTGCCACATGCCTTATCATAGGATAGCTCCTTAGACCATGCGTGAGAAAACCTTTCACCGTCCATGATCTTTTCATAATAGCTTATAAGACCCACATTCATTGACTTCATACTAGAAATGCCCTACTAATACTAATGGAAATAGTTTTGAAATCATACGTACAATCATTGATGGCATTTTGGATACCATACTAATCAAGACCTAATTTAGGAAAATAGTCCAAAAAGCATTGAGGTCAAATCTAAATGTCATTCATGTCATGTGGCCAAGCTTCATAGAACATATAGACAATCTCAATAATGAGCTTTCTTGAGTCATAAGCATACTTTCATGAACATATAGACAATCTAATCTATAAACTTTCTTGAGTCATAAACATACTTTCATGAACATACATTTTTTCCAATAATTCATAAGCTTCATCATGTCTTCAATGTTAATGCATCTTCAAATTCATTTACATCTATTTCATACAAACAAGATATGCATATTTTTATAAATTCATCTTTCATAGTTCAAGACCCACATTATATCAACATATCTTAGGAAACATGGGTTATGCATGGGTTCATAGGAAATCAACTCAAAATATGCAATTACTTTAATTTGTGCATAAAAGTTCATTAATCAATAAAATAAATCAACATTGAAAGGAACCCATGACATGGAAGAAAACCCTAACTCAATTGGGGAATTCTAGCTTTGTAAATTGGAGAATTTGGTAAATCCATAGAGAAAAGGGCTCCATGGATGAAAATGATCATACCTTGATTCCAAAAGCTTGGAAGCAATGGAGGGTTTGGAGGCATGATCATGAAACCCTAGTTTTTTTTCTTCAAATTCTATATAGAGAAATATTTTGGAGAGGAAGAACCCAATTTCTTTTGATGAATTTAAGAGAATGACTTGAATGGGTATGTTTTGGGGTTAAAATCACTTATATATAGGTTATAGGCATGGTAGAATGATTTAGTATTATTTTAAAGAAATTTGGAAAAGACCCAAAAGCCCCTGAACTTACAGTTGACTACACCCCACACAACACCCTTCATGAGCCATCAAGGACATCACGACACGTAGTGGAATCCATGGTCCTTGACCATTGGCTTGGAAATCCTGCCACAAAGTCCACTCTCATCATGACTCACTCTACGACCCATCATGGCTCTCACAAGCCATCAAATTGCTTGTGTGGAGTGTCACCAATTAGGCAGTCACTACCTCCCCTTTCACGGGCCTCACTACGTCCCGTGGCGTCCCCATAAGCCGTCTAGGTCCTTGTGGGATGGGGCATTCCTTGGCTCAACTCTGTGAGCCACCACGAGATACACCACGCCTCGTGGTGCCCTTCACAACCCGTCTAGGCCTTTGTGATGGGTGCCTAGGCTCAAATCCTTAGCTATTGACTTGTCACTTAGAACCTTGCTTAGTCTACTATATTTCGAGGTGTTACATCTTTCCAAGTTCAAGCTTTTATGTTATGTTCAGTATTTCCACTTACATGCTCGTACATTCAATGTACTGATGCCATTTGGCCTGCATCATTTTATGATGCAGATATAAGAGATCAAGGTCATCAAGAGGCACTTCATTGATACCGTAGTAGTTCGAGCTAGCTTTGGTGAGCCTCCTTTCTTATGGAGGATACCATATTTATTTCCATTTTTTTAGTTTTTTTTTAGGATGATTGGGGGTCTTGTCCTGAAATTCCTCATACTATTAGAGGCTTCATAGATAGAAAGTGGTATTTTATTAGTCTTTCTTTCATTTCCTTTGTTAATGTTTTAAAGAGTGTGAGTTGAACACTTATGTTCATTTGAATATTTTGAGTTAAATACTTTATTCATAAGTTTGATTGTTTGTGTGATGCTATTTTACTTGAGTAAGTCTTCCACTGAGAGTTGAGTCAGGCCAAGGGTTCGCTTGGGGCCAGCAATGGTTCTCGAGTGCTGGCCACGTCCAGGTTGTAGGCTCGGGGCATGAAAATCTTTGTATCATAGCACATAGTTCAAAAGTACTAGGGTGTCTATAAAGATGTTTCTATAGAGTCCTAGTTATTAGTGTGAAGTGCGTTACATCTATAATTTGGAGCCTTCGATATTTAGGAAATATCTAACTTCTTCCTTACTCTTTTCGCGTGATCGAGTTTAACTCTATAAATTTTCTTTCGAATTCATGATTACGCGTGTCTTTTAGATCATGCCTCCATGAATAGTTGTATGAGGTTGTCCTGCTAGGAGGAATGTTGATCCCCAGGATCAAGGATTTCCCAATACACCAGAAGTGCAACACCAAGGAGAGGTCACTAACAATGAGTTCCATGATGCTATCTAGATATTGAGTCATGTGGTGACCAACCAAGTTGGCAATAGAGAGGGCTTCGACAGGATGTGGTTGATATATCTAGAATTTGTGAGTTCTTAAGGATGAATCATCCAGATTTCACCGGTTGAAGTGTCACAAAGGATCCAAAAAACTTTGTGAAAGAGTTTCAAAAAGTATTTGAGGTGATGCATGTTATAGATGTTGAGCGTGTGGAACTAGCTACACACCAACTGAAGGGTGTTGCCAAAGTATGGATATCCAATGGAAGAAGAGTAGAGATGAGAGTGCAACAATTGTGAGTTGGTATTTGTTCATAGAGGCAATCATGGGGCGTTTCTTTCCCTGTAAACTAAGAGAGACTAAGGTAAGAGAATTCCTAATTCTTAAGTAGGAATCCATGAGTGAGCATGAGTATAGACTTAATTTCACCCAATTTTCCCTTTATGCTCCAGAGATGGTTGCTGATATGAGGAGCAGGATGAGCTTGTTTGTGTTTGGGTTGTCTCATCTGTCAAGCAAAAAGGGTAAGGTTGCGATATTGATAGGGGACATGGACATAACAAGGTTGATGATCCATGCGCAGCAGGTTGAGGAAGACAAGTTGAGATATATGGAAGAATTCCAAAACAAGAAATCTAAGACAATAGGAAATGAGTCTGAGTAGCAGAAGAGCAATGTGAACCATTCATTTTTTCAGGAAAAGCAAAATGGACCTGCTTCATCGTCTGCTAGTGCACCCTCACCAAAGAACAAAGGTGAGTTTAAGAATTTGAATTCTCAGAACTTCAGAGTTAGACCCGCAAAATCTCAAGGAAGTGTGGCACAAGGAGGTAATTGGACTCTTGCATGTGCTAAGTGTGGTAGGCACCACCCTGAGGTGTGTCGTGATGGCTCTACTGGTTGCTTTAAGAGTGGTCAAACATGTCACTTCATGAGAGAGTACCCAGAGAATATGCAAGGTAATGGAAATGGAGGCAATAGAGCCCAATTTCTTCAATGTCTCCGCCAGACAGAGCTGCACCTAGAGGAGCTACTTCAGGGATGTACATAAGAGCAAGCCATCTGTATGTATCACCAGTCGCCAGTCGCAAGAGAATTCACTTGATGTTGTCACTATTATGATAAAAGTCTTTATTTTTGATGTATATGCGTTGCCAGATCAGGTAAGAGTCTATTTTTTGTGACTCCATATATTGCTATGAGGTTCGATATTATTCCCAAACAACTTCTTGAGCCCTTCAGTATTTCCACACATGTTGGTGACTCTATTCTAGTTGAGAGAGTTTATCATGATTGTACCATTTCTTTCAATCACAAGGACACCATGGCTGACTTAGTCGAGTTAGATATGGTGGAATTTGATATTATTTTGCGTATGGATTGACTTTATACTTTTTATGCCTTACTTGATTGCAAAACTCAAGTAGTGAAGTTTCAGTTTCCTAATGATCTTGTTATAGAGTGGAGGAGTAGTTCAGTAGTGTCTAAGGGTCATTTTATTTCATACATATGGGAGAGAAAGTTAGTTTGCATGGGTGCATCTATCACTTAGTCTGAGTTAATGACTTTAGTGTTGAGACACCACCTTTTCAGTTAGTTCCAGTTATGAGTGAATTTCCAGAGGACTTTCCAAATAATCTTCCTAGAGTCCCTCCAGATAGAGAAATAGACTTCGATATAGATATTCTTCATAATACTCGTCTTGTCTCTATTCTGCCATTTAGAATGGCTCCAGCTAAGTTAAAGGAGTTAAAAGAGCAATTGAAATACCTTGTTGATAAAGGCTTCATTTGAACTAGTGTCTTACCTTGTGGAGCTTCAATATTATTTATGAGGAAGAAGGATGGTTCACTTAGGATGTGTATTGATTACCGCCAATTGAACAAGGTTACCATAAAGAATAAGTACCCTCTTCCGAGAATTGATGATCTTTTCGATCAACTTCAGGGTACCACCTGTTTCTCTATGATAGACCTCAGATCAGGCTATCAACAGTTGAGAGTAAGAGAAAGTGATATTCCAAAGACAACTTTTAGGATCCGCCATGGTCATTATGAGTTTCTAGTTATGTTTATTTGTTTGACTAATGCTCCTACATCGTTCATAGATCTTATGGACATACTGTTTAAGCCTTATCTTGATATGTTTGTTATTGTATTCATTGATGACATTCTGACTTACTCGACGAATGAAGAGGATCATGCTAGTCTCCTATGAGTAGTTCTCCAAACTCTAAAGGATAAGGAGTTGTATGCCAAATTTTCGAAGTGTGAGTTTTGGCTTGAGTCACTGGTGTTCTTAGGCCACATTGTTCTTGGTAATGGGATTCTAGTTGACACTTAGAAGATTGAGGCAGCAGAACTGGCCTAGAACTACATCTCCAATTGATATTAGGGGTTTCTTGGGATTGGCTGGTTATTATAGAAGTTTTGTCGATGGGTTGTCATATATTTCATCGTTGTTGACTAAGTTGACTAATAAGACAACAAAGTTTCAATGGTCTAAAGCTTGTGAGAAAAGCTTTAAGGAATTGAAAACATGGTTGACTACTGATCCATTGTTGACCTTACTGGAAGGTACGCAAGGCTTTGTTGTGTATTGTGATGCATCAAGAGTTGGACTCGGTTGTGTATTGATGCAGAATAGCAATGTTATAGCTTATGCCTCTAGATACAAAAGATTCACGAGAGGAATTACCCAACCCATGATCTATAGTTGGGTGTTGTAGTAGTTACTTTGAAAATATGGCGTCACTATTTCTACATGGTTCATGTTGATGTGTTCACTAATCACAAAAGTCTTCAGTACGTATTCAGTTAGAAAGAGCTTATTCTCACACAGAGGAGGTGGTTGTAGTTACTTAAGGATTATGACATTAGTATTCTCTATCACTCAGGTAAGGCTAATGTTGTTGCTAATGATTTGATCATGTTATCTATGGGTAGTACTTCCCATGTTGAGGAAGGCAAGAAAAATTTAGCAAGAGATGTGCAAAAACTTGTATAATTGGGAATCCGGTTAATGGATTCTAATGAAGGAGTAGTGGTGATGAATGGGGTTGAATCGTCTGTAGTGTCCGAAGGAAAAGATAAACAAGACCAACACTATATTTTTCTTGAATTGAAGGAAAATATTCATAAGTAGAAAGTAATGGCTTTTGAACAAGTAGGAGATGGTGTGTTGAGGTATCATGGTAGATTATTTGTACCAAAGGTGGATGAACTCCAAGAGAGGATCATGGAGGAAGTTCATATCTGCAAATATTTCATCATTGTTCGACAAAGATGTATCGTGACTTGAGAGAAGTTTATTGGTTGAGTAGTATGAAGATGTGTATTGTAGAATTTGTTGCGAAGTGCCTGAATTGTCAAAAAGTCAAGGTAGAGCACCGGAGACTCGATGATATGGCTCAAAGCATAGATCTTCCAGAATGGAAGTGGGAGATGATCAATATGGATTTTATGAATGGTTTACCATGGTCTCGCAGGCAGCATGATTCTATTTGGGTGATTTTAGATCGGATGACTAAATCAACCCATTTCTTACCGATAAATACTACCTATTCAGCAGGGGATTATGGCAGATTATATATTCAAAAGGTCGTCAGACTTCATGGAGTTTCGGTGTCCGTCATTTCATATAGAGGTGCGCAATTCACCGCACTATTTTTGAAGTCTTTCTAGAAAGGTTTGGGTTCCAAGGTAAATTTGAGTACTGCTTTCTATCATTAGACTGATGGTCAAGAAGAGTGTACAATTCAGACTTTAGAGGATATGTTGAGGTCGTGTGTGATCAATTTCAAGGGTGATTGGGATTATCACTTAGCTCTTATTGAGTTTGCTTATAACAAAACACTACAAGAAAGTGGAGATACAACAACATTTTCTAAATGTCGTATTATGATGTTTAAATGTCACAAATTTTTTTATCGACATTTATTTTACATTTGGACCAAATGTCGTAAATTTTAGTGTCGGGGATTTTTCCGACATTTAGGTAATTGTCAGAAAGAATTTGTGACATTTATTTTGTGACATTTAGGTAAATGTGGAAAAGAATTTGTGTCATTTACTTTGCAACATATACGTAAATGTTGGTAAGATTATTACGACATTTATTTTTTGACATTTATGTGAATGCCGATAAGAAATATATGACATTTATTTTTGACATTTAGGTGAATGTCAATATGAGATATATGACATTTATTTTTTACATTTATGTGAATGTCAGTATTAGATATATGACATTTATTTTCAACATTTAGGTAGATGTCCGTATGAGATATATATGACATTTATTTTTGATAATTAGGTAAATGTCGGTATGAGATATATGACATTTATTTTTGACATTTACGTAAATGTTGGTATGAAATATATGACATTTATTTATGACATTTAAGTAAATGTCGATATGAGATATATGACATTTATTTTTTCGACTTTTATGAAATGTCACTTAAACTTTCTGACATTTAGATTAAATGTTGGGAAAACAAATTTCAAGACACTTGTGACATTTATAAAATGTCACATTGTAATTTCTAACACTTTAGTTAATGTCAACAAATTCTATTATTGAATGTCATAAAAATTGGTGACATTATTTTATATTTTGCTAAATGTCATATTAATATTCTTATGTTGCTACCAAATTTCTTTAAACATCCCACAAAAATCTATATATAGTTTTTCTCAAGACACAAATACATACAAACAATCCGTGCATTCAAAACTATCTTCTTCATGATAAGCAAGAAATATTATATTAAGCAAATATTTTCTAATATTATAATCAAAGAACAAAATAGCAATATAATAATTTTTCTGTAAAAGTAAACAATGTCAAAACAAATTATCTTTTCTATCTCAAGTAAAATTGAGATCTAACTAAATGTAATAATCTCAACATAAAACCAACTAATTACCTTCTAATTCAAATAGAATTAAAATCTCCAGTAAATTTGCAATAAATCTTTATGAAATCATCAATCCAAAAGTCAAGTATGTTGAAGTTAATACAAGAAATCACATAAGAAAATTTATAACTATATAATAATAGAAATTAGATCCCCATTAACTAGATCAAATTGGGATATCAAAAATGACTAATTGAATTTTTCTAAAAAGAAACATATTAAGGAATTGATGCAAAAGCAGTAATTATATACATGAAATTTTCCTTCTTTTGAAAGAAAAGAAGATCTTGTAGTTTTTTCAAACATACCCACTTCTTTTTATTTGTGCCAACTACGGTGGTTCCAGTCTTCTTGATCATGTTAGCCTGAGAAAAAAACATTAAATTCATTAGTTTGATACTTTACGAAATACAAAACTTAACATTTCATTGAATACATAAGTGTGCCAATTTTTCGAGAAGTATGGCTAGAGTCAAATTCTCAGTATTCAAGGATACTGCTGCACACAATTTTTCCTTAGATCAATTGGCCCTCAAGCTGGAAATCAGTGGTATCAATTGCTGAAAATTGTATCTATGACACTAAGGTATCAATTGTGGATTCCCAAGCAAGCACAAAATAAAACATTTTTACTCATGTCATGCATCCATCAACTGTAACAAGCACAAGAAACAAATAAAAATAACTTGTATATCATCAACACATACATGGACAATGAAACACAAATCACTAATTTACTATTCAATTTTTTTTTTGACAAAGTGACACTTCAAGTTCAAGATGCAACAAAAATCTAAGAAAACAAGAGAATTAAACATCAACAACAGTACAAAACGAAAACCAGCAGTCCAGCAATACAAATAATGATTAATAGTGGGCAGACTGTGGTATAAGGCATGTAGTTTTGCCTCCTGTAGAGAAAAAAAGAGGTGCTGGTAGACTGTGATATGACTTATGAGGCATGCATTTCTGGGGCAGGTACCTCCTGTTTAGGTGAAAAAAGGTGCAAGGGTACCTCTTATGTATTAACATCACTAAGTTATCAATTCTTCATTCAAAGGTCCCAAACTATTATTATTAATCAATAGGTCCATTCAGTTGTCAACCAAATGAAGAAAGAAAGGAAGTCAGCAAGACTTCTTCACAAATTTAAGACCCCATATCAATATCCAACAGACATCAGGCTTTGCTGAAGTATCGCATGGCTTTATCTTCCAAGTTAGTGTTAGCATATTATAAATAAACTTGTTGAACATGATAAGATGTCCAAAATATATTTGTGTAGAAACAATTAGGTGATAAAACAACTGCAGATGCTGAAGACGTCCTTAAGTGGAGTCATCTCGATTCTTGTTCTTTCAAGCTATGATTTTTACCTCTCAATGATGATCTAAGAATAAACAAGAAGCAAAGAATCTTGAAAAATGCACAAAAAATGAAATATTTTGTCACTGTACATGTTATGGTAAGTCTCACATCCAAAAGTTTAGTAGTCGATATAAATAAGGTGGAGCTGGTGAGAAACAACTCAAATGGCATTCTTCTTCGATGTGCATGTTCTAAATGAATAACAGAACTGTTTTAGCAAATACTACCAAAATAGTGATTATCAGAACCAACATTTTTGCTATTATAAATTGATCATCGATGAAATTTTCTAGTTTCTTGTGTTTCTGAACATACAATGGATTTTACTCTTTCTAATATCTAAGTCCTACTACTACTTTACAAAATTTCATGTGCAAAAGCATTTGCACTTTGAGACAATTCATCGTCTCAAGCAGGATGTGAGATCAACAAACACGTCTTCTTCTAGGTTGCTAGTTAAGCTAGATCAATAGAAGCTTACCTCTCAGCTTGTATTAGGGCTGGGTTTTAGTTCAGTATGAGTTCTTTGCTTATGCAGTTCCACTAGGGGAAGGAACTAACAACCAGGCAGAGGTGGAGGCTGCCCTGTTTGAATGCATACACACTCTCAGGGAAGCCAATTTTGCAGCTGACACTCTCTCAAAACACAGTCATCAGATTTCCAGCCCCTAAGTTTATTTCACATGCAGCAGTTACCAAAGGAAACAACACCATATTATCAACTAGACAAAGTGGGAATGGCAAGTTTCCGAAGAAGAAAACTGAAAAGAATAAAAAGACCTCCCTGATAGTTAAAAGGCTCATCCCAAATCTAATGTAAGCAGATTCAGACTGCACAAAAAAAAAATCTATAATCCATTCTAGTTATAACTTGACAACGACAGATTCAGTAACAACATTTAGAGAGTTCAGTGTCACATTTTCATTGCTGCTCACTATTAATAAATCAATATTCAGACTGGGTCTATTCAGAAACCAAAAAACAAACATGGAAACATCTGAACAAAACTACATTCAGAATCATCTGGTACATGATGCACAATTAATAGTTTGTCGATTAATCCATATTAAACAAGAAAGAGGAATTAGTTGATCTCGTGATCATATAAATGTTAGGATTTACGCAATTAAAATAAAATTCAAAATTTTAATAAAATCTTTTCTAACCTTTCTTGTGTGAACACCTGGAACAAGAGATGATGGTTGTTGACAATCTTCAAGTGGGTTATCAGGAACCTATTGCAAAAGAGGAAGACTATTATAATTAAGAGAAACTAAGTTTTTATCTAAAAAAAGTAATTTTTTGTGAGCAACACAATTATTTCACCTGCTCTGATTTTAAATTTGCATCAATATTAATTCCCAAAGACTATACATATGCTTGTATTCCTTCCTTCACTTTTTCCGCTATAAGTTCTTTCATATCCATTTTTGCTTCTGATAATTTTCTCTCCATCACTTCGTTATTCTCTTTTGCTTCCTCTTTCGCTTCTAATAACTTTTTATCCATCACTTCCATCTCAATTTTCATAGCTGAGGTAGCTTTTTGAACTTCCATCTCAACCTTTGTATCAAAATCTCTTTTTTCAGCCTGAGATCGTTTATATACGGGGCCATATACTAAGCTAGGAGATGCTCCTTTTCCTAGAGTTCGGACAATTCCATGAGTGTCTGATCTCGTTACTTGGGATTACACATCATTAGGAGCACTTCTAGGGACATTCAACTCAGGATACACCTCGGCAAGATCATCCATTTGTTTCTTTTTGAAAGAAAGGTAAAGTAATGAGAAGTTTTTTTAAAGAAATTGTAACAGAAAGAAAGTACCCATATATTTTTAAATAGTAAGAGTTTACCATAACTTCACCAGCTATCTCATTTACTGGTTGTTTATTTGCTCTGATGTGAGTTTTTTTGAACACCTCAATACGAGTTGGCTTTACACCATTATTCATCTCTGTCATCTGTTTGAATAGTAAGAGATTGACATTAAATATTCATGATAAGTATTATTTAATATATAAATTATAGAAAATAAATAGTGATTATTTCGTACATCGTCTATAATTTGAGAATGACTTTTTCTCCCTGATGTGTGTGGCATAGTCAATTTTTTTCGACTTTCTTTGTTTCTCTCACTCTTTTCCTAGAAATTTGAACACAACAATATATAAGAGGACATGCACAATCTTGAATATATAAAAGAAATGGCCAAGAAAAAATATAAAAAAGAAGCATAGTTGAGTTTCACAAAGTGCATTCAATTTCTATACAAGAACATTTTGTAGAGCAAATGCAGAAATAGAAATCTAGCACATACCTTTGCTTCTTTTGAGCTCCAATAATGAACTAATGAACGCCACTGATCTTCTTCAACTCTATCTGGACAATGAGCTAAACGCTCAATATCAGTGTTATATGGGTCATATCCAATGGTTTTTGCTTCATGCTTTGATTCTTTCCATTTAGATCCAAATGACATCATCAGTATGCGCTTCATGTCATCAATTGCGTCAGTATTTTCCTGTACATATATTTAATACACAACTCATTTATAAAATAAAATATAAAAACAAAAACATCTTAGTATATAGGTTTTGTGTATACTAAGAACCTTGATATGAGCCCATATTCTCTCCTTGTATATACTAGGTACAAGCCTCCAATCTTATGATTTAGTGGCACTAAGATGCCATTTCGTGCTAGCACGACAAGTTTTGAACTCAATCTAGCTCCTTCTGACCCAATAACTTGACCATGTTCATTCAATTCAATATGTAAATATCCACCATCTTTTCCCCATCCTGAGTGCATCATAGTGGGACCCCTAGTTCTCTTAGATTGCTCTTCACTCTCATTAGAATCTATAAATAATCAAAGATAAAAAGAGGCAAATTTATTATTTATATAAAAATTATCTAACTACTTTATACTATGTAAGGAAGAATAAATATCATGAGATTTAATACCTGGAAGATTTTTTGTATTAAGTTATTCATCTCTTTTATTTTGTGGCCAATTTTGGGGCGGTTGAGGCATTGACATACTTCCGATTTTTTGTTTTTGTTGCTCAGAATCTATAAATAATCAAAGATAAAAAGAGGCAAATTTATTATTTATATAAAAATTATCTAACTACTTTATACTATGAAAGGAAGAATAAATATCATGATATTTAATACCTGGAAGATTTTTTGTATCATGTGATTCATCTCTTTCATTTTGTGGCTTTTGGGGCGGTTGAGGCATTAACATACTTCCGATTTGTTGTTTTTGTTGCTCCGAAGAATCATATAAAAGCTCACCTTGACTAGAATTTGTCTGTCTTTTTCTTGCCATTTCAACGAAGTTCCTCAACAGCTATGAATCCTGCCAAATCTGAAGTAGTTTTTACTACACAAAAGTATAAAATAATAGCTAACTATTATGTCAAAGTTATTTCCACATAGCCTAAAAGGCTTCATTTTTCTTTGTGAACGATTTGCTCATTGCCCTTAGTGGAAAAATCAAATAATTCTAGCTCCATTTTGAATTATCTAAGATATGATGTCGAAATCCGTCGATGGTTTAATATGTGTGGATAAAAAAGTGGAAGATGTTACATTGTATTTAAGTAGTGATAACAGTCATGAATTGCCTCAATGTCTATGCAGTTGCTCTTCACCAATAATTTTGAATTTGTGTGGTATGAATTGGATGAAAAATTTGATATTGAGTGGAAGTCTCTGACTTTTTTCTCCATAGCGTTAGATGATGAAAATGTTATGAACAAACTGTTAGGGTATCTTGCTTAGGACACTTTGGAACTATTTTGGTTTAATAGTTTCCATGGGCTGTATTGAGAATATGATTCAGAGATATCGAGAGAGGAAAGAAGGAGGACATTGATTATGTTCTATGTATCAGTAGGAAAGCAGAGAATGAATCTCATTAACTGGAATGAAAATGAATATAACAGTACAAACTTATATACTAGCTACACTAATCAACCTACTTGCCAACACATGTAACCAACTAATGCTCTTTAACTACTCAATAACAAACTAACCGAACAATAGTTACAGGCTGAACTTTTAAAGTGACTCCACTGTTCTCAATCTTCCCCCTCAAACTAAATGTACTGAACACATTCAGAACTCTTAGTTTGGACAACAATGATTCATGTTGAACTCTTCCCAATGCCTTGGTCAGTATATAAGCCACAAGACATCCTTTCTCAATTTTCTAGCTTCTTCACCACTTTGGAGGGGATTGGAAATAATTAAATAAATCGGTTGCCAATGAATCTAACACTGCATTTATCAAGATAAGTCTGCCCCCTAGTGACAGTTATTGGAATTTCCACATAGCTAACTTTTTTCCCTGGCTTTTATTGTACTGAAATAGTGGTTATACTACTATAGTAACAAAACCTAATATATGTTGTCATCTTCATCATATGCTTCATTACTTTCCAAAGTTTCTGGGTCAATTTCTAATCCTGGTACTCCTTCTCTAACCCATTCAATGTCTTCTTCAGTTTCAAATGTTGTGTCATCCAATTGTTGTTTAGGCCACAACTCCATATGTCCTTCCTTATGCTCAATTGTTGGTGTGTCATCACCTAAATCATAGAAACCTCTTGGCTTAAGTTTAACAACCATTCGCCACTCCTTTTCCATACGATGATCGATATAAAACACTTGTTGAGCTTGAGAAGCAAAGATGAATGGTTCATCTGATAACTGATGTCTTGTATAGAGTAGATGATTAAAATTCACAAGAGTAAATCCATAATCATCTTTCTCAATAAGCCCCTTGTTATTGTTCACCCATTTACATTTAAACAATACAAACTTGAGATTCTTGGAATAATATAACTCAATTATGTCTATGAGGTTTCCATAAAAAGAAACCTCTGCCAATATGGGATTTTTATCTTTTGTGCTTGCATAACTTTGAGTGATAGCCTTTAACATGATACCACTATTTTGAGTTTTTCTCTTAACATCACGAGACTCTGTTAAGTATCTAACTCCATCACATATATAGCCAGTCATTCTTTTTGCTTGTATTAATGGGCCAATAGCTAAAGTTTGAATATCCTCAGATATTTTTTCACCAGCCATATGCATCTTCTCGACCTGGCATTCAAAAATAAAGATGTGATCTAAAAGTTATAATTACCTATATAGTAATATATGAGCAAATATTTTATCTAGTTGATACTTACATGATTTCTAAACCATAGTTGAAATCTTTCATTATGAATTCGATCCACATTATGTCTTGATAGACGAGGATTTTCCTTCTTGATTTCTTTTATATGTTCACTACGGCAGTAAAACACATAACTATTTAACAAAAATTTGAAATAAAATTATTTAATAATTAATTACTAAGTATAAATTATGATTTAATACTTACTCACGATATGAAGTTGTGGAGGTAGAATTAAATAAAACATATCTGTGGGCTTGAGCACGTGTAATGTCATCAAGCTTAAATCCTTTCTCTCTACTTGATCGATGACCATCTTGGTCTGTTGTTTCATTAGATAAAACATCATTTCTTAAAGGTGGATTATACTTAGTCTTGACGTCATCTAAATACCATGAGAAAAACGTCATTAACTCGTCTATCCAACATCTCTCTGCAATAGCACCTTCTGGATAACATCTATTCCTTACGTAGTTTTTAAGACAAAGCAAGAACCTAAAATAGACAATTTTTAGAATAGAAATACAATTTCTTGTAAGTATGATAAAAAAAAATAACAAAATGATACCGTTCGATAAACCACATTGAGCGATATTGTGAAGGTCCTCCCAACATTGCTTCTTCAGCTAAATGGATAAGTAGATGTTCCATGATATCAAAGAAAGATGGAGGAAATATTCTCTCCAAATGACATAGAGTTATTGCAACTCGATCTTGGAGTTTTTCTAAGTCACATATCTTCAGATCTTTTGAACAAATGCCCCTAAAGAAATTACTTAATTCAATCAATGGCTTAAGTACATTCACTGGCAGGAGATTCCGCAAGGCAATAGGAAGGAGTTGTTGCATTAAAATATGGCAGTCATGACTCTTCAACCCATGCATTGTGCGTTGCTTGAGATCAACACAACTTGAGATATTTAAAGCATATCCATTTGGCACTTTCACATCTTTTAACACTTGTAAGAGGATGTCTTTTTGTGTGTTACTCAATATGAAACATGCAGGAGGAAGATAATATTTTCCATTAGCCTTTTTCTTAGGATGCAAAGCTTTTCGGATCCCCATCTCTTGTAAATCTAAACAAGAATTTAAATTATCTTTTCCTTTTCCATCAACATTCAATAATGTCCAAAATATATTGTCAAAGACATTTTTCAATATGCATCGTATCAAGATTATGCCGAATCATATTGTCTTTCCAATATTCCAACTCAAAAAATATGCTCTTTTTGTTCCATATATTTTGCACCAAATTATCAACATCATCCCATTTCCTTTTACGAGATTTGGCCAATAGATCTTTACCAAATTTATTTTTAATATTATTCAATTGCTTAACAATCTCAATTCCCTTCAACCGTTTAGGTGCTCCATCTAACTCCACAAGGCCATTAAATGCAACTTTATCTTTTCGAAACTTGTGTCCATGAGATAACCATCACCTATGAGACATGAAACAATATTTTCGCCCATTTTTCAATCTTGTAGATTTAGTTTTGGTAAGACAACATGGACAAGCATATCTAGTTTTCACACCATATCCTGATAAGCTACCTAACGTTGGAAAATCACTAATTGTCCAAAGCAATGCTGCACGCATTTGAAACATGTGATTGTTTGATGCCTCATAAGTGGCAACACCAACCCACAATTCTTGTAACTCATCAACTAAGGGTTGTAGATAGACATCAATATCATTACCTGGTGTATGAGGACCATCAATAATAGTTGATAATATCATATATGGTTGTTTCATGCACAACCATGGTGGCAAATTATATGGAATCAAGATAACATGCCATGTGCTATGTGAGATAGACATAGACTTAAATGGACTAAAGCCATGTGAAGCCAATCGAAGTCTAACATTTTGAGGATCTCGAGCAAAATCTGTATGCATTTCATCAAATTTCCTCCAAGCAATACAGTTTGCAGGATGTCGCATTACCCCATCTTTAGTGCGACCTTCAGCATGCCATCTCATTTGAGTAGATGTTTTAGCCGACATAAATAGTCTTTGAAGTCATGGTATTAATGGAAAATATCTAAACACCTTTGATGAAATTTTTGATGTTTCTGAACTGGAATTAACTAATGCACCTTTGAACTGTTTGTATCTTTGAGCTTTGCAAAACTTACAAGATGTTCTATCTTTCGTCTCATTCCAATAAATCATACAATCATTTGGATGTGCATGTATCTTTTTATATTCAAGTCCTAAATCTTTAATAATCTTCTTTGAATCATAAAAGGACTTTGGAAATGTTTCACCTTCTGGAAGCACATCTTTTAACAACTCTAATAGCATGGAAAATGATTTGTTACTCCATCCATTGAGACACTTTAAGTGGAATAGACGAACAAGGAACCCAAGTAGTGAATACTTGCTTCCAGGATATAACTCACGTTCAGCTTCTTTTAGTAAGCGAAAGAATTCTTCAGTCATCATATCAAAACCCATGTTATGTTGATTTGAACCATCAAATCCTTCAGCATTAGTGTCCATATCAACAAAATTAGATGTAGGAGGAATTCCAAATGCTTCACGTAACATGTCTTGCATCTCATCACCTTTATCTAACTGAGTGACCAATTTTGATGAAAATAGCTCCTCACGATGATAAATCCAACTAGTGTAACTAGTTAGAAATCCATCAACCACAATATGTTCAACAATCAAATCTTTTCCAACAAATTTCATATTACGACACTTTCGACATGGACACAATATTGCAGATGCATCTGGCCTATCTAATGATGCAAAATGAAGAAACTCTTTGGCTCCATTCTCATATAAAGGATCAAGCCTATTCAATATATTTATCCAAATTTTATCCATTAAGTATATAAACTATACATATAGCAAACAAGAATTATACCCTCATACTATTAAAGACTAATACCTCCATACTATTAAAGAAAACAACAAAACACATACTAACCTGCAAAGTCCACACAAAGAGTCCTAAATTTGATATCAATGTTCTTCCACTACAGTTGCCTTCTTTGTAATCTTCAAACTGCAAATCAACAGTTAAATTTCAACAAATCAATATAATGTATGAAGGCTAGTCATGTGAAATTATCAGTACTTGAGGTAATATACTTTAGATGGCAGCCTAAGCACTGTAATATTCCAAGATAATAATGCTACGTTTGTTAATTGAGTTATGTTATAGCTATTCTTATTTTCAATTATTGTCATTTTTGCAGAGAATTCCCAATTGAGAATGGGAAGGCATTGCAGTTCATTTACAGCAGCAAGCAGTTCAAGACAAAGAAGGCAATGCAAACCTCTTAGGAAAGATACCCATTAGCTTACTGGCATCCTAATAACTTACTCTTCGGATACCATTAAGAAAAGATAACCATTCTTAAAGCATGTCTCTAGCACACATAGCAGCAAATGGAAAAGAACAGAATAACAAAAACAATACAAACAATGAGGAGAGACCTAAGAAACCTCAAGAACAGATGGATCAGGCAGATTCCTAGAAAAGTCAGTCAAATAGGGGTCCTAATGTAGTTGATTCAAGTAAGGAAATTAATATTCATCAATTAAAGTAACATTAGCAAATAGACTAATCAATTTAATCAATTCATTCAAATCATTAGCAGGCATAAACACACTTGGTAAATACAGAAAAAAATACTTCCATAAAATGGCAAATCATCACAATTGTTCTGTTCAGTTTGTACACAGGCAAACTATGATGCACAACTATTGATGAAACATCTTCAAAAACATCACAAACAACAACAACATCAGATAGTTTCTTAGGAAGAAATAGCTATAGTATTATATAGATATGATATTGATTGGCGTAAAATGTCCAGAATCGAACACAAACAATAGTAAAATTTCAACAAATCAATACAATGTACGAAGGCTAGTCATGTGAAATTATCATTACTTGAGGTAGTATACTCGCCTCAAGAACAACCTAAAGAGTGTTGCAGGAAATACTAAAAATTATTGGTTGTATGAAATTTTAATTGATAAAGAGATCTACAATTTTCGGAGTTGAAAGAAGGAAGCCCTAAAATCAGAATTGTAAAAAGGGAAGCCCAAAATAATTTACCGCCAATTTGTTTTTTCCTCTGTATATGGAAAAAAACTCCAAATTTATCTCTTCAAATCTTCTCTCTTCCAAATATTTTGAAGACTTTAATCTGTGGAGAGAAAATTGTAAATGGGACTGATCAATTTTGGATTGTTCCAACCTTTTCCCGCTCAAATGGGTCTTGGACAGCCTTTAAGGTATATAGAAAGACGTCACTTTTGAATATATATTACGCTTGCCACATACTTAACAACATGGCAGATGGTTCAACTGGCAAATCGCTCAATTTTCAGTTTCTAAGGGCGAGGGTTCGAACCCTCTTGGCAGCACTTTATTTTTTTATTTTTTTATGCAGCCCTTCGCTTCAGCCCTCCCTCCCCCCTCAATTAGTTCCTTTATTTGCTACTCCTTACTTATTTATGTATCTTTAATTAAGTAAAATGATACCCTCAATTAGTTCCTTTATTTGCTACTCCTTACTTATTTATGTATCTTTAATTAAGTAAAATGATACCCTAAATGGTTAAATATTATATTTTGGACCCCCTTAGAACATTGATTTGACTCTTGATTTTTTTAAAAGTATGAATTCTAAATAAAACTTAACTTTTTTAAAAAAAGTTAATAACCAACTTTTATTGACATAATTAATATACTGAAATTTGAATTGATTGAAACTCTTGTCAAGTTCTTATAGTAAAATTCATGTAATTAAAAATACAACTTACATGTAAATTAAAATAAAATTATACCTTTACACCAATAATATTACTGGAGCATGTTTAGATTTTTCTCACTAAATCGTTAGATTGAAGCTTGATCCGTTTACCAAAAACGAATATTATGAAGAAGATGAAAAAATTTCATTCAACAAAAAAGCGGATCTTAAAAAAACAATCAAATCTCATATAACTAGTACATCATAAAGTAATATGTAAACTACAAAATACTATACATATCTTAAGAACAAGCTTTACCTAGATAATTCATATCTTTACTATACATTAAGGGGCCCTTTGGTGTGATGGATAAGAGGAATTAGTCCAGGGATAAGTTATCCCTCACTAGGGGAGGTATATAGTAATCCCAGGATAAGTTATCCTGGGATAAGGTGGGTAAATTAACAAAAATACCCCCCCCCCCCCTTAAACTCTCTTTTATACACCACTTTTACATTCAAATATATTAACATAATTTTTAACAACATTTATAATAATATTCACAACGTTAATTATTCGTTGTTTTTATGATAAATATATTTTTCTATTAAAAATTTACATTTTATAATTACAATTTTTATTTATGAATATATTATAAGTTGAATTTATTTGCGTAATTATTATGTTTATTTATATATTGATTTCTCTTAAAATGTTCACTCCACTACTAAATTCCATATTTTTCATCAAATAGTTTATTACTCACTGAAAAATTATATTTTATCTATAACTAAAATGTAGATAGCTTTAATAATAAATTTTCTTTTACTTTAATAAACTTAAAATGAAAGTCTTAATTTTTAAGCTAAATAAGATGAAAGTTTTACTTTTAAACTAAATAAGATGAAAGTGTTATTTTTAAGCTAAATAAGATGAAAATCTTATTTTAAGCTAAATAAGAGAAGAACATTTTATTTTAAAGCTAAATAAGATGAAATTATAATTTTTAAGTTAAATAAGATGAAAGTTTAATTTTTAAAACATACGGCACAATCATGGAAATGTACACACAAAAATATTTAAGATAAATAAGATGTAAATTTTATTTTTGAGAATGAATAACTAATGCTTGCAAAGAAAATGTCAGAAAAAAAAAAACTACATAAGGTGAGGGTATTTTTGTAAACAATTAACAACTTATTCTCAAAAATTATACAATGAATATTAGTATGAATATGATAAACCAAACAACCAATAAAAACTAATTCCAGCATAACTAATCCCAACATAACTAGTATATATTCAAACCAAACAACCCCTAAAAATTGATCATTTCTTTTGTAACTGAATTTTTTAATGCCTCTATTTATAGGACATAATATGGGATTTGAAATGATATCATAAACATGCACTTTAATATGATTTAGGAGTTATGATTGTCAAAAATCATGGGAGTAACGAAAATAAAAATAATTAATTTTTTATATGAAAGAATATGAATATATGGGGTGGTAATTGTCACATTCATTTTTTACAATAATAAAAAATAAATAAATAGAAAAAATTGTCATAGAAGTGAGAAAAAATATATAAATAGGAACCTTGACTAATGAGAGGTGCCTAATAGCTAGTATTCATTTATGTAGATTTATATTACACGAAGGTGAGGTTCAATTGACAAATACATCGATTTTTCGGGATCTTTCAACTTCTCTAGAATAACAAGAAAAGGATATTTAATTTCTTCTTCTACAATATGGGTATTGTAACGAACACAACTTACATTTGCTCATAAAAATTAAACTTGAGTAATTTTAATAACAACGAGGGTAAAAATGAGATACTTTTATCATAAAGTAAATTTTTTTCAAATCATATAATCTGGGGGTCAAATTTAATCAAACTTTATCCATATATAATGATAAATAATTTTTAAAAAATAATTAGATTTTAAAAATTAGGTGTAAATATCAGTAATTAACGACTAATAATATGTTTAATTAGTTACGGACCCAGGATTTTTGTTTAGGGGGTTCGAAAAATAAAATTATAAATGTGTAAATAATCCTTTAGAAATGGGAAATTTGAATTCTTTTGGGTTCAAAACCACACGTTTAGCACGTTTTTTAAAGTAAAAAAATAAACTAAAAAATAACTTGAAAAACAGAACTTAAAAAAAAATGAAACAAAAAAAGAGAAAGATCAAATGCTTACACAGAGATTCGAACCACTAACATACAACCTAATTTTAGGTCGACTTGCCACTGCGCCATCAGTTTTTCTTTGTTATTGAGGGGGTTCAAAATATATATATCTATAGAAATACAAAAAATTTACCTTATACATTGTGTAATTTTTTGTCAATGGGGTTCACGAACCCACATGGGTCCGCCCCTAGATTTAACAGGACTTTTCATCCTATGTCATAAAAATCAATGACATTTTTCAACATATGACATAATATATTGGATATTTGTATAAAAATTTCATTGTTTTAGCGACATTTTCACTATATGTCGATTGAATCAACGACATTTTGCAATAAATGTCATAATATATTCGACATTTGTATTAAATGTCGCTATTTTAGCAACAATTTTTTTAAAAGTCACTAAAATCAATGACATTTTACGACAATTGTCACTATTTTAGTGATATTTTTTCTAAATGTCACTAAAATCAAGACATTTTGCACTAATTGTCATAAAATATTCGACATTTATGTTAAATGTCACTATTTAAGCGATATTTTTTCTAAATGTCACTAAAACCAATGACATTTTGTAATAAATGTCATATTATATTTGACATTTCTCGCAAATGTCATCATTTATATGACATTTTCGTTAAATGTCGCTAAAACAACGACATTTTGCAAGAAATGTCATTATTATATTCGACATTTGTAGCAAATGTCATCATTTTTATGACATTTTTACTAAATGTCACTAAAAACAACGACATTTTGCAATAAATGTCATTATCATAGTGACATTTTGGACCAAATGTCATTATTTTTACGACATTTGACATCAAATGTCATTGTTTGATGACATTTTGTTCTTAAATATCTTGAATTTCTTTATTTTTCGACACTTGTTTCAAATGTCACCAAATTAATGTCGTCGTATGTACATTTTCTTGTAGTGAAAGTTATCACTCTAGCATCCGGATGGCTCCTTATGAGGCTCTTTATGGGGTAAGATGTATATCTCCTATTGGATGGTTGGAGGTTGGTGAAGCTGGGTTGATAGGACCAGACTTGGTTCATCAAGCTATGGAGAAAGTGAAGGTCATTCATGATAGGTTGAAAATAGAGCAAAGTCATCTGAAATCCTATAGCGTTGTTAGGAGAACAGATTTAGAGTTTGAGGTGGATGATTAGGTGTATTTGAAGATTTCACCCATGAAGGGTGTTATGAGCTTTGGCAAGAAGGGGAAGCTTAGTCCCCGATATATTGGTCCTTACAGGATATCCAAGAGGATCGACCATATGCCCTATGAGTTGCATCTACTACAAGAGTTAGCAGTTATCCATCCGGTATTCCACATTTCAATGATGAAAAAGTGCACGGGCGATCCTTCATTTATTATACCTACTAAAAATATTGGTATTAAGGACAACCTATCCTATGAGGAGATTTTTGTTAAGATACTTGATCGTCAGGTTTGCAAGTTGAGAACTAAGGATATAGCATCAGTCAAGGTCTTATAGAGAAATCAGTTTGTTGAGGAAGATACTTGGGAGGCAGAAGAGGACATGAAGAAGAGATAGCCACATTTCTTTGAGTCCGGATAAAAGTCCAAACCAAGGTACTAATTCTTTTCTGGGTACTTTATAAGTTGAAATATTGTGTTAATTTGCATGATGAGTGTTTGGGTTGGGTGTTAGATGTTGCCACCCTTAGTCTACTCATAGTAATCTCATTCAAGGACAAATTTTTGCAAGGGGGAGATATTGTAATGTCCCGCCTTAACAAAGATCTAAATTTGGAAAGAACTAATTTGGTAATAGCTAATTGGAGAAATTGGCAAGTTATGCCTAAGTTGTGAGTTTGGGTTAACTTCAAATAGCCATAACATTTCGTACATGGTGAGTTAGGTGGGCCATAAGATATCAAATGAAAGATATTTGAATCATTTTTCCAATGCCACCAAGTTTGCAAAATTTTGAGTTTGGATGAAGGAGATATGCCTGTTAGAAGTCAGCCTGTCCAATTAAGAAAATTTACCCAAATTGCTGAGGGGTATTTTGGTATTTTCCTTACCCCATCATCTTAAAATGTATTTAGTAATATATTAGGGGTCTGGTTAGTTTTCACAATCCTAAATATGATTAGGATTTTGAGAAGAGTTCAAGATGGTAAAAGAGGAAAGGTTCAAGGTGATCGTCATGATTCGTGAGAATTGTCGAGGAATTACGCCAAATTAAGGTATATAAGCTCTCATAGTGTTAAGTTTCTTCTCAAACTTCATTGTTCTTTCTAAGTCTTCTTCTTGCATAGAAGAACACAACTTTTGCAAAAACCAGAATTGACGGGGGTTGCACAAGCGGTGGAGCATGCCCACACACCAATCATGTGATTTTAAATCCGTAATTTCATTCTTGAGGTTTAATGGCTTGAGTTCTTGAAGAGTTTCTTGAAGTTCCACTCTTGAATCGTTAATAATGAGTTTGATGAGTTCTTGAGATAAATATTAGGAGTTTGAGAGTTGTTTTTCAGTATATTTTCATGTACTTATGTTGGTTATTCGAATCTAAGTGAGTTGGGAAGAAACCATTCGATTCTAGACGAATTAGGGCCAAAAATCCAAAAAGAAAATTCATCGGAATGTTCAGGGGAGGGGCTAAGGCGGCGCGCCCCAAATACTCCAAGTGGGCTAGGGCAGCCTGCCAGCAGTGCGTCACACTTGAGTCTCTGATGCTTAGGGGCTGGTTCCCCACGCTAGCAGTGCGCCGGGGTTGCCTGCCCCCACCCTTTTTTTCCGTCGTTTGCTCCATCTAAGTGCTTTTGAAGTCTACCTTTACTCCCTTATAATTCTAAATACTCTAAACAACATCTAAACATTGAGATATTTTTCATAAAATGAATCATAACCCTTGAAATCATAATTCAAATTCAAGGTAGATTTAAGAGTAAAGTCCTGAGAGTTCTTTCGAGTCATTTTGAGAAGTCTTTTACAATCTTTTAAAAGTTGTTTTAAGACTTGAGTACTTGAGTTTAAGGATGAGGAGAGTTGAGTTTCATTTGTTTCAAAATGAATATATGGGAACTAAGTATTCCCAAGAGTAAATATTTTGACATTTAGAATGAGAGGAAACATCGATTTCCAAATGAGTTCATGGGATTAGTATTGAGCACGATATGGGGACGAGTTCATAACACTCAAACTCCTAAAAAATAATGTAGTCAACGTGGGTAGAAAGGGTCATACTATTTAGATGATTTGTTAATGCTTTTTGAGCATAGCTTAGTGGATCCACTTAGTTGAGGATGTCTTATACTCCAAAAAGGTATAGGACAGTTCTAGCAACGTGGGTGAGACGTTGTATAATCACATAGCTCTAGTGATGGTTTTCGGTTAGAGAATCTCCCAAATTTAGTTATTTTGTATTTTTACATAAACATTGAGTTATTATTGTATCTTTATACATTGAGTTGTTATCTACTATTTTAAATGCTTTATATAAACTGGATCTTTATTGTTGTTTTTATACTACATTGAGTTGAGTATCCATGAGTTGAGGTTGAGTTGTGTAGAGTTGGGGTGAGTATGTTTCCTTCTTTCCAAGTTCAAGCTTTCATGTTCTGTTCAGTATTTTCCTTTACATGCTCGTACATTCAATGTACTGATGTCATTTGGCCTGCACTGTTTCATGATGCAGATACATGAGATTAAGGTCATCAACAGGCGCTTCGTTGATGCCATGGTAATTCGAGTTAGCTTTGGTGAGCCTCTTCGCTTTTGGAGGATCCCTTATTTATTTCCAATATTTCAGTTTTTTAAGAAGATTGGGGGTCTTGTTCCGATATCCCTTAGAGGACTTGTAGATAGATAGTAGTATTTGAGGAGTCTTTCATTCATTCCCTTATTAATATTTTAAAGACTGTGAGTTGAACACTTATTGTTATTTGAGTATTTTGAGTTAACTACTTTATTCATGAGTTGAGTTGTTTGTGTGATTCTATTTCACTTGAGTAAGTATTCCACTGAGAGTTGAGCCAGGCCAACGGTTCTCTTGGGGCCAACAATGGCTTTTGTGTGCCGGCCACGTCGAGAGTGTAGGCTCTGGGAGTGACAATATATTTTTAGAAAATGTCAAAGAAGGTCTTCAAAAATTACTAGTCCACATGAATTTGTATAAACAACATGGGGAAATATATGGGGAAAAGACATAAATTTCCCCTTGAACTTGTCCCAAAAAGTCAGTTACACACTTAAACTATCATAGTGACCTATAACACATTATTACACAAAAGTGAATTTTCTTATCCCTTAAAACCAACGTGGAAACAAAATAAAACAAAAATAAAATTACTCCCGTCAGTTTAAAATTAAAGTAAAAAATAAGTTAGAATCCAATTTTCCCCTCCCCCCCCCCCCCCCCACACCTCTTCTTCTTCACACCCATCCATTGTCCTATTATATTGAAACTAAAGTTGAAAAATAAGAACTTAGAATCCTATTTTCCACCCCACCCCCACACTTCTTCTTCTTCACACCCACCCATTGTCCTATTCTTCTTCATTCTTTATTTTCATCAGAAAGCACATTTTCTTATTCCCAATTAGGTTAATTCTCATAGATTTGTTAGTTAATAATTGTATTTTATCTAGAAAATTTTCGTTGATTGTTTCTATCATTTTCAGTTTTTTGACTTTGTGAAAGAAATTTTTGTTGTTAATCAGTTTTTGGGTTCAGTGGTGATCGGTGATGGGTGGCATTAAAAGAGATAATCAAAAGTGGTGAAGAAGAATAAATCAATATTAATAATGGTGGTGGTAATATTTGGTGTTGGGTGACAAAGAAGAACAAGAATCAAAGGTGATATAGTGGTGGTGAAGAACAAAATCAATAATGAAGGTGGCCAGTTATGATTTTTTCGATGAAATGAGAATTGAAATGGGTGGGATTCTGTGATAAAGAAGATATAATCATTATAGAATTAAAATAATTAATTAGGGATTAATAACAGAAAAATATAATTAACAAAAGAAAAGTTAATTAATAAAAAAAGAAAGCAAGAAAATTATAATGTCTGACATGGCACTGCTGTAGCGCTAATGTGGGAGCGAGTGTAATACACCACAAATGTGAGAGTGGTGTTACACGTCTTAGGGTGGTAATAAATTTACTTTTGAGTAGTAAATGTGTGTAATAGATCTCCGTGATAGTTCAAGTGTGTAGCTAACTTTTCGGGACAAGTTCGGGGGGAATCTATGACTTTTCCTAAAAATATGTAGCATAATTATGGACTACTTAAGGTGAATATAATAAATGGGAAAAGGTAGAAGTACCACCTAATCTATGACTAAAATCCCATAGACACGCCTTAACTAAACTAAGGTCCTATTACCCTCCTAAACATATTTTTTTTGTAATTTTGTACACATTTTTGGCTTACGTGGCATCCAAATATCTCTCATGCACCTCAACTGCATGGAGTTATTGAGTGTTCCGTGTAAGTCTAAAGGTGTACAAAATTATATAAAAATGAGTTCAAGGGGCTAATAGGACCTTAGTTTAGTTAAGGTGTGTCTTTGTGATTTCGGTTATAGTCTAGGGGAGTGGGTACTTGTGCCTTATCCCTATAATAATTAACAAAAGATCAAGATATACTTAAAAAATTGAAGGCATTATATATATATAAGGAAATTTAATGAAGCAAAATGAAGGTTTTGAAAAAAAATAGAAAGTTTTTTAAAAGGTAAGTGTGTTCGGTATGTAGGGAAATATTTTTCCATATTTGGTTGATCAAATATTTTTAAAATTAGTTTCTCTAGAGAAACAAACTCCATAAAAATGATTTTCCTGATAAAAATAAGTTTCATAAGTGATATTTCAAATTCATTGTCCTCTTCATACTCACCCAACATCCCTAATTCCCATCACTTGACTATCCCACCTTGAACCATTACTCCCCACCCCTTTCCGCGTATAGTATTTTGCTAGATTATGTATAAATATTTTTGGAATAATATTTTTTTCACTTTTCACACACTAGAATATAAATAAGAACTCTATATATTTATCAACAAACCATTGTCCTCTTAGAAGTTTCCTTGAGAGAATGGTTGATAGTAAAAGTCAGCAACATGTTTGCCTCAATCCAATTATCATGTCTTTGATTATTTGGTTTTGAAGGAATTTGACTATTGAATAAAATTATTTTCCATTTGAGGTTTGCTTGACACTAAGGTGTACCTTGATCTGCAGGAAGTCTTTTGATGGAATGACATGAAAAGGGATATAACAAATTTCGTGGCTAAGCGCCCTAATTATCAATAGGTGAAGGTAGCACATCAGAAACCAGGAGGTATCACTCAAAAGATTAACATTCCTAAATGGAAGTAGGAAGTGATAAACATGGATTTCATCACGGGTTTACCTCGTACTCACAGACAGCATGACTCCATTTGGGTGATAGTAGACAGAGTTACTAAGTCTGCTCATTTCCTGGATGTCGAGACTACAAATTCAGTGGAGGACTACACCAAGCTTTACATTAATGAGATAGTCAACTTGCATGGGGATCCTTTGTCTATCATCTCAGATAGACATCCTTAGGCTACCTCTCATTTTTGGAAGTCATTCTAGAAAGGTCTTGGTACCTAAGTAAATCTCAGCACAACATTTCAGCCACACACAGATGTTCAGGTAGAGGGTACCATTCACACCTTAGAGGACATGTTGAGAGCTTGCATGATCGACTTCAAAGGCAGTTAGGATGACCACCTTCCTCTTATAGAGTTCGCCTACAATAATAGCTTCCATTTTAGTATTCAGATGGCCCCTTATGTGGCATTATAATGGCGTAGATACAGATCTCTAATTATTGATTTGAAGTAGGTGAAGCAGCCTTGATTGGGCCAGATTCTATGCATGATGCTATGGAAAAAGTTCAACTCATCAGAGATAGACTTAAAACATCCCAGAGTCGTCAGAAGTCCTATGTAGATGTAAGGAGGATGGACTTAGAGTTTGAAATCAATGATTGGGTTTTCCTGAAATTTTCACCTATGAAGGGGGTGATGAGATATGGAAAGAAAGGGAACCTCAGTCCTAGATATGTAAGTCCTTACATAATCTTGAAAAGAGTTGGTAAAGTGGCTTATGCGTTAGAGTTACCAGTAGAATTAGCAGCAATCCATCCAGTCTTTCACATTTCCTTGTTGAAGAAGTGTGTGGGTGATCCGGCATCTATGGTACCAATAGAAAGTGTGGCTAAGAAGGATTGTCTCATTTATGAAGAAGAGCCAGTTGACACTCTTGATCGTCAAGTTCGTGGGTTGAGAAACAAAGAAGTAGCTTCAGTGAAGGTTTTGTGGAGGAGTCAGTCTGTAGAGGGTGCTACTTAGGAAGTAGAAGCAGCCATGAAGGCCAAGTATCCTTATCTCTTTCCGTCTAATTCCATTCCATCTTGAGGTAATAGTTCCTGTCCAGTCTTTCAGTTACACTTGCGTAAATTCAGACTTAATATCATGTTCCTTCAGTTATACTTGCATTTTCAGCGTATTTGCATGTTCTTGGAACTTAGTTCGGTCAGATTTCAGTTTCTAATACTTAGTGTCAGGGATTGCACCTCCTTCCAAGGGGGAGATAATGTAACATCTCGTATGCTAGAAAGACCTAAATACAGAATTTTAGAAGTTGTAGGTGGCACCAACGGAGGCCAACTACAGACCGTAGGGTGACCCATGGACCTTAGCTAGGGTCCGTGGTTGGCCACCTACAACTCCCTCCCCAGAACCCCAAAAAAATTTACCTAATTCTAAAACCACGCTAGGACTTACGTATAGTTGGTAGGACCATAGTATATGGTCTAGGTCTGTGGTTCAAACCCCCCAGAACCCATCCTCTAAAGCCGAATGACAGCTGACCAAGATGGACCCTAGGTCCATCTATAGTCTGTTGGTCAGGCCCGTCGTTGGCCCCAAAAACTTTTAAGTCAGGGGTCATTTGGTCTTTTCCCCTATGCAATGGACACCTAAACTATGCCATTTAACCCCCCTAAACTACGTCATTTTGGTCAGTTTAAGCCTAGTAACTAAATCAGAACTTACCCTAAGCATTCATTCACCAAAAATTTGATCAAACTAGAAAAAAGGAGAAGAACCAGTCGACCAAACCCTCTCCAGGAACACAACAAGTTTTCTTAGTTCTAGCCATGAAATTGAAAGATTTCTCCGTGAAATTCGACACCAAGTATGTGGGATTTCACTAGTTGATTCCTTTCATCCACTAGGTACCTAGAATTCAGTCAGATTCTTGATTCCCTTTATATTATCTAGACCTAGGGTTTCTTGAACATTAGAAATTGTTGTGATTTAGTTGTTAGAATATTCTGAATCAGATTTTCATGTTGTTGTAACTCTATTGATTAGTCCTTTCTTGAAATTCAGAACCTTAGTTGTGTAGATTCTTTAGTTCATAATTTACACTAGCTAGGACAGATAAACATATATACATTCCTCATCTTACAAATGTTTCATTATCAGTATTTAATGTTGCATTTTTAGCTAGCATGTTAGAATATTGACCTATCCAGTATATTTCAGTTATGTTGTATTGTACACATTTCTAGTTTGGAGTAGGCTTAACACCGAGTTGGACTAGGGCCAGTCACCCTCATAGTCCTAGAACTACGTGCCCGTGTAGGTTTATAAATCCCCTCTGTGGGTAGCAATTTTAGTGATCACGCCACCATCCCTTTATACCCTTGGCAAGGAATATTGGGTACTTTCGATGGGGCGTATACATCAGACTCCACATTCAGCTCATGTGGTTTTATGTTGGTTAATAGTAGCTCCCACAATCAGATTCTAGTGCATTGGCCAAGTTCCCAGTTATATTTCAGTATTCAGCTTCAACATGTTATATACTTGGTCAATGCATTCATTTCAGTTCTTTTTAACATACTTTAGTATATTTATCATGTTCAGATTATATCATTGCTCAGTATGCTTTGTTTATTTATATGTTTGTTCAGCTTTATCCTATCATGCATGCTCAGTATTTTTCAAATACTGACGCATACTCTGCGCTACATCTTTATTGAGCACTATCAGTGGTAAGTCCTCATTCTTCGAGGATGATAGACAGGTTATTTATATTTCAGTCTTTCATTCTAGTTTTAGTTTTACTAGAGTTAGCTGGGGAATCTCCTAGCATATTTAGTTAGTTAGAGGCTTATTTTATACATAGATAGATTCAGCTATGGTAATTTGAGTTATAGTATAGTATCTTTAACTCTTATTTAGAATTTATATTCAGACAAGTATTGGGTATTCCCCATCATTTCAGTTTATCTCATGTTTTAAGCTTTTGCATAGTATCTCTTGTTAAGAAAATGTTTGTATGCTTATGTTATGCCAGTTCAGGGTTAGCTTGCGGTCACTCGTAATCCTAGGTCTCATGTTTACGTCAAGGGGGTAGCCTCGGGGTGTGACATCTGGTGTCATATTTTTTATAGCAAAAGTAGGCACCTATTCAATACATGAAGACTCCAATTAATTGCCTCTGGCCAAAAACTTGTTGGGATGCTCCGAGTTTCCAACATGCATCTTACCATGTTCAAAATGATACGATTCTTCCTCTTAGAAACACCATTTTGTTGTGATGTATAAGCTATTGTAAGTTGCCTCTGAATTCCATTCATAGCATAAAAGCTTGTGAACTCATTGGTATTGAACTCACCACCACAACCAGTTCAAAGAATTTTGATTTTGTTCCCCGATTCCTTTTCAACAAAGACCTTGAATCGATTGAATGCGCTAAAAGCCTCTTTATTTTGTTGAAAAAACTGTATTTGTGATTGAGGCACGAATTTTTTTTACCAACAACATAATTTTGACAAACATTGGTAGTAACATTGATTAGTGGAAGACCACAAAGCATATTCCTTTGCTGCAAGTTTCTCAAACCATTAAAATTGAGGTGTCCATAGCGCATATTCCATAACCATGTAAAGTCAACTATTTTTGTTGTCAAGCATGTTTGGTCATTGCTGTGTAAAGGTAACAATCGATTTGCTGTCATTTTAACTTTAAGAATTGTTCCCTTCTTTGGGCGTTGTATTGTGTAGTAACCCGTTCGGATAACAATTTTGTAGTTTCTTTGTTGCAAATACCCCTTACTAAGAAGATTACTCTTTAATTTAGGAATATAAAAAACTCCATCAACTTTGAAAAAATGCCCCTTCACCTGCAATCTAATAGTACCTTGTCCAATAATAGAAATACTAGAATTGTTTCCAAAGCTTTACATTATCTTTAAAAGATTCATCCAAAGTCAAAAATAAATATTTGTTACCGTACATATGATTACTGCAACCTAAGTCCAAATACCACTTGTTTGAATGAGATTGTTCTCGAGCAAGGTAAGCCATCAATAAAGATTCTTCTTCTTCTTCTCCTTTGAATCCTTCTTCTTCTTCTTTTTGTTCTTCCTCTTCTTCTTCTTTTTCTTTTTTGAAATTCGACTTCTCTCCATCTCCTTTGTGTGTGTTGTGAACCAAGCTGACTCTGTAAGGGCCTATGGGCTATTAGAGACTTTTATTAGGGATCCAGGCCCAATAAGCATTTGTTAAAAAGGACTAGAAGTTATAAGAATGGTTAGACAATTATGTTGAAGCTTTGGCTGTCAGTTATCTCTCATCCCCTTTATTTGTTCTAGTATCTCATCCCCTTCTAGTTATCTTCTTGTATGTTAATCTCTCCTTAGATAGTGCATTCTTACTTTTTTGTGCATATTATAGTTGTAACTTGTATTCAACAATAAATATATATAACAATAGTGCTTGTGTTGGAATCGAGTTTCTTTCATTAGTGCTTTCATCCAGAGGTCTTCGATGGAGGACGAAATATATTGAACAATAAAAGATTCAATGAAGGTCGTGAAGGATTCTTGGTCGAAGGATCTCACTGAAATTCATTTAATGTTAAGCAAGTTGGCTGGAAACCTTCCTATGAGTAAATTTGGAATGGTGGAATTTCAACTATTTTTTGGAGAGAATCCAAAGTTATGGATTTCTCAGGCAGAATGCTACTTTAATTTCTATAAAATTGAGGAAGATCAGAAGCTTAATGTGGCTTCGTTCTATTTTGTGGTGAAGCTTCGGAATGGTATCGATGGTTATTTCGCAATAAACAACTTGCTGGTTAGGACCATTTTGTGGACAAATTGATGATTCGTTTTCACTCCCGTAATAGAGACACATCTCGCGGGTTGTTGCTCGTTCCCAAGGACAAGAATTATAATACAGTGGATATTGTCAAGAGGCTATTCCATCGTGGGGCAATATTACTAACTCACCCTCGCCTCAGCCTTATAATTAATACAATCTCTTTACTGAAAATTTTGAGGTAGACCACATGTTTGATAAAATTCCCAAGAAGCGTAATGATGTAGATTCTTCAGACTTTACTCTATTGGAAATAATAGGGACACTTTTGAAGAAATGCACTATAGGTCATCACTAATAATTTATTTGGTTCTTAGTGTGTATGATCAAATGGTGACAGATCCAGAGTTTTCTAATAACACTACTAATGATGAAGCAATTTCATTTCCAAATAAAGTTCTCTCTGAACTGCCTCAGTATGGTCATGATCAATCAAGTCGAGAAGGTGGACAACATGTTTGTACCACTAGTCTGTCGTTGTGTGCTTTCGGTGTGCACAATGATAATTTCATGAACACTTCCTTCTTGGGCGAAGTTGTTGATGATGCTAAGCTCGCGAAAGCAATCACTTAAGTGAAGTATTGGAAGATGGTAGTTGTTCGATGAGAGTACAATGATGATGAGCCCCATGATGACTTGGGATTGTTTTCAATAGACGAGGTAACTGTTAAACATTTTAGAATTAGTACAACAAGGATGTTTGACGACAGTCTTCTGTGGTCTTGTGCTATTGGTTGTGACCACAAGGTTGCAAGATCATTAATTGAAAATCCCAATTTTAGTTGGACTGTTATTTTTAAGGAATTTTTTTTGAAGTACATAGACGAAGAAGTGATAAAGCATTTCCCTCCTTCACTAATATTTATTTTCTTGTAGATGATATTTCCGCAATTGGTTATACCATTGTCTGGAATGCTCAAATTGCAATATTGGAGGCAGGAATGGTTGTGCAGCTAGTACGAAATAGGAATAACATGGATGAATATATCACTGGCTTGGCTGTTTTGTGATACTCTTCCTACATTTTCTTATTTCATATAACATGAATATTGTTTATATGATTCATCTATAGGCAACTGGTGTGATTGATAATGGTGGTACCGTTAAATGGACAAGAACCTACCAGATTACTGGAGTAGCTAAGAGGATCAATACATATGTTTCTATGGCAGCTGAAAGTTATAAGTTTACTCGTCTTATGTCACTAGATTGGCCAAAGGTGGTGCCTACTTTTTATCCAATTGATTTTTATATCCAAAGAACTTCACTAGTCGGTCGACTAATTAGGAACAACTTCTTTTCTTTAACTGATGAAGTGGGATTACAACTTACTTTTGTTCTCGATAATATCTCTATCATTTTTCATGGTGTTATAAAGCACCTAATTCAGTTGAACCAAGGGTTGCCTTTCGTACTAGTAAAATTTTGCACAAATCCACCTTTTTAGGCATTATCTTACAAATAGCAACCTAGAGGAGTATGTTGCAGAGACATTTTCCATTTTAGAGGTGTGGTTCTAGTTAAAGTTAGACAAGATGTTCAAGAGGAACTAAAAGTAATGCCAATATCCTTAATAATCTCCAAAGACAACATAAAGCTGGACTTTGCATCAGACCATCTTGATCATTTTCTTTGGCCAAATTTATTGCTGGATGGAGGAATGTTGTTTCACTTTACACTCGTGACATTGCAGTGTGTGGAAATTGTTACTCGTTAGATAATTGAGAGTCTTTGATGAAATTCTTGACTTGAACCTTGAGGAAAAAGTTCTTTTTTAGAGCGGGAGTATTGTTGTGAACCAAGCTGACTCTGTAAGGGCCTATGGACTATTAAAGACTTTTATTTGGGATCCAGGCCCAATAAGAATTTTTTAAAAAGGACTAGAAGTTAGAAGAATGGTTAGACAATTATGTTGAAGCTTTGGCTGTCAGTTATCTCTCATCCCTTTTATTTGTTCAAGTATCTTATCCCCTTCTAGTTATCTTCTTCTATGTTAATCTCTCCTTAGTTAGTGCATTTTTACTTTATTGTGCGTATTATAGTTGTAACTTGTATTCAATGATAAATATATATAACAATAGTGCTTGTGTTGGGATCGAGTTTGTTTCGTTGGTGCTTTCATCCAGAGGTCTTCGATGGAGGACCAAATATATCAAACAATAGAAGATTCAATCAAGGTCGTGAAGGATTCTTGGTCAAAGGATCTCACTGAAATTCGTTTAATGTTACGCAAGTTGGTTGGAAACCTTCCTACGAGTAAATCTAGAATGGTGGAATTTCAACTATTTTTTGGCGAGAATCCAAAGTTATGGATTTCTCAGGCACAAAGCAACTTGTTAGCTATCAGTTATTTGGCGAATAATTTTGTAGTTGCACTATTTTTTTATCATAATTTTTTATATATATTTTATGTATTCTTACAACTTTAATAATTTTAAAATGAAAGGATATTGGAAAGTCAGAACAAGATTCATCCTTGAAAAGAAAAATAGAATGTTTAATCTTGGAGGGAGAGCCTTAAACAAAGGACCAAATAAGAATATTATTCACACCAAAGGAAAAATACAAGTGAGAATATTTTTTGAACAACATAAATTGGTTTTGGCATCGCAAGGTTCAACAAATTGTGGGAGGTCTAGTTAGCGAGGACAACAGAGCTAGTAATGGTGCAAACAGTGTCAACAACAAAGAAGTCAGAGGCTGCAGAGATGATAGTGGTAGAATTTGAATATCCTAACATTGTTTTTTCATATTTCGAGACACTAATTTAGTTTTGTTAGTTAAAACTATTTGTGCCCTAAGTGTTTGATGAATCATGAAAGAAATCACTTTGAGTTTCGTTCTATCAGAAAGATTTGAGTTTTCTGGAAAGATGATCTTAATTGTTCTATTTTTTCTATATTACAATGTCTATTTGGATGACTGTTATGTATTGTTTTATAATGTATTGTATTGTATGGTACTATATTGTTTTAATGAATAAAATGTTTGGATAAATTGTATCTTTTTCTATCTTTAGATAATGTCACACATATACTATTTGAATGATAAATCTACAAGAAGGGTATGGAACGAGATATAGTTACTATGCAAAGGTAGAATATTCTAGTTCATGTTATAATACTCTTAATATTATTTATTTGAAGATCCTATCTCCTAAATATTTTTAATATGAAAATATTAGTAAATATTATTCCTTAATTTATTGTAATTATTTATGACTGTGCGAAGCACGGGCACATTACCTAGTTATTTATAAATAGGATTAATAGTTAGATAGATTCTTACCTCGGCACTTTTCTTGTAACAATAACAATAATGATAAAGAACTCAGAGTAATTAATTCAAGAAGTTGAGTGTGACTAGAATGATGTGTACCGTGTGTAGACAGTCTTACCCCTACCTTACGAAGGTAGAGAGATTGTTAATTTTTTCCTTTATCAGACCCCACAAACCCCCCTGTTCCTTTCGCTTTCCAGTCGCAGACCTCACCACCCTTTATTACAATGCTCTGCCCAGCATTCTCCGATACACAATCGCACAATCCCATCACCTCTTTGAGATTGCGATACCCACACTTGAAACCTCAAAGTTAACAAAAATCAGGTGCCTACCATTATCCTTTTAAGTGCACAAACATATCAAGATAAAAATCAAATTTGCAAATTTCACCAAAATGCCCTACAAACTTGTTGGGATGCTCAAATACCAAGCTGAGGTTGCTAGGCACATATTTAATTGAGATGATCTCTTAATCTTCAATTTTACTAGTTTGCAACTTAAGCTTCTGAATCTCTCCTGATTTCATTGGGACTTGTTCAAACTATCCAATGAAGTCATAAATCACTCTTCGAATGTATATGGACTTTCGAACCTCGATTCTGAGCTCATTTACCCCAAATGTTGACTCTGATCAATTCTTAAGATTTTAACTCTCTAGTTGTTTATTTTCTTCTTTAATACACATCTATTTAGCTCGAGTTACGTATTAACCATCCTTGCAAGTCATAATAAACATTTAAAGCCTATACCAAGTGTAACTTAATTAAAGGGAAAAGGGTCCTAATATAAATCTACCAAACTGATTGTTATAAGAAGTGATTTCAATGATGACCTACTAACTTAATAAATTGTAGCTATACTTTTTCTACTTTACATTCTATTTATAGTTGATTGAAAAAAGGCTAACCATTTATCAATTTTGCGAAGAGCAAATGAAAGTCACTGTTTTTTGAGAAAAAATGGACTATGGATTCTAGTGTTTACTGTTCTCATTGAGAAGAGTGAATTATCTATATTATTGATTAATTTTTAGCAAAGAGATTTTATCTAACAATTTTACTAAATGTAATTTTTGTTGTTTGTGAAAAGTAATATTAATTTAGATTGTATGCTAATTTTATTTTTATGAAAAAAAGTTTTTCTACTTTATTATTTACTCACTATCTATTATGATCTCATTTAATTACTGTTTATGATAGTTTTATCATGTCTAATTTGTAACACCTTGGATTCAAAAAGTTAGGAAATTACAGCTTTTGCAGGATTTGGTGGCAGAATCAATGGAGCCACCAATGGCTCGTGGACTAACACACAACCCCCTGAATGACCATTCCATATTTTCCAAAAATTTCAAAGTTCCAATACTTTCCTATGGTTCACCAGAATAATTCATTGCCCAATCCACGAGCCGTAGGTAGGTCTCGTAGGTGAGTCTCAAATTTAGTGGGATTTTAAGAAGTTTCAATTGGACCTATGGAGGCCATACGGACCACAAGTTGACCAACCAACCTTACATGGGTCCCATCAGTCGAAGGTCCAAAAATAAATTTTCTTAACCCATCGACGGTCGACCAGGATGGTTCGTAGGTGTCAATGGACCATAGGTCCTCACCGTCACGGGAGTCGACAGTTATTTTAGAAGGTATTTTGGGTGTTTCCCTAATTATTCTAGCCCAATACTACATCATTTTACTTAGTCTAAGTCAAATGATCTAGTCAGAAACTATCTAGAACCCTCATTTTCTTAAAATTCACCTAACTTAGAACAAAAAGAAGAAAAAAGAGGTGATAGTTCTCCCAAAAATCAAGCAAGGGTCTTCCTCAAGTTCACCCCTGAAATTCAAAGAATTTCTTCATACTTTTTGTCACCAGGTATGTGGGATGTCACTAATGGGTTTTCTTTCACCCAGTAAGTTCCTAGAATTCAGTCAGTTCTTCAAGTTCTCATTAATTGTTCAGACCTAGGTTTTTTGAAATCTTGGAGATTCATTGTGCCTTTAATTGCTATAGTTCCATGATTCTAAATAACATGTTTCTTGGAAAATTTTCACAGTTCCATGTATAGACTTAAGATCTTTACTTGTATTAATTATTAGTAGTTCCTAAATTATACTTGCTAGGTGGATCAGTCAGAAAATCAAACATTAGAACTGGAATGCCATATCTTTTAGTATATTTAAGTTGCATTTTCAGATAACATGTCAATATTTTGAACAACTTAGTATTTCAATTGTATTTTATCTATAAACATATTAAGTTTGGACTAACCTTAGCACTGAGTTGGACTAGGGTTTAGTGTACCCTCACAATCCCAAAACTACGTGCCAACATAGGTTGAGAAGTCCCCTCTGTTGGACGTCACTTTTAGTGATCACACCACGTCATGCCTCTACACCCTTGGAAGGGTATATTGGGTCCTCTCAATAAGGCATATACATCAAATCCACAATAAGATTACATGGTTTATGTCAATTAATAGTAGCTTCCATAGTCATACTCTTATTGCATTAACCATGTTATCAGCATTTACTTCAGTATTCAATTCAACATGTTGTCTTCACGATTAATACTTGGTCATTGCATCTAGCTTAGTTTTCAGTTATACTCCAATACATCCCATTGCCATGGTCAGTCTATATTGCAAGTATTATACTTTTCTACTTATATCACCTAGATTAGTATCTATATCAAGCATTCTAAGTACATTCAAAGTACTGACGCATACTTCGCGCTACATCATTTTATGATGTAAGTTCACACGCTCAGCATCCAGACCATTCTTAGTACTATTTTCTACCAATACTCACGAACTGCAGTGATGAGTCTGCATAGTTCGAGGGTGTTTCTTTATGCTTACTTTAGTTAGCTTACTTTTAGTCTTTCAGTACTTTTTTTGGGTTAGTTAGGGACTTGGCCTAGCAACTCATCATTAGTAGAGGCTTTCAAACATATAGTTAGTGTTAAGTGTTTTGGGGTTTTTTCCCCCATATATTCATATACATTTACATTTGGAGTCCTTTAGTTTTGACTCATTTACTAGTTATGCTTCCACTTATCTAAGTTATATTCCAAATGTTTCTTATATGCTAGACTCAGGGTTGGCTTGGGGTCACCTGTAATCCTATGTCCCATGTTACGTCTAGGGGGTAGCCTCGGGGCGTGATAAAATTGGTATCAGAGCATCAGGTTCAAGAGCCCTAGTATGTTTGAAAGTCGCACTAAGCAGAGTCTCTTTCATGAATCTGAAGCACGCCACACCAATGAGAGAGAGCATTCTAGGTGTTCTAAGAAAATTTCCCATCTTTTGCTATTCCTATTATGCGTGAAGTGTGATTCAACTTCACGTTTCTAATCCATCATTATTCATTTTAGATGATGCCTCCTCACAGAGCTAACACATGAAATTCTAACACACGCAATGGTAACACGGTTCGTCAAGTCCAAAACCGTGAGCTTACGAATGTAGTGTTCCTTAATGTGATCCAGCTTTTGGCTCAGACCATAGCCAACCAGAACAATCAGCAAGCCTATTTCCTACAAACACCACTGGTGCATCAGCTACAGCGAGGGTTTGAGAGTTTGTTCGTATGAATCTGCCTAAGTTTCAAGGGTCAAATATTGGTGAGGACCCACATAACTTCATTGATGAGGTCAACATAATTCTTAAGGTTATGCATATGAATGGTATTGATATTGTTGAGCTAGTATCCTATCAACTTAAGGATGTGTATCATATCTGGTTCATGCAGTGGAAATATAACAGGGGTGTAAATGTAGCTCCTGTGACTTGGGATTATTTTACTAGAGCTTTTCTAAATAGATTCTTCTTGAGAGAGTTGAGGGAGGCTAAGGTTCAGGAGTTTATGAACTTGAGGAAGGGTTCAATGTCAGCCAAGAATACGAGCTAAAGTTCATCTAGCTCTCCAGGTATGCTCCACATATAGTTGCTGATTCAAGAGCACAATGAGCAGCTTCTTGTTTGCATTACCCGATCTGGTGAAAATCGAGTACAAAAATGCTATGCTATTAGGGGATATGGATATCTCCAAATTAATTACCCATGCTTAGTAGGTTGAGAGAGATAAGCTCAAGGAAATGGCTAAGGATAACAAAAGACTAGAACAAGAAATTATAAATACTCTTAGCATAAGTCAAGCGGTGGGAATTGCTTAGAATATCAACAAAGGTCTACAGCCCCAGCACCTTCATCATCTAGCACTCCTTCCCCCAGGTTTCAACAAGATTAGAAAGGAATGGCACCAGGCTCTATGTCTCAAGGAGTGCTTCAGGTAACAGGACTTTTCAGG
Source organism: Solanum bulbocastanum (assembly GCA_037074985.1). Lineage (NCBI taxonomy): Eukaryota > Viridiplantae > Streptophyta > Magnoliopsida > Solanales > Solanaceae > Solanum > Solanum bulbocastanum. Next base: position 21,692,433 of record CM073604.1, on the reverse strand, counting down.
CTTGTCCAAAGTATGGTGAGAACCATCTAGGTGAGTGTCTTGCTGGCAGAAAGGGGTGTTTTGGGTATGGTCAGTGTGGTCATAGGTTGAAGTATTGCCCTTTTGTCTAGTCTACAACTTCCGCAACTCAAGAAGAGCACCCTACTCAGCAAGGTGCCTAGTCTAGTATAGGTGGTGTTCAGAACCAGAACAAGTTGTATGCTCTTAAAGCTCGCCAGAATCAAGAAGAGTCTCCTAATGTGGTCATTGGTACGTCACAAGTCTTCCAGGTAAATGTTTATGTATTGTTAGATCCAGGGGATACATTATCTTTTGTAAATTAATATAGCAGTAAACTTCGGTGTAAGTCTAGAAACTCTCTCAGAACTATTCTCAGCCTCTACTCTAGTTGGTGACCCAGTTATAGCTAGATGGGTATGCAAAAAATTGCCCTGTCAAAGTTTCCTAGAACGTCACCTCAACAGACTTTGTAGAGTTAGAAATGATAGATTTTGATATCATTTTAGACATGTATTAGTCACATTCCTCTTATGCCTCAGTTGATTATAGACCTAGGATTGTTCGATTTCAATTTCCAAGCGAGCCAACACTAGAATTAAAGGGTAGTAACTCAGTGCCTATAGGTTGATTTAGTTCTTACCTTAAGGTCAGGAAAATGACATCCAAATGGTATATCTATCATCATGTTATGGTTACGGATTTAAACTCAGAAACCCTAACTCTTGAGTCAGTCCAAGTAGTGAATGAGTATCTAGGAGTGTTTCCAAAAGACCTTCATAGAGTTCCTCACAAAAGGAAAATCAACTTCAAAATAGATCTCCTTCCAGATACCTAGCCTATTTCGGTTCCTCCTTACAGGATGGCTCCTGCCAAGCTTACGGAATTGAAAGAATAGTTAAAAGATCTTCTAGATAAGGGCTTCATCAGAGCCGATATCTCTCCATGGGGTGCTATAGTGTTGTTTGTGAAGAAGGAAGACATTTCTCTCAAAATGTGCATTGACTACCATCAGTTGAACAAAGTTAGAATAAAAATTAAAATCCCATCCCCAGGAGTGATGACTTGTTCGACTAACTTTAGGGTGCTAGTTGCTTTTCTAAAATAGACCTCAGATTCGGCTATCATCAACTCAGAGTCAGGGACAGTGACATCTCGAAGATAACCTTTAGGACTTTGTATGATGACTATGAATTTAAAGTTATGTCTTTTGGACTAATGAATGCTCCTGGAGCTTTCATGGACTTAAAGAACAGGGTGTTCAAATAGTATTTGGAGTTATTCTTCATCGCCTTTATTAATGATATCCTCATTTATTCTCAAAATGAGAAAGAGCATGCGAATCATCTGAGAGTTTTTCTGCAAAACCTCAAGGATCTCTAGTTATTTACTAAGTTGAGAAAATGTGAGTTCTGTTTACAATAGGTTGCTTTCCTTGGTCATGTAGTATCAAGCGAAAGAATCCAAGTGAATTCTCAGAAAATTGAGGAAGTACAGCACTGACCTAGACCTATCTCTCTAATTGATATTAGAAGCTTCTTGGTTTTCACCGGTTACTACCGGAGGTTTATTGAAGGATTTTCATCCATAGCTTCCCCCATTCACCAAGTTGACTAAAAAAAAGGTCAAGTTTCCGTGGTCAAATCAGTGTGAGAAAAGCTTCCCAAACCTGAAAACCAGGTTGACTACATCTCTTGTCTTAACTCTACTAGATAGGTCAGACAATTATGTGGTTTATTGTGATGCATCCAGGGTCAACCTAGGTTGTGTATTGATGCAACAAGGTAAATTCATAGCTTAAGCTTCTTGACATATTAAGATCCACGAGAAGAACTACCCGACTCATGACCTCGAGCTTGCACCCATACAGTTTTCCCTAAATATTTGGAGACACTACTTGTATGGTATTCATGTTGATGTGTTCATATATCAAAAGAGCCACCAGTATGTATTCACTTAGAAGGAGTTGAATCTTCTTCAAAAGAGATGGTTTGAATTCCTCAAGGACTATGACATAAATGTGGTCTATCATCTGGGTAAGCCAATGTAGTAGTTGACGCCCTCAACAGACTATCTATGGGTAGTGTGGCACATATTGAGAAAAATAAGAAACCATTAGCCAAAGATGTTCACCGGCTTATCGCTTAAGGGTTTGCCTTATGGACACACCAGATGGTGGTGTGATAGTTCAAAATGGGTCCGAATCTTCATTGGTAGCTGAGGTTAAAGAAAAACCAGATAGGGATCCTATATAACTTTAGTTGAAAGTTGTAGTTCAACAGTAGAGAGTCGAGGTTTTCTCCCAAGGGGGAAATGGTGTGCTTTGTTACCAGGGTTGCTTATATCTTCCTAATATGGGTGAGTTAAGGAAGCAGATCTTTATAGAAGCCCATAATTCCAGATATTCTATTAACAAAATGCCACTAAGATGTACCATAATCTACGGGAAGTCTATTGGTGGAATGACATGAAGAGACATATAACTGAATTTCTGTCTAAGTGTCCTAACTATCAATAGATTAAGGTAGAACATCAGAAACCAGGACATGTGACTCAAGAGATTAGCATTCCTATGTGGAAGTGAAAAGTGATAAAAATGGATTTTATTACAGGGTTACCTCTTACTCATAGACAACAGGAGTCCATTTGGGTGATAGTGGACAGGGTCACTAAGTCAGCTCACTTCTTGGTTATCAAGACTAAAGATTTAGTAAAGGACTACTTCAAACACTACATTAGAGAGATAGTCATGGGGTTCCCTTGTCTATCATCTCAAACAGAGGTCCTCAATTTTCCTCTAATCTTAGGAAATCATTTTAGAAAGGTCTTGGTACTTAAGTAAATCTCAATACAAATTTCATCCACAGATGGATGGTCAGGAAGAGCGTGCAATTCCGAACATAAAGGACATGTTGAGAGCTTGCGTGATTGATTTCAAGGATAGTTCGAATGATCACCTAGCTCTTATAAAATTCTCCTATAATAACAAGTTCCATTCCGGTGTTTAGATGGCCTCTTATGAGGCATTGTATGGGAGTAGATGCAGTTCTTCGGTCTGTTGGTTCGAAATAGGTGAAGCAACATTGATTGGGCTAGATTCGATTCATGAGGATATGGAGAAATTTCAGCTCATTAGAGATAGAATAAAGATAGCTCAGAGTCGTTAGAAGCCCTAAAGATAGCTCAGAGTCGTTAGAAGCCCTATGCAGATGTAAGGAGAAGGGTCATAGAGTTTAAAATCGATGATTGGGTTTTCTTAAAAACGCCACCCATGAAAGGGGTGATGAGATTTTGCAAGAAAGGGAAGATAATCCCAAGTATCTAGGTCATTACAAAATCCTAAAAAGTCTTGGTAATATGGCTTAGGAATTAGAGTTTCCAGCAAATCTAGCAGCAACACATCGAGTTTTTCACATTTCCTTGCTGAAGAAGTGAGTGGGTGATCTGACATCGATAGTACCTTTAGAGAATGTGGTTGTGAAGGATAAACTCACCTATAAGGATATTCTAGTTGAAATTATTGACCGTCAGGTTCGTAGGTTGAGAATAAGGAAGTAACTTCAGTAAAGGTTTTGTTGAGAAGTCTATCCATAGAGGGACATTCTTGGAAAGAAGAAGAAGCCATGATGGCCAAGTATCCTCCCCTCTATCCTTTCGATTCAGTTTCAGCTTGAAGTAATAGTTCCTCTCTAGTCTTTGAGTTAATCTTGTGAAAATTTTATCTCAGTATCTCGTTCCTTCAGTTATCATTCCATTTCAATATATTTGCATGATTCATGGAAATCATTTTAGTTAGATATTAGTTTCTACTAGTTTGTAGGGACTGCATCTATTTCCTCCAAACTTAGGTAGTTTAGACTTTATTCGAGGATGAATATTACCAAGGGGGGATTAATGTAACACCATAGATTCAAAAAGATAGAAAATTGTAGCTTTTGCAAGATCTAGTTCAAGAGCCAAGGAGCGACCAACGGTCCACAAAATAACACACGACTTGTATGTAGCTCCGTGAATGGCCAGTCCATGTTTTCCAAGAATGTCAAAGTTCCAGTACTTTCCTACAGTTTACAGGGATGGTCCGATGCCCAATGCATGAGCTATAGTTAGGTCTCCTAGGTGAGCCTCAGACTTAGGGGATTTTAAGAAGTTTCAATTGGACCTACGGAGGCTATGTATGGACCATAGGTTGACCAACGAATTGCACATGGGTCCTGTCAGTCAAAGGTCCAAAAACAAAGTTTCTGAACCCATCGATGGTTGTCCAGGACAATCCATTGGTGGACCCACATATCTGTTGGAAAGGAAAAGATAATCGAAAGAAAAAATAAACAGAAAGAGAGCAAAAGTGATAAAAATTACTACAAACTTCTTCAATTTTGATTATTTAATAAAACCAACAAGACCTACGTATAAATCGACTTACCAAAATCTGAAAAATACTAAAATCTAGGTCCACACTAATTACTTATAAGCTACTAATCTTCCAGAATATTTAAACTTGCTAAGATAAAGGAAACTAACTAACAAACTTCTGAAGACTTGGTCAAGTTTCTTTTGAATAACTTTTCAACACTCCCTCTTGATTCAAAACTACAAACTCCAAGTTTACCTATGAAGAACTCGTGATTTTATTACGGAAGTGACTTCGTGAAGATGTTTGTGCTTGACTATTTATATCAAAGACTTCAAAGTAATTTCTCCAGTAGAAATAAGACTTTGAATAAAGTGATAGCAAATATGTATGTGCTTGTTCTACTATGGAATGTTGGCTTATTTGTGATCGCAATAGCAGATCTATTGTTCCAAAAAATCTCAGTTGCACCAGCTCGTTTCTGATTAAAATCAATAACAAGTCTCCTTAACCAAATTTCTTGATAAGCTACAGAAGTTGCCGCAATATATTCAGCCTCTGAAGTTGATAAGGCCACCATTTCTTGCTTCTTTGAACTCCATGAAACTGCTCCACATTCAATATTAAACAAGAAACCGGATGTGCTCTTTCTATCTTCAATGTTGCCTACATAGTCACTATCAAAAAAGCTAGCTAATGTGAAGTTTGTTACCTTAGAATACCAAATTCCATGATTTGTTGTCCCTACGATATATCTTAATACTCTCTTCGTAGCTCCAAGGTGAAGCTTACTTGGATTGTGCATAAATCTCGATATGGCCAACAAAGAAAGAAATGACTGGTCTTGTATGATACAAGTAGTCCAAACCACCAACCAGACTTCTAAAATAAGTCGCATTTGTCATTTTAGAACCATCATCAAGACACAACTTCTCATTAATGTTCATTGGCGTAGCAACAACATTGCAATTTACCATATTGAACTTTTTCAAAAGATCTGTTGCATATTTTCTTTGTGAAAGAAATATGTCATCAACTCCCTATTTCACATCAAGACCAAGAAAATAATGCAGCAAACCCAAATCAGACATCTCAAAATTATTCATCATGCAATCTTTAAATTCAATGACGACAGACTCACTCAAATCCATATATATCATATCATCAACATAAAGACATACAACTAAAAAATCATTATTGCCTCCTCTTTTTACATAAAGAGTAGGCTCACTGTTGCTCCTTTGAAAGTCTCTCCTGGAAATAAGAATCAATTTTGAAGTACCATGCCCACGACGTTGGATTTAAGCCACAAAGTGCCTTTTTTAACTCATAAACCTTATCTTCTTTGCCATTAACTATGAAACCTTCAAGTTGTTTGACATACACTTCCTTTTCCAAATCACTATTTAAAAGGCAAATTTTACATCAAATTTGTACACTTCCAATTTAATTTAGCAGTCAAGGCTAAAAATGTTCTCACAATTTCAAAGTGGATAATAGGAGAAAAAGTTTTGTCAAAGTAAATACCTTGTTGTTGGATATAACCCATGGCAACAAGCCTTGCCTTGTATTTTTGAATGATGCCATCTGCATGATACTTGGTTCTAAGCATCCATTTGATCCCAATAGCTTTCTTTCCTTCTGGCAACTCTACCAAGTCCCATGTCTCATTCTGTTGAATAGGCATCAACTCCTTTTCAATAGCCTTGCACCATATATCATCTGTTTCAGCATTTGAAAGAAAGTAGGATCTCAAACAAGTAAAGCAAAAGTACAAGATGTACTATTAGCATATATAGGATTTTGTTTCCTATCTCTTGTTGATCTTCTTAATGGAGTTGGCTCAGCAGAAGGTTTTTCCAATATTGGAGAAGTTTCTGATGCAATTGATGAGGTAATCGATGGACCAGCCAAAAAGGGATCTGTTACACACTCTTGATCAACAATATCGCCAATAGACAACAATTGAATGTTTGAACTTTTCTTTGCAGAATTAAAGTTCCAATTTCATTAAACACAACATTTCTATTTACCGTAATTTTACCACTCACTGGATTATATATCTCATAAGCCTTGGAATGTGTGTTATATCCAAAAAACAATACATTGTTCACATTTTTCATCAAGCTTATGTCTAGCTTGTGAATTTATCAAGGAATAAGCTATACAACCAAAGACAATTAAGTGGCTTACTTTTGGCTTGTTACCTCTTCAAGCTCCATATGGTGTTTGATTAAAAACTGCCTTAGTGGGAGAAATATTTAGCAGATAAACAGCAATGGTAGCAACTTCAGCCCAAAAACATTTCAGTACACTTCTACCTTCCATCATGTTACTGCCCATCTCTACAATTATGCGGTTCTTACATTCTTCTCACACCCTGAGGCTACCCTCTTGATGTAACATGGGACCTAGGATCATGAGTGACCCCAAGCTAACCATGTGTTTGTCATATATCAAGAATATTGAGAATAGCTGAATAAGACATGTACTATGCGGAAGCTCAAACAATGGATAACTTAAAGTGGGGAAAAACCTAACAAGTCAGAATATATAAAACATACTAAGATTTTAGTAATAACTGAAAGATAAGCTTAACAACTCAAGTTGATTCTACTACTATGTCTGAAAAACCTCTAATTGAGTTGAGTTGCTGGGACTTGCCCAGAGGTAACACTAATAAAATTGAACACTGAAAGCAAAGACTAAGATGAAAGCATGTCTATTGTTCTCGGAGTATGAGGGCTCACCACTAAAGCTATTAAAAGCAAATCGAGAATCGATCTAAGCATGATCTGGATGCTGAGTACCTGAACCTACATCATTAAAGGATCTAGCACATAGTATGCGTCAGTACTTGGAATATATTGAGCATGCAGGATATAGATATTAAGCTAAAAAAACTATAATGAGCTAAACAAAGCATAACTGAGCAATGACATAATTTAAACAAGAATATAAATATTGAAACATAACTACAAAGTTAAGTTGAATGCAATGACCAAGTACTAATCATGATGAGAACATGTTGAACTATATGTTGACATAAATGATGAAAACCTGGTCAATGCAGTAAGAGTTTGGTTGTGGGAGCAACTATTAACTGACATAAACCACATGAGCTAAGCGTGGAGTCCGATGTATGCGCCCCATCGAGAGGACCCAATATACCTTACCAGGGGTATAACAGCATGACTGCTGTGATCACTAAATCTAATGCCCAACTAAGGGGACTTATAATCCTATGGGGGCACGTAGTTCTGGGACTATGAGGTTACACTAAACCCTAGTCAAACTCGGTGCTAAGTCTACTCCTAACGGAATTTGTATGTGACATAAATGTAACTGGAATACCGAATAGCTCAAAATACTGACATGTAATATGAGAATGCAAATATTTATATACTGATAATGTGACATTTGGAACCTGAGCATGATTATCTATTTAAGTGACCTAGCAAGTATAAATTGTGAACTATGAGAATTTACACAAACTAGGGTTCTGAGTTTTATACAAGTAATTATGCGAAGTTTCCACGAAAACATGATATTTAGACTATGAATTCTATAGCAACTGAAATGACAAAAAATTTCTAAGATCATACAAACCCTCGGTCTAAACAAGCTATGTAGAATCAAGGAACTGACTGAATTATAGGGACCTAGTGGATGAAAGGAACCCATTAGTGAAATCCCACATACCTATCGTGAGAGGGCAAGTCGACTTTCCTCTTCTTTTTGCTCTAATTCGGGTGACTTTTGGAGAATAAAGATTTTGAGTAGGTTATGACTAGATTATTTGGTTAATAGTGAGTAAAACGACGTAGTTTAAATGCCCAATGTATAGGGTAAAAGACCAAAATGACCCTGACTAAAAAACTGATGAGGACCACCCATGGAGCCACTAACGGACCATCAAATAGACCACTGCCCATCAAGTAGGTCTTGGTTCTTGGCCAGTGTTTACTTGTTCCTGGACCTCCCAGCCATGGTCCACTTCACGGACTGTGTGAAGGATCACGGGCTGTGAAGGCCAACATGGTTCTCCACTTGGGGTTAGTGTCTGATGGGTCAGGAAGGCGGACCCATCCACAGCCTGTCATTGTGACCACAGCCCGTGGAGGGCTGCGTGGCTCAACACCTAATCCATGGTGGCTCTACCTTACTCCTACAAGCCATTCCACGGCTCATGTGGGAAACCACAACCCATGGAGGGCTCCGTAGTACACCAAATTTCCTATTGTTCAGTCTGTTATGTTTCTAAGGAGTTAGAGTTCTTCTACACGATTTTTCTTTGGTGTATAAGATGTTATGAGTTCTTTGTGTATTCCAATTTCCTCACAAATAGAACTGAATTCTTGTGCCAGAAACTCACCACCAATATCTGCCCGTCATTGGGACCATGGCCCGTGGATGGCTCCGTGGTTCAACACCTGAACCATGGTGGCTCTGCCTTACTTCTACAAGCCATTCGACAGCTCATGTGGAGATCCACAACCCATGGAGGGCTTGTATTTCACCAAATTTCCGGTTGTTCAGTCTGTTAGGTTTCTAAGGTGTTAGAGTTCTTCTACATGATTTTTCTCTGGTGTATAAGGTACTATGAGTTCTCTGTGTATTCCAATTTCCTCACAAAAGGAACTAAATTCTAGTGCCAGAAACTGACCACCTCTATTTTTCCGAAGAATTTTAAGTATACATCCACTTTACTTCTCAAGAAAAGATTTATATGTCTTCAACTTGTCTAAAGTTTTAGATTTAAATTTCAAGAAATATATCAAGTTCATACGACTATAATCATCAGTATAATGCAGAAAGTATCCACTTCCCTGTAAGGACTCAACACTCATAGGACCGCACAAATCAGCACGTACTAACTCAAGACAAACAAAAGCTATCCAAGACTTGCCTACAGGAGAACACTTTGTACTTTGTTTTCCATAAACACAACTTTCACAAATATCAAGATTCTCAGCTTTTGGCAACCCTGAAACCATTTTCTTTTTGCTCAATAACTTCAATCCATTAACATTTAAATGTACATAATGCAAATGTCATAGTCTAGTTTCATTATCTCCACTAGCTACCATAGTACACCTCTCAACCAGTGAAACTTCTAAAGGAAACATTTTATTGTTATCCATTGGAACTTTAGCGATGATTTTCCCAGATTTCATATTTTTAATAGTGCAAACACCATATTCAAAAGAAATTGAGTATCCGCCAGTAATAAGTTATCCAATGCTAAGAAAATTATGAGATAGACTAGGAACACACATCACATCTTCTAAAATCTTAGCATTACCTTGGCTGGTCATAATTCTAATAGTGCGTCTGCCTTCAACCTGAATCTTCTAGTTGTCTATTAACCTTACATCTGATTTTTTTGACTCATCAAGCTCCTTGAACAATGATCTTGTTCCAGACATATGATTTGAGCACCATTGTCCAAAAACCATAAATCGTTAGGAGTTTCATCTTCACAGTAAAACGGCATGAACAACTTACTATCAGCATCATTTTCCTCTCCAAAACTTGCTTGGTTATTCTCATTCATCTACTTTTAACAACAATAAGCTTCTTTGTGACCTGATTTTCTACAGTAGTTGCACAAAAGCATCCTATTCTGCCTTTCTTCATATGAACCACCTCTATCTTTGTTTCTTCCTTGGCCACTTCCTCGAAAACCACATCTGCCTTTTCCACAATTTGCAAAGTTTTCTAGCTTATTTTTCTGATGTGTGGACTCGCTCTTCACCTAAAATACCTTTTCTTCATTTTTGTTATGTGACCTTATTAGCCTCGCTTCATGTGCTTGCAAAGAACTCATTAGTTCATCAAAAGTATAATCATATAAGTCATGAGATTCCTCAATCGTAGCAACAATATGTTCAACTTATTTCTACAATAGTTTCTTCAGGTAAATTTTCACCGTAAGACTTGATGTGATTAACAAGAGATGAAACTCTAGACAAATAAGTTTGAATAGATTCATTACTTTTAATAGAAAGAGTGTCAAAGTCAAGACGGTAAGTCTGCAATTTTACCGTATTCACCTTAGCTGAACCTTAAAATTCCTTCTTCAAACTCTTCCATATCAGCGAAGATGTAGTTCCTGCTGCAATTCTTGAAAAAATTGTGTCATGGACTACTTGTTGAGTCAAGAATAGAGCTTTAGCATACTTCTTTTTTATCTCTTTCAATCTTTCTGTATCTTCATTAGAGTCTGATTGATCCACAAAGCCTGCTTCAACCAATTGCCAAACTCCTTGTGATTTGAAAAGAGCTTTCATTTTGATACTCCAAAACTCATACTTTTCACTAGTAAAATTTGGCATGAGTTGTTGGGAAGATGAAATACCATTTACTACCATTTTTCCTCACAATTCACTCAACTTCTAGAAAGGAACCTTACTCTTGATACCAGATTTATTCGAAAGAAAAAATAAACAGAAAGAGAGCAAAAGAGATAAAAAGTTACTGTAAACTTCTTTAATTCTGATTAATTAATAAAAGTAACAAGACCTACTTATAAATAGGCTTACCAAAAAACTGAAAATTCTAAAATCTAGGTCCACTAACCCACTAATTACTAATTACCTTCTAATCTGCCACAATATTTAAACTTGCTAAGATAAATGAAACTAACTAACAAACCCCCAAAGACTTGGTCAAGTTTCTTTTGAATCACTTTTCAACAGTACCATAGGTCCGCACAGTTGACTAGTGTCGATAGTTATTTTAGAAGTGTTTTTGGGTCTTTTCCTAATTATTCTAGCAAAATACTACATTGTTTTACTCAGTCTAAGCCGAATACTCTAGTAAAAAGCTACCTAGAACCCTCATTCTTCTAAAAATCACCTAACTTAAAACAAAAAGAAGAGAAAAGAGGTGATAGTTCTCCTAAGAACAAGCCGAGGTCTTCTACAAGTTCGGCCCTGAAATATGAAGGATTTCTCTATAGTTTTTGTCACCACTTTTGTGGAATTTCACTAGTCGGTTACTCTTCTCCATTAGGTCCCTAGAATTCAGTGAGTTCTGCAGGTTCTCCTAAATTATTCAGACCTAGGGTTTCAAAAATATTGGAGATTCATTGTGCCTTTTGCTACAGTTCCACGATTCTAAATAACATGTTTCCTAGAAAATTTGCATAGTTCCATGTATAGCATTTAGAACACTAGCTTGTATGAAATATCAAAACTTCATGAATGATACTTGCTAGGTGGACCAGTCAGAAAATTATGCTTCAAAACTTGAATGTCATATCTTTCTGTATATTTATGTTGCATTTTCAGATAGCATGTCAGTATTTTGAGCTACTCAATATTTCAGTTGCATTTTAGCTATATACATATTTAGTTGGGAGAAGACTTAGCATCGAGTTGGACTAAGGTTCATCGTACCCTCGTAGTCCCAAAACTATATGCCAATGCAGGTTCAAAAGTCCCCTTTATTGGGCATCAATTTTAGTAATCACGCCATAGTCATTCCTCTATATCTTGTCAAGGTATATTGGGTCCTCTCGATGGGGTGTATATATCAAACTCCACGATTAGCTTAGGTGGTTTATGTAAGTTAATATTAGCTCTTACACTCATACTCTTATTGCATTGACAATGTTATCAACATTTGATTCAGTATTCAGTTCAACATGTTATATTCATGATTAGTACTTGGTCATTGTATCTAGCTCAGTTTTAAGTTATACTCCAGTACAACCCATTGACATGATCAGTCTATATTGTGAGTATTATATTGTTCTGTTTATGTCATTCAGCTTAGTATTTGTATCATGCATGCTCATTACATTCAAAGTATTGATGCATGCTTTGCACTACATCATTTTAGTATGTAGGTTCAAACACTCAATATCTAGACCACGCTTAATATGATTTTCAGCCCATACTCAAAAACTTTAATGGTGAGTCCTCATAGTTCAAGGGTGTTTCTTTATTCTTGGTTTAGTTAGCTTACTTTCACTCTTTTAGTTTTTTTTTTTTTTTTTGAGTTGGCTAGGGACTTGTCCCAGCAGTTCATTAGTATTAGAGTCTTTCAAACATAGAGTCAGCGTCAAGTGTTTTGGGGTTGTTTCCCCCAAATATTTACATATATTTACATTTGGAGTCCTTTAGTTTTGACTCCATTACTAATTATGATTCCTTTTATCTTAGTTATATAGTTAGTATATTTGTGATATGCTAGACTCAGGTTATCTTGGGGTCACTTGTGATCCTAGGTCCCATGATACGTATAGGGATAGCCTCGGGGCGTGACATAATTTATCAAAGCTTTTGAGTTCGTGGCACTTGACATTTATGGAAATAATTACTTGTCATCATTACTCGATGATGAAATTCACCTTGACACTAAAGGTCTTGGTGCCACTATTACCAATGGTAATACAATGTTGAGTCGGGACAAAGCAAAGGCAATGATTTTCCTTCACCATCATCTTGATGAAGCATTCAAGGTTGAATACTTTATGGTGAAAGATCCACTTGAATTGTGGACTAGTTCGAAGGAAAGGTGTAACCATATTAAGGCAACTGTATTGCCAAGGGCTCATTATGAATAGATTCATTTACGAATACAAAATCTTAAAAATATATGTGAATTCTGTTATAAACAAAATTACTTCCAATTAAAATTATGTGGGGAAGATTAAAAAAAATGAGGACATCTTAGAAAAAACTCTCACAACTTTTCATGCCTCAAATTTTGTATTACTAAAGCAATAGTATGAATGGGGATTTAAAAAGTATTCTTAGTTGATCTCATGCCTTCTTGTGGCCAAGCAACATAATACTCTTTTATTGAAAAACCATGAGGCCTGTCCTATGGGAACTGCTCCATTACCAAAAGCGATTTAAGCTAAAACACATGGCTAGTCTGAAAGTAGATAATATAAAAATTGGGGCCCAAATAATGTGTGTGGATGTGGCAATCGTAGAGGACGATATAATAATCGTAGTGGTGGTGGTCACCATAAAAGGGATAATAATATGGGTTCTAAAAGCAATCCTTCAAGAGGAAATTGTCATTGTTGTGGCATGAAAGAGCATAGGAAGAATGAATATAGAGCACCTGAGCATTTTGTTAGGATTTTATTAGGATTCCTTAAAAAGAAAAGGGAATAAAATGATGCATTTTCTGCTAATGCTCGGGTGGAGTCACACTTGATTTATAAAAATGATGTTGACATAGGGACTTCACAAAAATATGATGACAATATTGTGTAACAACCCGGAAATCTAGTAAGACCAGGCTAGAGTCTAATGGAAAATAATAGGTGAAACTAGAGCCTAACGTGTGAGCTTTGGAGTTTGATGTTTGGTTTTAGGTTGTATATTGACTTCCCAAGCTTAGGTGGAGGTGTCTAGGGGTTAAATGTCAAGGTACAACCCCCCCCCCCCACACCAAAGAACAACCAAGGGTCCTCCCAAGGACCCTAAAGTCTATCCCCCAAGGCTGCCTAAGTTCAGAAAAGTTGGCAGAAACTTGTGATCTATAGATGCAATCCACAGCCAGTAGATTGATCTATGGCTTGTGGTATTGCAACGTAGGTCAAGGCCACCAAGTAAAGGTTGATAACCCTAACCACGACCCCACAGTATGGGATGTGGTCCCATCTATGGTCCGTGGATGGGGGTCTCATGAACTGCACATATAGACTACCTATACACGGCCAAAGGGTGGGTAGTTTAGGAAATTCTTTTAGTAGTTATTTTGAGTAAGAATCATTTAATATAGTAATTATACATATATATAAACTATTTTATGTCATTAAACACTTCATTAAATCATTATAACCCAAGACCCCAAATCAAAACCAAACTACTCTTCTCTCCCAAAGTGCTCTCTCTAGAACCTCCATTAAAGAATAAAGAAAGAGATCAAGGAAAGCTTGAAGGAAGAAGCTTTTCAATAAGAATTTGATGGGATTCTAAGTATAAGGTATGAGAGTTCTTCATTTTTGGGAAGTTATCACCCAAGGAGCCCTTTCACAAGCTTTAAACTCTATTCTAGAAAACCCAATTAGCTAGAGTTTCAACTCAACCCCATGGAGTCCTTTCAAAGTTGTTCTTAAAGGTCGAATTATGTTTGTTATTGATGATATTACTGATTTTAGATTATTTTAACTTGAATTCCAAAGAATCCATGAGTTTTCCCCAACCCTAGCTATGGTTTTCTTTATATTATGTGATGGTTTTTCTAGGTGATCCAATTGATTGAATGTGAGTTAATTATGGTGTAATTACATGATATAAGTGTGATTTTACAAGTATACTTGATTAACCTAAGATTTATACAATGAATTGATATAGCCTAGATTTGAGTCATGAAAGAGACGAATTGGGGGTTTAAATGTAATCCACCTAGTATGATGAAATTCTTCATGTAATGCCTTAGAAAAGATAATCTAGACTCAAATTTGTTTAGGTTAATGCCTCTAAACATGAATTGACTTGATCATGATATTATAAGAATGTTTGTGAATAATTGAAGTATAAAGTGTCAATCATGAAATGATTAAGGTATTGATGAGTTGTTGGATCATGGTATTCCCTTATCTGATGTGCTATTGTTATATGTTTGGGATAAGTTGGTTGATAGACCTTGAAGGGCGTATGTGCTATTGTTATATGTTTGGGATAAGTTGGTCCATAGCCCTTGAAGGGCATATTGTGAAGGTTTGTGCATGTTGACAATATTGTGTGTGAACTCATGATTTACTTAGAAAGTGAAGGTCCTATGAATATTGGGCATATTGTGGTATTGTTGAAAGGCCACTCCTCCCTTACCCTTACACTTTATTTGAATGAAGTGTCTAGGATGATAATGTTGTTGATTGTGTCATATCAAGAACAATTACACACACACTCCATGCATAAACATGATATGATGTATCAATTGTGTTAACTGAAAGTACAGTTCTCATATGCACCTTTACACATTATTATGCATAAAATGTACATGACCATGATGATCCTATTGTGTTGATTGAAAGTCCATTCACATGAGAACACGTGATTTTGGTGTGAAAGTTATTCTCACATACTAATGATAATTCTAAAGTTGAAAGTACATTCTCACTTTAATGAATCCATGAGCTATTTTGATGAATTGTATTGAATGAAGGGTAGAACACTCCTTTACATATATTAAATACAATTCAAAACTAATAATGTCTACTTTGGTAAATAATTCTTAGAACCAAGTGGATATAGAAAATGAGGTAAAGGCCCTTCCGCCAATGCAATAGGTTGGGTCACCCAAGTGAACTCATGAGATGGAAGCCCTTCCACCAATGCAATAGGGTGGGTTTCTAGAAGTAATCTCCCTATCCCATAACTATATGCCCACATAGGTCTTTAGCTGGTAGATCCACCTTATAGCTATACATTTAGTTCTACCTTAGGCAAGTAGGACACCTTCTTTCGGTGTGGGGTTACACGACACTGGATTCCATGTAGCTCACATGGTCTATGTCGGTTATGGATACTTTCCGTATATAATAAAAACAATGAATGAGAAATGAACTATAGTATGACTTCTTAATGAGTTCTCCTTAGTAGGAGTGGGGGTATGGGACTTCACTTTTACATTGCACAAGTAGACTTAGTAGGATGTCATGGGATAGTTCCTTTGTGTTATGATGTGATTTGAATGAATGCATGTATATTGAATAGATGGTTTTTATGAATGACTTTATTTATAATTCAAGTAATGTACATAACTATTTCCTTATTTGTTACTATTGATTATAATGAGGTCTAAAGATGAAATGCATGACTAGGGTAGCTTCAAACGAGTACTTAGTAGGGTTGGTATTATGGGATGCCAACCATACATTGCACAAGTGTTTCTTATGTGATGAATACTTAATGATGAGATTATCTTGGTATTTGACTTTGTATTATTTTATGATCAGAGGCTAGGCATTGTGAAGATTGGGATTTGTATTATGTTGATATTGGAGACTATGCTTGTTATTATAATGATATCTCTCATGTTATAATGAAATGTATGTGAGTTGCCTTATTTGTTGCATTCTCCAACTATTTCAAAAATGATGTTCAAAAATGGCATATAGCTGGATTTCAAATGAAATATCCCTTTTTATGCATGTTTTAATGTTTTTATTGCATGCCTTCTGTACTTACTACTTTTTGTGCTAACCCCTTCTTTCTACATTTTCTATAAGTGTAGGCTTTGGAGATATTGGATTCCATCCTCGTTGCTAGGTTCATAGTAGATCAAGAAAAAGAAGATTGGTGAGTCCTCATTGTATTTGAGGGCTTACCGATATGTCCTTTATATCTTTCTTTTATGTTTAGACTTATGTAAGGGCTATGTCCCTAAATTTGTAATTCTCATTTCATAAAAGACGTCGATTGTATAGAAAATTTTTAAATTCCACACTATTTTCCTATGATCTTATGTCTATGATTATGCTAATGGCTTATATGAGACCCCTTCGGGGTCAAGTACGCCTTATTACATCGAGGGGGTACCCTTGGGTCGTGACAAAATGGTATAGGAGCATAAGGCTTTATGATGCTTTTTAGAATATCTCAAACCACATCTAGTAGAGTCTTGTTCATAAGTGTGAATCGCGCCACATTTTATGAATAGGAAGCTATCGGATGTTAGGAAACATCACTTCATCATTCTCTAGAGGTGCCATAGAGTTTAAATCTTTAAGGTCGTTATCTCTAACCGGTGGTCTTTAGTATTTGACTACTTAGAGGACTTATGCTACAAGGAGCGAGGGTGAAAGGTTGGTTGTGATCCCATTTATGGCTGTGTGACTTGAGAGATTTGAGGTATTAGATTGTGATGTTTCCTTTAGTGTGAATGATGATTCATAGTTGCATTGTGTTATGAAAGATGTTTAGAACAATTTGGGTAGGCTTACTCCTAAGGGGGAGATAGTGTTCCTACCTAGCAAGGTGATTGTGAGGTTATATTTAGTTTATGATAGAACCTGTATAGTCAAATTATTAGTTCTTGAATGAGCCTATCCGAGAGTGGAAAAGGGGGAAATTTTATGCCATGAGTTTGGATTATGTTGTGTCTTATGGTTGACTTTGAGGGTGCATGTACCACCTAGTTGAGGTAAAGAGGAAGAGTGTAGGTGTTTACCAACTTCAAAGAGTTAGTTATCTTTTAAGATTGATCTTAAGTATGGTCATTTTGAGTAGGGTGCTTAGATAATACTTAGTCATGGTTGGTTGGTAGATCCCACCAAAGGTGATGATAAGGGATGAAATGGTCTAGAGTTGTGTTGATCCAACCTTACTAGAATTGAAAGAGACAAAGGTTTCATGGACAAAGCTCTTCTAAGTTTCCCCTAAGGTTTAACCAAAAGAAGGTGTCTACCCAAAAACCTCAAGGAGTGAGTGGTAGTGGATCTTATGTGATTAGTCCTACTTGTGATAGGTGTGGAAAGAAACATGATGGTAAGTGTCTAGCCAGCACGAAGGATTGTTATGGATGTGGTAGGAGTTACCACAAAATAAGAGATTGCCCGATACTTGCCACTAGGGGAAAAGAAAGGAAGAAAATTAAGCCTGATGCTCTACAATCTAAAGGTGAAGAAGAGTATCCTCCTAATGTTGCTCCCAGTATGTATTTCATGCTTATTTCTATTCCAGTAATACTTGTCTTTTGTGACTTGATAAATTGGACATGATGAACTTTTGTGTTGTCCTTAGTATTCATGGGTTTAATTGTTGCCATATGTGTTTGTTGGTATAACCCAGCTTAGCCATAATGAGTTCTATGATGTGTTGGATTTTGATGAATAATGGTGTTTAAGTGATGCCTAGAGGAGTTGAGTGAGTAAACTCTTTTAAAAGAGGATAAAAGTGTAATCCTCCATGGTTTAGGATCACTTTGTGTGCAAGGTGTAAGAGTTGAGTGATGACTTGCTCCGAACTTAGAATTGAAGGAAGTGATGTTGTCAAGAGTTTGTATAGGCTTACCCCAAGTGGGGGATAATGTGCTTAGATGGTAAGATCATTGAGTTTCCATGATGTTCATGATTTAGGCTTGCTTGATAATCTCAACTTAAGAGGTGTAGTGAGTTTGAGAAGTTCAATCCTGGTTTGGTAGGCTCATATGAGACCTTGAGTGTTGTTGGTAATGTTTCTTGTGAGCAAGAGTGCTTCGATGAGAACCTCTCTAATTTAGAAGTACCTATTGGGATCTTGGACCGGCAAGCCAAAAAATAGAAGAGTAAGAAAGTGGTTCCACGAAAATGTTGAGGAGTGGTATTTTAGTAAAGGTGTTGTTGAAGGTGCTTAATTAGGAGGCCAAGTGCCAATGAGATGACCCAATATCCTTATGCCCCCTCCTATTTCTCCTCTAGCCTAAGATGATAAGTTCTCCTTGACTCATTTCTTGATTTTAGAGTCTTGGATGTTATGTGTGCCCTATAATTTCCATGTCCCATAGAGTTACTTTTGTTAACCTTGGTGGGATTTGGATGCATGATTATTAGACTTCTTTCAGTTTTAGAGCCTGCTAAGGTTATAATGAGTCTTGGTAATGCCTTGAGTGTGTTTAAAGGAGTAGTATTTGAGATTTTTGTAAACTAGGGGCTTACTCCCGAGGGGGAGATCATCCGCTTAAGTAACAAAGTTAATTGAGAGTCCCGAAATCCTCATCCTTTCTTCTATTCCTATTCTAGCTTGAGACCAAGAGTTCCTTTTTGGTCTTGTTTTATGCCAAGTAGTCATGGGTGTTCTAAAATTTCCATGATCTACTTATGTTATGCATGTTTTTGAAAGATTCTTACTTTGTATAAAATGGATTTTTCATGATTTACATGTTCCTCATGTTATTGTGCATTCAGTATGGTGATGGCATATTTGACTTCATGAGATGATGTGATGAACATGCTTTGTTTCATTTTTGATGAAATGGCACTTGGGCTCCTTGTTGATTGTGTTGAGCTTGCTTTTAATGAGAAAATGTAATTCTTCCTATGACTATGTGATAATGATGTTTTGAAGTGATGGTTTAGGCTCCCTCCTAAGGGGGAGATGGTATGCCTAGCTAATATTGTAGTTATATGTTTATATGTTGCCATGACTTCTTTGTATAATGCATGTTCATGAAAACTTGTGTTTTGAAAAGAAATGAGTTTATGTAAAATGTTTCCCTTATGTTGTGATGCTTTGAATAAGAATTGCCTATTGTTCTTCATGAGAAGAACAATACATGTTTTAGTTAGGAGATGGTAGTTCCTCCTCGAACATGACAAGTAATGAGAATCTTATGCATAAATAGGTTGTTTAGATATAATTCATATTTCTTTGTATTGCGTTGAACATATTGAGTGGGAGTTGATGTTACCTCATTTGGATAAGTGCACATTGTGAATATCGTATCTTGAGTTGTGTGTTATTGATGTTTCATGCTTGTTTTAGCTGCTAGTCTCGAGTCTTTAACTCCATAAAGTGTTTAAAGTGCCATTCGAGGATGAATGTTCCTAAGGGGGAGATAATGTAACAACCCAGGAATCTAGTAAGACCAAGCTAGAGTCTAATGGAAACTAATAGGTGAAACTAGAGCCTAACGTGTGAGCTTTGGAGTTTGATGTCTGGTTTCAGGTTGTATATTGATTTCCCAAGCTTAGGTTGAGGTGTCTAGGGGTTAAATGTCTAGGTACGACCCCCCAAAGACCAACCAAGGGTCCTTGGGGAGGACCCTAAAGTCTAACCCCAAAGGCTGCCTAAGTTCACAAAAGTTGGCAGAAACTTGTGATCTACGAATGCAATCCACGACCACTAAATTGATCTACAGCTCGTGGTATTGCTCTGTGGGGGAAGACCACCAAGTCCAGGTTGCATACCCAAACCATGACCCCACAGTACGGGGTATGGTCCTATCTACGGTCCATAGATGGGGGTCTCGTGAATTGATCCTATATAGTGCCTAGACACGGCCAAAGGGTGGGTAGTTTAGGAAATTGTTTTAGTAGTTGTTTTGAATAGGAGTCATTTAATATAGTAATTATATATAAACTATTTTATGTCATTAAACACTTCATTAACTCATTATAACCCAAGACTCCAAATTAAAACCCAACTACTCTTCCCTCCCAAAGTTCTCTGTATAGAACCTCCATTGAAGAACAAAGAAGGAGATCAAGGAAAGCTTGAAGGAAGGAGCTTTTCAATATGAATTTGATGGGATTCTAAGACTAAGGTATGGGAGTTCTTCATCCTTGGGAAGCTATCACCCAAGGAGCCCTTTCAAAAGCTTTTAACTCAATTCTAGAAAATCCAATTAGCTAGGGTTACAACTCAACCCCATGGATTCCTTTCAAAGTTGTTCTTAAAGTTTGAATTATGTTTTTTATTGATGATACTACTGATTTTAGATGATTTTTCCAACGAATCCATGAGTTTTCCCCAACCCTAGCTATGGTTCTTCTTTACATTATGTGATGGTTTTCTAGTTGATCCAATTGATTGAATGACAGTTAATTAAGATGTAATTGAACGATCTAAGTGTGATTTTACATGTATACCTGATTAACCAAAGATGTCTAAGGTGAATTGATATAGCCTAGGGTTGTGTCATGAAAGAGACGAATTAGGGGTTGAAATGTGATCCTCCTTGACTGATGAAATTCTTCATGTAATGCCATAGATTAGATCACCTAGACTCGAATTGATTTAGGGTAATGCTTCTAAATATGAATTGACTTGATCATGCTATTATAAGCATGTTTGTGAATACTTGAAGTATAAAGTTCCAATCATGATGTGATTACAGCATTAATGAGTTGTTCGATCATGGTATTCCCTTATCTAATGTGCTATTGCTATATGTTTGGGATGAGTTAGTCCATATCCCTTGAAGGGAATATTCTGAAGGTTTGTGCATGTTGACAAGATTGTGTGTGAACTCATAATTTACTTAGAAAGCTAAGGTCCTATGAATATTGGGCATATTGTGGTATTGTGTAAAGGCCATTCTTCCCTTACCCTTACACTTGATTTTGAATGAAGTGTCTAGGATGATAATGTTGTTGATTGTGTCATTACAAGGACAATTACACACACAGAGTCCATGCATAAACATGACTATGTTGTATCAATGGTGTTTATTGAAAGTATAGTTCTCATATGCACCTTTACACATTATTATGCATGAAATGTACATGACCATGATGATCATATTGTGTTGATTGAAAGTCCATTATAATGAGAACACATGATATTGGTGTGAAAGTTATTCTCACATACTAATTATGATTCTAAAGTTGAAAGTTATTCTCACAAACTAATGATGATTCTAAAGTTGAAAGTGCATTCTCACTTTAATGAATCCATGAGCTATTTTGATGAATTATATTGAATGAAGGGTATAGTACTCCATCTCACATGTAAATACAATTCAGGACTAATAATGTCTAATTTGGGAAATAATGCTTAGCACCGAGTGGATACACCAAGTGAACTCATGAGATGGAAGCCCCTCTGCCAATGCAATAGGGTGGGCTACTTGAAGCAATCTCCCTATCCCATAATTATGTTCCCACATAGGTCTTTAGCTAGTAGATCCACCTTAAATTTAGTTCTACCTTAGGCAAGTAGGACACCTTCTTTCGGTGTGGGGTTACATGACACCGGATTCCATGTAGCTCACATGGTCTATGTCGGTTATGGCTACATTCCATATATAATAAAGATAATGAATGAGACATGAACAATACTATGACTTGTTAATGTGTTTTACTTAGTAGGAGTGAGGGTATGGGACTTCACTTTTACATTGCACAAGTAGACTTAGTAGGATGTCATGGGATAGTTCCTTTGTGTTATGATGTGATTTGAATGCATGCATGTATATTGAATTGATGGTTTTTATGAATGACTTTCTTTATAATTCAATTAATGTACATGACTATTTCCTTATTTGTTACTATTGATTATAATGAGGTCTAAAGATGAAATGCATGACTAAGGTAGCTTCATAGGAGTACTTAGGAGGCTTGGTATTGTGGGATGCCAACCATACATTGCACAAGTGTTTCTTATGTGATGAATAATTAATGATGAGATTATCTTGGTATTTGACTTTGTATTATTTTATGATCAGAGGCTAGGCATTGTGAAGATTGGGATTTATATTATGTTGATGTTGGAGACTATGTTTGTTATTATAATGATATCTCGCATGTTATAATGAAATGTAAGTGAGTTGTCGTATTTGTTGCATTCTCCAACTATTTCAATGATGATGTTCAAAAAGGCATATAGCAGAATTTCAAATGAAATGTCCCTTTTTATTCATGTTTTAATGGTTTTATTTGCATGACTTCCATACTAAATACTGTGCTAACCTCTTCTTTCTACATTTTCTATAAGTGTAGGCTTTGGAGATATTGGATTCCATCCTGGTGGCTAGGTTCATAATAGTTCAAAACGAAGAAGATTTGTGAGTCCTCATTGTATTCGAGGCCTTGACCATATGTCCTTTATGTCTTTCTTTTATGTTTATATTTATGTAAGGTCTATGTCCCTAAGTTTGTAATTCAAGAGTTCTAATTCAAGTGTTAGATGGTTTAAGACATAGTGTTGTAGATTCTCTTTCATTTCATAAAAGACTTCAATTGTAAAGAAAAGTTTTAAATTCTACACTATTTTCCTATGATCTTATGAGAACCCTTCAGGGTCAAGTACGCCGTGTTACATCTAAGGGGTACCCCTGGGTCATGACATATTGAAGCAAATTTGACTTTAAAAGATGATGATTTTGATGGCTTTGATGATATTACTCATTTGGAAGTTGAAGACTTCTTTGGATATCAAAACTAATGTTTGATCATTTAATTGAGGAAAATAATTGTGTTGTTTTATTTGTGTGCTTTTAATAGTTATGTTTTCCCTTATGTTGTTTTTACATTTAGATTAAAAGTACTTTTATTTTCTTGTAAAATTATTTATTTTTCATATTTCTTATGATATACTTTTAATTTATGAAGATAAATAAAATTCCTCAATCTTCGATTGTTTCCATATGAGTAATGGAGATATTTGTCTTCTTGATAGTGCTAGAACTCACGCTATTTTAAGAGAAAAGAAACATTGTACTATAGTATGTCTCAAAGCAACTTATTAAGTTTCAAGGTTATTTTCCAAAATAACTATCATGTTGAGACTGCCAATGAAGAAAAGGTTGAATACCTTTATATTACAACAGTAAAAATGGGGCAAAAGTATGTGCATGAAAAATTACCCGCATTTTCTTCTAGGTTAAACCATACAAGTATCAGTATGGTTGAATCATATGCCATAGTAAACAAAGGGTTTACTAATCCTAATGATTTTATCATTTGACATGACCAGTTAGGGCATCCCGATTATAATATGATGTGCAAAATTATTGAGAATTCAAATGGGCATACTTTGAAGAATTGGAAAATTCTCCAATCAGAGAATTCTCTTTTGCTGCTTGTTCTCAAGGAAAGTTGGTTATTAAACCATCAGGAGCTAAGGTTGGGATTGAACCTCCACATTTTTGGAGCGTATACAAGGTGATATATGTGGGTTAATTCACCCTCCATGTGGGCCATTTAAATTTTATATGGTCTTGATAAATATCTACAATATGGTCACATGTGTGCTTATTATCAACTCGCAATATGGCTTTTGCTAGGTTATTGGCTCAAATAATAATATTAAGAGCACACTTTCCAGATTATGCAATAAAGACAATTGGTCTTGACAATTCTAGTAAGTTTACATCGCAGGCCTCTAATGATTATTTTTTGTCCATTGGGATAACAATTGAACATCAAGTTGCTCATGTTCGCACTCAAAATGGTCTAGTTGAACCTTTGATAAAGCGCATTCATTTGATAGCTAGACCATTGCTAATGAGGATATAGTTGCGTGTTTCGATATGGGGACATGTTATTATACATGCAGCAACATTGGTGCATATAAGGCAAACTAGTTATCATGAATTCTCTTCATTACAGTTGGCTATTGGTTATGAGCCAAATATTTCCCATCTTAGAATTTTTGGGTGTGCCGATATGCATTCCAATTGCCCCACCGCTACGCACAAAGATGAGTCCTCAAAGAAGGTTGGGGTGTATGAATTTCCTTCTGTTATTAAATATTTTTAACCTGTGATGGAGATTTATTTACGGCAAGATTCACTGATTGTCATTTTTATGAATTTGTATACCCAATATTAGGGGGAGAACATAAGCGGTTGGAAAAAGAGATACATTGGAATTCATCCCTATCTCATTTAGATCCTCGAACAAATCAATGTGAGCAAGAGGTTAAAAAGATTATTTATTTGCAAAATGTTGCAAATCGTCTACTAGATGCATTTACCAACGATCTAAGGGTTACAAAATCTTTTATCCTAGCTACAAATGTTTCAGTTCGAGTTGATGTCCTGGTAGGACAAATATTTAAAGCAAATGAGTCTAAACCACGTTTAAAACCTGGTTGGTCAATTGGCTCAAAGGATAAAAGTACTCAAAAAAGAAAGGAACAAATGATCAAGAAGATCATATTATGGAAGGAATTGCTCAAGAAGAGCTCAGAGACATAACAAACGATAAGATGATAGAGAAGGTCCAAATAAAATAAATTAATGAGAATGAAGAAACCTCAATAAGTTATGTATTGATGACAAAAAGGATGAATCGAAATAATATTGTGGTGGACAATGTTTTTGCTTATAATGTTATCGAATTAATGCAACAAAATGAGGATTTTGAACCAAAATCTATCAATGAATGGATACAGAGAAATGATTGGCTAAAATGGAAGGACATAATTCAAGAGGAATTGAATTCACTTGAAAAACGTGAAGGTTTTGGACCAATAGTCGTAACATCTGAAGGTGTCAAGCCAATGGGGTAAAATGGGTTTCTGTGAAAAAACGAAATGAAAAAGGTGAAGTCATAAGATATAAAGTACGACTTGTGGCATAAGGTTTTTCACAAAGGTCTAGCATTGATTATGTTAAGACATACTCATGTGGTAGATGCAATTACCTTCAAGTATCTATTAAATTTGGCAAGTAATGAAAAACTTAAATACGTCTAATGGATGTTGTCACAGCCTACTTGTATCGCTCATTTGACCATGATATTTTCATGAAATCCTTGAAGCATTCAATGTGCCTGAAACATATAAAAATTTGAAAGAAACTTGTTTGATAAGTCTTCAGAAATCCTTATAAAGAGCTTTCAAAAGTTGTTTAGTGTTCAACAAAAGAATTTCAAATGAAAGATCTTGGTAAGAAAAAAAATTATCTTGGCCTACAGATTGAGCATTTGAAAAATAGAAAAAAAATTATCTTGGCCTACAGATTGAGCATTTGAAAAATAGAATATTTGTCCATTTATCAACATACAAAGAAAAGGTTTTAAAGTGATTTTACATGGATAAATCATATCAATTGAGTACCCTGATGGTTGTGAGATCACTTGACATATATAAAGATTCATTTCAATCTCAAGAAAATGATGAAGAGTTTATTGCCAATGAAACTCCATATCTTAGTGCCATTGGGGTGTTAATGTATCTTACCAATAATACTCGGTCAAATATCTGTGTTGCAGTAACTTTATTGGCAAGATTCATCTCATCCCCACCAAAGAGACAATGGAGTGGGGTCAAACATATATTCAGACATCCTCAAGGAACCATAGATATAGAATTATTTTATTCCAATAAATCCAAGTGACAAATGATTGGTTATGCAGATGTTGGATATTTGTCTAATCCACAAAAAGCTCGATCTCAGAAAGGCTATTTATTTACATATGGAGGTACAACTATATCTTGGCGCTCAATGAAGAAAACATTAGTTGTTACTTCTTCAAATCATGCAAACAATGATGCATGTATAGCTCAACTGAATGGAGGATACATTAAAGGACACATCACAAAACACATTTCACCAAAATTATTTTTCACTCATGATGTTGAGAAGAAAGGTGAAATATATATTCAACAAATTTGCTCAGTTGATAATTTAGCAGATTTGTTAACTAAAGCACTACCAACCTTAACATTTGAAAAGTTAGTATTCAAGATTAAAATGTGTTGTCTCTAAGAAATTAAATGATGTTTACAACAGGGGGAGTAAAATACATGCTACACTCTTTTTCCCATGGCCTAGGTTTTATCCCAATGGGTTTTGCTGACAAGGTTTTTAACGAGGGAGCAAAAAAAATGTATTACAATTTATGTGTACTCTTTGTCCTTCACTAAAAAAATTTCCCGTGGGTTTTTTCCTAGTAAGGTTTTAATGAGGCGTATTATCTATCAATAGTCATCCAAGGGGGAGTGTTGTAAATCATTTTGGTGGTAAAATGGATGACCATAACTCCTAGGTTAATTCCCCCCTTTTTGAGTGGTAATGTTGTTGATAATGTGGTCAAATGAAAGGCTATAATTCCTAGGTTAATTTCCTCCTTTATTGGTAGTAATGTTGTTCATAATATGGTCAAATGGATGACCATAACTTCTAGGTTTATTTCCTCCTTAATGGATAGTAATTCTCAAGGTTTAATGTAATGTTAATGACACCCTTTGGTATTCCTCAATGTAGTCCTATAAATAGTGGTGTTGAGAATAATGTTATACACTTGAAAGAAACAAAATTATCTTATATTGTTCCTCTTGTCTTATAGCCTTCTTGTCTTCATCTTTATATTATTTAACAACAAAACATTGTCTACTTTGTTATTTCCTTGAGAGAATAATTATTGGTAAAAGTCAGCAGCATGTTTCCCTCAATCCAATTGTCATGTCTTGACTAAGTGGATTTGAAGGAATTTGACTATTGAATAGAAGTATCTGTCATTTGACGTTTGCTTTCTGTCTATTTGATATAGAAAATACATGTATTTTTCCTCACTCCTTTTCAATTTTTTGAGATTTAGATTTGGCATTCACAATTACAATGAACAAATTTTGATTGAATCTTACATATTATAATCTAGCAAATATAAAGCAAGTAAGATCATGAATCCAAAAAACTCAATCTTTTTGATAGAATAAAATACAAAGTAAATGCTTTCAAGAAATTCATCAAATACTTGGGCACAAATACTTTTACTTAAAAATCTAATAAAACACCAAAAAATAAATGTTGGGATATTCAAATTCTGCCAATGCCTCTCCCTCCTTTTGTTGCACCACTGTTTCCAGATCCATGACCCTCGTCATATCCCGTGACATCACCAAATTCACAATTACTAGCTCCACCACAAATGTTGTAACAATTTGTTGAATCCATGAATCTAGTGCTGACCTATGCCAAGACAAATTTAGGTTGTTCTTATTATAGTTGTTGCTTTACTGTTTCTTTGTTGTAGACTCCCTCTTCCAGATGGAATATTCTCCTTTTTTTTTCTAGAGAGCCTTTTAAAAACTTTAACCTTTGGATTAACAAGGTAAATTCACTAAGAATAAAGTAAATTGTCTTGGCGTCTCAACATGACGATAAAAGTTAGTGTAATGTAGTTAGGAGGTCATCATGGAAATCACTTCTTGTAACAACTTAGTAGATTTATATTAGGACCTTTTCCCTTAATTAAGTGACACTTGGTGTAGGCTTTAAATGTATATTATGACTTTCAAGGATGGGCCATACGTAACTTGGGGTAATTAGATGTGTATTGGAGAAGAAAATCAAAAATTAGAAAGTTAAAATTATAAAAATTGATCAAAGTAAACATTTGGGATAAACGAGTTCAGAATAGATGTTTGAAAGTCCCTATACATCCAGAGGGTAATTTATGATTTCAATGGATAGTTTGAACAAGTCCCAACGAAATTAGGAGATATTCAGAAAATTATGTTGCAAACTAGTAAAATTGAAGATTAAGAGATTATCACAATCAAATATGTGTCTAGATACCTCAGTTTGGTATTTGAGCAACATCCCAACAAGTTCATGAGGCATTTTCGTGAAATTTGCCTATTTGATTTTTGTCTCAATAGGTTTGAGCACTTAATCGGATAATGGTGGGCACCTGATTTTTGTGAACATTTGAGGTTGCAAGCTAGGGTGTCGCAATCGCGAAGACGTGATAGGGTTGTTATGCTTCAGGGTGGCAAGGGTTGTTGTGCGATATCATAAGGGAGAATGTTGGGTAGAGCATTGTGATCAAGAGGGGTGATATCCGTGATTAGAAATGGAAAGGAATGGGGGATTTGTGGGGTCTACAATGATGTAAAAATCAACAATCTCTCTACCTTTGTAAGGCAGGGGTAAGACTTTCTACACACCATACACACCATTCTAGCTAGACTCCACTTGTTGAATTAATCACACTTTATTCATTATCGTCATTGTTATTGTTACAAGAAAAGTCCCAAGGTAAGTGTAACACCCTGAAAATTTCTAAGCTAACACCCAGACTAATTTTTATTTACATGCAAGGTCGTATCAGGTGATTCATAAATTGTTCATATGTGTAAAGGTCAATTCTTTAGTGTTCAATGGATTTGGATATGAATTAGTGTCATTAGAATCATTATCACAAACTTGAGTTGAAAGCTTTCATACCGATTAGTTGCGGTGTATGATTCTACTTGGGTCAACTATAAATGATCATATTTCTTAGAATATAAAGCATTGCATGGACCATAACCTATCACACTAAAGGATTTTGAATCTTCTTTCCAACACCACCATTTTTGCGTCAATTTGAGCTCCAAGTAAAAATTTATGACCATTTTAGTAACATGATACAATGCAGTGACGAATTAGCCGACGAGAAAATATTGAAAAGGGTCGTTTTTGTACTTTTATCTCTAAGAACAGCCTGAACTAATTTCTTGACTAAATAAAGGCCCAAACCAATCAGATTTTCATCTTTTAATCCAACATTCTCCTCTCTCAAACTCCAAGGCAAAACCCTAAGGAAAAATCAAAATAGAAGACTTCCATTCAAGATTATTTCCATCTTTTTCAGGATTCTTCTTCAAGGTAAGTCCTTCTGCAAGAATGACGTTCTTTCCAATTCAAATTCTTCCATGCAATTTCGAATCACTAATGAAAGTTAAAATTCGTGGCCATAGAGATTTCAAGAAACTAATTCAAGAATCTTAAGAAACATTTTCTTTTATGTTCTCCTTCAAGCTAGGGTTTCAAGCTTCTAATCAAGTACTTATTCATGATTCTTCAAGAACTTTGTTCTTCCAAGTATGTAAGGCTATCATATTGTTGAACTACTTAGTCCTCACTCCCTACATCTACTTTCAAGTTAGTAAAAGAGTAATCTAGGGTTCTATCCCTAACTTTGAGCATTCTTGAGATGATTTGATTGTGAGTTCTTGAGTTCTTGATTCTTTTTGAAATTTTATTCCTAATTATTCAATTTCTATATGTTATGCATTAAGATTTTTGAGTTGATTTGTTGATTTCTATATTTCAACATGAACCTTATGAATTGAGTATTCTTGAGATGAGTAATATCGTTGAGTTCTGAATATTGGGTTTTCTATATTGCTATTGAGATCCTTGAGTTGATTCGTTCATGTATACATTTCACTATGAATCTTATGTTGAGTTATAAATTTTGAGAATCTTTTAAAGTCAACATTTTTGTATTAAAATAAGATATTGAGAAGCTAAAGAGAAGTCTTAGAAAGAGTTTTAACCAAGATTTGAGCAAGAGTATAAAGAAATTAAGTATTTCCCAAATGTTTCATTTCTACATGAAGAAAGAGAGTATTATTTTTAAAAAGTGAAAGAGTTTTCAGAAAGATTGAGAATAGAGGAGTTCCCTCTTTAACGAGGATAGTTTGAGCAATTATCTCAAACTAGAGGAGTATGTTTTATACATTTGAGAATGAGTATATATATTATTGGGAGTAGTATTGAGCACCGATATGGGGATGAGTTCAGACAACTCAAAATCCTCATAAGTCATGCCTTGCAACATGGATATAGGATCATACTTTTTAGATAAAATCCTTATTGCATAGTGGATCAAGTTAGTTAAGGTATCCTATATCCTGGCACAATATAGGACAATTCTGGTAGCGTGGGGGAGATATTGTATAATCACATAGCTCATAGTGATGGTTATCGGTTAGTGAATCTCTCAAATAGAGTTAAAAGGTATTTTTATAATATCAATTAATATGTTGAGTTCATATATTATTAAATATTTTTGTAATGTTTTAATGATCTCACGTCTTTATTTCCTTACGTTCAGTTGAGTATATATCTATATCTGTTGTAGTCCTTTCATTCATTTATTTGTTATTCAGCTATATTACATACTCATACATTTAATATATTGATATAGTTCGACCGACATCTTTTAATGATATGGATACATGTTCATAGGATCCTTGATATTTTGGGTAACGTCTATCAAATACACTTCATCTAATTCTAAATGCAAACGATTGTTAAGCAATATATAACCTAACAATTGAGTTGGGGTCGAATCCCACAGGGAGTAGTACGTGTTCATATTCAATCAAGAAGTACAAATGTGATGTAACTAGATATAGGAATAGAAATTATCAAAAAAAGGCATAAAACAAATTAAAAGGGATGACATGAATGTCAGATGGGGGATTTTTGTTTGGAAATATCAACTACGACACAGTCACAAACAATTTGAAATGACAATAAGGAGAGGAATTCTCAGGATGCAATTGGTTATAGGAAAATTTTGATATATGGGTAATTGAAACTACTAGTAAATAGCTAAAAATTAGTGGGTAGGCTAGACTATAAGGGAGATAGCTTTCGCATAGTAATGAAGAACAACCCACATCTTAATTCATCCACTCTCTCGAGCTAGATGGGTAGGATTAGGTTTAGGATTCACTCTCTCGAGCTAAATGCAACTAACCCAATACCTATAAATCAATAATCAATAATTTTAGTTCTAAAACATCTCTCTCGAGCAAGCCAAGAACATCAAATTAGAATTGCATTTGCATCTTCAATTCAGAAATTAAACCGCAATTAATGATTAAATCCACTTCAACCCATAATCACATGATCACACCCAAGAATGGGGCTTTAGCCAAACATCATAAAAGAGTAAAACAATTACCAACTCGATTAGCCATCAACTGGGTACGCGTAATTTAGCCTTTACAATGCTCAAAATCGAAGAAAATCAGTAACCCACTTGCAAAATCTCCTAATTGAATCTCCAAAATACTTAAAGCCTACTGAGAAACTATGAAAAACTCAAGAGAAAAACAATCTAGACTAATTCAGTATACCAAATTAACTGTTCAAAATCTAATTTATAGTCGCCAAAAATAATCCACGAAGGGCAATTAGGTAAGGTAAGTCGGGTTCGCTGGACCACTCAGTGAACTACCCATTGCTCTCTTCTATCACCTTTTTACCTAGGTCTCAGCATACTATTGTCCGGTAACTTTAGGAGATCTCTCATTGCATTGCGGAACTGCTTGGTGATTCGTTGACTGTCTCTTTTCTATTGCTGACTTGGTTTCTTCCTTTGCGGCTGGCACACTGGAACTTTAGGCAGTTAAATTAGCCACTCAGAGATTTGCCAAGTGCTATTGGCAATATCAGGCTCATCTTTCTTCACTTCTTCAGTTTGTTTTATTCCTTTTTGCCTGTTAGTATCCTTGCTTTGCTCTTCAATCCATATACCTGAAAATCAAGGAAGCATTTGAGGAAACTAAATCTATATAAACAAAGCCCCAAATGAGTCTAAATCTCGGACTCATCAACACCCCCAACTTAAACTTTTGTTTGTCCTCAAATAAAACTCAAGATTAGCAGTTCATAAAGGATGTCTCAAATAGTGCTTCATAAGACTCAACATGAATGCACACAACAAGGTTCAACTTACTCATGCAATGATCAATTGTGACTCACCATTATCAAAGATACTCAAGTTCACAATACTTGCTTCAAATGCAAGTACAAGCTTAACAAAGATACTAAAATTCCCTCACAACAACAATGATTCCCTATTCAGACAAAGTTCTTCAACAATTTAGAGTTTCAGAATCACATACAACTCTCACACTCACAAAGATGAACACGTGCATGACATCACCCAAAAGTTTGCCCTTATTTTCCAATCAACATTCGTTTCAGCTCACTCACGATAACAAAGGTCTTTTCAATGCTTGTAACGGGGCTGAGTGTAAAGGTATGTTCATTTAGGGTTAGTGTCTTCTACCTTCATGAAGTGTGGTATGAACATCACTTTCCTCCTTTTCTTTAATATTTAATTATGCTCATAATCCACCCTATTATTCAACTTCATATTAACAAATAATAAATGACTACAACAGAGAGGGAGGTACAAATATCATCCTGCCAGGCTAAGCATGGGGTGAAGTCTACATCTCAGTCGCTCCATCTGTCTGCGCATCAATGTCTAGGGTCACAGTATAGGACAGGGTATCAGTGCCCGGTATAGCAACAACTGTGGCTCTGCTAGAGCCGGCCATCATAGTGTCTCTCAAAGATGCCTGTCGGGCTGTCTCAAAAATAGCCTCTCTAGATTTCCCATATCCTCATAAATAGTCGCATCTCGCTCCTCAAGCTGCTCTTCATCTGTCTCGGCCTCAGACTTAGCAGCAGTAGTATCCTCCATAATATTATCACTCGTTGTAGTCGGAGGCATCTCAGAACAGGTTGGAACATCTACACCTGGGAAATCAGGGACTTTTACCGACTCAAATAGTGAAGTGAAGTTTGTGGACTTCAGATGGCCCACATCCTTCCTCGGCTCAGAAACACTGGCTTTCAAAGTCGTAACCTCATTGGTAAACCCCTGTCCTCTCTTGCAAATCTCTACCCTCGCCATGAGAGCATCAATGGAAGCCCAGAGAGGTGTCAGCATAGCTGGAATGGCTCTATCAATCATCTAGGGGACCTCATCCTCTAGCTAAGAATCCCGCACATCGACAAAATAGGCTAGGTACCCCATCTTGAGGAGCATGGCTTGAGTGATCGAAGTCCTTGAGGCAGCGGCACTAGTAGTAGCTCTAGGGGACTTGGAGGCAGCAGAAGAACTCAGGGCCTGGGAAGGAGTGGAAGTAGATGTACCTAAAGACACGAAGGCCAGAGTAGGCAAGATTGCCTTTGCAGGTAAAGAATCAATATCAAACTCCGGGGATTTAGAGTTGCTCTCCTCCTACCACCTCATCTAATTCAAAGTTCAAACAGTCATTAAGCAATATATAACCCAACAATTGAGTTGGGGTCGAATCCAACAGAGAGCGGTACGTGTTCAAATTCAATCAAGAAGTACAAATATGATCTAACTAGATATATGGATAAAAATTATCAAAAAAAAGACATAAAACAAATTAAAAGGGATGACACAAATTTTAGATGGGGGGGGGTTTGGTTTGCATATATCAACTACAATGCAGTCACGAACAATTTGAAATGACAATCAAGAGAGGAATTATCAAGATATGATCAATTATAGGCAAAATTCGATATATGGGTAATTGAAAGTACTAGTAAATAGCTAAAAAATAGTGTGTAGGCTAGTTTATAAGGAAGATACCTTTATCTCGAACAACTATCTTGAATCAGGTGATTTCTTTCGAACATCAACAAGCATAGCAATAAAGAAGAATCCACACCTTAATTCATCCACACTCTCTAGTTAGATGGGAAGGATTGGGTTTAGGATTCACTCTCTCTAGCTGAACCCAACTCAACCCAATATCGACAAATCATTAATCAATAATCTTAGTTCTAAAACTTCTCTGTCAGCAAGACAACAACACCAAATTAGAATTTCATTTGTAACTACAATTCATAAATTAAACCATAATTAATGATTGAACCCACTTCAATATAGCATTTAAACTAGTAATTAACAATACCCATAAACTAATTAAACCCATAATCATATGATCACACCCCAAGAATTGGGGTTTTATCCAAACACCATAAAAGAGTAAAAGCAATTACCAACTCGATTAGCCATCAACTGGGTAAGAGTAATTTAGCCTTTACAATGCTCGAAATTGAAGAAAATCAGTAACCCACTTGCTAAATCTCCGATTTGAATCTCTAAAATCCTTCAAGTCTACTAAGAAACTATGAAAAACTCAAGAGAAAAATAATCTAGACTAATACAGCATACCAAATTAACTATTCAAAATCTAATTTCTAGTCACCAAAAATAAGCTAGGAAGGGGCCATTAGTCGAGGTAAGTCGGGTTCGCCGAACCACTCGGCGAACCACCCATTGCTCTCTTCTATTGCCTTTTTTCCTTGGCTCTCAGAATCTTTGTGTCTTATAACTTTAGGCGATCTCTCTTTGTATCGCGAAACAGTTTGTCGATTCGCCGACTGCCCCTTTTCTACCGCCTACTTGGTTTCTTCCCTCAAGACTGGCACATTGGAACTTTAGGCGGTTAAATTAGCCATTCAGCGATTCACCAAGTGCTCTTGGCGATCATCAGGCTCGCCTTTCTGCAGTTCTTCAGTTTGTTTTGTTCCTTTTTGCCTGTCAATGTCCTTTCTTTGCTCCTCAATTCATTTACCTAGAAATCAAGGTTTTAACATCATTTTATGACATAAATTAAGAATTTAAGGACACTAAATTTATATAAACAAAGCCCCAAATGAGTCCAAATCTCAGACTCATCAATCCTCAACAAGAGTCTGTTGATATCACTTCATCTACTCATCAACTTTTGAATAAAACCTCATATCTTTCAGAGAACTCCAGTTTTATGAGTTGCTAGTAGTAGTTCTTTTGAAGAGCTGTGGGTCTTGTCCCAACACTTATCTTTGTACAACAGAGGCATCATATATAGACAGTTTTGAAGAGTCTTTCAGTTTTAGATGTTTTATCTAAAACTTATATTTCATACTCGGTATATTTAGAGAGATTTTAAATTTATTACAGTATTGATTTAAAATTTCTTTCACTTTGATGCTTGTGTATGCATGAGTTAGTCTTCCTCTTGTAGTCATCTAGGAAGAATGTTCTCTTGGGGGCTAGCAATGATTGTTGAGTGTCGGCTACGTCCAAGGTGTAGGCTCGAATTGTCATAAATAAATGCATTAAACTAAGGAATAATCCTTTACTAATATCTGAATATTAAAAATATTTATGAGATAGGCTCTTCAAAAAAATAATATTAAGAGTATTCTAGCATTAACTAGAATAGTCTAACTTTTCAGAGTTACTTTATCTCGTTCATACCTTTCTTGAAGATCTATCATTCAAACTGTAGATGCATGGCATTATATAATGACATAAAATGATACAATTTATCTAAACATTATATTCACTGAAATAGTACAGTACCATATAATACAATACATTATGAAACAATACATAACAGTCATCCAAATAGACATTGTAATAAAGAAAAAATAGAACAATTAAGATCATGTTTCTACAAAATCCAAATCTTACTGATAGAACAAAACTCAAAGTGAATTCATTCAAGAAATTCGTCAAACACTTCAGGCACAAATAGTTTTAACTAAAAAGACTAAATTATTGTCTAAAAACATGGAAAACCAATGTTGAGATATTCAAATTCTACCACTATCATCTCAGCAGCCTCTCCTTCCTTCACTGTTGCCACCGTTTTCACCATTACAAGCATTGTCTTCGTCACCAATTAGACCTCCCACAATTTGTTGAACATAGCGATTCTAACACCAATTTATGTTGTTCAAAAAATATTCTCTCTTGTATTTTTCTTTGGTGTGAGTAATATTCTTATTTGGTCCTTAGGTTCAAGGCTCTCCCCTAAGACTGAAGATTCTATTTTTCCTTTCAGGGAGTAATCTTCTTCTGACATTCCGACATTCTTTTATTTAAAATATTAGTGCTGTAAGATTACATAAAATATATATATAAAAAATTACGACCAAAAGAATATAGTGCAACTACAAAATTAGTCCCCAAATAGCTTATAGCTAATAAGTATTTTTTTGATAATTAGTCGTTAATCAGTTATTAAATAAGATTATATAATGATAACTTATTTTACTCTAACGATGAGATTTTTCAATTTCCTATATTTTCTATTGTTGTTTTTGAAAAAAAATGTATCTAATAGCTAGCATAACATCAACTTACCTTGTTTTTGTGTTTCACATCCCTATTCATGAGGTTGTTCATTGCTTCATCGAGAAACTTTTAGACCACCCTCTTGCCATAGTGGTTGTTTTTCTATTTCTTTATTGCAGAGTTCCTTTTCAAGATGGAACGTTCAACCTTCCTTTTTTGGAATGCTTTTTAATAACCTCAACATTTGGATTAATAAGAAAATTTTACTTAGAATAAGGTAAATGTGATTGCATCTTAACATAACAATAAAAGTTAGTGTCATATAGTTAGGAGGTTGTTATGGAAATTAATTCTTTCATAAATGTAGCATAAGACTTGGTCAATACTTCTTGCAAAGATGCAAATAGGACAACAATACTATCACATTCAAACTTATTTGGATTTTATATTGCATATTTTGAATGCGCGCAAGAAGTGTTTACCAAGTCTTACGTTGAATTTCTTCAAGAAGTGATTTCCATGATGAGGTCCTATCTATATGACACTAACTTTTATAGTCATGTTAAGACGCAAAGACATTTACATTTTTCTTATTAATCCAAAGGTTGGGGTTATCAAAAAGCACTCCATGAAAAGAAAGGCTGAACGTTCCATCTTAAAAAAGAAGTTTGCAACAAAGAAACAGAAAAGAAACAACTATTGCAAGAGGGTGTTCAAAAAGTTTATCCTTGAAGCAATAAACAACCTCATTAAGAGGAATGTGAAACACAAAAAAAAGGTAAGTTAATGTTACGCTAGCTATTAGAATACGTTTTTTTTTTAAAAAAAAAAATCACTATAGAAAATATAGGAATTATAAATTGATGATAATCATTAGAATAAAAAAATTTATCATTATATAATCTTATTTAATAAAATATTAACAAAAAATAATCAAAAAATACTTGTTAGCTATAAGCTATTTGGCGACTAATTTTGTAGTTGCTCTATATTTTATTTATCATAATTTTTTATATATTATTTATGTATTCTTACAACATTAATAATTTTAAAATGAAAGGATGTTTGGAATGTCAAAAGAAGATTCCTCCCCGAAAAGAAAAGTAGAATCCTCGATCTTGGAGGGAGAGTGTAAGATCTCGTACTTTTTTTCTCTATTTTTGCTAATATATGTGGCGTAGTATGACATGGTTATATGAGGTGTATATGACTTCGTACATTGGAGAGGGGTATCAATATCAAGGAACTAAACTAAAGTTTTAGGTCAAAGGGACCCCTCAAACAAAGTTCAGGATTAAAGAAATGGCTTGGGTAGAACTTGGCCCATTTGAAAGGTTTAAATTATCTCATACCTTTGGGATAAGCCTATTAGTGTCTAACATGCTAAGAACAGTTTGTTATGAGGCATTATAATAACACAAGGGTTGCATGTTAAGTTTTGAAGTCAAGAAAATTAATGAAGCTAAGGTCGGCAAAAGTTATCCAAGTTTCTCTCATAATATTTTCTTAAATTTTGGTCAAATGTCTTGGTTGTTTTCTCCTAATATATAAAGATTTAGAAGTCCCATGAACTATCAAATCGAAGGCCTATGAGTCTAGTTTGCAATGCACAAAACCCCATATCCAACTGACATCGGAGTAAAAAGTATTGAGAGTTTTACAACGGATTACCCAGGCAGAATTCAGGTCGGGTAAAAAATATGGTATTTCGGCTTACTCGACCTTTCAAGCCATAAAAACATTTCTTTCACTCCCTAACCAGAAATAAATCTTAAAATGCGGTTCTAATGTAGTTCTTGATAAAGGTTAGGTTTTGATAATTTCTACCAATAAAGGTTGCCCCGGTGCCTAGAAACGTGACCGCTACATGTGGAAATCATTTTCCCTTCTATTAGCTGCGTTTGGAGCTAGTTTTTGAAGATATAAATTTCTAGTTATTGGTGTTTCTTCACGTTTTACACTTGGTTTGCTAAGGCAATCATATCGGGAATCTTTTTTGATCTTTTTATGATCTACTGATGTTTCATCAAGTTGGGGCCATATGGAAAATCTGCCGATTTAAGCTAAATTTTGAATTGTTTATAGGTGCATACTAGATATGTATATATAGTGTTTACGAAGCTTAGGAGATAAGGAACAAAGTACTTTCTTGAAGAAACTACGAGCATTCATTATAAAGGCATGTTAAGGCTATGCTCAGTACCTCATTTTAGTTCCACTCCTGGAAAATTCCTAAAACGCCGAATATGATATTTTGTTATTCTCTTGCTAGAAAGACCTTTGGTGCAAGGCATTGAAATCTTAGCTGAATTATTTTCATGCATCTATTATTTTTATATTCCACTTGTTCGGATAAATAGTGAATTCGACATCTACATGTCACTTTATCGGTTTCCTTAATTATATGTCCACGTGTATGAATTCTTATTCTTCTTTGGGTAATGTGACTTCAAATATCATGGGAGACCCCTATTATTTGTAACTAGCCCTCTTTCCCCGCTAAAGTTCTTATGAAAAATCATTAAAGTAACTTACGATCTTCAAAACTCTCAAATATTACTTAAATGTTTAAACTACTCAAACAATTGATTTTTGAAATACTTCTTTTATAAATTATCTGGGAACCAAGTGTAGGAACTAAGTACATCACCTTAAACTTGTTATGAATATCTGCAAGATTAGGTAATCTTTCTGAAATTCAAGTTAACATTTCATGCTTATTTGGAAGAACATATGAGGTTCCATGAGATGGTTAAATGTCATGCGAAAGTGATTATGGGATTATGAGAACAAGACTACAAACGGTTCAAGATTGGCAACATGACAACGGTAACATATTTGTGTTATAAATCCATGACATGACATGTTATACATTCTACTCCTGAGCTATAATTGGGAGGTATGGGGCCTATTGTCTATATTTATACGTATGGGACATCGATGGCCATAAGTTGGCAGATATGATGTCGGTTATCTACAAGGAAGCACCACAATTGCTAGCATTTGGTTGGGTATTTCATGCATTTACATCTATATATATGTATTCACGATATACGATTATACAAGCATAACATGGAAATTTCAATAGTAGGAGGCCAAATGTCAGCCATGGAGCTTATTTGAGTTTCAGCTTCCTGTGGTATCTCTATTAACCTTTTTAAGTAACTATTTATGATTCTACTTTCCAGTTGACATACCAGCACATTTTTATTCGTACTGACATCCCATTGCTTAGGGATGCTGCTTTTTGTTTTGCGCAAGAAGGTTCAGGCAGGGATTCTAATCAACCCACCCTCTAGGATTCAGGTTCAGCTGTGAGTTGGTAAGCTCCATCTTATCCTAAGGCTATCAAAAGATATTTAATTTTGTTGTACAGTATGGGTATAGTCGAGGCCTTGTCCCAACCGTGCATATGTCACTCATAGAGGGTATTATGGATACAATATTCTGGGTTTTCTTTTGTATGTTTCAATCTCCAGCCAATAGACTTGGCATGTATATGTGTGTGTGTTAGTAGGTATGTCTTCAGTTGTGGCTTCGTCGGCTAGCTAGTACATCTTTATTTTCTTGACTTGTCTACCATTGTTTGTATGGTTTATTCTTATTCCAGTCATCACCTACAGGCTCAAGCTTCACTTTTTAGAGGTTGTGTTGCCCAATCTTTTTGTCTCATAGTTTGGTTAGCTAGTATGTTTTAGTGGGTAACTAGATCTAGTAGGGTATCGAGTTCCAGATACGTCCCCTACTTCAGGGCATGACAGAGAGCCTGGAACAAAGGACCAAATACGAATATTATTCACACCAATGAAAAAAATGCAAGCGAGAATATTTTTTTGAACAACATTAATTGGTGTTGGCAAATCAAGGTTCAACAAATTTTGAGAGGTCTAGTTGGCGACGACGATAGAGCTAGTAATAGTGCAAATGGTGGTAGCAACGAAGGAGGGATAGGCCATAGAGATGATGGTGGTAGAATTTGAATATCCCAACATTGGTTTTTTATGTTTTCAGACAACAATTTAGTTTTATTAGTTAATGCTATTTGTGCCCTAAGTGTTGATGAATTTCTTGAAAGAAATAACTTTGAGTTTAGATGAATGACAGGTTTTGATTATAGAAACTTATTTTTCTACACATTTAGGGTAATTTAGATGACTTCCTAAGGGTATTTAGGAATAAGACATCCTCAAAATATAAATAAAATGAGCTGGAAGTTGGGATATGTTTCCAGTAGACAATGAGATCCGTAATCACTTTGTAATGCGGAGATATCATGGAGCTGCTGCCAGGTTAGAGATATTTTTACTCAAAACTTGGATGGAGGAAAATAACATTGGAAAGAGTTCTCAAAGACCTTTAATTGGATAGGTTATTGGCTACCTAATTCTTTATGTGCTAAAATATATGGTTGATGATAGTTGACCCAAGAAACATCTCCTAGTGAAACTCCATTATAAAGAAAGTTTCCAACTCAACTTTATGCTAGGGAACTCTAGTGTAACACCCTGTATCCAAAAATGGGTAGTGAGCAAAAATTTCAAAACCTGTAGGTGCCATCCACGAAAACCACAGACGGTCCGTAGGTGGACCCACAGACCGTAGGTGGGGTCCGTGGTTTGGCCACTCTGCCTAACTTTAAAGGCCAAGGACCACGGCTCAACCAACAAACTGTAGGTCAGACCACGGTCCATGGTCAGAAGCCCCTAATCATTGTCTCTATTGACCAACCACGGTTCACTAGAATAGACCGTAAGTCCATCCACGGTCCGTCGACTGGGTTTGTCGGTTGGAAGGTTGGTGACAACTAACAGTTAACTTAGGGGTAGTTGGGTCTTTTCCTAATTAATTAGTTCCTATACTATGTCATTTTGACTACATTTAAGACCCCTATATAAGCCTTTGTACCCCCGAATTAGACACATTTAGTTCATTCTTCCAAATTTCCCAAAAGAAATCAAATCTTCTCCCAAATATTCTCTCTCTAGAACTTGAAGAAGAAGAAGAAGATTTCACCAAGGGTTTCAAGCTAAGAATCCAAATTCTCCATTGAAGGCTAGAAATTGGATTTAAGGTCTGATATCTTTCATCCATGGGTTCCTTCCACCCACGAAATCCCCAAATTCCTCTATTTCAAATGGTAGAATTCCCTAATTAGCTAGGGTTTTCTTCTAACACCATGGAATTTTTTTCTTATTGATCTTAATTGTTTAATTATGTCTAAATATGCATGAATTGCTGATTTACAATGTTTTTATGATGATTCCGTTATGAACCCATGCAAACCCCTATGTTTTCCCAATTGTGATCTCCTAACGTCGGGTTGTTGGTTATGAAAGAGGAGTTTTAAGATCTAAATGAAGTAATAGAATTACTTGAATTTATGATGAAAATCCTTACCTAATGTTATAATTCTAGGTTTGGTGATTGAAAGTAGCTTTGAACCTTGAAAGGGCAAAGAATGAGTTATGCATGATCTTATGATACCTATGTAAATACAATTAAAGGTGCTTTGATGGTAAAGTGCCAATGTTGTTGTTGTTGTTGTGTCTTTCAAAGGTTATCCTTATAAAATACTTACAACCATGATGTGAATGTTTTTCTCACATAGAAAGGATTCTTAGGTTGAAAGGCTATCCTCACCTTATTGAATACATGAATAAGATCTATCCTAATGAACTAGCTTGGATTGACAAGACGACATGTCTTTCCATGGATAATTGATTAATAAAGTTTCAACGACACTTAATCCAATTCTAAGAGTAAATGATCGTTAGTCAGTATATAACCCAATCAACAGGGTCGGGATTGTTCCCACAGGGAGTGGTATATATTAGAGAATCAAGAGCTAAGTATAAATATGTTCAAGTCAATCATAGGTTTGAACATTTACGAATAAAAGAATGGTTCAAGTTTAGGGTGACACAAGTGTCAAATAACAGGGGGGTTTGATTGTAAATATCAACTACAACAACAACTAATACGAGTAAACAAGTAAGGAGACGGGTTCTTGGGATGTGATCAGATTAAGGGCAAAGGTAGACAAATGGGTAATTGCAATTGATAGTAAATAGTTGTCAATCAGTGAATAGACTTTAGTGGGGATAAACTTTCACTCAAACAATTTACCCCAAATTAAATTGGTTTCTCTCGAACACCAATAAGCAGCA
Organism: Solanum bulbocastanum; assembly: GCA_037074985.1. Classification (NCBI taxonomy): domain Eukaryota; kingdom Viridiplantae; phylum Streptophyta; class Magnoliopsida; order Solanales; family Solanaceae; genus Solanum; species Solanum bulbocastanum. Next base: position 21,649,892 of record CM073604.1, on the reverse strand, counting down.
ATTAAGAACAACCTTCTCTTTAGTCCATTCACTCTCTCGAGCTGAATGTGTTGAAAAGGGTTTAGGATTCACTCTATCGAGATAACCCATGACAACCCAATACCACAGACCATCAAATCAGTAATCTTGGTTTTAAAACCTCTCTCTCGAGCAAGAAAAAAATACAAAGGTAGAGTTGCATTTGCAACTACAACCCTTTAGATTAAGCCATAATTACTGAATAAAATCACTTTTAAACAACATTTACACTATCAATTAACGATACCTAGCAACTAAATCAACCCATAATCAAATAATCATAGCCCAAGAATTGGGGTTTTAGCTAGACATAATAAAAAGATAGAAATTGTCACCAAATTGTGTTTCTGTCAAATGGGTACGATTAATTTCGTCTTTACAAAGGTCAAGGATAAAGAATTTCAAAGACCCACTTCCAATTCCACAAAAATGGAAATCTTCAAATCTTCAAAGCTAAGGAAAATATTGTCTCCAAACTTAAGTTCAAAAAACTTTAAAAGCTAGTCTATAATGAAAACTAGATTGATTGCTTACTAAATTAAGAATTTAAAAATGTATTTATAGTCTCCAAAAATGTGCTGCGAAGGACCATTCGTTGCAATAAGTCAGGATCAGCGATCTACCCTTTGGTCAATTCCATCGCCTTTCTGCTTTGGCCTTCATCATCTTCAAGTTCTGTAACTTTGGCCGATCTAGTATTGCATCGTAGGACTATTCAGTGACTCGTCGACTGTTCCTTTTGTATCTTTGAATTAATTTTCTCCTTCAAGACTCAATCATGAATGCAAACAAAAAGACTCAATTTACTCATGCAAGGATTAATTGTGCACTCAAAAATTCAAGTTGTGACTCACCATTACCAAAGAATCTCAAGCTCACAATACTCACTTCAAAGGCAAGTTCAAGTTCAATAAAGGTGTTCAAATGCCCTCACAAAAAGAATGATTCCATATCCACAAACAATGGTTCAACAATTTAAAGCTCCGAAATCAAATGCAACACTCAAACTCACAAAGATGAACACAATGCATGATTTCACCATAGGTTTGCCCTTATTTTCTAGCCAACTATTGTTTTAGCTCATTCAAGATCAAAAAGATCTTTTCAAGGCTTGTAATGCGGCTGAGTGCAAATCTTTGGTCATCTAGGCTCAATGGTTGTAATCCTCATGAAATGTGGTATGAACAACCCTTTCTTTCCTTTTCTTTATCATTTTCATTCGTGCTCACAAGTCACTCAATTATTCACTTCCCATGTATTATTGGAAACCCCAATTATTTTTGTATTTTCACAACTTTATTCCACAACTTTTTCATTCTTTTCTTCTTCTTTTTTTTATGTGGAGTGGTTCCATTTTTCGGTCAAAGGGGACTTTCTTGCACTTCTTGATTCACCTTATCTTTTTACCACACCCCCCAACTTAGACTTTTGGCCTAAGTTGGCTATTCACACAAACCATAAATCATCGGGATTATGGGTAATGTATCAAGAAAGGTTACAGTTTGCGCCAAGTTTCTTCCAAGAAAAGGATAAGGCTCAAAGGGTGTTCAAACAAGGATCACACACTCAGAAGGTTGGCCATAAAATAGGTATAGTGACAAATTGTTTAACACTTTTCAAAATTGCCTAAGATCATATCATGAGATTACATCACTTACTTAGCTGGACCAACAGGGCAAATTCTAAGTGTCATTATGCATGGTTCCCAGTAAACTCATCACACAAGGCATTGACTCCAATAACAAACAAGACTCCACACTTTTGCTAGTGTGCAATGTTCATCACATGGTACTCACTTTGGTACTTGGCCAGTCACAACGAGATGCAAAGAGTTAACATATTGTCTATGCAACTTCATTTGGCCTTATCGTAGCCGCACATTCATTTTTCATTCGATTATGAGCACTATTCAATTCATCAGTATTGATCAAGACCGATACTCAAATTTGCAAGAGAACAGCCACATTCAAACACAAAAGAGGTGGCATAATTTTTCTAAAGGGTACAAAAATCATTTTGCAATTAAAAACAAGGAGCCACAAGCTCAATCATCCATAAAATGTAGTATTAACACAATTTATAGCTCAAAAACCCAAATATATACACAGAACAATCATCACAAAAGGTGGGTCTCACCCCACCACAAATATAAACCATTTGACCTCAAATACAAGCGCAAATATCCAAAAGTCAAAAAGTAAGATAAAGAGGGAGGTAAGGAGGGATCCTGTCTATGCATTCGCTCCATCTGTCTCATCAGTGCCTAGTGTATCACTCTGATCTCAAGCCTCAGTGCCCACTATAGTGCTCGAAACCTAGGCATCAGTGTCCGAAGTCAACTTAGAAGGAATAGCAGCTCCACTAGGGTCAGCCAAAGGCGTATCTGTCAAAGAGGTTTGCACAACTGCATCGATCATGGCCTTATAAGTCTCTGTAATTCCTCATTCGAAACCTCCTTAGCAACCTCAAGTATCTCCTCATCTGTCTCTACCTCAAACTCGGTGTCAGCTATTTCCTAAACTCTAATCTCATCTACGGTGGTTGCCGGAGGCATCTCTGGCATATCTGAAATCTCCACCATCCTGAAAATCATGGAGATGTCAGTGGACTTTAGCTGATCCACATCACTCCTCAACACAGCAATAGTGGCCTTTAATGTTGTCACTTCCTCAATGGCCCCTTAGCCACGCTCACACACTACTATCCTAGCCACAAGGGCATCAATGGTAGCTCTCAATGGTGTCATAGAATCAGCTAGGGTAGTATGAATCATGCTCAAAATGGAGGCTTCAAGTTTGACAGCACGACGATCAGCAGAATGGGCTAGCTGCCCCATCCGAAGTAATGTAGCCTGAGTGAGCGGGTCTGAGAAGCACAAACAACTGCAGCTCTGGGAGGCAATGTAGCAGTATAAAAACTAGGGGTGTCAAAAGGGACAGCACTAGAAGTACCTGAAGGCCCAGGGGCCAGAGTAGGTCAAAATGCCTCTGCAGGTAGTGAGCCTATGTCCACAATCGGGGAAGAGTCCACCGAGGCTGCCTTCTTCTTCTCCGCCATATACTTTAAATATTCCACCTCAATCCTCCAGATATCAGTAGAGGATATGGGAATCACTTTCGCATCCTTTTTTACATCTCTAGGAACCCGAGCTCGTCTGTACAGCTCAGTGATTAACACCGAAAAGGGAAGGGAAGTCTGGCACTTCTTGGCCCTTATAGCCATCTCCTGTCTAACAATCATGCCCAAATTGTGCTCTAGTGCACTGATCATGCCAAGACAAGCTACCTTTATGTGGTGAAGGATGGATTTATTCTAGGATGGCATAACAGTACTGCTGATAAAGACAAGCCAATACCTTGCACCTACATGTAAGTCCCTCTTTTCTATCGGGACGCCTGCCTCTAACCAACTTGGAATGCCATCACATATGAGAGGGGCGAGCCAGCTTGTTATTCTCTCAAAGGACTTAGTCTTCATCCTGTACTAGTGACCGTCAGCAATGTTGTTAGTGCACTCCAAAACCTCATTTATACTAGTGCTGTCAACGACATGGTCAACTGGTTTGAATGTAGTTGCTTGCTTTTTTCATTATGGTATCAAGGATGCACAAGTAGCATTGAACTCCTGGACCCAATTAGGAATATATAGGCCATGGGGCTTGGTGAAGATTTGGAATTTATGAGCCTTCAGACACCTTATAATCTTTGGGTACTAGTCAATTACCCCATCAGTTGATAGCCTCTTCTCCTCTATGATGGTCCTCAGCCCTTCAGTCTTTAATCTGTTCATAGAATTCGGAGGAGGACCCTGAACTTATGATTCTAGGACCACTGCCTGTGTTGGAATTTGAGGAGAAATAATGGTGGGCTAAGGAGTCTTGATCTTAGACGGATCATTCATCCTTTTTTATCGCAACTCAACCCTCTGTGCTACCAACATTTCATCTTCAAGCTCCAAAGCTGTAGCCTACTACTCTTGATACTCACCATCACTTTCAAAAGTTGTGAGGTGAGTGGCGTAGATGTCGTTACTGTCGGAGGTGACCTCAGGTGACGCAGGTGCCTTCCCTTTTTCTTTGCCTTGCCCACCAGTTGTGGGAAGTTTGGTGGCCTTGCCCTTAGATACAGCTGCATCCTCATTAATTTTTATCCCCTTTGCTTTCTTTTGGGGTGGCATGCTTCTCCGAACAACTTTCGGTCTAGCCATGTCTTAGATGCAGATTAAAATAATTTGAAATGCTAGGAGGAAACGTAATCCACTCCGAACACAAATCAATGACCAAAACACTCTAAAATGCAAGATATATACAAAATACTATGCGGGTGTGAGTTTGGGAAGTTCAAAAGTGAGAGAAAGTGAAAGTGTTTGAAAGTTTAAACCTTTAATCTTTAAAAAAAGACCATCCAGTTCTTGCCCATTCGGTGACATTAGTCGTGCTCGCCGACCCACTCGATGAAACACCAAGTGGATACTTACCTTACAAAATATTACAAGACCTCCAATTAATGTAGGGGTCCAAATGGCAAACTAAATCGCGATCGCCGACCTATTTGGTGAGTCTCCAAGTTGCTTCTGGGCTCACCAAGTTTTATAGACTCCAATTTAAAATTGTCTTGAGTCAAACAGAGGTTCAATTCAGATACACCAAACTCTTCGACGATGTGCCGACTGGACCTTTGGCTCACCAACCTGCACTGTAACACCCCGTAAATTAGTAAGTTGAACTAGTAGGTTCTAAAGCATTTCGTAGGAGTTTTGGACTGGTGTATGAGCATTAAAAATCAAAAGAAATGGTTCTCATACTTAGAATAGGGGTTTTAGGGGTTAAACGTTTGGGTATGACCCCCCAAGAACCACCCAAGAGGTCCTTGAGGAGGACCCTAAAATAGTCCCTAAACCTGAAAATAATGTGTGACCTACAGATGGCCATCTATGGCCAGTAGACCAAACCACGCCCCGTAGGTTATGGGCATAGATCAAGGCCTGTTCAAGCCTACCAAGACATGCCTCAGGTGCAAACCTAAGAATAGAGGGAGGCCAAATTGGGATAATTCATCAACCTTAAGCAAGGTAGTATGAGTGTTAAGCAATACTCTTTGAAATTCACTCTTTTGTCTATGTATGCTCCAAGCTTGGTAGCTAATCCTAGGGATTTGATGAATAGGTTTATGATGGGGGAGTCCAATTTGGTAGAAGAAGAATGTCATAAGGCAATGTTTGTTTATGATATGGATATCTCACGCCTCATGGTGTTTGCCCAACAAATAGAAGAGTCGAAACTCAAGAAAGAGAGGGCTGGGGAGAAGAAGAGGTCTAGGATGGATGGTGATAAGTCCTTTCATGATAGGTCCGATGGACATGGTTGTTCAAGGAATCGACAAAAGTTTTCGGGACAAGGTTTTTCTAATGCTCCTAAGCATAAGGATGAGAGGGTATCTACCCTTAGGACACAAGGGATGAGTAATGAGTCCCCATGTCCCTCTTGTGCTAGGTGTGGTAAGAGGCATGAGGGTAGGTGTTTGGCCCATAGAGAGGGTTGCTTTAGTTGTGGTGAGAGTGGCCACATGATGAAATATTTCCCTAAGGCTAAGGTTACAAGAAGAGAAGGTAAGTAAGTTGCCTCTAGTACTGGGGATGTGGAGCCTCAAAAGAAGAATAGGTTTTATGCTCTCCAATCTAGAGAAGATCAAGAGTGATCTCCTTATGTCTCTTCCGGTATGTCTTTCATGCTTTAGTAAATTTCTGTATTTCTTGTCTTTTGTGTCTTCTTATGTTTGACTTTGAAGTTGTTTTTAGTATGTAAGATGTTTACAAAAGTTTGTGTAGGCTCACTCCCAAGTGGGGGATAGTGTGCCTATCTAGTAGGGTTATTGTGGGCATTATGTGTCGCCTTGATTTCCTTATATGCATGTTCATGAAAGTGCTTAGGTCCTATTATAAATGAATTTTACGCATTAATTTCCTCATATTGTAATGCATTTAAGTAGATTTGCATAGAGGCTTCATGAGTTTATTATGAGCATGCCCTGGTTGAGGAGTTAAAAGGTTCCTCCTTGCATAAATGCTTTATGAGATGAACTTTGTATTTAGGCTCCATGTGTATGTGTTGAGCATGTTTTAGCTACAATATGTTAGTTCCTCCTTGAGAATGAGTAAATATAGAGTTTCATGCATTTTGGGTTGATAGAAGTAGTTCTACTCCTTGTGTTGCATTGAATGAGTTTAGTTTTGAATTGAAGTTGTGTTGCTTTATTGTGTGCATTTAGATGTAGTTCATGCATAATGGGCTGCTAAGTTAAATTTTTGACTTCAAGAAGTGTTTAAAGTGTCATTCGAGGACGAATGTTCCCAAGTGAGGGATAATGTAACACCCCGTAAATTAGTAAGTTAAACTAGTGAGTTCTAGACCATTTCATAGGAGTTTTGGAGTGGTGTATGAGCATTAAAAATCAAAATAAATGTTTTCAAAACTTAGAATAGGGCTTTCAGGGGTTAAACGTTCGGGTACGACCCCCCAAGGACCACTTGAGGAGGATCCCTAAACAGTCCCTAAATCTGAAAAAAATATGTGACCTACAGATGGCCATCTACGGCCAGTAGACCAAACCACACCCCATAGGTCATAGGTGTAGGTGAAGGCCTGTTGAGGCCTGCCTAAACAAGCCTCAGGTGCAAACCACGAGACCACAGGACGGCAAGTAGACCCATCCACGGTCCGTGGATGGGTGGGCGTGGAAGCTGCCAGTTTTTGGGCTTTTAGTTTTATGTTAGGGGTTTGGGAATTAAGTTAGTTATTAATTAGGGGATTAGGGAGGTTGGTTGGTTAGTTAATTTACCTCCTATATATATTTAATAGTCCCTTCAACTAATTCATTAATTCATTCATCTAAGAACTCTCAAATCACTCTCCAAATATTCTCTCTCTAGAAGGAAAGAAGAAGAAGAAGAAGAAGAAGAGGGGCAGCAACTAGGTCGAATTCACCATTGATTCAAGATTTGTTTAGGGCTTTAACTAAAGGTATGTGAAGCTTACTCATCTATGAATTCATCCACCCATAGAGCCCCCATAGTTTTTCCCGCTGGTGAGATCAAAAACCCAATTCTAGCTAGGGTTGTGTAGGCATTGTGGGTAGGGTTTGGGTGTGATTCCAATCTAGTGGATATCACCCAATTATGATTGATTTAGCTTTTTTTTAGTGATATTATGATGATTTCATGTGATTTATATGGTAAACCCTAATCTAAATTGATGAATGTGATAATTGTGGGTTAGTGCCATTAGAGGCAAAGTTGAAGGTTCAAAGGTGATCTTCCTAAATCAGTGTCTTGTATAGTAATTGGTCATAGTTAGGATCATCTAATCATGAATTTAACTATACTGAATTGAATAGGAAGGATCTTGACTTGTAAAGTTAGAATTGAACCTTTAGGAATCAATTATGACTAGAATCACTTACTAGTAAAGAATGTGATTGAATAGCTTGTAATTTAGACATGAATTATGATAGAATGGAGTTAAACTTGAAAGTGGGGCTTGTAGCCACCATTGTTAGGGCTTTGGGGGTAAAGTCAATATGATGTGATCTTGTTGTGTATTCTCTTTCTCTTATACACTTAGACATGAATATGCTAGGAGATTTAAGTTCTCTCACATAGAAGGATTCTAGGTTGACTTAATAACCTAAAATGAATCAAATCATGTTAGTCTAGAATAGCTAGAATTTAAGGCATATGTTTTCTTCATGTATAGCTTGGCTTAGTAGGATAAGACCAAGGTTGATAGCTTGGGATGTAGGATTTACACTCTACTAACGGATAGCCTGGCTTAGCATTGCAGAATGCATGTCATGGTAGCATGAGTTAGATGTACTCATGGTAGCCTAGGATTGAGGATGTAGACTCTCCTATGGGTAGCTTGAACTAGCATTATTAGGATGCCTTCATGGTAGCTTGACTTGGTTTGGCCAAGACTATTTCATTGTAGCTTTAGGATTGAGGACTTATACTCTCCTAAGGGTAGCTTAGGATTGAGGATCCAGACTCTCCTAAGGGTAGCTTGTCCTTGCATTGTAAGATGCATGGCAAGGGTAGCTTGAGTTAGGTTATTCATGGTAGCTTGGGATTGAGGACTCATACTCTCCTAAGAATAGCTTAGGGTTGAGAATCATACTCACTTATGGATAGCTTGCACTTGTACCATAGTATACTTGTAAGGGTAGCATGACTTAGTTGGTCTAAGGCTATTTCATGGTAGCTAGGATAGGACACTTGTACCTTTACTATAATAGCTTGGACTTGCATGTTAGTGTGTCTTCCAAGTTAGTTAGCTTAGCTTAACCTATTTATTTTAGTAAGGTGATTGCATGGTCTAGCCTATGAGGGGGTTATTCCTTGGTAGCCTTGAAGAGGTAAATAGACTAGAGGGATTAGTCCCCAATGAGTGAACATTTATGATATTCTGAAGTAGTACTTAGTGTGGGTAGTAGTATGGGATGCTATCCATACATGGCACAAGTATGATTTGAGGCTACTTGTGAAGGGTTCCCTTATGTAGTATGACTTAGATTGGGTTGTTGCCATAGTTTCCTTCCAAGATATGATTGACTAAGGTGGTAGTTCCCTTGTCTATATGAAGTAGGCTAATAGTAAGACCAAAAGAAGGGTGAATATAACTAAGATGACTTCAAGGTTATGCATAGTGTGAAGGGTAGTATGGGTTGCCTTTCATGAATTGCACAAGTGTGTCTTGAGGTTACTTAGAAGTATGGTGCCCTTATGGTAAAAAGACTTATATCTTGACCATGCATATAGCTATGATTAAGATGACCAAAAAGGGATACTTGGCTTGGGTAGTATTATGGGATGCTATTCTTACTGTGCACATGTATGCTTTTGAGGTTACTTTAGAATGGTGCTATTATGGTAAAAAAGACTAAGAGTCTATTATGCTTATATGATGATGATTTGTCTCCTATGCTCATTAACTATGTCTTATGTTGACTTATGTGTGTATGAAGCTTATGTTGGAGACCATGCTATGAATATGATGATTATGCTACGACCACGATAATTATGTTATGAATATGTTATTATCTTGTATGCTTATGTCTTATGTTTACTAACCGTTTGAGATGCTTTTATGATGTTGTGCTAGCTTTCATACTTCGTACATTTTGTATAAATGCATATTGCCTACATTCTAATCAAATGTAGGGTTTCAGAGATTGAGTTTCTTGAAGGCTAGGTTTCCATTGATTAAGAGTAGTTGATGAAACGGTGAGTCCTCATAACTTCGAGGACAAACCCTTATTCCCTTTATGTAATTTTTGTATGTTTTTAGACTTTGTATGGGCTGCGTCCCAAAGAGTTTTATACAACAGTTTAATAGATGGTTTGAGACAAAGGTTTTAGTAAAGACTTCCGCTTGTTTTTATGAAATATGATGTTGATTTTAAATGTTTGAAATTGTTCTTTATTTTCATTTCTATTACCTCTGTTATGATGCTAAGGGCTTATGTGAGACCCCTTCAGGGTCAAGTATGCCATGTTACATCTAGGGGGTACCCTGGGTCATGACATGCACTTTTCAAACACTTCACACACTTTGACCTGCACAATCAACACACCATTATTTCAAACTTAAAATGAAAGAAAATAAAACTTGGGTTGCCTCCTCCCAAGCAATGCCTTAGTTAACGTTGCGGCACAACACAAGTCCACTCTCAAACCTCTTTCTTGGGGTTAGCCATAGTATCACTAGGCAGACCCCTTGTTGTCTCGGGTTCAAATGAGACGAGATTTGACCCATTTGGGTCTCCAACTACTTGATCGATACTGAATGGGAGGTAACATTCTGGCTAAGGGTCGACACGTCTTCTTTCATTTCTTTCAAAATCTTGTCGGACCCCTCAACTTTGTTGAGGATACGAGAAAGCATATCCTTAGAGCAACCACCTTTCAAATCATTTAGCTTTTGGCGCTCATGGGGAAGCACGTTCCTATCCTTCTCCCCATCCTTCAAATTTGGATTTCGGTCCCTCCATTCTCAATCCCAGTCTTTCCAACCTTCATCCCTATTCCAACCTTGGTTACCACCCTACCTCGGGTAGTTTGAACGATAACCACCACTTTGGTTGGCTAGGAAATTCACCTTTTTGTTGTACAAAGCCTCATACTTTGCTTCATCAGGATTAGCACACTTGACACCCACGGGATTGACACTTCAAGCACCAGCTCCCATGACATTTTTGGACAAAATGTCAAGTTGTGTCATGATCTTGGCCATGTTCTGGTTCTTTTCTTGGTCTTTCTCCAGTTGCTCCTTGGTCAATTTGAATATAAGAGGGGAGACCTAGTCTTCACGGGTGTACCAAGCCTGATTAATCGTGCCCATGTCATCCAAGAGCTGAGCTGCTATCATATAAGGTTATTGCATTGAACCTCATAGAGAAAGTTTGTCAGCAACACCCTTTTTTACCGAGTCAAGTCTCCGATAAAAATACTACAGCAACATGTTGTCATGCAAGCCATGGGATGGGAATTGGAACACCAACTGCTTGAATCGCAACCAAGTTTCATGAATTGGCTCGCCCTCCAAACGCTTGAAGCTCCGAATGTTGTCCTGAAGAGTCAGCATCTTCGAAGGAGGGAAAAATCTCACATTAAATGCGGTGACCAGCTCCTCCCATGAAGTGATTGATTCACGTGGTAATTCAGCCAACCACTTACATGCTTCTCCCATCAATAAGAATGGGAGCAACCTCAACCGAACCGACTCTTGGGATATATTCTTAAAGGAGAATGGTCTGTAAATATCAACAAAATTTCTAATATGCTCATGGAGATCCTTATGAGCCAAACCACTGAACAGCCCCTTCAATTGCAAGAGCTAGAACATAGTACTTCTGATATGGAACACCGCATTCCCTTCGACTGGAGGCAAGCGAATGGGACCAATTCCACCCATAAGATAGGGGTCATTAGCATTAGGCTCATTGACATCGTCGAGGTTACCGATGTCATCTTGATGGCCTACTTGGCTGCCATTGTTGCCGTTCACACTCATACTTCTTATTTCAAAACACAAACAAGAAAAACAAAACTAAAATTAAGTAAGTTCAGCTATGACTAACAAGAACAAAATTCAACTTCACTAAAGATTCTCAATCAATACCACACCTCGACAGCAACGCCATTTTGATTAATAATGTTTCAACGACACTTAATCAAGTTCTAAGATTCAACAATCGTTAGTCAGTATATAACCCAACCAATTGGATTCGGATCATTCCCACAGCGACTGGTACGTGTTTGAGAATCAAGAGCCAAGTATAAATAAGTTCAAGTAAATCATAGGTAAAAACATTTTCGAATAAAAGCATGGTTAAAGTTTAGAGTGACACAAGTGTCAAATAACAGGGGGGGTTGGATTGTAAATATCAACTACAGCAGCAACTAATACGAGTAAACAAGTAAGGAGATGGGTTCTTGGGATATGATTAGATTATGGGCTAAGGTAGAAAAATGGGTAATTCCAATTGATAGTAAATAGTTGTAGATCAGTGAATAAGCTAGACTTTAGTGGGGATAAACTTTCTCTCGAACAATTTACCCCGAATCAAATTGGTTTCTCTCGAACATCAATAAGCAGCAATTAAGAATTGCCTTCGCTTTAGTCCATTCACTCTCTTATGCTAAATGTGTTGAAAAGGGTTTAGATTCACTCTCTCGAGCTAAACCCATGACTACACAATACCCACAGACCATCAACTCAGTAATCTTGGTTGTAGAACCTCTCTCTCGAGCAAGCCAAAAACACGAAGGTAGAGTTGCATTTGCAAGTACAACCCTTTAGATTAAGCCACAATTAGTGAATGAAATCACTATTAAACAACATTTACACTATCAATTAACAATACCTAGCAGCTAAATCAACCCATAATCACACCCAAAGAATTGGGGTTTTAGCTAGACATCATAAAAAGATAGAAATCGTTACCAAATTGTGTTTCCATAAATTGGTATGATTTATTTCGTCTTTACAAAGGTCAAGGTTGAAGAATTTCAAAGACCCACTTCCAAATCCTCAAAAATGGAAATCTTCAAATCTTCAAAGCTAAGGAAAATATTGTCTCCAAACTTAGAGTTCTAAAAACTTCAAAAACTAATAAAAACTAGTCTATAATGAAAACTGGATTGATTGCTTACTAAACTAAGAATTTAAAAATGTTTATAGTCTCCAAAAATGTGTTGCGAAGGACCATTCAGCACAATAAATTGGGATCACCGATCCACTCGGTGATCCGCCCTTTGGTCAATTCCATCGTCTTTTTTCTTTGGCCTTCAGGATCTTCAAGCTCTATAACTTTGGGCTATCTAGTAAAGCATTGTGGAACCGTTCGGCGACTCGCCGACTGATCCTTTTTATCACCGACTTGATTTTCTCCTTCAGGGCTTTGCACACTAAAACTTTCGACGAGATCATAGCCATTTAGCGACTCACCTAATGGTTTCGGTGATCATCAGGCCTTCTTTTCTTCGTTCTTTTAGTTTCCTTGTTCGTTTTTGCTCATTAGTGTCCATGCTTTGTTCCGCAATCCAAATACCTAAAAATCAAGGATTTACATTAGTTATTGGCACAAAAGATGCATTTGAGGACACTAAATTGATTAAAATAAAGCCCTAAATGAGTCCAAATTGTGGACTCATCAATAATGAGAATAAGCAAGAAAACACTATTCAGTAGGAATTATGCTTAGCATCGAGCGGATATTGACATTGAGATGGAAGCTCTCCCATTAGTAGAGGTTGGGTTTCTAGAAGAGGTTTCATAAGATGGAAGCTCTCCCGTTAGTAGCGGACGGGTTTCTAGTAGCAAAATCTTTATCCCATAACTATGTGCCACATAGGTTGATTAGCTAGTGGATCCACTTCAGATAGAAGTTCATGGTTGTACCTTAGGCAAGTAGAACAACCTTTTTTGGTGTGAGAGACACTGGGTGATCATGTTTTAGCTCACATGGTCTCTATGTCGGTTAAGGCTAATTCTGTCACCACAAGATGACTAATGAACTAAGGTTACATGACGAAGTATCTCACATATCTTCAAATATTTAAAGATGATTTAGCTAACATTGACCATAATGGTTTGACTTGTGTTTTCTAACCCTCTTATATCATGTTTATGGGTCAAATTGCATGTCATGAAATGAAATGTCCTTCTTAACGTGTTTTAAATGTTTTATGCATAGTTATCATACTTGGTGCATTTTGTACTAACGTATAATATTGCCTACATTTTTTCCAAATGTAGGGTCCGACAAGCAGGGTTTCCATTCTAGTTGCTAGAGCTTTGACTTTGATTCTTTCCGAGCTTGGTGAGTCCTTGTAGTTCAAGGAAGGATTCTTCCTTATTGTAGTTTCACTTTTGTATTTTCTTTTGAAAATGATGTATGGGCTAGGCTGTCACGACCCAAGGCTACCCCTAGAGGTGACATAGCATACTCGACCCCGAAGGGGTCTCATACAAGCCTCATAGCATTCTTGAACATAAGAACATAGGAAAATAGGGAGGAATTAAAACTTTCCTTTACAATCAAAGACATTTTTTCATTAAAAAGCAAGCGGAAGATTTTCTAGACTTTGTCTCAAACCATCTAATACTTTAAATACAACATTGGGACTTAGCCCATACAAAAGCTTTAACATAAACTAAAAGACATAAAGGGAACGTAGTGGGTTTTGTCCTCCAAACTATGAGGACTCACCAAGTCTTCATCTCCAAGCACCTTAGAAAACAATTCTTCAAGTAAAGAACACCAAATCTCAACAACCTTACACTTTGGTAAAATTGGAGAAATATGGGTTAGTACAATTAAGTACTAAGTATGGAAGCCATGATAAAAACATGATTAAAACGGATATTTTATTTGAAGTCATGCTTTTATGCCATTTTGGTATAACTTCATGAATATAAGTATAATATGCATAATATTCAAACATAACCAACATACAAGTCATTTGACCACATTAGAACATAATCAACATGTAACCCTTTACCTTCACATTCAGTCTTCACCTCAAATAACCCTCAAACTATACTTTGTGCAATGTATGGATAGCGTCCCATACCACCATCCACACTAAAGTACCACCTTAAAGTCACCAAAAGTGAACTTACCATTCAACCTTTCCATCTTCACACAATATTCATTCATAAGAAATATAAACCTTTCATAAGTTATATCATCACATAAGGATCATTACCTAAGACAACCCCTAAGTCATACTTGTGCAATGTGCAAGTAGCATTCCATACTAGTACTCACACTAAGTACTCCTTTGAAGTCACCATATGCAAGGAACTTTCATATACAATAAGTCATGACAAGGAAGTGACTCATGATACAATCCAAGTATAGCATGCATCATTTACATCATCTCAGTTAAGAATATAAAAGTCAACATTCTTCATTAACTCATTTAGGACACATTCAAACATTAACCATTAAGACTTAGAGAACTCACCATGACCCTCTCAAAGCCTACTCATGCAATTCATGGATAGCATTCCATACTGCCACCAATACTTCATAGAATGCATCAAGAAACCATAATTCACATATCACATGATGGCAATAGGCATTAACCAAGATAGACCATGAGAGCTAAATCATGGAATCCGATGTCATGTGACCCCACACCGTAAAAAGGTGTTCTACTTGCCTAAGGTAGAACTAGTAACATTTTAGCTTGGATGGAATCCACTAGCTAATATCCTACGTGGGCACATAGTTATCAGATATGAAAGATGTTCATTGAAATTCATTCTAACATAGGGAGAACCTCCATCTAACCATAACCTCTCGGTGCTTAGCCTTCATTCCCTTAGAGTATTTCATTTTCATCAACATTATTGTACTTGAGAGGGCCAGCAACATTATGCCTACCTACACAATAAAGGGCCACCACCATTAGGTCTACTAATTCGAGGTACATTAAGGATAGCTCATTGACTTTCCAAGAATGGCCACCAACATTAGGTTTACCGATACAACGTTCATCATTTCACACATCAAAAGGGCCACCAACATTAGGTCTACCGCTTCAAGGTATTAACATTACATTGGTTCCTAGACTTCTCTTGAAGGGCCACCACCATCAGGTCTACTGATCCAAGGTTTAGCCTAGAATACTTCATCATTAATTCATTCATTCATTCATGAAAGGCTACCGACATTAGGTCTACCAATTCAAGACATTAAGACATTAAGTCAAGATACATTCATTAGATAAAAAGAGGATGCTTACGCCTACCAATTCAAGACATGATATTACATTCAAGGTCACATTCATCAATACAAGAAAAGGATACCTTAAGCCTACCAATTCAAGTTACATCAATTCACATTACTTTCATTTATACAAGAGTAGGATGCCTAAGCCTATCAATTCAAGATATACAATTCATTGAAGAAAACCCTTCACATTCCATCATCATCATTCATGAGTGTTAATTGAGAATATGCTTTCAATCAATAACACAATTACATTCTAAACATGATCATTATACATTCATTGAAATCACACACATATACTTTACATCATGATCATACATATATCCTTCATATATAGAGGTACAAGAAAGATACCCACCAATTTAGTACCACAATATACGTAGTAACTAAACACCTCCACCTTTCAAGTGGATCAATAGATCAAGCACAATTCTACTTTAATAGGTAATTTGATCATAACTTGCCCTTCAAGGGTCATGGATCACATTCACCCACACACCTTAGATCAATACAATTTTGCAAGAGCAATAACATAATTTCAACATTTTAAAACCATGTACACATAAACAACCCAAATACTTCGTAATCAATCAAATCATAATCACAAATCACAACTTAGGAATTTGGGGGAAAACATGGGTTCTTGGAAGAAATCATCTTAATTCATCTTTAAATCCACAATTCATTTATAAATCAATGCAATAAAGCCTTTAGAAATTGTACCAATGCATAGATTGAAATCTAGGGATTTAGGGAAAACATTGGAGACTTGAAATCACTTTTGAGATTGGCTCCTTGAAGGATACTATGTCAAGGATGAAGAACACCATACTTTTTTAAGAAGAATCCCACTAAAATCCCTTGAAACACTTGAAGATTTGACCTTGAGAATTTGAAGTCTTCACCTCCGATGGAGGTTTCTAGAGAGAGAACTTTTTGAGAAGAGAGGTTTCTAACTTTGTGGTGTTTTGAAATAATGAGTTGAAAATGGGTTTTAATACTTTAAAACTCTTAAAATACCATAATTAACTAAATAAAACCGTCCCCCAACCAAACAAGACCTAGGGTGAATTTACCAATTCACCCCCACTTTGGTCGAACCCATTTGACAGTTGCAGGGGTGAACCACGACCACCAAACCATGGACCATAGTCTGGGTCACGCCCCATCCTGGTCAAGCGTGGTTTGGGACTTTGTCTTGATTTTAGGGACCATGACCCATGGAGGCCAGTCACGGGGCATGGATGGACCTACGGGGCGTGGTCCCCTTCCGTGGTTCACCAAATATTGGGCAACTTGTTGGTTTCAACGGGTCTTAGGGGTTAGGCTATAGTGTCCTCCTCAAGGACCCTTAAGGTGGTCCTTGGGGAGTCTTACTTTGATGTTTAACCCCTAAACCCCTCAACCATGGCTTGGGACAACATTATACCCCTTCAAATCTCATACCAAACTCAACACACACATGTTAGGCTCTAGTTTCACTTATTCGTTTTATGGGTCATTACATTATCCCCCACTAAGGAACATTCATCCTCGAATGACACTTCAAACACATTAAGAGATTAACAACTCAAGACTAGCATCACATTATGCATACAATATCATAAACAATGCACAAAACTAGGAGGAAACGTCAACTTCATCTCAAACATTATCCATGCAATTCAAAAAGGTAGGAACTACATCTACAAACTTATTATGCATCAAAACTTCAACATTTATCATTACATTGGAGGAATTACCTTCCCCAACTAATATCATGCTCATCATAACATCATTAAGCACATTTAGGCATGTTCAATATTTATCCTCATGAAGCATATAGACAACTCATACTAAATTCATAGGAACTTAATTCATGAAAACTCATTTTCTCATTCAAACATAAACTCATTAAGAACATGCATAACATAAGGATACCATGGAAACACGATATCACACAAGACTCCAAAAACATGAAACAAGCCAAAAAGGAACTCTTTATCTTAGGCTTGAATAGGAATATAAAGAAAGAGGTAAGAATATTGGAACTCCAAACAACCTTACTATCTCCACTCAAAGTCTCATATGAGTCTACCACACTGGGTCTAAACTCCTTAAACTCACTACACCTTTTAAGGTGGGAACCTCAAGAAAGTCTAACTCATGACATCAAAGGAATCTCAAAGTCCTTACCATCTAAGCACATTACTCATTCATAAGTTGCATAAACCTTTCATAAGTTATATCATCACATAAGGACCATCACCTAAGACAACCCCTAAGTCATAGTTCTATAATGTGCAAGTAGCATCCCATACTACTACTCACAATAAGTACACATTTGAAGTCACCATAAGCGAGGCACATTCATATACAATAAGTCACGACAAGGAAGTAACTCATGTTGAAATACAAGTACATCATGCATCATTTACATCATCTCATGTAAGCATATAAGAGTCAACATTCTTCATTAACTTCCTTTAGGAAACATTCATTCAATATACATTAAGACTTAGAGAACTCACTATGACATTCTCAAAGCCTACTCATGCAATGCATGAATAGCATCTCATACTACCACCCACACTTCATAGAACTCATCAAGAAACTATAATGCACATTTCACATGATGGGAATAGGCATTAACCGACATAGACCATGAGAGCTAAATCATGGAATCCGATGTCATGTGACCCCACACCATATAAAGGTGTTCTATTTGCCTAAGGTAGAACTAGTAACATTTTAGCTTGGATGGAATCCACTAGCTAATAACTTACGTGGGTACATAGTTATGGGATATGAAAGATGTTCATTGAAATCCAGCCTAACATAGGGAGAACCTCCATATAACCATATCCTCTCGGTGCTTCCCCACCATTCCCATAGAGTATTTCATTTTCATCAACAATATTGTACTTGAGAGGGCCACCAACATTATGCCTACCTACACAATAAAGGGCCACCACCATTAGGTCTACCGATTCAAGGTACATTAAGGATAGCTCATTGACTTTCCAAGAAGGGCCACCAATATTAGGTCTACCGATACAAGGTTCATCATTTCACACATGAAAGGGCCACCAACATTAGGTCTACCGCTTCAAGGTTTTAACATTACATTAATTCCTAGACTCCTCATGAAGGGCCATCACCATTAGGCCTACTGATCCAAGGTTTAGCCTAGAATACTTCATCATTAATTAATTCATTCATTCATGAAAGGCTACCGACATTAGGTCTACCAATTCAAGACATTAAGACATTAAGTCAAGATACATTCATTAGATAAGAAGAGGATACCTACGCCTACCAATTCAAGACATGATATTACATTCAAGGTCACATTCATTAATACAAGAAAAGGATGCCTTAAGCCTACCAATTCAAGTTACATCAATCCACATTACTTTCATTTATACAAGAGTAGGATGCCTAAGCCTACCAATTCAAAATATACAATTCATTGAAGAAAACCCTTCACATTCCATCATCATCATTCATGAGTGTTGATTGAGAATATGCTTTCAATCAATAACACAATTACATTCTACATATGATCATTATACATTTATTGAAATCACAAACATATACTTTACATCATGATCATACATAGATCCTTCATTTATAGTGGTACAAGGAAGATATCCATCAATTCAATACAACAATATACATAGTAAGTAAACACCTTCACCTTTCAAGTGGATCAATAGATCAAGCACAATTCTACTTCAATATGTAATTTGATCATAACTTACCCTTCAAGGGTCATGGATCACATTCACCCACACACCTTATATCAATACACTTTGGCAAGATGAATAACATAATTTCAACATTCTATAACCATGTACACATAAACAACCAACATACTTCATAATCAATCAAATCCCAATCACAAATCACAACTTAGGAAATTGGGGGAAAATATGAGTTCTAGGAAGAAGTCATCTTAATTCATCTTTAAATCCACAATTCATTCAGAAATCAATGCAATAAAGCCTTTTGAATTCGTTCTCAATTGAAACATGCATAAATTGAAATCTTGGGTTTTAGGAAAAACATTGGATACATAATATCACTTTTGAGATTTGATCCTTCAAAGATACTAAGTCAAGGATGAAGACCACCATACCTTTTTAAGAACAATCCCACCAAAATCCTTTGAAAAACTTGAAGATTTGACCTTGAGAGCTTGAAGGCTTCACCTCCAATGGAGGTTTCTAGCAAGAGAACTTTTTGAGAAAAGATGTTTCTAACTTTGGGGTATTTTGAAATAATGAGTTGAAAATATGTTTTTAATACTTTAAAAACTCTTAATATACCAGAATTAACTAATTAAAACCATCCCCCAACCAAACAAGACCTAGGGTGAATTTACCAATTCACCCCCACTTTGGCCGAACCTACTTGACAATTGCAGGGTGAACCGCGGACCATCGTCTGGGTCACTCTCTATCCTGGTCAAGCGTGGTTTGGGAATGTTGCTTGGTTTTTGGGACAATGACCCACGGTGGCCATCCTACGGGGCGTGGTCCCCTTCCGTGGTTCACCAAATCTTGGGCAGCTTGTTAGTTTCAAGGGGTCTTGGGGGTTAGGCTTTAGGGTCCTCCTCAAGAAATCTTAGGGTGGTCCTTGGGGAGTCTTTCTTTTACTTTTAACTCCTAAACCGCTCATCCATGGCTCTAGACAACATTATACCCCTTCAAACCTTACACCAAACTCAACACACACAAGTTAGGCTCTAGTTTTTCTTATTCGTTTTCGGGTCGTTACATAGGCCCACTTGCATTCTATTGTAATAGATGGCTATGTTGAGACTAGAGTTAGATTTCTATTTTTCTATAAAACTCTTTTTGGGCTTAAATGTTGTTTTACTCTTTATTATTCTATTACTTTATGTTATGATATGCTAAGTGGCTTATATGGAGTCCTTCGGGGTTTTATATGTCATGTTACATCTATGGCGTACCCTTGGGTTGTGACAAACTTGGTAATCAAAGCACAAAGTTTAGAATAGTCCTAGGATGTTTCATAAGCTACGTCTAGTAGAGTCTTGTTCATGACTGTGAAGTTCGCCACATTTATGAAATAGAGGCTACAAGATGATTAGGAAACTCCACTAATAACATTACTCTTAAGTTGTGCCATAGAGTTTAACTCTATAAAGTTTCTCTTCTAATAGTTACCTTATACTCTTCAAGATATGTCTTTTCGAAGGGCTTATACTAAAAGAAATGTGGGGGAGAACATCGAACAAGAAGCTCTTCCTCAAGCTCTGATAGATCCTTTGGCTGAGAATATGACAAATATGAAGGTTAGGTCAGCTTTTCAAATGTTGGATCAAGATTTGGCGACTCAAGCCAATAGAGGCTTCAAGAGTGAGGGAATTTGCAAGGACGAACCCTCCAGAATTTTATGGCTCTAAAGAATTGGAGGATCGGCAAAAGTTTGTCAACCAAGTCTATAATGTACTTGCTATTATAGGGGGAACTTCGGTGGAGAAGGCGGAGTTATCCTCTTACCAATTGAAAGATGTTTCTCAAGTATGGTATGATCAATGAAAGGAAGAGAGATCGGTAGGATTGGGTCCCATAGAGTGGAAGTGTTTCAATCAGCGTTTCTTGATAGGTTCTTTCTCCTTGAGTTAAGGGAAGAAAAGGTGCAAGAGTTTATTAACCTTCATCAAGGAAGTATGAGTGTTAGGGAGTATGCTCTAACGTTTACCCAACTATCCCAGTATGCTCCAACAACAGTGGCGAATTCGAGGGCTAAGATGAGTAAGTTTGTGACAAGCATGTCTTACATAGTAGAAAAAGAATGTCGTACAGCAATGCTCATCCATGATATGGATATCTCATGTCTTATGGTAGACGCCCAACAAATTAAGGAATAAAAACTCAAGAAAAAGTCTAGAGAGGTAAAAAGGGCTAAGACCGGTGATGGTAATGGAGTTGGCTCTTCTTTGGCTAGGTCTACATGTGTTAAATATGGGAAGAAA
Organism: Solanum bulbocastanum; assembly: GCA_037074985.1. NCBI lineage: Eukaryota > Viridiplantae > Streptophyta > Magnoliopsida > Solanales > Solanaceae > Solanum > Solanum bulbocastanum. The sequence continues at coordinate 21,628,592 of CM073604.1, read as the reverse complement.
CATGATGGTAAGTGCCTAGCTAAAACCAATGAATGCTTTAGTTGCGGGAAGAGTGGCCACAAAATGAGAGATTGCCCCATGCTTGTGGCAAGAGAAAGGGAATGCAAGCAAGCTCCTCCTAGCAATTCGAATTCCAATGCTCCAAAGAAAAACCACTTCTATGCTCTCCAATACCGAGGTGACCAAGAGAGTTCTCCAGATGTAGTGACCGGTATGTTACAAAAAATTCGGCATGATGTGTATGCTTTCCTGGATCCCGATGCTACTTTATCCTTTGTAACACCTTATGTGTCCATGAAGTTTGATGTGCTCCTCGATATACTGTTAGAACCATTTTTTTTTTGTCTCTACTCCTATTTGTGATTCTGTTATGGCTAAGAGGGTCTATATAAAGTGTCCCATTTCTTTATCCAATAGAGTTACCCTTGTAGACTTGGAATAACTTGACATGTTAGACTTTGATGTCATTCTTGGGATGGATTGGTTGCATTCTTGCTATGCTTCCATAGATTGTAGGACTCGAGTGGTCAGATTTTAGTTTCCAAATGAGCCTATCCTTGACTGGAAAGGCGGAAATTCTATGCCTAGAGGTCAATTTGCATTTTTTCTAGGAAGATGATTTCGAAAGGGTTCCTTTACCATCTTGTTAAGGTGGGAGATGTAGATTCCAAAACCCCTACTTTGGAGTCGTTCCCCCTAATTAATGAGTTTCTGGAAGTTTTCCTCAATGATTTGCTCGGTATTCCACCCGAGTGGGAAATAGACTTCAGTATTGACCTTCTCCCAAATACACAGCCTATCTTTATTCCTCCTTATAGAATGGCTTCGGCGGAACATAACGAGTTAAAAGTTCAATGAAAGGATTTGTTGGATAAGGGCTTCATCCGACTGAGTATCTCTACTTGGGGTGCTCCGGTATTGTTTGTAAGGAAGAAGGATGGTTCCCTTCGTATGTGCATCGACTATAGACAGTTGAACAAAGTGACTATCAAGAACAAATATCCCCTTTCAAGGATTGAAGAGTTGTTTGACCAACTTCAAGGGGATAGTTATTTCTCTAAGATAGATCTTTGTTCGGGTTATGGATGAAATAACTTTTCATACACACTTCATCCAATTCTAAGTGCAAATAATCGTTAAGCAATAGATAACCCAACAAATGAGTTGGGGTCAAACCCACAAACATATTCAAATTCAATTATGAAGTACAAAGGTGATCTAGCTAGCTATAGGAATAGACATTATTGAAAAAGACATGAAACAAACTAAAAGGGTTGACATGAATGTCAGATGGGGTTTGTTTTTTTTTTTGCAATTATTATCTACAAAACAGTCACACAAAACTAAAATAACAATATGGAGAGTAATTCTCGGGATGTGATCAATTATAGGAAAATTTTACTATGTGGGTAATTGTAACTACTAATAAATAGCTAAATATTAGTTGATAGGTTAGACTATAAGGGAGATATATTTCTCTTGAACAACTACCCCGAATCAAGTGACTTCTTTCAAACATCAATAAGCATAGCAATTAAGAACAGCCCACACCTTAATTCATCCACTCTCACAAGCTATATGAGTAGGATTGGGTTTAGGATTTACTCTTTCGAGCTGAGCCCATATAAACCCAATACCTACAAACCATTAATCCAAAGTCTTAGCCCCAAAACTTCTCTCTCGAGCAAGCTAAGAACACAAAATTAGAACTGCATTCGCAACTACAATTCATAGATTAAACATCAGCTAATGATTAAACCCACTTCAATATAGCATTTCAACTAGTAATTAACAATACCCATAAGTTAATTCAACCCATAATCACATGATCACACCCCAAGAATTGGTGTTTTAGCCAAACATCATAAAAACGTAAAAGTGGTTACCAAATCAATTATCCATCAACTGGGTAAGAGTATTCAAGCCTTTACAATGCTCAGAATTGAAGAAAATTAGTAACCCACTTGCAAATCTCCGAATTGACTCTAAAAATGCCTTCAAGTCTACTAGGAAACTTTCAAACTTCAAAAGAAAACTATTTTAAATCATAACAAGCTAAAATCTAGATAAAAAGAACTCCTAAATTAACAGTTCAAAATTCAATTTATAGTTACCAAAAATTAGCCATAAAGGGCCATTAGGCGAGGTAAGTTGATTCGCTGAGTGGTTCGACGAACCTCCCTTTGCTCTCTTCTATCGCCTTTTTGCATTGGATCTCAACATCCTCATGTCCTATAACTTTGGGCAATCACTCTTGACATCGTGGAACTGATTGGCGACAAACCAACTACCCCTTTTCTGTTGCCGATTTGGTTTCTTCCCTCAGGGATGGCACACTGGAACTTTCGGTGGACTAAATAGCCACTTGGCAATTCGCTAAGTGTTATTGGTGATCATCAAGCTGGCCTTTCTCCACTTCTTCAGTTTGTTTGTTCTTTTTTGCTTGTTAGTGTCCTTGTTTTGCTCCTCAATCCATATACCTAAAAATCAAGGCTTTAACATCAGTTTATGGCACAAATTAAGCATTTGAGGACACTAAAACTATATAAACAAAGCCCTAAAAGAGTCCTAATCTCAGAATCATCAACGCCCTCAACTTAATATTTTGCTTGTCCTTAAGTAAAACTCAAGATCAGTAGTTCAAAGAGGATGTCTCAAATAGTGTTGCATAAGACTTAACATGAATGCACACAACAAGGTTCAAATTATTCATGCAATAATTAGCTGTGCACTCAAAGATTCAAATTGTGACTCACCACTATCGAAGATGCTCAACTTCACAATACTTGCTTCAAATACAAGTTCAAGCTCAACAAAGGTACTCAAATGCCCTCATAACAAAGATGATTCCATATTCGCACAAAGTTCTTCAACAATCTAGAGTTCTGAAATCACATACAACTCTCACACCCATAAGATGAACACATGCATGACTTTCACCCATAGGTTGGCCCTTATTTTCCAATAAACATTCGTTTCATCTCACTCAAGATCACATAGGTCTTTTAAGGCTTGTAACGGGAATGAGTGTCAAGGTATGGTCATTTAGGCTTAGTGGCTTCTACCTTCATGAAGTATGGTATGAAAATTACTTTCCTATTTTTCTTTAATATTTCAAACATGCTCATAATCCACCCCATTATTCAACCATTTGAACTACCGGATACCCCATATCTTTTGCAATTTCCACTACTTTATTTCACAACTTTTTTTTTTGTCTTTTTCTTTTCGTTCTTGTTTTTCCATCTCCTTTTCCTTTTTCTTTTCTCTCTTTTTTTTTACATGGAGGGGTTCCATCTTTCTCAAAACCATCATTCAAAGGGGCATTTATCACACTTCTTGGTTGTCCTTCTCTTCTGACCACACCCCCAAAGGCCTAAGTTGGCTATTCAAAAACACCACTCTTCACGAAAGTTATGCGTGAATGAATAAAGAGAGGTCACAATTGTTCAAGTTTGTTCCAATAAAAGGGTAAGTCTCAAGAGGGTTCAAGCAAGGTTCACACATCTCACAAGGATTGGCCACAAAAGAGGTATATTGTCAAATTGTTTCTACTCTTCAAGATTGTTACCTAAGATCATTTCAAGTGCTTGCATCACTCAACCAACCGGACCAACGGGGCAAATTTTAGGTGTCATCACACACAATGTTGAAATTAATCTCATCACATAAGGAATTGGTACCAGTATCAAACAAGACTCCACACTTTCTAGCTAGTGTACAATGTCCATCACAAGAGACTCATTCGACAATCGGCTAGTCACAATGAGATGCTAAAAGTTCACACATTGTTTATGTAACTTCATTTGCCTCGTCGTAGCTGCACATTCATTTCATTCCACTAAGAGTACTATTCAAGTAATCGGTATTGATCAAAACTGACACTCAAATTTGCACAAGAACAACCACAATCACACACAAAAGAGGTGGAAAAATTTTAAAATTTGTTTCAAAACCATGGGCCACAAGCTAAAACATCCACAAGATCAAGATCAAAATATATAAATATCAACAAAATCAGCCCAATATTCATCAAACAATTCAAAATCACAAGAGGTAGGTATGGAAATACCTCACCCTACCCAACAAAAAGAAGCATTTGTACTCAAATACAACTTAAAACAAAGCAAAGTATCACAAAATAACAGAAATAGAGGGGGAAAATTATCTTGCCAAGCTAAGCCTAGGTGAAGTCTGCATCTCAGTCACTCCATCTGTCGGGGCATCAGTGTTGCAACACCCCAAAATGCTACAAAGAGTCACATGTTGATACACCATTGCTTAATTACTACAGTATGTTTTATTCCCATTTTGGGAACTTGAAATTTTGTGATATTTACGATCTTGCTTAACATAATTGTGGTCATAATTTAGGGATTGTATTGGGGTAATTATGTAATATTCTAATTAAAATTATGTATAACTTGAAATGGAGGTGAAGGTTATACATATAGGTATATATGTATGCATTTTGGGCAGCCAACCTTTTTTGGGCAGCCACCTTTTGGAGACAGTTATGCATGTGATAAACATCACTCTTGAGACTATATTTTGACACCAGCTCTAGTGAAATTCGTTTACCCTGAAGTCTAAGAACCTTAGAAAATTATATAACCATTTGTTCTTCAAAATAACAAAAGAAAAACTAGGTCCTTTTTGCTCAAATTCGAGACACACCCTTTTCTTTGGTAAGTGATAAAATTTGTTTCTAAGCTGGGTAGTCTTTGGTATTTTATGTATATCTCAATTTCTATAACTCCATTTACAGTGAATAAATATGATTTGGAAAGCTAATTGGTATACCTAAAACTCTTATGTTTATGTAAAATTGTAATTTAGTTGTTATGGATACGAAATATGGGAAGTAACATAGGGCAAGTTCTGTCCAGATTTTGGAATTTGAAATCCTGTATGATCAACGGTTAGTGTTTTGAGTATATCTTTTTGTACAAAATGTATTTTACGGTGATTATTGATTATTTACAAGCTTAATATCTGTACCAACATCTTTTATGAAGAATATAAAGTCCAGTTTTGCCATTTTTCATTTCAAATCTAAGTTGCGACATGAAGTACTTTGTTGGCCAGAATTACTGTTTCAGGGGCATAGTCATATTTGTACAGGCTAGGCTTACTTGTGATAATAAATCTGTGTTAAGTCATCATTACTGAGCTGTTAGAAAGTAAAAAAGTTATTAAGCTGATTCTTTTTAAAGTTGTATATACTCGTGTACAAATTGAAGACTTTGATACGTTGGTTGGTCTACGGTTTGAACTTTTGAAGTTGTGTTGGACTGTTTCTGTGCTAAATAATTGAGGTTTGTGTATAAACTTGTACTTGTACTCTTTTTAGCTGCTGGTATATTTGAAAGTTTATCTTGGTACCTTGGTTACCTCTTGTCACTTTGCACTGTCATGTTGTTATCCTTTAAGACATTAAAGACACTTGTGTAACTCGCCCACTTGTATGGATTTTTTGATCACTTGGAACTCTTGTTGGGACCTTGTCCTTCTTGTGGTTGTGAATATGTCACTATTGGCATCCTCTTGAATCGGATCATTTTCCATCTTGACTTTGGGTTTTTAGTCCGTCTTATAAATGGAAGTTGTCCATTTTAAGTATGAACTAGGAAGCCATTTTTAATATGGCTCTTGGTTCTCTTGATTATTGAGCTTTGACCCTTCTTGATACAGGGTGTCGACCCTTCTTGATACCTTATTGTGCTTGGTGGGATGACATGATGTATATATTGGGCGAGCCTTGTTATAGAATCTCTTGGAAAATGGTGCTATGAGAGTTCTTGACATTTGGATCTCTAAAATTCAAACTTGACACTCTTTATATACTGTTTACTTGATTTATTTGTTATGTTTCAATTGTAATGCATATGACTTGAGAAAGGTAGCTTAGTGAATCTGAGGGCTCCGAATCTATAGTGTTTACACCACTAAGCTATATGCGTAGCGATAGTTGTCTCTATCGTAAGGAATGATCGAGAGGAGGCATGAAGCTGGTCATTGGAGATGGAAATTTTGAGAGCCTTAAAGAAGATCACATTTGCATATAGGCATCTATATTTTGTATAAACCTTTGGACTTGTACATGATCTATGTGTTGTATATTTACATGAAATTTTGAGGGCTAGTTTTATCATGTCACCATGGGTTATAATATAAGTATGGCTATATATTTTGTTTTTTTGGGGTATATAAGCCTAAGTCTTGTAATATATTTAATTTACTACTTATTTTGAATGGTTGTGTGAAGCATGAACCACCTAATTTGGGTCTCAAAAATTGGTAATATTCTTTCTATATCATTTTTACAGTGTGAGGACAGTATATGCATGAAAATCTGGTAAGCTATTTGCTTAGATTATTTTGGAAGGGTTTTTCCACCATAAGTTAAAATTTTGCGCAGTATAAATTTGACATCAAATAAATGTTTAAATGGGCAGGATGCACATCCTTAACTATTTCTTTTTTTTTTCTTTATGAACCTAATCCCTCTACTAAAATATAATCAATATGGCCATCGTTAATCTCTTTTAAATGTCGCAAGTATTTAATTAAATTTCTTGTTTAAGTTGTAGTGTCCTTTCGAAAGGGTTGCTACAAGTGTTGGTATTAGAGTCTAGGTTTGTAGTTCTAGAACTTTCGTTGTGAATTACGTGTATACTTGTTCTCTTTCAAAAAGGTTATATTTAGATTATTTGTTCACTTACATGGTTAATAATATTTTTCTTATCACATGTAGAGTGCATATGCATCAAATACATGTCCCTAATGCAATGTGATCTTCTCATTTAAATGAACTAATTTATGGCCTCTTCTTCTGACAGACATATGGAAGCTGCTCGTGAAGGGTTGGGTACCTCTGTTTCCCAACCTCATGCACTGTATGGGGTTGGAGAACATCTTTCGAATCAATATGTTCCCCACACTAGTGGGTCTGAAGTGGGAAATCATCAGGGTGTAAATGTTGGTTCACATCCTCATATAAGTCATGGTGCCCAAGCCATGAACCCTCATTTTCAACAAATGGCTGAATTCTTCCAGCACATGGTTGAATCGATGTATGATCCCAATGGGATTAACTTTGAGAAAATGAGGAAAATGGGTGGATTGGAGTTTGAAGGTATTGTTGATCCCACAGATGCTGAACAATGGTTGGAGCATATGGAAAGGGTATTTGAGCAGTTGGAGTGATCAGATGTTGTCAAATTTAAGTATTTTATTTCACTATTACAAAAGGATGCTAACGATTGGTGGGTAAGTGTTTTGAATGCCACGGTAAAACCTCCTGTTCTTACATGGGATGATTTTCTTAAGGAATTTCGTATAAAGTATTTCCCACCTGCTTATTGTGATGCAAAGAAAATGAGCTTTTGAATCTAAGGCAATGAGGCATGTCTATTCCTGAGTACCAACAGAAGTTTCTAAGGCTCTCTCGTTATGTTGGAGGTATTATTAAAGAGGAAAAAGATAAGTGCAGGAAATTTGAAGATGGTTTAAATGATTTCATTAGGAAGAATGTGGCGATTCTGCAACATGAGAACTTTTGTAAGTTAGTGTCTGCTACTTTTACTTGGGAACGACTTGATAAAGAAGAAGCTAGTAGAAATGAAAACAACTTCCGAAAGCCTAGACCAAATTTTAGAGGTCCATTAAAAAGGGAAGGTTTGATGATTCTAAGGCTGGTAGTGTTTTTAGGCCACCTCAGCAAAAGCAAAACAAATCAGAATTTTCTACAGCTAGCAGTCCAAATTATGGCCAACGTAAGCCTCGTGTTCCCACTTGTCCACAATGTGTAAAGTACCATTATGGTACTTGTAGGAGAGCTTCTGGTGCATGTTTCAATTGTGGGAGCTTTGATCATAAAGTGAAGGATTTTCCTAATCTTAATAATGCTCCTTCCTTGAGAACTAAAGACTCAGTTCATAAGCCTTCTATTTATCCTTCTCAAACTGATAGAGGTGCAAGACCTAAAAACACCTAGCCAACAGGTGCAAGTGGAGCTAATAAAGCTAGTGGACCAAGGGCTACTACACACGCTTATGCTATGAGGCAGAAGGATGATCAAGATGGACAAGACGTGGTTGTCGATAAATTTTACTTATTTGGCTTTTGTGTGTTTACACTGTTTGATCCTCATTCAACACATTCCTATATTTGTTCATCACTTGTTCTTCCTAAAAACGTGAAATCTATGAGACTTAATTATGATGTGCAAGTTCAAAGTCCTTTGGGTTATCAAGTTATGTGTAATCAAATTTATCGTGATTGTCCCTTCGTGATTCAGAACCTAGTCTTCCCTGCTGATTTGATTGAGATTCCCTTCAAGGATTTTGATGTTATTATCAGGATGGATTGGCTTTAGAAATATCATGTAGTGGTAGATTGTAGGTCTAAACATGTGACTTTTAAAGATCCTACATTTTTACACATCATTGTACAAGGGGAAAGATCATTGACATCTAGTATTATTTCTGTGGCCTTGGCAAGAAAGTTGATGCATCAAGGTTGTGGGGCATACCTTGCTCACATAGTTGATACACAGTTGGAGAGTCCTTGTATTAAGGACATACCTGTTGTATGTGATTTACCAGAAGTCTTCCCAGAAAATCTTCCTGGGTTGCCCCTGGAAAAAGAAGTTGAATTTCCAATCTAGCTTATTCATGGATCTACCCATATTATATCACTCCTTATAGAATGGCTCCAATAGAATTAAGAGAATTGAAATCTCAATTGCAAAAACTTCTTGAGAAAGGTTTTATTCGACCTAGTGTTTCTCCTTGGGGATCCCCTGTTTTATTTGTAAAGAAGAAAGATGGCACTCTTAGGCTTTGTATTGACTATAGACAATTGAACAGAATAACAATCAAGAATAAATATCCACTACCAAGGATCGATGTTTTGTTTGACCAACTGAAGGGTGCTAAGGTATTCTCAAAGATTGATTTAAGTTCTGGATATCACCAATTGCGTGCTAGAGAGAAAGATGTCCCTAAAACTGCTTTTAGAACTTGGTATGGTCATTATGAATTTTTGGTGATGCCATTCGGATTGACAAATACTCCTGCAGTATTCATGGATCTAATGAATCGAGTATTCAAGTCTTATCTTGATCAGTTTGTAGTTCTCTTTATAGATGATATTTTAGTATTTTCCAGAAGTAGTGAAGACCATGATAAACACCTTCAGATTGTTTTAAAAATTTTGATGGAGAAAGAACTTTATGCTAAACATTCCCAGTGTGAATTTTGGATTGATGAAATGTTTTTTCTTGGACATGTTGTATCAACCGAAGGTGTGAAGCTGGATCCTAGTAAGATACAAGCAGTTGTTGAATGGAGACCTCCCAAAAGTCCAACTGAGGTAAGAAGTTTCTTGGGCTTAGTAGGATACTATAGAAGATTTTTGAAAGGCTTTTCCATTATTGCCTCCCCTTTGACTAAGCTCTTGCAGGAGGAAGTAAAATTTATTTGGCATGACAAATGCTAAGAGAGCTTTGAAACTCTCAAATCCTTGTTGACTCAAGCGCCTATACTTACTCTACCAATTGAAGGGAAAGAATATGTAGAATACAGTGATGCTTCTCACAATGGTGTAGAATACGTTTTGATGCAAGAAGGGAAGATTATTTCTTATGCCTCTCGGAAATTAAAATTGCATGAATTGAATTATCCTACTCATGATCTTGAACTTGATGCTATAGTATTTGCTTTAAAATTATAGGGCATTATTTGTATGGAGAGAAATGTCATATATTCACTAATCACAAGAGTTAAGGTACTTGGGTACTCAAAAGGAGCTAAACCTAAGACAATGTAGAGCTTGAACTCATCAAGGATTATGACTGCACGATTAATTATCATCCAGGTAAAGCTAATGTGGTTGCAAATCTTAAGTCGAAAATCCTTTGCAAGCATTTCTTTGAGTCCTTTTCCCTTGCTCCTTGAGTTAAGAGCCATGAATGTTTGTTTCACACTTGATTAAAATGGTTCAGTTATTGCTAATTTACAAGTAAAGCCAATATTACATGAACATGTGAAAGAAGCACAAAAGTTAGATGAGAAACATGTAAAATTGACCAAAGAAGTTCAAAATGGGGAAAAACTTGATTTTACATTAATGGAGAATGGTGGCTTATTTTATCAAAATAGGTTATCCATCCCAAATGATGACAAATTGAGGAGATAAATACTAAATAAAACACATACCTCACCATATGCAATGCATCCTGGGGGTAGAAAGATGTACCAGACCATCAAAGAAAATTATTGGTGGAATGGTATGAAGAGAGACATTGTGGAGTTCATTTCTAAATGTTTGGTTTATCATCAAGTAAAGGTAGAACATCAGGTCCCAATTGGTTTACTACAGCCCTTGTCGATGCCAAAATGGAAATGGGAGAGAATAACTATGGACTTTGTTTCTGTACTTCCTCGCACTCAAAGAAATCATGATACAATATGGATGATTGTGGACAGGCTAACCAAGAGTGCTCACTTCTTAGCAATCAGGATGGATTACTCACTTGAGCATTTTGCCGAATTGTACATTAATGAGATTGTAAGACTACATGGGATCCTTGTGTCTATTATATTTGATCGAGACCCAAGGTTTACGTCTAGAATTTGGGGCAGCTTGTAGGAAGCTTTGGGTACTAAGTTGAAATTTAGCACTTCGTTCCATCCTCAAACAGACAGCAAGTCGGAAAGAGTGATACAAATTTTGGAGGATATGCTTCGAGCTTGGATTATGGATTTTGAGGGTAGTTGGGACAAACACTTGGCTTTGATAGAATTTGCTTACAATAACAGTTACCAATCATGTATTGGAATGCCTCCCTATGAAGCCTTATACGGAAGAAAGTGTCGAACTCCTTTTGTTTGAGTGAAGTTGGTGTAAGGAAACTTATTGGTCCTGAAATTGTGCAACAAACAGAAGACAGGTAAAAATTATCAAGGATCATCTAAAGATTTCTTAAAATAGACAAAAGTTATACGATGACCTAAAAAGGCATGATATTGAATATCAAGTTGGAGATAAAGTATTCTTAAAGGTGTCTCCATGGAAAAAGACTATGAGATTTGGCCAAAAAGGAAAACTTAGTCTCTGATTTATTGGACCTTATGAGATACTTGAAAGGGTTGGAACGGTTGCATATAAATTAGCTTTGCCACCAGATTTAGACAAGATCCACAATGTCTTCCATGTTTCTATGCTCAGAAGATACCATTCTGATCCATCTCATGTTCTTCCAGTTGAATTTATTGAGTTTAATCCTGACTTGACTTATAATGAAGAACCTATCTTAATTCAAGCTCGGGAAGTGAAGCAACTTAGAAACAAGAGAATCCACTTACTAAATGTACATTGGAGGAACCATTTGGGAAAATAAGCTACCTGGGAGAGAGAAGAAGACATGAGGACCCAATATCCGCACTTGTTTGGGGACTAGTGTAAGGTAAATTTCGAGACGAAATTTCTTTAAGGGGGAGAGAGTTCTAGCACCCCGAAATGCTAACAAAGAGTCGCATGTCGATACACTATTGCTTAATTACTACAATATGTTTTATTCTCATTTTGGGAACTTTAAATTTTGTGATATTTGCGATCTTGCTTAACATAATTGTGATCATAATTTAAGGGACTGTATTGGGGTATTTACGTAATATTCTAATTAGAATTATGTATAACTCGAAAGGGAGGTGAGGGTTATACATATAGGTATATATGTATGCATTTTGGGTAGCCAACCTTTTTTTGGGCAACCACCTTTTGGAGAGAGTTGTACATGTGATAAACATCACTCTTGAGACTAAATTTTGACACATCCTCTAGTGAAATTCATTTCCCCTGAAGTCTAAGAACCTTAGAACACCATCTAACCATTTGTTCTTCAAAATCACAAGAGAAAAACTTGGTCCTTTTTGCTAGAATTCGAGACACGCCCTTCTCTTTCGTAAGAGATACAAATATGTTTCTACGCTGGGTAGTGTTTGGTATTCTATGAATATCTCAATTTCTAGAACTCCATTTACAGTGAATAAATATGATTTGAAAAGCTAATTGGTATACCTACAACTCTTACGTGTATGTAAAACTCTAATTTAACTGTTATGGATTCTAAATATGGGACGCAACATAGGGCAAGTTCTGTCTAGATTTCGGAATTTGAGATCCTGTATGATCAACTATTAGTGTTTTGAATATATATTTTTGTACAAAATGTATTTTGTAGTGATTCTTGATTATTTGAAATATTAAGAGTTGCACCTACATCTTTTATGAAGAATATAACGTCCAGTTTTGCCGTTTTCAATTCCAAATTTAAGTTGCGGCATGAAGTACTTTGTTGGCCAGAATTACTTTTTTGGGAGCATAGTCGTATTTGTACAGGCTAGGCTTACTTGTAATGATAACGTTTTATTAAGTCATCACTATTGAGCTACTAGAAAGTAAATAAGTTATTAAGTTCATGTTTTAAGGATGTATATACTCGTGTACACGTTGAAGACCTTGATACGCTGGTTGGTCTATGGTTTGAACTCTTGAAGTTGTGTTGGACTGTTTCTGTTCTTAAGAAACTTGTACTTGTACTCTTTTTACCTGCTGGTATATTTGAAAGTTTATCTTGGTACCTTGGTTACCTCTTGTCACTTTGCATTGTCATTTTGGTATCCTTTAAGACATAAAAGACACTTGTGTAACTCGCCCACTTGTACGGATTGTTTGATCACTTGGCACTCTTGTTGGGATCTTGTCCTTCTTGTGGTTGTGACTTTGTCACTATTGGCATGCCTCTTGATTCGGCTCATTTGCCATCTTGACTCTGGATTTTTAGTCTGTCTTAAAAATGGAAGTTGTCCATTTTAAGTACGAACTAGGAAGCCATTTTTAATATGGTTCTTGGTTCTCTTGATTATTGGGCTTTGACCCTTCTTGATATAGGGCGTCGGCCCTTCTTGATACCTATTTGTACTTGGTGGGACAACATGATGTATAAATTGGGTGAGCCTTGTTATAGAATCTCTTGGAAAATAGTGCTATGAGCGTTCTTGACATTAGGATCTCTAAATATCAAACTTAATACTCTTTATATATTGTTTACTTGATTTATTTGTTATGTTTCAATCATACTGCCTATGACTTGAGAAAGGTAGCTTAGTGAAGGTGAGGGCTCCGAACCTATAGTTCTTACACCACTAAGCTATATGATTAGCGATAGTTGTCTTTATCATAGAGAATGATCGAGAGGAGGCATGAAGTTGGCCATTGGAGATGGAGATTTTGAGAGCCTTAAGGAAGATCACATTTGCATATAGACATCCATATTTTGTATAGACCTTGGGACTTGTACATGATCTATGTGTTGTATATTTACATGAAATTTTGAGGGCTTGTTTGATCATGTCATCATGGGTTGTAATATAAGTATGGCTATATGTTTAATTCTTTTGGGGTGTGTAAGCCCAAGTCTTATAATATATTAAATTTACTACTTGTTTTGAATGGTTGTGTGAAGCATGAACCACCTAACTTGGGTACTCGAAAGATGGTAATATTCTTTCTATATCATTTTTGTAGTGTGAGGACAATATATGCATGAAAATCTGGTAAGTTATTTGCTTAGAATATTTTGGAAGGGTTTTTCCACCATAAGTTAAAATTCTGAGCAGTATAAATTTGACATCAAATAAATGTTTCAATGGGCAGGATGCACATCCTTAACTATTTCTTTTTTTTCCTTTATGAATCTAATCCCTCTACTAAATTATAATCAATATGGCCATTGTTAAGCTCTTTTAAATGTCGCAAGTATTTAATTAGATTTCTTGTTTAAGTGGTAGTATCCTTTCTAAAGGAACGCTACAAGTGCCCTGCGTATCATTAGTTGTAGCTGCACCGGAGCCGACAATAGTAGTGTCTCTTAAGGAGAACTGTCGGGCAGTCTCGAACATGGCACCCTCTTAGTCAGCTAGATCCTTATAAACAACTACATCTCGCACCTCAAGTTATTCCTCATATGTCTCTTCGTCAGACTCAACAGCAGTAGCATTCTCCATAATATCATCTTCAGTGGTAGCCGGAGGTACCTCAGCACAAACTAGAACCTCAACACTCGAATCATTTGGGAACTCCGCCGTCCCAAATAGCGAAGTAAAGTATGTGGACTTTAGATGGTCCACATCCTTCCTCAGCTCAGAAACATCGACTTTCAAAGCCATCACCTTTGTAGTAACACCCTATCCTCTCTTGCAAATCTCTACTCTCGTTGTGAGAGCATTGATAGAAGCCTAGAGAGGTGTCAACACAGCAGTAATAGCTCTCTCAATCATCCAGGGCACCTCCGCCTCTAGCCGGGAAGCCCGAACATCGATAGAATGGGCTAGGTGCCCCATTTTTAGAAGCATAGCCTGATTGATTGGAGGCCTGGAGGCTATAGAACCGCAGCAACTCTATGAGGCGGGGGAGCAGCATGAGAACTCAGGGCCTGATAAGGAGTGGAACTAAATGTACCTGAAGGCTCAGAGGCCATAGTAGGCAAGGTTGCCTCTGTAGGTAATGAATCGATATCAACCTCAAGGGATGTATCCACCGGAGCTGCTCTCCTCCTATCAACCTCATCCCATGTGTACTCGGCCTCTATGCACCAGATATCAATGGAAGATGTGGGTGTAATATCAACATTCCTCTTCTCATCACGAGGTACTCCAGCTCGACGAAACAACTCTATAATGAGTTATGGAAATTGAAGGGACGTCTGGCACTTTTTGGACTTTATGGCCATCTCTTGCACGATAATCAACCCCAAATTCAGCCACTTATTGTATATGATAGACCCGAGACAGGCCACATTTGGGTGGCAGAGAATGGACTCATTCTATGATGTCATGACTGAGGTACTAATAAATCTAAACCAGTATCGAGTTTCTATGTTCAGATCCTTCTTCTCGATAGCCGCTCCGACCTCAATCCACCTCGGGGTGTTGTCACAAATAAAGGAGCTAGCCAGCCCTTTAGGTCATCCAGAGTCTGCACAATAATCACTCTGGTATTCATGCTCAAAGTCTGTAGCCTTCTAAATACAACATTTATATCACCGCAGCTGCATCTGACCTTTCTCCCTCAGACCATCACAAACTCTACTGGCCTTTTGGCACTAGTGTTCTTCTTCCCTAGAGATACCAGATCACCGTAGGCCGAGTAAAACTCCTGAACCCAGGTGGGAATGTATGGGCCACGGGGCCAAATGAAGATCTCAAAACTGTGGAATCGAAGAGTGTTCCACTCAACTAGGTATCTATCCACTACACTATTTGTGGATAATCGCTTTTCTTCTAAGATGATCCTCAATCCCTCGGCTTTTAACTGGTTGAGTAATTGGGGAGGAGGACCCTAAACTGGTGGTGAAGGAACCACTATCTGTGTTGGAGCTGGCACTAAATCTGAAGCATGAGGAGTTGGCTCTGGAATCCTAGATAGACTATTACGAGCTTTGGAACGTAGCTCTGCTCGACGAGCCTACAGCAATTGATTATCCTCAGGCTTAGAAAATAAAGCCTAAGAATCAAAGGACTCCCCCTCAATGTCGAAGTTGTGATATGGTGTCTCAGCTATGGGCGTCTTAACCTTGCCCTTGCCTCCCTTCGAAGGTAACTTCTTGCTCTTTGCACTAGAAGCAGTTGCTTCCTCATTGATCACAATCCCTCATGCCTATTTTTGGGGCATCATGCCACTATCATCCAAGGTTATTCTAGCCATATTTGTAAAACACATAGAAAAGTGCAAACATTAGGTTGCATAAAGACTCGCCGAACCAGTTGTTGAGTCACTTAGGCGAGCTAGATTGGGCTCTCCAAAAGTACCAACGCAAAAAAATTCCAGAATCAAGGTGTGGTGGTGACGTTCAGGGTTATTTGGTGAATCATCGACACCAATTGTTGAGATAGGAGTAGCCCGTCGAAAGTTATAGTGTATTTTAAGGGTTTGGGGCACAGAATGGGCGATCAAGAAGACCTTTTAGTTAGTGTCCGAGTGAACTCGATGAGCTCAGGAATCTCGCTGAAAGTTACAGAACATCCTCTACTAGACTTTGAAATTAAAGGCGATCTAAAGGGGACTTCCGCGAACAGTCGAACCACTCAGCGAGTTAGATGAAGCTTGCCAAACAGCCCAACGTGCCAATTTTCAACCCAACACTTCAAAATAAAGCCCGCAGCCCCCGAATTAAAAATCAAACACATACATTATTCAATTAGCACTAGACCTATACTAACCATGCCCTCGAGGTACTCAGACTTCCCCCGATTTATCCAAAATTTGTCATTTGACGACTTATGCCCTTAAGAATGACGTCAAATGCTCTATCATTGAGAAAATTACGAAATTTGGCACAATTCGGGGTTACTTTGACTTCAGCCCACTAGACCCAACACAAATAAACCGCAACCCAAAAATTTAGAACGAATTTTAACAAACAAAACACGGGAATTAGTCATTTTAAGCCTTTAGTCACAAATTTCAACAAAATACAAGCAATCCAACACATAAAACACAATTAAAGCAATTACCCAACACAAATCAACAATACAATACTTATTACATTTGATTTCCACTACAAACTTAAAGTATGGAGTTTGGAAAACCAACCGGTTTGCCAAAATTAGAATTTCAATAGCTAGGCAGCAAAGTTTCCCAACTCTGAGCAATTCACACAAAAATGTAGGTAAAAGAACAAAATATGAAAGATCAAAATTTCGGGTGAGAAGGTACGTGAGTTAGAAATGAGAGAAAATATAGGATTTTGAAATTTTAAACCGTTTGGCCTTTAAAACCTTTAAGTTTACGGCACCATCGGTGGAGTAAGTCATGCTCGTCGATCCACTCAGCGATGTGCCGAGTGGTATTTCCTTCACCGAGTTTTATAGGACCTCCAGCAAATTTGGGGGTTCAAATGGTGGACAAAGTCTGGCTCGCCGACCTATTTGGTGAGTCTCCAATTGAGCATTTAGCCCGCCAAGATTTACGGAGTTCCCCTTTAAACTTGGTGGTTAAAACAATAGTCCAAATCGAGGCTCACCGACCTGTTCCACCGGTCGCTGAATAAACTTTTGCTTGCCAAACTACCCATTTTCCAACTTTTTTAACCTTTCAACTTGCACAATCAACACCCATTATTCAAAATCAAAAACTAACTTATTAAAAACTTGGGTTGCCTCCCAAGAAGCGCCTTAGTTAACGTCTTGGCATGACGAGCATACCAAATCAAGCATCATTTTTGGAATTTACCATTGTGTCACTAGGCAACCCCCCTTATTGTCTTGGATTCAAATGAGATGAAATTTGACCCATTTGGGCCTCCAACTGCTTAATAGAGATTGAGTGAGAGGTCACCGTCTGATTGAGAGTTGAAACATCCTCTTTCATCTCTTTCAACATTGTGTCTAACCCTTCAACCTTGTTAAGAATATGTGAGAGCATATCTTTTGTATGGCCACCTTCAGATTCCTTGGGCTTTTGACACTCATGGGGAGGGATGTACATATCCTTATCACCCTCTCTTTCCTTCCAAGTGGTGTTACGATCACGCCAATCTCTGTCGCGGTCTCTCCAGCTCTCATCTCTATTCCAACCTTGGTTTCCACCCAGTCTTGGGTAGTTTGCATGATAACCTCCTCCTTGATTGTCTAGGAAGTTAACTTCCTCATTATACAACACTTCAAATGATGTTTCATTGGGGTTTACTCCACCAATACCCACATCATTAACACTCTTTGTACCAACACCGATGAAATTTTTAGCCAAGATATCCAGCTGGGTCATCATTTTGGCTATGTTTTGGTCTCTCTCTTGATCCTTTTCAATCTACTTTGTTGTCATTCTAAAATTTATCGGAGAGACTTGGTCTTCACAGGTGTACCATGCCCTATTGATCTTGGTGATGCAATCAAGGAGTTGAGACACTACTTCATAGGGTTGTTGCATTATACCACCGAGAACAAGTTTATCAGCAACTACTTTATTCACCGAGTCGAGGCTCCTATAGAAGTATTGCAGCAGCACATTATTAGGAAGTTCATGAGTTGGGCATTACAGCACCAACTTCTTAAACCTCAGCCACATCTCGTGGATTGGCTCACATTCCAAGCATTTAAAACCTTGGATGTTATCTTTGAGTATAATCATCTTCGATGGGGGAAGAATCTCACTTGGAATACTGTGATCAGCTCATCCAAAGAGGTGATGGAGACTCTTGGTAACTTAGATGACCATATGGTTGCTTCACCCATCAAAGAAAATGGGAACAACCGAGGCAGAGTGATTCTTGTGATATGTTCTTAAATGAGAACGGACCATAAACGTCCACGAAGTTCCAAATATGCTCATGGGGATCCTCATGAGCCAACCCCCAAATAAACCTTTCAATTGTAGGAGTCGAAACATTGTGCTAGTAATGTGAAAAATAGTGTTTCCTTCAGTTGGAGGTAGACGTATTGCACCCACACCATCCAATGGAATTGTACCATTCACATTTGGGTCAGACAACATTGAGGTTTCCAACATCATCTTGGTGGCCCACTTGGCTACTATTATTCCCGTTAATGCTCATCTTTTCCTCTATTCAACACACACAACACAAGACCAAAAAGTAGAATAAGTAGATTCAACACAACCAAAGAAATCACAATTTAACTTCACTAAAACAATTTTAAACAATACCACTCCCCGACAGTGGTACCATTTTGACGAAATAACATTTCATACACACTTAATCCAATTCTAAGTGAAAAAAATCATTAATTAATATAAAACCCAACAAATGAGTTGGAGTCGAACCCACTGGGAGCAACACGTGTTCAAATTCAATTACGAAGTACAAAGGGGATCTAGCTAGTTATAGGAATAGACATTATCGAAAAAGACATGAAACAAATTAAAAGGGTTGACACAAATGTCAGATGGGGGAGTTTTGTTTGCAAATATCAACTACAAAAACAGTCACACAAAACTGAAATAACAATATAGCGAGGAATTCTCGGGATGTGATCGATTATAGGCAAATTTCACTATATGGGTAATTCTAACTACTAATACATAACTAATTATCAGTTGGTAGGCTAGACTTTATGGGAGATAGCTTTCTCTCAAACAACTACCTTTGAATCAAGTGATTTCTTTCGAATATCAACAAGCATAGCAATTAAGAACAGTCCACACCTTAATTCATCCACTCTCTCAAGCTAGATGGGTAGGATTGGGTTTAGGATTTACTCTCTCGAGCTAAACCCATATCAACCCAATACCTACAAACCATTAATCGAAAGCCTTAGCCCCAAAACTTCTTTCTCGAGTAAGCTATGAACAAAAAGTTAGAACAACATTTGCAACTACAATTCA
Source organism: Solanum bulbocastanum (assembly GCA_037074985.1). NCBI lineage: Eukaryota > Viridiplantae > Streptophyta > Magnoliopsida > Solanales > Solanaceae > Solanum > Solanum bulbocastanum. The sequence continues at coordinate 21,609,182 of CM073604.1, read as the reverse complement.
TAAATTAAACCTCATCTAATGATTAACCCACTTCAATATAGCACTTAAACTAGTAATTAACAATACCCATAAGTTAATTTAACCCATAATCACATGATCACACCCTAAGAATTGGGGTTATAGCCAAACATCATAAAAAGGTAAAAATGGTCACCAAATCTATTATCCATCAACTAGGTTTGAGTATTCAAGCCTTTACAATGCTCAAAATAGAAGAAAATTAGTAACCCACTTGCAAAATCTCTGAATTGAATCTCAAAAAACCTTCAAGTCTACTAGGAAACTCTCAAACTTCAAAAGAAAATTATTCTAAATGGAGTAAGCTAAAATCTGAAAAAGAACTCCTAAATTAAAAGTTCAAAATTCAATATAAAGTTGCCAAAAATTAGCCACGATGGGCCATTAGGCGAGTTAAGTCGGGTTCGCCGAGTGGTTCGGCGAACCACTCTTTGCTCTTAGCATCCACAAGTTTTGTAACTTTGGGAGATCAATCTTTTCATCACGGAACTGATTGGGGACACGCCGACAGCCCCTTTCCTATCACCAATTTGGTTTCTTCCCTCAAGGCAAGCGCACTGGAACTTTAGGTAAACTAAATAGCCACTCAAAAATTTGCCAAGTGCTGACTAAATAGACACTCGGTGATTCTCCAAGAGCTATTGGCGATCACCAGGCTCTCCATTCTCCACTTCTTCAGTTTGTGTTGTTCCTATTTGTATGTTAGTGTCCTTGTTTTGCTCCTCATCCATATAAGGATTTAACATCAGTTTATGGCACAAATTAAGCATTTGAGAACACTAAAACTATATAAACAAAGCCCTAAGTATGTCCAAATCTCAGACTCATTATTTACCACCAATTGAGGATGAAGGATAGTGATATTCCAAAAATGGCTTTCTGAACTCGGTATGGCCATTATGAGTTTTTGGTAATGTCGTTTGACTTGACTAATGCTCTGGTGTCATTCATAGATTTGATGAATAGGTTGTTTAGGCAATACCTTTCTCTTTTCGTAATTGTGTTCATCGATGATATTTTGATCTACTCGAGGAGTGAGGATGAGCATTTTGATCATTTGAGGATCGTGTTGCAAATACTTCAGGACCAACAACTTTTTTGCAAAGTTTAGAAAATGTGAATTTTGACTAAGGTCCGTAGCTTTTCTTGGGCATATTGTGTCAACCAAGGGTATTGAGGTAGATCTTATCAAGACGGATGCGGTCAAGAGTTGTCCTAGACCTCTAACACCTTTCGATATTACAAGCATTTTGGGTTTGGCTGGTTACTATAAAAGATTTGTTGAGGATTTTTCCTCAATTGCTTCTATTTTGATGGCATTGACTCAAAAGAAGTCTAAGTTCATATGGTCGGAAGCTTGTGAGAAAAGTTTCCAAGAGTTGAAAGATACACTTATGTCCGCTTCGGTGTTGACCTTACTGGAAAGTGGATGGCTTTGTGGTGTATTGTGTTGCCTCTAGAGTTTGGTTGGGATGTGTGCATATGCAAAATGGTAAAGTGACTTAAGATCCATGAGAAGAATTATCCTACCCATGACCTTGAGTTAGTGGTGGTTGTGTTTGCCTTACAAATATGGAGGCATTATTTTTATATGGTCCATGTGGATGTTTTCACAAATCATAAGAGTCTACAATATTTGTTTAGTCAGAAGGACTTGAATCTATGCAAAAGAAGATGGCTAGAACTCTTGAAGGATTATGACATGAGTGTCCTTTATCACCCTGGTAAAGCCAATGTGATAGCGGATGCTCTTAGTAGATTGTCAATGTGTAGTGTGGCTCATGTAGATGAAGAAAAGAAAGAGTTGGTTCATGATGTTCATAGGGGCCCGACTAGGTGTTCAACTAGTGGATTCCACCAAGGGTGGTGTCATGGTCCATAATGGTTCTAAATCATCCTTTATGATGGGTGTGAAGTCTAAGCAAGATCTTGATCCTATTTTGGTTGAATTGAAAGAAGCGATGCTTAAAAATTCCATTAAGGCTTTCTCTCAGGGGCAGATGGGGTGCTTAAGTATCAAGGTCGGTTATGTGTTCCTAAAGTTGATGACTTAAGGGAACAAATTTTAGAGGAAGCCTATAGTTCTCGGTATTCTATTCACCTGGGAGCCACCAAGATGTATAGTGATCTATGGGAAGTCTATTGGTGGAATAGGATGAAGGAAGATATTGTGAGATTTGTGGCTAAGTGTCTTAATTGTCAATAAGTGACAGTTGAGCACCAAAGGTCGAGAGGTTTGTCCCAAGATTTTGCTATTCCTACTTGGAAGTTGGAAAACTTAAATATGGACTTTATAGTTGTTTTGCCTTGCACCCGGCAACAACATGACTCTATATAGGTAATAGTTGATCGGATGACGAAGTTGGCTCATTTCCTTCCCGTCAAGGTCTCTTATTCAATGGAATACTATGCTAAGATGTATTTGAAACAGATGGTAAAATTGCATGGTGTGCCTTTGTCTATCATTTTCGATCATGGTACCCAATTAACTTCTCAATTTTTTAAGTCATTCCAAAAGGGTCTTGGTACCAAGGTTAAGCTTAGCACGAATTTTCATCCCCAAATAGATGGGAAAGCGGAGCATACTATCCAAACTTTGAAAGACGTGATAAGGGCTTGTGTGATTGACTTTAAGGGTAATTGGGATGACCATTTGCCATTGATGGAATTTGCCTATAATAATAGCTATCACTCGAGTATTGGTATGGATCCCTTTGAGGCACCTTATGGTAGGAGTGTAGATCTCCTATAGGTTGGTTTGAGGTGGGTGAAGTTGCTTTGATAGGTCCTGAGCTATTTTATGAAGCTATTGAGAAAGTTTGGCTTATTAGAGAAAGGTTGAAAATGGCTCAAAGTTGACAAAAGTCTTATGTCGATGTTAGAATACGGGATCTTGAGTTCGATGTTCATGATTGGATTTACTTGAAAATCTCACCTATAAAGGGGGTAATACGGTTTGGTAATAAAGGGAAGCTTAGTCCCCGGTATGTAAGCACATATCAAATTTTAAGGCGTATTGGTAAGGTTGCCTATGAGATAGATTTGCCAAATGAGTTGGCATAGGTGCATTCGGTTTTCCATGTCTCTATGCTTAAGAAGTGTGTTGGAGATCCGATATCCATAATTTCCCTAGAAGGGTTGGGATTTGATGAAAGTCTCTCTTATGAGGAAGTTCCAGTTAAGATTTTGGACCACAAGTTAAGAAGTTAAGGAATAAGAAAGTTGTTTCCCTAAAATTTTTGTGGAGAAATCATTTAGTTGAGGGTGCTACTTGGGAGGCCGAGGCCGATATGATGTCCTGATATCCTCATCTTTTTCCTTCTATTCCTACTCTAGCTTGAGGTAATGAGTCCTCTTGGTTATTTTATGTTTAGAAGTCGTGTGTGTTTTTTTTTGTTTCCATTATTTCCTTATGATCATGCATGTTCATGAAAAATATAATGTTTTGAAAGAAATGGCTTATATGACTTATTTTCCTCATGTTATTGTGCATTGAGTATGAGTTGCCTAAAGACTTCATGAGATGATTGATTGAACATGTTTTAGTTATGCATTTGAGAGCGAATTGCATATTGGTTCCATGAGATTTTGTTGAGCATGCTTTAAAACTTGGAGAAGGAAGTTCCTCCTATAACATGAGAAATGTTGAAAATTTCATGCACGATGGGTTGTTAGATGTAGTTCCTACTTCCTTGTGTTGCATCTGAGTATGTTGAGTTTGGACTTGATGTTCCCTTCTTATTTATGTGCATTGCATGCATAATGGGTTGATAGAGTTAGTTCACCCCTCTTGTGATGTTTTGAGAACGTCCTAACTTAGAGTCGACAGTTCCTTCTCAACTATATGCATTGCATTGATTAGGTTGGGTTGTTAGTTCATCTACTACTTTCTTAGAACCATTTTAAATCTCATTTGAGGACGAATGGTCTGAAGGGGGATATATTGTAACACCCCGTATCCAAAAGAGGGGTAGAGAACCAAAATTTCAGAACCTGCAGGTGCCATCCATGAGGACCACAAACAGTTAGTAGGTGGACCCATAGACAATATGTGGGGTCCGTGGGTTGGCCACCCTGCTAAGTTTAAAGGCCCAAGACTACGGCTCGACCTACGGATTGTAGATCAGACCACATTTTGTGGTCAGGCTCCATGGTTCAAAGCCCCAAATCGTGGTCTCTGATGACCAACCACGTTTCATCAGGATGGACCGTAGGTCCATCCATGGTCCATCGACAGGGTCCGTCGATTGTTAGGTCGGTGACAGCTGACAAATAACTTAGGGGTAGTTCAGTCTTTTCCTAATTAATTAGTTCTTATACTATGTCCTTTTGACTACCTTTAAGACCCCTATATAAGCCTTTTACCCCAAATTAGACACATTTAGTTCATTCTTCCAAATTTCCTAGAAGAAATCAAATCTCCTCCCAAATATTCTCTCTCTAGAACTTGAAGAAGAAGAAGAAGATTTCACCTTGGGTTTCAAGCTAAGGATCCAAATTCTCCATTGAAGGCTAGTAAGTGGAGTTAAGGTATGATAGCTTTCATCCATGGGTTCCTTCCACCATGGAGTCCCAAAATTCCTCTATTTCAAATGGTAGAATTCCCTAATTAGCTAGGGTTTTCTTCAAACACCATGGGTTTTTCTTAATTATTGATCTTTTAATTATGTCTAACTATACATGAATTGATGATTTACAATGCTTTTGTGATGATTCCCTTTTGAACCCATGCAAACCCCCATGTTTTCCCAATTGTGATCTCCTAGGGTCGGGCTGTTGGTTATGAAAGTGGAGTTTTATGATCTAAAACATGAAGTAATATAATTACTTGAATTTATGATAAAATCCCTACCTAATGTTAAAATTCTAGGTTTGATGATTGAAAGAAGCTTTGAACCTTGAAAGGAAAAAGTATGAGTTATGCATGATATTATGATACCTATGCAAATATAATTAAGAGTGCTTTGAGAGTAAAGTGCCGAGGTTGTTGTTGTTGTGTTGTTGAAAGGTTATTCTCATAAAATACTTAAAACCATGATGAGAAAGGTTTTCTCACATAGAAAGGATTCTTAGGTTGAAAAGTTATTCTCACCTAATTGAATCAATGAATATGAGCTATCCTAATGAACTAGCTTGGATTGACAAGATGACATGTCATTCCATGGATAATGAGAATAAATAAGAAAATACTATTCCATGGGAATTATGCTTAGCACCGAGTGGATATTGACATTGAGATGGAAAGCTCTCCTGTTAGTAGAGGTCGGGTTTCTAGACGAGGTCTCATAAGATGGAACCTCTCCCGTTAGTAGAGGTCGGGTTTCTAGTAGCAATCTCTTTATCCCATAACTATGTGGCCCCATAGGTTGATTAGCTAGTGGATCCACTTAATCTAGAAGTTCATGGTTCCACCTTAGGCAAGTAGAACAACCCTTTTCGGTGTGGGAGACATCGAGTGATCATGTTTTAGCTCACATGGTCTCTATGTCGGTTAAGGCTAATTCTCTAACAACAAGATGAACTAAGATTACATGAAGAAGTATCTCACATGTCTTCAATGATTTAAAGATGATTTAGCTTGCATTGACCATAATGTTATACCTATGTTTTCTAACCCTTTTATATCATGTTTTACTGGTCAAATTGTATTTCATGAAATGAAATGTCCTTCTTAACATGTTTTAAATGTTTTTATGCATTGTTAACATACTTGGTGCATTTTGTACTAATGTATACTCTTGCCTACATTTTCCCCAAATATAGGGTCGGACAGATAGGGTTTCCATTCTAGTGGCTAGAGCTTGGACTTTGATTCTTTCCAAGTTTTGGTGAGTCCTCATAGATCGAGGATGGACTATTCCTTATTGTAGTTTCACTTTCGTATTTCCTTTTGAACATGATGTATGGGCTAGACCCACTTTCATTCTATTGTAATAGATGGCTATGTTGAGACTAGAGTTAGATTTCCATTTTTCTATAAAACTCTTTTTGGACTTAAATGTTGTTTTACTCTTTACTATTATAGTACTTTATGTTATGATATGCTAAGTGACTTATATGGAGTCCTTCGGGGTTCTATATGCATGTTACATCTAGGGGGTACCCCTAGGTCGTGACATCTAGTAACCTTAACACCTAAGAAAAATAAGAATCACTTTGTACAATCTTATTCACAATGAGGAATTGTTTGAGTCTAAACTTAGAAGTTTTCGGGATGTTACAATATCTCCCCCTTGGGATCATTCATCCTCGAATGACGGCTGGACTGAGAATGGAAAGGGTTTTCTCTTACTTTCTCTCTGAATTCTGGGCTTGCCTATTAACATAGGCAAAACTGATTCATACTATGAGTTTTTGGAATTCTCTATAGCACATAGGTTTCGAACGATATGAGTTTGAACATGGTCACGCTTTATGTGAAATTATCTGACATAAAGCAAGGGATACAGGGGAACAAAGTAAGAATAGGAATACTATGCCTTGAGAGATATAACTGGTAACTTTGAAGCTTAGAAACACTTCCCAACTATGCTCTTCTTTCTTATCACCACACTTCCTTGGCTACAACTCATAGCTCCCCCATGGGTATATGACTACTCTTACCCAAGTCTGAGTGTAACAGTGTGCTCTTACTATATTCAAGCCTAACTCAAAATCACAAAGTATTTAACATAATATTATTATTCTACTCTAAATCACAAGATTCGGGTTTTATACCTCAATAGGAAGTCTCATGCAAACAGTATTACTCCTTACCACCACATTTAACAAAGCTCGAGTCTTAATCATTAACCACCTAATACATCATGCAATCCTCCTTATGCTACCAACACCACATTCAAGTCAAGTACTATAACCACTCTATGGACTCCTACTAACCAATTCTTATAAGTATTTCTCATTCTCTCATCATCTCTACCAACTGAATTTCACATATTACTACCAGGAACCCACTAGTTCCTCTCATTTAATTACTACTCTAGTAAAACTTCATCCTCTTCTTCCTCCACATTTATAACATTAGATGGAATAAACACACCATCATTATCACAATAAGAAACACAAACCTCTCTGTCTATCATTACTCAACTACTATCGACAACATCGCTATCAAAACTAAAAAGAATCACTGAAAGAGCTTTAGAGCGAAATTTCATAACCACGATTCATTCAAGAATTCTGATATAAGACTATACAGGAAATAACATTATTTTGCTAGCCATTAGGATCAAATCATGAATTTGCGAAACTGAACATACGATAAGACATGAGTGCGTACATAAATAGGTTCATATCATGAGGCTGATATCCACAACTTTAAGGAGTAAGATTATAATCAATGGGATAAAGTCTTTGCCCCTCGTTTCGGAAACTGAGCATAGATGTAAATCTCTCTGAAGTGTATGATCATAGATCAGACACAATTTTGATGTTAGAAACATCAACAATACTATGTAATGACTGAACTTTGAGGAATACTCATAGAGTATAAATGGATTGATATATCACTTTAACTCTTCCTTAACACATTACTATTTGATTCTCAACACTTGACTTGGTTTCTCATCTTATCATCTCCCCCTTAGATTTATAGCTAACACTTGAAAGTTATGAATCTATTTTCACCATCTCTAAACTAGTCTATATTCCCTTTACTATAATATCTGGGGAAAACTTATCTCATTGGTACTGAACTCTCCATAAACAAGTGCAAAGTCTCCTTTCAAGACCTCTTTCTAAGATGCTTCTCTTAACCTCTTCTCATTGGCTTATGAGGCCCCTTAGTCTGACTGTTAACAATATGACTTCTCCTTCTTAGCCTACCATTAACATCCTTCTATGTTCATATCAACCTAACTGGATGAACTTTGAACTATATTCAAGAGGCTCATCATTGACTATATAAAATCATTCCTACCAAACACTTAAGGATGATCAATAATGCTTACATCAGCCTACTCCACATTGACAAATCAATTATGCTATCTAGGCATACATGAAAACAATAAACTTAATTAGAACCTCATCTCACTACATACAATCTCGGGTACACTTCTTAATACTCTTGTTAATTTAGTGACTTAGTCGTACTTCATTTATCTCATCTTAAAGTCATAATCTCACACTTGTACTACTCATATTCATTGCAGCTAACATCTTAATTTGTCACATACTCTATGTTAAGTCTACCAAATCAGATCTCAAAGTTAATATCATCACCCTCATGTTGCCCTTTCTTTTGATCACGACACTCATCTCAAATTCAAGCGTAGTGTATATTACAAACACAGATATCAATACAATTTCTCACATCCTATACTAACTTATGAATACTAGATAAAATTAAGAGCACTCCGCCACTAAGATCTCATGACAAGTAGGCAATCTTTATCTCACAAATTATTTATTTACAGATTAGCTTCACATTCCTTCTTTGCAAGCTAATTACTATTTACCACTTACTATATATCCTTACTTTATTAATTCTATAATCCTCGAAATACTATAGGGCTCTCCTTTCAAACATCATAAGCATAGCTTAGATCTATCACCTAATGAATACTTTGATCTTCTATTCAACACCTATACTTTATCTTTACTAACACAATGGCACACTGACATAAACTTCTGTCCAATTAAAGTACCTATAACTCATTCTAACTAATAACTCTTACTCTGCCTCCTATCATGAAATTACACAAACTCATCACTTCTTAGTCTACCCATAAGGAAAATTCCTCATTAATAACATACTGGGTGCATGACTACAATAACATAATTTTCCTCATCATTATATCCCTTACATAGATTATTGAACCGTTGCATGCATTCATCTAACCTTGGGCACTCTTACTACTACTGCTTATAATCTCGTACTCATACTATATTTTCGGGTGCAAATACTACCCAAGGTCTACAACACACCTCCTCATAAGAGTCTCAATTGAAACGGGGTTTAGAGAAGAGATTACATCTCGCTTTTAGCTTGAACACACGATTCACATAAATAGGAGTGCATTCTTTTGAAACTCAACACTTATACTCACTCACGGGCTTCTCTCAATCCCCTCTGCAGTCTCATGACTTTCTCAAGATTTTTGCTGAGAGTAACTCATCGATAAGGATCTGGCTTTGCTTTTTAACTACTTTGAGTATGAGGGGTAGTCGAACGGATATGAGAAAAGCATGAGTTAGAATAAATTCCTAATGACACAGTTCTACTGCACGATTTTGAGTATGAAAGAAGGGAAACTTTTCTTATATGTTTGTAGTCCCTTATTTATGGTAGTGGGACCCTCACAACCATAAATAAAATCTTACTGACACGACTTCATAGACACACTAGGACACTTGAGCTCTTTGCTTTGATACCAAGTTTGTCAGGACCCAAGCATACACCCTGGACGTGGTCGACACTCGAGAACCATTGTTGGTCCCCAATGGACTTATCCTGGCTGACTACAAGCGAAAAAACTAATTCAAGCAATAGTAGGTTTAAAACTAAATAAAATTTGTCAAACTCAAATACTCAACTCATAAAATCTGAACAATACTCAATTAAAATACTTATAATTTGTAAAAAAAACATCAAAGAAAGTAAATACAGAAAAGACTCGTCAACTCTATCTATCTATGAAGCCTTTACTATTACAGAAGAATATCGAGGCAACACCCTAATACCTTAAAACTACTAACTGTAAGGTAAAGGTGAAGTCCTCCAGAATATTAGAAGGCTCGCCAAAGCTAACTAGAATGTCAAATGAACTCAACGAAGCACCTATTGATGATATTTAACACTTGTATCTGCATCATTATACGATGCAGGTCGAATGATGTCAATATATTGATCGTACGAGTATGGAAGGGGAAATTGAAACATAGCTAAATGAAATGATAACATGGAAGACAATACTCACCTTTAACTCAACTCCAATATGAAAGCAATAGCAAAAGATAAGATGATTAAAGCTTCGTAATAAACAGATACTAACTCTAAGATGTATATAAAAATACAATAAACAGTAGATATCAACCAAAAATGTATGAAAATACAATACATACTTTTCTACTTTTATTTGCGAGATTCTTTAACTGACAACCATCATTATGAGCTACGTGAACGTCTCACCCAAGCTGCCAGAACTTTCCTATACCTTGTTGGGTTATAAAACACCTCAACTAAGTGGATCCACTAAGTTATGCCGAAGACACTAAGGATTCATCTAAAAAGTATTATCCTTTACCCATATAGGCTACATGGTTTATGAGTAATGTTCGTTGTCTGAATTCATCCTCATATCGGTGCTCAATACTACTCCCAAAATTATATACTCGTGCTCAAATGTATTAAAACATATTCTTTCTCTGTTGAGATAATTGTTCAAACTATCTTCTTAAAAGAGGTAATTGCTCTGAAATATCTTTGAACTTATAAACTCTTTTTAGAAATCAAAGTTTCTCTTTTCTCAATGTAAAAATGATGCATTTGGTAATACTTAGTTCCCTTAAACTTTACTGAAAATGTCTCTTTAAACTTTCCTCAAAACCCAATTCAAAACACAAATATTGGCTTTAAAAGATTCTCAAAATTTGTAACTCAAAATAGAGTTCATGTTGAAATATAGACATGAACTAATCAACTCAAGGATCTCAATGACAATATAGGAAACTCAATACTCAGAACTCAAGAACTCAGGAACTTAAAACTCAGAACTGAACGATACTTCTCATCTCAAGAATACTCAATTGATAGGGTTCATTCGTAATTGTAGACATGAACGACTCAACTCAAGGATCTGAATAACAATATAGAAACTTATGAATACAACTCTTCTCATTCTCATACTTACTTCCTCAAGACTTAGTTCAAAACTATAGTTTATTCCAAGAGAACTCTCAATTTGACTCAAAGGACCCTTTTGAACATTCCTCTTAACTTTACCTTGATTTGAAATGTGAATTAATGGCTATGATTAGAATATAAGATCTCTCGATGATTAACAAAGGCTCAGACAGCTAGTAATAATAAGAGAGCGAAGACATGATTTGAACAAACACTAGTGCTACACGGAGAGGGAATTAAATTTTTGCTTGTGAAAAGACATTTAAGACAGAAGACTATGTATCATCTTTGCGACATAGAGAGAAGGTATTCGACTGAAGTTGGAAATTAAAAGTGTCTCTGCGACGCGAACGTGGACGCATATACTTGGCCCTTTTACTTCTTACTCTTCCAAACTCACTTTAAATCATAAATTAAACCCAAGACGGTTTTATTGAAATCTCACTCAATTTCTATCAAAAACAACACTCATTCGCAAGACCCTCACTTCAAGAACTCATAAACCTTCATAGTTAAAGAATTGGGTTAAAACCCAAGAACTTCTCAAGAAAACTCAATCAAACAACTTCAAGAACGAATTCATGGATGAAATTACATGAATGACGTGAGGTTAAACAAACCCAACACCATGAAAGCTTACATACCTAGAAGAACAATATTCTTGAAGAAACTTGAAGAAAAATCTTGGAAGATGATTCCTAGCCTTAGTGTTTCTTGAAGTTCTTGAGCGTAGAAATTTAAGAGTGAATGACAAGGTTTGATTATGAAAACTATTTTTCTACACGTTTAGGGTAATTTAGATGACTTCCTGAGGGTTTTTAGGACTAAAATACCCTTGAAAAACGAGTTGATATTATTACATCGGACAGTGAGGTCCATATTCACTCGATAACGCGGGAGCCATCATGGAGTTGAAGCCAGGTTATAGAATCTCCAGTAAATTAGTCATATCATTTTACTCAAAATTCGGATTAAGATAAGCTTGGTGGTGTTGGAAAGAGGACTCCAAGACCTTCGATTTGATAGGTTATGGGTCACCTAATTCTTTATGTACTAAAAGATATGGTCGATTGAAGTTGACCCAAGAAACATCTCGAATAGAAACTCAATTGGAAAGAAAGTTTGTACTCAACTTTATATTATGGAACTCTAGTGACCTTAACACCTAAGAAAATTTGGAATCACTTTGTACAATATTTATACACAATATAGAATGGTTTGAGTCTTAATTAAAAATTACAAAAAATATAAAAAATACCTTTAAAAAATTTTGACTTGCACCAATGAATTTACAATATCAAAACGAAAAAAAGATCAAAATTTTACTTCTTTTCGTAACAGTCCAAAAACTTTTTATTTTTCTTCATAAATGACCGAAAAATATAAAAATCAAGAAAAATACATAAAAAAAAACAAAAACACCTCACAAAAATTTTGACTTGCACCAATCACATTACAATATCGAAACGAAAAAAAGATTAAAATTTTACTTATTTTCTTAATTGTCTGAAAAAAATTAATTTTCTTCGTAAATGTCCGAAAAATATAAAAATAAAAAAATGCATAAAAAATACAAAAAACACCTCAAAAAAAGTTTGACTTGCACCAATGACTTGAGAATATTGAAACGAAAAAATATCAAATTTTTACTTCTTGTTGTCACTGTCCGAAAAAATTTTATTTTCTTCGTTAATGTCCAAAAATATAAAATCAAGAAAAAGACATTAAAAAAATACAAAAACACCTCAAAAAAAATTCGACTTGCAATAATGACTTTACAATATCGAAACAAAAAGAAGATCAAACTTTTACTTATGTTGGTAACTATCCGAAAAAATCTTATTTTTCTTTGTAACTGTTTGTAAAATATAAAAATGAAGAAAAATACATAAAGAAATACAAAGAACACCTTCAAAAAACTTCAACTTGCACCAATGACTTTAGAATATTGAAACGAACAAAATATCAAAATTTTACTTCTTTTTGTAACTGTTCGAAATTTTTTGTTTTTCTTCGTTAATGTCAAAAAAATATAAAATCAAGAAAAATACGTAAAAAATACAAAAATCACCTCAAAAAAATTTTGGCATGCACCAATGACTTAACAATATCAAAATTAAAAAAAATATCAAAATTTTACTTCTTTTCGTAACTGTCTGAAATTTTTTGATTTTTCTTCGTAAATGTCTAAAAATATATATAAATCATGAAAAATACTTAAAGAATACAAAAAAATTTGACTTGCACCAATGACTTGACAACATCGAAACCAAAAAAAGATCAAAATTTTACTTCAATTCTTAACTATCCGAAAAAAATTATTTTCTTCATAAATTTCCGTAAAATATAAAAATCAAGAGAAATAAAAAAAATACCTCAAAACGATTCCGACTTGCACCAATGACTTTAGAATATAGAAACGAAAAAAAATATCAAAATTTTACTTCTCTTCATAATTGTCCAAAATTTTTTTATTTTTCTTTGTAAATTTTCGAAAACTATAAAAAATCAAGAAACATACATAAAAAATACAAACAAAACCTCAAAAAAAATTTGACTTGCACCAATGACTTTATAATATTGAAACAAAAAAAAGATCAAATTCTTTTTCTTTTCATAACTGTCCGAAATTTTCTTATTTTTTCTTTGTAAATGTCCGTAAAATATTAAAATCAAGAAAAATACATAAAAAAAAAACACATTCAAAAAATCTCAACTTGCACCAATGATTTTAAAATATCGAAACGAAAAAAAAATCAATATTGTACTTATTATCGTAATTATTTGAAAATCTTTTATTTTTCTTCATTAATTTTAGAAAAATATAAAAATCAAGAAAAATACATTAAAAAAAATACAAAAAACACCTTAAACATATTTTCATTTGCACTAATGACTTTACAATATTGAAACTAAAGAAATATAAAAATTTTATTTCTTTTTCATAACTGTCTGATTTTTTTTTTATTTTTCTTCGTTAATGTCCGTAAAATATAAAAATTCTTGCAAAATACAAAAACAGCTCTAAAAAACTTCGACTTGCACCATTGACTTTAGAATATCAAAACGAAAAAAATTTCAAAATTTAATCTTTTCGTAACTGTCTGAAATTTTTTTTATTCGTAAATGTCCGTAAAATATAAAAATCAATAAAAATATATAAAAATATAAAAAACAATTAAAAAATATTATTTACACCAATGACTTTAATATTGAACAAAAAAAAGATCAAAACTTTACTTGTTTTCATAACTATCTGAATTTATTTTTTTCGTAAATGTCCGTAAAATATAAAAATTAAGAAAAACACATAAAAATATAAAAAAACACCTCAAAAGAGTTTTGAATTGCACCAATGACTTCAAAATATCAAAACTAAAATATATCAAAATCTTGTTTCTTTTCATAACTGTCCGAATTTTTTTATTTTTCTTCGTATTTGTCCGAATAAATATCAAGAAAAATACACAAAAAAACACCTCAAAATATTTTATGACTTGCACTAATGACTTTACAATACCTAAATGAAAAAAAAAATCAAAATTATACTTCTTTTCATAACTTTCTTAAAAAAAAAAAATTTCTTAAATATCCGAAAAATATAAAACTCAAGGAAAATACATAAAAGATACAAAAAAAACACCTCAAAATTTTTTTGACTTGCACCAATGACTTGAGAGTATTGAAACGAAAGAAATATCAAAATTTTGCTTCTTTTCGTAACGGTCCAAAAATCTTTTATTTTTCTTCGTTAATGTCAGAAAAATATAAAAATCAAGAAAATAGATAAGAAATACAAAAAACACCTCAAAAATCTTTAGACATTCACCAATGACTTTACAATATCGAAAAGAAAAAAATATCAAAATTTTATTTCTTTTCGTTAATGTTCGAAAAAATTTCATTTTTCTTCGTAAATGTCTGTAACATATAAAAATCATGAAGGATATAAAAAAAAAATTCAAAAACCACCTCAAAAATTTATTTACTTGCACCAATGACTTTAGAATATCGAAACAAAAAAATATCAAAATTTTATCTTTTTGTAATTGTTTGAATTTTTTTATATTCTTCAATGTCCATAAAATATAAAAACTAAGAAAGTGCAAAAAATCATCTCAAAAAAATTTCGACTTGCACCAATGACTTTACAATATCGTAACAAAAAAATATCAAAATTTTACATCTTTTCGTAACTATCCGGAAATTTTTTATTTTTTTCGAAAATGTCCATAAAATATAAAAATGGAGAAAAATACTTAAAAAATACAGAAAACACCTCAAAAAAATGTCTCTCGCACCAATGACTTTACAAAATCGAAACGAAAAGAAGATCAACATTTTACTTCTCTTCGTAAAGGTCCGAATTTTTTTTATTTTACTTCATAAATGTCCGCAAAATATAAAAATCAAGAAAATTATATAAAAAAAAATACAAAAAACACCTCAATAGAATTTGGACTTGCACCAATGACTTTAGAATATCGAAAGAAAAAAATATCAAAATTTTACTTCTTTTCGTTATCGTCAATTTTTTTTTATATTTCTTCATTAATGTCCGTAAAATATAAAAATAAAAAAAATACATAAATAAAATACAAAAAACACCTCCAACAAATTTTTACTTGCACCAACGAATTTACAATATAGAAAAGAAAAAAAGATCAAAATTTTACTTCTATTCGTAATTGTCCGAATTTTTTTTCTTTGTAAATGTCCATAAAATATAAAAATCAAGAGAAATACTTTTAAAAAAAATAAAAACACGTCAAAAAAATTTCAACTTGCTCCAATGACTTTACAATATCAAAACGAAAAAAATATCAAAATTTTACTTCTTTTTCTTGATTGTCCGAATTTTTTATATTTTTCTTCATAAATATCCATAAAATAAAAAATTCAAGAAAAATACTTAAAAAATACCAAAAGAACATCAAAAAAAAAATTCGACTTGCATCAATGACTTTACAGTATCAAAATGAAAAAGTATCAAAATTTTACTTCTCTTTGTAACTATCCGAAAATTTACTATTTTTCTTCGTAAATGTCCGTAAAATATAAAAATCAAGAAAAATACTTAAATAAATACAAAAACACCTAAAAAATTTGATCTGCACCAATGACTTTACAATATCTAAACGAAAAAAGAGCAAAATTTTTATTATATTTTTCTTCATAATTGTCTATAAAATATAAAAATAAAAAAATACATAAAAAACACCTCAAAAGAATTTCGACTTGCATCAACAACTTTATAATATTGAAACAAAAAATATCAAAACTTTACTTCTTTTCGTAACTGTCCAAAAATTTTAATTTTTTCAGTAAATGTACGTAAAATATAAAAATATAGAAAAATACATAGAAAATATAGAAAAATACATAGAAAATACAAAAAACACTTCAAAAAAATTTAACTTGCACAAATGACATTACAATATCGAAACGAAAAAAATATCAAAAATTTACTTCGTTTTGTAACTTTTCAAAACTTATTTTATTTTTCTTCGTAAATGTCTGTAAAATATAAAAATCAAGAAAATACATAATAAAATACAAAGAACACCTTCAAAAAAATTTGACTTGTACCAAACACTTTACTATATCGAATTGAAAAAAAGATCAAAATTTTACTTCTTTTTGTAACTATCCGAATTTTTTTTATTTTTCTTCGTTAATGTCAGAAAAGAATAAAACTCAAGAAAAATACATAAAAAATACAAAATACACCTCAAAAATATTTCAACTTGCACCAATGATTAGGCAATATTGAAACAAAAAAAGTTCAAAATTTTACTTCTTTCGTAACGATCCGAATTTTTTTTTATTATTTGTAAATGTCCGTAAAATATAAAAATCAAGAAAAATATAAAATAACACCTAAAAATATTTTTGATTTGCATCACTGACTTTAGAATATCCAAATAAAAAAAAAAATCAAAATTTTACTTCTTTTTGTAACTGTCCAAGTATATTTTATTTTTCTTTGTAACTGTTCGTAAAATATAGAAATTAAGAAAAATATATAAAAATACAAAAAATAAATTAAAAAAATTTTACTTGCACCTACGACATTAGAATATCAAAACGAAAAAAATATCAAAATTTTATTTCTTTTTATAACTGTCCGAAATATTTTTATTTTTCTTTGTTAATGTCAGAAAATGATAATAAAAAAAATAACAACAACAAAACACCTCAAAATTTTTTTGACTTGTACCAATGACTTTACAATAGCAAAACGAAAAAAGATCCATTTTACATATTTTCTTTACGGTCTTAAAATTTTAATTTTTCTTCATAAATGTCTGTAAAATATAAAAATTAGGAAAAATACAAATAATGCAAAAAACGTCTTAAAAAAATTTCAACTTGCACCAATGACTTTAAAATATCGAAACAAGAAAAATTTCAAAATTTTGATTCTCATCGTAAGTGTCCAAATTTTGTTTTATTTTTCGTCGTCAATGTCCGAAAATTATACAAATTAAGAAAAATACATAAAAAATACCAAAAACACCTTAAAATTTGTTTGACTTGCACTAATAACTTTAGAATATCAAAATGGAAAAAATATTAAAATTTTAATTCTTTTCGTAAGTGTTTGAATTTTTTTTATTTTTCTTCGTAAATGTCCGAAAACTATAAAAATAAAGAAAAATACATAAAAAATATATAAAACACCTTAAAAATTTTCAACATGCACCAATAACTTTAAAATATTGAAATGAAAGAAATATCCAAATTTGAATTCTTTCCGTAAGTGTCCGAAATTTTTTTATTTTTCTACGTAAATGTTTGAAAAAAATAAAAATCAAGAAAAATACATTAAAAAATATAAAAAACATCTCAAAAGAATTCAACTTACAACGATCACTTTACAATATTAAAACAAAAAAAAGATCAAAATTTTACGTCAATTCATAGCAGTCCGAATTTTTTTTATTTTCATTGTAAATGTTCGTAAAATATAAAAATAAAGAAAAATACATAGAAGATACAAAAACACCTATAAAATTATTTACTTGCAGCAATAACTTTACAATATTTAAACGAAAATAATATCAAAATTTTACTTCTTTTCATAATTGTTTGAAATTTTTTTATTTTTCTTCGTAAATATTTGTAAAATATAAAAATCAAGAAAAATACATAAAAATACAATAAACACCTCAATTTTTTTTTTACTTGCACCAATGACTTGACAATATCGAAACAAAAAAAAATATCTAAAATTTAATTCGTTTTCGTAACTTTCTAAAAAAAATTTATTCTTCTTCGTAAATGTCTGTAGAATATTATAAAAACATAAAAAATACAAAAAAACACCTCAAAAAAATTTCTACTTGCATCAATTACTTTACAATGTCGAAACCAAAATAAAATCAAAATTTTACTTGTTTTCGTACTAGTCCGAAAAGTTTTTATTTTTCTTCATAAATTTCCTCAGAATATAAAAATCAATAAAAATACACAAAAAAATACAAAAAATACATCAAAAATATTTCGACTTGCAGCAATGACTTTAGAATATCAAAATGAAAAAAATTTCAAAATTTTACTTCTTTTCGTAACTATATGATATGATTTTATTTTTCTTCATTAATGTACGAAAAATATAAAAAAATACATAAAAAAATACCAAAACTCCTCAAAAAATTTTCATCTTCCACCAATTACTTTACATTATTGAAACAAAAAAAGATGAAAATTTTACTTCTTTTCGTAACTTTTTGAATTTTTTTTATTTTTATTCGTAAATGTCCTTAAAATATAAAAACTAAGAAAAATACAAAAAGTACCTTAAAAAAATTTCAACTTGCACATATGACTTTAGAATATCAAAACAAAAAAAATATCAAAACTTTAATTTTTATCGTAAGTGTATGAATTTTTTTTCTTCGTAAGTGTCCAAAAATATAAAAATTAAGAAAAATACATAAAAAAAAATATTAAAAGCACCATACAAAAATTTTGGTTTGCACCAATGACTTTACAATATCGAAACAAAAAAATATCTAAATTTTACTTCTTGTCGTAAATATCAAAAAAAATTATTTTTTCTTCGTAAATATCCGAAAAATATGAAGTAAAGAAAAATGCATAAAAATTATAAAAACACCACAAATTTTTTTTGAGTTGCACCAATGACTTTACAATATCGAATAAAAAAAAGATCAAAATTTTACTTCATTTCGTAACAGTCCGAATTATTTTTTTCTTCGTAAATGTGTGTAAAATATAAAAATAAAGAAAGATATATAAAAAATACAAAAAAACACTCAAAAAATTTCGACTTACACCAATAACTTGAGAATATCAAAATGAAAAAATATCAAAATTTTACTTCTTTCCGTAACTGTCCAATTTTTTTTATTTTTCTTCGTTAATGTCTGAAAAATATAAAATCAAGAAAAAGACATAAAAAATACAAAAAACAGCTTAAAAATATTTCCATTTGCACTAATGGCTTTACAATATTGATACGAAAGAAATATAAAAATTTTATTTCTATTTTGTAACTGTCCGAATTATTTTTATTTTTCTTCGTAAATATCTTTAAAATATAAAAATTCGTAAAAAATACATTAAAAATACAAAAAATACCTCAAAATATTTTGGACTTGCGCCAATTACTTTAGAATATCGAAACGAAACAAATATCAAAATTTTATGTTTTCGTAACTGTCTGAATTTTTTTTATTCGTAAATGTCTGTAAAATATAAAAATCTATAAAAATATATAAATATATAAAAAAAAAACATTTCAAAAAAAAAATTATTTGTACCAATGACTTTATAATATCGAATGAAAAAAAGATCAAAATTTTATTTGTTTGGGTAACTATATGAATTTTTTTTTCCTAAATGTCTGTAAAATATAAAAATCAAGAAAAATTCATAAACATACAAAAAAACACATCAAAAAAGTTTCGACTTGTTCCAATGACTTCAAAATATCAAAACGTAAAAATATCAAAATTTTGCTTTCTTTCATAACTGTCTGAATTTTTTTATTTTTATTCGTAATTGTCCGAAAAATATAAATATCAAGAAAAATGCACAAAAAAGCACAAAAAACATCTCAACATGTTTTTGACTTGTACTAATGACTTTACAATATCTACATGAAAAAAAAAAGATCAATGTTATACTTATTTTTGTAACTTCTAAAAAATAATTATTTTTCTTTTCAAATGTCCAAAAAATATAAAAATCAAGAGAAATACATAAAAGATACAAAAAAACACCTAAAAAATTTTTGAATTGCACCAATGACTTGAGAATAATGAAAAGAAAAAGATATCAAAATTTTACTTATTTTCGTAACTGTCCGAAAATCTTTTATTTTTCTTCTTAATGTCAGAAAAATATAAAAATAAAAAAAATTCATAAAAAATACAAAAAACACCTCAAAAATATTTAGAAATTCACCAATGACTTTACAATATCGAAAAGAAAAAAATATCAAAATTTTATTTCTTTTCGTTAATGTTCGAAAAAATTTCATTTTTCTTCGTAAATGTCTGTAAAATATAAAAATTATGAAAAATATATTAAAAAAACCACCTCAAAACTTTTTTGACTTGCACCAATGACTTTAGAATATTGAAACAAAAAAATATCAAAATTTTGTCTTTTTGTAACTGCCTGAATTTTTTTTATCTTTATTCGTCAATGTCCATAAAATATAAAAATCAAGAAGATGCAAAAAACACCTTAAAAAAATTTCAACATGCACCAATGACTTAACAATATCGAAACGAAAAAAATCAAAATTTTACATCTTTTCGTAACAGTTTGGAAAAAAAATTATTTTTCTTCATAAATGTCCGTAAAGTATAAAAATCAAGAAAAATACTTAAAAATACAGAAAACACCTTAAATAAATTTCTCTCACACCAATAACTTTACAATATCGAAACGGCAAGAACATCAAAATTTTACTTCTTTTCGTAACGGTTTGAAATTTTTTTATTTTTCTTCATAAATGTCCGTAAAATATAAAAATAAAAAAAGTATATAAAAAATACAAAAACACCTCAAAAAAATTTGGACTTGCACCAATGAGTTTAGAATATAGAAATAAAAAAAATATCAAAATTTTACTTCATTTCCTTATCATCGAATCTTTTTTTATTTTTCTTCATTAATGTCCGTAAAATTTAAAAATCAAGAAAATTACATAAACAAAATACAAAAAACACCTACGAAAAATTTGGACTTGTAACAATGAATTTACAACATAGAAAAGAAAAAAAGATCAAAATTTTACTTCTATTTGTAACTGTTTGAATTTTTTTTTGTAAATGTCCATAAAATATAAAAATCAAGAAGAGTAATTAAAGAAAAAATAAAGAAAACTGCAAAAAAAATTCAACTTGCTCCAATGACTTTACAGTATCAAAACGAAAAAGATATCAAAATTTTACTTCTTTTTCTTAACTATCCGATTTTTTTTTATTTTTCTTTGTAAATATCCATAAAATATAAAAATAAAGAAAAACACTTAAAAAAAATACAAAAAGAACCTTAAAAAAATTCGACTTGTACAAATGACTTTACAATATCAAAACTAAAAAATATCAAAATTTTACTTCTTTTTGTAACTATTCGAAAATTTATTATTTTTCATAAATTTCTGTAAAATTTTAAAATTAAGAAAAATACTTTTAAAAAAAATACAAAAAAACAACTAAAAAAATTTTGATTTGCACCAATGACTTCACAATATCTAAATGTAAAAAAGATCAAAAGTTTACTTATATTTTTCTTCATAAATGTCTGTAAAATATAAAAATAAAAACTACATAAAAAATACAAAAAAAAAAAAAAAAACCTCAAAAGAATTTCGACTTACACCAATGACTTTAGAATATTGAAAGAAAAAAAATATCAAAATTTTACTTCTTTTCGAAATTATCCGAAAATTTTAAATTTTTTAGTAAATGTACGAAAAATATAAAAATCAAGAAAAATACATAGAAAATACAGAAAACACCTCAAAAAATTTAACTTGCACAAATGACATTACAATATCGAAACGAAAACAAATATGAAAAATTTACATCTTTTCGTAACTGTTTGAAATTTATTTTATTTTTCTTAGTAAATGTCCTTAAAATATAAAAATCAAGAAAATACATAATAAAATACAAAGAACACCTTCAAAAAAATTTGACTTGCACCAAAGACTTTACTATATCGAATTGAAAAAAAAATCAAAATTTTACTTCTTTTTGTAACTGTTCAATTTATTTTTATTTTTCTTCGTTAATGTGAGAAAAATATCAAACTCAAGAAAAATACATAAAAAATACAAAAAAACCTCAAAAATATTTCAACTTGCACCAATGACTAGACAAAATTGAAACGACAAAGAGATCAAAATTTTACGTCCGAATTTTTTTTATTTTTCTTCGTAAATGTCCATAAAATTTAAAAGTCATGAAAAAAAATAAAAATTATAAAAAAACACCTCAAAAAAATTTCAATTTGCACCACTGACTTTAGAATATCCAATCGAAATAATCAAAATTTTAATTCTTTTTCTAGCTGTCCGATTTTTTTTTGTTTTTCTTTGTAAATGTCCGTAAAATATAGAAATTATGAAAAATAAATAAAAATGCAAAAAACAAATCAAAAAAATTTTGACTTGCACCAACGACTTTAGAATATCGAAACAAAAAAAATATCAAAATTTTGCTTCTTTTTGTAACTGTCCAAATTTTTTTTTTTTTATTCGTTAATGTCAGAAAATTATATATAAAAAAAATTAAAAAAAATAACAAAGACACCTCAAAAACATTTTTACTTGCACCAATGACTTTACAGTATCATAATGAAAAAAGATCAAAATTTACTTATTTTCTTAACTGTTTTCAAATTTTAATTTTTCTTCATAAATGTCCGTAAAATATAAAAATTAGACAAAATACAAAAAATGCAAAAAACGTCTTAAAAAAATTTCAACTTGCACCAATGAGTTTAAAATATCGAAACAAAAAATATATCAAAATTTTGATTCTCATCGTAAGTGTTTGAATTCTTTTTTTATTTTTCTTGATAAATGTCTGAAAAATATACAAGTCAACAAAAATACATAAAAAATACAAAAAACACCATAAATTTTTTTCGACTTGTACTAATGTCTTTAGAATATCGAAATGAAAAAAATATCAAAAATTTTATTCTTTTTGTAAGTGTTTGAATTTTTTAATTTTTCTTTGTAAATGTCTGATAACTATATAAGTCAAAGAAAAATACATAAAAAAATACAAAAAACACCTTAAAAAGTTTCAACATGCACCAATAACTTTAGAATATCAAAGTGAAAAAAATATCCAAATTTGAATTCTTTCCATAAGTGTCTGAATTTTTTTTATTTTACCTTGTAAATGTTCGAAAAAAATAAAAATCAGGAAAAATACATAAAAAATATAAAAAACAGCTCAAAATAAATTTGACTTGCAACAATGACTTTACAATATCAAAACAAAAAAAGATCAAAATTTTACTTCATTTTGTAACTGTCTGAATTTTTTTTATTTTTCTTTGTAAATGTTCGTAAAATATAAAAATCAAGAAAAATACATAAAAGATACAAAAACACCTAAAAAAAAATTAACTTGCACCAATGACTTTACAATATTCAAATGAAAAAAATATCAAAATTTTACTTCTTTTCATAATTGTTTGAAATTTTTTTATTTTTCTTCGTAAATGTTCGTAAAATATAAAAATCAAGAAAAATACATAAAAATACAAAAAAAAAAGTTTTGACTTGCACCAATGACTTAATAATATCGAAACAAAAAAATTATCTAAATTTTAATTATTTTTGTAACTGTCTAAAAAAATATTTTTCTTCGTATATGTCTGTAGAATATTAAAAAATACACATAAAAAATACAAAAAAACCCTCAAAAAAATTTCTACCTGCACCAATTACTCTACAATATCGAAATCGGAAAAAAAAATTACTTCTTTTCGTAACAGTTCGAAAAGTTTTGATTTTTCTTCGTAAATTTCCGTAAAATATAAAAACTAAGAAATATACACAAAAAATACAAAAAACACATAAAAAGAAAATTTCGACTTGCACCAATGACTTTAGAATATCAAAATGAAAGAATATCAAAATTTTACTTCTTTTCATAACTGTCCGAAATTATTTTATTTTTCTTCGTTAATGTTTGAAAATTATATAAAAAAAACATAAAAAATACCAAAACTCCTCAAAAAAATTTCATCTTGCAACAATGACTATGCAATATTGAAACAAAAAAAATGAAAATTTTACTTCTTTTCATAACTATCCGATTTTTTTTTATTTTTCATAACTAAGAAAAATACAAAAAACACCTTAAAAAAATGTTCAACTTGCACCAATGACTTTAGAATATCAAAATTTTAATTCTTATTGTAAGTGTATGAAATTTTTTTATTTTTCTTTGTAAATGTCCAAAAATATAAAAATCAAGAAAAATACATAAACAATATAAAAAACACCTTAAAAAAATTTCCACTTGCACCAATGACTTTACAATATCGAAACACAAATATATTAAAATTTTACTTCTTTTTGTAAATATCCGAATTTTTTTATTTTTTCCGTCAATGTCCGAAAAATATGAAAATAAAGAAAAATACATAAAAAATATAAAAAACACCTCAATTTTTTTTTGACTTGCACCAATGACTTTACAATATCGAAACAAAAAAAAAAGGTCAAAATTTTACTTCATTTCATAACTGTGTGATTTTTTTTCTTCGTAAATGTTTGTAAAATATAAAAATGAACAAAAATACATAAAAGATACAAAAAACCCCTCAAAAAATTTTGAGTTGCACCAATAACTTTAGAATATCGAAATGAAAAAAAAATCAGTATTTTACTTCTTTCCGTAGCTGTCCAATTTTTTTTTATTTTTCTTCGTTGATGTCTGAAAAATATAAAAATCAAGAAAAATACATAAAAAATTATACAAAAAACACCTTAAAAAATTTCAACTTGCACCAATGACTTTAGGATATCGAAACTAGAAAAATATCAACATTTTACTTCGTTTCGTAACAGACCAAAAATTTTTTATTTTTCTTCCTGTCCATAATATATAAAAATCAAGAAAAATATATAAAGAATACAAAAAAATCTCAAAACTTTTTTGACTTGCATCAATGACTTTACAATATCGAAACGAAAAAAGATCAAAATTTTATTTCTTTTCGTAAGTGTTCAAATTTATTTTTTTTTCTTCTTAAATGTCCGAAAAATATAAAAAACACCTCAAAAAAATTTCGACCTGCACAAATGACTTTAGAATATCGAAACGAAGGCCTCAAGCTAGACTCCAAGATAGAAAGAAAGAGATAGGGATACTAAGAAGTCACATCGCCTCCAAACTTTCATTCATTAGCCATAATAAGGAACTCTTCCAAAACCAACATAGTGCTACTTACGTACCAACCATGAAGCACACTATCTCCCCCTTGGGAGCAAACCCCCACTAGTCTTTTCAAATCCATCTCCCTCAGTACCAAACATATCACCAATGTCTTCACAACCACTAAAATATTGATACAAGTAAACACTTAAGAAGTTTCCACAAGGATTTTCAAGGACTACTCAAAACACCATCTTCATACATATTGGAGTCTTACCATATCCAACGAAACACTCAATATGAAGCAATGCATAACCACAAGCTAAAAGACCTTAACTTACCAATTACTGCATCTAGGGAACCCTCATGATCCTCTTGGGTTTGAAGAGCGTAAAACCTATCTTGTTTCCAACCGCCACTAGGACCGGAGAAGGGTAGGGTTGAGCCCATCGACGATTATATCCCTCATTCCTAGCAACCGTAGGATAATTCCATATCTTATGATCAATCTTACCACAACCAAAGCAAGCATTAGAACCGTCTAGGAATTTACCCTCGTGTCTTCTCCCACACTCCCTACACTCGAGCCACATTCATTCACTAGAACCCTTACCTTGAGACCGATTTCCTCCCTTAGACCTTGAATGTGAAGACTCACCATCATCCTTTCTTGCCCTCTTTGAATCCCTAGTTTTCTCCTTAAGCTTTTCTTCTTCTATTTGTTGTGCATTTGTCATCACTGGGAAACATCCATCTCTTTAACAAGCATGGCGCTTAGGCATTCTTTGACCACTAAGTCAAAAGCACCCAACACAAACTTACTAATCCTTGCCCTTGGATCAGCAACCATAGTGGGAGCATATTTAGACAATTGTGTGAATTTCAAAGCATACTCCTTCACACTCATATCTCCTTGGTGAAGGTTAATGAACTGAAGTACTTTTTCCTCTCTCAGTTCAAGGGGAAAGAACCTATCAAGAAAAGCAACCTTAAATTTCTTCCAATCAAAAGGACTCTCATCTACCACCCTCTCTTCTTTCCATTGGCTGAACCAAACTTGAGCAACACCCTTAATTTGATAAGCCACCAATTCCGCCTTTTATATCAGAGTCACTCCCATGATCATCAACACCTTATACACCTCATCAATGAACTCTTGAGGATCTTCCTGAACATTAGACCCATGAAATTCCAGAGGATTCATTCTAATAAAGTCCCTCACTCTAGTTGTTGTCGTACCCACATTTGGGTTCATGGGAGCTACAACCTCCCTATTTGCTGGAGCATCATATCTTGGGCCAATGCATGAAATGTGGATCGAAACTCATCATTGGTCACTTGCTCGGCCAAAGGATTGACTAGCACTTGGGGAACCTCTTGTCTCACATTTTCACAAATATTCCTAGTCCTTATCATGGGATTCCTTCGTGGAGGTATATTCTAAAAAGAATAAATAAGGGTTAGGAGAGAAAGACACCTAGAGTTACACTCTATCACACGACTTTAGAGTAATGAAAGAGGTGGAGTTTCCTAAACATCCTATAGCCTCTTATTCATAAATATGGCGCACTTCACACTCATGAACAAGACTCTACAAGATGTGGCTTATGAGAAATCTTAGGACCTTTCTAAACCTTGTGCTCTGAATACCATGTTTGTCACGACCTAGGGGTACACCCTAGATGTAACATGGCATATAGGACCCCGAGAGGCCCAATACAAGCCACTTAACATTCATAACATAGGAAATAGAACAAAGGAAATAAAGACAACATTTCAAGTCTCAAAAGTTTTTATAAAAGTAAAGCGAAAGTCTAAAACACATCTCTCAATAACCATCTAATTCAATAGAATGAAATTGGGCCTAGCCCATACATCATGTCCAAATATTGGAAGTAAGAAAGAAAAATAAAAACAATGAAAATCCGTCCTCGAAGCATGAGGACTCACCAAAGCTTGAAATCTCTCAAATCAATCTCTAGCCACGAAACTGAGAACCCTAACTATTGGACCCTACATTTGGGGAAATGTAGGCAAGAGTATAGTAAAAAAATGCACTACGTATGATAGCCATGCATAAAAATATGAAGTCATGTTGAAAAGGATATTTTCATGATATGCGAAGACCAATTTAGCACATAAGATAGAAGGGTTAGAAAACATAAAACGTAATCATGATCAATGCAAGTAATCATAGAGTAGCTCCTTAGACCATGCATGAGAAAACCTTTCACCATCCATGATCTTTTCATAATAGCTTTTAAGACCCACATTCATTCACCTCGTGCTAGAGATGTTCTACTAATACAAATGGAAATAGTTTTGAAATCATGGCCTATGAACATTGATGGCATTCTGGATACCACACTAATCAAGACCTAATTTAGGAAAATAGTCCAAAAAGCATTGAGGGCAAATCTAGATGTCATTCATGTCATGACGCCAAGCTTCATAGAACATATAGACAATCTCATCTATAAGCTTTCTTGAGTCATAGACATACGTTCATGAGCATATAGACAATCTCATCTATAAGCTTTCTTGAGTCATAAACATACTTTCATGAACATACATTCTTTTCAATAATTCATAAGCTTCATCATGTCTTCAAAGTCAAATAATCTTCAAATTCATTTACATCTATTTCATAAAGAGAAGACATGCATATTTTCATAAAATTTATCTTTCATAGTTCAAGATCCACATTATATCAAAATAGCTTAGAAAACATGGGTTATGCATGGGTTCATGGGAAATCAACTTAAAAACATGCAATTACTTCAATTCATGCATAAAAGTTCATAAATCAATCAAATAAATCAACATTGAAAGGAACCCATGACATCGAAGAAAACCCTAACTCAATTGGGAAATTCTAACTTTGTAAATTGGAGATTTGGGAACTCCATAGAGGAAAGGGCTCCATGGATGAATACCATCATACCTTGATGCCAAAAGCTTGGAAGAAATGGAGGATTTGGAGGCTTGATCTTTAAACCCTAGCTTTTCTCTTCAAATTCTAGAGGGAGAAATATTTTTGAGAGGAAAAACTCATTTTCTTTTGATGAATTTAAGAGAATGACTTGAATGGGTAAGTTTTGGGGTTAAAATAACTTATATAGGGTCCTAGGCATGGGTAAAACGACGTAGTATTGTTTAAAGAAATATGGAAAAGACCCAAAAGCCCTTAAACTTACAACTAACTACACCTCCACACACCAACCTTCACGAGCTGTCAAGGACTTCACGACCCGTGGTGGCAGCCATGGTCCTTGACCAGTGGCTTAGAAATCCTGCCCCAAAGTCCACTCTCCTCACGACTCACTCCACAAGCCATCAAATAGCTCATGTGGAGGGTCACCATTTAGGCAATCACTGTCTCCCTTTTCATAGGCCTCACTACCTCCTATGGCCCTCCACGAGTCTTCTAGGTGCTCGTGGGAGGGAGCATTCCTTGGCTCAACTATGTGAGCCACCACGGGCTACACCACACCTCGTGGTACCCTTCACAACTAGTCTGGGCCTTCGTGAAGGGTGCCCATGCTCAAATCCTTGGCTATTGACTTGTCACTTTGACCCTTGCTTAGTCTACTAGATTCCGATGTGTTACATCTTTCCAAGTTCAAGATTTTATGTTGTGTTGATTATTTCCCCTTACATGCTCGTATATTCAATGTAGTGATGCCATTTCAAGGTCGTCAATCAGCGCTTCGTTGATACCATAGCAGTTTGAGCTAGCTTTGGTGAGCCTCATTGCTTTCAAAGGATGCCTTATTTATTTTGTCATGACCTAGGGGTACCCCCTAGATGTAACAAGGCATATAAGACCCCGAGAGGCCTCCTAAAAGCCACTTAGCATATCATAACATAAAGTAATAGAAATTGGTGCAAAAATTTAAAGCATTTCCAACACAATCAAGCCTTTTATAAATCAATCGGAAGTCTAACATCATTGTATCAAACCATCTAAAACAGCATGAATAAAGTCTTGTGACACAGCCCATACAATATTCCAAGACATAAAGGAAATACATAAGAGAAAATGGTGATCACATCCTCGAACACAATGAGGACTCACCAAATCTTCACTTCCTTAGTCAACAATAAAGCTAGCCATGAGTGTGAGAATCTATGTCGCTGGACCCTATATTTGATAAGAATGTAGGCAAGAGTATGTGTTAGTACAAAAAATGTACTAAATATGACGGCTAACTTAAACAACATAAAAATAAGCATTAGTCAACATAAGACATAAGAATAATCAAGACATAATAAGCATCATAATGAAAGATGAATACTTCCTTAAGTAGCCTCACTTTACTGTTAGCCAAGACTTAGGTCATCTGTCTCTAGTCAGGCTTACATCATGGAAGGCATATCTAGCAACACTCCATTCAAATTCCCTTCACAATATAATCAAATCGTCATACTTACTTTTAAAGACATGGGGATTCACCTCTATGCCTAGCTTATAAAGGCTCATGGGTATTCACCTCTTGCCTTACTTTAAGATTATAGGTACTCACCTCCACAATCACATCGTATGACATGGGTACTCGCCTTCATAATATTTCATAAGGATCATGGGTACTTGCCTCCATGTCCATTCATTAGAATAAGAATGTGGGGAATCACCTCTTGTTCAATTCTAAGGAGTATGGGAAATCACCTCATATCCTTAACAGATGGAGGTCAAGGGTAGTCGCCTTTAGCCTCATCATTCATTTAGAACTTTAGTCTAGATTCATTTTAGGTGAGCAATCCTTTCAACCTAGAATCATTCATGTGAGTAAACCTTTCACATTCATACAATCATTCTTAGAAATTAATTGTAGGAGGGATCTCTTCCATACTACAACATCAACAATCAATAATTCATAGTCTAGGCTTTACTCTCAAAGCATCACATCTCATGATCATCATCTATGATCTACTCTCAAGCAATTAACAACATAGCCATCATATATGCTTCAATCTAAGCAATTCTAGTCATAATTCATCAATCCTATCAAAAGATATCTAAACCCATGAAGTTTCCCTTCAAAACAAAAACCCAATTTCATCAATTCTAGGCTAGAAACATGGAATAGGCATGGGTACATGAAATTTCATCTTAAATATATGTAATCCTACCAAATTCAATCACAAAAAATCTTTACACACTCAAGTGGGTCAACATTTATCATAACCCACAAAATTTGAAGAAACCCTAACTCTAATTAGGGATTTCATCTTCATAATTGGGGAAAACTAGGGAACTCCATGGATGAAAGAAATACATGGATGAAAAGTCATCATACCTTGATTACAAAGCCCACAAATGCTCGAGGATTGGAGAGGAAGCTCTTGGGTTGTCTTTTGGTTCTTAAGAGAATGACTTAGATTGGGGGAAATTTGAGAATAAAATACTTATATACTTTTCTAGGTTAAGAGTAAAATGATGTAGTATTGTATTAAGAAACTTTGAAAAGACATTAAAGACCTTAACTTAAAATCTGCAGGTTTTCACGCTTAAGCTCGCCAAGGGCACTTGGCGACTCGCCAAATGGACCCTTGGCTCACCTAAAGTTATAGTCTCTCCCTCAAGGGAGCAGGTCCACTAGGCGATGAGATTGAGCATTGGGCGATGCGCCAACTGGGTCGAGAGGCTCGACTTTGCTCGCCCAAATTTCCAGTACTTTGGACTTTCTAGGCTGTCCACTACAAAATGGGGTTGCTACTTAGCCGATCACCAAATAACTTTGGTGAACACACTGCCTCGCCAGGTTGGCTTGGGCAGAAAATGTTTTCCTTCAACAATTTCTTAGGCCTCTTAGGCTCTTGCCCTATTCCATGGCATGTTACCCCTACACACATAGCCCTAGTTTAGCTTACTAGGTTCTAGGGTGATACATATTTACATTATTTCAGTTTTGTTAGGATTATCAGGGATCTTATCTTTACATTTCTCATACTATTAGAGGCATCATAGATAGACAGTAGTATTTGAGGAGTCTTTCTTTCATTTCCCTTGTTAATGTTTTAAAGACCGTAAGTTGAACACTTATGTTCATTTGAGTATTTTGAGTTAACTACTTTATTCATGAGTTTTGTTGTTTGTGTGATTCTATTTCACTTGAGTAAGTCTTCCACTGAGAGTTGAGCTAGGCCAAGGGTTTGCTTGGGGCCAACAATGGTTTTTGAGTGCCGGCCACATCCATGGTGTAGGCTTAGGGCGTGACATAATTGGTAGTAGAGCACAGAGTTCAAGAGTCCTAGGGTGTCTATGAAGTCATTTCTGTAGAGTTGTTGTTATCAGTGTGAAGCATGCAACATCTATAATTAGGATCCCGCGTCATTTAGGAAATATTTAACTTCTTTCTTACTCTTTTCATATGATAGAGTTAATAATCTCGCATACATAGCTTCTAGTTACCCTAAGATTGAGAACATCAAAGAACTTAGATTTGCCTTTGAGTCCGTTGAAGAGCAGCATCATTGAAATATACAACGAGGGCATCAAAAAGGAAATTAAAAAAAATCGCATTAGATGTAAATTTATTCTTGGTATGTAAGTTATATTTATCAATCATCTTTATGCCTTTGACATTTCAATTAATATGTGTACTTTTTAGGAATTCTGTGGATGATAAACAAAACAGTTGAAAAAATTAGGGAACGCTTGCAAGGTAAACAATATAGATTTCAGCATACAATAAGGGAAGAGATTTCAGCATACAATGAGGGAAGAGAATCAACTTATACGCTACTTGGCAAACATTACTATAAAAAAGGAAATGTCATATTCACAAATTTTGAAAGAGTGGATGCGAAAGGAAGAAACATTATAAACAGGGGCGGAGCTACACACACTTAAGGGTGATCAGATGAACAACATTCGTCAATTTCTTTTTGAATATATAGGTTAAATTAGATATTGTTGAATATATATTAATTGTTGAACACCCTTGAAACAAAAGAGAGAGATAGCTCTGTGGCTAAAGCAATGCAAAATTTCCTTAGAGGCATGGGTATGATCCTATGCTCCTGCAACTGTATTAAGTTGTTTTTCACTTTAACAAAGGTCCTCTTTTGTTGTTGAAGAAAAAATTGAAAAACTCTCTTTTATTATTATAAAAAAAAAACAAGAAGTCCCTTTTTACTAATCAAATCAAGCTATGGACATCATTCAATGTTATACTTTCTCGTCTTAAAATTAAAAAAATATACATGTTTAAAAAAGAATGACCTACTTTTTTTTAGTCCGTTTCAAAAAGAATGATCTCTTTTCTTTTTTGATAACATTATAATTTCAGGTTTCAACGTGAAATATTTAAGGCCACAAGATTAAAGAGAAATTTTGTACATTTCACATAAGTTTAATTTATGACCATAACATTCAAAAATATTCTTTATTTTCTTAAACTTCGTGTCAAGTCAAACTAGGCCATTCTTTTAGAAACGGGGTGAATACGATTCTTTTTTAATTTTGATTAAAAAAATTAAGTGATCTCATTTCATAAATGTATTAACACCCTTGACAAAAATATTTTCTCTATTGTTGATTATAAACAACGACAAATTAAAAAGTTCATATCTAAAAATCACTGATAAGGAGATAATAGGAAGGGGACGCTACAACATAGGTTTTTCACATATACATCATTTATAAAAGACACAGGGGAAATAAGAAATCTGAAATTTTATTTATCCTAGACTATTTTCATCTAGAAAAATAAAAGGATTTGAGCCAGATAGAGACGTTTTAGCCTAGAAGAAGCTTTAATCACTAGTATGAGGAGGTTGAAAGAAGCTACCCATGCACTTCATTCAAGAACCACCTCTAAGGTAGCAGAAATAGAAGAAATCCAATATGATGGCAAGAATGGGAAAAAAGAAGTAGCAATAACCAACCTAATGATTAAGCATCCTTCCTTTGAGATAAGATCCAGAAGTAACGCACAAGGAGCACAGTCCACTGAATGAACTTCAATATCACTTTGGTTAGATGAAATAGACAAGCGAACTATTAAATAAGGAAAATAGAGAAGACTTACTCTTATTTAGTTGATAAACAAGGAAGCAAGGTGACGAATCAACATTGATCCATTACATGAGGAGGTTGAACTTCTTGTTAACCTGTACAGGGAACATTTTCAGGTTCTTAGGTATGAAGGCAAGAGAAGGAAAATAGATTGATTTAGAAAACACTAGACTTAAGGAACATTTATAGGGAAAAGTTTTTGGACCGGATCTAAAGGGGTTTGTGTCTGTTAGATTGTTTAGTTACATCTTAATAGATTTGGGTTTCAGTCCTAAATGAGTTATGTATTTTTATTTGAATTTGATCAATAAAATCCTAAAAATATGACAAAAAAGACTACTATCTAGTAACAAACTAAGTAATCAAATATGAATTGAGGTATGACAACTCTCTTTTTTCATATTTAAAAATTAATACATCTAATTGTATTCACTAAGAATCACTAATTGATCATAATTTCAAGAGAAAATGGTCAAATACCTCCCTAACCTATAGTAGAATTCTCAACTACACACTTATATTTTATGAGTGTCCTATTACCCCCTTAAACTATTTTAAAACGGAATAAATGCACCTTAAATGCTGACATGACGTAGAGAGTGTGTTCACTCTCTTAAAGGCATTTGAGAGATAAAGAACTAATTAAAAAATATTTCAAAAATATTTTAACTTTATGTTAAATACATTTTTCAACTTTTACCTTTAATTTTATTTTCTTTACTTTTTTCATTTCTTTTTCCTTTATCATTTTTCGTCCTCTCTCTCTCTCATCACTCAACACCCTCTCTACCTATACATCTCCATCACCATTGTTGAACCACTATGGCAGCCCCATCTCCTCACCCATCTTCTAATACATTTTCATAATTTGTCTCACAATTACGTAAAACACAATTTATAGATTTCAAGCTTCAAATCTTATTTTTTGTCTTTATAGATTTAAGTTTCCTTGTTGTTTTTGTTTTATTTTTTCTTTTTACCTTTTTTTTCTCTTTTTGTTTTCTCTTCACAGGAGCAACACCGGCGGCCTCAACTCCACCACCAAGTCGCCACTCGCGCCGTCAATTGCCATCTACCTCCATCGTGAATCACCGCATTCATTTTTAAAGTTGCTAAGCTCTCAATAATTTCAACCGAAATCCAAAACCCACTTTGAAAAATCAAATTTTGAAGTCTCCAAATGTTGAACACTATCACTCTTTTTGTGTACATCACTAATTTTTCATTCAACCCAATGATGAATTTTCAAATGTTAAGAAGGTTTATGAAGAAAATTTCACTAAATGACTTCTAAATTTAAGCTTGCTTTGTTAGTTTGAAAAATAATTTGGTCAAAGTAAAGAAAAAATGGAGTAAGAAAGGAAAGAGAAGAGAAAGAGAAGAGAAAGAGAAGAAGGATATTATAAAAGGAAAATTAGAATAAAGGAAAAAATAATATATTTTTAAAATTTTTGAAAAGGTAAATGACGTGGCAAGCGCGTGTCATTTACTTTTTGATATAAATATGGGTGTGAGCTTTTAAGGGGGTATATATTATACTTTTAATATGTTCAGGTGTGTATAAAATAGAGAAATATGAAGTTTAGGTGGGTAATAGGACACCTGTAAAGTTGGAGTGTGTAGTTGGGATTTTGGGTATAAGTTGGGGGGGTTTTAGACCATTTTCTCTAATTTCAAAAATAAGTTAAGTTATAGACTTCTTCAATGCGTGAGATGATTCCATTGAGGGTGAGTTTCAAAAAAAAACATTTGTGCCTCCTCAAGTAAGATATTTTATGTAGAAAAAACTCGTCTCAATAAGATATAACTTGATAATAATAAGAAATGTTAAATATTTATTATGCTTTTTTTTTTAAGAGTATATTCTACATATATTAAAAATACCATCATAATTATTGACATTATTTGTGCATTCATATAACAACTGGCAAAATGATAGGTTGAACTAGAGCCTCATCGTATGGGTTAGTGTATCCTTAAGTGAGTTGTTTTAGACCTTAATTGAGCAAGGAAGAAGTCTAGGGTGCAAGTAAGGACCTATGCTAGCAAGAAGGATGAAAGAAACTTGTTCTTTGAGGGGCCTTTTGGCGATGGGATTTCATGATCGCCCAAAGGGTTAGGCCAGTCGGCCTTGTACGTTAGAATAGCCTAGTGGGCTGTACCATTTGTAGTAGATTATGGAGCAAAGGGTGAGCTAAGTCGCAACTCGTCAACCAGGTTGGCGAATCGCCCTTTAGCTCCATAGATCTCCTAGTGGACTACCCAAATTCCAAGCTCACTAGAATATTGGGTGAGTCAAGGGTCCAAAGGGCGAGCCCAAAGGTCCAAAGGGCGAGCTCAAGAGGGCAAGGGGCAGAATTTTAAGTTAAAATGTTTTAAGTCCTTAGTTCTTTACCAAAGTTGACCCTACATTATTCTATTCCTTTCCTAGCAACTATATAAGCTGATTAGACCTAATTTTACCTCATTTAAATGCACTTATTCAGTAGCAATAGAAGACAAAAACATAGATAAATCACTAGTACTATACTGGAAAATGTCAGGCATAGAACTAGCACCAGGAAGTAAAATATTTACAGCAAGATGTAAAAATTTATATGTATTAACTACAAAACATAAAATAACAGCAAGAAATAAGATTCAAAAAATCAAAATAGAAAATCCATTTGATCAAATAATTACAGTAATAGATAATAATGATTACAGTTATAAAGAAATAGATATTGAAGAAGATTTAGAGATAGTAAAAGAAAGATTAAGTACATCTAAAAGATTAAGCTACGATACACCATCATCATCAAGAAATAGATGCAGGTACATCTGGAGCTACAAAGAAAACTACAGAAGAAAAAAGTTATACAAATACAAATATGAATAAACTTTTTGATAAACCATATACAGCTCCAAAGATACAAAAATCTGTGCCTACTCCACAAACAACTACTTATAAAAACAGCCTAGCCCAACAGAAAAATACATATACTCATATTACTCGTACCTATACAGAAAACATTTACAAAATCCAAACCTACTTAAATAAAAACCCCAGAGCTATAAATCCAAAAGAACCAAATACCGATTACATTACCCAACATTTACAAGGTTACAACAAACTAATTGCCCTTCCAGGTACAAATACAAATTTAGTTACAACTTGTTATAATTATGGACTACTCAGTACAGTGTACACAGCTACAGGAGACGAAATATCAAAGATACCTGAACTATACAAAGCGCATCCCACTTATAGCTGTCTCGTCTTATCTTTTGTTTTGTCGGCTGTCTTCATCAGGCTACCGGCTATCTCTTTGTCTTCCGTCTTTGTGATAGTTTATTCCAGCTGTACGGTTGGAACTTCGTTATCTTCTCCGTGACACTTGGAACATATATGTTCTGAGTATTTACTGCTAATAGTTGTACAATATCTTGTCAATAGTGCTGGCGAAATGGAATTACAAAAAGAATTAGAACAACTTAAACAACTATATGAAGAAAAATTAAGAATAAAAGAAGAAAATAAAAAGAGAACTGAAGAATTAAAGTTAAATCAAGAAATAGAAAAAATGAAAACTATGTTAGAAGAAACAGAAGAATTACCTGAATTAAAAATAGACGAATTAGAAATAAATGAAATAAATGAAGAAGAAAATGATAATATTTCAGAAAATAATTCTGAATCATATTCAGAAACATATACTGAACTTATAGAAAAAGATAAAAATATAGAAATAAATGTAGGAAACTTAGATGAAAAACCGAGTACATCAAATACTAAAACACGAATAGATACAACCCCAACATATTATACTTACGAAAAAGAAAATAGAGATAAAGTTTTATGGGATAAAAGATTAAATAAAAACTGGATACCTAGACAAACTACAGATCAAAATAATTTCTTAGATTTAGACTGTGTAGCAGATACAAACAAAACAATTCAATTATGGATAGGCTATATATCAAAACAACTAGTAGATAATAAAATATCAATAAATGATGTCTCAGGGTATATAGAAAGAACGCTTATAGGAACAGTAAAAATATGGTTACAAAATTTAACACCAACAAGCTTAGCAACACTAAGAAATCATAATAAACCTAATAATGAAATAGCAACATCAGCAATAGATATATTAAATAAATATGAAATATCAATTAGAAATGAATTTGGTAGTATGACAACTGAAATAGAAGAACAACAGAAAGACACAATAATAAATAGAAATTTAAATCAGTATTTTTCTCTTGAGAGGTGATCTGCAATCACATTTTTGTCAGTTTTTATAACTTCAATTGTAAATGAAAAATTCAGTATATTGACTACTAGTCTTCTTATTTCCTTTGTCGTAACTGAATCTTGTACCTTTTTAGTTATCCACCATTTTACCTGTGTATTATCTGTTCTAACAATAAATTTGTTATATACAATATATGGCTCAAAAGCTAATAAACATTTATATAAGGCAAATAGTTCTTTTCTATTTATTTCCCATTTTATTTGTGGGTCTGTATATGATCCGGAATAATATCTGCAGTGATGTTCTATTTTTTCATTTATGTATTTATATTTTAGTACTCCTCCGTAACTATGATTACTAGAGTCTGTTTCTACTATATAAGTAAATTGTTTATTTTCATCTGGAAAGTATAATTTTGGTAAATCTTTACACATTAATTTTATGGAAAGTATAATTTTGGTAAATCTTTACACATTAAACACATATTGTACAAAAAATATCTAATTCGGGGTTGCGGAATTTGAGAGAGAAATGAGGGGAATGGGAGATGAGGGATGATGATCCCCTTCTCCTAACTTACATATATATACAAAGTCAACTACTGTTCATAAATAGTAACCTGTAATATATGTAAATAGAGACCAATTATTAGAAAAAATTAATGAAATAAAACACGAAATAGAATTTAGACAAAACAGATTAGAATATAATATATGTGCAGGAGTATGCCACAAATCTATAAAAGCACAAAGAAAAACGATATTCTTATTAGAGCTACAATTACAACACTTAGAATATAAATATCAACACGATTTATAATGAATAAAGAAGAATACGCTGTAGAAGAAAAAATATATAAAAGTCAAGATGGACTAGAAATAAAAATAATACATTCAAACTTAGAACGAAGATATAAAAAAATAGGAAACCAACTATATCTAATGCACATATATTACAGGTTACTATTTATGAACAGTAGTTGACTTTGTATATATATGTAAGTTAGGAGAAGGGGATCATCATCCCTCATCTCCCATTCCCCTCATTTCTCTCTCAAATTCCGCAACCCCCCAAATTGGTATCAGAGCTAGATAAGAAAAAATACTTATGGAGAAATCTAACCACAACCAGGAATCTACGAAGGAGTCAATTCCAGAAAATCTACAAACAAAGGTATGTTCATATTTCAATATGAATAGCTAAACTATCTTATTCCTGATAATCTCTTGATTATTATTTGATTATTATCATGTTGTAGTATTGTTATACTGTATAAATTCGAAGTAGTTTGCTATGAGTGAAGGTAGGCTGAGAATAGGTAAGCCCAGACTATGCCATCCGAAACCGGAAACCCAGTTAGGCGTGGAGAAAGCCGTTTTAGGGGAAGTACGAACTTGTTGAAGGCACTGTTAGGGTAACTGATTGAAGCCAAAAAACCATAGTAATGGCCAAAAGAATTTATCCAGAATAACTTTAATATAATTTGATAATTGATAATAATAAATAAAGAGGTTGGAAGGAATAAACTGTTTAGAATTTATGAAATGATGAACACATACTTGCTAGATGAAAATTATAATTATAAAATACTTATTTTATATATCCTTAGAACACTTAATATAGACATAAAAAGAAAAATTTATGACCTTTTAATTACTGAAGAAATGTCAGAAATAAACCAGATATTTGAATTAATAACACAAAATTGGCATGAACTAACTATTCAGAGTATATATGAATTATATGACTCATATTCAGATTAATGATAAACTCCGAATATTTAACATATTGGCGACAAACTATGGAAGATTTAGATCTACTAAATAAAATTTTACTAGATAATATTATAACATATCTAAGAACCCAAGATATAGGATACTTAGAATATATTTTAGAAAATACAAAAGAAATACGAAATCTTATGATAAATAAACAAAA
The DNA here is from genome assembly GCA_037074985.1 of Solanum bulbocastanum. Lineage (NCBI taxonomy): Eukaryota > Viridiplantae > Streptophyta > Magnoliopsida > Solanales > Solanaceae > Solanum > Solanum bulbocastanum. Next base: position 21,569,735 of record CM073604.1, on the reverse strand, counting down.
ATATTATGAAAAGATATTTTTACCAGAATATTAAAATGGATAATAATTATAGAGACCAATTATTAGAAAAAATTAATGAAATAAAACACGAAATAGAATTTAGACAAAACAGATTAGAATATAATATATGTGCAGGAGTATGCCACAAATCTATAAAAGCACAAAGAAAAACGATATTCTTATTAGAGCTACAATTACAACACTTAGAATATAAATATCAACACGATTTATAATGAATAAAGAAGAATACGCTGTAGAAGAAAAAATATATAAAAGTCAAGATGGACTAGAAATAAAAATAATACATTCAAACTTAGAACGAAGATATAAAAAAATAGGAAACCAACTATATCTAATGCCAGATAAAGAATCAGCAAAATTAGAAGATAGTTTAACAACAATGGTACGATTAAATAAAGAAAATGAAGAAATTGATAGGAAAAAAGAAATTGAAAAAATTAGAGAACAAGCTAAAAAAGAAATTAAACAAATAGAAGAAGTAAAAGATACTAGAATTCAAAAATTACAAAAAGAATTAGAACGACTTAAACAACTATATGAAGAAAAATTAAGAATAAAAGAAGAAAATAAAAAGAGAACTGAAGAATTAAAGTTAAATCAAGAAATAGAAAAAATGAAAACTATGTTAGAAGAAACAGAAGAATTACCTGAATTAAAAATAGACGAATTAGAAATAAATGAAATAAATGAAGAAGAAAATGATAATATTTCAGAAAATAATTCTGAATCATATTCAGAAACATATACTGAACTTATAGAAAAAGATAAAAATATAGAAATAAATGTAGGAAACTTAGATGAAAAACCGAGTACATCAAATACTAAAACACGAATAGATACAACCCCAACATATTATACTTACGAAAAAGAAAATAGAGATAAAGTTTTATGGGATAAAAGATTAAATAAAAACTGGATACCTAGACAAACTACAGATCAAAATAATTTCTTAGATTTAGACTGTGTAGCAGATACAAACAAAACAATTCAATTATGGATAGGCTATATATCAAAACAACTAGTAGATAATAAAATATCAATAAATGATGCCTCAGGGTATATAGAAAGAACGCTTATAGGAACAGTAAAAATATGGTTACAAAATTTAACACCAACAAGCTTAGCAACACTAAGAAATCATAATAAACCTAATAATGAAATAGCAACATCAGCAATAGATATATTAAATAAATATGAAATATCAATTAGAAATGAATTTGGTAGTATGACAACTGAAATAGAAGAACAACAGAAAGACAAAATAATAAATAGAAATTTAATGAATAAATTAGCAATATGTAAAATGAGTTACATAGATGAATATACATGTGCATTTAGAGAATATTACTATAAAGGAATATATACAAATGATGAAAGTAGAGAAATAAGAAAATTATATTACACAAAATTACCAGAACCATTTAGTTCAAAAATAATAAAAGATTGGGAAGAATCTAATACAGTAGATACACTAGGAGCTAGAATAAAATTCTTACAACAATGGTTTATAAAACTATGTGAAAAACATAAAGAAGAATTAAAACTAGAAAAAATATTAGTAAAAAATCTAGCATATTGTACAAGTAAGATAGCACCCCAATTTGGATGTAAAAATCCATATAAATACAAGAAAAGGATAAAGAAATATAAACACTTCAAAACAAAATATAAGGATAAAATTCCAAGAAAAAGATATTATATAAAAAATTATAAACAAAAAAGACCACATAGAGTTAAGAAAAATATAACAGAATGTAAATGCTATAATTGTGGAAATCTAGGACATTTAGCTAGAGACTGCAAATTACCAAGAAATCCAAAGAAAAAACAAATAACAGAAATACTAATAGAAAACGACACATATAAACAGATAGATTATTTAGATTATGATTTAAAAGATGAAGATAGTATATACGAAATAACAGATAATGAATTAGAAAATGAAATAGAGTCATTTTCAGATTATGACTGAAAGCGACATAAAAATAATAAGTAGAGAAGAATATCAAGATAACGAATATACAGAACAAAAAATAATATTTGACAATAATATGTTTGAACAAATAAAAGGAAAAGAATTAGACTTAAGCATAGATAAAATATTAGAAGTCCCTAGATTAAAAAACTTATTTAAATTACAACACGATGAATATTATGTAGTAAGCCAAAAAGAACACGTAATAGATTGCAAATATATTAAAGGTAAAGCTAAAATACCCATCATAAATAAGAAAATAATTAATAAAGAAATCCAAGATTTAAAATAAAAAAATCCAATAAAATATGTACATTTAGGAGCAACAGAAATATTAATAAAAGCATGTTTTAGAGAAGGAATAGATACACCTATAGAATTATATTTAGCAGACGATAGAATAATTCAACCTATAGAAAAAAGTATAATAAGTGCAGTTAGAGGAAATTTAATATATCAAAAATTTAAATTTATTATAAGTGCAAATTATTCAGTAGCAATAGAAGACAAAAACATAGATAAATCACTAGTACTATACTGGAAAATGTCAGGCATAGAACTAGCACCAGGAAGTAAAATATTTACAGCAAGATGTAAAAATTTATATGTATTAACTACAAAACATAAAATAACAGCAAGAAATAAGATTCAAAAAATCAAAATAGAAAATCCATTTGATCAAATAATTACAGTAATAGATAATAATGATTACAGTTATAAAGAAATAGATATTGAAGAAGATTTAGAGATAGTAAAAGAAAGATTAAGTACATCTAAAAGATTAAGCTACGATACACCATCATCATCAAGAAATAGTACATCTAGAAGATTAGATTGCGATCTAATATCTAAGTTATTAGAACAAAAGAACGATGAAATACAACCATATCAATATTATATAACAGGAATATTAGACCAAAGAAAATATTTAATAAACATAAATACAGGACAAGTAGAAAACCAAATTATAAGAGAACTAGTAAAAGAACATGAAATAATTACAGGAGAAAATATAAACAACGAATTACCTAGAGCTTTGGTAAATATAGAAGAAACTACTGAACAAGAACTAATTATTGGAGGAATACCAATAAAAATAAAATTTAAAATACATCAAGGAAATAATAATATTACCTTAGGAATAAAATGGCTAGAAACAGTTAAACCATATAATATAGATGATAAACAACTAACAATACATTACGAAAACAAAAAGGTAATTATTAAAAGAACAATTATATGATTAAATAAACATCTTAACTTTTTAATATAATGACAAAAATATATATTTTAGCAAAAATAATTATAGAAGGATATTATAATAGATATTACACACCTATGATAGATACAGGAGCAGAAGCAAATATGTGTAAACATAATTGTCTGCCAGATAGTAAATGAGAAAAGTTAAAAACACCATTAATAGTAACAGGATTTAATAATGAAGGAAGCATGATAACACATAAAGCTAAAAATATAAAAATACAAATATGGGATAAAATATTATTAATAGATGAAATCTATAGTTATGAATTTACAAATAAAGATATATTATTAGGAATGCCTTTCTTAGATAAACTATATCCACATACTATAACAAAAACACATTGGTGGTTCACTACCATATGTAATCATAAGATAGGAGCAAAAAGAGTTAACAATAAAATCAGAAAAAATACACCATGGATAAAAGGAAATGAAAAAATTACCCAGAAATTAGAAAATATATCAAATAATGATCACAAAATAGAAATTATAATATTCACAATAGATAAAATGCAAGCAATAAACGACAAATTAAATTTATTATATAATGAAAACCCATTACAAGGATGGGATAAACATAAAACAAAAGTAAAAATTGAACTAATAGATGAAAATAGTATAATAACACAGAAACCATTAAGATATAATTTTGAAGACCAATCAGAATTTAAAATGCATATAAATGAATTATTAGAAAATAAGTATATACAAGAAAGCAATAGTAAACATAATAGTCCAGCATTTATATTAAATAAACATAGTGAACAAAAAAGAGGTAAAAGTAGAATGGTCATTGATTATAGAAATCTAAACGCAAAAACTAAAACATATAATTACCCCATACCTAATAAAATCTTAAAAGTAAGACAAATACAAGGATATAATTACTTTAGTAAATTTGACTGTAAATCAGGATTTTACCACCTAAAACTAGAAGAAGAATCTAAACATTTAACAGCATTTACTGTACCCCAAGGATTTTACGAATGGAATGTTTTACCATTTGGATATAAGAACGCACCAGGTAGATATCAACATTTTATGGATACATACTTTAATCAACTAGAAAACTGTATAGTATATATAGACGACATATTATTATACTCAAGAACAAAAGAAGAACATCTAAAATTATTAGAAAAATTTATACATATCATAGAAATATCAGGAATTAGCTTATCTAAAAAGAAAGCTGAAATTATGAAAAATCAAATAGAATTCTTAGGAATTCAAATAGATAAAAATGGAATAAAAATGCAAACACATATTGTACAAAAAATATCTAATTCTGAAGAATTATTAGATGCTAAGAAAAAATTACAATCATTTTTAGGATTAGTTAACCAAGTAAGGGAATATATACCAAAATTAGCAGAAAATTTAAAACCATTACAGAAAAAATTAAAGAAAGATATAGAATATCACTTTGATGAACAAGATAAAAAATATATCAGAAAAATAAAATTAATGTGTAAAGATTTACCAAAATTATACTTTCCAGATGAAAATAAACAATTTACTTATATAGTAGAAACAGACTCTAGTAATCATAGTTACGGAGGAGTACTAAAATATAAATACATAAATGAAAAAATAGAACATCACTGCAGATATTATTCCGGATCATATACAGACCCACAAATAAAATGGGAAATAAATAGAAAAGAACTATTTGCCTTATATAAATGTTTATTAGCTTTTGAGCCATATATTGTATATAACAAATTTATTGTTAGAACAGATAATACACAGGTAAAATGGTGGATAACTAAAAAGGTACAAGATTCAGTTACGACAAAGGAAATAAGAAGACTAGTAGTCAATATACTGAATTTTTCATTTACAATTGAAGTTATAAAAACTGACAAAAATGTGATTGCAGATCACCTCTCAAGAGAAAAATACTGAGCAAACAAATACTATGGATCAGATACTCAACCTCCTAACTACACTTTGTAAAAAAGTGGATAGTATGGACGGTGAGATACAAAAACTTAAGGAGCAAGCTAGTAGTCAGCAGCATGACGTTAAACATGCGGAGCTACGTCGATCGGAAGACGTTAAAATTCCAGAGCTAGAAGGAGACGTTGGGAAACTCCCTAAAACCCATAATGTTTGTTTAAATGCAGATGCAGGTACGTCTGGAGCTACAAAGAAAACTACAAAAGAAAAAAGTTATACAAATACAAATATGAATAAACTTTTTGATAAACCATATACAGCTCCAAAGATACAAAAATCTGTGCCTACTCCACAAACAACTACTTATAAAAACAGCCTAGCCCAATAGAAAAATACATATACTCATATTACTCGTACCTATACAGAAAACATTTACAAAATCCAAACCTACTTAAATAAAAACCCCAGAGCTATAAATCCAAAAGAACCAAATACCGATTACATTACCCAACATTTACAAGGTTACAACAAACTAATTGCCCTTCCAGGTACAAATACAAATTTAGTTACAACTTGTTATAATTATGGACTACTCAGTACAGTGTACACAGCTACAGGAGACGAAATATCAAAGATACCTGAACTATACAAAGCCTTTTTAACCTATAAACGAATAACTAAAGGAACTCTATTTTTTATAAAGTTCTATTCAGCTACTGCAGAAATACTTTATGACGAGATAAAACCAGCTATACAGGTCATAAAAATTGGTTTGACCAGAGATATGTTAATTCCAGAAAAGATAGAAAAACAAGATGAGATACCTATTGTAGATACTCCTGATTTCTACGCCAATAAAAGAGTTATCGGAATAGCTACAATATTAACGGAGTTAGCAAATAATTACCTAAATAATAATACAATATGGAGTTACTATAGCCGAGATAATACGATGATATATTCAAATTGCCGAGAAACAAGGGAAGGAGATATGGAGGAAATACGTCAATGGATACTAAGCCTCCTAAAACCAGAAAATACACCAACTACAAGAGCTATACGGAAAAATTTCATTTCGCCAGCACTATTGACAAGATATTGTACAACTATTAGCAGTAAATACTCAGAACATATATGTTCCAAGTGTCACGGAGAAGATAACGAAGTTCCAACCGTACAGTTGGAATAAACTATCACAAAGACGGAAGACAAAGAGATAGCCGGCAGCCTGATGAAGACAGTCGACAAAACAAAAGATAAGACGAGACAACTATAAGTGGGATAAGCATCTTATCCTTCTTTTTGTAAAGTTTTTGTTTTCTTTTTGTAAAGTAAAAATAAAGTTGTTTGTTTTTATGTAGAGTCACCAGACATAATACTGTGGATGAATAGTAAAAGACAAAAAATACTATTCATAAATAGTAAAAGTGTCAATTATGTGAATAGTAAGAGTCGGTTACTGTGTAAATAGTAGAGGTCAAGTACTGTGTAAATAGTAAGGGTCAGTCACTATTCATGAATAGTAGAAGTCAACTACTGTTCATAAATAGTAACCTGTAAACTTTGTATATATATGTAAGTTAGGAGAAGGGGATCATCATCCCTCATCTCCCATTCCCCTCATTTCTCTCTCAAATTCCGCAACCCCCCAAATTTACTTCATACTCTCCATACAATATTTCACTCTCTAGAAAACCCCCTTTGAAGAAGAAGATAGAGCTTGAAGCTTGGGTCAAGAACAACGTCCATAGTTGTGAGCTTGTGCTAGGGATTTGATTAAAGGTATGTGAAGTTTATTCAGCCATGGGTTCTTCCACCCATGGAGACCCCTAGTTTCCCCCAAATTGAGAAGAAAACCCCAATCTAAGCTAGTGTTTCTTCCAAAGTGTGGGTAAAAAGGTTGGATATTACTAAATAATGATTGATTTAGCATTGTTGTATTATATTATGATGATTTGTTGTGATTTATATGGTAACCCTAGTCTAAATTGATGAATGCGATATTTGTGGGTTTATTCCATTAGAAGCCAAATTGAAGGTTCATGAGTAATCTTCCTAAACTAGTGTCTTGAGTAGTAATTGATCAAAGTTAGGTTCATATAATCATGAATTAAACTAGACCTAATTGAAAAATATTGATGTTGGATTTTAATATTGAAATTGAACCTTTAGGATGAATTGTGGCTACAATCACCTAGTAATGAAGAATGTGGTTGAGTGCCTTGAAATCTAGATTCATGATATGCTTTCATGTTATAGAGTTGTTAAGAGTGAAGACTCCTAGTTATGAATGTTGAAGGCTAGTATGATTGACTGTAGATGTTAAGGCTTTGAGAGTAAAGTCTCAGTTGAAATAGAGTCTAATGGGTACAATTGTGGTGAAAGGACTATACTCACCTAACCTACCTAATGAATGCTTGATAGATGAAAGTGATAGAATTACTTGAACATGGATGGATTGTCAAGGACATCCTTCCACGAGAGATGAGTGTTGAGCAAGGCCTAACAATTAAACCTTGGGGTGTATGCTTGGCTCCAAGTGGATATTGACAATGAGATGGAATGTTACACAAGATAGGACTCCAAGAAGAAAGGAGAGCCACACCTAGTTGATATGAGGACTATCCAAGAAAAAGGGGGAACTCTTACGTAGTAGAGTGTGGGTTTTCCCAAAGTTTGGTCTCATGTGGTGGGAACCTTCACATAATTGAGTTAAGGTTCTTAGTAGCAATCTCCATATCCTATGAACTAAGACATGCTTGATAAGTATCTCATAGTGTTCTAAAGTAGATATATGAACTAATATGTGCTTAATGAAGTACCTCATAGTGTTCTTATGTTAAGAGAGGGACTAGGCTCCAAACTGAGAAGTGTTAGTATGAGGACCTAAAGGTAGTAGTTAGCATGTATAGTATTATGAGGTGCTAGGCATGCATTGCACAATTATGACTTAGGGTCAATAAAGAGGAGTCTTGAGATGGGATTGGGCAAGAGTTGCCTTTCCTAGTTATATTTGACTAAAGATGAGAGATCCCCTTGGTTATAAGAGTTAAGATAATAATGAGGCTAAAGTAGGGTGAATATGACTAGGATGACTTCAAGGCTATGCTTAGTGTGAAGGGTAGTATGGGATTCCTTTCATACATTGCACAAGTGTGTCTTCAGGTTACATAGAAGTATGGTACCCTTATGGAGTAGAGAAGCTTAATAGTTGACCAAAGAGAGGTACTTAGCTTGGATGGTTGTATGGGATGCTATCATTGCATTGCACAAGTATACTTTGAGGTGACTTGTGAAGTAGTTCTCCTGTAATGTGAAGGACTTATGGTCGAAATATGTAACCGTGAAAGTCTATGTAAAGGCTTGGCCATTAACATGATGTATCTCCTATGCTCATTAAGTATATCTTATGTGACTTGTGTTTATATGATGCTTATATTGGAGACCATGCTAGGACTATGATGATTATATTGTGATTATGTTATTGTCTCTTATGCTTATGTCTTATGTTGACTAACCATTTGAGATGCTCTTATGATGTTGTGTTAGATTTCATACTTAGTACATTTTGTACTGACACATATTGCCTACATTCTAACCAAATGTTGGGTTAGAGGCTTGAGTTGCTTTGGAGGCTAGAGTTTCAATGATTTAGAAGAATTGAAGAATTGGTGAGTCCTCGTAGCTTCGAGGATGAACCCTTATTTCCTTATGTCATTTATTTATGTTTTTAGACTTTGTATGGGCTGCGTCCCAAAGACTTTTATTCATGATTTTAAATAGATGGTTTGAGACAAAGATTAAGTAAGACTTCCGCTTGCTTTATTGAATAAGACATCGATTGTAAAGTTTTCAATTTTCCTGTATTTTCTATTAACTTATGTTAAGAATGTGCTAAGGGCTTGTATGCGACCCCTTCGGGGTCAACTATGCCATGTTACGAATAGGGGGTGCTCTCTGGTCGTGACAATCCACCACTAATCTACCACAATTTTTAGGTTTGATAATGATTTGTGATGAATACTCACATAAATGGAGATACATCATTATTCATGGTGTAAAAGCTAAAAAAAATATTGCGTTTATCTAATTTTTCACATACAAAATTCAGAAGAATTATCACATAGATGTATTAACCACCATAAATGATACATTTTCAATTGTATATTTTAACGATATATTATTCTCTAATATCAAATACACTTATTCCATACAAATTATAGAGAAATCTTTCGTCTCCTAATTCCTCCTCTTTTGATCATAGTTATGCAAGTTGTATATATAAAAATCATATTTTATAAATTCATCAAATAAAACCATAAATTTACCCAATATTATGATCATTTAATTGCAATAAAAATAATTATCTATTTGAAATGCCTCCAACCAAAGTACCTCTAGCTACGAGGAGACATAATAATTTCATCTATTGCTTGTATTATGGTTCATTATATAACTTGATAACTCATAAATTTAACATTTATTTGATAAACTAGCTCAAAGAAATCTAACATAGATCGGGGTAAATTTTGGGAGAATTTGTAGGCCGTGGGTAATGTGGACCATTTATGAAGCATTAAAAATAAATGGTGAAATACGATATAAAAATGGAGAAAATGTATAAAGAATAAGCAAAGAAGTAATGTACTTGCGGGTGTAAATCAAGGGACAAAATGAGGGTTTTTTAGTTGCTTTGAAGAGGACATACTAGAGATAGAAAGAATTAAAAACTATGAAATATGTAAAGCTTGTTAATAATTTACTATCGTTGTTTACCATTAAATTTCAGAAATTTAAAATTCAATGCAACTACTTTATAACCTACCAAAAACTTAAAATTAATTTAGAAAGTCAAATTTCTTGTATGATTAGATATTATTTTGTTTCCTAATAATTTTTTTAGTCATAAGTATATAATCCTTAAATTTGTTTTCTTATTGATCTTCCTATGAATTCCATTGGTAACCAAACTTGTTCCTTAGGCTAATTTATAATTGTCAGGACCTAAGCCTACACCATGGACGTGGCCGGTACCCAAAAAACATTGTTACTTGCCAAGATGTAGCACCTCAGTCTTAGAATGGGCTAATCTTAGAATGAACTAAAATGGAAAGAGCTAAATTAAGGATTTTGCAAGTTAGTCTTAAGTTGTGAGATTTTTATCAACTTCAAACAACCATAACTTTCAATACAGGATGAGTTAGGTGGCCCATAAGATATACAATGGATGATCTTTGAGTCCGCTATCCAACACTACGGAGTTTGCTAAATTTTTAGTTCGGGTGAGGGAGATATGCTTGTTTGAAATCAGCCTATCTAGTTAAGGCAGTTCATTCGTTTTAAGGAGGGGATAAATTGTTCTTTTCCCTACACCATTAGTCATAAGCCTCTTTTTCACCTAATTAGGGGTCAAAGATGACTAGAATCAGATTACGTTAAATTCTAAAAACGTTCAAGAACCTAGTGCTAAGTTCAAGAGGAGAAATAGGGAGGGAGCTTCAAGCATTCATCAAGTGTGATGATCTTCATCAAGGATTTGATTCCTTCGAGGTATGTAAGCTTTCATATTGTTGGGTTTTTTTTCACTCTCACATCAATCATGTAATCATTTACCCATGATTTCATTCTCAAATGTTGATTATTGAGTTCTTGAAATGTTCTTGAATGTAATTGGTAATGGAGTTTTTGTTTTTGTTCTTCAGGTGAGGGTTTGTGAATGAGTTGATTAATTAATAGTTCCTTGTGTGGGTTTCACTAAGATTGTTCTGGGTTATTAGAACTTGTGAGTTTTGACCTTAGATATAACAATGGATATGAGTTGAATCGAGTTTGGGGGAGAAAGAAAAGACCAGGCAAAATTATGCGCCCAGATCCGCGTCGCGGAGATCTTAAAAATCCAGTCCCTAGAAAATTACCTCCCTCTCCATGTCACAGAGAGGATACGGACTCCACTATTTCAAATATTATTTTGCGACCAAATATTATAATTCTTCTCCGCGTCGCACTCATGCTCCCTAGTTGTGTCTTCACTCGTTTCTTAGTATCAACTATCTAAACCCCATCTAATAATTAAGAGACCCTAAATCCTAATCATAATTCTTGAATTTACATTTCAAATTCAAGATTAGGTTGAGAGTAAAGTCTGAGGGAGTCCTTTTAGTCATTTTGAGAAGTCTTTTACAAACTTCTAATACATTTTTTAAGACTTCAGCACTTGAGTATGAGGATGAAGAGAGTTGAGTTATATTTTTTGAAATGAATATATGGGAACTAAAGATTCCCAAGTGTAAATGTTTTTTTACATTTAAAATGAGGGGAAACCTTGTTTTCCAAATGAATTCATGAGGAGTTTTGAGTGCTATCTCTTTTAAGAGAATCTTTTGACTAGTAATCTCAACGTTGAGGATGAGGAATTGTTTTTAAACATATGAGCATGAGTGATATTATTGGTAGCAGTATTTAGCACCGATATGGTGACCTGTTTAGACAACTCAAAGTCCTCATAAACCATGTATGCCAACATGTGTAAAGGATCATACATTTTAGATGATTCATTACTGCTTTTTGTGGATCCACATAGTTGAGGATGTCTAATACTCTGACAAAGTATAGGGCAGTTCTAGCAGCGTGGGCGAGATGATGTATCATCAAAGCACATAGTGATGGTTGTCGGTTAGAGAATCTCCCAAATAAGAGTAAAGAGTTAGTATTGTATTTTTAAATACCTTGAGTTATTATCTATTATTTTAAAAAACTTTCTTTATATTGCATCTTTTATTGTTGCTTTACAATGAGTTGAGTATTCTTGAACTAAGTTGAGTATTTCTGAGTTTGAGTATCTTTGAGTTGCGTTGAGTTCAGATGAGGTAAGTATGTTCTTTCTTTCTATCAGATCAAGCTTATGACTATGCTTTAGAGTTCCCCTTACATGCTCGTACATTATATATACTGATGCCTTTTGGCCTGTATCATTCATGAAGAAAATACAGTTACTCAGGTTCATCAACAGGAGCTCCACTGATACCCTTGCAGTCCCAGAGTTTGATTGGTGAGCCTCCTTGATTTATGAAGGGTTCCACACTTTGCTTTCATTTTCAGTTTGTTAGGATGATCAGGGTGTTGTCCTGACATCCATCATAGTATTGTTAAAAGCTTCATAGACAGTAGAGTTTTGAGAAGTTTGTTTAATTTTCAAGTGCTAATGTTCTAGAATTGGGTTGCCTCTTTTGGCCAATTGAATGTTTTTTTCTTAATATTCTACGCTATTTTTTTTGAGACTGTTTTGAGAAAACCATTTACTTTTGAGTTCTTATGATGTTGAGGAAGTCTTCCACTGAGTATTGAGCCAGGCCAAGGGTTCACTTGGGATAGTAATGGTTTCCTAGTGCTATTCATGTCCAGGGTGTAGGCTTCAGCGTGACACAAGCGAACCCTCATCCCAAATGACTACAAGCGGAAAACCTATTCAAGCAATAATAGGCTTCAAACTGAATTAAATTCATTAAACTCAAATACTCAACTTACAAAGACTGGAAAACACTCAATAGCAATATTTAAAGTTCATAAAACAACTCAAAAGAAAGTAAATATTGAAAGACTCCTAAACTATAACTAACTATGAAGCCTCTACTATTAAAGAAGGATCTCAAAACAAGACTCACGACATCTCAAAACTACTAAACTGAAAGTAAATTTGAAGGCGTCAAGAATACAAGAAGGCTCACCAAAAGCTAACTAGAGTGTAGAGTGATCTTAATGAAGTGCCTGTTGATAATCTTGAACACATGTATGTACATCATAAAAGGATGCAGGTCGAAGGACATTAGTACAATGAATGTACGAGTATGAAAGGAGAACTAGAAGCATAGGTAGCTGAACAAATAAGACTAGAAGAATAATCACCTTAACACAACTTCAATAAGAACGAAACAATAAGAGATGCAATAGTTAAAGCTTTATAAATAACAAATGTCAACTCAAGAATGTATATAAGAATATAATAAAATAATCTTTAATCTTATTTTGGAGATTCTCTAAACGACAACCACCACTAAACTATGTGATGATACAACATCTCGGCACACTATTAGAATTTCCTTTACCTTGTCGGGGTATAGAACACCTCAAACTAAGTGGATCCACTAAGCTATGCCTGAAGGGACTAAGAATTCATCTAAAAAGTATGATCTTTTACCTATGTTGGATATGTAGTTTACGAGGAATGTGAGTTTTTTGAAATCATCCCCATATTGGTGCTTAATACCACTTCCAATAGTATATACTCATGCTCAAATGTATTAAAATAAACTCTTTCTGTGGTTTGAGATGATTGCTCAAACTATCCTCTTAAAAGAGGTAACTACTCTGAAATATCTTTGAAGTCATAAACTCCTTTTAGAAATTCTCTTTTCTAAGTGTAAAAATGATACATTTGGGAATACTTAGTTTCCTTAAACTTTACTAAAACTGTCTCTTTAAACTTTCCTCAAAAACATAGTTTAAAACACAACTTTTGGCTTTAAAGGATTCTCAAGATTTATAACTTAACGTAGAGTTCATGTTGAAATATAGACATGAACAAAGCAACTAAAGGATCTCAATGACAATATAGGAACTCAATACTCAAAACTCAACGATACTACTCAGCTAAAAAGTGCTCAATTTATAGGGTACATGCTTCAAAATAGACATGAACGAATCGAATCAAAGACCTTAATGTAATACTTAGCTCCCTCATATTCTTTTTCAATCATGAATACAACCGATCTCATTCTTCTATTTCTTTTCTTAAGACTTAGACTAAATTTATAGGTAATTGCGAAAGATTTCTCAAACAAACTCAAAAAGACCTCTTGCACTTTCCTCTTCAGTTACTTTAATTTGAAATGTAAATTAAGAGATGTGATCAGGTTATGTAGGATCTCTCATGAATTAATGAATACTTATATAGTTAATATCAAGAAGAGAGCGAAGACATAATTTGAAAGAACACATACGTGACGAAGAATGGAGAAGAAAAGTATCACTCCCTGAGGCTACACCCTTGACGTAACACGGGACTTAGGATCACTAGTGACCCTAAGCTAACCGTGTGTTTGGCATATCATAAGCATACTAATAATATTGAATAATACAAATACTATGCAGAAGCTAAACAATAGATAACTGGGAAAATGCGGAATACCCAACTAATATGAATGTATAAAACATACTAAGAGTTTAACAATAATTGAAAGATAAACTCATTAATAAAAGCTAATTCTATTACTATATTTGAAAAGCCTTTAACTGAGTTGACTTACTGGGACATGCCCTGAACTAACTCTAACAAAACAGAAAACTGAAAGTGAAGAATAAAATGAAAGTATGCCCGTTGTCCTTAGAATATGAGGACTCATCACTGAAGTTGTTGAATAAGGACTGAGAATCGATCTAAGCCTCATCTGGGTGTTGAGTACATGAACGTACATCATGAAATGATGTAGCTCAATGTATGCATCAGTACTTGACATGCACTAAGCTGAACAAATATATATAAACTAAACAAAGCATAACTGAGTAATGATATAAACTGAGCATGAATGTAAATACTATACATAAATGAAAAGCTAAATTGAATGCAATGCCCAAATGTTAATCTTGAATCTAACATGCTAAACTGAATACTGAAGACCTGGTTAATGCACTAGGAGTCTGACTGTGGGAGATACTATTTACCAAAATAAAACCATGTGAGCTAAATGTGGAGTCTAATGTATAAGCCCCATTGAGAGGACCCAATATACCTTGCAAGGGGTATAAAGGTAGGACTGGTGTGATAACTAATTCTGATGACCAACAGAGGGGATTTATACTCCTTGGGGGGCATACAATTCTGGGGCTATGAGGGTATGTTGAACCCTAGTACAACTTAGTGCTATATCTACTCACAACTGAGTATGTATATGAAACAAATGTAACTGACATACTAAATAGCTCGAAATACTGACATGCAATATGAGAACGCAACATTTATATACTAATTATGTGACATTCGAAAACTGAAGCATAATTAGCTGTTTAACTTACCTAGCAAGTGTTATTCCTGAACTAGGAGAATCTACACAAACTAGAGTTCTGAGTCTCATATAAGTCATTAAACAACGTTTCCAAGAAAACATGACATTTATATTATAGATAATATAGCAACTAAAATCGTAACATTTCTCCAAGGTTTTAGAAACCCTAGGCCTAAACATGATATAGAGAATCAAAGAACTGACTGAATTCTAGGGACCAAGTTGATGAAAGAAACCCACTACTAAAATCCCACATACCGGGTGACAAAATCTATTGAGAAATCCTTTGGATTTCGAGGGTGAAACTTGATGCAAACCTTATGCTTGCTCTTGAGGGGCTGGTCAACTCTTTCTCTACTCTTTGCTCTAAGTTTTGATTATTTTTGAGAATAAAGGTTTTAGTTAGGTTTCGACCAGATTATTAAGCTTAAACTGAGTAAAACGATGTAGTTTAGGTGCCCCATGCATACGAGAAAATACAAAAATGATCATAACTTAATAGCTAACGAGACCATCGATGGCCCCTGACCGACGGACCATGGACTTACCAACAGTCCATCCTTGTAGGGTGTCAGTTTGCGTCTGAGACTTGGTGATGGGGGTCACGATCCACAGTCCCTGGACCACAGACAGTGATCCCACCTACTGTCTACCGTGGGTCATGATTCTTCTTGGGGTTCTAGGTGGCCAATCACGGACCATACCTACTGTCCATGGCCCAAACCACGGGCCATGGTTCGGCCTCCATTGGTGGCACCGTAAATTCTAAAAATAATCTGCATTTATGCCTCCCCCGAATCTGAAGTGTTACGTTATCCCCCCTTGGGAACATTCATCCTTGAATGAAGTCTAAACTAGCTGAGTATGGAGGGAAGGAGTTGTAATCCCTACCACCAAGTACTAGAAACTAATATCTAATTGAATGAGTTCCAAGAACGTGCAAATATGCTGAAATGCAAGAATAACTGAAGGAACAAGATATTAGTACTGAATTTATGCAATAGTAAACCAAGAGACTTGAGAGGAACTATTAGCTCAAGCTAAAACGGAATCGAAAGAAAAGAGATAAGGATACTTGGCCTTCATGGTTTCTTCTGCTTCCCAAGTAGCTCCCTCTACGGACTAACTCCTCCACAAAACCTTCACTAACAGTACTTCTTTATTTCTCAACCTACGAGCCTAAAGGTCAAGGATCTCTACTGGCACCTCTTCATAAGTGAAACTACCCTTCACAACCATCATCCCTAATGGTACTACCAATGTAGAATCACTCACACACTTCTTCAACAGGAAATGTTACAAATTGGAAGGACCGCTGCTAGTTCTGCATGCAACTCTAACTAATAGGCCACATTACCAACCCTTTTTAGGATTCTGTAAGGACCTACATATCTAGGAATGAGCTTTCCTTTCTTGCTAAATCTCATCATTCCCTTCATAGGAGACACTTTCAGGAAAACCCAATCATTGATTTCAAATTCCAAGTCCCTTCTTCTCACATTTGCATAGGACTTTTGAAGAATCTAAGTTTTCTCTAGTCTATCTATTATTAGGTGAACATTTTTCATAGCTTCATGAACCAAATATAGCCCTATCAAGGCTGCTTCACCTACTTCAAACCAACCAATCGGGGACCTGCATCTATACCCATACAGTGCCTCATATGGGGCCATCTGGTGGAATGGAAACATTTATCATAACTGAGCTCTATAAGAGGTAGGTGATCATTCTAACTACCCTTGAAATCGATCACGCAAGCTCTCAACATATCCTCTAAGGTCTAAATGGTACGTTCTACCTGACCATCCGTTTGTGGATGAAATGTTGTACGAAAATTTACTTGAGCACCAAGACCTTTATGAAAAAATTTCCCGAAATGAGAGGTAAAATGAGGACCTTTATCTAAGATGATAGACAAGGGAGCCCCATGTAGCCTGACTATCTCATGGATCTAGAGTTTGGCGTAGTCCTCTGCTGAATCTATAGTCTTGATAGCCACAAAGTGAGTGGACTAAGTAACTCTGTCCACTATCACCCAAATGGAGTCATACTGTCTGCTAGTACGAGGAAAACCCATAAGGAAGTCCATGATTATCACTTCCCACATCCATGTAGAAATGCTAATCTCTTGAGTCATATCTCCTGGTTTCTGATATTCTACCTTAACATGTTGGCACTTTGAACACTTAGTCACAAAATCTTCTATGTCCCTCTTCATGTTGTTGCACCAAAAGACTTCCTGTAGATCACAGTACATCTTAGTGGCAACTAGATTAATGTAATACCTAGAATTATGAGCTTCTATAAGGATCTTATGCTTCAACTCACCCACATTAGGAGCACATAAGCGACCTTGGTAACGAATTACACGATTTCCCCCTTCGGAGAAAACCTAAACATTTTGCTGATGGACTACACTTTTCAGCTGAATAATATAGGGTCACTATCTGGTTTTTCCTTAACCTCCGCTACCAATAAAGATTCTAATCTATTTTGAACTAGCACAACACCATCTGAAATGGCTGTAAGGCCAACTCCTAAGCAAGCAAGCTGGTGAACATCTTTTTCTAACTCTTTCCTTTCTTCCACAACATGTGCTAAACTATCCATACACAACATACTGAGAGCATCAACCACTACATTTTCCTTACAAGGATGGTAAAACACATTCATGTCATAGTCTTTGAGGAATTCAATCTATCTCCTCTGATGAAGATTCAACTCCTTCGGGTGAAAAAATAATTGGAGGCTCTTATGATCTGTGAATACATCAACATGAACACCATACAAGTAGTTTCTTTAAATCTTTAGGGCAAATACCATAGTTGCAAGCTCGAGGTCATGAGTCAGGTAGTTCTTCTCATGGACCTTAAGTTGTCTAGAAGCATAAGCTATGACCTTACCTTGCTGCATCAACACACAACCTACACCGACCTTGGATGCATCACAATAAATAACATACTCATCTGAACCATCTAGTATAGTCAAAACTGGAGCTGTAGTCCACCTCATCTTTAGTTCTAAGAAGATTTTTCTCACATTCATCTGACCATTGAAATTTGACCTTCTTCTGAGTCAACTTAGTTAATGGGGAGGCTATGGATAAAAATCCTTCTACAAATCTCCTGTAATAACAGACCAAACACAAGAAACTTTTTATATCTTTTGGGGAGGTCGATCTGGGACAATGTTGTACTGCCTCAATTATCTAAGAATCCACTCGAATCCCTTTGCTAGATACCACATGACTAAGAAAGGCGACAGATTGTAACCATAATTCACATTTGCTGAACTTAGCGAATAACTGGAAATCTTTGAGAGTTTGCAGAACAACTCTTAGATGATTCGCATGCTCCTCCTCAATCCAAGAATAAATGAGGTTATCATCAATAAAGACGATAACGAACAAGTCCAAATAATGTTTGAACACCCTGTGCATTAAGTCCATGAAAGTTGTATGAGCATTTTATAGTCCGAAAGACATAATTACAAATTAATAATGACCATACCGAGTCTTGAAGGTTTTCTTCAAAATGTCACTATCTCTGAGCTGATGATAGCTGGATCTGAAGTTTATCTTGGAAAAGTAACTAGCACCCTAAAGTTTGTCAAACAAGTCATCAATCAGGGGGATGGGATAATGATGAGTCATAGATTTGGACTTATTTAGGTCTTTATTTGGATAGATTTAGTGTCATCAAATACTTATTTTGTGCCAATAACTGATATAAAATCCTTGATTTTTTTAGATTGAGCAACAAAGAGTAGACACTAACTTACAATTAAGAACGAAATTGAGCTGAAAAAATGAAGAAATGATGGTCTGATGATCGCCAAGTCCCTTTAGTGAGTCACCGAATAGCTATCATCTAGCCAAAAGTTGCAGTGAGCTAAGCCTTGAATGAGAAAGTCAAATTGGCGATAGAAAATAGTAGTCGCCGTGTCGCCGAGTTGTTTTGCGATGAAGTGTTGGATCGCCCAAAGTTACAGAACTTGAGGATACTACAGGCCAAAGCAAAAAGATAATGGAACTGACCAAAAAGCGGATCGCTGAGCTGATCGATAAGCCCGACTTACTATGCCGAATGAGTCTTCGTAACATATTTTTGGTTACTATAAATACATTTTTGAACATTAATATTTTTATCATAAGTTTTTATCCTATTTTTGGAATTAGTTTAAACTCTAAGTATTGGGAGAAGTATTCCATAGCTTTTAAGAATTGAAGTTTTCCATTTTTGAGAAATTTGAAGTGGGTCTTTGAGATTCTTCAATTTGGACCTTTGTAAAGATGAAACTAATCTTACCTAGTTGATGGAAATACAATTTGGTAACAATTTTTATCTTTTTTTGATGTCTAGCTAAAACCCCTTTTTTGGGGTGTGATTATGTGATTATGGCCGGATTTAGCTTATGGGTATTACTAATTGTTAGTTTAAATATTGTTTAGAAGTGATTTTAATCAGTAATTGTGGTTCAATTTAAAGAATTGTAGTTGCAAATGTAGTTTTACCTTCGTGTTTTTGGGTTGCTTGAGAGAGAGGTTTTAGATACAAGCTTACTAAATTGATGGTCTATGGGTATTGGGTTGTCATGAGTTCAGCTCTCGAAAATGAATCCTAAATCCTTTCCACACATTTAGCTCGAGAGAGTGAATGGACTAAGGCATAGGTTGTTATTATTTTACTTGCTTGTTGGTGTTTGAGAGAAACCAACTTGATTCAGGGTAAATTATTCGAGAGAAAGTTTACCTCCTCTATAGTATATCCAATTCACTGATTTACAACTATTTTCTAACAATTGCAATTACCTATTTGTCTACATTAGCCTATAATTGAATCACATCCCAAGAACCCATCTCAATATTTGAAATTTCATATTATTTGTTGCTGATGTAGTAGATAATTTCAACAAAAAACCCTTGTTATTTGACATTCGTGTCACCCCCTAACTTGAATTATGCTTTTATTCGATAATGTCTATTTCTATAATTGATTTGAACATATTTGTACTTTCTTATTGAATCTTAAACACGTTTCACTCCATGTGGGATTCAACCCTAGCTCATTTAGTTAGGTTATTATACTGACTAACAATCTCAAACGCTTAGAATTGGATTAAGTGTCCCTAATAACGTTAACCCAAATGGTGCCGCTGCAAGGGAGTGGTGTTGGTTAAGATTCTTTAGTTAAGATGAATTTTATTCTTATTAGTCATAGTTGAATCTACTTACTTTCAGTTTTGGTTTGCTTGTTTGTATTTTGAAACAGAGAGTATGAGTGTGAATGGGAGCAATGGTGGCCAAGTGGGCCACCAAGATGACATTGAAAACCTCAACGATGTAAATGAGTCTAATGTTATTGACCCTCATCTTATGGGTGGAATTGGTGCCATTTGTTTGCATCCGGCCGAAGGGAACGTTGTGTACCATATTACTAGCACTATGCTACAACTCTTGCAATTGAAGGGGCTATTCGGTGGTTATGCTCATGAGCATCCCTATGAGTATATTAGAAATATTGTTGATGTTTGTGGGCCATTCTCCTTCAAAAACATATCCTAAGAGTTAGTCCGATTGAGGTTGTTCCCGTTTTCTTTAATGGGAGAAGTATGTAAGTGGCTGGCTGAATTGCCACAAGAAGCAATCACTTAGTGGCAAGAGCTTGTCACCGCATTTCAAGTGCGATTTTTCCCTCCTTCGAAGATAATGACTCTACGGGATACCATCCAAAGTTCCAAGCATTTGGAGGGTGAGCCAATTTATGAGACTTTGCTGCGATTCAAGAAGTTGGTGCTGTAATGCCCAGCTCATGGTTTGCTCGATAATGTTTTGCTGCTATATTTTTACCGAAGCCTTGATTCGGTCAACAAGGATGTAGCTGACCAACTTTCTCTAGGATGTTTGATGCAACAACCTTACATTATTGCAGCCTAGGTTCTAAATGGTATGACCACAATTAATCAGGCTTGGTACTCCTGCGATGATCAGGTCTCCCCTCTCACATTTAAACTCACCAAGGAGCAGCTTGAGAAAGATCATGAGAGGGACCAGAACATGGAAAAGATCATGACGCAACTTGACATTTTGTCTAAAAATGCCATGGGAGCTGATGCTGGAAGTGTCAATGTTGTGGTGTCGGGTATGTTAACCCTAATGAGGCCAAGTTTGAGGCTTTATATAATGAAAGTACTACTAAAAAATTGCTAAAAAACGACGGAAGTAAAAGCAATGGACGGCGTCGCTCCGAAGAGTGACGGACTAAGCGATGCCGTCCGTCGCTTTTTATTTAATTTTTTTATTTTTTAAATATTTTTCTAAAGCGATGGATTGCATCACCAAGTCCGTCGCTTTTTGATGAATTAAATTTTTTTTTTTAAAGCGACGGACTGCATCGCCTAGTCGATCGCTATTTTTTGCGGAATTTTACACCAACAATATATATAATATATAATTAATTATTTTATATCGATAGAGATGCAGTCCTCGCTTTTTATTAAAAATAATTATTTATTAATTTAAAATAACTCACACCGTCCGTCGCTTTTTGTTAATTTTAATTGTTTAATTATTTTTTAAATTAGCGATGGATGCATCTTTATGTCTGTTGCTTCTTGGTCAAAATATCTGGTCAAATATTTTAAAAAAGCAACGGACAATGTCTCTTTGTTATTTTAACAAATCAAGTCTTATAAACTAGTGATTCAGATATGAAATACATTATCAATTAAAGAAATGCGTATGATCAATTCAAGGAGATTTATATATTAAATTTGATATTGATAAATTTTTGTTGATCAATAAAATTAAAATTATATATCTAGAAGGTATATAATTTAAATTTATAAAATTAACTTGATCGATAAATTAAATTTATTAAATTAAACTTCTGTTGCTGTGTATTTAAATTTTATATATATATATATATATATATATATATATATATATATATATATATATATATATATCTGTGTGTGTGTTATTTTAATTTATAATATTAACTTCATGGATAAATTAATTAAATTTATTAAATTAAAATTCTGTTGATGTGTAGTTTAATTACATATATATATATATATATATATATATATATATATATATATTTCAATTTATAAAATTAACTTGATCGATAAATTGAACTTACTAAATTAAACTTCTATTGATGTGTGTGTGTGTATATATATATATATATATTAACTTGATTGATAAATTAAATTTATTAAATTAAATTTCTATTGACGTGTAGTTAAATTTCATATATATATATATAATTTTAATTAATAAAATCAATTTCTCTCACTCCTCTCTCACTCTCGCTCATCCCTACTCACTCCTCTCTCACTCGATCTCTCTCATCCGTGATTCCCACCGGCACCACGACAGCAACTCTGACTGGTGCCACCATAGCAACCCCGACTGGCGCCACGCCACCATTGTAGCAGCGGCAGTTCATGGGTAGATCGAGGTCATGCCGTAGTAGCTCGCACCAGCAGTAGAACGTGGTCACGCCCTGTGCTGCCTCCATCCTGACCCATTGCCCTACTCCTTTAATTCAAGGTTAGGGTTTCATAATATTATTTTTAATTTCTTTCAATTTGAGTATTGAATTTGTTAATTAGTGTATTGAATTAGTTTTTAATCGATTGATTGTTAGTTAGTAATGGAATGATTTAGGGTTTTTGATTGTTAGTTTGAATTAGGGATTATTTGATTGTTAGTTTGTGTTTGTTGATTGTGAATTGAAAATTTTAATGTTAGGGTTAGTTTAATTTAGGGTATCTTAGGATTTGTTTGAAATTTGGTATTTATTGAGTTACTTAGTTTGATTTTGGAATTGCATGTAAGATTAGATTGAATTAGGGTATTTAAGGAGTTGTTTGAATTTTTTGAGTTAGTTTGAATTATTATTGAGATTTTTAGGACTAGTAGTTTGAATTTGGGATTAGGAATAGCTAGCTAGTTGAATTTAGGATTTTAGCACTAGTTAGATTTTGGGATTTTAGGACTAGTTTGAATTTGTGATTTTAAGACTAGTTTGAATTTTGAATTTAGAACTAGTTTGAATTTATTATCGAGATTTTAGGACTACTAATAGTTTGAATTTGGGATTTTAGCACTATAGTTTGAATTTGGAATTTTAGGGATTTGAATTACAACTTAATTAAAACTTATAATTAATTAGAACTTGAATTTACTATAAATTGACCTTAATTAGGAATATGAACTTGAAATTAGATTGGGATAGTTGGAACTAATTATCTTGAATATATAATTAATTAAGTTTAATTAGAAATTAGATATGAACTTGAATTGAAACTTCAACTTATTAAAACTTCAATATATATATATATATATATATATATATATATATATATATAACTAATATTCTTGGATTTGAAGTTTATATTTAACTAATTTAAGAACTTTTCGTGCTAGGCAACTGAGGAAGCTCAACATCAAAAAAAGTTGATACAAGACTATATTGCTTCTTTCACAAAGTTGGAGATAAGGTTGGTGCTTCTAAGTTTCTTAAGTTCAAGTACAATTGCATGTTTTCAATAATGTGTTTGTGTCCCTCTAGTATTAATACTTAACTTTAATTTTGTGATAATGTGTTTGTTAAGCATAAGTACCAACACTAGCTGATCCTATTGATGACAAAATTGATTTTCTTGCAAGATCGATATGTGTTCATCTAGTGTTGACACTTAGCTTTAATTTTGTGAAAATGTGCTTGTTAAGAATAAGTACCAACACTAGTTGATCCTATCGATGACAAAATTGATTTTCTTCCAAGATCGATTTGTGTCCATCTAGTGTTGACACTTCGCTTTAATTTGGTGATAATGTGTTTGTTAAGCATAAGAACCAACACCAGTTGATCCTATTGATGACAAAATTGATTTTTTAGCAAGATTGATTTGTGTCCATCTAGTGTTGACACTTAGCTTTAATTTTGTGATAATGTGTTTGTTAAGCATAAGTACCAACACTAGTTGATCCTATTGATGACAAAATTGATTTTCTTGCAAGATCGATTTGTGTCCATCTAGTGTTGATAGTTAGTTTTAATTTAGGAATAATGTGTTTGTTAAGCATAAGTACCAACACTAGTGGATCCTATTGATGACAAAATTGATTTTCTTGCAAGATCGATTTGTATCCATCTAGTGTTGACACTTAGCTTTAATTTTGTGATAATGTGTTTGTTAAGCATAAGTACCAACACTAGTTGATCCTATTGATGACAAAATTGATTTTCTTGCAACATCGATTTGTGTCCACCTAGTGTTGACACTTAGCTTTAATTTAGGAATAATGTGTTTGGTAAGCACAAGTACCAACACTAGTTGATCCTATTGATGACAAAATTGATTTTCTTGCAAGTTCAATTCGTGTCCATCTAGTGTTGACACTTAGCTTTAATTCAGGAATACTGTGTTTGTTAAGTTGTTGGCACTTAAGTTGTTTAAATAAGTTAAAATAAATAATGTGGTTTAGTTGGTGGATTTAGTTGTTGTATTAAGTCAAAACTAAACTAGTCAAAGTTGTTAAGTTGTTTAAATATGTTAACATAAATAATGTGGTTTAGTTGGTGGATTTGGTTATTGTATTAAGTTAAAACTTAAATAGTTAAAGTTGTTAAGTTTTGTAAATAAGTTAAAATAAATAAAGTGGTTTAGTTGGTGAATTTAGTTGTTGTATTAAGTCAATACTAAACTAGTTAAAGTTTTAAAGTTGTGTAAATAAGTTAAAATAAATAATGTGGTTTGGTTGGTGGATTTGGTTGTTGTATTAAGTCGAAACTAAACTAATCAATGTTGTAAAGTTTTGTAAATAAGTTAAAATAAATAATATGGTTTAGTTGGTGGATTTGGTTGTTGTATTAAGTCTAAACTAATCTAGTTAAAGTTATAAAGTTCTGTAAATAAGTTAAAATAAATAATGTGGTTTAGTCGGTGGATTTGGTTGTTGTATTAAGTCGAAACTAAACTAGTTAAAGTTGTAAAGTTGTGTAAATAAGTTAAAATAAATAATATGGTTTAGTTGGTGGATTTGGTTGTTGTATTAAGTCGAAACTAAACTTGTTAAAGTTGTTAAGTTGTGTAAATATGTTAAGATAAGTAATGTGGTTTAGTTTTAGGATTTGTTTGTTGTATTAAGTCAAAACTAAACTTGTTAAACTGGTTAAGTTGTGTAAATATGTTAAGACAAATAATGTGGTTTAGTTTTAGGATTTTGTTGTTGTATTAAGTTAAAATTAAACTAGTTAAAGTTGTTATGTTGTTTAAATAAGTTATAATAGATAATGTGGTTTAATTGGTGGATTTGGCTGTTGTATTAAGTCAAAACTAAACTGTTTATAGTTTTTAAGTTGTGTAAATATGTTGAGATAAATAATGTGGTTTAGTTTTAGGATTTGATTGTTGTATTAAGTCGAAAGTAAACTTGTTAAAGTTGTTAAGTTGTGTAAATATGTTAACATAAATAATGTGGTTTAGTTGGTGGATTTGGTTGTTGTATTATGTCGAAACTAAATTAGTAAAAGTTGTAAAGTTGTGTAAATAAGTTAAAATAAATAATGTTGTTTAGTTGGTGGATTTGGTTGTTGTATTAAGTCGAAACTAAACTAGTTAAAGTTGTAAAGTTGTGTAAATAAGTTAAAATAAATAATGTGATTTAGTTTGTGGATTTGGTTGTTGTATTAGGTCGCAACTAAACTTGGTAAAGTTGTTAAGTTGTGTAATTATGTTAAGATAAATAATGTGGTTTAGTTTTAGGATTTGGTTGTTGTATTAAGTTAAAACTAAACTTGTGAAAGTTATTAAGTTGTGTAAATATGTTAATATAAATAATGTGGTTTAGTTTTAGGATTTGGTTGTTGTATTAAGTTAAAACTAAACTAGTTTTAATTGTTATATTGTTTAATTAAGTTAAACTAAATAATTATTTATAATATAATTAAATATCTATATTTTTGTACATGGATCATCGTTTGTGGATGTATAATATGCATTATGAAACTGGTGCTGGTTTGAAACCTGAGTTTATTGGCGGTGTTAGAAATTTTATTGAACATACAATGACGCTTGACATTTTCAAGAATAATGGATTGGTTACGTGTCCTTATAGTGTTTGTAAGTGCTTAAATATTTTAAACCAGATAACGTTATGGTTCATTTGTACCGTAATGGATTTAAGCCTAGATATATTTGTATGGATTGATCATGGAGAAAGTGTGGTATTTTTTATAATTCGATGCCTGTGGATGTATATAATATGGTTGCAGCACATGGCCAAATTAGGGTTGAACAGGGTAGGATTGAACACGATAGGGTTGAACATGATAGGGTTCATGAAATGATCAATGATGCTTTGGGGGTTCAAGGTGGGATGGAACTGGAACAATATTTTGATGAAGCTCCTAATGAAGTAGCAAGACACTTTTATGTTCAATTAGAAGAGTCTAGTCGTCCACTATGCGAAGGGAGCCGACATTCTGCTTTGTCAGTTGCAGTTAGATTAATGAATATTAAATCAGATTGGAATGTTTCTAATGCTGCTATGGACTCAATGGTTGATCTTTTGGTGTCCAAGTTAGGATTGACCTATGATAGAATTCATTGTTGTGTTAATGGCTGCATATTGTTTTTCAAGACTGATAATGAATTAGAAAATTGTAAGTTTTTTGGACATGCTCGTTATAAGAGGACTCCACCTGGAAAGATGGTTCCAGTTTAGGAGATGCATTATCTACCTCTCATTCCTAGGCTAAAGAGGTTGTATGCATCGATGAAGTTCGCCCCATATATGAGATGACATTGTGAATATAGAAGGTCGCCGGGTGTCTTGTCTCATCCATCTGATGGTGAAGCATGGAAGCATTTTGATAATGTATATCTTGATTTTTCTAGTGAACCAAGAAATGTTAGATTGGGGTTGTGTTCAGATGGCTACACACCATTCTCTAATAATGCTTCACCTTATTTATGCTGGCCGACATTTCTTACTCCGTATAATCTTCCTCCTAAAATGTGCATGACTAGTCCCTACATCTTTCTAAGTTGTGTTATTCCAGGTCCCGTAATCCAAAAATATTTATTGATGTCTACCTACAACCATTGATAGATGAGCTCAAACAATTGTGGTTTGAAGGCATTTTGACTTATGATATATCAACTAAGCAAAATTTCGTTATGCGTGCTTCTTTAATGTGGACTATTAATGATTTTCCTGCATACGGGATGTTGTCTGGTTGGATGACAGCTGGAAAGCTAGCATGTCTGTATTGCATGGAAAATAGTAAGGCATTCATTTTAAAGCATGGCAGAAAAAATACATGGTTTGATTGTCATCGCCAGTTCTTGCCAATGGACCATGAGTTTAGAAAGATGAAAAATGCATTTAGGAAAAATAAAGTTGAAAGTGACCCCCCACTTCCATTACTCACAGGGCATCAAATTTAGGAGAGAGTTTCTCAATTACCTAAAGTTACAGAAGCTTCACCTTCTAGACTTCCTGGATATGGTGTTGAACATAATTGGACCAAACAAAACATATTTTGGGAGTTGCCATATTGGAAGGACAATCTGCTACGACATAATCTAGATATGATGCACATTGAAAAAAATTAATTTGCCAATTTGTTTAACACGGTGATGGATTTTAAGGGTAAGACAAAAGACAATCCAAAAGCTAGAATAGACATAAAGGAACATTGTAGGAGAAAAGAGTTATGGCTGCAGGAATTACAGAATGGTAAAATAGTTAAGCCCAAAGCCAGCTTTTCATTCACATTGTATGAGAAACGTGAAATTATTCAGTGGGTTAAAAATTTAAAGATGCTGGAGGGCTATGCTTCGAATTTAGGAAAGCGGCCAGATATGAATGAAGGAAAATTGATAGGTATGAAAAGTCATAATTGTCATGTGTTCATGGAAACTTTAATTCCTATCACTTTTAGCCATCTACTTGAAAGGATATGGAAACCAATCACAGAGATAAGTCTTTTTCTTAAAGATTTGTGTTCTGGAAAGTTGTTGGAGAGTAGTTTAGATAGGATGGAGGAAAATATTCTTGTTACTACTACTAAGTTGGAGAAGATATTTCCATGTGGTTTCTTTGATGTGATGGAGCATCTTCCCATTCACATTGTACAAGAGGCTCACCTCGGAGGCCCGGTTCAAACAAGATGGATGTATCCATTTGAGAGGTATCCATTTGAAATATTCACTAAGTTATATATATTCGCCAAATCTTTTATATATTAACATATATATATACGTATATACATGCAGAAAAATTCGTAGTTCGAAGCAAACGATTAAGCAAAGGGGAAGGATCGAAGGATCATTTGTTCAAGGTCATATTGGGAGAGAAACTGGTGATTTTTATTCTTATTACTTTGGTCATGATATGTTATGTAGGAGTAATAGGTCCAATCGCAATGATGAAGGCGATAGTGATCCTTTATTTCCACCGATATAAATTTTTAATCAAAATGGTTGAGGATCTAAAAAGTGTGGAAAGCGAGGCCTCACTAATATGGAAATGCAATCAGCTGTGATACATGTTTTGCTTAATTGTCCAAAGATTCAATCATATGTTGAGTAAGTGTTAAAAATATGTTATTAAATAACATACTAATTAGTGATCATTAACTAATGAAAGACTTGAATGTAAAATGATCAGCTTGTTCGTAAACACATGGGGTAATGAAGTCATCTATACAGAATTTTCCAAATGGTTGAGGAACTATGTAAGTGTGCAATCACTAAGTATTTAATAATATATTTATGTTATACTAAATTATATTACTTGAAATTTCAATCACGTAGGTTTACGATGAATACTCAAGTGTCCAACATTTGCAATTAGTGAAAGAAGTAGCACTTGGACCTAAATCTCAAGTACTGACAATGAATAAGTATTGTGTCAATGATTTTAAGTTTTAAACTGAAGAAGTTTCTAGGAACAAGAAAACAAATAATAGCGGTGTCTACATAAAAGGTGATGCTGATGGATACTAGTCAAATTATTGAATATTATGGTGTCATTCAAGAGATTATTCAAGTGAGGTATTCAGGTTGGCCTAAGAAGAAGATTATATTGTTTCGGTGTGAGCGGTTTGACCCATCACATAGAGGCACAAAGATGGACCATCAACATAATATAATTGAAGTTAAGCATACTAGGAAATATAGAAGTTATGATCCTTTTATTATTGCACAAAATGCTAAAAAAGTGTATTACGCTTCATATCCATTGCGTAGAGACAAAACTGATTGGTGGGTTGTTATAAAAAGTAAGCATGTAGAAAGAATTGAAATTGACAATGTCTTAGATGTGGCGTATCAAAATGACGTTGCAATTGTTTAACAAGAAGTTGATGTTGAATTGGAAACCACACTACAACATCCTCAACACATATTAGAAGAAGTATCTGATGATGACATACTGAATGTTGAGGAAGAAATATCCGAGAATGAGGAAACTGAATCATTTGATGACGAAGAATGGGACGGTAATGAAAATGAAACAGCTGAGAAGGAAGAATGGAAGAATAATGGAATTGAAACAAGTGAGGAGGAATAGTGTAGAATGAAAGCTAGCTAGTATATATGTAAGTGTATTTTGCTAATTTTATTTAATTTATGATTTTATATATATTATACATGTAAATTTGCATACACATGTCATCAGGCGGTGACGATGATAGACATCGCCAGAATCTTGGAGTTAGTAAGACTAAAATAGCTAAGAAGAAGAAGTCTAGGAGACCTATAGATCCTTAGGATATTGCAGGATCTATTTCTTCTGCGCCAGAGCGCATCAGCCATGATACTCATTTATTTGCTGTTCCGTTTGGTATGCTGGATCCTCGGCAATATTATCCTAATTACCGTCGACCACTCGATACTTCATCTACTTCACAGCCATTGACTACACGATCCTACGAGGACCTACCTTTATAGGCTATTCATCAAGCATGACCCTTATCGACGGGTACTCCATCTCCCATAGGTACATCTCCTTAGTTATTTGCCATGAGGCTTGGAGATTCTAGTAGCGAGTAGTCAGATGCTATGGCTGGTACCCCTCTATTGACTTAGTGTTTTATGCATCCTGACGTACCACCATCGTCTATAGCTACACCTAGTGCTACACCACTTGATACGAAGTCTGCTCTAGCTCTTGGCCAGAAGGACAGAATTGGTAGAGTCCTGATTGAGCTGGATGGATCATCGTAAGTTTGTTTTGTTATCTATTTGTTAGTTTATTTTATTTATTTCTTATACTTTAATATATTATTCATGAACTAACATATTTATTATGTGTTTTGCAGGTGGTATCCTGCAAAGGATGCTGCTCGGGCTTTACAAGAATGTGTTAGAAGACTCTATACGTAGGCTTATCACTCTTGGAGCAAGATTCCAAACAGTATACGCCAGGCGATGTTTAATAGCTTTAAGGTATATATTTTTTAGTTAAGTTTAGTATACTTTACTTTTTTTTTTGACTATTGATCTAATTAACGTTATTTAATTTTTTTAGACTATGTGTACTTGGGAGTCAAGGTACAATTTGGTCATTACAACCACATTTGAGAGGAAGGCATCCGCCAGACTGTCTAGCTGACTAAAGAATGTTCGGGATAGTGGTGTATGTCCTGGTTGGATGTTGCCTAATGTTTTTGATGAATTGGGTCTGTATTGGAAAACAGACAAGTTTAAGGCAATATCAGATCAAGCCACAAAAGCTAGAGGTAGTCTTAAAGGTGGCTTGTTGCACACCGGAGGTGCAAAGATGGTTGGAACATTGGATGAGAGATGGTAAGTTCTTATTCAAACTTTTAAATAAATAATTAGTTGATTCATATATATATCGTCATAAATTTCAATTTTTATTTATAGGAAAAAGAATTGGGATGCACTCCCATTGAACCAGAAGTTTTCAAGAAGACTCATGTAAGGAAGAAAGAAAATGAGTCAGATCTGGATGTGTGGGTGGAGGAAAGGGCCGAACGAACTTTTGTAAGTTATTTAATATGAATAATATATATTAATAGTGAATATATGATATGTATATATATTGATGTCAATTTTTATATTTTATATGCAGAATGACTTTCAGCATTATGTCGCTAAGAATCTAGATAGTTCGGCCTAATTGACACCTGAACTGTCCACCAAGATTTGGAAAGAAAAAGTGGTAGGGGGGACACACAAGGATAGATGCTATGGTCTAGGCTCTTGAAATGATGTTAGACTACTCCAGTCAGGCTTAGAAGGTATTGGATCGTCACGTCAAGTCGAGGCACTTGACGCTTTTCAAATTGCTGCTATGTTGGATCAAATAGCTAAACTTACAGCGGCACTAGCAGAGTTGGAGTGGAGAAGAGTAGCTGAACAAGAAAGCATGAATGACACTGTTCAGCAAATCATAGAACAAGTTATGAACCTCGCTCGTCGACCTAATACTTCGGCTCCCGATGACATCGATGACGAGAGTGATGAGGATGATTATGTAGATCTTACTCCCTAGTTTAGATCTCTGAACATTTATGAAATTTTTTAAATGAATTTTGAAAGATTTTATAATTCTTTAATTTATGATTTAGATATTTTTGAATGTAATTTTATGTTTTGTTTAGATTGTTTATAATTGTGTGTTTGATTGGGCTGAATAGTGTAGAATTGAATTGAATTTGCAGGTGGCCAGCTGAAACTAGGAGTTTCTGCTGCCAAAAATAATGTAAGAAAAGTGACGAACTGCGTGGTTTAGTTCGCCGCTTTTCTGGATTTTAATTTTTAAAAATCCCAGAAAAGCGACGGACTATGTGGTTTTGTCCGTCGCTTTTCTAAATTTTGTTTTTTAAAAATCCCAGAAAAGCGACGAACTCTGTGGTTTTGTCCATCGCTTTTTCTGAATTTTATTTTTTAAAAGTCCTAGAAAAACAACGGACTGCGTCTTTCTGTCCGTCGCTTTTTTTTGGATTTTAAAAAATAAAATTTCCAAAAAAGCAACAAACTGCGTCACATTTTAGAAATAAAAAAATGAAAATTAAAATAAAAGAGACAGAGTCCATCGCTTTTATGAAAAAAATTTTTAAAAAGCGACGCAGTCCGTCACTTTTATAAAGCGATGGAGTCCGTCACTTTTATAAAGCGATGGAGTCCGTTGCTTTTTGAAAAGCGTCGAGTTAAAAAGCGACGAAAGTGACTGCATCACTTTTCCATCGATTTTGACCCGAAAAGCGACATAGTCCGTCGCTATTTGCCGTCTTTTTTTGACAATTTTTTAGTAGTGAAAGGTGAACTTCCTAGCCAACCAAGGAGGTAGTTATCGTTCAAACTACCCAAGGCAGGGTGGTAACCAAGTTTGAAACCGTGATGCAGGATGGAAGGATCATGATAGAGAGTGGAGGGATCGTAATCCCACTTGGAAAGAGAGAGACAGGGAGAAGGATAAATATGTTCCTCCCCATGAGCGTTGAAAGCATAGGGATTTCAAGGGTGGTTGGTCTGAGGATATGTTGTTGTGTATTTACAATAAGGTTAAGGGCTGGACAAGGTTTAAAAAGTGATGAAGGAAGATGTGTCGACTCATAGCCAGTTGGTTACCTCTCATTCCGTCTCGCTCAAATAGTTGGAGACCCAGATGGGTCATATTTCATCTCATTTAAACTGGGGACAACAACGGGGGTTTCCTAGTGATACTATGACCAACCCCAAAAATGAAGTTTGAGTGAGGACTTGCGTCGTGCCACGACGTTAACTAAGTCTTCTTGGGAGGCAACCCAAGTTTTATTTGCTTTCTTTTATATTTTAAAAAATGGTGTGTTGATTGTGCAGGTTAAACTGTGGAACGTGTTTGGAAAGTGCAGATTGGCGAGAAAAATGCCTAGTCGATGACTCATCGAAGAGGCTGGTGAGCGCGACTCAGACTACCGTTGGACTTAGGGAATTTTTAAATTGGAGTTTGTAAAACTCGGTAGGTCCAGGAGCAAATCGGCGTGTCGCCAAATAAGTCGGTGATTGCGCCGTTGTATGCCATTTGGACCCTCACATCAACTAAGAGGTCCTGTAGAAGTCGGCAAGGTAAGTTCCAGCTCGGCATATCGTCGAGTGGGTCGGCGAGCAAAACTTATATCGCCCAATGGGTGAGAACAGGATGGTTTTAAAGGCCAAAGTTCAAAAGCATAAAATCTTTCACATTACCTCACTTTTCAACTTTCCAAACTCACACCCGCATGAAATTTTTCCGTATTTTTGCTTTACGATTGATTTGTGGTTGTTGATTGTGTGTTCGGAGTTGGATTCTTTGCCGCCTAGCTTTTCAAACTCTTTAACCGGCATAAAAGGTTGGTTTTTCAAACCCCGAATTTGTTTTTGTGATTTTACTCATTTGCAACTAATCTTATTTGAGTGATGTGTTTTGGGCCTCTCTATGTTCATTATTTTTAGTGCTTGTGTGCCAATTTGAATTCCAATATCATGCCTATAATGCCTTCATTGTTGGTTTCCCGATATTTTGTGCTTAAAATTGGTCTAAATTGTTGGCTTGTGCTAAAAATATTGTTGGGTCTAGTCGGGTGAAGTCTAAGTAACCTGCATTTGTGCTAAATGATGTATTTTTTTCATGACCCAAGGCTAGACCCTAGATGCGACATGACGTACTTGACCCCAAAGGGGTCTCATACAAGCCTCATAGCATTCTTGAACATAAGAACATAGGAAAATAGAGAAGAATTTAAAACTTTATTTCCAATCGAAGACATTTTATTAAAAACCAATTGTAAGACTTTCTAGACTTTTTATACTATGTCTCAAACCATCTAATTCGTTGAATAAAACATTGGGACTTAGCCAATACAAAAGGTTTAACATAAACTAAAAGACATAAAGGGAACATAATGGATTTTGTCCTTGAATCTATGAGGACTCACCAAGTCTTCATCTTCAAGCACCTTAGAAACCTACTCCTCAAGAATAGAACACCAATATCTCCAAACCGTACACTTTGGTAAAAATGGAGAAGAATGGGGTTAGCACAAAAAGTACCAAGTATGGAAGCCATGCAAAAACATGTTTAAAATAGACATTTTCTTTGAAAGTCATGTAAAACTTCATGAACATTGATAAAAAAGGCATAATATAAGTCACAACTAACATACAAGTCATATTTTCACATTAGAACATAATCCACATATGAACCTTTACCTTCACCTTAAGCCTTCACCTCAACTAACCCTCAAGCTATACTTTGTGCAATGTATGGGAAGCATCCCATACCACCACCCACACTAAGGTACCACCTTAAGGCCACCAAAAGTGAACTTACCATTCACCCTTACCACCTTTACACAATAAAACATATAAGTGACATAAACATTACATAAGTCACATCATCACATTAAGACCAACATCTAAGACAACTCTAAGTCATACTTGTGCAATGTGAAAGTAGCATCCCATACTACTACTCACACTAAGTACTCCTTTGAAGTCACCATAGACAAGGCACATTCATATACGATAAGTCATGACAAGGAAGTAACTCATAATACAATCCAAGTATAGCATACATCTTTACATTTAAGCATATAAATCAACATTCTTCATTATATTCATTTAGAGCACCTTCATTCATTATAAATTAGATCATCATTCTCATTAGCTTTATCATAAGAGGACAATCGTACATTAGCCATTAAGGCTTAGAGAACTCACTATGATCCTCTCAAAGCCTACTCGTGCAATGCACATATAGCATCCCATACTACCGCCCACACTTCATAGAACTCATCAAGAAACCATAATGCATATCTTACATGAGGGGAATAGGTATTAACCAACATAGACCATGAGAGCTAAATCATGGAATCTAGTGTTATGTAACCCTACACCAAAGGATGGTGTTCTACTTGCCTAGGGTAGAACAAGTAAACATCCTATGTAGGCACATAATTATAGGATAAGAAAGATGTTCAGTGGACTCTAACCTAACATTATGAGAGCCACCATCTTAGCCATATCCACTCGATGCTTAGCCTCCATTCCCATTGAGTAGTTCATGCACATTACATTATTGTATTTGAGAGGGCTACCAACATGATGCCTAGTGACAAAAGGTACATTACATAAGAAAGGGCCACCAACATTAGGTCTACCGATTCAAGGTACATTAAGGATAACTCATTGATCCTCCTAAAAAGAGCCACCACCATTAGGTCTACCCTTTTTAGGTTCATCATTTCACACAATAAAGGGCCACTACCATTAGGTCTACCCTTTTTAGGTTCATCATTTCACACAAGAAAGGGCCACCACCATTAGGTCTACCGATCCAAGATTTAACATCACATTCATTCCTAGACTCCTTATGAAAAGCCACTAACATTAGGTCTACCAATCTAAGGTTTAGCCTAGAATACTTCATCATTTATTCATTCATTTATGATAGGCTACCAACATTAGGTCTACAAATTCAAGATATTAAGACAACAATTCAAGACACATTCATTAGATAAGAAGAGGATGCCTAAGCCTACCAATTCAAGATACATTAATACTTTTACATTAATTCATACAAGAATAGGATACACAAGCCTACAAATTCAAGATATACAACATTACATTATAGAACCCTTCACATTCCATCATCCACATTCATGAGTGTTAAGTGAGATATGCTTTCAATCACAACACATTTACATTCTATACAAGACCATCATTTTATCATTGAAATCACATTCATATCCTTAACACTATACATTGTAACTAAACACCTCCACCTTTAAGGTGGATCAATACAATTAGGCAAGAGTAATAGCATAATTTCAACATTTTATATCCATGTAAACATTAACAATTCACATTCCATCATAATTAATCAAATCCCAACATCAAATCAAAACTTAGGAATTTGGGGGAAAATATGGGTTCTAGGAAGAAATCAACTTAATTCATCTTTAAATCCATAATTCAGTCATAAATCAAAGCAATAAGGACTTCGGAGATCATTTAGAATTGAACCGATGCATAGGTTAAAAGTTAGGGCTAAACTTTGAAGATTTCAAATCACTTTAAAGTTGGACCCTTGAAACATAATAAGTCAAGGATGAAGACCACCATACCTTTTTAAGAAGAATCCCATGAAAATCTCTTGAAATACTTGAATATTTTGACCTTGGAAGCTTGAAGTCTTCACCTCCAATGGAGGTTTCTAGAGGAATAGCTTTAGAAAGGGAGGGGAGGTTTTGAAGTAATAAGGTATAAAATATGTTTTAATACTTTTTACACCCTTAAAATACTTTAACAAACCCAAAATAACCATCCAAACACTTAACTAAACTAATTAGCTAATTACCAAACAACTCTTCACTTGGCCGAACCAAATATGTAGATTGTAGGTCTAATCAATGGATCACCATCCACAGACCCTGGATGGGGTCATGGACCATCTTGCATGGGTGTGGTTCATGACTGCAAGGTGGTTTTGGGGGCCATGACCTACGTAGGCCATCCACGAGGCGTGGATGGACATACGTGGCGTAGTCTCCTTCCGTAGGTTACCAAGCTTTGAAACTCTTTTGGTTTCAAGGGGTCTTGGGGGTTAGGCTTAGAGTCCTCCTCAAGGACACCTAGGGTTGCCCGTTGGGAGTCATACCTTGACGTTTAACCCCAAAACCCCTCATCCATAGCTTCGGACAACGTCAAACATGCTTAAACCTCATGAAAAACTCACATAATTAGTAGTTAGGCTTTAGTTTCAGTTATTCATCATACGAGTTGTCATAATTTTGCCCAATGATGGAGCGGTTGACATCATTCTTCAGAGCTAAAGTCATCAAATGGCCAAATTTGGCTAAACTGGGTGAAGTCTAAGTATCCCGAAGGCATGGGTGTAATGGGTCTAGGTCTAATTGAATGGGTGCATGCTTTGCTTTTGTTTTTGGGGGATGCGGGATTGAATTTGGAAGTCGTGGTTGAAAGTAGGTACGTTGGGACATTTGGCAAGCTGGGTTAAGCTCGTTGAACCACTCGGCTATTCACCGAATCCCCCTAGATCGCTTTTAATTTCATGCTATAATTGAGTTTAGGTTTTGTAACTTTTGGAGAGAAGCCTGAGATTTCGAGTGCACTCGGTGACTCACCGATTGTCTTCTTAATCTCCCTTTCTGCACCCCTAACCTTTAAAAATGCACTGTAACTTTTGGCGGCCTAGTCTTTGCTTGCCGATTGCTGTCTGCAATCACCCAAAAGGCCAATCTCATCACCGACATGCCATTTTGCTAGAAATTTTTGAAGCCAATCCTTTCGTCATGACCGATCTGGGTCGCCAAAGGATTCGGTGACACACCGATCGATTCAGCGAGTGTATCTGCAATAGTGTTTCTACAAATGTTCTTGAATTTTTTTTGACTTTCTATATTATGTTTGCAGATATGGCAACACTAAAATTGACCGGTAGAGACATGTCACCTCGTAAAAGGGCTAAGGGAATAATGATCAACGAGGATGCAGCTGCATCCAATGCTAAGGTTACCAAACTTCCCACAACAGGTGTGTAGGGAAAAGAAAAGAGAAAGGCACCTGCACCTACGTCACTGAAGGTCAGCTCTGTTAGTGAAGAGATCCATGCAACTCACCTCACCATTTCTGAGAGTGAGGGTGAGCATCAGGAGCATCAGGCTACAACTTCTGAGCCTGGAGATGAGTTGGTAGTAGCCCAGAGAGCGAAGCTACATTCAAAGAGGTTGAATGACCCATCTAGCATCAGGACCTCCTAGGTCACTACCCCTTCTCCTTCTCCCACACAGACTGTGGTCCTAGTACAACCGGTATAGGGTCCTCCTCCTCGGTCTATGAACAAACTAAAGATTGAGGATCGAGGACTATCATAGAGGAAGAGAGGTTGTCTACTGATGGTGACATAGATAGGTTCTCTGATATCATGAGCTGCCTAAGGTCACACAAATTTCAGCTATTCACCGAGTCCTATGGCCCATACATTCCAAGTTGGGTCAGAGAATTCTACAGTTCTTATAGTGCCTTGATAACATAAGGAAAGAAGTCGACAACCAAATTCAAGTTAGTTAACTATGTTTTTGTTAGAGGTAAAAAGGTGCAGTGTGATTATGCTGCCATCAATGCAGTCTTAGAAGGTACAATGAGACGTAAGGATGACTTTCAATACAATATCAAGACAAAGACGCTGGAAAACATGAAGAAGTGGTTGGCTACTCTGATATCATAAGGTACTCCCAAGTGGCTTCAGTTGAGGCAGCCATTGAAAAGAAGGATCTCAATGTAGCTGTGAGGTATTGGTTTGGCTTTATAAGCAGTACCATCATGCAATCCTAGAACGAGT
The DNA here is from genome assembly GCA_037074985.1 of Solanum bulbocastanum. Classification (NCBI taxonomy): domain Eukaryota; kingdom Viridiplantae; phylum Streptophyta; class Magnoliopsida; order Solanales; family Solanaceae; genus Solanum; species Solanum bulbocastanum. The sequence continues at coordinate 21,531,139 of CM073604.1, read as the reverse complement.
CAATTCTCTGGCACGCCGAAGCAACCTGTCTTGGGTGCATCATTAATGGGACACGGTTCAACCTGGGGATGATTATTGCACAAGAGATGCTTATGAGAGCCAAGCAGCGCCAAACTTCCCTTCCCTTTCCGGTGTTGATCACCAAGCTGTGTAGACGAGCTCGGGTGCCTAGAGATGAGAAGAATGATGTGGAAGTAATAACCATATCTTCAACTGACATTCTTAATATTGAGGTGGAGTACTTAAAAGATGAGGTGGAGAAGAAGAAGGCAGCCTCGGTGGACACTTCCCCCATTATAGATACAGATGCACTACCTACAGAAGTACCTTTCCCTACTCTGACCCCTTGGTCATTAGGTATATCTAGTTCTACCACTTCTGTTACTCCAGTTCCTCTACTACTCTTGTGGACATTTGAGTACCTTTGTTGAGTTTGAACTTACATTTGAAGCAAGTAATGTTAACATGAGATTCTTTAATAATGGTGAGTCACAACTTGAATCTTTGAGTGCACAATTGATCCTTGCATAAGTAAATTGAGTCTTGTTGTGTGCATTCATAATTGGTTCTTGTGTAGCACTGTTTGAGGCATCCTTTTTGAACTGCAGAACTTGAGTTTTACTTCAGGACAAGCAAAAGTTGAAGTTGGGGGTGTTGATGAGTCCAAGATTTGGACTCATTTAAGGCTTTATTTGGATAGATTTAGTGTCCTCAAATGCTTATTTTGTCCCAATAACTGATATAAAATCCTTGATTTCCAGGTATTAAGATTGAGGAACAAAGCATGGACACTAACTTGCCAAAAGAAACAAAGTGAGCTGAAAGAATGAAGAAATGAAGGCCTGGTAATTGCCAAGTCCCTTTGGTGAGTCGACGAATAGCCACCATCTCGCCTAAAGTTCTAGTGTGCCAAGCCCTGAAGGAGAAAATCAAGTTGGTGAGAGAAAGGAGTAGTGGGCGTGTTGCTAAGTGGTTCTACGATGCAATGTTGGATCGCCAAAAGTTACAAAATTTAAAGATGCTGAAGGCCAAAGAAAAAAGGCTATGGAATTGACCAAAGGGAAGATCGCCGAGTTGATCATCGAGTCTGACTTAATGTACTGAATGGCACTTCGCAACATATTTTTGGTGACTATAAATATGTTTTTGTATATTAATATTTTTATCATATTTTTGGAATTAGTTTGAACTCTGAGTATTGAGAGAAGTTTCCTTAGCTCTGAAGATTTGATGTTTTCCATTTTTGAGAAACTGGAAGTGTGTCTTGGAAACTCTTCAATTTTGACATTTCTAAAGATAAAAGTAATCTTACTCAGTTGATGGAAACATATTCTTTTAATGATTGTTATCTTTTTATGATGTCTAGCTAAAACCCCAATTCTTGGTGTATGATTATGTTATTATGGGCATATTTAGCTTATGGGTATTTCTAATTGTAAGTTTAAATGTTGTTTGGTTCAATTTAAAGAATTGTAGTTGTAAATGCAGTTCTATCTTCATGTTTTTGCCTTGCTCGATAGAGAGGTTTCAAAACCAATATTACTGAATTGATGGTCTGTGGGTGTTGGGTTGTCATGGGTTCAGCTTGAGAGAGTGAATCCTAAACCCTTTTCCACACATTCGGCTTGAGAGAGTTAATGGACTAAGGTATAGGCTGTTCTTATTTTTCTTTCTTGTTGGTGTTCGAGAGAAACTAACTTGATTCGGGGTAAATTGTTCGAGAGAAAGTTTACCTCCTCTATAGTTTAGCCTATTCACTGATTTACAGCTATTTTCTAATAGTTGTAATTACCCGTTTGTCCTCATTATCTTATAATAAAAATCAGATCCCAATAACCCGTCTCAATATTTGAAATTTTGTATCATTTGTTGCTGCTGTAGTTGATAATTTCAACAAAAACCCCATGTTATTTGACATTCCATCTTTCTCAGAGCCATGAGTCAAAGGGGACTTCTTTGTACTTCTTGATTTACATACTCTTTTCACCACACCCCCAACTTAGGGTATTTGCCTAAGTTGGCTAATTAAACAAACCACATTCCGTGAGGATTAAGGTTGAAGGGATAAAGAAAGGTCATAATTTAATCAAGTTTCTTTCAAGAAAAGGCAAAAAATCAAAAGGTGTTCAACCGAAGTTCACACACTCACAAGGTAGGCCACAAAAGAGGTATAATGTCAAATAGTTTCACTCTTTAAAATTGTTGCTTAAGATCATTTCAACAACTTGCATCACTTAGTTAGCCGGACCAACGGGGCAAATTCTAGGTGTCATCACACATGGTTCACGGTAAGTTCATCACACAAGACATTGACACCAATGTCAAACAAGACTCCACACTTTCGCTAGTGTGCAGTGTTAATCACAACAGACTTAATTTGATAACTGGCTAATCAGAATGAGATGCAAAAAGTTCACATATTGCCTATGCAACTTCATTTGGCCTCATCGTAGCTGCAGACTCATTTTTGTTCGATTATGAGCACTATTAAAGTCATCGGTATTGATCAAGACCAATATTCAAATTTTCAAAAGAATAATCACATTCAAACACAATCAAAAGGTGGCACAAAATTTACAAAAAGGGTCAAAAACCATTTACAATTAAAGCAAGGAGCCACAAGCTCGAATATCCACAAACATAGTGCCCAAAACACACAAAAACCAATATATAAAGAAACTGTCATCAAAATAAGAGGTAGGTATGGAAGTACCTCACCCCACCACTAAACAAAAGCAATATGTCCTCAAATGCAATAAAACATTCAAATTTAAATTAAAGGAGACAGAGAGGGAGGTAAATAAAAATCATGTCTACACAGTCTCTCCATCTATCGGGGCATCAGTGCTTGGTGTAACACTTATATCTTAGGCATCAGTACCCAGAGTCACCTTTGAAGTACCAGCTCTACTGGACCCACCCATGGTGGTGTCTCTCAAAGAGGTCTTGCACGCAGTCTCGAACATCACATCCTCAAGGTTAGCCATATCATTATAAACCTCAGCATCTCGCAAATTTATCTGCTCCTCGTCGATCTCTTCCTTCGGCCTCATCAACTGCCACATCATCTTGATGTACATCTCTGGTGGTGGTTGGAGGAATCTCAGAATTCCTCGGGGCATCTACATCATCTGCTACCTCCAATAGTGAAGTGAAGTTTGTAGACTTCAAGTAGTTCCACAGATTTGCAACCTCAACGTTCATAGCCGTAACCTCAGAAGACTCTCCCTGTCTACACTCAAAAGCCATGAATCTCACAGTCAAATCATCAACATAAGTCAGGAAGGGGTTAGTGCAGCAAGGACGACACTATCAATAATCCATGGGACCACAACATCTAGTAAGGTAGTCCTTACATCAGCTGAATGGACTAGGTACCCCATCTTCAGGATCATAGACTAAGTAATCCTGGTGGTCTGGGCTGCACTAGAAGTGCTAAGATCTTGGGGGGAAGAAGTGGGAGCAGATGTACTCGAAGGTCAGAGTAGGCAAGGATGCCTCTATAGGAATAATATCTATGTCAATCTCTGGGGATGTGTCCACCGGAGCTGCTCGCCTCTAATATGCCTCATCCTGAGTGCGATCAACCTCAATACACTCAATATTAGTGAAGGATGTAGGGGTGACCTCAAAATACCTCATCTTATCACGAGGAACACCAGCACGTTGGCACAACTCTATAATCAGCACCGGGAAATGTAAGTAGGTCTGGCTTTGCTTAGCCCTCATCGCCATCTCCTGCTCAATAATAACCCTAAGTTGAGCCGCCTCTTTGCTAAGATAGATCATTAACATGATGCCACTTCATGAGGGAGGATGGATTCGTTCCGCGAAGGCATGATGGAGCTGCTAATGAATCTGAACCGATAGCGTGTAGCTTCATTCATATCCTTCTTCTCTATCTGGACTCCAGCCTCAATCCACCTCGGGGTGGTATCTGAAATGAGTGGGGCATGCCATCCCTTTAGGTCATCTATGGACCGAGCTGTTACCATGCCCTCATAGTCATGCTCAAACTATGTGGCTCGCTCATGGTCAGAGTTTATCAGATCGCTGTAACACCCAACTTCTTTGCCTAGGACAATAACATATTTCGCCTGTCATAAGGCACTTTACCTTCTTCTTCTTATGAGGAACCTGATCACTGTAGGCATAGTAGAACTCACGTATCCAGGTGGGGACATATAGGCCTCGGGGCCTAGTGAAAATATGGAATCTGAGCCACTAATGTATATCTCTTAAACTGGAGTATCTACCCTCTAAGCCCTCCGTGGATAGAAGCTTCTCTTCTAGAATCGTCCGCAACCCATCAACTTTCAATTTGTTAAGTAGTTCAGGAGGACAAACCACTATTGGCACTGGGGCCACAGGAGGTGCCAGAGCTGGAACTATATTTGCTGGGGAGGAGGCTGCTGAGGTTCTAGCTGAGCGAGATCTAGCACACATCTTAGCTCTCCAAGATTGTAGTGGATGGTCATCCTCTGGCTCAGATAATAAAGCTTGGGAGTTAAGGGATTCTCCCTTACTGCTGGAGTTGTGCTACGAAACCTCAGCTGCTGGCCTCTTTACCTTTGCCCTTGCCTCCCTTTTGAGGCTCTGTTCTTTCATTTTTAGTAGGGTTTTCTCCCCATTCATTTAAAACAATGCCCTACGCTATGGGGCGGCATGTCTAGGTTTTTTCTAGCCATATGTTTAAAAACATAGCAACAGTTCAAGCCAAATTTGCAGAAGAACAGTTTCAGATAGAGCGAGTCGCCGAATCACTTTGGTGATCCAAATCGGGCTTGCTGAAAGGATTATCTTCAAATATTTATAGTAAAATGGCATATCGCCAATAAGATGGGCCTTTTGACGATCAAGGACTAGCCCGCTGAAAGTTACAGTGCATTTTTTAAGGGTTAGGGGCGCATAAAGGGCAATCAAAAACACAATCGGCGAGTCGCTGAGTGCACTACGTGATCTTAGGCTTCTCACCAAAAGTTACTGAACCTAAACTGAATTCTAACATGAAATTAAAGCTACTCTAGGGGGATTCGATGAACTGTCGAGTGGTTCGGCGTCCTTGACCCGACTCGCCAAACAGCCCTATATGCCTACTTTTAACCCCGACATCCAAATTCAACCTTGCGGCCCCTGAAAACAAAAACAAAGCATGCACCCATTCAATTATACCTAGAGCTATTACACCCATTCCCCCGAGATACTCAGACTTCTCTAAATTTGGCCAAATTAGTCAGTTTGACGAATTTTGCCCTTAAGAATGACGTCAACCGCTCCATTATTGAGCAAAATATGTCATATAACACAAATGTGGGTTACTTAGACTTCACCCAATTAGACCCAAAACCATTTAAGCGCAACCCAACAATTTTGATCAATTTTAAGTCACAAAATATTTGGGAAATCAACAATAAAGGCATTAAAGGAACGATATTCAAATTAAAAACAGGCTCACACATACACAATTATGATTCAGAGTGGCCCCGCACACATTGGTAGGATAAAATCAATTGCAAATGAGTAAAAATTGCTAAATAAGTATTTGGGGTTCAGAAAATCAACCTTATAAATTGAATAAGCAAGTTGTAAAGCTAGGCGGCAAAGAATCCAACTCCGAACGCACAATCAATGACTAGAAAGTGATCATAAAGAAAGAATATAGGAAAATATTGTGCGTGTGAGTTTAGATAGTTGAAGAGTGAGGGAATGTGAAAGATTTTGAAATTTTGAACTATTGGCGTTTAAAACCATCAAGTTCTCGCCCATTCAGTAGCATAAGTTTTTCTCGCCGACCCACTCGGTGACACACAAAGTGGGTACTTACCTCATAGAGTTTTACAGGACCTCCAATTAATATGGGGTCCAAACGGTGGGCAAAATCGTGATCACCAACCTAGTTAGAGATTCCCCGATCTGCTCCTGGGCTCGCCGAGTTTTACAGAGTCCAAACTTAGAATTTCTTAAGTCAAACATCGGTCCAAGTCGGGCTTATCGACATCTTTGGTGAGTCGCCAACTTGACTTTTGGCTCCTTAACATGCACTTTTTGAGCACATTCTACACTGTAATCTGCAAAAAACACATGATTATTTCTAAAACAATATAAAAACAATAGAACTTGGGTTGCCTCCCAAGAAGTGCCTTAGTTAATGTCGTGGCATGACGCAATTGCCCACTTAATTTTGAGTCATGGGGTAGAGACGAGACAAAACATGACTATATGGGTCTCCAGTACTGAATAGATATGGAATGGGAAGCAGTCATCTTATTCAACAGTGAGACATTCTCTTTTATTTAATTCAACACTTTGTCTTATTCTTTGACTTTGTGAAGAATGGGTGAGAGTATCTCTTCTATTTGTCCACCCTTATACTCCTTGGGATTTATACGCTCATGAGGGGGAATTATCGGTCTTTTTTTTTTACGGGTTCTTCCAATTCCATGATCTTTTTGGCCACTATATCAAGATGAGTCAACAGTGGGGCCAAAATCTGGTTCTTCTCAGTCTCCTTGTTGGTCTTGGCCATATGATCAATCAGCTGGGCTGCTATTGCATAGGGTAGTCGTGTGAGACCACCTAGAGAAATTTGATCAACCACTCCTCTGTTTTCCGAACTAAGACCTCTATAGAAGCGGTCTAGTAGCATGTTATATGAGATTCCATGAGTTGGGCATTGCAACATTGTGACATAAATCTCATCCACAACTCATGGATTGACTCACCCTCCAATTGTCTTAAACTTAGGATGTTATCCCTAAGAATCATCATCCTCAAAAAAGAGAGGTCTATTTGGTTACTGTTGCTACCAGACATGCTCCTTTCTTCTATTCTAAACAAACAACATGAAGACCAAAACTGAAAGTACGTAGATTCGACGACAACTAAAAAGAACAAATTTAAACTTAACTAAAGAATCTTAACCAACATCACTCCCTGGCAGCGGTGCCATTTTGATTAATGTTATCAAGGACAATTAATCCAGTTCTAAGTGTCTACGATTATTAGTTAGCATAATAACCCAACTAAATGAGTTGGGGTCGAATCCCACAGGGAGTGGTACATGTTTAAGATTCAAGAGTAAAGTACGAATATGTTCAAGTCAGCCATAGGAACAGACATGTACGATAAAAAACATAATGTATATTAGGGGTGACAGGAATGTCAAATAACAAGTGGTTTTGGTTTGAATTATCAACTATAGCAGCAACAAATAACACAAAGATAGCAATATTGAGACGGGTTCTTGGGATGTGATTTGACTATAGGCTAATGTCGAAAATTGTTGTAAATCAGTTAATCGGCTAGACTATAGAGTAGGTAAACTTTGTCTCAAACAATTTACGTCGAATCAAGTAAATTTCTCTCGAACATCGACAAGCATGCAAAATAAGAACAACCTACTCCTTAGTCCATTCACTCTCTCGAGCTGAATATGTGGAAAAGGTTTAGGATTCACTCTTTCAAGCTAAACCCATGACTACCTAATACCCACAGACTATCAATTCAGTTATCTTGGTTTTAAAACCTCTCTTTAAGCCAAAAAAACGAAGGTAGAACTGTATTTACAACTACAATTCTTTAAATTAAACCACAATTATTGATTGAATCACTTCTAAACAATATTTAAACTAACAATTAGCAATACATATAAACTAAATTAGCCCATAATAACAAAATCACACCCCAAGAATTGCTAGACATCATAAAAAGATAAAAATCGTTACCAAATTGTGTTTCCATGAATTGGGTAAGATTAATTTCATCATTACAAAGGTCATAATTGAAGAATCTCAAAGTCCCACTTCTAATTTCTCAAAAATAGAAAACTTCAATTCTTCAAAGCTAAAGAAAACTTCTCTCAATACGCAGAGTTCAAACTAATTCCATAAATTAGATAAAACCTTATGATAAAAAGATAGCTAAACTTAATATTCAAAAACGTATTTATAGTCACCAAAAATATGCTGCGAAGGGCCACTCGGTGCAAAAAGTCGAGCTCGCCAATCAGCTCGGTGATTCGCCCTTTGGTCAGTTCAATCACCTTTTTGCTTTGGCCTTCAGCATCCTCAAGTTTGTAACTTTGGGTGATCTAACACTTCATCGCGGAACCACTCAGCCACACGCCGACTGCTCCTTTCTCTCGCCAACTTGATTTTCTCCTTCAGGACTTGGCACACTAGAACTTTAGGCGAGATGATGGCTATTCTGCGACTCGCCAAAGGGCCTTGGTGATCACCAGGCCTTCATTTCTTTGTTCTTTTAGCTCACTTTGTTCATATTTCCAAATTAGTATCCAAGTTTTGTTCCTCAAATTATATACCTGAAAATCAAGGATTTTACGTCAGTTATTGGCAAAAAATAAGCATTTGAGAGAACCATCTTTCTTTTTTCACGAACAATACTGGAAAACCCCATGGAGAGATACTAGGTTTGATGAAGTCCTTCTATAAAAGGTTTTTCAACTGTTCTTTCAATTCCTTATGCTTAGCTTGAGTAGTTCTTTAAGGAGGAATCAAAATGGGCTAGGGATCTGGATGGAGATATATGCCGAAGTCGATGTATCTTTTAGGAGGAACTCCAGGAAGATCTTCTGAGATCACATCTCTAAACTCATTTACTACTGGGACTTACTCAAGAGTTAGGGTTTTGGAGTTTGAATCCTTATCCCAAACAAGATGATAGATATACTCTTTAGAAATTATTTTCCTAGACATAAGGTAAGAGATAAATTGACCTATAGGAACCAAGCTACTAACCTTCCACTGCGTGAACGAGATATGAGCCATATCCTTGACTTATTAGTATTATTATCACAATGTGGGTTATGGATAAGAAGTGAAAGAAAATAAAGTTGAATTAATAATAAAAATTGAAAATTTCATACATGTAGTAATATTTTCTTTGGACTTGGGGGAGACAGTTCTGAAAACCATCATTAATTGGGTAAGAATGGATCACATGAAAAGAGGGGCATATTATTATATCATATTTTGTGTGTATAAAGGTGAATGAGATTATAACAATTTGACAATTATATGTTGCTATGCACAACTACTTTTATCAATTGTTAGGTTTTATTTATTATTTTTTGTTATTTTTGTGGCCAATGAGGCCTTCTAGTTTTAAAATGATAAGGGGGTGATTGGATGTAAATATGGGTTAAGGTTTCCGTAAGGTTACTATCTATGTATTGGTTTTAATTTTGGAACTTTTCTTATAGTTATCAAGTTAAAATTAAAATTTTGAGATATTGGGATATGTAGTTAAATATTGGGTGGACTACATTATATGAAAACTATTAGGGTTGTAGTGTTTGGAGAAGTCATGACTTAGCCCTAGTCTTTGTTATAGATTGAGTGAGTTTTTGGGTCAAGGCTAGATACATAGCAATGAGTGTTGTTAGTTTTAAAATCTTAGTGCGATTATTTAATTAAATAGATTGTATTGATTTGAAAGCCCAATGAATGAGAAAGGTTCATGTCCCAGAGCGATTGTTGGATTATTAGAGGCAAGTGCATTTCTCAACCCTTGTTAAGTGTATAGAATTGTGTATTTCCTTGTGGTATGTGTGGGGAGTAATGGGACTTGGTGATGGGTTGACTTGTCAATATTCAATAATTCTAATGACGAAAAAGGGGTAATAAAAGGCAATGTGATTAATTATTGGTGTATGATGTATTGAGAATGGTTTGAAAGGTTTATTGATTTGATTATTGATGTTGTATCACAATTGTGTTGTTTTGTATGGTGCATAAAAGGCAATCTGATTAATTATTGGTGTGTGATGTGTTGAGGATTATTTTGAAAGGCTTATTTATTCATTTTTGAGGATATATCATGATTATATTGTTATGAATTATGTATTGTTATTAAAATGCTCATCTCCTCATTATTTGTGTGAACATGTCATTTGCATTGGTTATGAGACATTGTTGTGATAAGTGTTATGTGAATTGATGAAGATGTATCATTTTGAAAGACGTGTCACACATCACAACAGATACTATGATTCAAGGGACATGTCTCATGTCGCGACGTGTTGTATTATTGAGGGATATGTCACACATCACGAAGGATTTTACTATCTAGGGTCGTGTCACACATCGTGATGGATGTATTAATAGACATGTTCCCCATAGGTGCCGAACTAAGATAAAACATATGTGTATCATTATATCCAACATGCATCACTATAATTGACATTGCATTTCATTGCATTGCACATCTTTATCATTGGTGAACTTGATCTTGTGTGTTACAGATCTTGTGAGTGCCTTTCTATGAAACTTGTGATTGATGAATATTGATCTTGTTGTTGAGTATATGTAATTATAAGTGTGTTATTGGTTAGTTGCGTGCTATGCAAATTGTGAACTTTTAAGTTGGGTTGGTTATTTGTAGGTTGTAGTTGTGGAGGTTCGGTTGGGGTGTAAGGAGTAAATGTATTCTATTCCCTTAGCTTGTAGTTTACTTTCTGAGTATTGTGCTTGTTACTACATTTTTGTAGGTTAGTAACTTGGATCTTTGAGATACTCTCTATTCTCTCCTTATCTGAGGCTTCCTATGGAAATTTGTGAGATAGTTGTTTATCATCTCAACAGACCTTCTTACTGATGAGTCTTGGATTTGGCCTTATTTAGGGCATTGTTTATAGAGATTTAGTGTCCTCAAATGCTTAATTTGTACCAATAAGTGATGTTAAATCCTTGATATTTAGGTATATGGATTGAGGAACAAAGCAAGGACACTAACAAGCAAAAAGGAATAAGATAAACTGAAGAAATGAAGAAGGATGAGCTAGAGGATCACTTAGAACATTTGACGTGTTGTCGAGTGGCTCATCTGACTGCCTAAAGTTCCACTGTGCCAAGCCCTGAAGGAAGAAAACAAGTTGGTGATGAAAAGGAGCAATCGATAAATCGTTGACCAATTTCGCGAAGCAAAGATAGATCGCCCAAAGTTACAAACCTCGAGGATGATGAATGCTACAGAGAAAAGGTGATGGAAGAGGTCAAAATAGAGCTCGTCGAGTGGTTCGGTGAGCCCGACTTACTTTTCCAAATGGCCCTTCGTGGCCTATTTTTGGTGACTATAAATTAGAATTTGAACATTTTAGTTTAGTACCTTGGAGAATCATATGTTATCTGGAGACAAAATTTGCTTCAAATTGTTTTTCTCTTAAGTTCTCTTAGTTTTTGAAGAACCTTAGAGATTCAATTTGGAGATTTTGGAAGTGGGTTTTAGATTTTCTTCAAAATGAGCATTGAAAAGACTAAATTCCTTTTACCCGATTGATGGCTAATCGATTCGGTAATAGTTTATACCTTTTTATGAGGCTTTGCTAAAACCCCAAATCTTGGTGTGTGATAATGTGATTATGCGTTGAATTAGCTAATGAGCATTGTTAATTACAAGTTTAAATGTTGAATTTAATCATTAATTGAGGTTCAATTTATGAATTGTAGTTGCAACTGTAGTTCTACTTTTATGTTGTTGGCTTGCTCGATAGAGAGGTTTTAGAACTAAGATTATTGATTAATGATTTGTGGTTATTGAGTTAAGCTGGGTTTATCTCAACAGAGTGAATCCTAAATTCAATCCTACCAATCTAGCTCGAAAGAGTAGATGTGTTAAAGTGTGGGATGCTCTTCATTGTCAAGCTTGTTGATGTTCGAAAGAAATCATGTGATTCAGGGTAGTTGTTTGAGAGAAAGCTATCTCCCTTATAGTCTAGCATACTCACTGATTCTCAGTTGTTTACTAGTAGTTTCAATTACCCATATATCTATATTTACGTATAATCGAATACATCTTGAGAATCTATCTCCTTATTGTTATTTAGAATTGCTTTTTACTGTTATATAGTTGATAATTACAACCAAAAAACCCCTATTTGACATTTGTGGCACCCTTTTTATTTGACTTATATCTTCTCTCGATAATTTCTAATCCTATTAGTGATTTGACATCATTCATACTTCTTAATTGAATTCTAACACATACCTCTCCTTGTGGGATTCGACCCCAACTCATTTAGTTGAGTTTTATACTGATTTACGATCGTTGACACCTTGAATTTGATGAGGTGTGCTTGAAATGTTCGAATCAAAATGCCGTCGTTGTCGGGGAGTGGTGTTGTTAAAAATTCTTTTGGTGAAGTTGAATTGTTTTCTTTTTAGTGATAGTTGAATCTACTTATTTTATTTTTGGTTTTGTGTTGCTTGTGTTAAAACAGAGGAACAAATGAGCGTCAACGAAAGTAATAATAACCAAGTGGGCCACCAAGATGACATTGGGAATCTTAATGATTTCAATGACCTTAACCAAATGTGTGGTGTTGGTGCCATTCGTTTACCTCCAGCTGAAGGAAACACTGTTTTCCACATCACAAGCACCATGCTTTAGCTCCTACAATTAAACGGTTTTCTTGGGCGCTGGCTCATGAGGATCTCCATGAGCATATCAAATATTTTTTTGATGTTTGTGAACCATTCTCATTTAAGAACATATCGCAAGAATCGGTCCGGCTGAGGTTGTTCCTATTTTCTCTTATGGGCAAGGCAAGTAAGTGATTGGCTGAGTTGCCAAGAGATTCTATCACTTCATGGGATGAGCTTATTACTGAATTCCAAGTGACATTCTTTCCCCCTTTAAAGATGATGATTCTTCGAGACAATATCCAAAGTTTTGAGCTCTTGGAGGTTGAGCCAATCCATGAGACTTGGCTGAGGTTTAAGGCGATGGTGCTATGATGCCCAACTCATGGATTGCCCAATAATGTACTGTTGCAATACTTCTATAGAAGCTTCTATTTTGTGAAAAAGGGAGTGGATGATCAACTTTCTCCGGGAGGTTTAATGCCACAACATTATGCAATAGCATCCAAACTCCTTGATTGCATGACCAAAATTAATCAGGCATGGTACACTCGTGAGGACCAAGTCTCTCCTCTTACTTATAAACTGACAAATGAGAAGATCGAAAAGGATCAAGAGAGAGATAAAAAAATGGCAAAGATGATGACCCAACTGGACATCTTGTCTAAGAATGTCATGGGTGTTGTTACAAGGATTGTTAATGCTTTTAGTGTTGGGGGTGTAAACCCTGATGAGGCTGAATTGGAAGCGATGTCTAATAAGGAAGTGAACTTTCTAGCCAACTAAGGAGAAGTTTATCATGCAATCTACCTAAGGTAGGGTGGTAACGAAGGTTGGAATAGAGATGAGGGCTGGAGAGACCTTAATAGAGAGTGGCCTGATCGTAAAGCTACTTAGAGAGAATGATAGGTATGTTCCTCCCTATGAGCGTCAAAAGCCCAAAGATTTTGAGGGTGGCCGTAAGGAAGACATGCTTTCATGTATTCTCAACAAGGTTGAAAGGTCTGATAAGATTTTGAAAGAAATGAAAGAGGATGTTTTGAATCTCAACCAAACGGTGACTTCTCACTCAATATCTATCAAGCAACTACAGACCAAAATGGGTCAAATTTTGTATCATCTGAACGCAAGACAACAATAGGGGTTGCCTAGTGATATAATGGAAAACCGTAAAAATGACGCTTAAATGGTTACTTGCATCATGTCGTGACATTAACTAAGGTGCTTCTTGAGAGGCAACCCACGTTTTTAATGCTTTAAGTTTAATTTTGAATAACGAGTGTTGATTGTGCAGGTTGGCGAGCAAAGAGTCCAGTCGGCATCTCGCTGAAGAGGTCGGTGAGCCCTACTTGGACCACCGTTAGACATAAAAAAATCTTATGTTGAAGTCTGTAAAACTCGGCGGGCCAATGGCTAAATCGGCGACTCACCGAACAAATTGGGAAGGCCGATTTTATCCATCGTTTGGACCATCAAATTGACTGGAGGTCCTGTAAAACATGGTGAGGTAAGTCACCACTCAGCTCATCATAGAATGGTTCGGGGTGGTTGACTAATACCGTAGAAAGGGCCGTGAACTGGAAGGTTTTCAAAAGCCAAACGGTTTAAATTTTCAAAGTCATTCATTTTACCTCATTTCTAGCCACGTACACTCTGACCCACACCTTGGATCTTTTGTACTTTCCATTTTTAGTTAGTTTTTGTTCTTGATCGCATGCTCGAATTTGGATTACATTGCCTCCTAGCATATCAAATTCTAAATTTGGCAATTAGGTTGGTTTTCCAAACACCGAAGTCTTGATTAGTGGTTCAACTTGATTTCTCTTGGTAAATGTGTGTTGTTGTGTGCTGGGCCTGTGTTTAATTCATGCATAATGTGTTGGATTGCCTATTTTGTGTTCCAAAATTGCGTCTAAATGCTTAAAAAGATTATTTCCCGAGTTTTATGAGTTAAAATTGATCATAACATGTTGGGTTGCTGTTATTTTATGTTGGGTCTAGTTGGGTGAAGTCTAAGTAACCCCTAATTATGGTAAATGACGTACTTTTCCCATTGATAGAGCATTTTACTTCACTCTTAAGGGCATAAGTCATGAAATGGCAAATTTTGGCCGAAAGGGAGGGAGGGGGAAGGCTAAGTACCCCAGAGGCATGGGTCAATTGGGTCTGGTCATAATTGCATAATGTGTGTGTTTGATTTTGTTTTCTGGGGCTGCAGGTTTGATTTTGAGAATTGAGGTTGAAATTTGGCACGTTCGGTAGTTTGGCGAGCTGGGTCGAGCTTGCCGAACTGTTCGACGATTCGCCAACATCCTCATTGATTGCCCTTAATTTTGTGTTTTGGCTTAGTTAAAGTCTGTAACTTTTAGTAGGAACCTTGAGCTCACCGAGTTCACTCGGCAACTAGAAAAAAGGTTCCCTTGATCACCCTTTCTACGCCCCTAACCCATCAAACATACTGTAATATTCGACGGGATAGTTTGTGCTTGCCTAGTGATGTCGGTGATTCGTCGAAGGGCCCTGCGCATCACCGACCTGTCATTTTTCTGGAAATTTTTTAGGCTAGTCCTTTCGGTGAGCTAGATTTGGCTCGCTAAAGTGACTCGGTGACTCGCCGACCTAGTCGGCGAGTTTTTATTCAACTTGAATCCTGTAATTTTTCTTAGATAACACTTTCTGATGTGTTTTACAGATATGGCTAGGACTAATTGGGATGAAAGTGGCATGCTGACCTGCAAACGTACACGGGGCATCGTGATAAATGAAGGAGCAGCTGCTTCCAACAACAAAGACAAGAAAGCACTTTCGAAAGGAGGCAAGGACAAAGGTAAAGTGCCATTTGCTGAGAGACCGGAGCACAACTCCAGCAATGATGGGGAATCTATTGATTTTCAAGTTTCACTCTCTGTGCCTGAGGATGACCAACCACTACAAACCCAAAAAATAGAGATTCGTGCAAGGTTTTGTCAAGGTCTGTTTAGGATCCCAGAGTTTACCCCTCTTGCTGCTGATACAGTGCTAACTCCGGCACAAATGGTGGTTCCAGCACCACCAGTTTAGGGTCCTCCTCCCCGGTTACTCAACAGGCAAAAGCCCAAGGGACTGAGGACTGTTCTTGAATAGAAGAGATTGTCTACGGATGGTGTGGTTGACTGGTACCCTTTGGTGTCGGACACACTCTAGTTATAGAGGTTCGATTATTTACAGGCCCCGTGGTCTATACATTCCCACTGGGTCAGAGAGTTCTACACCACATATGGTGAATTAGTACCCAACGGGAAGAAGAAGGCCAATGCCATCAGGACGGTGGAGTCCATGATGATTCAGGGAAAGATAGTGGGATGCAACAACGATCATATTAATGTTGTACTTGACAGGGCCATAAGTTTTGAACATGACTATCAGAGGATGACTACAATGCAGACTCTACAGGACCTCAAGGGATAGCTAGCTCCCCTCATTTATGACACCACTCTGAGGTGGATTGAGGCTGGAGCCCCTATTGAGAAGAAGGACTTGAGCATAGCAGGTCGATATTGGTTTGGGTTCATCAGTACCTCATTCATGCCATCACAGAACGAGTCCATTCTCCACTACCTAAAGGCGGACTATCTCAGATCTCTCATCGCCAAGAAGTGGCAGAATCTAGTGTTAATTATAAAGCACGAGATGGCCTTGAGGGTCAAATAGTGCCAGACATCCCTTCCGTTCCCAGTGCTTATTACAGAGATATGAGATGGGTTGGTGTTCCTTGTGATGAGAAGAGTGACATTGAGGTCACACCCACATCCTCTACGGATATTGGGCACATAAAGGCCGAGTACACATGGGATGAGGCGGATAAGAGGAGAGCCGCTTCGGTGGATGCATCCACTAAAGTTAATGTTTAGTCTTTACCTGCAGAGGAATCTCTACCTACTCCTGCCTCTGCGCCTTCAGGTACATCTTCTCCAAATCCTTCCTAGGCCTCTGGTTTTTCCACTACTTCTAAGCCTCCTAGGATCACTAAGGCTATGCTCCACAAGATGGGGCACCTAGCTCATTCTGCCGATGTGTGGGCTTTCTGGTTAGAGGTCGAGGTTCCTTGGATAATTGATCAAGCTATTTTAGGTGCTTTAACACCCCTCCAGACATCCATTAATGCTCTCATGACTAGAATAGAGACTTATGAGATTCAACAGGGGATTACTACTGAGGTTTCTGAGTTGAGGAAGGGTGTGGACCATCTGAAGTCCACAAACTTCAGTTTACTGTTCAAGTCAATAGAGGTTCCTGAGGTTCTAGGTGCAGATGTCCTGGCTAGTTTGTTATGCTTCCAGCGACCACCGGAGATGATATTATAGAGGATGTTACTACTGCTGAGTCTGAGGCCGAGACCGATGAGGAGCAGTTTGGGGAGCGAGATGCGGCTGTGTATGATGATCTGGCCGACTAGAGGGAGTGAAAGAGTAGACATGATTATTCTCTTTACCTCCTTCTCTGTTGTTTTTGACTATCTTTGTTTCAGTTGCATTTGAGGACATCTGCTTTTCTTTTATGGGTGGGGTGAGGTATTTCCAATCCTACATTTTGTGTTTTGATTTTTGTTTGTATATATTGGGTTTTGTGTTTTAATTGGTTTTGATCTTATCTTGTGGAAATTTGAGCTTTTGGTTTCTTGTTTTGAATGTAAATGGGTTTTCCCCTATTTTGGAAATTTGTGCCACCTTTTTTGTGTCTGATTGTGGCTGTTCTTATGCGAAATTGAGTATTGGTCATGATCAATACCGATGACTTGAATAGTGCTGTTAATTGAACGAAATGAATGTGTGGCTACCATGAGGCCAAATGAAGTTATATAGATAATGTGTGGACTTTTTGCATCTTGTTGTGACTAGCCGGTTATCGAATGAGTCTCTTGTGATGAACATTGCACACTAATTAGAAAGTGTGGAGTCTTGTTTAATATTGGTGCCAATGACTTGTGTGATAAGCTTACTTTGAACAATTGGGTAATGACACCTAGAATTTGCCCAGTTGGTCCAGTTTGCTAAGTGATGCAAGCACTGGAATTGAGCTTAGGCAACAATTTTGAAGAGTTAAACAATTTGGCAATATACCTCTTTTTTTGGCAAACCTTATAAGATGTGTGAACCTTTCTTGAACCTCCTTCAGCCTTATCCCTTTTCTAGGAAAAAACTTGAACAATTGTGACCCCTCTTTATCCATTCACTCATAACTCTCATTAAGTGTGGTTTGTTTGAATACCCAACATAGGCCAAAGCCTAAGTTGGGAGTCTGGTGAAAAGACAAGGAAAATCAAGAATTGTGAGAAATCCCCCTTTGAGAATGGTTTTGAAAAAGATTGAACCCCTCTATGTTAAAAAAGAGAGAAAAGAAGCAAAGAAAAAATAAGTTGTGAAATAAATGATGAAAATGGCAAAAGAAATGGGGTGTCTGGTAACTCATAAAAAGTTGAATAGTGGATTATGAGCATGTTTGAAATGTTTAAGAAAAGGAGGAAAGTGATGTTCAGGCCACACTTCATGAGGGTAGCAACCACTGAGGCTAAATGACCATACCTTTAAACTTAGCCCCGTTAGAAGCCTTAGAAGGACCTTTGTGATCTTGAGTAAGCTGAAACGAGCGTTGATTGGTAAATAAGGGCAAACCAATGGGTGAGGTCATGAATGTATTCATCTTTGTGAGTGCAAGATTCGAATGTGATTACGGAACTACATATTATTGAAAAATTTTGTGTGAATATGGAATCATCTTTGTTGTGAGGGCATTTGAGTATCTTTGTTGAGCTTGAACTTGCCTTTGAAGCAATTATTGTGAACTTGCGCATCTTTGATAACGGTGAATCACAATTTGAATCTTTGATTGCACAATTGATCATTGCATGAGTAAGTTAAATCTTGTTGTGTGCATTCATGTTGAATCTTATGCAATACTATTTTAAGCATCCTTTTTGAACTACTGAACTTGAGTTTTATTTTAGGACAAGCAAAAATTTATGTTGGGGGTGTTGATGAGTCCTGGATTTGGACTCATTTACGCCTTTGTTTATATATATTTAGTGTCCTCAATTGCTTAATTTGTGCCAACAATTGATGTTAAATCCTTGATTTTTAAGTATATGGATTGAGGAATAAAGCATGAATTTTAATCGGCAAAAAGGAACAAAACAAGCTGAAGAATGATGAAGGGTGAGCCTGTGGATTGGCAAGAACTGTCATCGAGTGGCTTATCTGACCATCTAAAGTTTCGGTGTGCCAAGCCCTGAAGGAAGAAACCAAGTGTGCAACAAAAGGGAGCAGTTGACGAATCATCGAGCAATTCTGCGAAGAAAAAATAGATCACCCAAAGTTACAGACCTAGAGGATGTTGAATGCCAAGGCAAAAAGGCAATGGAAGAGGTCAAAGGGTGGCTCGCCGAGTAGTTCGGCCAGCTCGACTTACTTCACCAACTAGCCCTTCGTGGCTTATTTCTAGCGACTATAAATTAGATTTTGAATATTTTAGTTTAGTATCTTGGAGAATCATATGTTATGTGGAGACAAAAATTAGCATAGAACAGTTTCTCTCTTATGTTTTTCTTAGCTTTCAAAGAACCTTAGAGATTCAATTTGGACCTTTTGGAAATGGGCTTCAGATTTTCTTCAAATTGAGCATTATAATGACTAAATCTCTCTTACCAAGTTGATGGCTAATCCATTCGGTAATAGTTTTTACCTTTTTATGATGCTTGCCTAAAACCTCAATTCTTGGGGTGTGATCATATGATTATGGATTTAATTAGTTTATGGGTATTGTTAATTTCTAATTTAAAAGCTGATTTAAAGTGAGTTTAATCAGAATTAAAGTTTCATTTATGAATTGTAGTTGCAAATGCAATTCTACTTTGTATTGTTGGCTTGCTCGAGAGAGAGGTTTTAGAACTAACATTATTGATTATTGATTTGGTGGTACTGGGTTGAGTTGAATTTAGCTTGAGAGAGTGAATCCTAAACCCAATCCTACCCATGTAGCTCGAAAGAGTGGATGTATTAAGGTGTGGGTTGTTCGTCATTGTCATATTTGTTGATGTTCAAAATAAATCACCTAATTTGGGGTAGTTGTTCGAGAGAAATCTATCTCCCTTATAGTCTAGCCTACTCGCTGATTTTCAGTTGCTTACTAGTAGTTTCAATCACCCATATATCTATATTTTCCTATAATCGATCAAATCCCAAGAATTTATCTCCTTATTGTTATTTAGAATTGTTTGTGACTGCTGCGTAGTTATAAATTGAAAAAAAAAAAAACAAAAACTCAATTGGCATTCTAGTCACCCCTTTTATTTGATAAATGTCTTTTCTCAATAATTTCTATTCCTATGGCTGATTAGACCACATTTATACTTCTCAATTGAATTCTAAAGCCGTACCTCTCCCTGTGGGATTCGACCTCAACTCATTTAGTTGGGTTTTATACTAATTTATGATCGTTGACACCTAGAATTGGATAAGGTGTGCTTGAAAGGTCAAAATCACTTACTCCCATATATGATCTTGTTCTATTCTAGAAACAATACCATTTGAGACTTATATCATTCTTTTGATTCAATTGTAATACTTTAGAGGTTTATACACGTGACAACTAGGTTTTGCTGTTTTTATTAAGTTGACTTAGTTATCCGCACCTATGAAATTGTGTGATTTCAGTTCCTCTTTCTTACATATAGTTTGTGATATTTTGGTTTTAGGCTGACTTGAATTAGTAGAACAAGATGAGTGCCACCACGTCAATTTTTGGGTCATGACAAAATGGTATCAGACCCCTAGGTTCAAAGGTCTCATGTGTATACAAGTCGATCCTAAGTAGAGTTTCAAGGATCGCTACCGAGGCATCTGTACTTATCTTCGAGAGGCTGACTTTTAGGAAAAGTCTTCACTTCTTGAATGTATACCATGTTTCCTTGGTTCGATCATATTCCCTATCGCTTCATTCCACTCTCTCATTTATATTGAATACTAGTGTGTGGTTCTTTGTGCGAGTAGTTGGTGTCGTGTATGGCTTGGAAGTTAGATGTTGTTTTGAAGGTATAGACTTATGGAAAGGATGCATGGTTAGATTAAGAATGTTTAACAATTTGAAAGTATTGATTAAGGTGATGACTCCATGGTGCATTTTAAGGATATTTGAATGATGAGGTTTAACAATGATTTGAGGGATTTCATTAATATGTTATATTTTTCATGTTTGTTTCCAAAATAGAGGAATAGTACTTATGTAGAATAGGCAATATCTTGATTGATTTGACAACTGGAAGTGGAATTACTAAAGGGGTAGCTAGATAATGAACATTGTCACTATGGAAAATATTGTAAGTAAAGTTGTCATAACATGTATGAGTTTCTTAGCGAATGATGAGAATGATATTGGTCCAATTGAGGTCAGGATCTCTACTATGGTTTTATATATTAAGTGTATATCAAAGAAAGTCATGATACAACTACTTTGATGGTACTGATTCTTACTTTGTTAGATTTATGAAGTGTGTTAGTTCTTCTTTCAACATGATCTACAAAGGAATGTATATTGCTTAGGACGAAAGATCAATGAATTTGATAGTGTATTGTCGTTATTTAATGGGCAGAAATGTGTGGGCTATTAGGGGTTAATCATTATAGGGGTGGATCGTTGATACGGTATTAATGTGTTAAGTTTAGAAGTGTATCACGAGGGTTCTAAATGAGGATCGATGATTTTATTTGAAGGTCCAAGGGAATGTACAAATACTAGAATGACAAGCTTATGGGTAAGGAAAGTGCCAAAAAGTATACTTGTGTGAAGGTAATTGAAAATTTTAGTAAAAAAATGCCGATAAAAGTGTGTTAGTCCTTTGGATTTGATTGGTATAACTGGATTTATGGTGTCATATTGATGTAAAGGTTGACTTCGTGGTGATGAAAAGATCTAACTGAGCATGATGGTAATAAGAGTTTGTGATGGATTGTGATTGAGATGCAACTATATATTAAGGATTGTTGGTTAATTGAATTTTTATATTGTAATGATGTCCTGTGAGTATCTAAATTAGAAAGACTTGGAGAGAAGGTGGAGTTAGTCAGGTATCAAATGAAGGGTGTAGCCCAAGTGTGGCACACTCAATGGAAGGCAAAGAGGCAAGAAAGAGCTGGTCCCATTGATTGGGATGCATTCATAAAGGTGTTCCTTGACAAGTACTTTCCTCGTGAATTGAGGAAGGCCAAGGTGGACGAATTTATCAACCTTTGCCAAGTAGGCGTGCGTGTTGAAGAATACTCACTCAAGTTTATCGAGTTGTCCAAGTATGCACCATCCATGACGGCAAAGCCAAGAGATGAAATGAGTAGGTATGTAACGGATGTGTCTAGCTTGGTGAGGAAAGTATTTCGTTCAGCTATGCTTTATGACAACATGGATATATCCCGTCGTATGGAGCCTGGGCATGCTGCCTAGGTACGGCCTATGTAGGGGTGTTTTGGTAATTCATTAATTAATTAAGTTATGGAGGGGGGTGGTTATATTTAGTTGTTTTAAGTATATTAAAGCAAAATGGTAATTAAACAAGTTTTTTTTAACTCTTTTAACTCACAAACTCAAAATCAAACTCACTTCTCTCCCAAAATATTCTCCCTCTAAACTCTGTTGAAGAACAAAAAAGAAGCTTAATATTAGGGTTCAAGATCCATGATTTTCACTCCAATTTCGTGGGAAAACATCAATTAAGGTATTGAACTTTGATTCATGCAAAAGTTTTCTCCATGATGCCCTTCAACTGTTGATTTCGAAATTGGTAAGTTGTTCAAAAACTAGGATTTCTATTCAAACCATGGGTTCTTCCTAAAAATGATTTTATTATTTTAATTGCATTATACAATGGATGATTTGATGTTTAATGGTGATTTTCATTGAAAATACTCCATGAACCCATGAACACCTCCATGACCCCAATTTCAACTATTGTGATGGGTGCATTGACGCAAGATGATTATCATGAACCGTATCAATGTTAATTTAGTTATTGAATATTGTTTTACTTAAGCCTATTGTTGTATGTTAAGTTGTAATTGAGATAAATGATCTATGAACCCATAGTGGGAGTAAATTTCTAGTGTTTGTTGAGGTTTATGAAGATTGTAAATGAACTTGTAGTTCAACAATATAATGATGATCTTATGGTTATAGTGTGTTGATGGATTTGATGCAAGACCCTCTTCTTTTATACCCTTACACTTACCCATGCATGAAAGGACTTTGATGTGATATCAAAGTAGTGTTGATTGTAAAGAACACTCTCATGAACATGATGTGAATGACCTACTCTCTAACTACAGATTCTAAGGAATCCATGAGCTACCATGAAACCAAGATGTTTGAATGCTATGCATTTCTCCATGAAAATGATTATAGAGTAAAAACTTGTCTGGATCATAAAAAGGGAATTAGGATTAGCCCCTAGGGGATAGGAACAAGATATGGAAGCCATTTACTTCAGTCAATCCGGGTTTCTAGAAGCAATCTCCCTTTCCCATAACTATGTGTGCACATATGTCTATTAGCTAGTGGATCCACCTATAAGCTAACCATGTTAGTCCTACCTTAGTCAAGTAGGACACCTCTTTTTGGTGTGGGGAAGTACATCAGATTCCATGTAGCTCACGTGGTCTATGTCGGTTAAAGATAAACTTCCTAATATGACAAGAATAAAATCCAAGGCATGACATGAACAAGAACATGAACCAAGAACACAAACTTATGGCATGCGCTATGATTACTTGAGGAGTCTTACTTAGTATGAGTGGGGGTATGAGACTTCACTCATACATTTCACAAGTGAGCTTGGAGAGTGATTGTGGTATGTGTTCAACAACATGATTCTCTATTAAGTTAATGTATACTATGCACGAACATGAACCATGAATATGAATATGAACATAAACATGAGCTATATCTATGACTTCTTAATATGCTTTGCTTGGTATAAGTAGGGGTATGGTACTTCACACATACAGTGCACAAGTAGATCTATGGAGGAGTTACGGTGTGGGTTACCTATGACATGAATGTATATAAATCCATATGTGCATGTAATGAGTTGGTATTTGGAATGACTTGCTTTCTATGAACTATAAAAATGATATTCCTTGCTATGATTGTTGGCTTGGATTAAATCAAGATGATTTACGCATGACTATGGTAGTCTAAAGTGGTTTATTTTATGGTTTGACTTGGTAACCAATTTAAAGGTGCATATTGGCTTTTAAAGTTGATAAAGGCATGACTTCAACTAAGTGTCCCTTTCTGCATGACTTAAGGTTTTTTTTCCATGTTTCCACACATAGTACAATTAAATGTGCTAACCCCTTTACCTTTTCACTATGAGTGTATGTTCCAGTCGTTGAGACTACAACTTCATCAAGTGAAGCTTGGGCAGCCTATTCCCTAGGCTTGGTGAGTCCTCAAGTTTGAGGACAAGATGCCATTGATTCTATTTCCTAGTTTACCTTTCATGATCTAAGACTATATTGTATATCCAATATTTGAAGTTTTCATTGATGTATGTTCTTTGAAACTAAATGTACTCTTATGTTTTAGATGGGGATTGAGACAAGTCAAGTTTCCTATTTTTCATTAATGAAAGAAGTTGACTTCAATTGTAAAAGTTTTAAATTTTCTGCAATATTCTATGTCTTTATGTTAAAATGATGCTAAGGGTTTGTATGAGACCCCTTCGGGGTCAGGTACGCCGTGCTACATCTAGGGGGTACCCCCGGGTAGTGACAAACTTGGTATTAGAGCATAAGATTGTGGGATGATACTTAGGAGATTATGTCTCATGAACCATGTCTAACAGAGTCTTATTGGTACACTTATGAATGAAAGGCTATAATATGCGTAGGAACTTGTCACTTCTCTGATTACTCATTAGTCATGCTTTAGAGTTTTATTTCTATTAAGTCCTTTCCTAACCCTTTTCTTGTGAATATAAGAATATGAATACAAGAAGAGCGGCCGCAAGGAGAGTGGAAAGGATTGTTGCTAATGAGGGAGTTCCTCCCCAAGATGACCAAGATTCCCATGATCCCCATGATCCTCAAGATCCTCAAGATGAAGGTACAACGACTAATATGGAAATTAGATCGGCTCTCAAAACCTTCACCCATATTCTAACAACTCAGGTCACTAGGGATACATGAGCACACGGGAACACCAATGAGAACACAAGGGTTGCAAGGTTAAGAGACTTCATGAGGATAAAACCTCTAAAGTTCTTTGGCTCTAAAGTGGGTGAAGACCCTCAAGAATTTGTTGAGGGTATAGAGAAGATAGTAGAGGCTATGTGGCTAACCTCTAGAGAGAAAGAGGAGTTAGTCGGGTATCAAATCAAGGGTGTTGCCCAAGTGTGGCACACTCAATAGAAGGTAAAGAGGCCGAAATAGTGGGTCCCATTGATTGGGATGTATTCAAAAAGGCGTTCCTTGACAAGTTCTTTCCCTATGAATTGTGGAGGCCAAGGTGGTGGAATTCATCAACCTTCGCCAAGGAGGTATTGGTGCTGAAGAATACTCTCTCAAGTTTATCGAGTTGTCCAAGTATCCATCCATGGTGGCAGAGCCAAGAGATAAAATGAGTAGGTATGTAACGGGTATGTCTAGATTGGTGAGGAAAGAATAAAGTTTGGCTATGCTTCATGACAAAATGGATATATCCCGTCTTATGGAGCCTGTGCATGCTGCCTAGGTTAGACCTCTATATGGGTGTTTCTGTAATTAATTAATTAATTAAGTTAGGGTGGGGAACGTTTATATTTAGTTCTTTTAAGTATATTAAAGCAAATATAGTTATTAAACAAGTATTTTATAACTCACAAACGAAAAATCAAACCCACTTCCCTCCCAAAATATTCTCTTTCTAAACTCTATTGAAAAACAAAGAAGAAGATCAAGATTTGGGTTCAAGCACCAACATTTTGACTTAAATTTCACGGGAAAACATAAATTAAGCTATGGGGACTTTGATTCATCGAACACTTTTCTCCATGAAGCCCTTCAACTCTTGATTTTGAAATTCGTAACTTGTTCAAAAACTAGCGTTTCTATTCCAACCATGGGTTCTTCCTAAAAATGATTTTATTATGTTAATTGCATTATACTATAGATGATTTTATATTTAATGGTGATTTTAATTGGAAAATTCCCTATAAACCCATGAACACCCCCGTGACCGCAATTTCATGTATTGTGATGGGTGTATTGATGCAAGATGATTACCATGAACCGTATCCATGTTAATTTAGTTGTTGAATCTAGTTTTACTCATGCCTATTGTAGTATCTTTAGGTGTAATTGTGAGACATGATCCATGACCCTTGAGTGGGAGTAAATTGCTAGGGTTTGTGTAGGTTGATGAAGATTGTATACAAACTTGTGGTTCAACTATATAATGATGATCTTACGGTTATAGTGTTTTGATGGAATTTATGCAAGACCCTCTTCCCCTATACCCTTACAATTACCCATGAATGAAAGGACTTTGATGTGATATAGATGTGGTGTTGATTGTAAATAACATTCTCATGAACATGATGTGAAACACTTACTCACTTACTAACGATTCTAAGGAATCCATAAGATACCATGAAACCATGATCTTTGAATGTTATGCCTTCTTGGATAAACATGATTATAAAGTAAAGACTTAACATGATCATAAAAAGGGAATTAGGCTTAGAAACTAATGGATAGGAACAAGATATGGAAACCTTTTACCTCAGTAGGTCTGTGTTTATAGAAGCAATTTCCCTATCCTATAACTATGTGCCCACATATATCTATTAGCTAGTGGATCCTCTTATAAGCTAACCATGTTAGTCCTACCTTAGGCAAGTAGGACACATCTTTTTGGTGTGGGACAATACACTGGATTCCCTGTAGCACCCATGGTCTATGTCGGTTAAAGCTAAACTTTCCTAAATGACAAGAATAAAATCCATGACATGACATGAACAAGAACATGAACCAACAACAAAAAATTAAGGTATGTGCCATGATTACTTGAGGGATCTTACTTAGTATGTGTAGGGGTATGGGACTTCACTCATACAACGAACAAGTGAGCTGGAAGAGTGATTGTGGTATGTGTTTGACAACATGATGCTTTATTAAGTTAATGTATACCATGCATTAACATGAACCATGAATATAAATGTGAACATGAATATGAGCTATATCTATGACCTTTTAATAGGCTATGCTTGGTATGAGTGGGGGTATGGGACTTCACTCATACATTGCATAAGTATATCTATGGAGGAGTTATGGTGTGGGATATCTATGACATGAATGTGTATAAATCCATGTTTGCATGTACTGAGTTGGCATTTGGAATGACTTGATTTCTATGAACTATAAACATGATGTTTCCTTGGTAAGATTGTTGTCTTGGATTAAATCAAGGTGAATTATGCATTACTAAGGTAATCTAAAGTGGTTTATTGTATGGTTTGACTTTGTAACTACTTCAAAGGTGCATAATGGCTTTTAAACTTAATAAAGGCATGCCTTTAACTATGTTTCCCTTTTTGCATGATTAAAGGTTTTTTTGCAGGTTTCCATACATAGTACAATTAAATGTGCTAACCCCTTTTTCTACCTTTCTACTATGAGTGTAGGTTCCATTCGTTGATACAACAACTTAATCAAGTGAAGCTTCGATCGACTATTCCCTAGGGTTGGTGAGTCCTCATGTTCGAGGAGAAAATGTCATTAATTCTAGTTCCTTGTTTACCTTTCATGTTCTAGACTATATTGCATATCCTATATTTGGAGACTTTATTGATGTAAGTGCTTTGACACTAAATGTACTCTTATATTTTAGATTAGGATTGAAACAAGTCTAGTTTCTTAGGATGCTGTCTCATGAACCACATCGAGTTGAGTCTTGTTCTTACACCTATGAATGAGAGGCTATAAGATGCTTAGGAACTCTTCACTTCTTTGATTACTGATTAGTCATGCATTAGAGTTTTATTTCTATGAAGTCCTTTCCTAACCCTTTTCTTATGCATATACGAATATGAATACAAGAAGAGCGGCCGCAAGGAGAGTGGAAAGGGTTGGTTCTAATGAGGGAGTTCATCCCCAAGACCCCCAAGATTCCCAAGATCCCCAAGATCCCCAAGATCCTCAAGATCCTCAAGATGAAGGTACTATGACTAATGTGGTGATTAGATCGGCTCTAGAAACCTTGACCCGTGTTCTAACGACTCAGGTCACTAGGGATACAAGAGCACATGGGAACACCATGAGAACAGATGGGCCGCAAGGTTGATAGACTTCTTGAGGATGAACCCTCTAAAGTTCTTTGGCTCTAAAATGGGTGAAGACCCTCAAGAATTTGTTGAGGGTGTAGAAAATATAGTAAGAGCTATGTGGCTATCCTCTAGAGTGAAGGTGGAGTTAGCCAGGTATCAAATGAAGGGTGTGGCCCAAGTGTGGCACAACTAATACAAGTCAAAGAGGCTGAAAAGAGCTGGTCCCATTGATTGGGATGTATTAAAAAAGGCGTTCCCTGACAAGTACTTTCCCTGTGAATTGAGGGAGGCCAAGGCGGAGGAATTCATCAACCTTCACCAAGGAGGTATTGGTGTTGAAGAATACTCTCTCAAGTTTACCGTGTTGTCCAAGTATGCTCCATCCATGGTGGCGGAGCCAAGAGTTAAAAGGAGTAGATATGTAATGGGTATGTATAGCTTGCTAAGAAAGGAATAACATTCAACTATGCTTCATTACCACATGGATATATCCCATCTTATGGATCCTGGGCATGTTTCCTAGGTTTGGCCTATGTAGGGGTGTTTTGGTAATTCATTAATTAATTAAGTTAGGGTGGGGGACGGTTATATTTAGGTTTTTTATGTATATTAAAGTAAATAAAGTTATTAAACAAGTCTTTTAACTCTCATAACTCACAAACTCAAAAAAAAAAACCGCTTCCCTCCCAAAATATTATCTTTAAATTCCATTGAAGAACAAAGAAGAAGCTCTATATTCGGGTTCAAACTCCAAGATTTTCACTCAAAATTCATGGAGAAACATCAATTAAGGAATGGGAGCTTTGAGATCATGGAACACTTTTCTCCATGAAGCCCTTCAACTCTTGATTTCGAAATTGGTAACTTGTTCAAAAACTAGGGTTTGTATTCCAACCATGTGTTCTTTCTAAAAATGATTTTATTATATTAATTGCACTATACTATGGATGTTTTGATGTTTAATGTTCATTTTCATTGTAAAATTTCCCATGACCCCAATTTCAAGTATTGTGACGGTTGTACTGATGCAAGATGATTACCATGAACCGTATCCATGGTAATTTAGTTATGGAATCTTGTTTTACTCAAGCCCATTGTAGTATCTTTAGTTGTAATTGTGAGACATGATCCATGACCATTGTGTGGGGGTGAATTGCTAGGGTTTGTGTAGGTTAATGAAGATTGTATACGAAGTTGTGGTTGAGCTATATAATGGGGATGTTATGGTTATAGTGTGTTAATGAAATTTATGCAAGACCCTTTTCCCCTATACCCTTACACTAACTCATATATGAAAATACTTTCTTGTGATATCAATGTGGTGTTGATTGTAAAGAACGCTCTCATGAACATGATGTGAAAGACTTACTTACTTACTAAGGATTCTAAGGAATCCATGAGCTACCATGAAACCATGATGCTTGAATGCTATGCATTATTCCATGAACATGATTATAAAGTAAAGACTTCACATGATCATAAAAAGAGAATTAGGGATAGCACCTAGTGGATAGTAACAAGAGGTCAAAACCTTTTACCTCAATCAGCCCGGGTTTATAGAAGCAATTTACCTATACCATAACTATGTGCCCACATATGTCTATTAGCTAGTTGATCCAACTATAAGCTAACCATGTTATTCCTACCTTAGGCAAGTAGGACACCTCTTTTTGGTGTGGGGTAGTACACCGGATTCCATGTAGCTCGCATGGTCTATGTCGGTTAAAGCTAAGCTTCCTTATATGACAAGAATAAAATCCATGACATGACATGAACAAGAACGTGAACCAAGAACAGAAACTTAAGGCATGTGCTATGATTACTTGAGGGGTCTTACTTAGTATGAGTAGGGGTATGGGACTTCACTCATACATTGAACAAGTGAGCTTGTAGAGTGATTAGGGTATGTGTTTGACAACATGATGCATTATTAAGTTAATGTATACCATGCATTAACATGAACCATGAATATAAATATGAAAATGAACAAGATTTATATCTATGAATTCTTAATAGACTTTGCTTGGTGTGGGTGTATAGGACTTCACTTATATATTGCACCAGTAAATCTATGGAGGAGTTATGGAGTGGATTACCTATGACATGAATGTATATAAATCCATATGTGCATGTAATGAGTTGGTATTTGGAATGGCTTCCTTTCTATGAACTACAAACATGGTGTTTCTTTGCTATGATTGTTGGCTTGGATTAAATCGGGGTGAGTTATGCATGACTATAGTGGTCTAAAGTTGTTTATTGTATGGTTTGACTTGGTATCTACTTTAAAGGTGCATAATGGCTATAAAACTTGATAAAGGCATGACTTCAACAGAGTGCCCCTTTTTGCATGATTTAATGTTTTTTTGCATGTTTCCATACTTGGTACAATTAAATGTGCTAACCCATTTCTCTACCTTTTTACTATGACTGTAGGTTCTGATTGTTGAAACTACAACTTCATCAAGTGAAGGTTGGGTCTACTATTCCCTAGGCTTGTTGAGTCCTCAAGTTCAAGGACAAGATGTCATTGATTCTAGTTCCTAGTTTACCTTTCATGTTCTAGACTATATTGTATATCCTATATTTGGAGACTTCATTGATGTAAGTTCTTTGACACTAAATGTACTCTAATGTTTTAGATGGTGATTGAGACAAGTCTAGTTTCCTATTTTTCCTTACTGAAAGAAGTTGACTTCCATTGTAAAAGTTTTAAATTTTTTGCATTATTCTATGTCTTTATGTTATTATGATGCTAAGGGCTTGTATGAGACCCCTTCGGGGTGACGTACGCCGTGTTACGTCTAGGGGACACCCTTGGGTCGTGACAAACTTGATATCAGAGCATAAAATTGTGGGATGGTACTTAGGATTATGTCTCATGAACCATATCTAGTAGAGACTTGTTTGTACACTTATGAATTAGAGGCTATAAAATGATTAGGAACTCTTCACTTCTTTGATTACTCATTAGTCATGCTTAAGAGTTTTATTTCTATGAAGTCCATTCCTAACCCTTTTCTTGTGCATATGTAAATATAAATACAAGAAGAGCAGCCGCAAGGAGACTAGAAAGGGTTGTTGCTAGTGAGGGAGTTCCTCCCCAAGATTCCCAAGATCACCAAGATCCTCAAGATTCTCAAGATGAAGGTACTATGACTAATGGTGAGATTAGATTGACACTCCAAACTTTGACTCGTGTTCTAAAGACTCAGGTCACTAGGGATACAAGAGCACATGGGAAGAGCAATGAGAACACAAGCGCCGCAGTGTTGAGAGACTTCATGAGGATTAACCTTTTAAAGTCCTTTGGCTCAAAAGTAGGTGAAGACCCTCGAGAATTTTTTGAGGGTATAGAGATTAAAGTAGAGGCTATGTGGCTAACCTCTAGATTGAAGGTGGAGTTAGTCGGGTATCAAATGAAGGGTGTATCCCAAGTGTGGCACAGCCAATAGACAGCAAAGAGGTCAGAAAGAGCGGGTCCCATTGATTTGTATGTATTTAAAAATTTGTTCCTTGACAAGTACTTTGCCTGTGAATTGAGGGAGTCCAAGGTGGAAGAATTCATCAACCTTCGCCAAGGAAGTATGGGTGTTGAAGAATACATTCTCAAGTTACCAAATTGTTCAAGTATGCTCCATCCATGGTGGCGGAGCCAAGAGATGAAATGAGTTGGTATGTAACGGGTGTGTCTTGCTTGGTGAGAAAAGAATAATGTTTGGCTATGCTTCATGACAACAAGGATATATCCCGTCTTACAGAGCTTGGGCATGCTGCCTAAGTTCGGCCTCTGCAGGGGTGTTTTGATAATTTATTAATTGATTAAGTTAGTGATGGGGACAATTATAATTAGTTTTGTTAAGTTTATTAAAGAAAATATAGTTATCAGACAAGTTTTTGAACTCTCAAAACTCACAAACTCAAAATCAAACCCACTTCCGTCCCAAAATATTCTCTTCCTAAACTCCATTGAAAAACAAAGAATAAGCTCAATATTAGTATTCAAGCTCCAAGATTTTCACTCAAATTTCGTGGGAAAACATCAATTATGGTACAGGGACTTTGATTCATGGAACACTTTTCTCCATGAAGTCCTTCAACTTATGATTTCAAAATGGGTAACTTGTTCAAAAAAAAGGGTTTCTATTCCAACCATGGGTTCTTCCTAAAAATGATTTTATTATGTTAATTTCATTCTACTATGGATTATTTGATGTTTAATGGAGATATTAATTTTAAAATTCCCCATGAACCCATGAACACCCCCATGACCCGAATTTCAAGTGTTGTGATAGGTGTATTGATGCAAGATGATTACCATGAACCGTAAACAAGTAAATTTAGTGTTTTAATCTTGTTTTACTCATGATTATTGTAGTGTCTCTAGGTGTAATTGTGAGACATGATCCATGACCCTTGAGTGGGGGTAAATTGCTAAGGTTTGTGTAGGTTGATGAAGATTGTATACAAACTTATGGTTC
The DNA here is from genome assembly GCA_037074985.1 of Solanum bulbocastanum. Lineage (NCBI taxonomy): Eukaryota > Viridiplantae > Streptophyta > Magnoliopsida > Solanales > Solanaceae > Solanum > Solanum bulbocastanum. Next base: position 21,498,956 of record CM073604.1, on the reverse strand, counting down.
TACTACATAATGATGATCTTACGGTTATAGTGTGTTCATGGAATTGATGCAAGATCCTCTTCCCCTATACCCTTACACTTACCCATGCATGAAAGTACTTTATGTGATATCAAAGTGGTGTTGATTGTAAAGAACACTCTCATGAACATGATGTGAATGACCTACTCTCTAACTAAGGATTCTAAGGAATCTATGAGCTACCATGAAACTATGATGTTTAAATGCTATGCATTATTCCATGAAAATGATTATAAAGTAAAGACTTGTCTGGATCATAAAAAGGGAATTAGGGATAGCACCTAGGAGATGGGAACAAGAGATGGAAACCTTTTACCTCAGTCAGTCCGAGTTTATAGAAGCAATCTCCCTTTACCTTAACTATATGCCTAGATATGTATATTAGCTAGTGGATCCACCTATAAGCTAACCATGTTAGTCCTACCTTAGACAAGTAGGACACCTATTTTTGGTATGGGGCAGTACACCAGATTCCGTGTAGCTCGCATGGTCTATATTGGTTAAAGCAAATAGTCCTTTTTTGCATGATTTAAGGTTTTTTTTGTATGTTTCTATACTTAGTACAAAAAAATGTGCTAACCCTTTTCGCTACCTTATTAGTATGAGTGAAAGTTCAGATCGTTGAGACTACAAATTCATCAAGTGAAGCTTGGGTCGACTATTCCCAAGGCTTGGTGAGTCCTAAAGTTCAAGGACAAGATGTCATTGATTTTAGTTCCTAGATTACGTTTCATGTTCTGCACTATAATGTTTATCCTCTATTTGGAGACTTCATTACCTTTCCGCATTATTTTATGTTTCTATGTTATGATGATACTAAGGGCTTGTATGAGACGCCTTCGGGGTCAACTACACCGTGTTACATTTAGGGATACCCTGAGTCATTAAAACCTTGGCATCAGAGAATAAGATTGTGGGATGATACTTAGGATGTTGTCTGATGAACCACGCCTAGTCGAGTCTTGTTCGTACACTTATGAATGAGAGGCTATAAGATTCTTAGGAACTCTTCACTTCTTTGATTACTCATTAGTCATTCAATAGAGTTTAATTTCTATGAAGTCCTTTCCTAACCCTTTTCTTGTGCATATAAGAATATCAATACAAGAAGAGCGTCTGCAAGGAGAGTGGAAAGGGTTGTTGCTAATGAGGGAGTTCCTCCCCAAGGCACCCAAGATTCCCACGATCCCCAAGATTCTCTAGATCCTAAAGATGAAGGTACTATGACTAATGTAGAGATTAGATCAGCTCTCCAAACCTTGACCCGTGTTCTAACAACTCAGTTCACTAGGGATACAAGAGCACATGGGAACAGCAATGAGAACTCAAAGGATGCAAGGTTCAGAGATTTTATGATGATGAACCATCTAAAGTTCTTTGCCTCTAAAGTGGGTGAAGACCCTCAAGAATTTGTTGAGAATATAGAGAATATTGTAGAGGATATGTGGCTAACCTCTAGAGAGAAGGTGGAGTTAGACGAGTATCAAATGAAGGATGTAGACCAAGTGTGGCACACTCAATAGAATACAAAGAGATAGGAAAAAACGGGTCCAATTGATTGGGATGTATTGAAAAAGGAGTTTCTTTACAAGTACTTTCCCTGTGAATTGAGGGAGGCCAAGGTGGAGGAATTCATTAACCTTTGCCAAGAAGGTATGGGTGTTGAAGAATACTCTCTCAAGTTTATCGAGTTGTCCAAGTATGCTCAATCCATGGTAGTGGAGCCAAGAGATGAAATGAGTAGGTATGTAATGGGTGTGTCTAGCGTGGTGAGGAAAGAATAATGTTCAGCTATGCTTCACGACAACATGGACATATTCCGTCTTATGGAGCCTGGGCATGCTGCCTAGGTTTGTCCTATGTAGGGGCATTTTGGTAATTCATTAATTAATTAACTTAGGGTGGGGGATGGTTATATTTAGTTGTTTTAAGTATATTAAAGGAAATATAGTTATTAAACAAGTCTTTTAACTCTCATAACTCACAAACTCAAAATCAAACTCGCTTCCCTCCCAAAATATTCTCTCTCTAAACTCCATTGAAGAACAAAGAAGAACATCTAGATTAGGGTTCAAGCTCAAAGATTTTCAGTCAAATTTCATGGGAAAACATCAATTAAGGTATGAGGACTTTAATTCATGGAACACTTTTCTTCATGAAGGCCTTCAACTTATGATTTTGAAATTAGTAACTTGTTAAAAAACAAAGGTTTCTATTCCAACCATGGGTTGTTCCTAAAAATGATTTTATTATGTTAAGTGCACTGTACTATGGATGATTTGATGTTTAATGGTGATTTTCATTGTAAAATTCCCCTAAAACCCATGACCATCCCCATGACCCCAATTTCAAGTATTGGATGGTTGTATTGATGCAAGATGATTACCATTAATCGTATCCATCTTTATTTAGTTATTGAATCTTGTTTTACTCATGCCTATTATAGTATCTCTAGTCGTAATTGTGAGACATGATATATGACTCTTGAGTGGGGGTAAATTGCTAGGGTTTGTGTAGGTTCATGAAGATTGTATATGAACTTGTGGTTCAACTATATAATGGTGATCTTATGGTTATAGAGTGTTGATGGAATTGATGCAAGACCCTCTTCCCCTATATCCTTAAAATTACCCATGCATGAAAGGAATTTTATGTGATATCAATGTGGTATTGATTGCAAAGAACACTCTCATGAACATGATGTGGAAGACTTACTCACTTACTAAGGATTCTAAGGAATCCATGAGCTACCATGAAACCATGATGCTTGAATGCTATGCATTATTCCATGAACATGATTATAAAGTAAAGACTTCACATGATCATAAAAAGGGAATTAGGGGTAGCACCTAGTGGATAGTAACAAGAGGTCAAAACCTTTTACCTCAGTCTGTCCGGGTTTATAGAAGCAATTTACCTATCCCATAACTATGTGCCCACATATGTCTATTAGCTAGTTGAGCCAACTATAAGCTAACCATGTTAGTCCTACCTTAGGCAAGTAGGACACCTCTTTTTGGTGTGGGGTAGTACACCGGATTCCATGTAGCTCGCATGGTCTTTGTCGGTTAAAGCTAAGATTCCCTATATGACAAGAATAAAATCCATGACATGACATGAACAAGAACGTGAACCAAGAATAGAAACTTAAGGCATGTGCTATGATTACTTGAGGGGTCTTACTTAGTATGAGGGGGGGTATGGGACTTCACTCATACATTGAACAAGTGAGCTTGTAGAGTGAGTAGGGTATGTGTTTGACAACATGATGCATTATTAAGTTAATGTATACCATGCATTAACATGAACCATGAATATAAATATGAACATGAACAAGATTTATATCTATGACTTCTTAATAGACTTTGCTTGGTGTGGGTGTATAGGACTTCACTCATATATTGCACCAGTAAATCTATGGAGGAGTTATGGAGTGGATTACCTATGACACGAATGTATATAAATCCATCTGTGCATGTAATGAGTTGGTATTTGGAATGGCTTCCTTTCTATGAACTACGAACATGTTGTTTCTTTGCTATTATTGTTGGCTTGGATTAAAATCAGGGTGAGTTATGCATGACTATAGTGGTCTAAAGTTGTTTATTGTATGGTTTGACTTGGTATCTACTTTAAAGGTGCATAATGGCTATAAAACATGATAAAGGCATGACTTTAAAGAGTGTCCCTTTTTGCATGATTTAATGGTTTTTTGCATGTTTCCATACTTGGTACAATTAAATGTGCTAACCCATTTCTCTACCTTTTTACTATGACTGTAGGTTCTGATTGTTGAAACTACAACTTCATCAAGTGAAGGTTGGGTCTACTATTCCCTAGGCTTGTTGAGTCCTCAAGTTCAAGGACAAGATGTCATTGATTCTAGTTCCTAGATTACCTTTCATGTTCTAGACTATATTGTATATCCTATATTTGGAGACTTCATTGATGTAAGTTCTTTGACACTAAATGTACTCTAATGTTTTAGATGGGGATTGAGACAAGTCTAGTTTCCTATTTTTCCTTACTAAAAGAAGTTGACTTCCATTGTAAAAGTTTTAAATTTTTTGCATTATTCTATGTCTTTATGTTATGATGATGCTAAGGGCTTGTATGAGACCCCTTCGGGGTGACGTACGCCATGTTACGTCTAGGGGACACCCTTGGGTCGTGACAAACTTGATATCAGAGCATAAAATTGTGGGATGGTACTTAGGATTATGACTCATGAACCATATCTAGTAGAGACTTGTTTGTACACTTATGAATTAGAGGCTATAAAATGATTAGGAACTCTTCACTTCTTTGATTACTCATTAGTCATGCTTAAGAGTTTTATTTCTATGAAGTCCTTTCCTAACCCTTTTCTTGTGCATATGTAAATATAAATACAAGAAGAGCAGCCGCAAGGAGACTGGAAAGGGTTGTTGCTAGTGAGGGAGTTCCTCCCGAAGACCCCTAAGATTCCCAAGATCAGCAAGATCCTCAAGATTCTCAAGATGAAGGTACTATCACTAATGGTGATATTAGATCGACTCTCCAAACTTTGACTCTTGTTCTAAAGACTCAGGTCACTAGGGATACAAGAGCACATGGGAAGAGCAATGAGAACACAAGGGCCGCAGGGTTGAGAGACTTCATGAGGATTAACCTTTTAAAGTTCTTTGGCTCCAAAGTGGGTGAAGACACTCGAGAATTTGTTGAGGGTATAGAAATGATAGTAGAGGCTATGTGGCTAACCTCTAGATTGAAGGTGGAGTTAGTCGGGTATCAAATGAAGGGTGTATCCCAAGTGTGGCACATTCAATAGAAAGCAAAGAGGTCAGAAAGAGCAGGTCCCATTGATTTGTATGTATTTAAAAATTTGTTCCTTGACAAGTACTTTCCCTGTGAATTGAGGGTGTCCAAGGTGGAAGAATTCATCAACCTTTGCCAAGGAGGTATGCGTGTTGAAGAATACTTTCTCAAGTTACCAAATTGTCCAAGTATGCTCCATCCATGGTGGCGGAGCCAAGAGATGAGATGAGTTGGTATGTAACGGGTGTGTCTTGCTTGGTGAGAAAAGAATAATGTTTGGCTATACTTCATGACAACATGAATATATCCCGTCTTACAGAGCTTGGGCATGCTGCCTAAGTTCGGCCTCTGCAGGGGTGTTTTGATAATTTATTAATTGATTAAGTTAGTGATGGGGACAATTATAATTAGTTTTGTTAAGTTTATTAAAGCAAATATAGTTATTAGACAAGTTTTTGAACTCTCATAACTCACAAACTCAAAATCAAACCCACTTCCGTCCAAAAATATTCTCTTCCTAAACTCCATTGAAGAACAAAGAATAAGCTCAATATTAGTGTTCAAGCCCCAAGATTTTCACTCAAATTTCAAGGGAAAACATCAATTAAGGTACAGGGACTTTGATTCATGGAACACTTTTCTCCATGAAGTCCTTCAACTTATGATTTCAAAATGGGTAACTTGTTCAAAAACAAGGGTTTCTATTCCAACCATGGGTTCTTCCTAAAAATGATTTTATTATGTTAATTGCATTCTACTATGGATTATTTGATGTTTAATGGTGATATTAATTTTAAAATTCCCCATGAACCCATGAACACCCCCATGACCCGAATTTCAAGTGTTGTGATAGGTGTATTGATGCAAGATGATTACCATGAACCGTAAACAAGTAAATTTAGTGTTTTAATCTTGTTTTACTCATGAATATTGTAGTGTCTTTAGGTGTAATTGTGAGACATGATCCATGACCCTTGAGTGGGGGTAAATTGCTAAGGTTTGTGTAGGTTGATGAAGATTGTATACAAACTTATGGTTCAACTATATAATGATGATCTTATGGTTATAGTGTGTTCATGGAATTGATGCAAGATCCTCTTCCCCTATACCCTTACACTTACCCATGCATGAAAGTACTTTATGTGATATCAAAGTGGTGTTGATTGTAAAGAACACTCTCATGAACATGATGTGAATGACCTACTCTCTAACTAAGGATTCTAAGGAATCCATGAGCTACCATGAAACTATGATGTTTGAATGCTATGCATTCTTCCATGAAAATGATTATAAAGTAAAGACTTGTCTGGATCATAAAAAGGGAATTAGGGATAGCACCTAGGAGATGGGAACAAGAGATGGAAACCTTTGACCTCAGTCAGTCCGAGTTTATAGAAGCAATCTCCCTTTACCTTAACTATATGCCTAGATATGTCTATTATCTAGTAGATCCACCTATAAGCTAACCATGTTAGTCCTACCTTAGACAAGTAGGACACCTATTTTCGGTATGGGGCAGTACACCAGATTCCGTGTAGCTCGCATGGTCTATATTGGTTAAAGCAAATAGTCCTTTTTTGCATGATTTAAGGTTCTTTTGCATGTTTCTATACTTAGTACAATTAAATGTGCTAACCCTTTTCGCTACCTTATTACTATGAGTGTAGGTTCAGATCGTTGAGACTACAAATTCATCAAGTGAAGCTTGGGTCGACTATTCCCAAGGCTTGGTGAGTCCTCGAGTTCGAGGACAAGATGTCATTGGTTTTAGTTCCTAGTTTACATTTCATTTTCTACACTATAATGTTTATCCTCTATTTGGAGACTTCATTACCTTTTCGCATTATTTTATGTTTCTATGTTATGATGATACTATGGGCTTGTATGAGACGCCTTCGGGGTCAACTACACCGTGTTACGTTTAGGGATACCCTGGGTCATTAAAACCTCGGCATCAGAGAATAAGATTGTGGGATGATACTTAGGATGTTATCTGATGAACCACGTCTAGTCGAGTCTTGTTCGTACACTTATGAATGAGAGGCTATAAGATTCTTAGGAACTCTTCACTTCTTTGATTACTCATTAGTCATGCAATAGAGTTTAATTTCTATGAAGTCCTTTCCTAACCCTTTTCTTGTGCATATAGGAATATCAATACAAGAAGAGCGTCTGCAAGGAGAGTGGAAAGGGGTTGTTGCTAATGAGGGAGTTCCTCCCCAAGGCACCCAAGATTCCCACGATCCCCAAGATTCTTTAGATCCTCAAGATGAAGGTACTATGACTAATGTAGAGATTAGATCGGCTCTCCAAACCTTGACCCGTGTTCTAACGACTAAGTTCAATAGGGATACAAGAGCACATGGGAACACCAATGAGAACTCAAAGGATGCAAGGTTCAGAGACTTTATAATGATGAACCATCTAAAGTTCTTTGCCTCTAAAGTGGGTGAAGACCCTCAAGAATTTGTTGAGGATATAGAGAATATTGTAGAGGATATGTGGCTAACCTCTAGAGAGAAGGTGGAGTTAGCCGAGTATCAAATGAAAGATGTTGACCAAGTGTGGTACACTCAATAGAATACAAAGAGATAGGAAAAAATGGGTCCAATTGATTGGGATGTACTGAAAAAGGAGTTCCTTGACAAGTACTTTCCCTGTGAATTGAGGGAGGCCAAGGTGGAGGAATTCATCAACCTTTGCCAAGGAGGTATGGGTGTTGAAGAATACTCTCTCAAGTTTACCGAGTTGTCCAAGTATGCTCAATCCATGGTGGCGGAGCTAAGAGATGAAATGAGTAGGTATGTAATGGGTGTGTCTAGCGTGGTGAGGAAAGAATAATGTTTGGCTATGCTTCATGACAACATGGACATATTCCGTCTTATGGAGCTTGGGTATGCTGCCTAGGTTTGGCCTATGTAGGGGCGTTTTGGTAATTCATTAATTAATTAACTTAGGGTAGGGGATGGTTATATTTAGTTGTTTTAAGTATATTAAAGGAAATATAGTTATTAAACAAGTCTTTTAACTCTCATAACTCACAAACTCAAAATCAAACACACTTTCCTCCCAAAATATTCTCTCTCTAAACTCCATTGAAGAACAAAGAAGAACCTCAAGATTAGGGTTCATGCTCAAAGATTTTCACTCAAATTTCATGGGAAAACATCAATTAAGTTATGAGGACTTTAATTTATGGAACACTTTTTTCCATGAAGGCCTTCAACTCATGATTTTGAAATTAGTAACTTGTTAAAAAACAAGGGTTTCTATTCCAACCATGGGTTGTTCCTAAAAATGATTTTATTATGTTAAGTGCACTGTACTATGGATAATTTGATGTTTAATGGTGATTTTCATTGTAAAATTCCCCTAAAACCCATGACCATCCCCATGACCCCAATTTCAAGTATTGGATGGCTGTATTAATGCAAGATGATTACCATGAATCGTATCCATCTTTATTTAGTTATTGAATCTTGTTTTACTCATGCATATTATAGTATCTCTAGTCGTAATTGTGAGACATGATATATGACCCTTGAGTGGGGGTAAATTGCTAGGGTTTGTGTAGGTTCATGAAGATTATATATGAACTTGTGGTTCAACTATATAATGATGATCTTATGGTTATAGTGTGTTGATGTTATTGATGCAAGACCCTCTTCCCCTATATCCTTAAACTTACCCATGCATGAAAGGAATTTGATGTGATATCAATGTGGTATTGATTGCAAAGAACACTCTCATGAACATGATGTGGAAGACTTACTCACTTACTAAGGATTCTAAGGAATCCACGAGCTACTATGAAACCTTGATGTTTGAATGCTATGCATTTTTCCATGAACATGATTATATAGTAATGACTAAATATGATCATAAAAAAGGAATTATATTTAGCACCGAGTGGATAGGAACAAGAGATGGAAACCTTTTACCTCAGTCAGTCTTTGTTTCTAGAAGCAATTTCCCTATCCCATAACTATGTGCCCATATAGGTCTATTAGCTAGTGGATCCACCTATAAGCTAACCATGTTAGTCCTACCTTAGGCAAGTAGGACACCTCTTTTCAGTGTGGGGCAGTACACCGGATTTGATGTAGCTCGCACGGTCTATGTCGGTTAAATCTAGACTTTCATACATGACAAGAATAAAATCCATGACATGACATGAACAAGAACATGAACAAAGAACACAAACTTAAGGCATTTTCTGTGATTACTTGAGAGGTCTTACGTATTATGAGTGGGGGTATGGGACTTCAACCATACATTGCATAAGTAAGCTTGGAGAGTGATTGTGGCATGTTTTGACAACATGATGTTATATTAAGTTAATGTATACCATGCATGAACATGAACCATGAATATAAAAGTGAAGATGAACATGATCTATATCTATGACTTCTTAATAGGTTTTTCTTGGTATGAGTGTGGGTATGGGACTTCACTCATACATAGTACAAGTAGATTTATGGAGGAGTTATGGTGATGGTTACCTATGGCATGAATGCATATAAATCCATGTGTGCATCTAATGAGTTGGTATTTGGAATGACTTGCTTTTTATGAACTACAAACATGATGTTTCCTTGTTTATGATTGTTGACTAGTATTAAATCAAGGTGAGTTATGCATGACTATGGTAATCTAAAGTGGTTTATTATATGGTTTGACTTGGTAAATACATTAAAGGTGCATAATGGGTTTTAAACTTGAGAAAGGCATGACTTCAACTATGTGTCCCCTTTAGCATGACTTAAAGTTTTTATGCATATTTCCACACTTAGTATAGTTAATTGTGCTAACCCTTTTCTCTACCTTTTTACTATGAGTGTAAGTTCCGGTCGTTGAGAGTACTACTTCTTCAAGTGAAGCTTAGGTCAACTATTCCCTAGGCTTGGTGAGTTCTCAAGTTCGAGGACAAGATGTCATTGATTCTAGTTCCTAGTTTACCTTTCATGTTCTAGACTGTATTGTATTTCCTATATTTGGAGACTTCATTGTTGTAAGGTCTTTGAACCTGATTGTACTGTTATGTTTTAAATGGGGATGGAGACAAGTCTAGTTCCAAATTTTTCCTTAATGAAAAAAGTTGACTTCCATTGTAAAAGTTTCAAATTTTTTGCATTATTCTATGTCTTTATGTTATGATGATGCTAAGGACTTGTATGAGACCCCTTTCGGGGTCAGTACATCGTGTTACTTCTAGGGGTTACCCTTGGGTCATGATACAAGAGGGGATTGAGGGAAGTCTAGGAGTTAGATAAGTGTTCAGTTTCAAAGGAATGCACCCGTATTATATGAATTGTGCATTTGAGCTAAAACCGAGTTTTACTCTTTTCCTTAAGACTTGTTTCAGTTAAGATCCTTATGAGGTTGTATGTTTAGAGCATGGGTAATATTTCCACCCTAAAAGGTATAATGAGTTACGAGATCATGAGCAGTAGAAGTGAAAAAGCCCATAGTTCGAGGAAAGTATGCAAAGGTTCAGTGATTTATGAAAGGGAGATAGTGTTTTGAAGAGGTATATTACTATAGTCATGCACCAGTTATTGATGAGGAGATTTCCCTTATGGGTAGAGTAAGAGTTTCTAGTCATTTTGAGATAGAGTATATATTTGTTAACTAGAATAGAGTTGATGTCGATGTGCTATCGTATTCGAAGAGACTAAATTCATGTGTTGAATAAAAGAGCAGAGTATTTATGCAGTGATAGATTTAAGCTAAGCTTATGATTTTTTTGAGAGGGTTATGATGTTTAGAAGGTTATAGAATTGATCAAGTAGTGAGGTATATTATGGTAGGCGAGCAATCATATTGATATTCAGGTTTAGTAACAAACATTAAGCTTTAATTCGAGATGAGTGTCATGATCAAAAGAATGGAAACATGAGCGTGATGGTCTTAGTCTTGAGATTTGATCTAGGAGACTTGACATAGAGTAGGTGAGGAATTGAGGTGATAAGCTACAAGAGATATGAGTGGTACAAGTGAAAGACCCGAACCTTTAGATAAGGGCAGTGAAGTTTGGCTAAGTCACAAGAGTAACAAGAATCATTAAGAGGTGTATTGAGAGGGTGCATAATCAAAAGAGGTTAAGAGAAACACCATAGAAAGAGGTCTTACTACCTGCCTATTAAGAGTTCGGTAGTCATGAAATAAACATCTCTCGAGTGTTAGAGTAAAAGAAGATGTAGACAAATTTAGAGGTGATGGAATAGGTCTATATTTTTTAGGTGTCAGGTTTAGACCTAAGGAGGAGATGACAAGATGAGAAATCAAGTCAAGTGTTTGAGAGTAAGATGGTAATGAGTTCCAAAGAGTATGGGGGATATCTTTTAGAGATCCTTTTGGTAGCCGAGTGATATTAAAAAGAGAAGGTTAATGATCTTTTCCTGATAGTGATGGTGTGTTTATTCCGTCTAAAGTTATTAATGAGGAGGAAGAAAGAGTTGAGGTTTTCTATGAGAAATAGTTAAATGGGAGCCCTTTGTTGGTTTCGTATAATAATGCGGACAATTCTAGTTAGTATGGTAGAGAAGATAAAAGTAACCCTGTTTCATACCCAGTTGAGCCGTCATTCGAGGACGAATGATCCTAAGGGGAAGGCATTGTAACTCCTCATTTTTCAAAAGAACTACAAACACTTAGAATTCGAAAGAAACCATTTTTGGAAATGATCAAATTTGGAAAGTTTGACAAAGTTAAACTAAGTATGAGTTTTAAGTCGACTGCAAACGACCATATCTCCTAGCTCAGGATGAGTCAGGTGTGCTACTAGATACCATAAGAAAGATCTTTGAATTATCTTTCCAACGACTCTGAGTTTGCATAGTTTCAAGTTTGTATGAGAGAGATATGTCCATTTGAAGTTGGGTTGTCTTGTTAAGGAAAGTCAAAACTAGATTTTACAAGGGTATTGTGGTCTTTTCACTACCCAATTAATTAAATTCATTTTTGGTAATTAAGTTAGGGATAAAACTGATTGGATTCAGTTTATGCTTCATAAAAATAAGTCAGGGTTTTGAGAGAAGAGAAAAGAAGAGAAGAAAAGAGGAAAAAAGAGGAGAGGATTATGGCATTCGTCGAGGTTCTTGCATTTTGTTGCAGATTTTGCCACGGGTTTAATTCCTAAGAGGTATGTAAGCTTCCATAGTGTTGGGTTTGTTAACCCACACGCCAATCATGTTATTTTCAGCGAAATTTCATTCTTAAAGTTGAAAGATTAGAGTTTTTGATGAGTTCTTCAGAAGTAATCTTGAAGTTCATCCTAAATCTTATTGTGTTGGTGTTTTGATGATTTCTTGATATGGAAGTGAGTGTTTTTAGGTCTGTATTGATTAGATTGGATTGTACTCATTTTAAGTAATTGAATCTAAGTGATTGGGGAAGAAACTATTCGATTGTAGGTTAATTAGGGTGAGAAAAAGAGCAAAGAAATTCGTTGGGTTTTCTTGTTTGGGGTTTTGCACATCGCGGCCCAAATTATGTTCTGAAGATAGGGGCTGGTGCCCTGCGTCACTCAGTGTGCCAAGGTCACCTTCCCCGTCCAGTTTGCAGTCGGTTGCTTTGTTTTAGTTCTTTCGAAGGGTACCTTTACTCCTTCTCGATTCTAATTACTCTAAGCTACTTATAAAAACCTAGAAATCATGCATAATATGATCATAACGTCGAATTCATAATTCAAATACAATGTAGAGTTAAGAGTTAAGTTTTGAAAATTCTTTCAAATATTCTAAGAGACTCCCTTTGAGTCATTTTGTGAAGTCTTCTACAATAAATATTAACTTGTTTCAAGACTCGAGTAAGTGAGTATGAGAATGAGGAGAATGTATTCATGAGTCTACTTTATCATCACAATGTTCTTCATATCATGAACCATAACTCTTGAATTCATAATTCACATTTAAGAGAGAGTTAAGAGTAGAGTTCAAGAAAGTCTTTGAGTTCAATTGTAAATTCTTTAAGATCAACTATCGATTTAAGCTATGTTTTAAGGAAGTAAGTATAAGAATGAGAAGATTCTGATCTATGAGTTCCACATTGATATGTCGACCCTCGAGTCGAGTCGTTCATGCCCATAAATTCCATATGAACTTCATAAATTGAGTACCTTTGAGAGGATTAGTATATTCAAGTTCTAAACCTTGAGTATTGAGTTCCTAACCCTTTTAAGACTATATTCCTAATCATGGAACTATTACATGTTAGCCATGAAGTCCATAAGTTGGGTAGTTCATGCCCACAATTCCGCATGAACCATATGAGTTGAGAAATCTTAAGATGAGAAGTATCATTAAGTCCTTGAGCTGAGTTGCTCATGCCCATAATGCTGCATCAACCTCCTGAGTTGCACATTCTTAAAATGAGTAGTATCATTGAAGTTCTTGAGTTCTGAATATCGAGTTCTTTGTATGGTAATGGAAAACCTTGAATTAAGTCGTTCACGTCCATCATTCGGCAAAAAACCTATTTTGAGAAGTCTTTAACAACTTTTTCTAAACTTGTTTTAAGACTTGATCACTTAAGTTGAGAAAGAGTAGGGTCAAGTTCATTTTCCTTAAAATGATATATGGGAACTAAGTATTCCCAAGAGTGAATGTTATCACATTTAAAAGAGGAGGAAACTGAGATTTCCTAAAGACTTTTGAGCTGTAGAATAACTTCTCTTTTTACAGAATGATTTTGAGTAATAATCTCAAATCACCGAGAGAGTTATGTTTTTAAAATATATGAGTTAAGTATATTTTGGGAATAGTATTGAGCACGGATATTGGGACGAGTTCAGATAACTCATGTCTCCATAAACTATGTAGTCAACGTGGATAGAAAGGGTCATACTTTTTAGATGATTCCTTAGTGGTTTTTAGCATAGACTAGTGGATCCACTTAGTTGAGAAGTCTTATACCTTGACAAAGTGTAAGACAATTCTGGAAGCGTGGGCGAGATATTTTATCATCACATATCTCATAGTGATGATTGTCGGTTAGAGAAACTCCAACAAAGTTATATTGTATTTTTATATACACACTGTGTATTGTTGTACTTTTCAATACATTGAGTTGCTATCTAAAATTTTACAACTTTGCATATATATTGCATCTTTTACCACTGCTTTATCCTCGAGTATCATGAGTTAAGTATTTCGAGTTGAGTATCCTACGTTGAGTATGTTGAGTTGAATAGCTTCGAGTTGAGTATCTTGAGTTTTTCTGTGTTTCATTGCGTCGAGTACCTTATTGTTGAGTTTCACTGAGTTGAGAACCTTATTACTAAGTTGAATATCTCATCTTTGAGTACTTCTGAGTTGAGTACGTTTTGAGTAGTTTTGTGTATCATTGAGTATTCCTTGAGTTAACTAAGTTTTAAAAGAGGTAAGTATGTTTCCTTTTTATCAAGTTCAAGCTTTTGTTTATGCTTTAGCATTCCCCTTACATGCTCATACATTCCACATACTAAGCCATTCGGCCAATATCATTTCATGATGCAAATACAAATATTTAGGATCATCAACAGGAACTTTGTTTATAGCACATAGAATTAAAGTTAGATATTGTGAGCCTTTTTTCTTCCGGAGTTCCACTTGTACTTTCAGTTATATCAGTTTTTAGGATGTCGTGGGTTTTGTCCTGACTTACATCTTTGTATGTTAGAGGCTTGATACATAGACTGTAGAGTTTCAAAAGTCTCTTCATTTATTTTATTAAATGTTTTAAAGACTTAAGTTATCTATTTTATGCAAACTTGAATAATTTATTTTTATTCAGTGTTTTTCATTTGAATTAAAGCATTGTAATTGCATTTTATGAACTTTTATTTAGTTTTTAAGCTTTGTATGCTTGAGTTAGTCTTCCACTTGTAGTCAGCCAGGATGAGGGTTCTCTTGGGGACCAACAATGGCTCTTGAGTGCTGCCCACGCCCAGTGTGTATGCTCTGGTTGGGACACTAAGGTTCTGGTTTTCTATTTATTGGTCAGTGGCGTTGTAATATGGAAAATTGTATGATGCGTTGAGACACTACTCAAATAGAATTTAAAGGAGCTAGGGTTATAAATGGAAAAGAAATAGTGGGATGTAGCTTAGACTTCTGAAAGAAGTGGGAGCGAGGATACTAAATCTCATTGCAAAGGCTAATGATGTATCTTCTGAGAGAGTAGAAAAATTGGATTTAGAGATGCTTGGTTCCATCCGTTTTGCTCTTGTTATGGTAATAGTGTCACATGTCCATCTGATTGGTTAAGAAAATTTTGGTAAGATTTGAAAAAAAAAGACTCTACATACGTTTGACTACAAGGTGGTGATAAATTCTCTTATGGTTTTGCGTTGGTTATCTGGTATGGTTTAAATCCTATTGATGAATATAATAAGATCGATGGATAGGGATCAAGGATAAGATAAGGTATGCATTTCATAAAACCATTGAGATATGAGCTAATATTGATAGATAAGGGAATTAGGTTACATGGCTAGAATAAAAATTCAAGTTCTTCATTGTAAGTTGACTTTCGTGATAGAACATTTAGTCAAGGTATGAATTGATAAGTAAGAAATGATCGATAACATCATATATTAGGCATTTAGTAGGACATGTCCATTGTTTGGATAGTAAAATTAGTTACTTTTGATTGTTAAAATACCAGAGGAAAGGTTTCACTTAGAAGTTTTGGTTTAGATTATAAAATGTCACGGGTTGTTGGTCAATGGATAAGTTTGGTAAGCAAGTCAGTGAAAAGAACAAGTGTCAGGTGTGTTGAAGAGTTCAAGGTATTCGAAATTTTTGACATGGGAAGAATCTGAGAAAGGTGAAAGAATAAGACCTCTCGTATAGACCCTTGGTTTAGAATTTAAAGTTATACGGATTTTTTCCTTTAATTAAGATATGATTATAAGATGTGAGCTGGTTTGGTACACAGTTACTAGGTGTTCATCAACGACTGTTATAAATATTGTGTTTTGGTTTGGATGACAAACAATGATGTGTGGAAGATTCTATGTGGTAATGTCGAGCAATATTGTTCAAATTATGATAGGAAACTTATGGATGTTCAGTGGTATGGACATACAATTATACATGGTTAATGAGGATTTCGAGGGGATTGAAACTGCTTTGTTAATGAGACTACAAACACTAATATGACGTGTTACATAGAGACTTAGAATGTAAATAGACATTATGTGTGCATAGTATATAGAATTATTGGAGTAACCAAGGATTTCTATGAGTTCTAGAATGAATTATGTGATAATTTGGAATGGTAGTTGAAATATTGTATGTTAAAGTTTGTGTGGAGTTGACTTGGGGTGAAATTTAACAGCTTTATCCCGATGAGAAGGTATTATCAGATATCAGCCTTTTGTGAGAGCCATGTCTATCATGGGATGTTTAAATGGAAAGAGATGGAGCCACAACTCAGAAATTTTGTAGGAAACAATGTATTTTCAAAGAACTCTTTGATACTAGTAATGGTTTGAGTGTAAGGTAAATCATCGATGTGGTTATGATGTTTTGGAAGTATTGAGAGTCTTGGCTTCAGGGGAGTACGTTGAGAAGTATTTGAAGTTTTATAAATCAAATATGTGTACATATGTAATAAGAACTAGACTGGTTGATTGTGGGCGACGAATAATCAAGGAACTGGAGTCAAATGATTGAAAATGTTTGATATGGGCACTATGGAATGAGTATCTTGTGTTATTCGACCTTGGTTCCGTACTTTATTATGTGACCACCTTCTTTGTTGTGTACATTATTTAGACTTAGATTCACTACCTATGCACGTGTGTATTTTCACTTCTATGGGTGGATTGATGAGTCCACAATTTGGACTCTTTTAGGGCTTTATTTTAATGGATTCAGTGTCCTCAAATGCATATTTTATCCCATTAACTTATGTAAATCTTTGAGTTTCAATTATTTGGAGTTAGAGATAAAGCATGGACACTATGGAGCAAAAAGGAACAAGGCAGGTGAAAGAACGAAGAAAATAAGGCCTGAGGATCGTCGAAGTCAATGAGCGAGTCCCGAATGGCCTTGGTCTTACCCAATGTTCCAGTGTGCAAAGCCTTGAAGGACAAAATCAAATAGGCAATCGACAGGAGTTGTCGGCCAGTAGCCGAACGATTCCACAAGGCAGTGCCATGTTGCCCAAAGTCACAGAGCTTTAAGTTGCCGAAGTACAATGTAGAAAGGCAATGAACCAGACCAAAAGACGGATCTCCAAGTGAATCGGCGATCCGGAATAACTACATCAAGTGATCCTTACCAGTAAATATTTTGGCAACTATAAATACCTGTTTGAATTTTTAGTTTAGTACCAAGTTTTACATTTGAGAAACCAATTTTTAGAATTACTCAGTTTTAGATATTAGTTTTTGAGAGACAATTTTCCTTAGCTTTGAAGGGTTGAAGATTTACATTTTCGAAGCAATTGGAAGTGGGTATTGAAGATTCTTCACCCTTGACGCATGTAAAGACAATATATATCGTATCCATTTGATGGAAACACTTCTCGATATTGATTTTTTTATCTTTATTATGTCTAGCTAAAATCCCAATTCTTAGGGTGTGATTTTTGTGAATCTGGGTTGAATTTACTCCTGGGTATTGCTAATTGATTGTTTATTCGTTGTTTAGAGATGATTTTGTTGACTAGTTGTGTTTGAATTAATTGGGGTAGTAGTTGCAGATACAATTTTATCTTTGCGTTTTTGACTTTCTCAAGAGAGAAGTTTTAAAATCAAAACTATTGAATCGATAGTTAGTCGTTATTGGGTTGTCATGGGTTCTGCTCGAGAGAGTGAATCTTAAACCCTCTCCCATATATTTAGCTCGAGAGAGTGAACGGACTAAGGCAAACGCTGTGCTTCATTGTCGCTTATCGGTGTTTGAGAAAAACTAATTTGATTCGGGATAAATTATTTGAGAAAAAATTTACCCCTACTATAGTCTATCCTGGTTACCATTTTTCAGCGAGTTCCTATCAATAGCATTTTACTGGTTGTGTATTTTAGCCCATATTCCTATCACATCCCAAGAATCCCGTCTCCATATTTGCATTTTTGCTTTAGTTGTCACGTTAGTTGATAATTGCTTACAAAACCCCCTTCAATGACACTTGTGTCACCCTTTTTAATTTATCATGTTTTTACTCGTTAATATATATAACTATAATTAACTTGAACATATTTTTACTTTTCTATTGATTCTACATTAGAAACCGTACCCTGTGGGAATGCCTAACCCTTGGTTTGGTTATATTACTATTGAATGACTGTGGACGCTTAGTATTGGATGAAGCACCCGAATTTGTGAAGTCAAAATGGCACCAAGAGTGAAAACTAAAGCGAAAATGCAAATATGGAGATGGGCTTTTCGTAAGGATGAATATGCAGTCGGCGATCCCGACATCACTTACCAAGACCTCCTTCGCTGCTCCTAGTGTTGTTACTGTTCCTTGCTGAGGTGACTTCAGGTACTAAGAGTCGAGACCAGACAGATGCACCAGACATTGATTCCCAGACAGATGGAACGACTATATAGACAAGATATCCTCTTTACCTCCCTCTCTATCTTACTGTTATTTTGACTTATGGATATTATATTTTTGTTTTAATTTGAGGACAAATGATTTTTGTTTGTAGTGGGGTGAGGCCCACCTTTTGTGTGACTCGTTTTATGAATATTCTTGTTTTGTTTATATTTGGGATTTAAGGTAAAAAATTATGTTTATAGACTGCTTTCTGTGGAAGGTTTGAGCTTGTGTTCCTTGCTTTTACTTGTAAATGATTTTTAAATGTTTCGAAAAAATTTTCCACCTCTTTTATATGTTGAATGTGGTTGTTCTCTTTAAAAATTGAGTATCGATTTGATCAATACCAATGACTCGAATAGTGCTCATAATCGAACATAAATGAATGAGCGGCTACAACTAGGCCAATTGAACTTGCATAGATAATATGTGAACTCTTTGCATCTCGTTGTGACTAGCCAATTATCGAATCAAGTCTCTTGTTGTGAACATTGCACACTATCAAAAGTGTGGAGTCTTGATTGACTTTGGTGTTAATGCCTTGTGTGATGAGCTTTCCATGAACCATGCATGATGAGACCTAGAATTTGCCCCGTTGGTCTGGTTTACTAAGTGATGCAATTTTTTGAGATGATTTTAGGAAAATTTAAAGAGTGTGAACTAATTTTAAATTATACATCTTTTGTGGCTTACCTTGTGAGTGTGTGAACCCTTTTTAAGCACCCTTTCAGCCTAAACCATTTCTTGGAAGAAACCTGATAACATTGATACCTTTTATTGACCTATTACCCATAATCCTCATGATTTGTAGATTGTTTGAATAGCCAACTTAGGCCAAAAGCCTAAATTGGGGGTGTCATGAAAAGAGAAGGCTAATCAAGTAAATGCAAAGAAGTCCCTGGTGCACATGTTTTGAGAAAAATGGAACCCCTTCATATATAAAAAAAGAGAGAGAACAATAAGAAAGGATTGAAAAATAAAAAGAAAGAAAAAGTTGTGAAATAAAGCTATTGAAATACAAAGAAAATGGGGTTCCCAATGACTCACGGAGGATGAATAAGAGGTGACTTTTGAGCTTGAATGAAATTGATAAAGAGAAGGAAAGAAGGCGTTGTTCACATCACATTTCATGAGAATTTTTGCCTATAACCCTAAATGACCATACCATTACACTCAGCCACATTACAGGCCTTGAAAAGACCTTTTTGATCTTGAATGAGTTGAAGAAAAAATCGATTGGAAAATAAGGGCAAACCTATGGGTGAAATCATGCATTGTGTTTATCTTTTTGAATGTGAGTGTAGATCTTGATTCTGGAACTTTAATTGATTGAACCATTGAGTGAATATGGAATCATTCTTTTTTGAGGGCATTTGAATACCTTTGTTGAGCTTGAACTTGAATTTGAACTAAGTATAGTGAGCTTAAGATTCTTTGGTTATTGTGAGTCGCAACTTGGATCTTTTAGTGCACAATTGATCCTTGCACAATTAAGTTGAGACTTTTTGTGTGCATTCATGATTGAGTCTTGTGTAGCACTATTTGAAATATCCTTTTGAATTGCTGAACTTGAGTTTTACTTGAGGACAAGCAAAAGATTAAGGTGGGGGTGTTGATCAGTCCATGATTTGGACCCTATTAGGGTTTTATTTTAATGCATTTAGAGTCCTCAAATGGATATTTTATCCAAATAACTGATGCAAATCCTTGAGTTTCAGGTATTTGGAGTTAGAGACAAAAAATGAACACTGTGGAGCAAAAAGGAACAAGGCAGCTGAAAGAACGAAGAAAAGAAGGCCTAAGGATCACCAAAGCCATTGGGCGAGTCACCAAATGGCCTTCGTCTCGCCCAATGTTCCAGTGTGCAAAGCCTTGTTGGACAAAATCAAATAGGCGATCGAAAGGAGCAGTCGATGAGTCAGCGAGTCGCCGAACGGTTCCACGAGGTAGTTCCATACCGCACAAAGTTACAGAGCTTTTAAGTTGCGAAAGGACAATGTATAATGGCAATGAATTAGATCAAAAGGTGGATAACTGAGTGAATCGGTGATCCCGACTAACTACACCGAATGATCCTTAGTAGCAGACTTTTTGACAACTATAAATTGCTGTTTGAATTTTTAGTTTAGTATCAAGTTTTACATTTGAGACACCAATTTTTAGCATTACTTAGTTTTAGATATTAGTTTTTGGGAGACAATTTTCCTTAGCTTTGAATGGTGGAAGATTTCCAATTTCTAAGCAATTGGAAGTGGGTATTGAAGATTCTTCATCCTTTATGCGTGTAAAGAAAATATTTATCGTACCTATTAGATGGAAACACTTTTCGGTATTTATTTCTATCTCTTTATTATGTCTAGCTAAAACCTCAATTCTTGAGTTGTGATTTTGTGTATACGGGTTGAATTTACTACTGGGTGTTTCTAATTGATTGTTTATTCTCTATTTAGAGATGATTTCATTCAGTAGTTGTTTTTGAATTAAATAGGGTTGTAGTTGCAAATACAATTTATCTTCATGTTTTTGACTTGCTTGAGAGAAAAGTTTTAAAACTAGAACTACTGAATCGATAGTCAGTGGCTATTGGGTTGTCATGGGTTCAACTCGAGAAAGTGAATCCTAAACCCTCTCCTACATATTTAGCTTGAGAGAGTGAATGGACTAAGGCGAGGGTTGTGCTTCATTGCCGCTTATCGGTGTTTGAGAGAAACTGATTTGAATGGGGGTAAATTGTTCGAGAGAAAATTTACCCCCACTAAAGTCTAGCATAGTTACCAATTTGCAGCTAGTTCCTATCCATAGTATTTACCCAGTTGTGTATTTTATCCCACATTCCTATCACATTCGTAGAACTTCGTCTCCATATTTGAATTTTTTCTTTAGTTGTCACATTAGTTGACAATTTCTTACAAAAACCCCTTGAATATTTGACACTTGTTGTCACCCTTCTTAATTTATCATGTTTATACTCATTAATATCTATAGCTATAATTAACTTGAATATATTTTTGCTTTTCTATTGATTCTCAAATACAAAGCGCTCCTTGTGGTAACGATCCCAACCCATGGTTTGGTTATATTATTATTAACCGTAGATGCTTAGTATTGGATGAAACATCCGTATACGTCAATTCATGGATCCTTAGTGGTTGATCGGGTCTACCAATCCTAAGATTGTCCTTTTAGAAGGGTGACATTATTTGGCATACTTGGTCATTTCAGTTGTGTAAGATTTTGTGTTGTTTGGGATGGTTAAAGTATACGATTGATTCCACACACAACTTTGCTAATGAGAACTTATAGAAGAGCTACCATGAATAGTTATAGTTGTACGACAGTTTTAATAGTCATCTCATCATCGAGGTCACGCTCTGACTAAGTGTTAGTGAATGTGGGGACCATTGGGTCTAGTTTTACTAAATGTTTTTAAGGTTTGTCTATATTCAAAGCTACTGATCTAGCATCATAATAGTGTTGTTAGAGGTTCTATATGATTGGGTGTAGTGCTCAGTATGTGGATAATTGATCAATTCGTTCTTTTGGTTAGATATGTTGGATTGTCCCTTGATGAGTACCCGATGTTTAAAGATTATACTTTCATAACTTAAGCTTGTGAAAAGATTGTGTTGTTACTAGATAATCTTGATAAGATCTATAATGGTTTGTGAATTATGAGTATGTGGTGGTTGGCTCAAGTTAACTAATGGTTGTAGCTGGTATCGATTCAGAATGTCATCTTGGTTATGTGAAAAAAGATTTGTCATGATGGTCGTGTTACGGTCCAGTGAGTTTCAGTTTAGATTGGGTTCTTGGGTTAGTTTGTGGCTTGGTAATCTCTCCTGATTAGTAGATCTTCCAAAGTTTGATTTGAAAGTTTAGTTCTTAGTAGTTGATCTTGGTGGAATGGTCTTAAGGAGGAGCTCACTTAGAGAGATGAACACGGAGTAGTAGGCCATAACTAAGGTTTTGGTGATGTCAGTTATTCTTCCTTCTTTTTGCTTATGTTTGATGACGAACATAATTTTTAGTTGTGCATAATGTAATGACCCAGAAAGTCATTTTTTTGAACTTTCATAAAATTATCATTTTATCCGTCTTGATAGTTTCCTGAGTAATTTTTGATTTTTTGGTGAAGTTGATTTGAAAATTTTGAAATATTCGATCGCTACGATTATTTAATTGACGGGTGATTTGAAATAATTAATTTTAGATGGTGGCTAATGGGCTAAGTCCATAATTTATTTAAAGCCATATATGACTTGAACCATTTTATTAGAATAAGTTAGAGAAAGTATTTCTTGTGATTTGTAACACGAGCCGATTGCGGCTAAGATTCATCGAGGAAAGAAGGGAGAGAATAAATAAGGTAAATTACTTATCACCTAATCTTGTACTATGTATATGGATAGTTTTTTAGTATTATTATCATAATATGTTCTGTGAATAAGAAATGAGATAAACTAAAGTTGAATTCACAATAAAAATTGAAAATTGAATACCTGTAGTAATATTTTCTTTCGACTTTGGGGAGACAGTTTTGACAACCATCATTAATTGGGTAAGAATGATTTACATGAAAAGAGAGGAATATTATTATAACATATTTTGTGGGTATAAAGGTGAATGCGATAATAACAATTTGGTAAATTTATTTTCTGCTATGCAGCGTTACTTTTATCAATTGTTAGGTTTTAATTATTATTATTAGTATTTGTTATTTTTGTGGCCAATGAGGGCTTCTAGTTCTACAATGATAATGGGGTGATTGGATGTAAATATGGGTTCAGGTTTCTGTAAGGTTACTATCTATATACTGGATTCAATTTTGGAACTTTTCGTATAGTTATAAAGTTACAATTCAAGTTTTGATATATTGAGATATGTAATTAAATATTGGGTGTACTACATTATATGTAAACTATTAGGGGTGTAGTGTTTGGAGAAGTTATGACTAAACCCTAGACTTTTTTATAGATTGAGTGTGTTTTTGGGTCAAGGCTAGACAAATACCAATATGAGTGTTGTTAGTTTTGAAATCTTACTGTGATTATTTATTTGAATATATTGTATTAAATTGGAAGCCCAATGAAAGAGGAAGGTTTAAGTCCCAGAGCGATTTTTTGATTATTTAAGGCCAGTGAATTTCTCAACTCCTGTTAAGTTTATAAAATGGTGCATTTAGCTGTGGTATGTATTGGGGAGTAATGAGACATAGTGATGGTTGACTTGTTAATATTGAATAATTCTAGTAATGAAAAAGGGGTAATAAAAGGCAATGTGATTAATTATTGGTGTATGATGTGTTGATAATGGTTTGAAAGGTTTATTGATTCATGTTGATGTTGTATCACAATTGCATTTTGAATTGTGCATAAAATTCAATGTGATTATTATTGATGTGCAATGTGTTAAGAATGGTTTTGAAAGGTTTATTGATTCATTTTTTAGGATATATCATGATTGTGTTGTTCTGAATTGTGTATTGTTATGAAAATGGTCATCTCCTCGTTATTTGTGTCAATATGTAATTTACATTGGTTCTGAGACATGGTTGTGATAAGTGTTATGTGAATTGAGGAGGATGTATCATTTTGAGTGACGTGTTGCGCACCGTTACAGATACTATTATTAGAGGGACGTGTCGCATGCCGTAAGGGATTCTATTATTAAGGGATGTGTCACATGCTGCGATAGATTTTATTATCGTGTGTTGTGTTGCATGCCGTGATGGAATCATGGACAGATATGTCCCCCATGGGTCCCGGACTGAGATACAACGGGTGTGTATCTTTATGTCAAACATGCATCACTATAATTAATATTGCATTTCTTTGCATTGCACGTCTTTATCATTGGTGAACTTGATGTTGTGTGCTACTGATCTTGTGAGTGCCTTTCTGTGAAACTTCTGATTGATGAATATTGAGCTTGTTGTTGAGGATATGTAATTCTTAGAGTGTTATTGTTGATCTATGTGCTATGTAAATTGTGAACTATTAGGTTGTGGTGGTTTTATGCAGGCTGTAGTTGTGAAGGTTCGGTTGGGTTGTAAGGAGTACCCGTATTCTATTCCCTTAGCTTGTCTTTAGAAGTTTACTTGTTCAGTACCGTATGGTTTGGTACTCACCCATTGCTACTACATTTTTGTAGGTTACAAGCTCGGATCTTCGGGGTACTCTCTATTCTCTCCTTAACCGAGGCTTCCTATAAAGATTTTTGAGGTAGTTGTTTATCATCTCAGCTAACCTTCTTACTCATATTTATGATCTTGTTCTATTCTAGAAACAATGTCATTTGAGACTTGTATCTTTCTTTCGATTCAATTGTAATACTTTAGAGGCTTATACACGTGACAACTGATGAGTATGAGATTTGGACTTATTAGGGCTTTATTTATATAAATTTAGTGTCCTCAAATGTTTATTTTTTCCTAATAAATGATGTAAAACCTTTGATTTCCAAGTATATGGATTGAGGATTAAAAAAAGGACACTAATTTGCATAAAAGGAACAAAGCGAGCTAAAGAATGAGTAAAAGCAGGTCTGGTGATTGCCAAGTCCACTTAGCACGTCGCCGAATGGCTACTTGACCGCCTAATGTTTGAGTGTGCCAAGTCCTGGAGGAAAGAACCAAGTTGGCGAGAGAAAGGAGTAGTGGGCTGATCATTGTGTCTTTCTGCAATGCAGTGTGGGATCTCCCAAAATTATAGACCTTAAGGATGTTGAATGCCAAGGCAGAAGGGCGATGGAGATGACCAAAGGGCGGCTCGCCAAGTGGTTCGGCGAGCCCGACTTACTTCGTCGAGTGCCTCTTTGTAGATAATTTTTGCGACCGTAAACACATTTTTGAACATTTAGTTTAGGATCATAGCTCATATTTTTTTAGTCTATTATTGAGTTCTGAACTACTAAGATAGTTTTCTCTGGTTTTTCCTAAGTTTTAAAGAATTGAAGCTTTTCACTATTGAGAAATTGGAAGTGGGTCTTTGAGATTCATTGAATTTGGGCATTGTAAGGACGAATCTACACTTACCCAGTTGATGGATAATCAATTTGCTAACTTTTTTTACCTTTTTACAATGCGTAGCTAAAACCCCATTTATTGGGGGTGTGATTATGTAATTATGGGCTGATTTAGTTTATGGGTATTGTTAATTGTTAGTTTAAATACTATTTAGAAGTGAGTTTGTCACAACCCAAGGCTAGCCCCTAGATGCGACACGGCGTACTCAACCCCGAAGGGGTCTCATACAAGCCTCATAGCATTCTTGAACATAAGAACAAAGGAATATAAAGAAGAATTTAAAACTTTCTTTACAATCGAAGACATTTCCATTAAAAAGCAAGAGGAAGAGTTTCTAGATGTTATCTCAAACCATCTAATACGTTGAATACAATATTGGGACTTAGCCCATACAAAAGGTTTAAAATAACTAAAACACATGAAGGAACAAAGTGGGTTTTATCCTCCAAAGTATGAGGACTCAACAAGTACTAAGTATGGAAGCCATGCAAAGACCAAGTATGGAAGCCATGCAAAGACCATGCTTAAAACACCAATATCTCCAAACCCTACACTTTGGTAAAAATGGAGAAAAATGGGGTTAGCACAAAAAGTACTAAGTATGGAAGCCATGCAAAGACCATGCTTAAAACGGACATTTATTTGGAAGTCATGCTTTTATGCCATTTTAATAAAACTTCATGAACATTGATAAAAGAGGCATAATATAAGTCACAATCAACATTCAAGTCATATTTTCACATTTGAACATAATCAGCATATAAACCATTACCTTCACCTTAAGCCTTCACCTCAAGTAACCTCAAGCTATAACTTGTTCAATGTATGGGTAGCATTCCATACCACCACCCACACTAAGGTACCACCTTAAGACCACCAAAAGTGAACCTACCATTCATCCTTTGCACCTTTACTCAATAAAGCATATAAGAGACTTAAACATTACATAAGTCACGTCATCACATTAAGACCAACATCTAAGACAACTCTAAGTCATACTTGTTCAATATGCAAGTAGCATCCCATACTACTACTCACACTAAGTACTCTTTTGAAGTCCCCATAGACAAGGCACATTCATATACGATAAGTCATGACAAGGAAGTAACTAATAATGCAATCCATGTATAGAATAAATCATTACATTTTAGCATATAAAAGTCAACATTCTTCATTAACTTCATTTAGCTAGACATTCATTCATTAGTAAATAAGACTTAGAGTAGTCACTACAGTCCTCTTGAAGCCTACTCTTGCCATGTATAGATAGCAACCTATATTACTACCCACACTTCATAGAACTTCTCAAGAAACTATAATGCACATCTCACATGATGGGAAAAGGCGTTTAACCAATAGAGACCATGAGAGATAAGTCATGGAATCCAGTGTCATATGACCCCACACCGAAGAAAGGTGTTCTACTTGCCTAACGTAGAACTAGGTAATATATTTGCTTTGGTAAAAAGACCACTAGCTTATATATATCCTATGTGGGCACATATTTATGGTTTAGGAAGATGTTCATTGGAAATCTAGCCTAACAATGGGAGAGTTTCCATCTTACCATATCCACTCGGTGCTTAACCTCCATTCCCATAGAATAGTTCATTCACATTAACATCATTGTACTTTAGAGGGCTACCAACACTAGGTCTATCAGCCCAAAGTACATTACACAAGAAAGGGCCACTATAATTAGGTCTACCGATTCTAGGTACATTAAGGGTAGCTCATTGACTTCCGAAGAAGGGTTCCATAATCATTGGGTCTACCGATACAAGGTCATAATTTCACACATGAAAGGGCTACCAACATTAGGTCTACCGATTCAAGATTCATTACATTAGCTCGTAAAATCATCATGAAGGGCTACCAACACTAGGTCTAGTGGTTCATGCCATAGCCTAGAATACTTCATCATTCATTTATGAAAGGAATGCCATTAGCCTATGGATTCATATACATCAAGTCAAGACACATTCATTACACAAGAGAGGATACCTAAGACTACCAACTCAAGACCCAACAATAGTTTCATTCATTCAATAAGAGGGAGCCTAAGACTACAAATTGAAGATACTTCATTCATGATCACATTTATCAATATAAGAAAAGGATGCCTTAAGCCTACCAATTCAACTTATACAATATATAGGAGAAAATCCTTCACATTCCATCATCATCATTTATGAGTGTTAATTGAGGATATTCTTTCGATCAATAACACAATTACATTCTGAACATGATCATTATACATTCATTAGAATCACACACATAGACTTTACGTCATGATCGTACATAGATCCTTCTTATATAGGGGTACAAGGAAGATATCCACCAATTCAATACCACAATATACATAGTAAGTAAACACCTCCACCTTACAAGTGGATCAATAGATCAAGAACAATTCTACTTCGATATGTAATTTGATCATAACTTGCCCTTCAAGGTTCATGGTTCACATTCACCCACACACCTTAGATCAATACAATTTTTCAAGAGTAGCAACATAATTTCAACATTCTATATCCATATACACATAAACAATTCACATACTTCATTATCAATCAAATCACAGCTTAGGAATTTGGGGGAAAACATGGGTTCTAGGAAGAAATCATCTTAAGTCATCTTTAAATCCACAATTCATTCAGAAATCAATGCAATAAAGCCTTTGGAAAGAATTTAGAATCGAACCCATGCATAGATTGAAATCTATGGTATTGAGGAAAACATTGAAGATTTGAAATCACTCTTGAAGTTGGCTCCGTGAAAGATAATAAATCAATGATGAAGACCACCATACCTTTAGTGTAGAAATCCCATGAAAAATCCGTTGAAAAACTTGAAGTCTTGAGCTTCGAAGCTTGAAGTCTTCACCTTCCATGGAGGTTTCTAGAGACAGAACTTTTGGAGGGGAGGGGAGGTTTTGATTTGGTATTTTTGAAATAATGAGGTCTTAGTGTGTTTTAATACTTTAAAATACCACAAATAACTAATTAGAACCGTCCCACAACCAAACAAGACTTATGGTGAATTTACCAATTCACCCTACACTAGGCCGAGATATTTGACAACAACACAGGTGCAAACCACGCCCTAGACTCATGGACCGTGAGTCCACTCATGGACCGTCCTATTGGTCCGTTGTCTAGGTCTGCAGCTTGGCAATAGGAGGCTTGACCTATGAAGGCCATCCACGGGGTGTGGATGGACCTACGGGGTGTGGTCCCCTTCCATAGGTCACCAAACTTTTGGTGACTTTCATGGTTCTTTGGGGTCTTGGGGGTTAGGCTAAGGTTCCTCCTCAAGGACCCCTAGGGTGGTCCTTGGGAAGTCGTACCTTGACGTTTGACCCCTAAACCCCTCAACTAAAGCTCGAAACAACATTAAACACCCTCAAACCTCACACCAACTCAAAGACACACATGTTAGGCTCTAGTTTCACTTATTCGATTTACGGGTCGTTACATTATTCCCCACATAAAAACATTCGTCCTCAAATGACACTTTAAACACATTATGGGGTTAATGACTCAAGACTAGCAGCCCATCATGGAAGCAATCATCATAAACAATGCACAAATCTAGTAGGAAACATCAAATCCATCTCCAACATAATCCATGCAATTTAAGAAAGTAGGAACTACATCTACAAACTCATTATGCATCATAACTTCAATATTTCTCATTTTCATAGGAGGAACTTCCTTCTCCAACTCTAATCATCCCCATCATAACATCATTAAGCAATTCATGCAATTCTTCTCATAGAAGCATTTAAGCATGCTCAACATTTAACCTAATGAAGCATATAGACAACTTATACTAAATGCATATCAACATGAGGAACATAATTCATATAAGCACATTTTCTCATATAAGCAAGAATTCAACTAGAACATACATATCATAAGGAGACCAAGGAAAGACAATATCACCCATGACTCCAAAAATAGGAAACAAACCAAAAAGGAACTCTTTGTCTTAGGCTTGAATAGGAATATAAAGGAAGAGGTATGGGTATCGGAACTCTCAACAACCTTACAATTCAACATACTACCCTTCGAGGTCTTATATGAGTCTACCACACCGACTCTAAAATCCTCAAACTCACTACACCTCTTAAGGTGAGAACATCAAGCAAGTATAACTCATGAGCATCAAGGACACTCAAAGACCTTACCATATATGCACATTATCCCCCACTTGGGAGTAAGCCTACACAAGCTCTTTTAAACTTTACTTCTTTCAATCCTAAGGTCGGAGAAACTCTTCATCAAACCTTCACACTCAACACTCCTATGGATTTCTAAAACACCACTTTTCATCAACTCTTCCAAAATACCTCACAACTCCTCATGACTAAGCCGAGTTCGACCAACAACACACATAACCATAAGGCAACCCATTCATACTAAAGTCCCACCACAAATCCCAATCTATCAAGTCATATATCCATAGTTGGCATCACAACCAACCTTTCTCCCTCACACCATCTATCATACTCCCTTCAAGTGGTCATACCCTGAAGACCATCGGATAAGGAACATGAGAGAGACATTATAGAGTTAAACTCTATGCCACGACTTAAATAATGAAGAAGTGAGACATTCTTAACACCCAATTGCCTTTTATTCATATTGCGGCACGCTTCACATTATGAAAAAGACTCTACTAGATGTGGTTTGAGACATCCTAAGACCATTCCAAAATCTGATGCTCTAATACCATGTTTGTCACTACCCAAGGCTAGCCCCTAGATGTGACACGGTGTACTCGACCCCGAAGGGGTCTCATAGAAGCCTCATAGCATTCTTGAACATAAGAACATAGGAAAATATAGAAGAACTTAAAACTTTCTTTACAATCAAAGACGTTTTCATTAAAAAGCAAGTGGAGGGCTTTCTAGACTTTTTCTCAAACCATCTAATACTTTGAATACAACATTGGGACTTAGTCCATACAAAAGCTTTAAGATAACTAAAAGACATAAAGGAAAAAAGTGGGTTTTGTGCTCGAAACTATGAAGACTCACCAACGCTTCATCTTTAAGAACCTTAAAAACCTACTCCTCAAGCATAGAACACCAATATCTCCAAACCCTACACTTTGGTATATATGGAGAAGAATGGGGTTAGCACAAAAAGTACTAAGTATGGAAGCCATGCAAAAACAATGCTTGAAATGAATAATTATTCGAAAGTCACGCTTTTATGCCATTTTGATAAAACTTTATGAACATTGATAAAAGAGGTATATTATAAGTCACTACCAATATTCAAGTCATATTTTCACGTTTGGACAAAATCAACATATAAACCATTACCTTCACCTTATGCCTTCATCTAAAGTAACCCTCAAGTTATACCTTGTGCAATGTATGTGTAGCGTCCCATACTACCACACATACTAAGGTACCACATTAAGTCCACCAAAAGTGAACTTACCATTCATCCTTTGATCCTTTCCACAATAAAGCATATAAGCGACATAAACATTACTTAAGTCACATCATCAGACTAAGACAGACATCTAAGAAAACTCTAAGTCATACTTGTGCAATGTGCAAGTAGCATCCCATACTTCTATGCACACTAAGTACTCCTTTACAGTCACCATAGACAGGACACATTAATATACAATAAGTCATGATAAGGAAGTAACTCATAATACAATCGAAGTATATCATGCATCTTTACGTTTAAGAATATAAGATTCAACATTCTTCATTAACTTCATTTAGAGGACATTCATTCATTAGTCACTAAGACTTAGAGAACTCACTACAGCCCTCTTGAAGCCTACTCGTGCCATGTATGGATAACATCCAAAACTACTACCCACACTTCATAGAACTTCAAAAGAAACAATAATGTACATCTCAGATGATGGGAATAGGCGTTAAACCGATATAGACCATGAGAGCTAAGTCATCGAATCTGGTGCCATATGACCCCACACCAAAGAAAGGTGTTATACTTGCCTATGGTCGAACTAGGTAATATCTTAGCCTTTTTAAGAAAACAATTAGCTAATATATATCCTATGTGGGCACATAGTTATGGGATAGGAAGATGTTCTTCGGAACTCTCGCTTAACATTGGGAGAGTTTCCATCTTACCATATCCACTCAGTGCTTATCCTTCATTTCCATAGAGTAGTTCATTCACATTAATATCATTTTATTGAAGAGGGCTACCAACACTATGTCTACCAACCCAAAGTACATTACACAAGAATGGGCCACCATCAGTAGTTTTACCAATTCAAGGTACATTAAGGGTAGCTTATTGACTTCCCAAGAAGGGTGACATAAACATTAGGTCTACCAACAAGGTCATCATTTCACACATGAAAGGGCTACCAATATTAGGTCTACCGATTCAAGGTCCATCACATTAGTTCCTAGACTCATCATGAAGGGCTACTAATACAAGGTTTACTAGTTCATGCCATAGCCTAGAATGCTTCATCATTCATTTATGAAAGGAATTCCATTGGCCTATCGATTTATATACATCAAGTCATGACACATTTATTACACAGGAGAGGATGCCTATGCCTACCAACTCAAGATTCAACAATACTTTCATTCATTCAAGAAGAGGGTGCCTAAGCCTATGAATTCAAGATACTTCATTCATGATCACATTCATCAATATAACAAAAGGATGACTTAAGCCTATCAATTCAACACATACAATACATAGGTTAATACCTTTCACATTCCATCAATATCATTCATGAGTGTTGATTGAGAATGTGCTTTCAATCAATAATGCAATTACATTCTAAACATGATCATTATACATTCATTGGAATCATACACATATACTTTAATCATGATCATACATAGATCCTTCATATATAGGGGTACATGGAATATATCCATCAATTCAATACCACAATATATATAGTAAGTAAACACGTCCACCTTTCAAGTGGATCAATAGATCAAGCACAATTCTACTTTGATATGTAATTTGATCATAACTTGCCCTTCAAGGGTAATGGTTCACTTTCACCCGCACACCTATGATCAATACAATTTGGAAAGAGTAAAAATATAATTTCAACATTCTAGATCCATATACATATAAACAATTCACATACTTCATAATCAATCAAATTACAACTTAGGAATTTGGGGGAAAACATGGGTTCAAGGAAGAAATCATCTTAATTCATCTTTAAATCCACAATTCACTCATAAATCTATGCAATAAATCCATTTGAAAACATTTAGAATTGAACCCATCCATAGTTGGAAATCTAGTGTTTTGGAGAAAACTTTGAAGATTTGAAATCACTTTTGAAGTTGGCTCCTTGACAGATAATAAGTCAAGGAAGAAGAACACTATACCTTTAATGGAGAAATCTTACAAAAATCCCTTGAAAAACTTGAACTCTTGACCATGGAAGCTTGAAGTCTTCACCTCCAATGAAGGTTTCTATAGAGAGAGCGTTTGGAGGGGATGGGAGGTTTTGATTTGTAGTTTTTGAAATAATGAGGTGTAAATGTGTTTTATTACTTTAAAACCTTTAAAATACCATAAGTAAATAATTAGAACCGTCCCCAAACCAAACAAAACATAGGGTGAATTTACCAATTCACCATCCACTAGGCATAGATATTTGACAGCAACACAGGTGCAAACCACACCCTAGAATCACAGACCGTGAGTCCACTCACGTATCGTCCTGTTGATCCATGGTCTAGGGCTGCAACTTGGAAATAGGGGGTTTGACCTACGGAGGCCATCCACGGGGTGTGGATGGATCTACGAGGCATGGTCCCCTTCCATAGGTCACCAAACTTTTGGTGACTTTCATGGTTCTTTGGGATCTTGGGGGTTAGATGAAGGGTCCTTCTCAAGGACCCCTAGGGTGGTCGTTGAGGAGTCATACCTTGACGTTTGAACCCTAAACCACCCCTCAACTAAAGTTTGAAACAACATTAAGACCCTCAAACATCAGACTAACTAAAACATACTTATGTTAGGCTCTAGTTTCACTTATTCAATTTACTGGTCATTATACAGTTCAATCATTAATTGTGGTTTAATTTAAAAATTTTAGTTGCAAATACAATTCTACCCTTGTGTTTTTCTCTTGCTTGAGAGAGAGATTTTAAAACTAAACTTATTGATTGATAGTATGTGGTCATTGGGTTGACTTGTGTTCAGCTTGAGAGAGTGAATCCTAAACCCAATCCAACACATTCAGCTGGAGAGAGTGAATGGACTAAGGTGTGCGTTGTTCTTATTTTGCATTCTTGTAGATGTTCGATAGAAATCAACTTGATTTGGGGTAAATTGTTTTGAAAGAAAGTTTATCTCCTCTATAGCCTAGCTTACTCATTAACATCTAGTTATTTTCTAATAGTTGCAATTACTCATTTGTCTATATTAGCTTATAATCGAATCACATCCCAAGAACCCGTCTCATTATTGTTATTTTGTATTGTTTGCCACTATTTGTAGTTGATAATTCCAAACCAAAACCCCCTAATTTGACATTCGTGTCACCCCCTGATTTGATTAATGTCTTTATTCTATAATTTTTATTCTTATGACTGAATTGATCATGTTCACACTTCCCTATTGAATCTTAAACATGTACCATTCCTTGTGGGATTCGACTACAACTCATTTAGTTGGGTTAAATACTAATTAATGATAGTGGATTCTTAGAATTGGATGAAGTGTCTATGAAATGTTATTAATCAAAATGGCTCCGCTGTCGGGGAGTGGTGTTGTTTGAGAATTTTTTGGGAAAGTTGAATTTTGTTCTTTTTAGCATAGTTGAATCTACTTGCTTTTATTTTTGGTTTGTGTGTTGCTATTTAAAACAGAAGAGATTAGTGTCCACGGATGTAATGGTACCTATGTGGGCTACCAAGATGACATCAGAAATCCGAATAATGAGCCGAATGTTAATGACCCTAATCTAGTGGGTGGAGTTGGTTCCATTGGCTTGCCTCCAGCTAAAAGGAATGTTGTGTTCCACTTTACAAGCACCATGTCGCAGCTCTTGCAATTAAAAGGGTTGTTTGGTGGGTTGGCTCATGAGGATCCCCATAAGCTTCTAAGGTACTTTGTTGATGTTTGCGGGCCACTCTCCTTTAAGAACATATCTTAAGATTTGGTTCGATTTAGTTTGTTTCCAATATCTTTAATGGAAGAAGAATGTAAGGGGTTTTCCCTCATGGGAAGAGCTTGTCACCACATTCGAGTGCGACTTTTCCCTCCTTTGAAGATGATGACACTTAGGGACAACATCCAGAGCTTCAAGTATTTGGAGGGTGAGGCAATCCATGAGAGTTGGCTAAGATTTAATAAGGTGGTGCTATAATGCCCAACTCATGGTTTTCCCTATAATGTTTTGCTACAATACTTTTACCGAAGCCTTCATTCGGTGAACAAGGGAGTACTTGACAAACTTTCTCCGGGAGGTTTGATTCAACATCCTTACATTATAGGAGCCCAACTCTTAGATGTTATGACCAAATTTAACCGGGCATGGTACACCCATGAAACTCAGGTCTCCCCTCTCACTTTTAAATTGACAAAGGGGTAGCTTGAGAAAGATCAGGAGATTAACCAAAACATGGCAAATATGATGAACCAACATGACATTTTAGCCAAAAATGTCATGGGATCGGGTTCTAGGAGTGTCAATGTTATGGGTGTTAGATGTGTAAACATCGATGAGGCCAAGTTTGAAGTGATGTACAACAAGGAAGTGAACTTCCTAATCAACAGAGGAGGAGGTTATCATGCTAACTATCCAAAGTATGACAGTAACTATGGTTGGAACAGGGATGAGGGCTGGACAGATCGTGATCGAGAGTGGAGGGATTGTAACCCCACTTGGAAAGAAAGAGATAAGGAGAAGGATAGGTATGCTTCTCTCCACGAGCGTCAAAAGCTCAAATATTCTAAGGGTGGCCAGTCTAAGGATATACTCTCTTGTATTCTTAACAAGGTTGAAGGGTCCGATAAAATTTTGAAGGAGAAGAAGGAAGATGTATCGACCCTTAGCCATACGATGACTTCTCATTCCATCTCTATCAAGTGGTTGGAGAACCAAATGGGTCAAATTTCTTCTCATTTAAACCCGAGACAACGACGGGGGTTTCCTAGTTACACTATGGCAAACCACAAGAATGAGGTTTGAGCGAGGACTTGCATCATGCCACGACGTTGACTAAGGCACTGCTTGGGAGGCAACCTAAGATTTTATTTTCTTTCATTTTGTTATTGGAATAATCGTGTGTTGATTTTGTAGGTTGAAGTGGAAAATGTGTATGAAATGTAGGTTTGCTAGCAAAATGTCCAGGTGGTGACTCGCCAAAGAGGCTAGCAAGCTTGACTTGGACCGCCGTTAGGCTTAGGAAAATATCAGGTTGGAGTTTGTAAAACTCAGTGGGCCCATGGATAAGTCGGTGAATCGCAGAACAGGTCGGTGAGCCCGACTATGTTCGCTGTTTGGACCCCAAATTAACTAGAGGTCCTGTAAAACTCGGTAAGGTCAGTACCCACTTGGCGTGTTAACGAATGGTTCGGCAAGGAAAAATAATATCTCCAAAAGGGCGTAAACTGAACAATTTTAGAACGCAAAAGGTTTAAACATTAAAACTCTTTCACATTTCCTTACTTTTAACTGCAATACAATTACACCCACACTTCAAATTTCCTATATTTTTGTATTTTATGATTTTTGGACATCATTTTTGTGTTTAGAGTAAAATTCTTTGCTGCCTAGCGTTACAGATTCATACTTTCAGTATAAAGATTGGTTTTTTGAACCCCAAACTCGTAAATAGCGATTGAACTCATTTGCATTGTTATAAATTATGTTGATGTGTGCTAGGCCTCTCTGAAATCATAAATGTGTGCTTGTGTGCCTATTTTAGTTTTGACATCTTGCCTAAATTGCCTAAATTGTTAGTTTCCCAAATTTCATGCTTTTTAATTGATCATAATCTTGTGGTTTGTGCTTAATTGTCGTTCAGCCTAGTCGGGTGAAGTCTGAGTAACCCAAAGTATGCTAAATGACGTGCTTTGCCCAATGATGGAGCATTTGACGTCATTCCTGTGGGATAAAGTCGTCAAATGATTTTGATCAAAGAGGGGAGAAATATAAGTACCCCGGTGGCATGGGCCTAATGGGTCTGGCTTAATTGAAAATGTTTAATGTTGGATATTATTTTTGGTAGTTGCGGGGTTGATTTTGGATGTTGGAGTTTAAAATAGGAATGTTTGGCGATTTGGCGAGCTGGGTCAAGCTCACCGAACAAATTGGCAGTTCGCCAAAGTTCCCCCATATCACCTTTAATTTCATGCTTAAAGTGATTTTGGTTCTGCAAATTTTAGTGAGAATCCTAAGCTCGCCGAGTGCACTCGACGACTCTCCAAAAGTCTTTTTTGATTGCCCTTTCTGCACCCCTAACCCGTAAAATGCACTGTAACTTTCAGCGGCCTTATCTGTGCTAGCCGAATGAGGTCGGTGATTTGCCGAAAGACCCTTCCCATCTCTAACTGCCATTTTTCTAAGAAATTTTTGTGCCAATTCTTTCAAGGAGCCCGATCTGGCTCGCAAAAGTGATTAGGTGACTCTCTAATCGAATAATCGAGTCTTCCTGCAATATATTTTTTTCATTTTCCTTAAATTGTTCCAATTCTTTTTGGTGTGTTTTGCAGATATGGCTAGAACCAACCTGGATATGCCACCCCAAAAAAGAGCATGGGGCATAGTGATCAATGAAGGGGCAGCTAACCCTCCTAAAAATGGAATGACAGCAACTCCCAAGGTAGGAAAAGGCAAGGGCAAGGCGCTTCAAGCTAAGAAACCTGAGCACGACTCTGGTAGTGATGGGGATTCATTTACCTCTCAAGTCTCACTGTCCAAGCCTGAAGTTGACCTTCCTCTACAGTCCCGAAAAGCAAAGATTCCTACTAGGTCTAACAAAGATTCGTCTAGAGTTTTAGAGGCCACCCCTCCTACTGAGGATACAGTGCCAACTCTGGCACAGAAGGTAGTTCTAGAGCCACTAATTTAGGGTCCTCCTCCCCGTCTACTCAATAAACTTAAAGCCGATGGATTGAGGAAAATTCTAGAGGAGAAGTTGATGTCCACAGAAGGCATAATAAGAAGATATTCAAGGGTGAGGGACATGCTCCAGTACCATCTCTTCGAGCAATTTACCAGAGCCTGAGGCCTATACATTCCTGCATGGGTTTGAGAGTTTTAATCAACATATGATTACCTGGTACCTAAGGGCAAGAAGAAGGCCAATCCTTTCAAACTGGTAGAGTACGTCATGGTATGAGGGAAAGTAGTGAGATACAGTCGTGATCAAATCAATGCTATATCAAATATAGGGTCAATTTTTTACTACAAAAATTTGTCTACCACTACGACACCATTGAATGATCTCAAGGGCTCACTTGCCCCCTTATTTCTGATACCACCACGAGGTGGTTTGAGGTAGGAGTCCATATCAAAAAAAGGACTTGAATGTAGTCACATGGTACTTGTTTGGATTCATTAGTAGCTGCATTACGCCTTCACAGAATGAGTCCATCCTCCGTCATCAAAAGGCGGTCTGCCTTGGGTTAATCATAGCATGAAGGATCATTGAATTAGGACTCATCATTGAGTAGGAGATGACCTTGAGGGCCAAGCAGCGCCAGATGTCCATTCCCTTTCCGATCCTGATCACAGAACTATGTCGGCATGCGAGAGATTCACGTGATGAGAAAAGGGACATCGAGGTAACCCCCACATCCAATGTATTGAGGTCGAGTACACTTTGGAGGAGGCAGACAGGAAGCGAGCAGCTCCGACGGATACATCCCTATAGGTTGATGCTGAGAGGATATCTACAGAGGTACACCTACTTCCACTTCCTCCCATGCTTCTGGTGCTTCTCCTGCTTCACAGACCACAAGGATTACTCAAGTAATGATCCTTAAGATGGGGAACTTAGCCCATTCTGCTAATATACGGGCTACCCAGTTGGAGGCTGCGGTACCTTGGATTATTGAGAGTTCTATTCTAGCTGCATTGAAACCTCTCTGGGCATCTATTGACACACTCATAGTGAGAGTAGAGACTTGTGAGAGTCAACAGTGAGCTACTTCAGAAGTGACGGCTTTGAAATACGAGGTTTCTAATTTGAGAAAAGATATGGACTACTTGAAGTCCATAGACTTCCCTTCACTTTTGGAGGCATTTGATGATATGGATGCCCCGGCTACATCTGAGATTCCTCCAGCCACCAACAGAGATGTCCCAATGGATGATTTGGCAGCTAATGAGTCGAAGGCAGAGACAAATGAGGAGCAGATGGAGGTGCCAGAGGAGAACTTATTTTGTTGCATTTGAGGACAACTATCTTTTTGTTTGTGGTGGGGTGAGGTATTTCCATACCTACGTCTTGTGACCATATTTTGTATATATTATTGTGTTTTTGTGTTCAAATTGTGTTTTGATATTGTGTTGTGGATATTTGAGCTTATGGCTCATTCTTTTGAATACAAATGGTTTTTGACCCTTTCTAAAAAATTTGCCACCTCTTGTGTGTGATTGTTGCTGTTCTTGTACAAATTTGAGTATCGATCATGATCAATATCGATGACTTGAATAGTGAACTTATATGAACAAAAATTAATGCGCGGTTACGATGAGGCCAAATGAATTTGAATAGACAATATGTGAAATTTGTGCTTTTCGTTGTAACTAGGCGATTATTGAATGAGTCTCTTATGATGAATATTGCACACTAGCGAATGTGTGGAGTCTTGTTTGATATTTGTGCCAATGCCTTGTGTGATGATCTTACCATGTACCTTGTGTGATGACACCTAGAATTTTCCCCATTGGTTTGGTTGACTAAGTGATGCAAGCTCTTGAAATGATCGTAGGCAATAACTTTGAAGAGTGAAACAATTTGGCAATATACCTCTTTTGTGGCCAACCTTGTGAGATGTGTAAACTTTGCTTGAACCCTCTTTGAGCCTTATCCTTTTTATTGAAAGAAACATAGGAAAATGTGACCCCCTCTTTATCCATTAAACCAAAATCCTCATGAAGTGTTCTTTGTTTGAATAGCCAACTTAGGGAAAAGCCTAATTTGGGGGTGTGGTTAAAAGAGGAGGTAAATCAAGTAGTTTGAATAAGCCCTCTTGATCCATCGACTTGTAAAAGATGGAACCCCTCCATACAAAAAAAAAAAGAAAAGAGAAAAAGAAAATAAGATATGAAAAAGAAAAAAAATAAAAAAGTTGTGAAATAATGTTGTGAAAGTTGCAAAAGAAATGGGGTACCTGGTGTTCCATTGAGAAGTGAAAATTGGGGTGAATTATGAGCATAAGTTGAAATGTTTCAGAGAAGGAAAGAAAGTGATTTTCATACCACATTTCATAAGGATAGCAGCCATTGAGCATATATGACCATACCTTTACACTCAGCCCCGTTACAAGCCTTGAAAAGACATTTTTTTTATCTTGAGTGAGCTGACACTAATGTTGATTGGAAAATAAGGGCAAACCTGTGGGTGAAGTCATGCATGCCTTCATCTTTGTGAGTGTTAG
This sequence comes from Solanum bulbocastanum, assembly GCA_037074985.1. Classification (NCBI taxonomy): domain Eukaryota; kingdom Viridiplantae; phylum Streptophyta; class Magnoliopsida; order Solanales; family Solanaceae; genus Solanum; species Solanum bulbocastanum. Next base: position 21,458,972 of record CM073604.1, on the reverse strand, counting down.
AGTTTTGTATGATTTCAAAGGTATAAAGTGTTGAAAATTTGTGTGTGAATATGGAATCATCTTTGTTGTGAGGGCATTTGAGTAACTTTGTTGAGCTTAAACTTGCATTTGATATAAGTATTGTGAACTTGAGAATTGTTGATAATGGTGAGTCACAACTTGAATCTTTGAATGCACAATTTATCTTTCCATGAATAAGTTGAGTCTTGTGTGTGCATTCATGATAGAGTCTTTTGTAGCACTATTTCAGACATCCTTTTTGAACAGCTGAACTTTAGTTTTACTTGAGGAAAAGCAAAAGTTTAAGTAGGGGGTGTTGATGAGTCTGAGATTGGACTTATTTAGGGCTTTATTTATATATACTTAGTGTCCTCAAATGCTTATTTTGTTCCAATAATTCATGTTAAACCCTTGATTTCTAGGTATATAGATTAAGGAACAAAGCAAGGACACTAATTTGCAAAAAAAGAACAAATCGTGCTGAAAGAATAAAGGAAAGCAAGCCTGGTGATCACCAAATCCACTTCGCGCGTCACCGAATGGCTACTTGACCGCCTTAAGTTCCAGTGTGCTATGCCCTGGAGGAAAGAACAAAGTTTGCGAGAGAAAGGAGTAGTCGGCGGATCGCTGAGTGGTTTTGTGATACGGTGTTGGATCGCCCAAAGTTTCAAACCTTGAGGATGTTGAATGCGAAGGCAGAAGGGCCATGGAGATGACCAAACGACGGTTCACCAAGTGGTTCGACGAGCCCGACTTACTTCGCTGAGTGCCTCTTCACAACACATTTTATGAGACTATATATACATTTCTGAACATTTAGTTTAGAATCTTAGTTTTAGTTTATTATTGAGTTTTGAACTAGTGAGACAATTTTCTCTCATTTTTCCAAAGTTTTAAAGAATTGAAGTTTTTCACTTCTCAGAAATTGGAGTGGGTCTTTGAGAATCTTCAAATTAGAGCATTTTAAGGACAAATCTACACTTACCCAATTAATGGATAATCAATTTGGTAACTTTTTTTACCTTTTTATAATCTCTAGATAAAATCCTAATTCTGTAGGTATGATTATGTAATTATGGGCTAATTTAGTTTATGGGTATTTTAATTGTTAGTTTAAATGCTATTTAGAAGTGAGTTCAATCATTAACTGTGGTTTAATTTAAGAATTGTAGTTACAAAAGCAGTTCAACCCTTGTGTTTTTGGCTTGCTCGAGAGAGAGGTTTTAAACCTAAACTTATTGATTGATGGTCTATGGGCATTTCGTTGACCTGGGTTTAGCTCGAAAGAGTTAATCCTAAACCCAATCCCACACATTCAGCTCAAGAGAGTAAATGGACTAAGGTGTGGGTTGTTCTTATTTTGCATGGTTGTTGATGCTAGAGTGGTGACTATTATTATAAGAAACTTCAATTAGAGGTACATGATCATTCCAATTACCCTTGAAATCAATCACAAAAGCGCTCAACATATATTCTTCCATCTGAATGGTGAGCTCTGCTTGACCATCAGTCTGAGGATGAAAAGCAGTACCCAAGTTCACCTTTGAATCCAAACCTTTCTGGAGTGACTTCCAAGATTATGCTGTAAATTTTGCACCTCTATCTAAAATAATGGACATCGAAACTCTATGGAGTAAGAGTACCTCTTGAATATTTAACCTAGCATAATCTTCTACAGAATGGGTAGTCATTACCAGTAAGAAATAGGATGATTTATTCATTCGATCTGCAATCACCCAAATCGAATCATGTTGTCTGCGAAACCGTGTTAAACCTATGATAAAATCCATATTGATCATCTCACACTTCCATTCCAGAAGATCCATATTCTGCGGCTCACCACCCGGCCTCTGGAGCTCTACTTTGACTTATTGGTAATTTAGACACTTAGCAACGAACTTTGCAATGCCCTTCTTCATAGTACTCCACTAATAGAATTCTCTCTAGTCGCGATACATCTTTGGGGAACCCAGATGAATAAAATATCTGCAGCTATGAGCTTCCCCCATGATCCTCTCTTGGAGTTCATCCACCCTTGGCACACATAATATACCTTGATGCGTTAATACACCATCTCCCCCTTGTTAAAAAACCATCACTTTTTTCATATGAAAATTTACCTTTCATTCAAGTAAAATAGGATATTGGTCTTGATTCTCTTTCACTTTAGACACTAATGATGATTCAACCCTAGTAATAACCACTACTCCTTCGTCAGAATCCTTTAGTTGAACTGCTAATCGTGCAAGTCTATGCAACTCTTTTGCTAACTCTTTCTTGTCTTCCTTAAAATGGGCGATACTACCCATAGACAATCTGCTCAAGGCATCAGCAACAACAGTAGCCTTATTTGTGTGGTAGAGAATACTCATATCATAATCCTTGAGTAATTCCAACTACCTCCTCTGTCTGAGATTAAGCTCTTTCTGACTAAATGCATATTGGAGACTCTTGTGATTGGTTAACACATCCACATGAACACCATAAAGATAGTGAAACCATATTTTTAAAGCAAATACTATGACAGCCAACTCTAGATCATGGGTTGAATAATTCTTCTCGTGAACTTTAAGTTGTCTAAAGGCATAAGATATAACTTTGCCATTTTGCATCAATACAAAACCCGATCCAATGCAGGATACATCACAATATACCACAAAGCCTTGCGTACCTTCTAGTAAGGTTAGTATTGGATAGTAATCAACTGCCTTTTCAATTCTTGAAAGCTTTTCTCACAAGCTTTAGAGTATTGAAACTTAACTATTTTCTGAGTCAACTTGGTCAAAGGAGAGAGAATAGATGAGAACCCATCGATGAACCTTATATAATAGCCAGCCAATCCCAAAAAACTCCTAATGTTCGTTAGAGACGTGGGTCTAGGTAATTTCTGCACTGCCTCTATCTTTTGAGTGTCAACTTGAATTCCATAACCAGAAAATATATGGTCTAAGAATGCGACAGAATCAAGCTAAAATTCACGCTCAGAAAACTTAGCATATAACTCCTTATACTTGAGAGTTTGAAGGACTATTATGAGATGACTAGCATGATCTTCCTCATTCCTCGAATAGATTAGAATGTCATAAATGAATATGATAATAAATATATCTAAATAAGGCTTGAACACTCTATCCATAAGGTCCATGAATGTTATAGGAACATTTGTCAAACCAAAGGACATAACTAGGAACTCATAATGACCATAGCGGGTCCTGAAAGCTGTCTTAGGGATATCACTTTCGCTTACTCTCATCAGATGATAGCTTGATTTGAGGTCTATCTTAGAAAGACAAGTGGAACCCTAAAGTTGATAAAAAAGATCATTAATTCTCGGAAAGGGGTACTTATTATTTATAGTAATCTTGTTCAACTGATGGTAATCTATTCACATCCGAAGAGAACCATCTTTCTTTCTCACAAATAAGATTGGAGTGCCCCAAGTTGAGACATTTGGTTGAATAAAACCTTTCTCTAGGAGATCTTTCAACTACTCTTTTAACTCTTAACTCTGCTCGAGCCATTATATATGGTTGAATAGAGATTGGATGAGTATCAGGAAGAACATTTATACCAAAGTCTATTTCTCTCTCATGTAGTACTATGGGAAGATCATCTAGGAAGACTTCTAGTAACTCACTAGCTAAGGCATAACAGGAATAAATCCAATCCATACCTAGAATGACATCAAAATCTACCATGTCTAAATTGGCTAAGTTAGCCATGGTGCTCTTGTGATTAACAGAAATTGCACAATCACGATGGACTATCTCAGCTTGAATAGACTCACCAACTGGTGTAGAAACACTGAAGGGCTCAAGAAGTTGTTCAGGAAAAATATCGAAATTCATAGCAATATAAGGAGTAACAAAAGATAGACTTGCTCCTAGATCTAGCAAAGCATAAACATCAAAATTAAAGACTTTCATCATACTCGTGACAACATCTAGAGAATTCTTTTGCTCTTGACGACTAGTGATAGAATATAGACGGTTTGCCCCTCTACTTGTCCCTGATGTAGCCAGTGTAGGGGCAACTCTGTCAGGTGGAGCAACTGAGGAAGACTGGGCTCTATTGCCCTATTTTCACCGCCTTGTCTGTCTTAGGGAACTATTTCATAAAGTGACCCTCTTGGCCACACTTGAAGCAACTAGTCTAGCCATAACGACATACCCCTTAGTGGGTCCTACCACAGTTATCACATGCAGGAGTCCCATTACCTCCTTGTACCACACTACACTGAGACTATGCTGTTCTTACTCTAAACTTTGAATTCTAATTATTGAACTCACCTTTGTTCCTTGGTGCAGGTGCAGTAGTAGATGATGGAATAGGTCCCTTTTGTTTTTATTTGAAATATGACCGGTTCGCATTACTCTTCTGCTTGCCTGACTCATTCCCTGTCTTAGACTCTTGTTTAAAAATTCCTCTCTATCTCCCAACTTATCTGCTTCAACTTGTTGCATGTGGATCATCATCCTTGCTATGTCAATGTCCCCTATTAGCATAACTGTCTTTCCCTCCATAGTTGACAGACGAGACAACCCAATAACAAACAAACTCATCCTGCTCCTTATGTCAGAAACAATCTCTGGGACATAACGGGAAAGTTGGGTAAACTTAAGGCAATACTATGCAAACTCATAGATTCGTGCTTAAGAGTGAGGAATCCTCTTGCATATACCTCTCTTAGCTCACGGGGAAAGAAACAACCCATGAAGTCACTTTCAAACACAATCCATCTCACAATTAGTGCACCCTCGGCTCTACCCTTCTTCCATTGGTCAAACAAGATTCTAGCAACACCCTCTAGTTGGTATGCAACTAGTTCTACTTGCTCAGCATCAAAAACATGCATAACCTCAAACACTTTCTGAAATTCCTCAATAAACTTTTTCGGATCCTCAATGATGCTTGAACAATTGAAGCTTGGAGGATTCATCCTAAAGAACTCATGGATCCTAGAAGTATCAGCCACTTCTTGTCGATTCTCTCTTTGTTGTCAAGCTTTGTTGCTCACAACTTGGCTTAACATTTGGTTAGCTTCAGGGAACTCAGCATTAGTGACCTCTCCTTAGGGTTGCACTTCTGGTGCATTAGGTACCCTTTGATCCTCAACATTCCTTTTAGCAGGACGACCTCAGATTGGTCTTAGTGGAGGCATGATCTGAAAGATACGCGCAAGCACGAGTTAGAAAGAAACTTTATAGATCGCATGAAATAAGTATGAAAGAAGTGAAATAGTTCCTAAATAATGCAACTTCCTAAATATAGATGTGGTGGGCTTCACACCGATAACTAGGACTCTACATACACGACTTCATAGACACCTAAGACTTTTGAACTCTATGCTCTAATACAAAGTTTGTGAAGCCCGAGCCTACATCTGGGTTGGACTGGCACTCGAGAACTATTGTTGGCCCCAAGAGAACCCTTGGCTTGACTTAACTCTTAGAGGAATACTTAGTTAACAATGAAATATACTGAAAACAATCATATCTAAACTATCTCAATAGATAAATTTTGAATGTTTTAGAAATAAACATACAACAAGCCAAAGTGCAACTCAAATCTTAACATAAACAACTGAAAATGGAAAGACTAATGAACTACAACTATCCATCTATGACGCCTCTAATACTATAAGGGATGTCGAGACAAGACCACTAATCATCCTAACAACTGAAATGACAAAGCAATATAAAATGGATCCTCCAGAAAGCAAGGAGGCTCACCAAATGACTCTGAAATGCTCAAATGGATCAACGAAGCACTAGTTGCTGATCCTAGTAACTGTACCTGCATCATAAAAAGATGCAGGGCAAATGGGGTCAGTACATTGAATGTACGAGCATGTGAGGGGGAATATAAACAAGACATATTCTTGAACTAGAATTTGAAAGAAATACTTACCTCTTCTCAAGTCAACTCGTCTTCAATTTAATGCATTAATAAAGGTGCAATATAAAGAAAAACTTTAAAGCATGTTGATAACAACTCAGTGTATAAAAAGACATAACAATAACTTAGTTTTGTATATAAAAATACAAGTAACTGTATGGGAGATTCTTGAATTAACAACCATCACTACGAGCTATGTGATGATACATCATCTAACCTACGCTGCCAGAGCTATCTTATACTTTTCTGAGGTATAGAATCTTTTACTAACTGGATCTACTAGTCTATGCTAAAAAAGCATTAAGAAATCATCTAAAAGTTATGACCCCTTCTACCCATGTTGGCTACATGGTTTTTGGCAATTATTTTATCTGAACTCGTCCCCATATCTTTGCTCAATACTACTTCCAAAATGTAACTAGCTCATATGTTTAAAAATGTAACTTTTTATGTGGTTTAGGACTATTATTCAAAAGATCTTCATTTGTAAAGAGATGATACTAAAATTGCTCATGAAAACTCATTTGCAAATCGGTGTTTCCTCTCATCTTAAATGTTAAAACATTTACTCTTTAGGAATACTTACTTCCCATACATCTTTTAAAGAAACAAACTTGGCTCTATTCTTTCTCAAAATCAATGCTTAAGTCGTCAAAACAAGTTCAAAACGATTGTAAAAGACTTTTGAAAAGACTCCAACAAAATCTCTAGACTTGACTATTAGCTCTACCTTGGATTTGAATTATGGATTCAAGGGTTATGATATCATGTTATGGATAATCTCATGAGACATGTACCTTAAAGTATAGAAAGCAACAAGCAAACATACGTACGATTTGAGGGAACTCAAACAGAACGAAGTGGGAAAGAGTAGAAAACCAAGCGACCGTTGGGTACTGAGTGGCACGGGGAAACAGACTAAACTACAGATGTAAACTTGTGGTGTACAACCCAAAGCCAAAAATACAAAAGGAAATTCATGGTGTACTGAGTGGCACGGCGCCCCACCCTTTTTCCCAGAAAGCTTAACCAATTTTCTGACTGGTTTTCTATCCCCATTCACCTAGAATCGAATGGTTGCTTACCCAATCACTTTGATTCGAATACCTAATATTAGTATACAATAATCTACTCAAAAAACCACCTTAAACTCAGACGATTATCTCAAGAACACATCAAAATCTAAACAACCAAGATAATAAAGGAAACTTCAACATGACTCATCAAGAACTCAAATCCTTTACTTTCAATAACGTAATTCTACTAAATTAAATAATTATTGGCATGTGGGTTAACGAACCCTAGGCTATGTGAAGTCACATACCTCTTAGGGATTAACCCTTGGGGAAATCCGCAACTGAAATCTCAAGAACGTGATGAAACCTTGGCTTTTCTCCTCTTTTATCTTCTTTCAAAGCCCTAGGGTAAATTGTAATTGTTTAAACTGAACCAAATTAGTTTAGACCCGTAATTAATTACTAAAAATGAATTAAATCTGATGGGTAAGGAAAAGACCAAAATACCCCTATTAAATTCGGGTGACTTTCCTTAATTGGACAGCCCAACTTCAAACAAGAATATCTCCCTCATATGAGCTTGAAAATTAAAACCTCCGTGGCGTTGGAAAAAGGATTCCAAAACCTTTCATTTGCCATCTATGGCACACCTAACTCATCCTGTACCGAATGTTATAGTCGTTTGAAGTTGACCAAAAAATCATACTTAGGAAAACTTTCCAACTTTCAAATTTTCATTCTTTCCAAAATTAATTCTTTAAAGTTCTAGTTCTTCCTAAGGCGATATGTTATAGAAACCAAGCCTAAATACTCCTAAGACACTTGAGTCTTCCCTTTCTAGAGTCCTGCAACTTGTTTTTTGGTCTAAAACAATTAATTAATGCATAGATCGATAAATAAGGCCTAATTTACCCGGATTACATCAAATTATCAACCCAAGGCCAAACCCATGATCCTAATGCTCATTTAGGGCTTTTGTCACAATCTCAGGCCAAAACCCTCCCCAAACGATAATTAATAAGGATTCTAAGTTCTAAGAATCAAAAAATGGAGTAGGGGAATAATTAACTTAATTTTGGTGCGAGAATTCATGAAAATTTGATGAGAAACTACCCTAGGTCGTCCCTTAGATATTAAGAATGAGGTTTTAGAGAAAATAACGTTAGGGTTTATCCTCGATTTAAATCGTGATTGGCCCACCACAGCGGTCCCACCCTAACGGAATAAACCCTACCCCGGTGGCTTGCACAAATATAGAAATACAGATTTTGAGTTCCAACCTTCCATTTCACAATACACCTTCAAAACTTCACGTTCTAAAACTACCCCTTCACGCAAGGATCAGTTTAGGGTGTTTTACTCTCCCGAATTCGATTTCATAAAGCTATACAGGATCCTTATCATCTTGGATAACCACTCACATGATCAAACTCATAATTAAATCCCCCATCCATTAACATATTGCCCTAGACCTCACCGACTCGGTTTTCGTCCAAGTTTGGCTTAGGCTAGAAATTTCTAAGTTTCTACTTAGAAGTTTTTTGGCCCAAATTCCTTCTCCGTTGGGTTTTCCATAATGACGGGAACATGTCGTTACAATTGATACTAATTTACCCATCACTCCTCCCTGAGTGATAAACTAGGAGAACTAGCGATGGTAAGAGTACAGTAGTACAAAAATCGGTTAATAACTGGGATACTTGTCTCGCATGTCCTTCTCGGTTTCCCATGTAGCTTCCTTAGCAAGACGATGCTTTCATTGAACATTCACAAACTTTTTTTCCTTAGTCCTCAGCTTTCGGAGATCGCAATCAAGAGTTTCAACCAATTCTTCCTCATACTGAAGGTTATTGTCTAACAAAATTGAGTCAAATTTTATGATGTAATGTCCGTCCCCATGATACTTTTCTAACATGGACACATGAAATACTGGATGGACTCTAGATAGGCTAGGTGGTAAAGCCAACCTTTACGCCATTGGCCCTACACGGTCAAGAATATCAAATGGCACAATGTGTCGAGGACTAAGCTTGGCCTTCTTGTCGAATCTCGTCACCCTCTTTATGGGTGACACTTTAAGAAGAACTTGCTCACCAGCTTGATGTGTCCTATCTCTTACTTTGCGGTCTGCATACTTTTTCTGTCACCTCTGGATACTTCTCACCTTATCTTGAACATCTTTCACCAAATCAACCTCTAAGGTTTCACATCTCTAGCCTTAAACCACCCTATGGGTGATCTATATCACATCCCAAAAAGTTCCTCAAACTGTGCTATATCAATGCTAGAGTGGTAACTATTATTATAGGAGTACTCACACAAAGGTAGGAACTTATCCCAAGTGAGTTGAATGCCCAACTCCTCATGCAATTTTCCCCAAAACTTGGATGTGAACTGCGTACCATGGTCCGAGATGATGGAAAGGGGCACCCTTTGCAGCCTCACTATCTCCTTCACATAATCCTTAGTCAACTATTGAGCATTAAAGTATACTCTTACTGTAATGAAATGGGCTGACTTAGTCAGTTTGACAACCACCACCAAATGGAGTCAAACTTCCCCAAGGTCTTGGGAAGAACAACAACGAAATCCATTGCTATCCTTTCCCAATTCCACTCAAGAATTGGCATTCGCAAAAGCAAACTCGTAGGGATTTGATGCTCATACTTTACCTGCTGACAGTTTTGGCACTTAGCCATAAACTCAGCTATGTCTTTCTTCATGCCAGGTCACCAATAAAGACCTTACAAATCTCAGTACATCTTGGTTACACCCGGATGAATGGAATACCACAAACTATTGGATTTTGTCAGCATATTCTAAATCAAATCATCCACTTAGGGAAAACAAATTCTTCCCTTAAAACTGAGCACACTGCTTGCATCAAGAACCACATCTTGTGCCCTGCCAGACACTGTGTTCTTTCTAAGCTCATCCAAACTCTCATCCTCAAACTGCTTGTCCTTGATCTCCTCAATGAATGCAAACCTAACCTCAATTCTGGCTAACGCCCCACCTTTGTCTGAGATGCACACTGCATAAACCTAGACTCTAAGGTTTAAATCTCATTGGCCAAATGTCATTTGGACACATCCAAGCAAGCTAGACTACCCATACTCACTATGTACCAGCTTAATGCTTCTACCACCACATTAGCCTTAGCCAGATGATACTGGATACTTACAACATAATCCTTGAGTAACTCCATCCACCTTCATTGTCTGTGGTTCAAGTCCTTCTAAGTGAATACATTTTGTAAACTATTATGATTAGTAACCACTTCACACTTGACACCATAAAGGTAATGTTGCCTGATCTTGAGGGTAAACACTACCGCTCACAACTCCAAGTCATGTGTCGGCTAGTTTCTCGCATGCACCTTCAGCTGTCGTGAAAGCTATGACATTCTTATCATGTATCAATGCAGAACCCAAGCCTAAATATGAAGCATCACAATAAGTAATGAAATATTTACCTTTTATCTATAGGGTCAGAATAGGTGTTGTGGTTAGAAGAGTCTTAAGCTTTTGGAAGCTCTCTTCACACTTGTCAGTCCAGTCGCAAGGCACCTCCTTTTGGGTCAACATTGTCACATGTGTGGCAATAGAAGAAAAAATTTTCACAAACCATTGATTGTAGCTAGCAGTACCCATGAAAATCTTAACTTCAGTCACAAAGCAAGTCTGGACCTAGTTCTTGATTGCTTCAATCACTCGGGGATCTACCATTAACCCTTTCTTTGAAACCACATGTCCCCAAAAGGTAATTGAAGTCAACTAGAACTCACACTTGGACAATTTTGCATACAACTTCTGTTTTCCAAGGATACCCAAAACAATACGTAGATGGTCGACATGCTCTTTCTTACTCTTTCAATAAATCAAAATGTCATCAATAAAGACGATAACAAAAAAATCCAAGAATGGTACGAACACACCATTCATCAAACTCATGAAGGTTATAGGCACAATGGTCAACCCAAATGACATCACTAATAACTCATAGTGCCCATACCAGTTACTGAATGTCGTTTTGGGTAAATCCTTAGGCCTAATCTTTACCTAATGATAACCAGACCTTAGGTCAATATTAGAGAAAGTGGATGCACCCTACAACTGGTCAAAGATGTCATCTATCAGAGGGAATGAATACTTATTTCGAATCATGACCCTTGATTAATAACTTTTCAAAGACACTTCATCCAATACAAAGCGTCAACGATCGTTAGTTTATAATATAATCCAACTGAATGAGTTGGCGTTGAATCCTACAGGGAGTGGTACATGTTTGAGAATCAAGAGCAAAGTACAAATACGTTCTAATAAATCATATGTAAAGATATTTACGAATAAAAGCATAATTTAAATTTAAGAGTGACACAAGTGTCAAATAACAAGGGGGTTTTGATCGCAATTATCAACTACTACAGCAACAACTAACACCTACTTAACAAGTATTGATATGGGTTCTTGGGATGTAATTGTATTATAAGATAATATAGATATGTGGGTGATTTTCACTATTATTAAATAGTTGTAAATAAGTGACTAAGCTAGACTTTAGTGGGCATAAACTTTCTCTCAATCAATTTACCATGAATAAAGTTGGTTTTTCTCAAACACAAACAACTAACAATGAAGAACTGCCTACACTTTAGTCCATTCACTCTCTCAAGCTGAATGTGTGGAAAAGGGTTTACGATTCACTCTCTCGATTTTAACCCATGACAACCCATTACCCACAGACGATAAAATCAGTAATCTTGGTTTTAAAACATCTCTCTCAAGAAAACCAAAAAACACAAAGGTAAAGTTGCATTTGCAACTACAACCCTTTCAATTAAACCACAACTACTGATTTAAATCACTTTTAAAGAACAATTACATTAACAATTTAAAATAACCATAAGCTAAATCAATCCATAATACCATAACCATACCCCAAGAATTGGGGTTTTAGCTAGACATCATAAAAAGATAGAAATCGTTACCAAATTTTGTTTCCATCAATTGGGTAAGATTAATTAATCTTTGTAAAGGTCCAAGTTGAAGAATCTGAAAGACCCACTTCAAATTTCTCAAAAATGGAAAACTTCAATACTTCAAAGTTAAGGAAAATATTGTCTCAATACTTTTAGTTCAAACTCTAAAATTACTTTGATGCATGTTCAAAATAATTTTTTTTTTTCATTATTCTCAGTTCAAGCTCAAAAATTAATCTAATGAATGTGTAGATTAATTTTTTTTTAAACATAATGTTTGAAAATGTTTTTATAGTCGCCAAAAATATATTGCGAAGGGCCATTCGACGCAGTAAGTCGGCATTGTCGATCAACTCGGTGATCTGCCCTTTGGTTAGTTCCATCGCCTTTTTGCTTTGGCCTTCAGCATCCTCAAGTTCTGTAAATTTGGGCGATCCAACATTGCATCGCAAAACTATTTGGCGACTCGCCGATTGCTCCTTTCTCTTGACGACTTGATTTTCTCCTTCAGGGTTTGGCATACCGAAACTTTAGGCGAGGTAGTAGCCACTCGGCGATTCGACCAATGGATTAGGCAATCAACAAGCCTTCTTTTCTTTGTTCTTTAACCTACCTTGTTCATTTTTTCTCGTAAGCATCCATGCTTTGTTACTCAATACAAATACCTAGAAAACAAGGATTTTACATCAGTTATTGGTACAAAATAAGCATTTGAGGACACTAAATCTATCCAAATAATGCTCTAAATGAGTTTAAAACATGGAATCATCAACACCCCCAACTTAAACTTTTGCTTGTTCTCATGTAAAACTCAAGTTCAACAGTTTAAAAAGGATGTCTTAAACAGTGCTACACAAGACTCAATCATGAATGCACACAAAAAGACTCAACTTACTCATACAAGGATCAATTGTGCACTCAAAGATTCAAGTTGTGACTCATCATTATCAAAGAATCTTAAGTTCACAATACTTGCTTCAAATGAAAGTTCAAGCTCAACAAAGGTACTCAAATGCCCTAACACAAAGAATGAATCCATATTCACACACAATGGTTCAACAAGTTATAGCTCCGGAATCAGAATCAACACTCACACTCACAAAGATGAACACAATGAATGATTTCACCTATAGGTTTGCCCTTATTTTCAAACCAACAACTGTTTTGCTCACTCATGATCAAAAAGGGCTTTACAAGGCTTATAACGGGGCTTAGTGTAAAGGTATGGTCATTTACACTCAGTAGTTGTAATCCTCATGAAATGTGGTGTGATCAACACTTTCTTCCCTTCTCTTTCTCATTCTAATTCATACTCAAAAGTCACCCCATTATTCACTTTCCATGGACTGTTGGACACCCCATTTCTTTTTTCATTTTCACAACTTTATTCCACAACTTTTTTCATTCTTTTTCTTTTTCATTCTTTTCTACTTTTTCTCTTCTTATTTTTTATATGAAGGGGTTCCATCTTTCCCAAAACCATGGGTCAAGGGGACTTCTTTACCATTCTTGATTTACCTTCTCTTTTCACCACACCTCCAACTCAGGCCAAGCTAAGTTGGCTATTCACACAAACCACAAATCATGAGCAATAAGGGTAATGGATCAATAATGGTCCTAATTTCATCAAGTTTCTTCCAATAAAAGGGTATGGCTCAAAAGGTGTTCAAGAGAAGTACACATACTCACAAGGTAGGCCACAAAAAGAGGTATAATATCAAATGGTTTCACACTCTTCAAGGTTTCCTAAGAACATTTGAACAGATTGCATCACTTTGTCAACCAGACCAATAGGGAAAATACTAGGTATCATCACACATGGTTCATGGTAAGCTCATTACATAAGACATTGACACTAATGTTACGCAAGACTCCACACTTTCTCTAGATTAGAATGTTCATCACAAGAGACTCAATTTGAAAATTGGCTAGTCACGACGAGATGTAAAAAGTTCACATATTGCCTATGTAACTTCATTTGGCCTTATCGCATCCCCATATTAATTTTTTTATAAGCACTATTCAAGTCATTGGTATTGATCAAGATTGATACTCAAATTTGAAAGAGAACAACCACATTCAAACACAAACAAGAGGTGGTACAAACATTTTTGGAAGGGTAAAAAATTATTTACAATTAAAGCAAGGAGCCATAAGCTCAATTATCCCCAAAAACAGTGCTAAAGCAATTAATAGCTCTAAAACCAAATATATATAGAAAAACAATCACATAAGGTGGGCCTCACCCTACCACAAAATAAAATCTATTTGTCCTCATATGCAAACAATAAAATATCCAAAAGTCAAATAAAGATAAGACAGAGAGGGAGGTAAAAAGGGATCCTATCTAAATAGTCCCTCCATCGGTCTGGGTATCAATGCCCGGTGTAGTACTCTGATCCTGGGCATCAGTGCCTGGAGTCAACTCAGAAGCAATACCAGCTCCACTAGGGCCTACCTAGCGATGTCTGGATCACCGACTGTTCAATAGTCTCCTCCAGATCTAGTAGGTCTCCATATATACTCTCCTCTCTCACCTCGATTTTCTCCTCGTCGGTCTCTTCCTACGTCTCATCAGATATTGTTCCATCCCTATGTACATATCGAGTGGTAGTCAGAGGAATCTTAGAGATCTCTATGGCATAAACATCATCAGCTGCCTCCGGTAATGAAGTGAAGTCATTAGACTATAGTTAGTCCACGTCCTTCCTCAGATCTGCAAATTCGGCTTTCAAAGACATAACCTTAGAAGACTCCCCCTGTCTACTCTCACAAGCCGTGACTCTGGTAGTCAAATCATCAACAGAAGCCCAAAGAGGGGTTAGTGCAGCAAAAATGGCAGCCTCAGTCATCCTTTGCACAACAACCTCTAATCTAGTAGACCTTACATTAGTCGAGTGGGCTAAGTGCCCCATCTTCAAAATCATGGACTGAGTAATCTTGGCGGGCTGGGAGGAGGTGGAAGCACCTGGAGCCTGTGAAGAAGAGATAGGAGCAGATGTACTTGAAGGCTCAGAGGCCAGAGCAGGCAAAGATTCCTTTGTAGGTATCGAATCAATGTCCACCTCCGGGGATGTATCCACCAGAGATGCTCTCCTCCTTTCGGCCTCCTCTCGTGTGTACTCAGCCTCAATACGCCGGATGTCAGGAGAGGAAGAAGGGGTAACCTCTATATCTCTTGTATTATCCCAAGGCACACCAGCATGCCGGCACAACTCCGTCTGCCTCTACTTAGCCCTCATGGCCATCTCATGCTCAATAAAAAGTCTCAGGTTGATGCTCCTATGGGATATGATCGACACAAGGCAGGTGATTTTTGCGTAATCAACAACACACCTTCCAATGTAAGTGTCTAAGATCGTGCAATAGTATAATAACCCAACCAAGGATTGGGGTTGAGTCCAAAGGGAGTGGTTTCGAGAATTAATAGAAAAATAAAATTTAGTTCTAACTAGTCATAGCTAAAGAAATTAATGATTAAAAATATTGTAAATTATAGGGTGACACAAAAGTGTCAAATATCTATTTGGGATTTTATCACAAGAATAGTAAAAATAGTTGAAATAATAACGAAATCTATGTATGATAGGGGATTCTTAGGATGTGATCGGAATACGAATTAATCTAAATTGTTGGGTATATGCTTTCGATAGAAAATTTACAGAGTAATAGTGACTAGGATAAGATATACGTGGGATTAAATTCTCTCTCGAGCAACTTACCCTGTTTCAAATGAGTTCCGCTCAAACACCCACTTGCCGCATGAAGACTTGCCTACGCCTTACCCCACTCACTCTCTCGAGCTGAGTGTTAGGATATGGGACTAGGGTTCACTCTCTTGAGCTGAACCTCATGTCGACCCACTTCTTAGGCCATCAATCTAGTAGTCTTAGTTTCGCGACCTCTCTCTCGAGCAAGACGAAAACACAAAAATAAACTTGTATTTGCATGTACAAATTTGATAAACTCATCCAAAACTACTAAATGAAATCACCATTGAACTACATCTAATCTATCAGCAAGCAAGACCCAACAACAATCTTAACTCATCTTTGCTAAATCACACCCTAAGAATTGGGGTTTTTAGCCACACATCAAGAAATAGAAATTTATACCTTCAATGTTCTTGAAATCAAATAGGTATGAATATTTAAGTCTTGTTACAGGCTAAGGATGAAGAATCCAAGAGACCCAAGTCCAAACACTTGGAGATGAAACCCTCTTTTTCTTCAAGTTTCCAACACCCTCTCAAACTCTGAGCAAAAATAAAAAGTAATAAAATTATATTAAATGTTCTATATTTAAAATCTCATTCTAAGCTATAACTCTCAATGAGTATTTATAGTTTTCAAAAATCTGTGGTGCAGCGGATCATTCGACAACATTAATCGAAATCACCTATCAACTCGGCGATTTTCCCTTTGGTGCAGTTCATCACCGTCTTTCACCATACTTCGACATCATCGTGCTCTGCTTCATTGGGTGCCATAGTAGTACTTCGCAGAACTTCTCGGTGACTTGTCAACTTTTTTTTTCCATCGACTTGATCCTTTCCTTCAGGTCTCAGCACACTGGAACAAAAGACAAAGTGTGACCCTTCGGAGACTCGCCAAGTGGACTTGGCAATCCTCAGGACTTCAGTTTCTTGTTCTTTTCATCCTTTTCGATTCGTTTTGTGAAGCACTGTCCATTCTTCCCGTCAAACTTCAAATACCTAAAGCCTAAGGGTTTTCGTCAGATATTGAGATAAAATAAGCATTTGAGGACACAATTGCTATTAAAATATAGCCTTGACTGAGTCCAATTTGTGGCCACATTAATACACCCAACTTAAACTTTTGTTTGTCCTCAAGCAAACTCAAGTTAAGCTGTTCAAAAAGGGTGTCTCAAATTGTGTTATACAAGACTCAATCATGAATGCACACAACAAGACTCAACTTACTTTTGCAAATGACCAAATGTGAACTCAAAGATTCAAGTTGTGACTCACCAATATCAAAGGACCTCATGTTCACAAAACTTGCTTCAAATGCAAGTGCAAGCTCAACTAAAGTTTTCAAATGCCCTCACAAAAAGAATGATTCCATAATCAAACAATGGTTCACAGTTTAAAGCTTCGGAATCTAATACAATACTCAATCTAACAAGAAATACAACAATGCATGCTTTCACCATAGGTTTGCCCATATTTTTCAATCAATATTTGTTTCAGTTCACTCAAGAACAAAAAGGTCTTTTTAAGGCTTGTAATGAGTCTAAGTGTAAAGGTATGGTCATTTAGGCTCAGTGACTTCCATCCTCATGAAATGTGGTGCTCACGACACTTCCTATCCTTTTCCTTTATGATTCACTTTAATGGTCACAAGTCATACTATTATTCACTTTCCATGGATTGTTTGGGAACCCCATTTCTTTTGTACTTTTATTCCACAACCTTCTTTTTCATTCTTTTTCTTCTTCTCTGTCTTTCTTTTTTTTATACGGAGGAGTTCCATTTTTCTTAAAACCATGGGTAAGAGGAGACTTTCCTTGCATTTATTGACTTCCCCTTTTCATTTTACCACACCCCCTACTTAGGCTTTTGGCCAAAGTTGGCTATTCTACAAACCACAATTTAAGAGGATTATAGGTAGTGGATAAAAAAATGTTATGGTTTCATCAATCTTCTTCCAAAGAAAGGTGAGGTTCAAGGGGTGTTCAAAAGAGAATCACACGCTCACAGGGTAGGTCTCAAAAGAGGCATATGTCAAATTGGTTCACACTCTTAGAAGTTTCCAAAGATCATATCAAAAGATAGCATCACTTAGTTGACCGGACCAACGGGGAAAATTCTAGGATCTATCACGCATGGTTCAAAGCAAGCTCATCACACAAGGCATCGATACTAAAGTCAAACAAGACTCCACACTTTGGCTAGTGTGCAACGGTCATCACAAGACTTGATTTGAAAAATGGCTAATCACAACGAGATGCAAAGAGTTCACATATTGTTTATGAGACTTCATTTGTCCTCGTCGTACCCGCACATTCATGTTTGTTCGATTTAGAACACTATTCAAGTCATTAGTATTGATCGAAATCGAGACTTAAATTTTACAAAAGAACAACCACATTCAACACATAAGAAGTGGAAATTTTTTTTGAAATAATTTAAAATTTTCTGAAAGGTTCAAAATCATTTTCGTAATTTAAAACAAAAGGGAGCGATAAGCTCAAACATCCACAAAAAACAGTATTAACACAATTTAAGCAGAAAGCCAAAATATAAATAAAATACGAATATCAAAAGCACACAAAGGTTTGGGCCTCACCCTACCCCAAATAAAAATATTTGTCCTCAAATTCATATAACAAAATATCCAGAATGTAAATTAAAGGAAGAAAGAAAGGGAGATAAAGAAGGGATCCTGCCTAAGCAATAGCTCCATCTGTCTAGGCATCAGTACCCGAAGTGTTGTCATGCTGCTTTTGGTTTTCGTTTTCTTTTCGCTCTTCTTCAGCTTCTACAGCAATACTAGCCTCGATCATATTGTACAACTCACGAGTTACCATGAAGGAGTGTATCTCATTGCTGAACCCTTAAGCCCACGAAGAGATATTAGGGTTGATGGGCATCCTCCTCCTCAAACTTGTTGTCTTGTTATTGCTCCTTTCAGCTCTTCTGAACAGTTGTTCTCTTATGTGTCTGGGTGGCATGCTCCTTCCTACAACTTTTGGTCTAGCCATGTCTTCAAAGTCTTGAGATAATGTTAGAACATTTTTTATAGCCAAAACAAAGATATTCAGCTGCAGAAAGAGTAGATAATCCACTCGGTATACCGCCTAATACATTCGGCAAGCCA
This sequence comes from Solanum bulbocastanum, assembly GCA_037074985.1. NCBI lineage: Eukaryota > Viridiplantae > Streptophyta > Magnoliopsida > Solanales > Solanaceae > Solanum > Solanum bulbocastanum. The sequence continues at coordinate 21,440,235 of CM073604.1, read as the reverse complement.
CAGACAGTCCGCTGAAGGTCACAGTGCAGAAGAAGTAAGGGATGCAGACAAAGGGCGAATAAGAAGATTTTTTGCCGAGTCACCAAGTTCTTTTGGTGAACTTGGACTTCTCATCGAATGTTACAGATGCCACAACAAATAAAGCATAATAATAAGGGCGAGATAGGATAATTGGGCGAACCGTGTAATAGTTTGATAAGCTCGTCATAGCTCGCCGAACAACCCAACGTGCTTACTTTTGACCCAACTTCTCAAAATCAGCCCTGCAACCCCCGAAAACAAAATCAAAGCATGCACCAGCATAATTAAGGTAGGACCCATAACACCCAAACACAACCCTCGAATTTTAATCCAGTTTAAGGCTTGCAATTATGGGAACTCAACAGTCACATCTACCCGAGCAAGGATATCAAATTAAATCATGCATATAAACAATCTAATCCTCTTAGGGAGGAGTAGAACACTTCAACCAGATCATGTTATTGCAAATGAGTATAGTTTATGATAAATTAAACTTAGGGCGTAAGAACTAATGTTTGTGTCGCTAAGGAGAGAATTGAAATGCTAAGGAGCAATGTAATCCAAGTCCGAGCACAATTCAACAACTAAAATGCTCTAAAAGTGTAAGAAATATAGCAACTAGACTGCAAGTGTGAGTTTGGATAGATAAAAAATGAGGGAAAGTGAATGAATTTGAAACTTTCAAACCTTTGGCTTACAAAATCATCTAGCTTTCGCTCATTCGGCAACATTAGTCCAGATCGCCGAGCTATTTGGCATAATGCCAAGTAGTCATTTACCTCATCGAAGTTTACAAAACCTCCATGTTTTATGGTAGTCCAAATGGTGGTCTCTGTTGGGATCACTGACAAGGTCGGCAGTTTACCAATAAAATCCTGTGCTTGACAAGTTTTACAGACTCCCATGAAAGATGGTCTTGAGTTTGACGAGGGTCTAATTTTGAGTCGCCAAACCGTTCGGTGATTGGATGATGGACCTATTGCTAGCCAATCTGCACTTTTTGTTCACTCTCAACATTTCCATCTACATAATCAACACACCATTATTTTATCAAAGAAAAAGAAAACAATAAATGGTTTTGGGTTTCCTCCCAAACAGAACCTTAGTAAACATCATGGCACGATGTTGGTTAACACCTAAACTTCACTTTTGGGGTTAGCCAATGCATCACTTGGAAACCCCTACTTTGTGGAGAATGGAGATGAGGCATCATATGTCCCGTAAGGTTCTTGAGCAGCTGAATGGATCTGGAATGAGAATCAATCATCTGTTTCATCACTTCGATGTTGTCATTCATCTCTTCTATTACCCAATGATGCTCACTTACCTTGTTCAAAATGATTGAGAACATTCCTTCGACCTGTTTACCTTCATTGTCCTTGGGCTTTCCTCGCTCATGAGGGGGGACGTATCTGCCCTTCCTTTTGCATTGGACTTCAATCTCCATAATTTTTTTTGCCAACTCATCTATTTGAATAATCAGTGTAACAAACATGAAGTCCTTCTCTACTTCTTGGTTTGATTCAGCCATGAGATCAAGCAGATGGGCTGCTATCACATAAGGTTGTTGTGAAATACCACTCAGAATGAGTTGGTCAACCAATGGTTTGTCTCCAAGACCAAGAATTCTGTAGAAGCAGTCCAGGAGGACTATATAGGGAATTTCATGAGTGGGGCATCGAATCAGTTGTGATTTAAACATTGTGCATGCTTCATGAATCCACTCCCCTTCTTATTGTTTGAAGGTTAGAATGGGATCCCTGAACATCAGTACTTCTAATAGAGGAAACTCCATTTTCTCACGACTACTGCTTGACATAATCACATTCTCTGTTTCAAAGCTCAAACAAGGGAAAATACAAAACTAAAAATTAAGTATAGTAATCTACAACTAAGAAGAACAAAATTCTACTACTATAAAAATTCTCAACTAACACCACTCCCCGGTAGCGGCACCATTTTGATGTTTGCGTAATCAACGACACAACTTTAGATGCAGGTGTCTACGATCGTGCAATAGTATAATAACTCAACCAACGGTTGGGATCGAGTCACAAGACAGCGATTTTGAGAATTAAAAGAAAAATGAAATTTTGTTCTAAATAGTCGCAGCTAAAGACATTAATGATTAAAAACATTGTAGATTAAAGGGGGACACAAAAGTGTCAAATATCAATTTGGGGGAATGTCACAAGTATAACAAAAATAGTAAAATTAACAAAGAAATCTATGAATGAGAGGGGATTCTTGGCATGTGACCGGAATATGGGTTAATCTAAATTGTTGGGTACATGCTTTCGATAAAAAAATTATAGAGTAATAGTGACTAAGCTAAGCTATACGTGGGAATAAATTCTCTCTCGAGCAACTTACCTCGTTTCAAATGAGTTCCTCACGAACACCCATTTGCCTTATGAAGACCAGCATATGCCTTACCCTACTCACTCTCTCGAGTTGAGTGTTAGGATGTGGGACTAGGCTTCACTCTCTCGAGCTTAACCTCATATCGACCCACTCCTTTGGCCATCAAAGTAGTAGTCTTCGTTTCACGACCTCCCTCTCTAGCAAGCAGAAAACACAAAAATAAACTTCTATTTGCAACTACAAATTTGTTAAATTCATCTACAACTACTAAATGAAATCACCATTAAACTACATCTAATCAATAATAAAGCAAGGCCCAACAACAATCTTAACCCGTCTTCTCTAAATCACACCTCATGAATTAGGGTTTTTAGCCACACATCAAGAAATAGAAATTTATACCTTCAATGACGTTGAAATCAAATGGATATGGATATTTAAGTCTTGTTATAGGCCAAGGATGAGGAATCCAAGAGACCCAAGTCCAAACCCTTTGAGATGAAACCCTCTTCTTATTCAAGTTTCCAAAACCCTCTCAAACACAGAGAAAAAATAAAAAAGTACTAAAATTATATTAGATGTTCTATATTGAAAATCTCATTCTAAGTTATAAATCTCAACGAGTATTTATAGTTTTCAAAAATCTATGCTGCAGCGGATCATTCGGCGACATTAATAAGAATTGCCTATCAACTCGGCAATTCGGCCTTTGGTGTAGTTCATCAATGTCTAGCACCATCCTTCGGCATCGTCGTGCTCTGGGTTATTGGGCGACATAGTACTGCTTTGTGGAGCTTCTCAGCGATGTGCCGACTGCTCCTTTTCTTTGCTGACTTGATCATTTCCTTCAGGGCTCAGCACACTGGAACAAAATGCAAAGTGAGACACTTTGGCGATCCTCAGGACTTCATTTTCTTGTTCTTTTCAGCCTTATTGTTCCTTTTTGCGAAGTAGTGTCCATGATTTCCGTCAAACTTCAAATACCTGAAACTTAAGGGTTTTCATCATATATTGGGATAAAATAAGAATTTGAGGACACAATTTCTATTAAAATATAGCCATAAATGAGTCTAATTTGTGGACTCATCAGCAGGCCTCCTTGGGGTGGTAAGGATACACTCGTTTTGGGATAGCATGATGGTGATATTTATTAAGCCAAACTAGAACCGAGCAACAATACTAAGATCCCTCTTCTCTATGGGGACCCTTGCCTCGATCCACCCAAGGGTGGTATCGAAAATCAATGGATCCAACTAGCCTTTCAACTCATCTAAGGACTGAGTAGCCGGCAAACCTTCATATGCCACTGTAGCTCCAAGACCCTTTCCATGTACAGTATTGATGTACTCTCTTTTGCATCCAACTCCCATACCACAGACCATGAATGACCTAACCGATTTGAATTCGCTGGACTTCTTCTTGATCTTTTGGACCAAGCCATCGTACGCTCTATAGAACTCCTGGACCCATGAAGGAATATAGGGGCCTCGGGTCCTGGTGAAGTACTCAAACCAGTGAAAATAGAGGATATCCCTCACCCTGGAGTATTTGCCCTCACTGCCCTCTGTTGATAACAACTTCTCCTCGACAATAGTTCGCATTCCATCTCCTTTTAGTCTATTGAGAAGCCTAGGAGGAGGGACTACTGGTGGCACTAAAGCCATAGAGGGTGCCGGAGATAGCACTGAATCTACTGGGGTAGAAGCTGAATCACGGGGAGATCTAGCATGAGATCGAAATTTTAAAGGTTGGTCGTCCTCAGGCTCAAATAAAGTAGTTTGGGAGTCAGCAACCACTCTTTCAGATGTGGGCCTCTTGCCTTTGCTCTGAACTTCCATTGGAGACTCTATTCTTCCCTTTTTAGGAGGATTTAATCCCTCTTCATTGATTGTGATACCCCGTGCTCTTTTTTGGAGCGGCATGTTGATGTTTGTCCTTGCCATTTCAGCAAAAACTTTAAAATGAGTTAGAAATATTTCAAACAAAAGCTCAGAACGTAAGTTGCAAACAGACTCACCGAACCAATTGGCGAGTCGCCGAAACACTTTCATGAGCCAGATCAGGCTTGTAAAAAGGATTGTCTAAAAATCTTTTCATCTAACTGGACCGTCGGTGATGGTAAAGGCCTTTTGGTGCATCACCGACAATATTTGGCAAGCAATGATTAGCCCGCCGAAAGGTATAGTGCATTTTAGGATTTAGGGGAGCAGACAAAGGGCGATCAAGGAAGGCCTTTGATGGGTCACCCAGTGCACTCAGAGAACTCAGGCTTTTCACCGAAAGTTACTGAACCTTTTTCAAGATAAAGCATGAAATTAAAGAAGATAAAGGAAACTTTAGCGAACTGCCGAGTGGTTCGGCGAGCTCGACCTAGCTTGCCAAGCGACGTAACGTGCCTACTTTCAACCCAACTTCCCAAATTTAACCTCGCAGCCCCAAAAAACAAAATCAAAACATGCACTTCCATAATTAAACGAAGACCCATTACACATATGCCCCTAGAATACTAAGACTTCTCACGGTTTGGCTATATATGGCCATTTGATGACTTTTTCCCTTAAGAATGACATCAACCACTCCATCATTGGACAAAATACGTCATTTGGCACAATTACGGGATACTTAGACTTCACCCGACTAGACACAACAACATGCAAGCACAAAACCACAATCTCCATCAATTTTAAAGCACAAAAAACTTGGGTATTCAAGAATACAAGCATAATAGGCACGATGTTCAAATTAACATAGGCACAGACATACAATTATAATCAGAGAGGCCCAGCACACTTCACTTAGATAAAAATCACTTGCAAATGAGTACAAATCGGTAAATATGAGTTTGGGGTTCGGAAAACCAACATTAGATGTCGAATAATCAAAATTTGAAAAGCTAGGTGGCAAAGATTCCAACTCCGAGAACACAATCAACGACTCAAATAAATTAAAAACATTAAAATATGTAAACTATAGTGTGGGTGTGAATTTGGGAAGTTCGAAAGTGAGGAAAAGTGAAAGAGCTTGAAAGCCTAAATCTTTGGCCTTTTCTAAGCTGTCCAATTCTCACCCATTCAATGACATTAGTCTTGCTTGGCGACCCACTCGGTGACACGCCGACTGGGCACTTACCTCGCCGATTTTATAGGACCACAAGTAAATGTGGGGATCTAAACGGCAGTCTAAGTTGCGATCGCCGACTAGGTCGGCAATTTGCCAATCAGCTCTTGTGCTAGTCGAATTTTACAAACTAAACCTCTAGGGTTTCTTGAGTCAAATGGTGGTTTAAGTCGAGCACACTGACCTCTTTGGCGATTCGTCAACTTGCACTTTTCACACACTTTCCATACTTCAATCTACAAAAATCAATACACGATTATTTCTAAAACAAAAATCAAGCGGTAAAGCCTTGGGTTGCCTCCAAAGAAGCGCCTTAGTTAATGTCATGGAACGATGTAAGTCCCACTTAAGTTCCATTAGTGGGATTTACCTTACTTTCATAAGGTGACCCCTCTTCCGGGGCTGGATAGAGACAAGACATCAGTTGGTCCATTTGGGACTCTAATAGCTGAATAAGCATGGAATGAGAGGTTGTCATCTTATTTAGCATCAAGACATTCTCTCTTATCTCCTCCAACACCCTGTCCTGCTCTTCTACTTTGTGTTGAATGAATAAAAGGACCTCTTCAATTTTCCCACCCTCTTGCTTCTTTGTCTTTCGATGCTCGTGAGGTGGGATTTACCTATCCTTCTTCTTGGACACTTCTTTCAGTTCCTTAACCTCTTCGGTCAATATATCCATCTGCCCCAACAATGTGGCCAAGTGTTTGTCCTTTTCTTCCTCCTTGTTGGTCTTGGCCACACAATCAAGGAGTTGGGCTGCTGTTTCATAGGATTGTCTAGTAAAACAACACGACGATAGTCGGTCAGCCACTATTCTATTTTCGGGGCCAAAACCCTTGTAGAAGCAATCTAGAAGCATCTTATCTAGAATTCAATGAGTCGGGCACTACTGCAAGGGAGCCTTAAACCTTTGCCACAACTCATCAACTGACTCACCCTCCAATTTATTGAAACTTAGGATGATATCCCTAAGCATCATCATTTTCAGAGGAGGGTGATCCATTGGGTCAACGATGCTAGCAAAAATGCTCAATGTTTATGTTCAAATCAGCAACACAAAACCAACACTTAACATAAGTAGATTCAACTATAACTATCAAGAACAAAATACAACTCAACTAAAGATTATCAACCACCACTCCCCGGTAGCGGCACCACTTTTTTTAATAACGTTTCAAAGACAATTCATTCAATACTAAGTGTCAGCGATTGTTAGTTAGAAATATAACCCAACTTAATGAGTTGGGGTCGAATCCCTCAACGAGTGGTACGTGTTTGAGAATCAAGAGCAAAATATGATTATGTTTTGGTCAGTCATAGGTAAAGACATTTACGAATAAAAGAATACTTCTAATTTAAGAGTGACACAGGTATCAAATAACAAGGGGGTTTTGATTGCAATTATCAACGAGGACAGCAACAAATAACACCAATTTAACAAGTAATGAGACAGGTTCTTGGGATATGAATGGATTATAGGCTAATACATATATGTGGGTGATTGTAACTATTAGTAAATAGTTGTAAATCAGTATATAAGCTAGACTTTATTGGTGATAAACTTTCTCTCGAACTACTTACCCTGAATCAAGTTGGTTTCTCTCGAACACCAACAAGAAGAAATTAAGAGCCACCTACACTTTAGTCCATTCACTTTCTCGAGCTGAATGTGTAGAAAAGGGTATAGGATTAACTCTCTTGAGCTGTATGTATAGAAAAGGTTTTATAATTCACTCTCTCGAGCTGAACCCATGACAACCCAATACCCACAGACCATCAAATTAGTAATCTTCATTTTGAAACCTCTCTCTTGAGTAAGCCAAAAACACGAAGGTAGAGTTGTATTTGCAACTACAACCCTTTAAATTGAACAACAATTACTGATTGAAATTACTTTTAAACAACATTTACACTAACAATTAACAATACCCACAAGCTAAATCAACCCATAATCACAAAATCACATCCCAAGAATTGGGGTTTTAGCTAGACATCATAAGAAGATAGAAATCATTAGCAAATTGTGTTTTCATTAACTGGGTAGGATTAATTTTGTCTTTACAAATGTCCAAGTTAAAGAATCTCTACGACCTACTTTCAATTTTTCAAAAATGGAAAACTTCAATTCTTCAAATCTAAGGAAAATATTGTCTCAGTACTCTCAGTTCAAACTAAAAAATTACTCTATTGAATGTTCAGAATAATTTTTTTTTAAAAAAAATAATGTTTGAAAATTTATTTATAGTCTTCAAAAATATGCTGCGAAGGGTCATTCAGCGCAGTAAATCGGGATCGCCGATCAACTCGGTGATCTGCCCTTAGGCCAGTTTCATCGCCTTTTTGCTTTTGCCTTCAGCATCCTCCGGTTCTATAACTTTGGGCTATCCAAAACTGCATTGTGGAACCGTTTGGTGACTTGTCAATTGCTCCTTTCTCTCGCTGACTTGATTTTCTCCTTTAGGATTTGGCACATTAAAACTTTACACAAGGTAATAGCCACTCGGCTATTCGCCCAATGGATTAGGCGATCCATATGCCTTCTTTTTTTCGTTCTTTCAGCTACCTTGTTCCTTTTTTCTAGTTGTTGTCCATTCTTTGTTCCTCAATCTATATACCTAGAAAATAAGGATTTTACATCAGTTATTGGTGCAAAATAATAATTTGAGGACACTAAATCTATCAAAATAAAGCCCTAAATAAATCCAAAAGATGGACTCATCAAACCTATTCAACTATCAATAGTCTATGTACATACTAATACTACGATCCTTCTTCTTAACAAACAACGCAGGAGCACCCTGCGTGAAGAACTAGGACGGATGAAACCTTTATCAAGAAGTTCCTGGATTTGAGCTTTAATCTCTCTCAGTTCTACCAGAGCAATGTGATAAAGAGAAATGAAGATGGGGCAAGCGCTAGGTTCCAAGTCAATCTAAGAAATCTATATCCCTATATGGAGGCATACCAGGTAGATCAGTAGGAAAAACTTCCTCAACTTCAGAAACTACAGTAATAGACTTAATTGAGGGAGACTCAGCATCAACATCCTGAATATATGCCAAATATGCCAAACACCCTTAACACATCAATTTCCTAGTCTGAACAAAAGGTATGACCTTAGCTGGCTTAGGCTTGTACACCCCTTCCAACTCTAACATTTCCCTATACGAGATCTCTAGAGGCACATACTTAGCATTAAAATTAAGCACATCATATTAGGGGGACAACCAAGTCATGCCTAAGATTATATCAAAGTTAGTCATATCCACAATAACCTAATCATCCCAAGTCTGAAAACATATAAACAGGATAGAACAAGCACGATAGACATGGGTGACTATGACAGACTCTCCAACTGGAGTAGAAACATAGATGGGGGAATCAAGCACATCAAAAACCACATAAAATCCCAAGGCAAACTGAACTGACACATATGCATAAATAGAACTAAAATTAAATAAAACAATAGCCATACGGTCAAAGATAAGAATAGCAATTGTGATCACTACATCAGATGCCTTAGCCTCGGTCTTGCCCGCAAAGGCATATAACTAAGTCATGTCATCTTGATGTGCAACCTCATTGCCTAGTTGTACTACTCCCCTACCTGCATTACCATTTCCCAGCAACCAGGGTCTCGTTGATTTTCTCCTCGCTGACGTCATCTGCCATTATTACCACTGCCCGATGGTACCATTGCTCTAATCTGCAGCTCCATGGGGTCAGACATGCGCAGATAGGGTCAATCTCCCCTTATATGTTCTGGTTCTCCACAATTGTTACAACTATGGTCAATACACGACATGTTACAAGATGCAGGGATGGCTGCTTTACTATTCTGAATAGGATTCTACTATAGAATTCCCGAGTTACCACCTATAGAAGTGGGCATGGATAACTGAATTTTCCAGGCTCAAAGTGACGGCCTACCTGAACTTCTGGAGTAGGAACTATGAAAGTTACCAGTGTTCTTGGGCTTGTTCACCAAAGCCTTGGCATGCCCATCATGTCAAACTCCTTCTACTTTCTTCAAAAATTTTGTCACCCCATTAAAACTTTTACTTGTAGAGGTCATGTGAACAAACAATACCTATAATTTGGTGTTCAATTCCTTGACTAATAGATGAATCCTCTTGCTCTATAGTCACCAACTGTGTAGTATATCTGGACAAGGCATGAAACTTAGCCTCATAAGAAGCTACATTCGTACCATCTAGCTCCAAGGCCGTGAATTCATCCTTCATGCGATCTCTCAATGTCTAGGGCACATACTTCTGTAGAAACAAATCATGGAATTTCATCTAGGTGAGTGGGGGCAAGACTGGCAATCAACATTCCACATAGGCCCTCCACCACTGCTTTGCCTAACCTTGAAGATGGAAGGTCACAAACTCTACTCCATGTTGGTGTACAATGCCTAACTTGGGAACCCTATCGTAACATTCGAAAATGAACTCATAGTCACCCCACTTTCAAAACCGTGGAACACGGGCGGCTTCAGCTTCAGAAACTTAGTCAAAATCTCGTGCTCAGTACAAGTCATCATAGGACCCAATAGGGGACGGAAGAAGGCATTAGTACCTAATACTCTATCAACCTTGGAACAGTAGCATCAACGGGGTGTCTGAGTGGAGGTTGAGCAGCTTACACTGTGGGAAGGACTGCATAGCCGACAAACCCCTTCAGAGAAGTCATGATCTGCTGAGCTATCACCAGGTCTAAGTGAGGAAGGCCTGTAGTCTCAGCCCGTTCATCATCCTCTTGTCCAACATCCTCCTCGTCTTCGATCTCCATATTCTATTTCACCTCTTCTTGGGGTGCAGGAGAGGTCTTTTTCGTGGAAATATTCTCAAATGGGGCTCCACCCCAGGCGGGTGCTACCCTCTCTCGGCCTCTACTCCATCCTCTTCCTCTACCCTCATCTCATCCACGACCTCTTGCTGTGGGCTCCTCTGGTGGATCATTGATGAGAGCTATGTGGCTGATGCCATTATATCATATGTTAACCATTTTCGGGTAGAAGAGGGAAGGAGATTAGATACCAATTTGGATTACAAGATACCAATTGGAATCAAGTCATAGCATGGAAAGGAGAAAAAGACAGAGAGATTTTCCAAATATTTTGTAGACTCTCAAAGGAAAACACGGACGTGTCTGTAAAGTTCTTCAAGACTATACTAGACTCGTTTTGATACAATTAGATCAACGAACTTGGCCTCTGATAGCAACCTTGTCATGACCTAGACCGTTGTGATTGACACCCATATTAACCCTCCGGTGGGAGAACTACTATAGGCCGACTAAACAACTTAAAGAAACTAATCCATATAAATATATGGAAGCCATTTTAAATAATTAATTAAAGTACTGAGTTCCCCATAAACTAAGAAGGTTTAACAAAACAAACAAGCCTAAACCTCACGGAAATTCAACCCCTAGACCTGAAAGTCATTATACCAATACTCTACAAATCAACAAGTCTAAGAAAAAGGGGGTGCAACCCCTAAAACTAAACCTAAGTAAAAGTCTAAATATATAGTCCGAGTCCAAAAAGAATGGACTAAACTAATGGATCTAGAGGAGCCAGTTTGAACTGGCACACTCTCGCATCCGGTCTCGGGCAATGATCTCCTAATTGATGTGTGTTAGTAGCCGCTTGAAGATGCCTCATACTCAACAAAGAAAGAGCAAGTGCAGTATTAGTACACGAAATCATAGTGTATCAATAGGATCATGTATGCTCTTGTAAGTGAAATATAAGCATGTAATTATAACATAGTAAACACACATATATAGAATGCATAATTACATTATTATTTTAGGAGCAACATAGAATTTCGCAATATCAATGGCAAGTAGATATGAATGTAATAATCACAAGTGGTCCTCTCATGGAACCCACACCCAAATTGTTAGTATTTCAGAACCTTACACCCGATCCAATATATATATATATATATATATGTGTGTGTGTGTGTGTGTGTACGCGTGTGCGTGTATGTATGTCAGAACATGACACTTGATCTAATATTTGTGTCGGAACGTGACACCCGGTCAAGTCAGCACAATCACAATCACAATCACAATCATACCTATAATAAATAGTGCACATAGTGACGCAGTCATGTAACAAGTTCATAGCATGTACTTGTTTGTACTTAATCATTTCCTTAGATTTGATTCATGCTTATCTATTCACATACATGCATGTATAAAATGTAGCAATTAACAGGCATATACAACATAATAGGAAGTCAAATTATCACCTACCTCGAAACCAAGCTTAGATACTCCTAAGACACTTGAGTCTTCCCTTTCTGGAGTCTTGCAGCTTGTTCTTAGTCTAAAACAATTAATTAATGCAATGATAAATAAACAACGCCTAATTTTCCCGGTTTATATCAAAATATCAACCCAAGGGAAAACCTATGATCCTAATGCTCATCTAGGACTTTTTACACCATCAAATTCAAGAAAAAACCCTACCCTAATGATAATTTATAAGGATTCTATATTCTAAGAATCGAACTACGGATTAATGGAGTAATTAACTTACATTTGGCATGAGAGTTCATAGAAATTTGATGAGAAACAACCCTATCTAGGTCATCCCTTAGTTCTTAAGAATGAGGTTTTGCAGAAAATAACATTTTGGGGTTTTTCTGAAGATTATGTATCGATTGGCCTGCCACAACTAGCCACATCCCTCCACAACAACCCCGTCTTGGTGGAATTACCCTGCCTCGGTGGCTTACATGGAGAAAAAAACTTGGAATTTGAGTTTGAAGCTCGCATTTTGCAACACACCTTCAATCCTTGACATTCTTAAACTACTCCATCTTCCCAAGATCAGTTTCGGGAATTTTACTCTCAAGAATTTGATTTTGTAAAGCGGTACAGGCTCCTTATTGTCCTGGATATCAACTCACATGATCAAAATCATGATTAAATCCGCCATCCAATACCGGATTGCCCTAGACCTCACCTGACTAACAGTTCATCCAATTTTGGCTTAGGCTAGAAATTTCCAAGTACTACTCAAAAGTTTTCTGGTCAAAATTCATTCCCCATTGGCTTTTCCATAATGAAAGGAACAACTCATTACTATTGCAAGCAAATTGAAAAGCCTAGTGGACAAAATTTTCCCTTCCTCTATTCTCTCACAAATCAAATCTCTAAAACTGAAGTCATAAAACAACTAAAGTTGAAAAATAAGTACTTCAAGTCTGGTCTTATAGTCTTATCAAGTCTACACTCTGACAAGCCTTGATGTGGGGGTATTTGTAGATATTGAAATTTTGTGGGACTCTACATGATGTGTTCATTTCTAGTTGGGACACCACAAGGTGTGTTCAATTCCAATTAGGATTCTTAAAGGCTATTCAACCCTAAACCTTAGTTCATATCATGACTCAAAATGGACGTGATGGCACATGTCTACTCCCACCAAGACAAGTTAGTCTCAACCAATGAATGAAAAAATGCAGAAATATAAAGCAAAACAAGATAATGTGGAAAACTGAACTTTCTATAAACCCCTCCCCCCCAAAAAAAAATCTGGTTGTCATGTGTGAAAGCCTCTAAATACATAAAGTGTGGAATTGAAATAAATACAAGTCTCGACCTTTATCTCTCAAATAAAATAAAGTGTAAAGGAAAGGATAAGTAAGGCATGCCGAAGTAACCAGCAGCTACCTATCCAAATACTTGAAAATCCTTGAACTCAAAAGTAGAAGAAGAAGATGAAAAAGAACAAACAAATCCAAGCTCGGAACCTAGACAAGTGTAGAAGCAAAAGGGGAGTACCAACAACACGTTACCCAGAAAGAAACCTAATAAACATGCTATATAGCTAGAAATTGAATACCTCTTACACTCCAATTGAACCTCCTCAAACTAAAACCTAAACAAAAATTAGCACAACCGAATATATCTAAAACACACTTATCACAAGGCTCAAAATACATAGTGCAATTGTCACAATTCAATAACAAAGCAGATCAAGTCAATCTCAATGTCAAAAAGATCAATCACACTCAATAAGTGTATCAATCAAAATTTATAAGTGAATCACAGATAAGTATCAAAATGCATCAAATCAAAATGATTGATCTCTCACTACAGCCATTTCCCATAGGCACAATATCACTGGCCAGAACCATTTCCCATTGGCTTTATATTAAATAACTTTTGGAACCATTTCTTATGTGCACAATATCACTAGCCGGAATCATTTCCCATCGACTTTATGTCAAGTCACTAGCTCGAACCACTTCCCATAGACGTTAATATCAATTCACTAGGCGACAATGACCTTGACATCATAAGCAGCACAAATCTCATTACAATGCTCAATAATCAATGCATACAAGCAATATCATACCACATCGAGGAAACAACAATTCATACAATTCAAGAACACATTCATGCTATCAAATATTTCAGCAATCAATCAATAAGGGTCACAACAAGACAGTTCACAATATCATGTTCATCACATAGGCTTTTCATTTCGACCCCTTTTTTATTTATCAAGATTTATCAACTGGAAAATTAACCCTTTACTTTATCCCCATGACTCCCAACACTCTAATAATAAAGGGAATACACGAGTTCTAAAAGAATACAACGTTTAGGAGATCACTTTCCTTAAGTTAAACATTTTATTACTCCAAGAGTTGAGCCTGCCACTTCTGAAGCAACACAATTTATAACAATCAAGCATTCACAATAAATTTCCAAGAACAATAATACCCACATCAATTACTTTAAAAATGAATCAATCAACTTAAAACCTAATTTTGAAAAGAGGTTTTAGTTTGAACTTTAATGCTATAAAACTTTATTCAAAGACTAAGGAACTCATTGGGGAAAATACATTTTAAAAAAAGACTCAAAAACAATTCAAAAGATCCATTATAGTTCAAAACTTGAGTTCTTGAAAAACTTGTAATTTACAAATCAAAATCATAACTTTTTATGTTAGAATTAACAAATGACAGAAGGAAAGGAAGTTTTAGGATCATCAATGTTTACCCAATTGATTTAGCACAAGAAATCCTTTACCAAATTGCCACCAAGCATTTCCCAAGCTCAAAAATGGAAAATGGGGCTTAAACCCTAAAAATGGCAACAGAAAAACCTTGCAGGTATCGCAAAAGTGACCAGGGGTTCACATGTTGCTTTAGTAAAGCGTATTTCACTAAAGTGAAGGTAACGATAGGCCTTTCGCTTCCACAAAAGTGAGGCTTGTAGCACAAGAAAAGAAAGTCAAGACTAAAAAATAATTGGCAATCGAGATTCATTCGGAACCCCGTGAACACAAACCATAGATGACAATTTATTGTACTGGAAGTTTCAGACACAAGGGAAGTGTCAAAAAATTGAATCTAAGGTCTTCTTGACCAAACATCTATGAAAATGGCAAGTAACTAAATCAACGCCTAAATGACTAATACAAGCTTGAGACCTCTAAAAAATCAAGCAACACCTAACCTAGGCCTAAAATCATTGCTCTAATCTAAAGATACTCTCAAAATTCCGATCCGAGCATCTAAACCCAAAATGTTGCCAAAGTCAACATAAAGGATAAAATTTCCATTATTTCACAACTTAGGACCTCAATCTTCAAAAATACTCCTAATCTAAACACAAAAACTCTCACAACTCGGAGTCCACATTCCAGGACTAATGGAATTGACAAAATTCTATTTCGACACCCAAAACTCCAAAAGAAACAACTTTTAAGCAACTTAGCATTCCGTAACTACTTACTAACTTCTCAACCAACTCAAAGTTCGAAGTAACATTTCAAATCAATCATAAATGACTTAGTGTTGATATCATGAGGGGCAAAATAATAAATTTATGGAACTTTCAAAAAATGAAGTACCAGGTCATTTCAATTCATGCCTATAAAAAAGGTACCATATTCCTTAAAGAAGCATATCGAATATTCAAAAATTTGATGAAATATTCATAGAGAGATCAAAATGAATTATGTTAATTCGAGAAATATGCCACAAACTACCATCGAATCATGGATAAGTATCATATGTGAGAAGAATCAATGGAGGAATAGAATTATAACTACAATGTTTATCAATAAACTTCTGCTTCTTCATATTCTATTTGTGCTTACAATTTATTTTTTGTTACTTTGAAATTTGTTACAAACAAAGAGACAAAAAAGAGGGTTTTATAGTTGCTTTGAAGAAGATATCCTAGAGATAAAAATAATTCAAAACTAATATACGAAAAGGTTGTAAATAACTTACTATAGTTGTTTCTCATTAAATTTCAAAATTTTAAAGTTAGATTTAACCATTTAATAGCCAACTAATAACTTAAAATTTAGATGGACAACTTTCTTGTATGGTTACAAATAATTTTGTTTCTATATGATTTTTCTATTCAAAACTATATAATCCTTAAATTTGTTTCCTTATCGATCTTCTTATGCTTTCAATTGCAACCAAACTTGTTCTTGGTGCAACTTTCTAATTTTAATAGATTAATTTTTTGGAAAAATTACCTAAATACATATTTTATATTACCATAATTTTTACAGCATTCTACCATTTAAAAGAATTTCAAAGATTCCCTCTCGCTAATACATTCATGTGCCCCTCTTGGATACATGCCTCCTCTCTCAGATACATTTTTCACCTATTTATCTGGATGTCTATTGATGTATCTGGTTTTCTATTGAGTATCTCGATGTCCGATCCCCTCTTTTGTACATCCCTTCCCTTTCGGATACATCCCTTACATATGTATCTAGATGTTTGATAATGTATTCAGAAGTCCATATCTATATCTGAAAGTCCTGTTATGTATCTGGAATCCATAAATTTTAAAAGTTTTTTGTAGTATGGAAAAGAGTAGGGAAATAATGTAATTAGATCTTAACTTTATGAGATTTCGATCAGTTATACTAAATTTTTTGACATATTACTCTAATATAATGTTCTTATTTCATGACTGAACTACTATTATAACTGATATTTTTAGATAATTATTAAGATGATTGCACATTAACCGACATGATTATGACTTGATCGGTTTGGTGGGTTTGATTTTTCTTTGGTGACTGATGGGTTTTTTTGGTTGGTAGTTTAAGAATGGTGGTTAGCAAAATATTTGGGGAAGAAACAACGGAGGATTTGTATATTTTTGTGGGGAAGAATGTTAAAAGAAGAATAAGAAAATTTGGAGAGTTGAGTGAATTTGAGAGATAGGGGGCGGTAGTTAGGTTTTGGGATTGAGAGAAAGTGAGGTTTAATTTTGTTAAGTATATATTATTTAAGGTGGAATTTTGAGTGGGTCCTATGATTTTTTGAAAAAAATTTGGAAACAGGAGAGGCAGGCACGAGGCGTCGCCAGTATGGCCGAAATGGGTTGCCATAACATGGCACCTCCCATGGTGTGCCTAACCAGCCCCTATCCAAAGTTGTAGTTGTTGCACACGTAGTGCGCTGTGCTTGGCCAGTCGCACATCTGTTTGGTCAATTTTTTCGTGTAAGTTCTCTTCCTTTTGTGTAGTACACTTTCAAATTTTTACAAATCAACTAAATTACGTTAGAAATAAGGGTGGGTTTCCTCCCACCTAGTGCCTTAGTTTTAGTAATGGCATGACTTATCTTTTTGTATCTTTCTCATTTTGTCTTCTTGTTTTTTTGAATAGTTCCTAACTAGTATAACCGATTGAAATTTATCTAAATCCTACTAAAGAAAAGAAATAAAAATACGACATAATAAAACAAATAACTAATTATTACATAATTTCACAGGTTGCCTCTCGTGGAGTTCCTGGTTTAACATCGCGACTCGACTCAACTTGGATCATTCATCATTTAGCTCAAGAGCTTCTCAATCTCGATCCGCATTTTTACCAAAATAGTGCTGGACCCGTTCCCCTTTCACCAAGAACGTTGTTGTATCTTTTCATTTAAGTTCTATCACACAATATTGCATCATCCTCAACACTTTGAGGGGCCCACTACATTTAGACCTTAGTATTCTAGGGAATTATTTTAGTCTAGAGTTGAAGGGTAATACCTTTTGTCCTGGAGAAAAAGTGTGAGGTACAGTGTACTTGTCATGCCATCTCTTTGTACAACTTAGCATTCTCGTAAGCATGGATCCTGAACTCCTCAAGTTCATGCAACCATCCTATTATTTTCCTACCAGCTTTCTCTAGGTGAAAACTTAACTTCTTTAATGCCCAATACGTTTGATGCTCTAACTCTGCCAGAATATGAAACAGTTTCCAAGCTCCATGTTTTAGGGAGAAGTCACTATGGGTGTTTTATATGCAATCCTATACATCCATAAATCATCATCAAGTTTCCAAGACAAATATTTTAATTGAGCATTCACTTTTTTTGGTAAGATTTGCTTTGCCTCTCAATTCGACCATTCAACTTGGCCACTAGTTTGTGGGTGGAATGTTGTAGCTACCTTATGTCGTATACCATACTTAGCCAGAAACTTTTTCGTTAAATGGTTAAAGAAGTGCTTGCTTCCATCACTTCAGATCCCCTTTGGAGTACTGAAACAAGTGAAAATCTTCTTGTTTATAAATTTAATCACCACCTCTGAATCATTCACGGGAAGAGCTACAACCTTGACCCATTTGGACACATAATCACCCATCACTAGAATATATTGGTTATTGGTTTCAATCTAATTGTGGGAAGAGACCTAGGAAGTCAATATCCCAAACATCAATGAATTTAATAACCACCTTAAGAATATTATTGAGTGGCATCTCATGTCTTATTGATATAGTAACCAATCTTTTGCACCGATCACATTCTTTCACATAAGCTATAGAGTCTTTGAATAAAGAGGGCCAAAAGAAGCGAAATTGCAACACCTTGCAATTCGTGAGCTCTCCTCCATAATTCCCTCTATAAGGACTTGCCTAACCACTCTCGAGCACTTGATTGACCTCATTTTCTGGAATGCATCTTGTCACAACTTGATCCACTCCTTGTTTAAACAAGAATGATTCATCCCAGATGTAAAATTTAGTGTCATGCTTCAGCCTCTTTCTTTTTTTGATTCTTTGCACTAGGTGGGAACACTACACACACAAATAGATTTACTATATCACCATACCACAATACTTGGGAAAAGTCTCAGGTCATCAATTACTCATCCAGAAACTATTCATGTATTTATTCATCTTCATGCACATGAGATAAGTCTTCTCACTTAGGAAGATAAGTAGTTATTTGATTATATGGACCTTTTTTGTCTTTAATTTCTAGGTCAAATTCTTGAAGAAACAATATCTATCATATTGGCCTTGGGTTGGCATCCTTCTTATTGAATAGGTACATATTAGGTGCATGGTCAGTATAAACAATCACTTTGGTACCTACCAAATATGATCTGAATTTGTCGATGGCAAACACTACGGCAAGCATCTCTTTCTCAGTCAATTTGTAATTAGCTTGAGCAGAGTCAAGGGTCTTGCTAGCAGAATATATCCAATGCAACACCTTTTGTTTCCTTTGTCCAAATACTGCATCTACTAATGCATTGCTTGAATCACGTATGAGTTCAAATAGTAATTCCCAACTAGGAGCAATCCAGATTGGAGCTTCAATTATGATCCGCTCTAGCACCTTAAATCAGAATTTTAATCAACTAAAATTTCACCTCTTTCTCCAAGAGAACCATTCTTGAATAAGTTAATGGTCATCTTGTTTTCATCTCATCAGCAAGTTGCAAGAAACATCCAACATTCATACATAGTAGGTCATAACATCCACGACGATGTCTTTCAATCAAATCTTTGTTAAGCTCCACTCCAATTAAAGTACACATTTTGCCATAAACTAAACATCATGAAATGATCTCCGTTTGCCAAGAAAATGAATTTATTTTAGAACTTCATTGACATAAGAGAGAGCAGCATATTCATATTATGACAATTTGGAACAAAAATGTAACGTCATTTCAAAAAAAAAAAAAAAAAGAGATAAATAACATTATCTACAAGGAGATGAAGAGTTTGCATAATCCATTCATCATCAAAGTCTAATTCCAATACCAAAGATAGGTTATTGTTCTAGCCTTATTTGTTATTTAGCTATTGTTGTCCATCTGACAGTAGATTTGGCCAAGGTGTTTCCAATATAGAATTCTTAATTTTCTTTGGACGTAATATAAGGTTCATGTATGTTTAGAAAAAAATATATATCCATCATCCTGGTCAACAAATTATGTATCATCAGGAGCAGGTGATGTAACATTTTAGCAGCTATATCCTCATCGGTGAATTCACTTTTAAAATCCTCGACATAATTAATTTTACACCAATTCATGCCATCAACGACTGTATAGGAAACTTCTTCATCCTATGCTGAGAATCTTTTGCGTGTGCCTATTATATTATCAATAGTCTTAAGTCAGAAAAATAAATAACATAGATCTAAACTATATCTAGAAGAAAATAAATATATATATATATAACTCACTGCAATGTATTACTTCTAGATATCATCTTCAACATCAACTTTTCGAGTTTCTTCATTTCACCCAGTCCCTTAATGAATATTATCTCATATCCAAACAAAGATATTCAAATAGCCAAATAGCGATAGAAATGTATGTTTTTATTCTATATGGTGATACACTATTACAAAGATTCATATTCATAGAAAAGTAAAAAACAATTCCATCTTTCGGTTGAAACTATAGTCTATCTTTTCCTACTGGTAGAGAAAAATTGAGATGGAAGAAGCAAGACTGAAGCAGTTTTTATCCCTTAGACTACTTCAAAATATGGATAGATATTTTGGCTTGGAAATAGCAAAAATGATTTTTTATAGTTATTTTTGCTTGTAATTAGCAAAAACGTTCTGCTTTTACGACTTGCACTTTTATGTAGTTAACTGCAAATATTTTGAATAACAAAAAAAAAAATTATGTCTTAAACATGCTAACCTTATGTGTTCTTTTGAACTAGGGAATAAAATTGTTTTTATCCGTTATAACATGGATGAACTAAGAAATAATTTAAGCATTGAAGAGAATATTGGGTACTATCGAACAATAACTTATGAAAGATTCTGATCTTCTCTTTTAAAAAGGAAGAAACATAACTTTGTGAGGCTTAACTTAGAGAGAGTTAATGTTGCATCTTATTTAAATAATAATGAATTATCAAAATTCTTTGAAATCATAGTTAAACAATACATAATCTTCTTTTCAACACTTGAACAAATTAATTATAAGTCCATTCATGTTATAATAACGGATAAGGACTATTATGTTCTCTAAATCATAGGGACACATAAGATTTGCATGCTTAAATCATGAAAAATAATATTATGGGAAAATCTTGTAATCAATTGCATAAAACTATAAGTAATAGAAGCAGAACAAACATTCTTAAAAATTTTTAAAGCCAAGATCTCTATTCATATTTTGAAGTCGTTCCAATCTTTCCTCCTCCATCTCAATTCTTCTCTGTAATTAAAAAAATATATTTTAGGCACTAACAAATATATGCTTCTTATACACTTCTATGTCTATATAAATTTCTATTATATTGCATATACGTACTTTCCTATGAACATAATCCAATGATTAGAGCCACCTTGATCACTAGTCACTTCCTATTTCTTGATGATGACACTCTTAGAGTTCAGGATACTTTAGTTATATACTAACGTGCATTGTACTTCTAGGTCAAAGAGAATAAAATAATAATAGTCTTCAGCTTTTAAAAACAATCAATTTGATAGTTTATTAGCAAACATTTTGACAAAGATTTATCTTTCTAAAGAGGTTCAAGGAGCTCTCCACCCATAATCTTAAATACATAGCTTCTAGTTACCATGAGATTGAGAACATCAAACTACATACCGTTGCTTTTAAATCCCGTTGAAGAGCAGCATCACTGAAATATACAATGAGGGCATCAAAAAAATATATTTAAAATATCACATTAGATGTAAATTTCATCTTGGTATGTAAGTTATATTTACCAATCATCTTTTTGCTTATGACATTTCAATAAATATGAGTAATTTTTAGGAAGTCTGTGGATAATAAAAAAAAACAGTTGAGAAATTAGGGACAGCTTACAAGGTAAGCAATACAGATTTTAGCATATAATGTGGGAAGAGATTTCAACAGACAATGAGGGACGAAAATCAACTTATAGACTACTTGGCAAACATCACTATAAAAAAACGAAATTGCATATTCAAAAAATTTCATAGAATGGATGTGTAAGGAAGAAATATTATAAACAAGGGCGGAGCTACACTCACCTAAGGGTGATCAGATGAACACCAATCGTCATTTTTTTTTTTTTAATATATAGGTAAAATATAGATGTTGTTGAAAATATAATAATTGTTGAACATCCTTGAAAAAAAAGAGAGATAAATCTGTGGCTAAAGCAATGCAAAGTTTCCTTAGAGGCTTGGGTAAGACGCTACGCTCCTACAACTATATTTAGTTGTTTTTCACTTTAATAGAGGTCCTCTTTTGTTCTTGAAGAAAAAAAATGAAAAAGTCTCTTCTCTCATTAAAAAAAATGAAGTTCCTTTTTACTAATCAATTCAAGCTAAGGACATCATTGAGTGTTTGACTTTCTCATTTTAAAATTCAAAAATACACCTGCTTAAAAACGAATGACCTACTTTTCTTTTTACTGCATTACAAAAAGAATGATCTCTTTTCTTTTTTAATAAAACTTTAATTTTAGCTTTCCACTTTGGCATGTTTAAGGCCACAAGGTTAAAGAGAAATTTTGTACATTTGACATAACTTTAATTTAGGACCATAAGATTCAAAAATATTCTTTATTTTCTTAAAATGCGTGTCAAGTCAAACAAAGTCACTCTTTTAGAAACAGAGTGAGTCCTAATTTTTTTTAATTTTGATTAAACAAAATTAAGTCACCCTATTTCAAAAAAGTATGAACTCCTTTGACAAAAATATTCGCGCTGCCATTGATTATAAATAACGACAAATTATAAAGTTCATATCTAAAAGATCACCGATAAGGAGATAATGGGAAAGGGGAAGCTAAAACATAGGTTTTTCACATATACATCATTTACAAAGGACATAGGGGAAATAAGAAATCTGAAATGTTATTTAGCCTAGATTATTTTCATTTAGAAAAATAAGAGGATTTGAGTCAGATGGAGACGTTTTAGCTTAGAACAAGCTTTAATCACTAGTATGAGGAGGTGGAAAGAAGCTACCCATGCAATTCATTCAAGCATCACCTCTGCAAAGGCTCAAACCTAATGATTGAGCATCCTTCCTTTCAGATAAGATCCAGAAGTAACGCACAAAGAGCACAGTCCACTAAATGAGAGAACACAATTGCAAATGCTCTTTGGTTAGATGAAACAGGCAAGTGAACTAGGAAATAAGGAAAATATAGAAGACTTACTCTTATTTTGCTGATAAATAAGGGTGCAAGGAGATGAATTCAACATTGATCCATAACATCAATAGGCAGAACTTCTTGTTAGCCCAAAAAGGGAAGATTTTTCAGGTTCTTAGTGATAAAGGTGAGAGAAGGAAAAGAGGCTAATTTAGAAAACTCTAGACTTAGGGAAGTACATATAGGGATTAGTTATTGGGCCGGATTTGATGTGGGTTGTGTTTGTTAAGATGTTTTGTCAAATCTTGATAGACTTTGCTTTTAGTCCCAAATGAGTTATGTATTTGAGTTTCAATTTTATCAATAAAATCCTTAACATTTGACCAAAAAAATAATTACTATCTAGTATTAAACTAAGTAGTCAAATATGAATTGAGGTATGTCAATTCTCTTTTTTCATATTTAAAAATGAATACACCTAATTGTATTCCCTAAGATTCACAAATTTATCATACTTTCAAAAATAAATTAAGTTATAGACTACCTCACTGCGTGAGATGTTTCCATCAAGGGTGAGTTTCAAATAAAAAAAATTTGTACCTCATAAAGTATGTTATTTTTTGTAGAAAAAAACTTGTCTCAATAAGATATCACTTGATAATTAGAAGAAATGTTAAATATTTATTATGCTTCTCTAAGAGTATATTCTACGTATATTACATATACCATCATAGTTATTGATATTATTTGTGCATCCACTGCTAATCTACCACAATTTTTAGGTTTGATAATGATTTGTGATGAATATTCACATAAATGTAGGGATGGGCATAATATGGTTAAAATTGAAAAACTCGACCGAACCAATATTTTTTAAATTTCAGTTTCGGTTTTTCGGTTATTTCGTTCGATTTCAATTTTGATTTTTAATATTTCAATTTTTTGGTACGGTTTTTGGTTTTTTATTTAAAAAAATCGGTTAACCAAAAAAGCAAAAATAGATTTATATAGTCTTGAATCATGACTTTACCCAGGCCACTGGCCAGTCCATTCCTTTAATAAAAATACAAGTATACAACTCTCAAGTTTCAAGTCTCAGCCCAATAGGCAATAGCCCATGCCCAGCCGAAACCCAAATTCAAATTTGAATTTAGGCTTAGCAATCCCTAATTTGAGAGTTGAGACCACTGACCAGGCGAGTGAGGCGACCAGTCAACCACTGTAGGGCTTGCCAACGTAGAGCCGTAGACCGTAGTCCATACTCCATAAGCTTTAAATCTCGTGTTGTCTCAGACTCTTAGTTACACCGCGGCTTCGAGCTCATCTCTCCACTCTCATCTCTCATCTCTGAGCTCGTTGTCTCAACTCTCAAGCCTACCGCTGCTCGGCTGCTCTTGGATTCTCGCTGAAGCTGAGTGTTCGCCGGCGCCGCCCTCAGCTACTCCTGTCTAATCAATAATTAATTACTCCTGAGTCCTGACTGCTTCTTGGAAGTCAGTGGTGCTAGTGTAGTTATTCATCCCTTTTCTTATCAATAGGTTTGAAAGATTCTGCCACTAGTGTCGTACAATTTTTAATGTGTATTTAGCAACATGGGTTATCTGTTAATCCTTCTAAATTGATTTCTAATCACGTACTCATTCCTTTGTCAAATGAACTTATAACCAGTCAGTAAGGAAGAATTGGTGTTAAGATGCTATGTTTTGTGACTTTTCCCCTATTTATCTTGCTAATAGGTTTGTTTGAGAAAGAAATTTAGCAGTTTGCTTTTGGTCATGTGAGATATTTTTGACCTAGACAATTGTTCTTACTGAAATGTTCTCTTTCTAAAAGACAATGCAACTATATGTGTAGAACTGGAAAGATGATTTTATCTGTTTCATCCATGCTTTTTTGCTTGTCTTTAGTTTTGCTGCTTATATGAGCATAAAGAGGTTTTCCTTGTACTTCAGTTTTAGTCATGTAGTTTGTATTTGCATAAAGAGGTTTTCCCTGTATTGTACTGTGTGATTATTGTTCTTCTAAGTTATGAACCGCAACTGAACTGTGTGAGTTTAGTCATTCAATACAAGTATGCAACTTTCTGATTATTTGTGTGATATGTGAACTGTAATGTACTGCGTCTTTCTAATTGTTGTTATTCTTGTTTGTTTCACTTTTTTTACGCACTGAGATGACACAAATAAGAAGTAGGATAAGTGAAAGAGGAGCTTCAAATGACAGCATACCTAACACCTCATCTCCCAATGAGGTTGAAGTTGATGTTGATACTTCAAATAAAAGAAAAATCATGGAACCTAGAGCTACTTCTTGGAAGCATTTTGACAAGTTCACTGATGAAAGTGGAGCTAGGAAAGCCAAATGTAAGTATTGTGAGAAATCTTATGCAGCTTCTACATCGAGTAATGGTACGTCATCGATGAATAATCATATGAGAATATGTCCTAAATTTCCTCGTGACACCGTAGATAAAGGTCAAAGTCTAATTAATTTTCTACCATCTTCAACGGGAGCAAAGGAAGGGGTGATTAGCACTTGGAAATTTGACCAAGCACAAAGTAGGAGAGCTTTAGCCAAAATGATAATTGTTGATGAGCTACCATTTATTTTTGTTAAGAAAGAGGGTTTTAAAACTTTATGAGAGTTACAGTGCCACAATTTCATATTCCTTCTCGTAGAACCGTGCCGAGAGATTGTTATGAACTATACCTTGAAGAAAGACAACTTTTGAAGAAGGTTTTCAAAGAAGCACATCCAAGAGTTTGTCTTACGATAGATACTTGGACCTCTATACAAAAAATCAACTAGACAGCCCACTTTATAGATAGAAATTGGACTTTGCATAAAATAATAGTAAATTTTTGTCCTATTTCTAGTCATAAGGGCGGGGATATGGAGGCTTGCATTACTAATTGTTTGCTTGAATGGAGTTTGGATAATATGTTTACTATTACAGTTCATAATGCTAGTTCTAATGATGTTACTCTGAAAGAAATGTCTAAACAATTGAGTAATTGGGGAACTAACATTATGGATGATGACCATCTTCATGTGAGGTGTATGGCACATATCCTTAATCTTATTTTTCAAGATAGGTTGAAGGAAATTGGTAAGTCTGTCAAGCTAGTGCGACAGGCCATGAAGTACATTAAAAAATCTCCCACAAGGCTTAGAAAGTTCAAACAATGTTGTGAAATCATTGTGTTTAGATGTTCCTACAAGGTGGAACTCTACATATCTGATGCTTGATGTAACACAACATTTTGAGCTTGCATTTGAAAGATATAGTTTTTATGATATTGGATACTTGAATCATTTTCTTACCTTTGGTTTTGTTTCTTCTGAAGATGAAGATAGAAGTCATAGAACTAGTGATGAAGATGGAACTAGTGCAAATATTCTTATAAGTGATATTCTTATAAGTGCTGACTGGAAAAATGTGAGGTCAATGGTGAAATTTCTTCAAACTTTTTATGTACTTACTTTGAAGGTCTCTGGTTATAATTATTTCACTAGCAATACAAACTTTGTTGAAATTGCTGAACTTAATCTTATTTTGAAATAGCTGATGGAAAATAAAGATGGTAATTTGAAAGAAATGGCAAAAAGTATGAATGAAAAGTTCAGAAAGTATTGTGGTGAACCACATAAAATGAATAAGATGATCTTTATTTCATCCGTGTTGGATCCCCGTAACAAGCTTGATTATGTTTCATTTGCAATTGTGGATGTGTTTGGAAAAGAAGTAGGGGGCAAGCTATGTTTAGAAGTGAAAAAATACATGAAAAAATTGTTTGATTATTATGTTAAGAAATCCTCAAAAAGCTCTTCACATGTACCATCACCCACTTTATCTAACAACTCATCAAGTATATCTAATGTGAGTGGTTGTGACAACTTTGTAAATAGAGGAAGAATGAGAATGAAACAACTAATTGAGAAGCATAAAGAAGTTAGTGGAAGTTCATGTAGTAAATCGGAATTGGAAAGATATCTTTCTAAGGATATTGAACCAGATAGTAATGAATTTTATATATTAATGTGGTGGAAAGTTCATGAGCCGAGATTTCCTATTCTCGCGGAGATGATTCGTGATGTCTTAGCCATTCTCATTTGAAGTGTCGCATCAGAATGTGCATTCAGCATAGACGGTCGTGTTCTTGATCCCTTTAGGAGTTCATTAACTCCTAAACTTGTGCAATATCTTATTTGTGTTCAAGATTGGCTTAGAAGTGAGCCTTTTCCAACTAATATTGAGGAATATTTAGAGTATCTTGAGCAACTTGAACATGGTAAGAATTTGATATTTGTATTAATTATATTGAAAATAATTTTCTTAACTTATGTTTCTTAACAACTAACAAATTCTTTCATATTTTTTTAGATTTTGCTTGTAGTGGAACTGAATCTAGTATTATTGATATATAGTTGCAACTTGTAAGTTCAACTATCAACTAGTGATGCGTGGTAATGGGTAGGTAAAGAACTTATTTACATAAATTGCTTGATAGTTTTATATATTTTATTATGAAATGCTAGATAATTTGTCTAAAGAGTTCTATTTTCTTGCAGGCACATCAATGTTTTGTTATTTTCTTGGTTTCTATCTGTTGGCTCTTGAAACTTGGGAGCTATTGCACTGGAGGTTGCACAACAATGTTTTGTTGTTTTCTAAATCTTTTGGTTGATGGCTTGCTGCAAATTGCAATGCTACCTACTGGCAGCTGGACTTTAGTTTGTAACTAACTATATTTTAGGGTTGGGCACAAGTTTGTTGAATTGTGTAGTGTTGTTGACTTGACTCTTGATAGTCTTTTTATTCTTATTCTTGACTAGTTTGTTAATATTGCTGCCTGCCGAACTGCTTGGACAAGAATTATCAGTGTTGGATAAGAAAATTAATTGGTGTTTTTAGGTGCTTTACTTGGCTTTGTACTTGGAAACTCCATTTTTTGCCAATAGAAATGTTGGAACTTTGAATGGTCGTGTTTTGGCAATTCCACCTTTTCCTTTTAAAACTTAGTTTATATGTGATAGAAATTGAAAGGTGTGGAATTTACTTGTCTGCTGGTTTGCTATTTGTTGGAGATATGCTAATGAACATGAGGCTGCACCTGAAACTGTGTCTGTCAGTGATGATAAGAAAAGAATCCCTCCGGCTCCACCAATTAAAGGATTAGCCCCTTTAGATAATCTAGATAGTTCTTGCATAATCAAGGAGAGGATGACACAGGCACTTCAATACTTCAAGGAATCAACGGGAGAACGTGTGTTAACTCAGGTCTGGGCACCTGTTAGGAATGGTTGTCGTTATGTGCTTACAACCTTAGGGCAGCCTTTTGTTCTTGACCCGGACTGTAATGGGCTTCATGACTTGGAGTAGTTTCTTTTCTAGGTTTAATTTGAAGAAGGTGGTGGGATTAGTTATTAATTTGTATGGTAATTTTGAGATTGATGAAAGTTGTTTGGTAGAAAAATTATCCATATGCCAGTATGCCACAGCTGCCCACATGCCACTGTTAGTTAAATATGTTTAAACCGAAAACCAAACCAAAATAAACCGAACCAAAATTATAATTACCAAACCAAACCGAATTTATTTCGGTTTTTTTTGGTTTCACATTTGGCCAAACCAAAAATTGAAAAACCAATCTAAAATTTACAAACCGAACAAAATCGACCGAACGCTCAGCCCTACATAAATGGAGATACATCATTCTTCATGGCATAAAAGTGAAAAAAAAAATATTACGTTTATCTAATTTTTTCACATACAAAATTCAAAAGAATTATCACATAGAAGTATTGCTCACCATAAATGATACATTTTCCATTGAATATTTTAACAATATTTTATACTCTAGTGTCAAATACACTAATTCCATAAAAACGATAGAAAAGTATTTTGTCTCCTAATTGCTCCTCTTTTGATCATAGTTATGCAAGTTGTACATAGAAAAATCATATTTTATAAATTCAACAAATAAAATCATAAATTTATCCAATATTATGATCAATATATTGTAGTAAAAATAATTAACTATTTGAAATGCCTCCAACCAAAGTACCTCTAGCTATGAAGAGATATAACAATTTCATCTATTGCTTGCATTATGGTTCATTAAATAACTTGATAACCCATAAATTTAATATTTATTTAATAAACTAGCTCAAAGAAATATAACATAGATCGGGGTAAATTTTGGAGAATTTGTAGATCATGGGCAATGTGGACCATTCATGAAACATTAAAAATAAAAGGTAAAATATGATATAAAAATGGAGAAAATGTATAAAGAATAAGCAGAGAAGTAATGTTAGTGCAGGTGCAAATCAAGGGACGAAATTGAGAGTTTTTTAGTTGCTTTGAAGAGGACATCCTAGAGTTAGAAAAAATTCAAAACTATGAAATATTTAAGCTTGCAAATAATTTATTATAGTTGTTTACCATTAAATTTCAGAAATTTAAAATTCTAAGCAACTACTTTATAACCTACCAAAAACTTAAATTTAATTTAGAAAGTCAAATTTCTTGTATGATTACAAATTATTTTGTTCATAATAATTATTTTTAGTCGTAAGTATATAATCCTTAAATTTCTTTTCTTATTGATCTTCCTATGCATTCCATTGCTAACCAAACTTGTTCCTGAGGCCACTTCATAATTGTCACGACCCAAGCCTACACCCTAGATGTGGCTAGTACTCAAGAAGCATTGTTGCTTCCAAAGCTATAACACCTCGGTCTTAGAACGGGCTAATATTAGGATGAACTATAATGGAAAGAGCTAAATTAAAGACTTTGCTACTTAGTCTTAGGTTGTGAATTTTGGGTCAACGTCGAATGACCATAACTTGCAATACATAATGAGTTAGGTGGCCCATAAGATATCAAATGAAAGATCTTTGAGTCGTCTATCCAACGCCACCTAGTTTGCTATATTTTGAGTTCAGATGATAGAGATATGCTCATTTGAATTCAGTCTATCCAGTTAAGGCAGTTCATCCATTTTAAAGAGGGGTAAATTGGTGTTTTCCCTACCCCTTTAGTCTTAAGACTATATTTCACCTAATTAGGGGTCAAAGCTGATTAGAATTAGATTACGCTAAATTTGAAAAATGTTCAAGAACCTAGGGCTAAGTTCAAGAGGAGAAAAAAGAAGGAAGCTTCAAGCTTTCATCATGTTTGAGGATTTTTGTCATGGATTTGATTCCTTTGAGGTATGTAAGCTTCCATATTATTGGGTTTGTTCGGCCTTACATAAATCATATAATCTTTTACCCATGAATTCATTCTTTCTTGTTGAAATGTTGAGTTCTTGAAAGCTTCTTGAATTTAATTGGTAATGGAGTGTTGTTTTGAGTTCTTGAGGTGAGGGTTTGCGAATGAGTTGAGTAAACTGGTAGTTCCTTGTAGGGGTGTCAAATGGGCGGGTTGGTTGAATTTGGAGATATTAAAATGGGTTGAAATATAAATCGGGTACGGTCTTGACCCACCCAAGTTTACTTTAGGCCCAAATGGGGTAGGTTCAAATGGGCTAAAAAATGGGTTAGGTCGTGACCCCGCCCAATTTGACCCGATTAATCTCAATAATTTTAACATAGTGATATTTAACTTTTATAATTACAATGCAAATTCTAGCTCAAGTTTTTTTTTTTTTTTTTTAAAAGTAACAAATGGATAGATAAATCCTAAGAGATGTGAAATAAATAATAATTCATACCTTTAATATAGGAATATATCTTAGTAAAGAGTTGTTAAGCGGGTTGAAATTGGCGATTTAATGAGGCTCAAATAAGGACTCTCTTAAAATGGGTTAGGCTTGAATGGGTTGAGATTGAACCCAATTCAAATTTTGTTGAGCCCAACCCTTATTATTTTGGGCGGGTTACCTATGTTTGGGTTCATTTTTAACACCCCTAGTTCCTTGTGTGGGTTTTGCCGAGATTGTTCTGGGTTATATGAATTTGTGAGTTTTGACCTTATATTCGGCAATGTGTATGAGTTGAATGGAGTTTGGGAGAGAAAGAAAAGACCGGGTAAAATTAGACACCAAGGTCCGCGTCGCAGAGATGCTTGAAAATCTAGTCCCCAGAAAATTACCTCCCTCTCCGCATCGCGGAGAGGATATGGACTCCACTGTTTAAAAAATCATTTTGCGACCAAATATCTTAATTCTTCTTTGTTTCGCCCTCATGCTCCTAGTATGTGTCCTTGCTCATTTCTTATTATCAACTATCTAAACCCCATCTAATCATTGAGAGACCCTACATCCTAATCATAATTCTTGAATTCACATTTAAAATTCAAGATTGAGTTGAGAGTAAAGTTCGAGAGAGTCCTTTTAGTTATTATGACAAGTCTTTTACAAACTTTTAAAATATTTATTAATACTTCTGTACTTGAGTATGAGGATAAAGAGAGTTGAGTTACATTTTTCAATATTAATATATGGTAACTAAGTATTCCCAAGAGTAAATATTTGTTTAAATTTAAAATGAGGGGAAACATTGATTTCTGAATGAATTCATGAGGAATTTTTAGTACCATATCTTTTAAGAGAATCTTTTGAGTAATAATCTCAAAGTTGAGGATGAGGAAATGTTCTTAAACATATGAGCATGAGTTATATTATTTCTAGTAGTATTGACCACCGATATAGAGACGAGTTCAGACAACTCAAAGTCCTCATAAACCATGTATGCCAACATGGGTAAAAGATTATACTTTTTAGATGATTTCTTAATGCTTTTTAAGCATAGCTTTGTGAATCCACTTAGTTGAGGATGTCTTATACTCCGGCAAAGTATAGGGCAGTTCTAGCAGCGTAGGTGACACGCTGTATCATCAGATAGCTCATAGTGATGGTTGTCGGTTAGAGAATCTCCAAACTAAGAGTAAAGAGTTATTTTTATATTTTTAAATACCTTGAATTATTATCTACTATTCTAAAAATCTTTCTTTCTACTACATTTCTTGAATTGAGTTGAGTATTTCTAAGTTTGAGTACCCATGAGTATCTTTGAGTTGATATAAGGTAAGTATGTTCTTTCTTTCTATCAGATCAAGCTTATGTATGTAATTTATAGTTCCCCTTGCATGCCTGTACATTCAATGTACAAATGCCATTTGGCCTGTATCATTCATGATGGAAATGCAGGTAACAATAGTCATCAACATGAGCTGCATAGATACCATTTGCCGTCCCAGAGTTATATTGGTGAGCTTCCTTGCTTTTCGAAGGGCCACTTTGCTTTCACTTTTAGTTTTTTAGGATGATGGAGGTCCTGTCGCAACATCCATCATAGAATTATTAGAGGCTTCACAGACAATAGAGTTTTGAGAAGTCTTTTTAATTTTCAATTGCTAATATTCTATACTTGGGTTGCCTCTTTTGGCAAGTTGAATTTTTTTTTCTTAATATACTGAGCTATTTCTTTTGAGATTGTTTGGAGAAAAGCATTTACTTTTGAGTTCTTGTGATGTTCAGAAAGTCTTTCGCTGAGTATTAAGCTAGACCAAGGGTTCTCTTAGGACCTGTATGGTTGCCGAGTGCCAATTGTGTCTAAGGTGTAGGATTGGGCTTGACACAAGAGAACCCTCATTCCAGCTGACTACTAGGGGGAAACTTATTCGAGAAATAATACGCTTAAAACTAAATTAAATTCATTAAACTTAAATATTCAACTCACAAAGACTGGAAAGTACTCAACAGAAATATTTAATGTTTGTAAAACAACTGAAAAGAAAGTAAATAGTGAAAGACTCCTGAACTTAACTAACAATGAAGCCTCTACTATTAAAGAAGTATATCAGGACAAGACCCATGACATCTCAAAACTACTTAACTGAGAGTAAATGTGAAGGTCTCAAGAATATAAGGCGGCTCACCAAAGTTAACTAGAGTTTAGAGTGATCTCAATCAAGTGCCTATTGATAATCTATAACACCTGTATGTGCATCATAACAGGATGCAAGTCGAATGACATTAGAACATTGAATGTATGAGTACACAATCAGAATTGGAAGCATGGGTAACGAAACAAATAGGACTGAAAGTATAATCACTTGAACACAGCTTCAATAAAAAAACAACAGTAAGAGATGTAATTGTTAAAGCTGTATAAATAGAAGATGTTAACTCAAGAATGTATATATGAACACAATATAATATTGTTTACTCTTATTTGGGAGATTCTTTAACAGAAAACCATCACTTAGCTATGTGATGATACAACATCTCGCCATGCTGCCAGAATTGTCTTTACCTTGCCAGGGTATAGAACAACTCAAATAAGTGGATCCACTAAGTATGCCTGAAGGCACTAAGGATTCATATAAAAATATCATCTTTTACCCATGTTAAATATATGGTTTATGAGGAATGTGAGTTTTTTTAACTCATCCAATGTCGGCGCTTAATACTACTTCCAATAATATATACTCATGCTCAAATGTATTAAAATAAACTATTTCTATGGTTTGAGATAATTGCCCAAGCTATCCTCTTGAAAGAAGTAACTTCTCTAAAATATCTTCGAACTCATAAACTCTTTTTAGAAATCAAAGTTTCTCTTTTGTCAATGTAAAAATGATACATTTGGGATTACTTAGTTCCCTTAAACTTTACTAAAAAATGACTTTAAACTTTCCTCAAAAACATTGTTTAAAACACAAATTTTGCCTTTAAAAGATTCTCAAGATTTATAACTCAACATAGAGTTCATGTTGAAATATATACATGAAAAAAGAAACTCAAGGATCTCAATGACAATATAGGATCTCAATACTCAAAACTCAACAATACTACTCATCTAAAAAATGCTCAATTCGCAAGGTTCATGCTGGAATATAGACATGAACGAATCGACTCAAGGACCTTAATGTAATTGTTAGCTCCGTCATATTGTTTTTCAATATGAATACAAGCCATCTCATTCTTATATTTCTTTTCTCGAGACTTAGTTCACATTTATAGGTAATTACGAAAGACTTCTCAAACTGACTTAGAAAGACCTCTTGAATTTTCCTATTTCACTTACTTTAATTGGAAATGAAAATTAAGAGATGTGATTAAGATATGTAGGATCTATAGATTAATGAAGACTTATAGTGTTAATATCAAGAAGAGAGAGAAGAAACGATTTAAAAGAACATACGAGACAAAGAATGGAGAAGTAAAGTGCCATGCCCTGAGGCTACCCCCTTGAGGTAACACGGGACATAGGATTACGAGTGACTCAAAGTTAACCCTGTGTTTGCCATATCATAAGCATACGAAAAATACTAAATAAGACAAATACTATGCAAAAACTAAACAATAGATAAGTGGGAAAATGGGGACAGGCCCCCTAGCTAAATCTAAAAAAACAAAAAGTTGAAAGTAAAGACTATTATGAAAGCATGTCTGTTGTCCTCTGAATATGAGGACTCACCACTGAAACTGTTGAATACGGACCAAGAATCAATCTAATCGTGATCAGGATGCCGAGTACCTAAGAATACATCTTGAAGGTATGTAGCGCAAACTATGCATTAGTACTTTAAATGTTTTGAGCATATAGGATATAGATACTAATCTGGAAAAATATATATAAGCTGAACAAAGCATAACTGAGCAAGTACATAAACTGAGCAGGAATGTAAATACTAAAACATAACTTAACAGCTAAATTGAATGCAATGACCAAGTGTTAGTCATGAACTTGACATGCGAAACTGAATACTGAAGTATATATTGAAGACCTGATCAATGCACTAGGTCTCTGACTGTGGAAGCTACTATTAACCGACATAATACCATGTGAGCTAAACGTTGATTTTGATGTATACGCCTCATCGAGAAGACCAAATATACCTTACCAATGGTATAAAGGCATGACTGGCGTGATCACTAATTGTAATGCCCAACATAAGGGACTTATACTCCTATGGGGGCACGTAGTTCTACGACTTTGAAGGTTTGTTGAACCCTATTCCAACTCGATGCTAAGTCTACTTCCAACTGAATATGTATATGATACAAATGTAACTGACATATTGAATAGCTCGAAATACTGACATGCAATCTGAGAATGCAACATTTATATTCTGATAATGTCACATTCGAAAACTGAAGCATGACTATCTGTTTAACTAACATATCAAGTGCAATTCTTGAACTAGAAGAATCTACACAAACTACAGTTCTGAGTGTCATACAAGGAATTAAACAATGTTTCCAAGAAAACATGATATTTATATTTTAGATACTATAACAACTAAAATCATAAGAATTCTTTAAGGTTTTAGAAACCCTATGCCTAAACAAGATATAGAGAATCAAGGAACTGACTAAATTCTAGGGACCAACTTTACGAATGGAACCCACTTGTTAAATCCCACTTACATGGTGACGAAATCTATGTAGAAATCCTTTAGATTTTGCTGCTGAAACTTGAAGCAAACCTTCTGTCTGTTCTTTAGGGGCTTGTCGACTCCTTCTCCTCTTTTTGCTCTAAGATTCGGTGATTTTGGAGAATAGAGGTTTTGGTTAGGTTCTGACTTGATTATTAGGCTTAAACTGATTAAAATGACATAGTTTAGGTATTAGACGATGTAGTTTAGATGTCCAATGCATAGGGAAAAGGACAAAAGTGACCCTAACTTAACATGAGACGAGACCATCTATGACCCTTGACGGACGGACCTTTGACTAACCAGTAGTCCGTCCTGGCAGGGTGTCAGCTTATGTTTGAGAGTTTGTGATTAGGGTCACGATCCATGGACCCTGGACCATGGACCATGGTCCCACCTTTGATCCATATGTCCTATTGTGGTTCATGATTATTCCAGCGGTTCTGGTTGGCCAACCACGGACCATACCTATGGTCTGGAGCCAAAACCATGGTCCGTGATTTGGCCTCCATCGGTGGCACCTATAAATTCTAAAAAAAATCTATATTTTTGCATTTTTCGAATCTGGGGAGTTACATTATCCCCCCTTGGGAACATGCATCCTTGAAAGAAGTCTAAACTAGATGAGTATGGAGGGAAAGAGTTGCGATCCCTGCCACTAAGTACAAGAAACTGATATCTAACTGAACTGAGTTACAATAACCTGTAAATATGTTGAAATACAAGAACAACTAAAGGAACAAGATATTGAGAATGAATTTACGCAAGAGTAAACCAAGTTACTGGAGAGGAACTATTACCCGACGATGAAATGGAATTAAAAGGAAAGAGATGAGGATACTTGGCTTTCACGACTGCTTCTACTTCCCAAGTAGGTCCCACTACGGACTGACTCCTCCACAAAATCTTCATTCAAGTTACTTCTTCAATTCTCAACCTACAAACCATATGATCAAGGATCTCGACTGGCACCTCTTGATAAGTTAGGCTATCCGTCATAGCCATACTCTCTAATGGTACTTTCAATGTCGAATCAACCATACACTTCTTCAACAAGGAAATGTGAAAGACTAGATAGACCACTGCTAGTTCTGCTTGCAACTCTAACTCATAATCCATATTACCAACCCTTTGATGATTCTGTAAGGATGTAAATATTTTAGAATAAGCTTCCCTTTCTTGCAAAATCTCGTCATTCCCTTCATAGGTGTAACCTTCAAGAAAACCCAATCATAAATTTCAAACTCCAAGTTCCTTCTCCTCATATTTTCATATGACTTTTGATGACTATGAGTTGTCGTTAGTTTATCTCTAATGAGGTGAACATTTTTCATAGCTTCATGAACCGAATTTGGCCTTATTAAGGCTGCTTCACCTACTTCAAACTAACAAATCGAGGACCTTCATCTATGCCAATGCAATGCCTCATATGAAGCCATACTGGATTGGAAAGTATTATAATAAGCAAACTCTATGAGAGGTAGATGATCATCCCAACTACCCTTGAAATCGATCATACAAGCTCTCAACATATCCTCTTAAGGTTTGAATGGCACGTTCTGCCTGACCATCCATCTGCAGATGAAATGTTGTACTAATATTTACTTGAGCACCAAGAAATTTCTGAAATGATTTCAGAAATGATAGGTAAATTGAGGACCTCTATCTAAAATGTTAGGCAATGGAACCCCATACAACTTGACTATATCATAGATGTAAAGTTTGGTGTAGTCCTCTACTGAATTTTTTGTTTTGAAGCCAAAAATTGAGCGGTCTTAGTAGCTCTGTCCGCTATCACCCAAATGGAGTCATGTTGTCTCCAAGTACGACGTAAACACGTAATGAAGTCCACATTTATCACTTCCTACATCTATGTAGGAATGTTAATCTTGAGGAATACCTCCTAGTTTCTGATGTTCTACCTTAACATGTTGATAGTTAGAACACATAGCCACAAAGTATACCATATCCCTCTTTATGCTGTTCCACCAAAAGACTTCTCGTAAATAACGATACATATTAGTGGCTCCTGGTTTAATGGATTACCTAGAGTTATGAGCTTCTATATGGACCTTCTGTGTCAACTCACCCACATTAGGAACACTAAGTGACCCTAGTAATGAAGTACACCATATCCCTCTTGGCAGAAAACCTGAACTTTCTGCTGATGGACTGCACTTTTCAGCTAAAGTAATATAAGATCACTATCATGTTTTTCCTTAACCTCCGCTACGAATAAAGATTCTGATCAATTCTGAACTAGGACACCACCATCTAAAATATCTATAAGGCTAACTCCTAAGTGAGCAAGCGGTGAAAATCTTTTTCTAACTCTTTCCTTTATTCATCAACATGTGCTAACTTCCTCAATTTTTTGAAAATCAACTCGGATCCCTTCGTTGGATACCACACGACCAAGGAAGAAGACGGACTATAACCAGAATTCACATTTGTTGAACCTAGCAAAAAATTGGTGATCGTTGAGAGTTTGCAGAACAACTATTAGATGATTCATATGATCCTCCTCACTTCGAGAATAAATAAGGATATCATCAATAAAGACGACAACGAACAACTCCAAATACTATTTGAACACCCTGTTCATTAGGTCGATGAAAGATGCATGAGCATTTGTTAGTCCAAAAGACATAACTATAAATTTGTAATGACCATGTCGAGTCCAGAAGGCTATCTTCGGAATGACACTATCTCTAACTTTGATAGTTGGATCATTGCTCGATATTGGCAAAGTAACTAGCACTTTGAAATTGGTCTAAAAAGTCATCAATCCTGGGGATGGGATACTTATTCTTGATTGTTACTTTGTTCAACTACATATAGTCAATGCATATTCTGAGAGAAATATCTTTTTTTTTTCACGAAGAATAATAGAGCACCCCATGGAGAGATACTAGGTCTGATGAAGCCCATATCTAGAAGGTCTATCAACTACTCTTCCAATTCCTTAAGCTCGGTTGGAGACCATCTCTATGGAGGAATTGAAATGGGCTAGGTATCTTGAAGAAGATCTATGCTGAAGTCGATTTTCCTTTCCATAGGAACTCTAGGAAGACCTTCTGGGAAAACTTTTGGAAACTCATTATTTACTTCTGGAGTAATTCAAGAGTTGGGGTTTCGGATTTTAAATCCTTAACCCAAATAATATGATAAATATACCCTTTAGAAATCATTTTCCTGGTCATAAGGCAAGAGATAAATTGACCTACAGGCACTGAGCTACTACACTTCTACTGCGTGAACAAGATATGAGCCACATCCTCAAGCTATTAGTATTATTATCACAATGCGGGTTGTTAATAAGATAGGAGAGAAACTAAAGTTGAATTAACAATAAAAATTGAAAATTGAATACTTGTAGTAATGTTTTTTTTGGACTTGGGGGAGACAGTTCTGACAACCATCATTAATTGAGTAATTGATTACATGAAAAGAGGGCCATATTATTATATCATATTTTGTGTGTATAAAGATGACTGAGATCATATCAATTGTTAGGTTTTAATTATTATTGTTATTATTATTATCATTTATTATTTTGGTGGCTGAAGAGTGCTTCAAGTTTTACAATGATAAGGGGTTGATTGGATGTAAATATGGGTTAAGGTTTTCGTAAGGTTACTATCTATTTGTTGGATTCAGTATTTGATATTTTTCTATTGTTATCAAGTTACAATTCAAGTTTTGATATATTGAGATATGTAATTAAATATTGTATGTATTACAATATATGAAAACTATAAGGGTTGTAGTGTTTCGAGAAGCTATGACTTAACCATAGACTTTGATATAGATTCAGTGAGTTTTTGGGTCAAGGCTAGACACATAGCAATATTAGTGTTGTTAGTGTTAAAATCTTATTGTGATTATTTATTTGAATAGATTGTATTGATTTGGAAGCCCGATGAAAGATGAAGGTTCAAGTCCTAGAGTGGTTGTTGGATTATCTGAGGCAAGTGGATTTCCAACCCCTGTTAAGTTTATAGAAATGTGTATTTCCTTGTGGTATGTGTTGGGGAGTAATGGGACTTTGTGATGGGTTGACTTGTTAATATTGAATAATTCTAATGATGAAAAAGGGGTAATGAAAGGAAATGTGATTAATTATTGGTGTATGATGTGATGAGAATAGTTTGAAAGGTTTATTGATTCATTGTTGATGTTGTATCACAAATTTGTTGTTGTAAATTGTGCATAAAAGGCAATATGATTAATTATTGGTGTGTGATGTGTTGATAATAGTTTTACAAGGCTTATTAATTTATTTTTAAGGATATATCATTATTGTGTTGTTGTGAATTGTGTATTCTTATGAAAATGGTCATCTCCTCATTATTCGTGCGAGTAGTTGGTGTCATCTATGCCTTGGAGGTTAGATTTGGTTTAGAAGGTATAGACTTATGGAAAGGATGCGTGGTTAGATTAAAAATGTTTAACACTTTGAAAGAGTTGACTAAGGTGAATACTCTATGATGCATTATAAAGATATTCAAATGATGAGTTGAACACTAATTTGAGGGATTTCATGAATATGTTATCTTTTTTAGGTTTGTTTCCTAAACAGAGGAATAGTACTTATGTGGTATAGGCAATATCGTGAGTGGTTTGACAATTGGAAGTGGAATGACTAAAGGGGTGGCTACATAATGAACATTGGTACTATGGAAAATATTGTAAGTAAAGTTTTCAAAACATGTATGAGTTTCTTACTGAATGATAAGAATGATGTTTATCCAATTGAGGTTCCAATCTCTACTACGGTTTTATATATTAATTGTATATCAAAGAAAGTCATGATACGACTACTATAATGATACTGATTCCTACTTGGTTAGATTTATGAAGTGTATTAGCTTTGTTTTGACTTGATTTTTGAAGGAATGCATATCGCCTAGGATGAATGATCGAACTAATTTGATAGTGTATTGTCGTTACTTAATGGGCAAAAATGTGTTGGCTATTTGGGAATATCTATTTAGTGGTGGATCGTTGATACGTTATTAATGTGTTAAGTTGAGAAGTGTATCATGAGGGTTCTAAATGAAGACTGATGATTTCATCTGAAGGTCCAAGGGAATGGATAGATACCAGAATGACAAGCTTATGGGTAAGGGAAGTCCCAAAAAGTATACTCGTGTGAATGTAATTGAAAGTGTTAGTAAAAAAATAGATATAAAAATGGGTTGGTCGTTTGGATTTTATTGGTATTACTGGGTTTAAGGTGTCATATTAATGAAAAGGTTGGCTTTGTGGTGATGAAAAGAACTAACTGAGCATGATGGTAATAAAATTTCTTGATGGATCGTGATTGAGATGCAACTATATAATAAGGATTGTTGGTTAAACAAATTTTATATTGAAAATGGCGTCTTGTGAGTATCTAAGGTTTTGGGTTGCGACTAATTGGTGAGTGGAGTGGTCATATGGAAAATTGTAGGATGCGTTGAGACACTACTCGAATATAATTGAAAGGAGCTCGAGTCATATATGGAAAAAATTAATGGGATGTTGTTTAGCCTTCGGAAGGAAGTGGAAGCAAGGATATTAACTCGGATTGCAAAGGCTAAAGATGTATCTTCAGAGAGAGTAGAAATATTTGATTCGTAGGTGCATGGTTCCATTCGTTTTGCTCTGGTTATGGTAATAGTGTCACATATTCATCATATTGGTTTAAAAAATTTGGGTAACATTTGAAAAAATACTCTACATACGTTTTATTTGAGGGTGGTGATAAGTTCTCTTATGGTTTTGATTTGGTTATCTAGTATGGTTTAAATCCTATTGATGAATTTAATAAGATCGATGGAGTGGCGATTAAGGATAAGATAAGCTATGCATTTCATAAAATCATCGAGACATGAACTAATATAGATAGATAAGGGATTAAGGTTACATGGCTAGAATCAAAATTCAAGTTCTTCATTGTAAGTTTACATTCGTGATAGCAGATTTAGTCAAGGTATGAATTAATAAGGTAAGAAATGATCGATCACATCGTATATTAGCCATTTAGAAGGACTTTTCCATGGTTTGGATGGTAAAATTAGTTACTTTTGATTGTTAAAATACCCGAAGAAGGGTTTTACTTAAAAATTTTTGTTTAGAGTTTAAGATAATATGCCACCAATTGTTGGTCAATTGATAAGTTTAGTAAGGAAGTTAGTAAAAGAACAAGAGCCAGATTTATTGAAGAGTTCAAGGCATTTGAAATGTTTTACATGGGAAGAATTTAAGAAAGGTGAAAGAATAAGACCTATCGTATAGACCCTTAGTTTTAGAATTGAAAGTTATATGGATTTTTGCATTTGAATTAAGATATAACTATGATATGTGAACTGGTTTGGTACAGACTTACTAGGGGCTTATCAACGACTTAAATAAAGATTGAGTTTTGGTTTGGGTAACAAACAATGATGTGTGGAAGATTCTATGTGGTTATGTCAAGCTAGATTATTCAAATTATGATAGGTAACTATGGGTGTTCAACAGTATGGACCA
The DNA here is from genome assembly GCA_037074985.1 of Solanum bulbocastanum. Taxonomy (NCBI): domain Eukaryota; kingdom Viridiplantae; phylum Streptophyta; class Magnoliopsida; order Solanales; family Solanaceae; genus Solanum; species Solanum bulbocastanum. The sequence continues at coordinate 21,398,449 of CM073604.1, read as the reverse complement.
ATAATTCTACTTGGTTAATGAGGATTTTGAGGGGATTGAAACTACTTTGTTGATGAGATAACACACACTGATATGATGTGTTACATAGACACATAGATAGTAAATAAAGGTTATGTGTGCATAGTATATAGATTTATTGGAGTAACCAAGGATATCTACGAGTTTTAGAATGAATGATGTGATAGTTTTGAATGGTAGTTGAAATATTGTATTTGAAAGTTTGTGTGGAGTTGACTTAAAGTGAAATTTTACAGCTTTATCGATGAAAAGGTATTATTAGATTTGAAATTACTGTTATCATCCTTTTGTGAGACAAATGTCATTCATGAAATCTTTAAATGGAAAGAGATGGAGCCATAGCTTGGAAATTCTATAGGCAACAATGTGTTTGCTAAGAAGTCTTTGATACTAGTGATTGTTCAAGAGTAGGGTAAATCGCCGGTGTGGTTATGATGCTTTTTTAGTATTAAAAGTCTTGGCCTCAATGGAGTACGATGAGAAGTATTTGAAGTTTTATAAATTGAATATGTGTACGATTGTAATAAGAACTAAATTGGTTGATTGTGGGTGGAGAATACTAAAGGCAACGGAGTCAGGTGAATGAAAATGTTTGATATGGGTACTATGAAATGAGTATCTTGTGTTATTCGACCTTGGTTCCGTACTTTATTATGTGACCACCTTCTTCATCCTGGACATTATTTAGAGTTTGATTCACTACCTATGCACATGAGTGTTTTCACTTCTATGGGTAGATCCCTAGTGGTGTATCGGGTGTACCGATCCTATGATTGTCCTTTTTGTAGGGTGACATTCTTGGGCAGACTTGTCCATTTCAGTTATGTTAGATTTGGTGTTGTTTGGGATAGTTAAAGTATACTTGTGATTCCACACACAACTTTGCTTATGAGAAATTTTAAAAGAGCTCCCATGAATAGTTATAGTTGTACGGCAGTTTTAATATTCGGCTCATCGTCGAGGTAACTATCTAACTAGGTATGATTGAATGTGGGGACTATTGAGTCTAGTTTTACTAAAATAAATTAAGGTTTTTCTATAGTCCCAGTACTGATCTATCATTCTGAGAGTGTTATTAGAGGATATGTATGATTGGGTGTATCGCTCGCTAGGTGGTTAATTGATCAATTTGTTCTTTTGGTTTGATATGTTGGATTCTCCCTTGATGGGTACCCGATGTCTAAAGATTAGATTTTCAGAACTTAAGCTCGTTAAAAGATTGTATTGTGACAAGGGAATCTTGATAAAATCTGTGATGGTTTATGCATTATGAGTATGTGGTTGTTCCTTCAAGTTAACTACTGGTTGTAGCCTGTATCGATTCTGGATGTCATCTTGGTTATGTGAGAAAAGATTCGTCATGATGGTTGTGTTATGGTCTAGTGGGTTTCACTTTAGATTGGGTTCATGGGTTAGTTTGTGGTTTGATAATCTCTCCTGATTGGTAGATCTTTCGATGTTTGATTCGAAAGTTCAAATCTTAGTAGTTGAGAGATAAACACCAACTAGTATGCCATACCTCAGGATTTTTGTAATGTCGGTTATTCTTCCTTCTTCTTGCTTATGTTCAAGGACGAACATGATTTTTAGTGGTGGATAATGTAATGACCCGGAAAGTCATTTTTTGGAATTTTCATAAAATTTGTGTTTTATCCCTCTTGATAGTTGCCTCGAGAAATTTTTGATTAGTCGGTGAAGTTGATTTGAAAATTTTGAACTATTCGGTAGCTACAATTATTAAATTGACGTGTGATTTTAAATAATTAATTTTAGTTAGTGGCTAATAGGCTAAGTCCATAATTTATTTGAAACCCTACAAGACTTGACCCCTTTATTAGAATAAGTTAAAGAAAGTATTTCTTGTGATTTGTAGCACAAGGCAGATTGCGGCTAAATTCACCGAGCAAAGAAGGGTGAGAATAAATAAGGTAAATCATTCATCGCCTAATCTTGTACTATGTATATGGATAGTTTATTACTATTATTATCACAATGTGGGTTGTGAATAAGAAATAAGGGAAACTAAAGTTGAATTAACAATAAAAATTGAAAATTGAATACCTGTAGTAATATTTTCTTTGGACTTGGGGGAGACAGTTCTAACAACTATCATTAATTGGGTAAGAATGGTTTACATGAAAAGAGGGGCATATTATTATATCATATTTTTCTGGGCATAAATGTGAATGAAATTATAACAATTTGGCAAATTTATTTTCTGCTATGTGGTGTTACTTTTATCAATTGTTAGGTTTTAATTAATATTATCATTATTTGTTATTTTTGTGGCCAATGAGGGCTTCTAGTGCTACAACGATAAGGGGGTGATTGGATGTAAATATGGGTCAAGGTTTCCATAAGGTTACTATCTATGTATTGGTTTCAATTTTGAAACTTTTCTTATAGTTATCAAGTTACAATTCAAGTTTGTAGATATTGAGATATGAAATTAAATATTAGGTGTATTACATTATATGAAAACTATTAGGGTTGTAGTTTTTGGTAAAGTTATGACTTAACCCTAGCTTTTGGTATAGATATAGTGAGTGTAACACCTCTAAATGCTAACAAGAATCGCATGTTGATTTACCGTTGCTTAATTACTACAATATGTTTTACTCTCATTTTGGGAACTTGAAATTTTGTGATAATTGCTTGCTTGCTTAACATAAATTATATCGTAATTTATGGAATTTGGTTGGGGTAATTACGTAATAGTTTAATTACAATTATGTATAATTTTATAACGAGGTGAAGGATATATAAATAAGGGTACATGTATGTATTTTGGGCAGCACACAAAACTATTTGGGCAACCCTTCAGGGACAGCTGTGCACTTTGGATAAACATCACTCTTGAGACTATATTTTGACCCCTCTTCTAGAGAATTTCATTTCCCTTGAAGTCTAAGAACCATAGAGAATTATCTAGCAATTTGTTCTTCAAAATCACAAAAGAAAAACTTGGTCCTTTTGGTTGGAATTCGAGACACACACTGCTCTTTGTTAAGTAGTAACAATTTGGGGGGTTGCGGAAGTTGAGAGAGAAATGAGGGAAATGGGAGATGAGGGATGATGATCCCCTTCTCCTTACTCATATTTATATACAAATATACATGACACTATTTATGAACAGTAGATGACTTCTACTATTCATGAATAGTAACTGACTCTTACTATTTACACAGTAACTTGACCTTTACTATTTACACAGTAACTGACTCCTACTATTCACATAATTGACATTTCACTATTTATGAATAGTATTTTTTGTCTTTTACTATTCATCAATAGTATCCTGTCGGTGACTCCGAATAAAAACAAACAACTTTACAAAAGAAAAAGAAACTTTACAAAAAGTAAGATAAGATTCCTATCCTACTTTTGACTCTTTACATATATATCTCTGTCATATCTTTTGTTTTGTCGGCTGTCTTCATCAGGCTGCCGGCTATTATCTCCTTTGTGATAGTTTTATTCCAGCTGTACGGTTGGAACATTGTTATCTTCTCCGTGACATTTGGAACATATGTGTTCTGAATATTTGCTGCTAATTGTTGTACAATATCTAGTAAATAATGATGGTGAAATGAAATTTTTCCTGATAGCTCTTGTAGTTGGTATATTTTCTGGTTTTAGAAGGCTTAGTATCCATTGACGTATTTCCTCCATATCTCCTTCTCTAGTTTCTCGGCAATTTGAGTATATCATAGTATTATCTCGGCTGTAATAACTCCATATTGTATTGTTATTTAGGTAATTATTTGCTAGCTCCGTTAATATTGTAGCTAATCCAATGACTCTTTTGTTAGCGTAAAAGTTAGGAATATCTACAATAGGTATCTCATCTTGTTTTTCTATCTTTTCAGGTATTAACATATCTCTGGTTAAACCTATCTTTATAACCTGTATAACCGATTTTATCTCATCATATAGTATTTCTGCAGTGGCTGTGTAGAACTTTATAAAAAATAAAGTTCCTTTGGTAATTCGTTTGTATGTTAAAAAGGCTTTATATAATTCGGGTATCTTCGAGATTTCGTCTCCTGTAACTGTGTACACTGTACTAAGTAATCCATAATTGTAACAAGTTGTAACCAAATTTATATTTGTACCTGGAAGGGCAATTAACTTGTTGTATCCTTGTAAGTGTTGGGTAATGTAATCAGTATTTGGTTCTGTTGGATTTATAGCTCTGGGATTTTTATTTAAGTAAGTTTGGACTTTATAAATATTTTCTGTATAGGTTCGGGTAATATGGGTATATATATTTTTCTGTTGGGCTAGGCTATTTTTATACGTAGTAGTTTGTGGAGTAGGTACGGATTTTTGTATTTTTGGAGCTGTATATGGTTTATCAAAAATTTTGTTCATATTTGTATTTGTATAACTTTTTTCTTCTGTAGCTTTTTCTTTCTTTGTAGCTCCTGATGTACCTGCAGCTGTAATTAAACAAACATTATGGGTTTTTTAGAGTTTTCCAACGTCTCCTTCTAGCTCTGGAATTTTAACGTCTTCCGATCGACGTAGCTCCGCATGTTTAACGTCATGCTGCTGACTACTAGCTTGCTCCTTTAGCTTTTGTATCTCACCGTCCATACTATCCACTTTTTTGCAAAGTGTAGTTAGGAGGTTGAGTATTTGGTCCATTGTATCTTTCTTTTCAATATCTTTCTCTTGAGAGGTGATCTGCAATCACATTTTTATCAGTTTTTATAACGTCAATTGTAAACGAAAAGTTTAATATATTGACTACCAGTCTTCTTATTTCTTTTGTCGTAACTGAATCTTGTACCTTTTTAGTTATCCACCATTTTACCTGTATATTATCTGTTCTTACAATAAATTTGTTATATACAATATATGGCTCAAAAGCTAATAAACATTTGTATAAGGCAAATAATTCTTTTCTATTTATTTCCCATTTTATTTGTGGGTCTGTATATGATCCGGAATAATATCTGCAGTGATGTTCTATTTTTTCATTTATGTATTTATATTTTAATACTCCTCCGTAACTATGATTACTAGAGTCTGTTTCTACTATATAAGTAAATTGTTTATTTTCATCTGGAAAATATAATTTTGGTAAATCTTTACACATTAATTTTATTTTTCTGATATATTTTTTATCTTGTTCATCAAAGTGATATTCTATGTCTTTCTTTAATTTTTTCTGTAATGGTTTTAAATTTTCCGCTAATTTTGGTATATATTCTCTTACTTGATTAACTAGTCCTAGAAATGATTGTAATTTTTTCTTAGTATCTAATAATTCTTCAGAATTAGATATTTTTTGTACAATATGTGTTTGCATTTTTACTCCATTTTTATCTATTTGTATTCCTAAGAATTCTATTTGATTTTTCATAATTTCAGCTTTCTTTTTAGATAAGCTAATTCCTGATATTTCTATGATGTGTATAAATTTTTCTAATAACTTTAGATGATCTTCTTTTGTTCTTGAATATAGTAATATATCGTCTATATATACTATACAATTTTCTAGCTGGTTAAAATATGTATCCATAAAATGTTGATATCTACCTGGTGCGTTTTTATATCCAAACGGTAGAACATTCCATTCGTAAAATCCTTTTGGTACAGTAAATGCTGTTAAATGTTTAGATTCTTCTTCTAGTTTTAGGTGGTAAAATCCTGATTTACAGTCAAATTTGCTAAAGTAATTATATCCTTGTATTTGTCTTACTTTTAATATTTTATTAGGTATGGGGTAATTATATGTTTTAGTTTTTGCGTTTAGGTTCCTATAATCAATAACCATTCTACTTTTACCTCTTTTTTGTTCACTATGTTTATTTACTATAAATGCTGGACTATTATGTTTACTATTACTTTCTTGTATATACTTATTTTCTAATAATTCATTTATATGCATTTTAAATTCTGATTGGTCTTCAAAATTGTATCTTAATGGTTTCTGTGTTATTATACTATTTTCATCTATTAGCTCAATTTTTACCTTTGTTTTATGTTTATCCCATCCTTGTAATGTGTTTTCATTATATAATGAGTTTAATTTATCGGTTATTGCTTGTTCTTTATCTATTGTGAATATTATAATTTCTATTTTATGGTCATTAGTTGTTATATTTTCTAACTTTTGGGTAATTTTTTCACTTCCTTTTATCCATGGTGTATTTTTTCTGATTTTATTATTAACTCTTTTTGCTCCTATCTTGTGATTACATATGGTAGTGAACCACCAATGTGTTTTTGTTATAGTATGTGGATATAGTTTTTCTAAAAAAGGCATTCCTAATAATATATCTTTATTTGTAAATTCATAACTATAGATTTCTTCTATTATTAATATTTTATCCCATATTTGTGTTTTTATATTTTTAGCTTTATGTGTTATCATGCTTCCTTCATTATTAAATCCTGTTACTATTAATGGTGTCTTTAATTTTTCCCATTTACTATCTGGTAGACAATTATGTTTACACATATTTGCTTCTGCTCCTGTATCTATCATAGGTATGTAATATCTATTATAGTATCCTTCTATAATTATTTTTGCTAAAATGTATATTTTTGTCATTATATTAGGATGTTATTTTATCATATAATTGTTCTTTTAATAATTACTTTCTTATTTTCATAATTTATCGTTAGTTGTTTATCATCTATATTATATGGTTTAACTGTTTCTAGCCATTTTATTCCTAAAGTAATATTATTATTTCCTTGATGTATTTTAAACTTAATTTTTATTGGTATTCCTCCAATAATTAGTTCTTGTTCAGTAGTTTCTTCTATATTTACCAAAGCTCTAGGTAATTCTGTGTTTATATTTTCTCCTGTAATTATTTCATGTTCTTTTACTAGTTTTCTTATAATTTGTTTTTCTACTTGTCCTGTATTTATGTTTATTAAATATTTTCTTTGGTCTAATACTCCTGTAATATAATATTGATATGGTTGTATTTCATCGTTCTTTTGTTCTAATAACTTAGATATTAAGTCGCAATCTAATCTTCTAGATGTACTATTTCTTGATGATGATGGTGTATCATAGCTTAATCTTTTAGATGTACTTAATCTTTCTTTTACTATTTCTAAGTCTTCTTCAATATCTATTTCTTTATAACTGTAATCATTATTATCTATTACTGTAATTATTTGATCAAATGGATTTTCTATTTTGATTTTTTGAATCTTATTTCTTGCTGTTTTGTAGTTAATACATATAAATTTTTACATCTTGCTGTAAATATCTTACTTCCTGGTGCTAGTTCTATGCCTGGCATTTTCCAGTATAGTACTAGTGACTTATCTATGTTTTTGTCTTCTATTGCTACCGAATAGTTTGCACTTATAATAAATTTAAATTTTTGGTATATTAAATTTCCTCTAACTACACTTATTATACTTTTTTCTATAGGTTGGATTATTCTATCATCTGCTAAATATAGTTCTATAGGTGTATCTATTCCTTCTCTAAAACATGCTTTTATTAATATTTCTGTTGCTCCTAAATGTACATATTTTATTGGATTTTTTGATTTTAAATCTTGAATTTCTTTATTAATTATTTTTTTATTTATGATAGGTATTTTAGCTTTACCTTTAATATATTTACAATCTATTACATGTTCTTTTTGACTTACTACATAATATTCATCGTGTTGTAATTTAAATAAGTTTTTTAATCTAGGTACTTCTAATATTTTATCTATGCTTAAGTCTAATTCTTTTCCTTTTATTTGTTCAAACATATTATTGTCAAATATTATTTTTTGTTCTGTATATTCGTTATCTTGATATTCTTCTTTACTTATTATTTTTATGTCGCTTTCAGTCATAATCTAAAAATGACTCTATTTCTTTTTCTAATTCATCATCGGTTATTTCGTATATACTATCTTCATCTTCTAAATCATAATCTAAATAATCTATCTGTTTATATGTGTCGTTTTCTATTATTACCTCTGTTATTTGTTTTTTCTTTAAATCTTTTGGTAATTTACAATCTCTAGCTAAATGTCCTAATTTTCCACAATTATAACATTTACATTCTGTTATATTTTTCTTAACTCTATGTGGTCTTTTTTGTTTATAATTTTTTATATAATATCTTTTTCTTGGGATTTTGTTTTTATATTTTGTTTTGAAGTGTTTATATTTCTTTATCCTTTTCTTTTTATATGGATTTTTGCATCCAAATTGGGGTGCTATCTTGCTTGTACAATATGCTAAGTTTTTTACTAATATTTTTTCTAATTTTAAATCTTCTTTATGTTTTTCACATAGTTTCATAAATCATTGTTGTAAGAATTTTATTCTAGCTCCTAGTGTATCTACTGTATTAGATTCTTCCCAATCTTTTATTATTTTTGAACTAAATGGTTCTGGTAATTTTGTGTAATATAATTTTCTTATTTCTCTACTTTCATCATTTGTATATATTCCTTTATAGTAATATTCTCTAAATGCACATGTATATTCATCTATGTAACTCATTTTACATATTGCTAATTTATTCATTAAATTTCTGTTTATTATTTTATCTTTCTGTTGTTCTTCTATCTCTGTTGTCATACTACCAAATTCATTTCTAATTGATATTTCATATTTATTTAATATATCTATTGCTGATGTTGCTATTTCATTATTAGGTTTATTATGATTTCTTAGTGTTGCTAAGCTTGTTGATGTTAAATTTTGTAACCATATTTTTACTGTTCCTATAAGCGTTCTTTCTATGTACCCTGGGGCATCTGTTATTGATATTTTGTTATCTATTAATTGTTTTGATATATAGCCTATCCATAATTGAATTGTTTTATTTGTATCTGCTACACAGTCTAAGTCTAAGAAATTATTTTGATCTGTAGTTTGTCTAGGTGTCCAATTTTTATTTAATCTTTTATCCCATAAAACTTTATCTCTATTTTCTCTTTCGTAAGTATAATATGTCGGAGTTGTATCTATTCTTGTTTTAGAATTTGAAGTACTGGGTTTTTCATCTAAATTTCCTACATTTATTTCTATATTTTTATCTTTCTCGATAAGGTCAGTATATGTTTCTGAATATGATTCAGAATTATTTTCTGAAATATTATCATTTTCTTCTTCATTTATTTCATCTATTCTTAACTCGTCTATTTTTAATTCAGGTAATTCTTCTGTTTCTTCTAACATTGTTTTCATTTTTTCTATTTCATGATTTAATTTTAATTCTTCAGTTCTTTTCTTATTTTCTTCTTTTATTCTTAATTTTTCTTCATATAGTTGTTTAAGTCTTTCTAATTCTTTTTGTAATTCTTGAATTCTAGTATCTTTTACTTCTTCTATTTGTTTAATTTCTTTTTTAGCTTGTTCTCTAATTTTTTCAATTTCCTTTTTTCTATCTATTTCTTCATTTTCTTTATTTAATCGTACCATTGTTGTTAGACTATCTTCTAATTTTGCTGATTCTTTATCTGGCATTAAGTATAGTTGATTTCCTATTTTTTTATATCTTCGTTCTAAGTTTGAATGTATTATTTTTATTTCTAGTCCATCTTGACTTTTATATATTTTTTCTTCTACAGCATATTCTTCTTTATTCATTATAAATCGTGTTGATATTTATATTCTAAGTGTTGTAATTGTAGATCTAATAAGAATATCGTTTTTCTTTGTGCTTTAATAGATTTTTGGCATACTCCTGCCCATATATTATATTCTAGTCTATTTTGTCTAAATTCTATTTCCTGTTTTATTTCATTAATTTTTTCTAGTAATTGTTCTCTATAGGTTTCATCCATTTTAATTTTTTGGTGAAAATATCTTTTCATAATATTCTTGTTTTCTTATCATAAGATTTCGTATTTCTTTTGTATCTTCTAAAATATAGTCTAAGTATTTCATATCTTGGGTTCTTTGATATGTTATAACATTATTTATTAAAAGTTTATTTAGTATATCTAGATCTTCCATAGTTTGTAGCCAATATGTTAAATATTCGTAGTTTATCATTAATCTGAATATGAGTCATATAATTCATATATACTTTGAATAGTTAATTCATGCCAATTTTGTGTTATTAATTCAAATATCTGGTTTATTTCTGACATTTCTTCAGTAATTAAAAGGTCATAAATTTTTCTTTTTATATCAATATTAAGTGTTTTAAGGATATATAAAATAAGTATTTTATAATTATAATCTTCATCTAGCAAGTATGTATTCATCATTTCATGATTTCTAAACAGTTTATTCCTTCTAACCTCTTTATTTATTATTATCAATTATCAAATTATATTAAAGTTATATCTGAACAAATTCTTTTGGTCACTACTATGGCTTTTTGGCCTCAATCAGTTACCCTAACAGCGCCTTCAACAAGTTCATACTTCCCCTAAAACGGCTTTCCTCACGCCTAACTGGGTTTCCAGTTTCGGATGGCATAGTCTGGGCTTACCTATTCTCAGCCTACCTTCACTCATAGCAAACTACTTCGAATTTATTCAATGTAACAATACTATAACATGATAATAATCAAATAATAATCAAGAGATTATCAGGAATATGAAAGTTTAGCTATTCATATTGAAATATGAACATACCTCTGTTTGTAGATTTTCTGGAATTGTTTCCTTTGTAGATTCCTGGTTGATGTTAGATTTCTCCATAATATTTTTTCTTATCTAGCTCTGTTCTTACAATAAATTTGTTATATACAATATATGGCTCAAAAGCTAATAAACATTTGTATAAGGCAAATAATTCTTTTCTATTTATTTCCCATTTTATTTGTGGGTCTGTATATGATCCGGAATAATATCTGCAGTGATGTTCTATTTTTTCATTTATGTATTTATATTTTAATACTCCTCCGTAACTATGATTACTAGAGTCTGTTTCTACTATATAAGTAAATTGTTTATTTTCATCTGGAAAGTATAATTTTGGTAAATCTTTACACATTAATTTTATTTTTCTGATATATTTTTTATCTTGTTCATCAAAGTGATATTCTATGTCTTTCTTTAATTTTTTCTGTAATGGTTTTAAATTTTCTGCTAATTTTGGTATATATTCTCTTACTTGATTAACTAGTCCTAGAAATGATTGTAATTTTTTCTTAGTATCTAATAATTCTTCAGAATTAGATATTTTTTGTACAATATGTGTTTGCATTTTTACTCCATTTTTATCTATTTGTATTCCTAAGAATTCTATTTGATTTTTCATAATTTCAGCTTTCTTTTTAGATAAGCTAATTCCTGATATTTCTATGATGTGTATAAATTTTTCTAATAACTTTAGATGATCTTCTTTTGTTCTTGAATATAGTAATATATCGTCTATATATACTATACAATTTTCTAGCTGGTTAAAATATGTATCCATAAAATGTTGATATCTACCTGGTGCGTTTTTATATTCAAACGGTAGAACATTCCATTCGTAAAATCCTTGTGGTACAGTAAATGCTGTTAAATGTTTAGATTCTTCTTCTAGTTTTAGGTGGTAAAATCCATCTCCTTCTCTAGTTTCTCGGCAATTTGAGTATATCATAGTATTATCTCGGCTGTAATAACTCCATATTGTATTGTTATTTAGGTAATTATTTGCTAGCTCCGTTAATATTGTAGCTAATCCAATGACTCTTTTGTTAGCGTAAAAGTCAAGAATATCTACAATAGGTATCTTATCTTGTTTTTCTATCTTTTCAGGTATTAACATATCTCTGGTTAAACCTATCTTTATAACCTGTATAACCGGTTTTATCTCATCATATAGTATTTCTGCAGTGGCTGTGTAGAACTTTATAAAAAATAAAGTTCCTTTGGTAATTCGTTTGTATGTTAAAAAGGCTTTATATAATTCGGGTATCTTCGAGATTTCGTCTCCTGTAGCTGTGTACACTGTACTAAGTAATCCATAATTGTAACAAGTTGTAACCAAATTTATATTTGTACCTGGAAGGGCAATTAACTTGTTGTATCCTTGTAAGTGTTGGGTAATGTAATCAGTATTTGGTTCTGTTGGATTTATAGCTCTGGGGTTTTTATTTAAGTAAGTTTGGACTTTATAAATATTTTCTGTATAGGTTTGGGTAATATGGGTATATATATTTTTCTATTGGGCTAGGCTATTTTTATACGTAGTAGTTTGTGGAGTAGGTACGGATTTTTGTATTTTTGGAGCTGTATATGGTTTATCAAAAAGTTTGTTCATATTTGTATTTGTATAACTTTTTTCTTCTGTAGCTTTTTCTTTCTTTGTAGCTCCTGATGTACCTGCAGCTGTAATTAAACAAACATTATGGGTTTTTTGGAGTTTCCCAACGTCTCCTTCTAGCTCTGGAATTTTAACGTCTTCCGATCGACGTAGCTCCGCATGTTTAACGTCATGCTGCTGACTACTAGCTTGCTCCTTTAGCTTTTGTATCTCACCGTCCATACTATCCACTTTTTTGCAAAGTGTAGTTAGGAGGTTGAGTATTTGGTCCATTGTATCTTTCTTTTAGAATATCTCATTCTCTAGAACTCATTTTTTGGTGAATAAATATGATTTGGAAATCTAATACGTATATCTACAACTCTTATGTTTATGTAAATGTCTAATTTAACTGTTATGGATTCAAAATATAGGACGCAAAGTATGACAATTTCTGTCCAGATTTCGAGTTTAGAAATCCTGTATGGAGAACTATTAGTGTATCGATGATATCATATTGTAAAAAATACATTTTGCGGTGATTCTTATTTGTTTGCAACCTTAAGAGATGTTCCTACATCTTTCGTGAAGGCTATAATGTCTAGTTTTGCTGTTTTCCTTCGCAAATCTAAGTTGCAACATGAGGTATTGGGCTGGCCAGAATAACTATTTTGGGAGCATAGTCAGAATTGTATACGCTAAGCTTACTTGTGATGATGATACTGTTTTACTTCTACATTATTGAGACACTAGGAATTAAAGAAATTATTTAATTGTATATTTAAGGTTGTATATACTCGTGAACAAGTTGAGGACCTTGATACATTTGTTGGTTTACGGTTTGAACTTGTGAAGTTGTGTTGGATTGTTTCTATGATAAAGTATTGAGGTTTGTGTATAAACTTGTACTTACACTCTTTTAACTGCTGGTATATTTGAAAGTTGATCTTGGTACCTTGGTTACCTCTTGTCCCTTTGCATTGTCGTGTTGGTATGACGCTTGTGTAACTCACCCACTTGTACGGATTATTTGATGACTTGACACTCTTGTTGGGACCTTGTCCTTCTTGTGGCTGTGACTTTGTCACTATTGGTATGCCTCTTGATTCGGATCATTTTCTATCTTGACTTTGGATTTTTAGTCCATCTTAAGAATGGAAGTTGTCCATTTTAAGTACGAACTAGAAAGCCATTTTTAATATGTTTCTTGGTTCTCTTGATTATTGGGCTTTGGACCTTCTTAATACAGGGTGTCGGTCCTTCTTGATACTTTCTTGCACTTGGTGTGATGACATGATGTATATATTGGGCGAGCCTTGTTATTAAATCTCTTGGAAAATTGAGCTATGAGCATTCTTGACATTTGGATCTTTAAATATCAAACTTGATACTCTTTATATATTGTTACTTGATTTATTTATTATGTTTTAATTGTGCTGCTCATGTCTTGAGAAAGGTAGCTTGGAGAATTTTGAGGGCTCTGAACCTATAGTTTTTACACCACTAAGCGATATGCTTAGCGATAGTTATTTCTATCTTAAGGAATGATTGAGAGGAGGCATGAAGCTTGCCATTGGAGATGGAAATTTTGAGAACCTTAGGGAAGATCACATTTGCATATAGGCATCTACATTTTGTATAAACTTTGGGACTTATACATGAGCTATGTGTTGTATATTTGCATGTAATTTTGAGGGCAAATCGGATCATGTCACCATGGTTTGTAATATAAGTATGGCTACATGATTTGTTCATTGGGGGTGTGTAAGCCCAAGTCTTGTAATATATTAAATTTAATAATTGTTTTGAATGATTGTATGAAGCATGAACCACTTAGTTTGGGTACTCGGAAAGTTGGTAATATTTTTTTTATATCCATTTTACTAATGTGAGGACGATATATGCATAAAAATCTCGTGAGATATTGGCTTATGTTATTTTGAAAGGGCCGTTATAGTGAGTTTTTAGGTGAAGGCTACACACATAGCAATATGAGTGTTGTCACTATCGAAATCTTATTGTTATTATTTATTTGAATAGATTGTATTGATTTGGAAGCCCAATAAAAGAGGGAGGTTCAAGTCTTGAAGCGATTGTTGGATTATTGGAGGCAAGTGGATTTCTTAGCCGTTGTTAAGTGTATAGAATCATGTATTTCCTTCTGGGATGTGTTGGGGAGTAATGGGACGTGGTAGTGGGTTGACTTGTCAATATCGAATAATTCTAATTATGAAAAAGGGTAGTAAAAGGTAATGTGATTAATTATTGGTGTATGATGTGTTGAGACTGGTTTGAAAGGTTTATTGATTCATTGTTGATGTTGTATCACAATGGTGTTGTTGTGAATTGTGCATAAAAGGTAATTATTCGTGTGTGATGTGTTGAGAATGATTTTGAAAGGTTTATTGATTCATTTTTGAGGATATATCATGATTGTGTTGTTGTCAATTGCGTATTGTCATGAAAATGCTCATCTCTAAATTATTTATGTTAACATGTCATTTCCATTAGTTGTGAGACATGGTAGTTATACGTGTTATGTGAATTGAGTAGGATGTATCATTTCGAGGGATGTGTCGTGCACTGTGATAGATACTATGATTCGTGGGACATGCCGCTTGCTGCTGTAGATTTTATTATTGACGGACGTGTCGCAAGCTACGACATATTTTATTATCATGGGTCGTGATGCATACCACGACGGATACATTGACATATATGTCCCCCATGGGTCCTGGATTGAGAGACAGTGGGTGTGTATCATTAGGTCAGACATTCATCACTATAACTGACACTGCATTTCATTGCATTGTACATCTTTAATTATCATTGGTGAACTTGATCTTGTGTTTTACTAATCTTGTGAGTGCCTTTATGTTAAACATGTGATTGATGAATATTAAGGTTGTTGTTGAGGATATGTAATTGTTATAGTGTTATTGTTGAGTTGTGTGTTATGTAAATTATGAACTGTTAGGTTGGGCTGATTTTATGCAAGTTCTAATTGGGGAGGTTCGGTTGGGGTGTAAAGAGTACCCGTGTTCTATTCCCTTAGCTTGTGCTTAGAAATTTACTTGTTGAGTACCATGTGGTTTGGTACTCACCACTTGCTACTACATTTGTGTAAGTTTCTAGCTCGAATATTCAGGATACTCTCTATTCTCTCCTTATCTGAGGCTTCGTGTGGAGATTTGTGAGGTAGTTGTTTATCATCTCAGCGAACCTTCTTACTTCGTGTAGTTTGTGATATTTGGGTTTTAGGCTGACTTGTCTTGGTGGGATAAGACGAGTTCCATCATGTCCATTTGTGGTCGTAACATAACTCATCCTGTAGTGAAAGTAATGGTCATTTTAGTTGACCAAAAATTCATACTTAGCAAACCTTTCCAACTTTCAAATTTTCATTCTTCTAAAAATTAATTCATTAAAATTCTAGTTCTTTCTAAGGCAATATGTTCCAATATCTCCCCCTTGGGATCATTCGTCCTTCAATGAGATTACTCTAAGTAGGCTAAGGGTGTAACATCTAATATCCAGCTCAAACACCAAACAAGCAATATATAACACAACATGCCAACTTAAAGTAAATCCCAAGAAAGGATTAGTACCTAAATTTGGAATTTCTCCTGACTAAAAGAGATGTGGGTATCTCTTCCTCATGTACTCCTCAGCTTCTCGAGTAGGTTCCTCAACAAACCGATTTCTCCATAGAACCTTGATTGATGCTTCTTCCTTTGTTCTCAACGTGCAAACCTTACGATCTAGAATTTGCACGGGAATCTTCTCATAAGATTAGCTATCCTTAATACCAATAATCTTCTCATAAGATTAGCCCATACACTTCTTCAACATGGAAATGTGAAATACTGGATGAACCGCTGCTAACTCTTTGGGTAGCTCTATCTCATATTTTACATTACCAATCCTCTTGATTATCCTGTAAGGACCAATATATCGGGGACTAAGTTTCCCCTTCTTACCAAATCTCATAACAACCTTCATGGGTGAAACTTTACAGTAAACCCAATCATCTACTTCAAACTCTTAGTTTCTTATCCTAATATTTGTATAAGATTTCTGATGACTCTGCACTATTTTCAATATATATTGAATAACCTTCACTTTCTCCATAGCTTGATGAGCTACGTCTGGTCCTATCAATCTAACTTCACCAGCCTCAAACCACCCAATATGAGATCTCCATCTTCTCCCATAAAGAGCCTCATATAGAGTCATTTGGATGCTAGAGTGGTAACTATTGTCATAAGCAAACTCAATGAGAGGTAGGTGATCATAACAATTACCCTTGAAATCGATCACATAGGCCCTCAACATATTTTCTAAAGTGTGAATGGTGCGCTTTGCTTGACCATCAATCTGAGGATGAAAAGCAGTACTCAAGTTCACCGTTGAACCTTTTTCGAATGACTTCTAAATTTGTGTAGTAAATTGTGTGCCTCTATCTGAAATACTAAACACTGGAACTCCATGAATTATGAATACCTCTTGAATATATAACTTAGCATAATTTTTTGATGAATGGGTAGTCTTTACCAGTAAGAAATAGGCAAATTTAGTCATTCGATCTACAATTGATCATCTCCCACTTTCATTCCAGAAGATCTATAATCTTGGCCATACCACCTGGCCTCTGGTGCTCTACTTTGACTTATTCACAATTAGGACACTTAGCAACAAATTATGCAATGCCCTTCTTCATACTACTCCCACTACAACACCAAGGAGATTTAGTGGCAATTAAAATTGGCATTAGCGCCATAACAATGACCATTATAGCCTTTACCAGCCAATGGACTTTGGCCATTGTTTCGGGGGTCAATAAAGGCTTTACAGCCATTCAGAGAAATGCTGGTAAAGCTAGGCTCACTTGCCGCTAAAACTCATTGGATTTTGCAACAATTCGTTGCGGCAATTAAGATGGCAGCTAAATCCAATACAAAGTAATTAGTTATACTCATATGGCATCCATTTTTATAGTCAATTAATCCAACTGAATGGCCGCAAAAAAAAATCATTTTGCAGCAAATAGTTGCATTAATTAAGATGGCTGCTAAATCCAATTTAAAATAGTTAATTATGCTCATGTGGTGTCCATTTTTATAACCTGTAAATTATACTAAATTATCGTTGAAATGCATTAGTTTTAGCGGAAATTAATATGTCATCCAATTTTTATGACTAGTAAATTCAATTAGTTTGATGTTAATATATGCAATCATTTGCTTATTAATATTGACTACATTCATAAATAAAGTTATCTAGTTTTCATTTCTAATGAAGTATATAACTAGAAAATCCAACAAATGTTTTATTAAAAGGGAACAATTACACTCAACAAGTTTTTCAAATTGTAAAAAACTATTAATTCAGAAAACATATATATGATAAAATCTAAACAAGCAATAGAAATTATTAATCCAAACAACTATAGTATCAGAACTTAAAAATAAACTTATATTATTTGAAGAAATAAGTAATATGAGTACAAAATAAATCCAATAAAATAATGTCTTTAAAGAATTTTCACAATTGCTCGTCATATTGGAATATCACATAGAAAAATGTTTCAAACATCTTGAAATAATAAAACAAATGTGTCAAAAGATGAATTGTAATGAAAAAAAACATCACGAGTTAGGAGTTATATCATATATTAGAACCATATGACTATTACAAAAAATCTCAAAGATTCCAAATAACTTGGAGATTCTAATACCAAGTTCTTACATGTCTCTATGAAATCAAGGTAAGCCAAAAACAAGTTATACAAAATTAGTAGTGAGGTTGGAGACATGTTAATAGATCCACTACAGATACACCAGGAATTTCTGATGTTCTTCAAAGGCTTTCTAGGAACTAGAAAATTACTAGAAGTGAGCTTGGAGACATGTTAACAGACCTTCTTTAGATACATTAGTGATATCATAATGTACATATCAGTAGTGAGCTTGGATACCAATTAAAAGATCCACTACAAAAACAATAAGAATTTCTCATGTTATTCAAAGGCTTTATGGGGAACTAGGAAATTAGTAGAAGTGAGCTTGTACATCTTAATAGATATACTGTAGATACATTAAGAATTTCATAATGTATGGATCAGCAGCAACATTTTTTTTGCTTTTAGGCAGAAAACAAAGTTGCAACAAGTAGAAGCAGTTAGAAAATGGGTAATCAAGAATAAGTTTAGCTCGAGTTGAGGCATAACTAAAGAACTATGATAGGTGAGACCATTGACCCTTTGAAAAATAGTTTGTTCGACATGAAAGAATGACTGGTGGCTCCCTTTGTAGGACGAGATAGGTGCATGAGAACCATTCTTTTGAGAGATAATCTTTGATTAGAGAAGGAGTTAAATGTGATTTGGTGCTTTTATGTACAACCAGATAAGAAGTATCCTAGGAGTTTGTTATGTGTTTTATTTGGTGGTCCTATTTTTTCCAATCAAAGAATTTGCCTACTCAACTACAACACATGGAAGGAATAATATAGTTTTTAAAAATTCTTGCAGCTATCTACTTCATATCAATGCATGTGGTATGAGATAGAACAAAAATTCAAGGGATAAGAGCAAACCTCCATTCTCTCAAGTAATGAAAAATACTCATTTTTTCTAAAATTAATGTAAAAGGCTAACTTTTTATCCTCCTCCTTTGACTATGAATGATGTTCTTCTCTAAGTACTGTTCAACATTTGAGAGTCTATCGTAATGTGCCCCAATAAAACAAAGAAGTAAGGGTGTGCATTTATAGAAGGGAGGAGAATTCTTGATGATATAATTATAGCAACATGATTTGACTACATACAACAAGTACTTATGTCCAAGGTTAACTATAAGTATTCTTAAACTATGTTGAGCCTCTTAATTGATTATTTGTATCATTAACAATTAACATATCCTGCCCACAATAAAACAATGCTGATGAATTTTGGGATAAATCTCAATGGCTGGCAAGTCATCAAAAGAAGTTATCTCAATTTAAAAATGAAGAATCAATGGTATACAAATCATTGAAAACCAAGGAATGAGGTGAACAAGGACTAGTTCCATTGGTTAGACCATAACATGATGTTAGCTATATAAATAGAACCTATAGATAAGACTAACTACACATCAGAGGTATCCCTGTATAGTATCAAGAGTCCACAATGCAGAAATGCAGATGAATCTCTAATAAAATTCAAGATTGAGAAGGCATCAACAAGAGTAATCTCAATTGGAAAATGTCAAATCAATGGTATACAGACCATCTAAGACAAAGAAAGCAGGGGATGAGCTACAATTTTTACTATTGCGACTTTGGTACCAAAAATATATAGTCCCCCTCAAATAACTTAATTTAGGCCGATCTTTTATCAAACATTATTCTATAATTTTACTGACGCATATAAATTTTTTTGAACTAATACATATGATAAGGCGTTCAAAGAAAATTATAATTTGTACTCGAATAGTATCTCAAATAGTAGCAACAAAGGATAAATAATGAGTAATACCATGAGATGTTGGAGTATTTTCAGCAACGTTAGGTATCCTTGTTATTTGTGGTATTTATCTGTTGGGTTTAGCAGGAGATAACATTATCTCCATCTTGTTTTATAGAAAAAGGCATAATCTATGAAATCATTTACTACATCCTAGTATTCTTTACTAAACCTGTCACAATACATACACTTTTTACTAATAGTATTGCACATAAAGTTCAAAATTCTTTTTTTAGCAATTATTGTAAAAACTAAAGACACGTTGGTAAAAAATGGTAGAATGTATTAGTATTTAATTGCATAGCTAAAATAATTCAAAATGTCAAACAATTGAATCAACTCTAAATTCTACAAGGAGTCACATATTTCACATCTTAAGACAAAAATATATATGACAAAAATATATTCTAATGGAAACAAGTTATGATAATGTTAGCAGACTGATATAGATGACTGAAAATGGGCTTAGAAACTGACCCTGATTAAGTGTAAAGTAGCAGGAACTTGAGACAATTGAGTACCTTTTCTTTAAGTACCGATTAACTGATATCGTTTGGTCTGAATTTCTATGACGACTAAAGATATGGTAAATGTGTATGAGCTGCTCTGTTGAGGTTAGCTTTGCTACACAAAATTCTAGGAATAGTTTTACTAAAACATAAATCATCAAAATATTACAAGTAGATTGTACCTACCATATGTGTTAAAAAGGAACTAAAAAATATGTAAGCCAAAGCTTGCACAATCGAGAATATTTTAAATAGGGTTGCTCAAGATATTCATGTTCGAGGAGTCACAATTTGAGTTTTTAGCTCCAACTTATAGATTTTAGCTTTGGACAGTACAGACGTTTAGAGGTTTTGCTTCAAATTACTCAAAATAGGTGTGCCTAATAATATCAATAGCTTTCACATACTGTTAACAACTCACAATTAAATCTCAATTGATTTTGGTGTAAGAGAAAATTTGGGTAGTTGTTGATGGGAAAAATAAAAAGGCTGAAAGTTGCATTATAATTAGCTTAATTTACTGGCAAATTATTTTTATTGCCACTAAAATGATACCTTTTAGTGGCTATTGTTCAAATGCCGCTAAAAATCAGCTTAAAAGAATTAATTAGCGGCAATGGATTAATTGACACTAATTAATTGTCACTAAAAATATATTTTGTAGTAGTGTCCACTAATAGACTTCTCTCAAGTCGTGATACTTCTTTGTGGAACCCGAATGAATAGAATATCTAAAGCTATGAGCTTCCTCCATGATCCTCTCTTGGAGTTCATCCACCCTTGGAACACATAATCTACCTTGATTCCTTAATACACCCTCCCCCTTATTCAAAAGCCATCACTTTTTGCTTATGAACATTTGTTTTCAATATAAGAAAAATAGGATCTTGGTCTTTTTTGTCATTCACTTCAGATACTAATGATGATTCAGCTCCATTCATCACCACTACTCCTCCTTCGTTGGAATCCCTTAGTCAAACTCCTAATCGTGCAAGTCTATGCACATCTTTTGCTAACTCTTTCTTGTCTTCCTCAACACATGGACGGTACTACCCATAGACAATCTGCTCAAGGTATCAGCAATAACATTAGCCTTACATGGGTTGTAGAGAATACTCATGTCATAATCCTTGAGTAATTCCAACAACCTCTTTCGTCTAAGATTAAGTTCTTTTTGACTACACATACGGAAGACTCTTGTGATCGGTGAACACATTCACATGAACACCATAAAGATAGTAACACCATATTGTTAAATCAAATACTATGGCGACCAACTCTAGATCATAGATTGGGTAATTCTTCTCGTGAACCTTAAGCTATCTTAAGGCATAAGCTATAACTTTGCCATTTTGCATCAATACACAACCCAATCCAACTATGGACTCAACACAATATACCACAAAGCCTTGCACTTCTAGTAAGGTCAATACTGGGCAGTAGTCAACCATTTTTTCAATTCCTAAAAGCTTTTCTCAGAGGCTTAAGACCATTGAAACTTAATTGTTTTTTGAGTCAACTTGGTCAAATGAGATGAAATAGATGAGAACCCCTTGATGGACCTTCTATAATAGCCATACAATCCCAATAAATTCCTAATGCTAGTTGGAGACGTGGGTCTAGGACAGTTCTGCACTTTCTCTATCTTTTGAGTGTCAACTCGAATTCCATCACTAGAAACAATATGGCCTAAGGATGCCATAGACTCAAGACAAAATTGACACTTAGAAAACTTAGCATATATCTCCTTATCCTTGAGAGTTTGGAGGACTATTTTGAAATGACTAGCATGTTCTTCCTCATTCCTCGAATAGATTAGAATATCATCAATGAATACAATAACAACCATATCTAAATATGGCTTTAATACTCCGATCATAAGGTCCATGAATTTTGAAGGAGCATTGGTCAAACCAAATAACATAACTAGGAACTTATAATGACCATAGGGGGTCTTGAAAGCTGTCTTAGGGAAATCATTTTCTCTTACTCTCAATTGATGATAACCAGATATGTGGTCTACCATAGAAAAACAAGTGGCACCCTGAAGTTGATTGAAAAGATCATAAATTCACAAAAGGGGGTACGTATTCTTGATAGTAACCTTGATCAACTAACAGTAATCTATGAACATCCTAAGAGAACCATCTTTCGTTCTCACAAATATGACCAGAGAGCCCCAAGGTGAGACACTTGGTCGAATCAAACCTTCTCTATGAGATCTTTCAACTGCTTTTTTTAACTCCTTTAACTTTGTTGGAGCCATTCTATATGGCGGAATAGAGATTGAATGAGTATTGGGAAGAATATATATATCGTAGTCTATTTCTCTCTCAAGAGGGACTCTAGGATCTGGGAAGACTTATGGAAAATCACTAACAACTAAAATTGATTGAATAGGTGGTGTCTCAAAACTACAGTCATTAAATCGGACTAAGTGATAGATGCACACTTGGAAGCTAACTTTATGGCCTTAAGGTACGAAATGAAATGACCCTTAGGCACTGCTGAATTGCTCTTCCATTCTATAACTGGCTCGTTAAGAAACTAGAACTTAACTACTCAAGTTTTACAATCAACTGAGGCATAACAGGAATGAAGTCAGTCCATACTTAGAATGACATCAAAATCTACCATGTCTAACTCGACTATGTTAGCCACGGTGCTCTTGTGATTGACGAAAATGGCACAATCACGATAGACTCTCTAAGCTGGAGTAGACTCACAAACAAGTGTAGAAACACCGAAGGGCTTAATAAGTTGTTCAGGAAGAATATCAAAATTCATAGCAATATAAGGAGTCACAAAATATAGACTCACTCCTGGATCTAGCAAAGAATAAATATCAAAATTAAAGACTTTGATCATTCCCATGAAAACATCTGGAGAATTAGCTTGCTTTTGGCGACTGGTGATAGCATATAAATGGTTTGCTCCTCTATCGGTCCCTGATGTAGCCCCTCTAGGTGCAGCTATTTTAGGTGGAGCAACAAAAGAAGATTGAGCACTATTGCCCCTATTTCCACCGCTCTATCCGTTCTTAGGGCACTCTTTCAGGACGTGACCCTCTTGGCCATACTTGAAGCACACAGTGGAGCCATCATCACATACCTTGTGTGGGTCCTACCATACTTAGCACATGCAGGAGTCCCATTACCTTCTTGTGCCACACTACCCTGAGACTGTGCAGGTCCAACTCTAAAATTATGTGAATTGTGATTATTGAACTTACTATGTTCCTTGGTGCAGGTGCACAAGCAGATGCTGGACCAGTTCTCTTTTTCTTATGTTGAAAAGATGACTGGTTGGCATTACTCTTGTGTTGTCCGGACTCATTCCATATCTTAACCTTCTTGTTTCGAAACTCCTCTCTATCTCTCAGCTTGTCTTCCTCAAACTTTTACATGTGGATCATCAACCTTGGTATATCTATGTCCACTATTAGCATAGCTACTTTGCCGTTCTTACTTGATTGACGAGACAACATAGCAACAAATAAACTCATCCTG
Organism: Solanum bulbocastanum; assembly: GCA_037074985.1. Classification (NCBI taxonomy): domain Eukaryota; kingdom Viridiplantae; phylum Streptophyta; class Magnoliopsida; order Solanales; family Solanaceae; genus Solanum; species Solanum bulbocastanum. The sequence continues at coordinate 21,374,729 of CM073604.1, read as the reverse complement.
CTCCTCATGCCAGCAACCATCTCCGGGGCATAACGGGTAAGTTAGGTGAACTTAAGGCTATGCTCATAGACACTCATAGATTCCTGCTTAAGAGTGAGAATCCTCTTAGCTCATGTCATGAGCCAAGCCTACAACCTAGAAGAGACACGACATATAAGACTCCAAAAAGTCCCAGACAAGCCTCATAACATTCATAACATTTGATATAAGGAAAATGGTACGAAATGAAAACTTTTCTTCAAATTCATACAATCCAAAACTTTATTTAGAACAACGAAAGTCTACTTGTCTCACATGGCCATCTAAAATATCTTGAAAACAAAAGTAGGGTCATGGCCCTTTACGATAGAAATTCTAAAATGTCTATTACATGAAAGAAAGAACATCAATAAAGTATGTGTTCTAGAATGTATGAGGACATACCAATAACCTAGGAAGAACTCAATCCAAACCCTTGAACTAGACGGATAGCAACTCACTTGCCAAAACCTACACTTGTAGTAAAATAAGAGAAATATGTGTTAACACACAAAACTATACTAAGTATGATGACCATGCAAAAATCATGCTTTGAAGGGACATTTTTGTTGGAAACCATGCATTATGCCAATTTTTAGATACATCATGTACAATAGTGTAAGAGGCATAAAATACATTTACAATCATTATACAAGTCATAACATCACATTCGAACATTCACCTTAAGTAACCCTAGACTATACTTGTGCAATGTAGGAATAGCAACCCATACTACTATCCCTATGAAGTACCACGTTGAGGCCACCATAGATGAACTTAGCATTTCATACTTACCTTCAATCAATACTCATGCATAAGGAACATATGCATTTCATAAGTCATGACAAGGTAAAGTAACTCATAATACAACCCAAGTATAGCATGCATCTTCAGATTAAGCATTTAAGTTAGTGCTCTTCATTAGCTTCATTAAGATCTCTTTCATTCATAAGCCATTAAGCCATTAAAGAACTCACTATAGCCCTCTCAAAGCCTACTCGTGTAATGCATGAATGTCATCCCATGCGATCACCCACACTTCATAGAACCTCTCAAGTAATGATAGTGCACATTTCACATAATGGGAGTAATCACTAACCAACATAGACCACGAGAGCAAACCATGGAATTCGGTGTCATATAACCCCACATGAAGAAAGGTGTCCTACTTGCCTAAGGTTGAACTAGGGACATTTTAGCTTAGGTGGATCCTCTAGCTATACATATTTAAGGGATAAGAAAGACGTTCATTGAAACCTGGGCTAAACATTGGGAGAGTTTCCATCATACCAAATCCACTCGGTGCTTAGCCTCCATTCCCATAAAGTATTTCATTATTTTAACTTTTTTACACATGAGAGGGTATCGTTGGTCTACTAACCCAAAGTACATTGCTTAACGCAGGAAAGGGCGCCATAAGCCTATAGATTCAAGCTACATTAGGAAAGCTCATTGAATCCTTATGAAAGGGTGCCATATTCCTACCAAATCAAGGTTCATGGTTAAAATTCATGAAAGGGTGCCATAAGTCTACCGATCCCAAAGTTCATTAGCATCATTTATGGAAGGGTACAATAAGCCTACCGATCTCGAGGTTCATTATTAACATGCATGGAAGGGTGCCATTAGCCTACCGATCCAAGATTCAACAATCAAGAATACACTTATTTATACAAGAAGAGGATGCGTAAGCCTACTAATTCAATATACATTCAATCATCAGCATTCATAAGTATCAAATTGAGAAATAGCCTTTCAATAATAAAACGATTACATTCAAGACATGATTGCAATACCTTCATTATATAAACATTCATATACGATACATTATGTTAATACTTCAATTCTACATACTTTGTCCTTCAAGGACATGAATCACAAATCACCAACACACCAACAATTCAGTACAATTTAGGCATGGATAATGATATAATTCAATAACCTAAAGCAATTTAGACATATTCTATTCACATGCTTTCATAATCAACAAACCCACTTCATAAAGGCACAATTTACGAATTGAGGAAATGTATGGGTTCTTAGAGTATTTCATCATAAATCATCAACTAAACATCAATCAATCCACAAACCATCATTAAACAACCTTTGAAAAGTTTGAAGAAGGAACCCATGCTTTACAGTAAAACACTAGGTTTTTGAGAAACTTGAAAACTTTGAAATCTTCTTTTGAATGGACTGTAGGAGTGAAAGCTGCACCTAGATGAAGGATCACCATACGTTGCTTGTGAATCCCCAATAAAATTGAGGAAGACACCTTGAATCCACAAACCCTAGCTCCAACTTCTTCTTCTTCTTCTTTGGGAACTTCTAGAGAGAGAATTTTTGAGCGGAAGAACTCTTTTGATTTGATTTGGGTTATGGAGAATAAAGGAGTAAATGAAGTGTTTTAAGAATTATAACTATAAATACAAGTGATAGAAAACAATTAAAAAAGACCCCACACAATAATTAATTAGAAGGAAATTACATAATAACCCTCAACTTGGGCAGTCCCCCTTCAGGGACCACGCCCACTTGGAAGGCTCATGAAGGGGACCATGCCCATGGTGGTGCCCATGGTCCCTTGGGCAGTAGCCTCCTCAACTTGCCATGCCTCCCAAGAGGCCAAGGCATGACCACGAGACTTCCCATGATCCGTGGTCAAGACCACAAGTTGTGGTGAAGGTCGTGGTCTTGAGGTAGTGTCAAGGTTTTGAAGCCTTGCCTCCCTTGAGCCTAAGTGACCTTCACGATCACCTTCACACCTCGTCAAGGACACCACGACCTGTGGTGGTGCCCATGGTCCCTGACTAGTAGCACCATCAACATGACAATTCTCCCAAGAGGCCAAGGTAACCCCACGAGCCTTCCCATGGGAAGTGGTCATGACCACGAGCCGTAAAGTATCTAGTGAAGGGGAGCCTTGGCTTGGCACCCTTTTTTAGGCACACTATCTCACTAGCCACGGGTGGCACCACGAATTATGGTGGCCTCCACGGTTTATAAAGACCTTCGTGGTCATGGTAGGCATTGGCTAGGCCTAGTTTTAGGCAGCCTTCCCCCCTAACCACGGCCTTCACCCAAAACCTTAGCCCTTGCCCTTAACCCTTGATGTTAACCCTCATATTTAGGCTCTAGTTTACTCATTAATTTTCCGGGTCTTTACAGTATCCCCCCTTAAGATCATTCGTCCTCAAATGACACTTTAAATACTTTAAGGGATAACGACTTCACTCAAGACTAGCAGCCCATCATGCATGACACATCAATATAATGTACTAAATCATAGGAGGAAACGTCAACTCCACATCAATAAACTCAATTCAACACAAGGAAGTAGGTTCTACATCTACAAACTCATTATGCATTAAAACATCACATTTCTCATTTCGTTGGAGGAATTTCTTTCTCCAACTCACATCAAACTCATTACAACATCATAAGGCAAATCATGCAACTCTTCTCAAAAACACATTGAAGCATATTCAATACGTCAACTCATGATGAATTTAGGAAACTCATTATAGATGCACATCAACATGAGGAACACAATAATGAAAACTCATCTTCTCATATAAACATAAATTTCAATCAAAACATGCATAACATAAGGATATTATGGAAACACATTTTCACACATGACTCCAAAACATGAAACAAGCTAGAAGGAACTCTTGTTCTCCAACTTGAATATGAATAGAAGAAAGTGATAAGGATATCGGTACTCTCAACAACCTTACTATTCAATATACCATCTCCCCCTTAAGAGTAAGCCCATTCTAAGGCTAATATGAAAACAACATAGGGACCACAATTAAATCATTCACAACTATAAGGAATTATCGACATACCGATGCCTTCATCCGGAAGAGCTCCTTTACCCTCTTTAGGTTGAAGTACATAGAAACAATATTTCTTTGGGGCATCAAGATTCGGGACACTAAGAGAAGCTTGCTTGGCCTCCCTTCCTTTGGCTACAAGAGTAGGGAAATCTCTCACTTGGTGATCATTCTTCCCATAACCATAGCACCCATTAGTACCGGATAGACACTTCCCATAATGCCTTTTTCTACAAGTGGTGCAAGTAGTTTTAAAAAATGAAGACCCACAACATTTCTCTTGGTTAACCCTAGGAATGCTTGAAGAATCTTAGTTTGGAGATCTCTTTCTGAACTTCGGTTGACCTTGCTCATCGGATATAACTTTGTTCAACTCCCTATTCTTCCTCTTAAGTTTGGACTCCTCAATAGATTGACCATATACCATAAGTCTACAAATGTTCAAATCAACATAATGCATTGCCGTACGACACTCTTCCTCAAATCGACTCATATCATCCCTAGGGTTTGACACCAAACATGGGGCATACTTGGACTATTGGGTAAATTTCAAAGAGTACTCTCGAACATTCATGTTACTTTGCCTAAGATTGATAAACTCCTACATCTTAACCCCCCTCTTCTCATAGGGAAAGAACCTACCAAGGAGTTCTCTCTTGAACTCCTCCAATTCTATAGGACCCGCTCCTACCGGCGTATAACTTTTCCATTGAGTAAACCAAACTTGGGCAACATCCTTTAATTGATAGGTGGCATGTTCCACTTTTTCTATAGAAGTCACCCCCATAGCATTGACTATCTTATACATCTCATACAAAAACTCTTGGAGATCCTCTCCCAACTTAGCACCTAGAAATATGGGAGGATTCATCCTCACAAAGTCTCTCAACCTAGAAGCCATAGTACTCACCAAGGAATTCACATGAGTTTCAACACCTCTATTAGCTTGGGCATGAGTAGTTATGGCTTGAGCCATCATCAAAAGAGCTGACTTAACTTTTTCATTTGTCATGACCGGAGCATCAATCGAAACTTGATTTTCTTGAGGAAGTTGGTCACTTTGAGGACCTTGGGGAGGAACTCCCTCATTCACAATCTCATGTTCTACTCTTCTTGCAGTAACCCTTCTTGTATTCATGTCCTATAAACACAAGAGAAGGGTTAGGAAAAAGAAACTTAAAGAGCTAAACTCTAAGGCACGACTTCAAGAATAATTAAAGAAGTGTAGCTTCGTAATGTCCTATAGCCTCCTATCCATAAATGTGTTGCGACTCACAGTCATGAACAAGACTCTGCTAGATGTGGCTTGTGAGACATCAATCCTAAAAACCATACCAAAATCTTATGCTCTAATATCATGTTTGTCACGACACGAGCCTATACACCAGAAGCTACACTGTGTATAAGACTCCTAAAAGTCCCATACAAGCCTCACAACGTTCATAACATTAGATATAAAGAAAATAGTACAGAATTAAAACATTTATTCAAATCCATACAATACAAAACATTATTCAGAAAAACAGAAATCTAGTCTCACATGGCCATCTAAAATATCTTGAAAAGAAAAGTAGGGTCATGACCCTTTAAAATAGAAAGTCTAAAATGTCTATTACATGAAAGAAAGAAACATCAATAAAGCATGTGTCCTCGAATGTATGAGGACATACCAATAACCTTGGAAGAACTCAATCCAAGCCCTTGAACTGGATGGATAGCAACCCACTTGCTAGAACCTACACTTGTAGTAAAATAAGAGAAATATGGGTTAGAACAAAAAAATGTACTATGTATGATGACCATGAAAAAATCATGCTTTAAAGGGACATTTTGGTGGGAAACCATACATTAGGCAAAATTTTAGAAACATCATGTACAATAGTATAGGAGGCATAAAGTACATGTATAATTATCATACAAGTTATAACATCACTTTTGAACATTCACCTAAAGTAACCCAAAGCTATACATGTGCAATGTAGGAATAGCATCCCATACTACTATCCCTGGAAGGTACCACTTTCAGGCCACCTTAAATGAACTTACCATTTCATACTTACCTTCAATCAATACTCATGCATAAGGAGCACTTACATTTCATAAGTCATGATAAGGGAAAGTAACTCATAATACAACCAAAGTATAGCATGCATCATCAAATTAAGCATTCAAGTCAACACTCTTCATTAGCTTCTTTAAGAGCACTTTCATTCATTCGCCATTAAGGCAATAGAGAACTCACTAAAGCCCTCTCAAAGCCTACTCGTGCATTTCATGGATGACATCCCATACTACCACCCACACTTCATAGAACCTCTCAAGTAACCATAGTACACATCTCACATAATGGGAATAAGCATTAACCGATGTAGAACATGAGAGCAAACCATGGAATCCGATGTCATATATCCCACACCATAGAAAGTTGTCTTACTTGCCTAAGGTAGAACTAGGTACATTTCAGCTTAGGTGGATCCACTAGCTATACCTATGTGGACACATAGTTAAGTGATAAGAAAGATATTCATTGAAACCCGGCCTAAACATGGGGAGAGTTTCCATCTTACCAAATCTATTCGGTGCTTACCCTCTATTCTCATAGAGTATTACGTTACTTTAACATTTTTACACATGAGAGGGTTCCATTTGCCTACCGACCCAAAGTATATTGATTAACACATTAAAGGGTGCCATATGCCTACTGATTCAAGGTACATTAGGAAATCTCATTGAATCCTCATGACAGGGTGCCATAAGCCTACCGATTCAAGGTTCATCATTAACATTCATTGAAGGGTTCCATAATCCTATCGATCCCAAAGTTCATTAACATCATTTATGAAAGGCTGCCATAAGCCTACCGAGCCCAAGGTTCATTATTAGCATGCATGGAAGGGTGCCATTAGCCTATCGATTGACTTGACGTATCTAGACACTACTTCGGTTCAAGTGCCAACGATCGTGTGTAGTTATATAACCCAACAAAGGGTTGGGATAGTTCGCACATGGAGTGGTTTTGAGAATTAATAGAAAAGTAAAATTAAGTTCTAATCAGTCATAACTATAAATATTAACAAATAAAAACATACTAAATTAAGAGGTTGACAGGAATGTCAATTATCAATGGGGTTTTTAGTGATTAACAAGTAAAACAACAAAAATACAAAGATGCGAGTATAGGGAGACAAAATTCTTGCGGTGTGATAGGAATATGGGATAAAAGACACTATCAAGTAGATGTTGTTGATAGTACATCGCTGAATATTTGTAACAATGCTAAACTTTAGTGGGGGTAAATTCTCTCTCAAGCAACTTACCCGTATCAACTCGATTTCTCTCGAACATTGAGTTTATTCATTAAGTACCGCCTCAACCTTAGCCCATTCACTCTGTCGTGCTAAAAGTGTGGGAGAGGGCCTAGGATTCACTCTCTCAAGCTTAACCCATGGCAACCCAAAAACCACCAACTACTGATTTAGTAGTCTTAGTTTTAAAACATTCTCTCTCGAGTAAGCCATAAACACTAAGATGAAATTGTATTTTCCACTACAATATTATTAATTCAAACATAACTACTAAATTAAATCATATTTAAATAACAAATATACTAACAATAAGCAACAGCCAACAGCAAATTTAACCCATATTCACAAAATCACACCCCAAGAATTGGGGTTTTAGCTATACATAAAAAATAGATATAAATTGATACCAACAAGTGTTTCCATCAAGTGGGTACAATGAATAAAGTCTTTAAACACATCAGGGATGAAGATTCTTTGGGACCCACTTCTAATTTCTTGAAATTGAAAATTTTCAAATCTTCAAGTTCAAGCACAATGTCTCCAAAAGAAACTATAAGAACTAAAATTGAAAATATTCTCCAAAATAATATCTCTCTAAAGTCTGATGCTGATACTAAGCTAAAAATTTAAACAAATATTTATAGTGTTTGAAAATTTATGCTACGAAAGACCATTCGGTGCGGTTAGTCGGGATCGCTGATACAATTGTTGATCCGCCCTTTAGTCAGGTTTATCACCTTTCTCCTTTTGACATCAGTATTCTGGCTTTTTGAGTCATTGGGCGATAGAGTGCTGCTTTACGAAACTGCTCAACTATGCACCGACTGCTCCTTTTCATCGCAAACTTGACCTTCTCTTTCAGGGCTCTGCACATTAGAACATTCGGCAGAATTTAGGATCTTTTGGCGACTCGCCTAATGGATTAAGCAATCCTCAGGGCTTCCTTTCGCCGTTCTTTCAGCCGCTTTGCTCCTTTTTGCTTGATAGTGTCCATGCTTTGTCTCTAAATTCAAATACCTGAAACTTAAGGGTTTACATCAGTTATTGAGACAAAATATGCATTTGAGGATACTAATTTTATCAAAATAATTTGATTCATCAACACCCCCAACTTAAAATTTTGCTTGTCCTCAAGTAAAACTCAAGTTTAGCAATTCAAAAAGGATGTCTAAAACAGTGTTGTCAATCAAGTTGTGACACACCACTATCATAGATTCTCAAGCTCACTATACTTGCTCCAAATGCAAGAGTTTTACAAAGGAAATCAAATGCCCTCTCACAAAAAAATGATTCTATATTCACACACAAAGGTTTAACAATTTAAAGTTTCGGAATCAAATACAACTCTCACACTTACACAGAAGAACACAATGCATGCTTTCACCCATAGGTTTGCTTGTATTTTCCAATCAATAATTGTTTCACCTCACTCAAGATCAAAAAGGTCTTTTCAAGCTTGTAATGGGGATGAGTGTAATGGTATGGTCATTTAGGCTTAGTAAATTTCATCCTCATGAAATGTGGTGCTCACAACACTCCCTTTCTTCTTTGTTCATCATTTTCTTTAGTGCTCATAAGTCATCCCATTATTCACTTTCCATGGATTGTTTGGAAACCCATTTATTTTATACTTTATTCCACAACCTTTTTATTCCTTTTTTTTCTTTTCTCTCCCCATTTTTTGTATGGAGGGATTCCATTTTTCTCAAAACCATGGGTTAAAGGGGACTTTTCTTGCACTTCTTGACTGGCCTTCTCTTTTCACCACACCCCCAACTTAGGCTTTTGGTCTAAGTTGGCTATTCGATCAACCATAATTCAAGAGGATTATAGGTAGTGGATTAATGAAGGTCATGTTTTCATCAAGTTTCTTCCAAAGAAAGGTAAGGCTCAAGGGGTGTTGCAAAGAGTTTCACACACTCACAAGGTAGGCCACAAAAGAGGTATATGCCAAATTGCTCACTCTCTTCGAAGTTGCCTAAGATTATATCAAGAGATAGCCTTACTTAGTCGAACAAACAAACGAAGAAAATTCTAGGTGTTATATTGCATGGTTCACAGTAAGTCACACAAGGCATCGACACCAAAGTCAAAACAAGACTCCACACATTTACTAGTGTACAACATTAATCACAAGAGAGTCAATTAGATAATTGGCTAGTCACAACGAGATGCAAAGAGTTCACATATTGACTATGCAACTTCATTTGGCATCATCGTAGTTGCACATTCATGTTTATTTGATTATGAGCACCATCCAAGTCATCGGTATTGATCAAAATTGATACTTAAATTTACAAGAGAAAAACCACATCTAACACAGAAAGGGGTGGTAAAATTTTTTTGGAAGGGTCAAAAATCATTTTCAATTTATAGCGAAGGAGCCACAAGCTCAAACATCAACTAAAGGTAGCGCAAAACACAATACTATGGCTCACAACCCAAATGTAAAATCAAAACATCCATCGTAAAAGCACACCAAGGTGGACCTCACCCCACCATAATTAAAAGCATTTGTCCTCAAATGCAACTAACATAATATCCAGAATTGAAAAAAAAGAACAGAGAGAGAGGTAAAGAGGTGATCATGTCTATGCAGTCTCTCCATCTGTCTACGTATCAGTGCCCAATGCCTCACCTTAAGCCTGGGCATCAGTGCCCGAGGTCACCTTAGGAGGAATAGCAGTGGCAGATTCACCAAGGTCTGTTGAGTGTAATTCCTCCAGAAATACATGCACTGTTCTGCAGAATCCCCGAGCCCATGAAGGAGTATTACGGTCTAGGGTATTGGTCTTCATGGCAGAAGTGGGCCTCTTGCCCTTACCTTTCCTACTAGTTGTGGTTAGTTTCATAGCTTTGCCTTCCGACATAGTTGCATCCTCATTTATCGCAATCTCTTTGGACTTCTCTTGGGCTAGTGTTATTCTTTCAACAACTTTTTATTTAGTCATGTCTCTAAAATCTATAAGAGTGGTTAGAAAAACATAATCAAATGTAGAGCAGAATAATTTCACACAGGCTCGCCAAACTAGAGGGTGAACCATTGCATTTCTTGGGTAAGCTAGATCGAGCTCGCGAAAGGAATTAGCTCTAAAACTACAACAAATAGGTTATGGGGAAACCACTCGGCATGTCACCTATATCTTTCGGCGAACAAAGACTAGCTTGACGAAGGTTCTAGTGCATAAAGTGTTAGGGGTGTAGACAAAGCGTGAAAGAAAAGCCTTTTGGCGAGTCGTCGAGTGCTTATGGCAACATCAAGCTTCTCACCAAAGGTTACAAAATCAATCATCAAATAAAGCATGAAATCAAGGCTGAGATTGGGGATATTAGGCAAGACGCTAAATGGTTTGGAGTGCTCGACCCAGCTTGCCAAACGGCTCTGCCTATTTTCAACTGAACTTCTTGAATTCAACTCTGCAACCCCTGAAAATAGAATCAAAGCATGCACTAATACAATTAAGGACCAATAGCACCCTGATGTTTGCGTAATCAAGACACAACTTCCAATGCAAATGTCTATGATTGTACAATAGTAAAGTAACCCAACAAGGGTTGGGGTCGAATCCCATGAGAGCAGTACCTGAAAATTAGTGGTTAAGCGTAAAAGTGCTAAAGCTAACCGTAGCTAAACACTTTATTGAATCAATCCATGAAAAATTAATTGGTTTGACATGAGCGTCAATTATCAATGGGGGGTTTGTAAACAAGTAAAGCGCAAAATCAACAAAAATAAGGAGAGACACGAATATGGAGACGTAATTCTTGAAATGTGATAGGAACATGGGCTAAACTAGACTATTGGGTGCATGCTTTTGATAGTAAATTCATTGAATATTTGTGACTAGGCTAGACTATAGTGGGGGCAAATTCTCTCTCAAGCAACATACCCCAAATCAACTCGATTTTTCTCGAACACCCGATTGTCGCTTTAAGCACAACCTCTGCCTTAGCCCACTCACTCTCTCGACCTGAGTGTGTGGGAGAAGGTCTAGGATTCATTCTGTCGATCTGAACCTCATGTCGACCCAATTCCACTAGCCATCTATTTAGTAGTCTTAGTTTTACGACGTCTCTTTCGATCAAGTCGAAAACACAAAGGTTAAATCATATTTGAAACTACAATTTCATTAAGTTCCACCACAACAAATAAAAGAAATCACATTTACAAAACAAATAAACCATCAACATGCAAGACCCAATAGATAATCTAACCCATATTCACAAAATCACACCCCAAAAATTGGGGTTTTTAGCTAAACAATTAAAAAAGATTAAAAAATTATACCAATATCGGTTTCCATCAATGGGTATGCAAGATTAAGTGTTGAAACAAGTCAAGAGTAAATAATCCACAAGACCCAAGTCCAAAATCTTGGGGTTGAATATCTTTGAATCTTCAAGTTCTTCAAAACCTTCTCCAAACATAGAGAATATTGCCTCTCAAAATTGTATTCTAAACCTAATACAACTAAAACTGACTACTAAGAATAAAAACTAAACTAGTATTTATAGTGTTCATAAAATGCGCTATGAAAGAGCCATTTGGCGCAGTTAGTTGGGATCGCCGATACACTCGGTGATCCACCCTTTCGTCTGCTTTACTGGCTTTCAGCTCTTGCCTTGAGCATCTTCGCATCCTGGATCATTGGGCAGTATAGTACTGCTTCACAGAACTGCTCGGTGACACGCTGACTACTCTATTTCATCATTGATTTGATCATTTCCTTCAAGTCCCAGAACACTGGAACAAAAGGGGTGGATAAGACCTTTCGGCGACTCGCCAAATAGGTTTAGAGATTCTCAGATCTTCATTTCTTCGTTCTTTAAGCTGCCTTTGTACCTTTTTTCTAAGTAGTGTCCATGCTTTCCCTCAAATTCCAAATACTTGAAACTTAAGGGTTTTCATCAGATATTGAGATAAAATATGCATTTGAGGACACTAATTCTATCAAAATATAGCCCTAAATGTGTCCAATTTTTGGACTCGTCAACACCCCCAACTTAAATTTTTGTTTGTCCTCAAGCAAACTTATATTCAGCTGTTAAAAAATGTTGTCTCAAATAGTGATACATAAGACTCAATCATGAATTCACACAACAAGACTCAATTTACTTATAGAAAGATCAAAAGTGCACTCAATGATTCAATTTGTGACTCACTAATATCAAAGAATCTCATGCTCACAATACCTGCTTCAAATGCAAGTTCATGCTCAAACAAAGTGTTCAAATGCCCTCACGCAAGAAATGATTCCATATTCAGACACAATGGATCAAAATTTAAAGCTTCAGAATCAAATGCAATGCTCACATTGACAATTAAGGACACAATGCATGCTTTCACCCATAGGTTTGCTCGTATTTTCCAATCAACATTTGTTTCAGCTCACTCAAGATCAAAAAGGTCTTGTCAAGGCTTGTAATGGGGCTAATTGCAATATGGTCATTTCGGCTCAGTGACTTTTATCCTCACAAAATGTGGCACTCGCAACACTTCCTTTCCTTTTCCTTCATCATTTTTTCTAGTGCTCATAAGTCATCCCATTATTTACTTCCCACGGATTTTTCTTTTGGGAAACCCTTTTTTCTTTATATTTTCACACTTTATTCCTCAACTTCTTCATTCTTTTTCTTTTTCTTTCTTTCTTTGCTCTCTCTTTTTTTAGTATGGAGGAGATCTATGTTTTTCTAAACCATGGGTAAGAGGGATTTTCTTGCACTTCTTGATTTACCTTTTATTTTCACCACACCCCTAACTTAGGCTTTTGACCTAAATTGGCTATTCAAACTAACCATAACTTCATGAGGATTATGGGTAATGGATCAAAAAGGGTTATGATTTCATCAAGTTTCTTCCAAAGAAAGATAAGGCTCAAGGGGTGTTACGAAGAAGTTCACACATGCTCACAAGGTAGGCCACAAAGAGATATATGTCAAATTGTCTCACACTCTTTAAAGTTGCCTAATATCATATCAAGAGATAGCCTTACTTAGTTGACCAGACCAATGGGGCAAATTCTAGGTTCTATTATGCATGTTTCAAAGTAAGCTCATAACACTAGGCATTGACACTACAACACTCTACGTTTTTGCTAGTGTGCAATGATCATCACATAAGACTCAATTCAATACTAGGCTAGTAATAACAAGATGCAAAAAGTTCACATATTGTCTATGCAACTTCATTTGGCCTCATCGTAGCTGCACATTCATGTTCGTTCTATTGAGAGCAGAATTCAAGTCATCTGTATTGCGAAATCGAGACTTAAATTTTGTGAAAGAACAACCACATTCAACACACAAGAGGTGGAAAAATTTTCCGGACGGGTCAAAATCATTTTTCAATTTAAAATAAAAAGAGCCACAAGCTCAAATATCCACTGAAAGCAGTGTAAACACAATTTATGTACAAAGCTGAAATATAAACAAAACACAAACATCAATAGCACACAAAGGTGGGTCTCACCCCATTACAAATAAAAACATTTGTCCTCAAATGCAAATAACACAGAATCCTAAATGTAAAATAAAGAAAGATAAATATGCAGCTAAAGAGGGGATCCTAGCTAAGCAGTTGCTCCATCAGTTTGGGCATCAGTGCCTGGAGTGTTGTCATTCTAACTCTGGTTTTCATTGTCTGTGTTTACTTCAATTGGTGTAGCGATATTAACCTTAGCCATATTGTCAAAATCATGAGCTACTATCAAGGTATGTATCGCATTAATGAACCCTCGATCCTACGAAAGGACATTAGGGTCAATGGGAATCCTCATACTGGAACTGGCTTTCTTGTTCTCGCTCCTTGCTTTTGGGTGATCTGTTATGCCTGATCACTTCTGGGATTTTGTTTCTTTATATGTCGAGGTGGCATATTTCTTCCTCCAACTTTTGGTCTGGCCATGTCTGCAAAGCCTTGAGATAAAGTTAGAAAATATTCGACAAGCAAACAAAAGACCATCAGCTGCAGGTAGACTTAGTAGTCCATTCGGCGAGTCGCCAAATACTTTCGGCAAATAAATAGGTGTCCGCCGAAAGATACAGTGCATAAGAGGTTAGGGGTACATTTAATGGGCGAACAAGAAGACTTTCGGTGAGTCGTTAAGTGCTTTAGCCAACCTCATGCTTCTCACCAAAAGGTACAGAAGCCACAACATATAAAGCATGATATCAAAGGTGAGGTAGGGCAACTAGGCGAACCGTTGAGTGGTTCGGCGAGCTCGTCTCAGCTCATCAAATGACTCATCGTGCGTATTATCAATCCAAATTCTTGAAATCAGCCCCGCAACCCCCAAAAATGTAATTTAAGCTCCTACAACACAAATCTGACTAAGACCCGTACCATAAAATCACTCCCTATTGCAAATTAATTTAACTTAACGCACTAGAAAGTGGGATTTCACCATTCAAGCAAGAGTTATTAATTAGGAATAGGCAATTAAGAAATCCGATCCAATCAAGGAGGCCCAGCAGAATTCAACAAGATTAACAGATTTCAAATAAGTATGATTTCGACAAAATGAAGCCGGGGTTTGAAGTACCAACCTTTTATGCCTATCAAATGGATGTTGAGATGCTAGGATGCAATGTAATCCAACTCGTAGCATAATTTGATACTAAAAATAGTACAAAAATGAAAGAAATGTAAAACTACAATGCAACTGTGAGATTGGGAAGATGAAAAAGTGAGGGAAAGGGAATAAGTTTGAAACTTTTAAAACTTTGTCTTGAAACCGGTTCCATTGAACATTCACGGACTTTACGGACGATGCTTCCATTGAACATTCATGGACAATGCTTCCATTGATCATTCACAGATGATGCTTCCATTGAACATTCACGGACGATGCTTCCATTAAACATTCACGGACTTTATTTTGTTGGTCCTCATCTTTCTGACATCGCGATCAAGAATGGCCACCAATTCTTCCCTATACTCAACGTCATTGTTTAACAAAACTGAATCACATTTTATGATGTAATCTCCATCCCCATGATACTTTTTCAACATGGACACATGAAATAGTGGATGTACTATAGATGGGCTAGGAGGAAAATCCAACCTATAAGCCACTAGCCCTACACAGTTAAGAATCTTAAATGGCCTGATATGTCGCAGACTAAACTTGCCATTGTTGCCAAATCTCATCACCCCATTTATGGGTTACACTTTAAGAAGAACTTTCTCACCATCATGAAATGTCATGTCTCTTACCTTGAGGTCTACATACTTTCTGTAGACTCTGGGTTGCTAGAATCTTTGCTTGGATGCTTCTCACCTTATCCCGAGCATCTTTCACCAAATCAAACCCAAAAGTTTCACATCTCCAGCCTGAAACCACCCTATGGGAGATCTACATCCCATACTATAAGGTGCCTCTAATGGTGCTATGTCAATGATGGAGATGTAATTGTTATTATAGGAGAATTCACACAAAACTAGGAACTTATCTTAATGCCCTCAAAAGTTAATCACACATGACCTCAACATCTTCTCTAACACCTTAATAGTTCTCTCTGACTGCTCGTCCATCTGTGGACTAAAGGTTGTGCTAAAAGTGAGTTGAGTGCCCAACTCCTCATGCAATTTTCCCCAAAAGTTGGATATGAATTGCGTACTATGGTCCGAGATGATGGAAAGGGGCACCCCATGCATCCTCATTGTCTCCTTTACATAAACCTTAGCCAACTATTAAGCATTATAGTCTACTCTTACTAGAATAAGGTGCGATGACTTAGTCAATCTATTAATCAGTACCAAATAAAGTCAAACATCCCTAAGGTCTTAGGAATACCAGCCACGAAATCCATATTGGCATTCACGGAAGCAAACTTGTAGGCCTTTGGTGCTCATACTTTACCAGCTGCCAGTTTTGGCACTTAGCCACAAACTCAGCTATGTATGTTTTTATTTCAACCTACCAATAAGATTGTTCCAAATCTCGATAAATCTTGGTCACACCCAGATGAATGGAATACTGTGAACCATGGGATTCTGTCAAAATCTTCTAAATCAAATCATCCACTCGGGGAACATAAATTCTTCCGTTAAAATTTAGTACACCGGCCAGCATCAAGAGTTACATCTCATGCCTTGCCAGAAACTATCTTATTTGTGAGCTCATTCAAACTCTCATCCATAAACTTCTTGGCCTTGATCTCCTCAATAAATGTGGGTCTAACCTCAATGCTGGCTAACAATCCACCTTTCTCTGAGATGCCTAACTGTATGAACCCAGACTCCAGGGTATGAATCTCCTTGTCCAAAGGTCTCTTGGATACACCCTCATACTAATTGTCTTTCGGCTAAATGCATCTGTCACCACATTAGGCTTACTTTGATGATATTGGATGGTAACATCATAATCCTTGAGTAACTCCATCCATCTTCGCTGTCTCCAGTTCAGGTCCTTCTAAGTGAATAGATGTTCTAAACTACGATACTCAGTAAACACCTCACACTTGACACCATAAAGGTAATGCTGCCAGATATTGAGAGCAAACACTGCCTCTACAAACTCCAAGTCATGTGTAGGGTGTTTCTCTCGGACACCTTCAGCTGTCACAACGAATAAGTTATGATATTCATATTTTCTATCAACACAGAACTCATGCTTAAATGTGAAGCATCACAATAAAAAATGAAATCTTTACCATCTGCTAGTAGTGTCAGAAAGGTTATGTGGTAAGAAGAGTCTTGAGCTTTTGGAAGCTCTCTTCACATTTTTCTGTCTACTCGAAAGGGACCTCCTTTTGGGTTAGCCTTGTGAAATGTGTTGCGATAGAAGATAATTTTTTTCACTTCTATTTTCTATGGATACCAAAAACAACACGAAGATGTTGGAGATGCTCTTTCTTACACTATAAATAAACAAAAATGTCTTCAATAAAGACAATAACAAAAGAATCAAGGAATGGTTTGAATAAAACATTCATCAGACTCATGAAGAATGCATGCGCATTGGTCAACACAAACAACATCACTGAGAACTCATAGTGCCCATAACGGGTCCTGAATGCCATTTTGGGTACATCTTTAGGCCTAATATTTAACTATGATAATAAGACCTTAGGAAAATTTTAGCGAAAACTGATGCACCCTGCTACTTATCAATGAGATCATCTATCCATGACAATGGATATTTATTATGAATGGTGACCCTATTCACCAATCTCAAGTCTATGCACATCCTTATACTACTATCCTTCCTTTTAACAAACAAGAAAGGAGAACCCCAAGTTGAAGCAGTAGGACGGATGAAATGTTTATAAAAAGTTCATGGATTTGAGCTTTAAGCTCTCTCAATTCTGCAGAGCCATGTGATAAGGAGGAATGGAGATGGGACACATGCCCGATTTCAAGTCAATGCAGAAATCCATATCCCTATTTAGAGGCATACCAGGCAAATCAGTAGGAAACACTTCCTCTAGTTCAGACACAACAGGAATAGACTCAATTGAGAGAGAGTCAGCATCAACATCCCCAATATGAGCCAAATATTTCAAACACCCCTTCCCGACCAGTTTCCTAGCCTAAAGGAAAGATATGACCTTAGCTGGTTTAGGGTTGTACACCCCTTCCCAATCTAACTTTTCCCTACCATAGATCTCTAGAGTCATAAAATAAAAAAGATTGACATGGGTAACTATGACAAACTCTCCAACTGGGGTAGAAACATAGATGGGGGAGTCGAGCACATCAGAAACTGCATGAACTCCCAAGGAAAATTGAATGAACACAGATGAATAAGTAGAACCCGAATAAAAGGAAACAGTAGCCATACGGTCACAGACAAGAATAGAACATGTGATTACTGAATCAGACGCCTCAGGCTCAGTCTTGCCTGGTAAGGAATAAAACAAAGCTTTCTTATCTTGATAAGCAACCTTCTTGCTTGGGTGAACTGCTCTACTACTTGCATTACCATTTTCGCGGCCATCATGACCTTACTGATTTCCTCTTCGCCCATCTTGTGGACACCCTCTACCATTACTATCATTGCCCACCGGTACCACTCCTCTAGTCTGTCGTTGCACGGGGTCAGACATGCATGGATGGGGACAATCTCTCCTCATATGTTGAGGTTCTCTACAATTATAACAACTGTGGTTAAAAGACGGCTTGCTGCAAGACGCATGTGCGACTACCTGACTATCATGAATAAGATTCTGCTGTAGAGTTCTCGAGTAAGCACTTGTAGAAGTAGGCATGGCTGACTAAATTGGTCGGGCTGCAAGTGCCGACCTACCTAATCCTCTAGAGTAGGAACGATGAAATTTACCTGTGTTTTAGGCTTAGCCAAAGCCTTGACCTGCCCATCACGTTGAACTCCTTTCTCTTTCTTCACAAAGTTTGTCACCTTATTAAAACTTTTACTTTCAAAGGTCTTGTAAACAGACAATACCTGTAATTCAGGGTTCAATTCCTTGACGAATAGATGAATCCTCTCGTCCTCTGTAGTTAAAAACTGTGTAGCATATCTAGAAAAGTAATGGAACTTAACCTGATAAGCAGCTACAATCAAACCACACTATTCCAATGCTATGAACTTATCCTTATTGCAGTCCCTCAAAGTTCGGGGCAAATACTTCTCTAGAAACAAATAATGAAAATGCATCCAACTATGTGGGGGCAAAACTGGCGATCTGCATTCCATATAGGCCCTCTACCACTTCTTAGCCTCACGTTGAAGCTGGAAGGTTACGACCTCTACTCCATGCTTTTGTACAATGCCTAACTTGTGAAGCCTCTCATAGAAATCTAGAATGAACTCATAAGCATCCTCACTCTCAGTACCATAGAACACATGCGACTTCAACTTAAGAAACTTAATCAACATATCGTGCTCAGTACCAGTCATCCCAAGACCCAATAGGGAATAGAAGAAGGCATCAGTGCCTAATGCTCCATACACCTTGGAATAACAACAAAAATGGGGTGGTTGACTGGAGGTTTAGAAGCTTGCACTGTAGAAAGAACTCAAGAGCAGACCAACCCCTTCAAAAAAGTCATGATCTGTTGAGCTATCACTAGGTTTAAGAGAGGAAGGGCTGTAGTCTCAGCCCGTGCGTCCTCCACTGCTCTAACATCCTCTTCATATTTGATCTCCACATTTTCTTCTACCTCTTCATGGGGTGAAGGAGAGGTTTCCTCCTTTGGAACATTCTCAACTGGGGCTCCACCCTGGTGGGTGCTACCCTTCCTCGACCTCTGCCCCATCCTCTTCCTTTACCCCTACCTCGCCCATGACCACTTGTTGTAGGCTTCTCTGCTGGCTCATTGATGGGAGCTACAAGCCTGACATTGTTGTATTGAATGTTAACCATCTATGGATAGAAGATGGAAAGAGACTAGATACAAATTTGGATGATCAAATACCAATTGGGATGAAGTCATAACATGAAAAGGAGAATAAGACAGAGAGATTTTCCTAAAGTCCTGTAACCTCTGGAAGAAAAACACAGACGTCTCTGTACCATTCTACAAGACTCTACTAGGCTTGTTTTGGTACAATGAGATCAATGACTTTGGGGCTCTGATACCAACCTTGTAACAACCCAGACCTCTGTGATTGGCACCCACACTAACCCTCCAGTGGGTGAACAACAACTACAACCCTACTAAACAACTTAAAGAAACTAAATCTTTTAAAGATACAGAAGAAGTTTTCAATAATAAATTAATTACTGAGTTCCCTATAAAATCAAAAGGTTTAGCAAAACAACCAAGCCTAAACCTCGCGGAAATTCAACCCTTTGACCTGAAAGTCATTGTACTAAAAATCTTCTAATTAACAAATCTAAGAAAAAGGTTGGTGCAACCCTGAAAACTAAGCATAAGTAAAAGTCTGAATATATATAGTTTGAGTCCGAAAAGAACGGACTAAACTAATGATTGATCTATGGTAACCAGAAAGAACTGGCTCACCCTCGAATCTGGTCTCAGTCAATGATCTGCTAATTGAGGTCTATCAGTAGCCGCCTGAAGATGTATATACTCAACAAAGAAAGATCAAGTGTTATAACAGTACACGAAACTATGGCATACTGGTAGGGTCATGCGGCTGCTCTAGTAAGTGAAATATAAGCATGTAATTACAATACAATAAACATACATATACATAATGCATAATTCAATTATCATTTTAGTAGCAACATACAATTTCCCAATATCAATGACAGGTACATATGAATGTAATAATCACAAGTGGTTCTCACATGGAACCCACACCGAAACTCTTATTGTGTCAAAATGTGACACCCCATCTAATATATATATATATATATATATATATAAAAGTCACAACGTGGCACCCGATCCAATATATGTGTCAGAATGTGACACCCGGTACAATATATCTATCAGAATATGACACTCGGTAGAGTCAACAAAACCACAGTCACAAACACACCCATAATGAAGAGTGCACATAGTCACACAATTAAGAAAAATGTTTGTATCATGTTATTGTACATACTTAATCATTTCCTTTGATTCGATTCATTTTTCTTTATTCACATTCATGCATGCATACAATGGAGCAATTAACAGGCATATATAACACAACAGGAAGTCAAGCCATCACCTACCTCAAAACCAAGCCTGAATACTCCCTAAACACTTTAATCTTCTCTTTTTGGAGTCTTGCAGCTTGTTCTTGGTCTAAAACAAGTTATTAATGCAAGGATAAAAAAACAACGCCTAATTTACCTGAAGTATCCAAAAATATTAATCCAAGGCGAAAAATAGATCCTAATGCTCATAAAGTGATTTTTCCACCATCAACTTTAGGCCAAAACCCTCCCCCAATGATAATTAATAAGGATTCTAAGTTCTACTAATTGAAATACGGATTAGGGGAGTAATAAACTTACCTTTGGCACAAGAATTCATGGAAATTTGATGACAAACTATCGTAGGTCATCCCTTAGCTCTTAAGAATGAGGTTTTGTAGAAAATAACATTTTTAGAGTATTCCCCGATTTACGTTGCAACTGGCCCGCCACAGCAGGCCATATTTCTTCTTAGCAACCCTACCCCGCCGAAATTAACCCTGCCTTGGTGGCTTACATGGAGACAGAAACTCTGAATTTGAGTTCCAAGCTCCTGTTTCACAATACACCTTCAAACCTTGACGTTCTAAAACTACCTCATCACGCCAAGATAAGTTTTTGGACTTTAACTCCACTGTATTTGATTCCATAAAGCCATACAGGATGCTTAACGTCTTGGCTATCTACTCACGTGATCAAACTCATAATTAAATCCCCCATCCATTACAGAATTACCCTAGACCTCACCTAACTCTGATTTTGTCCAATTTTGGCCTAGGCTAGAAATTTCCAAGTTACTACTCAAAAGTTTTCTATCCCAAATTCCTTCCCCATTGGCTTTTCTATAACGACGGGAATAGGTCATTACAATTGCAAGAAAATTTGCAAGCCTAGTGGACCAAATTTTCCCTTCATCTCTTCTCTCATAGATCAAATCTACAAATTTGAAGTCACAAAACTGAAATGTTAAAAAATAAGTACTTTAAGTCTTGTCTTGTAGTTTTATCAAGTCTACACTCTGACTAGCCTTGAAGAAGGGGTATTTGTAGACATTGAAATTTTATGGGACTCTACTTGATATGTTCATTTTGAGTTGTGACTCTACAAGGTGTGTTCAATTCCAATTAGGAATCTTGAAGGCTACTTAACTCTAAACCTTAGTTCATATCACGACACAAAGAGGACATGATGGAACATGTCTACTCCAACCAAGACTAGTATGTCTCAACCTAATGAAATGAAACAAATGTGGAAATATAAAATAAAATAAGATAATGTGGAAAACCTATTCTTTTTATAAAAAAAAAAAACCCCAAAATCTGGTTTTCACATGTACAAATCTCTAAATACATAAATTGTGGAATTGAAATAATTACAACTCTCGACCTTTATTTCTCAAATAGATCAAAGTATAAAGGAAAGGATAAAGAGGGCATGCCGAAGTAACCAGTAGCTACCTATCCAAATCCTTGAACTCAAAAGAATAAGAAGAAGAAGGAGATCAAACAGATCCAAACCTAGACTAATACCCAACAACAAACCTAATAAACATGCCAGCTACCTAGAAATAGAATACCTCCTACATTCCAATTGAACCTTCTCAAACTAAAACCTACACAACAATTAGCACAACCTAACAGATCTACAATACACATATCACAAGGCTCAAAATATACAGTTCAATTGTCACAATTAAACAACAAAACAAATCAAGTCGATCTCAATGTCAAGTAGATCAGTCACACGAAATAAATGTATCAATCAAAATTAATAAGTAAATCACACATAAGTATCAAAATGCATCAAATCATAATAACCGATCATTTACAAGACCCATTTCCCATAGGCACAATATCACTGGCCATAATCATTTCCCATTGGCTTTATATTAAATAACTAGTCGAACAATTTCCAATTTGCATAATATCACTAGCCAGAATCATTTCCCATCGACTTTACATCAAGTCACTAGCTCGAACCATTTCCATGGACCTGAATATCAATTCACTAGTCGGCACTGACCTCGGCATCATAAGCATAACAAATCTCATCACAGTGCTCAATAATCAATGCGTACAAGTAAATTCACACCGCATGGACGACACAACAATTCAAACAATTCAAGTGAACGTTCATGATATCAAACATTTCATCAATCATTAAAAAAGGGTCACAACAAGACAATTCACACTATCATGTTCATCACATAGCCTTTTCATTTCAACCTTTTTTTATTTATTAAGATTTTTATGAACTGGAAAATTAACCCTTCACTTCATCCCCATTACTCCAAACACACAAATAATAAAGGGAATACACAATTTCTACAAGAATACATGGTTTAGGAGATCACTTGCCTTAAGTTAGACCATTAATTACTCCAAGAGTTGAGTCTTCCCCTTCTAAAACCACACAATCTATAACAATCAAGTATTCACAATAAATCTTTGGGAATAATAATACCCACATCAATTACTTTAAAAAAATGAGTAAATCTACTCAAAACACAATTTCGAGAAAGAGATTTGAGTCCGACATATAATGTTTTAAAACTTTATTCAAAGATTTAGGAAATGATTGGAGAAAATAATTTTAAAAAAATACTCAAAAACAATTCAAAATATCCATTTTAGTTGACAACATGAGTTCTTGAAAAACCTTGTCATTTACCAACAAAAATCTCAATTTTTTATGTTAGAATTAACAAATGACCAGAGGAAATGAAGTTTAAGGATCATGAAAGTTTACCCAAAATATTCAGCACAAGAAATCCTTTTCGAAATCGCCACCAAGGGTTTAACAGGCTCAAAAATGGAAAATGGGGCATCAACCCTAAAAATGGTAACAAAAAACCCTTGCAGGTTTCGTAAAAGCGACCAGGGGTTTGCGTCTTGCTTTAGTAAAGCATCTTCAACTAAAGTGAAGGTCGCTTATGCAGCAGGCCCTTCGCTTAGGCAAAAGCCAGACTTGTAGAACCAAAAAACACAGCCAAGACGGAAACATCAAATTGGCTATCGAGATTCGTTTTGAACCCCGTGAACACAAACAATAGATGAAACATTGTTGTTCTTGAATTTTTAGGCTCAATGGAACCATCAAAACATGAATATGAGGTCTCCTTGACCCAATGTGAAAACAACAAAAACTAACTCCACACCTAAATGACTAATACAAGCTTGGGAAGTTTCAAAAATCAAGCAAGACCTAAACTAAGCCTAAAATCATTCCCCTAATCCAACACACTCAGAATTTCGATCCGAGCATCTAAAATCCAAATGTTGCCAAAGACAACAAAAAGGCTAAATTTTCATTATTTCATAACTTAGGACCTCAAATCATTAAAAAGACCCTGAATCTGAAGACGACAACTCTCATATCTCTGATTCCACATTCTAGGACAGATGGAATTGATAGAATTCCATTCCAACACTCGAAACTCTAAAGAAACAACTTTTAAGCAACTTAGCTTTCCAAAAGCACTTAGCAAATTCTCAACTAACTCAAAGTTCGAAGTAACTTTTCAAATGAATCATAAATGACTCAGGGTCAACATTAGGGGGGAAAAATCATAAATTTATGGAACTTTCAAAAAATGACCTATCGGGTCATTTCAATTCATGGCTATATAAAAGATACTATATTCTCTTAATGAAGCACATCGAATATTCCACAAATTGATGAAATATTCACAGTGATCAAAATGAATCATGCTAATTCGAGAAATATGCTACAAACGGCCAATGAATCATGGTAAGTATCTTATGAGAGAAGAGTCAATGGAGGAACATAATTATAAACAATGTTTATCAATAAACTTATGCTTCATCGTATTTTATTTGTGTTTACAATTTATTTTGTTGTTACTTTAAAATTTGTTGCAAACAAAGGGACAAAGAGGATGAATTTATAGTTGTTTTGAAGAGGATGTTCTACAGATAAAAACAATTCAAAACTAACATACGGAAAGCTTGTAAATAACTAACTATAGTTGTTTATCATTAAATTTCATAATGTTAAAGTTAGATTTAACCATTTTATAACCAGCTAAAAATTTAAATTTCATTTAGAAAGTCAACTTTCTTGTA
Source organism: Solanum bulbocastanum (assembly GCA_037074985.1). Taxonomy (NCBI): domain Eukaryota; kingdom Viridiplantae; phylum Streptophyta; class Magnoliopsida; order Solanales; family Solanaceae; genus Solanum; species Solanum bulbocastanum. The sequence continues at coordinate 21,349,928 of CM073604.1, read as the reverse complement.
TGATTACAAATTATTTAGTTTCTATATGATTATTCTAGTTAAAATTATATAATCCTTAAATTTGTTTCCTTATCGATCTTCCTATGCTTTCAGTTGCTAACCAAACTTGTTCTTGATACAACTTTCTAATTTTAATAGATTAAATTTTTGGAAAAATTACCTAAATACACATCTTATTTTATCATATTTTCTAAAACTTTATACCATTTAAAAAAATTTCAAAAATTCTGTCTCAGATACATCACTGTCCTTTCGTTGACATATCCATGTCCCCCTCACGGATATATCCCTCCCCTCTCCAATACATCTCTCACTTATTTATCTGGATGTTACTCATGTATCTTTATGTCTTATCCCCTCTCTTGTACATTCCTTCCCTCTCGAATACATCCCTTAAATATATATTTGGATGTTTGCTAATGTATTCAGAAGTCCAGCTATGTATCCGAAAGACCAGTTATATATCTAGAATCATAAATTTTAAGAGATTTTCATAATATATAAAAGAGTAGAGAAATAATATAATTAGCTCTTTACACTATGCGATTTCGATAAATTATACTAAATTTTTTGACATATCATTCTAGTTTAATATTCTTATTTCATGACAGAATTACTATATTATTTCCTATTTGAATTGTTTTTTTTTATCGTTTATTTGTATAGAGATGTCCTTCTATAATTGTGTTTGTTTTCAAGTCATAAAATATAAGACATAATGATCTTGGAGATATTTATATCTCCATTTACTAGGATTTACTTGTATTAATCATATATTTTGAGAGCATTCCCTATTATAATTTATAGGGAAAAGGGTCTAAAAAAGACTCCAACTTTGGCCGAAATTGTTGTTACGATACCAAACTTTATGGAGGACAGTTTACCCCCCTACACTACTTAATAATGTATTCTAAAGGTATATATGTACGCATGTGGACACATTACTATTTATAATTATGCAATATTTATGATATCCACGTAGGCAAATATATACCTTTAAGGTACACTATTAAATATTAAAGGTGGGTAAAAGATTCTTTCCAATGTTTGGTATTGTTACAACAATTTTGGTCAAAGTTTTGATATATTTTAGACCTTTTTCCCTAATTTATATGTGTAGATGATTATTACGATGATTGTACATTAACCTATATGATTATGATTTGATCGGTTTGGTGGGTTTGATTTTTCGTCGGTGATTGATGGGTTTTGTTTGTTCGTAGTTCAAGAATAGTGGTTAGCAAAAGCTTTGGAGAAGAAAAAACTGAAGGATTTGGGGATTTTTGTGGGGAAGAAGGTGAAAAGAAGAACAAGAAATTTGGAGAGTTAAGTGAATTTGAGAGAATGGGGGTGGCGGTTAGGGTTTGAGATTGAGAGAAAGTGAGGTTTCATTTTGGTAGGTATATATTATTTAACGTGGAATATCGAGTGGGTCCTATGAATTTTTAAAAAAAATTTGGAAGAAGGGGAAGCGAGCACGAGGCATCGCCAGTACGGCCGAAATGTGTTGTAGTAACATGGCACCTCCATTAGAGTGCCAGGGCAGCCCCTGTCCAATGTTGTAGCTGTTGCACGCATAGTGCGGTGCGCCCGGCCGGTCTCACATCTATTTGGTCCATTCTTTTGTTCAACTTCTCTTTCTTTTATATGGTACACCTTCAAATTCTTATAGATCAACCAAAATACATTAAAAATAAGGTGGGTTTCGTACAATCCAGAGCCTTAATTTTTTTATGGTATGACTAATATTTTTGTATTTTTCTTATTTCTTCTTCATCTTTTTATGAATAGTTCCTAACTAATAAAAGCAATTGAAATGTAACTAAATCCTACCAAAGAAAAGAAATAACAAAAATAACAAAAAATAACAAATTATTACATAGTTTTACAATTGCCTCCCATGGAGCGCCTGGTTTAACATCACGGCTCGACTCAACTTTGGATAATTCATCATTCAGCTCAAGAACTTCTTGATCTCGATCCACATTTTTACCAAAATATTGTTAGACCCACTTCACTTTCACCAAGAATATTGTTGCATCTTTTCCATTATGTTCTACTGCATAATTTTGCAGCATCCTCAACACTTCGAAGGGCCCACTCTATTTATACCTTAGTATTCTGTGAGGTACAATGTACTTGTCATGCCATCTCTTGGTCTTCTCTTTGTACAACTTAGCATTCTCATAAGCATCGATCAAAAACTCCACAAGTTCGTGCATTCATCAAATTATTTTCCTACCATCTAGCTCTAGGTCAAAACTTAACTTCTTTATCGCCCAATACACTTGATACTCTAAATATGCCAGAAGACGAAACACTTTCCAAGCACCATATGGTAGGGAAAAGCCAATATGGGTGTTTTATATGCTGTCCTATATATCCATAAAGCATCATCAAGTTTCCCAGACAAATATTTTCATTGACCATTCACTGTTTTCTGTAATATTTTCTTTGCCTCTCAATTGGACAATTCAACTTCGTAACTAGTTTGTGGGTGGTATGTTGTAGATACCTTGTGATGTATACCATACTTAGCTAGAAAATTGTTCACTAACTGGTTAATGCAGTCCTTGCCTCCATTACTACAGATCCCCCTTGGAGTACCAAACCGAGTGAAAATCTTCTTGTTTATGAATTTAATCACCACCTTTGAATCATTCACAGGAAGAGCTACAGCCTTGACCTATTTCCACACATAATCAACCGTCACTAGAATGTATTGGCTTCAATCTGATGCTAGGAAGGGACTTGTGAATTTAATACCCCACATATACACAATTTCTACCTGAAAACTCCATGATTTAATTATAACTAACCAACTAATGCAGAAGAACAACCCCTAGAACTTGAAAGTCAAGGTAGCAAAACTCTACTAACAACATGTGTAAGAACAAGTGGTACAACCCTGAAATTAAACAAACACCTTAAATATATAGTCTGAGTCCCAAATGAGTGGACTTAAACAAGAAAGATCCATGGTTGCCTGGAAGAACTGGCTCACCCTTGAATCCGGTCATGCTCAATAGTCACCTAGTTGAGGTTCAGTAGCCGCGTGAAGATGCCTTGTACTCTACAAAGAAAGTACAAGTGTAGTATTATTTCAAAACCACAGTGTACAAGTAAGATCACGCGGCCACTCCCATAAGCACAACTTATACTAACAATCACAACAAAATAAACACATATATACATAATATAAATATAAAGTAGCTATCTTTTCTAAAGTAATGTATAATCCCACATTCTCAATAACAAGTAGATACAACAGTACTTGGTTATGGAACCCATACCCAAACAGTTAATGTGTCGAAATATGACACCCAATCCCAATAAGCGTGTCGAAACGTGATACTCAATTCAAGATATGTGTCGGTACGTGATCCCCGATCCCAATTAGTGTGTCAAAACATGACACCTAATCAAATATATGTGTCGGAATGTGACACTTGATCCCAATTATTGTGTTGAAATGTGATACCCGATCCAATCAACATACCACAATCACAATCACGATGTACATTATCATAATCATATAATAAACTGTTGATTCATAGCATACCATCATTCATTCATACACATTTAAATTAGGTTTGATCAATAGTTCTTCATTCACACACAGACATGCATTACAATGAAGCGAATACCAATATATATCACACAAACTTGATATCAAACCATCACCTACCTCAAAACCAAGCTCCAATTCCTCTAAGGCACTTTAACCTTCCCTTTTTGGATTCTTTCCGCATATTCATAGTCTAAAAATAAACAATTAATGCAAGGATCAAAAAATGAAGCCTAATTAACTGAATTAAAATAAAAATTATCAACCCTAGGACAAACCCAAGATCCCAATACCCAATTTAGGGATTTTTCCAACACTAATTTTAGGTCAAAAACTTCCCCCACTAATAATTACCCAAGACTCTAAGTTATACAAATTGAAAAAACAAATAAGGGGAGTAAAAACATTACCTTTTGTGCTAGAAGAGGTGGAAAACCTTCAAGAAATAGCTCTGGGTCATCTCTTAGCTCTCAAGAATGAAACTTGCAGAAAAATAATATTTTTGCGATTTAATCCCCACTTAAGTCGCGACTTGCCAGCTATAGCAAACTCTATCTCGCCACAGCGGCCCTACCCTGGCGGTATGAATCCTACCCTATTGGCTTGCACGGAGACAGAACACCAGATGTAGAGTTTCAAACCCCCATTTCACCACACATCTTCAACCCATGACATTGGAAAACTACTTGTTCACGCTACGATCGGTTTGAGTGATTTCGTAAAGTCGTACAATTTCCTTAATGTCTTAGCTGTCTACTCATGTAATCAAAATAATAATTAAATTTACCATTCATTACTAGATTTACCTAGACCTCACATGACTCTGATTTCAACCAAATCTGGACTAGGCTGGGAATTTCCTAGTTAATACTTGTCACAACCCAAGGGTACCCCTTAGACGTAACATGGTGTACTTGACCCTGAAGGGGTATCACATAAGCCCTTAGCATATCATAACATTAAGTATTAGAACAATAAGACTACAAATACATTTAAGTCCAAAAATCTTTATAAAGGAAAGCGGAAGTCTAGACTTGTCTCAATAAGCCATTTGTTACAATTCATGAGTCAACAATAGGGTCACAGCCCCAAACAACATAATATGAAAATAGAAAGAACAAAAAAATGAATCTCAAAGTGAAACTCTTGTCATCGAATCATGAGGAGTTACCACAAGCGAGGAGAATAGTCACATCCAAGCTTGAACAAAGTGATCACCTCCTTAAGAACTGGACTCTACACTTGGGAAAAATGTAGGAAAATATGGGTTAGTACAAAAATGCATCAAGTATGATAAGCATGCATAAAATCATGAAAACTACTAAAAAGGACATTTTAGTTGAAAAAAATACACTTTACCAAGTTTGAGAATCATCATGAATTTCATTGTTAAAGCATAAGTCATAAACATAGATCTTCATAGTGAGGGGAAGCATAACATAAGTACCCTCAAAGTCTACTTTTGCAAATACATGAATAAGATCCTATAATCCTACCCATGCTAAGTAAAGCTTCTTGAGTAACCATAGTTCATAATTCATCTCCTCATTCATAGTAGGAATAAGCCTTAACCGACATAGACTATGTGAACTTAACGTGGAATCCATTATTACCCTCACCGAAAAGGGTGTCTTACTTGCCTAAGGTAAGACCATCGCTTGCTATATTTTAGGTTGATCGACTAAATGAACACCTATGAGGGAACATAGTTTATGGGATAAGGAGATTGCTACTAGAAACCCGCCCTTTCTGACGGAGGAGCTTCCATCTCATAGCTAAAACTTTAACTGGGTAATCGAATAATCAGATAATGAACCAATGTGCCAAGTTTGTGTGTGGAAAGATTAAATGTTCATACATTGTGTGCCAATCTAGAACTTGGCCCGTTGGTCCTGCTAAGGTAGTCTAGGCAAGAAGTTGTGAAGTGATCATAGGCACTTGTTGAAATTAGTCCACTAATGCCTAAAATAATCCAACCAAATGAAATCAATGTCCCTTTGATCCAAATGTTTGAGCCTAAGATAGACCACTTCTTTCAATACACCTAACTCACCTTCACAAAATAAATTGTTTTGGCCTCAGTCCCTCCTTTGACATGTCTAACTTGACTTAGGACAAAAACCTAAGTATAGTGTGGCTAATTCAAAAGTTACCTTGATCTTGGCCCTGATCTGACATTAGATATTGTGCACCTCAACTCATGCTAAATACCAAAGTTGAGAGTGGTAATGAAAAAAGGAAACCAAAAGGAAAATAGTATGAAAAGAGTTTTGTGTTGAAGAGAAAAATAAAAAAGAAAAAAAGATGTGACTTTGTGCGAAAGAATAAAATGATTAATAACAAAAGTGCTGAAAGAAAAAATGAAAAATAAAGTGAAAGAAAAAGTAGAAAGTGAAAAATAAGAGCCACAAAGTCAAAAGTAACATTAGTGTTAGAAACAGTCAAGGGAAAGAAAGTGAAATGGAAAGATGTCAAAAATAGGTTGAGAAAAGAGGTAAAAAGCCAATGTAATGTCAAGGAGGGCAGAAAGTCGCTAAAAAGTACCCAAATGTACCACACCTAACCCTGAGCCTACCTTAAAAGCTAAGAAAGTCCTATAGCAATCCTAGTAACTAGTTTGGAGAGTCTAAGCAGTGAAAATAAGGGAAAGACTAGTATTGAGCAGTAATTATACTTGAACTCACTTCTAAGCGTGAGTGTAGAATAAATCTTAAAAACTCAAAATTCATATCTACTATGTGAAAAGGATTTTGTTTGAAGTGAGGGAACTAGTTACATTGTAAGAAAGTTGGTACCTTGGTGATTGTGAAAAGTGTATGTTATGGTGTCTATTGGTAGAACTTTGTCATATTTTGATCTACATGAGTTAGCTTGTTGAGTATAGATAAAAAAGTTTGCACTAAATGAGGTACTTCAGGGAATATATAGCAATGTGATTGCTTGAATTTGAATGTATGCTTCTACGCAAGTGTCGTTTAGAGTGTTAGTGTGTGGCTTGAGGACAAACAACATGTGTAAGTTGCGTGTGTTGATATACCATGAGTTTAAGATATTTTTGATACATTTCACTTAAGAGTTACGTGTGTCTGGGACCATTTTGTATCGGAAATAATGTTTTATGTCTTATGTTTGCAGGAAGTTGGCTTGGACGTGGTTGAGTTAGTTGACAACTGAAAATATGAAGAAGTAGCCACCCATGGAGTGACCTACGGACCATAGGTCCTCTGATGGTCCGTCAATGGGTAGGCGTAGAAGGAGCATCAAGGAATTTTGACCAAGTGTGGAACTATGAAGTGATTCACGAACCGTAGGTCGAACCATGCGTCATCCGGCGCATCCGTCGAATGTGTTTAGAGAGTTGAAATTCCAGTTCCTGATGAAAATCCTCAGTGTGGAGCCATAGAAGAGGACCCACAGACAGTAGGTCGACCAACAGTCTATCATGCACGTCCGTCGTTTTTGATCTAAGAGTGAAGGTTCCAGCCTCTACTGGAAAAGATCTAATTGTTGACCAACAGAAAGGACCTACGGATCATAGGTCGATTCATCAATCAAAGCCACATCCTTAAATTTTGCTTCCTTATTTTGTTTCCTTTTTATTTAGGACATGTTTTTCTATAAATAGGGTATGTAAACCTCATTTTTGGGGGTTAGACATTGTTGTTTACTTTTATTTCTTGATATTTTCTTTGGGAATTAACTTGCAAACTTTGACAATTTCATTTCTAGATTTTGGTTTATAAGATTTTTGCTTTGAAATTCAATTGGAGATTTTGGGTTTGTTCTACTCTAAACGTTGGTTCATGAATTCTCTTTATCAAAATATGAATCGTGTTCTTTCAATAATGAGTAGCTAAATCCACAACTAGGGTTTTGGGAACCATGAGCAATTAAAAACATATGAATAATATTTAAGTAATTCTTGAATAGTTTTTATGCATGTATTGGTAATTCTTTCCCTTAGAAGTCTTTTTAACGAGTGCACCAATTAGAATTCGCCTTGTTTGTAGTTGCCGGACCAAGGAGGTAGTTGATGAGACAAGAATTATCAATAGAGATTTAGTGGGATACTATCTAATAGTCTAATGTCAATTGGTGCAAGGGTGAAAGGTATGTCATATATTGATGCGATGTATAATCTAAGGTAAACGTAATGGTTAGTAAACTATACAGACGTAGCCGCACCAAGGTGCGGGGTGAAATTCTCTATTTGGAGGACCAACCACTTAGGTATACGTATCTTACCAACTTTGCATGTAAAACAATAATAAATGATTACAATTATTAGGATTACCACATTAAGATATTATGGGGAACACATGTACCCTGGTACTCTCTCTTATATTGATAACTCGAAGTTTGAATCTTGCTCACTTGTACTTATACAACAATCAGTTATTTGTTTTACAAATCCCCCCCCCCCCCCCCCTTTATTTACTTCTCTCGGAAATAAGTTGAGTAAACAAATATAATAGTGAGTTACGTTTAAGTCTAAATTGTATTCCTTGTGGGATCAACCCAAACCTACAAGTTGGGTTCTTTATTTGACAACGATCGCTTATACTTCTTTAGGGATGTGTAATTTGAGCGTATCTGTCAGTACATTGCATTAAATGTACTACCATGTGAGGTGGAATCTTAAAAAGACATAAGTTTGAACTATAATTGGAAAGAAACACTTACCTCTTCTCAACTCAATTCATCTTCAAGATAATCCAGTAATAAAGGTGCAATATAACAAAAAATTCTAAAGCATGTTGATAACAACTGAGTGTATAAAAATACACAAGATCAACTTAGTTTTGTATATTAAAATACAATTAACTCTGTGGAAGATTCTCGAACAGACAATCATAACTATGAGCTATGTGATGGTGCAACATCTAACCCACACTGCTAGAGTTGTCCTATACTTTTGGCAAGGTATAGAACCTACAACTAAGTGGATTCACTAGTGTATGCTAAAAGGCATTAAGGATTCATCTAAAAAGTATGACCCTTTCTACCCACGTTGGACATATTGTTTATCGAAATTATGTTATCTGAACTCATCCCTATATCAATGCTCAATACTACTCACAAAATGTAACTAGCTCATATGTTTAAAAACATAACTTTTTATGTAGTTTGAGATTTTTACTCAAAAGAGATGGTACTAAAATTGCTTATGAAAACTCTTTTGGAAATCTGTGTTTCCTCTCATCTGAAACGTTAAAACATTTACTCTTTGGGAATACTTAGTTCCTATATATCATTTTAAAGAAATGAACTTCACTTCACTCTTTCTCAAACTCATTGCTTAATCCTTTAAAACAAGTTTAAAAAGATTGTAAAAGACTTTTCAAAAGACTCCAAGAAAATGGTTAGACTTGACTCATAGCTCTACATTGAATTTAAATTATGGATTCAAGGTTTCTGATCTCGTGATGTTTATATGTACCTTAGAGATAGAAATCCACTAGAAAATATAGGTACGATTCGAGGGAACTCAAACAGAAAGTAGTGGGAATGGGTAGAGGACCTGGCGACCCTGGCATACTGAGTGGCGCAGGGTGCCAGAGCCTGAACTATAGAAGTAAAGTTCCATACTGAGTGGCGCAGCACCTCAGAGCCAAACCTACAGAAGGAAAGTCATGGTGTACTGAGTGGCGTGGTGCCCCACCATTTTTCCTAGAAAAGTTGACAAATTTTCTTTCTCGTTATTTAACACCAATTCACCTAAAATCAAATGGCTTCTTCCCCAATCACTTTGATTAGAACACCCAACATTAGTGTACAATAATCTCAAGAACGTGACGATACGTTGGCTTTTCCCCTCTTTTCTCTTCTCTCAAATCCCTTTGGTAATTTGTAACTAGGTAAACTCAAAGTAATCATTTTAGACCCCTAATAATTTACTATAAATGAATTAAATCTGATCGGTTAAGGAAAAGACCTAAATACCCCTCTTAAATCTGGGTGACTTTCCTTAACTGGATAGCCCGACTTCAAATGGGCATATCTCCCTCATATGAGCTTGAAAATTAGATAAGTCGGTGGCGTTGGAAAGAGGATTTCAGGACCTTTCATTTTCCATCTTATGTCACACCTAAATCATCCTGTACTAAAAGTTATGGTCGCTTGAAGTTGACACAAAACTCATACTTAGTTAACCTTTCTAATTTTCAGATTTTCAATTTTTCCAAAATTAATTCTTTAAAATTTTGGTTATTTCTAAGGCAGGATGCAATAGATACCAAGCCTTAATACTCCTAAGGCACTTGAGTCTTTTATTTCCTGAGTCTTGCAGCTTGTTTTTGGTCTAAAACAATTAATTAATGCAAGGATCAACCAACAAGGCCTAATTTACCCGAATTATATCAAAATATCAACCCAAGGCCAAACCTATGATCCTAATGCTCAACTAGGGCTTTTCCTACAATATACTTTAGGCCAAAACCCTCCCCTAATGATAATTAATAATGATTCTAACTTCTACGAATTGAAATACGGATTAGAGGAGTAATTAACTTACCTTTGGCGTGAGAATTTGTGGAAACTTGGTGAGAAACTGCCCTAGGTCATCCCTTAACTCTTCACTAGGTTTTACAAAAAATAACGTTTGTGGTTTTTCCCCAATTTAAGTCATGATTGATCCACCATTGCGGCCCCACACAACCACAACGGCCCAGCCCTAGTAGAATTAACCATGCTCTGGTGGCTTGCGTGGAGACAGAAACTCAAAATTCTAGTTCCAAGATCCCGTTTCGCAACACACCTTCAAACCTTGAGGTTCTAAAACTACCCCTTCATGCGAAGATCAGTTTTGGGAGTTTTACTTGCCTTAATTTGATTCTGTAAAGCCGATAAGTCTCCTTAACATATTGGCTATCCACTCACATGATCAATCTCGTAATTAAATCCTGCATCCATTACAGATTTCCCTAGACCTCACCTGACTCAGTTTTATCCAAGTCTGGCTTAGGCTAGAAATTTCCAAGTTACTACTCAGAAGTTTTCTATCCTAAATTCCTTCCCCATTAGCTTGTCCATAACGACAGGAATAAGTCAGTGTAGTTGATACTAATTTGCTTATAACTTGTGACTGAGTGATAAAGTAGGAGAACTGGCTATGCCAAGAGTAGTGTAGTACCAGAATTACCGAATAATTGGTAATACTTATCTCGTGTGTCCTTTTTGATATCCCGAGTAGCTTCCTCGACCAAACGATGCTTCCATTGAACATTCACAGACTTCATCTCATTGGTCCTCAGCTTCTAGACATCACGATCAAGAATTAAAACCAATTATTCCTCATACTAAAGGTCATTGTTTAACAAAATTGAGTCCCATTTTATGATGTAATCTCCATCCTCATGATACATCTTCAACATGGACACATGAAACACTGGATGGACTCCAAATAGGCTAGGCGGTAAATCCAACCTATAAGCCACTAGCCCTACATAATCAAGAATTTCTAATGGACTGATGTGTCAAGGATAGGCTTGACCTTATTGTCGAATCTCGTCACCACCTTTATGGGTGACACTTTACAAAGAACTTGCTCACCAACCTAAAATGTCTTGTCTCTTACCTTGCGGTCTACATACTTTTTCTATTGACTCTGGCTTTGTTTGGATGCTTCTCACCTTAACCTGAGCATCTTTCTCCAAATCAACCACTAAAGGTTTAATATCTGTTGCCTCAAACCACCCTATGGGTGATGTACTTTCCATACCCTAAGGTGATTCATTTAGGGCTATATTTTGGTAGAATTAGTGTCCTCAAATGCATATTTGTCTTAATATTTGATGAAAATCCCTAATTTTTAGGTAGTTTGAGGGAAAGCATGGACACTACTTAACAAAGAGGAACAAAGGTAGCTGAAAGAACAAAGAAATGAAGATCTGAGAATCACCGAACCCATTCGGTGAGTCACCAAAAGCCCTTACCTTGCCTTTTGTTCCAGTATGATGATCCCTGAAAGAAAGGATTAAATCGGTAGTGAAAAAGAGCAGTCGACGTGTCACCGATCAGTTTTGCGAAACAGTACTATGTCGCCCAATGATCCAAACACCGACGATATTAAAGGATAGAGTAAGACGGTGAAGAAACCTACCAAAAGGCGGATCACCGAGTTGATTGGCGATCTTGACTAATGGTGCCAAATGATTCGCTACAACATAGATTTTTGAAAACTATAAATACTCGTCGAGGCTTGTAGCTTAATATCAAATTTTTAAGACAGAATTTTTAACAAAGAATATTGAGTTCTAAGTTTGGAGAGGGTTTTGAAGAACTTGAAGATTCAAAGGGTTTCAACTCAAAGAATTTGGACTTAAGTCTTGTGGATTCTTCACTCTTGGCTTGTTTTGAGATTGAAATCTTCATACCCATTTGAATGCAAACTCATATTGGTATAAATTTTTGTCTCCTTTACATGTCTAGCTAAAACCCCAATTCTTGGGGTGTGATTTTGTGAATATGGTTTAGATTATTTGTTCGGTCTTGGTTGTTGATGGTTTATTTGTTATTTAGATGTAATTTTGTTTAGTAGTTGTGGTGGAACTTAATGAAATTATAGTTGCAAATACGATTTCACCTTTGTGCTTTTGGGTTGCTCGAGAGAGGGGTCAAAAAACTAAGACTATTAAATTGTTGGTCGGTGGGATTGGGTCGACATAAATTTCTTCTCGAGAGAGTGAACCCTAGAACATCTCCCACACACTCAGCTCGAGAGAGTTAGTAGGTTATGGTGTAGGTTGTTCTTCATGCAGCAACTCAGTGTTCGAGAGAAACCGAGTTGATTCAGGATAAGTTGCTCAAGAGAGAATTTACCCCTACTATAATCTAGCCTAGTCACAAATATTTAATGGATTTGTTATGAAAAGCGTGTACCCAATAGTTTAATTTATCCTGTATTCCTATCACATCCCAAAACCCTATCTCCTTGATTAGTACTCTTTGCATTTTTGCTGTTTTTGTTTATTTGTGGCAAATTGCCATTGATAATTGACATTTGTGTCACCCCTTAGATTTAACATGTTCATATTTAAAAATGTTTTTAGCTATGACTAATTCGAACTAAATTTTATTTTGCTACTAATTCTCAAGACCACTACCTTGGGACTCGACTAGTTAGTCTAGTTTAGCCTATATTCCTTCCACATCCAAATAATCTCATCTCCATATTCATATCTCTCTTTATTTTTGTTGATTTTGCTTTTTTACTTTCTTACAAACCCCCCATTGATATTTGACATTTGTGTCAAACCCTTTAATTTGTCGTGCTTTTATTCTCCAAATTCTTTAGCTACGGTTAGCTTTAGCATTTTCACGCTTAACCACTAATTATCAGGAACCGCTCCCTTGGGACTCGACCCCAACCCTAGGTTGGGTTACTTTACTATTGTATGATCGTAGACACTTGCATTGGAAGTTTTCTTGATTACGCAAACATCAAAATGGTGCCGCTGTCAGAGAGTGGTGTTATTTGAGAATTATTAGTTTAGTAAAATTTTTGTTTTTCTTAGTTGTAGTTCTACTTACTTAATTTTCAGTTTTTTTTCACGTGCTTTTGACAAGAAGAGGAACGATGAATATGCATGAGGAAGATATGAATGACAGTCAAGCTGGTCATCATGACAGAATAGACGATGTATATAGTATCTATAATATAAATCAGCCGGTTGGAATGGGTGCAATTTTAATTCCATAAACTAATGGGAATGTGATGTTTGAAGTCACTAGCACAACTCTTCGCCTTGTCCAAATGAGAGGACTATATGGAGGGTTCGATCATGAAGACCCGCATGAGCATGTGAGATGCTTTACAAAGGTTTGCCGCCCTTTTTCATTCAAAGGTATGTCACAAGATTCAATTTGGTTGCGGTTATTCCCGTTGTCTTTGAAAGGAGAAGCAACAAAGTGGCTAACTGAGTAACAAAAAAATTCCACCACATCATGGGAGGAGCTGGTCATAGCATTTAACACGAGATTTTTTCCTGCATAAAAAATTATGAGGCTTAGAGATGAAATCCAAGGGTTCAAGCAAAGGGAAAGGGAACCACTCCATGAAGCATGGGTGAGATTGAAGAAGCTCTTACTTATATGCCAAATTCATGGGCTACCAATAGATTTTTTACTTCAATATTTCTACTAGAGCCTTGATTCGATAGATAAAGGAGTGGTTGATCAATTGGTACGAGGAGGAACAATGTTACAAATATTTGAGGTCACTTTATTTCTTCTTGACGACATGACTAGAATAAATCAGGTGTGGTATTCAAAAGATGATCATGTTTCCCCATTCCACTACTAACACAAGAGGAATTAGACAAAGAGAAAGAGAGGGACAAAAACATCACGAAGATGTTGACTCAGATGGAAGTCCTACTGTAGAATATGAAGGTAACATGTGGAGTGTTCAGAGTTGAGAAGTGTTCATCCCCAAGCTATTCAAAGACTGTGGAGAATCAAGGTTGGAATCCTAGAAAATGTGAGGAGGTTTTCTACCCATGCTGCTGGCAGCAAGGTGGAAATCAAGGTTGGAACCATTAGAAAGAAGTTGAGCAAAGGAAGTGTCATCAAGATTTACCTGAGTAGAGTGATTATTGGAGAGAATAGGATGAATATGAAGAGAATCACACTCACTCAATTGAGCACCCAAAAACAAGGGGAAGTGCAAGTAGTCCACACGTGAATGATTTGCTTTCACGCATCCTTGACAAATTTGAAGTCTCATATGATTTATTGAAAGGAATGAAACACGATTTCTCATCATTGAACAATAAAATAAACTCACATGTAGATGCAATCACAACCCTAAAGGTCAATTGAGTTTACTTACAGTAGAATTGAAATAAAAAATAGAGACAGATGATGTAGATAAAGGGATGGACGTTTTCACTTGGAGCAGAAAAGAGGTGAAAGGTGATATGACGAGAAATGAGGAAGTGCACTTACTAACTGGAATCAAACATATGGAGGCTGATGAAATAACACACCCACAAAGCATCATAAGGGAGCTGCAAATTGATATGGAGAAACACAAGCCATGCCTAAACATCAAGCAACCTTTACCTAAGATACCTCTTCCATTTCCTCAATTCCTCAAGAAGAATAATGAGGATGAAAGGTTCAACAAGTTTCTATCGATATTCAAGACCTTATCGATTAATCTCCCTTTTGTTGAAACATTGTGGGAAATGCCGGGTTACACAAAATTCATGAAGGAGTTATTCATAAGAAAAAGGAGCTTGGATTTTGAGACTATTGAAGTCTATCATAGTTGTAGTGCGATTATGTCGAAGGAGTTAATCGAAAAGAAAGATGATCCTGGGGCATTCATTATCCCATGCACCAAAGGCCTGCTCAAGTTTGCAGTAGCCTTATGCGATCTAGAAGTATTAATCTAATGTCGTATGATATTTATAAACATTTTAGGTTAGGTGAACCGCATGCTACAACTGTGAGATTCCTGTTGGCTATCAGATCGATCAAATATCTGGTGGGGATAATTTATGACATTCTGGGTAAGGTTGACAAATTTATTTTTTTGGCTGATTTTGTCATACTCGACTGTGACATAGTTTTCGAAATTCCTATAATCTTAGGAAGACCATTCTTGGAAACTGGTAGAGCGCTGGTGGATGTCGAGAGTGGGAAATTGAAATTTTGTGTCAGTGATGATGAATTCACCACTGACGTGTACAAATCAATGAAACACCCGAGTGACATTCATGTAATCTCAGATCATGATGTGATTGACGAGGTTGTGGCTAGTGTGAGTCATTTGATGTGTAGCAAAGAACCCCTTGAAGTTATGTGGGCTAACGAAGAAGAGTTTAAGGTTCAGAGTCAAGAGGAAGTGGTAGACGCATTTTCAAGTAAGGGGAATTCACAAAGACTCTAACTAAATTGAACATCTACTTAAAAAATTGAGAAAGCCCTCCCGCCGAACCCTCAATCGAAGAACCACCAAGTCTCAAACTTAAAATATTCCCTTCGCATCTCCAGTGTGCTTTCTTAGGTGCAAATAACAGCTTGCCGGTGACTATTGCGGCTGACTTAATTCATGGGCAAGTTAAATTGCTCCTTGAAGTTCTGAAAAGGTATATAGAAGCCATCAGTTGAAGGATCGCTTATTTAGTGGGGATTCCTCTAGGTATTTGCACATATAAAATTTAGCTTGATAGTGATTGTAAACCAAATGTTGAGCATCAATGCAAATTAAAACCACCAATGCAAGAAGTGGTGAAAAAGCAGATAATAAAGTGGTTGAACGCAGAAGTGATCTACCTGACTCCAGACATCAAAAGGGTCAGTCCAGTGCATTGTGTATCGAAAAAAGGAGTCACATTTTTCCCTAATAAAAAGAGAGAGCTTGTATCTTTGCGACCAGTGACAGGATGGAGAGTTTGCATAGACTATTGGAAATTAAACTCATGAACTGAAAAGGATCACTTCCCCATGACCTTTATGGATTAAATGCTTGATCGACTATCCGAGAGTGGATGGTATTGCTTTTTAGATGGTTACTCGGGCTATAACCAAATCTCCATTGCTCTGGAGGATCAAGAGTAAACAACATCTACATGTCCATATGGTACTATCTCCTTCAAGAGAATGTCATTAGGATTATGTAATGCCCCAGCCACATTTCAACATTGCATGCTATTTATCTTTGCTGATATGATGGAAGACTCAATGGAAGTATTTATGGATTATTTCTTAGTTGTGGCGACTCATTTGCAGAATGCTTAGAGCAATTAGGCCAAGTTCTTCAAAGGTGTGTCGAGACCAATTAAGTCTTAAATTGGGACAAGTGTTACTTTATAGTCAAGGAAGGAATTGTGCTTGGTCACAAAGTATCACAAAAGGGTCTGGAGGTCGACAAACCAAAAGTTGAAGTAATTTAGAAATTTTTACCTCCAATTTCATTAAAGGGACTTCGATGTTTTTTGGGACATACTGGATTTTATAAGAGGTTCATCAAAGTCTTATCAAAGATTGCACTTCCTCTATGCAAACTTTTGGAAAAAAGAGGTAACCTTCAACTTTGATGATGTTTGTATGGTATTTTTCAAATGCTGGAAAGACAAACTAATTACAACCCCAATCATCATTAGTCCTGATTGGTCAGAGTGATTTGAAGTAGTGTATGATGCAAGTGGCATGGTATTGGGGTTAGTGTTGGATCAGAAATGAAATAAACTTTTTCATCCCGTTTACTAAGCAGGCAAAACTTTAAACAATGTTCAACGTAACTATACAATTACTGAGCAAGAGTTACTTGCAGCGGTCTATGCGTTTGATAAGTCTCATGCATACTTTCTAGGTACTAAGGTGATTATTCACTTTGATCACACTGCTTTGCATTATATAATGGCGAAGAAAGACGTCAAACCGAGGTAGATTAGGTGACTTTTATTACAAGAATACAATTTTGAGATTAAGAATAGAAGGGGTTGTGAAAATCAAGTGGCTGATCACTTATCGAGATTGGAAGGAAAGGATAAAGACGAACCAGAGATCGACAAAAAAGACGTTTTTCCTAATGAGCAGGTATTCATAGTAAACCTCATACAGTCCCTTTGGTATGCTGACTTTGCATACTATTTGGTGTGCGGATTAATACCAGATGAACTGAACTTTTACCAACAAAGGAAGTTCTTATTCGATGTTAAGAAATATTTGTGGGATGAGCCATATTTGTTTAGACAGTGTTGTGACCACATGGAGATCCTGCATGCTTGTCACGCTTCACCAGTTGGAGAGCATTATGTTGGTGTCCAAATAGCAACTAAGGTGCTACAAAGTAGGTATTACTGGCCGTATCTATACAAAGATATGCATGAAGTTGTTAAGAGGTGTCCACAATGCCAAAAGCAAGGTTGTGTGTCAAAAAGGCACGAGTTGCCTCTAACACCCCTTCTAGAAGTGGAACTATTTGATGTATGGGGAATCGATTTTATGGGCCCATTTTTGAGCTCATTTGGCAAAAAATACGTCCAAATAGTTGTGGATTATGTGTCTAAATGGGTAGAAGTTGTTGCTCTTTCAAATAACGAGGGAAGAAATGTTGTTCAATTCTTGAAGTGCTACATTGTTGCAATATTTGGGACTCCACGAGCTATTATTAGCAATGGGGGATCATATTTTTATAAGAAATAGTTATCAACTGCATTGAGTAAGTATGGGGTTAAGCACAAAGTGGCAACATCGTACCACGCTCAAACAAGGGGCCAAGTCAAAGTGTCAGATTGAGAGATCAAAGGAATTTTGACTAAGACAGTGAATGTAAATCGAACTGATTGGTCTCAAAAGTTGGATTACGCATTATGGGCATATCGCACCGCTTATAAAACTCCAATCGGTATGTTGCCATTTACCTGTGGAGCTAGAGCATAAAGCAATGTGGGCATTGAAAGCTCTAAATTTGGACTGTGAAAAAACTATAAAAGAAATAGTAGAGCAATTAAATAAGTTGGACAAATTTAGGTTTAAAGCTCACGAATGTTTAGCTCTTTACAAGGAAAACATGAGGAAATGGCATGATGCTAAGATACTCAAGACACAGTTTAAGGTGGGATATTAGGTGTTGCTATACAATTCATGACTGAAGTTGTTTCCTAGAAAGCTCAACTCAAAATGGTCAGGACCATTTAGAGTGACGTGAGTGTTCCCAAATGGCGCTATAGAAGTTTAAGGGCAAGAAGGACATGCATTTAAGGTGAACGGGCAGCGTTTGTAATTATACTTTTGTGAATGTCAGGAGATTTCTTTTATTGTAGTGGTGCATCTAGATGATGTTTGGAAGCATTTCCACATCGAGCCACGATGTTACATAAGAATCTTCTTGGGAGGCAACCCAAGTTTACTATTTTACATAAATGTATATCATTTTACCAAAGGGTTAGGTGATTGTGAACCGTACTTCCATTAAACTCAAGAAAAATTTACATTGGAGTTGGTAAAACTCGGCGAGTATAGGAAATTATTGGTGAATTGCCGATCATGTATGCGATCCCGACAGACATCGCCGTTTGAACCCCTACAATAACTGGAAAATCTATAAAATTTGGCAATGCAAGTGACTACTCGTCGCTACACCGAATGATTCAGCGATCATGACTAACGCCACCAAATAATTTGGCGATCATCGCCGAATGAGTGAAAACTATACAATCTTTAAAATCAAAGGTTTAAATTGTTTAAACTCCTTAAAGCTCCCTCACTTTTCAATCTTTAAAATCACACCTGCACCTCTAGTTTTATATCTCTGCATCTATTTCATATGTTGGTTAGAGAGTTGTGCTAGGAGTTGGATTGCACTGCTTCCTAGTATCTCAATTGCATCTTACTCGACACCAAAGGTTAGTTTCCAAGCCCTAAGCTTCTTTTATTGAAAGTTGTACTCAAATGAAATGGCATTAGTTTGATGATGTGGGTTGTGCCTCTCTAGTAGGATTAGAATATCTGTTTAATTGTTAGGTTCGCATATTTTGCCCCTACTAAGTTTAATAGTTAATTCCTGAAGGCTGCTCTTTAAATTGGATGACAAATCATGGGTTGTGCATGGTTGTCACTGGGTCTAAGTCTAATTTGAGTCGTGCATTCGTTAATTTTGTTTTCGGGGGTTGCGGGGTTGAATTTGGGAGGTTGGGTCGAAAGTAGGCATGTTGGGTCATTTGGCGATCTTGGTTGAGCTCACCTAACCACTTAGTGGTTCGCCTAAGATCCCCATCTCGCCTTTAATTTAATGCAACATGTGATGTTGAATTCTGTAACGTTTGGTGAGAAGCATGATGTTGCCAAATGCATTCAACGTCTCGCCGAAAGACTTCTGGTTTCCCTTTGTCTGCACCCTTGTATTCTCTATGCACTACACTTGGCGAACAACCTAAGTAGTTGCACGCTACACCAACTGGTTTGGCCAAGTTATTCTACAATTGAAGTGCCTTGATTTTGTCTGAATACTTTCTAACTTTTTCTCAAAGCCTTGTAGAAATGGCTAGACCTAAAGTAGCTGGAAGGGATATGCCACCCCAACAAACAAGAGTGAAAAATTTTAGGAAAAATACAAAGGCAACAAATCCTCCCAAAATGGATAATGAGGGCAAGAAGCCCAGTGCTAGCAAGAGAACAAATCCCTGAGACCCCACTATTCCCTCGTGGAGACATGGATTCTTCACAGCTATCCACTTTTTTTTGGCCGCTCATGACTTGAACAATCTTAGTAAGTCAGTTGCCGCTAAATCTTCTGAAGAATCTCCGAGGGACATTATCAAATTCAAGACTGATACATTAGACATTGATACCTAGATAGATGGAGTGACTGTGTATAAGGATTTTTCTCTACCTGCCTCTCTGTCTTTCTTTGTTCTAAATTTTGGATATTCTGTTATTTGCGTTTGAGGACAAATGTTTTTTTTTGTTTGTGATGGGGTGAGGCTCACCATTTGTGTGCCAGTTGTGAATCAGATTTTGTTTGAGTATTTGGGTTGTGATGCTATGTTAATCACTACTTTTTGTGGATGCATGAGCTTATGGCTCCTTTTAAATTGTGAAATGATTTTGATCCGTCCGAAAATATTTTCCACCTCTCGTGAGTTTAATGTGGTTGTTCTTTAGCAAAAATTTAATTCTCGGTTTCAATCAATACCGATGACTTCAATAGTGCTCTCAATTGAACGAACATGAATGTGAGGCAATGGTGAGGCCAAATGAAGTTGCATAGACAATATGTTAACTCTTTGCATCTCATTATTACTAGCCTAGTATCGAATTGAGTCTCTTGTGATGATCAGTGCAAACTAGCAAAAGTGCGGAGTCTTGTTGGAATGTAGTGTCAATGCCTAGTATGATCAGCTTACTTTGAAACATGCATGACAGATCCTATAATTTGCCCAGTTGGTCCGATCGACTAATTAAGGCTATCTCTTGATATGATATTAGGTAACTTGAAAGAGTGTGAGCCAATTTGGCATATACCTCTTTGTGACCTACCTTGTGAGCATGTGTGAACCTCTTGAACTCCCCTTGAGCCTTACCTTCCACTGGAAGAAACTCGATGAAAACTAGACCTTTCTTTATCCATTACCCATAATACTCATGAGGTTATGGTTAGTTGAATAGCTATCTTATACCAAAAGCCTAAGTTGGGGGTGTGGCAAAAAGAGAAGGCCAATCAAAGAAGTGTAATAAAGTCCCTCTGACCCATGGTTTTGAGAAAAATGGAACCCCTCCATAAAGAAAAAGTTGTAGAATAAAGTACAAAGAAATAGGGTTTCCAAACAATCCATGAAAAGTGAATAACAGGATGACTTATGAGCACAAAAGAGAATGATGAAGGAAATGGGAAGGAAGTATTGTGAGCACCACATTTCATGAGGATAAAAGTCACTAAGCCTAAATGACAATACATTTACACTCAGCCCCATTACAAGACTTTAAAAGACCTTTTCGATCTTGACTGAGTTGAAACAAATGTTGATCGAAAAATACGAGCAAACTTATGGGTGAAAGCATGCATTGTGTTCATCTATGTGAGCGTGAGCATTACATTTGATTCTGAATCTTTAAATTGCAAACCATTGTGTGTGAATATGGAATAATTCCTTCTGGGAGGGCATTTGAACACTTTGGTTGAGCTTGAAGTTGAATCTTTGAGTTCACATTTCATCTTTGTATAAGTAACTTGAGTCTTGTTGTGTGCATTCATAATTGAGTCTTGTGTAGCTCTGTTCAAGACCTCATTTTTGAATGGCTGAGCTTGAGTTTGCTTGAGGACAAGCAAAAGTTTAAGTTGGGGTGTTGATGAGTCAACAAATTTGACTCATTTAAGGCTATAGTTTGATAGAATTAGTGTCCTTAAATGCATATTTTGTCTCAATATTTGATGAAAACCCTAATATTTATGTATTTGGAGTTTGAGAAAAAGCATGGACACTACTTAGTGAAAAGGAACAAAGGCAGCTGAAAGAACGATGAAACAAAGATATGTGAATCACTGAACCCATTCCGCAAGTCGCCAAAAGGTATTGCCTCGCCTTTTGTTCCAGTGTGCTGAGCCCTGAAAGAAAGGATCAAATTGGCAGTGAAAAAAAGTAGTTGGTGTGTCGCTGAGCAGTTCCATGAAGCAGTACTATGTCCCCCAGTGATCCAAAACACGACGATGTTGAAGGATAGAGCATGACGGCGATGAAACCTACCAAAGGGTTGATATCCGAGTTGATCGGCTATTTCAACTAACGGCGCCAAATAATCTATTTGCAGCATAGATTTTTGAAAACTATAAATACTCTTTGAGGGTTGTAGATTAGTATCAGATTTTAGGGTAGAATTTTTAACAAAGTATATTGAGTTCTTAGTTTGGAGAAGGTTTTGAAAAACTTGAAGATTCAAAAGGTTTCAACTCCAAGAATCTGGACTTGGGTCTTGTGGATTTTTCACTCTTGGCTTGTTTTGAGGCTTAAATCTTCATACCCATTTGAATGCAAACTCATATTGGTTTAAATTTTTGTCTCTTTTACATGTCTAGCTAAAACCCTAATTCTTAGGGTGTTATTTGGTGAATATGGGTTAGATTATCTGTTGGGCCATGCATGTTGATGGTTTATATGTTGTTTAGATGTGATTTCATTTAGTAGTTGTGGTGGAACTTAATGAAATTGTAGTTGCAAATACAATTTCACCTATGTGTTCTCTTCCTACTCGAGAGAGAGGTCATAAAACTAAGACTACTAAATTGATGTCCAGTGGGATTAGGTCGACATGAGGTTCAGCTCTAGAGAGTAAACCTTTGTCCTTCTCCCACACACTCAGCTCAAGGGAGTGAGTGGGCTAAGGCGGAGGTTGTTCTTTATGTGGCAACTCAGTGTTCAAGAGAAATCGAGTTCATTTGGAGTAAGCTGATTGAGAGAGAATTTACCCCCACTATATTCTAGCCTAGTAACAAATGTTCAATAGATTTGTTATCAAACGCATGTATCCAATAGTTTTGTTTATCCCGTAATCCTATCACATCCTAAGAACCCTATCTCCTTGATTAGTACTCTTTGCATTTTTGTTGTTTTTGTTTACTTGTGACAAACCCCCATTGATAATTGATGCTTGCGTCACCTCTTAGATTTTACATGTTTTACTCGTAAATGATTTTAGCTATGACTAATTAGAAATAAATTTTATTTTTCTATTAATTTCAAGCCCACACCCTTGGGACTCGACCCCAACACTTGGTTGGGTTAGTTTACTATTGTACGATTATAGACACTTGCATTGGAAGTTGTGTCCTAATTATATTATGAAAACATCATAATTAAATACTAGATTGGTAACTGTTATTATAGGAGAACTCACACAAAGGTATGAACTTATCAAAATGCCCTCAAAAGTTAATCACACATGCCCTCAATATGTCCTCTAACAGTTGAATAGTTATCTCTGACTACCCGTCCGTCTGTGGACGAAAGGTTGTACTAAAAGTGAGTTGAGTATCGAATTCCTCATGAAATTTTCCCCAAAACATGAATGTGAACTACGTACCATGGTCCGAGATGTTGGAAAGGGGCACCCCATGCACCCTTACTATCTTCTTCACATAAACCTTAGTCAACTGTTGAGCATTACAATTTACTCTGATTGGAATGAAGTGTGCTGACTTAGTCAGTCTGTCAACCACCACCAAATGGAGTCAAACATGCCCAAGGTCTTGGGAATACCAACAACAAAATCTATAGCTATCATTTCCCACTTCCATTTAGGAATTGGAATTCGCTAAAGTAAACCTGTAGACCTTTGGTTCTCATACTTTACCTTCTTAGAGTTTTGGCACTTAGCCACAAACTCACTATGTCTTTCTTCATGCAAGGCCACCAATAAAGTCCTTCCAAATCACGTTACATCTTTGTCATACCCGGATGAATGGAATACTATGTATCGTGGGATTCTTCCAACAGCTTCTAAAACAAATTATCCACTCGGGGAACACATGCTTCCCTTAAAACTGAGCTCACCGCATGCATCAAGAGCAGCATCTTGTGCCTTTCCAGACACTGTATTCTTTCTGAGACCTTTCATCCTCAAAACTTATTAGCCTTGATCTCTTCATTGAATGTGGTTCTAACCTCAATGCTAGCTAACACCCCACCTTTTTCTGAGATGCCCTACTACATGAACCTACACTCCATGGTTTGAATCTCATTGGCCAAAGGTCGCTTGGACACACCCAAGCAAGACAGACTACCCATACTCACCGTTTTCAGACTTAATGCGTCTGCCACAACATTAGCCTTACCCAGATGATACTTGATGGTAACAACATAATCCTTGAGTAACTCCATCAACCTTTGATGTCTCAACTTCAGGTCTTTCTGAGTAAATACATGTTGTAAACTACGATGATCGATAAACACCTCACACTTGACACCATAAAGGTAATTCCACAAGATCCTGAGGTCAAACACTACGGCTTCCAAGTCCAAGTCATGCGTTAGGTAGTTTCTCTCATGCACCTTTAACTATCACGATGCATAAGCTATGACATTTATATCCTGTATTAACACAGAAACCAAGCCTGAATGTGAAGCATAACAAAAAACAATGAAATCTTTACCTTCCAATGGCAATGTCAGAATAGGTGTTGTGGTCAAAAGAGTCTTGAGCTTTTCGAAGATCTCTCACATTTGTCACTCCACTCAAAAGGTGCCTCCTTTTGGGTCAGGCTTGTCCAATGTATGGAGATAGAAGCAATATTTTTCACAAACCGTCGATCGTAGCTAGAGAGCACCAAGAAACTCCTAAGTTCATTCACAGAGCTAGGCTGAACCTAGTTCTTAACTGCTTCGATATTTTAGGGATCTACCATTACCCCTTACTTTGAAACCACATGCCCAAAAAGGTAAATAATTTCAACTAGAACTAACACTCGGAAAACTTTGCATACAACTTCTATTTTCCAAGGATACCTAAAACAATACGAAAATGGTCGAAATTTTATTTCTTACTCTTTAAATAAACCAAAATATCATAAATAAAGATGCTAACAAAAGAATCCAGAAATGGTTTGAATAGACCATTTATCAAACTCATGATGGCTACAGACGCATTGGACAACCCAAACGACATCACTAAGAACACATAGTGCCCATAGCAGGTGTTGAATGTCATATTTGATACATCCTTAAGCCTAATATTTAACGGATGATAACAAGACTTTAGGTCAGTTTTAGAGAAAGCAGGTGCACCCAGCAACTGGTCAACCAGATCATCTATCCAAGGCAATTGTTACTTATTTATATTGGTAAACCTATTTAACTTTTGATAGTCTATGCACATATTCATACTACCATCATTCTTCTTAAAAAAAATATAAGAGCACCGTAAGGTGAAGCACTAGAATGGAGGAAACTTTTATCAAGAACTTCCTCGATTTCAGGTTTAAGCTCTCTCTATTCTGTTAGAGCCATGCGATAAAGAGGAATGGAGATAGGGTGAGTGCCCGGTTTTGAGTCAATGCATAAATCTATATCCCTATATGGAGGAATACCAGGCAAATCTATAGGAAACACTTCCTTGTAATCAGACACTATTGGAATAGACTCAATTAAGGGAGACTCTGCAACAAAATCTTAAATATGAGCCAAATATGTCAAACACCCTGGCCCCACAAGTTTCCTAGCCTGAAGGAAAGGTATGACCTTAGCTGGATTAGGCTTGTAGACTGTTTCCCACTCCAACTTTTCCCTAGATCTCTAGAGCCACAAACTTAGCATTACTATAAAGCACAACAAAATAGGGGGACAACCAAATCATGCCTAAGATTATATCAAATTCAGTCATATCAAGAATAACAAAATTAGCCCAAGTCTGAAAACCCATAAACAGGATTGAACTAGAACAATAGACATGGGATAGAAACAAAGATGGGGGAATCAGGCACATCAAAAATCGTATCAAATCCTAAAGCAAACCATACTGACACATGAATGAAATGAACCAAAATCAAACAAAATAGTAGCCATACGGTCAATGACAAGAATAGTACATGTGATCACTGCATTAGCAGCCTCAACCTTGGTATTGCCCGCAAAGGCATAAAATTGAGCCATGTCATCTTGACGGGCAACCTACTCCCCTACCTGCACTACTCCCCTACCTGCATTACAAATTCCCCACCACCACGACTTCACTGATTTCTTCCTCGCCCATCTTGTGGACATCCTCTGCTATTACTACTGTTGCCCGTTGGTACCACTGCTCTAGTCTACTGCTGCATGGGGTAAGCATGCACAAATGGGGATAGTCTCTCCTAATATGTCTAGGTTCTCGAAAATTATAACAACTATGATCAAAAGACAGCTTACTGGTAGACATATGAGCGACTTCCTTACTATCCTAAATAGGATTCTACTGTGGAGTTCCCGAGTAACCACCTGTAGAAGTGAGCATTATTGACTGAATTAGTCAAGCTGCACGTGTCAGCCTACCTAAACCTCTGGAGTAGGAACTATAAATTTTACCTATGTTCTTGGGCTTCTTAGATAATGCTTTGACATGCCCATCATGTTGAACTCCTTCCACTTTCTTCACAATGTATGTAACGTCATAAACACATTTACTTGCAGAGATCATGTGAACAGACAATACCTATAATTTGGGGTTCAATTCATTAACGAATAGATAGATCCTCTCCTCCATTGTAGTCACAAAATATGTAGCATATTTGAACATGACATGGAACTTAGCCTCATAAGTAGCTACAATCATACCACCCTACTTGAAGGCTATGAACTCATCCTTCTTGCTATCTGTCAATATCCTAGGCAGATACTTCTCCAGAAACAAATCATGTAAATGCATCCAACTGAGTGGAGCAAGACTGGCGATTTGCATTCTACATAGTCCCTCCACCACTACTTAGCCTTACCTAGGAGCTGAAAGGTCAGAAACTCTACTCCATGTTGGTGTAGAATGCCTAACTTGTGAAGCTTCTCATAGCAATCAATAATGAACTCATGGGCATCCTCACTATAAGAACCATCGAACACAGGTGGCTTCAGCTTCAAAAACTTAGTTAGCATCTCCTGCTCAGTAAAAGTCATCACATAACCCAATAGGGGATGGAAGAAGGTATCCTTACCTAATGCTATATCAACCTTGGGAAAAATAGTAGCAACGAGGTGGTTGACTAGAGGTTGAGCAGCTTGCACTGTGGGAAGGACTCCAGAGCCAATCAACTCATTCAGAAAAGTCAGGATCTCCTGAGCTATCATTAGGTCTAAGGGAGGAAGTGATGTAGTCTCAGCCCATGCATCCTCATTTTGTCCAACATCCTTTTCGTCTTCGATCTCCACATTATTTTTCCTCCTCTTCTTAGGGTGCAGAAAGAGTCTCTTCCCTGGGAACATTCTCATCTAGGCTCCATTCCTAGCGGTTGCTACCCTTTCTCGGCCTCTACCCCATCATCTTCCTATACCCCAATCTCGGCCACAAACTCTTGCTGCGAGCTCCTTTGTTAGCTTATTGATAGGAGCTATGGGCCTGACACCATTGTATCACGTGTTAACTATCTACGGACAGAAGAGAGAAGGAGATTAGATACAAATTTGGATCACAGGATACCAACTGGAATCAAGTCATAGCACCAAAAGGAGAATAAGACATGGATATTTTCCTAAACTCCTGTAGCCTTTTGAAGAAAAATACAGATGTCTCTGTACTATTCCGTTGGACTCTACTAGACTCATTTTGGTACAATGAGATTAACGAACCTGGCCTATGATAGAAACCTTGTCACGACCTAGACTGCCGTTATTGCCACCCACACTAACCGTCTAGTGGGAGAACCATTATTACAACCCGAATTAACAACTTAAAGAAACTAAACCATTTAAAGATATGTAAGAAGTTTTAAATAATGAATTAAGTATTGAGTTCCCCATAAACTTTGAAGTTTTAACAAAACAACCAAGCTTAAACCTCACAGAAATTTAATCTCTAGACCTGAAAGTTATTGTACAAAAATTGTACTAATAATCAAGTCTAAGAAAAAAGGGTGCAACCTTGAAAACAAAACATAAGTAAAAGTCTACATATACAATTTGAGTCCAAAAAGAATGGACTAAACTAATGATGGATCTATGGCTGCCAACAATAACTGGATCACCCTTGAATCTAGTCTCAATCAATAATCTCCTAACTGGTCTATCAGTATCCACCTGAAGTTGCCTTGAACTCAACAAAGAAAGAGAAAGTGCAGTATCAGTACACCAAACTGTGGTATACTAGTAGGATCACCCGATTGCTCTTATAAGCGAAATATAAGTAAGTAATTACAACACAATATACACACATATACAGAATGCTTAATTCAATCATCATTTTAGGAGCAACACATAATTTCCCAATATCAATGACAGGTAGATATGAATGTAATAATCTAAAGTGGTTCTCTCATGGAACCTACACCAAAACATAGTGTGTCAAAATGTGACACCCGGTCCAATATATGTGTTGGAACGTGACACCTGGTCTAATATATGTCAAAACATGACACCCGATCAAGTCAACAAAACCACAGTCACAATCACACCCATAATGAACAGTTAAGTAACAAGTTCATAGCATGTAATTGTTTGTACTTAATCATTTCCTTATATTCAATTAATGTTTCTGTATTCACATACATGCATGCATAGAATGGAGCTATTAACAAGCATATATAACACAAGATACTTGAGTCTTCCCTTTCTGGAGTCTTGCCGCTTGTTCTTGGTCTAAAGCAATTAATTAATTCAAGGATCAACAAACAAGGACTTATTTATCGATATTATAAAAATATCAACACAAGGAAAAATCCATGATCCTAATACTCATGTAGGGCTTTTCACACCATCAACTTCAGGCGAAAACCCTTTTCCAACGATAAATAATAAGGATTCTAAGTTCTGCGAATCGAAATATGGATTGGGGGAGTAATTAACTTACCTTTAGTGCAAGAATTCATGGAATTTTAATGAGAAACTGCCCTAGGTCATCCCTTAGCTATTAAGAATGAGGTTTTGCAGAAAATAACATTTTGGGTATTTTCCCCTGTTTAAGTCATGACTAACCTACCACAACAGGCCCCATCTCACCATAGCAGCCCCACCTTAAATGAATTAACCCCTCCCAGGCAGCTTGCACAGAGATAGAAACTCAGAATTTGAGTTCCAATATCCCATTTCACAACAAACCTTCAATACTTGAAGTTCTAAAACTACCCCTTCACGCTAAGATTAGTTTCAGGAGTTTTACTAGTTTTACTTACCTAAATTCAATTTTGTAAAGCCATACAGGCTCCTTAACAACTTGGCTATCCACTCACGTGATAAAAATCATAATTAAATGCCCCAACCATTACCAGATTGCCCTAGATATTACCTGACTAAGATTTTGTCCAATTCTATGGTATGCTAGAAATTTTCAAGTTAATACTCAGAAGTTTTCTAGCCCAAATTTTATCCCCATTGGGGTTTCCATAACGAGGGTTACATGATGTTACAATTGCAAAGAAATTGGCAAGCCTAGTGGACAAAAGTTTGCCTTCATCTCTTCTCCTCACAGATCAAATATGCAAATCTAATGTAACGAAACTGCAAAAGTTGAAAAATAAGTACATCAAGTCTTGTCTTGTAGTTTCATCATGTCTACACTCTAACAAGCCTTGAAGCAGGGGTATTTTTAAAAATTTAAATCTTGTGGGACTCTATATGATGTGTTCATTTTGAGTTGGTACTATACAAGTTGAGTACATTCCAATTAGGATTCTTGAAGGCTACTCAGCCCTTAATCTTGGTTCATATCACAACCAAAAATTGACGTGATGGCACATATCTACTCTCACCAAGACAATTCATTCTCAACTCAATGAAATGAAATAAATGTTGAAGTGTAAAGAAAAACAACATAATGTGGGAAAGTTATTCTTTCCATGAAAAAAACCCCAAAATTTTGTTGTCACGTGTACAAGTCTATAAATACATAGAGTGCATAATTGAAATAATTACAAGTCTCGACATTTTTTTCTCAAATAGAACAAATTACAAAGGAAAGGATGAAGAGGTTATGCTAAAGTAACCAGCAGCTACGTGTCCAAATACTTGAAAAGCCTCGAGCTAAGAAGAAGAAGGAGGAGGATAAGAAGAAGGAAAAGAAGGAGGAGGAGAAGAAGAAGAAGAAGAAGAAGAAGAAACCTAATAAGGTACCCATAAGAAAAAGAAGGAAAAGAAGGAGGAGGAGAAGAAGAAGCTCGGAACCTAGACAATTGTACAAGAAAGGGGTGAGTACCAACAATAAGGTACCCATGAAGAAACCTAATAAACATGCCATCTAGCTAGAAATCGAATACCTCTTAAACTTCAAGTAAACCTCCTAAAACTAAAACATGCAGAAAAATTAGCACAACCTAACATATATACAATGCAAATATCACATGGTTTAAAATACACATTTCAATTGTCACAATTCAACTACAAAACAGATCATGTCAATCACAATGTCAAGTAGATCAATCACATGCAATAAGTGTATTCATCAAAACTAACAAGTTAATCATAGATAAGCATAAAAATGCAACAAATTTGAATAATCGATCTCTCACCAGACGCATTTCCCATAGGCACAATATCACTTGCCAGAACCATTTCCCATTGGCTTTATATTAAATAACTTGCCAGAACCATTTCCCATGTGCACAATATCACTAACCAGAATCATTTTCCATCTACTTTATGTCAAGTGACTAGTTCAAACCATTTCCCATCTGCGTTAATATCAATTCACTAGTCGATAATGACTACGACATCTTAAGAATCACAAATCTCAGCACAGTGCATAATAATCAATGTGTACAAGTAATATCAAACCACATGGAAGAAACAACAATTCATACAATTGAAGTGCACGCTCATTCTATTATGTATTTCATAAATCAATCAAAAAGGGTCACAACAAGATAATCCAAGCTATTATGTTCATCACATAGCCTTTTCATTTCAACCCCTTTTTATTTATTAAGATTTATCAATTGGAAAATTAACCCTTCACTTCATCCCCATTACTCCAAACATACTAATAATAAAGGGAATACACGAGTTCTACAAGAATAAAAGGTTTAGGAGAACATTTTCCTTAAGTGAAACAATTAATTACTCCAAGAGTTGAGTGTTCCCCTTCTGAAGCCACACAATCTATAAGAATCAAGTATTCACAATAAATCTCTCGAAATAATAATACCCACAGCATTTACTTTAAATAAATAAGTCAATCAACTTAAAACACAATTCCCAAAATAGGTTTGAGCCTAAAATTTAATTCTTCAAAACGTTATTCAAAGACATAGGAACTTATTGGAGAAAATTATTTTCAAAAAAGACTCAAAAACAATTCAAAATATTCGTTATAGTTGAAAACTTGAGTTCTTCAAAAAATGTGTCATTTACCAATCAAAAATATATTTTTTTATGTTAGAATTAGCAAATGACCAAAGAAAATGAATTTTTAGGATCATGAAATTTCACCCAATTGATTTAGCACATAAAATCCTTTTCCAAATTGGCACCAACGGTTTCTCAAGCTCAAAAATGGAAAATGGGGCTTTAATCCTAAAAATGACAACCAAAAATACTTGCAGGTATAGCAAAAGCAACCAGGGGATTGTGTCTTATCTTAGTAAAGCATCTTTTAATAAATAAAAGGTCCATTATGCGGAAGGCCTTTCACTTACGCAAAAGGGAGGCTTGTAGCACCAGAAACACATCCAAAACCAAAACATCAAAATTGTCCATCGAGATTTATTCGAAATCCCGTGAACACAAACCTCAGATGAAAATTTATCATACTCAAAGTTTTATACTCAATGGAACCGTCAACACATGAATATGAGGTCTCCTTCACCCAACATCCATGAAACGATAAAAAATTAACTCAATGCCTAAATGACTAATACAAGCTTAGGACCTCTCCAAAATCAAGCAAGACCTAAATGATGTTTGCGTAATAAATGATACAACTTCCAATTTGTGGACTCATCAACACCCCTAACTTCCAATGCAAAATCGCACCTATTTAGTATTTTCAAAGATTTTCATATCTCTTGAGTATTATAGCTGATTTAGTATCATTCAGATCTATACTAATAAATAACACAACTTCCAATGCAAGGGTCTAAGATCGTGCAATAGTATAATAACCTAACCAAGGGTTAAGGTCGAGTCCCAATGGAGTTATTTCGAGTAGAAAAATAAAATTTAGTTCTAACTAGTCTTAGTTAAAGACATTAACGATTAAAAACATTGTCAATTAAAGGGGGACACAAAAGTGTCAAATATTAATTTAGGGGTTTTGTCACAAATATAACAAAAACAGTAGAAGTAACAAAGAAATACATGAATGAGAGGGGATTCTTCAGATGTGACCAGAATATGGGTTAATGTAATTGTTGGGTACATGCTTTCGATAGAAAATTTATAGAGTAATAGTGACTAGGCTAAGCAATAAGTGGGAATAAATTCTCTCTTGAGAACTTACCCCTTTTCAAATGGGTTCCTTTCGGACACCCACTTGCTACATGTAGATCAGCCAATGACTTACCCTACTCACTCTCTCAAGCTGAGTGTTAGGATATGGGACTAGGGTTTACTCTGTCAAGTTGAACCTCATGTTGACCCACTCCTTAGGCCATCAATCTAGTAGTCTTGGTTTCGCGTCCTCTCTCTCGAGCAAGCGAAAAACACATAAATAAAATTGTATTTGCAACTAAAAATTTGTTACATTCATCCACAACTACTAGATGAAATCACCATTAAACTACATCTAATCTAGCAAGTAAGACCCAACAACAATCTTAACCCATATTCGCTAAATCATACCCCCAAGAATGGGGTTTTTTGCCAAACATCAAGAGATAGAAATTTAGACCTAAATGAGCTTGCATTCAAGTGGGTATGAACATTTAAGTCTTTTAACAGGCCAAAAATGAAGAATCCAATAGACCCAAGTCCAAACCCTTGGAGATGAAACCCTTTTCATCTTTAAGTTTCCGAAACCCTCTCAAACTCAGAGCAAAAATAAACTGTACTAAAATTATATTAATTGTTCTATACTAAAAATCTGATACTAAGCTATAACTCTCAACAATTATTTATAGTTTTCAAAAATCTGTGTTGCAGCCGATCATTCGGCGACATTAGTCAGAACCACTGATCAACTCGATGATTCGCCATTTGGTGTAGTTCATCTCTATCTTGCACCATCCTTCGACATTGTCATTCTATGAATCATTGGGTGACATAGTACTATTTCGCGGAACTTATCAGTGATGCCCTGACTACTCCTTTTTTTTTCCCGACCTGATCTTTTCCTTAAGGGGTCAATACACTGGAACAAAAGGCAAAGTGAGACCCTTCGGTGACTCGCCTAGTGGACTCGGCGATCCTCAGGCCTTCATTTTCTTGTTCTTTTCAACCTTTCCGTTTCTTCTTGCGAAGCAGTGTCCAAGCTTTCTGTCAAAGTTTAAATACCTGAAACTTAAGAGTTTTCATCAAATATTGAGATAAATTAAGCATTTGAGGACACAATTTCTATCAAAATATAGCACTAAGTGAGTCTAATTTGTGGACTCATTACTAACCTAGGCCTAAAATCATCCCCCTAATCCAAAGACACTCTTAGAATTATGATCTAAGCATCTAAACCCTGAACGTTGCCAAAGTCAATATAAAGGATAAATTTCTATTATTTAACAACTTAGGACCTCAAATCCTCAAAAAGACTGTGAAACTAAAGAAGACAACTCTCACAGCTTAGAGTCCACATTCCTGGACAGATGAAATTGACAGAATCCCATTTCAACATTGGAAATCCAAGAGAAAAAAAAGTTTCAAGTAACTTAGCCTTCCAAAAGCAATTACCAAATTCTCAACTAACTCAAAGTTAGAAGTAACTTTTCAAATAAATGATAAATGTCTCAGGGTCGATATCAGGAGGGGTAAAATCATAAATTCATGGAACTTTCAAAAAATGACCTACAGAGTAATTTGAATTCATGCATATATAAGAGGTATTGTATTCTCTGAAAAAAGTATATCGAATATTCCACAAGTTGATGAAATATTCATACAGAGATCAAAATGAATCATGCTAATTCAATAAATATGCCACAAAACGGCCATTGAATCATGGATAAGTATGTTATGGATAACTATCCAAGGTTGTAGGTGTTGCACGCATAGTGCATTGCGCCTAACTGGTCACACATCCGTTTGGTCAACCAAATTACGTTAGAAATAAGGGTGGGTTTCCTACCACCCATTGCCTTAGTTTTGGTTATGGCATGACTCATCTTTTTGCATTTTTCTCATTTTGTCTCCTTCTTTTTTTTTTTTTTTGAATAGTTAGTAACCAATAAAAGAGAATGAAATTTAATTAAATCCTACAAAAGAAAATAAATAAAAATAAAATATTTGTTCCTCTTCATGCACATGAGATAAGACTTCTCTCCTTGGAAGATGATCAACTATTTGATTCTATGGACCATTTCGTCTTTGATTTCAAGGTCAAATTATTGAAGAAGAAATATCTATTGAATGAGCCTTGGTTTAGCATCCTTCTTGATGAATAGGTACCATTTAGGTGCATGATAAGTATAAAAACTCACTTTGGTACCTACCAAATATGATCTGAACATGTCAAAGGCAATCACTAGAGCAAGCATCTTCTTCTTAGTCACTTTGTAATTAGCTTGAGCAGAATCAATGGTTTCGCTAGCAGAATATATCAAAGGCAACCCCTTCTCTTTCCTTTTTCCAAATATTGCACCTACTAATTCATTGTTTGAATAACACATGAGTTCAAATGGTAACTCCCAATTAGGAGGAATCTAGAAAGGAGATTTAATTAAGTTTCACTCTAGCACCTTAAATGCTTTAAAACATTTTTCATCGAACTCAAATTTCACCACTTTCTCCAAGAGATAGCACAGAAGTATAACAGTCTTACAGTCAATTGTTCTCAACTCTAACCATTCTTAAATAAGTTACTATTCTAGAATAAAACATTAGTAGAAATAAATTAGTGGCA
The DNA here is from genome assembly GCA_037074985.1 of Solanum bulbocastanum. Classification (NCBI taxonomy): domain Eukaryota; kingdom Viridiplantae; phylum Streptophyta; class Magnoliopsida; order Solanales; family Solanaceae; genus Solanum; species Solanum bulbocastanum. The sequence continues at coordinate 21,315,256 of CM073604.1, read as the reverse complement.
ATTAGTTAATTGCTGCTAATTTATACACTAAAGTTACCTATTACCTGCATTGAGCTTTTACGGGTAAAAGATATGCCTTATTAGTACAAATCTTTTAGAGAAACATACAAAAATCACCGGCTCTCATTTTATGTGCTCTACTTCTCCCTCGTTAGACGCTCTCTCTCAAGAAATTAGTTCCCCAATTCCCTGTCGTAGCTATTTCAGTCCTCAATTTCCTTCAATTCGTATTTGTAAATGAAGTATAATTAGGGTTTAGTGGTAAGAATAAACTGTGGGGGGACCTTTCAGAGCAATCATTTATGCTAATCAGCTGGTGGAGACAGTAACAATGAGGTAGATGAAGGATAGGCTTCGCAATGATGCTTTTTACAAATTGCTGGAGGTGGAAAAGAGGTCGATAGGATGACTTCACTCGTCACTCAGCAGAGACAAATCACCTGTAAGAGGTGTTCCATCATTGTTCTCTTTTTACACTTTTTATCACTTCTGGTAGCTTTAATTCTTTAAGTTTTTCAGTTTTTGCATATATTTTGTGGTTGTACGTTTGTGGATATGCATTTGATTCGATGTTTTATAAACTGTTTCACTTAAAATTTGTCCTTGAATGTATGATGAGTTCATCTATGTCAGACCTTTTGGGTTTCTCTTATTCAAATTATATAAGTGTGTTTTCACTTTTAAGATTTAAAGAGAATTGATATTAGTATTCTCAAAAAATGAATTTGTCTAATGCGGTGTAGTTCTGATGTTAATCTAATTAATAGCTTTTTTGGCCCCTTATTTGGTATGTCAATGTAAAATAAAACTAGGTTCTTTTTGAGTAGTAGCATGAGAAAATGATGAGTAGCATAAATCCTTTCTCAAAAGTGCAAAAAGCAACTTTCTTCAAAAGTCACTTGCTGAAAATTGGGCCAAGAACATATTGATAGTTTTCAAGCTTAATTCACCAGACACATGGCAAATCCTACGAGTTGCACACCTCCTACCAGGCAAATCGTGTGAGATTTATCAAGTAGGATGTGTGCATCTAATTGTTTAACTTTAAATTTATGATAGTTTAAGTGTCTACTTATAAACACCTAAAATTAGAGGACATAGAAGTCGGCTTAGACCAAGTTAAAAGGCATGTTTATTTATAATGCCTTGTTTAAAAATAGTACTCTTAGAAATGGAATATTGTGAATTGATGATTTATAGCGAACTCTACTTGTTTTATGCAAATTGGGAAGCATGTATTTACTTGGAGAGAGATCCAACTACCATTACTAATCAAGTTTTTGCATTTAGCTATATTTTGATTTTAGTTATTTGGTTTTCAAGCAATATAGGGTGGTGGATGCAAGAAGATGTATGCCATGCTTGCCAAATCTTCAGAAAAGGAGTATTGAAAGATGAGCATAGTAGTATTCATGTACAATGACACTGCCAAGAGCAAGTTGAATCTTAGACCTAGAGTCATAATCAATCATCTGAATGGGAGTGATGTTTATATCGGTGTGCCTAAGGTAATAACCATATGTTATATCTCATTGTTGTATCCATTCATACAAAGTTCACGCGCTCTATTAACCAAAGTCCCAAAAGTAATTTGACAGGTTCCCAAATATAAGATCTTATGTTGTGTTATTTTATGGTCACAGTCATAACATTATTGTCATTTCTCTGTTGAAAAATGTGGTGCATCTAATTCTTTGGAGGTTCGCTTAGTAAAAACATTGAACCTCAAATTATAAATACAGCTCTACTAAGAGATGCAGAGGCTGCCAACTGCTTAGTGATATACGTTTCAAGCACACCTCATTCAATTCTAGGTGTTGAACGATCTTACTTTAGTACAAAACCCAACTAAATGAGTTGGGGTCGAATCCCACAAGGAGTGGTATGTGTTTAAGAATGAATTGGTAAGTATGAACATGGTCAATCAGTCATAGTAATAAAAACTATGGAATAAAGACATTATTCAAATAAGGGGGTGACACAAATGTCAAAACGGTGTTTTGGTTTGAAATTATCAACTACAAATAGTGGCAAACAATAAGAAATTACAATAATGAGATGGGTTCTTGAGGTGTGATTCAATTATAGGCTAATATAGATAAATGGGTAACTACAACTATTAGCAAATAGATATATATTAGTGAGTAAGCTAGGCTATAGAGGAGATAAGCTTCTCTCGAACAATTTATCCCAAATAAAGTTGATTTCTCTCGAACATCGACAAGCAAGCGAAATAAGAATAGCCCACACCTCAGTCCATTCACTCTCTCGAGTTGAATGTGTGGGATTGGATTTAGGATTTACTTTCTCGATCTAAACCTAGTTCAACCCAATACCCACAGACCATCAATCAATAAGTTTAGTTTTAAAACATCTCTCTCGAGCAAGCCAAAAACACATAGGTAGAACAACATTTGCCACTACAATTTATAAATTAAACCACAATTAATTATTGAACTCACTTCTAAACAACATTTAAGATAACAATTAACAATACACATACACTAAAGCAACCCATAATCACATAATCACACCCCAAGAGTTGGGGTTATAGCTAGACATTATAAAAAGATAAAAATCGTCACCAAATTGTGTTTCCATCAACTGGGTAAGATTGATTTCATCCTTAAAATGCTCCAATTCGAAGAATCTCTAAGACCCACTTTTAATTTTTTAGAAGTGAAAAGTTTCAATTCTTTAAAACTTAGGAAAAACTAGAGAGAACAGTCTCAGTTTTAAAAATTATCATTTATGATAAGACATTACGATATTAGATGCTAAACTAAGTAGGCGTTTGGCCATGCGATACCATATTACGATATGGTATCGTGATACGGAATCAGCGTTTGGACACGCGATTTTTTGCTGATTCATCTCATGATTCCATATCATGAGATGTGATTCCATATTCTCCAAAAACCATTATATGGAATTATATGGGAATTCCATATTATGATTTGATATAATTTAATACAAAAATTGATCAACGAGTTTATATTTTGTTAAAACAATCCCACATTTATATCTGCTAACCTTTTATTTCATATATAAATAAAATTTATAATCACATAATCACTTTTAAAAATTTATTATTCTCACCGACATAAAAGTTATTACTTTCACCAACATATTGGCAGTTTAACTGACACCAACTGATTGTTGAGTAATAAATTTGTTCTTTTCATTTACTCCAACACTTAATTTATTACTTTTACCTTTTTGTATTTATTACAACTATAGTTATACCAATCAAATTTGTTTAAAGAGAGAATATTTATTTTACGACTTTCCATTGACTTTGAAGCACTATTGTTATTACTCTTACAAACATTATTTTTATGAAGTGCATTCTATAATGTTTCCACTTTATTTTATATTCACTAAATAAATATTGATGTGTTTTTTATTTGGTAGGATTGTGTTGGTGCGATTGATGGAACATATATAGAAGTGGAGGTTCCCTAAGCAGTGCAACAATCATATCGTAATTGCAAAGGAAGAACATCACAAAATGTCTTATGTGCTTGTGATTTTGATATGCGATTTACCTATGTCGCTACTGGTTGGGAAGTTACTGCACATGATAGGAAAGTACTTGAGAATGCACTTGTTGAACCAATGTCATAATTTCCATTTACACCATATGGTAACTTTAAATTACATCCTTAGAATAAATATTATTTATTTACACAAAGCTGTCCCATTTACGTCCCATATGCTTTTAGTAATTCTTTATAAAATGTTTGTTGGTAGATACATATTATGTTGTTGATACTGGTTTCCGAAACACAAAAGAATTTTTAGCTCCATACAAAGGACTATGCAATCACTTGCAAGATTAACGAGGAAGTGAAAGAGAGCCTCAAAATCCGAATGAAATATTTAAATATAGGAATTCATCTCTGCGCAATGTCATTGAATGGACTTTTGGAGCTCAGAAAAATTAATTTAGAATATTGAAAAAAGGCATGAACCATTATGATATTGATACACAAGTGAAAATTGTTGTAGCTTCTGCAGTGTTACATAATTTTTGCGGCAATACCAATGTACTGATGAAATATTTATGGTCTATGAGCATGAAAATATAGTTGATGATGATATTGGACAATAAGTGGCCCAAAGTAACAATATTCCTTCTTCTTCTTGATCACATGATTGAGAAATGCAAGTTCAATGAGAGGAAATTGTCCGTACTATGTGGGAGGATTATTTAAAGACTAGTACACTACAATTTATATACATTTTTTTTATTGAATTAAAGTTATGTGAAACAATTACTTAAGCGTAGAACAAATAGTTTTGTAATAATTTATTATGCGATTTTATATAAAAAAATTATTTGATAAGATTGAATAAACAATTAGGGCTATTTTAATAGTTTTACAACTTATGGCATTTTTATGTTTATGAGAAAATATAAAACACAAAAATTCCACATCGCATGCCCAAACAAAACTTCAACTTCATCTCATGATTCCATATTGCATGGCCAAACAGGCCATAAATGTTCAAAAATATATTTATAGTAGCCAAAAATGTGTTGCAAAGAGCCACTCAGCGAAGGAAGTTGGGCTCCCTGAACCACTCGGTGAGCCTCCGTTTTGTCATTTCCATTGCCTTTAAGCCTTGGCATTCAACGACCTCAAGGTCTGTAACTTTGGGAGATCCAACACTGCATCACGGAATCACTTGATGATCCGTTGATAGCTCCTTTCTCTCGCCAACTTGGTTCTTTCCTTTAGGTATTAGTATACTTGGAACTTTAGGAAATCAAATAGCCATTGGGTGACTCTCCAAGTGGACTTGGCGATTACCACACTAACTTTCTTCATTCTTTCAGCTCAATTTGTTCCTTTTTGCAAATTAGTGTCCTTGCTTAATTCCTCAATCCATAAGCCTGGAAATCAAGCTTGTTACATCAGTTATTCGCTCAAAATATCATTTCAGGACACTAAATCTATATAAATAAGGCCGTAAATGAGTCCAAATCTCAGACTCATTAACACCCCAACTTATACTTTTGCTTGCCCTCAAGTAAAACTCAAGTTCAATAGTTCAAAAAGGATGTCTCAAACAGTGCTACAAAAGACTCAAACATGAATGCACACACAAGACTCAACTTAGTCAATCAAGTGTCAATTGTGCAATAAAAGATTCAAGTTGTGACTCACCATTATCAAAGATTCTCAAGTTCACAATTCTTGCTTCAAATGCAAGTTCAAGCTCAACAAAGGTACTCAAATGCCGTCACAACAAAGATAATTCTATAGTCACACACATGTGTTCAGCAATTTATAGTTCGGTAATCACATACAATTCTCAGACTCACTAAGATGAACACATGCATGACTTTATAGGTTTCCCCTTATTTTCCAGCCAACATTCGTTTCATCTCACTTTAGATTAAAAACGTCTTTCCAAGGCTTGTAACGAGGCTGAGTTTAAAGGTACGGTCACTTAGGTTCAATGACTGCTATCCTCATGAATTGTGGTATGAACATCACTTTATTTCCTTCTCTTCAATATTTTCACTCATGCTCAACATTGACCCCATTATTCACTTGTCATGGAATACCGGACACCCCATTTCTTTTGCAACTTTCACAACTTTTTCATTCTTTTTCTTTTTCTTTCTTCTTTTTTTTGTGTGTGGAGGTGTTCCATCCTTTTCAAGTCCATGTATAAAGGGGGAGTTCTTCACACTTATTGATTTACCTTCTCTTTTCACTACACCCCTAACTTAAGTGTAAGTTGGCTATTCAAACAAACCACACTTCATGAGGATTATGGGTGAATGGATAAAGAGAGGTCTAATTTGCTCACGTTTCTTCCAAGTAAAGGATAATGATCAAAGGAGGTTCAAGCAAGGTTCACAAACTCCCAAGGTTGGCCTAAGATCATTTCAAGAGCTTGCATCACTTTGTCAACCGGACAAACAAGGCAAATTCTAGGTGTCATCACACAAGGTTCACGATAAGCTCATCACACAAGGCATTGGCACCAATATCAAACAAGACTCCACACTTTTGCTAGTGTGCAATGTTCATCACAAGAGACCCATTCGATAGTTTGCTAGTTACAACGAGATACATAAAGTTCACATATAGTCTATGCAACTTCATTTGGCCTTATGGTAACCGCGCATTCATTTTTCTTTGATTAAGAGCACTATTCAATTCATCGGTATGGATCCTGACCGATACTCAAATTTGCACAAGAACAGCCACAATCACACACAACAAGAGGTGGCAAATTTATTTCAGAAGGGTTACAAACCGTTGGCATTTAAAACAAGGAGCCATAACTTCAAGCATCCATAAAACAATGTCAAAACACAATTTAACAACAAAAAACCCAATAATATATAGAAAAAATAATCACAAGACGTAGGTATTGAAATACCTCACCCAACAACAATAAAAAATACATTTGTCCTCAAATGCAACAAAATACAAAAAAGTCAATAAAAATGACAGAGAGGGAGGTAAAGAAGGGTCTTTCTACACGATCGCTCCATATGTCGGGGCATTAGTGCCCGATGCAACATCAACACTACTGGCTCCACTAGGGACTGCCATGGATATCTCTGTTAGTGATGCCTGAATCACCGACTGTACAATCGTCTCCTTTAGGTCTAGCAGGTCTCCATATATGGTCTCCTCTAGCACCTCTATCTTCTCCTAGTTTGTCTCTGCCTCTGAGTTATCAGCTGCCACATAATCCATCGAAGCATCTCGGAGGTGGTCGAAGAAATCTCAAAAGTAGCTAGAGCATTCATATCATCAGATACCTCATGAAGTGAAGTGATGTGTGTGGACTTCAAGTCCACGTCCTTTCTCAAATTAGGAACCTTGGCTTTCAAAGTCGTAACCTCTGAAGTAGCGCCATGTCAGCTCTCACAAGTCTCTACTCCCATCGTGAGAGTGTCAATAGATGCTTGAAGGTGTCAATACAGCTAGGATGCCTCTCTTAATAATCCACGATACCTCAACCTCTAACCGGTAGCCCGTACATCAATAGAATGTGCCAAATTCCCCATCTTTAAGATCATGGATTGAGTCATCTTGGTTGGTTGGTAAGCAGTAGACACACCAGGGGACTAGGAGGAAATGGAAGTACTTGAAGGCCTTGAAGTTGGTGTAGGCAAAAAAGCCTCTGCAGGTATAAAATTAGCATCTACCTTTAGGGATGCATCCACCAGAGCTTCTCTTCACCTATCTACCTCCTCTTGAGTGTACTCGACCTCTATACTCTGGATGTCGATAGAGGATGTGGGGGTAACCTCGATGTCCCTCTTCTCATCACGAGGAACTCTCGCACGCCAGGAAAGCTTTGTCATGAGGCTAAAAAAAGGAAGGGATATCTGGCACTGCTTGACCCTCATGGCAATCTCCTCCTCAATAATAAGTTATAAGTTGAGCCTCTTCTTTTCTATGATCGATCCGAGACAAGATGTCTTTGAACGATGAAGGATGGACTCATTTTGTGAAGGCATGATAAAGCTGCTAATGAATCTGAACTAGTACTGTGAAACTACATTCATCTCCTTCTTCTCTATCTGGGCTCCAGCCTTAATCCACCTCGGGGTAGTTTTAGAAATAAAGGGTGCAAGCTAATGCTTTAGGTCATCTAGGGATTGGGTTGTCATCAAACCCTCATACTTGTGCTAAAACCCCATGGCTCTGTTAAGTGCAACATTTATATGGTCATTGTTGCACACCACTTCTTTCCCCCGAACAACTATGAACTTCACTAGCCTAAAGGCATTGGCCTTCTTCTTTCCCTAAGGCACTAGATCATCGTAATTAGAATAGAACTCATAGGCCTAGGTTGGGATATATGGGCCTCAGGGCTTGGTGAAAATATCGAATCTATGATATCAGAGTGTGTCCCACACTAGAGGGTATGTCCCCTCTAATCCCTCTATGGACATCGGATTCTCATCGAGAATTGTCCTCAATTACTCGACTTAAAGTTTATTATGTAGCCAAGGAAGAGGATCCTGAACTGGTGGTGCTGGAACCACAGTTAATGCTAGAGCTAGCACTATATCAGCAACAGAAGGGGTGGCCTCTGTGATCCTAGATGGATCATCGCGAACTCTAGAGTGAATTTCATTTCACCGAGACTGCAAGGGTTGGTCATACTTCGGCTCAAAAAATATAGCCTAGGATTTAAAGGATTCTCCCTCACTGGCAGAGGAATGCTTTGGAATCTCAGATACAGGCTTTTTTCCCTTGCCTCTTCCTCCTTTGGGAGGTGTTTTCTTTCCCTTTTTAGATGGGTTAGCTTCCCCCTCATTGATAACTATGCCCTATGCTCTTTTGCGGGGCGGCATGTCCATGTTGTTTCTATCCATATCAACAAAAACATAGTAGAATTTTAGAAATAATTTAAGAAAAGATCAGAAAATAAGATGCAGATAGAATCTAGATGTATGATATCGTTTGGCGTATGAAGTCCCTGGCAGCGACACCATTTTGACATACATTTCAAGAACACCTCATCTGATTCGATGTGTTGAATGATTGTAAATAAGTATAAAACCCAACAAAATGAGTTGGGGTCAAATCCCACAAGAAGTGGCATGTGTTTATGAATCAATTGGTAAGTATGAACATCGTCAATTAGTCATATGAATAAAAATTATGGAATAAAGACATTATTGAAATTAGGGGGTGACACGAATGTCAAAATGGGGTTTTGGTTTGAAATTATCGATTATAAATAGTGGCAAACAATACGAAATTACAATAATGAGATGAGTTCTTGAGGTGTGATTCGATTATAGGCTAATATAGATAAATGGCTAACTACAACTATTAGAAAATAGCTAGATATTAGTGAGTAAGCTAGGCTATAGAGGAGATAACCTCTCTCGAACAATTTATCCCAAATAAAGTTGATTTCTCTTGAACATGAACAAGCAAGGGAAATTAGAGCAGCCTACACCTTAGTCCATTCACTCTCTTGAGCTGAATGTGTAGGATTGGGTTTAGGATTTACTCTATCGATCTAGACATTGGTCAACCCAATACCCACAGACCATCAATTAATAAGTTTAGTTTTAAAACACTCTCTCGAACAAGCCAAAAACACAAGGGTAGAACTGCATTTGCAACTACAATTTATAAATTGAGCCACAATTAATTATTGAAGTCACTTCTAAAAAACATTTAAGCTAACAATTAGCAATACCCATAAACTAAATCAGCCCATAATCACATAATCACACCCCAAGAATTGGGGTTATAGCTAGACATTATAAAAAGATAAAAATCGTTAACAAATTGAATTTCCATCAACTAGATAAGATTGATTATGTCCTTACAATGCTCCAATTTGAAGAATCTCAAAGACCCACTTCCAATATCTTAAAAATGAAAAATTTTAATTCTTCAAATCTTAGGAAAAACTAGAGAAAACTGTCTCAGTTCTAAAAATTATCAGCTATGATAAGATATTAAGATATTAAATGCTAAACTAAATGTTCAAAAATGCATTTATAGTCACCAAAAATATGTTGCGAAGAGTCACTCAGCGAAGTAAGTCAAGCTCGCCGAACAAATTAGTGAGCCAACCTTTGGTCATTTTTGTCACCTTTCTACCTTAACATTTAGCATACTCAAGGTCTGTAACTTTGGGCAATCCAACACTTTATCCTGGAACTACTCGGCGATCCACCGACTGCTCTTTTCTCTCACCAACTTGGTTGTCTCCTTCAGTGCTTTGCACACTAGAACTTTATGCTATCAAATAGTCATTCGGCGATTCACTAAGTGGACTTGGCGATCACCACACTTGCATTTCTTCATTCTTTCAGCTCCTTTTGGTTGTTTTTGCAAATTAGTGTCCTTGCTTTGTTCCTCAATCCATATACCTAGAAATCATGAGTTTTACATTAGTTATTGGTACAGAAGAAGTATTTGAGGAAACTAAATCTATATACATAATGCCCTAAATGAGTCCAAATCTCGAACTCATCACTTAGACAGTTTGATACCATGGACTTGAAAGTTCTACGAAGCCTCTATTTAGGAGTATAAATCTGTGAACCATAGGGAAAATCCTACTTTTTCTTATATGAAACCTCAATAAGATTAACCGATACTAGTCTAGTAGGCAAAATGAAACTTTTTTTGGATTCTTATCAACATAAATTTGTTGGATGCTCCAACTTTTTTCTTCTATGTTTCTTTGATTGATGAACTTTTGTTCTTGAGATCTAATGATTTTTGCATTTTTTTCATTAGTTGAATGACAGCAGAAGAGAAATATAGTGTATATAGATGAGCTGAGCAACAACAACAACAATGAAGGGTGGAAAGAATAAGGGGACAAGCTTCGTCATTCACAGTTCGAAGCTAATAGAAGACAGTATCATGGAGATTGCTTCTCTTGACAAGTTACTTCAAGAGAGAATTAAGGTTGGTGGAAAAGTTGGCGCTCTTTTAGATTCCATTAATGTTACTCATGACAAGAACAAGATCAGCGTCACCTGTAACTCGACTTTTTCCAAGAGGTACTAATTTTATTTCCTCATATTTAGCTATGTTTATTTGAAAAAAATGATTTTAGAAACTAAAATACTTGTAGATTTCAAATACTAGCTGCGGTCGACTTCTATTAAAGGTTGATTATGTTTACACATATATACTAAAAGTAACTTATCGTAGACCTATTTGATTATTCGGGGAGTTCTATTAATTGGAATAGTGTAGTCATTCACACATTGTGCTTTGACTCAGTTGATAATCAGTTTAAAAGAGGTCATTTTGGTGTTTCTCTAGTATTAAGAGTTCCCCAGACATCCAAGTATAGTTCCACATTATATTTATCACAATGTTTATGTCGTTTCCAAAAACATATCCTATTGACATTGGGAAATTAGGAGAAACAAAATGACTATAACAGCAATGTAATAAATAAACAAAAGACAAATTCATAGATATAAGAACACTAATACATAGTATATGATCTGAGTCTTGAGTTTAGAGTGGTAGACGAGCTCACATTTTTTTACGGTGATTAGGACGAGTACCATGTGAGCCTTGTGCTTACTCTTTTTTGATAAAACAGATTGAGTGCATTTATCACTACCATAAATGCTTCTTATGAACTAGACTGAAAAATTTTGGAATGTTACTAGTAATTAGAGTTTCAATAAGGAGAGACAGTGATAGAAGAAAAGTAGAAGGTGTTTCATTGTTTTATTATTTGCAATGCAATTATAAGAAAATGCTTGACTATTGGTTGAGAAAAATGTGTCTTTCTTTCTACGCAATATTACGTGGTTTTTATACGTCATCACTTTGAATTAGCTGTTTTTATCCAATTGCAGTTTAGGAACTAAAGTTGAATGTATTTTAGAATCTACAATGAGTTCCTTATCTAGTAATTGGTAAACATCTTTGTGAGCCTACAACATGTACTTCTTTTCCTTGTTCTTTTAGAAGAACATATATAGTGTATTTACCGGTGCATTCAGTTCTTCTTCAGGGCACTATTACTTTACAAGCTAATACAATAAGCAATTGATGCGGATAGGGCTCTAAGATGTTGCATTAGCAAAAAACGCAATCAACCTAATGATCCTTCTTCTGAATCAATGTGCAACCTAATTGGCCTAGCTACAAAATATCAAATAAAGTTAGCTCTATTAAAGATCCTCCTGATAACATATCATTCTTATCCAAGTTGCCATAGTTTCACTAGGAAAAATAAATAATAGTTTAATCTCCTTGTTTTTCAATTATTGAGCACATTTTCTCTATTTTTTGATAACTTGAACAGATTGCTGTTGTTTCGGTAATTCATATTTTTTTATGAAGACAACAAAGTGAGTGTATTGATTGTTCTTATTTTATATGAATGATGTTGCTTGAGTTTTGTAATTCTTCTATAACTATTTTTGAATTGGTTTTCCGATTAAATATAGGGAAAATGAATATTTACCTCCCCAACCTATGCCTAAAATCCCAGAGACACTTATACTATACTAAAGTCCTGTTACCCCCTTGAACAAATTTTATAAATAATTTTCTACCCATTTTCAGCCAACGTGGCATTATCAACCAGATAGCTTGAACAAATTGTCAACACGCGCTGGGCCTAGAAGATAGTGCCACGTAGGCCGAAGGGGGTAGAAAATTATTTATAAAATAAGTTTGAGGGGGGTGGGTAATATGACCTTAGTACTGTATAACTGTGTGTCTGAGGGTTCGGGCATAGGTTGGGGGGTACTTATGCAATTTACCATAAATATATGATGAGGTGAATTCATGATCAACTTTAGTTTCCATAATAATTTACACTAAAATAGGTCTTGTTTAGTGGTGTTTATTGTTTTTTTACTTGTAATAAATAATACCACAAAATAAGGAATCTTTACTGGCAATAATAATTTCAACTAAATAAATGCCGCTAGAAGTAATTACTTTTAGCGACAATAATATAGATATTTACCGGCACTCTATATAAGTTCCACTAAAGGCTTTAGCGACACCGGATGCAATGACATTAACTTAAAAGCCACTAAAAGTTTTTTCGGCAATATTAAGGAAAATCTAATGCCACTAAAAGTGATTTTTGTGGTAGTGAGTTAATATTTATCTTGTTTTCATCTCATCTACAAGGTGCAAGAAACATTAAACATTCATACATAGTAGGTCATAACATCCACGGCGATGTCCTTCAATCAAATCTTTGATAAACTCTGCAGTAGTTAAAGTACACATTTTGCCAAAAACTAAACATCATGAAATGATCTTCTATTGCCAAGAAAATGAATTTCTTTTAGAATATAATGACATAAGAAAGAGCGAAATATTCATAATATGACAATTTGGAACAAAAATGAAACATAATTTGTAAAAAAAGAAGAAGAGATAAATAATATTATCTACAAGATGATCAAGAATTTGCATAGTCCATTCGCCATCAAAATCTAATTCCAATATAAAAGATTGGTTTTTTTTGTACCCTTATTTGTTCTTCAGCTATTGTTGTCCATATGACAATAGATTTGGCCAAGCTGTTTCCAATATAAAATTCTTAAACCTACTCGTGCAATGCATGGATGGCATCCCATACTACCACCAACAATTCATAGAACCTCTCAAGTAACCATACTGGCCATATAACATGATGGGAATAAGGGTTTAACCGACATAAACCATGAGAACTAACCAAGGAATCCGGTGTCTTGCCCCACACCGTAAAGAGGTGTTCTACTTGCCTAAGGTAGGATCAGTAACATTTTCGCTTAGGTTAATCCACTAATATCCTATGTAGACACATAGTTATGGGATAAGGAAGATGTTCATTAAAACCCGACCTAAACATGGGGAGAGTTTCCATGTTACCTAATCAACTCGGTGCTTAGCCTTCATTCCCATAGAATATTTCATTACTTTAATATTATTATGCATGAGAGGGTGCCATTGTTCTACCGACCCAAAGTACATTGATTAACATATGAAAGGGAGCCATAAGCCTACCGATTTAAGGTACATTAGTTAACACAGGAAAGGGTATCATAAGCTTGCCAATTCAACGTACATTGTTAGGGTAGCTCATTGAATTCTCATGAAAGGCTGCCATAAGTCTATTGATTCAAGGTTTATCATTAACATTCATGGAATAGTGCCATAATCCTACCGATCCCAATGTTCATTAACATCATTTATGGAAGGGTCCCATAAGCCTACTGATCCCAAGGTTCATTATTAACATGCATGGAAGGGTGCCATTAGCCTACCGATCCAAGATACATTGATTAGAATAGGTCATAGACTCATCATGCGAGGGCTACCAACATTAGGTCTACCGATTCATGTTCATTAAGTTAAGACACATTCATAACATAAGAAGAGGATGCCTAAGCCTACGAAGTCAAGATGTAACAATCAACATTACTTTCATTTAGACAAGAAAAGGATGCCTAAGCCTACCAATTCAAGATGTAACATTACATTAAAGAACCTAAGCCTACCAATTCAAGATGTAACATTACATTGAAGAAACCCTTCACATTCGAACATCATCATTCACGAGTTTTAATTGAGAATATGTTTTCAATAATAACACAATTACATTCGAAACATGATAATAATACTTTCATTGAGATCACATACATTATCTTCACATCATAATCATACATAGATCATTCATAAAATTTCCTTCCAAGGTTATGAATCAATATGAATCCAAAGATCTATAATACTACTTTAGATAAGGGTTTAACATACCTTCATGATCAATCAACCAAAAGTACATACTTCCAATTTAGTATTTTGGGGAAAACATGGGTTCATAGGATAAATTCGCCATAATTCATCATTAATTCAACAATCCATTCACAATTCATCATATATAAACTTTTGAAAACGTTTTGGAATTGAACCATGCCTAGATTGAGAACCCTAGGTTTTTTGGTTATTTTGAAAACTTGAAATAATCTTTGATGGGGCTCTTTGAATGAAACGTAATCAAGGATGAAGACTACCATACCTTTACAGAAGAAACTCCACAAAAATTGAGTGAGAATGGTGAGATCTTAAGCTTCAAAGTGTGACTCCTTCTTCTCCAATGGTGGTTTCTAGAGACTGAATATTTGGAGAGGTAGTTTATAATCTTTGAGTGTTTAGGGAATAATGAATTGGAAAAGTTGTTTTAATACTTTTAAAAGCCTTAAAATAATTTAATTACTCAATAATAATCATCCCCTAAATTAACTAAACTTAATAGGAATTTACCATGTTGCCCTTACCGTGGCCAAGTCTTGGACAACAACTCAAGTGTGACACACGAAACCCCACCCATGGACTGTGGGTGGGTCCACGAGCCATGCTGGCATGTCGTGGATTGGGACTGCAAAATTCCATCTTGGCCCTTTACCTATGGAGCAAGTCCACAGGGCATGGATGGACCTATGGGGCGTAGGTCCAATCCATAGGTCCCTAACTTTTTTACAGTTTTTGGTTTTTGGCATCTTTGGGGGTTAGGCTTTAGGGTCCTCCTCAAGAAAACTTGGTTGGTCCTTGGGGGGTTGTACTTTGTCATTTAACCCCAAAACTCCTTAACCTAAGCTGGGGACAACACTTTATAACTTCAAACCCCATATCAAACTCAAACACATACTCATTGGGCTCTAGTTTCACCTACTAGTTTTTTTGGGTTATTACAATATATAATTGTGTATTTCCTTATGGTATGTGTTGGGGAGTAGTTGGAGTGTGTGATGGGTTGACTTGTCAAGTTTGAATAATTCTAATGATGAAAAAGGGTTATTATAGGCAATGTGATTAATTATTTGTGTATGATGTGTTGAGAATGGTTTGAAAGGTTTATTGATTCATTATTGATGTTGTATCACAATTGTGTTGTTGTGAATTGTGCAAAAAAGGCAATGTTAATAATTATTGGTGTGTGATGTGTTGAGAATTGATTTGAAAGGCTTATTGATTCCTTTTTTAGTTTATATCACGATTGTGTTGTTGTGAATTGTGTATTGTTATGAAAATGGTTATCTCATCATTATTTGTGTAACATGTCATCTGCATTGGTTGTGAGACTTAGTTGTGATAAGTGTTATGTGAATTGAGGATGATATATCATTTCGAGGGACGTTTCAAGCGGCGTGACAGATACTATGTGTCGCACCCGGTGATGGATTCTGTTATTTTAACACCCTAAAAACTAGTAGGTTAAACTAGAGCCTTATGTAAGGGTTCTAGAGCTTTGCGTAGGGGTTAGAGTTGTAAAAATAACCTTCCATATTTGTAGTCAGAGGTTTAGGGGTTAAAACATCAAGGTACGACTCCCCCAAGACAAACCAAGGGTCCTTGAGGGGGGACCAAAAACATCCCCTAAAAACTGCCCAAAATATTAGGCCACCTACACATGGGAATCACGCCTAGTATTCGAACCAACTCCCCGTGGGAAGGGCTCGTTGGTCAAGGCCCAAAAAATTTAGCAACATACCACCATCCGTAGATGACCAGTATGTGTCGTGGGTGAACCCACGGTCCGTGGACGTGGTCTCGTGGGTTGGGGCAGTGTTGGCTTCAAGGTGGTTTAAGTTGGGGGCTTAGAGATCATTCCATAATTAGCTATGGTTTAAGTGGTCTCATTTTATATTAGTTTAGATCACCTATATAAACCAAATAGACCACAAAATACATTGATCCTAGAAATTGATTTCCAATTCACCAAAGAACCCAATTCCATCTCAAAAGTCCTCTCTCTAGAAAGTGATGAAGAAGAAGAAGAAGAGAAGAAACGTAGTTCAATATCCTCCATTGTTGCAAGCATTATGTGGGCCTTACAATCAAGGTATTTTATCTTATTCATCCATGGAGCTATGTTTCCCCCAATTGTGAAGATGAACCCTAATTCTAGTGAGGGTTTCTTCCTATATTATGGGTAGTGTTGAGTATGATTCCAATTGAGTGGATAATACTTGTTTATGATTGATTTAGTATTGAATTATGTTTTTGTGAAGATATTATATGTTTTCCATGGCTAACATTAGTTAATTTATGAAATTGAAGTTATGTGGTTTTATGCCATGAAAGGTGAAAAATAGAAGACTTATAGTTGATCTTCTAAATTGAGGATGTCTATAGTAATTGTTCTTGAATAAAAGCAAGTAGACATGAATTGAATTAGATTATAGTATATATGATGGATCTTGGCTACTAATGAATGAGATTGAGCCTTTATGATCATTTATGACTAAAATCACTTGATAATAAAGAATTTGATTAGAATGCCTTGAAATCTAGGTATGAATGATGATTGTAAGAAGTAAATCTTTGAGATTAAGGCTTCTAGTCATGAATGACGATCACTAGGGCTTTGAGCGTAAAGCTAATATGATGAACTATGGATGTGAAGGCTTGAGAGTAAAATCTATATGAGAATAGAAGGCTAATGAATAAAATTGTGATAGAAGATCTTTACCTACCTACTCCACCTTATGAATGCTTGAATGTATGAAGTGATAGAATCACTTGAGCTATGATGATATCAATGTGTAATTTAGTGTCACAACACAGAGGTACCCCCTAGATGTAACATCGCGTACTTCACCCTGGAGGGGTCTCTTACAATCCCTTAGCATAATCATTACATAAGATAATAGAAAAGTACGAAAATTTTAAAACTTTATCAATAGAATAAAAAACATTCATTTATAAAGCAGGCAGAAGTATTTTTCTAAAATTTGTCACAAACCATTGATGAGTCCACAAATTGGACTCATTTAAGGCTATATATTAATAGATACTATATTCTCAAATGCTTATTTTATCTCAATATGTGATGACACTTAAATTTCAGGTATTTGAAGTTTGAAGGAAAGCATGGACACTACATCACAAATAGTAATGAAAAGGCTAAAAAGAACGAAGAAATGAAGTCCTGAGGATCGCCGAGATCACATGGTGAGTCATTAAAGGGTCTTACTTCGCCTTTTGTTCCAGTACGCTGAGCCTTAAAGAAAAGGATCACATCGGTGAAAAAAGGGAGTAGTTGGTGCATCGTCAAGAAGTTCTGTGAGGCAGTACCATGTCGCCCAATAACCCATAGCACGACGATGCATCTGCAATACGGCGGTGAGCTACACCAAAGGGCGAATCACCTAGTTGATCGGAGATTTCGACTAATGTCACCGAATGGTCCGCTGCAGCATATATTTTTTTGAAAACTATAAATTCCCATTGAGAGTTGTAGCTTAGTATCATATTTTAAGTGTGGAACAATTAATATAATGTTTACTACTTTTTATTTTTCCTTCGAGTTTGAGAGGGTTTAGAAACTTGAAGAAGAAGAAGGTTTTGTCACCAAGGATTTGGACTTGGGTCTCTTGGATTCTTAATTCTTAGCCTATAACAAGACATAAATCTTCATACACATTTTAATGCAAGCTCATTTAGGTATAAATTTCTATCTCTTGATGTGTGGCTAAAAACCACAATTTGAGGGGTGTGATTTAGCGAATATGGGTTAAGATTGTTGTTGGATCTTTCTTGGTGATAGATTAGATGTAGTTTAATGGTGATTTCATCTACTAGTTGGGGATGAATTTAACAAATTTTTAGTTGCAAATACAAGTTTATTTATGTGTTTTCGGCTTGCTGGAGAGAAAGTCGCAAAACAAAGACTACTTGATTAATTTCATAAGGAGTGGGTCGACATGAGGTTCAGCTCGAGAGAGTGCACCCTAGTGCCATATCCTAAAACTCAACCTGAGAGAGTGAGTGAGGTAAGGTGTAGGCTAGTCTTCATGCGGCAAGTGGGTGTCCGAGAGGAACCCATTTGAAATGGGGTAAGTTTCTCAAAAGAGAATTTATTCCCACGAATAACTTAGCCTAATCACTATTGCTCTATAAATGTTCTATCGAAAGCATGTACCCAATAATTTAAATTAATATGTATTCCAATCACATCCCAAGAATCCCTTCTCATTACATAGATTTCTTTGTTAATTTTGCTATTTTTTCTTACTGGTGAGACAACCCCCATTGTTAATTGACACTTTTGTGTCCCCCTTTAATTTACAATGTTTTTAATCATTAATGTCTTTAGTTAAAACTAGTTAGAACTACTTTTTTCTATTTCTTCTCAAAACCACTCCCTTGGGACTCGACCCCAACCCTTGGTTAGGTTATTATACTATTGCACGATCATAGACACTTGTATCAGAAGTTGTGACATTGATTACACAAACATAAAAATGGTGCCGCTTTCGGGGAGTGATGTTATTTGGGAATTCTTAGTCAAGTAGAGTTTTTGATTATTCCTAGTTATAGATTTACTAATCTAAATTATAGTTATGTTTTGCTTGTTTGAATATCAAAACAGGGTACTAAGGATGGAAAATCATTATGGATTTCACACGGATCATCCCCTTCTAAAACTATTGAACCTTAAAGAAAGTTAAGGAAATGTGGCTGAAGTTTCAAGCGGTCCTGTAACCATGTCCATCTCATGGGATGATGGATAAGGGTCTACTGGAGTGCTTCTATAGGGGTCTTGGACCTGAGAATAGAGGTATTGCCGATCAATTTTGCGAGGGTGGTATGCTACACCAGCCCTATGAATTCATAGCAAAACTCCTTGATGGCATGGTAGAAGCTAACAACCAAGCCAAGAAGAAGCAGGAGTGGGATGCACTAGTCACCCAGTGGGATGTTCTATCCAACTGAATCACGTAATTGGAAGTACAAGCCATGGGAAATAAAAAGCACTTCTCCCTTCGAGAGTGTAAACTTGGAAAGAAGCAAAGAGGTGTGAAAGTTGATGAAGCATTTTCACTCATTTGAAAAAAATTGATGCATATGAAAAGATGCTAAATGGGATGAAGGAGAACATCGAAATGTTAAACGAAGCGTCAACCTCTCACTCCATGACTATTCCGCTATAGGATGCTCGAATCAGCCATTTGATATCAGGTCATTACCTACCATTCGCCGAGGACTCGCCTAATGACAACATGGGAGACTCCGAAAATAAAGAATAGTTGTTTCCTTGCATCATGCTGCAACATTAACTAAGGAGATGTTTGGGAGGCAACCCAAAACCCCTTAATATTTAATATTTGCATATTGGTAAAATAATAGTGTGTTGTGTATACAAGTTGAAGTGAGAGAAGGTGTTAGAAAAAGCATTGGGTGGCGAGCAACAAGTCCAGTTGGTGAGTCACCAAAGGGGTCGGCGTACCTAAACATATCCGCCGTTTGACTCAAAGTAGCTTAAAAATAGGAGTCTGTAATGCTCGGTAAGCCCAGGAAAGTATTTGCGAATCGCCAACCATGTCGGTGACCCCGACATTTACAATCGTTTGAACGTAACTCAGAGAACTAAATGACAGTTCGGTGAAATGCCGATAGACTCAGTAATCAAGAATGAGCATGAACTGGATTGTTTGCAATACAAAGGTTTAAGATTCTATAGCTTGTTCTCTTTTACATGCTTTTATTCCTCCAAATGCATCTTCGCACACTAATTTCCATATATTCCAGCATTACCTAAATTGTTTTAGTTATCAATTTGTGCTGGAACACGGATTGCACTTTAAGTTGGTCAGCTCAAAAGGGTAGCTATGAAGCATTCGAGCATGTGCATTGAAAACAGACGCATTGGGCTACCTAGTGAAGATGTGTAGAGCTCGCTAAACCACTCAGCAGTCAATATAACATCCCCACCTAGCCCTATTTGTAATGCAAATATGTTGAAGAAATATAACTAGAAGCAGCAAATATAGCCAGACATAAAGTCATAGGAGGAAACATGCCGCCTTGACAGACGGAGAAGTTGCTTAGCAAGGATTATTCTCTAGCCCTCTCTCTGTTTTTCTCTAATTTGACCATTGACTTATTGTTTTATGCATTTCAGGAAAAATAGTTTTTGTATTATGGCGGGGTGAAGCCTACCTTTTGTGCGACTACTATTATTATTTGTGTTTTGAATTTATATTTTGGTTGTTCTATTTAACTGATGTTATATACTGTTTTGTGGATGTTTGAGATTATGGCTTCCTATTTGTTATAGTTGAAAAATGATTTTGACCCTTCCGAAAATTTTTAAATTTATCAAAAATTTTTGCCACCTCTTGTGTGTTGAATGTTGTTGTTCTTTTGCAAAATTTAAGTCTTGGTTCCAATCAATACCGATGACTTGAATAGTGCTCTCAATCAAACCAACATAAATGCGCGGCTACGATAAGGACAAATGAAGTTGCATAGACAATATATGAACTCTTTACATCTCGTTGTGACTAGCCTATATCAAATTGAGTCTCTTGTGATGACCGTTGCATACTAGCGAAAGTGTGGAGTCTTGTTTGACATTAGTGTTGATGCCTGGTGTGATGAGCTTACTTTGAACCATGCATGTTAGATCCCAGAATTTTCGCCGTTGGTCCTGTCAACTAATTGATACTATCTCTTCATTTGATCTTAGGCAACTTCTAAGAGTGTGAGCAAATTTGACATATATCTCTATTGTGACCTACCTTGTGAGCGTGTGATTCTCTTTTGAACACCCCTTGAGCCTTACCTTTCTTCGGAAGAAACTTGATGAAACCGTAGCCTTTCTTTATCCACTACCTATAATCCTCTTGAATTGTGGTCAATTTAATAGCCAACTTAGGCCAAAAACCTATGTTGGGGGTGTGGTAAAAAGAAAAGGGGAAGTCAAGAAGTGCAAGGAAAGTCTTCTCTTACCCATAGTTTTAAGAAAAATGGAACCCCTCCATATATCAAAAAATAAAAAGAGCGAAAAAGAATAAGAATGAAAAAGAAAGTTATGGAATAAAAGTACAAAAGACATGGGGTTCCCAAACAATCCATGGAAAGTGAATAATAGGATGGCTTATGAGCACTAAAGAGAATGATGAAGGAAAAGGAAAGGAAGTGCTGTGAATGCCACATTTCATGAGGATGAAAGTCACTAAGCCTAAATGACCATACCGCTACACTCAGTCCCATTACAAGACTTAAGAAGACATTTTCGATTGTGAGAAAGCTGAAACAAATGTTGATTGGAAAATATGGGCAAACCTATGGCTGAAAGCATGCATTGTGTTCTTCCTTGTGAGAGTAAGTGTTGAATCAAATTTCAAAGATTTAAACTATGAACCATTGTGTGATTATGGAATCATCCTTTCTGTGAGGACATTTGAACACTATAGTTTATCTTGAACTTGCATTTGAAGCAAGTATTGTGAGCATGAGATTCTTTTATATTGGTGAGTCACAACTTCAATCTTTGATTGCACATTTGATCTTTCCATAAGTAAATTGAATCTTGTTGTGTGCATTCATGATTGAGTCTTGTGTAGCACTATTTGAGACACCCTTTTTGAACAGTTAAACTTGGGTTTGCTTGAGGACAAGCAAAAGTTTAAGTTGGGGGTGTTGATGAGTCCATAAATTTGACTCATTTAGGGAAATATTTTAATAGATATTGTGTCCACAAATGTTTATTTTATCTCAATATCTGATCAAAACACTTATGTTTCAGGTATTAGAAGTGTGAAGCAAAGCATAGACACTACATCGTAAAAAGCAATGAAAGGGCTAAAAGGATTGAATAAATGAAGGCCTGAGGGTCACCGATTTTAATTGGCAAGTTGCCGAAGGATGTTACTTCGTCTTTTGTTCCATTGTGATAAGCCCTGAAGGAGAGGATCAAGTTGGTAGTTAAAGGGAGTAGTCGGTGCATCACCAAGAAGTTCTTCTATGTCGTCCAATGAACCAGAGCACGACGAAGCTGAAGGATGGTGCAAGAAGGCGATGAGCTACACCAAAGGGCAAATCGTCGAGTTGATCAGCAATTTCAACTAATGTCGTCGAATGGTCTGCTGCAGCACAAATTTCTTTCAAAACTATAAAGACTCATTGAAAGTTGTAGCTTAGTATCAGATTTTGAGTGTGGAACAAGTAATATAATTTTTAGTACTTTTTATTTTTGCTCTGAGTTTGAGAGGGTTTTGAAACTTGAAGAAGAAGAGGGTTTCATCTATAAGGATTTGGATTTAGGTCTCTTGGATTCTTCATTCTTGGCCTGTAAGAAGACAAAAATCTTCATACCCATTTGAATGAAAGCTCATTTAGGTATAAATTTCTATCTCTTGATGTGTGGCTAAAAACCCCATTTTGTGTGGTGCGATTTAGTGAATATGGGTTAAGATTGTTGTTGGATCTTGCTTGGTGATAGATTAGATGTAGTTTAATGGTGATTTCATCTACTAGTTGGGGATGAATTTAACAAATTTGTAGTTGCAAATACAAGTTTATTTATCTGTTTTCATCTTGCTCGAGAGAAAGTCGCGAAACAAAGACTACTAGATTGATTGCCTAAGGAGTGGGTCGACATAAGGTACAGCTCGAGAGAGTGCACCCTAGTGCCATATCCTAAAACTCAACTCTAGAGAGCGAGTGAAGTAAGGCGTAGGCTAGTCTTCATGTGGCAAGTGGGTGTCTGATGGGAACCCATTTGAAATGGGGTAAGTTTCTCGAGACAAAATTAATTCTCACGTATAGCTTAGCCTAATCACTATTGCTCTATAAATTTTCTATCTGATGAATGTACCCAATAATTTAAATTAACTTGTACTTCAATCATATCCCAAGAATCCCTTCTAATTACTTAGATTTCTTTGTTAATTTTGTTGTGTTTATTTACTAGTGTCAAAACCCCCATTGTTAATTGAAACTTTTCTGTCTCCATTTAATTTACAATGGTTTTAATCGTTAATGTCTTTAGCTACGACAAGTTAGAACTAATTTTATTTTTCTATTTATTCTCAAAACCACTCCCTTGGGACTTGACTCCAACCCTTGGTTGGGTTATTATACTATTGCACGATCGTAGACACTTGCGTTGGAAGTTGTGTCGTTGATTACGCAAACATCAACCATCTATTAAAATCTTGAATAAAAGTCTTGGTAGATCCCATAAAAAGTCTAAAATATAAAGAAATTACATAAAGGAAATATGGGTTTTTCCTCAGAGCTATGAGGACTCACCAATTCTTCAACTCTTCTGGCTTCTTGGAAACCTAGCCTTCAAGGAACTCAATCTCCAAAACCCTACATTTTTTTAGAATGTAGGCAATATCTGTTAGTACAAAATGTACCAAGTATGAAAGCTAGTACAACATCATACAAGCATTTCAAAATGTTTAGTGAACATATGACAGAAGCATAAGAGACAACAACATTAGCATAGCATAATCTCCAACATAAGTATTATATCATCACAAGTCAACATAACACATAGTTAATGAGCATAGGAGATAAATCATATTCATGGAATAGTGTTAACTTATAATTTCATATTTACGCACTTCAACCTTTATTCTTTCAAATTACATGACAACTACTTCGCAAGCCACCTCTATGTATCCATGTGCAAGGCAATAATAACATCCCAGAATACCATCCAACCAAAGTACCTCTTTTTGGTCATTCTTGGGCATAGTCCACATTCATAGTCAAGACCTAGCTTTTCATGTCATAAGAGCACTATACTCCTAAGCAACCTCAAGGCACACTTGTGCAATGCATAAATGACATCCCATAATTCCACCCACACTAAGCATATCTTTGAAGTCACTCTAGTCATACTTACTATACATACGGGTCACTATTGACCTACTTCATATACACAAGGAACTATCATCTTAAGTCAATCATATCATGGAGGGAAACTATAGCAACATAAGAATACATCACATAGGAGGACACTTCATAAGTACATTCAAGTTATACTTATGCCATGTATGACTAGCATCCTGCACTACCATTCACACTAAGTACTTCTTTAGGCAAGCTTACTTAATGCTTACTATTTATCATTCTAGACTACCAAAGAATAGCACTCTACTAGGCTAGACCTAACTACCATGGTAAGACACACTATCATGCAAACCAAGCTATACAAGGAAGAGTACAAGTACCACAACCTAGCTACCATGCAACATTCAATATAATGCAGGCTACCCTTAGGGGAGTATGAATCCTCTACCCTAAGCTATCCTTAGGAGATTATGGTGTCTCAATCTTAAGCTATCCTTAGGAAAGTATAAATCCTCTATCATAAGCTACCATGAAGTGGTCTTAACCTAACCAAGTCATGCTACAGTGAAGGCACTCAAACAATGCTAGGTCAAGCTACCCTTAGGAGAGAATAGGTCCTAAATCCTAAGCTACCATGCCTATACTAATGCATGCTACCATAAAGAACATCCCACAAATTCTCATTCAAGATAATCTTAGGAGAGTATAATTCCTCAATCACAAGCTTCCATGAGAATTACTAACTCATGCTACCTAGACAAGCTATACACGAAGGGATCATATGTCACAACTTCAAGCTAATATATTTTAACATGCTTTGATTCATTTTAGGTGATTAACCTTTCGATTAGAACCATTCTATGTGATAAGACCTTTCACATTTTAAATACATGCATTCATATAGTTCTAGGTAGGTCATTTGGGTAAAAGCCTTCCATCACAACACTATCTATTTTGTATACCAATTTCATGCAAGCTATCTCATCATATTAGACTTACTCTATAAACCCTAGTGATCAACATTTTGACTTAAAGCCCTACCTTCAAGCTTTACTCCACAATCATCATACTAGACTATATCACAAGACATATTAGTCACAAGCGTTAGTCATAGGAAATTCTAAGCGTAATTCATCATAAAGCCCCAAATTCAATGACTACAATTTATGATCTATAATTCATTTATGAACCTGGTATCAGCTCATGCTTTCATATTCCAATACTTGAATAAGTTCTATACATGATAACAATTCTAGATCTATCAAGAATTATCAAGTTCTATTCACAAGGCATAAACCCACACACTTTGATTTCTAGGGTTAACCATGGAATTCACATAAATTCTTCATAATATCATGAATCAACACTAATTTAATCATATATAAGTATTATCCAACCAATTGGAATCATACCAATCTAAAACCCACACATTGGAAGTAACCCTAGCTTAGATTGGGGTTCTTCTTCACATATTAGAGGAAACATAGGGGACTCTGTGGGTGGAAGAATCCATAGATGAATAAGATACACATACCTCAACTCAAAGCCCTAAAAAAATATTGCTTCAATGGTGAATTTCTACCTAGGTTGTTGCCCCTCTTCTTCTTCTTCGTTGCTTCTAGAGAGAGAAATATTTGTGAAAAAGTGGGTTCTTTAGATGAATGAATTAATGACTTAGTTTAGGGTCTCATTAGGTATTTATAGGTGAATAAATAACTAACTAAATAACCGCCCTTAACCCCTAATTAATTAATAATTAATTCCTAAAGTCCTAACTTAAAAACTAAACTCTGAAAATTGAAGGGACCGATAGAACCCCTACCCATGTAACGTGGGTGGGTTGATGGGCTGTTCTGTTGACTCGTGGTTCCTTAATTGAACTAGGGAGATCAGGTGAGGACAAGCCTTGACCCACGACCCCCACCTAAGAGGCGTGGGTGCCCATCCGTGGACCATGCTATTTTTTGACAGCTTTTGGGTTGTTCCAAAGGTCCTCCTCAAGGACCCCATGGGTGGTCCTTGGTGGGTCATACCTTGACACCCTTACCCTTAAATCCCTATTCTAAGTACGGGAATCATTTTTTACAACTTTTAATCATCATACCACACTCCAAACCGTTTATGAAAGGCTCCAGAACTCACTAGTTCAACTTGCTAGTTTCCGGGGTGTTACATGTAGAATTATAGATATGGTATTATACATGTGTATTATATTATATGAATGGTTCTCTTACATAGAATGATTATAGGTTGAAAATTTTTCTCACCTAAAATGAATCTATGTCAAAGGTCTATGAAATGTGATGAGGATTTGGTGAGTACCCCAAAGACCTTTATATGTTAGGAATGTGAGGTGAGTTCCCTTAATCTTAATTATTTAAACATGAGTTCATTATCCATTTTATGATATGGGGAGTGCGACGTGATTACCCTTTATGTTTGTATGACTGTCAAGGCAAGCAGTGATTACCCATTAACCTTTATGTTGATCATGGAGGTGATTACCTATGATCCTTATTAAGTGATGTGGAGGAGAATACCTAAATTACACCCTAAAATTGACATGGAGGCGACTAGATATACCTCATTTAAATCACCATGGAGGAGAATACCTATGATTCATTGATATATATGACTAGAGGTGATTCCTCTTTTCTTTATGATTCCATGATATGTATGACTAGAGGTGATTCCCCTTGTATTTATGATTCCATGATATGTATGACTAGAGGTGATTCCTCTTGTCTTTATGATTGCATGATATGTATGACTTGAGGTTGTTACCCTTGTCCTTTATGATGAGCCAAATATGTATGACTTGATGTGATTCCACTTTTTCCTTGTGATGAGATTAATATGAGATCAAAGATGTGATCAATATGCATGAAAGCCTAATGTGGTACTCAGTATTGGTAGGATTATGGGGTCTTATACATCCATTGCACAAACTAAGACTATAAGTTGATTATGAGGTGTTGCTCATATTTGTTGTATGCTTAGTTTGGATTCTTTCCATAGTTTCCTTCCATGCTATGATTTACTAAAGGTGAGAGATTCCCTTGTTTTGAGAAGTAAGCTAAAGGATAAGATCATATATGATAAAGAGGTATAATGGCCTAAAAGTGATACTTAGCCTAGATAGGATTATGGGGTCTCATATATGCATTGCACAAGTATAACTTGAAGGTTACATATGAAGTTTCTCCTATGTTAAGAGGAATTGAGTATGGACTAAGCTTATGAATATGTGGTATTTCCTATGTTGTTGGATTATACCTTATGTTGACTTATGATCATGTTATGCCTATGTTGAAGATGATGCTTATGATAATGTTATTGTCTCCTATTTTTATGACTTATGTCTTAGATTGGCTAACACTTTTTTTATGCTCTAGTGATGTTATGCTAGCTAACATATTTAGTAGAATTTATACTAACGGATGCTCTTGCCTACATTCTTATCACATGTAGGGTTTGGCTACACTGAGTTCCATTCTTGAGGATAGGTTTCTAGAAGTGCAAGGAGTTGAAGATTTAATGAGTCCTCGTAGCATTGAGGATAAAAACACCATTACCTTTAGGTCTTTTCTTTATGTTTTAGACTATTGTTTGCATCCCAAATGTTTTATTCAAAGTTGAGTTTAGATTTTTTGAGACAAAAGTGTAGTAAGACTCCCACTTCATTTTATAAAGATTTTGATTGTTTGAAAAATGTTTTAAATTTCTGCACTTTTCTATTATCTTATGTTATGATATGCTAAGTGGCTTGTGTGAGACCCCTTCAGGGTCAAGTACACCATGTTACTTCTATGGTGTATCCCTAGGTCTTGCCAAACGTTGTATTAGAGAACAAGGTTTAGAATGGTTATAGGATATCTCAAACCACGTCTAGTAAAGTTTTGTTCATAAATGTGAAGCACGCCATATATATGAATATGAGGCTATTGGATGTTTACTAAACATCACTTTTTCATTCTCTAAGTTGTGCCATAGAGTTTATCTCTATTAGGTCCTTCTCGTTATTCCTAGCCTTTGGGTTTCAGGGTATGGCTAATACAACGGAAAATTCTAGGAGAAACAAGGAAGAAAATGTGTTTCATGAGGTTCCTCCCTAAGATCCTCCTCAAGCTCCAATTGATCCTTCGTATATGTTGAATACGGACAAAAGATCAACATTCCAAATGTTGGTTGAAGACATGATGGCACAGGTCAATAGGGAAGTGGTTGCTCCGTTAAATCCAAATGTGAATTTCGCGGCTTTAAGAGTGAAAGAGTTTATTAAGATGAAACCTCTAGAGTTTTATGGTTCCAAAGTTGAGGAAGATCCTTAAGAGCTTATAGATAAAGTTTATAAGAGTCTTGATATCATGGGGTTGACTTTGGTAGAGAAAGCGGAGTTAGCCGCTTACCAATTGAGAGGGGTAGCACAAACATGGTATGGTCAATGAAAGGAGAATAGACCGTTAGGAGCGGGTCCCATAGATTGGGTGGTTTATAAGAAGGAATTCCTTGATAGGTTCTTTCCCCTATATTTGAGGCAAGCTAAGATGCAAGTGTTTATTAACCTTAAGCAAGGTAGTATGAGTGTTCAAGAGTATTCTCTAAAGTTTACTCAATTCGCCAAGTGTGCTCCAACTTTAGTAGTGGATTCGAGGGCTAGGATGAATAAGTTCATGACGGGAGTATCGACTTATTTGAAAAAGAATTATGTACGATAATGCTTGTTGGTGATATAGAAATTACATGTCTTATTATTTGTGCCCGACAAATTGAGGAGTCAAAACTCAAGGAAGAGTGTTCTACGGTGAAAGAAAACTCCAGAATGGATGATGATGAGTCCGATGGACATGGTGGCCCTCGGTATAGACAAAAGTTCCCTAGTCAAGGGCCCTTAAGTATTCCTAAGTTCAACCAAAAGAGGGTGTCTAACCCTAATTCTCAAGAAGATGGTAGTGAGATTCTATTACCGGATGTAGTAAATATATTAGAAGGCATGAGGGTGAATACCTAGTGGGTTTTAATGTATTTTTTGGGTGTGGTAAATTGGGCCGCAAGATAAGGCATTGCAGTAAAGTTACTAGAAATGAAGGATATACTCGTCATAGGTCCCAACCCTACCCTTCATCAGGTCAAATTGATTTGGGAGAGATTGCTCCAAAGAAGAATAGATCTTAAGCTCTCCAATCTAGAGGTGAGCAAGAGTGGTCTCCTTATGTTGCTATCGATATGTTTTTTAAACTTTATCTAGATTCTGGTGTTGCTAGTCTTTTATAACTTGATAGATTTGATATGATAGACTTTGGTGTTGTCTTTCTTATGAATGGTGTTTAGAAGATTTTATAAAGGGTTACTCCCAAGGGAGAGATGGTGTGCCTAAATAGTAAGGCCAATATGTGTTTATGTGTGGCCATGATTTCCTTATATGAATGTTCATGAAAATTTTAGGTCTTGATAAAAATGACTTATGTGTATTATTTTACCTCATGTTGTATTGCATTGAGTAGAGTTTCCTATTGGACTTCATGAGATAAATATATGAGAATGCCTTAGTTTGGAGTTGAAATATTCCTCCTTGAATAAATACATTTTGAGAGTAAAATGCATATAGGCTCCATGAGTGTATGATTGAGCATGTTTTGGTTAGAAGAAGGTAGTCCTCCTATGATATGATAAATGTTGTGTTTCATGCATTTTTGGTTGTTATATGTAGTTCCGACTCCCTTGTGTTGTATTGAATATGTTTAGCTTTGAATTGAAGTTTTCATCCTTTGCTTATGTTCATTTATATAAGTTTCATGCATGATGGGCTGCTAGTCTAGAGTTCTTTCCTTTATGAAGTGTTTAGAATTGTCATTCGAGGATGAATTATCCCAAAGAGGAGATATTGTAACACCCAAAAAAGTAGTAGGTTAAACTAGAGACTTATATAAGGGTTCTAGAGCTTTACGTGGTGGTTAGAGTTGTAAATATTACCTCTCATATTTAGATGGAGGGGTTTATAGGTTAAACGTCAAGGTACGCTCCCAAAGGACCAGCCAAGGGTCCTTGAAGGGTGAACCAAAATAACCCCAGAAGCTGCCCAAAAAAATGGGCCACCTACAGATGGGAGTCATGCCTAGTAGGTGAACCCACACCCCGTTGGAAAGGCCCGTGGGTCAAGACTCGAAAGATCTAGCCATAGACCACGATCCATGGATGACCATTACAGGCCGTGGGTGGACATACGGTCCGTGGACATGGTCTCATGGGTTGGTTAAGTGGTGTCATTTTATATTAGTGTAGATCACCTATTTAAACTTAATAGAGCCCTAAATGCATTGATCCTAGACATTATTTTTTAATTCACCAAAGAACACAATTCCCTCCCAAAAATCTTCTCTCTAGAAAGTGAAAAAGAAAATAAGAAGAGAAGCAATATAGGTCAAAATCCTCCAATGTTGCAAGAATTATGAGGGCCTTATAATCAAGTTATGTTAGCTTATTCGTCCATGGATTCATCCATCCATGGAGACCCTTAGATTTCCCCCAATTGTGAAGATGAACCCTAATTCTAGCTAAGGTTTCTTCCTATATTGTTGGTAGTGTTGAGTATGATTCAAATTGAGTGGATAGTACTTGTCTATGATTCATTTAGTATTAAATTATGTTATTATGAAGATAGTATATGTTTTCTATGGCTAACCTTAGTTAATTGATGAAATTGAAGTTATGTGGGTTTAAGCCATTAAAGGTGAAATTGATGATGTTATAGTAATTGTTAGACTAAAAGCATGTAGACATGAATTGAATTAGATTATAGTATATATGAAGGATCTTGACTAGTAATGAATGAGATTGAGCCTTTATGATGATTTATGATTACAATCACTTGATAATAAAGAATGTGATTAGAATGCCTACAAATCTTGGTATTAATGGTGATCCTAAGAAATAAAGCTTTGAGAGTAAGGCTTGTAGTCATGAATGATTATCACTAGGGCTTTGAGATTAAAGTTAATATGATGAACTATGGATGCTAAGGCTTTAGTGTAAAATCTATATGAGAATAGAATGCTAATGAATATAATTGTGATAAAAGATCTTTACCTACATAATCCATATTATGAATTCTTGAATGTATGAAGTGATAGAATCACTTGAGTTATGATGATATCCATGTCTAATATAGAATTCTCGATATGGTATTATGAATGAATATGATATGATACGAAAGGTTCTCTCACATAGAAAGATTTTAGGTTGAAAGATTTGCTCAATTAAACTGAATCTAAGTCCAAGTGCTATGAAATAGGATAAGGTTGTGGTGAGTCCCCCAAAGACCTTTATATGATAGGAATATGAGGTGAGTTCCCATATTACTAATTAGTTAAACATGAGGTGATTACCCATGTCATGATATAGGGAGTGTGAGGTGATTACCCTTTATGTATGTATGACTCCCAAAGCAAGCGTTGATTCCCTTTGTTCCTTGTGATAAGTTTAATAATAGATCAAAGAGACGATCAATATGCATGAAAGCCTAATGTGGTACTTAGTATGGGTAGGATTATGGGATCTTATCCGTGCATTGCACAAAGTATGACTTGTAGCTGATTATGAGGCGTTGCTCTTATACGTTGTATGCTTACTTTAGATTTTTGCCATAGTTGTCTTTCATGCTATGATTGACTAAAGGGGAGATATTCCCTTGTTATGAAGAGTAGGATAAATTATAAGATCAAATACAATAAAAAGGTATGATAGCCTAAAAGTTATACTTAGCCTAGATGGGATTATGGGGTCTCATTTATGCATTGCACAAGTACAACTTGAAGGTTACTTATGAAGTTTCTCCTATGTTAAGAGGAATTAAGTATGGACTAAGCTTATGAATTTGTAGTATTTCCTATGCTGTTGGATTATGCCTTATGTTGACTTATGCTCATGTTATGCCTATGTTGGAGATTATGCTTATGATTATGTTATTGTCTCTTATGCTTATGACTTATGTCATATATTGGCTAACACATTTGTTATGCTCTTGTGATGTTATTTTAGCTAACATATTTAATACATTTTGTACTAACACATACTATTGCCTACATTCTTATCAAATATAGGGTTTGGCGACATTGAGTTCTTGAGGATAGGTTTCTAGAAGTGCAAGGGGTTGAAGACTTGATGAGTCCTCATAGCATCTAGGATAAAGCCACCTCTACCTTTATGTCTTTTCTTTATATCTTAGACCATTATATGGGTTGTGACCAAAGGTTTTATTCAAATTTGAGTTTAGATGGTTTGAGACAAAGTGTAGTTAGAGTTTCGCTTTGTTTTATATTGACTTTGATTTCTTGAAAAATGTTTTCAATTTCTACACTTTTCTATTATCTAATGTTATGATATGTTAAGTGGCTTGTATGAGACCCCTTTGGGGTCAAGTACGCCATGGTACATGTAAGGTATACCCCTGGTTCGTGACAATTATCAAGGGAAGTATTGGACGCCGTGACAAATTTTAATATTGAGTTTTGTGTCACACGCTGCAATGGATGCATTGACATATATGTCCCCCATGGGTCCCAAACTGAGAGACAGTGGGTGTGTATCATTAGGTCAGACATGCATCACTATAATAGCATAGCATATATTTATCATTGGCGAGCTTGATCTTGTGTGTTACTAAACTTGTGAGTGCCTTTCTATGAAACTTGTGATTGATATACATTGAGCTTGTTGTTGATGATATGTAATTGCTTGAGTGTTATTGTTGAGCTACGTGCTATGTAAATTGTGAATTGTTGGGTTGAGTAGTTTTATGTATGTTATATTTTTGGAGGTTCGGTTGGGGGTATAGAGAGTACCCATATTCGATTCCCTTGGCTTGTGTTTAGAAGGTTACTTGTCGAGTACCGTGTGGTTTGGTACTCACCCTTTGCTACTACATTTTTGTACGTTACTAGCTCAGATCTTTGGGATACTCTCTATTCTTTCCTTATCTGAGGCTTTGAGGTAGCTGTTTATCATCTTAGCAGAGCTAGTTACTCCTATTTATGATCTTATTCTATTCTAGAAACAGTGTCATTTGAGACTTGTATCTTTCTTTAGATTCAATTGTAATACTTTAGATTCCTATACACGTAACAACTAGGATTTGAGGTTTTATTAAGTTTACTTAGTTATCCGCACTTATGATATCTTGAGATTTCAATTCATCCTACTTCCACATAGTTTGTGATATTTGGGTTTTATGTTGACTTCTCTTGGTGGGATAAGAGGAGTGCCATCACATCCATTTTTGGGTCGTGACAAAATGCTATGAGAGCCCCAGGTTCATAGGTCTAATATGCATACAAGTCGAGTCTACGTAGAGTTTCGAGTATTGGTACGAAGATGTTTGTACTTATCTTCAAGAGCCAATGCTGACTTTTACGAGATATCTTATTTCTTAAATCTCTATCATGTGTCCTTGGTTTGATATGATTCCCTATTGCTTCATTCCACTTTCTCACTTATATTGATCACTCGTGTGTGGTTCTTCGTGCGAGTAGTTTTTGTCTTGTATGGTTTGGAGGTTAGAATTGGTTTAGAAGGTATAGACTTCTAGAAATCATGCGTGGTTAGATAAAGAATGTTTAACAATTTGAATGGGTTGAGTAAGGTGATGAATATATGATGCATTCTAAGGATATTCAAATAAAGAGGTTGAACAATAAATTAATGGATTTCATGAATGTTCTATCTTTTTCAGGTTAGTTTCCCAAATAAATGAATAGTACATTATGTGGTATAGGCAATATTTATTGTAGTTTGACTTCTTAGGAAACACATTATTGCCTATAGAATTTCCAAGCTATGGCTCCATATCTTTCCATTTAAACATCCCATGATAAACATCGGTCTCACAAAAGGCTAATAACACTAATTTCACATCTGATAGCACCTTCTCATCAAGATAAAGCTATTAAATTTCACCCTAAGTCAACTCCACACAAACTTTCGCATATAATATTTCAACTACTATTCAAAACGGTCACATAATTCATTCTAAAACTCATTAAAATCCGTTGTTACTCCAATAAATCTATATACAATGCATATATAACCTCTATTTACTATCTAAGTGTCTATGTAACACATCGTATCAGTGTTTGTAGCCTCATCAACAAAGTAGTTTCAATTCCCTTGAAATTCTCATTAACCATGTAGAATTGTAGATATTGTTGAACATCCATATGTTACCTATGTTAATTTGAACAATCTAGCTCGACATAACCACATAGAATCTTACACACATCATTGCTTGTCACCAAAACCAAAACTAAAACTTTATTGAAGTCGTTGATAAACCATGAGCTATTTTGATGAAATGTATTGAATGAAGGGTAGAGCACTCCATCACACATGTAAATACAATTCAAGACTAATAATATCTAATTTGGGAAATAATGCTTAGCACCGAGTGGATATGGAAAATAAGGTCAAGGCCCTTCCGCCAAAACAATAGGTTGGGTCATCCAAGTGAACTCAAGAGATGGAAGCCCCTCGCCCAATGAAATAGGGCGGGTTTCTAGAAGCAATCTCCCTATCCCATAACAATGTGCCCAGATATATCTTTAGCTAGTGGATCCACCTTATATCTATCCATTTAGTTCAACTTTAGGCAAGTAGGACACCTTCTTTCGGTGTGGGGTTACACGACACCGGATTCCATATAGCTCACATGGTCTATGTTAGTTATGGCTACTTTCCCTATATAATAAAGATTATGAATGAGACATCAACTATACTATGACTTCTTAATGAGTTTTACTTAGTAGCAGTGGGCGTGTGAGACTTCACTTTTACATTGCACACGTAGACTTAGTAGGATGTAAAGGGATAGTTCATTTGTGTTACGATGAGATTCGAATGAATGCATGTATATTGAATAGATGGTTGTTATGAATGACTTTCTTTATAATTCAAGTAATGTACGTGACTATTTCCTTATTTGTTACTGTTGATTATAATAAGGTCTAAAGATGAAATAGTTATGAATTTACAAATAAAGATATATTATTAGGAATGCCTTTTTTAGATAAACTATATCCACATACTATAACAAAAACACATTGGTGGTTCACTACCATATGTAATCACAAGATAGGAGCAAAAAGAGTTAATAATAAAATTAGAAAAAATACCCCTTGGATAAAAGGAAGTGAAAAAATTACCCAAAAGCTAGAAAATATAACGCCTAATGATCATAAAATAGAAATTATAATATTCACAATAGATAAAATACAAGCAATAAATGATAAATTAAACTCATTATATAACGAAAATCCATTACAAGGATGGGATAAACATAAAACAAAAGTAAAAATTGAACTAATAGATAAAAATAGTATAATCACACAAAAACCATTAAGATATAATTTTGAAGACCAATCAGAATTTAAAATGCATATAAATGAATTATTAGAAAATAAGTATATACAAGAAAGCAATAGTAAACATAATAGCCCAGCATTTATAGTAAATAAACATAGTGAACAAAAAAGAGGTAAAAGTAGAATGGTTATTGATTATAGAAATCTAAATGCAAAAACTAAAACATATAATTACCCCATACCTAATAAAATCTTAAAAGTAAGACAGATACAAGGATATAATTACTTTAGTAAATTTGACTGTAAATCAGGATTTTACCACCTAAAACTAGAAGAAGAATCTAAACATTTAACAGCATTTACTGTACCCCAAGGATTTTACGAATGGAATGTTTTACCATTTGGATATAAGAACGCACCAGGTAGATATCAACATTTTATGGATACATATTTTAACCAACTAGAAAATTGTATAGTATATATAGATGACATATTATTATATTCAAAAACAAAAGAAGAACATCTAAAATTATTAGAAAAATTTATACACATCATAGAAATATCAGGAATTAGCTTATCTAAAAAGAAAGCTGAAATTATGAAAAATCAAATAGAATTCTTAGGAATTCAAATAGATAAAAATGGAGTGAAAATGCAAACACATATTGTACAAAAGATATCTAATTCTGCAGAATTATTAGATACTAAGAAAAAATTACAATCCTTTTTAGGATTAGTTAACCAAGTAAGAGAATATATACCAAAATTAGCAGAAAATCTAAAACCATTACAGAAAAAATTAAAGAAAGATATCGAATATCATTTTGATGAACAAGATAAAAAATATATCAGGAAAATAAAACTAATGTGTAAAGATCTACCAAAATTATATTTTCCAGATGAAAATAAACAATTTACCTATATAGTAGAAACAGACTCTAGTAACCATAGTTACGGAGGAGTGTTAAAATATAAATACATAAATGAAAAAATAGAACATCATTGCAGATATTATTTCGGATCATATACAGACCCACAAATAAAATGGGAAATAAATAGAAAAGAACTATTTGCCTTATATAAATGTTTATTAGCTTTTGAACCATATATTGTATATAACAAATTCATTGTTAGAACAGCTAATACACAGGTTAAATGGTGGATAACTAAAAAGGTACAAGATTCAGTAACAACAAAGGAAATAAGAAGACTAGTAGTCAATATACTGAATTTTTCATTTACAATTGAAGTCATAAAAACTGACAAAAATGTGATTGCAGATCACCTCTCAAGAGAAAAATATTGAACAGACAAATACAATGGATCAGATACTCAACCTCCTAACTACACTTTGCAAGAAAGTGTATAGTATGGAAGGTGAGATACAAAAGCTCAAAGAGCAAGCTAGTAGTCAGCAGCATGACGTTAAAAATGCGGAGCTACGTCGATCGAAAGACGTTAAAATTCCAGAGCTAGAAGGAGACGTTGGGAAACTCCCTAAAACCCATAATGTTTGTTTAAGTGCAGATGCAGGTACATCTGGAGCTACAAAGAAAACTACAGAAGAAAAAAGTTATACCAATACAAATATGAATAAACTTTTTGATAAACCATATACAGCTCCAAAGATACAAAAATCTGTGCCTACTCCACAAACAACTACTTATAAAAACAGCCTAGCCCAACAGAAAAATACATACAACCATATTGCTCGAACCTATACAGAAAATATTTATAAAGTCCAAACTTATTTAAATAAAAACCCCAGAGCTATAAATCCAAGAGAACCAAATACCGACTACATTACCCAACATTTACAAGGATATAACAAGTTAATTGCCCTTCCAGGTACAAATGCAAATCTAGTTACAACTTGTTATAATTATGGACTACTCAGTACAGTGTACACAGCTACAGGAGACGAAATTTCGAAGATACCCGAACTATACAAAGCATTCTTAACCTACAAACGAATTACTAAAGGAACTCTATTTTTCATAAAGTTCTATACAGCTACAGCAGAAATACTATATGACGAAATAAAACCAGTTATACAGGTTATAAAAATTGGTTTGACCAGAGATATGTTAATTCCGGAAAAGATAGAAAAACAAGAAGAGATACCTATTGTAGATATTCCTGATTTCTACGCCAATAAAAGAGTTATCGGAATAGCTACAATATTAACGGAGTTAGCAAATAATTATCTAAATAATAATACAATATGGAGTTACTATAGCCGAGATAATACAATGATATATTCAAACTGTCGAGAAACAAGAGAAGGAGATATGGAGGAAATACGACAATGGATACTAAGCCTCCTAAAACCAGAAAATACACCAACTACACGAGCTATTAAGAAAAATTTCATCTCGCCAGTATTATTAACAAGATATTGTACAACAATTAGCAGCAAATACTCTGAACACATATGTTCCAAATGTCACGGAGAAGATAACAATGTCCCAACCGTACAGCTGGAATGATCTATCATAAAGGAAATATACAACAGCCGGCAGCCTGATGAAGACAGCCGACAAAACAAAAGATACGATGAAGACAGCTATGTAAAGAAGTCAAAAGTGGGATAAGCATCTTATCCTTCTTTTTGTAAAGTTTTTGTTTTCTTTTGTAAAGTAAAGTAAAGTAGTTTGTTTTTATTTGGAGTCACCGACAGGATACTATTGATGAATAGTAATCAATAGTAAAATGTCAATTATATGAATAGCAAGAGTCAGTTACTGTGTAAATAGTAAGAGTCAGCCACTATTCATGAATAGTAGAGGTCACCTACTGTTCATAAATAGTAGTTTGTAAATTTTATATATATATGTATGTTGGGAGAAGAGGAAAATCATCCTCAACTCCATCCTCTTCCACAATCCTCTCTTCCGCAACTACCCCCCCTAATATTGTTCCTAATAATATATCTTTATTTGTAAATTCATAACTATATATTTCATCTATTAATAATATTTTATCCCATATTTGTATTTTTATATTTTTAGCTTTATGTGTTATTATGCTTCCTTCATTATTAAATCCTGTTACTATCAATGGTGTTTTTAATTTTTCCCAATTACTATCTGGCAGGCAATTATGTTTACACATATTTGCTTCTGCTCTTGTGTCTATCATAGGTGTGTAATATCTATTATAGTATTCTTCTATAATTATTTTTGCTAAAATATATATTTTTGTCATTATATTAGGATGTTAAAATGTTATTTTATCATATAATTGTTCTTTTAATAATTACCTTTTTGTTTTCGTAATGTATTGTTAGTTGTTTATCATCTATATTATATGGTTTAACTGTTTCTAACCATTTTATTCCTAAAGTAATATTATTATTTCCTTGGTGTATTTTAAATTTTATTTTTATTGGTATTCCTCCAATAATTAGTTCTTGTTCAGTAGTTTCTTCTATATTTACCAAAGCTCTAGGTAATTCGTTGTTTATATTTTCTCCTGTAATTATTTCATGTTCTTTTACTAGTTCTCTTATAATTTGGTTTTCTACTTGTCCTGTATTTATGTTTATTAAATATTTTCTTTGGTCTAATATTCCTGTTATATAATATTGATATGGTTGTATTTCATCGTTCTTTTGTTCTAATAACTTGGATATTAGATCGCAATCTAATCTTCTAGATGTACTATTTCTTGATGATGATGGTGTATCGTAGCTTAATCTTTTAGATGTACTTAATCGTTCTTTTACTATCTCTAAATCTTCTTCAATATCTATTTCTTTATAACTGTAATCATTATTATCTATTACTGTAATTATTTGATCAAATGGATTTTCTATTTTGATTTTTTGAATCTTATTTCTTGCTGTTATTTTATGTTTTGTCGTTAAGACATATAAATTTTTACATCTTGCTGTAAATATTTTACTTCCTGATGCTAGTTCTATGCCTGACATTTTCTAGTATAGTACTAATGATTTATCTATGTTTTTGTCTTCTATTGCTACTGAATAGTTTGCACTTATAATAAATTTAAATTTTTGATATATTAAATTTCCTCTAACTGCACTTATTATACTTTTTTCTATAGGTTGGATTATCCTATCATCTGCTAAATATAGTTCTATAGGTGTATCTATTCCTTCTCTAAAACATGCTTTTATTAGTATTTCTGTTGCTCCTAAATGTACATATTTTATTGGATTTTTTGATTTTAAATCTTGGATTTCTTTATTAATTATTTTCTTATTTATGATGGGTATTTTAGCTTTTCCTTTAATATATTTACAATCTATTACGTGTTCTTTTTGGCTTACTACATAATATTCATCGTGTTGTAATTTAAATAAGTTTTTTAATCTAGGTACTTCTAATATCTTATCTATGCTTAAATCTAATTCTTTTCCTTTTATTTGTTCAAACATATTATTGTCAAATATTATTTTTTGTTCTGTATATTCATTATCTTGATATTCTTCTTTACTTATTATTTTTATGTCGCTTTCAGTCATATTCTTCTTTACTTATTATTTTTATGTCGCTTTCAGTCATAATCTGAAACTGACTCTATTTCTTTTTCTAATTCATTATCTGTTATTTCGTATATGCTATCTTCATCTTCTAAGTCATAATCTAAATAATCTATTTGTTTATATGTGTCGTTTTCTATTATTATTTCTGTTATTTGTTTCTTTTTTAAGTCTTTTGGTAATTTACAATCTCTAGCTAAATATCCTAATTTTCCGCAAT
This sequence comes from Solanum bulbocastanum, assembly GCA_037074985.1. NCBI lineage: Eukaryota > Viridiplantae > Streptophyta > Magnoliopsida > Solanales > Solanaceae > Solanum > Solanum bulbocastanum. Next base: position 21,275,086 of record CM073604.1, on the reverse strand, counting down.
TATAACATTTACATTCTGTTATATTTTTCTTAACTCTATGTGGTCTTTTTTGTTTATAATTTTTTATATAATATTTTTTTCTTGGGATTTTGTTTTTATATTTCGTTTTGAAGTGTTTATATTTCTTTATTCTTTTCTTATATTTATATGGATTTTTGCATCCAAATTGGGGTGCTAACTTGCTTGTACAATATGCTAGGTTTTTTACTAATATTTTTTCTAATTTTAAATCTTCTTTATATTTTTCACATAATTTCATAAACCATTGTTGTAGAAATTTTATTCTAGCTCCTAGTGTATCTACTGTATTAGATTCTTCCCAATCTTTTATTATTTTGGAACTAAATGGTTCTGGTAATTTTGTGTAATATAATTTTCTTATTTCTCTACTTTCATCATTTGTATATATTCCTTTATAGTAATATTCTCTAAATGCACATGTATATTCATCTATGTAACTCATTTTACATATTGCTAATTTATTCATTAAATTTCTGTTTATTATCTTGTCTTTCTGTTGTTCTTATATTTCTGTTGTCATACTACCAAATTCATTTCTAATTGATATTTCATATTTATTTAATATATCTATTGCTGATGTTGCTATTTCATTATTAGGTCTATTATGATTTCTTAATGTTGCTAAGCTTGTTGGTGTTAAATTTTGTAACCATATTTTTATTGTTCCTATAAGTGTTCTTTCTATATACCCTGGGGCATCATTTATTGATATTTTGTTGTCTATTAATTGTTTTGATACATAGCCTATCCATAATTGAATTGTTTTATTTGTATCTGCTACACAGTCTAAGTCTAAGAAATTATTTTGATCTGTAGTTTGTCTAGGTATCCAATTTTTATTTAATCTTTTATCCCATAAAACTTTATCTCTATTTTCTTTTTCATAAGTATAGTATGTTGGGGTTGTATCTATTCGTGTTTTAGTATTTGAAGTACTTGGTTTTTCATCTAAATTTCCTACATTTATTTCTATTTTTTTATCTTTTTCTATAAGTTCAGTGTATGTTTCTGAATACGATTCAGAATTATTTTCTGAGATATTATCATTTTCTTCTTCATTTATTTCATTTATTTCTAATTCGTCTATTTTTAATTCAGGTAATTCTTCTGTTTCTTCTAACATTGTTTTCATTTTTTCTATTTCTTGATTTAATTTTAATTCTTCCATTCTTTTCTTATTTTCTTCTTTTATTCTTAATTTTTCTTCATATAGTTGTTTAAGTCGTTCTAATTCTTTTTGTAATTCTTGAATTCTAGTATCTTTTACTTCTTCTATTTGTTTAATTTCTTTTTTAGCTTGTTCTCTAATTTTTTCAATTTCTTTTTTCCTATCAATTTCTTCATTTTCTTTATTTAATCGTACCATTGTTGTTAAACTATCTTCTAATTTTGCTGATTCCTTATCTGGCATTAGATATAGTTGGTTTCCTATTTTTTTATATCTTCATTCTAAGTTTGAATGTATTATTTTTATTTCTAGTCCATCTTGACTTTTATATATTTTTTCTTCTACAGCGTATTCTTCTTTATTCATTATAAATCGTGTTGGTATTTATATTCTAAGTGTTGTAATTGTAGATCTAATAAGAATATCGTTTTTCTTTGTGCTTTTATAGATTTGTGGCATACTCCTGCACATATATTATATTCTAATCTGTTTTGTCTAAATTCTATTTCGTGTTTTATTTCATTAGTTTTTTCTAATAATTGGTCTCTATAATTATTATCCATTTTAATTTTCTGGTAAAAATATCTTTTCATAATATTTTTGTTTATTTATCATAAGATTTCGTATTTCTTTTGTATTTTCTAAAATATATTCCAAGTATTCTATATCTTGGGTTCTTAGATATGTTATAATATTATCTAGTAAAAGTAGATCTATATCTTCCATAGTTTGTCGCCAATATGTTAAATATTCGTAGTTTATCATTAATCTGAATATGAGTCATATAATTCATATATACTTTGAATAGTTAGTTCGTGCCAATTTTGTGTTATTAATTCGAATATCTGGTTTATTTCTGACATTTCTTCAGTAATTAAAAGGTCATAAATTTTTCTTTTTATGTCTATATTAAGTGTTCTAAGGATATATAAAATAAGTATTTTATAGTTATAATCTTCATCTAGCAAGTATGTGTTCATCATTTTCATAATTTCTAAACAGTTTATTCCTTCCAACCTCTTAATTATTATTATCAATTATCAGGTTATATTAAAGTTATTCTGAACAAATTCTTTTGGTCATTACTATGATTTTCAGCTTCAATCAGTTACCCTAACAGCGCATTCAACAACTTCGTACTTCCCCTAAAACGGCTTCTCTCTTGCCTAACTGGGTTTCCGGTTTCGGATGGCATAGTCTGGGCTTACCTATTCTCAGCCTACCTTCGTTCATAGCAAACTACTTCGAATTCATTCAATATAACAATACTATAACATGATAATAATCAAATAATAATCAATAGATTATCAGGAATATGAAAGTTTAGCTATTCATATTGAAATATGAACATACCTTTGTTTGTAGATTTTCTGAAGTTGATTCCTTCATAGCTTCCTGGTTGATGTTAGATTTCTCCATAAATATTTTTTCTTATCTAGCTCTGATACCAATATTAGGGGGGGTATGGAGGCTAGGCATTGTGAAGATTGGGATTTGTTTTATGTTGATGTTCAAGACTATGCTTGTTATTATAATGATATCTATCATGTTATAATGAAATGTATGTGAGTTGTTTATTTATTGCATTCTCCAACTATTTCAAAGATGATGTTCAAAAATGATATATGTATGATTTCAAATAAAATGTCCCTTTTTATGCCTGTTTTAATGGTTTTTGTGCATGGCTTCCATACGTAGTACTTTTTGTGCTAACCTTATCTTTCCACATTTTCTATAAGGGTGGGCTTTGGAGATAACGGATTCGATCCTCGTGGCTAGGTTCATAGAAGATCAAGAAGAAGAAGACTGGTGAGTCTGGATTGTATTTGAGGGCTTGACCATATGTCCTTTATTGTGTTTCTTTTATGTTTTAGACTTTTATTTTAAGAGCTATGTCCCTAGGATTATACTTCAAGAGTTTATTTTAAGTATAATAGATTGTTTGAGACACAGTGTCATAGACTCTTTCATTTTATAAGATACTTTGATTGTGAAGAAATGTTTTAAATTTCGCACTATTTTCCTATGCTTTTATGTTCATGTGTGCTATGAGCTTTGTATGCGACCCCTTCGGGGTCAAATATGTCATGTTACTTCTAAGGGGTAACCCCTAGTCATGACACGTAATTTTGAATGAACTAGGTCCTTATAGATTGGAATAAAAGACTTGGGTCTGATACTATGAGCCTTAGCTTAGGCTTTTGCACTTTTTGTTAGCCTGTGTATCTCCTTTCCCTATTCTTCAGCTTTCATATGTTACCAGAGATTATGTGCTTTCTTAGGATTAAAGTGCTTCTTGGTTGGAGCATTTTATGATATCGTTGATGGTAACTTTGACCAACGGTTTCTTAGAGCCTACTTCAAATCTTCTTTGGAGTCAATACGCCCTCGAGATTTTTTTATAGGTATGCAACTGACCCGATTAGGATTGAGCTATCTGGCTTGGCAACCGGGATATCTGAGATCCTCAATGGAGTCAAGACACCCTCGAGGAACTCTTGCTAGTTTGTCGGATTTTGACCCTTGGAGTGGATTGTATGGTTGGTCGGCTTGGGTTACTAGTCACTATTCCTAGCTAGGCTTGGAGTTGACTGGTTTAGTTGATTGTCACTCTTTCTAGCTAGACTGGGAATTAACTGGTCCTTAGATTCATATCTTGATTACTCTTCTGTCTTGTAGACTTACTTGTTATGTGTACTTGTTAGGCTTATGGGGGTCAATCCAAGTTTTGTTTAAACTTGTGCATAAGTGTACATTTTGGCTTGGGTCCACTTAGGTTTAGTAAAGTTATATATAGATTTAATTTCAGTATGCTCATGCTCTTCTTTTCATATCCGCTTTGACCTATAATTTTGTCTAGATTTTTTCTTTTCAGATTGTTTTTACCGTTCTTTCTTGGTCGACTAGTGATGCCTACTGAATACCTTTGTTTTGGTACTTTTGCTACACTCTACATATTTTCTTGATGCAAGTCCTAGTACCAACTACCAATGGTGATCATTCGTGCCGTATTTTACAGCTTGGGTATATCGGAGATGAGGGTGAACTCTTGGCATCCTGGATCAGTCTGTCTATTTCTATTTGTATATTTTAACTTGTCTTTTACCTTTGAGATGCTTGTTGTGGTCTACTTTTTGAATTGCATTTATTATTGTTAGACAACATTGTACTCATGACTTCCAGGTTTTGGAAGGGTATCTAGTATATCTAGTTTTGGGTTTGCTTTCCATTACGGTAATTTCTTATCGTTAGTATTATTTTGTGTTTAATTCTACCCTTGCACTCACTACTTGTTGTTCTAGGTACGGGTCGACTAACCCACTAGTGGGTTTTTGTAGGTGCTATCATGACTCGGGGTGTCGAGTCATGTCCTAGTCCAATTCCTTTTCATCTTTATTCACATGTAATATTGATATCATTATATCAAATGAAATGATACTATTTTTGAAAGGCGTTGAAACAATATTTTATTTTATTTTTCATCAGATTCTTGTTGGTGTACTCAAAAGCATTATAAATTATACAAATTTAGTTGAATACAAAAATCAATCACATATAAATATATTGATATTTCAAACTTAAAAAATCTTTATCTCTTTTGATAATCGAGAAATAAAAATAACAGTCCCTTATATTTATTGAATTTAGCAAAATTATGTACATATATTTTTTCTATTATGTTAATATTCATTGTAAATCTTAAAAGGTTTCTTCAGATTTTTTAAGGTAAATACAGTTATTAATTAAAAAGAACTAAAACAACAGATAAAGAAGGAATTAAGGGGATGTTACGAGGTAGAACAAGTAATAGCGAAAAATAATAGTATGTTATAAACATATTTGTATTATAGTGAATGTCTAATTATATGGAGTCCTTTTAGGGTATGGTTAGGAATCCTACTTGGAGACCAAGTTAGGTTTCCCCTATAAATAAATGGTTTTTCTTCATTGTAAATCAGATATGTTGATCCCTAAATATCATTCAAGAAGAATAAGAAGTCTTATCTCTTCTCCGTACTTTGTTCTTCTTCTAAATTTATATAGTTTCATAATACGTTATTAGTACGAGACTTTGCCATCTCGAGCAAATAATACAAAAGTCTCAAAGATATACGTGCGCTATCCCAAAGGCGTTGGTGTGTTGCTTTGATGGAATCAACACCATTCCTTCTCTGGTAAGAAAGCATTGCTTTGATGGAATCAACACCGTTCCTTCTCTGGTAAGAAATATAATTAATAGAATAAAATGTACCATTATTTAATTTCCTATATGTGAGTGTAGTAACCATACAAAACATCAACAATGCATGAGAAGTTATAACTGAATGATCAGGTAATTACTATGTACAATCTATTGCTACTTATTGTTTTAAGCTTACAATTGTTATAACTTGAGAATTCGGTTAGCAGTCATAAGACAACATGTTATATGTATTTTAAAATAATGATTTGTTGATTGCTTAATATTTCTAAAGATTCAAGGGTAAGTTTTATTGCACTCTGTCCTATTATGTTATTGATTAAGGGTAACACGATAGGTTTAAGTCCCATGAATTTATGGCCTAATATGCCTTCTTATGAATAAGACGATTGATTCATGTCTAATCACACCAAGAGGGTAAAATATAAGGATCGATCCTTGGTGCACTGTAATATATTAAAGATGTTGACTTCAAGTCTCATGATCTATGGCCTAAAACCCTTTATATGGGTAAGACGTTGAGTTTGAGTGTCAAAGTATTGTATTGATGATATAATGATGACTAAAGCAAAAAAACATGTTTTTGATTAAAATTAGTCAGAAACCTATTCCATTGAAACCTTCCATTCCCTAAACTGAATGTGTTAGTCGTGCATATTATGTCTGGAGAAGATAATTGATTGAATAATGCACATGAATGTGGAATGAGGTACTAAAACTATCATATTTGATATGCTCTCATGTTTGTGTTACTTTCATGAAGAATGAAAACTTTTGATGAATGCTAAAAATATAGATCCATTCTCTAAAGTGAATGAGGTGTAAGCAACCATGTTAGGTATGGAAAAGATCGCAACCTTTGGTTGTACATGTGGTATCATTAAGAATGTCTCTAAGCAAACACATGTTATTTTTTTATTTGTATTGGACAAGGATTAGTGACACATTCTTTAGTAAATGAAAAGTTTCCTACTTCCAATACTTTTGTACTTCGGCATGATCTTCTGGGACATCATGTGTCTATATTGTCTAGGACATCATGGGTCTATAATGATAAGACGAATTATAGATAATTCAAATAGAAATCCATTAAGAATCTAATGATTCTTTTAAATGGTGAATTTTCTTGTACTGCTTGTTATCAAGGCAAGTTAATGATGAGACCATCATCAATGGAAGTTGAGATCGAATCCACCGCATTCTTGGAACGTATACATAGGGATATATGTGGACCTATTAACCCACCTAGTTGGTTGATTAGATGCTTCATGGTTCTAATAGATGATACTTCTAGATGGTCTCATGTGTGCCTATTGTTATCTTGCAACTTGATATTTGTACGGCACAAATAATATGATTATGTGCAAAGTTTATTGATAATCAGATTATTCTATTCAGAGATGGGATCACGACTCACCTCTTGAAGGGGTAGAATAACGAAGAAGAAATAAATCTGAAATTACTCTCGAAGTAATAAAACTAGAATTTTCTCTGATAATCGTAAATACGAAATTTACTAAAGCAAAAGGCACTTGGTATAGTAAACTTGAAGTATACCAATAATTATAATTTTATTAGTTGGCATGAATGATTTGGTCATCCCAAAGATGTGCATAGTGAGTAACAAAATACATTGAAGAACTAGAAGATTCTTGAAGAATTCTTTTTCTTGTTTATTCTCATGACAAGTTGATTGGATCAACCAATATTGAGACTAAATCCTTAAATTTAGAAAAGTATAAAAAGTGAATATTGGCCCGTTCACCTATCAAGTGATATGATAAAGAGATGTATTTATAAGATAATCACATGTGTGTTTGTTGTCAATTTGCAGTTTTACATTCACAAAATTATTTGTGCAAGATAATTGTGTTAAGAGCATAACTTTCATAATATGAAATCAAGTCAATTTATCTTTATAATATTGATAAATATTTAGGCTAATGTGACATTAATTGTCTCAGATAGTTAGTGAAATCATTGCTAATGAAAATAATGCTTCATGTGTTGATCTGTAATACGATATTGCATACAAAAGGAAATGTATGCATCAAACCAATAAATTATGATCAATTTTTCTCTTAATTGGTTTATGGATAGGGAAAAAATATTTTTGATTTGATAATTTTTTATGTGCAATATATGATTAATGAATACACCATGATGCACAAAGATAAATTCTCCAAAATAGATTGGTATATACATATTAGTTTTTCTAAAATAAGGATGAGACAAGAAACAACACAAGAGTTGTAAATGCTATTATTGAATGTTTCTAGAGGAAAAAGTCTACAACATGCATGGAGCATGATAGACTAATTGATTCTAAATAAAATAATCCTTGAAAAGAGGGGGAGGACCAAAGAATCAAAATGACCATAATAAGGAGACAATGTGCTCCTGAAGAGCTAACGACATAACACTTTATGAAACTCCATGACAGGGGTGAGTACCTGAAAGTAATGAAGTGATGAGATATCAATAAGTTATGTCGTACTGTGAATCATACAAAATGATATATGGTTGATGATATATTCAATAAAATTGCATGCAATATTGTATAAAATTATGATGATATAAATTCTATAACTATTAAAGCATGTTGGTGTAGAAATAATTATCATGTGAAAAATGGAATGATGCATCTTGGTAAGCGTAAAGCTTCTTTGACTTGCAATCTAGGAACTAGAAGATGTCATACATTTAATATTGAATGTTGTCACTTGACAAAATTGATATAAAAATATCCGATGGGTTCAAAATCTAAAGCATATACAAGTTTTTGGAAAACATGTTTATAATCCTCATATATAGATTAAAGCAATCAAGAATCTTTTTTAATTGTTATGCAAGTTACCAACTTGAAGAGTTTTCAAAAGGCAATAGATTATTTACTTAAAGAAGTTAAAATGAGGAACTTGCAGAATTATTTGTCCTTGAAAGGATAATTCATAAAAGGAGATAGAGAGAAGCATATTTTGTCAAAGTTTTATCTACACTGATGAGCTCCCAAGCATGGTGATATCAACATGCAACAGTTTTGTTCAAGTAATACTATAGTTGATTTATTCACCAAGACTCTACCAACTACAACTTTTAGGAATATTGTGCACAAACTTGGAAAATGAAGATTCAAGTCTCTGGATTGACGTTCTCATTAGGGGAAGTTACTACCTGATGTACTCTCTTTTCCTCACCATGTTTTGTCCAATTGGGTTTTCATTGTAAGGTTTTTAATGAAGCATCCATTATGCCTATTACTAGATATGTGCACTATTTTTCCTTCACTAGATTTTTTTCCAATTGGGTTTTACCTAATAAGGTTTTAATGAGGAACATTATATACCGACATTCAAGGGGAAGTTTTATAAACATATTTGTATTATAATAAATGTCTAATTATGTGAACTCCTTTTAGGATATGGTTAGGAATCCTATTTGGGATAAAGTTAGGTTTCCCCTATAAATAAAAGGGTTTTTCTTCATTGTAAATTAGATCTATGGATCCCTAAATGCAACACCTCGAAAACTAGACCTAGAAAAAAATTACAGAATTTCACCTGAAGCAGTGAACCATGATAATGTGCAAAGACTGTGATAGGGTCCATGGTCCATTGACCTTACTGTGGTCCAGGTTTAAACTCCACCTGGCCTATATGTCAGACCACTGGATCCTTCACTAGTCGTGGTCTTGATGATGGACCGTGGTGTCATCCGTAGTGGGTAACTAGTAGGCCACTAAGCCTTGCCCTCAGACCCCACGCCTTAGTAAGGACCACAAGGACCTTCATGGTTCGTGGTCCTAACAATGGGTCGTGAGAGCATCCGTGAAGACTATCTAGTAGTCCCTCAGACCTGAGCCTCTAGACCTAAGCCTAAGTGAGGACCATGGGGACCTTCACGGTCTTTGTTCCTCCACATGGGTTGTGGTAGGGGCTTGTGGCCCATATCCCAGAACTTCTAGCTTCTGGACCATAGACCACAACCATCTTCATGGTCCATGGTCCCTTTCACGGTCTATGAGAGTGCTCGTGGTCAGCCCCATCAGACTTTTAAGTGTGGTTATTTTGGTCTTTTCCCCTATTCATTGGACACCTAATCTATACCATTTTAACCATAAACTACGTGGTTTTTGTCAGTTTTAGCCAAAAAAGCATAACTAGAACTTAAATAAGTCAAATCTTTCATCAAAACATAGAAATTTAGAGCGTAGAGGGAAGAAAGAGGCGACCCGAACCCTAGTTCAAGAACGCAACAAGATTCCATCTGTTCCTTCCTCAAAATTGAAATATTTCTCCATGAAATTTCTCACTAGGTATATGGGTTTTCACTAGTGGATTCCTTTCACCCATTAGGTCCCTAGAATTAAGTTAGATTCTTGATTACCTATTATTAACTAGGCGCAGTATTTCTAAAACTTCTACAGATTATCATGAATTAGTTAATGTAATGTTCCAAATCAGATTATCATGTTAATACTTGGTTTCTTGCATGAAATTTAGAACCCTAGTTGTGTAGTTCCTTAGTTCCTGAATTATACATGCTAGGTCAAATATTTCAATACTTCAGATAAATTAGTGTGCATTATCAATTTGCATGTCAGTTTGAGCTATCCAGTATATTATAGAAATTAAGTGATAATGTGTAAATCATTTAACATATTGGGAGTAGCATAATACCGAATTGGACTGGGTTCAATCACCCATATAGTCCTAGAATTAAGAGACACGTAGGTTCCAAGTCCCCTCTGTGGGCATCATTTTAGTGATCATGGCAACATGCCTCTACACCCTTATCTAGGTGCATTGGATCCTTTTGATGAGGCGTATACATTGGACTCCATGGATATTAGAAATTTCACAGACCATAAGAGCCTTCAGTATGTGTTCACCCAGAAAGAGTGAAATCTTCTCTAGAGAAGATGGCTTGAGTTCATCAAGGACTATGATATGATTTTGCATTACAATTCGGGTAATGCAAATGTGGTAGCAGATGCTCTTAGAAGACTATTTATGGGTAGTGTAGCACATGTTCAGGAAAAATGAAGGGAACTATCAAAAGATGTTCACAGACTTGCTCGCCTAGGAGTTCATCTTACGGGCATATCAGATGGTGGTGTAACAGTTCAGAAAGAGTCAGAATCTTCTTTTGTAGTGGAGGTTAAGGAAAAGCAAGACAGTGATCCGATATTGCTTGAACTAATTGGTGCTATCCACCAGTAGAGGGTTGAGGTTTTCTCCCAAAGGGGAGAAGGTCTGCTTCGTTATCAGGGTTGATTGTGTTTTCCTAAGGCAGGGAGTTGAGGCAGCAAATTCTTGTAGAAGCCCATAACTCTAGATATTCTATTCATATAGTTGCCACTAAGATGTACTGTGATCTGCATGGATTATATTGGTTGAATTGCATGAAAAGACATATAGCAAATTTTGTGGCTAAGTGCCCCAAATGCTAGCTAAGCATGGTAGAACATGAGAAATAGGGAGGTATGACTCAAGAGATTAACATTCCTACTTGGATGTGGGAAGTAATCAACATGGAATTCATCACATGTTTATCTTGTACTCACAGACAACATGGCTCCATTTGGGTGATAGTTGATAGAGTTACTAAGTCTTCACGCCTTTTGGTGGTTAAGATTATAGATTTGGTGGAGGACTACACCAAGCTTTAAATTAATGAGATAGTTAGGTTGCATGGGGTGAATTTGTCTATCATTTCAAATATAAGTCCTAAGTTTTCCTCTAATTTGTGGAAGTCATTTTAGAAAGGTCTTGGTACCGAGGTTGACCTTAGTACAACATTTCACGCGCAAACGGATGGTCAGGCATAGCGTAACATTTTGACCTTAGAGGACCTTCACAGTCTGTGGTCCTAACAACGTGTTGTGGGAGCTTCCGTGAAAACTATCCTATAATCCCCCATACCTGAGCCTCCAGACCTCAACCCAAGTGAGGACCATGGGGAACTTCATGATCCTTGGTACTCTATACGGGTCATGGTAGGGGCTCGTGGACACGACCCCAGACCCCCAAGCTCCTACACCACAAATAGTGACTATCTTCACGGTCCGTGGTCCCTTTCACGATCCGTGAGAGTGGCAATGGTCAACCTAGTCAGACTTTTAAGTGGTGTTATTTTGAACTTTTCCCCTATTCATTGGGCACCTAAACTACATCATTTTAACGCTAAACTACGTGGCTTTGGTTAGTTTTATCTTAGAAACATAACAAGAACTTACCTAAGTTAAACCTTTCATCAAAACATAGAAATTTAGAGCGTGGAGGGAAGAAAGAGGTGACCCAAACCCTAGTTCAAGAATGCAACAAGATTCCATTAGTTCCAACCCCAAAATCCAATGATTTCTCTGTGGAATTCGTCAGCAGGCGTGTGGGATTTCACTAGTGGGTTCCTTTCACCCATTAGGTCCCTAGTATTCAGTTACATTTTTGATTTCCTATTATTAACTAGACCTAGGGTTTTTAGAACTTCAGTAGAATATCATGAATTAGTTAATTTAATGTTTCAAATCAGAGATCATGTTAAACTTGGTTTCTTGCACGGAATACAAAACCTTAGCTATGTAGTTCCTTCGTTATTGAATTACACATGCTAGGTTAGATATTTCAGTACCTTAGATATACACGCCTCAATTTTGGAATGTGTCATTATTAGTATATTAGTGTGCATTCTCAGTTTGCATGTCAGTTTGAGTTATCCAGTATATTACAGAAATTCACTCATAATGTGTTGGTCATTTAATTTATTGGGAGTAACATAATACCGAGTTAGACTAGGGTCAGTCACCTATATAGTCCTATAACTACAAGCCACGTAGGTTGTAAGTCCCCTCTGTGGGCATCATTTTAGTGATCATGCCAGCTTGCCTCTATACCCTTCGCTAGGTTTATTGGGTCCTTTCAATGGGAAGTATATATTGGACTCCACATTTAGCTCATGTTATGTTGGTTATTAGTAGATCCCATAGTTCGGTCATACTCTATTGCATGGACCACATTTCAATAAAGTAAGTATAAAGTATCAACATGTTATAAAAGTGTTCTTTGCATTCAGTTAGTTCAACATTCAGTACCTATATCATGATCAGTTTATGTCCTTGCTTTATTGCTTGTTCAATTATATGATATTAAAGCTTTAGTCTATCCTTTATGCTCAACAACTCCTAAGTACTGACGCATACTATACACAACATCTTCTTGTGAATTAGGTTCAGTTTCTCAGCTTTCAGATCACACATAGATCGGTTCCCAATATCTAGCTCACTAGCATTAGTGGTGAGTCCTCATTCTCCAAGGATAATAGTCATGGTATTTACTTTAATATTTTAGTCAGTTAGTTTCAGTTTTGGAAGATTTAGCTGGGGCATGTCCCATCAGTTCTAGTCAATTACAAGCCATTGTCAGACATAGTTATATTCAACTTAGTATTTGAGTTTGATATTTCTCTTGTATTAAACTGTTAGATTTGATATATTTTGTTTTAGAATGGGTATTCCCCATCACTTTTATGATCATAATATGTTAGTTTGTGCATCAGTTATTGCTATTCTTAGTATGCTCATGTCATGCTAGCAGGGTTAGCTTAGGGTCACTTGTGATCCTAGGTCCTGTGTTGTGTCCAAGGGGTAGCCTCGGGGCGTGACAAACTTGGTATTAGAGCACTAGTTTTAAGTGTCTTAGTATGTTTGAAATGCCGCACTATGTAAAGTCATTTTCATGGGTGTGAAGTGCACCACATCTAATGAGAAGGAGGCCGCAAAGTGTTTTAGGAAAACTTCAATTTCTTTGATACTCTTATCGTGCTTATGGTGTGATCTAAATCCCTCATTCTAACACAATATTTTTCTATTTCAAATCATGCCTCCTTGTAGAGCTATCCCCTGGAATGCAAACACCAAAAATGGTAATGCAGCTCCTCTAGTCCCAGCTCACGAAGTTTCAAATGTTATCCAGTTGTTGGTGAAGAGTGTGACCAACTAAAACAATCAGCATGCTCCAGTTCCTGCAAATGCTAATGTTGGGTTAGCTGCAGCTATAGTTTGTGATTTTGTTTTGATGAATTTGCCTTACTTCTTAGGATCGTAGACTGGTGATCCCTAAAATTTCATTGATCAGGTAAACAATATCTTTGGAGTGATGCAGGTAACTACGAATGATCGGGTTTAGTTGGGATCTTACCACCTTAAGGATATGGCTCATACCTAGTATACTCAATTGAAAGAGAACATAGGTACATATGCCGCTCCTATCAGTTGGGAATGCTTTAGAGAGACTTTTCTGGACAAGTTCTTCCAAAGAAAGTTGAGGGAGGTAAAAGGTTAGTAGTTTATGAATTTGAGGCAAGGTTCTATGACGGTTGAAGAGTATGGACTCAAGTTCACCCAACTATCTAGGTATGCTCCTCACATGGATGTTGACTCCAGGCTTAAATGTACAAGTTCAAGTATAGGGTATCTCATCTTGTGAAAAGAGAGTGTAGAAATTACATGTTACTTCAGGATATGAGCATCTATACGCTCATTACTCATGCTCATCAGGTTGAGGGTGATAAGTTTAGGGAATAGGCCAAGGAGAATAAGAAGTCTAGGACCGACAACTATGACTATTCTCAACCAAAAATAGGTGCTAGTACTCCTTCGTAGTTTTAGCTGAAGTCTTCAACTCGAACAAATTCATCAGCTAGTGTTCCATCCTCCAAGTGCGACAGTAATCATAAAGGTTGGGTGTTAGACTCTAAATCTTAAGGAAGTGTTTCAAGCACTAAAACCTACCCAACTTGTCCAAAGTATGGTAGGAACCATTCGAGCGCGTGTCTTACTGGAAGGGAAGGATGTTTTGGATGTGGTTAGTCTGGTCACATGTTGAAAGATTGTCCTTCTAAATAGGGTTAAGGAGGTAACAATGGTAGTGCTCAGTCTAGAACACCAGCAGCACCAGCAGGTCGCCCGACTCAGCTAAGTAACTCATCTGGTACAAGTGGCGGACAATGCTAAAATAGGTTGTATGCTCTTCAGGCTAGCCATGATCAAGAAGACTCTCTAGATGTAGTCACTGGTACATTACTAGTCTTTGACATAGATGTTTATGCATTGTTAGATTTAGGGGCTACTCTTTCCTTTGTAACTCCTTATATTGCAGTCAAATTTGATGTTAGTCTAGAAAGTCTCTCAGAACCTTTCTCAGTCTCTACTCTAGTGGGTCACCCAGTTATTGCTTGACGAGTATACATAAATTGCCCTATCACAGTCTCCTACAAAGTCACCTCAGCATATATTGTAGAGTTAGAAATGGTAGTCTTTGATATCATTCAAGGAAAGGATTGGTTACATCCTTGTTATGCCTCAATCAATTGTAGAACTAGGATTGTTCATTTTTATTTTCTAGATGAACCAATCTTAGAATGGGATGGTAGTAGCTTGGAGCCTACGGGCCGATTCATTTCTTACCTTAACCCCAGAAATATGATTTCTAAAGGTTATCTCTTTATCTAGTTCGGGTTAAGGATTCAAGCTTTGAAACCCCAACTCTTGAGTCAGTTCCTATAGTTTATTTGTTCCTAAAAGTATTACCAGAAGATCTTCTTAGAGTTTCTCTTGAAATGGAAATTGACTATGGAATTGATTTCATTCCATATACTAAGCCTATCTCTATTCCTCCTTACAAAATGGTTCCAGCTGAGCTTAATAAGTTATAAAAGCAGCTGAAAGACCTACTAGATAAGGGATTCATCAAACGTAGTATTTCCCCATGAGGTGCACCAATGTTGTTTGTTAAAAAAAAAAGATGGTTCTCTCAGAATGTGCATTGACTATAGGTAGTTGAACAAGGTAACATTCAAGAATAAGTATCCCATCCCCAGAATTGATGACTTGTTTAACCAACTTCAGGTGCTAGTCATTTCTCAAACATAGAACTGAGATAATGTTATCGTCAGGTCAAGGTCAGAGATAGTGACATTCCAAAACCATCTTTCAAAACTCGGTATGGTCATTAAGAATTTGTAGTTATGTCATTTGGACTAACCAATGCTCCTACAGCTTTCATGGACTACATGAATAGAGTGTTCAAGCAGTATTTGGATTTGTTCGATATCGTCTTTATTGACTATATCCTCATTTACTCTACGAATAAGAAAGAACATGCGAATCATTTAAGGGTTCTTTTTCAAACTCTTAAAGATCACCAGTTGTTCACTAAGCTTAGCAAATGTGAGCTTTGGTTGCCATCTATTGCTTTCCTTGTTTATATTCTGTCTAGCGAAAGGATCCCAGTGGATTCACAGAAAATAGAAGCAGTAAAACAATTGTTTAGACCTACCTCTCCTATAGATATCAGAAGTTTCTTAGGTCTAGCAGGTTATTACAGAAGATTCGTTGAAGGGCTTTCATCCATATCCTCTACATTTACTAAGTTGACACAGAAAAAGGTCAAGTTTCACTTGTGAGATGATTGTAACAAGAGCTTTGCAGAACTAAAAAGTAGGTTTACTACAACTTCTGTTTTGACTCTACTAGAAGGTTCAAATGGTTTTGTGATTAATTATGATGCATCCAGAGTCGGTGTAGGTGTTTTGTTGATCCATCGAGGTAAGGTTATAGCTTATGCTTGTGCATGAGAAGAACTATCCAACTTATGGCCTCGAGCCTGCAGTAGTGGTTTTTGCACATATGATTTGGAGACATTACTTGTATGGTGATTTCGTAGATGTGTTCAAAGACTATAAATGCCATTAGTATGGATTCACCCAGAAAGGGTGAAATCTTCGCCAAAGAAGATGACTTGAGTTCCTCAAGGACTATGATATGAGTGTGTATTACAATCTAGGCAATGCAAATGTGGTGGCAGATGATCTTAAAAGACTATCTATGGGTGGTGTAGCATATGTTGAGGAAGAAACAAATGAACTAGCAAAAGATGTTGACAGACATGCTCGCCTAGGAGTTCTTCTTATGGGCATATCAGATGGTGGTGTAAAAGTTCAGAATACATCAGAATCTTTTTTTGTAGTGGAGGTTAAGAAAAAGCAAGACAGTTATCTGATATTGCTAAAACTAAACGGTGCAATTCACCAGCAAAGGTTTGAGGTTTGCTCCCAAGGAGGAGATGGTGTGCTTCGTTATCAGGGTCGATTATGTTTTTATAAGTTGGGGGAGTTGAGACAGCAGATTTTTGCAAAAGCCCATAACTCCAGTTATTCTATTATTCTAAGTGCCACTTAAGATGTATTATGATCTGCAGGAAGTATATTTGTGGAATGGCATGAAAAGAGATATAGCAGATTTTGTGTCTAAGTGCCCTAATTTCCAGAAAGTCAAGATAGAACATCAGAAACTAGGAGGTATGACTCAAGAGATCAACATTCCTACTTGGAGATGGTAAGTGATCAACATGGACTCCATCACACATTTAGTTCGTACTCGCACACAGCATGACTCAATTTGGGTGATAGTTGATAGAGCTACTAAGTCTTCACGCTTTTTAGCTGTTAAGACTACAGATTCGATTGAGGACTACGTCAAGCTTTACATTAATGAGATAGTTAGGTTGCATGGGGTGCCTTTGTCTATAATTTCAAATATATGTCCTCAGTTTACCTCTCATTTCTGGAAGTCCTTCAGAAAGGTCTTGGTGCCCAGGTGTACCTTAGCACAACATTTCATACAGACGGATGGTCAAGAAGGCGTATCATTTCAGACCTTAGAGGACATGTTGAGAGCTTGTGTGATCTATTTCAAGGGTAGTTGGGATGGTCACCTTCTTCTTATAAAGTTCGCCTACAGTAATAGTTACCATTCCAGCATTCAGATGGCCCGTTAGGGGGCATTCTATAGGCGTAGATGTAGATCTCCTATTGGTTGGTTTGCAGTGGGTGAAGCAACTTTGATAGGGCCTGATTCAGTTCATGATTCTATGAATAAAGTGTAACTCATTAGAGCTATTCTCAAGACAGACCAGAGTCGTCAGAAGTCTTGTGCAGATGTAAAGAGAAGGGAACTAGAGTTCTGAGTTGATGATTGGGTTTTCTTCAAAGTGTCACCTATGAAACGAGTGATGAGATTTGGCTAGAAAGGAAACCTTAGTCCTAGATATCTATTCCTTTACTGGATCTTGAAAAGGATTGGTAAAATTTATTATGAGTTAGAGTTACTAATAGAACTAGCCGCAGTGCATTCGATTTTCTGCATTTCGTTATTGAAGAAGTGTGTGGGTGATGCAACGTCTATTGTACCTCTAGAAAGTGTGGCTGTGCAGGATAGTCTCATTTATAAAGAGGTACAAAATTAACTCTTGATCGTCAAGTTCGAAGGTTGAGAACAAAGAATTTTCTTCAGTTAAGGTTTTGTGGAGGAGACGGAGAGCTACTTGGGAAGCAGAAGCATCAATGAAGGCCAAGTATTCGTACCTCTGTCCTTCCAATTCCATTCCATCTTGAGTTAATATATCCTCTTAAGTTTTTCAGTCATTCATGTGTAAATTCAGTCTTAAGTATTATGTTCTTTCAGTTTGTACTTGAATTTTATGCGTATTTGCATGTTCTTGGAACTTAGTTCAGTCATAAATCAGTTTCCAGCGTTTGGTAGTAGGGTTGTAGCTCATTCCCTCCATTTCAGCTATTTTAGTCTTCATTCGAGGACGAATGTTCCCAAAGTGGAGATATTGTAACACCTCGTAAACCAGACCTACAAAAAATTGCCAAATTTCACCTGATGTAGTAAACATGGCAAGGTTCACAGAATGAGATAGGGTCCACAGAACATTGACGTGCCAGTGGTTCGGGGTTAACCTCCTCCAAGCTAAGACGTCAGACCACGGGACCCTTCACGAGCTATAGTCTTGACAACGAACCGTGGTGACATCCGTAGTGGCTAACCAATAGGCCAAAGAGCTTTCCCCTCTGACCCTCATGCCTAAGTAACGACCACGAGGACTTTCACGATTTATGGTCCTGACAACGTTTCATGGGAGCTTCCTTTAAGACTATCCAGTAGTCCGCCAGACCTGAACCCAAGTGAGGACCATGGGAACCTTCACGGTCCAAGGTACTCTACATTGGCTGTGGTAGGTGCTCGTGGACCAGACCCCAGAACCCCTAGTTCCTATACCATAGACCACGACCATCTCACCATCCGTGGTCCCTTTCACAGTCCGTGAGAGTTGTCGTGGTCAGCCCCATCAGGCTTTTAAGTGGTGTTATTTAGATCTTTTCCCCTATTCCTTGCACACCTATACTATGTCTTTTTAACCCTAAAATACATGGTATTAGTGAATATTAGCCTAGAAAAATAATTAGAACTTACCTATGTTAAATCTTTCATTAAAACTTAGAAATTTAGAGCGTAGAGGGAAGAAAGAGGTGACCCGAACCCTAGTTCAAGAATGCAACAAGAATCCATCAGTTCCAACCCTGATATCAAAAGATTTCTCTATGGAATTTGTCACTAGGCAGATTCTTGAATCCCTATTATTAACTAGACCTAGGGTTTCTAGAACCTCAACAAATTATCATAAATTAGTTAATTTAATGTTCCAAATAAGATTATCATGTTAATACTTAGTTTATTGCATGGAATTTAGAACCCTATCTATGTAGTTCCTTCATTCTTGAATAGCACATGCTAGGTTAGATATTTCAGTACTTCAGATATACATGCCTTAGTTTTTGAATGTGTCATTATTAGTATATTAGTATGCATTCTCAGTCTGCATGTTAGTTTGAGCAGTCCAGTATATTCCAAAATTAAGTCATAATGTGTTGATCATTTAAATTATTGGGAGTATCACAATATCGAGTTGGACAAGGGTCAGCCACCCATATAGGTCTAGAACTATGAGCCACATTGGTTTTAAGTCCCCTATGTTGGTATCATTTTAGTGATCATGCCAGAATGCCTCTACACCTTTGGCCAGGTCCATTGGGTCCTTTAGATGGGGAGTATACATAAGACTCCATATTTAGCTCATGTGCATTTATGTTAGTTATTACTAGCTCCCATAGTTTAATCAAACTCTACTGCATGGACCACATTTCAGTACAGTCAATATTAATTATCAGCATGTTATAAAAGTGTTTTTTGCAATTATTTAGTTCACCATTCATTAGTTGTATCATGTTCAATTTATATCCTTGCTTTATTGTTTGTTTAGTTATATGTTATCTCAGCTTTACTCTATCATACATGATCAGTACCTCTCAAGTACTGACGCATACTCTGCACTACATTTTCTTGTGATGTAGGTTCAGGTTCTCAGTTCTAGCTCATGCATAAATCAGTTCCCAATCTCTAGCACAACAGCATCAGTGGTGAGTCCTATTTCTTCGAGGACAATAGTCATATTATTTACTTCAGTATTTTAGTGTTTTAGTTCCAGTTTTACTAGATTTAGCTGCGGTATGTCCCAACACTTCTAGTTAGTTAAAGGCAATTATCAGACATAATCAAATTCATCTTAGTATTTGAGTTTGATATTTATCTTGTATTAAACTATCCGATTTGATATATTCAATTTTAGAATGGGTATTCCCTATAAATTTGATGTTCATGATATTTAAGTTTCCGCATCAGTTATTGTTATTCTTAGTGTACTCATGACATGCCAGCAGGGTTAGCTTGGGGTCACTTATGATCCTAGGTCCCGTGTTGCGTCCAGGGGGTAGCCTAGGGGCGTGACACTAAATATCATTCAAGAAAAATAAGATGCCTTA
Source organism: Solanum bulbocastanum (assembly GCA_037074985.1). Lineage (NCBI taxonomy): Eukaryota > Viridiplantae > Streptophyta > Magnoliopsida > Solanales > Solanaceae > Solanum > Solanum bulbocastanum. The sequence continues at coordinate 21,254,975 of CM073604.1, read as the reverse complement.
TCTCTTCTCCCTACTTTGTTCTTCTTCTAAATTTATATAGTGTTATAACATTGCAACAATAATTAGCAATAAATGACCCCTATATATTCCTACAAAGTTAAGATAACAAATAATTTCTTTTACGTTTTCTAAGTCAATACAAAACATTAAAAATAAAATTCAAAAAATGGAGGATATATACAATACATTTAGATTTGTACAATAATATATAATAAATGAATAAATAAATAATTGTCATAAAAATTAGAAAATATATAGGATCCTGCGCCAGAAAGAGGTGTCACATAACTTTGTTTCATAAAACTTTAAATTATCTATAGATTTATATTAAATGTAGATATAAATTTTCATTTTTCTTTACAACTTTTCCATTGCCTTCATAATTTTCATTGCTATTTTATTACAATTATTTAAACATAATAAGTGGTCATAAAAATGTATCACGTCACTTTGTCTATACTTAACCTTAATACTACATAAAATTTTAGAGAAGTGAGAGACAAACAAATTCATATAAATTAAAACTTTTAAAAATTACACTTTAATTACAAAAAATAAAATAAAATTTTACAAAACCTTGAACAAAAATGACTTTGATGAGGATAGAAAAAACTCTGGCTTACCTCTTCATATTAGAAAGCTCTATATTAGTTATCATGTTAAAAATGATGAGAATGTTTATACATTAAAAACAACAAATCTCAAGGGCAAGATATAAGAAGGAGTATAACAACATATGAAAATAGAGCACATATAAGTAAAGATATTATGTCAATTGATTATTGGTGATTAAATAAAGAGAAAAAGGATAAATATACCCCTAAACTATCGTAAATGATATAAAATACCCTCAATCATACTTTTAGGTCATTAGGGCCCTGTCATCAAAAAACCAGAGAACATTTGCCCCTCGCTCTAAAGGAAGAATAATTTGTGACATGTGGCGCAATCCCATGGCTCAACCCAGTTTGCCCAATTAATTAACCCAATTTTCAAATGCTTTCCCATCACCTATTTAACTCCATAGACCCATTACCCACACAAATACTAACCCATCTAAAAACCTAAAGAAAAATCCCCATTTCTCTCAAGTTTTTCATTCATCTCACAAACTAAAACCTAGTTCATGAGATGTAAACTACTTCAATTCTCTATCCATTCTTGGTTGATTCACTTTGATTCCATCATAGGTACTCACAATTTCACTCTATTCATCTCATCAGTCTTGTTTGTGTTTGATTATTTCTTGTATTGTCAATCTTAGTTTCTAAGAAAGATATTGTTGAGTTCCAGTTTTAACTGGTATCTTTAATTTTTGTCTAGAATCTATTTTTTATAGTGATTTGTAATGGTTTGTTCACCTTTATCTTAAAAAATGAATTGTGGTCAATATTTCATTTTCTAGGACTTTATTTTTCTCTCGTGTTATACAGATGTGCTTGGGTTATGTGCACCTTTATGTTAAAGAACTATATTTTTTTGTTTGTGTTTAAGATGTATTGCTTTTGTAGTGTAATTTCTTTGTGATTTATGGATTTTTTTATCTTATGCTTTTGTCAATTTTCTCCATCCCTTTCTCTATTCCCTTTCTTTATATCTTTATCTTCTTCTATTGTCTATTTGTTGTTTGTTTGTCTACTTGTTAGGGTTTCCTATTATTTATGAACATTTATTGGTATCTTGTAAAGTCAGGTAGGTCCATAAGAACTAGACAAGTATATAATTGATAGTTGGTATTATTTACATTATACATAGTTAGGTAAGACCACTTGTTTAATCTAAATTTACCAAGCTTATTTGTTAATTAGTATTATGCAGTTAGTACAAATACTTAACAGGGACCACTTGATTAATATTGTTTTACTTAGCTTATATGTTAATTGGTATTGTGTAATTAACTCATATTTTAAACAGACTTAAATCTTCTTTGTTAGAGTTCAGTTGTTTGACTGTCAGTTTTTACTGTAGCACTAATTAATGTACTGTGACTTCTGTTTAATTATACGAGTACTTACTAACTTAATTAATGTAAGGTAGACTTACTAACTAACTAAACAACCTTATGCTTTTTGACTTAAATAATTCACTTCGCCTATCTGTTAAATGCTTTCTTTTGACATGTATTTTTTCAATTTTTCTTGTTTATCCAAACATACTAAGTTTGTAATGTGACTTTAACAAACTTAAATTTACATTGTTTTTTTGTAGTGTCACTTTGTATTTTTTCTTTTATATTCCTAATGTGACTAATAACTAAATTAATGTGACTTATGCTTACTAATGTGAGTACTTACTAACTTAACTAATGTAGTGTGGAGTTACTAAGTTACTAATATGAGTACTTACTAACTAACTAAACAACTTTATGCTTTGAGACTTATATAATTCACTTGGCCTATCTGTTTAATGCTTTCTTTGACATTTCACTTTTCATTTTTTCTTCATTTTCTAAACTTACTCATTATGTAATGTGACTTGAAAAGACTTAAATTTACCTTGTTTGTTTGTCTGTCACTTTTTATTATTTTCTCCTTTATCCCTAATGTGGCTACTAACAAATCTTATGTGACTTGGTAAATTCTTTAGGAGTTAATTATGCGTGCTAACTAATCTTATGCTTTGAGACTTAATTAGTTCAGTTAGCTTATTTGTTAAATACTTCATGTGACTGTCACTTTCCATATTTTGTTCTTGTTTCTAAATATGAGTACTTAAGACTTAAATAATTGACTGAGGCTACAAATGTGACAGACTTATGTTACTTATTAGCTAGCTAACTTATGTGACTAACTTATTACTTATTATTGTTACTGACTTATGTTACTTACTAGCTAACTTGACTGACTTATGTGATTTAATAAATAATTAACTAACTTACTTATTTGCTAACATAACTTACTTATATGACTTACTAATGTGGCTGACTTATGTTACATAGTGGCTAATTTGACTGACTTATGTTACTTTCTAGCTAGCTGACTTGTCTAACTTAATAACTAACTAACTAACTTGCTTATTTCGTAATGTAACTTACCTATGTGACTTAGTATTGTGGCTGAATTATGTTATTTAATAATTATTTGTAGGCTAGTTGCATGGTTAAAGATACCATATACTTTCATCATGGTTGTGAGTGGCTTACTAGTTTAGAAACACGTAATGATAAAAGATGGGTTCATTATTGGAGAGGTTATGATCTTGATCTTATATCTTCTTTTTTTCTTTTTTTTGGCTTAGTCAATAACTAGAAAGATATGTTAGGTTTTGTTGGTGTGCAACTACTTATAGTACTTGCTCCTTTTGGGAAATATTTTGAAATAGTAGGTGATGATGGAGTTAGGACCTTAGCATGTTTTAAAGAATCCATTCATTTGTTTGCTATTGATGATTGTGAATAGTTGGTTAATGAACCTGATATTTTCATGCATAATGAATCATTTTTACTTTTACCAATTGTTAAGGAAGGCACGGACTATAGTCTAAGTGGAAGTGATAGTGATAATGGAATGGTGTTTAGTTTTTCAGATTAAGATACTGATGATTGGAAAATTTAATTACTAAAAAAAAGTGGAATATAACTTATAATTTGCAAGATTATATAGAGATTATTAAGAGTATGACCTTCAAGAACATATCTGAAGTAAAACAATTTTGTAATCTTTATGCTATGGCTAAGAAGGTAGAAATGGTTGTGGTGAAGAGTAATAAAAATATTGAGAAATAAATGTGGAATGGAATATGACAACTCTCTAGTGGATTACTCAACAATAGCTCTTTATTTTAAGGAGAAATTGAATGTGACCCTAAGTTCAAGGTAAAAGAAATGAAGCAAATTACAAGAGAGCCAAAAGGAATATAATACACACTATGGATAGTAGCTTTGTAGACTCTTACAATAAACTAGAGAGTTATGCTACTAAATTGAGAAGTTGTAATCCAAGCTCTGACATTGTGACAGATTTGTCTAAAGAGGTAGTATCAAATTGTAAGAGAGAATTTCTTAGGATGTATATATGCTTCAAGGCAATGATGTTGGGTTTTCAGCCTAGGTTAAGACCATTTATTGGGTTAGATGGTAGATTCCTTAAAGGAAAAGCTAAGGGATAGGTATTGGTTGCTATTAGTAAAGACAATAATAACTTTTTCTACCTTGTAGTTTGGATTATGGTAGATAAAGATATTAAAATGACTTGGACATGGTTCATGCAATATACACTTGAACTTCAGAATGGTGAAAGGCTCTCAATCAGATATACACAAGGTAATATTTTACTACTAAGTTACAATATTTTTACCTTTATTTAATACTATTCTTCTATTAAGTTAGTTGTTTTTATTTGATACATAGTGCTGCTTAATGTAGGAAGGACAGTTTTACATAAAGCACATCAAAGATATTGTGCAAGACGTATTGAGGCAAAATGGTGTAAAAAATGTGGTAAAGGTGAGCTGAAGAAGTTGTTATGGTGGGCTGCTTGGTCCTCATTTTCAAAGGAGTTTGAAGACCAACTTCAAGAGATCAAGAAAGTTGATGAAGAGGTTAGACATGATTCAATAAACAAATATCCTTCAAAAACATTGTGTAAGACCTATTTAGATATATTATGCGAAAGTCAGGTTGTAGATAATAACTTAATAGAATCCTTCAATGCTTGGATACTTGAAGCAAGATAGAAACAAATTATTAGGATATTGGGAGACATTATGGTAAAAATAATGGAGATGTTGGAAGTAAAAGAAGTTGTTGTGAGGAAGTGGAAAGATGATGAGTTTAGTCGCAAAAGTGACTTGTTGTTTATTGTGTATATGAAGATATCCAAAGTTTCTAATGTGAGTGGCAATGGAGATAATGTCTATGAGGTCACTAAAGGTATAATGACTTCAGCAAGATGAGGCAAACGATTGTTTATTAATCAGTTATAAACTAAACTATGTACATAAGCAAACTATCCGAGTCCATCCTACGGTGGAAACTATTTAGAGATTATGGATAATAAAATATTAGACTCCTAGAATAGTGGAAATAGAATAACTAATAATACAGTAAAATAATCTACCTATACAACATTCACTATAGGAATTAAGAAGTAATAAAGATTGTTCTAATACACCCCTCTCAAGCTAGATGGAGTGGAACATCAAATAGCTTTAACAAATGGCAATGAAATGAGGTTCTTGGAAGTGGTTTGGTTAGTGAATCAGCCAGTTGGTTAGAACTAGGAATATGCTTGGATGTAAGGCCTTTATCATTAACCTGCTGGCAAACATAGTGGAAGTCAACATCAATATGCTTCATACAGCTGTGCAAATTATTGGTCTCACATAAGTAGGTGACAGCAAGATTGTCACAGAAAATGGTAGGTGTTGTGAGAATTTTGACATGAAGTTCCTTGAGAAGATTTTTCACCCATGTGGTCTCAGATGTTGTACTAGCAATAGCTCGGTACTCTACTTCAGTGGACAAGAGGTCAATGGTACGTTATTTTTTTTATGACCAACTAACCAGAGTAAGCCCAAGAAAAAAAAATATAACCTATGGTGGAAGTGCAATCAGAGAGGTTTTCAACCCAGTCAACATTAGAAAACATAGAGAGGTGAAGACTATTGCTTTGAGTAATTCTAATACGATAATCAACAGCGCTTTTGAGATATTAAGTGAGACATTTAACAGCCCTTTAGTGAGCTTCAGATGGGGTATGCATAAATTGAGACAATTTATTCACTGAGTAAGAAACATCAGGCTTAGTAAAAGACAAATATTACAACTTTCCAATGGCCTTTCTCTATTCAGTAGCATTATGTGATGAAGTACCACCATTTAGCATAAGACTTTCAGAAGAGCTCATGGGTGTGGAAACACCATTATAGTCTTGTATGAAAAGGTCATGGAGAAGATCTGAAACATATTTTTCTTGTGACAATAGAAGTACTTTGCTGTCTTGATTAACCTCAACTCTAAGAAACTAGGATAGTGGGCAAAGATCTTTAAGGGGAAAAGGGGAAACCAAAGAAGAGATAACCTGATGAACTAGTAAAGAACTGTTTCCTATAAGGATGATGTTGTCAACATAGACTAAAATATACACAACATCATATGAGTCATTGTGAACAAAGAGAGAAGGATCAGAGTTAGACTTAATGAATCCCAAATAGAAAAGATTGGATGTCAGTACATTTTACCAAGCACGAGGTGCTTGCTTGAGACCATAAATAGCCTTACACAAAAGACAAACATGTGAAGGATGAGATGCATTCTCAAATCTAGGTTGTTGTTTCATAAAAACCTCTTCTTGAAGTATTCCTTGTAAAAAAGCATTGTTGATGTCCAGTTGATGTTAAACCCAATTGTGTTGAACTACAAGTGTAAGAACAATATGAATTGTCGTAGTCTTGACAACCAGACTTAATGTGCAATGGTAGTCAAGACATGGATCTGAGTTGATCCTTTAGCAACCAACCGAGCTTTGTACTCATCAACAGAACCATCGACTTTTATTTTTATCCTTTAAATCCACTTAAAATCAACAACATTCTCGTTAGAATCTTTAGGAACCAATTCCACTATTTTTTTTTTTAATTAACGGATCAAATTCAGCTTTCATAGCTGCCTTCCACTCTGAGTGTTTAAGAGCCTGCTTGAAGGTATGAGGAGCAACATTGGCATGAAGTAGGATAAGGTAAGTAAATGGTTTTTTGGGGAAAAAAATATTGTTTTGTGATCAGGTTGTTGGGCAGGTTGGAGGAGGATGTGGTGGTGTAGGAGTTGGGGATGGAGGAGGTGATGAGTCTACAAGATTTGAAGGCATGCTTGTTGGCTGCGTAGGATAGGTTGTAGAAGCAGGTGACAAAATTTTGTGTTTTGTTTCGGTGCTGGTAGGTGGTAAAAATAGGGTCTATATTATGAGGTTGTTGCAAAGAAGCAGGGGTAAGTGAATTACTTGAACTTAAAGAATGCGCATGATTCTGGTTGGTGGAGATGGACGCACAAGCTTGGCCACTGGTCGAAATGTATCGAACAAGAAGAGGAGAAGGAAGTAGTGAAATAACAGGTGAAAGAGTTTGAGAATTTATAGGTGTGCGAATAACTTCACACGCAAGAGTAAAAGATTTATTTTTAAGATGTGAGAATTTTTGTGTTAAAGGGAAAATTATTTTCAAAAAATTTTACATCGCGTGAGATAAACAATTTTGAGTTAATCGGATTAAAACATTGATGTGCATAATGAACATGGGAGAATCCCAAATAGACACATGGAGTAGGAGTAGGGTCAAGCGTATGGTTGGCATAAGGCTTAAGCCATGGGTAACATAAACAACCAATAGTTCTTTGTTACTCATATTTGGGTGCAACACCAAATTATTTTTCATATTGAGATGCATTGTTTAAAAGTTGGGTGGGCAATCGATTAATAAGATAAGCAACATGTGACAAGCAAATGACCAAAAACTTTTAGAGAGGGATGCCTCATGTAAAAGTGTTTTGGTAGTTTCAATAATGTGACGATTACGACGCTCCGTGATGGCCACCCTTTGAGATGTATGATGAGGTGATACAAGGTGTTCAATTCCATTAAAAGTGAGATACGGATTACGACCTTTATATTCACCTCCTCCGTCAATATACTGAGAGACAATTTTTTGCTTAAAATAGTTTTCCACTAAGGGATGAAACTTAGAATATATGTGTCGAACCTCATGTTTGTTTTTAATAGTGTACAACCAAATATTCTTGGTGTACTGATCAATTAACACACAATAATATAGTTTTTTTTATCAATTGAAAAGATAGGTGATGGACCCCACAAGTCACTAAAAAGTAGTTGCAGTGGAGCAGCACTAATTAAAGATAACCAATTGAATGAAAAATGGTGGACTTTATTTGACCAACAAGAATTACAGAAAGTAAACTTGTTCGGGATGGAACTGGAAGAGAAAACTTATTCAAAACAAAATTAAAAATTCTTGAATGGGGATGGCCAAGGCAATGGTGCCAGACTTGACGAGGAACCGTTGTAGAGGCAACTTGAATAGTACGTTTATTAATAGTGAAATTGGGCCACTCATAGAGTCCATTCCTATTCCGACCGTAGACTAGCGGTGCCCACATTTTCAAGTCCTTCAAAAAGATAGAAAACAAGGAAAATTCAATGGATGTCAGATTATCTTAACAAAATTTGGATACCGAAATAATGCTTTGTTTGATAGCAGGTGAACACAAAGTATCAGTTCGTTTAAAAACATTATTTGAGGCAACTAATTCAGTAGAACCATGATGAGTAATTAAAATTCTTTTATAGTCGCCCAAACCTATGCCTTCTGAACCATGATATTCATCTAGATTTGGTAGACTCTTTTAAGACATGATGAGTGGCATCGGAGTTAACAATCCATAGATTTTCTACAACTTGGTTACCTGAAAGAAAATTAGCCTTTGCCTCTAAATGATTGCGAGACTATGACCAGCAAACATTAGTAGTATGACCCTATTTATTGCATAACTGGCAGCTAACATGGTTAGTGATGTAACACCCTTGTGCAGGAGCAGTTGTACGATTGCTGGAATGCCATTGTGATGTGTTGTTGGGTCAATGAGCAGCACGGTTGTTGGAATATATGGATTTGTTGTGAGTTACCGTAGCAACAGTTATGGCATTGTTTTCGTTCTTCACTTCCTCATGTTTAAGAGTGAGCTCATAATCAATTAGTTTCGTCAATGACTGTAGCTCCAGCAGTAGCAAGCTTATTGTAGAGAGAGCCTACTTGTGGAGATAAACGGATGTTGGGCGGGAGTCCTTTGATAGACGCGCGAGCTGGTCACAAATGCTAAATATTTGTGTTTGGGACTTCTTAGCTTAAGTAAGATGCACGGAGTCCCAAACAAGTTAAGTAGAAGAGGCAGCAACTACAGTTGCAGCAATTATCAGATCAATAGTAGCCATGATGGCATTTTGGATCAATTGATCTTGACAGAATCAAAGGCTATAGGTAGGGTTCATGACGTCTCTATTGTTTTTTCTGATAGTAATGGAAGGACCTGGGAAAGAGCCATCAAGAATGCTAAATAGATTGTGCTCGTGCATAAGCACGAAAATTTGGGCCTTCCAAGTAGAAAAGTTATGGCTTCCAACAAGCTTTATCGCCAACTGGGACACATTATTAAACTGAAAAACAACGTTAGAGTTGCTGATGTGGTGGAGTCCGGATTGTAGACGTTCTCAGGCATGTTAAGAGAGAGTTTGTAGTGGTAGTTAGAGGATAAAAAAAAAATTCAGGAGAGTTAAGACGAGAGCTTTGAAAACATATAATGACTCTCGTAAGATAAAGCAAACGATTGTTTATTAATTAGTTATAAACTGAACTATATACATAAGCAAACTACCTAGAATAGTGGAAACAAAATAACTAATAGTACAGTAAAATAATCTACCCATACAACAATAACTATAATAATTAAGCAGTACTAAATAATGTTCTAATATAAGGTTCTCATAGACACATTGTCAAGTTAAGAGACAGAAAAATACATATGGAGAACATGGGACCTCATTGGAGTTTCATGTCCACATGCAATTAAGGCCATGGAGCACAACAAAATGATACCCTAGAATGAAATCGATTGATATTACAGTAAAGGGACAACCTTTGAAGTTTACAAACACAAGTTACACCCTGTTAAGGGCGAACCATTATCGAAATATGATCATTTGCATGCCATTGAACAACCAAAATCAATGAAGAGGAAGCTTTTGAGGAAGACATCAACTGCACAACCCCAGAACCAACAAAAGAATGTCAGTCGAAATTTCATGTTGCTTCTAACATCTATATTGCAGTAGTTGAGGATGATGTTAAAGACCCTCGACTACAGCGAAAATAATTTCTAAAGAAGCTTATTTAAGAAGATTAAGAAAGATACAGAACCCAGAAGAACCAATTGGAAGTACAGTAATAAGTCTTAAAGGTGACAAATTTTGTGTTAGTAAACCTACAAACCTTCCCATGACACAAATTAGCTTAATTTGGAAGGGAAGGGATGCAATTACTACAAACCAGCTACAAGCGCAGATGATTCAAAAGTTGAGGCCAAGAAGGGGATAATGATACACTGTTGGTACTACTATTTTGTATATTATGGTGCCTTCAATGATGTTAAGGCTAAACTTGTGTTTTTGCAAGATTAATTGGTAGTCTATGTTTTGGTATTAGTACTTTGTATAGATTTGTGCCTTAAATGATGTTAAGGTTAAACTTGTGTTTTTGCTAGACTAAGTGGTTGTTTTTGTTAGTACTACTATTTTGTATAGGCTGAGTGTATCAGCTAAACTAAGTATGACAAGTTTAATAGTTTTGAAAACTAGCAGTGCAGCCCGTCAATTCTCTCAGGCCCAAAAAGGTTAATTTTCTCCCATTAATTATATGTGTCAATGGATTAGTTTGATCTAAAAGTTGAGATAATAGGTGTAAACTAAAGAAAGATTCATAAGTAGTTGTTAATGGATGTGAGGTTACCAAATTATGAAGTGTCGGCATCAATTTATGATGAATGCCTCCACATATAGTCCCCTAAACCACATTTTCTAAACGAACTAGAGTCATTATGGTTTGATCTTGTATAAGATCTGCTACAGAACGAATATGCTTAGTTTCAAATGATTTATATCGATTCCCTTTTTTCAAGTAAAATCGATGAATCAAAAGAAATCCGAGTGAATGTCTACATTTATTCATGATTGAGTATGCAATTTTATTTTCTATTTATTTAAAATTGTAGAAATATAACTTGTTCCACTTGTTGCTAATGTTACTATTGTTTTGTAAGTGACATTTGCTATTATGTGACCAGCATTTAAATGTTATGTATAGTGTCTTTGTATAGCATTTGTGCAAGTTTAATAGTCTATTTGTTTAACCTTTTTGCAATTTTAATAGAGTCTTTGTTTCGCCTTTGTGCAAGTTTAATAGTGACTTTGTTAGACCTTTGTGCAAGTCATGTAGAATTTGTGCAAAATTAACTCTAACTCTATTAAAGTAGTTACATTCATTTGTGAGAATATTAGTTAGTAGTCTAATATAATAGTTACATTAACTTTTGAAACTAATAACGCTAATTGACAAATACCGATTCAAAATATAGTTGAAAATAACTAACCCTTAAAATTTACATTGAAGAACACATGTCCTTGTGCTTAAATAACATCTAAATCAGAAGTATACAGTAAGACAATTCAAAAGATAAGATTATCTAAAATAAATGAATACTTGAAAATTACATTCAAGAAACATCTTCTTTATGCTTAAGGTGCATCTAAATCACTAAGGGAAAAATGAAAAATATACTAACACTTCGAACTATTTAAAGATATGATTCTCTTCAACAAAGGAAGACTTCAATATAACTTACACTTCAAAATTACATTCAAGAACATATCTTCCTCATGCTTACAAAATATCTAAATCACTAAAGTAAGTCACTTGAAAATAGCAAGAACATTTACCACAAACACAGTAAATTACAATATACACAAGATCTTCAACTTCGACACTTCCCCTTCCAAATTTATTGATTTATTCACCTCGAAGTAGTTTAAACTCTCTAATTTCTCCAAATAAAATTTATATTGTCTCTTTCAATATTAAACACATTCAACGACTGTTTCAACTTCTCCATTTTCGAAGAAGTAACTTCAAATTTAGACTTCAATAAATTTACTTCAATGGGAGAATTTACTGGAGAACTATCTTCCCACTTCCAAACTACAAAATTTTTTAATCTAATTGAGAAACATAGAGAAGAAATCACATATAAGTTTTCATTTAATGAAAAATGTACCTTAGATTTAGAGCATCTATAAAATCTTCTTCTTGGGTTTAATGGAGTATCACTACAAGAAAAAGCCTTATTTAAGACAAACATTTAGGGACGGATGAATTATCACGTCTCTAAAAGTATATCTATTGGGACAAGATTATATTTCGGTCCTTATTTGTACATTTTATTAAGAAGGTATTAAATTTAGTTCTTAAAAAATGAATTCACTAGTCCCAAATTCTATTGAGGGCTTTGAGCGGGAGAAAAGTTACACCATTTTTTATACTAAAAGATTATAAAAAAACTAAATTTTCCCTTTTAACAAAAATTTAAGCGCTAAATTAAATTATTCTTAAGGTAAACAAAAAAAATTCTCAAAATACAGCAGTCCCGTCCTAATGCCCTAGTTTGAGCTCGCCATTGCCACCGATCAAGGTCATCCATCTATACCCTCTCAACGTATTTTCTTAATCTTGGCATTCCTCTACCCTAATCAATTTTTTTTTGGTGTATCATTGCTGCTCTGCTCAAAATAGAATTCCACCCCAGCTTTGATCGAAACAGAATTTCAGGTTTGTTCCTCTTCCGATCAAGTTGTTGTGTCTATTCTATATGTTTTTTTGATGTTTTTATTTCATTATTGTATTAAGGCTACTCTTTTTATTCTTTCCTGCTTAATCTTGAATTTTGTCTGCCCTAATCGCGTCTTTTTATTGTAGTGATAGTTGTTGCTCTGTTCAAAAAAGAATTCCACCAGCCTCGAATGCAATAGAATTTCAGGTTTGTTCCTCTTCCGATCGAGCTGTTGTGTTTCTTCTATATGTTTTACTAATGTTAGTTTTTCATTGTTGTATTGAAGCTACTCTTTTTGTTCTTTCCTGCTTAATTTTGACGGACATCTGCCCTAATTGCGTCTTTTTCTTGTAGTGATAGTTGCTGCTCTATTAAAGAAAATAATTCCACCCTACTTTGCTCAAAATAGAATTTCAGGTCGGTTCCTCTTCCAAACAATTTGTTGTGCTTCTTCTATATGTGTTTTTGATATCATTTTTTCATTGTTGTATTAATGCTACTTTATTTGTTCTTCTTCTTTTTACCAATAAATAGGTTAATGGTTTTAAAATCTGCTCTCTTTTCTTAGTCATATAATGAAATAGTCATATAACCTTAGCTACAGTAATTTGAGCTCCTCATTTTGATATGAAGTTTGTGTTTGGCCTCCGACACTCTTCTTATTAGATGCAGAACTAACATGTTTATGCTTAGTGGAGAAAAACTTCGATTCATCTCAGTCATAGTGCAAAACCGATCACCTTAATCCACAAATATAACAAATCGACAACCTTATTATGTGCAATATTTCTCTATCTTTTACAACTATAATTCCATTTATTGAGGAATAATTGGCCTTGAATATCTTCTAAAACATGTAATCTGTGAAATTAGCTGCCATGTCACCTGTAAAAATATAGTTTATTCAGTGGTATTATTTGAATGTTTTTCACCTGAATCAAGTCATGCTCAGTTGAGCCTAAAATTTTGCTTAATGTTATGTATCAAGGTACCATTGTATACTTGTACTTGCGCAATTCTCAAGAGTGGTATATAGGAAGTAGAGGAGTTGGTTGATTTCCTAGGTACTTTTTAAAGTTTAGATTTAAATCTCACTCCCCTTTAACATGATTTTGGTGGTACCATTCTTGTATTTTTATTTCATGAACATATATTTCTCGCATATCCCTAAACATGAAAAACATGTTCATTTGTTAAAACTCACGAGTACTTTTTACTAACTAAAATAAGGGATTGAAAAACCCCAGTATACTACCAGTATACAAAGGAAACATTTAGTCATCTACGCAAATGGGAAGTTGTTGTGTGCTTCAAAACAATCCAAAAAAGGAAGTAAAATGTTGTTGGTCTTCAACATAAAAGTTTCCAAACTATCAATACTATTTCCTATAATATCAACTTTCTCTGTTAGATCTGCTTGTTTGGAGCTTCCTGTTCTTCTAAACATATGTGCAATATTTGGGGAATGAAAGGGGAGTTGAGCAAGAAGCTTTATAGTTATTAATAAGATGGCAATATAGTAAGAGATTGGTTGTATCATCACTCAAGCAGAATCACCTACTTGTGTTCCAATTCCGTTCAAATTTTTCCGACCACACGTACCATTGATGTCATTATTGAACTCGAATAAGATTTTCTTAAAGAATCCCAATATAATAGCTATACAAGGAGCCTGTTCGACATCTATGCAAATGGGATGCTCCTGTGTGCTTCAAAATAAGCCAAAAAAAGAAGCAAAGCTTTGCTGGTCTTCAAAATAAAGTTTCCAGTCTATCAATACTATTTCCTAAAAGATAAAGTTTTCTGGTGACTCAGTGGCCTTCCCTACTTTGTTCCCTCCAAATTAGCTTAAACATGAGATAGTGAATGAGCTCTCCCATCTTTTCTCTGTTAGACCTATTTATTTGGTGGTTCCTATTTCTTAAAAGTTGTGTGCAGTGTTTGGGTGTAATGCCTGGAGGGTTGAATAAGAAGCTTTATAGTTTTTAAGAAAATTGATGTAGTAAGAGATTCGTTGTATTGTTGGCTCAAGTATGAAGCAGAATCACCCGCTTGTGTTTTGATTCTGTTCAAACTATTCTGATCACACATACCATTGGTGTCATTATGTACCTTTTATATTACTTTATGCCCAAGGATTCCTGTTCAATCTCCTAATGGCTGTAATCTCCTTCCTTTGCCATATGGATCATTCTAATCCAATTTAATGATTCCTATTAAATCCCGTGTTGGCTGCAATCTCCTTCCCTTGCAATCTGAGTATTGTTCATCCAAAATAATGATTCCTATTAAATCCCGTGATGGTTACAATTTTCTCCCCTTGCAATCAGAGTCATGTTCATCCAAAATAATTTTTTGATAGGAGACACTAATACAGGCAAGAAGCATTAGGAATGCAACAAACCTATCTATGCTGAAGATGCTTCATCATACTGGTAGCAAACCTATTCAAGAAAATATTTGTCAAAAGTTATTGTTAAAAAACTATTTTCCTTGATAGAGTATTTATAAGGTTTGTGTTATTGGACGTATTTGACTTTGATGTGAAGGGTGGCAAAGATGGCAATCCACTGGATATGGCAACTATTTTCTGTGAGACTTGTAGGAAAGATAGCAAGCTTGTTGAACCTAAAGCAATAGAAAAACATGTACATTTGGTAAATTGAATAAGTTAATAGCTTCAAATTGTTATGTGTTTTTGATAGAAAATGTCCTTTTATATATTTTGTAGTCTGAACTTGAGGAAATAGTTCAAGAAGATCCATCTCTCTCTAGTATAGAAATTGTTGAAAAATGTTTTGGACCATAAACTCGTAACCATGTATTTGGATTTGGGGATGGAGTAAAGGTAAAAGATTTGAAAGGTGGAACTTCTTTAAAGGCTAAACTATTGTCCGAGCTACATTCAACTCGAGATGAAAATAAATCCTTGAATGAGGAAAACAAATCCTTGAAAAAAATAATGAAGATGAAACAATTCTTTTGCTTTTCAACAATCAGATGTCCCACCTACTGAATGTCAATTTTTTTCTGGTGACCAAGTAAGTAACAATATACCCGACTTTATTTTATTATGAGAAAGCTTTTCATTCCTGAGATGATAGTTCTTCCTCAATATAGTCTCTCTACGATGTCCTCATCCTCTGCTAGCTCTTGGTGAAATGCTCTTTTTCAAGACTGTACAACCAATTTGCCCTTCCTTTTTGTCTATATTGTCATTCTTATCAGATTAGTTTCTTCTTTATTGGTGTCTGTGGTGGTGGCTGTAGATATGAACCATCAGATATGTTCTGTAGATATTTACCATCAGATTAAGACATTCATCAGTTGGACTCAATTTACTTGTTGTTGATGTGGATGTTGCGCATAATTCCAATACTCGTCATAGCCTACATAGCACATATTTGGGTACTAATTATGTTGAGCATAACCATAGCGTCATATCCTGGTGTCTGCCCATAATAACCATCATTCCACTGGTTCAAATCACCCTGAGACTGCTGAGAAGGTGGATCGTTTGTCCGCCCAAATGACTTTCACTTAATTCTCGTATGGTCACACTCATTTTGAGTTCCAGTACTTTGATATGAAGTTGCAAAAGAAAGAACAAAGGTTAGGTGGTTAGTAGAGATATATGTTAAAGCAAAGGAATATTGCAGTTCTCAATCTCTCCATACTTGTTCAATTCTTCAGACTGATCATCATAAAAATTCTCAAAATGCTTCTTGATTTTGCAAGGATCAATGGGACTGCCTTAAGCATCAAACCAGAGGTAATTTTATCAGGTCTTTGATACATATTTGAGAGGAGTTTGGAGCCTCAAACATCGATCGCCATGATACAAATTTGTGAATGCTTTGTCAGTTCTAAATTATGTTTATTTCACACGAGATATTTATGCCCTATTTTTGTTAATTGCAATTGTTTTTGCCCAACTTATTTTTCACTCCTGCTCGCCTCTTAAGCTATTGAGTCCATTTGTTTTAATTATCCGACAGATATTTTATATATATATATATATATATATATATACACATATATATATATATATATATATATATATATTTAGTTGTAAATATTTAAAGTAGATATTAGATTCTCGGTTAATGCATCTCAAATTTTTTTTGATGGATTTTTTTTTCTTATTTTCTTGCAGCTTTAGTTGATGTTTCTAGATAACACTCGATGAAAATTGGAATTTTTAATTTGTTGCCTAGTTTTTGTTCATTCTTCTGAGCAAGAGACATGTTTAGAAGAAGATGAATGAGCTCACTATTAGTTTGCTACAAATTAATGCAAAACTTGATGCCATAGTATAAATCAGATGTAATTAGCTATATGTTTTTTTTGTTAAGCAAATATTGGATAACAACTAGTTTATTGAAATTAATTTTTTCTTTACATATATGTTATTGTCTCTGTTTCTTCTCTATATATATCATCTTTTCGTCGCAAAATTTTAGTAGCAATTTGATATTTGTTGAAGTATTAGTGCTCAATCTAGGACAAGAATTATGTTGGTCTCTAATGGCCAATCTATGAGCAGGCTTGTTGCTATCTCTAGTGCTATTCTAGGATAGGGTTGTTGATAGTCGCCAAAGACTTTATAGGAGGAGGTTGGTGAGTTGCTAAAGTTATTTCTAGGACTAGATAGTTCTCTTCTTTAAAGCAATTTTAAGGACAGGACTTTAATGGTCACTAGAGATTACTAGGACCAGATCTATATTGTCTCTAAAGATTATTACGACTAGTTTTTGCTGATCACTATAGAGTTTTACCGACCTACAAAACATATTTCCAAATATATATTTAGTCTATTTGGGACCACAAATAACATCCCTAAAGGTTTTTCACGACCAGATTGTATCCCCATCCCAAATATCTTTAATGACTGGTTTTTTTGGTCCTGTTGTTGTTGAGTAATAGCGAAGGAAGATTTTAGGACGGGTGGTGACCAGATTTTTCTGGTCTCAAATGTTCATTTGGTACCAGATTTCAACTTTCAGGGACCATATTTCCTTTCCCTAGAGACTTTTTTTCTTGTAGTGAGTCCTCTGAGTGAAACGAGCCATTTCACCACCAAAACAAGTCATCATCACAGAGTTAGTAATTGAATCACAGCTACTTTCAGACATGGTTTTAGGTTTGATTTAGAGATACAACAAATAGATGAAGAATAGACTAACAAAAGACGATGAATAGACAATGAAAACGATGAACAAACATTGAAAACAATGATGAATCCCTGATGAACTAGGGATTTAGTTTTTGAGATGAACCAAAAAACTTTAGAAAAATGGGGATATTTCTTTAGTTTATTATATAGGTTAGTATTTGTGTGGGTAATAAGTGTATCAAGAAGGTTAAGCATGTAATGGGCTGGGATTTGATTTTTGGGTTAATTAATTTGTCAAACTGGGTTGCGCCATAGGATTGTGCCACGTTTCACTAATTATTCTTTCGTTAGAGTGAGGAGCAAATGTGCTCTGGTTATTGGACGGCAGGGACCCTAATGAATGAAAAGTATGATGAAGGGTATTTGCATACTATTTACAATAGTTCGGATGTATATTTGTCCTTTTTTCCTTAAATAGAGTTATGAAAAATTAACTGAAATTACATAAAGCAGTAATTTAATTGCCCATTATGTACTAAAGATTGCACAAATTCATTTGAAAGGAAAAACTAAATGTAATAAAGGTAAATACTGATAAAAGAGGTTAATTATCAAAAGATTTCTTAGCAGAAAATAAAGAAAAAAATTCAAAATTCTGAGAAAATACTTAAGTAGTGATGCTGACCAATCAGGCATGCCACATCAGCGTGCTTATTTTCAAATTTATAGATATATATAAATATATAGGTCTTTGTGGTTGAAACCTTCATATGTGGTTCAAAATAATGTTATTTCTCGACATTTTTACCAAATTCTTAATAGTGCAATTTTGTATACATCTTTACTAGATGAATTGTGATGTATTTAAAGTTGGTTAGAAATTCTTTTTGCCACACTTTTAGTTTTTTCAGCTTTAAAGTGCTACAAAATAAATAGGAACTAATTTATTTATCAGAATATTATTTAATATATGTTTGATTTAATCCAATATTATATTAAATCAATGATCAAACATTGAGTTTCTAATTGATATTTAAGAATAAATAGATCATCCCAATGATTAGTCATCTTTGTGAATTGATCTGAGCTTGCTTTAAACTCCAAGTTGGAAATTTGAACATGTTGTGATCCATTCTTGAAAACAAATGTGTGCCTTGTCATTGATGGTGAAAGTAGGGTCAACTCTGGTTTTAATGCAACTTTTTCCTCCTCCACCAAAGCTTTCTATTAGTGAATGATCTATCTGTTAAAGAAAAGAAAAAGGCATGTAAGTTTAGATCAAGTGACAAAAACTAGCACCACATTATTCATAGAGGAAGTAATACTTTGAGCGTTTTAATTTGTTTTTTTTTTTTTACTTTTCTCTCCATCCATTTAGAAAGAATGTGTATTTACTTTTTTGACAACATTTTAATCCTAATTTTCTACATGATGTGTTTAAGACCACAAGATTAAAAAACATTTTGATACATTCTATGTATCTTTAATTAGTTTAAGATCAGAAGACTCCATAGTATGCTTTGCTTTTGAAAACTTGGTGTAGAATCAAAATCAGAGAAAAACAAATTTAGATAGAGAAAGTAGAATCTTTTGTATGTCATGTGGAATAAGAGTTAGATATTAGAGATTTAGAGAACTGAAAGGAGAACTCTGAAACGAGAATTTAAGAGTGACAGGTCATAAAAATAGTGGGAGGTGTAATTCTAGGATATTACCTTCCACTATATCTTTTTATCATCATTTATAAATGGAGATGGTCATTTGATTCGTAGGTTTTCTCAAGTGGGAATTTAGAGCAAGTGAGGTGCTCAAGTAGGAAGTGAGAAAAAGAAAGACAGAAATGTGTGATCATGCATTTAACAAGCGTGAGAGTGAAAACAAGAAATAAAAGAAACAATGATAATTGTTATAGTGTGAACAAAGGAAAATTAATTTTAATAATTGATAAGTTGAAGTGAATTTTATCATGCAATAATGAAATTCATGTTGTGAGCTACCAGTTTTGTTCAACAAGGATATCTGAAACAGGAATAAAAAGTAAACATGCTTTATAGTACATTGGGCTTTCGTACGATCAATTTGTTTGGTAGATTTATTTAGCATTGAAATAGACATTACTGGTGGACCTAGGATTTTTACCAAGTGGGTTACTTAGGATTTTTTGTTGTCTAGTTTCGTACATGCGCAGTTACACAAAAAGGAATCCACTTTACCACTAGACCAAGGGCTATCAATTGTTTAAATGAGGTCAACCTTATTTATACAATATTTCATAAGACAAACCAAACATACTTGTATATACCATGTAATTTTTAATGAAGTGGGTTCATACGAACCCTCTTGACCCAAGGTAGGTTCGTCTTTGATAGCCATCACCAATCAATAGAACAAACACAAAACCTATTACAAGTTCATTTTGAGGTCTAATATAAAACATATGTGGCAATATTCAAAACTTGAAAATCCTCAATGAAATTTTTTGTTTAATAGGATCAATATTCAAAAATACTTCTTATCTGGCTTTGTCATATCAAGGCTTAATGATGACCTGCATTAAAAAAAATCACAATGCATTTCTAAATTCAAAGGTAGAAACTTAATTTGGCACAATAAACTTTCCATCTTAGATACAAATTAAAGTCTTGATAATGACTTATGATTTATATTTGATTGCATTAGGGATAATTACGTTTTGATTTCTATTTAAATTCTTGATTTATAAATTGAAACACTCTAGGATAATTTACTATCAAAAGATTATGTTGTTCCATAGTTGCTATTCTCTACTATTCAATTAAATACTCATTTAAATTTTCCAACAAACATTCTTTTGTACACAGAAACTAGAAAAAAGGGAATAACCAATTTAATAGATCATCATCGATTTTGTTATGTTTGCTCAATTTATTAAGATTCTAATACATCAACAAAATGTAGATCAAGTTTGATAATGTATTTTGATTATTTGGTAAATTAAAAACTAACCTCATAAAAAAAAAACTGACAAAATTGATCAAATCAAAACATAAAAATATATAATGATTTGGTGATGAATCTTGGTTTTTGACTCATTTAGGGCCTTTTATTTGTAGAGTTAGTGTCTTTGATGCCCATTTTGTGCTCAGAACTAATGTTTAAATGTTAATTTGCAGATAAAAATGCAAAAGAGCAAGGTAAGGACATTACCAGGAAAAAAGGAGCGAAAAAATGAAAACATTTGAAAATAGTGAAAGCTGAGAATCACCAAAGCCACTCAGCGACTCATCGAGTGACACTTCAAGTCGCCTAATGTTCCAGACTTCCAGCATGGGTAGAAGCCAACTTGGCAATGGATTTGGACATTTGACAAACTGCCTAACGAATTGACGACACAAACTTCGATAGCCTAAAGTTATGGGGTCTAAAGGACAACGATTCAAGGAAAACTGTGAGGGAAAGGATCCATTGGCACATCGGCGACTTGGTCAGTGATTCTCAACTAACTCCACTGAGTGACCATATGGGCCCAAATCTTGAAATGTATAATTTGAATTTCAGAAAGAGAATAGAGTATCTAGCCATATCCTGAGTAATCCTACCATTGTTAACCTGATACTTTCGTGCTGAACATTACTATTCTTTGTTTTTAGGTGTTTTCTAGTAGATTTTGAGTTGGGTTTTGGAATTGAAGCTAAATTGAAGCATTGTAAAAACTCATAGATTAATATTAAAATATGGAGAACGTAATTGATATTGATTCCTTACTTTTTATTATGTTTGGCTAAAACCTCTATTTTGGGGAAGGGGGGAGGTTATTATGTGATTATTTAGCTCATCGGCGTTAGTAATTATTGATTTAATTGTTGTTCTGATGTGGCTTCGATTGGTAATTAAGTATTAACTTATGAATTGTATTAGCAAATACAGTTCTAGTTTAGTGTTTTATGCTTGCTTACGGAAGATGTTTTAGAACTAAGATTACCAATTGATGATTTTAGTGATTGAGTTATTATTGGTTCAGCTCGAGAGAGTGGATATTAATCCAATTCTACCAATCTAGCTCAAGAGAGTAGGTAAACTGAGATTTTGGGTTGATCATAGTATAATGCTTATTAAGGCTTGAGAGAACTCACTTGATTCGTTATAGATGATCAAGAGATGGCTATTACATCTAAAAACTAGCACACCCATTATGATTATGTGACATTTGGTAATTACTAATCACCCATATAGTGAAATTTGAAAGTAATCGATCACATCCCCAAGTATCCCCATCTACATAATTACTCTCATGTTTCTCTTAGCTATAAACTGACAAACCTTATCCCTCCATTTGTCACTTGTGTCAACCCTTTGTTTTTTTTACCAAAATGATTTTGATAAATTATATTCCTACAATCAATTGGAACATGCCTTTCACTTCATAATTGAATTCTCTTTCATATCACTCCCCGTGGGATCAACTCCTACTCTTTGTTGGGTTTATACTGGATTGTGATTGCTTATACTTAGTATTGGATAATGTAGTTGAGCGTTATCAAAAATTTTGTCGCTACTGGTGAGTGGTATTTAGAATTCTCTTATTTAAGTATAGTTCTGATATAATCTTGTTTGTAATTGAATTAACTTAATTTGTTTTATGTTTGTTGTTGGTTGTTTCGTAACAAGTGACGAAATGAGTGTGAACGGAAGTAATGGTAGCCAACTTGGCCACCAAGATGACATCGGCAGTCTCAATGATGTCAATGAACCAGTTCAATTGGGTAGTGTAGGTGCCATTCATTTACCCTAGGTTGTGGAAAATGTTGTCTTCCCCGTGACTAGCACGGTTTGCTCATGAGGATTCGCATGATCATATTCGAAACTTTATGGACATGTGTGGTCCATTCTAATTCAAAAACATTTCACAAGAGTTTGTCCGTCTCCAGTTATTTCCTTTTTCTTTGATAGGGGAATCAAAAAATGGTTAGTCTATCTATTGAGGGATTCTAGTACATCTTGGAACGAACTTACCAAGGTATTCTACACACGATTTTTTCCTCCTTCAAAGACGATGGCATTGAGACACCATTTTCCTGACTTTTAACGTTTGGATGGTACCAATCCATGAAACATTGCTGATATTTCAGAAGTTGTTACTCAAATGTCCGACTCACGGGCAGCCAAACAACGTGTTGTTACAATATTTCTATCGGAGTCTAGACTCGGTGAGGTGTGGCTAATCAACTTATTTGGGGATGTATTACTGGCATGACCCAGGGGTACACTCTAGATGGAACACGGAATACAAGAACTCAGAAGGCCTCATACAAGCCACTTAGAATATCATGATATAAATCAATAAAAATGAAACAAAAATTTTAAAACTTTATCCATACAACCAAAGTCTTTTATAAAAGCAAGCAGGAGTCAATAATACTTTGTCTCAAACCATCTAACACAACTTGAATAAATCTTTGGTACGCTGCCCATACAAATGTTTAAAACATAATAGAAAGACATAAAATAACGGTGATCAAATCCTCGATGCTATGAGGACTCACCAAATCTTCAACTCCTTGCTCTTCTAGAAATCTTGCCACAAGAATACTCAATATCGTTGGACCCTACATTTGATAAGAATATAGGCAAGAGTATGAATTAGTACAAAATCTACTAAATATGACAGCTACCATAGCATCATAAGAGCATAACAACATAGTCATAGACATAATCTGCAACATAGACATAATATAAGCATTAGTCAACATAAGACATAATCCATGAACATAGGAGGCACAACATATTCATAAGCATAGCAAACCCCTAGATCTTCATAACATAAGAGAACTACTTCTTAGGTAACCTCAAAGCATACTTGTGCAATGCATGAATAAGACCCCATAGTCTCGTCGATACTAAGTACCACAGTTAGGCCTTCATAATCATAAGCATACTTACCATATTTTGCTCTCATCCTTAGCTTATGTCTCATAAACAAGGGAACCTTCACCCTTAGTCAAACATATCAAGGTAGGCAACTATAGCAACAATCCAAGCTAAGCATACAACATATAAGAAAACAATTTATAATTAACTTCAAGTCATACTTGTATAATGCAGGGATAAGATCCCATAATATCACCCATGCTAAGTATAACTTTAGGTTATCCTATATATTGATCATCTGTTTGATCTCATATTTAGCTCATGTTTCATTAACAATGGGAATCACCTAAAGTCATACATATCATCGATGGCGTTTCAAGGTACAATCTATACAATTCATTGTTCATGACATAATACATACTAAGGAATCATAGCTATTCTCCTTCATGTTTTTTGAAGGAATCATAGGTATTCGCCTACATGTTCATTTTAAGGAATCATAGTCATTTGCCTCCATGTTCATCGTAATATGATATAGGTATTCACCTCCATATCACTTTAAAGGCTAATGGGTATTCACATCTTGCCTTGCCGTAGATGTTATATATTAAGGGTATTCACCACACACTCCTCATATCATGACATGGCTAATAACCTCATGTTTATCTAATTAGGAAAAATGGAATTCACCTCACATTCTTCTCAGACAAAGCTCTTTGGGGAATCACCACAAGCCTCATCACTTCACTCTCAAAGTGTTCATAAAGCATATAGTAAACTTCGTAAAACATGCATAATATCATGTCTTTCCCTTTCAAAGATCAAAGCTCATATTTAATCAACACATATAGAATGATTACATTAGACATGGACACCAACATAACGCATATATTTCTATCACTTCATACATTCAATCATTCATAAGGTAGATTAGTTGGGTAAGGTCCTTCCACAGCAATTCTAGCTAGTAGTCTACGATTATCATATAAGCTTCACTCTTAGGGCTTTAACTTACATCATTCATTATATTGGCTTTACATTCAAAACTTTAGTAATCAACATTGGTGACTACAAGCCTTATTCTCAAAGCTTTACTTCTTACAATCATCATAAACACCTAGATCACAAGGCATTCTAGTTACATGTTTCATTCTTAAGCAATTATAGTCATATATCATCATAAAGGCAAACTCTCAAGCCTTACTAATCATGATCCATCATATATACATTATTCTAATTCAATTCATGTCTACATGCTTTTATTCTTGAACAACTGCTATACATATCATCAATTATGGAAGATCATCTATGAATACTCAATTTCCCTTCACAAGGCATAAACCTACATTATTTCAATTGCATCAATTAGACTAGGGTTAACCATGGAATACATGTAATATCATCATAATAACATGATTAAATACTAATTCAATCATAAAAATCAATAACTAGTCAATTGGATCTATAATCAACTTGACCCACAATATTGGAAGAAACGCTAACTTGAATTGTGGATTTCATCTTCACAATTGGGGGAATTCTAGGGGACTCCATGGATCAAAAAATCCATGGATGAATAAGCTATAATATCTTGATTATAAAGCCTTAAAAAGCTTGCAGAAATGGAGTCTTGACATAACCTAGCTTGGTTGTCTTCTTCTTTGTCTTCACTTTCTAGAGAGAGGATTTTTTAGAGGGAATTGGGTACTTTTTGGTGAGTTGAAATAATTATTAGGATCAATGAATTTTGGGGTCTAAAGTATTTATATAGGTGGTCTATGTAAGGTTAAAATGACACCACTTAATCCCTAATTAATTATGGAATGTTCCATAAAGCCCTCACTTAACTGCTTGAAGCGAACAGTCTAGTCAAATATGGGTGGTGGTATAAGGCACTGATTTTGGAAGCCTTACCAACAACCCCTCATCCACGGGGAGTGGATCCATTCGTAGGTCTACTGTTTTGGGGCAGATTCTAGGGTCCTCTTCGAGGAGCTTTGGTTGGTCCTTGGGGAGTTGTACCTTGACCTTCAACCCTGAAACTCTTCATTTTAAGTATGGGGAGGTATACCTATGACTCTAACCCTCACGTCAACCTTTAGTTTACCCTACTAGTTTTTGGAGTGTTACAATTACGTAGCAACCTATTGAAATAGCGTTAGCTCTCCTTGATGGAATTATAAAGATAAACCGAGCTTTTATACTAGGGAGAATAAAGTCTCTCCTTTGACTTTCAGGATGACCAAAGAACAAATAGAAAAAGACCAAGAGTGGGACCAAAACATTTTCAAAATGATGACCCAATCGGAGCTTTTTTCAAAACATGTAATGGGTGGTAGTTGAAGGACCGTGAATGCAGTTGGAGTTAGCAGATGAATCCAGATGATGCGTAATTTGAAGCATTACACAATGAGGAGGTACACTTCCTAGCAAATCAAGGAGGAGGATTCCGCCAAAGTTATCTAAGGTTAGGTGAAAACCAAAGATGGAATAGTGAACATGACGAACATTGGAAGAATCATAATAGGGAGTTGCGTTACTGTGGTACAAACTGGAGGGAGTGTGATGGTGAAAAAGAGAGATAGGTTCCCCCTCATGACCTTCAAAAGCCAAAAGACCAAAGGGCTGACCCGGAGAAATTTCACACTAAAAATATTCTTGCACGTATTCTCAATAAAGTGGAAGGGTCGGACAAGGTGTTTAAAGAAAGGAACGAGGATGTATCCACTTTAAACCAGACCGTTACATCTCACTCGGTGTCTATTAAAAATCTGGATATGCAAATGGAACATATATTATCTCATTTCAACCTAAGGACAAAAGTAGATCTACCAAATGATACCTTGGCTAACCCAAAAAATGAACCTTGAAAGCGTATCCACGTCTTGCCACAATGTTAAATAAGGCACTTCAAGGGAGACAACCTAAGGTTTTAATCATTTATTATTGTTATTTGAATAACATGTGTTGAATTTTTGGTTGAAAAGTTAAAACTTTTGGGAAAAGGAACGGTTAGGCGAGCCCATGACCAAGTTGGCGACTCATCGAATAGGCCAGCAAGCCTGATCTAGATTGTTGTTTGAACCTTCTAGCTGGCTAGAGGTTTTTTAAAACTCGGCAAAACAAAGTACCATTTGGCACACCACTAAATGGGTCAGTAACGTAAGTGACATCGACGATCAGCGCGTGACCTTAAGGGTATAAAGGGGATGAACCTTTTTTAAATTCAAAATCCACCCTCATTTTGTACATTTCAAATTCTATACTTTCACAACTGCATATTTTTATACTTCCATACTAGTTCTTTATTTTCGTGTATGATCAATTACTCTAAGAGGATTTTAGGATACTCTGCTAGTCTAGCATTTCAACCTTCTACTTCTAATGTTTGTTACCCGAACACCATCATTACATTTTGGTAAACTTAAATACGGGATCATTGCCTAGTAGTTTTTATTGTGTATTGTTGATTTATTGAATGTGTATTGATAATGAATGAGTGTATCTTGTTTTATTTGTTGTTAATTAGTCGTAAACTAAGAAATCATGCATATTAACATGATAAATTTATGGGTCATGTTCAAATTTTAGCCAAATTGGAGAAAGCATGAGTACATTCAGGCCATGATTATTATGGGTCTTGGATCAATTACATATAATATTGGTATAATTTAGTTTTCATGATACAGAAATTGAAGGTCGGGGTAAAAATCTGGCAGGTAACACTATTCGGCGAGCTGGGTTGAGCTCTCCGAGTGGTTCGGTAGTTCATCATAAGACCCGTTGCTCGCCTTTTTATCTTGCATTTTTTGTGATTTGTGTTATGTAATATTCAATGATATGCTTGAGCTCGCAGAGTTCACTGGAGACTTGGTGAATGTCCTTTATGATTGCCTTTCTGCTCCCCAATTTTCTGAAAAATAGTTTGTAAATTTTGGCGACCTACTTTTTGTTTGTCGAATGGTGTCCGTGATTCATCAAAAATCTCGTGACATCACCGACCTATTCTAAATTTTTGTAGATTTTATTGTCTAACATTCAGCGTGCCCGACTTGGCTCATCAAACGGATCGGGGAGTCTTTCTGCACAGTTTCTAACTTTGAATTTTTTTTGTTGAATTACATCTAATGTGTGTGATTGTTTTTTGCAGATATGGCTAGACCGAATGTTTCCAAAAGAAATCAATCGCAATCGATGCAGGTACAGGGAACTGCAATTATTGAGGGGGTTGCACCCACTCGGAATGGACCGTCCAAACATCTTCCAATAGAGGGGAATTGAAAAGGTAAAGGGCCGGCAGTGCCAACACAGGTGGTAGAAAGTTCAGATAGCGAGGGTATTTATGCAACTCACCTCACTACTTTGGAGAGTGAGGGTCATTATAAGTATAGTTCTCCGACCTCCATTTTTGAGCCGTAAGATGACCAGCTCTTACAGGCTAGGAGAGTGAAACTAATCTCCAAGGATATGCATGATCAAGCTCAGATGAAGTGCCTCCTACGCCTCCTGTACCTCTAGCTCCTATAGCAGTGTTGGTTCCCAAACTAGTTTAGGGTCCTCCATCTTAATCGCTGAACTGATTAAAGGTCGAGGGTTCGAGGACGTTTTTAGAAGACAAGAGGTTGTCCATAGACGAAGTGTTTGACCGAATACCTAGAGGTGTGGAACACTTTAAAGTTGCATAAATTTGAGATATTCACAAATCCTTGACGCCTTTGCATTCCTACTTGGGTCCGGGAGTTTAACTTAGCATACATGGAGCTAGTGCCAAAGGGGTAGAAGAAGGCCAATGCCTTCAAGCCGATTGACCATGTAGTAGTGCAGGCCCAAAAGATCAAGTGTAAAAGCATATACATCAATGAAGCGCTTGGGTGTACAATGAACTTCATGCACTATTAGATTGACAAAATCCAAAAAAGACCCTCAATGATTTGAAAGGCTGGTCGGCACCCCTAATTTGTGACACCACGCCATGGTGAATTGAGGCTGGTGCACCCATTGGGAAGAAGGATCTGAATGTGGCTGCTAGATATTAGTTCAGATTCATTAGCAACACCTTCATGATTTCACATAATGATTCAATCCTCTGACATCTGAAGGTTGCGTGTTTGTGCTACAACATGCATCGAAAGAAGCTGAATTTAGGTTTGATCATAGAGAAGGAGATAGCTATGAGGGCTAAGAAGAATCAAACTTCTCTTCCTTTTTCTGTGTTGATTACAAAGTTGTGTAGGCGGGCACGTGTTTCGATAATTAGGAAGACGGATGTGCAAATGACTCCCACTTCCTAAACTGAGATTCGACAGATTGAGGACGAGTACATGAGGGATAAAGCTGATTGGAGGAGAATTGCACCGATGGATACGTCCCCGATAGTTATTGTTGAGATGTTTTCGACAGATGCAAGATTTCCCCTTTAAGCGAGTAAGCCTACAGGTACCATGGGCCCCTCTACTTCTGCACCTTAAGGTTTCATTAATGCACCCCTTTCTATTATTGTACCCCCTACTAGTGCAGCTGCTGATTCCTCCCAACCCCCTATCACCCAGGCCATGCTATACAAGATGGAGCGTTTGGCTTAGTCGTGTGATATGGGTTTCTTCTAGGTAGAGGTCATTGCGCCTGGGCTAATAGAGTGAGCTATTGCTGCTACCCTGGCTCCAATTCTAATTTAGTGACGACCTTGAAGGCCAAAATTGTTTAGTTGAGGAAGGATATGCACGAGCTGAAGTCCACTAATCTATCGATGTTATTCGGCACATTAGAGATCCCTGATGATCCGATCACTGATATTCCAGTCGGTTCTGTGTTTCTTCCGGCTACTACGACCGAAAATGGTATTATGGCTGAGGTTAAGGCTCAGTTTGAGGGATAGATCGATGAGATGGCACATTGTGTCAGTGATACTACAATATATGATGATTTGGAGTACCATGAGGGTTCGATGGTCCCGTTTATTATCGAGGAGTCATTTGGAGATACCTTAGTTGTGGGATCCAATTAAGCCAAAGATGTTGATGAGCCGGACACTAATGCCCTGATAGATGGAGTCACGGACATGTAGGGTTCACCCTAGTCTTAGCCTAGCAGGATGATCCTTTTGACTCCTTTTGTGTTATTATTTAGACTATTTTGTTATTAATTTCATTTGTGACCACCTTGTGAGAGTGTGAACCTAGATTGGCACCATTTCAACCTATCCTTTTCTTTGGAAGGAACTTGAAAAACTTTGACCTCTTTGTCCCATCATCTACAACCTTCTTGAAGTATTGGTTCATTTGAATAGCCAACTTAGGCAAAAAGCCTAAGTTGGGGGTGTGGTGAAAAAGGAGGAAAATGAAGAAGTGTGAAAAATTTCGCCCCTCCATAAAAAAATGGGAAGGAAAGAAAGTTTTGAAAAAAAGTGCATAAGAAAAGAGTTTGTGAAATAAAGCTTGCGAAAAGAGCAAAAGAAATGGGGTATCCAATGAGCCTTGCTCAAATGAAAATAAGGTTCATTGTGAAAATTATATAGTGTGTCACAGAATGAGAAAAAAGTAAAATGTAGGCCATGCTTCATATAGTTAGAAGTCACTAGACCAAAATGATCATAGCATTACACTCAGCCCCGTTACAAGCCTTGAAATACCATTGTGATCTTGAGTGAGCTGAAAATAATGTTGATTGGAAAATAAGGAAGCCTATGTTGGAGTCATGCATCTGTTCATATTTGGGAGTGTTAGAGTTGTTTTTGATTCTGATATTCTAAATTGATGATGAATCTTGCGTGAACATGGAATCATTTTTGGTGTGACGGCATTTGAATGCTTTTGTTGAGCTTGAACTTGCATTTGAAATAACCATTGTGAACCTAAGTTCGATTTGGTGATGGTTAGTCACAATTTGAAACTTAAAGTCCACAATTGAATATTGTATGTGTAGTTGAACCACCTATATGCACTCGTGCTGAGTCTTGAGTAGGACTATTTGTAGACATCCTTATTGAACTGATTGATCTTGTGTTTTATTTGAGGACAAACGAAAGTTTAAGTTTGGGGTTTAGATGAGTTCGGGATTTTAACTCATTTAGGGCTTTTTATTCATAGAATTAGTGTACTCGATGCCAATTTTGTGCTCAAAACTGACGTTTTAATGTTAATTTGTAGATAAAAAGGTAAAAGAGCAAGACAAGGACATTACTGGGAAAAAAGGAGCAAAAAAGGTGAAAAAGGCTGAATATAGTAAAAGTAGAGAATCGCCAAAGCCATTCGGCGACTCACCGAGTGACACTCTATCTCACCTAATGTTCTAGACTACCAGCCCTGGGGAGATTTGTGTTTCGAAGACACTTTATCCAGGTCTAAGTGTCAAAGATTGTAAATCAGTATAAACCCAACTAAATGTGTTGGGATCGATCCAACAGAGAGTAGCTTTCTTTTGAATTCAAATATGAAAGTATGATGGGGACCTTTGTAGCTGAACAAACACAACACTTAAGAGTCTAGAAGTCAAACACCAGAATGTCGTTACCAACCCACTTCAACAGTCAACAAGGAACAATCAAATAGTGAGATAACACTTGGGGGATTGACTAACCAACTGCCGAATTCAACTTAAAGAGTGCACAACATTAGCAATAATGTTAATTTATTGTGCATAGAATCGATTATAAGTAAAGCAATTTTCTCTCAAACAATTACCTTATTTTCACTAAGGTCTCTCGAACCTCAACACTTTCCATAATATGACCAGCCCACTTTCTCATGAAATCTACTCTTTCAAGCTAGATACAAAGGTTGAATCTCGAGTTTCACTTTCTCAAGCTGTAACCATCATGCCCCACTACTAAGAATGCCAAAGTACTACTTTGGCTTTATACTTCTCCCTCGAGCAAGCACAAAACTCTTTACTATATTACACTACAGATGCAATAATGAACTTAAACCACAGTAATAATTCAGACCCACTTCAAATTAATACCAAAATTCACTAATTGACAACATTCATTTAGTGAATCGCAGCAGTTGGTCACATTGTCAAACCCCAAAGGTTAGGGTTTTAGCAAATCATAGTAAAAAGATGAAATTCGATACCTGCCACATTTTTCATAGCTATGTAAATGAAATTTGAAAGTCAAATTTTTATTGTATGTTCTCTACTACAAAACAAATGAAAAGCCTTGCTATAATCACTAGAAATCAACTATAGCAGTGTTTTCGCTATTTCGCTTTTATTCCTCCCAATTTCTGAATGCTTTCTCTTTCTTTTACAAATTCATTTATACTAATTTGAGGTGTGGATTTTTGGGACATTTGACGGGGAAAGTCGTGCTTCACCGACCCGTTCGGCGACTGACCTATCGTCCTTGCCACTCGCCTTCTTTCTTCACATTTCCCTTATCTAGCTATTGTAAATTAGGCGATCCTGATCGAGATCGCTATTCAATTTTGAGATGCTTCCTTTAGTATCTTAGCTCACCAATTTGCATCTACATGGGTCTCCATTAGTACTGTTTATCAATCTGGTAGTCTTTCACCGATCGGAGATGTAATTCACCAAAATTTCTCCTATTTTGTGCTTAGTGAAGAGTGCCTGATTTAGCATTTGCATTAAAGAATCGGGCATCAGCGGAGTAGGTACCTGTACTGGCTTTTAAGTCAGTTTGGCAAACTGTGTTCTCATCTTGGGCAACTGTGATTTGAACTCTTTAGTATCTACTGACCCAGCAATCTAGAATAGATGTTGAACAAGGTTCTCCAAACCATCCATTCTATCTTTTAAGAGAGATAACTCTTTCTCCATCTTATCTTTGATCTCCTTTTATCGCAGCTAACACTTTTTTCTCTATTAACTGAGGCATCTAGTTGACTATCTAATCAACCAAGATCCTAGTTTGGCGCTGATTTGCAACCGATTTCTCAAGAAAGAGCATAGGGATAGCAACAAAGGTACCTAGAGCCTGGGAGGCTAAAGCTTGAGGTGGTAGTGCCTCTGTGGAAAGCTTTGATGACTCCCCCTATTCTGGACCTCAGTCTGCCTTTGAGATCTCAAGTGGGACATGAGGAACAACAACTAAAGTACCCATAGCTATAAACTTCACGCCAAAGAGATAGTTCACGACATTCTTAATTTTAGAAACATGGATGAGTCTAAATGCATCATGCAATCTGTCAATTAGCCTGTTTGGGGGAATATCTTCTTGTCTACACAATTTCCCTATCAGACAAGGAAATGGAAACCTGACTCTCTCATTCAATGCTCTGTCTCTCATCTCAGTGGCTATGATCTACCCCACATTTACCTCGTTACCAGCCATGAGGCATGCTACCACAGATTCTAAGGAGGGAGACAAGGTATTATCATTACCTGTAGGTCTTAATTGTGCACAAACAACAACCCACCATACCTTGGATGTAAATGATAGTGAAGCTTTTCTAAGAAGTGTTGGCATCGTGGTGAACCAAGTTGCATTCTCCCCATCTATAGCAATTTGCTTTGCAATCCAGCATAACACCTTCTCTTGAGAACTCTGAATCTCCACAGTAGTATCATTGGTGATGTCATGATGTTTTCCCTCAAAAAGGCCAACTAATACTAGTGCAAAGTATTCTGGGCCATGTAGCGTCCTCTTAATAGTGGCCTCAAAGATATGATCGATTTTCCCTATACGATAACTTAATTGAGTGGACCCCAGGTAATGGCCTCTGTCCATGTTTAGTAGTCTATGTCTCTACAACAAAGTTCATCATTGTAGCTGCATAAGATGAGTAAAACTCTCTAGTCAGGTGGAAAGATATTCCCCTAGTGCATTGTTCATCTAGTGTAACTGATGAAATTGAAACGTCCGATGTATGTCAGGGAATGCTTTAATGTTATCTACAACTACTCTAGTCTCAGGAATGATTGCGCGACTCTTAACACAACCATTTTTTGTCACAATATCCTTTTTGAAGAATTCTTCAGATCGGTTCACAGTACACAGGGAGCGGTAACAGGCAATCAGCTACGGTCTCACTATGGGATCAGGTTCATGGGCGGTAGCATATATCACCATGGTATCATCATCGGTGTCCTCTACATCCTCATCTATAGTATTTTCCTCCTCTTGTACTCTAGTGTCAGCTTCTGTATTTACCGTAGGTGGAGAGGTGCTAGCATCTTCCTGGGAGCTGCTTTTAAATCCTACACTGCCCTCTGAGTTATCAGTAGACTGGCTATCTAAACCAGTATTAGATTTATTACTCGATGCTGCAATGCCACAGGAGTGACTGCCCCCTCTTCAGACAGGGGAGGAGCGTTCAGAGAATGGTAGTCTTTGTCTGTGCTCTAGTTTCCCGAGGTGAGTGATCTTTAGGTGTAACATTTATTAGCACCTCAGAATTACTAGCTTCGGAGTTTTCATGACCTTCTAATTGAGAAGCAGTGAGGGGTTGGAAGGTTTGGTTGTGTTCTTTCTTCGAGAAGACAACATACCTGCGAAGCACAAGACTCATTAGTACACAACACCATAAAATGACACACTATCGGGTACTCAGACTTCCCATGTGTAATTACATTGTGAAGCCTTGTGTTAAGAATACCGTCACCCAATCTATCATTGGGAAGGGCCACAGAATCAAACAGATGATAGAAATTAAAGTACAAAAAAATTAAATCTTTACAAAACCAAGGAGACTCTATGGGACCTTGTACGAACCTTTGTAAGTACCACAGTCTGTGAAACCCCTCATGAATTTGTGATAGAATAAATGTGCAACATAACTTTGACCAAGTAATGTTCACGGACGGCCTCACAGCCCGCGGAGTGAACCACAGTCCGTGATACTGGTCGTGAACTTACCTACTGGGTAAAAAGAATTCCATGTGTGGTCCACTGTTGGTTTCACGGTCCGTAGTCACTTCCACAGTTCGTGAAGCCTATCGTGGTCTTACAGTTGGCCAGTTCATTATATATCTTCGTCCCTCATTCACTAAATTGCACAATTACAGTGTTAAACTACCATTTTTACAGATGTTCATAACTCACTCCTATCTACAAAAAAACCTACTTCAAAGTATACTCACTCGATTAGCATAAAATCACAACTAACGCCATCCATCAATACGAACCCTTGTTAGCATACCCACCTAAAAGAATCAACTAAAAACACCCAATTCAACTTAGCCCACTATAAATTAACACCAATTAAAGAAGCTTATCAGAAAATCGTGCTGCATTCAACTTAATCTAAGAAATTCAGACCCTCCTTCCTACAATATGAAACTGATGGCGAGTTAAAGAGGGAACTTACTTAGAACATAGAAGAGACCTATTCTAAAAAGGAGGAATCAGTGGCCTTGACTTGAGATTCTTGTCAACTTAGGATTAGGGCTTTGATTCCTAGGTGAATTTAGGATTGATTAATTATGGAAAACGTTGCTATCCTTCTTAGAGCCATTATGGGAAGAAGAAAAGAGAGAAAAAACTGACCTTTGGCGCTTAAGAAACTTATATACATTTTAATTCGATATGGGTTACGTGCGGGTCAGGTCGGTTAGCTGGTGGTACCGGGTAATAGACTATGGACCGTGAAGTTGTCTGTGAAGAGCATCATAGTTTGTGAAAGAGTCTGTGAACCTAACTTAAGATGAAATACTAACCTGTGGAAGACGACGGATCATGAAGTCACCCGTTGTAGGCATCACGGTCCATGAAAGTAATCGTGAGCATGACTTGGGGACTAAAGATATTACTTGAGGTTCATGAGAGGCTAGACGGTACTTACAAGCTGTGACGGACCGTGAACCTTTTTTTTGCAATTGCTAGTAGCTCCATTAGGTTGGTCCTTCAGTTGACAGACTGTGAAAGTGCCCGTGAAGGACACCATGGTTCGTGAGACTGCCAGTGAAGAGCAAGCTGCACCTAGTTTCTGCACTTTTCAACCAATTCTCTCCTGCATACAATAACACATAGTGACTTCATAAAAAACAAAGAAAAATAAGGAAAAAGGAAAATACCTAGTACAATTACATCTAGGGTTGCCTCCCAAACAACGCACAATTTAACGTCGCCGCGTGATAAAGGTTACATGATTACTCATACTTCATCAAGTTTACATTCCTCAAAAATCTTCACATCCTCTAGAACACCCAAATATGCCTAGATTCGCTAGACATTAACTTTGAAACTCTCGCCTTTATCATTTTCTAGCTCAATAGCACCCAACTGAAACACTTGTGTCACCTTAAAAGGTCCAGATGATTAAAATCATAACTTTCTAAAAAACAAACGAAGTCTGGAGTTGAAAAGCAACGCCAAGTCACTACGAATGAAGGTTCTCTTTTCAATATGCTTGTCATGGTACAACTTCATCCTCTCCTTGTACAATGCAAACCTCTCAAATGACACTCATCTATCTCATTGATTTGATCCAGCCTGAAGTTTGCAATTTCGCTCCAACTAAGGTTTAGCTTCTTCAAAGCCCAGAGTGATCTATGTTTAAGCTCAACCAAAAAACGACATGCCTTTCCAAATAGTAAATGATAAGAAGAAATACTAATAGGCAACTTGAAAGATGTCTGTTATGCCCATACAACATCATCTAGCTTTCATGCCCAATCTCTGTTGTTGGCATTTACTATCTTTACCAAGATCGCTTCGATTTACCTGTTGGTCACCTCTACTTGTCCACTGGTCTGTGGATGATTAGGCATTGCAACCTTGTGTAGTTTAACCCCATATTTGGTCATAAGCTCACTTAACACCTTGTTGCAGAAGTGCGAACTACCATCACTAATAATGGCTCTAGGTGTGCCAAACGTTGAGAAGATATTCTTCTTCAGGAAACAAGTAACACTCTTGCCAATATTCTTAGGCAATGCAACGCCCTCAACCCATTTGGACACATATTTCACTACAACTAATATGTACTTCTGCCCAAACAAACCTACAAATGGGCCCATGAAATCAATGCCCAACACATCGAACAGCTCCACCTCTAAGATATGTGTCATGGGTAATTCATGGCGCTGAGACATGGCTCCTTGCCACTGGCACACATCACAGCTCCTCACTACATCTATCATATCCTGATGAATTGTGGGACAATAGTACCCACACTGATGTATTTTATGAGGTGTCCGAGCACCTCAATGATGACCACCTATAGAAGAGAAGTGACAGACTTCTAGAATATACAACATCTTAGCTTAAGGAACACATCACCTGATGATGTTGTTAGCACACACACTGTACAGATAAGGTTCATCTAGAAAGTACTTACCCATATAATGCAGGAACCTTTTCCTTTCTTGATATGTCCGCCCCTTAGGCATCAAATCACTTACAAGAAAGTTAGCATAATCAACAAACCAAGAATAAGATCGAGAGTCACGGCTAATACTTGCTCATCCAGAAATGAGTCATTTATTTCAAGCTCTAATTCTTCCTTTTTTTCAAGCTCCAACCTGGACAGTTTATCAGCAAATTGGTTTTCACAACCCTCCTATCCTTAACCTCAAGGTCAAACTCCTAGAGAAGCAACACACATCTAATCAACCTTGGCTTGGCATCTTTCTGTGCCATGAGGTATCTCAGATCTGCATGATCTATATGAATGATCACTTTTTTGCTCATCAAGTATGCTCTGAACTTCTCAAAGTCGTACATTACAGCTAGTACTTCTTGTTTCATGACAGTGTAATTTCATTGTGCTCCATTCAATGACTTACTAGCATAGTAAATTTGATGGAACATCTTGTTTCTCTTCTACCCCCAATACAACTCCTAGAGCAGTACCACTAGCATCACACATCACCTCAAATAGTTCGGCCCAATCTGGGCCAATGATCACTAGAGTAGTGATTAGCTTTTCTTTTAGGCATTCAAAAACTCTGAGACATGCCTCATCAAAAACAAATTTCACCTCCTTCTCCAAAAGTTTGCACATGGGGTGTGCAATCTTTGAGAAGTCCTTAATGAAATACCTATAGAACCCGGCGTGTCCTAAGAAGCTTCTAAAACCTTTCACACATATTGGCAGAGGAAACTCGTCAATCACCTCAATCTTGACCTTATAGACCTCCATCCCCTTTTGTGACACCTTGTGCCCAACGACTATGCCTTCCTTGACCATGAAATGATATTTCTCCCAATTTAGCACTAGGTTGGCCTCCTCGCATCTCTGTAGCACCCTACTAAGATTAAATAAACAATCATCAAAGGTATCACCTAAAACTGAAAATTCATCCATAAATACCTCTAGAGTGTCCTCCACCATGTCTGAGAAATTGGGCATCATACACCTTTGGAATGTTTCTGGTGCATTAAATAGTCCAAATGGCATGCGTTTAAATGCAAAGGTGCCATAAGGACATAGGAAGGTAGTATTTTCCTAATCTTCTTGAGCAATTGATATCTAGTTGTAGCAAGAGTATCTATCTAAGAAACAGTACCACCCTTTACAAGCTAACTTGTCCAGCATTAGGTCCATGAAATGCATTGGGAAGTGATCCCTCAAATTCCACTTGTTCAGTTTCCTGTAGTCCATGCACACTCGCCATCTAATGGCTGGTCTCTATGGGACTAACTCATTCTTGGCATTTTCCACCACAATCATACTGCCCTTTTTGGGCACACATTGCACTGGACTGACCTAGTGACTATCAGAAATAGGATAGAACACCCCAACAGCTAACCACTTGATAATCTCCTTTTCTACCATCTCTTGCATAGGTAGGTTTAATCTCCGCTGTTGTTCAATGCTTAGGCTGCTATCCTTCTCGATTTGAATCTTATAGGTGCATATGACTGGAGGTATCCCAATAATATCAGCAATGGTTCACCGAATAGCCCTTTTGTACCTTATCAACACTTTGATTTTGGCCTGAACCTGTTTATCTACAAATCTACACCCAAAATCATAAGCAAAATGTTGTTAGCTTCCAAATATATATACCTTAGGTGGTTGGGTAGCTATTTCATTTCCAGCACAGGTGGCTCTTCAATGGATGGTTTTTCTAGAGGAATTTGCCTATTTTTCATGTCCAGGTCCAATTTTTTTGGATCATAAGAGTTTGCTCCCATACCCTGCAATACATTCACGGTCTCTTTATAGTCAAACCAAAAATCAACATAAAAGTTCATCTGTACTTCAGCTAAGGTTTCAATATCCATCTTCTCTTTAATGGGCACTCTCATTCCTTCTTCATTAACCACCTCTATTGAAAATACTAAATCCATATCATGCGGCTACTTCATTGACCTGCAAATATTGAACTTTACCTCATCCTTTTTGAGTTTGAACTTCAGCTCTCCTCTCTCAACGTCCACCAAGGCTTTTCCTAAGGCAAAAAATGGTCTGCCCAAAATGATTGGAACCTCAAAGTCCACTTTGCAATCCAAGATCACGAAATTAGCTGAAAAGATGAAGGTGTCCACCTTATCAAGTACATCAAGATTCCCACAGGCCACATTACTGACCTATCATCCATTATCAACCTCATTGATATGGGTCTTGGAATTCCCAATCCCAATTTCTTCTAGATGGCCAGTGGCATCAAGTGTCTGTTGGCTCCTATATCACACAAAGCTTTTGCAAATTTAATGGAACCAATGGTTTATGGGATAGTGAATGCACTTAGATCTTCCTTTTTCTGAACGAGAGATCTGGTAGCAATGGAACTGCAATGATGAACATCGTTATTAAAATCAAGACTTACAACTCTCTTCTTTGTAACCAAGTTCTTCATGAACTTTGCATATCATGGCATCTGTTCCATGTCTTCCACTAGTGGAATATTTACTAACAGCTGCTTCACTATGGTGACAAATTTTTTAAACTTCCCACCTTCAGCTTTCCTTTTGAGCCTTTGAGGAAAAGGAGGAAGTGGTCTAGGAATTTACTGTGACCTCTTTCTCTTTTCCACTCACTGTGCATTAAGCTGAGGATCCTCCAAGTCATCTACCTGTTCAACTTCATCCTCTTCTCTACCCACTTGCTCCTACAATTGTTCACGTTAAGTACCTGCAGAATAGGGTCAATAAGAACTTTACCACTCCTGGTGGCGATGGCCATGCACTTCCTGTCCTTCTTAGGATTTTGGATAGTGTCACTTGGTAGCGAACCATTCTTTCTCTGATTTAGTTAGGCTGAAAGTTGCCCTAACTGTTTCTCAATTTTTTTCATAGAGGTGGTGTGAGAGTCCACCAACTGACTCATGCTCGAGAAGTCACCTCTCATTTCTTTTACCCCTAAGTCAGTTGATTCAACTTTCTGGAGTACCTTAGCCATCATGTCTTCCAGCTTAGACCCACTGTATAGACCATTTGCTCGGTCTCTATTACCTAGGGGCACATAGACACCATTGTGATCATTCCAATACACATCTCTGTTCTGCCAGTTTCCCTGCTCTCTATTTGTTAGACTAACATATTGACCATCTATTGTATAATTCCAACCTACATTTCTAGAGTTGTAACCCTGATTTCCAGAGTTATTATTCAGAAATCCTCCTTGGTTACCCAAATATTTAACCTTCTCATCTAGATCAAAGTCCTGATCTTCATACCTATTATGCTAACCCACAACATTGACCTTTCCAAACTTTGAGACCAGATGCTTCATGAGAATACCTATTTGGGTCCTCATGTGTGCCATGTCCTGATCCCTTTCTTCTCCTCTCTTCTTTTGCTCAACTGAAATTTCATATGTGTAACCCAGAACTCCTACCTCAGCATCTCTAGTATACCATGCCCTATTGTTCTTTGATACCTCATCCAGCAGTTGTATGCGCTCTGAGAATGGTTTTCTCATGAATGATTTTGCACACACTGCATCAACAACAGGTTTAGTGACGTAATTTAAAGATCTATAAAAAGCTTTTTTCAGATGCCTCTCAGTGAGATCATGGTTAGGCCATTTCTTTAGCTTTTGGCTGAATCTCCACCAGGTGTTATGCATTGATTCACCTGGTAGTTGTTTATGCATACTTATTTCATCCTTCATTTGCAACTCTTTTGATTCAGGAAAGAATTGTTCCAAGAAGGGTTCCTTCAATTCGGTCCAAATTCTGATAGAGTCATCTGGCATCTTATTCAGCTAGTTAGTTGCATCTATAGTATGAGAGAGTGGAAACAACCTCAATCTCATCACTATTTTGTTTACTCTAGGGATCTCTTGTGACTTGCATAT
The DNA here is from genome assembly GCA_037074985.1 of Solanum bulbocastanum. Classification (NCBI taxonomy): domain Eukaryota; kingdom Viridiplantae; phylum Streptophyta; class Magnoliopsida; order Solanales; family Solanaceae; genus Solanum; species Solanum bulbocastanum. The sequence goes on along the minus strand of CM073604.1, from coordinate 21,214,480 downwards.
TGCCATAAAGTTTACCAAATGTTGGTTTGGATCATCACTAGCTGCACCCCTGAACATACCTTTTAGATTCAATAGTTGAATCGTAGTGCTGGTGATTGTGAACTTAACACCTGGAGGTAGTGCAGGTAACACTATCGCTCCAATAGCTCCAGCTCCATCCAAATCTGCATCATCCTCTTCATACATCCTGTGAGTTGGATGTTGTTCTCTACCCCTTGGAGCTACTTGTTGGTGGTGGGGAGGAATGATTCCATCCACTGTTGTGTTCTCGTCCACTGCCCTAGGTTAATTGTTCACAGCATTCGGCTAAACATGTCTAGCAACGATTTTAGCATCCAATCCAAATCTCATTCTATATGCCTCAAGTTCTTGTGCATTCAACATTTTCCTAAGAGTCTTTTGAATTTCTGGGTCGTAAGGGTTCAATGGAGCTCCTTTACTACTAGTATTTGGCATACACAGTAGAACTCACTTGAAAGATACAAAGACAACAAACAAGACATAAAATTAGGAAATATAAATACCAATCGAATAAAGCTAGTAAAAAACATCTGAATTGAAATTCCTTGGTAGCGGCGCCAAAATTTGATACATCCAAACTTAGACTTAAAATAAGAAGTGTAAACAGTCAATGTCAATTTACAGAACTCAACCAGAGTTAAGGTCGATGCCACAGAGAATTTCTTTATAGATAAGGTTTCAGTGTTGTGTTTACTTGAATACCATTATTATCTCCTAAACAAACAACAACAAAAAGTAAATTGGGTGTGATTGAGGTGTTATAATTTCCAAAACTTGCAGTCAAAATCTAGATTAACGACTAATAGACTATTTCATTTTAGTGTTGATTCAACTGATTAAGAGAAACCAGGATTGTGTCCACCATAACGTTAGTTTTAGTGTTCTTTCGTAATTGAGTTTCAGGTGATTCAATGTTTACAAAATCATTGCGAGTTACTTTCATTTGACGCTTCTCAGTCTAATGAGCCAACTGTTACTCACATCTTCTCAGCCTTAGAGTGTTACAAACATTGACCCTCGCTTACAATGGTTTGAGGTTAAAGTTTTTTTCTCTCGAACTTACTCTTTAACTCCAATTCGTTGGTTTTGTTCAACTTTTTCCTAAGTGACATTTCTCTGTTAAACAAATACCATATTCAAAGCTCAATCTCATACGTGTACTCATCAGACTATAAAGATAACGAAAGCTAAAACTACATATTGTAATTACTGAATGCCTTTCACTCGTTTTATGAAATTATAGTTAAAACTATGTCATTAATCCCACAACCCCAATTGTTGTATTTACCCTTCATGCTTTTACATAAAAATTAGCAATAAATAACGAAAACATGTTAAGAAGTATTTATGAGAAGAATCACCAAATCAATACTCACTTTGCTAACCGGTGAATCAGAATCCAAACATCAAACTCGAATTAATATCGAAAATCAAAACTCAAAGTCTAAGAAAATTCACATGTGTTGCCTCGCTTAACGTCTGATAGAATAATACTCAAAAACAGACCTAATTAATTCAAAATAGAATGTTGAAAATGAGTCCTAATCGAACTAGGACTCAAATGTTGGGCAACTCTCTGACCACTTCTACGGCCCGTCGAGGGCTTCACGGATCGTGAAGCTCTCCGTGGTCTTTCTTTGGAATTTCCCAAAAATTGGTCTTAAAAACATGGTCCCCAGAATATGCATCACAGATGACACAAGACACTGTCATAGTGACCACAACCCGTGAAGTCGTTCGTGGTCTTTAATTGGGCTTTCCCAAAAGTTTGGCCTTTAATGCTATCACATTGGAAACTGTACCATGGAAGCAAACACGATACGTCTTGATCTTCATGGCCCGTAAAAGTGCCCGTGGTCTTAACTTGGCCCCCATCACTTAGCAACTTCCTTTAGCCATTTCACTGGATCCACACTATGACCAGCACCACGGTCCGTAATAAAGACCACGGTCTATAAGGTCGTCTGTGGTCTTTACTTGGTCCTATCCACTTTCAGCTCCTCTAAGGCCTTCAAACTGGTTCAACTTCTTGACCGACACCACGGGTCGTGAGAAGGACCACGACCCATCTAAGTGCCCATGGTATTGACTTGATCTTTTAAAAAAAAAATTCTTCATTTCTCCCCTTTTTCACTTTTCATATATTTAACTTGTACAGCACAACCAAACACATTAACTCCAGATAAATGCACTTGATTGTAGTATCATTCTTAGTTTTGAAGCATCAAATGTGCCAAGATTTTGCGGCACATCAGTCACATCACCTACTGCTACCTTTAGACTACGAGTCACCACAACTAGACCCCTATTGTTATTTTCCCATGTCATATTTGGTTCCAAATGTGCTGAAAGTAAACTCAACAGGCCTTCAAGTAGCTTGATTGGATTTGCATGAGGGTTCAAATTATTGTTCAGTGACTAAAAATTAGCTTTCATCCCTTTTAACAAATCACTTGAACCTTCAACTTTGTCAAGGGTGCGTGACAACAAATCATTCACTCGCGGACTACTTGCATTCCCTTTCTACATTGGGATCTCCCTTGATTGAGTGTGGTCATCTTCATGGTCATCCTCTTTTTTCCAATAATAACTTTGCTCAGCCCATTTTTGGTTGCATCTTCTTTGCTCTGCCTCTTTGTGAGAGTTCCAACCTTGATTTCCACCTCACTGTATATAATGTGGGTGGAAACCCTCCTCGTATATCTTGGAATTCTAACCTTAATTCTTCCCCGACTTTGAATAACCTGAGGAAGAACCCTCTTCAACTCTAAACACTCCACTTTCTCCCTTGGGCTTTCTCACATATTCTAAAACATGCTCTTGTAGTTGCTCCATTTGGGCTAAAATCTTCTTGATGTTCTCATCCCTTTCTTTTTCCTTATCCAGTTGCTCTTGGGACATTCTAAATGAAAAGGAGAAACTTGATTTTCTTCAGTGCACCAAGCTTGATTTATTTTCATCATCTCATCAAGAAGAAATGAAGCCACCTAAAATGATTGCAACATTATTCCCCTTCGAACCAATTGATCAGCCACTCCTTTATTAACGGAATCAACACTCCGGTAAAAATTTTGGAGTAGAAAATCATTTGGTAGCTCGTGAGTTGGGCATTGAAGTAGGAGTTTCTTAAACCTCAACCACGTTTCATTGATGGGATCACCCTCCAATCTCTTAAAACTTTGAATGTAATCCTTGAGTTTCATCATCCTCGATAGAGGGAAGAATCTTAGATTAAATGCCATGATAAGGTCATCCCACGACGTGATAGAATTCTTTGGTAACTCGGCCAACCATATGCTAGCCTCCCATGTAAGAGATAGTGAAAATAATCTAAGATGGATTTATTCTTGTGAAACATTATTGAATGAAAATGGTCTGCACAAATCTATAAAATTCCTCACATGATCATGTGGATCTGCATGGGCCAGCCCACCATAAAGTCCCTTTAGTTGGAGGAGATGAAGAGTTGTGTTTGTTGACCTCAAATATTGTATCCTTATCAGCTCATAGTAGGCAAATTGCACCCATTTCACCTGATTGGATATGATTGTACACACTGTTAATACAATCGATACCATCTCAATGGCCTGCTAGGCTACCATTCACCTCTTTCTCACTCAATTTTACTTTTATTCAGCCTAATCAACACTAACACAATGCAATCTAAATCAATTCAACTATAACCGAAAAACTCACATGTGTAACTTCGATAAAAGAACTCTAAATAACGCTACACCCCGGCAGCAATGCCATTTCGATTAACGTTTCAAAGGAACTTCATCCAGTTCTAAGTGCCAACGATCATGAATCAGTATAAACCCAACTAAATAGGTTTGGGTCGATCCCATAGAGACTAGCTTTCTTTGAATTCAAATATGAAAGTATGATGGTGACCTTTGCAACTAAACAAACACAAAACTTAAGAGACTACATGTTAAACTCTAGAATGTCGTTACCAACCCACTTCAACAGTCAACAAGGAACAATAAAATAGTGAGATAAAACTTGGGGGATTGACTAACCAACTGCCAAATTCAACTTAACAAGTGTACATCATAACCAACAAAGTTAATTTGTCGTGAGTAAAATCGACTATTAGTAAAGTAGTTTTGTCTCGAACAATTACCTTATTTTCGCTGAGTTCTCTAGAATCTCAAAACTTTCCATAAGATGACCAGTCCACTTTCTCATCAAATCTACTCTTTTGAGCTAGATACAAAGGCTGAATCTCGAGTTTGACTTTCTCAAGCTGAACCATCATGCCCACTACTAGGGATGCCTAATTACTACTTTGGCTCTATACTTCTCGCTCGAGCAAGCGTAAAACTCTCAACTATATTACACTAAACATGCAATAATGAAGTTAAACCATAGTAATAATTCAGACCCACTTTAAATTAACAAAAAAATTCCCTAATTGACAACACCCATTTAGTCAAATGCAACAAATGATCATATTGTCAAACCCCAAGGTTAGGGTTTTAGCCAATCATAGTAAAAAGATAAAATTTGATACCCGTTACATTTTCCATAAATGGGTAAATGAAATTTGAAAGTCAAAATTTAATAATATCTTCTCTACAACAAAACCCAAATGAAAAACCTTGCTAAAATCACTAGAAATCAACAATAGCAATGTTTTTTCTCCTATCTTTTGTTCCTCACAATTTCTAATTCTCTCTCTATTTTCCAAAAATTAATTTATACTAATCTGAGGTGTGGATTTTTTGGACATTCGGTGAGGAAACTCAGGCTTCGCAGACCTGTTCGGCAACTCGCTTATCGTCCTAGTCTCTAGCCTTCTTTCTTCACATTTCCCTCGTCTAGCTACTGTAAATTTAGGTGATACCGATTGGGATCACCATTACATTACATGATGCACCCTTTAGTATCTTAGTTCGCTTATCAGCATCCACATGGGTGTCCATCAGTCTTGTTTGGCGATCTAGTAATCTTTCGCTGATGCAGTTGGTGATTTGCCGATAGGAGATGTAATTCACCGAAATTCCTCCTACTTTGTGCTCAGTGGTCTATAAATTAAGGTGATCCACATGTTTTTCAGGATCCATTGAGTTTTCCCGGTGATCATTCGGTTTGTTTCTCCTCTTTCTTTTTCAGCTTGTGTTGTCCTTCTTGCCTACTAATCCTAGCTTTGTTCCTCAATCCATGTATCTAAAAATTAAGGATTTCACATCAGTTATTCATGCAAATCAAGCAATTGAAGACATTAATTCTATACAAACAAAGCCCTAAGTGAGTCCAAATCTCGAACTCGTTAAGGAGAAGCTAACTTGGCAATAGATTTGGACCTTTGGAGAACTGATGAATGGATCGGTGACACAATCTTTGATCACCTAAAGTTACATGTTCTGAAGGACAAAGATTCAAGGAAAAATGATAACGGAAAGGAGCCATTAGCGCATCACTGGCTTTGTCGGCGATGATCAATGAACTTTGTCGGGTGACCCTGCAGGCTAAAATCTAGAAACATATAAATTTAATTTTGAAAAGAGAAAAGAGTATCCAATAATATCTTGCGTAATACTACCATTATTGAACTTGATACTTTCATCTTGAACATTACTTTTCTTAGTTTCTAGGAGTTTTCTAGTAGATTTTGAGTTGGGTTTTGGAATTGAATCTAAATTGAATCATTAAAGAACATAATAGGTATTGATTTCTTAATTATTATGATGTGCGGCTAAAACCCCCATTCTTGGGGGTGTGATTATGTGCTTAATTGTAACACCGTAGATATCATACTTGGACTATATAATAGAAAAATGTGAACCACAAAGGGGTTCACGGGTCGTGATCAAGACCATCACTCATCACCCTCATCATGGTTCACATCCACCTAGAAGTGGTGGACCACGGATCCCTCCACAGGTTGTGGATCCCCACACGGGCCATGGTGTGGCTTGTCAACCTGCACCTATAGACCCCAGCTCCTAAGTGAAGAACCACGGTGGCCTTTACAGTTCGTGGTCCTTCACACGACACGTGGAGTGTACCATAGAGGAGGTACCAGAAACTTGTAGCGTTGGCCCATGAATCACAACCCACTTGATAGATAGTGGTCCATATAACATTTCCACAGTGGCTCCGTCGAAAGGCCTAGTCTGCTTTTAAGTTAGGGTCATTTTGGACTTTTCCCCTATGCGTTAGGCAGTTAAACTACGTGGTTTAATTCCTAAAATACATATTATTACTCAGTTAAAGCCTTATAATCTAGTTAGAACCTAACAAAAACCTTTTTTCACCAAAAATCTTCCATACTTAAGAGGAAAAAGAGCAGAAAGAGGCTTCATATTCCCAAGAATAGTTAGAAGGTTTTCTTCAAGTTTCAACCCTTAAATTGAAGGATTTCTCTATAGATTTCATTATTACGATTGTGGTATTTCACTAGTGGGTTCCTCTCATCCACTAGGTCACTATAATTCAGTCAGTTATTTGATTCTCCATATCTTCTGTGGAACTAGGGTTTCTAAAACCTTGGATATTTACTCTATTTTAGCTATTGTAGTATCCTAAATCAAAATAGCATGTCTCTTGGACATCTTTTTTAGTTCCTTATATAAAACTCAGAACCCTAGTTATGTAGATTCTCTAGTTTATGAACTACACTTTCTAGGTGAGTGAAATAGATAATCATGCTCCTAATTTCGATTGTTACATTATTAATATATAAATGTTGTATTCTGAGATTGCATGTCACTCTTTTGAGCTATTTAGTAATTCATAATTTTAGTTACATTTGTGTCATATACATAAAATCTAGGGAGAAGACTTACCACAGAGTTGGACAAGGGTTCATCGTACCCTCATAGTCTCAGAACTACATGCCCCCATAGGAGTATAAGTTCCCTTTGTTGTGCATCAGATTTAGTGATCACGCTGGTCATTCCTTAACACCCTTGGCAAGATATATTGGGTCGTCTCAATGGGGCAGATATATCAGACTCCACGTTTAGATAACGTGGTTTTATGTCTGTTAATAGTAGCTCCCACATTCAAAATCTCAGTGCATTTGACTAGGTATTCATTATATACTTCACCATTTAGTTCATCAGGTTAATTTGTTGATATGTACTTGGTCATTGCATTTAACTTAGCTTTTCATTTATGTTTCTGTATTTACATTCCTGCTTGTCATTGCTAAGTTATGCTTGTTCTGTTATATATATTTGTTCAGCTTAGTATATATACCCTACATGCTCAGTACATTCCAAGTACTGACACATACTCTGGGCTACATCCTTTCATGATGTAGGTTCAGGTACTCAGCATCCAAATGATTCTTAGATCGATTCTATGTCCGCATTCAACATCTTAAGTGGTGAGTCCTTATTTTTTGAAGGCAATAGGCATGTTTTCATTTTATTCTGTACTTTCAGTTTTCCATTTTGTTAGAGTTACTGAGGGGTATGTCCCAGCAACTCAACTCAGTTAGAGGCTTTTCAGACACAGCAGTAGATTTAGCTTGAGTTGTTAAGCGTTCATTGCAGTTATCGCTTCACTATTAGTATGTTTTATATATTGAGACTAGTTAGGTTTTTCCCCAATTTCAGTTATTTATTGTTTGTTCTTTCATATAGTACATATCTTATTTAGTTATTCGTAGTAAGCTTGATATATTTCCAGACAAAGGGTTAGGTTGGGTGCACTCGTGATCCTAGGGCCCATGTTACATCAAAGGGGCTGCCTCTAGGCGTGACAAAATTGGTATCAAAGCATAAGGTTAAAGACTCTTAGGATGTCTAAAAGCCGCACTAACTAGAGTCTCTTTCATGGGTGTTAGGTGCACCACGTCTACGAAGTGTTTTAAGAAAAACTTCACTTTGTTTGTTATTTTTATAGTGTATGGGTATGATCGAACTTGTTCTTTCTAATCCTTCATTATGCATTTCAGATCATTCCTCCAAGTAGAGTTAACACATGGAATACAAACAAAACTCCTCTAGTCCCGAACCATGAGGTTACGAATGTAGAATTTTAAAATGTGATTCAACTCTTTGCTCACAGTGTGGCCAATAAGAATAATCAACATGTTCGAGTTCCTTCCAACACAAATGGCGTATCAGCAGTAGCCAGGTTAGATATTTTTTTTTTTGGATGAGTCCGCTTGAGTTTCTATTGTTGAAGTTCTGTGAGTACCCACAAAACTTAATTGATGAGGTTAAGAAATCCTTGGAGTAATGCAAGTAACCGGAATTGAGAGTGTTTAGCTAGCATCCTATCAACTGAAATATATGGCTCATATTTGGTTCACTCCATGTAAAGATAACATGGGTGTAGATGCAGCTCATGTGACTTAGGATTGTTTTGTTGGATATTTCCTAGGCAGGTTCTTCCCAAGGGAATTGAGAGAAGCTAAGGCATAAGAGCTTATGATGAACTTGAAGCCGAGTTCTCCAAGAGTATCGGCTGATATTCACACAGCTTTCCAAGTATGGTCCACACATAATTTACGATCCAAGGGCATAAACAACTAAGTTCTTGTTTGGGGTGTCTGATGTTGTCACGCCTTGAAGTTACCCCCATGATGCGGACAGAGGACTAAGGATCATGAGTGACCCCAAGCTAACCCTATTGGCATAACCTAAGCATACTAAAAGATAACTAAATTAAGAAAGTACTATGTGTAAGCCTAAATCATCATAAGCTAAAATGATGGATAATACCCATTACTATTTAAATAAATAATTTGTGAGTTTAATGACAACTGAAATATCAAACTCCAAAGCTAAAAATGAAACTAATGATATCTGAAATAAAGCATCATACTGACAAGAGATGTTGGGACATGCCCCAGCTAAATCTAGAAAAATGGAAAATAAAGAATGAGGTAGAAAGATAATTATGTCAATCATCCTCAAAGAATGAGGACTCACCGCTGATGTTACTAAACAAGATATCGAGAACCAATCTATGCGTGATCTGAATGTTGAGGATCTGAATATACATCATTAAAAGATGTTGCATAGAGTATGCGCCAGTACTGGAAAGGTAGTAAGCATGCGCTGAACAATATACATCATTAAACAAAGCATATAATTGAGAAATGATAAAAGATGAGCATGATACTATATTTAAAACACTAAACATGAACTAACTGAATGCAATGACAAAGTTTATATATGCTAAAACATAATACTAAACTATAACTAGTACCCTGGTCAATACACTAGAATATAATTGTGAAAATCACATAAGCTAAATTTGGAGTCTGATGTATACGCCCCATCAAAGAAGACCTAATTTACGGGGACTTAATCAGCATGCCTAACTAAAAATGCAACACTAAGAAGTGATAATGAAACATTTGTAAACAGATGCAAGTACAATTGTATAACCTGACCTAGCAACTGTAATTCATGAACTAAATGAATTTTACACAACTATGGTTTTCAAATTCATTTAAGGATTGAGCAACATAGTTAGAAAAATGTAATATTCTGATTAGGATTAATTTAGCAGATAAATCACAACAATAATCTAAAGGTCTAGAAACTCTACGTTTGAACATAATTAAGCTAATTAAGAATCTAACTGAAATCTAGGGACCTAATGGGTGAAAGGAACCCACTAGTGAAATCCCATATAACTGGTGACGAAACTCATGGAGAAATATTTCCATTTTGGGGTAGGAACTGAAGAAAACCTTGTGCATTATTGGACCAAGGCTGCTCGACTTTTCCTCTTTGTTTCTCAATCTTTGAACCTAACAATCAAGAATCTCAGCTTGCACATCCTCATAAGTGGAACTATCCTCCATAGCCTTAATTTTTAAATGTATTATAGATGCTGGATCACCCACACGCTTCTTCAACAACGAAATGTGAAAGACTGGATGGACTGCTGCTAGTTCCGCTTGCAACTATAACTCATAAGACACTTTACCAACCATTTTCAAGATCTTGTAAGGGCCTATATTTTTAGGACGGTGCGTCCCTTTCTTGCCAAATTTCATCACCCCCTTCATATGCGATACTTTCAGGAAAACCTAATCATCAATTTGGAAATCCAAGTCCCTCCTCCTTATATCTGCATAGGACATCTGATGACTTTGGGATGTCTTAAGTCTATTGCTGATGAGCAGAACTTTTTGATAGCATTATGAATCGAATCTGACCCTGTGAAGGCTACTTCACCTACATTAAACCAACCAACTAGAGTTCTACATCTACACCCATACAATGCCTCATAAGGGGCTATCTGAATGTTGGAATGACAACTATTACTGTAAGCAAACTATATAATAGGAAGGTGATCATCATAACTACCCATGAAGTCAATCAGACAAGCTCTCAACATATACTCTAAGGTTTGAATGGTACCTCTGTCTGACCCTCCATCTGTGGATGAAATGTTGTCCTAAGATTAACCTGAGTACAAAGACCTTTCTGAAATGACTTCAAGAAATTGGAGGTAAACTGAGGACCTCTATCTGAGATGATAGACAATGCAACCTCATGCAACCCGACTATCTCATTAATGTAAACCTTGGTATAGTCCTCGGCCAAATCTATAGTCTTAACATCCAGGAAATGAGCAGACTTATTAATTCTATCTACTATCACCTAAATGGGGTAATATTTTCTACGAGGATGAGGTAAACTTGTAATGAATACCATGTTAATCACTTCCCATTTCCCAATAGGAATGTTGATCTCTTCAGCCATACCTCCTGGATTTTGATGTTCTACCTTTACTTGTTGACAATTAGGGCACTTAGCCATATAATCTAATATATCCCTCTTCATGCCATTCCATCAAAAGACTTCCCGCAGATCACGGTACATCTTAGTGGTGCTTAGATGAATGGAATACCTGGAGTTATGGGCCTCTGCAAAAATTTGTCATCTCAACTCACCCACCTTAGGAACACATAATCGACCCTGATAGTGAAGCACACCATCTCCCCCTTGGGATAAAACCTCAACTCTCTGCTGATGAACTCCACCTTTTAGTTGAAGCAATATAGGATCACTATCTTTCCTTTCCTTAACCTCCACTACCAAGGAAGATTCTGACCCATTCTAAACTGTTACACCATTATCTAATATGTTCATAAGGCGAACTCCCAAACTAGAAAGCCTGTGAACATCTTTTGCTAGTTGTACTCTTTCTTCCTCGACATATGCTACACTACCCAAAGATAGTCTACTAAGAGCATCTTCTACTAGATTGGACTTACCAAGATGATAAAGCACATTCATATCATAGTCTTTGAGGAACTCAAGCCACCTCCTCTAGCAAAGATTCAACTCTTTCTTGGTAAACATGTAACACCCCATAGTTTAGTATGCCAACTAGGGCTAAGTCAGAGGGCAACAAGTCAAGGATTAAGGGCACGATCCAAGGTAAAAAGGGAAGTGCCAAGGCAAGAGCCAAGGCTGCCCCAAGCTATCAAGGCACTGCCCTAGGCCTTGAAAGCCTTCACGGCTTGTGGTGGCCACCACGACTCATAGTGACACCCGTGGTGGTGAGGCATTATGCCCCTCAAGACTACCAAAAATAGCCTCCTCCACAAGAACCACTTCACAACTCATGAAGGCCTAGACGTCTCATGGGAATGGCTATGGACTTGCCTTAAAGTTTGGGGGCTTAGGGGTGTGTAGCATAGTTATTGGTCAAAGGACCACGGGCACCTTCAAGGGCCTTGGTACATTTGATGGCTCGTGAACATGGGCGTGGTCATAGTCTAGTAGAGTATTGTTGATAGTGTGAAGTGCAACATATTTATGAATGATAGGCAATAAGATGATTAAGAAGGTACACTTCTTTCATTACTCTTAAGTCGTGCCATAGAATTTAATTCTATAAAGTCCCTCTCCTAATCATTCTCTTGTGTCTTCAGGATATGAATACATGAATGGCTAATGCAAGAAGAATCGAGGGTGACAATGTGAATGAAGGAGCTTCTCCTCAAGCTAATCAAGCTCCGGTTGATCCCGTGGTTGAGAATGTGACCCATGTGGAGTTTAGGTCGGCTTTCCAAATGTTGGCTCAAGTTGTGAAAGCTCAATAAAATAGAGAAGTGTTAGCTCCAATGAAACCTAATGTGAATTCGGCCGCTTCAAGGGTTAGGGATTTTGCTAGAATGAACCCTCCTAAATTTCATGGCTCCAATGTGGAAGACGATCCTCAAGAATTTGTGGAAGAGGTTTTTAAGATACTTAATATCATGGGGATGACTTTGGTAGACAAAGGGGAATTAGCCGCTTACCAATTGAAGTGTGTTGCTCAAGTATGGTATGCTATACAGAAGAGAAATAGGCCAGTAGGAGCGCGTCCTATACATTGCGAGGTGTTTAAATCAGTATTCCTTAATCGTTTCTTTCCTTGAGAGTTGAGGGAAGCTAGAGGAAGAATTCATTAACCTTAGGCAAGGTAGCATGAGTGTTGAGGAGTATGCCTTGAAATTTACCCAACTATCCAAGTATGCTCCATCTTTGGTGACATTTTAGAGGTATGAGATGAGTAAGCTTTTAATGGTGTGTCGAGCTTGGCAATAAAAGAATATTGTACAGCAATGCTTCAAGATAATATGGATATCTCACATCTTATGGTGCATGCCCAAAAAATGGAGGAATTAAAACTTAAGAAAAATAATAGGGAGGTGAAGAGAGCTAAGACTGGTGATGGGAACTTCTCCAATGCTAGGTCCTATAAACAAAGGTTCTCCGACCAATGCTTCAAAAATGCTTACCTAAGGGTCAATAAGGATAGGGTGGCTAACCTTAAGCCTGAAGGAGGAAATGGAGGCGGTTTCTCTTTTGAAAGATCTACATGTGCCAAATGTGGAAAGGAAAATGCGGCCAAGTGCCTAGCCAACACGGATGGGTGCTTTGGGTGTGGAAAGAGTAGTCATAAGATGAGTGATTGCCCGACACTTATGGAAAAAGAAAGAGAGGCCAAGAGAGCTTCTCTTAGTGTTCCAGATCCCAATGCTCTAAAGAATGGTCACTTTGCACTCCACTCTAGAAAAGACCAAGGAGGCTCTCAAGATGAAGAAACCGGTATGTTGATAGTTTCCACATAGATGTAAATGTTTTATTAGATCTCGATGCTACTTGTTAGACTTTGATGTTATCCTTAGTAAGGTTTTGACGCATTGGTGTTAGACCTATATTGATTTTAGAACCTGGTATAGATATTATGCATTTGTGGTTATGTGTGTTGGGATTGATTGAAAGAAGTCGTACTTGAGGAATTAGTAGGGGTTTCCTCCAATGGAAGAGATGGTGCGCTTAGATTTCAAGGTTACGGAATGTACCGATATCCTCATCTCTTTCTTCTACTTCTACTCTACCTTGAGACAAAGAGCTCCTCTTAGCTTGTATTATGTTTTGGAGTCATTTGTGATATATGTGTTTTCATGATTTCCTTATGATATGCATGTTCTTGAGAAATCCATGTTTAGAAAGAAAATGAGATTTCATGATTTATATTCCTCATATTGAAGTGCATTTAGTATGAGTTGCCTATTTGACTTCGTGAGATAAATTGACGATCATGCCTTATATGTATATGATTTTCATGAATAGTTGGCCTAATGGTTTCATGGATTATGTTGATTACGCTTTTAGTTGGAGAAGGAAGTTCCTCCTATGAACATGTGAAATGTTGATGTTTCATGCACAATGGGTTGTTAGATGTAGTTCCTACTTCCTTGTGTTGCCTTTTTTTAAGTTTCATGAATCTTTTGTGAATGTCTATTTGTCCATGTTAAGGTCTCATCAGTTTCAATTTCTTATTAATAGATGCCTCGTATATTTGAAACCATACTAAACTTTCTGTTTTAAATTGTTCATACCTCCGTCTCAATATCGGTGCAATTCTAATGTGATATTTGAATGATTTTGATAGTATATCTTTAGAAATCTTTTTGCTCAAGTGATTGCCTTTATATATTGATGACTTTGGTTAATGTACTTAGTATGTGTTATTGTCCCACTTTAGTTGTTTTTATCTTGCTTTATTATTTATTTAGTTTATGTTTAAATAGACAAAACACTCTTGGGACTATTTGTGTTTGATATTACGTAGTAAATAAGATCATATGCTACTCTTTTATTTTTTTTAGTTTTGCTTTAAAGCATATCATTAGCTTAGATTTTTCTTCACCTGCGTAAATTTTGGCTTCTCTTTATTCGGTTTAGTTGAAGTATTTCACTGTATATTGCTTGATGAGATTTACTATGTGAGCTTTCTTCTTTATTGAAATTTTTGCTAATTTCTTGGATTTCTCATAATCCATTATTTTTTTATTAATTCATGGTAGTAAATCTTTATAGTCATTCTTTTATTTTACTTTCTTTTTAATTTCATTTGAAAATATTTGAATTTCACTAGTTGAGTAAAGGGTTGTTAGATTGTTTAATATGTAAATGTGCATGACTACACATTAAACCTCCCAAAGTTCCTCTTGTTTGGTTCTTTAATTTGGTACAACGAAATACTCAAATTGAAAATGCTACTATGTCATTAATTTTATTTTCTTTTCGTTCCTTTCTAACTCAAAAACTTTTCTTTATCTGTTTGCTCGTGACTTGCCTCCGAATTCTTTGTGAACTCTTTCTACTTGCATTCTCATCGTGGGTCGTAGAGGCCCGACAGGTCCCTTTCTTCGGGTTTGCCTTAGTGATGAAGAAAACCAAAATGGTAATTGATATATGATATAAAAGGAAGCAGAAACATAAGTCTCGAAAAGTAGAAAATGGGGTTGTATACAACAGTATACGCTGATATACACGTCAAAAATGTGAAAATACAGGGCGGAGGTGAAATATAAATCTTGAAAGCTGAATAGAGCTCTTGGAGATCAAAAAATGCAGGGGGAAAATGGCGGATATACATCCATATACATGGTAGTTATATGGTTGAAGGGATGGGCCATCACCCCAAATTCTCAGGCAGCAAAAAATTTAGGCCCAAAATAGCCCAAATTCTACCTCTCTTTTACTTTCTTAATTATTTGATTACAAATTCTTATTGTTTGTTTTGATTAGCTCTAACCTTTTAATTAACTTAACTTGATTAAATCCTCCAAAAGATGAACCATTTCTTCTGTGTTGATTAACTTTAATGAATTTCCTTTTTATCAATTTTAATTTATTTGTTTATCAAATGTCTTTAGCCCCATATTTTTTTTACTTGCCTTCAACTTATTGAGATAGTTTCTCATTTTAATTACTTCAAATTATAAATTTTAAAGTGGTTCAAATGAATTCTCACATAATCTTTCTTTTACGGATTTAATTTGTATCTCGTCTTTAAAATGATAACCTTAAGGTTATTTGTTGAAAGTGCTAATCTTAATTTTTTTTAGCTATTTTGATCACTTTCAAATGATAAAATTAATCTCATTTTCCTAAAAACTCCAAAAGTTTTCTTTGTGCACTTAAGTAATTTCTCTAAAAAAAAAATAGTCAAATACTTTTAGTCAAGTCGTAGGATAACCGTGGGTTAGCGGGCGCTTCAAATGCTTTAAAAATCTTCTTGAAGTGTAAATGAGAACCTCTAACCCATTTTCTCTAAATTTTTAAAGACTTAATCTATTAAGGTCTTTTTAAATTAAGTTTTCTTAATCTCTTTAAAAAATTAATTGGCGTCTCTTTTCTAAGTATTTTTCTCAAATTGTTTTATACTTAGAATATTTCAAAGAAGTGATTTTTCTAAAGATAGCAAAATTACGACATAACAGAAATGGCGACTCCCCTAGGGATTTAATTAGGTTTTAACCATAATGACTTGACTCTTTTGACCATATGCTAATATTTGTGGAATTTTTTTGCCTTATATATGCTTTATATGATATAATTAAAATATTAAATGTCGTTGCATGCATATCATCTATTCCGTCAAACGACTTTTTTATTTCTTACCTATAGGACGATTATGTGGGCCACGGTCGTTCACTATCTGAATTATTTCATGGGGTACCCTAGCGAATGTAGTTGACCACTGGATGGTCAACGGTCACTAACTGCCCCAGCCCAAGAAGTCCGCTTGGGTCACCGGTCCACTCAAGTAAACTCCATTCTTATTCAACTAGCGTACAATGATACCAAATCGTCAATTTAGCGAATTGAAATAAGATGACCCAACACCCAAGGTGTGTTAGGCCCATTATAAAGACCACCTTTACTCCAAAATGGCCCCCGACCTAAATGGACGATCATACTTATGTGTTTAAAGTAGAAGGATGTATACGTCGTTTGGCAAACCATTTTTCCTTGGGGTTGGGAGTTTAATAATTTATTCTAGTCAAAGAAGAAGCTTACAACTTACCATTGCATCCAATGACCCAAACATTCAGAGATGACAAGAAATCAAGGATGAAGGACTTTCCATGGAAGCATAGTGTAGGAATGTACCTATGCGTGAGACTGATTATTTTGTATCCAGTTTTCCCAATTATGTATTTGGATTTTGGGGCAATGGAATGCTTTAAATGACATTATACATCCTTCAAATCGTTAGGCCTACCCTTGGCACCAAAGGGTCACATATTTGTATAAGATGTGTAACAACTATTTGTATGTTATGTGATATAATTGAGTATGTCTTCAATCAGAGCAGCGCTTATGTTTTTAATTAATTCTTTGTGTGACATTTTGCATTATCCAATATGAACACGAACTAACACTCTTACCTGTTGTGTTTTTCTTCTTTTTGAGCGAGAGGTTGATTTATGTCAAAATTTTAAAGTAATTGCCCATAGTTTCTAGGGACAGGAACACTCGTAAATTTGAGTCTCTGAAATTCATAGGACAGTTAATATCAAGTAAAAATGGTAAATCAGGGGAGTCATTGACTGTTGAAGTTATGTTCATATACTTTTTGTTATTTGGCATAATGGCCCTGCTTTCACACACTTCTCATATTTTTTGCAGGAAAATCATCCCCGAAAATAAACAGAGATGGTGATAACAATGTATAAGTATGGTGAATAATTACGAGAACACACAGTTCCAAGAAAGATTCAAAAAAGAATACAACAACAAGTGGTTACTATAAAAATTGGAAGGCCACATTCAACATACAATGCGAAGATCTATAGTTAAGAGGATTCAAGATATCACCCCAAGTTTGTCTAAATCTTGAAATTATTTTATGACTTATCTGAACGAACAACGCAAACCTGATTCTCATTTCAATGAGATACGAAGGGAATCCTTCATGGGTTCGGTATTCATTTTTCAAAAAGTAAAAAAAAATAATGTTGTGTGCATATTTTCAAAGGCATATCAGCATAAACTACGGACATCCGATTCTCATCTTAGTGGGATACGTGGCAGCCCTTTTTGGGTTCACTGTAAAACCTCAAAAACTAGACCTAGAAAAAAATTGTAGAATTTCACCTGAAAAAGTGAACCACGGCAGGGTTCACGGACCGTTATAGGGTCTAAGGCCTGTTGACCTACCTGTGGTTCGGGTTTAAACTCCACAAGGCCTAGATGTCAAACCATGGGACCCTTCATGGGCCGTGGGCTTGACGATGAACAATACTGGCGTCCGTAGTGAGTAACAAGTAGGCCACCAAGCTTTCCCTCAGAACCCACTCCTAAGTAAGAGCCACGAGGACCTTCATGGTCTGTGGTCCTAACGACGGGTCGTGGGAGCGTCTGTGAAGACTATCCGGTAGTCCCCTAGACCCGAGCCTCCAAACCTCAGCCCTAGAGAGAACCACAACGGTCCGCAGTCCTCCACACGGGCTGTGGTAGAGGCTCCTGGACTAGACCCTAGAACCTCTAGCTTCGAGACCACAGATCACGACCATCTTCATGGTCCGTTGACCCTTTCACGATTCGTGAGAATGGTTGTGGTCAGCCCCATCAGACTTTTAAGTGGGGCTATTTTGGTCTTTTCCCCTATTCGTTGGACACTAAACTATATCACTTTAACCCTAAACTATGTGGTTTTTGTTAGTTTTAGCCTAGAAACATAACTAGAACTTAACTAAGTTAGATCTTTCATCAAAACATAGCAAATTAGAGCGAGAAAGGAGAACAGAAGTCAAGAACCCTAGTTTAAGAACACAACAATATCCCATCAGTTCCAAGCCCGAAATCAAAACATTTCTCCGTGGAATTCATCACCAGGTATGTTGGATTTCACTAGTGGGTTCCTTTCGTACATTAGGTCCCTAGACTTCGGTCAGATTCTTGATTCCCTATTATTAACTAGACTTAGGGTTTCTAGAACTTTAGTAGATTATCATGAATTAGTTAATTTAATGTTCCAAATCATATTATCATTTTATTACTTAGTTTCTTGCATGAATTTTAGAACCCTAGCTAGGTAGTTTTTTAGTTTTTGAATCACACATGCTAGGTTAGATATTTAAGTATTTCAGATATGCATTCCTCAATTTTGAATGTCTCATTATAAGTATATTAATGTGCATTCTCAGTTTCCATGTCAGTTTTGAGCTATCTAGTATATTACAGAAATTCAGTCATATTGTGTTAAATATTTAATATATTAAGTCCTTATTCTTCAAGCACAATAGTCATGTTATCTTTCAAGTTTCAGTCTTTTAGATTTAGTTTTTCTAGACTTAGCTGGGCATGTCCCACCACTTCTAAAAAGTTAGAGGTTATTTTCAAACATAGTTAGATTCAACTTTGTATTGAGTTTGATGCTTCCTTTGTATTAAACTCTCAGATTTCATATATTCAGTTTTAGTATATGGGTATTCCCCATCATTTTAAATTTACTTATGATTAGGTTCCGCATCGGTTATTATTATTCTTAGTATGCTCATGTCATGCCAATAAGGTTAGCTTGGGGTGACTTGTGATCCTACGTCCCATTTCCGCGTCTCGGGGTAGCTCAGGCATGACAAACTTGTTATCAGAGTGCTAGGTTTAAGTGTCTTAGGATGTCTAAAAAGTCTCACTAGGTGGAGTCCTTTTCATTGGTGTGTAGTGCGCACCACATATAATGAACTACGAAGTGTTTTAGGAAATGTTTTCAATTTCTTTGTTAGTCTTATCCTGTGTAAGGTATGATCTAATTTCGTTCTAACTAGACGTTCTACATTTTCAGATAATGCCTCATCATAGATCAAATGCCAGGAATGCGAATGGTAGGAATGGAAACACAGCCCCTCTAGTCCCAAATCAAGATGTTTTGAATGTAGAGTTTTGGTATATCATTCAAGTATAGGCTTAGACTGTGACCAACCAGAATAATCAGTGGGTTCCAGGTCATGAAGATCCTAATGTTGGGTCAGCTGTAGTCTGAGTGCGATATTTTGTTAGGATAAATCCACTAGAGTGCTTAGGATCGCAAATTGGTGAGGATCCCCAAAACTTCATTGATTAGGTCAATAATATCTTTGAAGTGATGCAGGTAACTAGGAACAATCGGGTTGAGTTAGCATCTTACCAACTTAAGGATGTGGCTCATATCTGGTATACTTAGTGGAAAGAGAACAAGTGTACAGACGCCTCTCCTATCACTTGGGATTTCTTTGGTGAAACCTTTATGGAGAAGTTTTTCCCAAGAGAGCTAAGGGAGACAAAAGCTCATGAATTTATGAACTTAAGGCAAGGTAGCATGACAGTCCAAGAGTATGGGATAAAGTTTACCCAACTCTCCAGGTATTCTCCACATATAGTTACTGATTCCATGGCCAGATGAATAAGTTTCTATATGGAGTGTCAAACTTGGTGAAAACAAAATGTAGAAATACTATGTTGCTTGAAAATATGAGCATCTCTAGGATCATAAGTCATGCTCAGCAGGTCGAGGGTGATAAGCCTAGGAGGACGGAACACTAGCAGATTAAGGGGCTGGGGCAGAAAATTTCTACTGAATCAGTCGCAGATTCAGCATAAATTTTCTGCCCCAGCCTCTTAATCTGCTAGTGTTCCATCCTCCAATTTCAGAAAAGATCAGAAAAGTAGGACATCAATCTCTAAGTCTCGGGGAAGTGTTTCAAGTACGAAAACTTACCCAGCTTGCCCTAAGTGTGGTAAGAACCATCCGGGCAAGTGCCTTGCAAAAAAGAAAGGATGCTTTGGGTGTGGTCAGTCTTATCACAGGTTGAGGGGCTGTGTTTCTAAATAGGGTCAATGAGGCAATTCTAGTGGGCCTAAGTCTACAACATCAGTAGCACCAGCAAGTCGCTCGACTCAGTAGGTTAACTCATCTGGTACAGATGACGGACAACGCCAAAATAGGCTTTATGTTGTTCAGGCTAGCCAGGATCATGAAGATTCTCCTAATGTAGTCAATGGTATGTTACGAGTCCTTAATCTTAATTTTTATGCTTTGTTAGATCCAGGGTCTACTCTTTCTTTTGTAACTCTTTATATTACACTAAAATTCAGTGTTAGTCCAAAAACTCTCTCAAAACCTTTCTCAGTCTCTACTCCAGTCGGTGACCCAGTTATAGCTAGACAGGTATAAAAAAAATTGCCCTGTCACAGTCTCTTAGAAAGTAACCTGAAGAGATCTTGTAGAGTTAGAAATGGTAGACTTCGATGTCATTCTAGGCATGGATTGGTTACATTCCTGTTATGCCTCAGTCGATTGTAGAACTAGAATTGTTCGTTTTTAGTTTCCAGATGAACCAATCTTAGAATGGAAAGGTAGTATCTTAGCTCTTATGGGTCAATTCATTTCTTACCATAAGGCCAGAAAGATGATTTCTAAGGGTTATCTCTATCATCTAGTTTGGGTGAAGGATTGAAGCTCTAAAACCCTAACTTTTGAGTCTTTTCAAGTGTTAATGAGTTCCAAAAAGTGTTTACGTAAGATCTTCCCAGAGTTCCTCCCGAAAGGGAAATCGACTTTGGAATTGATCTCCTTCTAGATATCCATCCTACTTCTATTCCACCTTATAGAATGGATCCAGATGAGCTTATGGAATTGAAAGAGCAGTTGAAAGATATCCTAGATAAGAGCTTCGTCAGACCTAGTATTTTGCCATTGGGTGCACTCGTATTGTTCGTGAAGAAGAAAGATGCTTCTCTCAGAATGTCCATTGACTATAGGCAGCTGAACAAGGTTACAATGAATAATAAGTATCCCATCCCCAAGACTAATGACTTTTTTGACCAACTTCAGGGTTCTAGTAATTTTTCAAAAATAGACCTCAGATCAGGTTATCATCAGCTCAAAGTCAGAGATATTGACATTTCGAATACATCCTTTAGAACACGATATGGCCATTATGAATTTGTAGTTATGTCATTTGGACTAACTAATTCTCCTACAACTTTGATGGACTTGATGAACAAAGTGTTCAAGTAGTATTTGGACTTGTTCGTTATCATCTTTATTGATGATATCCACATTAACTCTAAGAACGAGGAAGAACATGCAAACCATTTGAGGGTTGTTTTGCAAACTCTCAAAGATCGCCAGTTATTCGCTAAGTTTAGCAAATGTGAGTTTTGGTTGCAATCCGTTGCTTTCCTTGGTAACATTGTGTCTAAAAAATGGATTCGAGTTGATTCTCAGAAGATAAAAGCAGTGAAACAATGGCCAAGACCTACCTCTCCTACAGATATGAGAAGTTTCCTTGGTCTAGCAGGTTATTACAAAAGGTTTGTGGAATGATTTTCATCCATAGCCTCTCCATTCACTAAGTTGACTCAAAAAAAGATTGAGTTTTAGTGGTCAAATGATTATTATAAGAGCTTCATAGGACTTAAAACTAGGTTGACTACAACTCCTGTTTTAACTTTACCAGAGGGTTCAGACAGTTATGTTATCTATTGTGATGCATCCAGAGTTGGCCTAGGTTTTGTGTTGATGAAACAAGGTAAGGTTATAGCTTATGATTTCAAACAGCTTAAGGTGCATGAGAAGAACTATCCAACTCATGACCTCGACCTTACAATAGTAGTGTTCACACTTAAAATTTGGAGACATTATTTGTATGGTGTTCATATAGATGTGTTCACAGACCATAGGAGCCTTCAGTACGTGTTCACCAAGAAAGAGTTGAATCTTCGCCAGAGGAGATGGCTAGAGTTCCTTAAAGATTATGATATGAGTGTGCATTACCATCCTGGTAAGGCTAATATGGTAGCACATGCTCTTTGTAGACTATCTATGGGTAGTGTAGCACACGTTGAGGAAGAAAGAAAGAAGCTAGTAAAAGATGTTCACAGACTTGCTCGCCTAGGTGTTCACCTTATAAGTATAACAGATGTTGGTGTAACAGTTTATAATAGGTTACAATATTTTTTGGTAGTGGAGGTTAAGGAAAAGCATGACACTGATCCAATATTTCTTGAACTAAAGGGTGCAGTCCACTAACAGAGGGTTGAGGTATTCTCCTAAGGGAGAGATGGTGTGCTTTCCTATTAGGGTCAAATTTGTGTTCCTAATATGGGTGAGTTGAGGCAGCAGATTATTGAAGAAGGCTATAACTCCAGGTATTCTATTCATCCAGGTGCCACCAAGATGTATCGTGATCTGCAGAAAGTCATTTGGTGGAATATCATAAAGAGAGATATAGTAGATTTTATGGCTAAGTGTTCCAATTGTCAGTAAGTTAAGGTAGAACATAGGAGGAATGACTAAATAGATTGACATTCCTACTTGGAAGTGGGAAGTGATCAACAACGACTTCATCATAGGTTTACCTCGCAGACGCAGAAAGCATGACTCCATTTGGGTAATAGTAGATAGAGTTACTAAGTATTCATGCTTTTTGGCGGTCAAGACTACAGATTTGGCGGAGAACTATGCCAAGCTTTACATTAAAGAAATAGTTAGGTAGCATGGGGTTCCTTTGTCAATCTTTTCAGATAGAGGTCCTCAGTTTACCTCTTATTTTTGGAAGTCATTTCAGAAAGTTCTTGGCACTCAGGTTAATCTTAGCACAACATTTCATCCACAGACGGACGGGTAGGCAGAGCATACCATTCAGACCTTAGAGGACGTGTTGAGATCTTATGTGATCGATTTCAATGGTTGTTGGGAGGATCACTTTCCTCTTATAGAGTTCACCTACAATAATAGCTACCATTCTAGCATTTAGATGGCCCCTTATGAGGCATTTTATGGGCATAGATGTATATCTCCTGTTGGATGGTTTGAAGTTGGTAAAGCAGCCTTGATACTTCAAGATTTTGTTTATGATGATGATATGGAGAAAGCGAAACTCATTATAGATAGACTTAAGACAACCTAGAGTCCTTAGAAATACTATGTAGATGTAGGGAGAAGGGAGCTAGAGTTCCAAGTTAATGATTGGCTTTTCTTGATGGTGTCACCTATGAAAGGGGTGTTGATATTTGGAAAGAAAGGGAAGCTCATTCATAGATATGTAGGCCCTCACAAGTTATTGAAAAGGGTTGTTAAATTGGCTTATGAGTTAGAGCTTCCAACAGAATTAGCAACAGTTTATCTAGTTTTCCACGTTTCGTTGTTGAAAATTGTGTTGGTGATCCAGCATCTATTGTACCCTTAGAATGTGTGGCTGTGATGGATAGTCTCATTTATGAAGAGTTACCAGTTGAAATTCTTGATCGTTGGGTTTGAAGTTGAGAAACAAAGAAGTCGCTTTAGTCATGGTTTTATGGAGGAGTTAGTCCGTAGAGGGAGCTACTTGGGAAACCAGTTATGGTGAAGGCCAAGTATCCTCACCTCCTTTCTTCCAATTCCATTCCAGCGTGAGATAATAGTTCCTCTTCAATTTTGCAGTAATTCATGTATAAATTCAGTCCTAAGTGTTATCTTCCTTCAGTCTGTACTTGCATTTTCAGCATATTTGCATGTTCTTAGAACTTAGTTCAGTCAGAAATCAGTTTCCAGCATTTAGTTGTAGGGTTGTAGCTCATCCCCTCCATTATAGCTAGTTTAGTCTTATTCGAGGAAGTATGTTTCCAAGGGAGTGGTATCGTAACACCTCGAAAACTAGATCTAGAAAAAAATTACATAATTTCACCTGAAGTAGTGAGCCACGATAGGTTTCATGGATCATGATAGGGTCTACGGTCCATTGACCTGCCCGTGGTTCAAGGTTAAACTCCACCAGGCCCAGACGTCCGACCATGGGACCCTTCACAGGTCGTGGTCTTGATGACGGACCATGGTGGAATTCCTAGTGGGTAACCACTAGGCTACCAAACCTAGCCCTCAGAACCCCACCCCTAAGTACGGACCACGAGGAATTTTCCATCCGTGGTCCTGTTAACGGGTCATGGGAGCATCCATGAAGACATTTTAGTAGTCCCCCAAACCTGGGCCTCCAGACCTCAACCTAAGTGAGGACCACGAGGCCCTTCATGGTCCGTGGTCCTCCATACGGGCCGTGGTAGGGGATCGTAGAGCAGACCTAGAACCCCCAGCTTCTGGACCATAGACCACGACCATCTTCACAGACCGTGGTCCCTTTCACAGTCCGCATAAGTGGCCTTGATCTACCCTGTCATACTTTTAAGTAGGGTTATTTCGTTCTTTTCCCCTATTCGTTGGACATCTAAACTACATCGTTTTAACCTTAAACTATGTGGTTTTTCTTAGTTTTGGCCTAGAAACATAACTGGAACTTACCTAAGTCAGATCTTTCATCAAAACATAGCAAATTAAGGTGAGAAAGGAGAACAGAAGTCAAGAACCCTAGTTCCAGAACGTAGCAAGATACCATAAGTTCCAGGCCCGAAATCAAAACACTTCTCTATGGAATTCATCACTAGGTATGTTGAATTTCACTAGTGGGTTCCTTTCATACATTAGGTCCCTAGACTTCAGTCAGATTCTTGATTCCCTATTATTAACTAGACCTAGGGTTTCTATCACTTTAGCAGATTATCATGAATTAGTTAATTTAATGTTCCAAATCATATTATCATGTTATTACATGGTTTCTTGCATGAATTTTAGAACCCTAGCTAGGTAATTTTTTAGTTCTTGAATTACACATGCTAGGTTAGATATTTAACTATTTCAGATATACATTCCTTAATTTTGAATGTCTCATTATAAGTATATTAATGTTCATTCTCTATTTGAGTGTCAATTTTGAGCTATCTAGTATATTATAGAAATTCAGTCATAATTTGTTAATCATTTAATCTATGGGAGTAGTATAATACCGAGTTGAAGTAGGGTCTGTCACCCATATAGTCCCAGAACTACGAGCCACGTATGTTGTAAGTCCCTTCTGTGGAATCATTTTTAGCGATCACGCCAGCATGCCTCTTCACCTTTGGCTTGGTGTATTGAGTCCTCTCGATGAGGCGTATACATCCGACTCTACATTTAGCTTATATGCTTTTATTATTGGTTATTAGTAGCTCCCATAATTCTTGACCACATTTTAGTACAGTCAGTATTTAGTCTTAGCATGTTATAAATTTGCTCATTACATTCAGTTAGCTCAGTATTCAGTATTTATATCATGTTCAGATTATATTCTTCCCTTGTTGCTTCTTTAGTTATATGCTTATTTGAGCTTTACTCTATTCTACATGTTCAGTACCTTTCAAGTACTGACGCATACTCTGCTACATCTTCTCATGACGTAGGTCCAAATTCTCATTTTCTGGATCTTTCTTAGATCGGTTTCCGATCTCCAGTTCAGCAGCATCATTAGTGAGTCCTCATTCTTCGAGGAAAATAGTCATGTTATCTTTTAGTTTTCAGTCTTTTAGTTTTAGTTTTGGTAGACATAGGTGGGGCATGTGCCAACACTTTTTGTTTGGTAGAGGCTATTTTCAAACATAGTTAAATTCAGCTTAGTATTTGAGTTTGATGTTTCCTTTGTATTAAACTCTCAGATTTCATATATTCATTTTTAGTATATGCGTATTCCCCATTATTTCAGATTTGCTTATGATTAGCATCCGCATCAGTTATTATTATTCTTAGTTTGCTCATGTCATGCCAACAGGGTTAGCTTGGGGTCACATGTGATCCTATGTCCCATGTCCAATTCTCGGGGCTAGCTCGGAGCGTGACATTTGGTATTCATCCTTTAAAAAAATGTATACATATTGTGAAAGTCATGTCTTTAGCTCAGTTGGGACCAATGCAGTTAGATGCAGTAAATATATTTGATACAATGGAGAGTACTGACTTTGTGGTAAACCATATATTCTTTTGGTACCTCTCATTTGTACTTTTGTGATGTTTGAAAATTCTCTTGCAAGCATTCAAGATAAGAATAAAACCAACCTTATGGTTTCATGGCCATGCTGTGGAGAGCTTTCAGATAAAAATTCAATTGTATTGCACTGTTGATCTAGAACTTGGCCTGAATTTTTTCGAGGGAAAATACTGAGTAATGTTTGGTTTGGGAAAGATTGCAGTCCTTCTTTGACCCAATTGTGCCTTTCAAAGCCTATCAAATGAAATTAATCCCTAGTTTTCCCAACTTCGAGCCTGAAGCTTTTTCTTTGGGCAACCATATCTTAGATATTACTCCTTCTGAGTGCTTACATGCACTATCCCTCTCTTGACCCCAGCCTTCTTGAGTGCACCGAAGATGCGCAGAATATAAGAGATGATCCAAATTTTACGATGCCAAAGGAAAAATATATAATATCTCTCATAGTCAATAAAGATAAAACAACTTCTAGTGAAAGGAAAAAAGAAAGAAAAGGAAAAAAATAATTAAAACAAAAACACCCTTGCAGAATTAATGAAAGAAGAGAAGGAAAACATTCCAACAAAAAAATGGAGAAAACTTCAAAAGAAAGGGGTGGAAAAAAAAGAGTTCCAATAAATAAGGACTCAAAAGAAGTAGAAACAAAAGAATGTGGTGAAAAAAGAGAAGCTCAAACGAATCAAGTTTCAGAAGAAGTTGGAAAAAAAAGAAGGGACGACAAAGAGGATTAGACGCCAAAGACGTATCGATCGATGGACGCACAAAATCACCATGATGCTCAAAGAGGACTTAAGTCACCCTTATTCCAAATTAAATCCTACCCGTCCCTAAGCCTACGTTATACATGCATTGAACATTCTTGTGAGTATAATTACATATTAAAAAATGTCCTCATATTAAACGCTTCAAATATGTGTGAAATAGAACTTTTCTTTGTTGTGAGGGCACTTGAAACATGAGGATTGGTACAATTCAAAGGTTTTTTCTTTGAAGAAAGACGAAAAAATCTTGGTGATCCTTAAGTATGTTTGAGGTATCATTTGAAGTTGTGGGAATTACCTTGAATTCAGTCTTAGTTAGAAAAAGAAAAAAAAAATAAGAGAGATTTACATGTAATCCTAACTATTGGTACCAATTGTAGTCAAGGCTTAACTTCAAATTCTTTATTTTTCAAAAAAAAAAAAACAAAAAAAAAAAACAAAAAAAAAAAAAAGGAAAAAGGGCAAGCACCTACCTTCAATGTCTTTGAAAATAATTTTCAGATTCTTTCATTTGAAACTAATAAGCTACAAATTTCTTATAAAATTGATTTGTTCTTTGTAAATTGAGACATTAGCTAATCTTTTCAGTTTGAAACGCCAATTGTGTTGTTCATCCTGATAGTGTGACATATCTTTTGTTTTTAGGCTTTGAATATTGCAAAAAATATCATTTTCCGATTTCATCATGTTCATATTGTACATATTCTACTGACTTCGTCTCAGATTCTTTGCAGTGTTCATCATCTATAGGATTGGAACTATTTTTGACCTGATTTCTGGCTTAACAAGATATGTAGGCACTACAACAACTCTGTCATATACCAGTGTGATTTTCTTTCCTCCTTGTAACAAAAATTTGGACAAAATATTTGAGAATATCTCAAAAATTCACAATAAAGGTGCTATCTCAGGCAAGTCAAGATTAAAGATCACATTGAGATTTACCCAGAGTTCTAACTGGGACAGAATATTTGAAGAAGGCCTCAAAAATTCCAACAAGTATTGTGAGAAAGTCGGTAGTCAACTTAAAATGATCTCCAGCATCGCTTGAAGTTCAAAGTCAACTTCGAAATCTCCATCATAGCCATAATGGAGCAAGATTAATTAAGGATGCGAGCCACCGGCAACACGTACAAATCCCCAGTAATAAATAAGTTACAATAAATAAAAAATGGTCAAGTGTGAAATAATGGTTGCCAGCATGTGTCAAACTAATCAGGCATTTTATACATAATCTCTTTCAAATAATCTTTTCTCAAGTTTTCGTGACTAAGTCGCTAGCTAAAGAGACATTGTGTTAATTAATCATTCCCTTTAAAGTCCACAAACATGTGAAAGCATTGACAGCATGACACTTTCAAGACAACCACCAAGCCATCCACCTCGTTACAGTTGGCAATCATCAAGCCATCCACCTCGTTATAGTGGACAATCATCGATTCATTCATCATTTATCTATTTTATTTGCTGAGAAGGTCATATTAGTAAGTAACATATATTTGAAGGTGAACGATGTGCACCCTATATATTTTGCATTCAAGTCGGAGGAAACATGCATTGAAAGATATTTGCATTTAAGTCACATATATTCGAAGGTGAAGGATGTACACCCTATCTATTTCCCATTCAATTCGAAGGAAACTAGTGTTGAAATATATTGTTAAGTCACATCTATTCAGAGGTGAAGGATGTGCACCCAATCTATTCCACGTTCAAGTCAGAGGAAACTTGTGTCGAAAGATATTATTAAGTCACATCTCTTCGGAGATGCAGGATGTGCACCCTATTTATTCTGCATTCAAGTCGGAGGAGATTGTATCGAAAGATATTTTTAAGTCACAACAATTTGGAGGTAAAGGATGTGCACCCTATCTATTCCGCGTTCAACTAGGAGGAAACTTGCATTGAAAGATACTATTAAGTCATATCTATTTAGAGATGACAAATGTGCACCATATCTATTCCGCTTTCAATATAGAGGAAACTTGCATTAAAAGATATTGTTAAGTCTCACCTATTCAGAGGTGAAGGATATACACCCTATCCATTTTGCGTTCAAGTCGAAGTAAACTTCCATCAAAAGATATTGTTAAGTCGCATCTATTCAAGGGTGAAGGATGTGCACCCTATCTATTCCACATTTAAGTCGGAGGAGACTGCGTCGAAAAATACTGTTAAGACACATCTATTCAGAGGTAAAGGATGTGCACCCTATCTATAACGCGTTCATGTCAAAGTAAACTTGCGTCGAAAGATGTTGCTAAGTCACATCTATTTGAAGGTGAAGGATTTGTACCCTATCTATTTCACGTTCAAGTAGGTGGAAGCTTACATCGAAAGATATTGTTAAGTCACATTTATTTGAAGTTGAAGGATGTGCACCCTATTTATTTCGCATTTAAATCAAAGGAAACTTGCATCAAAAAAATATTATTAAGTGACATCTATTTCAAGGTGAAGGATGTGCACCTTATCTGTTCCGCATTCAAGTCGGAGGAGACTGCGTCGATAGATATTGTTAAGTCAAATCTATTTGAATGTGAAGGATGTGCACCCTATCTATTCCACGTTCAAGTTGGAGGAAGCTAGCATCGAAAGATATTGTTAAGTCACATCTATTTGTAGGTGAAGGATGTGCATTTCAAGTCGAAGGAAACATGAATTGAAAGATATTATTAAGTCACATCTATTCGGAGGTTAAGGATGTGCACCCTATCTATTCTGCATTCAACTTGGAGGAGACTACATCAAAAGATATTGTTAAGTCCTATCTTTTAAGAGGTGAAGGATGTGCACCCTTTCTATTCCGCGTTCAAGTTGGAGAAAGCTTCCGTCGAAAAATATAGTTAAGTCACATCTATACGAAGGTGAAGGATATGCACCCTAACTATTCCACATTCAAGTCGGAAGAAACTTGCATCGAATGATATTGTTTCGTCATATCTATTCGAAGGTGATGGATATGCACCCTATCTAGGATATTGGATCAAAAGATATTGTTAAGTCAAATCTATCCAGAGGTGAAGTGTGTTCACTTTATCTATTCCACGTTCAGGTCGGAGGAAACTTGTATTGAAAGATATTGTTAAATCACATCTATTCGGAGGTGAGGGATGTGCACCCTATATATTCCATATTAAAGTCAGAGGAAACTTGCATCGAAAGATATTGTTGAGTCACATCTATTCGGAGGTGAAGGATGTGCACCCTATTGATTCCACGTTCATGTCGGAGGAAGCTTACATCGAAAGATATTGTTAAGTCATATCTATTTAGAGATGAAGGATGTAGACCCTATATATTCCACATTAAATTCGGAGGAGATTTCGTCGAAAGATATTGTTATGTCACATCTATTTGGAGGTGAAAGATGCACACCCTATCTATTCCCCATTCATGTCGGAGGAGTCTGTGTTGAAAGATATTGTTAAGTAACATCTATTCGAAGGTGAAGGATAGGCACACCCTATATATTCCGTGTTCAAGTCGGAAAAAACTTACGTCGAAAGATATTGTTAAGTCACATCTATTCGGAGGTGAAGGATGTGCACCCTATCTATTCCATGTTGAAGTTGGAGGAAACTTGCATCAAAAAATATTGTTAAGTCACATCTATTTGGAGGTGAAAGATGTGCACCCTATCTACTGCGTCAAAATCAACGGAGGCTAATATCTGAACATTTACTAAAAAATCATGTGTTGAATATGGTAAAACATATCTCTCCTCTATTTCAATTGCAGTTTCTACTAACAACTTCATTTCAGTGTTTTGCGAGATCTTGATGAATTATCAAATCAAACAACCGGTGAGGACCATATTAAAAAGGATGCAACACAACATATAACTTTTTCTTAACAGCGAACTGGAATATAGTCCGTAGAGGAGTATCAAACTCTTAGGATGCAAGTTGAGGAGCGACTTCCACCACAATTAAACCTTACCCTTATCAGAAGGCACGTGGGTTTTTATTTGGGGCTATCGGTGTTGATTTCGCATCTAGAAAATTTTTCACTCTTATCGAAAGAAACTTTCAATTATAAGTGACATTACACCAAATGATTTAGAAAGTATGTCCATGTAAGTTCTTAATTATGGGTGTGACGGGCCCCATATTCATGGCTAAGAGGTCGCAAGCCTCTTTTTCATGCTCGACTTACTTGTCAATCCTCCAGAGCCAAAGGTTATCTTGCATAATAGATTTCATTTTCAACCAATTGAGTCGAACTATAAATAACCTAAATCCTAAGGTTTAAGGATATGTAGGCGGGTTCAATGTTGAAAACTCAGTTGTATTCCGACATCCTCTCTCAAATCTTATTATCGAGCAATTCAGTCTCTTCATAATTTAATATAGGGATACGTTTTTAATTCTTTCACAATCATGCATCAAATCAAGCACATCAAAGTAAAAGTGGCTTGAATTCTCATATAGCATGAGATATGTAGGAAACCTGATTCCAGGGTTCAGCCATAATTCTTAAAGTCCGTACGAAAATCTCATTCCTAAAGATCAAAATTTGGTCGGTCAAAATTGGATTCGTCAAATTCATTTGCCTCAAATTTCTTTCATCAATCCAAGTCAAACGAGGGACAGATGTTGACACCCAATTTTGACACTCCACAATATAAATTGATCATCGAGCTTTTTTAATTTCAAATGATTTGAAACAATTAACTTTAACAAAAGTCAACAATTTTCAAGTTTTAAAATAATTTTGTCAATTTTTTTATATATATAATTTGTATATTTTATGAATATTTAAAAATTATCTCAAAAATATTTAATAATTTAAATATTTTATTAAATTATTTTAGTTTAAAGTGAGGTTATATTTCTGAGCTAATAAGTTTATAATTAAGTTACTTATTTTATTTTGTTAAAATTAAGAAGCTCATTAGTTAAATAATGTTAATTCATCTTATTTAATTTTAGCCGAATTCACTAATAAAATCAATTTGGCTATCTCTTAAAGTTAAATATGCTAGAGTTGCAATCCAAATGGCTAATTCACAATTAAAATTTGGCTACATCTTTAATTCAAATCCAATTCTCATATTCTTATCTAACCACTCCTAAATACATAATAATTTTGAGCCCAACTTTAAGCCCACTTCTCAACTAAAAATAGAACTAATACTTAGCCCACCCCAATTCTTTTATCCAGTAAAATAATACAATATAATCAACCCTTCCAATAAAAACACCAATACATACAGCAATACCAAAAACCAACCCCACTGAACGTTTTCTTCTTCTTCCTTGCATGTGAAGCCTAGAAACCCTATGCCGTAAATCCAGCGAACAGACCTACAAATCGTGAGAATTTGAAAAAAGTTGCGTCGTCCGCCTACAGCAATCGCGTCCAGTCGTCCCATCCCCCTTTTCCCTTTTTCATAAATTTCCCATCCATTCTACTGTTGCTTTAAAAAAATGAACAGAGGAATTCAAATTCAAGAAGACTTTTTCCCCAAATTGAGCCGGATTTTACGGAAAAGGGCTCCTGCTTTTCCTTTTTTTAGGTGTGGGTGAACTGATATAATAAGGGGGGTGGAAGAAAGATAGAGGAGAGAGAGAGAGCTTGTCTTACAGCAAAAAAATACATTTGAAATACATTCGAGAATATAGCAAAAATCAGTCTGCTCTTGGCCTCACTCACTTTCTCATCTCATCGGAATTGTCGGAGTTTCATGTGGGTGGTGGAATCGCTCTCGTGTTGCCTCAATTCGCTTCCCTCAAAAGGGTAATATTTTCCTCTTATTTATTTTCTTTAGTTATGAAGAATGTCTCATTCTTTTGTGAATGTCTGTTTCTCTATGTTTGGGTGTTGATTAATGCCCTCATATTCTATTTTTCATAAAATATGTTTCTATTGTATAGTCTATAAGATTAGCTTTCAAGTATATTAAGGTTTCATCAGTTTCAATTTCTTATTAGTAGATGCTTCGTATATTTGAAACCATACTAAACTTTCTATTTTAAATGTTTCGTACCTCCGTCTCGATATCAGTTTCTATTCTAAAGTGATACTTGGATGTTTGTAATAGTATCTCTTCAGAAATATTTTAGCTCGAGTGATTGCCTTTACATATTGATGACTTGTATTAATGTACCTAAGTATGTGTTAATATCCCACTTCAGTTGTTTCTATCGTGATTTATTATTTATTTAGTTTTCATTTAAATGATCAAACATACTTGAAACTATTTGGGTTTGACATTACGTACTAAATAAGATCATTTGTTACTCTTTTGTTTTTTTTAGTTTTGCTTTAAAGCATACCTGTAGCTTAGATTCTTCTTCATTAGCTTAAATTTTGTCTTTTCTTTATTTGGTTTAGTTGAAGTATTTCACTATATATTGCTTGATGAGATTTACTATGTGAGCTTTCTTCTTTGTTGAAATTTTTTCTAATTACTTGGATTTTTCGTAGTCCAATATTTTTTTGTTAATTCATGGTAGTAAATCTTTATAGTCATTCTTCTATTTTACTTTCTTTTTAATTTCATTTGAAAATGTTTAAATTTCGCTAATTGAGTAAAGGGTTGTTAGATTGTTGAATATTTAAATGTGCATGACAACACATTAAACCTCCCAAAGTTCCTCCTGTTTGGTTCTTTAATTCGGTACAATGAAATGCTCAAATTGAAAATGTTACTGTGTCATTAATTTTCTATTCTTTTCTTTCCTTTATAACTCAAATACTTTTCTTTGTATGTTTGCTCATGACTTGCCTCCAAATTCTTTGAGAACTCTTTCTACTTGCATTCTCATCATGGGTTGTATAAGCCCGACATGTCCCTTTCTTCTAGTTTTCCTTAGTGATGAAAAAAAGAGAAATGGTAGCTGATATATGATGAAAAAGGAAGCTGAAACATAAGTCTCGGAAAGCCAAATATGGGTTGTATACATGTTGTATACAGTAGTATATGCTAATATACACGCCAAAAATGTGAAAGTACATGGCGGAGGTGAAATACAAGTCTAGAAAGCTAAATAGAGCTCTTGGAAGTTAACAAATGCTGGAGCAAAAAGGCTGGTATACAATAGTATACAACTGATATACATCAGTATACATGGTAATTATAAGGTTAAAGGGATGGACCATAATCCCAAATTCTCAGGCAACAGCAAATTCTGGCCAAAATGGCACAAATTCAACCTCTTTTTTACTTTCCTAATTATTTGATTACAAATGCTTATTGTTTGTTTTGATTAGCTCTAACATTTTAATTAACTTAACTTGATTAAATCCTCCAAAAGATGACCCATTTCCATTGTGTTGATTAATTTTAATGAATTTCATTTTTATCAATTTTGTTTTCTTTGTTTATAAAATATCTTTAGCCCTAACTTTTTCTTCTTACCTTTAACTTATTAAGATAGTTTCTCATTTTAATTACTTCAAATTATTAATTTTAAAGTGGTTCAAATGAATTCTCAGATAATATATCTTTTGAGGTTTTAATTTTTATCTCGTCTTTAAAATGGTAACCTTAAGGTTATTTGTTGGAAGTGCTAATCTTAATTATTTTTTGAAATTTTCATCACTTTCAAATGATTAAATTAGTCTCATTTTCTTAAAAACTCCAAAAGTGTTCTTTCTGCACTTAATTAATTTCTCTCAAAAAAAAATAGTCAAATACTTTTAGTGAAGTAGTAGGATAACCGCGAGTTAGCTGGCGCTTTAAATGCTTTTAAAATCTTCTTGAAGTGTAAATGAGAACCTCTTATCCATTTTATCTAAATTTTTAATGACTTAATTTGTTAGGGTCTTTTTTAAATCAAGTTTTCTTAATCTCTTTAAAAATTAAGTTGCGACTCTCTTCTATGTATTTTTCTCAAACTGTTTTATACTTGGAATATTTCAAAGAAATGATTTTTCTAAAGATATTATAACTACAACATAACATGTGGGATTATGGGATCTTATCTATGCATGGCACAAGCTTTCCTTGTGGTGGTTCATGAAATGTTTCTCTTATATTATGCTGAATTAAATTGCATTGATTATGCCTATGTCCATGATGTTATCTCTGATGCTCACTTGTCATGATTATTGCCTACAATATTATAGCCTATGCCTTACTGTGATGTCTCTTATGCTTACGACTTGTGTTTTTACACTATCTTCAAAATGATGGTTTACCTTAGAAAATGGCATGCATTCAACTAAAATGTCCCTTTTAGCATGTTTTCAAGGTTTTTATGCATGGCTATCATACTTAGTGCATTTTTGTACTAACCCATATTTCCCTGCATTTTCCTAAATTTTCCCCAAGTGTAGGGTCAGGTTCTTGAGGTTGTCATCATTTGGTACAAGGTTGGATTTGACTATTCTCCTTGCTTGTGGTGAGTCCTCATGATTCGAGGATGGGAGTTTTACTTGAGTTTCATTTCTAGTAGTTTTCACTTTCGGACTATGTTTGTATGGGCTATGTCCCTTTTCATTTGAAAGATTGTAATAGATGGCTATATTGAGAAAACTCTAGCCTACCGCTTGTTTTTATGAAAGACTTCGATTGTAAACAAAAGTTTTGCAACTTTTGCATAATTTCTACTTTATGTTTTGATATGCTAAGTGGCTTGTGTTAGGCCTTTCGGGGTCTTGTATACCATGCTACATCTAGGGTGTACCATTGGATCATGTTAGAACACATACTGAAGGCTCTTATGGTATGTGAACACCATACAAGTAATGTCTCCAAATCATAAGTGCAAACACTACTGGTGCAAGATCGAGGTCATGAGTCGGATAGTTCTTCTCATTCACCGTAAGTTATCTAGAAGCATAAACTATAACCTTACCATGCTGCAATAATACACAACCCAGGCCGACTCTGGAGGCATCACAATAGATCACATAACCATCGTAACCCTCTGGTAGAGTCAAAACAAGAGTTGTAGTCAACCTAGTTTTCAGTTCTGAGAAGGTCTTCTAACACTTGTATGACCACTGAAGCTTAACCTTTTTCTGACTCAACTTAGTTAATGGAGAAGTTATATATGAAAATCCCTCTACGAACCTTCTGTAATAACATACCAAACAAAAAAAGTTTCTTATATATGTAGGAGAGGTAGGTCAGGTCAATTGATTCACTGCCTTTATTTTCTGAGAATCCACTTCTATCCCTTCGTTCGATACTATATGCCCAAGGAAAGCAACAGATAGCAACCAAAACTCACATTTTCTAACCTTAGTGAATAAATGGTGAACTTTGAGAGTTTTCAAGACAAACCTCAAATGAGGTGCTTACTCTTCCTCATTCCTAGAGTAAATGAGAATATCATTAATACAGACGATAATGAACAAGTCTAAGTACTGTTAGAACTCCTTGTCCAGCAAATCCATGAAAGTTGTAGGAGCATTGGTTAGTCCAAATGACATAACTACAAATTCATATTGACCATATCGAGTTCTGCAGGCTATTTTTGGAAAGTCACTATCTCTGACTCTGAGCTGATGATAACCGGATCAGAGCTCTATCTTCAATAAATGACTAGTACAGTGAGGTTGGTCAAACAAGTCATTAATCATGGGGATAGGGTACTTATTATTGATTGTGACTTTGTTCAACTGCCGATAGTCAATGCACATCCTGAGAGAACCATCTTTCTTTACCACGAACAACACTGGTTCACCGCATGGGGAAATATTGGGTCAAATGAAGCCCTTATCTAGAAGGTCTTATAGTTGCTCTTTCAATTCCTTAAGCTAAATTAGAACCATTCCATAAGGAGGACTTGAAATGGGGTGGGTATCTAGAAGGAGATCAATAGAAGTCGATTTTCCTTTTGGGAGGAACTCTAGGAAGATCTTCTAGAAATACTTCTTGAAACTCATTAACTACTAGAACTGACTCAAGAGTTAGGTTTTCAAAGCTTGAATCCTTAATTTGAACAAAATTAAAGATAACCCTTAAAGATCAACTTTTGGGCCTTAAGGTAAGAAATGAATTGACCCATAGGCGCTAAGCTACTACACGTCCATTATATGATTGGTTCATTTGGAAATAGAAAACAAACAATCCTAGTTCTACAATTGACTGAGGCATAACATGAATGTAACCAATCCATGCCTAGAATGATATCAAAGTCTACCATTTCTAACTTTACAAGATCTGCTAAAGTGACATTCTGAGAAATTGTGACAGGGCAATTTTTGTATACGCATCTAGCATAACTAGGTCACAACCTAGAGTAGAGACGTAGAAGATTATTGAAAGAGTTTCTGGACTGACACCAAAGTTTACTACTATATATGTAGTTACAAAGAAAATAGTAGCCCCGGATCTAACAAAGCATAAACATCTAAATGAAAGACTTGCAATGTATCAGTGACCACATCAGGAGAATCTTTCTAGTCCTGGCAAGCCTGAAGAGCACGCATCCTGTTCTGGCGACCGGCATATGTACCAAATGAGTTGCCCTGTTGAGTCGAGCGACCTGCTGGTGCTGTTGAAGTTATAAACTGAGCCCTACCATTGTTACCTCCTTGACTCTGTTTAGAAGAAGGACAATCTCTCAACCTGTGACCAGTCTGAACACACCCAAAATATCTTTCCTTTCCTACAAGACACTCACCCGGATGGTTCTTACCATACTTAGCATAAGTTGGGTAGGTCCTACTACCTGAAACACTCCCCTAAGACTTAAATAATGATGCTCTACCTTTGTCATCACGTCGAAACTTGGAGGATGGAGCACAAGCTGATGAAGGTGTTGTAGCTAAAGATTTGTGCTAGAGCTGAGAGCGATTTATGCCACCTGAGTTCTTAAAAGGGTACTAATAGTTACCTTTCCTATCATTCTTATTGTCCTTAGCCTATTCCCTAAGGTTATCTCCCACAACCTGCTGAGCTTGAGTCATAAGCCTAGAGATATTCATATCTTCTAGTAACATAGTGTTTCAGCACCCTGTTTTTACTAAGTAGGATACCCCATAGAGAAACTTGTTTAGCTTTTTCCGTTGCATCAACAACCATGTGATGAGCATACCTTGAGAGTTGGCTGAACTTGAGTCCGTACTCTTGGACTGACATGCTACCCTGCCTCAAATTCATGAACTCTTGAGCTTTGGCCTCGCTCAACTCTCTTGGGAAGAACCTGTCAAGAAAAGTGTCACTAAAACACTCCCAAGTGATAGGAATTGCATCTGTACCCCTGTTTTCTTTCCATTGACTAAACCCGATGTGAGCTATATCCTTAAGTTTGTAGGAGGCCAACTCTACCCTATCATTTCCAGTCACTTGCATCACCCCAAACACTTTCTTAACCTCATCAATGAAGTTTTGGGATCCTCAAAAACTAGCGACCCCAAAAACTCAGGTGAATTCATCCAAATAAAATCCTCAACTCTAGCAGCAGCTCACCCAACATTAGTGTAAGTAGAAACTGGGGCCTTGATATTGTTCTGGTTGGTCACCCTTTAAGCTGGAAGCTTATTAGTATTCTGATACTCTGCATTCTAAAATTCCCGATCTAGAATAGGAGGAGCTACTTTAGCATTTTAGGAATTTGAATTCCTTGCATAAGCTCTACAAGGAGGCATAATATGAGAATGCATAACGATAGATTAGAAAGGAGGTAATACCAATGCACGATAGAAATAACAAAGAGAGTGAAGTTTTCCTAAAAAACTTTGTAGCCTCCCTCTCATCACATGTGGTGCACTTTACACCCATGAAAAGGACTCTACTTAGTGCAGTTTTTCAAACATCCTAGGACACTTAAACCTAATGCTCTAATACAAAGTTTGTCACACCCCAAAGCTATCCCCAGGATGCAAACACGAGACCTAGGATCACGAGGGACCCCAAGCTAACCTTGCTAGCATATCATAAGAATACTTAAATATAATTGAATTAATAAATTACTATGCGGAAGCTTAAATCCTCATAAACTGAAATGATGGGGAATACTGATTACTATCTGAATAACTAATTTGTGAGCTCAATGACAACTAAAATATCAAACTCCAAAGATAAAACTAAATCTAAATATGTTTGGAATAAAACCTCTAACTCATTAGAGACTTTGGGACATACCTGAGCTAATTCTAGCAAACTGAAACTAAAGACTGAAGTAGAAAGATAATCATGTCAATCATCCTCGAAGAATGAGAAGTCAACACTGATGCTACTGAACTGGAGATTGGGAATCGATCTGTGCGTGATCTGAATGCTACGGACCTGAACCTCATCACAAAAAGATGTAGCGCAGAGTATGCATCACTACTTGAAAGATACTTAAAATGCGACATAGATTAAAGCTGAACAATATACATAACTAAACAAAGCATATTACTGAGAAATTATATAAGATGAGCATGAAACTATACTGAAAACACTGAACATGAACTAACTAAATGGAATGACCAAGTTTATACATGCGAAAACTGAATACTGAACTATAATTGGTACCCTGGTCAATGCACTAGAATCTATCTGTGGGAGCTACTAATAATCGACAAAAAACCAATTGAGCTAAATGTGGAGTCCGATGTATACGCCCTATTGAGAGGACCCAATATACCTTGCCAAGGGTATAGAGGCAGGACTGGCGTGATCAATAAGTATAATGCCCATAAAGTGGACTTAACCTATGAGGGCACGTAGTTCTAGGACTATGAGGGTGAATGACCCTTGTCCAACTTGGTATGAAGCCTACTACCAAATAAAATGTATAAAAATACAACATAACTAAAATAACTGGATAGATGAAGATTCTGACATGCTAACTGAAAATGCAACATTAAGTACTGATAATGAAACATTTCTAAACTAATGCATGTATAACTGTAAAACCTGACCTAGCAAGTGTAAATCATGAACTAAACAAATCTAAACAACTAGGGTTCTGAAATTCATGGAAGGATTAGGAACATAGTAACAAAAACGTAATATTCTTATTAGGATTAATTTAACAGCTAAATCACAGCAATAAATTGATGTTCTAGAAACCCTAGGTCTAAACATAATTAAGGGAATCAAGAATGTGATTGAAATCTAGGGACCCAATGGGTAAAAGGAACCCACTAGTGAAATCCCAAATACTTTGTGATGAAATTCACAGAGAAAGTTTTCAATTTCAAGGCTGGAATTGAAGAAAACCTTGCTGCGTTCTTAAACTAAGGTTGCTCGAGTTTTCCTCTTGTTTTGCTCTATGATCGATGAATTTTTGGTGAATGATTGATTAGGTTAGGTTCTAACTTAGGTTCTAAACTAACCAAAACTACATAGTTTAGGGGTTAAACGACGTAATTTAGGGGTCCAACACATAGGGAAAAGACCAAAACGACCCTACTAAAAAAATCTGACGAAGCTGACCAGAGATTGTCAAGCCGATCACGGCCCTTGGTCTAGTAGATTTTGGTTTCTGGCACGGCTTCCACGGGTGCTACCATGGTCTGTCATTAAGACCAAGGCCCGTGAAGGGTCCCGTGGTCTGACATCTGGCCTGGTAGACTCTGTCTCACTCCTATGAGTGCTAGCATGGCCCGTGAGGTGGTCTAGAACCTGTGAAGGGCTATGTGGTCCACCTCTTCTGGGAAGGGGCTGAGTCCATGGGCTGGTCAACGGATCGTGGTCCTCCTCTTCTGGGAAGGGGCTGAGTCCATGGGTAGGTCAACAGATCATGGCCCCTATTACGATCAGTGAACCCTTTCTTAGTCCACTGCATCAAGTGTTTTTCTGCTGCGTTTTCTATGTTTGGTTTCTGAGGTGTTACAAATCTAGTGAAGACTGAGTCCAAGAATGTTATGATTCAAGGGGATATAGATATCTCAAGAATAATGAATCATTCTCACCAGGTTGAGGGACATAATCTTAAGGAATTGGCTAAGGATGACAAAAAGGCCAGAACATGAAACTATGAATACTCATAACAAAACTTGGATGGTGGGAATTGCTCACAAGTTCAGCATAGGTATGCAACCCCGGCACCTTTATCAACTAATGCTCCATCCCCAGGTTCCTACATGATTAGAAAGGCAGGGCATCAAGCTCTAGGTCTCAAGGGAGTACTTTAGGTAATAAAATCTTCCCAACTTGTCCAAAGTATGGTAAGAACTATCCGGGCGAGTGTGTTGCAGGCAAGGAAGGGTGTTTTAGGTATGGTCAGTCTAGCCATAAGTCTTTGAAGTCGTGGTATTAATGGAAAATATCTAAACACCTTTGATGGAATTTTTGATGTTTCTGAACTGGAATTAACTGATGCACATTTGAATTGTTTGTATCTTGGAGCTTTGCAAAACTTACAAGACGTTCTATCTTTCGTCTCATTCCAATAAATCATACAATCATTTGGACATGCATGTATCCTTTTATATTCAAGTCCTAAATCTTTAATAATCTTCTTTGAATCATAGAAGGACTTGGGCAATGTTTCACCTTCTGGAAGCACATCTTTTAACAACTCTAATAGCATGGAAAATGATTTATTACTCCATCCATTAAGACACTTTAAGTGTACTAGACGAACAAGGAACGCAAGTAGTGAATACTTGCTTCCAGGATATAACTCACGTTCAGCTTCTTTCAGTAAGCAAAAGAATTCTTCAGTCTTCTTATCAAAACCCATGTTATGTTGATTTGACCCATCAAATCCTTCAGCATTAGTGTCCATATCAACAAAATTAGATGTAGGAGGAATTCCAAATGCTTCATGTAACATGTCTTGCATCTCATCACTTTTATCTAATTGATTGACAAATTTTGATGAAAATAGCTCTTCACCATGATAAATCCAACTAGTGTAACTAGTTAGAAATCCATCAACCACAATATGTTCAACAATCAAATCTTTTCGAACAAATTTCATATTACGACACTTTCGACATGGACACAATATTGCAGATGCATCAAGCCTATCTAATGATGCAAAATGAAGAAGCTCTTTGGCTCCATTCTCATATAAAGGATCAAGCCTATTCAATATATTTATCCAACTTTTATCCATTAAGTATATAACCTATACATATAGCAAACAAGAATTATACCCTCATACTATTAAAGACTAATACCTCCATACTATTAAAGAAAACAACAAAACACATACTAACCTGCAAAGTCCACACCAAGAGTCCTGAAATTGATATCAATGTTCTTCCACTACGGTTGCTTTCTTTGTAATCTTCAAACTGCAAATGAGTAGTTAAATTTCAACAAATCAATATAATGTATGAAGGCTAGTCATGTGAAATTATCAGTACTTGAGGTAATATACTCATCACCTCAAGTAAATCAACTAGTAAAAGAGAAGAGGAAGAGAGACAAAAGTGAATTTATGGTCGAATTCGGAGAAAATGAGACAAAGAAAGAGGCTTAATGATAAGTCATTGTGATGTTTTTAGTCCTCTGGACTTTCTTTCAGACTAGTGGCATATCATCTAACAAGTAATAATAATTCTTTTTTGGGCTAAATCATAGTCTCCCGATCCTATGACTGCCTAAAAATCATAATCATGTCGTGTAAGACCTAATAAGGGTGATCAACTAAGAACTGAACAATAGAATGTGTAGTCGACTAAGAGGAAAATTAATACAACATCACAAATAGATTCAAGGCAGCATCATTACCAAGAAGAAGAGCCCAATCAGCAGGAAGAACAATGGCAAACTCAAAAAAAGAAGAATAACAAAAATAATACAAATAGAGGTCCTAATGTAGATGATTCAAGTAAAGAAATTGATATTCATCAATTAAAGTAACATTAGCAAATAGACTAATCAATTTAATCAATTCCCTTAAATCATTAGCAGGCATAAACACACTTGGTAAATACAGAAAAAAATACTTCCATAAAATCACAAATCATCACAATTGTTCTGTTTAGTTTGTACACAGGCAAACCACGAAATTGAGAAGTCTTTCTTGATTTATTAAACTCTCTACCTACTCAAACTAAGCCACATCAATTGAAGTGGAGTATATAGATCTGTTAAAACAGTAGCTGAAATCATGATTTGAATACAATGCCACCATCTATTTATATCAAACT
This sequence comes from Solanum bulbocastanum, assembly GCA_037074985.1. NCBI lineage: Eukaryota > Viridiplantae > Streptophyta > Magnoliopsida > Solanales > Solanaceae > Solanum > Solanum bulbocastanum. The sequence goes on along the minus strand of CM073604.1, from coordinate 21,171,610 downwards.
AACTGACTTAATTAGTAAAATACCTAAATCAACTAACAAGGATGGGCATCCATCGGTATACAGGAAGCCAAACATGACAGATGAGGAGAGAAGGACAATGCTAAGGTACCAAGATTGCAGCAATTGGTGCCTTCTTGGTGTACCAGACACCTGGAATGAGCTCCTATATGCACAACTATTGATGAAACATTATCAGAAACATCACAAGCAGATAGGTTCTTATGAAGACATAGCTATAGTATTATATAGATATGATATTGATTGGCGTAAAATGTCCAGACTCAAACACAAACAACAACAGTCTGAATACAATGCAACCATCTATATATTTTAAACTAACTGACTCAATTAGTAAAATACCTAAATATGCCAATGCCTCTCAATCATGTTACATCACTCTTAATTCATTTGCAAGTATAACCCAAGTTCAAATCTTGAAAAGACCGCCATTTCGAAAATTTTTAATTATCAGCAAAGAGAAGAAAAAATAAGGGCATAGCAGTGAACCTCCAAATTGATGGGTTCCAAGCAATTCTACCGCCTCTGGAATTTAGTCATTAGTTAACACTACATGCTAGTGTACTTTCACACAAAATATCATAGATAAATAAGTATACAGTATAATTTCTGGAATTTCTTATCCAACAAAAACTTATACCTCTATACTATTAAAGAAAACAACAAAACACATATTAACCTGCAAAGTCCACACAAAAGAGTCCTGAAATCGATATCAATGTTCTTCTAGTACAGTTGCTTTCTTTGTAATCTTCAAATAGCAAATCAATAGTAAAATTTCAACAAATCAATATAATGTATGAAGGCTAGTCATGTGAAATTATTAGTACTTGAGATAGTATACTCGCCTTAAGAACAACCTAAAGAGTGTTGCAGGAAATACTAAAAATTATTGGTTGTATGAAATTTTAATTGATAAAGAGATCTACAATTTTAAGAGTTGAAAGAAGGAAGCCCTAAAATCAGAATTGTAAAGAGGAAAGCCCAAAATAATTTACCGCCAATTTGTTTTTTCCTCTGTATATGGAAAAAAACTCCATATTTATCGCTTCAAATCTTCTCTCTTCCAAATATTTTGAAGACTTTAATTTGTGGAGAGAAAATTGTAGATGGGACTTGGATTGTTTCAACCTTTTCTCGCTCAAATGGGTCTTGGACAGCCTTTAAGCTATACAGAAAGACGTCTCTTTTGAATATATATTACACTTGCCACATACTTAACAATATGGTAGATGGGTCAGCTGGCAAATGGCTCAATTTTCAGTTTCAAGGGCGAGGGTTCGAACCCTCTTGGCAGCACTTTATTTTTTAAATTTTTTTATGCAGCCCTTTGCTTCAGCACCCCCCCCCCCTCAATTAGTTCCTTTATTTGCTACTCCTTACTTATTTATGTATCTTTAATTAAGTAAAATGATACCCTCAATTAGTTCCTTTATTTGCTACTCCTTACTTATTTATGTATCTTTAATTAAGTAAAATGATATCCTAAATGGTTAAATATTATATTTTGGACCCCCTTAGAACATCGATTTGACTTTTGATTTTTTTTAAAAGTATAAATTCTAAATAAAACTTAACTTTTTAAAAAAAAAAAAAGTTAATAGCCAACTTTTATTGACATAATTAATATACTGAAATTTGAATTGATTGAAACTCTTGTCAAGTTCTTATAGTAAAATTCATATAATTAAAAATACAACTTACATGTAAATTAAAATAAAATTATACCTTTACACCAATAATATTATAGGAGCATGTTTAGATTTTTCTCACTAAATCATTAGATTGAAGTTTGATCCGTTTACCAAAAATGAATATTATGAAGAAGATGAAAAAATTTTCATTTAACAAAAAGGCAGATCTTAAAAAAATAATCAAATCTCATATAACTAGCACATCATAAAGTAATATATAAACTACAAAATACTATACATATCTTAAGAACAAGCTTTACCTAGATAATTCATATCTTTACTATACATTAAGGGGTCGTTTTGGTGTGATGGATAAGAGGAATTAGTCCAGGGATAAGTTATCCCTCACTGAGGGAGGTATATAGTAATCCCATGATAAGTTATCCTGGGATAAGGTGGGTAAATTAACAAAAAAAAACCCCTTAAATTCTCTTTTATACACCACTTTTACATTCAAATATATTAACATAATTTTTAACAACATTTATAATAATATTCACAACCTTAATTATTCGTTGTTTTTATGATAAATATATTTTTCTATTAAAAATTTACATTTTATAATTACAATTTTTATTTATGAATATATTATAAGTTGAATTTATTTGCATAATTATTATGTTTATTTATATTTTGATTTCTCTTAAAATGTTCACTCCACTACTAAATTCCATATTTTTCATTAAATAGTTTGTTACTCACTAAAAAATTATATTTTATCTATAAATAAAATGTAGATAACTATAATAATAAATTTTCTTTTACTTTAATAAACTTAAAATTAAATGAAAGTCTTAATTTTTAAGCTAAATAAGTGAAAGTTTTACTTTTAAACTAAATAAGATGAAAGTGTTATTTTTAAGCTAAATAAGATGAAAATCTTATTTTAAGCTAAATAAGAGAAGAATATTTTATTTTAAAGCTAAATAAGATGAAAGTTTAATTTTTAAGTTAAATAAGATGAAAGTTTAATTTTTAAAACATACGGCACAATCATGGAAATGCACACACAAAAATATTTAAGATAAATAAGATGTAAATTTTATTTTTAAGAATGAATAACTAATTCTTGCAAAGAAAATGTAAAAAAAAAAAAAATACATAAGGTGAGGGTATTTTTGTAAATAATTAACAACTTATTCTCAAAAATTATACAATGAAAGTAAAAATGAGATATTTTTATCATAAAGTAAATTTTTTTCAAATCATATAATCTGGGGGGCAAATTTGGTCAAACTTTATCCATATATAATGATAAATAATTTTTAAAAAATAATTAGATTTTAAAAATTAGGTGTAAATATCAGTAATTAATGACTAATAATATGTTTAATCAGTTACGGACCCAGGATTTTTGTTTAGGGGGTTCAAAAAATAAAAGTATAAATATGTAAATAAGCCTTTAGAAATGGGAACCTTGAATTCTTTTGGGTTTAAAACCACACTTTTAGCACGTTTTTTAAAGTAAAAAAATTTCATTGTTTTAGCGATATTTTCACTATATGTCGATTGAATCAACGACATTTTGCAATAATTGTCATAATATATTCGACATTTGAATGACATTTTACAACAAATGTCACTATTTTAGTGACATTTTTTCTAAATGTCACTAAAATCAATGACATTTTGTAGTAACTGTCATAAAATATTCGACATTTATGTTAAATGTCACTATTTAAGCGATATTTTTTCTAAATGTCACTAAAACCAATGACATATTGTAATAAATGTCATATTATATTCGACATTTCTCGCAAATGTCATCATTTATATGACATTTTCGTTAAACGTTGCTAAAACACCGACATTTTGCAATAAATGTCATTATTATATTTGACATTTGTAGCAAATGTCATCATTTATATGACATTTTTACTAAATGTCGCTAAAAACAACGACATTTTGCAATAAATGTCATTATCATAGTGACATTTTGGTCCAAATGTCATTATGTTTAAGATATTTGATACCAAATGTCATTATTTTTACGACATTTGACATCAAATGTCATTGTTTGATGACATTTTGTTCTTAAATATCGTGAATTTCTTTATTTTCCGACATTTGTTTCAAATGTCACCATATTAATGTCGTCGTATGTACATTTTCTTGTAGTGAACAACACCAACATATCTCCTAACTCAGCAAGGTGCTTCATCTGGTACAGGTTGTGGTCAGCACCAGAACAAGTTGTATGCTCTCTAGGCTCACTAGGACCAGGATGATTCTCCTGATGTGGTCACTGGTACATTACGAGTCTTTTATTAAGACGTTTATGCGTTGTTAGATCTAAAGGCTACACTGTCTTTTATGACTCCTTATATAGCAGTAAATTTCACTTTCAGTCCAGAAACTCTTTCAAAACCCTTCTCAACCTACACCAGTTGGTGACCTAGTTATAGCTAGACGGGTATATAGAAAGTTTCCTATCACCATCTCTGAAAAAGTCACCTCAGCAGATCTTGTAGAGTTAGAAATAGTAGATTTTGATAGCATTCTAGGCATGGATTGGTTATATTCGTGTTATGCCTCAGTCTTTGTAGAACTAGGATCGTTCGATTTCATTTTACAAATGAGATAGTCTTAGAGTGGAATGGTAGTAGCTCAGTGCATATGGTTTGATTCATCTATTACCTTAAGGCCAGAAAAATGATTTACAAAGGGTATATCTATCATCTTGTTTGGGTTAAGGATTCAAACTCCAAAACCCCAACACTTGAGTCTGTATTGGTAGTAAATGAGTTTCGAGACCGAAAGATCTTCTGAAATTTCTCTAAAAAGAGCAATCAACTTCAGAATAGATTTTATTCCAGATAACTCTGCCCATTGCAATTCCTCCTTACAAAATGGCTCCAGCCGAGCTTATGGAATTAAAAGAGCAGTTAAAAGACCTTCTAGGTAAGGGCTTGATCATACCTAGTATCTCTCCATGTGGTGCTCTAGTGTTGTTTGTGAAAAAGCTAGATGGTTCTCTCAGAATGAGCATTGACTAGCAGTAGTTGAAAAAATTCACAATCAAGAAAATGTATCCCATTCCCAAGTTAATGACTTGTTCGACCAACTTTAACGTGCTAGTTACTTTTTTAAGATAGACCTCAGATGCGACTATCATCAACTATGAGTCAGAGATACTAACAATTTGAAGACACCTTTCAGACCTTGGTATGGTCATTATGAATTTGTAGTATGTCATTTGGACTAACAATTGCTCCTACAACTTTCATGCAATTAGTGAGAAGGGTATTTAAACAGTATTTGGACTTGTTCGTTATCATCGTTATTCATGATATCCTTATTTATTCTCAGATTAAGAAAAACCATGCGACTAATTTGAGAGTTTTTCTGCAAACTATCAAAGATCACCAACTATTTGCTAAGTTCAACAAATGTGAATTTTGGTTACAGTTTGTCGCTTTCCTTGGTCATGTGGTATCTAGTGAAGGGATCCGAGTGGATTCATAGAAAATTGAAGAACTACAACATTGGCCTAGACCCACCTCCCCAATAGATACCAGAAGTTTCTTGGGTTTGGTCGGCTATTATAGGAGATTTGTTTAAGAATTTTCATCAATAGCTTCCCCATTAACCAAGTTGACTCAGAAAAAGGTCAAATTTCAGTGGTCAGATGAGTGTGATAACAGCTTCTCATAACTGAAGACTAGATTGACTACAACTCCAGTCTTGACTCTACCAGGTGGTTTAGATAATTATGTGATTTACTATGATGCATCCAAGGTCGTCCTATGTTATATGTTGATGCAGTTAGGTAAGGTCATAGCTTATGCTTCTAGACAGCTTACGGTTCATGAGAAGAACTACCCAACTCATGACCTAGATCTTCCAGCTGTAATATTATACCTAAAGATTTGAAGACACTACATGTATGGTGTTCATGTTGATATATTCACTGATCATAAGAGCCTGCATTATGTGTTCATTCGGAAAGATTTGCATCTTCGTCAGAGGAGTTGGCTAAAATTCCTTAAGCATTATGACATGAATGTAATATGCCATCCAGATAAGGCCAGTGTAGTGGTTGATGCTCTTAGTAGGTTGTCTATGGGTAGTGAAGCATATGTTGAGGAAGAAAGGAAAGAGCTAGCCAAAGATGTTCACCAGCTTGCTCGCTTGATAGTTGATGAGTCCACAAATTGGACTTATTTAGGGTTATATTTTGATAGAATAAGGGTACTCAAATGCATATTTTGTCTCAATATATGATGAAAACCCATAAGTTTTAGGTATTTGAATTTTGAGGGAAAGAATGGACACTACTTAGCAAAAAGGAACAAAAGTAGCTAAAGGATCGAAGAAATGAAGACCTGAAAATCACTGAACCCATTTAGCGAGTCGGCAACAGGTCTCAACCTAGCCTTTTGTTCAAGTGAGCTGATCCCTAAAGGAAAGGATCAAATCGATGGTGAAAAGAAGTAGTCGGCATGTCACCAAGTAGCTCCGCGAAGCAGTACTATGTTGCCTAATGGTCCAAACACGACGATGCTGAAGGATAGAGCAAGATGGTGATGAAACCTACCGAAGGTTGGATCACTGAGTTGATCAGTGATCTCGACTAACGACGCCGAATGATCCGCTGCAGCATAGATTTTTGAAAACTATAAATACTTGTTGAAGAGTTGTAGTTTAGTATTAGATTTTATAATAAAGAATTTTTAATGTAGACTTTTAAGTTTAAAGTTTTGAGAGGGTTTTGAAGAAATTGAAGGTTCAAAGGGTTTCAACTACAAGATTTTGGGTTTAGGTGTCTTGGATTCTTCACTCTTTCATGTTTTAGGACTTAAATATTCATACCCATTTGAGTGCAAACTCGTATTGCTATAAATTTCTATCTCTTTTACATGCGAAGCTAAAACCCCAATTCTTGGGATGTGATTTTGTGATTATGGGTTAGATTGTTTGTTGTGTCTTGCTTTTTGATGGTTTATTTGTTGTTTAGATGTGATTTTTTTAGTAGTTGTGGTGGAACTTAATGAAGTTGTAGTTGCAAATACAAATTCACCTTTGTGTTTTCATCTTGCTCGAGAGAGAGGTCGTAAAACTAAGGCTACTAAATTGATGGCTAGTCTTGGGTCGACATGAGGTTCAGCTCAAGAGAGTGAACCCTAGTCTCATTCCCATACACTCAGCTCGAGAGAGTGAGTAGGCTAAGGTAGAGGTTGTTCTTCATGCGGCAAGTAGGTGTTCGAAAGGAACCCATTTGATCCGGGGTAAGTTGTACTAGAGAGAATGTATCCCCTCTATAGTCTAGCTTAGTCACAAATATTCAACAAATGCATTGTCAAAAGCATGTAGTTTAGTTTTTCCCGTATTTCTTTCACATCACAAGAACCCCATCTCCTTGATTAGTACTCTTTGCATTTTTGCTGTTTATACTTACTTTTGACAAAACCCCTATTGCTAATTGACTCTTGCGTAACCCCTTAGATTTAAAATGTTTTTAATCAATAATATCTTTAACTATGACTAATTAGAATTAAATTTTATTTTTCTATTGATTCTCAAAACCACTCCCTTGGGACTCGATCCCAACCCTTGGTTGGGTTAATTTACTATTGTATGGTTGTAGACACTTATATCAAAAGTTGTGTCTTGATTACGCAAACATGAAAATGGTGCCACTTCCGTGGAATGGTGTTATTTTTGAATTTTTAGATTAGTAGAATTTTTGTTCTTCTTGGTCGTAGTTTACTTACTTAACTTTTAGTTTAGTTTTGTTTATTTGTGTTAATATTTCAGAAAGCATGAGTGTTAACAGTAGCAATGGTAGCCAGGTGGGCCAGCAAGACGATATTAGAAATCTCAACAATGTCTAGGAGCCCAACATTAATGGTCCACATCTCAGGGGAGGTATTGGAGCTATTCGGTTATCTCCAGCCGAGGGAAATGCAGTATTCCACATAATGAGCACTATGTTGCAAGTCTTGCAACTAAAGGGGATTTTCAGTGGGTTGTCCCACAAGGATCCTCATGAGCATCTTCAAAACTTCGTGGATGTGTGCAGACCATTCTCATTCAGAAACATCTCTCAAGATTCAATCTGATTAAGATTATTCCCTTTCTCGTTGATGGGAGAGGCGTGCAAATGGTTGTCGAGTTGCCGCATGAATCCATCACTTCCTGGGATGAGTTGGTAACCACATTTCAGGTGTAGATTTTCCCTCCCTCGAAGATGATTACCCTTCAGGATAACATTTAGAGCTTTAAGCGTTTGGAAGGAAAGCCTCAGCACGAGACTTGGTTACTATTCAAAAAGTTGGTACTTCAATGCCCAACTCATGGTTTACCCGATAATGTGTTGTTGTAGTACTTTTACCAGTGTTTGGACTCCGTAAATAAAGGGGTTACTGAACAACTTTTGCCTGGAGGCTTAATGCAGCTGTTATATGTATCATTAGAGCGTGATACACTCACGAGGACCAAGTCTCTCCTGTCACCTTCAAGCTATCTAAGGGGAAAATTGAAAAGGATCATGAGGGAGACCAAAACATAGCTAAGATCATGACACAACTTGACATTTTATCCAAAAATGTCATAGGGGTTGGTGCTCGGGGTGTTAATGCCATAGGGGTTGGGTGTGCAAATTCGAAGGAGATGAAGTTTGAAGCCTTGTATAACGAGGAGGTAAACTTTCTAGCCAACCAAAGTGGTGGGTAATACTCAAACTTTCCAAAGAAGGGTGGTAACCAAGGATGGGCTAGAGATGAAGGCTGGAAGGATCGAGATCGTCAATGGAGGGACCATAATCTGAATTGGAAGGATGGGGAAAAAGATAGATATGTTCCTTCTCATGAGCGCCAAAAGCCCTAGGACTCTAAAGGTGGTAGGTTTGAGGATATGCTCTCACGTATTCTAAAAGAAGTTAAAAGGTCAAACAAAATGTTAAAAGGCGTGAAAGGATGTCCACCCTTAGCAAGACCGTCACCTCCCATTCAATTTCTATCAAGAATTTAGAGACCCATATGGGTCATATCTCATACACTTAAATCCGAGACAGCAAGGGGGTTTTCCTAGTAACACTATGGTCAACCCCAAAAATTTGTTTTGAAGGTGGACTTGCATCCTGCCACAACGTTAACTAAGGCGCTGTTTGGGAGGCAACCCAAAACCATTTATTGCTTTCTTTTGCTTTGATAAAGTAATGATGTGTTCATTATGCAGATGGAAGTGTGGAGAGTGAATGAAAAGTGCACATTGGTGAGCAATAAGTCCAATCATTGAATCGCTGAACGGTTGGGCGAGTCGAAACTAGATCGCCGTTAAACTCACAACCATCTTTTACTGGAATCTATAAAACCCAGCGAACACAGGAAATTATTGGTGAACCGCTGATCATGTCAGCGATCCCGACAAAGACCACCGTTTAGACCACACAAAACATGGAGGTTCTGTAAAATTCAGCGAGGCAAATGACAACTTGGCGTTTCACCGAATAGATCAGTAATCGGGACTAATGTCACCGAATGGGAGAAAATTGGATGATTTTACAAGCCAAAGGTTTAATAATTTCAAATTCATTCACCTTCCCTCATTTTTTGTCTTCCCAAACTCACACCTGCACGCTAGCTCCTATATTTTTGTATTTCTAGAGTATTTCTAATGTTTATGATAATTTTCATGAATGATATCTTGGTCTACTCTAAGAGTAAAGAGCAACATGAGTAGCATATGAGGAATGTGTGTAGCGTATCAGGAATGTATTCCAAAACATGAGAAAGAAGTGGATGTATACCAAATTCACTAAATATGACTTTTGGCTCAAGTCTTTGGCATTCTACGGGCATATGGTGTCCAAGAATTGAGTTATGGTGAATCCAATGAAAAATGTGGAAGTTTGTAGGTGAGCGAGGCCTACTTCTCCTACGGAGGTTCATAGTCTCTTTGTGTTAGAAGGCTACTGGTAAATCTTTTCAAAAGGTTCTTTAGGAATAGACCAATTTTGTAAATCATTTTCTGTTGTAGAAATAGATATATTAATAGAATTTAAGAAATGTTGTCTATTATCCATAGAGAGAGAATGACTTTGACTATACTAATGATACGATAAGAAGTAACTAAGCATCTCAGTAAAGATATCAACTAGTCATACAATAAGATATTTCAAACTCTTATAAGATTTTGGGTTTAGGTTTTAGGGTTTAAAGTTTAGATTTATGGATTAGGGTTAGTGTTTTAGGTTTATGGTTTAGCATTTCGACGTTAAGGTTTAGGGTTTAGGGTTTAGGATTTTGGATTTTGGGTTTTGGTTCGAGGGAGTACGATCTAGGGTTTAGGATTTGGTGTTTAAAGTTTAGGGTTTAGGGTTTTGAGCTATAGGTTTTGAGTTTAGGGTTTAGGTTTATAGCTAAGGTTTAGGATTTAGGGTTTAGGGCTAAGAGTTTAGGATTTAGGTGTTAGGGTAGGAGTTGTGGGTTTAAGGTTTAGAATTTAGAGTTTAGGGATTAGCATTTAGGGCTTAGGATTTAGGGTTAAGAGTTTAGGGTTTATGGTTAAGGGTTTAGGATTTAGGTATTAGGGTTTAGGATTTACGGTTTAGTGTTTATGGTTTAGGGTCTAGGGTTAGGATTTAGGGTTTAGGGATAAGAGTTGTATGTTTAGGGTTTATGGGTAAGGATTTATGGTTTAGAGTTTATGGTTTTGGGTTTTGGGTTTTGGATTTAAGGTTTAGGGCTTAGGGTTTAGAGTTTAGGGTTTAGGGTATAGTGTTTAGAGTTTTGATTTAGGGTTTAGAATTACGGTTAGGGTTTAGGTTTGAGAGTTTAGGGTTTAAGGTTTAGGTTTGAACATTTAGATTTAAGTATTTAGGGTTTAGGGTTTAGGGTTTAGGGTATAATGTTTAGGGTTTAGTCTTTAGGATTTTGGTTTTAGTGTTTAAAGTTTAGGGTTTAGGGTTTAGGGTTTACGATTTAGGTTTTGTAATTATGGGTTTAAGGTTTATGATTTAGGGTTTAGGGTTTTGGGTTAAGGATTGAGAGTGTATGGTTTAGGGTTTAGTGTTTAGGGTATGGGGTATGGGGCATAGGGTTTTTGATTTAGGATTTATTGTTTGGAATTTATAATTTAGATTTTAGGGTTTAGGTTTTATGGATTAGGGTTTAGTGCTTAGGATTTTGGGTTTAGGGTTGAGGGTTTATGGTTTATGGTTTAGTATTTTGAATTATGGGTTTAAAGTTTATGATTTAGTGTTTGGGGTTTAGGGTTAAGGGGTGAGAATTTATAGTTTAGGGTTTGGTGTTTAGGATTTAGGGTTAAGGGTTTAAGGTTTGTGTTTAGTGTTTTTAATTAAGGATTAGGATTAGGGTTAGTGTTTTGGGTTTAAGGTTTATGATTTAGGGTTTAGGGTTTAGGGTTAAGAGTTTAGAGTTTATGGTTGAGGGTTTAGGCTTTAGGATTTAGAGTTTAAGGTTGAGGGTTTAACATTTAGAGTTTAGGATTTAGGTCTTAGGGTTTATTGTTTAGGGTTTTGCATTTAGAGTTAAGGATTTAGGGTTTATGGTATAGGATTTAAGGTTTAAGATTTACGATTTAATGTTTAGGGTTTAGGGTTTTGAATTGTTGGTGTAGGGTTTAGGGTTTAGTATTTAAGGTTAAGAGTTTAGGATTTAGGATTTAGGGTTTATGGTTTTAGAGTTTAGGTTTAAGGTTTAGCATTTAGGGTTTAAGATTTAGGGTTTGGGGATTAAGCTTTATGGTTTAAGGTGTAGGGTTTAGGTTTAGGGTTTAAGATTTAGAGTTTTGGGTTTAAGGTTCAGGGTTTAGTGTTTAGGTTTACTGTTTAGGGTTTAGGTTTAGGATTAGGGTTTAGGGTTTGGGAATTAGGGTTTAAGGTTTAGGATTTAGGTTTAGGGTCTATACTTTAGGGTTTAGGGTTTAAGATTTTGAGTTTTGGGTTTAAGGTTTAGGGTTTAGGGTTTAGGTTTAGTGTTTAAGGTTTAGGTTTAGTGTTTAAGGTTTAGGGTTTAGGATTAGGGTTTAGGGTTTAGGATTAGGGTTAGGGTTTAGGATTTGGGTATAGTATCCGTAGTTTAGGTTTTAGGGTTTATGGTTATGGTTTAAGGTTTAGGATTTAGGGTTTAGGGTTTAGGGTTTAGGGTCTAGAGTTTAGGGTTTAGGGATTAAGCTTTAGTGTTTATGGTTTAGGGCTTAGAGTTTGGGGTTTAGGGTTTAGGGTTTAGAGTTTTGTGAATAGGGTTTAGGATTTAGGGTTTATGGTTTAGGGTTTGGAGTTGCAAGTTTAAGGTTTAGGGTTTAGTGCCTAGGTTTTTGTGTTTAAAGTTCAGATTGAGGGATTAGGATAAGTTATTTAGGTTTATAGTTTTGCATTTTGACTTTAAGGTTTAGGGTTTAGGGTTTAGGATTTAGGATTTAGGATTTGGTTTAGGGTTGAGGGTGTAGGATAGAGGGTTTAGGATTTAGCATTTAAAGTTTAGGGTTTATGGTTAAGGCTTTAGAGTTAAGGTATTAATTTTTTGGGTTTAGGTTTTTGAGTTTAGGGTTTAGGATTATGACTTATAGGTTTAAGGCTTAGGGTTTGGGGGTTAAAGGTTTATGGTTTAGGGTTTATAGTTTAGGGTTTAGGATTTAGGGTTTACTGTTTAATGTTTAGTGTTTAGTGTTTAGGATTTTGGGCTTAGGGTTTAGGGTTTAGGCTTTAGGCTTTGGAAATATGGGTTTAAGATTTGTGATTTAGTGTTTAGTGTTTAGGGTTAAGCATTAAGAGTTTATGGTTTATGGATTAGGGTTTAGGGTTTAGTGTTTAATATTTAGGGTTTGGTGTTTAGGATTTAGGGTTTAGGTTTTAAGGTTTAGGGTATAGGCTTTAGGATTTAGGATTTATGGTTTAGAGTTTATAGTTTAGATTTTAGGGTTTAAGGTTTATGGATTAGGGTTAAGTTCTTAGGATTTTAGGTTTAGGGTTTATGATTTAGGGTTTGGAATTATGGTTTTAAGGTTTATGATTTAAGGTTTAGTGTTAGGGGTGAGAGTTTAGGGTTTAGCGTTTAGGTTTAATTTTTAGGGTTTAGTGTTTAGGTTTTAGGGTTTAAGGTTTAGTGTTTTGAGTTTATATTTTGGGTTTAGGATTAGGTTTAGTGTTTTGGGTTTAGGGTTTGGAATTTTGGTTTTAAGGTTTTTGATTTAGGGTTTAGTGTTTTGGGCTAAGAGTTTAGAGTTTATGATTTAGGGTTTAGGGTTTAGCATATAGGGTTTAGGGTTTAGGGTTTAGGGTTTTGGGTTTAACATTTTGGTCTTAGTATTTATTGTTTAGGGTTTCTCATTTAGGGTTAAGGATTTAGGTTTTATGGTTTAGAATTTAAGGTTTAGGGTTTAGGGTTTACGGTTTAATATTTATGGTTTGGGGTTTTGAATTGTATTTTTAGTGTTTAGGGTTTAGGTTTAGAGTTAGGGTTTAGTGTTTAGGGTTTAAGGTTAAGATTTTAGGATTTAGGGTTTAGGGTATTATAGTTTATGTTTAAGGTTTTACGCTAAGGGTTTAAGGTTTAAAGTTTGGGGTTTAAGGTTAAAGGTTGGTTTAAGATTCAGAATATTGGGTTTACGGTTTAGGTTTAGTGTTAGGGTTTAGGGTTTAGGGTTAGCATTTAGGATTAGGGATTAGGGTTTAGTGTTTAGGGTTGAGGGTTTAGGATTAGGGTTAGGGTTTAGGGTTTAAGATTTAGGTTTTAGAGTTTTTGTTTAGGGTTTAGGATTAAGGTTTTAACATTTAGGGTTTAGGGTTTAGGGTTTAGGGTTTTACATGTAGAGTGAAGCATTTAGGGTTTACGATTTAGGGTTTAGGTTTTTGGATTTAGGATTTAGAGTTTACGGTTTATTGTAAGGGCTTAGTGTTTAGGATTTAGGCTTTAGAGTTTAGGATTACGGGTTTAGGGTTTAGGGTTTAAGTTTTTGAGTCAATAGTATAGGGTTTAGGGTTTAGGGTTAGGGTTTAAGGTTTAGGGTCTAGAGTTTAGGGTTTAGGGTTTAGTGTTTAGGATTTAGAGTTTAGTGTTGAGGGTTTAGGGTGTAAGGTTTAGCATTTAGAGTTTTGGTTTCTGGTTTAGTATTAGGGTTAGGGTTTAGGGTTTTGGATTTAGGGTTTGGAATTTTAGTTTTAAGGTTTATGATTTATGGTTTAGGGTTTAAGGTTAATTGTTTAGAGTTTATGATTTTGGGTTTAGATTTTAGGATTTAAGCTTTAGCTTTTAGGTTATAGGGTTTAGGATTTAGGGTTTGGGGTTGACGATTTAGAGTTTAGTGTTTAATATTTACAGTTAAGATTTTAGGATTTGACATTTAGAGTTTAGGGTTTATGGTTTATGGTTTATGGTTTACGGTTTAGTGTTTAATATTTACGGTTAAGAGTTTAGGATTTTACATTTAGAGTTTAGGGTTTGGGGTTTACGGTTAAGGATTTAGTATTTAAAGTTTAGGGTTTATGGATAAGGGTTTAGAGTGTAGGTTAAGGGTTTAGGGGTTAGGATTTAGTGTTTAGAGTTTATGGTTTAGGGTTTAAGGTTTTGAATTTAGGATTTAGAGTTTAGAGTTTAGTGTTTAGTGTTTAGGGATTCATGCTGTAGGTTTTGGGTTTTGGGTTTAGGGTTTAGGATTTAGTGTTTATGGCTTAAGGTTTGTGGTTAGGGTTAAGGGTTTAGGGTTTAGAGTTTAGGGTTTAGGGTTTAGTGTTTTATATTTAGGGTTTTAAAGTTTAGGATTACATGTTTCGGGTTTAAGGTTTAGGGTTTAGAGTTTTGATTTAGGATTTATGATGAGGGTTAGGGTTAAGGGTTTAAGGTTTAGGGTTTAACATTTACAGTTAAAGATTTAGGTTTTAGGATTTAGGGTTGATGGTTTAGGATTTAGTGTTTAGGTCTTAAGGTTTACGGTTAGGGTTAAGGGTTTAGGGTTTAGGATTTAGTGTTTTATATTTAGGGTTTTAAAGTTTAGGATTTCATGTTTAGGTTTTAAGGTTTAGGGTTTAGAGTTTTAATTTAGGGTTTATGATGAGGGTTAGGGTTATGGGTTTAACATTTAGGGTTTAACATTTAGAGTTAAGGATTTAGTGTTTAGTATTTAGGGTTTAGGGTTTAGGGTTTAGGGTTTAGTGTTTAATATTTAGGGTTTAGGTTTTTGTTTAGGGTTTAGTGTTAGTGTTTAAGGTTTAACGTTTAGAGTTTATGATTTATTGTTTAGGGTTTAGGGTTTAGGTTTAGGATTTAAGGTTTATGGTTTGGATTTATGATTTAAGGTTAAAGGTTTAGGGTTTCGGGATTTGAGTTTAGGATTTAGGGTTTAGGTTTAGGGTTTAAGGCTTAAGGTTTGGGCTTTAGTTTTTACTGTTTAAGGTTAGGAGTTTAGGATTTATGGTTTAGGGTTTAGGTTTTAGGGTTTAAAGTTCAAATTTAGGGATTAGTGTTAGTGTTTTAGATTTATGGTTTATCATTTTGACTTTAAGGTTTAGGGTTTAGGGTTTAGGATTTTAGATTTAGGTTTTAGGTTCGAGGGTGTAGGATCTAGGGTTTAGGATTTGGTGTTTAAATTTTAGGATTTATGGTTAGGGCTTTAAGGTTTAGTGTTTAGGGTTTCGAGTTGTAGGTTTTGGGTTTAGGTTTTAGTTTCTAGTGTATAGGATTTTGGGTTTATGGTTTAGGGTATAGAGTTAAGGGTTTAGAGTTTAGGGTTTAAGGTTTAGGCTTTAAGGTTTAGAGTGTAAGGTTTATTGTTTAGTCTTTAAACTGTAGAGTTTAAGGTTAATGGTTTAGAATTTCGAGTTTAGTGTTTAATTAATTTAGGGTTAGGAGTTTAGGATTGAGGGTTTAGGGTTTAAGCTTTAGAGTTTAGAGTTTTTATTTAGGGTTTAGGGTTTAGGTTTAGGGTTAGGTTTTGGGTTTAGGGTTTAATCTTTAGGGTTTAGAGTTTTTATTTAGGGTTTAGGATTAGGGTTAGGGTTTAGGGTTTAAGGTTTAGGTTCGAACATTTTGTGTTTAGGGTTTAGGATTTAGGGTTTTGAGTTTAGGGTTTATGGTTAAGGGTTTAGGATTTAGGTATTAAGGATTAGGGTTTAAGGTTTTGGGTTTAGTTCTTAGGGTTTAGGGTCTAGGGTTAGGATTTAGGGTTTAGTGTTTATAGTTGTATGTTTTGGGTTTCGGGGTAATGGTTTTGGGTTTAGAGTTTATGGTTTTGTGTTTTGGGTTTTGAATTTAGGGTTTAGGGTTTAGGGTTTAGAGTTTAGGGTTTAGGGTTTAGGGTATAGTGCTTTGAGTTATAGGTTTTGGGTTAAGGGTTTAGTGTTTAACGTTTAGGGTTTAGGGTTTAGTGTTTAACATTTAGCATTTATGATTTAGGATTTAGGGTTTAGAGTTTAGGATTCATGGTTAAGGGTTTAGGGTTTAGGGTTTAGGATTTATGGTTTAGGGTTTAGCGTTTAGTATTTAATGTTTAGGGTTTGGTGTTTAGGATTTAGTGCTTAAGATTTTGGGTTTTGGGTTTAGGGTTTACGGTTTACGGTTTAGGATTTGGAATTATGGGTTTAAATTTTATGATTTAGGGTTTAGGGTTTAGGGTTAAGGGGTGAGAGTTTATAGTTTAGTGTTTGGGGTTTAGGATTTAGGGTTTAGGGTTTAAGGTTTAGTGTTTAGTATTTTTAATTAGGGCTTAGGATTAGGGTTAGTGTTTTGGATTTAGGGTTTGGACATTTTGGGTTTATGGTTTATGATTTAGTGTTTATGGTTTAGGGTTAAGAGTTTAGAGTTTATGGTTGAGGGTTTAGGGTTTAGGATTTAGGGTTTAAGGTTTAGGGTTTAGGGTTTAGTGTTTAACATTTAGAGTTTAGGATTTAGGGCTTAGTGTTTATTGCTTAGGGTTTTGTATTTTAGTTTTAGGGTTTAGGGTTTAGGTTTAGAGTTAGGGTTTAGGGTTAAGAGTTTAAGATTTAGGATTTAGGGTTTAGGGTTTTAGAGTTTAGGATTAAGGTTTAGCGCTTAGGGTTTAAGGTTTAGGGTTTGGGGATTAAGGTTTAGGGTTTACGATTCAGATTTTAGGGTTTAGGGTTCAGGGTTTTGGGTTTAGGTTTAGTGTTTAGGGTTTTCTGCTTAGGATTACGGTTTAGGGTTTAGGTTTTAGGGTTTAGGATTTAGGATTTGGGTTTAGGGTCTATCGTTTAGGGTTTACTGCTTAAGTTCCTGAGTTTTAGGTTTAAGGTTTTGGGTTTAGGGTTTAGGTTTAGTGTTTAGGGTTTAGGGTTTAGGATTAGGGTTTAGGGTTTAGGGTTTAGGATTTAAGTTTAGTGTTTATAGTTCAGGGTTTAGGGTTTAAGGTTTAGGATTTTGGGTTTAGGGTTTAGGGTCTAGAGTTTAAGATGTAGGGTTTAGGGTTTAGCGTTTAAGTTTAGGGTTTAGGGTTTAGGGTTTAGGGTTTAGGGTTTGGAGTTGTAAGTTGAAGGTTTAGGGTTTTGGGTTTGTGGATTAGTTTTTAGGGTTTAGGGTTAAGGGGTTAGAGTTTGTGGTTTTGGATTTAGAATTTTGGCTTTAGTGTTTAGGGTTTAGGGTTTAACATTTTGAGTTTAGATTTAGGGTCTAGGGTTCAGGGTTTAGGGTTTAACATATTGAGTTTAGTATTTAGAGTTTGTTATTTAGAGTTTAGGGTTTAGTTTGTAGGGTTTAGCTTTTAGGATTTAGGGTTTATGTTAAAGGTTTAAGGTTTATGTATTAGGTTTTTGGGCTTAGGGTTTTGGTATAGTGTTTAGGGTTTAGGGATAGGCTTTATAGTTTTGGGATTAAGGTTGAGGGTTTCAAGTTATAGGTTTAGGGTTTAGGGGTTAGGGTATATGGTTTTCAGTTTAGATTTAGGGCTTTGGGTTTTCGGTTTAGTGTTTAGGGTTTAGGGTTGATGGTGTAGGGTGTAGAGTTTAGGATTTAAGGTTTAGGGTTTTGAATTAAAGGTTTTGGGTTGAGGGTTGAGGGTATTGGGTGTAGGATTTGGGGTTTATTGTTTCAGGTTTATAGTTTAGGGTTTAGTGTTTACGGTTTATGGTTTAGGTTTTAAGGTTTAGGGTTTAGGGTTTAGTGTTTAATATTTAGGGTTTAGGTTTTTGTTTAGGGTTTAGTGTTAGGGTTTAAGGTTTAACGTTTAGAGTTTATGATTTATTGTTTAGGGTTTAGGGTTTAGGATTTAGGTTTAGGATTTAAGGTTTATGGTTTGGATTTAGGATTTAAGGTTAAAGGTTTAGGGTTTTGGGATTTGAGTTTAGGATTTAGGGTTTAGGTTTAAGGATTTAGGTTTAGGGTTTAAGGCTTAGGGTTTGGGCTTTAGTTTTTACTGTTTAAGGTTAGGAGTTTAGGATTTATGGTTTAGGGTTTAGGTTTTAGGGTTTAAAGTTCAAATTTAGGGATTAGTGTTAGTGTTTTAGATTTATGGTTTATCATTTTGACTTTAAGGTTTAGGGTTTAGGGTTTAGGATTTTAGATTTAGGTTTTAGGTTCGAGGGTGTAGGATCTAGGGTTTAGGATTTGGTGTTTAAATTTTAGGATTTATGGTTAGGGCTTTAGGGTTTAGGTATTAGGTTTTAGGGTTTAGGTTTTTGAGTTTAGTGTTTAGCATTACGACTTATAGGTTTAAGGTTTAGGAGATAAAATTTAAGGTTTAGGGATTAGGGTTAAGAGTTTATTGTTTATGGGTTTAGGTTTTAGGGTTTAGGGTTTAGGGTTTAGTGTTTAGAGTTTAGGGTTTAGGGTTCAAGGTTTTGTGTTATAGACTTTGGGTTTAGGGCTAGGGTATAGGGTTTAGGAATTAGGGTTTATGGTTTAGGGTTTATAATTTAGGGATTAGGGCTTAAGGTTTATGGTTTAGGGTTAATGATTTAGGGTTTAGGGTTTAGGGTTTACCGTTTAATCTTTAGTGTTTAGGATTTTGGGTTTAGGGTTAAGAGTTTAGAGTTAATGGTTTAGAGTTTAGGGTTTAGGCTTTAGGGTTTAGCATTTAGGGTTTGGGGTTTAAGCTCTCGGGTTTACCATTGAAGGTAAGAAATTTAGGATTTAGGGTTAGGGTTTCAAGTTTGGATTTAGGGTTTAACATTTAGAGTTTAGGATTTAAGGCTTAGTGTTTAGGATTTAGTATTTAAGGTTTAGGGTTTAGGGTGTTGGGTTTATGGTTTACAGTTTAGGGTTTAAAGTTTTGGGTTTAGGGTTTAGGTTTATAGTTAAGATTTAGGATTTAGGGTTTAGGGCTAAGAGTTTAGGATTTAGGTGTTAGGGTAGGAGTTGTGGGTTTAAGGTTTAGAATTTAGAGTTTAGGGATTAGGGTTTAGGGTTTAGGATTTAGGGTTTAGAGTTTTGGGTGGGTTTATGGTTAAGGGTTTAGGATTTAGGTATTAGGGTTTAGGGTTTAGGGTCTAGGGTTAGGGTTTAAAGTTTTATGTTTAGGGTTTAGGGGTAAGGATTTAGGGTTTAGAGTTTAGGATTTGGGTATAGTATCTGTAGTTTAGGTTTTAGGGTTTATGGTTACGGTTTAAGGTTTAGGATTTAGGGTTTAGGGTTTAGGGTCTAGAGTTTAGGGTTTAGGGATTAAGGTTTAGTGTTTATTGTTTAGGGCTTAGAGTTTGGGGTTTAGGGTTTAGGGTTTAGAGTTTTGTGAATAGGGTTTAGGATTTAGGGTTTATGGTTTAGGGTTTGGAGTTGCAAGTTTAAGGTTTAGGGTTTAGTGCCTAGGTTTTTGGGTTTAAAGTTCAGATTTAGGGATTAGGATAAGTGATTTAGGTTTATAGTTTTGCATTTTGACTTTAACGTTTAGGGTTTAGGGTTTAGGATTTAGGATTTATGGTTTAGGGTTGAGGGTGTAGGATAGAGGGTTTAGGATTTAGCATTTAAAGTTTAGGGTTTATGGTTAAGGCTTTAGAGTTAAGGTATTAGTTTTTTGGGTTTAGGTTTTTGAGTTTAGGGTTTAGGATTATGACTTATAGGTTTAAGGCTTAGGGTTTGGGGGTTAAAGGTTTATGGTTTAGGGTTTATAGTTTAGGGTTTAGGATTTAGGGTTTACTGTTTAATGTTTAGTGTTTAGTGTTTAGGATTTTGGGCTTAGGGTTTAGGGTTTAGGCTTTAGGCTTTGGAAATATGGGTTTAAGATTTGTGATTTAGTGTTTAGTGTTTAGGGTTAAGCATTAATAGTTTATGGTTTATGGATTAGGGTTTAGGGTTTAGGGTTTAATATTTAGGGTTTGGTGTTTAGGATTTAGGGTTTAGGTTTTAAGGTTTAGGGTATAGGCTTTAGGATTTAGGATTTATGGTTTAGAGTTTATAGTTTAGATTTTAGGGTTTAAGGTTTATGGATTAGGGTTTAGTGCTTAGGATTTTGGGTTTAGGGTTTATGATTTAGGGTTTGGAATTATGGTTTTAAGGTTTATGATTTAAGGTTTAGGGTTAGGGGTGAGAGTTTAGCGTTTAGCGTTTAGGTTTAATTTTTAGGGTTTAGTGTTTAGGTTTTAGGGTTTAAGGTTTAGTGTTTTGAGTTTATATTTCGGGTTTAGGATTAGGTTTAGTGTTTTGGGTTTAGGGTTTGGAATTTTGGTTTTAAGGTTTTTGATTTAGGGTTTAGTGTTTTGGGCTAAGAGTTTAGAGTTTATGATTTAGGGTTTAGGGTTTAGCATATAGGGTTTAAGGTTTAGGGTTTAGGGTTAAACATTTAGAGTTTAGCATTTTGGTTTTAGTATTTATTGTTTAGGGTTTCTCATTTAGGGTTAAGGATTTAGGTTTTATGGTTTAGAATTTAAGGTTTAGGGTTTAGGGTTTACGGTTTAATATTTATGGTTTGGGTTTTTGAATTGTATTTTTAGTGTTTAGGGTTTAGGTTTAGAGTTAGGGTTTTGTGTTTAGGGTTTAAGGTTAAGAGTTTAGGATTTAGGGTTTAGGGTATTATAGTTTATGTTTAAGGTTTTACGCTAAGGGTTTAAGGTTTAAAGTTTGGGGTTTAAGGTTAAAGGTTGGTTTAAGATTCAGAATATTGGGTTTACGGTTTAGGTTTAGTGTTAGGGTTTAGGGTTTAGGGTTAGCATTTAGGATTAGGGATTAGGGTTTAGTGTTTAGGGTTGAGGGTTTAGGATTAGGGTTAGGGTTTAGGGTTTAAGCTTTAGGTTTTAGAGTTTTTGTTTAGGGTTTAGGATTAAGGTTTTAACATTTAGGGTTTAGGGTTTAGGGTTTAGGGTTTTACATGTAGAGTGAAGCATTTAGGGTTTACGATTTAGGGTTTAGGTTTTTGGATTTAGGATTTAGAGTTTACGGTTTATTGTAAGGGCTTGTGTTTAGGATTTAGGCTTTAGAGTTTAGGATTAAGGGTTTAGGTTTAGGTTTTTCAGTCAATAGTATAGGGTTTAGGGTTTAGGGTTAGGGTTTAAGGTTTAGGGTCTAGAGTTTAGGGTTTAGGGTTTAGTGTTTAGGGTTTAGAGTTTAGTGTTGAGGGTTTAGGGTGTAAGGTTTAGCATCTAGAGTTTTGGTTTTTGGTTTAGTATTAGGGTTAGGGTTTAGGGTTTTGGATTTAGGGTTTGGAATTTTAGTTTTAAGGTTTATGATTTATGGTTTAGGGTTTAAGGTTAATTGTTTAGAGTTTATGATTTTGGGTTTAGATTTTAGGATTTAAGTTGTAGCTTTTAGGTTATAGGGTTTAGGGTTGACGATTTAGGGTTTAGTGTTTAATATTTACAGTTAAGATTTTAGGATTTGACATTTAGAGTTTAGGGTTTATGGTTTATGGTTTACGGTTTAGTGTTTAATATTTACGGTTAAGAGTTTAGGATTTTACATTTAGAGTTTAGGGTTTAGGGTTTAGGGTTAAGGATTTAGTATTTAAAGTTTAGGGTTTATGGATAAGGGTTTAGAGTGTAGGTTAAGGGTTTAGGGGTTAGGATTTAGTGTTTAGAGTTTATGGTTTAGGGTTTAAGGTTTTGAATTTAGGATTTAGAGTTTAGAGTTTAGTGTTTAGTGTTTAGGGATTCATGCTGTAGGTTTTGGGTTTAGGGTTTAGGATTTAGTGTTTATGGCTTAAGGTTTGTGGTTAGGGTTAAGGGTTTAGGGTTTAGAGTTTAGGGTTTAGGGTTTAGTGTTTTATATTTAGGGTTTTAAAGTTTAGGATTACATGTTTCGGGTTTAAGGTTTAGGGTTTAGAGTTTTGATTTAGGATTTATGATGAAGGTTAGGGTTAAGGGTTTAAGGTTTAGGGTTTAACATTTACAGTTAAAGATTTAGGTTTTAGGATTTAGGGTTGATGGTTTAGGATTTAGTGTTTAGGTCTTAAGGTTTACGGTTAGGGTTAAGGGTTTAGGGTTTAGGGTATAGGATTTAGTGTTTTGTATTTAGGGTTTTAAAGTTTAGGATTTCATGTTTAGGTTTTAAGGTTTAGGGTTTAGAGTTTTAATTTAGGGTTTATGATGAGGGTTAGGGTTATGGGTTTAACGTTTAGGGTTTAACATTTAGAGTTAAGGATTTAGGGTTTAGTATTTAGGGTTTAGGGTTTAGGATTTTGTGTTTAGGGTTTAGGGTTTATATTTTATGGTTTAGGGCTTAGAGTTTAGGTTTTAGAATTTAGGGTCTAGGGTTTAGAGTTTTGGGTTAAGGATTTTTGACTTATGGTTAAGGGTTTAGGGTTTAGGGTCTAGGGTTGGGAGTTATTGGTTTAAGGTTTAGAGTTTAGAGTTTAGGGATTATGGTATAGGATATAGGGTTTAGAGTTTAGGGTTTAGAGTTTTGGGTTTGGCGTTTAGGGTTTAGAGTTGTAGGTTTAGGGTTTAGGGGGTTAGGATTTAGGGTTTAGAGCTTATGGTTTTGGGTTTAGGGTTTAGGATTTTGGGTTTAGTGTTTAGGGTTTCGAGTTGTAGGTTTTGGGTTTAGGTTTTAGTTTCTAGTGTATAGGATTTAGGGTTTATGGTTTAGGGTATAGAGTTAAGGGTTTAGAGTTTAGGGTTTAGGGTTTAGGCTTTAAGGTTTAGAGTGTAGGGTTTATTGTTTAGTCTTTAAACTGTAGAGTTTAAGGTTAATGGTTTAGAATTTTGAGTTTAGTGTTTAATTAATTTAGGGTTAGGAGTTTAGGATTGAGGGTTTAGGGTTTAAGCTTTAGAGTTTAGAGTTTTTATTTAGGGTTTAGGGTTTAGGTTTAGGGTTAGGTTTTGGGTTTAGGGTTTAATCTTTAGGGTTTAGATTTTTTATTTAGGGTTTAGGATTAGGGTTAGGGTTTAGGGTTTAGAGTTTAGGGTTTAAGGTTTAGGTTCGAACATTTTGGGTTTAGGGTTTAGGATTTAGGGTTTAGAGTTTAGGGTTTATGGTTAAGGGTTTAGGATTTAGGTATTAGGGATTAGGGTTTAAGGTTTTGGGTTTAGTTCTTAGGGTTTAGGGTCTAGGGTTAGGATTTAGGGTTTAGTGTTTATAGTTGTATGTTTTGGGTTTCGGGGTAATGGTTTTGGGTTTAGAGTTTATGGTTTTGTGTTTTGGGTTTTGAATTTAGGGTTTAGGGTTTAGGGTTTAGAGTTTAGGGTTTAGGGTTTAGGGTATAGTGCTTTGAGTTGTAGGTTTTGGGTTAAGGGTTTAGTGTTTAACGTTTAGGGTTTAGGGTTTAGTGTTTAACATTTAGCGTTTATGATTTAGGATTTAGGGTTTAGAGTTTAGGATTTATGGTTAAGGGTTTAGGGTTTAGGGTTTAGGATTTAGGATTTAGTGTTTAGCGTTTAGTATTTAATGTTTAGGGTTTGGTGTTTAGGATTTAGTGCTTAAGATTTTGGGTTTTGGGTTTAGGGTTTACGATTTACGGTTTAGGATTTGGAATTATGGGTTTAAATTTTATGATTTAGGGTTTAGGGTTTAGGGTTAAGGGGTGAGAGTTTATAGTTTAGGGTTTGGGGTTTAGGATTTAGGGTTTAGGGTTTAAGGTTTAGTGTTTAGTATTTTTAATTAGGGTTTAGGATTAGGGTTAGTGTTTTGGATTTAGGGTTTGGAAATTTATGGTTTATGGTTTATGATTTAGTGTTTATGGTTTAGGGTTAAGAGTTTAGAGTTTATGGTTGAGGGTTTAGGGTTTAGGATTTAGGGTTTAAGGTTTAGGGTTTAGGGTTTAGTGTTTAACATTTAGAGTTTAGGATTTAGGGCTTAGTGTTTATTTCTTAGGGTTTTGTATTTTAGTTTTAGGGTTTAGGGTTTAGGTTTAGAGTTAGGGTTTAGGGTTAAGAGTTTAAGATTTAGGATTTAGGGTTTAGGGTTTTAGAGTTTAGGATTAAGGTTTAGCGCTTAGGGTTTAAGGTTTAGGGTTTGGGGATTAAGGTTTAGGGTTTAGGTTTAGGGTTTAAGATTCAGATTTTAGGGTTTAGGGTTCAGGGTTTTGGGTTTAGGTTTAGTGTTTAGGGTTTTCTGCTTAGGATTACGGTTTAGGGTTTAGGTTTTAGGGTTTAGGATTTAGGATTTGGGTTTAGGGTCTATCGTTTAGGGTTTAAGGCTTAAGTTCCTGAGTTTTAGGTTTAAGGTTTTGGGTTTAGGGTTTAGGTTTAGTGTTTAGGGTTTAGGGTTTAGGATTAGGGTTGAGGGTTTACGGTTTAGGATTAAGGTTAGGGTTTAGGGTTTAGGGTTTAGGGTTTAGGATTTAAGTTTAGTGTTTATAGTTCAGGGTTTAGGGCTTAAGGTTTAGGATTTTGGGTTTAGGGTTTTGGGTCTAGAGTTTAAGGTTGAGGGTTTAGGGTTTAAGTTTAGGGTTTAGGGTCTAGAGTTTAAGGTTTAGGGTTTAGGGTTTAGGGTTTAGGATTTAGGATTTGGGTTTAGGGTCTATCGTTTAGGGTTTACGGCTTAAGTTCCTGAGTTTTGGGTTTAAGGTTTTGGGTTTAGGGTTTAGGTTTAGTGTTTAGGGTTTAGGGTTTAGGGTATAGGATTAAGGTTAGGGTTTAGGATTTAAGTTTTGTGTTTATAGTTCAGAGTTTAGGGTTTAAGGTTTAGGATTTTGGGTTTAGGGTTTAGGGTCTACAGTTTAAGGTTTAGGGTTTAGGGTTTAAGTTTAGGGTTTAGGGTCTAGAGTTTAAGGTTTAGGGTTTAGGGTTTAGGGATTAGGGTTTAGGGTTTGGAGTTGTAAGTTGAAGGTTTAGGGTTTTGGGTTTGTGGTTTAGTTTTTAGGGTTTAGGGTTAAGGGGTTAGAGTTTATGGTTTTTGATTTAGAATTTTGGCTTTAGTGTTTAGGGTTTAGGGTTTAACATTTTGAGTTTAGATTTAGGGTCTAGGGTTCAGGGTTTAGGGTTTAACATATAGAGTTTAGTATTTAGAGTTTGTTATTTAAAGTTTAGGGTTTAGTTTGTAGGGTTTAGGATTTAGGATTTAGGGTTTAGAGTTTAGGGTTTATGTTTAAAGGTTTAAGGTTTAGGTATTAGGTTTTTGGGCTTAGGGTTTTGGTATAGTGTTTACGGTTTAGGGATAGGCTTTATAGTTTTGGGATTAAGGTTGAGGGTTTCAAGTTATAGGTTTAGGGTTTAGGGGTTAGGGTATAGGGCTTTCAGTTTAGATTTAGGGCTTCGGGTTTTCGGTTTAGTGTTTAGGGTTTAGGGTTTATAGTGTAGGGTGTAGAGTTTAGGATTTAAGGTTTAGGGTTTTGAATTAAAGGTTTTGGGTTGATGGTTGAGGGTATTGGGTGTAGGATTTGGGGTTTATTGTTTTAGGTTTATAGTTTAGGGTTTAGTGTTTACGGTTTGTGGTTTAGGTTTTAAGGTTTAGGGTTTAGGGTTTAGTGTTTAATATTTAGGGTTTAGGTTTTTGTTTAGGGTTTAGTGTTAGGGTTTAAGGTTTAACGTTTAGAGTTTATGATTTATTGTTTAGGGTTTAGGGTTTAGGTTTAGGATTTAAGGTTTATGGTTTGGATTTATGATTTAAGGTTAAAGGTTTAGGGTTTCAGGATTTGAGTTTAGGATTTAGGGTTTAGGTTTAAGGATTTAGGTTTAGGGTTTAAGGCTTAAGGTTTGGGCTTTAGTTTTTACTATTTAAGGTTAGGAGTTTAGGATTTATGGTTTAGTGTTTAGGTTTTAGGGTTTAAAGTTCAAATTTAGGGATTAGTGTTAGTGTTTTAGATTTATGGTTTATCATTTTGACTTTAAGGTTTAGGGTTTAGGGTTTAGGATTTTAGATTTAGGTTTTAGGTTCGAGGGTGTAGGATCTAGGGTTTAGGATTTGGTGTTTAAATTTTAGGATTTATGGTTAGGGCTTTAGGGTTTAGGTATTAGGTTTTAGGGTTTAGGTTTTTGAGTTTAGTGTTTAGCGTTACGAGTTATAGGTTTAAGGTTTAGGGATTAGGGTTAAGAGTTTATTGTTTATGGGTTTAGGTTTTAGGGTTTAGGGTTTAGGGTTTAGGGTTCAAGGTTTTGTGTTATAGACTTTGGGTTTAGGGCTAGGGTATAGGGTTTAGGAATTAGGGTTTATGGTTTAGGGTTTATAATTTAGGGATTAGGGCTTAAGGTTTATGGTTTAGGGTTAATGATTTAGGGTTTAGGGTTTACGATTTACCGTTTAATCTTTAGTGTTTAGTGTTTAGGATTTTGGGTTTAGGGTTAAGAGTTTAGAGTTAATGGTTTAGAGTTTAGGGTTTAGGATTTAGGGTTTAGCATTTAGGGTTTGGGGTTTAAGCTCTCGGGTTTACCATTGAAGGTAAGAAATTTAGGATTTAGGGATAGGGTTTCAAGTTTGGATTTAGGGTTTAACATTTAGAGTTTAGGATTTAAGGCTTAGTGTTTAGGATTTAGTATTTAAGGTTTAGGGTTTAGGGTGTTGGGTTTATAGTTTATGGTTTACGGTTTAGGGTTTAAAGTTTTGGGTTTAGGGTTTTGGGTTTTGAGTTGTACGATTTGGGTTTAGGGTTTAGGTTTATAGTTAAGGTTTAGGATTTAGGGTTTAGGGCTAAGAGTTTAGGATTTAGGTGTTAGGGTAGGAGTTGTGGGTTTAAGGTTTAGAATTTAGAGTTTAGGGATTAGGGTTTAGGGTTTAGGATTTAGGGTTTAGAGTTTTGGGTGGGTTTATGGTTAAGGGTTTAGGATTTAGGTATTAGGGTTTAGGGTTTAGTATTTAGGGTTTAGGGTCTAGGGTTAGGGTTTAAAGTTTTATGTTTAGGGTTTAGGGGTAAGGATTTAGGGCTTAGAGTTTAGGATTTGGGTATAGTATCCGTAGTTTAGGTTTTAGGGTTTATGGTTACGGTTTAAGGTTTAGGATTTAGGGTTTAGGGTTTAGGGTCTAGAGTTTAGGGTTTAGGGATTAAGGTTTAGTGTTTTTGATTTAGGGCTTAGAGTTTGGGGTTTAGGGTTTAGGGTTTAGAGTTTTGTGAATAGGGTTTAGGATTTATGGTTTATGGTTTAGGGTTTGGAGTTGCAAGTTTAAGGTTTAGGGTTTAGTTCCTAGGTTTTTGGGTTTAAATTTCAGATTTAGGGATTAGGATAAGTGATTTAGGTTTATAGTTTTGCATTATGACTTTAACATTTAGGGTTTAGGGTTTAGGATTTAGGATTTATGATTTAGGGTTAAGGGTGTAGGATATAGGGTTTAGGATTTAGCATTTAAAGTTTAGGGTTTATGGTTAAGGCTTTAGAGTTAAGGTATTAGTTTTTTGGGTTTAGGTTTTTGAGTTTAGGGTTTAGGATTATGACTTATAGGTTTAAGGCTTAGGGTTTGGGGGTTAAAGGTTTATGGTTTAGGGTTTATAGTTTAGGGTTTAGGATTTAGGGTTTACTGTTTAATGTTTAGTGTTTAGTGTTTAGGATTTTGGGCTTACGGTTAAAGGTTTAGGGTTTAGGCTTTGGAAATATGGGTTTATGATTTGTGATTTAGTGTTTAGTGTTTAGGGTTAAGCATTAAGAGTTTATGGTTTATGGATTAGGGTTTAGGGTTTAGTGTTTAATATTTAGGGTTTGGTGTTTAGGATTTAGGGTTTAGGTTTTAAGGTTTAGGGTATAGGCTTTAGGATTTAGGATTTATGGCTTAGAGTTTATAGTTTAGATTTTAGGGTTTAAGGTTTATGGATTAGGGTTTAGTGCTTAGGATTTTGGGTTTAGGGTTTATGATTTAGGGTTTGGAATTATGGTTTTAAGGTTTATGATTTAAGGTTTAGGGTTAGGGGTGAGAGTTTAGGGTTTAGCGTTTAGGTTTAATTTTTAGGGTTTAGTGTTTAGGTTTTAGGGTTTAAGGTTTAGTGTTTTGAGTTTTTATTTCGGGTTTAGGATTAGATTTACTGTTTTGGGTTTAGGGTTTGGAATTTTGGTTTTAAGGTTTTTGATTTAGGGTTTAGTGTTTTGGGCTAAGAGTTTAGAGTTTATGATTTAGGGTTTAGGGTTTAGCATATAGGGTTTAAGGTTTAGGGTTTAGGGTTTAACATTTAGAGTTTAGAATTTTGGTCTTAGTGTTTATTGTTTAGGGTTTCTCATTTAGGGTTAAGGATTTAGGTTTTATGGTTTAGAATTTAAGGTTTAGGGTTTAGGGTTTACGGTTTAATAGTTATGGTTTGGGGTTTTGAATTGTATTTTTAGTGTTTAGGGTTTAGGTTTAGAGTTAGGGTTTAGTGTTTAGGGTTTAAGGTTAAGAGTTTAGGATTTAGGGTTTAGGGTATTATAGTTTATGTTTAAGGTTTTACGCTAAGGGTTTAAGGTTTAAAGTTTGGGGTTTAAGGTTAAAGGTTGGTTTAAGATTCAGAATATTGGGTTTACGGTTTAGGTTTAGTGTTAGGGTTTAGGGTTTAGGGTTAGCATTTAGGATTAGGGATTAGGGTTTAGTGTTTAGGGTTGAGTGTTTAGGATTAGGGTTAGGGTTTAGGGTTTAAGGTTTAGGTTTTAGAGTTTTTGTTTAGGGTTTAGGATTAAGGTTTTAACATGTAGGGTTTAGGGTTTTACATTTAGAGTGAAGCATTTAGGGTTTACGATTTAGGGTTTAGGTTTTTGGATTTAGGATTTAGAGTTTACGGTTTATTGTAAGGGCTTAGTGTTTAGGATTTAGGCTTTAGAGTTTAGGATTAAGGGTTTAGGGTTTAGGGTTTAGGTTTTTGAGTCAATAGTATAGGGTTTAGGGTTTACGGTTCGGGTTTAAGGTTTAGGGTCTAGAGTTTAGTGTTTAGGGTTTATAGTTTAGTGTTTAGGGTTTAGGGTGTAAGGTTTAGCATTTAGAGTTTTGGATTTTGGTTTAGTATTAGGGTTAGGGTTTAGGGTTTTGGATTTAGGGTTTGGAATTTTAGTTTTAAGGTTTATGATTTATGGTTTAGGGTTTAAGGTTAATGGTTTAGAGTTTATGATTTTGGGTTTAGATTTTGGGTTTAGATTTTAGGATTTAAGCTTTAGCTTTTAGGTTATAGGGTTTAGGATTTAGGGTTTAGGGTTGACGATTTTGAGTTTAGTGTTTAATATTTACAGTTAAGATTTTAGGATTTGACATTTAGAGTTTAGGGTTTATGGTTTAGTGTTTAATATTTATGGTTAAGAGTTTAGGATTTTACATTTAGAGTTTAGGGTTTAGGGTTTAGGGTTAAGGATTTAGTATTTAAAGTTTAGGGTTTATGGATAAGGGTTTAGAGTGTAGGTTAAGGGTTTAGGGGTTATGATTTAGTGTTTAGAGTTTATGGTTTAGGGTTTAAGGTTTTGAATTTAGGATTTAGAGTTTAGAGTTTAGTGTTTAGGGATTCATGCTCTAGGTTTTGGGTTTAGGGTTTAGGATATAGTGTTTATGGCTTAAGGTTTGTGGTTAGGGTTAAGGGTTTAGGGTTTAGAGTTTAGGGTTTAGGGTTTAGTGTTTTATATTTAGGGTTTTAAAGTTTAGGATTACATGTTTCGGGTTTAAGGTTTAGGGTTTAGAGTTTTGATTTAGGATTTATGATGAGGGTTAGGGTTAAGGGTTTAAGGTTTAGGGTTTAACATTTACAGTTAAAGATTTAGGTTTTAGGATTTAGGGTTGATGGTTTAGGATTTAGTGTTTAGGTCTTAAGGTTTACGGTTAGGGTTAAGGGTTTAGGGTTTAGGGTTTAGGATTTAGTGTTTTATATTTAGGGTTTTAAAGTTTAGGATCTCATGTTTAGGTTTTAAGGCTTAGGGTTTAGAGTTTTAATTTAGGGTTTATGATGAGGGTTAGGGTTATGGGTTTAACGTTTAGGGTTTAACATTTAGAGTTAAGGATTTAGGGTTTAGTATTTAGGGTTTAGTTTTTAATATTTAGGGTTTAGGTTTTTGTTTAGGGTTTGGTGTTAGGGTTTAAGGTTTAACGTTTAGAGTTTATGATTTATTGTTTAGGGTTTAGGGTTTAGGTTTAGGATTTAAGGTTTATGGTTTGGATTTAGGATTTAAGGTTAAAGGTTTAGGGTTTCGGGATTTGAGTTTAGGATTTAGGGTTTAGGTTTAAGGATTTAGGTTTAGGGTTTAAGGCTTAAGGTTTGGGCTTTAGTTTTTACTATTTAAGGTTAGGAGTTTAGGATTTATGGTTTAGGGTTTAGGTTTTAGGGTTTAAAGTTCAAATTTAGGGATTAGTGTTAGTGTTTTAGATTTATGGTTTATCATTTTGACTTTAAGGTTTAGGGTTTAGGGTTTAGGTTTTTAGATTTAGGTTTTAGGTTCGAGGGTGTAGGATCTAGGGTTTAGGATTTGGTGTTTAAATTTTAGGATTTATGGTTAGGGCTTTAGGGTTTAGGTATTAGGTTTTAGGGTTTAGGTTTTTGAGTTTAGTGTTTAGCATTACGACTTATAGGTTTAAGGTTTAGGAGATAAAATTTAAGGTTTAGGGATTAGGGTTAAGAGTTTATTGTTTATGGGTTTAGGTTTTAGGGTTTAGGGTTTAGGGTTTAGTGTTTAGAGTTTAGGGTTTAGGGTTCAAGGTTTTGTGTTATAGACTTTGGGTTTAGGGCTAGGGTATAGGGTTTAGGAATTAGGGTTTATGGTTTAGGGTTTATAATTTAGGGATTAGGGCTTAAGGTTTATGGTTTAGGGTTAATGATTTAGGGTTTAGGGTTTAGGGTTTACCGTTTAATCTTTAGTGTTTAATGTTTAGGATTTTGGGTTTAGGGTTAAGAGTTTAGAGTTAATGGTTTAGAGTTTAGGGTTTAGGATTTAGGGTTTAGCATTTAGGGTTTGGGGTTTAAGCTCTCGGGTTTACCATTGAAGGTAAGAAATTTAGGATTTAGGGTTAGGGTTTCAAGTTTGGATTTAGGGTTTAACATTTAGAGTTTAGGATTTAAGGCTTAGTGTTTAGGATTTAGTATTTAAGGTTTAGGGTTTAGGGTGTTGGGTTTATGGTTTACGGTTTAGGGTTTAAAGTTTTGGGTTTAGGGTTTAGGGTTTTGAGTTGTACGATTTGGGTTTAGGGTTTAGGTTTATAGTTAAGGTTTAGGATTTAGGGTTTAGGGCTAAGAGTTTAGGATTTAGGTGCTAGGGTAGGAGTTGTGGGTTTAAGGTTTAGAATTTAGAGTTTAGGGTTTAGGGTTTAGGGTTTAGGATTTAGGGTTTAGAGTTTTGGGTGGGTTTATGGTTAAGGGTTTAGGATTTAGGTATTAGGGTTTAGGGTTTAGGGTTTAGGGTTTAGGGTCTAGGGTTAGGGTTTAAAGTTTTACGTTTAGGGTTTAGGGGTAAGGATTTAGGGTTTAGAGTTTAGGATTTGGGTATAGTATCCGTAGTTTAGGTTTTAGGGTTTATGGTTACGGTTTAAGGTTTAGGATTTAGGGTTTAGGGTTTAGGGTCTAGAGTTTAGGGTTTAGGGATTAAGGTTTAGTGTTTATGGTTTAGGTCTTAGAGTTTGGGGTTTAGGGTTTAGGGTTTAGAGTTTTGTGAATAGGGTTTAGGATTTAGGGTTTATGGTTTAGGGTTTGGAGTTGCAAGTTTAAGGTTTAGGGTTTAGTGCCTAGGTTTTTGGGTTTAAAGTTCAGATTTAGGGATTAGGATAAGTGATTTAGGTTTATAGTTTTGCATTTTGACTTTAACGTTTAGGGTTTAGGGTTTAGGATTTAGGATTTATGGTTTAGGGTTGAGGGTGTAGGATATAGGGTTTAGGATTTAGCATTTAAAGTTTAGGGTTTATGGTTAAGGCTTTAGAGTTAAGGTATTAGTTTTTTGGGTTTAGGATTTTGAGTTTAGGGTTTAGGATTATGACTTATAGGTTTAAGGCTTAGGGTTTGGGGGTTAAAGGTTTATGGTTTAGGGTTTATAGTTTAGGGTTTAGGATTTAGGGTTTACTGTCTAATGTTTAGTGTTTAGTGTTTAGGATTTTGGGCTTAGGGTTAAAGGTTTAGGGTTTAGGGTTTAGGGTTTAGGCTTTGAAAATATGGGTTTAAGATTTGTGATTTAGTGTTTAGTGTTTAGGGTTAAGCATTAAGAGTTTATGGTTTATGGATTAGGGTTTAGGGTTTAGTGTTTAATATTTAGGGTTTGGTGTTTAGGATTTAGGGTTTAGGTTTTAAGGTTTAGGGTATAGGCTTTAGGATTTAGGATTTATGGCTTAGAGTTTATAGTTTAGATTTTAGGGTTTAAGGTTTATGGATTAGGGTTTAGTGCTTAGGATTTTGGGTTTAGGGTTTATGATTTAGGGTTTGGAATTATGGTTTTAAGGTTTATGATTTAAGGTGTAGGGTTAGCGGTGAGAGTTTAGGGTTTACCATTTAGGTTTAATTTTTAGGGTTTAGTGTTTAGGTTTTAGGGTTTAAGGTTTAGTGTTTTGAGTTTATATTTTGGGTTTAGGATTAGGGTTTAGGATTTAGTGTTTATGGCTTAAGGTTTATGGTTAGGGTTAAGGGTTTAGGGTTTAGAGTTTAGGGTTTAGAGTTTAGGGTTTAGGGTTTAGTGTTTTATATTTAGGGTTTTAAAGTTTAGGATTACATGTTTCGGGTTTAAGGTTTAGGGTTTAGAGTTTTGATTTAGGATTTATGATGAGGGTTAGGGTTAAGGGTTTAAGGTTTAGGGTTTAACATTTACAGTTAAAGATTTAGGTTTTAGGATTTAGGGTTGATGGTTTAGGATTTAGTGTTTAGGTCTTAAGGTTTACGGTTAGGGTTAAGGGTTTAGGGTTTAGGGTTTAGGATTTAGTGTTTTATATTTAGGGTTTTAAAGTTTAGGATTTCATGTTTACGTTTTAAGGTTTAGGGTTTAGAGTTTTAATTTAGGGTTTATGATGAGGGTTAGGGTTATGGGTTTAACGTTTAGGGTTTAACATTTAGAGTTAAGGATTTAGGGTTTAGTATTTGGGGTTTAGGGTTTAGGATTTTGTGTTTAGGGTTTAGGGTTTATATTTTATGGTTTAGGGCTTAGAGTTTAGGTTTTAGAATTTAGGGTCTAGGGTTTAGAGTTTTGGGTTAAGGATTTTTGACTTAGGGTTTAGGGTTTAGGGTTTAGGGTCTAGGGTTGGGAGTTATTGGTTTAAGGTTTAGAGTTTAGTGTTTAGGGATTATGGTATAGGATTTAGGGTTTAGAGTTTAGGGTTTAGGATTTTGGGTTTGGCGTTTAGGGTTTAGAGTTGTAGGTTTAGGGTTTAGGGGGTTAGTATTTAGGGTTTAGAGCTTATGGTTTTGGGTTTAGGGTTTAGGTTTTTGGGTTTAGTGTTTAGGGTTTCAAGTTGTAGGTTTTGGGTTTAGGTTTTAGTTTCTAGTGTATAGGATTTAGGGTTTATGGTTTAGGGTATAGAGTTAAGGGTTTAGAGTTTAGGGTTTAGGGTTTAGGCTTTAAGGTTTAGAGTGTAGGGTTTATTGTTTAGTCTTTAAACTGTAGAGTTTAAGGTTAATGGTTTAGAATTTCGAGTTTAGTGTTTAATTAATTTAGGGTTAGGAGTTTAGGATTGAGGGTTTTGGGTTTAAGCTTTAGAGTTTAGAGTTTTTATTTAGGGTTTAGGGTTTAGGGTTAGGTTTTGGGTTTAGGGTTTAATCTTTAGGGTTTAGAGTTTTTATTTAGGGTTTAGGATTAGGGTTAGGGTTTAGGGTTTAGAGTTTAGGGTTTAAGGTTTAGGTTCGAACATTTTGGGTTTAGGATTTAGGATTTAGGGTTTAGAGTTTAGGGTTTATGGTTAAGGTTTTAGGATTTAGGTATTAGGGATTAGGGTTTAAGGTTTTGGGTTTAGTTCTTAGGGTTTAGGGTCTAGGGTTAGGATTTAGGGTTTAGTGTTTATAGTTGTATGTTTTGGGTTTCGGGGTAATGGTTTTGGGTTTAGAGTTTATGGTTTTGTGTTTTGGGTTTCGAATTTAGGGTTTAGGGTTTAGGATTTAGAGTTTAGGGTTTAGGGTTTAGGGTATAGTGCTTTGAGTTGTAGGTTTTGGGTTAAGGGTTTAGTGTTTAATGTTTAGGGTTTAGGGTTTAGTGTTTAACATTTAGCATTTATGATTTAGGATTTAGGGTTTAGAGTTTAGGATTTATGGTTAAGGGTTTAGGGTTTAGGGTTTAGGATTTAGGGTTTAGGGTTTAGCGTTTAGTATTTAATGTTTAGGGTTTGGTGTTTAGGATTTAGTGCTTAAGATTTTGGGTTTTGGGTTTAGGGTTTACGGTTTACGATTTACGATTTAGGATTTGGAATTATGGGTTTAAATTTTATGATTTAGGGTTTAGGGTTTAGGGTTTAGGGTTAAGGGGTGAGAGTTTATAGTTTAGGGTTTGGGGTTTAGGATTTAGGGTTTATGGTTTAAGGTTTAGTGTTTAGTATTTTTAATTAGGGCTTAGGATTAGGGTTAGTGTTTTGGATTTAGGGTTTGGAAATTTTGGGTTTATGGTTTATGATTTAGTGTTTATGGTTTAGGGTTCAGAGTTTAGAGTTTATGGTTGAGGGTTTAGGGTTTAGGATTTAGGGTTTAAGGTTTAGGTTTTAGGGTTTAGGGTTTAGGGTTTAGTGTTTAGAGTTTAGGGTTTAGGGTTCAAGGTTTTGTGTTATAGACTTTGGGTTTAGGGCTAGGGTATAGGGTTTAGGAATTAGGGTTTATGGTTTAGGGTTTATAATTTAGGTATTAGGGCTTAAGGTTTATGGTTTAGGGTTAATGATTTAGGGTTTAGGGTTTAGGGTTTACTGTTTAATCTTTAGTGTTTAGTGTTTAGGATTTTGGGTTTAGGGTTAAGAGTTTAGAGTTAATGGTTTAGAGTTTAGGGTTTAGGATTTAGGGTTTAGCATTTAGGGTTTGGGGTTTAAGCTCTCGGGTTTACCATTGAAGGTATGAAATTTAGGATTTAGGGTTAGGGTTTCAAGTTTGGATTTAGGGTTTAACATTTAGAGTTTAGGATTTAAGGCTTAGTGTTTAGGATTTAGTATTTAAGGTTTAGGGTTTAGGGTGTTGGGTTTATGGTTTACGGTTTAGGGTTTAAAGTTTTGGGTTTAGGGTTTAGGGTTTTGAGTTGTACGATTTGGGTTTAGGGTTTAGGTTTATAGTTAAGGTTTAGGATTTAGGGTTTAGGGCTAAGAGTTTAGGATTTAGGTGTTAGGGTAGGAGTTGTGGGTTTAAGGTTTAGAATTTAGAGTTTAGGGATTAGGGTTTAGGGTTTAGGATTTAAGGTTTAGAGTTTTGGGTGGGTTTATGGTTAAGGGTTTAGGATATAGGTATTAGGGTTTACGGTTTAGGGTTTACGGTTTAGTATTTAGGGTTTAGGGTCTAGGGTTAGGGTCTAGGGTTAGGGTTTAAAGGTGTATGTTTAGGGTTTAGGGGTAAGGATTTAGGGTTTAGAGTTTATGGTTTTGGGTTTGGGGTTTTGGATTTAAGGTTTAGGGTTTAGGGTTTAGGGTTTAGGGTTTAGTGTTTAGGATTTAGGGTTTAGTGTTTAAAGTTTAAGATTTAAGGTTTAGGGTTTACAATTTAGGTTTTGTAATTATGGGTGTAAGGTCTATGATTTAGGGTTAAGGATTGAAAGTTGATGGTTTAGGGTTTAGAGTTTAGGATTTAGGGTTTAGGGTATGGGGTATAGGGTATAGGGTTTTGGATTTAGGATTTATGGTTTAGAATTTATAATTTATATTTTAGGGTTTAGGGTTTAGGGTTTAGGGTTTAGGGTTTAGTGCTTAGGATTTTGGGTTTAGGGTTTAGGGTTTACGGTTTAGGATTTAAGGTTTGGAATTATGGGTTTAAAGTATATGATTTAGCGTTTAGGGTTTAGGGTTAAGGGGTGAGAATTTATTGTTTAGGGTTTGGTGTTTAGGATTTAGGATTTAGGGTTTAAGGTTTGTGCTTAGTATTTGTAATTAGGTTTAGGGTTGGGAATTTTGGTTTTAAGGTTTATGATTTAGGGTTTAGGATTTAGGGTTAGGAGTTTAGAGTTTATCGTTGAGGGTTTAGGGTTTAGGATTTAGTGTTTAGGGTTTAGGGTTTAACATTTAGAGTTTAGTATTTAGTGCTTAGGGTTTATTATTTAGGGTTTTGCATTTAGAGTTAAGGATTTAGGGTTTATGGTATAGGATTTAAGGTTTAGGGTTTATGATTTAATGTTTAGGGTTTAGGGTTTAGGTTTAGAGTTAGGGTTTAGGGTTTAGGGTTAAGAGTTTAGGATTTAGGATTTAGGGTTTAGGGTTTTAGAGTTTAGGTTTATGGTTTAGCGCTTAGGGTTTAAGGTTTAGGGTTGAGGGATTAAGGTTTATGGTTTAATGTTTAGGATTTAAGATTCAGAGTTTTGGGTTTACGGTTTAGGTTTAGTGTTTTGCGTTTAGGTTTAGGATTAGGGTTTAGGGTTTAGGATTTGGGTTTAGGGTCTATACTTTAGGGTTTTGGTTTTAAGATTCTGAGTTTTGGAAGGTTTAGGGTTTAGTGTTTAGGTTTAGTGTTTAGGGTATAGGGTTTCGGATTAAGGTTTAGGGTTTAGGGTTTAGGATTAGTGTTAGGGTTTAGTGTTTAGGGTTTAGGATTTGGGTTTAGTGTCTATAGTTTATGTTTTAGGGTTTAAGGTTAGGGTTTAAGGTTTAGGATTTAGGGTTTAGGGTTTAGGGTCTAGAGTTTAGGGTTTAGGAATTAAGGTTTAGGGTTTATGGTTTAGGATTTAGGGTTTAGGGCTTAGAGTTTAGGGTTTAGGGTTTAGGGTTTAGGGTTTAGAGTTTTGTGATTAGGGTTTATGGTTTAGCGTTTGGAGTTGCAAGTTTAAGGTTTAGGGTTTTGGGTTTATGGTTTAGTTTTTGGGGTTTAGGGTTAAGGGGATAGAGTTTATCATTTTGGATTTAGGGTTTTGGCTTTGGTGTTTAGTGTTTAGTGTTTAACATTTTGAGTTTAGGATTTAGGGTCTAGGGTTTAGGGTTTAGGGTTTAACATTTAGAGTTTAGTACTTAGAGTTTATTATTTAGAGTATAGGGTTGAGGGTATAGGGTTTAGGTTTTAGGATTTAGGGTTTATATTTTAGGGTTTATGATTAAAGGTTTAGGTATTAAAGTTTAGGGTTTAGGGTTTAGGGTTTAGGATTTAGGGTTTAAGGATTAGGGTTTAGGGTTAGGGTTTATAGTTTAGGGATTAGGGTTTAGGGTTTTTAATTATAGGTTTAGGGCTTAGGGTTTATTGTGTAGGGTTTAGAGTTTAGGGTTTATGGTTTTGAATTGTAGGTTTTGGGTTTAGGGTTTAGGGTATAAGGTTTAGGATTTAGGATTTATGTTTTAAGGTTTATGGTTTTGGGTTTAGGGTTTACGATTTATGGTTTAGGGTTTTAGTTTTTGGGTTTAGGGTTTAGGGTTTGATATTTAGGGTTTAGGTTTAGGTTTATGGTTTAGTGTTAGGGTTTAAGGTCTAACATTTATAGTTTATGATTTAATGTTTAGGTTTTGGGGTTTAAGGTTTATGATCGGGGTTTAGGTTTTAAGGTGAAAGGTTTAGTGTTTAAGGTTTCAAATTTAGGATTTAGGGTTTAGTGTTTAGGTTTAAGGGTTTAAAGTTTAGATTTAGGGATTAGGATAAGTGTTTTAGGTTTATGGTTTTGCATTTCGACTTTAAGGTTTAGGGTTTAGGGTTTAGGATTTAGGATTTAGGGTTTAGGGTTGATGGTGTAGGATATAGGGTTTAGAATTTAGTGTTTATAGTTTAGGATTTATGGTTAAGGCTTTAGGGTTAAGGTATTAGTTTTTAGGGTTTAGGTTTTTGAGTTTAGGCTTTAGGGTTACGACTTATAGGTTTAAGACTTAGGGTTTAGGGTTAAAGGTTTATGGTTTAGGGCTTATGGTTTACGGTTTTGGATTTTGGGTTTATTGTTTAATGTTTAGTGATTAGTGTTTAGGATTTTGGGTTTAGGGTTAAGGGTTTAGTGTTTGGTGTTTAGAATTTAGGGTTTAAGGTTTAAGGTTTAGGGTATAGGGTTTAGGATTTAGTGTTTATGGTTTAGAGTTTATAGTTTAGATTTTAGGGTTTAGGGTTTATGGATTAGGGTTTAGTGCTTAGGATTTTGGGTTTAGGGTTTAGAGTTCAGGGTTTACGATTTAGGATTTGGAAATATGGGTTTAAGGTTTATGATTTAATGTTTAGGGTTAAGGGGTGAGAGTTTCGGGTTTAGGGTTTAGTGTTTAATTTTTAGGCTTTAGTGTTTAGGTTTTAGGGTTTAGGGTTTAAGGTTTAGTGCTTAGAGTTTTTATTTAAGATTTAGTATTAGGGTTAGTGTTTTTGGTTTTGGGTTTGGAATTTTGGTTTTAAGGTTTTTGATTTAGGGTTTTGTGTTTAGGGTTAAGAAATTAAAGTTTGTGGTGTAGGGTTTAGGGTTTAGGATTTAGGGTTTAGGGTTTAAGGTTTAGGGTATAGGGTTTAGGGTTTAGGGTTTAGGGTTTAACATTTAGAGTTTAGGATTTTGCTCTAAGTGTTTATTGTTCAGGGCTTCTCATTTAGGGTTAAGGATTTAGGTTTTACGGTTTAGAATTTAATGTTTAGGTTTTACGGTTTAATGTTTAGGGTTTAGGGTTTCAAATTGTATTTTTAGTGTTTAGGGTTTAGGTTTAGAGTTAGGGTTTAGGGTTTATGGTTAAGAGTTTAGGATTTAGGGTTTAGGGTATTATAGTTTAGGTTTAAGGTTTTATGCTTAGGGTTTAAGGTTTAGAGTTTAGGGTTTAAGGTTTAAGGTTGGTTTAAGATTGAGAATATTGGGTTTAGGGTTTAGGGTTCAGGATTTAGGGTTTATGTTTAATGTTAGGGTTTAGGGTTTAGGGTTAGCGTTTAGGATTAAGGATTAGCGTTTAGGGTTGAGGGTTTAGGATTAGGGTTAGGGTTTAGGGTTTAAGCTTTAGGTTTTAGAGTTTTTTTTAGGGTTTAGGATTAGGGTTTTAAAATTTAGGGTTTATGGTTTAGGTTTTTATATTTAGAGTTAAGCATTTAGGGTTTACAGTTTAGGGTTTATGTTTTAGGATTTAGGATTTAGAGTTTATGGTTTATTGTAAGGGTTTAGTGCTTATGATTTAGGTTTTAGAGTTTAGGATTAGGGGTTTAGGGTTTAGGATTTAGGTTTT
This sequence comes from Solanum bulbocastanum, assembly GCA_037074985.1. Lineage (NCBI taxonomy): Eukaryota > Viridiplantae > Streptophyta > Magnoliopsida > Solanales > Solanaceae > Solanum > Solanum bulbocastanum. The sequence continues at coordinate 21,132,528 of CM073604.1, read as the reverse complement.
TGAGTCAATAGTTTAGGGTTTAGGGTTTAGGGTTAGGGTTTAACATTTAGGGTCTAGAGTTTAGGGTTTAGGGTTTAGGGTTTAGTGTTTAGGGTTTAGAGTTTAGTGTTTAGGGTTTAGGGTTTAAGGTTTAGCATTTAGAGTTTTGGTTTTGGGTTTAGGATTAGGGTTAGGGTTTAGGGTTTGGAATTTTAGTTTTAAGGTTTTTGATTTATGGTTTAGGGTTTAGGGTTAATGGTTTAGAGTTTATGATTTTGGGTTTAGAGTTTAGGATTTAAGTTTTAGCTTTAAGGTTATAGGGTTTAGAATTTAGGGTTTATGGTTGACGATTTAGAGTTTAGTGTTTAATATTTACGGTTAAGATTTTAGGATTTACATTTTGAGTTTAGGGTTTATAGTTTATGGTTTAGGGTTTAGTGTTTAATATTTACGATTAATAGTTTAGGATTTGACATGTAGAGTTTAGGGTTTTGGATTTAGGGTTTAAAGTTTAGCGTTTATGGATAAGGGTTTAGAGTGTAGGTTAAGGGTTTAGGGGTTAGGATTGAGTGTTTAGAGTTTATGGTGTATGGTTTAGGATTTAAGGTTTTGAATTTAGGATTTAGAGTTTAGAGTTTAGTGTTTAGTGTTTAGGGATTCATGCTGTAGGTTTTGGGTTTAGGGTTTAGGATTTAGTGTTTATGGCTTAAGGTTTATGGTTAGGGTTAAGGGTTTAGGGTTTGTAGTTTAGGGTTTAGGGTTTAGTGTTTTATATTTAGGGTTTTAAAGTTTAGGATTTCATGTTTAGGGTTTAAGGTTTAGGGTTTGGATTTTTGATTTAGGGTTTATGATGAGGGTTAGGGTTAAGGGTTTAAGGTTTAGAATTAAAGATTTAGGGTTTAGGATTTAGGGTTTATGGTTTAGGATTTAGTGTTTAGGGCTTAAGGTTTATGGTTAGGGTTAATGGTTTAGGGTTTAGAGTTTAGGGTTTATAGTTTAGGGTTTATGGTTTAGTGTTTTATATTTAGGGTTTTAAAGTTTAGGATTTCATGTTTAGGGTTTAAAGTTTAGGGTTTAGAGTTTTGATTTAGGGTTTATGATGAGGGTTAGGGTTATAGGTTTAAGGTTTAGGGTTTAACATTTAGAGTTAAGGATTTAGGGTTTAGGATTTTCTGTTTAGGGTTTAAGGTTTATGATTTAGGGCTTAGAGTTTAGGCTTTAGACTTTAGGGTCTAGGGTTTAGAGTTTTAGGTTAAGGATTTTGGACTTAGGGTTAAGGGTTTAGGGTTGGGAGTTATTGGTTTAAGATTTAGAGTTTAGTGTTTAGGGTTCATGGTATAGGATTTAGGGTTTAGAGTTTAGGATTTAGGGTTTTGGGTTTGGGGTTTAGGGTTTTGAGTTGTAGGTTTAGGGTTTAGGGGTTAGGATTTAAGGTTTAGAGTTTATGGTTTTGGGTTTAGGGTTTAGGTTTTTGGGTTTAGTGTTTAGGGTTTTGAGTTGTAGGTTTTGGGTTTAGGTTTTAGTTTCTAAGGTATAGCATTTAGGGTTTATGGTTTATGGTATAGAGTTAAGGGTTTAGAGTTTAGGGTTTAGGGTTTAGGGTTTAGGTTTTAATGTTTAGAGTGTAGGGTTTATGGTCTAGGCTTTAAAGTTTAGAGTTTAGGGTTTATGGTTTAGGATTTCGAGTTTAGTGTTTAATTAATTTAGGGTTAAGAGTTTAGGTTTGAGGGTATAGGGTTTAAGCTTTAGAATTTAGAGTTTTTATTTAGGGTTTAGTGTTAGGGTTTTGGGTTTAGGGTTTAAGGTTCAGGGTTTAAGCTTTAGGGTGGGTTTAGATTTTTTATTTAGGGTTTAGGATTAGTGTTAGGGTTTAGGGTTTAGAGTTTAGGTTTTAAGGTTTAGGTTCTATCATTTTGGGTTTAGTGTTTAGGATTTAAGGTTAAGAGTTTAGGGTTTATGGTTAACGGTTTAGGATTTAGGTATTAGGGTTTTTGGTTTAGTTCTTATGGTTTAGGGTCTAGGGTTTGGGTTTAGGGTTTAGTGTTTAGAGTTATTGTTTTGGGTTTAGGGGTAATGGTTTTGGGTTTAGAGTTTATGGTTTTGTATTTTGGGTTTTGGATTTAGGGTTTAGGGTATAGTGCTTTGAGTTGTAGGTTTTGGGTTAAGGGTTTAGGGTATTGGGTTTAGATTTTTGATTTAGGGTTTAACATTATGGTTAGGGTTTAGGTTTGATAGTTTAGGGTTTAAGGTATAGGTTTTAACATTTAGAGTTAAGGATTTAGGGTTTAGGGTTTATGATTTAGGATTTAGGGTTTAGAGTTTAGTGTTTAGTATTTAATGTTTAGGGTTTGGTGTTTAGGATTAAGTGCTTAAGATTTTGGGTTTAGGGTTTAGGGTTTACTATTTAGGGTTTGGAATTATGGATTTAAAGTTTATGATTTAGGGTTTAGGGTTTAGGGTTAAGGGTTGAGAGTTTATGGCTTAGGGTTTAGTGTTTAATGTTTAGGGTTTAGGGTTTAGGATTTAGGGTTTAGAGTTTAGGGTTTATGGTTAAGGGTTTAGGGTTAAGGGTTTAGGATTTAGGATTTAGGGTTTAAGGTTTAACGTTTAGTGTTTAATGTTTAGGGTTTGGTGTTTAGGATTTAGTTCTTAAGATTTTGGGTTTAGGGTTTAGGGATTACGATTTACGATTTAAGATTTGAAATTATGTTTTTAAAGTTTATGATTTAGGGTTTAGGGTTTAGGGTTAAGGGGTGAGAGTGTATAGTTTAGGGTTTGGTGTTTAGCATTTAGGGTTTAGAGTTTAAGGTTTAGTGATTAGTGTTTTTCATTAGGGTTTAATATTAGGGTTAGTCCTTTGGATTTAGGGTTTGGAATTTTGGGTTTAAGTTTTATGATTTAGTGTTTAGGCTTTAAAGTTTAGAGTGTAGGGTTAATTGTTTAGGCTTTAAACTGTAGAGTTTAGGGTTAATGGTTTAGAATTTCGAGTTTAGTGTTTAATTAATTTAGGGTTAGGAGTTTAGGATTGAGGGTTTAGGGTTTAAGCTTTAGAATTTAGAGTTTTTATTTAGGGTTTAGGGTTTAGGTTTAGGGTTAGGTTTTGGGTTTAGGGTTTAAGGTTCAGGGTTTAAGCTTTAGGGTTTAGAGTTTTCATTTAGGGTTTAGGATTAGGGTTAGGGTTTAGGGTTTAGAGTTTAGGGTTTAAGGTTTAGGTTCTAACATTTTGGGTTTAGGGTTTAGGATTTAGGGTTTAGAGTTTAAGGTTTATGGTTAAGGGTTTAGGATTTAGGTATTAGGGATTAGGGTTTAAGGTTTTGGGTTTAGTTCTTAGGGTTTAGGGTCTAGGGTTAGGATTTAGGGTTTAGTGTTTATAGTTGTATGTTTTGGGTTTCGGGGTAATGGTTTTGGGTTTAGAGTTTATGGTTTTGTGTTTTGGGTTTTGGATTTAGTGTTTAGGGTTTAGGGTTTAGAGTTTAGGGTTTAGTGTTTAATATTTAGGGTTTAGGGTTTAGTGTTTAACATTTAGCGTTTATGATTTAGGATTTAGGGTTTAGAGTTTAGGGTTTATGGTTAAGGGTTTAGGGTTTAGGGTTTAGGATTTAGGGTTTAGGGTTTACCGTTTAGTATTTAATGTTTAGGGTTTGGTGTTTAGGATTTAGTGCTTAAGATTTTGCATTTTGGGTTTTGGGTTTAGGGTTTAGGGTTTACGGTTTGGGATTTGGAATTATGGGTTTAAATTTTATGATTTAGGGTTTAGGGTTTAGGGTTAAGGGGTGAGAGTTTATAGTTTAGGGTTTGGGGTTTAGGATTTAGGGTTTAGGGTTTAAGGTTTAGTGTTTAGTGTTTTTAATTAGGGTTTAGGATTAGGGTTAGTGTTTTGGCTTTAGGGTTTGGAATTTTTGGGTTTAAGGTTTATGATTTAGTGTTTAGGGTTTTGGGTTAAGAGTTTAGAGTTTGTGGTTGAGGGTTTAGGGTTTAGGATTTAGGGTTTAAGGTTTAGGGTGTAGGGTTTAGTGTTTAACATTTAGAGTTTAGGATTTAGGGCTTAGTGTTTATTGTTTAGGGTTTTGTATTTTAGTTTTAGGGTTTAGGGTTTAGGTTTAGAGTTAGGGTTTAGGCTTAAGAGTTTAAGATTTAGGATTTAGGGTTTAGGGTTTTAGAGTTTAGGATTAAGGTTTAGCGCTTAGGGTTTAAGGTTTAGGGTTTGGGGATTAAGGTTTAGGGTTTAAGATTCAGAGTTTAGGGTTTAGGGTTCAGGGTTTTGGGTTTAGGTTTAGTGTTTAGGGTTTTCTGCTTAGGATTACGGTTTAGGGTTTAGGTTTTAGGGTTTAGGATTTAGGATTTGGGTTTAGGGTCTATCGTTTAGGGTTTACGGCTTAGGTTTCTGAGTTTTAGGTTTAAGGTTTAGGTTTAGGGCTTAGGGTTTAGGATTAGGGTTTAGGGTTTAGGGTTTAGGATTAAGGTTAGGGTTTAGGGTTTAGGGTTTAGGGTTTAGGATTTAAGTTTAGTGTTTATAGTTTAGGGTTTAGGGTTTAAGGTTTACGATTTTGGGTTTAGGGTTTAGGGTATAGGGTTAAGAGTTTAGATTTTATGGTTGAGGGTTTAGGGTTTAGGATTTAGGGTTTAAGATTTAGGGTTTAGGGGTTAGGGTTTAACATTTAGAATTTAGGATTTAGGGCTTAGTGTTTATTGTTTAGGGTTTTGCATTTAGAGTTTTGGATTTAGGGTTTAATATTTAGGGTTAAGAGTTTAGGATTTAGGATTTAGGGTTTAGGGTTTTAGAGTTTAGGTTTAAGGTTTAGCGATTAGGGTTTAAGGTTTAGGGTTGGGGATTAGGTACATGGTTTAAGGTTTAGGGTTTAGGTTTAAGGTATAAGAATCAGAGTTTTGGGTTTAGGGTTCAGGGTTTACGATTTAGGTTTAGTGTTTAAGGTTTACTATTTAGAATTAGGGTTTAGGGTTTAGGGTTTAGTGTTTAGGATTTGGGTTTAGGGTCTATCGTTTAGGATTTAGGGTTTAAGATTCTGAGTTTAAGATTTAAGGTTTAGGGTTTAGGGTTTAGGTTCAGTGTTTAGGGTTTAGGGTTTAGGATTAGGGTTTAGGGTTTAGGGTTTAGGATTTGGGTTTAGGGTTTACGATTTAGGTTTAGTGTTTATAGTTTAGGGTTTAAGGTTTAAGGTTTAGGATTTAGGGTTTAGGGTTTAGGGTCTAGAGTTTATGGTTTATGGTTTATGGTTTAAGGTTTAGGGTTTAGGGTTTAGAGTTTTGTGATTAGGGTTTAGGGTTTAGGGATTAGGGTTTAGGGTTTAGAGCTGTAACTTGAATGTTTAGTGTTTTGGGTTTGTGGTTTAATTTTTAGGGTTTAGGGTTAAGGGGTTAGAGTTTATCGTTTTGGATTTTGAATTTTGGCTTTAGTGTTTAGGGTTTAACATTTTTAGTTTATATTTAGGGTCTAGGGTTTAGGGTTTAACATATAGAGTTTAGTATTTAGAGTTTATTATTTAGAGTTTATGGTTTAGGTTATAGGTTTTAGGTTTTAGGATTTAGTGTGTAGGGTTTAGGATTTAGGGTTGAGGATTTAGGAATTAGGGTTTAGGGTTTAGCGTTTAGTATTTAATATTTAGGGCTTGGTGTTCAGGATTTTGGGTTTAGTGTTTAATGTTTAGTGTTTAGATTTTAGGGTTCAGATTTAGGGTTTGTAATTATGGGTTTAAGGTTTATGATTTAGGGTTTAGGGTGTAGGGTTAAGGGTTGAGAGTTTATGGTTAAGGGTTTTGGGTTTAGCGTTTAGTGTTTAATGTTTAGGGTTTGGTGTTTAGGGTTTAAAGTGTAGGGTTTAGAGTTTAGGATTCACGATTTAGGGTTTGTAATTATGGGTTTAAGGTTTGTGATTTAGGGTTTAGGGTGTAGGGTTAAGGGTTGAGTGTTTATGGTTTAGGGTTTAGTGTTTAGTGTTTAGTGTTTAGTGCTTAATGTTTATGGTTAAGTGTTTAGGGTATAGGGTTTAGGGTATAGAGTTTAGGATTTAGTGTTTATGGTTTTGAGTTTCTAGTTTAGATTTCAGGGATTAGGGTTTAAGGATTAGGGTTTAGTGCTTAGGATTTTGGGTTTAGTGTTTAAGGTTTAGGGTTTACTGTTTAGGGTTTGGAATTATGGGTTTTAAGTTTATGATTTAGGGTTTAGGGTTTAAGGTTAATGGGTGAGAGTTTATGATTTAGGGTTTAGGGTTAAGGGTTTAATGTTTAATGTTTAGTGTTTAGTGTTTAGGATTTAGGGTTTAGGGTTTAAGGTTTAGTGTTTAGTGTTTTTAATTAGGGTTTAGGATTAGGGTTAGTGTTTTGGGTTTAGGGCTTGGAATTTTGTGTTTAAGATTTATGATTTAGGTTTTAGGGTTTAGGTTTAAGAGTTTAGAGTTTATGGTTGAGGGTTTAGGGTTTAAGATTTTGGGTTTAGGGCTTAGGGTTTAACATTTAAAGTTTAGGATTTAGGGCTTAAGGCTTATTGCTTAGGGTTTTGCATTTACAGTTAAGGATTTGGGGTTTATAGTTTCGGATTTAGGTTTTAGGGTTTACGATTTAATGTATAGGGTTTGCGATTTTGAATGTTACGTTTAGTGTTTTGGGTTTAGGTTTAGAGTTAGGGTTTAGGGTTTTGAGTTTAGGGTTAAGAGTTTAGGATTTAGAATTTATGGTTTAGGGTTGTAGAATTTAGGTTTAAGGTTTAGCGCTTAGGGTTGAAGGTTTAGGGTTTGGGGATTAAGGTTTATGGTTTAGGGTTTTGGATTTAGGTTTAGGGTTTAAGATTTAGAGTTTTGGGTTTAGGGTTCAGGGTTTATGGTATAGGTTTAGTGTTTAGGATTAGGGCTTAGGGTTTAGGGTTTAGGGTTTAGGATTTGGGTTTAGTGTCTATCGTTTAGGGTTTAGGGTTTAGGATATTCAGTTTTGGGTTTATGGTTTAGGGTTTACGGTTTAGGTTTAGTGCATAGAGTTTAGGGTTAAGGATGAGGGTTTAGGGTTTAGGGTTTAGGATTAGGGTTGGGGTTTTGGGTTTTGGGTTTAGGATTTGTGTGTAGTGTCTATAGTTTAGGGTTTAGGGTTTATGGTTTTTTTTTTTTTTTTTTTATTTTAATGACCCTTGGGGGGGTCAGGGGCTTAGCAACACCCCCAGGCCTTATCATAGATGTTAATAAAAGTACAAAGAGGGGGACATAAACCTTACCTCCCATCTTAAGGTGGTCCAGCAGTCTACTAACCTGAACGGCTTGTAAACTCTTTCCCATTCTAAAACAAAGGAGAACCTAGCAACTAAGCACCTAAGGAGAGGACTCCTCTCGATACAAATATACTAGGAAATCATAAATAAGGGAGACTCTCCCCTTACAAGGCGAGAATAAAAGAAACGGATCTAGGCAAAAACACAACTAACCTATCAAAGGAGTTGTATTCATGACTAGGATAAAGTCAACTTCCTTAAGGATCAGGGAGGTTTTTTAATTCTTTTCAATTTCTTTCTTCTAAAGCTTTGGACTCCCATCTTCTCAAGAATATAGCTTCCTCGAATAGCATTTGGCATATGGTTATATGTATAATAATGTTGGATGATATCAAGTTTGTGGCTTTGTTTGGAGAGCAGGTCTGCTGTGCCATTAGCTTCTCTGTACGTATGGATGCATTGGAATGATACACATTGAGACACAAGCGTGTGTAGCTCCTGTACAAACATCTGCAGCTTCCAAGGGGGAGTAGAAGTCTTCAATAACCATCTGATTAAGAGCTCTGAATCCACTTCTAGAATGATGTTATTGTAACCATGTTGAAAGCACCAGTTTAACCCATAACTGGCAGCCTGTATTTCTGCCTGGTTGTTAGTCCCCTCTCCAAAAGGTATCGCAAAGGCATAAATAATATCTCCAAACTCATTCCTCAGGATGCCCCCTCCTCTAATTTTCCCAGGATTATGCAAGGCACTACCATCAGTGTTGAGTTTGTACCTATTAGTGGAAGGATTCTTCCAAATTACAGAGGTGACTTTAACATCATGTTTACAGCTTTCAATCACATCTATCACCTCTGCCCACCTTGTAGGCCACTGTATATAAGGAAAAGTTGAATTGAGAAGATAGAAAATGTCTTTGAGAACCATGTACTTGACTCGGCTGATGTTGGCTTTCTTATCCCCATACTTAGCTGAGCATCTGTTCTTCCATAAATTCCAACAGATCACTATGGGAAGTGCTTGGATGAGGGTCTTGTGAGCTTCATTTCTTCCTTGGACCTCCCAAAAACTCATCAGTTTGCTGGTTAAGGAAGTCTGCTGAAGATTGAGTCCCGTAGCACCTGTAAAGTGCTTCCAGATGTGAGCTGCAAAATGACCTCCATTGAAGATGTGATCAACATCATCCCACCCTCGATTGATACAGGAGAAGCATTTCACAGGCTCCACTCCAAAGGTGGCTAAGATTTCATTGGTAGGAAGTTTATTTCTTAATGCCCTCCATAAAAGAAAGGACATTTTGAAAGGAATGTTTTTACTCCAAATATGGCTGCTAATCCCTTCATAATTCTTCCTGTATCTGCAGATTTCCCAGGCTGAAGCATTGGTGAATTTTCCATTATCAGTAGGCTTCCAGATTGCTGTGTCTTTCACTCCCTATTGGTATTGGAAAGAAGTGTTTAATATGTGAGGGATCAGTAAAGGTGGAACTTGTTGGCGCAGCTTCCTTTCATTCCATTTCCCATTGATGAGAAATTGTGTAATAGTGGCATTGTTCCAGCTAGAAATGTTATCAGTATGGCAAGCAAGGGCACCAATTCCTAGCCAATCATCCCACCAAAAGGAACAATTTCCAGAATTAATCTTCCAGAGGATGTTCTCTTCCACTAAATTCTTGTTCCTCATCATATATCTCCACATCAGGGACTGGCCAGTGTCAATTTTCTTTGCAACTGGATTAGCTCTTTGGCAATATTTGGCTCTAAGAAACTGTCCCCACAGAGTTGTCTTAGTCCTGAAATTCCACCACTGTTTATATTGAAGAGCAGTACAGATGTCTGTGAGTCTTCTGAGCCCCAGACCTCCTTCAGTATATGGCAGGCTTATGGATTTCATAGAGGCCCAATGATACTTTCTCCTGTCATGATCTCTCCCCCAGTAGAAGTCAGCAATAATAGACTCAATGTATTTGATGGTAGTGTTGGGAGGAGAAATTGCAGACATTGTATGGATAGGCATAGAATGTAAATCATGCTTTATTAAGGTGATTTTGCCTCCAAAACTGAGAATTTTCCCTTGCCAGCCACAAATTTTTTTGGAAACCTTCTCAACTAAGTGAGAAAAATATATAATCCTTTGTCTACCAATATAAAGAGGGCAGCCTAGATAGCTAATAGGACTGTCCTGTCTTGTGAAACCAGTGACCTCTTGAATACTGTCAATAATGTCCTGAGAGGTATTACTAGGGATCATAAAGTGGCTTTTCTCCTTGTTGATAAGTTGTTCTGATGACTGCTCATATTCCTTCAAAGTATTCATGATGATCTTCATAGACTGTCTATCAGTTGAGGTAAAAATGATCACATCATCAGCAAAACATAAATGATTGATCTGAGGACCTTTTTCCTTCATTCTAAAACCTCTATACAAAGGATCTTTATGAGCCAAGTTAAACATTCTCGAAAGAACCTCAGCACCTAAAATAAATAGGGCCGGAGATAAAGGATCACCTTGTTTAAGGCCTCTAGTTGAATGAAAAAACCCATGTCTATGACCATTGATAATAATTGAATACCAATTGTTACTCATAATTCTCCATATCATGTCAATGAAAGCTTCCCCAAACCCAAATCTTCTCAACACCAAGCAAGTGAAAGACCAGGACACTCTATCATATGCCTTGGTCATGTCCAGCTTGATCACTACATTGTCACCTGGTTTTGGCCTCTTAATGTCATGAGTAATCTCTTGAGCCAACATGATGCTTTCTGTAATGCTCCTCCCTCTTACAAACCCTGATTGGTTATCAGAAATGAGCACCGAGAGAATATCTGCAAGTCTCATGCTTATAAGCTTGGAAATAATCTTGTTAGAGAAATTGCTGAGACTGATAGGCCTGAGTTCCCTGAATCTGCAAGGCTGTTCCTTTTTGGGAAGAAGAACTAAGCAAGCATGTGACATAAACTTAGGCATGGTATTTCCACAGAAAAAATGTTGCACAGCTGCTAATAGATCCTCTTTAATAATGTGCCAGCAAGCTTGGTAGAATTTTCCCCCTATTCCATCTGGGCCTGGTGCTGAGTTTGGGTTCATAGCAAACACCACTCTTTTTAATTCTTCCAGTGTGGGTAATTCCTGCAGCTTCTGATTATGTTCAGGAGTGACCAGGGGGGTAATATGCTGAAGAATCCTCTCATCAATTCTGTAGTTCTGACCAGTGAACATCTCTTGAAAATACTCACATGCTGCTTGAGCAATCTGTTCATCCCCTTGTATCCAAACATCCTTATCTGTGCAGATTTTGTGAAGGAAAAGTCTTCTTCTTCTTCCCCTTAATAAGGCATGAAAATACTTGGTGTTGGCATCTCCCTCCTTAAACCAGTGCAGTTGAGTCTTCTGTTTAAGTAGTGATTCCTCCAGCTTCAAGTACCTAATATAGTTGGCATTCATGAGATGTAACTTCTGTCTGAGAGCTTCTGTGTTGTCACCAATCAATTCTTCCTCAGCTTTTCTGATATTCTCTTCAAATTCTTTCACTTTAGCAAAAATATCTCCATATTCTCTCTTGGACCAGCTGCTAAGAGTAGTAGCTAATCTTTTCATTTTCTGATGCAATTTCCAGAAAGGGTTCCCAGTGACCTCCCTCTCCCAGCATTTTTGGACAGTTTCCATAAAGCTTTCATTATCTACCCAGCAGTGTAGGAACTTGAAATATTTGATATGATCTTCATTCTTTCTAACCATTTCCAGAAGCAGAGGACAGTGGTCAGACCCAACAGAGGAAAGATGTTCTATAGTGGTTAGGGGCATGGTCTCCAACCATTTGTCATTAACCATGGACCTATCCAACCTCTTCCACACTCTTGCCTGTGCATTCCTTTGGTTACACCAAGTATATGGATGTCCTGTGTAACCAAGATCAATCAGTCCACATGCCTCAATCACACTTATAAATTCGAGGCTCTTGTTCATGTTATAAGTCATTCCCCCATACTTCTCCTCCATATTAGTGATAACATTGAAATCTCCAATGGTGCACCAAGGTATTTCTCTACTAGCAAAATGCAATAATCTATCCCATAAGGGTCTTCTCATATGTTCCTTGCACTTAGCATAAATGAAGGATACCATGAACTTATTATCAATATCAAAATGTTTGAATTCCCCAGTGATATGTTGCTCATTATTTTCCTGAATACTGCCAGTGATTTCATTAGACCAAAGAAGCCAAATCTTCCCATTAGGGTTGCTAACAGCTTGGTCCATATGAAGTTGGATTTTCACAGTGTTGAGCTGAGAAATATTTGCAAATGGTTCAAGGATAGCAATCATGGATAATTGATGCATCTTCTTGAGTGTTTGAAGTCTTTCCAAGGAGCTTTGAGTGTTGATACTCCTAGCATTCCAACAAAGGGCTTTAATCATTAAAAACCTTTAGATTTGGACCTTGTGATGGGTCTGCTAGGTATAGCAGATGTACTGGTGTTGGCATGCTGTCTGTCCTGTCTGTTCAGTTTCCTCCCCCTAGGTGATAGACCTTGCTAGTCTGTCACTTCCTGAACCTCTGCTGGGCATTCATCATGAAATGTGGATCCAAAAGCTCTAATCAGATGATCAGTCACTGCTTCTTCCTCCTCATCATACTCATCCATGGATTGGTTGTCAGGATCTATCTCATCTTCTGAGTTCAAGGCTCCATAATCATCTTGTACAGGCCTGTCTTTCTTGCCCTTGCTAGTATTATGTTCACATGATTGTTGTTCTAAATTGGTTGTACCATGTTGTTGCTCTTGCTGTTGCCTCTTTTTAATTGCATCTCTCTTCTTCTTGCTCAGCCTTCCTCCAGATTTGTTGTTTTGCCTGGCTTTTTGTTTTCCTGTTGCAGTATTCTTCTCATTACCTTCCTGCATATCTTGCTGCCCAGTAGTCTCCTTGTAAGAATTAGGGGTAGCAGGGGCTCTAGAGTCACTTCTAAGGTCTCTAACCACATCCTCATGCAGAACATGAGTCAATTCCCTCCCCCCTTTGGTGGCCCCTTCCTGCAGATTAATATGTATCTCCTGTACCCTCCCTTCCATACCTCCAACAGCTTCCTCAACAACATTACCAACAATACTAATAGGGGGCATAGGGAATGGGAGCATAGAGTCAATACCTGCATTATTGCTATTTTTACTAGCTGTAACCTGTTCATTCTGTGAGATTATAGTATTTTGAAGGTTCCTTGTGACTGGGCCCTTATTGGTCCCCTGCATTGGTTGGATTTCCTGGTCTGCAGTCCTGGTGCTGTTCCTTTCTTCAGCATTGCTCATTTGTTGTTGTTCCTGCAATTCTAGATTAATATAGTTATTATAAATTGGAATTGTAGATGAGTTACCTGCAGTTGCTGTCTTCTGTTGAATGCTTTCCTTATTGTTTGTTTGCTGGGGCAGGATAGGTCTCCATATAGCCCTGGTATTGGATTGTTCCTGATTCCTGTTCTGCTTCTTTTTTGGGGTCTGCCATTGCTCATCTTGGTTATTAATCTCCTGATCATGTTGAACTGTAAGCTGGTTGTTTTCCTGGGCCTGTCCCTGCATTTCATTATGTCTGTACTGTTTCCTTGGGGGTAATTGTTGTTGAGCATGAGACTTACTGCTCATTTCATTGTCTTGCAACTGCACATTTATCACCTGCTCAATCTTAGAAGAGTTCTTTTTAACTTCCTCCCTCTCCTTTCTTCTTTTGAACTCTTCATCCCTTCTCTTGATAGTACATACATCCTCCATATGTCCTTGATGTTTACAATACATACAATAGTCAGGGATACCTTCATATTGAACTCTTTGCCATCTTCCTTTGTTGGGGTCTGAATTCTTGAATCCCATCCAAATGTGAGGGGGTCTTTCCTTGGTAAGATCAATCTGGATCTTTACCCTGGCCATACTGCCTCTGGTTTTTTGAGAGGATGGTAAATCCAAATACAACACTTTGCCAATAGAGTTCAAGACAGTAGTAAGCAGAACCTTATTATAGCAGTGCCAGGGGAGTTCAGGTAAGGCTACCCATATAGGAACTATAGGGGTCTCCTCTTCAGGTGTAAAATCAGGGGTCCAAGTTTGAATTCTCATTAATTGACCTTCAATGGTCATTCTTTGTTTAGTCCATACCGTAATATAGTCAAACTCATTATCAAGATCAATATATACATGTCTAGCATTGAAGTGAGTTATTTTTGCCCCACCTGTAAGCTGCATTTGAAGAGTAAAACTCTTCCTAATGATTTCCATTTTAGACATGGTGTTAGTAAACTTACCAACCAAAGTATGCTTACAACTTTCAGCCAATTTAACATTATAATCATTCTCGTCTAACAAAACAGCAGGCAATCCTTGCCTTGTGGTATGAAGAGGATTGTCCAAGGTAATAGGTACTTCATTCATAGATTGATTATATCTCAGTCGAGCTACAAAGGATTGAACAATAGTGAAAGGACCAGGTTTATGGACATTGTCCTGTTTAGAAATTTGTTGGCCTTGCCTCGGCTGTTGACTATTCAGTTGTTTCCCAGAATTTTGAGCCATAATATTGTTTACCTGGTTATCACCTGTCTTGCTTAAATGATTATTAGCGTCATACCTAGTGTAATTGTTGGATATCGTTGGAAAATTCTTCTGATACTCCATAGTATTTCCAGTGCTGCCCTATTGAAATCCACTTGTTTCTCCTTGTTGTTTGTGATTAATCTGATCCTGCTGAGCTTCTTTATGTATGTGCTTCTGGTTAACAATCTGTTTGGAAGATTTTGGCCGCAATTCCTCACCTTTAGCTTGTTGATTTTGCTGTTGATCATGTCCAGCTTTCTCCACATTTGTGTCCTGTTTTGTATCCTGCACCAAACACAAATTAGAATTGGAAGTTATGTTCATAGTATTAACTTTAGTTCCAAAGGAGAAGTTCGATGAATGAGTCTCTTCAGTAGAGTTTTCTGTGCTGAGGTTCTTGTTGGATTGATCATTAGTTTCCTTATGTCTTGTTGCTACTCCTGCTAGATAGCCTGCACCCATTTGGATACTGACTTCTGCAGGATGAGCTGAGCTTAGCGCATGTCTAACATCAAGTGAACCATCTCGACTTTTCTCGGCATTCAAATTCCTCTCCAGAACAGCTGGTTGATCTGGATGGTTGTTGTCAGTGTTTATTCCACTCCTATTATCAAAGGATTCTGGATTTTGAACCTCCTTAAGATCGGAAAGAACAACATTTCCATTTTTCCCATTAACCCCGACATTTTGTGTTCGAACTTCACCGAAATTCTCTTCGCCGGTGATTCCACTGTCCTTATTGACTGTTCTTTCTGCAGGTTGATCCTCAACATCAGGGGAGTATTTCCCAGTAGTTGATTCTTCACGAATTTGACTCGAAGTATCTCGAAATTGACGGCGCATTTCTGGCGATTCACTCGCAATTCTCGCAGTAGCCGTCTCTCGATTTCTATCGATTGAGACAGGTGAAATCGATTAGGTTTTTGATATGCTGTGCATCAGGACAGGTGGAATCCATATCTGTACTCAGTTCTCCACAAATCACTCCACCGATTTCTAGGGAAATAATTTTACGTGTGCCTTCCAGCTCTTGAACCGAAATCGCAGTGTTGATCGCGTCTGTGTTCTGCGACTTCGTGGAGCTGTGGGATGGATTAGAGAGAGTGACCGGGTTAGTTTTGTTGCTATCTTCCCAGCGCTCCTGTTGAGCTTTGTCCGGCGGTATATGGAGCTCTACCGGCAGCGCACGCGCCATTCCGGCAGGGCGCGTAGGGTCTGTGGAACTAGCCGTTATTGGCTGTCTTTAGAGCGTGAATTTTAGAAAGATAAACTAGAGAGAGAAAAAAATTGAGAAATAAGGATGCGATAGGGTTTATGGTTTAGGATTTAGGGTTTAGGGTTTAGGGTCTAGAGTTTTTGGTTTAGGGTTTAGGATTTAAGGTTTAGGGTTTAGGGTTTAGAGTTTAGTGATTTGGGTTTAGGGTTTAGGGATTAGGGTTTAGGGTTTGGAGTTGTAAGTTTAAGGTATAGGGTTTTGGTTTTGTGGTTTAGTTTTTAGGGTTTAGGGTTTAACATTTAGAGATTAGGATTTAGGGTCTAGGGTTTAGGGTTTACAGTTTAACATATAGAGTTTATTATTTAAAGTTTAGGGTTTAGGTTGTTGGGTTTAGGTTTTAGGATTTATCGTTTAGGGTTTAGGATTTTGGGTTTAGGATTTAGGATTCAGCGTTTAGGGTTTAGCGTTTAGTATTTAATGTTTAGGGTTTGGTGTATAGGATTTAGGGTTTAGGGTTTAGATTTTAGGGTTCACGATTTAGGGTTTGTAATTATGGGTTTAAGGTTTATGACTTAGGGTTTGGTGTTTAAGGTTTAAGGTTTAGGGTTCACAATTTAGGGTTTGTAACTATGGGTTTAAGGTTTATGATTTAGGGTTTAGGGTGTAGGGTTAAGGGTTGAGAGTTTATTATTAAGGGGTTAGGATTTAGCGTTTAGTGTTTAATGTTTAGGGTTTGGTGTTTAGTGTTTAAGGTTTAGCGTTTAGAGTCTAGGGTTCACGATTTAGGGTGTGTAATTATGGGTTTAAGGTTTATGATTTATGGTTTAGGGTGTAGGGTTAAGGGTTGAGAGTTTATGGTTTATGGTTTAGTGTTTAATATTTAGTGTTTAATGTTTATGGTTAAGTGTTTAGGATTTAGGGTTTAGGGTTTAAGGTTTAGTGTTTAGTGTTTTTAATTAGGGTTTAGGATTAGGGTTAGTGTTTTAGGTTTAGGGTTTGGAATTTTGGGTTTAACATTTATGATTTAGTATTTAGGTGTTAGGGTTAAGAGTTTAGAGTTTATGGTTAAGGGTTTAGGGTTTAAGGTTTACTGTTTAGGGCTTAGGGTTTAACATTTAGAGTTTTGGTTTTAGGGCTCAGGGTTTATTGTTTAGGGTTGTGCATTTAGTGTTAAGGATTTAGGGTTTATGGTTTAGAATTTAAGGTTTAGGGTTTAAGATTTAATGTTTAGGGTTAGCGATTCTGAATTGTACGTTTAGGGTTGTGGATTTGGGTTTAGAGTTAGGGTTTAGGGTATAGTGTTTAGGGTTAAGAGTTTAGTATTTAGGATTTAGGGTTTAGGGCTGTAGAGTTTAGGTTTAAGGTTTAAGAATTAGGATTAAGGATTTAGGGTTTAGGTTCTAGAGTTTAGGGTTGAGGGTTTATGATTTAAGGTTTAGGGTTTAGGGTTTAGAGTTTAGTGATTAGGGATTAGGGTTTAGGGTTTGGAGTTGTAAGTTTAAGGTAAAGGGTTTTGGGTTGTGGTTTAGTTTTTAGGGTTTAGGGTTAAGGGGTTAGAGTTTATGGTATTGGATTTAGACTTTTAGCTTTAGTGTTTAGGGTTTAGGGTTTAACATTTAGAGTTTACGATTTAGGGTCTAGGGTTTAGGGTTTACGGTTTAACATATAGAGTTTAGTATATAGAGTTTATTATTTAAAGTTTAGGGTTTAGGTTGTTGGGTTTAGGTTTTAGGATTTATCGTTTAGGGTTTAGGATTTAGGGTTTAGGATTTAGGATTTAGCGTTTAGGGTTTAGCATTTAGTATTTAATATTTAGGGTTTGGTGATTAGGATTTAGGGTTTAGGGTTTAGGATTAGGGTTTAGGGTTTAGGGTTTAGGGTTTAGGATTAGGGTTAGGGTTTAGGGTTTAGGGTTTAGGATTTAGGTTTAGTGTTTATAGTTTAGGGTTTAAGGTTTAAGGTTTAGGATTTCAGGTTTAGGGTTTAGGGTCTAGAGTTTAGGGTTTATGGTTTATGGTTTAAGGTTTAGGGTTTAGGGTTTAGAGTTTAGTGATTAGGGTTTAGGGTTTAGGGTTTGGAGTTGTAAGTTTGAGGTTTAGGGATTTTGGGTTTGTGGTTTAGTTTTTAGGGTTTAGGGTTAAGGGGCTAGAGTTTATGGTTTTGGATTTTGAATTTTGAATTTTGGATTTAGTGTTTAGGGTTTAAAATTTTTAGTTTATATTTAGGGTCTAGGGTTTAGGGTTTAACATATAGAGTTTAGTATTTAGAGTTTAGGGTTTAGGTTGTGGGGTTTAGGTGTTAGGATTTAGTGTGTAGGGTTTTGGATTTACGAATTGGGGTTTAGGGTTTAGCGTTTAGTATTTAATGTTTTGGGTTTGGTGTTTTGGAATTCGGGTTTAGGGTTTAATTTTTAGTGTTTAGATTTTAGGGTTCAGATTTAGAGTTTGTAATTATGGGTTTAAGGTTTATGATTTAGGGTTTAGGGTGTAGGGTTAAGGGTTGAGAGTTTATGGTTAAGGGTTTTGGGTTTAGCTTTTAGTCTTTAATGTTTAGGGTTTCGTGTTTAGGGTTTAAAGTGTATGGTTTAGAGTTTAGGGTTCACGATTTAGGGTTTGTAATTATGGGTTTAAGGTTTGTGATTTAGGGTTAAGGGTTGAGTGTTTATGGTTTAGGGTTTAGTGTTTAGTGTTTAGTGTTTAATGTTTATGCTTAAGTGTTTAGTATTTAGTGTTTATGGTATAGGGTTTAAGGTATAGAGTTTAGGATTTAGTGTTTATGCTTTTGAGTTTCTAGTTTAGATTTTAGGTATGAGGGTTTAAGGATTAGGGTTTAGTGCTTTGGATTTTGGGTTTAGTGTTTAAAGTTTAGGGTTTAGTGTTTAGGGTTTACTGTTTAGGGTTTGGAATTATGGGTTTTAAGTTTATGATTTAGGGTTTAGGGTTTAGGGTTTAGGGTTAAGGGTTTAATGTTTAATGTTTAGTGTTTAGTGCTTAGGATTTAGGGTTTAGGGTTTAAGGTTTAGTGTTTAGTGTTTTTAATTAGGGTTTAGGATTAGGGTTAGTGTTTTGGGTTTAGGGCTAGGAATTTTGGGTTTAAGGTTTATGATTTAGGGTTTAGGGTTTAGGTTTAAGAGTTTAGAGTTTATGGTTGAGGGTTTAGGGCTTAAGATTTAGGGTTTAGGGCTTAGGGTTTAACATTTAAAGTTTAGGATTTAGGGCTTAAGGCTTATTGCTTAGGGTTTTGCATTTACAGTTAAGGATTTGGGGTTTATAGTTTCGGATTTAGGGTTTAGGGTTTACGATTTAATGTATAGGGTTTGCGATTTTGAATTGTACGTTTAGAGTTTTGGGTTTAGGTTTAGAGTTAAGGTTTAGGGTTTTGAGTTTAGGGTTAAAAGTTTAGGATTTAGGATATAGGGTTTAGGGTTGTAGAATTTAGGTTTATGGTTTAGCGCTTAGGGTTGAAGGTTTAGGGTTTGGGGATTAAGGTTTATGGTTTAGGGTTTAGGATTTAGGTTTAGGGTTTAAGATTCAGAGTTTTGGGTTTAGGGTTCAGGGTTTATGGTATAGGTTTAGTGTTTAGGATTAGGGCTTAGGGTTTAGGGTTTAGGATTTGGGTTTAGTGTCTATCATTTAGGGTTTAGGGTTTAGGATATTCAGTTTTGTGTTTATGGTTTAGGGTTTACGGTTTAGGTTTAGTGCTTAGAGTTTAGGGTTTAGGATTAGGGTTTAGAGTTTAGGGTTTAGGATTAGGGTTGGGGTTTTGGGTTTTGGGTTTAGGATTTGGGTTTAGTGTCTATAGTTTAGGGTTTAGGGTTTATGGTTTAGGATTTAGGGTTTAGGGTTTAGGGTCTAGAGTTTTTGGTTTAGGGTTTAGGATTTAAGGTTTAGGGTTTAGGGTTTAGAGTTTAGTGATTAGGGTTTAGGGTTTAGGGTTTGGAGTAGTAAGTTTAAGGTATAGGGTTTTGGGTTTATGGTTTAGTTTTTAGGGTTTAAGGTTAAGGGGTCAAAGTTTATGGTATTGGATTTAGACTTTTAGCTTTAGTGTTTTGGGTTTAGGGTTTAACATTTAAAGTTTAGGATTTCTGGTCTAGGGTTTAGGGTTTACGGTTTAACATATAGAGTTTTGTATATAGAGTTTATTATTTAAAGGTTAGGGTTTAGGTTGTTGGGTTTAGGTTTTAGGATTTATCGTTTTGGGTTTAGGATTTAGGATTCAACATTTAGGGTTTAGCGTTTAGTATTTAATGTTCAGGGTTTGGTGTTTAGGATTTGGGGTTTAGGGCTTAAGGTTTAGGGTTTAGATTTTTGGTTTCACGATTTAGGGTTTGTAATTATGGGTTTAAGGTTTATGACTTAGGGTTTGGTGTTTAGGGTTTAAGGTTTAGGGTTCACGATTTAGGGTTTGTAACTATGGGTTTAAGGTTTATGATTTATGGTTTAGGGATTAGGGTTAAGGGTTGAGAGTTTATTATTAAGGGTTTAGGATTTAGCATTTAGTGTTTAGTGTTTAGGGTTTGGTGTTTAGGGTTTAAGGTTTAGGGTTTAGAGTTTAGGGTTCACGATTTAGGGTGTGTAATTATGGGTTTAAGGTTTATGATTTAGGGTTTAGGGTGTAGGGTTAAGGGTTGAGAGTTTATGGTTTAGGAATTAGTGTTTAATATTTACTGTTTAATGTTTATGGTTAAGTGATTAGGATTTGGAGTTTAGGGTATGGGGTTTAGTATTTAGGGTTTATGGTTTAGAGTTTCTAGTTTAGATTTTAGGGATTAGGGTTTAGTGCTTAGGATTTTGGGTTTAGTGTTTAAGGTTTAGGGTTTAGTGTTTAGGGTTTACTGTTTAGGGTTTGGAATTATGGGTTTTAAGTTTATGATTTAGGGTTTAGAATTTAGGGTTAGGGGTTGAAAGTGTATGATTTAGGGATTTAGGGTTTAGTGTTTAATGTTTAGGGTTTGGTGTTTGGGATTTAGGGTTTAGGGTTTAAGGTTTAGTGTTTAGTGTTTTTAATTAGGGTTTAGGATTAGGGTTAGTGTTTTAGGTTTAGGGTTTGGAATTTTGGGTTTAAGGTTTATGATTTAGTATTTAGGTGTTAGGGTTAAGAGGTTAGAGTTTATGGTTGAGGGTTTAGGGTTTAGGATTTAGGGTTTAAGGCTTATTGTTTAGGGCTTAGGGTTTAACATTTAGAGTTTAGGTTTTAGGGCTTAGGGTTTATTGTTTAGGGTTCTGCATTTAGAGTTAACAATTAAGGATTTATGGTTTAGGATTTAAGGTTTATTATTTAGGGTTCAGGATTTAGGATTCAGCATTTAGGGTTTAGCATTTAGTATTTAATGGTTAGGGTTTGGTGTTTAGGATTTAGGGTTTAGGGTTTAAGGTTTAGGGTTTAGATTTTAGGGTTCACGATTTAGGGTATGTAATTATGGGTTTAAGGTTTATGACTTAGGGTTTGGTGTTTAGGATTTAAGGTTTAGGGTTCACGATTTAGGGTTTGTTACTATGGGTTTAAGGTTTATGATTTAGGGTTTAGTGTTTAATGTTTAGGGTTTAGTGTTTAGGATTTAGGGTTTAGGGTTTAAGGTTTAGTGTTTAGTGTTTTTAATTAGGGTTTAGGATTAGGGTTAGTGTTTTAGGTTTAGGGTTTGGAATTTTGGGTTTAAGGTTTATGATTTAGTATTTAGGTGTTAGGGTTAAGAGTTTAGAGTTTTTTTTTTTTTTTTTTTTTTTTTTTTTATTGAACGACCCTTGAGGGGGTCAGGGGCTTAGCAACACCCCCAGGCCTTAGCATATATAAAGAACAGGATACACGGAGGGGGACATAAACCTTACCTCCCAATGGTGGAGCTAGAATTGGTAGCCTACTAGGCATAGCCAGTAGGTTCTCCAACTCTTCTCCATAAACAAAAAGAGACCTATTATCTACGCACCTATATGAGAGGACTCCTCCCGATACAAAGATTCTAGGAAAGCATAAATGAGGGAGACTCTCCCTTTACAGATAAGAAAGACACAAAATCTATCCTACCAAAGGAAAAGCCCATGAAGGTGATGACTGGGGGGGTCAGCTGAGGCAGACTAGCGAGGAAGTTCCAGCTCCCTTCTAAATCTGCACCGCAGTGACTGCTTCATGGTGGTTCCTTAATTCTCTTCAGCTTTCTTCTTCTGAAACTTGCCATTCCTATAATATCCTGGTTAAGATAGGTAGCTGCCAGTCTTGGGATTTGTTGGATGCTGAAGTGTACTTGCGGGCTGGTTATCTGGTGACTATATTTTGCGAGTGAATCAGCTACGTAGTTTGCCTCTCTAAGAGTGTGATTGCATTTGAAGTTGGTGAAGTGGCTAGCAATCTGCTGTAACTGCTGCAGCTGGACAACTGCACTCCAGGGGGCTGTATTGTTGTTTAAAATATAGTCGATTATCAGTTGGGAATCCACCTCCAAGATCACATTATTATAGTTGAGCTGAGCACACCAGGTGAGGCCAAAGATAGCAGCTTCAATTTCAGCCTGTATATTAGTTCCTTCCCCCAGAGGAGCTGAGAATGCAAATATCATTTCTCCAGTACAGGTTCTAAGGACTCCTCCTGCTCCTTTGTTGCCGAGAATTGCACTACCATCTGTGTTGAGTTTGACCCATTTAAATGGAGGTTTGATCCACTGTACAGCTGTAACTTTGATGTCATGGCTGCACTTTTCGATGAGGTTGCAAATTCCGTTCCATTCCATAGGCCAACTGATGTAAGGAAAGGCTGTTTTCAACAACTTGAAAGTGTCCAAGATAACCTTATACTTCACCCTTGCCATGCTGGTCTTTTTTCCCCCAAATTTAATTGCACATCTATTTTTCCACAAATTCCAACAAATAAAGATTGGTGTGGATTGAAGAATAAGTTTGTGTGCTTCATTGTTATAGGTAGCACTCCACCATCTCATAACCATATTTCTCAAAGGTAAATATTCAGTCGCAATGCCTAGAGAGATAGCAAAGTATTTCCAGACTTTTTTGGCAAATTCTCCAGTATTGAAAGTGTGCTCAATAGTATCTGAACCAGGAGAATAACAGCAGTAACAGTTACTAGGTTCAATTCCAAACCTGGAGAGCTTTTCATTTGTAGGAAGTTTGCTCCTGAAAGCTCTCCAAAGCAGGAAGGAACACTTGAAGGGGATAAATTTCTGCCATGTGTTTGTATTGATCTTGGTTTTACTTCTGGTTTCTCGAATAATATTCCAAGCTGAGGAAATAGAAAAATTGCCATTGGTATTGAGCTTCCACACTGCTTGATCAGCATGGCCCTGCTATAGCTGTATTTGCATAGACAAGATTCTATGCACCTGTTGCTAAGGAGCTTGCTGCAGTATCTTTCTCATATTCCACTGTCCGTCTTCCAAGAGTTTAGAGTTTATGGTTGAGGGTTTAGGGTTTAGGATTTAGGGTTTAAGGTTTACTGTTTAGGGCTTAGGGTTTAACATTTAGAGTTTAGGTTTTAGGGCTTAGGGTTTATTGTTTAGGGTTTTTCATTAAGAGTTAAGGATTTAGGGTTTTTGGTTTAGGATTTAAGGTTTAGGGTTTATGATTTAATGTTTAGGGTTAGCGATTTTGAATTGTACGTTTAGGGTTGTGGATTTGGGTTTAGAGTTAGGGTTTAGGGTGTAGTGTTTAGGGTTAAGAGTTTAGGATTTAGGATTTAGGGTTTAGGGTTGTAGAGTTTAGGTTTAAGGTTTAGAATTTAGGATTTAGGATTTAGGGTTTAGGGTCTAGAGTTTAGGGTTTAGGGTTTATGATTTAAGGTTTAGGGTTTAGGGTTTAGAGTTTAGTGATTAGGGTTTAGGGTTTAGGGTTTGGAGTTGTAAGTTTAAGGTTTATGGTTTTGTGTTTATGGTTTAGTTTTTAGGGTTTAGGGTTAAGGGGTTAGAGTTTATGGTATTTGATTTAGAGTTTTGGTTTTATTGTTTAGGGTTTAGGATTTAACATTTAGAATTTAGGATTTAGGGTCTAGGGATTAGGGTATAGTGTTTAACATATAGAGTTTAGTATTTAGAGTTTATTATTTAGAGTTTATGGTTTAGGTTTTAGGGTTTAGTGTTTATGGTTTAGGATTTAGGGTTTAGTATTTAGGATTTAGGGTTTAGGGTTTAGCGTTTAGTATTTAATGTTTAGGGTTTAGTGTTTAGGATTTAGGGTTTAGGGTTTAGATTTTAGGGTTCACGATTTAGGGTTTGTAATTATGGGTTTAAGGTTTATGATTTAGGGTTTATGGTGTCGGGTTAAGGGTTGAGAGTTTATGGTTAAGGGTTTATGGTTTAGAGTTTAGTGTTTAATGTTTAGGGTTTGGGTTATAGGGTTTAGGGTTTAGGGTTCACGATTTAGGGTTTGTAATTATGGGTTTAAGGTTTATGATTTAGGGTTTAAGGTGTAAGGTTAAGGGTTGAGAGTTTATGGTTTAGGGTTTAGGGTTTAGTGTTTAGTATTTAATGTTTATGGTTAAGTGTTTAGGATTTAGGGTTTAGGGTATAGGGTTTAGGGTATTGGGTTTAGGATTTAGGTTTTAGCTTTTAGGTTATAGGGTTTAGGATTAAGGGTTTATGGTTGACGGTTTAGAGTTTAGTGTTTTATATATACGATTAAGAGTTTAGGATTTTACATTTAGAGTTTAGGGTTTATGGTTTACTGTTTAGGGTTTAGTGTTTAATATTTACGATTATGAGTTTAGGATTTTACATTTAGAGTTTAGGGTTTAGGATTTTGGGTTTAAAGTTTAGGGTTTATGGATAAGGGTTTAGAGTGTAGGTTAAGGGTTTAGGGGTTAGGATTTAGTGTTTAGAGTTTTTGGTTTATGGTTTAGGGTATAAGGTTTTGAATTTAGGATTTAGAGTTTAGAGTTTAGTGTTTAGTCTTTAGGGATTCATGCTGTAGGTTTCGGGTTTAGGGTTTGGGGTATAGGGTTTAGGATTTAGTGTTTATGGCTTAAGGTTTATGGTTAGGGTTAAGGGTTTATGGTTTAGAATTTAGGGTTTATAGTTTAGTGTTTTATATTTAGGGTTTTAAAGTTTAGGATTTAATGTTTAGGGTTTAGAGTTTTGATTTAGGTTTTATGATGAGGGTTAGGGTTAAGGGTTTAAGGTTTAGGGTTTAGCATTTAGAGTTAAAGATTTAGGGTTTAGGATTTAGGGTTTATGGTTTAGGATTTAGTGTTAGGGGCTTAAGGTTTACGGTTAGGGTTATGGGTTTAGGGTTTAGAGTTTAGGGTTTATAGTTTAGGGTTTAGGGTTTCAAAGTTTAGGATTTCATGTTTAGGGTTTAAGGTTTAGGGTTTAGAGTTTTGATTTAGGGTTTATGATGAGGGTTAAGGTTATGGGTTTAAGGTTTTGTGTTTAACATTTAGAGTTAAAGATTTAGGGTTTAGGGTTCAGGATTTTGTGTTTAGGGTTTAGGGTTTATGGTTTAGGGCTTAGAGTTTAAGTTTTAGAATTTTGGGTTTAGGGTATAGAGTTTTAGGTTAAGGATTTTGTACTTAGGGTTAAGGGTTTAGGGTTTAGGGTTGGGAGTTATTGGTTTAAGGTTTAGAGTTTATGGTATAGGATTTAGTGTTTAGAGTTTAGTGTTTAGGGTTTTGGGTTTGGGGTTTAGGGTTTAGAGTTGTAGGTTTAGGGTTTAGGGTTTAGGTTTTTGGGTTAAGTGTTTAGGGTTTCGAGTTGTAGGTTTTGGGTTTAGGTTTTCATTTCTAGGGCATAGGATTTAGGGTTTATGGTTTAGGGTATAGAGTTAAGGGTTTAAAGTTTAGGCTTTAAAGTTTAGAGTGTAGGGTTTATGGTTTAGGCTTTAAATTTTAGTGATTTGGGTTTATGGTTTAGGGTTTCGAGTTTAGTGCTTAATTAATTTAGGGTTAAGAGTTTAGGATTAATGCTTTAGGCTGTTTGCTTTAGAGTTTAGAATTTTTATTTAGGGTTTAGGGTTTAGGTTTAGGGTTAGGGTTTTGGGTTTAGGGTTTAATATTTAGGGTTTAAGCTTTAGGATTTAGTGTTTTTATTTATGCTTTAGGATTAGGGTTAGGGTTTAGGGTTTAGAGTTTAGGGTTTAAGGTGTAGGTTCTAACATTTTGGGTTTAGGGTTTAGGATTTAGGGCTTAGAGTTTAGGGTTTATGGTTAAGGGTTTAGGATTTAGGTATTAGGGTTTAGGGTTTTGGGTTTTGGGTTTAGTGCTTAGGGTTTAGGGTCTAGGGTTAGGGTTTAGGATTTAGTGTTTAGAGTTATATGTTTTGGGTTTAGGGGTAATAGTTTTGGGTTTAGAGTTTATGGTTTTGTGTTTTGAGTTTCGGATTTAGGGTTTAGGGTTTAGGGTTTAGAGTTTAGGGTTTAGGGTATAGTGTTTTGAGTTGTAGGTTTTGGGTTAAGGGTTTAGGGAATTGGGTTTAGAGTTGTATGCTTAGGGTTTAGGGGTAAGGATTTAGGGTTTAGAGTTTATGGTTTTGGGTTTTGGGTTTTGGGTTTTTGATTTAAGGGTTAGGGTTTAAGTTTTAGTGTTTAGGATTTAGGGTTTAGTGTTTAGAGTTTTTATTTAGGGTTTAGGATTACAGTTAGGGTTTAGGTTTGAGAGTTTAGGGTTTAAGGTTTAGGTTTGAACATTTAGATTTAAGTATTTAGGGTTTAGGGTTTAGGGTTTATTATTTAGGGTTTAGTGTTTAGGATTTAGGGTTTAGTGTTTAGGGTTTACGATTTAGGTTTTGTAATTATGGGTTTCAGGTTTCTAATTTAGGGTTTAGGGTTAAGGATTGAGAGTTTATGGTTTAGGGTTTAGTGTTTAGGATTTAGGGTTTAGGGTATGGCGTATAGGGCATAGGGTTTTGGATTCAGATTTTATGGTTTAGAATTTATAATTTAGATTTTAGGGTTTAGGTTTATGGATTACGATTTAGTGCTTAGGATTTTGGGTTTAGGGTTGATGGTTTACGATTTACGGTTTAGGGTTTGGAATTATGGGTTTAAAGTTTATGATTTAGTGTTTAGGGTTTAGGGTTAAGGGGTGAGAATTTATAGTTTAGGGTTTGGTGTTTAGGATTTAGAGTTTAGGGTTTAAGGTTTGTGTTTAGTGTTTTTATTTAGGGTTTAGAATTAGGGTTAGTGTTTTGGGTTTAGTGTTTGGAATTTTGGGTTTAAGATTTATGATTTAGGGTTTAGGGTTTAGGGTTAAGAGTTTAGAGTTTATCGTTGAGGGTTTAGGGTTTAGGATTTAAGGTTTAGGGTTTAGGGTTTAGGGTTTAACATTTAGAGTTTAGGATTTAGGGCTTAGGGTTTATTGTTTAGAGTTTTGCATTTAGAGTTAAGTATTTAGGGTTTATGGTCTAGGATTTAAGGTTTAGGGTTTACGATTTAATGTTTAGGGTTTAGGGTTTTGAATTGTAGGTTTAGGGTTTAGGTTTAGTGTTAGGGTTTAGGGTTTAAGGTTAGGAGTTTAGGATTTAGGATTTAGGGTTTAGGGTTTTAGAGTTTAGGTTTAAGTTTTAGCGCTTAGGTTTTAAGGTTTAGGGTTTGGGGATTAAGGTTTATGGTTTAAGGTGTAGGGTTTAGGTTGTATGGTTTGGGTTTTAGGATTTAGGGTTTATAGTTTAGGGTTTATGATTAAAGGTTTAGGGTTTAGGTACTAGGTTTTTGGGCTTAGGTTTTTGGGTATAGTGTTTAGGGTTTAGGATTAGGCTTTAAAGTTTTGGAAATAGGGTTTAGGGTTTTGAGTTATAGGTTTAGGGTTTAGGGGTTCGGGTATAGGGTTTTTAGTTTAGATTTAGGGTTTATGGTTTTGGATTTAGTGTTTAGGATTTAGGGTTTATGGTGTAGGGTTTAGAGTTTAAGGTTTAGGGTTTAAGGTTTTAAATTAAAGGTTTTGGGTTCAGGGTTTCGGGTATAGGGTAAAGGGTATAGGATTTGGGGTTTATTGTTTAAGGTTTATGGTTTAGGGTTTATTGTTTAGGGTTTATGGTTTAGGTTTTAGGGTTTAGGGTTTAGGTTTTAGTGTTTAATATTTATGGTTTAGGTTTTTGTTTAGGGTTTAGTGTTAGGGTTTAAGGTTTAACGTTTAGAGTTTATGATTTATTATTTAGGGTTGAGGGTTTAGGTTTTGGATTTAAGGTTTATGGTTTGGGTTTAGGATTTAAGGTTAAAGGTTTAGGGTTTAGGGTTTGGAGTTTAGGATTTAGTGTTTAGGTTTAAGGATTTAGGTTTAGGGTTTAGGCTTTAGTGTTTACTGTCTATGTTTAGGAGTTTAGGATTTAGGGTTAGTGTTTTAGGTTTATGGTTTAGCATTTCGACGTTAAGGTTTAGGGTATAGGGTTTAGGATTTTTGATTTAGGGTTTTGGTTCGAGGGTGTAGGATCTGGGGTTTAGGATTTGGTGTTTAAAGTTTAGGATTTATGGTTAGGGCTTTAGGATTTAGGTATTAGGTTATAGGGTTTAGGTTTTTGAGTTTAGTGTTTAGGGTTACGACTTATAGGTTTAAGGTTTATGGGTTAGAATTTAAGGTTTAGGTATTAGGGTTAAGAGTTTATTGTTTATGGGCTTAGGGTTGAGGGTTTAGGGTTTAAGGTTTAGGGTATAGGGTTTAGGATTAGGGTTTAGGGTTTATGATTTAGGATTAGGGTTAGAGTTTAGGGTTTAGGATTAGGGTTTACGGTTTATGGTTTAGGAATAAGGTTAGGGTTTAGGGTTTAGAGTTTAGGATTTGGGTTTAATGTATATAGTTTAGGGTTTAGTGTTTAAGGATTAGGATTTAGGGTTTAGGATTTAGGCTCTAGAGTTTAGTGTATAGGGTTTATGGTTTAAGGTTTAGGGTTTAGGGTTTAGAGTTTAGTGAATAGGGTTTAGGGTTTGGAGTTGTAAGTTTAGGGTTTAGGGTTTTGGGTTTGTGGTTTAGTTTTTAGGGTTTATGGTTAAGGGGTTAGAGTTTATGGTTTTGGATTTAGAGTTTTGGCTTTAGTGCTTAGGGTTTAGGGTTTAACATTTAGAGTTTAGGATTTAGGGTCTAGGGTTTAGGGTTTAGGATTTAGCATATAGAGTTTATTATTTAGAGTTTAGGGTTTAGGTTGTAGGGTTTAGGCTTTAGGACTTAGGGTTTAGGGTTTAGGGTTTAGGGTTTAGGGTTTAGGTTTTAGGGTTTAGCGTTTAGTATTTAATGTTTAGGCTTTGGTGTTTAGGATTTAGGGTTTAGGGTTTAAGGTTTAGAGTTTAGAATTTAGGGTTCATGATTTAGGGTTTGTAATTATGTGTTTAAGGTTTATGATTTAGGGTTTAGGGTGTAGGGTTAAGGGTTGAGAGTTTATGGTTTAGGGTTTAGGGTTTAGTGTTTAGTATTTAATGTTTATGGTTAAGTGTTTAGGACTTAGGGTTTAAGGTATAGGGTTTAGGGTTCACGATTTAGGGTTTGTAATTATGGGTTTAAGGTTTATGATTTAGGGTTTAGGGTGTAGGGTTAAAGGTTGAGAGTTTATGGCAAAGGTTTTAGGGTTTATCATTTAGTGTTTATTGTTTAGGGTTTGGTGTTTAGGATTTTGGGTTTAGGGTTTAAGGTTTAGGGTTCACAATTTAGTGTTTTTGATTTAGGGTTTAGAGTGTAGTGTTAAGGTTTAATAGTTTATGGATTAAGGTTTAGTGTTTAGTGTTTAATGTTTATGGTTATGTGTTTAGGATTTAGGGTTTAGGGTATAAGGTTTAGGGTATAGGGTTCAGGATTTAGGGTTTTTGGTTTAGAGTTTCTAGTTTAGATTTTAGGGATTAGGGTTTAGTGCTTAGAATTTTGGGTTTATTGTTTAAGATTTAGGGTTCAGTGTTTAGGGTTTGAAATTAAGGGTTTAAAGTTTATGATTTAGGGTTTAGGGTTTAGGGTTAAGGGGTGAGAGTTTATGATTTAGGGTTTAGGGTTTAGGGATTAGTGTTTTATGATTAGGGTTTAGTGTTTAGGATTTAGGATCTAGGGTTTAAGGTTTACTATTTAGTGTTTTTCATTAGGGTTTAGGATTAGGGTTAGTGTTTTGGGTTTAGGGTTTGGAATTTTGGGTTTAAGGCTTATTATTTAGGGTTTAGGGTTAAGAGTTTAGAGTTTATGGTTGAGGGTTTAGGGTTTAGGATTTAGGGTTTAAGGTTTAGGGTTTAGGGCTTAGGGTTTAACATTTAGAGTTTAGGATTTAGGGCTTAGGGTTTATTGTTTTAGGTTTTGCATTTAGAGTTAAGGCTTTACGATTTATGGTCTAGGATTTAAGGTTTAGGGTTTACGATTTAATGTTTAGGGTTTACTATTTGGAATTGTAGGTTTAGGGTTTAGGGTTTAGGTTTAGTGTTAGGGTTTAGGGCTTAGGATTTAGGATATAGTGTTTAGGGTTGTAGAGTTTAGGTTTAAGGTTTAGCGCTTAGGGTTTAAGGTTTAGGGTTTGGGGTTTAATTTTTATGGTTTAATGTTTAGGGTTTATGATTCATAGTTTTGGGTTTAGGGTTTAGTTTTATTGTTTAGGGTTTAGTATTTAGTAATAATGTTTAGGATTATAGTTTAGGGTTTAGGTTTATTGTTTAGGGTTTAGTGTTTAGTAATAATGTTTAGGATTATAGTTTAGGGTTTAGGTTTATTGTTTAGGGTTTAGTGTTTAGTAATAATGTTTAGGATTATAGTTTAGGGTTTAGGGTTTAGGGTTTAGGATTTGGGTTTAGTGTCTATTGTTTAGGGTTTAGGGTTTAATATTAGGGTTTAAGGTTTAGGATTTAGGGTTTAGGGTTTAGGGTCTAAAGTTTAGGGTTTAGGGTTTAAGGTCTAGAGTTTAGGGTTTAGGGTTAGGGTTTGGGGTTTATAGTTTAATGTTTAGGGTTTAGGGTTTATGGTTTAAGGTTTAGGGTTTAGGGTGTAGAGTTTAGGGTTTAGGATTTGGGTTTAGTGTCTGTAGTTTAAGGTTTAGGGCTTAAGGTTTAGGATTTAGGGTTTAGGGTTTAGGGTTTAAGGCTTTAATGTTTAGTTATTAGGGTTTAGGGTTTAGGGATTAGGGATTGGGGTTTGGAGTTGTAAGTTTAAGGTTTAGGGTTTTGGGTTTGTGGTTTAGTTTTTAGGGTTTAGGGTTTAAATTTAGTATTTAGGATTTAGGGTCTAGGGATTAGGGTATAGGGTTTAGGGTTTAATATTTAGAGTTTAGGATTTTGGGTCAAGGGTTTAGGGTTTAGGGTTTAAGATTTAGAATTTAGTATTTAGAGTTTATTATTTAGAATTTAGGGTTTAGGTTGTAGGGTTTAGGTTTTAGGATTTAGGTTTAGGGTTTAGGATTTAGGGTTTCGAATTTAGTATTTAGGGTTTAGGGTTCAACATTTAGTATTTAATATTTAGGGTTTGGTGTTTAGGATTTTGGGTTTAGGGTTTAAGGTTTATGGTTTTGAGTTTAGGGTTCACGATTTTGGGTTTGTTATTATGGGTTTAAGGTTTATGATTTAAGGTTTAGGTTGTAGGCTTAAGGGTTGAGAGTTTATGGTTTAGGGTTTAGGGTGTAGTGTTTAGTGTTTAATGTTTATGGTTAAGTGTTTAGTGTATAGGGTTTAGGATTTAGGGTTTATGGATTAGAGTTTAGTTCTTAGGATTTAGTGCTTAAGATTTTGGGTTTAGGGTTTAGGGTTTACTATTTAGGGTTTGGAATTGTGGGTTTAAAGTTTATGATTTAGGGTTTAGGGTTTAGGGTTAAGGGGTGATAGTTTATAGTTTAGGGTTTAGTTTTTAATGTTTAGGGTTTAGGGTTTAGTGTTTAACATTTAGGGTTTAGGGTTTAGAGTTTAGATTTATGGTTAAGGGTTTAGGATTTAGGTATTAGGGTTTAGGGTTTAGGGTTTTGGGTTTAGTGCTTATGGTTTAGGGTCTAGGGTTAAGGTTTAGGGTTTAGGGTTTGGAGTTGTATGTTTTGGGTTTAGGGGTAATGATTTAGGGTTTAGAGTTTATGGTTTTTTGTTTTGGGTTTCGAATTTAGGGTTTAGGGTTTAGGGCTTCGAGTTTATGGTTTAGGGTGTAGTGTTTTGGGTTGTAGGTTTTGGGTTTTGGATTTCGGGTTTAGGGTATTGGGTTTAGAGTTTTGATTTAGGGTTTAAGATTACGGTTAGGGTTTTGGTTTGAGAGTTTAGGGTTTGAGGTTTAGGTTTTAACATTTAGAGTTAAGTATTCAGGGTTTAGCGTTTAGGATTTAGGATTTAAGGTTTAGGGTTTAGTGTTTAATACTTAGGGTTCAATTTTTAAGGTTTTGGGTTTAGGGTATAAGGTTTAGGGTTTAGGGTTTACGATTAAGGGTTTGTAATTATGGGGTTAAGGTTTATGATTTAGGGTTTAGGGTTTAGGGTTAATGGTTAAGACTTTATGGTTTATGGTTTAGGTTTTAGTGCTTAGTGTTTAATGTTTAGGGTTTAGTGTTTAGGATTTAGGGTTTAGGGTATGGGGTTTAGGATATAGGGTTTAGGATTTAGGGTTTATGGTTTAGAGTTTATAGTTTAGATTTTAGGGTTTAGGGTTTATGGATTAGGGTTTAGTGCTTATAATTATAAAATACTTATTTTATATATCCTTAGAACACTTAATATTGACAAAAAAAGAAAAATCTATGACCTTTTAATTACTGAAGAAATGTCAGAACTAAACCAGATAATGGAATTAATAACACAAAATTGGCATGAACTAACTATTCAAAGTATATATGAATTATATGACTCATATTCAGATTAGTGATAAACTACGAATAGTTAACATATTGGCTACAAACTATGAAAAATTTAGATAATTTATTGTTAATTGTTTATCATCTATATTATATGGTTTAACTGTTTCTAGCCATTTTATTCCTAAAGTAATATTATTATTTCCTTGATGTTTTTTTAAATTTAATTTTTATTGGTATTCCTCCAATAATTAGTTCTTGTTCAGTAGTTTCTTCTATATTTACCAAAGCTCTAGGTAATTCTGTGTTTATATTTTCTCCTGTAATTATTTCATGTTCTTTGACTAGTTCTCTTATAATTTGGTTTTCTACTTGTCCGGTATTTATATTTATTAGATATTTTCTCTGGTCTAATATTCCTGTGATATAATATTGATATGGTTGTATTTCATCATTCTTTTGTTCTAATAACTTAGGTATTAGGTCGCAATCTAATCTTCTAGATGTACTGTTTCTTGATGATGATGGTGTATCGTAGCTTAATCTTTTAGATGTACTTAATCTTTCTTTTACTATCTAGCTCTGATACCAATTTGGGGGTCTGTAGCGGAAGTTGAGAGAATTGCGGAAGTGGGAGTTGAGGGATGATTCTCCCTTTCTCCTTACTCGTATTTATATACAAATTTACATGACTACTATTTATGAACAGTAGGTGACTTCTACTATTCATGAATAGTGACTGACTCTTACTACTTACACAGTGACTTGACCTTTACTATTTACACAGTAACCGACTCTTACTATTCACATAATTGACATTTTACTATTTATGAATAGTATTTTTTTGTCTTTTACTATTCATCAATAGTATCCTGTCTGATGACTCCAAATAAAACAAACAACTTTACTTTACTTTACAAAAAGAAAGATAAGATTTCTATCCTACTTTTGACTAATTACATAGATGTCTCCGTCATAAAGAAAAAGTAAAGTTGTTTGTTTTTATTTGGAGTCACCAGACAGGATACTGTTGATGAATAGTAAAAGACAAAAAATACTATTCATAAATAGTAAAATGTCAATTATGTGAATAGTAAGAGTCGGTTACTGTGTAAATAGTAAAGGTCAAGTCACTGTGTAAATAGTAAGAGTCAGTCACTATTCATGAATAGTAGAAGTCACCTTCTGTTCATAAATAGTAGTATGTAAATTTGTATATAAATATGAGTAAGGAGGAAGGGAGAATCATCCCTCAACTCCCACTTCTGTAATATTTCTCTCAACTTCCGCAAGCCCCCAAACTGGTATCAGAGCTAGATAAGAAAAAATTTAAATGGAGAAGTCTAACAACAACCAGGAATCTATGAAGGAAACAATTCCAAAAAATCTACAAACAGAGGTATGTTCATATTTCAATATGAATAGCTAAACTTTCATATTCCTGATAATCTCTTGATTATTATTTGATTATTATCATGTTATAGTATTGTTATATTGAATGAATTCTAAGTAGTTTGCTATGAACGAAGGTAGGCTGAGAATAGGTAAGCCCAGACTATGCCATCCGAAATCGGAAACCTAGTTAGGCAAAAGAGAAGCCGTTTGAGGGGAAGTACGAACTTGTTGAAGGCGCTGTTAGGGTAACTGATTGAGGCCAAAAAGTCTTAGTAGTGACCAAAAGAATTTGTTCAGGATAACTTTAATATAATTTGATAATTGATAATAATAAACAAAGAGGTTAGAAGGAATAAACTGTTTAGAAATCATGAAAATGATGAATACATACTTACTAGATGAAGATTATAATTATAAAATACTTATTTTATATATTCTTAGAACACTTAATATTGACATAAAAAGAAAAATTTATGACCTTTTAATTACTAAGGAAATGACAGAAATAAACCAAATAATGGAATTAATAACACAAAATTGGCGTGAACTAACTATTCAAAGTATATATGAATTATATGACTCATATTCAGATTAATGATAAACTACGAATATTTAACATATTGGCTACAAACTATGAAAAATTTAGATCTACTAAATAAACTTTTAATAAATAATATTATAACATACCGAAGAACCTAAGATATGGAATACTTAAAATATATTTCAGAAAATACAAAAGAAATAAAAAATCTTATGCTAAGAAAACAAGAATATTATGAAAAGATATTTTCACCAGAAAATTATCATGGATAAAACTTATAGAGAACAATTATTAGAAAAAATTAATGAAATAAAACAAGAATTACGATTTAGACAAAACAGACTAGAATATAATATATGGGCAGGAGTGTGCCAAAAATCTATAAAAGCACAAAGAAAAACGATATTCTTATTAGATCTACAATTACAACACTTAGAATATAAATATCAACACGATTTATAATGAATAAAGAAGAATATGTTGTAGAAGAAAAAATATATAAAAGCCAAGATGGACTAGAAATAAAAATAATACATTCAAACTTAGAAAGAAGATATAAAAAAATAGGAAACCAACTATATCTAATGCCAGATAAAGAATTAGCAAAATTAGAAGATAGTCTAACAACTATGGTACGATTAAATAAAGAAAATGAAGAAATAGATAGAAAAAAGGAAATTGACAAAATTAGAGAATAAGCTAAAAAAGAAATTAAACAAATAGAAGAAGTAAAAGATACTAGAATTCAAGAATTACAAAAAGAGTTAGAACGACTGAAACAACTATATGAAGAAAACTTAAAATCAAAAGAAGAGTACAAGAAAAGAACTGAAGAATTAAAGTTAAATCAAGAAATAGAAAAATTGAAAACAATGTTAGAAGAAACAGAAGAATTACCTGAATCTAAAATAGACAAGTTAAGAATAGATGAAATAAATGAAGAAGAAAATGATAATATTTCAGAAAATAATTCTCAATCATATTCAGAAACATATACTGACCTTATAGAAAAAGATAAACATATAGAAATAAATGTAGGAAATTAAGATGAAAAACCTAGTACTTCAAATCCTAAAACACGAATGGATATAACCCCAACATATTATACTTACGAAAGAGAAAACAGAGATAAAGTCTTATGGGATAAAAGATTAAATAAAAATTAGATACCTAGACAAACTACAAATCAAAATAATTTCTTAGACTTAGACTGTATAGCAGATACAAATAAAACAATTCAATTATGGATAGGCTAAATATCAAAATAATTAATAGACAATAAAATATCAATAATAGATGCCCCAGGGTATATAGAAAGAATGCTTATAGGAACAGTAAAAATATGGTTACAAAATTTAACGCCAACAAACTTAACAACCCTAAGAAATAATACAAAATTTAATAATGAAATAGCAACATCAGCAATAGACATATTAAATAAATATGAAATATCAATTAGAAATGAATTTGGTAGTATGACAACAGAGATAGAAGAACAACAGAAAGATAAAATAATAAACAGAAATTTAATGAATAAATTAGCAATATGTAAAATGAATTACATAGATGAATATACATGTGCATTTAGAGAATATTACTATAAAAGAATATATACAAATGATGAAAGTAGAGAAATAAGAAAATTATATTACACAAAATTACCAGAACCATTTAGTTCAAAAATAATAAAAGATTGGGAAGAATCTAATACAGTAGATACACTAGGAGCTAGAATAAAATTCTTACAACAATGGTTTATGAAACTATGTGAAAAACATAAAGAAGAATTAAAACTAGAAAAAATACTAGTAAAAAACCTAGCATATTGTACAAGCAAGTTAGCACCCCAATTTGGATGTAAAAATCCATATAAAAAGAAAAGGCTAAAGAAGTATAAACACTTCAAAACAAAATATAAGGACAAAATTCCAAGAAAAAGATATTATATAAAAAATTATAAACAAAAAAGACCACATAGAGTTAAGAAAAATATAACAGAATGTAAATGTTATAATTGTGGAAAACTAGGACATTTAGCTAGAGACTGTAAATTACCAAAAGATTTAAAGAAAAAATAAATAATAGAGGTAATAATAGAAAACGATACATATAAACAGATAGAGTATTTAGATTACGAATTAGAAAATGACGATAGCATATACAAAATAACAGATATTGAATTAGAAGAAGGACTAGAATCATCTTTTGATTATGAATATGACTGAAAACGACATAAAAATAATAAGTAAAGAAGAATATCAAGATAATGAATATACAGAACAAAAAATAATATTTGACAATAATATGTTTGAACAAATAAAAGGAAAAGAATTAGACTTAAGCATAGATAAGATATTAGAAGTGCCTAGATTAAAAAACTTATTTAAATTACAACACGATGAATATTATGTAGTAAGCCAAAAAGAACATGTAATAGATTGTAAATATATTAAAGGTAAAGCTAAAATACCCATCATAAATAAGAAAATAATTAATAAAGAAATCCAAGATTTGAAATCAAAAAACCCAATAAAATATCTACATTTAGGTGCAACAGAAATATTGATAAAAGCATGTTTTAGAGAAGGAATAGATACACCTATATAACTATATTTAGCAGATGATAGAATAATTCAACCTATAGAAAAGAGTATTACAAGTGCAGTTAAAGGAAATTTAATATACCAAAAATTTAAATTTATTATAAGTGCAAACTATTCAGTAGCAATAGAAGACAAAAACATAGATAAATCACTAGTACTATACTGGAAAATGACAGGCATAGAACTAGCACCAGGAAGTAAAATATTTACAGCAAGATGTAAACATTTATATCTATTAACTACAAAGCATAAAATAACAGCAAGAAATAAAATTCAAAAAATCAAAATAGAAAATCCATTTGATCAAATAATTACAGTAATAGATAATAATGATTACAGTTATAAAGAAATAGATATTGAAGAAGATTTAGAGATAGTAAAAGAAAGATTAAGTACATCTAAAATATTAAGCTACGACACACCATCATCATCAAGAAATAGTACATCTAGAAGATTAGATTGCGACTTAATACCTAAGTTATTAGAACAAAAGAACGATGAAAT
Source organism: Solanum bulbocastanum (assembly GCA_037074985.1). Taxonomy (NCBI): domain Eukaryota; kingdom Viridiplantae; phylum Streptophyta; class Magnoliopsida; order Solanales; family Solanaceae; genus Solanum; species Solanum bulbocastanum. Next base: position 21,095,849 of record CM073604.1, on the reverse strand, counting down.
ACAACCGTATCAATATTATATCACAGGAATATTAGACCAGAGAAAATATCTAATAAATATAAATACCAGACAAGTAGAAAACCAAATTATAAGAGAACTAGTCAAAGAACATGAAATAATTACAGGAGAAAATATAAATACAGAATTACCTAGAGCTTTGGTAAACATAGAAGAAACTACTGAACAAGAACTAATTATTGGAGGAATACCAATAAAAATTAAATTTAAAATACATCAAGGAAATAATAATATTACTTTAGGAATAAAATGGCTAGAAACAATTAAACCATATAATATAGATGATAAACAATTAACAATAAATTATGAAAACAAGAAAGTAATTATTAAAAGAACAATTATATGATAAAATAACATTTTAACATCTTAATATAATGACAAAAATATACATTTTAGCAAAAATAATTATAGAAGAATACTATAATAGATATTATACACCTATGATAGACACAAGAGCAGAAGCAAATATGTGTAAACATAATTGTCTACCAGATAGTAAATGGGAAAAATTAAAAACACCATTAATAGTAACAGGATTTAATAATGAAGGAAGCATGATAACACATAAAGCTAATAATATAAAAACTCAAATATGGGATAAAATATTATTAATAGACGACATCTATAGTTATGAATTTACAAATAAAGATATATTATTAGGAATGCCCTTTTTAGAGAAACTATATCCACATACTATAACAAAAACACATTGGTGGTTTACTACCATATGTAATCATAAGATAGAAGCAAAAAGAGTTAATAATAAAATAAGAAAAAATACACCATGGATAAAAGGAAGTGAAAAAATTACCCAGAAATTAGAAAATATAACAAATAATGATCACAAAATAGAAATTATAATATTCACAGTAGATAAAATACAAGCAATAAACGATAAATTAAACTCATTATATAACGAAAACCCATTACAAGGATGGGATAAACATAAAACAAAAGTAAAAATTGAACTAATAGATGAAAATAGTATAATAACACAGAAACCATTAAGATATAATTTTGAAGACCAATCAGAATTTAAAATGCATATAAATGAATTATTAGAGAATAAGTATATACAAGAAAGCAATAGTAAACATAATAGTCCAGCATTTATAGTAAATAAACATAGTGAATATAAAAGAGGAAAAAGCAGAATGGTTATTGATTATAGGAATCTAAACACAAAGACTAAAACATATAATTACCCTATACCTAATAAAATATTAAAAGTAAGACAAATACAAGGATATAATTACTTTAGCAAATTTGACTGTAAATCAGGATTTTACCACCTAAAGCTAGAAGAAGAATCTAAATATTTAACAGCATTTACTGTACCACAAGGATTTTACGAATGGAATGTTTTACCATTTGGATATAAAAACGCACCAGGTAGATATCAACATTTTATGGATACATATTTTAACCAACTAGAAAATTGTATAGTATATATAGACGATATATTATTATATTCAAAAACAAAAGAAGAACATCTAAAATTATTAGAAAAATTTATGCATATCATAGAAATATCAGGAATTAGCGTATCAAAAAAGAAAGCTGAAATTATGAAAAATCAAATAGAATTCTTAGGAATACGTAAAAATGGAATAAAAATGCAAACACATATTGTAGAAAAATAGTTAATTCTGAAGGATTATTAGATACTAAGAGAAAATTACAATCATTTTTAGGATTAGTTAATCAAGTAAGAGAATATATACCAAAATTAGCAGAAAATTTAAAACCATTACAAAAAAAATTAAAGAAAGACATAGAATATCACTTCGATGAACAAGATAAAAAATATATCAGAAAAATAAAAATCATGTGTAAAGATTTACCAAAATTATACTTTCCAGATGAAAATGGACAATTTACTTATATAGTAGAAACAGATTCTAGTAATCATAGTTACGGAGGAATACTAAAATATAAATATCTAAATGAAAAAATAGAACATCACTGTAGATATTATTCCGGATCATATACAGACCCACAAATAAAATGGAAAATAAATAGAAAAGAACTATTTGCCTTATATAAATGTTTATTAGCTTTTGAGCCATATATTGTATATAACAAATTCATTGTTAGAACAGATAATACATAGGTAAAATGGTCGATAACCAAAAAGGTATAAGACTCAGTTACAACAAAAGAAATAAGAAGACTGGTAGTAAATATATTAAAATTTTCGTTTACAATTGAAATTATAAAGACTGACAAGAATGTGATTGTAGATCACCTCTCAAGGAAAATATACTGAAAAAACAAATACAATGGATCAAATACTCAACCTCCTAACTACACTTTGTAAGAAAGTGGATAGTATGGATGGTGAGATACAGAAGATAAAAGAGCAAGCTAGCAGTCAGCAGCATGACGTTAAACATGTGGAGCTACGTCGATCGGAAGACGATAAAATTCCAGATCTAGAAGGAGACGTTGGAAAACTCCATAAAACCCATAATGTTTGTTTAAATACAGCTGCAGGTACATCAGGAGCTACAAGGAAAGAAAAAGCTACAGAAGAAAAAAGTTATATAAATACAAATATGAACAAGCTTTTTGATAAACCATATACAGCACCAAAGATACAAAAATCCATACCTACTCCACAAACCACTACATACAAAAACAACTTAGCCCAACAAAAGAATACATACAACCACATTACCCGTACTTATACAGAAAATATTTATAAAATCCAAAGATACTTGAACAAAAACCCCAGAGCCACAAATATAAAAGAACCAAATACCGATTATATTACTCAACACCTACAGGGATACAACAAATTAATTGCCTTGCAAGGTACAAATACAAACTTGGTTACAACTTGTTATAAGTACGGACTACTTAGTACCGTATACACAGCTACAGTAGATGAAATTTGGAAGATACCAGAATTATATAAAGCTTTCCTAACCTATAAAAGAATTACCAAAGGAACACTATTTTTTATAAAATTCTATACAGCTACAGCAAAAATATTATATGACGAGATAAAACTGGTCATACACGTCATAAAGATAGGTTTGACTAGAGATATGTTAATACCAGAAAAAATAGAAAAACAAGACGAGATATCTATTGTAGATATTCCAGATTTTTATGCCAACAAAAGAGTTATTGGAATAGCTACAATACTAACGGAACTAGGAAACAATTATTTGAACAATAATACGATATGGAGCTATTATAGTAGAGATAATACTATGATATACTCTAATTGTCGGGAAACTAGAGAAGGAGATATGGAAGAAATACGACAATGGATATTAAGTCTCCTTAAACCAGAAAATATACCAACAACAAGGGCTATTCGAAAAAATTTTATTTCACCTGCACTATTAACCAGATATTGTACAACTATCAGCAGTAAATATTCAGAACATATATGTTCAAAATGTCACGGAGAAGATAACAACGTTCCAACCGTATAGCTGGAATAATCTATCAAAGGACAACAATACAAGATAACCGGCAGCCTGATGAAGACAACCGACAAACAAAAAGATATGATGAAGATATCTATGTAAGATAGTCAAAAGTAGGCGTAGGAATCTTATCTTTTGTAAAGTTTTTTGGTTTCTTTTGTAAAGAAAAAGTAAAGTTGTTTGTTTTATTCGGAGTCATCAGACAGGATACTATTGATGAATAGTAAAAGACAAAAAATACTATTCATAAATAGTAAAATGTCAATTATGTGAATAGTAAGAGACGGTTACTGTATAAATAGTAAAGGTCAAGTCACTATGTAAATAGTAACAGTCAGTCACTATTCATGAATAGTAGAAGTCACTTACTGTTCATAAATAGTAGTATGTAAATTTGTATATATATAGAATGAAGGAGGAAGGGAAAGATCATCCCTCAGCTCCCACTTCTGCAATATTTCTCTCAACTTCTGCAAGCCCCCAAATTGGTATCAGAGTCAGATAAGAAAAAATCTAAATGGAGAAATCTAACAACAACCAGGAACCTATGAAGGAATCAATTCCAGAAAATCTACAAACAGAGGTATGTTCATATTTCAATATGAATAGCTAAACTTTCATATTCCTGATAATCTCTTGATTATTATTTGATAATTATCATGTTATAATATTGTTATATTGAATGAATTCGAAGTAGTTTTCTATGAACAAAGGTAGGCTGAGAATAGGTAAGCCCAGACTATGCCATCCAGAAACGGAAACCCAGTTAGGCAAAAGAGAAGCCGTTTTAGGGGAAGTACGAAGTTGTTGAAGGCGCTGTTAGGGTAACTGATTGATGCCAAAAAGTCTTAGTAGTGACCAAAAGAATTTGTTCAGGATAACTTTAATATAATTTGATAATTGATAATAATAAATAAAGAGGTTAGAAGGAATAAATTGTTTAGAAATCATGAAAATGATGAATACATACTTATTAGATGAAGATTATAATTATAAAATACTTATTTTATATATTCTTAGAACACTTAATATTGACATAAAAAGAAAAATCTATGACCTTTTAATTACTGAAGAAATGTCAGAACTAAACCAGATAATGGAATTAATAACACAATATTGGCATGAACTAACTATTCAAAGTATCTATGAATTATATGACTCATATTCAGATTAATGATAAACTACGAATATTTAACATATTGGCTACAAACTATAAAAAATTTAGATCTACTAAATAAACTTTTAATAAATAATATTATAATATACTGAAGAACCCAAGATATGGAATACTTAGAATATATTTCAGAAAATACAAAAGAAATAAAAAATCTTATGCTAAGAAAACAAGAATATTATGAAAAGATATTTTCACCAAAAAATTAGAATGGATGAAACTTATAGGGAACAATTATTAGAAAAAATTAATGAAATAAAACACGAATTAAGATTTAGACAAAACAGACTAGAATATAATATATGGGCAGGAGTATGCCAAAAATCTATAAAAGCACAAAGAAAAACGATATTCTTATTAGACCTACAATTACAACACTTAGAATATAAATATCAACACAATTTATAATGAATAAAGAAGAATATGCTGTAGAAGAAAAAATATATAAAAGTCAAGATGGACTAGAAATAAAAATAATACATTCAAACTTAGAATGAAGATATAAAAAAATAGGAAACCAACTATACCTAAAGCCAGATAAAGAATCAGCAAAATTAGAAGATAGTCTAACAACAATGGTACGATTAAATAAAGAAAATGAAGAAATCGATAGGAAAAAAGAAATTGAAAAAATTAGAGAACAAGCTAAAAAAGAAATCAAATAAATAGAAGAAGTAAAAGATACTAGAATTCAAGAATTACAAAAAGAATTAGAAAGACTTAAACAATTATATGAAGAAAAATTAAAAGCAAAAGAAGAGTACAAGAAAAGAACTGAAGAATTAAAGTTAAATCAAGAAATATAAAAAATGAAAACAATGTTAGAAAACAGAAGAATTACCTGAATTAAAAATAGACGAGTTAAGAATAGATGAAATAAATGAAGAAGAAAATGATAATATTTCAGAAAATAATTCTGAATCATACTCAGAATCATATACTGATCTTATAGAAAACGAGAAAAATATAGAAATAAATGTAGGAGATTTAGATGAAAAACCTAGTACTTCAAATCCTAAAACACGAATAGATACACCTATAGAACTATATTTAGCAGATGATAGAATAATTCAACCTATAGAAAAGAGTATTACAAGTGCAGTTAAAGGAAATTTAATATACCAAAAATTTAAATTTATTATAAGTGCAAACTATTCAGTAGCAATAGAAGACAAAAACATAGATAAATCACTAGTACTATACTGGAAAATGACAGGCATAGAACTAGCACCAGGAAGTAAAATATTTACAGCAAGATGTAAACATTTATATCTATTAACTACAAAGCATAAAATAATAGCAAGAAATAAAATTCAAAAAATCAAAATAGAAAATCCATTTGATCAAATAATTACAGTAATAGATAATAATGATTACAGTTATAAAGAAATAAATATTGAAGAAGATTTAGAGATAGTAAAAGAAAGATTAAGTACATCTAAAAGATTAAGCTACAACACACCATCATCATCAAGAAATAGTACATCTAGAAGATTAGATTGCGACTTAATACCTAAGTTATTAGAACAAAAGAACGATGAAATACAACCGTATCAATATTATATCACAGGAATATTAGACCAGAGAAAATATCTAATAAATATAAATACCAGACAAGTAGAAAACCAAATTATAACAGAACTAGTCAAAGAACATGAAATAATTACAGGAGAAAATATAAATACAGAATTACCTAGAGCTTTGGTAAACATAGAAGAAACTACTGAACAAGAACTAATTATTGGAGGAATACCAATAAAAATTAAATTTAAAATACATCAAGGAAATAATAATATTACTTTAGGAATAAAATGGCTAGAAACAGTTAAACCATATAATATAGATGATAAACAATTAACAATAAATTATGAAAACAAGAAAGTAATTATTAAAAGAACAATTATATGATAAAATAACATTTTAACATCTTAATATAATGACAAAAATATACATTTTAGCAAAAATAATTATAGAAGGATACTATAATAGATATTATACACCTATGATAGACACAGGAGCAGAAGCAAATATGTGTAAACATAATTGTCTACCAGATAGTAAATGGGAAAAATTAAAAACACCATTAATAGTAACAAGATTTAATAATGAAGGAAGCATGATAACACATAAAGCTAAAAATATAAAAACTCAAATATGGGATAAAATATTATTAATAGACGACATCTATAGTTATGAATTTACAAATAAAGATATATTATTAGGAATGCCTTTTTTAGAGAAACTATATCCACATACTATAACAAAAACACATTGGTGGTTTACTACCATATGTAATCATAAGATAGGAGCAAAAAGAGTTAATAATAAAATAAGCAAAAATACACCATGGATAAAAGGAAGTGAAAAAATTACCCAAAAATTAGAAAATATAACAAATAATGATCACAAAATAGAAATTATAATATTCACAATAGATAAAATACAAGTAATAAATGATAAATTAAACTCATTATATAACGAAAACCCATTACAAGGATGGGATAAACATAAAACAAAAGTAAAAATTGAACTAATAGATGAAAATAGTATAATAACACAGAAACCATTAAGATATAATTTTGAAGACCAATCAGAATTTAAAATGCATATAAATGAATTATTAGAGAATAAGTATATACAAGAAAGCAATAGTAAACATAATAGTCCAGCATTTATAGTAAATAAACATAGTGAATAGAAAAGAGGAAAAAACAGAATGGTTATTGATTATAGGAATCTAATCACAAAGACTAAAACATATAATTACCCTATACCTAATAAAATATTAAAAGTAAGACAAATACAAGGATATAATTACTTTAGCAAATTTGACTGTAAATCAGGATTTTACCACCTAAAGCTAGAAGAAGAATCTAAACATTTAACAGCATTTACTGTACCACAAGGATTTTACGAATGGAATGTTTTACCATTTGGATATAAAAACGCACCAGGTAGATATCAACATTTTATGGATACATATTTTAACAACTAGAAAATTGTATAGTATATATAGACGATATATTATTATATTCAAAAACAAAAGAAGAACATCTAAAATTATTAGAAAAATTTATGCATATCATAGAAATATCAGGAATTAGCTTATCAAAAAAGAAAGCTGAAATTATGAAAAATCAAATAGAATTCTTAAGAATACAAATAGATAAAAATGGAATAAAAATGCAAACACATATTGTACAAAAAATAGTTAATTCTGAAGAATTATTAGATAATCAAGTAAGAGAATTTATACCAAAATTAGAAAAAAATTTAAAACCATTACAGAAAAAATTAAAGAAAGACATAGAATATCACTTCGATGAACAAGATAAAAAATATATCAGAAAAATAAAAATCATGTGTAAAGATTTACCAAAATTATACTTTCCAGATGAAAATAGACAATTTACTTATATAGTAGAAACAGATTCTAGTAATCATAGTTACGGAGGAATACTAAAATATAAATATCTAAATGAAAAAATAGAACATCACTGTAGATATTATTCCGGATCATATATAGACCCACAAATAAAATGGGAAATAAATAGAAAAGAACTATTTGCCTTATATAAATGTTTATTAGCTTTTGAGCCATATATTGTATATAACAAATTCATTGTTAGAACAGATAATACACAGGTAAAATGGTGGATAACTAAAAAGGTACAAGACTCAGTTACAACAAAAGAAATAAGAAGATTGGTAGTAAATATATTAAATTTTTCGTTTGCAATTGAAATTATAAAGACTGACAAGAATGTGATTGTAGATCACCTCTTAAGGAAAAGATATTGAACAAACAAATACAATGGATCAAATACTCAACCTCCTAACTACACTTTTTAAAAAAGTGGACAGTATGGATGGTGAGATACAAAAGCTAAAAGAGCAAGCTAGCAGTTAGCAGCATGACGTTAAATATGCGGAGCTACGTCGATCAGAAGACGTTAAAATTCCAGATCTAGAAGGAGACGTTGGGAAACTCCAAAAAACCCATAATGTTTGTTTAAATACAGCTGCAGGTACATCAGGAGCTACAATGAAAGAGAAAGCTACAGAAGAAAAAAGTTATGTAAATACAAATATGAACAAACTTTTTGATAAACCATATACAGCACCAAAGATACAAAAATCCTTACCTACTCCACAAACCACTACATACAAAAACAGCTTAACCCAACAAAAGAATACATACAACCACATTACCCGTACTTATACAGAAAATATTTATAAAATCCAAACATACTTGAACAAAAACCCAGAGCCACAAATATAAAAGAACCAAATACCGATTATATTACTCAACACCTACAGGGATACAACAAACTAATTGCCTTGCCAGGTACAAATACAAATTTGGTTACAACTTGTTATAACTACGGACTACTTAGTACCGTATACACAGCTATAGTAGATGAAATCTCGAAGATACCAGAATTATATAAAGCTTTCCTAACCTATAAAAGAATTACCAAAGGAACGCTATTTTTTATTAAATTCTATACAGCTACTGCAAAAATATTATATGACGAGATAAAACCTGTTATTCAAGTTATAAAAATAGGATTGACTAGAGATATGCTAATACCAGAAAAAATAGAAAAACAAGACAAGATATCTATTGTAGATATTCCAGATTTTTATTCCAACAAAAGAGTTATTGGAATAGCTACAATACTGACGGAACTAGCAAATAATTATTTGAACAACAATACAATATGGAGCTATTATAGTAGAGACAATACTATGATATACTCTAATTGTAGAGAAACAAGAGAAGGAGATATGGAAGAAATACGACAATGGATATTAAGTCTCCTCAAACTAGAAAATATACCAACAACAAGAGCTATTAGAAAAAATTTCATTTCACCAGCATTATTAACTGGATATTGTACAACTATCAGCAGTAAATATTCAGAACATATATGTTCAAAATGTCACGGAGAAGATAACAACGTTCCAACCGTACAGCTGGAATAATCTAAGGGATAATAGATACACAAGATATCTGGTAGCCTGATGAAGACAGTCGACAAACAAAAAGATATGATAGAGACATCTATGTAATTAGTCAAAAGTAGGATAGGAATCTTATCTTCTTTTTGTAAAGTAAAGTAAAGTTGTTTGTTTTTTTTGGAGTCATCAGACAGGATACTATTGATGTATAGTAAAAGATAAAAAATACTATTCATAAATAGTAAAATGTCAATTATGTGAATAGTAAGAGTCGGTTACTGTGTAAATAGTAAAGGTCGAGTCACTGTGTAAATAGTAAGAGTCAGTACTATTCATGAATAGTAGAAGTCACCTACTGTTCATAAATAGTAGTATATAAATTTGTATATATATAGAATGAAGGAGGAAGGGAAAGATCATCCCTCAACTCCCACTTCTGCAATATTTCTCTCAACTTCCGCAACCCCCCAAATTGGATTTATGGTTTACGGTTTAGGGTTTGGATGTATGGGTTTAGAGTTTATGATTTAGGGTTTAGGGTTTAGGGTTAAGGGGTGCGAGTTTATAGTTTAGGGTTTAGTGTTTAGGATTTAAGGTTTAGGGTTTAAGGTTTAGTGTTTAGTGTTTTTAATAAGGATTAGAGTTTTGGGTTTAGGGTTTGGAGTTTTTGGTTTAAGTTTTATGATTTAGGATTTAGGGTTTAGGGTTAAGAGTTTAGAGTTTATGGTTTGGGGTTTAGGGTTTAGAATTTAAGTTTTAAGGTTTAGGGTTTAAGGTTTAGGGTTAACATTAAGAGTTTAGGATTTAGGGCTTAGGGTTTATTGTTTAGGGTTTGGCTTTTAGAGTTAAGGATTTAGGGTTTATGGTTTAGGATTTACGATTTAATGTTTAGGGTTTAGGGTTTTGAGTTGTAGGTTTAGGGTTTAGGTTTATAGTTAGAGTTTAGGGGTTAGTGTTTAGGGTTTAGGGTTTAAAATTTAGGATTTAGGTATTAGTGTTTTAGAGTTTAGGTTTAAGGTTTAATGCTTAGGGTTTAAGGTTTAGGGTTTGGTGTTTATGGTTTAAGGTTTAGAGTTTAAGATTCAGAGTTTTGGGTTAAGGGTTCAGCGTTTAGGGTTTAGGCTTAGTGTTTAGGGTTTAGGGTTTAGGGTTTAGGATTAATGTTTAGGATTAGGGTTTAGGGTATAGGATTTAGGGTTTAGGGTTTAGGATTTGGGTTTATAGTCTATAGTTTAGGGTTTTAGGTTGAATATTCATAGTTTTAGGTTTAAGATTTAGGTTTAAGGTTTAGATTTAGTGTTTAGTATTTAGGGTTTAGGGTTTATGGTTTAGGGTTTAGGGTTTAGGGTTTAAGGTTTTGGGTTTAGGGTTTGGGATTTGGATTTAGTGTCTATAGTTTAGGGTTTTGGGTTTAAGGTTAAGGTTTAAGGTTTAGGATTTAGCGTTTAGGTTTTGAGGTCTAGAATTTAGAGTTTAGGGTTTTGGGTTTATGGTTTAAGGTTTTGGGCTTAGTGTTTAGATTTTAGTGATTAGGGTTTAGGGTTTAGGGATTAGGGTTTAGGGTTTGGAGTTGTAAGTTTAATGTTCAGGGTTTTGGGTTTGTGGTTTAGTTTTTAGGTTTTAGGGTTAAGGGGTTAGAGTTTATGGTTTTGGATTTAGAGCTGTGGCTTTAGTGTTTAGGGTTTAGGGTTCAGCATTTAGAGTTTAGTATTTACAATTTATTTTTTAGAGTTTAGGGTTTAGGTTGAAAGGTTTACGTTTTAGGATTTAGGGTTTAGAGTTTAGAGTTTATGATTAAAGGTTTAGGGTTTAGGTATTAGGTTTTTGGGCTAAGGGTTTTTGGTATAGTGTTTAGGGTTTAGGGTTAGGCTTTAAAGTTTTGGGAATAGGGTTTAGGGTTTCTAGTTATAGGTTTAGGGTTTAGGGGTTAGGGTATTGGGTATTTAGTTTAGATTTACTGTTTAGGGTTTTGAGTTTAGTGTTTAGGGTTTAGTGTTTATGGTGTAGGGTTTAGAGTTTAGGGTTTAGGGTTTAGGGTTTTGAATTAAAGGTTTTGGGTTCAGGATTTTGGGTATAGGGTAAAGGATTTGGGGTTTATTGTTTAAGGTTTATGGTTAAGGGTTTAGTGTTTAGGGTTTATTGTTTAGGTTTTAGGGTTTAGGGTTTAGGGTTTAGTGTTTAATATTTAGGGTTGAGGTTTTTGTTTAGGGTTTAGTGTTAGGGTTTAAGGTTTAACATTTAGAGTTTATGATTTATTGTTTAGGGATTATGGTTTAGGTTTAGGATTTAAGGTTTATGGTTTGGGTTTAGGATTTAAGGTTAAAGGTTAAGGGTTTAGGGTTTTGAGTTTAGGATTTAGGGTTTAGGTTTAAGGATTTAGGTTTAGGGTTTAGGGCTTAGGGTTTAGGCTTTAGTGTTTACTATTTATGGTTAGGAGTTTAGGATTTAGGGTTTGGAGTTTAGGTTTTAGGGTTTAAAGTTCAGATTAAGGGATTAGGGTTAGTATTTTAGGTTTATGGTTTAGCATTTTGACTTTAATGTTTACGGTTTAGGGTTTAGGATTTTAGATTTAGGGTTTAGGTTCGAGTGTGTAGGATCTAGGGTTTAGGATTTGGTGTTTAATGTTTAGGATTTATGGTTAGGGCTTTAGGATTTAGGTATTAGGTTTTAGGGTTTAGGTTTTTGTGTTTAGTATTTAGGGTTATGACTTATAGGTTTAAGGTTTAGGGGTTAGAATTAAGGTTTAGGGATTAAGGTTACGAGTTTATTGTTTATGGGTTTAGGGTTTAGGGTATAGGGTTTAGTGTTTAGAGTTTAGGGTTTAGGGTTCAGGGTTTTGAGTTGTAGATTTTGGGTTTAGGGCTAGGGTATAAGGTTTAGGAATTAGGGTTTATGGTTTAGGGTTTATAATTTAGGGTTTAGGGCTTAAGGTTTATGGTTTAGGGTTAATGATTTAAGGTTTAGGGTTTAGGGTTTACCATTTAATGTTTAGTGTTTAGTGTTCAGGATTTTGGGTTTTGGGTGAAGATTTTAGAGTTTATGGTTTAGGGTTTAGCATTTAGGGTTTGGGGTTTAAGCTCTCGGGTTTAGCATTGAAGGTAAGAAATTTAGGATTTAGCGTTAGGATTTAAAGTTTGGATTTAAGGTTTAGGGTTTAGGGTTTAACATTAAGAGTTTAGGATTTAAGGCTTAGTGTTTTGGATTTAGGATTTAAAGTTTAAGGTCTAGAGTTTAGGGTTTAGGGTTTATGGTTTAACGTTTAGGGTTTAGGGTTTAGAGTTTAGTGATTAGGGTTTAGGGTATAGGGATTAGGGTTTAGGGTTTAGAGTTGTAAGTTGAAGGTTTAGGATTTTGGGTTTGTGGTTTAGTTTTTAGGGTTTAGGGTTAAGGGGTTAGAATTTATGGTTTTGGATTTAGAATTTTGGCTTTAGTATTTAGGGTTTAGGGTTTAACATTTTGAGTTTAGATTTAGGGTCTAGGGTTCAAGGTTTAGGGTTTAACATATAGAGTTTAGTATTTAGAGTTTGTTATTTAGAGTTTAGGGTTTAGGTTATAGGATTTAGGGTTTAGAGTTTAGGGTTTATGATTAAAGATTTAGGGTGTAGGTATTAGGTTTTTGGGTTTAGGATTTTGGTATAGCGTTTAGGGTTTAGGGTTAGGCTTTATAGTTTTGGGATTAAGGTTTAGGGTTTCGAGTTATAGGTTTAGGGTTTAGGGCTTAGGGTATAGGGTTTTCAGTTTAGATTTAGGGTTTTGGGTTTTGAGTTTAGTGTTTAAGGTTTAGGGTTTATGGTGTAGGGTGTAGAGTTTAGGATTTAGGGTTTAGGGTTTTGAATTAAAGGTTTTGGGTTCAGGGTTTTGGGTATAGGGTGTAGGATTTGGGGTTTATTGTTTTAGGTTTATAGTTTAGGGTTTAGTGTTTACGGTTTATGGTTTAGGTTTTAAGGTTTAGGGCTTAGGGTTTAGTGTTTAATATTTAGGGTTTAGGTTTTTGTTCAGGGTTTAGTGTTAGGGTTTAAGGTTTAACGTTTAGAGTTTATGATTTATTGTTTAGGGTTTAGGGTTTAGGTTTTTGTTCAGGGTTTAGTGTTAGGGTTTAAGGTTTAACGTTTAGAGTTTATGATTTATTGTTTAGGGTTTAGGGTTTAGGTTTAGGATTTAAGGTTTATGGTTTGGGTTTAGGATTTAAGGTTAAAGGTTTAGGGTTTCGGAATTTGAGTTTAGGATTTAGGGTTTAGGTTTAAGGATTTAGGTTTAGGGTTTAAGGCTTAGGGTTTAGGCTTTAGTGTTTACTGTTTAAGGTTAGGATTTAGGATTTAGAGTTTAGGGCTTAGGTTTTAGGGTTTAAAGTTCAAATTTAGGGATTAGGGTTAGTGTTTTAGATTTATGGTTTAGCATTTCGACTTTAAGGTTTAGGGTTTAGGGTTCAGGATTTTAGATTTAGGTTTTAGGTTTGAGGGTGTAGGATCTAGGGTTTAGGATTTGGTGTTTAAATTTTAGGATTTATGGTTAGGGCTTTAGGGTTTAGGTATTAGGTTTTAGGGTTTAGGTTTTTGAGTTTAGTATTTAGGGTTACGACTTATAGGTTTAAGGTTTAGGGGTTAAAATTTAAGGTTTAAGGATTAGGGTTAAGAGTTTATTGTTTTTGGGTTTAGGTTTTAGGGTTTAGTGTTTAGAGTTTAGGGTTTAGGGTTCAAGGTTTTGAGTTGTAGATTTTGGGTTTAGGGCTAGGGCATAGGGTTTAGGAATTAGGGTTTACGGTTTAGGGTTTATAATTTAGTGTTTAGTTCTTAAGGTTTATGGTTTATGGTTAATGATTTAGGGTTTAGGGTTTAGGGTTTACCGTTTAATCTTTAGTGTTTTGTGTTTAGGATTTTGGGTTTAGGGTTAAGAGTTTAGAGTTTATGGTTTAGGGTTTAGGATATAGGGTTTAGCATTTAGGGTTTGGGGTTTAAGCTCTCGGATTTAGCATTGAAGGTAAGAAATTTAGGATTTAGGGTTAGGGTTTCAAGTTTGGATTTAGGGTGTAGGGTTTAGGGTTTAACATTTAGAGTTTAGGATTGAAGGCTTAGTGTTTAGGATTTAGTATTTAAGGTTTAGGTTTTAGGGTGTAGGGTTTATGGTTTAGGGTTTAGGGTTTAATGTTTAGGGTTTAAGGTTTAGGGTTTTGAGTTGTAGGTTTTGGGTTTAGGGTTTAGGTTTATAGTTAAGGTTTTGGATTTAGGGTTTAGGGCTAAGAGTTTAGGATTTAGGTGTTAGGGTAGGAGTTGTGGGTTTAAGGTTTAGAATTTAGAGTTTAGGGATTAGGGTTAGGGTTTAGGATTTAGGGTTTAGAGTTTAGGGTGGGTTTATGGTTAAGGGTTTAGGATTTAGGTATTAGGGTTTAGGGTTTTGGGTTTAGGGTCTAGGGATAGGGTTTAGGGTTTAGTCTTTAGAGTTGTATGTTTAGGGTTTAGGGGTAAGGATTTAGGGTTTAGAGTTTTTTATTTTGGGTTTAGGGTTTTGGATTTAATGTTTAGGATTTAGGGTTTAGGGTTTAGAGTTTAGGGTTTAGGGTATAGAGTTTAGAGTTTTAATTTAGGGTTTAGGATTACAGTTAAGGTTTAGGTTTGAGAGTTTAGGGTTTAAGGTTTAGGTTTTAACATTTAGAGTTAAGGATTTAGGGTTTAGGGTTTAGGGTTTAGTGTTTAATGTTTAGGGTTTAATGTTTAGGATGTTGGGTTTAGTGTTTAAAGTTTAAGGTTTAGGGTTTAGGGTTTACGATTTAGGTTTTGTAATTATGGGTTTAATATTTATGATTTAGGGTTTAGGGTTTAGGGTTAAGGATTAAAAGTTGATGGTTTAGGGTTTAAAGTTTAGGATTTAGGTTTAGGGTATGGGGTATAGGGTAAAGGGTTTTGGATTTAGGATTTATCATTTAGAATTTATAATTTATATTGTAGGGTTTAGGGTTTATGGTTTAGGGTTTAGTGCTTAGGATTTTGGGTTCAGGGTTAACGGTTTACGGTTTATAATTTAGGGTTTGGAATTATGGGTTTAAAGTATATGATTTAGCGTTTAGGGTTTAGGGTTAAAGGGTGTGAATTTATTGTTTAGGGTTTGGTGTTTAGGATTTAGGGTTTAGGGTTTAAGGTTTGTGTTTAGTGTTTTTAATTAGGGTTTAGTATTAGGGTTAGTGTTTTGGGTTTAGGGTTTGGAATTTTGGGTTTAAGGTTTATGATTTAGGGTTTAGTGTTTAGGGTTAAGAGTTTAGAGTTTATGGTTGAGGGTTTAGGGTTTAGGGTTTAACATTTAGAGTTTAGTATTTATGGCTTAGGGTTTTTTGTTTAGGGTTTTGCATTTAGAGTTAAGGATTTAGGGTTTATGGTATAGGATTTAAGGTTGAGGGTTTAGGGTTTTGAATTATAGGTGTAGGGTTTAGGGTTTAGGGTTTAGGTTTAGAGTTAGGGCTTAGGGTTTAAGGTTTAAGGTTAAGAGTTTAGGATTTAGGATTTAGGGTTTAGGATTTTAGAGTTTAGGTTTATGGTTTAGCGCTTAGGGTTTAAGGTTTAGGGTTTGGGGGTTAAGGTTTATGGTTTAATGTTTACTGTTTAAGATTCAGAGTTTTGGGTTCAGGGTTCAGGGTTCAGGGTTTAGGGTTTAGGTTTAGGATTAGGGTTTAAGGTTTAGGGTTTAGGGTTTAGGATTTGGGTTTAGGGTCTATACTTTAGGGTTTAGGGTTTAAGATTCTGAGTTTTGGAATGTTTAGGGCTTAGTGTTAAGGTTTAGTGTTTAGGGTTTAGGGTTTTGGATTAAGGTTTAGGGTTTAGGGTTTAGGATTAGTGTTAGGGTTTAGGGTTTAGGGTTTAGGATTTGGGTTTAGTGTCTATAGTTTATGTTTTAGGGTTTAAGTTTTAGGATTTAGGGTTTAGGGTTTAGGGTCTAGAGTTTAGGGTTTAGGGATTAAGGTTTAGTGCTTATGGTTTAGAGTTTAGGGTTTAGGGCTTAGAGTTTAGGGTTTAGGGTTTAGGGTTTAGAGTTTTGTGACTAAGGTTTAGGATTTAGGTTTTAAGGTTTAGCATTTGGAGTTGCAAATTTAAGGTTTAGGGTTTTGGTTTTATGGTTTAGTTGTTGTGGTTTATGGTTAAGGGGTTAGAGTTTATCATTTTGGATCTAGGGTTTTGGCTTTGGTGTTTAGTGTTTAGGGTTTAACATTTTGAGTTTAGGATTTAGGGTCTAGGGTTTAGGGTTTAGGGTTTAACATTTAGAGTTTAGTACTTAGAGTTTATTATTTAGAGTATAGGGTTTAGGGTACAGGGTTTAGGTTTTAGGATTTAGGGTTTAGAGTTTAGGGTTTTTGATTAAAGGTTTAGGGTTTAGGGTTTAGGGTTTAGTTATTAGGGTTTAGGGTTTAAGGATTAGGGTTTAGGGTTAGGGTTTATAGTTTATGGATTAGGGTTTAGGGTTTCTAATTATAGGTTTAGGGTTTATGGTGTAGGGTTTAGAGTTTAGGGTTTAGGGTTTTGAATTGTAGGTTTTAGGTTTAGGGTTTAGGGTATAAGGTTTAGGATTTAGGGTTTATGGTTTAAGGTTTATGGTATAGGATTTAGGGTTTACGGTTTATGGTTTAGGGTTTTGGTTTTAGGGTTTAGGGTTTAGGGTTTAATATTTAGGGTTTAGGTTTGGCTTTTTGGTTTAGTGTTAGGGTTTAATGTTTAACATTTAGAGTTTATGATTTAATGTTTAGGGTTTAGGGTTTAGGTTTAAGTTTTAAGGTTTAGGGTTTAGGATTTAGGTTTTATGGTTAAAGTTTTAGTGTGTAAGGTTTCGAATTTAGGATTTAGGGTTTAGTGTTTAGGTTTAAGGGTTTAAAGTTCAGATTTAGGGATTAGGATAAGTCTTTTAGGTTTATGGTTTTGAATTTGGACTTTAAGGTTTAGGGTTTAGGGTTTAGGATGTAGGATTTATGGTTTAGGGTTGATGGTGTAGGATATAGGGTTTAGAATTTAGTGTTTAATGTTTAGGATTTATGGTTAAGGCTTTAGGGTTAAGGTATTAGTTTTTAGGGTTTAGGTTTTTGAGTTTAGGCTTTAGGGTTACGACTTATAGGTTTAAGGCTTACGATTTAGGGTTAAAGGTGTATGGTTTAGGGCTTATGGTTTAGGGTTTAGGATTTTGGGTTTACTGTTTAATGTTTAGTGTTTAGTGTTTAGGATTTTGCATTATGGTTTAAGGTTTAGGGTTTAGGGTTTAGGGTTTAGGGTTTGGTGTTTAGGATTTAGGGTTTAGGGTTTAGGGTTTAAGGTTTATGGTATAGGGTTTAGGATTTAGTGTTCATAGTTTAGATTTTAGGGTTTAGGGTTTATGGATTAGGGTGCTTAGGATTTTGGGTTTAGGGTTTGGGGTTTAGAGTTTAGGGTTTACGATTTAGGATTTGGAAATATGGATTTAAGGTTTATGATTTAATGTTTAGGGTTAAGGGGTGAGAGTTTAGGGTTAAGGGTTTAGTGTTTAATTTTTAGGGTTTAGTGTTTAGGTTTTAAGGTTTAGGGTTTAAGGTTTAGTGCTTAGAGTTTTTATTAAAGATTTATGATTAGGGTTAGTATTTTGGGTTTAGGGTTTGGAATTTTGGTTTTAAGGTTTTTGATTTAGGGTTTAGTGTTTAGGGTTAAGAGATTAAAGTTTGTGGTTCAGGGTTTAGGGTTTAGCATTTAGGGTTTAAGGTTTAGGGTTTAGGGTTTAGTGTTTAACATTTAGAGTTTAGGATTTTGGTCTTAGTATTTATTGTTTAGGGTTTCTCATTTAGGGTTAAGGATTTAGGTCTCATGGTTTAGAATTTTATGTTTAGGTTTTACGATTTAATGTTTAGGGTTTAGGGTTTCAAATTATATTTTTAGTGTTTAGGGTTTAGGTTTAGAGTTAGGGTTTAGGGTTTGGGGTTAAGAGTTTAGGATTTAGGGTTTAGGGTATTATAGTTTAGGTTTAAGGTTTTACGCTTAGGGTTTAAGGTTTAGAGTTTGGGGTTTAAGGTTTAAGGTTGGTTTAAGATTCAGAATATTGAGTTTAGGGTTCAGGATTTAGGGTTTAGGTTTAGTGTTAGGGTTTAGGGTTTAGGGTTAGCATTTAGGATTAGGGATTAGTGTTTAGGGTTGAGGGTTTAGGATTAGGGTTAGGGTTTTAACATTTAGGGTTTAGGGTTTAGGGTTTATGGTTTAGGGTTTTCTATTTAGAGTTAAGCATTTAGGGTTTATGGTTTAGGGTTTAGGTTTTAGGATTTAGGATTTAGAGTTTATGGTTTATTTTAAGGGTTTAGTATTTATGGTTTAGGTTTTAGAGTTTAGGATTAAGGGTTTAGTGTTTAGCGTTTAGGTTTTTGAGTCAATAGTTTAGGGCTTAGGGTTTAGGGTTAAGGTTTAAGGTTTAGGGTCTAGAGTTTAGGGTTTAGGTTTTAGGGTTTAGTGTTTAGGGTTTAGAGTTTAGTGTTTAGGGTTTAGGGTTTAAGGTTTAGCATTTAGAGTTTTGGTTTTGGGTTTAGGATTAGGGTTAGGGTTT
This sequence comes from Solanum bulbocastanum, assembly GCA_037074985.1. Taxonomy (NCBI): domain Eukaryota; kingdom Viridiplantae; phylum Streptophyta; class Magnoliopsida; order Solanales; family Solanaceae; genus Solanum; species Solanum bulbocastanum. The sequence continues at coordinate 21,076,718 of CM073604.1, read as the reverse complement.
AGGGTTTTGGGTTTAAGGTTTGGAATTTTAGTTTTAAGGTTTTTGATTTATGGTTTAGGGTTAATGGTTTAGAGTTTATGATTTTGGGTTTAGAGTTTAGGATTTAAGTTTTAACTTTAAGGTTATAGGGTTTAGGATTTAGGGTTTATGGTTGACGGTTTAGAGTTTAGTGTTTAATATTTACGGTTAAGATTTTAGGATTTTACATTTAGAGTTTAGGGTTTAGTGTTTACTATTTGCGGTTAAGAGTTTAGGATTTCACATTTAGAGTTTAGGGTTTTGGATTTAGGGTTTAAAGTTTAGGGTTTATGGATAAGGGTTTAGAGTGTAGGGTAAGGGTTTAGGGGTTAGGATTGAGTGTTTAGAGTTTATGGTGTATTGTTTAGGATTTAAGGTTTTGAATTTAGGTTTTAGACTTTAGAGTTTAGTGTTTAGTGTTTATGGATTCATGCTGTAGGTTTTGGGTTTAGGATTTTGGATTTAGTGTTTATGGCTTAAGGTTTATGGTTAGGGTTAAGGGTTTAGGGTTTGTAGTTTAGTGTTTAGGGTTTAGTGTTTTATATTTAGGGTTTTAAAGTTTAGGATTTCTTGTTTAGGTTTTAAGGTTTAGGGTTTGGAGCTTTGATTTAGGGTTTATGATGAGGGTTAGGGTTAAGGGTTTAAGGTATAGGGTTTAACATTTAGAATTAAAGATTTAGGGTTTATGGTTTAGGATTTAGTGTTTAGGGCTTAAGGTTTATGGTTAGGGTTAAGGGTTTAGGGTTTAGATTTTAAGGTTTATAGTTTAGGGTTTAGGGTTTAGTGTTTTATATTTAGGGTTTTAAAGTTTAGGATTTGATGTTTAGGGTTTAAGGTTTAGGGTTTAGAGTTTTGATTTAGGGTTTTTGATGAGGGTTAGGGTTATAGGTTTAAGATTTAGGGTTTAACATTTAGAGTTAAGGATTTAGGGTTTAGGATTTTATGTTTAGGGTTTAGGGCTTAGAGTTTAGGTTTTAGAATTTAGGGTCTAGGGTTTAGAGTTTTAGGTTAAGTATTTTGGACTTAGGGTTAAGGGTTTAGGGTTCGGAGTTATTGGTTTAAGATTTAGAGTTTAGTGTTTAGGGTTCATGGTATAGGATTTAGGGCTTAGAGTTTAGGGTTTAGGGTTTTGGGTTTGGGGTTTAGGGTTTAGAGTTGTAGGTTTAGGGTTTAGGGGTTAGGATTTAGGGTTTAGAGTTTATGGTTTTGGGTTTAAGGTTTAGGTTTTTGGGTTTAGTGTTTAGGGTTTTGAGTTATAGGTTTTGGGTTTAGGTTTTAGTTTCTAAGGTATAGGATTTAGGGTTTATGATTTATGGTATAGAGTTAAGGGTTCAGAGTTTTGCGTTTAGGGTTTAGGATTTAAAGTTTAGAGTGTAGGGTTTATGGTCTAGGCTTTAAAGTTAGAGTTTAGGGTTTAGGGTTTATGGTTTAGGATTTCGAGTTTAGTGTTTAATTAATTTAGGGTTAAGAGTTTAGGATTGAGGGTTTTGGGTTTAAGCTTTAGAGTTTAGAGTTTTTATTTGGGGTTTAGGGTTTAGGTTTAGGGTTAGGGTTTTAGGTTTAGGGTTTAAGGTTCAGGGTTTAAGCTTTAGGGTTTAGAGTTTTTGTTTAGGGTTTAGGATTAGGGTTAGGGTTTTGGGTTTAGAGCTTAAGTTTTAAGGTTTAGGTTCCAACATTTTGGGTTTAGGGTTTAGGATTTAGGGTTAAGAGTTTAGGGTTTAGGATTTAGGCATTAGCATTTAGGGTTTAGTGTTTTTGATTTAGTGCTTAGGGTTTAGGATTTAGGGTTTGGGTTTAGGGTTTAGTGTTTAGAGTTATTGTTTTGGGTTTAGGGGTAATAGTTTTGGGTTTAGAGTTTATGGTTTTGGGTTTTGGGTTTCGAATTGAGGGTTTAGGGTATAGCGCTTTGAATTGTGGGTTTTGGGTTAAGGGTTTAGGGTATTGGGTTTAGAATTTTGATTTAGGGTTTAACATTATGGATAGGGTTTAGGTTTGATATTTTAGGGTTTAAGGTTTAGGTTTTAACATTTAGAGTTAAGGATTTAGGATTTAGGGTTTAGAGTTTAGCGTTTAGTATTTAATGTTTAGGGTTTGGTGTTTAGGATTTAGTGCTTAAGATTTTGGGTTTAGGGTTTACTATTTAGTGTTTGGAATTATGGATTTAAATTTTATGATTTAGGGTTTAGGGTTTAGGGTTAAGGGTTGAGAGTCTATAGCTTAGGGTTTAGTGTTTAATGTTTAGGGTTTAGGGTTTAGGTTTTAGGGTTTAGAGTTTAGGGTTTATGGTTAAGGGTTTAGGGTTAAGGGTTTAGGATTTAGGATTTAGGGTTTAGGGTTTAGCATTTAGTATTTAATGTTTAGGGTTTGGTGTTTAGGATTTAGTGCTTAAGATTTTGGTTTTAGGGCTTAGGGATTACGGTTTATGGTTTAGCATTTGGAATTATGGGTTTAAAGTTTATGATTTAGGGTGTAGGGTTTAGGGTTAAGGGGAGAGAGTTTATAGTTTAGGGTTTGTTGTTTAGCATTTAGGGTTTAGACTTTAAGGTTAAGTGTTTAGTGTTTTTCATTAGGGTTTAGTATTACGGTAAGTCCTTTGGATTTAGGGTTTGGAATTTTGGGTTTAAGTTTTATGATTTAGGTTTTAGGGTATAGGGTTAAGAGTTTAGATTTTATGGTTGAGGGTTTAGGGTTTAGGATTTAGAGTTTAAGATTTAGGGTTTAGGGTTTAGGGTTTAACATTTAAAGTTTAGGATTTAGGGCTTAGTGTTTATTGTTTAGGGTTTTGCATTTAGAGTTTTGGATTTAGGGTTTATGGTCTAGGATTTAAGGTTTATGTTTTACGATTTAATGTTTAGGGTTTTGGGTTTTGTATTATAGGTTTAGGGTTTAGGGTTTAGGTTTAGAGTTAGGATTTAGGGTTTAGGGTTTAGGGTTAAGAATTTAGGATTTAGGATTTAGGGTTTAGGGTTTAGGGTTTTAGAGTTTAGGTCTAAGGTTTATCGCTTAGGGTTTAAGGTTTAGGGTTTGGGGATTATGATATATGGTTTAAGGTTTAGGGTTTAGGTTTAGGGTTTAAGATTAGGAGTTTTAGGTTTAGGGTTTAGGTTTTAGGGTTTGGGTGTAGTGTTTAGGGTTTTCTGTTTAGGATTAGGGTTTAGAGTTTAGGTTTAGGGTTTAGGATTTTGGTTTAAGGCCTATTGTTTAGGATTTAGGCTTTAAGATTCTGAGTTTAGGATTTAATGTTTAGGGTTTAGGGTTTAGGTTTAGTGTTTAGGGTTTAGGGTTTTGGTTTAGGGTTTAGGGTTTAGGATTAGGGTTTAGGGTTTAGGGTTTAGGGTTTAGGATTAGGATTAGGGTTTAGGGTTTAGGATTGAGGTTTAGTGTTTATAGTTTAGGGTTTAGGGTTTAAGGTTTAGGATTTAGGGTTTAAGGTTTAGGGTCTAGAGTTTAGGGTTTTTGGTTTAGTATTTAAGGTTTAGGGTTTAGGGTTTAGAGTTTAGTGATTAGGGTTTAGGGTTTAGGGATTAGGGTTTAGGGTTTGGAGTTGTAAGTTTGAGGTTTATGGTTTTGAGTTTGTGGTTTAGTTTTTAGGGTTTAGGGTTAAGGGGTTAGAGTTTATGGTTTTGGATTTGGAATTTTGGCTTTACTGTTTTGGGTTTAGGGTTTAACAATTTTAGTTTATATTTAGGGTCTAGGGTTTAGGGTTTAACATATAGAGTTTAGAATTTGGAGTTTATTATTTAGAGTTTAGGGTTTAGGTTGTAGGGTTTAGGTTTTAGGATTTAGGGTGTAGGGTTTAGGATATAGGGTTTAGTATTTAGGAATTAGGGTTTAGGAATGTTTAGGGTTTGGTGTTTAGGGTTTAATGTTTAGTGTTTAGATTTTAGGGTTTAGATTTAGGGTTTGTAATTTTGGGTTTAAGGTTTATGACTTAGGGTTTAAGGCGTAGGGTTAAGGGTGGAGAGTTTATGGTTAAGGGTTTTGGGTTTTTTGTTTAGTGTTTAATGTTTAGGGTTGGGTGTTCAGGGTTTTGAAGTGTAGGGTTTAGAGTTTTGGGTTCACGATTTAGGGTTTGTAATTATGGGTTTAAGGTTTATGATTTAGGGTTTAGGGTGTAGTGTTAAAGGTTGAGTGTTTATGGTTTAGGGTTTAGTGTTTAGTGTTTAGTGTTTATTGTTTATGGTTAAGTGTTTAGTATTTAGGGTTTAGGGTATAGTGTTTAGGGTATAGAGTTTAGGATTTAGTATTGATGGTTTAGAATTTCTAGTTTAGATTTTAGGGATTAGGGTTTAAGGAATAGGGTTTAGTGCTTAGGATTTTGGGTTTAGTGTTTAAGGTTTAGGGTTTAGTGTTTAGGGTTTGGAATTATGGGTTTTATGTTTATGATTTAGGGTTTAGGGTTTAGGTTTATAGGGTGAGAGTTTATGATTTAGCATTTAGGGTTAAGGGTTTAATGTTTAGGGTTTAGTGTTTAAGATTTAGGGTTTAGGGTTTAACGTTTAGTGTTTAGTGTTTTTAATTAGGGTTTAGGATTAGGGTTAGTGTTTTGGGTTTAGGGCTTGGAATTTTGGGTTTAAGGTTTACGATTTAGGGTTTAGGGTTTAGGTTTAAGTGTTTAGAGTTTATGGTTGAGGGTTTAGGGTTTAAGATTTAAGGTTTAGGGCTTAGGGTTTAACATTTAAAGTTTAGGATTTAGAGCTTAGGGTTTTGCATTTAGAGTTAAGGATTTAGGGTTTATAATTTAGGATTTAAGGTTTAGGGTTTACGATTTAATGTTTAGGGTTTGCGATTTTGAATTGTACGTTTAGGGTTTTAGGTTTAGGTTTAGAGTTAGGGTTTAGGGTTAAGAGTTTAGGATTTAGGATTTAGGATTTAGGGTTGTAGAGTTTAGGTTTAAGGTTTAGCGCTTAGGGTTTAAGGTTTAGGGTTTGGGGATTAAGGTTTATGGTTTAGGGTTTAGGATTTAGGTTTACGGTTTAAGATTCAGAGTTTTGGGTTTAGGGTTTAGGGTTTAGGGTATAGGTTTAGTGTTTAGGGTTTAGTGTTTAGGATTAGGGTTTAGGGTTTAGGGGTTAGGGTTTAGGATTTGGGTTTAGTGTCTATTGTTTAGGGTTAAGGTTTAAGGTTTAGGGTGTAGAGTTTAGTGATTAGGGTTTAGGGTTTAGGGTTTGGAGTTGTAAGTTTAAGGTTTAGGGTTTTGGGTTTGTGGTTTAGTTTTTAGGTTTTAGGGTTAAGGGGTTAGAGTTTATGGTATTGGATTTAGACTTTTGGCTTTAGTGTTTAAGGTTTTGGGTTTAACATTTAGAGTTTAGTATTTAGGGTCTAGGGTTTAAGCTTTAGGGTTTAACATATAGAGTTTAGTATATAGAGTTTATTATTTAAAGTTTAGGGTTTGGGTTGTTGGGTTTAGGTTTTATGATTTATGGTTTAGGGTTTTGGATTTAGGGTTTAGGATTTAGGATTCAGGGTTTAGGGTTTAGCGTTTAGTATTTAATGTTTAGGGTTTGGTGTTTAGGATTTAGGGTTTTGGGTTCACGATTTAGGGTTTGTAATTATGGGTTTAAGGTTTATGATTTAGGGTTTAAGGTTTAGGGTTCAAGAGTTAGTGTTTGTAATTATGGGTTTAAGGTTTATGATTTAGGGTTTAGGGTGTAGGGTTAAGGGTTGACAGTTTATTGTTAAGGGTTTAGGGTTTAGCGTTTAGTGTTTAATGTTTAGGGTTTGGTGTTTAGGGTTTAAGGTTTAGGGTTTAGAGTTTAGAGTTCACGATTTAGGGTTTGTAATTATGGGTTTAAGGTTTATGATTTAGGGTTTAGGGTGTAGGGTTAAGGGTTGAGAGTTTATGGTTTCGTGTTTAGTGTTTAATATTTAGTGTTTAATGTTTGTGGTTAAGTGTCTAGGATTTGGAGTTTCGGGTTTGGGGTTTAGTATTTAGGGTTTATGGTTTAGAGTTTCTAGTTTAGATTTTAGGGATTAGGGTTTAGTGCTTAGGATTTTGGGTTTAGTGTTTAAGGTTTAGGGTTTAGTGTTTAGGGTTAAGAGTTTAGGATTTAGGATTTAGGGTTGTAGAGTTTAGGTTTAAGGTTTAGCGCTTAGGGTTTAAGGTTTAGGGTTTAGGGATTAAAGTTTGTGGTATAAGGTTTAGGGTTTAGTTTTAGGGTTTAAGATTCAGATTTTTGGGTTTATGGTTCAGGATTTAGGGTTTAGGTTTAGTGTTTAGGGTTTAGTGTTTAGGATTAGGGCTTAGGGTTTAGGGTTTAGGGTTTGGGATCTGGGTTTAGGGTGTATCATTTAGGCTTTAAGGTTTAAGATTCTGAGTTTTGGGTTTAAAGTTAGGGTTTAGGTTTAGTGTTTAGGTTTAGGGTTTAGGATTAGGGTTTAGGGTTTAGGGTTTAGGGTTTAGGGTTTAGGGTTTAGGGCTTAGGGTTTAGGATTTAGGTTTAGTGTCTATAGTTTAGGGTTTAGGTTTTAGTGCTTAGAGTTATTGTTTTGGGTTTAGGGGTAATGGTTTTATGGTTTTGTGTTTTGGGTTTTGGATTTAGGGTTTAGGGTATAGTGCTTTGAGTTGTAGGTTTTGGGTTAAGGGTTTAGGGTATTGGGTTTAGAGTTTTGATTTAGGGTTTAACATTACAGATAGGGTTTAGGTTTGATAGTTTAGGGTTTAAGGTTTAAGTTTTAACATTTAGAGTTAAGGATTTAGGGTTTAGGGTTTATGATTTAGGATTTAGGGTTTAGAGTTTAGCGTTTAGTATTTAATGTTTAGGGTTTGGTGTTTAGGATTTAGTGCTTAAGATTTTGGGTTTAGGGTTTAGGGGTTAGGGTTTACTGTTTAGGGTTTGGAATTATGGATTTAAATTTAATGATTTAGGGTTTAGGGTTTAGGGTTAAGGGTTGAGAGTTTATTGCTTAGGGTTTAGTGTTTATGGTTTAGGATTTAGGGTTTAGAGTTTAGGGTTTATGGTTAAGGGTTTAGGATTTAGGATTTAGGGTTTAGGGTTTAGCATTTAGTAATTAGTGTTTAGGGTTTGGTGTTTAGGATTTAGTGCTTAAGATTTTGGGTTTAGGGTTTAGGGATTACGATTTATGGTTTAGCATTTGGAATTATGGGTTTAAAGTTTATGATTTAAGGTTTAGGGTTTGGGGTTAAGGGGAGAGAGTTTATAGTTTAGGGTTTGGTGTTTAGCATTTAGGGTTTAGACTTGAAGGTTTAGTGTGTAGTGTTTTTCATTAGGGTTAGTCCTTTGGATTTAGGGTTTGGAATTTTGGGTTTAAGTTTTATGATTTAGGGTTTAGGGTATAGGGTTAAGAGTTTAGATTTTATGGTTGAGGGTTTAGGGTTTAGGATTTAGGGTTTAAGATGTAGGGTTTAGGGTTTTGGGTTTAACATTTAGAGTTTAGGATTTAGGGCTTAGTGTTTATTATTTAGGGTTTTGCATTTAGATTTTTGGATTTAGGGTTTATGGTCTAGGATTTAAGGTTTAGGTTTTATGATTTAATGTTTATGGTTTAGGGTTTTGTATTATAGGTTTAGGGTTTAGGGTTTGGGTTTAGAGTTAGGATTTAGGGTTTAAGGTTTAGGGTTTAGGGTTAAGAGTTTAGGATTTAGGATTTAGGGTTTACGGTTTTAGAGTTAAGGTTTAAGGTTTAGCGCTTAGGGTTTAAGGTTTAGGGTTTGGGGATTACGGTATATAGTTTAAGGTTTAGGGTTTAGGTTTAGGGTTTAAGATTCAAAGTTTTAGGTTTGGGTTCAGGATTTAGGGTTTAGATTTAGTGTATAGGGTTTACTATTTAGGATTAGGGTTTAGGGTTCAGGTTTTAGGGTTTAGGGTTTAGGGTTTAGGATTTCGATTTAAGGTCTATTGTTTAGGATTTAGGGTTTAAGATTTTAAGTTTAGGATTTAGGGTTTAGGGTTTAGGGTTTAGGTTCAGTGTTTAGGGTTTAGGGTTTTGGATTAGGTTTACGGGTTTAGGTTTAGGGTTTAGGGTTTAGGGTTTAGGATTAGGGCTTAGGGTTTAGGGTTTAGGATTAAGGTTTAGTGTTTATAGTTTAGGGTTTAGGGTTTAAGGTTTAGGATTTAGGGTTTAGGGTTTAGGGTTTAGGGTCTAGAGTTTAGGGTTTATGGTTTATTGTTTAAGGTTTAGGGTTTAGGGCTTAGAGTTTAGTGATTAGGGTTTAGGGATTAGGGTTTAGGGTTTGGAGTTGTAATTTTGAGGTTTAGGGTTTTGGGTTTGTGGTTTAGTTTTTAGGGTTAGGGTTAAGGGATTAGAGTTTATGGTTTTGGATTTAGAATTTTGGCTTTACTGTTTTGGGTTTAGGGTTTAACATTTTTAGTTTATATTTAGGGTCTAGGGTTTAAGGTTTAGGGTTTAACATATAGAGTTTAGAATTTAGAGTTTATTATTTACAGTTTAGGGTTTAGGTTGTAGGGTTTAGGTTTTAGGATTTAGGGTGTAGGGTTTAGGATTTAGGATTGAGGATTTAGGAATTAGGGTTTAGGGTTTAGCATTTAGGATTTAATGTTTAGGGTTTGGTGTTTAGGATTTAGGGTTTAGGGTTTAATGTTTAGTGTTGACATTTTAGGGTTCAGATTTAGGGTTTGTAATTATGGGTTTAAGGTTTATGATTTAGGGTTTAGGGTGTAGTGTTAAGGGTTGAGAGTTTATGGTTAAGGGTTTTGGGTTTAACGTTTAGTATTTAATGTTTAGGGTTTGGTGTTTAGGGTTTAAAGTGTGGGGTTTAGAGTTTAGGGTTCACGATTTAGGGTTTGTAATTATGGGTTTAAGGTTTATGATTTAGGGTTTAGGGTGTAGTGTTAAGGGTTGAGAGTTTATGGTTTAGGGTTTAGTATTTAGTGTTTACTGTTTAATGTTTATGATTAAGTGTTTAGTATTAGGGTTTAGGGTATAGGGTATAGAGTTTAGGATTTAGTGTTTATGATTTTGAATTTTTAGTTTAGATTTTAGGGATTAGGGTTTAAGGAATAGGGTTTAGTGCTTAGGATTTTGGGTTTAGTGTTTAATGTTTAGGGTTTAGTGTTTAGGGTTTAATATTTAGGGTTTGGAATTATGGGTTTTATGTTTATGATTTAGGGTTTAGGGTTATGGGGTGAGAATTTATGATTTAGGGTTTAGGGTTAAGGGTTTAATGCTTAATGTTTAGGGTTTAGTGTTTAGGATTTAGGGTTTAGGGTTTAAGGTTTAGTGTTTAGTGTTTTTAATTAGGTTTTAGGATTAGGGTTAGTGTTTTGGGTTTAGGGCTTCGAATTTTGGGTTTAAGGTTTATGATTTAGGGTTTAGGGTTTAGGTTTAAGAGTTTGGAGTTTATGGTGGAGGGTTTAGGGTTTAAGATTTAAGGTTGAGGGCTTAGGGTTTAGGATTTAAAGTTTAGGATTTAGAGCTTAGGGTTTATTGTTTAGGGCTTTGCCTTTAGAGTTAAGGATTTAGGGTTTATAGTTTAGGATTTAAGGTTTAGGGTTTACGATATAATGTTTAGGGTTTGCGATTTTGAATTGTACGTTTAGGGTTTTAGGTTTAGGTATAGAGTTAGGGTTTAGGGTTTTGAGTTTAGGGTTAAGAGTTTAGGATTTAGGATTTAGGGTTTAGGGTTGTAGAGTTTAGGTTTAACGTTTAGCGCTTAGGGTTTAAGGTTTAGGGTTTGGGGATTAAGGTTTAGGGTTTAGGGTTTAGGATCTAGGTTTAGGGTTTAAGATTCAGAGTTTGGGATTTAGGGTTTAGGGTATAGGTTTGGTGTTTAGGGTTTAGTGTTTAGGATTAGGGTTTAGGGTTTAAGGGTTAGGGTTTAGGATTTGGGTTTAGTGTCTATCGTTTAGGGTTTAGGGTTTAGGATTTTGAGTTTTGGATTTAAGGTTTAGGGTTTACGGTTTAGTTTTGGTGCTTAGGGTTTATGGTTTAGGGTTTAGGATTAGGGTTGGGGTTTTGGGCTTTAGGTTTAGGATTTTGGTTTAGTGTCTATAGTTTAGGGTTTAGGGCTTATGGTTTTGGATTTAGGGTTTAGGGTTTAGGGTCTAGAGTTTTTGGTTTAGGGTTTAGGATTTAAGGTTTAGGGTTTAGGGTTTAGAGTTTAGTGATTAGGGTTTAGGGTTTAGGGATTAGGGTTTAAGGTTTGGAGTTGTAAGTTTAAGGTTTAGGGTTTTGGGTTTGTGGTTTAGTTTTTAGGGTTTAGGTTAAGGGGTTAGAGTTTATGGTATTGGATTTAGACTTTTGGCTTTAGTGTTTAGGGTTTATGGTTTAACATTTAGAGTTTAGGATTTTGGGTCTAGGGTTTAATCTTTAGGGTTAAACATATAGAGTTTAGTATATAGAGTTTTTTATTTAAAGTTTAGGGTTTAGGTTGTTGGGTTTAGGTTTTAGGATTTATGGTTTAGGGTTTAGGATTTAGGATTTAGGGTTTAGGGTTTAGCGTTTAGTATTTAATGTTTAGGGTTTGGTGTTTAGGATTTAGGGTTTAGGGTTCACGATTTAGGGTTTGTAATTATGGGTTTAAGGTTTTTGATTTAGGGTTTGGTGTTTAGGGTTTAAGGTTTAGGGTTTAGAGTTTAGGGTTCACAATTTAGGGTTTGTAATTATGGGTTTAAGGTTTATGATTTAGGGTTTAAGGTGTAGTGTTAAGGGTTGAGATTTTATTGTTAAGGGTTTAGGTTTTAGCATTTAGTGTTTAATGTTTAGGGTTTGGTGTTTAGGGTTTAGAGTTTAGGGTTCATGGATTAGGGTTTGTAATTATGGGTTTAAGGTTTATGATTTACGGTTTAGGGTGTAGGGTTAAGGGTTGAGAGTTTATGGTTTCGGGTTTAGTGTTTAATGTTCATGGTTAAGTGTCTAGGATTTGGAGTTTAGGGTATGGGGTTTAGTATTTAGGGTTTATGGTTTAGAGTTTCTAGTTTAGATTTTAGGGATTAGGGTTTAGTGTTTAGGATTTTGGGTTTAGTGTTTAAGGTTTAGGGTTTAGTGTTTAGGGTTTACTCTTTAGGGTTTGGAATTATGGGTTTTAAGTTTATGATTTAGGGTTTAGAATTTAGGATTAGGGGTTGACAGTTTATGATTTAGGGTTTAGGGTTAAGGGTTTAGTGTTTAATGTTTAGGGTTTAGTGTTTAGGATTTAGGGTTTAGGGTTTAAGGTTTAGTGTTTAGTGTTTTTAATTAGGGTTTAGGGTTAGGGTTAGTGTTTTAGGTTTAGGGTTTGGAATTTTGGGTTTAAGGTTTATGATTTAGGATTTAGGTGTTAGGGTTAAGAGTTTAGAGTTTATGGTTGAGGGTTTAGGGTTTAGGATTTAGGGTTTAAGGTTTACTGTTTAGGGCTTAGGGTTTAACATTTTGAGTTTAGGATTTAGGTCTTAGGGCTTATTGTTTAGGGTTTTGCATTTAGAGTTAAGGATTTAGGTCTTAGGGTTTATGATTTAATGTTTAGGGTTAGCAATTTTGAATTGTACATTTAGGGTTTTGGATTGGGGTTTAGAGTTAGGGTTTAGGGTTTAGGGTTTAGGGTTAAGAGTTTAGGATTTAGGATTTAGGATTTAGGGTTGTAGAGTTTAGGTTTAAGGTTTAGCGCTTAGGGTTTAAGGTTTAGGGTTTAGGGATTAAGGTTTATGGTATAAGGTTTAGGGTTTAAGATTCAGAGTTTTGGGTTCATGGTTCAGGGTTTAGGGTTTAGGTTTAGTGTTTAGGGTTTAGTGTTTAGGATTAGGGCTTAGGGTTTAGAGTTTGGGATCTGGGTTTAGGGTGTATCATTTAGGCTTTAAGGTTTAAGATTCTGAGTTTTGGGTTTAAAGTTAGGGTTTAGGTTTAGTGTTTAGGGTTTAGGATTAGGGTTTAGGGTTTAGGGTTTAGGGTTAGGTTTAGGGTTTAGGGCTTAGGCTTTATGATTTAGGTTTAGTGTCTATAGTTTAGGGTTTAGGGTTTAGTGTTTAAGATTAAGGATTTAGGGTTTAGGGTTTAAGGTCTAGAGTTTAGTGTTTAGGGTTTATGATTTAAGGTTTAGGGTTTAGGGTTTAGAGTTTAGTGATTAGGGTTTAGGATTTAGAGATTAGGGTTTTGGGTTTGGAGTTGTAAGTTTAAGGTTTATGGTTTTGGGTTTGTGGTTTAGTTTTTAGGGTTTTGGGTTAAGGGGTTAGAGTTTATGGTATTGGATTTAGAGTTTTGGCTTTACTATTTAGGGTTTAGGGTTTAACATTTAGAGTTTAGGATTTAGGGTCTAGGGATTAAGGTTTAGGGTTTATCATGTAGAGTTAAGTATTTAGAGTTTATTATTTATAGTTTATGGTTTAGGTTTTAGGGTTTAGTGTTTAGGGTTTAGTATTTAGGATTTAAGATTTAGGATTTAGCATTTAGTATTTAATGTTTAGGATTTAGGGTTTAGGGTTTAACGTTTAGGGTTTTGATTTTAGGGTTCACGATTTAGGGTTTGTAATTATGGGTTTAAGGTTTATGATTTAGGGTTTATGGTGTAGGGTTAAGGGTTGAGAGATTATGGTTAAGGGTTTAGGGTTTAGAGTTTAGTGTTTAATGTTTAGGGTTTGGGTTTTAGTGTTTAAGGTTTAGGGTTTAGAGTTTAGGGTTCACGATTTAGGGTTTGTAATTATGTGTTTAAGGTTTATGATTTAGGGTTTAGGGTGTAGGGTTAAGGGTTGAGAGTTTATGGTTTAGGGTTTAGGGTTTAGTGTTTAGTATTTAATGTTGATGGTTATGTGTTTAGGATTTAGGATTTAGGGTATAGGGTTTAGGGTTTAGGATTTAGGTTTTAGCTTTTAGGTTATAGGGTTTATGATTTAGGGTTTAGGGTTGATGATTTAGAGTTTAGTGTTTTATATTTACGATTAAAAGTTTAGGATTTTACATTTAGAGTTTAGGGTTTATGGTTTATGGTTTAGGATTTAGTGTTTAATATTTACGGTTATGAGTTTAGGATTTTACATTTAGAGTTTAAGGTTTAGGGTTTAGGGTTTAGGGTTTAGGGTTTAGGGTTTAGGGTTTAAAGTTTAGGGTTTATGGATAAGGGTTTAGAGTTTAGGTTAAGGGTTTAGGGGTTAGGATTTAGTGTTTAGAGTTTTTGGTTTATGGTATAGGGTATAAGGTTTTGAATTTAGGATTTAGAGTTTAGAGTTTAGTGTTTAGTGTTTAGGGATTCATGCTGTAGGTTTTGGGTTCAGGGTTTAGGGTATAGGGGTTTAGGATTTAGTGTTTATGGCTTAAGGTTTATGGTTAGGTTAAGGGTTTATGGTTTAGAGTTTAGGTTTTATAGTTTAGGATTTAGGGTTTAGTGTTTTATATTTAGGGTTTTAAAGTTTAGGATTTCATGTTTAGGGTTTTAGGTTTAGGGTTTAGAGTTTTGATTTAGGGTTTATGATGAGGGTTAGGGTTAAGGGTTTAAGGTTTAGGGTTTAGCATTTAGAGTTAAAGATTTAGGGTTTAGGATTTAGGGTTTGTGGTTTAAGATTTAGTGTTTGGGGCTTACGGTTTATGGTTAGGGTTAAGGGTTTAGGGTTTAGAGTTTAGGGTTTATAGTTTAGGGTTTAAGGTTTAGGGTTTAGAGTTTTGATTTAGGGTTTATGATGAGGGTTAGGGTTATGGGTTTAAGGTTTTGTGTTTAACATTTAGAGTTAAGGTTTTAGGGTTTAGGGTTTAGGATTTTGTGTTTACGGTTTATGGTTTATGGTTTAGGGCTTACAGTTTAGGACTTAGAATTTAAGGTTTAGGGTTTAGGGTATAGAGTTTTAGGTTAAGGATTTTGGACTTAGGGTTTAGGGTTGGGAGTTATTGGTTTAAGGTTTAGAGTTTAGTGTTTAGGGTTTATGGTATAGGATTAGTGTTTAGAGTTTAGTGTTTAGGGTTTTGGGTTTGCGGTTTAGGGTTTAGAGTTGTAGGTTTAGGTTTTAGGGTTAGGATTTAGGGTTTAGAGTTTATTGTTTTGGGTTTAGGGTTTAGGTTTTTGGGTTAAGTGTTTAGGGTTTCGAGTTCTAGGTTTTGGGTTTAGGTTTTCGTTTCTAGGGTATAGATTTAGGGTTTATGGTTTAAGGTATAGAGTTAAGGGTTTAGAGTTTCGGCTTTAGGGTTTAGGCTTTAAAGTCTAGAGTGTAGGGTTTATGGTTAAGGCTTTAAAGTTTAGTGTTTTGGGTTTATGGCTTAGGGTTTCGAGTTTAGTGTTTAATTAATTTAGGGTTAAGAGTTTAGGATTGATGGTTTAGGCTGTTTGCTTTAGAGTTTAGAATTTTTATTTAGGGTTTAGGGTTTTGGTTTAGGGTTAGGGTTTTTGGTTTAGGGTTTAAACTTTAGGATTTACAGTTTTTATTTACGATGGGGTTTAGGGTTTAGATTTTAGGGTTTAAGGTTTAGGTTCTAACATTTTGGGTTTAGGGTTTAGTATTTAGGGCTTAGAGTTTAGGGTTTATGGTTAAGGGTTTAGGATTTAGGTATTAGGGTTTAGGGTTTAGGGTTTTGGGTTTAGTGCTTAGGGTTTAGGGTCTAGGGTTAGGGTTTAGGGTTTAGTGTTTAGACTTATATGTTTTGGGTTTAGGGGTAATAGTTTTGGGTTTAGAGTTTATGGTTTTGTGTTTTGAGTTTTGGATTTAGGGTTTAGGGTTTAGGGTATAGTGTTTTGAGTTGTAGGTTTTGGGTTAAGGGTTTAGGGAATTGGGTTTAGAGTTGTATGCTTAGGGTTTAGGGGTAAGATTTAGGGTTTAGAGTTTATGGTTTTGGGTTTTGGGTTTTGGGTTTCGGATTTAAGGTTTAGGGTTTAGGGTTTAGAGTTTAGGGTTTAGGGTATAGTGTTTAGAGTTTTGATTTAGGGTTTAGGATTACGGTTAGGGTTTAGGTTTGAGAGTTTAGGGTTTAAGGTTTAGGTTTGAACATTTAGATTTAAGGATTTAGGGTTTTGGGTTTAGGGTTTAGGGTTTATTATTTAGGGTTTAGTGTTTAGGGTTTACGATTTAGGTTTTGTAATTATGGGTTTAAGGTTTATGATTTAGGGTTTAGGGTTTAGGGTTAAGGATTGAGAGTTTATGGTTTAGGGTTTAGGGTATGGCGTATAGGGTATATAGGGTTTTGGATTCAGGTTTTATGGTTTAGAATTTATAATTTAGATTTTAGGGTTTAGGTTTATGGATTTTGGTTTAGTGCTTTGGATTTTGGGTTTAGGGTTGAGGGTTTACGATTTACGATTTAGGGTTTGGAATTATGGGTTTATAGTTTATGATTTAGTGTTTAGGGTTTAAGGTTAAGGGGTGAGAATATATAGTTTAGGGTTTGGTGTTTAGGATTTAGAGTATAGGGTTTAAGGTTTGTGTTTAGTGTTTTTGTTTGGGGTTTAGGATTAGGGTTAGTGTTTTGGGTTTAGGGTTTGGAATTTTGGGTTTAAGGTTTATGATTTAGGGTTTATGGTTTAGGGTTAAGAGTTTAGAGTTTATTGTTGAGGGTTTAGGGTTTAGGATTTAGGGTTTAACATTCAGAGTTTAGGATTTAGGGCTTAGGGTTTATTGTTTAGAGTTTTGCATTTAGAGTTAAGGATTTAGGGTTTATGGTCTAGGATTTAAGGTTTAGGGTTTACGCTTTAATGTTTACGGTTTAGGGTTTTGAATTGTAGGTTTAGGATTTAGGTTTAGTGTTAGGGTTTAGGCTTTAGGGTTTAAGGTTAAGAGTTTAAGATTTTGGATTTAGGGTTTACGATTTTAGAGTTTAGGTTTAAGTTTTAGCGCTTAGGGTTTAAGGTTTAGGGTTTGGGGATTAAGGTTTATGATTTAAGGTGTAGGGTTTAGGTTGTAGGGTTTAGGTTTTAGGATTTAGGGTTTATAGTTTAGGGTTTATGATTAAAGGTTTAGGGTTTAGGTATTAGGTTTTTGGGTTAAGGGTTTTGGGTATAGGGTTTAGGGTTTAGGGTTAGGCTTTAAAGTTTTGGGAATAGGGTTTAGGGTTTTGAGTTGAAAGTTTAGGGTTTAGGGGTTCGGGTATAGGGTTTTGAGTTTAGATTTAGGGTTTATGTTTTTGGGTTTAGTGTTTAGGGTTTAGGGTTTATGGTGTAGGGTTTAGAGTTTAGGGATTAGGGTTTAGGATTTTGAATTAAAGGTTTTGGGTTCAGGGTTTCGGGTATAGGGTATAGGATTTGGGGTTTATTGTTTATAGTTTAGGGTGTTTTGTTTAGGCTTTAGGGTTTAGGTTTTAGGGTTTAGGTGTTTGTTTAGGGTTTAGTGTTAGGGCTTATGGTTTAACGTTTAGTGTTTATGATTTATTATTTAGGGTTTAGGGTTTAGGTTTTGGATTTACGGTTTATGGTTTGGTTTTAGGATTTAAGGTTAAAGGTTTAGGGTTTAGGGTTTGGAGTTTAGGATTTAGGGTTTAGGTTTAAGGATTTAGGTATAAGGATTTAGGTTTAGGGTTTAGGGCTTAGGGTTTTAGGATTTAAGGTTAAAGGTTTAGGGTTTAGGGTTTGGAGTTTAGGATTTAGGGTTTAGGTTTAAGGATTTAGGTATAAGGATTTAAGTTTTAGTGTTTACTGTCTATGGTTAGGAGTTTAGGATTTAGGGTTTAGGGTTTTGGTTTTATGGTTTAAAGTTCAGATTTAGGGATTAGGGTTAGTGTTTTAGGTTTATGGTGTAGTATTTTGACGTTAAGGTTTAGGGTTTAGGGTTTAGAATTTTGGATTTAGGGTTTTGGTTCGAGGGTGTAGGATCTGGGGTTTAGGATTTGGTGTTTAAAAGTTTAGGATTTATGGTTAGGGCTTTAGGATTAAGGTATTAGGTTTTAGGGTTTAGGTTTTTGAGTTTATTGTTTAGAGTTACTACTTATAGGTTTAAGGTTTAGGGGTTAGAATTTAAGGTTTAGGGATTAGGGTTAAGAGTTTATTGTTTATGGGCTTAGGGTTTAGGGTTTAGGGTTTAGGGTTTAGGGTTTAGGGTATAGGGTTTAGGATTAGGGTTAGGATTTAGGGTTTAGGATTAGGGTTTAGAGTTTAGAGTTTAGGATTTGGGTTTAATGTATATAGTTTATGGTTTAATGTTTAAGGATTAGGATTTAGGGTTTAGGGTTTAGTCTCTAGAGTTTAGTGTATAGGGTTTATGGTTTAAGGTTTAGGGTTTAGGGTTTGGAGTTGTAAGTTTAAGGTTTAGGGTTTTGGGTTTGTGGTTTAGTTTTTAGGGTTTATGGTTAAGGGGTTAGAGTTTATGGTTTTGGATTTAGAGTTTTGGCTTTATTGCTTAGGGTTTAGGGTTTAACATTTAGAGTTTAGGATTTGGGGTCTAGGGTTTAGGGTTTAGGGCTTAGCATATAGAGTTTAGTATTTAGAGTTTATTTTTTAGAGTTGAGGGTTTATGTTTTAGGACTTAGGGTTTAGGGTTTGGGGTTTAACATTTAGGATTTAGGATTTAGGGTTTAGCGTTTAGTATTTAATGTTTAGGCTTTGGTGATTAGGATTTAGGGTTTAGGTTTTAAGGTTTAAAGTTAAGAGTTTAGAGTTCACGATTTAGGGTTTGTAATTATGGGTTTAAGGTTTATGATTTAAGGTTTAGGGTGTACAGTTAAGGGTTGAGAGTTTATGGTTTAGGGTTTAGGGTTTAGTGTTTAGTATTTAATGTTCATGGTTAAGTGTTTAGGATTTAGGGTTTAAGGTATAGGGTTTAGGGTTCACGATTTAGGGTTTGTAATTATAGGTTTAAGGTTTATGATTTAGGGTTTAGGGTGTCGTGTTAAGGGTTGAAAGTTTATGGCTAAGGTTTTAGGGTTTAGCGTTTAGTGTTTATTGTTTAGGGTCTGGTGTTTAGCATTTTGGGTTTAGAGTTTAAGGTTTAGGGTTTAGAGTTTAAGGATTTGTAATTATGGGTTTAAGGTTTGTGATTTAGGGTTTAGGGTGTAGTGTTAAGGTTTAATAGTTTATGGATTAAGGATTAGTGTTTGGTGTTTAGTGTTGAATGTTTATGGTTAAGTGTTTAGGATTTAGGGTTGAGGGTATAGGGTTCAGGATTTAGGGTTTTTGGTTTAGAGTTTCTAGTTTAGATTTTAGGGATTAGGGTTTAGTGCTTAGAATTTTGGGTTTAGTGTTTAAGATTTAGGGTTTAGTGTTTAGGGTTTGAAATTATGGGTTTAAAGTTTATGATTTAGGGTTTAGGGTTTAGGGTTAAGGGGTGAGAGTTTATGATTTAGGGTTTAGGGTTTAAGGATTAGTGTTTAATGTTTAGAGTTTAGTGTTTAGGATTTAGGATTTAGGGTTTAAGGTTTACTGCTTAGTGTTTTTCATTAGGGTTTAGGATTAGGGTTAGTGTTTTGGGTTTAGGGTTTGGAATTTTGGGTTTAAGGTTTATTATTTAGTGTTTAGGGTTTAGGGTTAAGAGTTTAGAGTTTATGGTTGAGGGTTTAGGGTTTAGGATTTAGGGTTTAGGATTTAGGGTTTAAGGTTTAGGGTTTAGGGCTTAGGGTTTAACATTTAGAGTTTAGGACTTAGGGCTTAGGGTTTATTGTTTTAGGTTTTGCATTTAGAGTTAAGGATTTACGGTTTATGGTCTAGGATTTAAGGTTTAGTGTATACGATTTAATGTTTAGGGTTTATGATTTGGAATTGTAGGTTTAGGGTTTAGGGTTTAGGGTTTAGGATTTCGAATATAGGGTTTAGGGTTGTAGAGTTTAGGTTTAAGGTTTAGCGCTTAGGGTTTAAGGTTTAGGGTTTGGGGTTTAATTTTTATGGTTTAATGTTTAGGGTTTCTAATTCATAGTTTTAGGTTTAGGGTTCTGTGTTTAGGGTTTAGGTTTATTGTTTATGGTTTAGTGTTTAGTAATAATGTTTTGGATTATGGATTAGGGTTTAGGGTTTAGGGTTTAGGATTTGGGTTTAGTACTTATTGTCTAGGGGTTAGGGTTTAAGATTAGGGCTTAAGGTTTAGGCTTTAGGGTTTAGGGTTTAGGGTTTAGGGTTAGGGTTTGGGGTTTATGGTTTAGGGTTTAGGGTTTGGGGTGTATGGTTTAAGGTTTAGGGTTTAGGGTGTAGAGTTTAGGGTTTAGGATTTGGGTTTAGTGTCTATAGTTTTGGGTTTAGGGCTTAAGGTTTAGGATTTGGGGTTTAGGGTTTAGGGTTTAGGGTTTAGGGTTTGGGGTTTAGGGTTTAAGTGTTTAGTATTTAGTTATTAGGGTTTAGGGTTTAGGGATTAGGGATTAGGGTTTGGAGTTGTAAGTTTAAGGTTTAGGGTTTTGGGTTTGTGGTTTAGTTTTTAGGGTTTAGGGTTAAGGTGTTATAGTTTATGGTTTTGGATTTATATTTTTGGCTTTAGTGTTTAGGGTTCAGGGTTTAACATTTAGACTTTAGGATTTAGGGTCAAGGGTTTAGGGTTTAGGGTTTAACATTTAGAATTTAGTATTTAGAGTTTATTATTTAGAATTTAGGGTTTAGGTTGTAGGGTTTAGGTTTTAGGATTTAGGTTTAGGGTTTTGGATTTAGGATTTAAGGTTTAGGGTTCAGCGTTTAGTATTTTGGTGTTTAGGATTTTGGGTTTAGGGTTTAAGGTTTAGGGTTTAGGGTTTAAGGTTCACGATTTTGGGTTTGTAATTATGGGTTTAAGGTTTATGATTTAGGGTTTAGGATATAGGCTTAAGGGTTGAGAGTTTATGGTTTAGGGTTTAGGGTTGAGTGTTTAGTGTTTAATGTTTATGGTTAAGTGTTTAGGGTATAGGGTTTAGGATTTAGGATTTATGGTTTAGAGTTTCAAGTTTAGATTTTAGGGATTAGGGTTTAGTGCTTAAGATTTTAGGTTTAGGGTTTACTATTTAGGGTTTGGAATTATGGGTTTAAAGTTTATGATTTAGGGTTTAGGTTTTAGGGTTAAGGAGTGACAGTTTATGGTTTTGGATTTAGTTTTTAATGTTTAGGGTTTAGGGTTTAGTGTTTAACATTTAGGGTTTAGGGTTTAGGATTTAGGGTTTAGAGTTTAGGTTTATGGTTAAGGGTTTAGGATTTAGGTATTAGGGTTTAGGGTTTTGGGTTTAGTACTTATGGTTTAGGGTCTAGGGTTAAGGTTTAGGGTTTAGGGTTTGGAGTTGTATGTTTTGGGTTTAGGGGTAATGATTTAGGGTTTAGAGTTTATGGTTTTCTATTTTGGGTTTCGGATTTACGGTTTAGGGTTTAGGGCTTAGAATTTATGGTTTAGGGTGTAGTGTTTTGAGTTGTAGGTTTTGGGTTTCAGGTTTAGGGTTTTGGGTTTAGAGTTTTGATTTAGGGTTTAAGATTACGGTTAGGGTTTTGGTTTGAGAGTTTAGGGTTTGAGGTTTAGGTTTTAACATTTAGAGTTAAGTATTTAGGGTTTAGGGTTTAGGATTTAGGATTTAAGTTTAGGGTTTAGTGTTTAATACTTAGGGTTCAATTTTTAGGGTTTTGTGTTTGGGGTATAAGGTTTAGGGTTTAGGGTTTAGGGTTTATGATTTAGGGTTTGCAATTATAGGGTTAAGGTTTATGATTTAGGGTTTAGGGTTTAGGGTTAATGGTTAAGACTTTATGGTTTATGGTTTAGGTTTTAGTGTTTAGTCTTTAATGTTTAGGGTTTAGTGTTTGGGATTTAGGGTTTATGGTTTAGAGTTTATAGTTTAGATTTTAGGGTTTAGGGTTTATGGATTAGGGTTTAGTGCTTAGGATTATGGGTTTAGGGTTTAGGGTTTATGGTTTACGATTTAGGGTTTGGAAGTATGGCTTTAGAGTTTATGATTTAGGGTTTAGGGTTTAGAGTTAAGGGGTGCGAGTTTATAGTTTAGTGTTTGGAATTATGGGTTTTATGTTTATGATTTAGGGTTTAGGGTTTAGGGTTATGGGGTGAGAGTTTATGATTTAGGGTTTAGGGTTAAGGGTTTAATGTTTAATGTTTAGGGTTTAGTGTTTAGGATTTAGGGTTTAAGGTTTAAGGTTTAGTGTTTAGTGTTTTTAATTAGGGTTTAGGATTAGGGTTAGTGTTTTGCTTTTAGGGCTTGGAATTTTGGGTTTAAGGTTTATGATTTAGGGTTTAGGGTGTAGGTTTAAGATTTTAGAGTTTATGGTTGAGGGTTTAGGATTTAGGATTTAGGGTTTAAGATTTAAGGTTTAGGGCTTAGGGTTTAACATTTACAGTTTAGGATTTAGAGCTTAGGGTTTATTGTTTAGGGTTTTGCATTTAGAGGTAAGGATTTAGTGTTTATAGTTTAGGATTTAACGTTTAGGGTTTACGATTTAATGTTTAGGGTTTGCAATTTTGAATTGTTCGTTTAGGGTTTTAGGTTTAGGTTTAGAGTTAGGGTTTAGGGTTTTGAATTTAGGGTTAAGAGTTTAGGATTTATGATTTAGGGTTTAGGGTTGTAGAGTTTAGGTTTAAGGTTTAGTGCTTAGGGTTTAAGGTTTAGGGTTTGGGGATTAAGGTTTATGGTTTAGGGTTTAGGATTTAGCTTTAGGGTTTAAGATTTAAAGTTTTGGGTTTAGGGTTTAGGGTTTTGGGTATAGGTTTAGTGTTTAGGAATAGGGTTTAGGGTCTAGGGTTTAGGATTTGGGTTTAGTGTCTATCGTTTAGGGTTTAGGGTTTAGGATTTTGAGTTTTGGGTTTAAGGTTTAGGGTTTACGGTTTAGGTTTAGTGCTTAGTGCTTAGGGTTTAGGATTAGGGTTTAGGGTTTAGGGTTTAGGATTAGGGTTGGGGTTTTGGGTTTTGGGTTTAGGATTTGGGTATAGTGTCTATAGTTTAGGGTTTAGGGTTTATGTTTTAGGATTTAGGGTTTAGGGTTTAGGGTCTAGAGTTTTTGGTTTAGGGTTGAGGATTTAAGGTTTAGGGTTTAGGGTTTAGAGTTTAGTGATTAGGGTTTAGGGTTTAGGGATAAGGGTTTAGGGTTTGGAGTTGTAAGTTTAAGGTTTAGGGTTTTGGATTTGTGGTTTGGTTTTTAGGGTTTAGGTTGTTGGGTTTAGGTTTTAGGATTTATGGTTTAGGGTTTTGGATTTAGGGTTTAGGATTTAGGATTCAGGGTTAGGGTTTTGCATTTAGTATTTAAATTTTAGGGTTTGGTGTTTAGGATTTAGGGTTTAGGGTTTAGATTTTAGGGTTCACGATTTAGGGTTTGTAAGTATGGGTTTAAGGTTTATGATTTAGGGTTTGGTGTTTAGGGTTTAAGGTTTAGGGTTCACTATTTAGGGTTTGTAATTATGTGTTTAAGGTTTATGATTTAGGGTTTAGGGTGTAGGGTTAAGGGTTGAGAGTTTATTGTTAAGGGTTTAGGGTTTAGCGTTGAGTGTTTAATGTTTAGGGTTCGGTGTTTAGGGTTTAAGGTTTTGGGTTTAGAGTTTAGGGTTCATGATTTAGGGTTTGTAATTATGGGTTTAAGGTTTATAATATAGGGTTTAGGGTGTAGGGTTAAGGGTTGAGAGTTTATGGTTTAGGGTTTAGTGTTTAATATTTAGTGTTTAATGTTTATGGTTAAGTGTTTAGGATTTGGAGTTTAGGGCATGGGGTTTAGTATTTAGGGTTTATGATTTAGAGTTCCTAGTTTAGATTTTAGGGATTAGGGTTTAGTTCTTAGGATTTTGGGTTTAGTGTTTAAGGTTTAGGGTTTACTGTTTAGGGTTTGGAATTATGGGTTTTAAGTTTATGATTTAGGGTTTCAAATTTAGGGTTATGGGTTGAGAGTTTATGATTTAGGGTTTTGGGTTTACTGTATAATGTTTAGGGTTTAGGGTTTAGTGTTTAGGATTTAGGATTTAGTGTTTAGGGTTTAAGGTTTAGTGTTTAGTGTTTTTAATTAGGGTTTAGGATTAGGGTTAGTGTTTTATGTTTAGGGTTTGGAATTTTGGGTTTAAGGTTTATGATTTAGGATTTATGTGTTAGGGTTAAGAGTTTAGAGTTTATGGTTGAGGGTTTAGGGTTTAGGATTTAGGGTTTATGGTTTACTGTTTAGGGCTTAGGGTTTAACATTTAGAGTTTAGGATTGAGGGTTTAGGGTTTATTGTTTAGGGTTTTGCATTTAGAATTAGGGATTTTATGGTTTAGGATTTAAGGTTTAGGATTTATGATTTAATTTTTAAGGTTAGCGATTTTGAATTGTACGTTTAGGGTTTTGGATTTGGGTTTAGAGTTAGGGTTTAGGGTTTGGGGTTAAGAGTCTAGGATTTAGGATTTAGGGTTTAGGGTTGTAGAGTTTAGGTTTAAGGTTTAGCGCTTAGGGTTGAAGTTTTAGGGTTTAGGGATTAATGTTTATGGTATAAGGTTTAGGGTTTAGGTTTAGGGTTTAAGATTCAGAGTTTTGGGTTCATGATTCAGGGTTTAGGGTTTAGGTTTAGAGTTTAGGGCTTAGGGTTTAGGGTTTGGGATTTGGGATTTGGGTTTGGGGTCTATTATTTAAGGTTTAAGGTTTAAGATTCTGAGTTTTGGGTTTAAGGTTAGGGTTTAGGTTTAGTGTTTAAGGTTTAGGGTTTTGGATTAGGGTTTAGGGTTTAGGGCTTAGGGTTAGGTTTAGGGTTTAGGGCTTAGGATTTAGGATTTGGGTTTAGTGTCTATAGTTAAAGGTTTAGGGTTTAAGGTTTAGGATTTAGGATTTAGGGCTTAGGGTTTAGGGTGTAGAGTTTAAGGTTTAGTGTTTATGATTTAAGGTATAGGGTTTAGGGTTTAGAGTTTAGTGATTAGGGTTTAGGATTTAGGGATTAGGGTTTAGGGTTTGGAGTTGTAAGTTTAAGGTTTATGGTTTTGGGTTTGTGGTTTAGTTTTTAGGGTTTAGGGTTAAGGGGTTAGAGTTTATGGAATTGGATTTAGAGTTTTGGCTTTAGTGTTTAGGGTTTAGGGTTTAACAGTTAGAGTTTAGTATTTATGGTCTAGGGATTAGGGTTTAGGGTTTAACATATTGAGTTTAGTATTTAGAGTTTATTATTTAGAGTTTATGGTTTAGGTTTTAGGGTTCATTGTTTAGGGTTTAGGATTTAGGTTTTAGTGTTTAGGATTTAAGGTTTAGGGTTTAGCATTTAGTAGTTAATGTTTAGGGTTTGGTGTTTAGGATTTAGGTTTTAGGGTTTAGAATTTAGGGTTCACGATTTAGAGTTTGTAATTATGGGTTTAAGGTTTATGATTTAGGGTTTATGGTGTAGGGTTAAGGGTTAAGGGTTTAGAGTTTAGTGTTTAATGTTTAGGGTTTGGGTTTTAGGGTTTATGGTTTAGGGTTTATAGTTTAGGGTTCACGATTTAGGGTTTGTAATTATGGGTTTAAGGTTTATGATTTAGGGTTTAGGGTGTAGGGTTAAGGGTTGAGAGTTTATGGTTTAGGGTTTAGGGTTTAGTGTTTAGTATTTAATGTTTATGGTTAAGTGTTTAGGATTTAGGGTTTAGGGTATTGGGTTTAGTATTTAGGTTTTAGCTTTTAGGTTATAGGGTTTAGGATTTAGGGTTTAGGGTTAACGGTTTAGAGTTTAGTGTTTTATATTTATGATTAAAAGTTTAGGATTTTACATTTAGAGTTTAGGGTTTATGGTTTATGGTTTAGGGTTTAGTGTTTAATATTTACGATTAAGAGTTTAGGATTTTACATTTAGAGTTTAAGATTTAGGGTTTAGGGTTTTGGATTTAGGGTTTAAAGTTTAGGGTTTATGTATAAGGGTTTAGAGTGTAGGTTAAGGGTTTAGGGGTTAGGATTTAGTGTTTAGAGTTTTTTGTTTATGGTTTAGGGTATAAGGTTTTGAATTTAGGATTTAGAGTTTAGAGTTTAGTGTTTAGTGTCTAGGGATTCATGCTGTAGGTTTTGGGTTTAGGGTTTAGGGTATAGGGTTTAGGATTTAGTGTTTATGGCTTAAGGTTTATGGTTAGGGTTAAGGGTTTATGGTTTAGAGTTTAGGGTTTATAGTTTAGGGTTTAGGGTTTAGTGTTTTATATTTAGGGTTTTAAAGTTTAGGATTTCATGTTTAGGGTTTTAGGTTTAGGGTTTAGAGTTTTGATTTAAGGTTTATGATGAGGGTTAGGGTTAAGGGTTTAAGGTTTATGGTTTAACATTTAGAGTTAAAGATTTAGGGTTTGGGATTTAGGTTTTATGGTGTAGGATTTAGTGTTTGGGGCTTAAGGTTTATGGTTAGGGTTAAGGGTTTAGGGTTTAGAATTTAGGGTTTATAATTATGGGTTTAGGGTTTAGTGTTTTATATTTAGGGTTTCAATGTTCAGGATTTCATGTTTACGGTTTAAGGTTTAGGGTTTAGAGTTTTGATTTAGGGTTTATGATGAGGGTTAGAAGGGTTTAAGTTTTAGGGTTTAACATTTTGAGTTAAGGATTTAGGGTTTAGGATTTAAGGTTTAGGGTTTAGGATTTTGTGTTTAGGATTTAGGGTTTATTGTTTAGGGATTAGAGTTTAGGTTTTTGAATTTAGGGTTTAGGGTATAGAGTTTTAGGTTAAGGATTTTGGACTTAGGGTTAAGGGTTTAGGGTTTAGGGTTGGGAGTTATTGGTTTAAGGTTTAAAGTTTAGTGTTTAGGGTTTATGGTATAGGATTTAGTGTTTATAGTTTAGTGTTTAGGGTTTTGGGTTTGGGGTTTAGGGTTTAGAGTTGTAGGTTTAGGATTTAGGGTTTAGAGTTTATGGTTTTGGGTTTAGGGTTTAGGTTTTTGGGTTAAGTGTTTAGGGTTTCGAGTTGTAGGTTTTGGGTTTAGGTTTTCGTTTCTTGGGTATAGGATTTAGTGTTTATGGTTTAGGGTATAGAGTTAAGGGTTTAGAGTTTAGGCTTTAAAGTTTAGAGTGTAGGGTTTATGGTTTAGGCTTTAAAGTTTAGTGTTTTGGGTTTATGGTATAGGGTTTTGAGTTTAATGTTTAATTAATTTTGGGTTAGGAGATTAGGATTGATGGTTTAGGCTGTTTGCTTTAGAGTTTAGAATTTTTATTTAGGTTTTAGGGTTTAGGTTTAGGGTTAGGATTTTTGGTTTAGGGTTTAATGTTTAGGTTTTAAGCTTTAGGATTTAGAGTTTTTATTTATGATTTAAGTTTAGGGTTAGGGTTTAGGGTTTAGATTTTAGGGTTTAAGGTTTAGGTTCTAACATTTTGGGTTTAGGGTTTAGGATTTAGGGCTTAGAGTTTAGGGTTTATGGTTAAGGGTTTAGGATTTAGGTATTAGGGTTTATGGTTTAGGGTTTTGGGTTTAGTGCGTAGGGTTTAGGGTTCAGGGTTTAGTGTTTAGAGTTATATGTTTTGGGTTTAGGGGTAATAGTTTTGGGTTTAGAGTTTATGGTTTTGTGTTTTGAGTTTTGCATTTAGGGTTTAGAGTTTAGGGTTTAGGGTATAGTGTTTTGAGTTGTATGTTTTGGGTTAAGGGTTTAGGGAATTGAGTTTAGAGTTGTATCCTTTGGGTTTAAGGTGTAAGGATTTAGGGCTTAGAGTTTATGGTTTTGGGTTTTGGGTTTCGGATTTAAGGTTTAGGGTTTAGGGTTTAGAGTTTAGGATTTAGGGTTTAGTGTTTTGATTTAGGGTTTAGGATTACGGTTAGGGTTTAGGTTTGAGAGTTTATGGTTTAAGGTTTAGGTTTGAACATTTAGATTTAAGGATTTAGGGTTTAGGGTTTAGGGTTCAAGGTTTAATATTTAGGGTTTAATGTTTAGGATTTTGGGTTTAGTGTTTAAATTTTAGGGTTTAGGTTTTACGATTTAGGTTTTGTAATTATGGGTTTAATGTTTATGATTTAGGGTTTAGGGTTTAAGGTTTAGGATTGAGAGTTTATGGTTTAGGGTTTAGTGTTTAGGATTTAGGGTTTAGGGTACGGTGTATAGGGTATAGGGTTTTGGATTTAGGATTTATGGTTTAGAATTTATAATTTAGATTTTAGGGTTTAGGTTTATGGATTAGGGTTTAGTGGTTAGGATTTTGGGTTTAGGGTTGAGGGTTTACGATTTACGGTTTAGGGTTTGGAATTATGGGTTTAAAGTTTGTGATTTAGTGTTTAGGGTTTAGGGTAAGGGGTGTGAATTTATAGTTTAGGGTTTGGTGTTTAGGATTTAGAGTTTAGGATTTAAGGTTTGTGTTTAGTGTTTTTTTTCAGGGTTTAGGATTCGGGTTAGTGTTTTGGGTTTAGGGTTTGGAATTTTGGGTTTAAGGTTTATGATTTAGGGTTTACGGTTTAGGGTTAAGAGTTTAGAGTTTATTGTTGAGGGTTTTGGGTTTAGGATTTAGGGTTTAAGGTTTAGGGTTTAACATTTAGAGTTTAGGATTTAGGGCTTAGGGTTTATTGCTTAGGGTTTTGCATTTACAGTTAAGGATTTAGTGTTTATGGTATAGGATTTAAGGTTTAGGGTTTATGATTTAATGTTTAGGGTTTAGGGTTTTGAGTTGTAGGTTTAGGGTTTAGGGGTTCGTGTATAGGGTTTTTAGTTTAGATTTAGGGTTTAGTGTTTTGGGTTTATGGCTTAGGTTTTAGGGTTTAGTGTTTAATATTTAGGGTTTAGGTTTTTGTTTAGGGTTTAGTGTTAGGGTTTAAGGTTTAACGTTTAGTGTTTATGATTTATTGTTTAGGGTTTAGGGTTTAGGTTTTTGATTTAAGGTTTATGGTTTGGTTTAGGATTTAAGGTTAAAGGTTTAGGGTTTAGGGTTTTGAGTTTAGGATTTAGGGTTTAGGTTTAAGGATTTTGGTTTAGGGTTTAGGCTTTAGTGTTTATTGTCTATGGTTAGGAGTTTAGGATTTATGGGTTAGGGTTTAGGTTTTAGGGTTTAAAGTTCAGATTTAGGGATTAGGGTTAGTGTTCTAGGTTTATGGTTTAACATTTTGACGTTAAGGTTTAGGGTTTAGGGTTTAGGATTTTGGATTTAGGGTTTAGGATTTTGTGTTTAAAGTTTAGGATTTATGGTTAGGGCTTTAGGTTTAGGTATTAGGTTTTAGGGTTTATCTTTTTAAGTTAAGTCTTTAGGGTTACGATTTATAGGTTTAAGGTTTAGGGGTTAGAATTTAGGGTTTAGGGATTAGGGTTAAGATTTTATTGTTTATGGGTTTAGGGTTTAGGGTGTAGAGTTTAGGGTTTAGGGTATAGGGTTTTGTGTTTAGAGTTTAGGGTTTAGGGTTCAGGGTTTTGAGTTGTATATTTTGTGTTTAGGGCTAGGGTATAAGGTTTAGGAATTAGGGTTTATGGTTTAGGGTTTATAATTTAGGGTTTAGGGCTTAAGGTTTATGGTTTAGGGTTAATGATTTAAGGTTTAGGGTTTAGGGTTTACCGTTTAATGTTTAGTGTTTAGTGTTCAGGATTTTGGGTTTAGGGTTAAGAGTTTAGAGTTTATGGTTTATGGTTTAGGGTTTAGCATTTAGGGTTTGGGGTTTAAGCTCTCGGGTTTAGCATTGAAGGTAAGAAATTTAGGATTTAGGGTTGGGGTTTGAAGTTTGGATTTAGGGTTTAGGGTTTAGTGTTTAACATTAATAGTTTAGGATTTAAGGCTTAGTGTTTAGGATTTAGGATTTAAGGTTTAGGGTTTAGTGTGTAGAGTTTAGGGTTTAAAGTTTAGGGTTTAGGGTTTAGGGTTAGGGTTTTGAGCTGTAGGTTTTGGGTTTAGGGTTTAGGTTTATAGTTAAGGTTTAGGATTTAGGGTTTAGGGCTAAGAGTTTAGGATTTACGTGTTAGGGTAGGAGTTGTGGATTTAAGGTTTAGAATTTAGAGTTTAGGGATTAGTGTTTAGGGCTTAGGATTTAGGGTTTAGAGTTTAGGGTTTATGGTTCAGGGTCTAGGATTTAGGTATTAGGGTTTAGGATTTAGGGTTTAGGGTTTAGGGTTTAGTATTTAGGGTTTAGGGTCTAGGGTTAGGATTTAGGGTTTAGGGTTTAGAGTTGTATGGTTAGGGTTTAAGGGTAAGGATTTAGGGTTTAGAGTTTACGGTTTTGGGTTTTGGGTTTCGGATTTAAGTTTTAGGGTTTAGGATTTAGAGTTTAGGGTTTAGGGTATAGTGTTTATAGTTTTGATTTAGGGTTTAGGATTACAGTTAGGGTTTAGGTTTGAGAGTTTAGGGTTTATGATTTAGGTTTGAACATTTAGATTTAAGGATTTAGGGTATAGGGTATAGGGCATATGGTTTTGGATTTATGATTTATGGTTTAGAATTTATAATTTAGATTTTAGGGTTTAGGGTTTATGGATTAGGGTTTATGGATTAGGGTTTAGTGCTTAGGATTTTGGGTTTAGGGTTGAGGGTTTACGGTTTACGATTTAGGGTTTGGAATTATGGGTTTAAAGTTTATGATTTAATGTTTGGGGTTTAGGGTTAGGGGTGGGAATTTATAGTTTAGGGTTTGGTGTTTAGGATTTAGGTAGGGTTTAGGGTTTGTGTTTAGTGTTTTTAATTAACGTTAAGGATTAGGGTTAGTGTTATGGGTTTAGGGTTTGGTATTTTGGGTTTAAGGTTTATGATTTTGGGTTTAAGAGTTTAGAGTTTATGGTTGAGGGTTTAGGCTATAGGATTTAGGGTTTAAGGTTTAGGGTTTAGGGTTTAGGGTTTAACATTTAGAGTTTAGGATTTAGGGCTTAGGGTTTATTGTTTAGGGTTTTGCATTTAGAGTTAAGGATTTAGGGTTTATGGTATAGGATTTAAGGTTTAGGGTTTATGATTGAATGTTTAGGGTTTAGTGTTTTGAATTATAGGTTTCGGGTTTAGGGTTTAGGTTTAGAGTTTGGGTTTAGGGTTTAGGGTTTAAGGTTAAGAGTTTAGGATTTATTATTTAAGGTTTATTGTTTTAGAGTTTAGCTTTAAGGTTTAGCGCTTAGGGTTTAAGGTTTAGGGTTTGGGGATTACGATTTATGGTTTATGGTGTAGGGTCTAGGATTAGGGTTTAAGATTTAGAGTTTTGGGTTTAGGGTTCAGGGTTTAGGGTTTAGGTTTAGTGTTTAGAGTTTAGGTTTAGGATTAGGGTTAAGGGTTTAGGGTTTAGGATTTGGGTTTAGGGTCTATACTTTAGGGTTTAGGGTTTAAGATTTTGAGTTTTGGGTTTAAGGTTTAGGGTTTAGGGTTTAGGTTTAGTGTTTAGGGTTTAGGATTTAGTATTAGGGTTTAGGGTTTAGGATTAGGGTTAGGGTTTAGGGTTTAGTGTTTAGGATTTAGGTTTCGTATCTATAGTTTAGGTTTTAGGATTTAAGGTTTAGGGTTTAGGGTCTAGAGTTTAGGGTTTAGGGATTAAGGTTTAGGGTTTATGGTTTAGGGTTTAGTGTTTAGGGCTTAGAGTTTAGGGTTTAGGGTTTAGGGTTTAGAGTTTTGTGATTAGGGTTTAGGATTTAGGGTTTATGGTTTAGGGTTTGGAGTTGCAAGTTTAAGGTTTAGGGTTTAGTGCTTAGGTTTTAGGGTTTAAAGTTCAGATTTAGGGATTAGGATAAGTGTTTTAGGTTTATAGTTTTGCATTTTGACTTTAAGGTTTAGGGTTTAGGGTTTAGGATTTAGGATTTATGGTTTAGGGTTGAGGGTGTAGGATATAGGGTTTAGGATTTAGCATTTAAAGTTTACTATTTATGATTAACGCTTTGGAGTTAAGGTATTAGTTTTTTGGGTTTATGTTTTTGAGTTTAGGGTTTAGGATTATGACTTATAGGTTTAAGGCTTAGGGTTTGGGGTTAAGGGTTTATGGTTTAGGGTTGATGGTTTAGGTTTAGGATTTAGGGTTTACTATTTAATTTTTAGTGTTTAGTGTTTAGGATTTTGGGTTTAGGGTTTAAAGTTTAGGGTTTAGGATTTAGGGTTTAGGGTTTGGTCTTTAGAATTATGTTATTAAGATTAGTGATTTAGTGTTTAGTGTTAAGGGTTAAGCGTTAAGAGTTTATGGTTTGTGGATTAGGGTTTAGGGTTTAGTGTTAAATGTTTAGGGTTTGGTGTTTAGGATTTAGGGTTTAGGGTTTAAGTTTTAGGGTATAGTGTTTAGGTTTTAGGATATATGGTTTAGAGTTTATAGTTTATATTTTAGGGTTTAGGGTTTTTGGATTTGGGTTTAGTGCTTAGGATTTTGGGTTTAGGGTTTTAGGTTTAGGGTTTAGGGTATAGGGTTTAGGTTTTATAGTTTAGGGTTTGGAATTATGGTTTTAAGATTTATGATTTAAGGTTTAGGGTTAAGGGGTGAGAGTTTAGGGTTTAGGTTTAATTTTTAGGGTTTAGTGTTTAGGTTTTAGGGTTTAGTGTTTAAGGTTTAGTGTTTTGAGTTTTTTTTTTTCTAGTTTAGGATTAGGTTTAGTGTTTTGGGTTTAGGGTTTGGAATTTTGGTTTTAAGGTTTTTTATTTAGGGTTTAGTGTTTAGGGCTAAGAGTTTAGAGTTTATGATTTAGGGTTTATGATTTAGGATTTAGGGTTTAGCATTTAGGGTTGAAGGTTTACGGTTTAGGGTTTAGGGTTTAACATTTAGAGTTTAGCATCTTGGTCTTAGTGTTTATTGTTTAGGGTTTCTCATTTAGTGTTAAGGATTTAGGGTTTATGGCTTAGAATTTAAGGTTTAGGGTTTACGGTTTAATGTTTATGGCTTGGGGTTTCGAATTATATTTTTAGTGTTTAGGGTTTAGGTTTAGAGTTAGGGTTTAGGGTTTAGGGTTTAGGGTTAAGAGTTTTGGATTTAGGGTTAAGGGTATTATAGTTTAGGTTTAAGGATTTATGCTTAGGGTTTAAGGTTTAGAGTTTGTGGTTTAAGGTTAAAGGTTGGTTTAAGATTCAGAATATTGGGTTTAGGTTTTAGGTTTAGTATTAGGGTTTAGGGTTTAGGGTTAGCGTTTAGGATTAAGGATTAGGGTTTAGGGTTTAGGGTTTAGGGTTTATGGTTGGGGGTTTAGGATTAGGGTTAGGGTTTAAGCTTTAGGTTTTAGAGTTTTTGTTTAGGGTTTAGGATTAGGGTTTTAACATTTAGGGATTAGGGTTTAGGGTTTATGGTTTAGGGTTTTACTTTTAGAGTTAAGCATTTAGGGTTTACGATTTAGGGTTTAGGTTTTAGGATTTAGGATTTAGAGTTTAC
Organism: Solanum bulbocastanum; assembly: GCA_037074985.1. Taxonomy (NCBI): domain Eukaryota; kingdom Viridiplantae; phylum Streptophyta; class Magnoliopsida; order Solanales; family Solanaceae; genus Solanum; species Solanum bulbocastanum. The sequence continues at coordinate 21,044,808 of CM073604.1, read as the reverse complement.
GATTTATTGTAAGGGTTTAGTGTTTAGGGTTTAGGTCTTAAAGTTTAGGATTAAGGGTTTAGGGTTTAGGGTTTAGGGTTTAGATGTTTGAGTCAATAGTTTAGGGTTTAGGGTTTAGGGTTAGGGTTTAAGGTAAGGTCTAGAGTTTAGGGTTTAGTGTTTAGTGCTTAGGGTTTAGAGTTTAGTGTTTAGGGTTTAGGGTGTATGGTTTAGCATTTAGAGTTTTGATTTTGGGTTTAGGATTAGGGTTAGGGTTTACGGTTTTGGGTTTAGGGTTTGGAATTTTAGTTTTAAGGTTTATGATTTATTGTTTAGGGTTTAGAGTTTATGATTTTGGGTGTAGAGTTTAGGATTTAAATTTTAGCTTTTAGGTTATAGGGTTTAGGATTTAGGGTTTAGGGTTGACGATTTAGAGTTTAGTGTTTAATATTTATGGTTAAGATTTTAGGATTTTACATTTAGAGTTTAGGGTTTATTGTTTATGGTATAGGGTTTAGTGTTTAATATTTACGGTTAAGAGTTTAGGATTTTACATTTAGAGTTTAGGGTTGAGGGTTTAGGGTTTACAATTTAGGATTTAAAGTTTAGGGTTTATGGATAACGGTTTAGATTGTATGTTAAGGGTTTAGGGGTTAGGATTTAGTGTTTAGAGTTTATGGTTTAGGGTTTAGGGTTTAAGGCTTTTAATTTAGGATTTAGAGTTTAGAGTTTTGTGTTTAATGTTTAGAGATTCATGCTATAGGTTTTGGGTTTAGGGTTTAGGGTATAGGGTTTAGGATTTAGTGTTTATGGCTTAAGGTTTATGGTTAGGGTTAAGGGTTTTGGGTTTAGAGTTTAGGGTTTATAGTTTAGGGTTTAGGGTTTAGTATTTTATATATAGGGTTTTAAAGTTTAGGATTTCATTATTTGGGTTTAAGGTTTAGGGTTTAGAGTTTTGATTTAGGGTTTATGATGAGGGTTAGGGTTAAGGGTTTAAGGTTTAGGGTTTAACATTTTGAGTTAAAGATTTAGGTTTTAGGATTTAGGTTTATGAGTGTTTAGGGCTTAAGGTTTATGGTTAGGGTTAAGGGTTTAGGGTTTATAGTTTAGGGTTTAGGATTTAGTGTTTTATATTTAGGGTTTTAAAGTTTAGGATTTCATGTTTAGGTTTTAAGGTTTAAGGTTTAGAGTTTTGATTTAGGGTTTATGATGAGGGTTAGGGTTATGGGTTTAACGTTTCGGGTTTAACATTTAGAGTTAACGATTTAGGGTTTAGGATTTTGTGTTTAGGGTTTAGGGTATATGGTTTAGGGCTTAGAGTTTAGGTTTTACAATTTAGGGTCTAGGGTTTAGAGTTTTAGGTCATGGATTTTGGACTTAGGGTTAAGGGTCTAGGGTTTAGAGTTTTAGGTCAAGGATTTTGGACTTAGGGTTAAGGGTTTAGGGTTTAGGGTTGGGAGTTATTGGTTTAAGGTTTAGAGTTTAGTGTTTAGGGCTTATGATATAGGATTTAGGGTTTAGAGTTTAGGGTTTAGGGTTTTGGGTTTGGGGTTTAGGGTTTGGAGTTGTAGGTTTAGGGTTTAGGGGTTAGGATTTAGGGTTTAGAGCTTATGGTTTTGGGTTTAGGGTTTAGGTTTTTGGGTTTGTAGGTGTTGGGTTTAGGTTTTAGTTTCTAAGGTATAGGATTTAAGGTTTATGGTTTAGGGTATAGAGTTAAGGGTTTAGAGTTTAGGGTTTAGGGTTTTGGCTTTAATGTTTAGCATGTAGGGTTTATGGTTTAGGCTTTAAACTTTAGAGTTTAAGGTTAATGGTTTAGGATTTCGAGTTTAGTGTTTAATTAATTTAGGGTTAAGAGTTTAGGATTGAGGGTTTAGGGTTTAAGCTTTAGAGTTTAGAATTTTTATTTAGGGTTTAGGGTTTAGGTTTAGGGTTAGGGTTTTGTGTTTAGGGTTTAAGGTTCAGGGTTTAAGCTTTAGTGTTTAGAGTTTTTATTTAGGGTTTAGGATTAGGGTTAGGATTTAGGGTTTAGATTTTAGGGTTTAAGGTTTAGGTTCTAACATTTTGGGTTTAGGGTTTAGGATTTAAGGTTTAGAGTTTAGGGTTTATGGTTGAGGGTTTAGGATTTAGGTATTAGGGTTTAGGGTTTAGGGTTGAGGGTTTAGTGCTTAGGGTTTAGGATTTAGGGTTTAGTGTTTATAGTTGTATGTTTTGGGTTTAGAGTTTATGGTTTTGTGTTTTGGGTTTCGGATTTAGGGTTTAGTGTTTTGGGTTTAGAGTTTAGGGTTTAGGGTATAGTGCTTTGAGTTGTAGGTTTTGGGTTAAGGGTTTAGGGTATTGGGTTTAGAGTTTTGATTTAGGGTTTACGATTACGGTTAGGGTTTAGATTTGTTAGTTTGGGTTTAAGGTTTAGGTTTTAACATTTCAGTTAAGAATTTAGGATTTAGGGTTTAGGATTTAGGATTTATGGTTTAGATTTTAGCGTTTAGTATTTAATGTTTAAGGTTTGATGTTTAGGATTTAGTGCTTCAGATTTTGGGTTTAGGGTTTACTATTTAGGGTTTGGAATTATGGATTTTAAGTTTATGATTTAGGGTTTAGGGTTTAGGGTTAAGGGGTGAGAGTTTATGGCTTAGGATTTAGTGTTTAATGTTTAGGGTTTAGGGTTTAGTGTTTAACATTTAGTGTTTAGGATTTAGGATTTAGGGTTTAGAGTTTAGGGTTTATGGTTAAGGGTTTAGGGTTTAGGATTTAGGATTTAGGATTTAGGGTTTAGGGTTTAGCGTTTCGTATTTAATGTTTAGGGTTTGGTGTTTTGGATTTAGTGCTTAAGATTTTAGGTTTTTTGTTTTTGGTTTACGGTTTACGGTTTAGGATTTGGAATTATGGGTTTAAAGTTTATGATTTAGGGTTTAGGGTTTAGGGTTAAGGGGTGAGAGTTTATAGTTTAGGGTTTGGGGTTTAGGATTTAAGGTTTAGGTTTTAAGGTTTAGTGTTTTGTGTTTTAAATTATGGTTTAGGATTAGGGTTAGTGTTTTGGATTTAGGGTTTGGAATTTTTGGGTTTAAGGTTTATGATTTAGTGTTAAGGGTTTAGGGTTAAGAGTTTATAGTTTATGATTGAGGGTTTAGGGTTTAGGATTTAGGGTTTAAGGTTTAGGGTTTAGGGTTTATTGTTTAGGGTTTGGTATTATAGTTTTAGGGTTTAAGGTTTAGGTTTAGAGTTAGGGTTTAGGGTTTAAGGTTTAGGGTTAAGAGTTTAAGATTTAGGATTTAGGGTTTAGGGTTTTAGAGTTTAGGATTAAGGTTTAGGGCTTAGCGTTTAAGGCTTAGGGTTTGGGGATTAAGGTTTAGGGTTTAGGTTTAGGGTTTAAAATTCAGAGTTTTTGGTTTAGGGTTCAGGGTTTAGGGTGTAGGTTTAGTGTTTTGGGTTTACTGTTTAGGATTAGGGTTTTGGGTTTAGGTTTTATGGTTTAGGATTTAGTATTTGGGTTTAGGGTCTATCGTTTAGGGTTTACGGCTTAAGATTCTGAGTTTTGGTTTTTAGGTTTAGGGTTTAGGGTTTTGGATTAGGTTTAGGGTTTAGGATTTAGGTTTAGTGTTTATAGTTTACGGTTTAGGGTTTAAGGTTTAGGATTTAGGGTTTAGGGTTTAGGGTTTAGGGTTTAAGGTTTAGGGTTTTGGGATTAAGGTTTAGGGTTTGGAGTTGTAAGTTTGAGGTTTAGGGTTTTCGGTTTGTGGTTTAGTTTTTAGGGTTTAGGGTTAAGGGGTTAGAGTTTATGGTTTTGGATTTAGAATTTTGGCTTTAGTGTTTAGGGTTTAGGGTTTAACATTTTGAGTTTAGATTTAGGGTCTAGGGTTCAGGGTTTAGGGTTTAACATATAGAGGTTAGTATTTAGAGTTTATTATTTAGTGTTTAGGGTTTAGGTGTCAGGATTTAGGGTTTAGAGTTTAGGGTTTATGATCAAAGGTTTAGGGTTTAGGTATTAGGTTTTTGGGTTTAGGGTTTTGCGTATAGTGTTTAGGGTTTAGGGTTAGGCTTTATAGTTTTGGGATTAAGGTTTAGGGTTTCGAGTTGTAGGTTTAGGGTTTAGGGGTTATGGTATAGGGTTTTCAGTTTAGATTTAGGGTTTTTGGTTTTGGGTTTAGTGTTTAGGGTTTAGGGTTTGTGGTGTAGGCTGTAGAGTTTAGGACTTAGGGTTTAGGGTTTTGAATTAAAGGTTTTGGGTTCAGGGTTTCGGGTATAGCGTGTAGGATTTGGGGTTTATTGTTTTAGGTTTATAGTTTAGGGTTTAGTTTTTATGGTTTATGGTTTAGGTTTTAAGGTTTAGGGTTTAGGGTTTAGTGTTTAATATTTAGGGTTTAGGTTTTTGTTTATGGTTTAGTGTTAGGGTTTAAGGTTTAATGTGTAGAGTTTATGATTTATTGTTTAGGGTTTAGGGTTTAGGTTTAGGATTTAAGGTTTATGGTTTTGGTTTAGGAGTTAAGGTTAAAGGTTTAGGGTTTTGGGATTTCAGTTTAGGATTTAGGGTTTAGGTTTAAGGATTTAGGTTTAGGGTTTAAGGCTTAGGGTTTAGGCTTTAGTGTTTACTGTTTAAGGTTAGGAGATTAGGATTTAGGGTTTAGGGTTTAGGTTTTAGGGTTTAAAGTTCAAATTTAGGGATTAGGGTTAGTGTTTTAGATTTATGGTTTAGCATTTCGACTTTAAGGTTTAGGGTTTAGGGTTTAGGATTTTAGATTTAGGTTTTAGGTTCGAGGGTGTAGGATCTAGGGTTTAGGATTTGATGTTTAAATTTTAGGATTTATGGTTAAGGTTTTTGGGTTTAGGTATTAGGTTTTAGGGTTTAGGTTTTTGAGTTTAGTGTTTAGGGTTACGACTTATAGGTTTAAGGTTTAGGGGTTAAAGTTTAAGGTTTAGGGATTAGGGTTAAGAGTTTGTTGTTTATGGGTTTAGGGTTTAGGGTTTAGGGTTTAGGGTTTTGTGTTTAGAGTTTAGGGTTTAGGGTTTTGTGTTGTAGATCTTGGGTTTAGGGCTAGGGTATAGGGTTTAGGAATTAGGGTTTATGGTTTAGGGCTTAAGGTTTATGGTTTAGGGTTAATGATTTAAGGTTTAGGGTTTAGGGTTTACCATTTAATGTTTAGTGTTTAGTGTTCAGGATTTTGGGTTTTGGGTTAAGAGTTTAGAGTTTATGGTTTAGGGTTTAGGATTTAGGGTTTAGCATTTAGGGTTTGGGGTTTAAGCTCTCGGGTTTAGCATTAAAGGTAAAAAATTTAGGATTTATGGTTAGGGTTTAAAGTTTGGATTTAGGATTTAGGGTTTAGGGTTTAACATTTAGAGTTTAGGATTTAAGGCTTAGTGTTTAGGATTTAGTATTTAAGGTTTAGGGTTCAGGGTGTAGGGTTTAGGGTTTAATGTTTAGGGTTAAGGGTTTAGGGTTTTGAGTTGTATGTTTTGGGTATAGGGTTTAGGTTTATAGTTAAGGTTTAGGATTTAGGGTTTAGGGCTAAGATTTTAGGATTTAGGTGTTAGGGTAGGAGTTGTGGGTTTAAGGTTTAGAATTTAGAGTTTAGGGATTAGGGTTTAGGGTTTAGAGTTTAGGGTTTAGGGTTTAGGATTTAGAGTTGTATGTTTAAGGTTTAGGGGTAAGGATTTAGGGTTTAGAGTTTATGGTTTTGGGTTTCGGATTTTACATTTAAGGTTTAGGGTTTAGGGTTTAGAGTTTTGGGTTTAGGGTATAGTGTATAGAGTTTTAATTTAGGGTTTAGGATTATAGTTAGGGTTTAGGTTTGAGAATTTAGGGTTTAAGGTTTAGGTTTTAACATTTAGAGTTAAGGATTTAGGGTTTAGGGTTTAGTGTTTAATTTTTAGGGTTTAGTGTTTAGGATTTTGGGTTTAGTGTTTAAAGTTTAAGGTTTAGGGTTTAGGGTTTACGATTTAGGTTTTGTAATTATGGGTTTAAGGTTTATGATTTAGGGTTTAGGGTTTAGGGTTTAGGGTTAAGGATGAAAGTTGATGGTTTAGGGTTTAGAGTTTCGGATTTAGGGTTTAGGGTATGGGGTATAGGGTATAGGGTTTTGGATTTAGGATTTATGGTTTAGAATTTATAGTTTATATTTTAGGGTTTAGGGTTTAGTGCTTAGGATTTTAGGTGTAGGGTTTAGGGTTTACAATTTATGATTTAGGTTTTGGAATTATGGGTTTAAGCTATATGATTTAGCATTTTGGGTTAGGGTTAAGGTGTGGGAATTTATAGTTTAGGGTTTGGTGTTTAGGATTTAGGGTTTAGGATTTAAGGTTTGTGTTTAGTGTTTTTAATTAGGGTTTAGGATTAGGGTTAGTGTTTTGAGTTTAGGGTTTGGAATTTTGGGTTTAAGGTTTGTGATTTAGGTTTAAGAGTTTAGAGTTTATGGTTGAGGGTTTAGGGTTTAGGATTTAGGGTTTAGGGTTTAGGGTTTAACATTTAGAGTTTAGTATTTAGGGCTTAGGGTTTATTGTTTAGGGTTTTGCATTTAGAGTTTTGGATTTAGGGTTTATGGTATAGGATTTAAGGTTTAGGGTTTACGATTTAATGTTTAGGGTCTAGGGTTTTGAATTATAGGTTTATGGTTTAGGGTTTAGGTTTAGAGTTAGGGTTTAGGGTTTAGGGTTAAGAGTTTAGATTTAGGAGTTAGGGTTTAGGGTTTTAGAATTTATGCTTATGGTTTAGCGCTTAGGGTTTAAGGTTTAGGGTTTGGGGATTAAGGTTTATGGTTAAGGTTTAGGGTTTAAGATTCAAAGTTTTGGGTTTAGGGTTCAGGGTTTTGTGTTTAGGTTTAGTGTATAGGGTTTAGGTTTAGGATTACAGTTTAGGGTTTAGGGTTTAGGGTTTAGGATTTGGGTTTAGGTTCTGTACTTTAGGGTTTAGGGTTTAAGATTCTTAGTTTTGGAAGGTTTAGGGTTTAGTGTTTAGGTTTAGTGTTTAGGGTATAGGGTTTTGGATTAAGGTTTAGGGTTTAGGGTTTAGGATTAGTGTTAGGGTTTAGGGTTTAGGGTTTAGGATTTGGGTATAGTGTCTATAGTTTAGGTTTTAGTGTTTAAGGTTAGGGTTTAAGGTTTAGGATTTAGGGTTTAGGATTTAGGGTCTAGAGTTTAGGGTTTAGGGATTAAGGTTTAGGTTTTATGGTTTAGGGTTTAGGGTTTAGGGCTTAGAGTTTAGGGTTTATGGTTTAGGGTTTAGAGTTTTGTGATTAGGGTTTTGGATTTAGGGTTTATTATTTAGCGTTTGGAGTTTCAAGTTTAAGGTTTAGGGTTTTGGGTTTATGGTTTAGTTTTTGGGGTTTAGGGTTAAGGGTTTAGAGTTTATCATTTTGGATTTAGGGTTTTGGCTTTACTGTTTAGTGTTTAGGGTTTAACATTTTGAGTTTTGGACTTAGGGTCTAGGGTTTAAGGTTTAGGGTTTAACATTTAGAGTTTAGTATTTAGAGTTTATTATTTAGGGTACAGGGTTTAGGTCTTAGGATTTAGGGTTTAGAGTTTAGGGTTTAGGTTATAGGGTTTAGTGTTTAGAGTTTAGGGTTCAGGGTTCAGGGTTATGAGTTGTAGATTTTGTGTTTAGGGCTAGGGTATAGGGTTTAGGAATTAGGGTTTATGGTTTAGGGTTTATAATTTAGGGTTTAGGGCTTAAGGTTTATGGTTTAGGGTTAATGATTTAATGTTTAGGGTTTAGGGTGTACCGTTTAATGTTTAGTGTTTAGTGTTCAGGATTTTGGGTTTAGTGTTAAGAGTTTAGATTTTATGGTTTAGGGTTTAAGGTTTAGGATTTAGGGTTTAGCATTTAGGGTTTGGGGTTTAAGCTCTCAGATTTAGCATTCAAGGTAAGAAATTTAGGATTTAGGGTTGGGGTTTGAAGTTTGGATTTAGGGTTTAGGGTTTAGGGTTTAACATTAAGAGTTTAGGATTTAATGCTTAGTGTTTAGGATTTAGGATTTAAGGTTTAGGGTTTAGGGTGTAGAGTTTAGGGTTTAAAGTTTAGGGTTAGGGTTTTGAGCTGTAGGTTTTGGGTTTAGGGTTTAGGTTTATAGTTAAGGTTTAGGATTTAGGGTTTAGGGCTAAGAGTTTAGGATTTACGTGTTAGGGTAGGAGTTGTGGATTTAAGGTTTAGAATTTAGAGTTTAGGGATTAGTGTTTAGGGCTTAGGATTTAGGGTTTAGAGTTTAGGGTTTATGGTTCAGGGTTTAGGATTTAGGTATTAGGGTTTAGGATTTAGGGTTTAGGGTTTAGGGTTTAGTGTTTAGGGTTTAGGGTCTAGGGTTATGATTTAGGGTTTCGGGTTTATAGTTGTATGGTTAGGGTTTAGGGGTAAGGATTTAGGGTTTAGAGTTTACGATTTTGGGTTTTGGGTTTCGGATTTAAGTTTTAGGGTTTAGGATTTAGAGTTTAGGGTTTAGGGTATAGTGTTTATAGTTTTGATTTAGGGTTTAGGATTACAGTTAGGGTTTAGTTTTTAGAGTTTAGGGTTTATGATTTAGGTTTGAACATTTAGATTTAAGGATTTATGGTATAGGGTATAGGGCATAGGGTTTTGGATTTATGATTTATGGTTTAGAATTTATAATTTAGATTTTAGGGTTTAGGGTTTATGGATTAGGGTTTATGGATTAGGGTTTAGTGCTTAGGATTTTGGGTTTAGGGTTGAGGGTTTACGGTTTACGATTTAGGGTTTGGAATTATGGGTTTAAAGTTTATGATTTAATGTTTGGGGTTTAGGGTTAGGGGTGGGAATTTATAGTTTAGGGTTTAGGGTTTGTGTTTAGAGTTTTTAATTAAGGTTAAGGATTAGGGTTAGTGTTTTGGGTTTAGGGTTTGGAATTTTGGGTTTAAGGTTTATGATTTTGGGTTTAGGGTTTAGGTTTAAGAGTTTAGAGTTTATGGTTGAGGGTTTAGGCTTTAGAATTTAGGGTTTAAGGTTTAGGGTTTAGGGTTTAGGGTTTAACATTTAGAGTTTAGGATTTAGGGCTTAGGGTTTATTGTTTAGGGTTTTGCATTTAGAGTTAAGGATTTAGGGTTTATGGTATAGGATTTAAGGTTTAGGGTTTATGATTGAATGTTTAGGGTTTAGTGTTTTGAATTGTAGGTTTAGGTTTTAGGGTTTAGGTTTAGAGTTTGGGTTTAAGGTTAAGAGTTTAGGATTTAGGATTTAAGGTTTATTGTTTTAGAGTTTAGGTTTAAGGTTTAGCGCTTAGGGTTTAAGGTTTAGGGTTTGGGGATTACGGTTTATGGTTTATGGTGTAGGGTCTAGGTTTAGGGTTTAAGATTTAGAGTTTTGGGTTTAGGGTTCAGGGTTTAGGGTTTAGGTTTATTGTTTAGAGTTTAGGTTTAGGATTAGGGTTTAGGGTTTAGGGTTTAGGATTTGGGTTTAGGGTCTATACTTTAGGGTTTAGGGTTTAAGATTTTGAATTTTGGGTTTAAGGTTTAGGGTTTAGGGTTTAGGTTTAGTGTTTAGGGTTTAGGGTTTAGTATTAGGGTTTAGGGTTTAGGGTTTAGGATTAGGGTTAGGGTTTAAGGTTTAGTGTTTAGGATTTAGGTTTAGTAGCTATAGTTTAGGTTTTAGGCTTTAAGGTTTAGGATTTAGGGTTTAGGGTTTAGGGTCTAGAGTTTAGGGTTTAGGGATTAAGGTTTAGGGTTTATGGTTTAGGGTTTAGTGTTTAGGGCTTAGAGTTTAGGGTTTAGGGTTTAGAGTTTTGTGATTAGGGTTTAGGATTTAGGGTTTATGGTTTAGGGTTTAGAGTTGCAAGTTGAAGGTTTAGGGTTTAGTGCTTAGGTTTTAGGGTTTAAAGCTCAGATTTAGGGATTAGGATAAGTGTTTTAGGTTTATAGTTTTGCATTTTGACTTTAAGGTTTATGGTTTAGGGTTGAGGGTGTAGGATATAGGGTTTAGGATTTAGCATTTAAAGTTTACTATTTATGGTTAACACTTTGGAGTTAAGGTATTAGTTTTTTGGGTTTATGTTTTTGAGTTTAGGGTTTAGGATTACGACTTATAGGTTTAAGGCTTAGGGTTTGGGGTTAAGGGTTTATGGTCTAGGGTTGATGGTTTAGGTTTAGGATTTAGGGTCTACTGTTTAATGTTTAGTGTTTAGTGTTTAGGATTTTGGGTTTAGGGTTTAAAGTTTAGGGTTTAGGATTTAGGGTTTAGGGTTTGGGCTTTTGAATTATGTGTTTAATATTTGTGATTTAGTGTTTAGTGTTTAGGGTTAAGCGTTAAGAGTTTATGGTTTATGGATTAGGGTTTAGGGTTTAGTGTTTAATGTCTAGGGTTTGGTGTTTAGGATTTAGGGTTTAGAGTTTAAGGTTTAGGGTATAGGGTTTAGGTTTTAGGGTTTATGGTTTAGAGTTTATAGTTTAGATTTTAGGGTTTAGGATTTATGGATTAGGGTTTAGTGCTTAGGATTTTGGGTTTAGGGTTTTAGGTTTAGGGTTTAGGTTTTACAGTTTAGGGTTTGGAATTATGGTTTTAAGATTTATGATTTAAGGTTTAGGGTTAAGGGGTGAGAGTTTAGGGTTTAAGGTTTAGGTTTAATTTTTAGGGTTTAGTGTTTAGGTTTTAGGGTTTAGGGTTTAAGGTTTAGTGTTTTGAGTTTTTTTTTTTTTGGTTTAGGATTAGGTTTAGTGTTTTGGGTTTAGGGTTTGGAATTTTGGTTTTAAGGTTTTTTATTTAGGGTTTAGTGTTTAGGGCTAAGAGTTTAGAGTTTATGATTTAGGGTTTATGGTTTAGAATTTAGGGTTTATGGTTTAGGGTTGAAGGTTTACGGTTTAGGGTTTAGGGTTTAACATTTAGAGTTTAGCATGTTGGTCTTAGTGTTTATTGTTTAGGGTTTCTCATTTAGTGTTAAGGATTTAGGGTTTATGGCTTAGAATTTAAGGTTTAGGGTTTACGGTTTAATGTTTATGGCTTGGGGTTTCGAATTATATTTTTAGTGTTTAGGGTTTAGGTTTAGAGTTAGGGTTTAGGGTTTAGGGTTTAGGGTTTAGGTTTAAGAGTTTTGGATTTAGGGTTAAGGGTATTATAGTTTAGGTTTAAGGATTTATGGTTAGGGTTTAAGGTTTAGAGTTTGTGGTTTAAGGTTAAAGGTTGGTTTAAGATTCAGAATATTGGGTTTAGGGTTTAGGTTTAGTATTAGGGTTTAGGGTTTAGGGTTAGCATTTAGGATTAAGGATTAGGGTTTAGGGTTTAGGGTTTATGGTTGAGAGTTTAGGATTAGGGTTAGGGTTTAAGCTTTAGGTTTTAGAGTTTTTGTTTAGGGTTTCGGATTAGGGTTTTAACATTTAGGGATTAGGGTTTAGGGTTTAGGGTTTTACATTTAGAGTTAAGCATTTAGGTTGTAGGTTTAGGGTTTAGATTTTAGGATTTAGGATTTAGAGTTTACAATTTATTGTAAGGGTTTAGTGTTTAGGGTTTAGGTCTTAAAGTTTAGGATTAAGAGTTTAGGGTTTAGGGTTTAGATGTTCGAGTCAATAGTTTAGGGTTTAGGGTTTAGGGTTAGGGTTTAAGGTTTAGGGTCTAGAATTTAGGGTTTAGTGTTTAGTGCTCAGGGTTTAGAGTTTAGTGTTTAGGGTTTAGGGTGTATGGTTTAGCATTTAGAGTTTTGATTTTGGGTTTAGGATTATGGTTAGGGTTTAGGGTTTGGAATTTTAGTTTTAAGGTTTATGATTTATGGTTTAGGGTTTAGGGTTAATGGTTTAGAGTTTATGATTTTGGGTTTAGAGTTTAGGATTTAAATTTTAGCTTTTAGGTTATAGGGTTTAGGATTTAGGGTTTAGGGTTGACGGTTTAGAGTTTAGTGTTTAATATTTACGGTTAAGATTTTAGTATTTTGTGTTTATGGTTTAGGGTATATGGTTTAGGGCTTAGAGTTTAGGTTTTACAATTTAGGGTCTAGGGTTTAGAGTTTTAGGTCAAGGATTTTGGACTTAGGGTTAAGGGTTTAGGGTTTAGGGTTGGGAGTTATTGGTTTAAGGTTTAGAGTTTAGTGTTTAGGGCTTATGATATAGGATTTAGGGTTTAGAGTTTAGGGTTTAGGGTTTTGGGTTTGGGGTTTAGGGTTTGGAGTTGTAGGCTTAGGGTTTAGGGGTTAGGATTTAGGGTTTAGAGCTTATGGTTTTGGGTTTAGGGTTTAGGTTTTTGGGTTTAGTGTTTAGGGTTTTGAGTTGTAGGTGTTGGGTTTAGGTTTTAATTTCTAGGGTATAGGATTTAAGGTTTATGGTTTAGGGTATAGAGTTAAGGGTTTAGAGTTTAGGGTTTAGGGTTTTGGCTTTAATGGTTAGCATGTAGGGTTTATGGTTTAGGCTTTAAACTTTAGAGTTTAGGGTTAATGGTTTAGGATTTCGAGTTTAGTATTTAATTAATTTAGGGTTAAGAGTTTAGGATTGAGGGTTTAGGGTTTAAGCTTTAGAGTTTAGAGTTTTTATTTAGGGTTTAGGGTTTAGGGTTTAGGTTTAGGGTTAGGGTTTTGGGTTTAGGGTTTAAGGTTCAGGGTTTAAGCTATAGTGTTTAGAGTTTTTATTTAGGGTTTAGGATTAGGGTTAGGGTTTAGGGTTTAAGGTTTAGGTTCTAACATTTTGGGTTTAGGGTTTAGGATTTAAGGTTTAGAGTTTAGGGTTTTTGGTTAAGGGTTTAGGATTTAGGTATTAGGGTTTAGGGTTTTAGGTTTAGTGCTTAGGGTTTAGGGTTTAGGGTTTAGTGTTTATAGTTGTATGTTTTGGGTTTAGTGGTAATGGTTTTGGGTTTAGAGTTTATGGTTTTGTGTTTTGGGTTTCAGATTTAGGGTTTAGTGTTTAGGGTTTAGAGTTTAGGATTTAGGGTATAGTGCTTTGTGTTGTACGTTTTGGGTTAAGGGTTTAGGGTATTGTGTTTAGAGTTTTGATTTAGGGTTTACGATTACGGTTAGGGTTTAGATTTGTTAGTTTGGGGTTTAAAGTTTAGGTTTTAACATTTCAGTTAAGAATTTAGGATTTAGGGTTTAGGATTTAGGATTTATGGTTTAGAGTTTAGTGTTTAGTATTTAATGTTTAAGGTTTGGTGTTTAGGATATAGTGCTTCAGATTATGGGTTTAGGGTTTACTATTTAGGGTTTGGAATTATGGATTTTAAGTTTATGATTTAGGGTTTAGGGTTTAGGGTTAAGGGGTGAGAGTTTATGGCTTAGGATTTAGTGTTTAATGTTTAGGGTTTAAGTTTTAGTGTTTAACATTTAGCGTTTAGGATTTAGGATTTAGGGTTTAGAGTTTAGGGTTTATGGTTAAGGGTTTAGGGTTTAGGGTTTAGGATTTAGGATTTAGGGTTTAGGGTTTAGCATTTAGTATTTAATGTTTAGGGTTTGGTGTTTAGGATTTAGTGCTTAAGATTTTAGGTTTTGGGTTTTTGGTTTACGGTTTACGGTTTAGGATTTGGAATTATAGGTTTAAAGTTTATGATTTAGGGTTTAAGGTTTAGGGTTAAGGGGTGAGACTTTATAGTTTAGGGTTTGGGGTTTAGAATTTAGGGTTTAGGGTTTAAGGTTTAGTGTATAGTGTTTTTAATTATGGTTTAGGATTAGGGTTAGTGTTTTGGATTTAGGGTTTGGAATTTTTGGGTTTAAGGTTTATGATTTAGTGTTTAGGGTTTAAGGTTAAGAGTTTATAGTTTATGGTTGAGGGTTTAGGGTTTAGGATTTAGGGTTTAAGGTTTAGGGTTTAGGGTTTAGGGTTTAGGGTTTAACATTTAGAGTTTAGGATTTAGGGCTTAGTGTTTATTGTTTAGGGTGTTGTATTTTAGTTTTAGGGTTTAGGGTTTAGGGTTTAGGGTTAGAGTTAGGGTTTAGGGTTTAAGGTTTAGGGTTAAGAGTTTTTTTTTTTTTTAGGGTTTAGGGTTTTAGAGTTTAGGATTAAGGTTTAGGGCTTAGGGTTTAAGGTTTAGGGTTTGGGGATTAAGGTTTAGGGTTTAGGTTTAGGGTTTAAAATTTAGGGTTTTTGGTTTAGGGTTCAGGGTTTAGGGTGTAGGTTTAGTGTTTTGGGTTTACTGTTTAGGATTAGGGTTTTGGGTTTAGGTTTTATGGTTTAGGATTTAGTATTTGGGTTTAGGGTCTATCGTTTAGGGTGTACGGCTTAAGATTCTGAGTTTTGGTTTTTAGGTTTAGGGTTTAGGATTAGGGTTTAGGGTTTAGGGTTTTGGATTAGAGTTAGGGTTTAGGGTTTAGGGTTTAGGATTTAGGTTTAGTGTTTATAGTTTAGGGTTTAGGGTTTAAGGTTTAGGATTTAAGGTTTAGGGTTTAGGGTTTATGGTTTAAGGTTTAGGGTTTAGGGTTTAGAGTTTAGTGATTAGGGTTTAGGGTTTTGGGATTAGGGTTTAGGGTTTGGAGTTGTAAGTTTGAGGTTAAGGGTTTTGGGTTTGTGGTTTACTTTTTAGGGTTTAAGTTTAAGGGGTTAGAGTTTATGGTTTTGGATTCAGAATTTTGGCTTTAGTGTTTAGGGTTTAGGGTTTAACATTTTGAGTTTAGATTTAGGGTATAGGGTTCAGGGTTTAGGGTTTAACATATGGAGTTTAGTATTTAGAGTTTATTATTTAGTGTTTAGGGTTTAGGTTGTAGGGTTTAGGTTTCAGGATTTAGGGTTTAGAGTTTAGGGTTTAGGTATTAGGTTTTTGGGTTTAGGGTTTTGCGTATAGTGTTTAGGGTTTAAGGTTTAGGGTTTAGAGTTTAGGGTTCACGATTTAGGGTTTGTAATTATGTGTTTAAGGTTTATGATTTAGGGTTTAGCGTGTAGGGTTAAGGGTTGAAAGTTTATTGTTAAGGGTTTAGGGTTTAGCGTTTAGTGTTTAATGTTTAGGGTTCAGTGTTTAGGGTTTAAGGTTTTGGGTTTAGAGTTTAGGGTTCATGATTTAGGGTTTGTAATTATGGGTTTAAGGTTTATAATATAGGGTTTAGGGTGTAGGGTTAAGGGTTGAGAGTTTATGGTTTAGGGTTTAGTGTTTAATATTTAGTGTTTAATGTTTATGGTTAAGTGTTTAGGATTTGGAGTTTAGGGCATGGGGTTTAGTATTTAGGGTTTATGATTTAGAGTTCCTAGTTTAGATTTTAGGGATTAGGGTTTAGTTCTTAGGATTTTGGGTTTAGTGTTTAAGGTTTAGGGTTTACTGTCTAGGGTTTGGAATTATGGGTTTTAAGTTTATGATTTAGGGTTTCGAATTTAGGGTTAGGGGTTGAGAGTTTATGATTTAGGGTTTTGGGTTTACTGTATAATGTTTAGGGTTTAGGGTTTAGTGTTTAGGATTTAGGATTTAGTGTTTAGGGTTTAAGGTTTAGTGTTTAGTGTTTTTAATTAGGGTTTAGGATTAGGGTTAGTGTTTTAGGTTTAGGGTTTGGAATTTTGGGTTTAAGGTTTATGATTTAGGATTTATGTGTTAGGGTTAAGAGTTTAGAGTTTATGGTTGAGGGTTTAGGGTTTAGGATTTAGGGTTTAAGGTTTACTGTTTAGGGCTTAGGGTTTAACATTTAGAGTTTAGGATTTAGGGCTTAGGGTTTATTGTTTAGGGTTTTGCATTTAGAGTTAGGGATTTAGGGTTTATGGTTTAGCATTTAAGGTTTAGGGTTTATGATTTAATGTTTAAGGTTAGCGATTTTGAATTGTATGTTTAGGGTTTTGCATTTAGGTTTAGAGTTAGGGTTTAGGGTTTGGGGTTAAGAGTCTAGGATTTAGGATTTAGGGTTTACGGTTGTAGAGTTTAGGTTTAAGGTTTAGCGCTTAGGGTTGAAGGTTTAGGGTTTAGGGATTAATGTTTATGGTATAAGGTTTAGGGTTTAGGTTTAAGGTTTAAGATTCAGAGTTTTGGGTTCATGGTTCAGGGTTTAGGGTTTAGGTTTAGAGTTTAGGGCTTAGTGTTTAGGATTAGGGCTTAGGGTTTAGGGTTTGGGATTTGGGATTTGGGTTTGGGGTCTATTATTTAAGGTTTAAGGTTTAAGATTCTGAGTTTTGGGTTTAAGGTTAGGGTTTAGGTTTAGTGTTTAAGGTTTAGGGTTTTGGATTAAGGTTTAGGGTTTAGGACTTAGGGTTAGGTTTAGGGTTTAGGGCTTAGGATTTAGGATTTGGGTTTAGTGTCTATAGTTTAGGGTTTAGGGTTTAAGGTTTAGGATTTAGGATTTAGGGCTTAGGGTTTAGGGTGTAGAGTTTAAGGTTTAGGGTTTATGATTTAAGGTATAGGGTTTAGGGTTTAGAGTTTAGTGATTAGGGTTTAGGATTTAGGGATTAGGGTTTAGGGTTTGGAGTTGTAAGTTTAAGGTTTATGGTTTTGGGTTTGTGGTTTAGTTTTTAGGGTTTAGGGTTAAGGGGTTAGAGTTTATGGAATTGGATTTAGAGTTTTGGCTTTAGTGTTTAGGGTTTAGGGTTTAACATTTAGAGTTTAGGATTTATGGTCTAGGGATTAGGGTTTAGGGTTTAACATATTGAGTTTAGTATTTAGAGTTTATTATTTAGAGTTTATGGTTTAGGTTTTAGGGTTCACTGTTTAGGGTTTAGGATTTAGGTTTTAGTGTTTAGGATTTAAGGTTTAGGGTTTAGCATTTAGTAGTTAATGTTTAGGGTTTGGTGTTTAGGATTTAGGTTTTAGGGTTTAGCATTTAGGGTTCATGATTTAGAGTTTGTAATTATGGGTTTAAGGTTTATGATTTAGGGTTTATGGTGTAGGGTTAAGGGTTAAGGGTTTAGAGTTTAGTGTTTAATGTTTAGGGTTCACGATTTAGGGTTTGTAATTATGGGTTTAAGGTTTATGATTTAGGGTTTAGGGTTAAGGGTTGAGAGTTTATGGTTTAGGGTTTAGGGTTTAGTGTTTAGTATTTAATGTTTATGGTTAAGTGTTTAGGGTATTGGGTTTAGTATTTAGGTTTTAGCTTTTAGGTTATAGGGTTTAGGATTTAGGGTTTAGGGTTGACGATTTAGAGTTTAGTGTTTTATATTTACGATTAAAAGTTTAGGATTTTACATTTAGAGTTTAGGGTTTATGGTTTATGGTTTAGGGTTTAGTGTTTAATATTTACGATTAAGAGTTTAGGATTTTACATTTAGAGTTTAAGGTTTAGGGTTTAGGGTTTTGGATTTAGGGTTTAAAGTTTAGGATTTATGGATAAGGGTTTAGAGTGTAGGTTAAGGGTTTAGGGGTTAGGATTTAGTGTTTAGAGTTTTTTGTTTATGGTTTAGGGTATAAGGTTTTGAATTTAGGATTTAGAGTTTAGAGTTTAGTGTTTAGTGTTTAGGGATTCATGCTGTAGGTTTTGGGTTTAGGGTTTAGGGTATAGGGTTTAGGATTTAGTGTTTATGGCTTAAGGTTTATGGTTAGGGTTAAGGGTTTATGGTTTAGAGTTTAGGGTTTATAGTTTAGGGTTTAGGGTTTAGTGTTTTATATTTAGGGTTTTAAAGTTTAGGATTTCATGTTTAGGGTTTTAGGTTTAGGGTTTAGAGTTTTGATTTAAGGTTTATGATGAGGGTTAGGGTTAAGGGTTTAAGGTTTATGGTTTAACATTTAGAGTTAAAGATTTAGGGTTTGGGATTTAGGTTTTATGGTTTAGGATTTAGTATTTGGGGCTTAAGGTTTATGGTTAGGGTTAAGGGTTTAGGGTTTATAATTTAGGGTTTAGGGTTTAGTGTTTTATATTTAGGGTTTCAATGTTCAGGATTTCATGTTTACGATTTAAGGTTTAGGATTTAGAGTTTTGATTTAGGGTTTATGATGAGGGTTAGAAGGGTTTAAGTTTTAGGGTTTAACATTTAGAGTTAAGGATTTAGGGTTTAGGGTTTAGGATTTTGTGTTTAGGATTTAGGGTTTATTGTTTAGGGATTAGAGTTTAGGTTTTTAAATTTAGGGTTTAGGGTATAGAGTTTTAGGTTAAGGATTTTGGACTTAGGGTTTAGGGTTGGGAGTTATTGGTTTAAGGTTTAAAGTTTAGTGTTTAAGGTTTATGGTATAGGATTTAGTGTTTACAGTTTAGTGTTTAGGGTTTTGGGTTTGGGGTTTACAGTTTAGAGTTGTAGGTTTAGGGTTTAGGGGTTAGGATTTAGGGTTTAGAGTTTATGGTTTTGGGTTTAGGTTTTTGGGTTAAGTGTTTAGGGTTTCAAGTTGTAGGTTTTGGGTTTAGGTTTTCGTTTCTAGGGTATAGGATTTAGGGTTTATGGTTTAGGATATAGAGTTAAGGGTTTAGAGTTTGGGCTTTAGGGTTTAGGCTTTAAAGTTTAGAGTGTAGGGTTTATGGTTTAGGCTTTAAAGTTTAGTGTTTTGGGTTTATGGTATAGGGTTTTGAGTTTAGTGTTTAATTAATTTTGGGTTAGGAGTTTAGGATTGATGGTTTAGGCTGTTTGCTTTAGAGTTTAGAATTTTTATTTAGGTTTTAGGGTTTAGGTTTAGGGTTAGGTTTTTGGTTTAGGGTTTAATGTTTAGGTTTTAAGCTTTAGGATTTAGAGTTTTTATTTACGATTTAAGTTTAGGGTTAGGGTTTAGGGTTTAGATTTTAGGGTTTAAGGTTTAGGTTCTAACATTTTGGGTTTAAGGTTTAGGATTTAGGGCTTAGAGTTTAAGGTTTATGGTTAAGGGTTTAGGATTTAGGTATTAGGGTTTAGGGTTTTAGGTATAGTGCTTAGGGTTTAGGGTCTAGGGTTAGGGTTTAGGGTTTAGTGTTTAGAGTTATATGTTTTGGGTTTAGGGGTAATAGTTTTGGGTTTAGAGTTTATGGTTTTGTGTTTTGAGTTTTGCATTTAGGGTTTAGAGTTTAGGGTTTAGGGTATAGTGTTTTGAGTTGTATGTTTTGGGTTAAGGGTTTAGGGAATTGAGTTTAGAGTTGTATCCTTTGGGTTTAAGGTGTAAGGATTTAGGGCTTAGAGTTTATGGTTTTGGGTTTTGGGTTTCGGATTTAATGTTTAGGGTTTAGGATTTAGAGTTTAGGGTTTAGGGTATAGTGTTTAGTGTTTTGATTTAGGGTTTAGGGTTTAGGATTACGGTTAGGGTTTAGGTTTGAGACTTTAGGGTTTAAGGTTTAGGTTTGAACATTTAGATTTAAGGATTTAGGGTTTAGGGTTCAGGGTTTAATATTTAGGGTTTAATGTTTAGGATTTTGGGTTTAGTGTTTAAATTTTAGGGTTTAGGGTTTAGGGTTTACAATTTAGGTTTTGTAGTTATGGGTTTAATGTTTATGATTTAGGGTTTAGGGTTTAAGGTTTAGGATTGAGAGTTTATGGTTTAGGGTTTAGTGTTTAGGATTTAGGGTTTAGGGTACGGCGTATAGGGTATAGGGTTTTGAATTAGGATTTATGGTTTAGAATTTATAATTTAGATTTTAGGGTTTAGGTTTATGGATTAGGGTTTAGTGCTTAGGATTTTGGGTTTAGGGTTGAGGGTTTACGATTTACGGTTTAGGGTTTGGAATTATGGGTTTAAAGTTTATGATTTAGTGTTTAGGGTTTAGGGTAAAGGGGTGAGAATTTATAGTTTAGGGTTTGGTGTTTAGGATTTAGAGTTTAGGGTTTAAGGTTTGTGTTTAGTGTTTTTTTGTAGGGTTTAGGATTAGGGTTAGTGTTTTGGGTTTAGGGTTTGGAATTTTGGGTTTGAGGTTTATGATTTAGGGTTTACAGTTTAGGGTTAAGAGTTTAGAGTTTATTGTTGAGGGTTTTGGGTTTAGTATTTAGGGTTTAAGGTTTAGGGATTAGGGTTTAGGGTTTAACATTTAGAGTTTAGGATTTAGGGCTTAGGGTTTTTTGCTTAGGGTTTTGCATTTACAGTTAAGGATTTAGTGTTTATGGTATAGGATTTAAGGTTTAGGGTTTATGATTTAATGTTTAGGGTTTAGGGTTTTGAGTTGTAGGTTTAGTGTTTAGGGGTTCGTGTATAGGGTTTTTAGTTTAGATTTAGGGTTTATGGCTTTTGGTTTAGTGATTAGGGTTTAGGGTTTAGTGTTTTGAATTAAAGGTTTTGGGTTCAGGGTTTCGGGTATAGGGTATAGGATTTGGGGTTTATTGTTTTTAAGGTTTATGGTTTAGGGTTTAGTGTTTAGGGTTTATGGTTTAGGTTTTAGGGTTTAGTGTTTAATATTTAGGGTTTAGGTTTTTGTTTAGGGTTTAGTGTTAGGGTGTAAGGTTTAACGTTTAGTGTTTATGATTTATTGTTTAGGGTTTAGGGTTTAGGTTTTCGATTTAAGGGTTATGGTTTGGTTTAGGATTTAAGGTTAAAGGTTTAGGGTTTAGGGTTTTGAGTTTAGGATTTAGGATTTAGGTTTAAGGATTTTGGTTTAGGGTTTAGGCTTTAGTGTTTACTATCTATGGTTAGGAGTTTAGGATTTATGGTTTAGGGTTTAGGTTTTAGGGTTTAAAGTTCAGATTTAGGGATTAGGGTTAGTGTTCTAGGTTTATGGTTTAGCATTTTGACGTTAAGGTTTAGGGTTTAGGGTTTAGGATTTTGGATTTAGGGTTTAGGATTTTGTTTTTAAAGTTTAGGATTTATGGTTAGGGCTTTAGGATTTAGGTATTAGGTTTTAGGGTTTAGGTTTTTAAGTTAAGTCTTTAGGGTTACGATTTATAGGTTTAAGGTTTAGGGGTTAGAATTTAGGGTTTAGGGATTAGGGTTAAGAGTTTATTGTATATGGGTTTAGGGTTTAGGGTGTAGGGTTTAGGGTTTAGGGTATAGGGTTTAGTGTTTAGAGTTTAGGGTTTAGGGTTCAGGGTTTTGAGTTGTAGATTTTGTGTTTAGGGCTAGGGTATAGGGTTTAGGAATTAGGGTTTATGGTTTAGGGTTTATAATTTAGGGTTTAGGGCTTAAGGTTTATGGTTTAGGGTTAATGATTTAAGGTTTAGGGTTTAGGGTTTACCGTTTAATGTTTAGTGTTTAGTGTTCAGGATTTTGGGTTTAGGATTAAGAGTTTAGAGTTTATGGTTTAGGGTTTAGGGTTTAGCATTTAGGGTTTAGCATTTAGGGTTTGGGGTTTAAGCTCTCGAGTTTAGCATTGAAGGTAAGAAATTTAGGATTTAGGGTTTAGGGTTTAGGGTTAAACATTAAGAGTTTAGGATTTAAGGCTTAGTGTTTAGGATTTAGGATTTAAGGTTTAGGGTTTAGGGTGTAGAGTTTAGGTTTTAAAGTTTAGGGTTTAGGGTTTAGGGTTAGGGTTTTGAGTTGTAGGTTTTGGGTTTAGGGTTTAGGTTTATAGTTAAGGTTTAGGATTTAGGGTTTAGGGCTAAGAGTTTAGGATTTACGTGTTAGGGTAGGAGTTGTGGATTTAAGGTTTAGAATTTAGAGTTTAGGGATTAGTGTTTAGGGCTTAGGATTTAGGGTTTAGAGTTTAGGGTTTATGGTTTAGGGTTTAAGATTTAGATATTAGGGTTTAGGATTTAGGGTTTAGGGTTTAGGGTTTAGTGTTAAGGGTTTAGGGTCAAGGGTTAGGATTTAGGGTTTAGGGTTTAGAGTTGTATGGTTAGGGTTAGGGGTAAGGATTTAGGGTTTAGAGTTTATGGTTTTGGGTTTTAGGTTTCGGATTTAAGTTTTAGGGTTTAGGATTTAGAGTTTAGGGTTTAGGGTATAGTGTTTATAGTTTTGATTTTAGGTTTAGGATTACAGTTAGGGTTTAGGTTTGAGAGTTTAGGGTTTATGGTTTAGGTTTGAACATTTAGATTTTAGGATTTAGGGTATAGGGTATAGGGCATAGGGTTTTGGATTTATGATTTATGGTTTAGAATTTATAATTTAGATTTTAGGGTTTAGAGTTTATGGATTAGGGTTTAGTGCTTAGGATTTTGGGTTTAGGGTTTACGGTTTACGGTTTACGATTTAGGGTTTGGAATTATGGGTTTAAAGTTTATGATTTAGTGTTTGGGGTTTAGGGTTAGGGGTGGGAATTTATAGTTTAGGGTTTGGTGTTTAGGATTTAGGTAGGGTTTAGGGTTTGTGTTTAGTGTTTTGAATTAAGGTTAAGGATTAGGGTTAGTGTTTTGGGTTTAGGGTTTGGAATTTTGGGTTTAAGGTTTATGATTTTGGGTTTAAGAGTTTAGAGTTTATGGTTGAGGGTTTAGGCTATAGGATTTAGGGTTTAAGGTTTAGGGTTTAGGGTTTAGGGTTTAACATTTAGAGTTTAGGATTTAGGGCTTAGGGTTTATTATTTAGGGTTTTGCATTTAGATTTAAGGATTTAGGGTTTATGGTATAGGATTTAAGGTTTAGGGTTTATGATTTAATGTTTAGGGTTTAGTGTTTTGAATTGTAGGTTTAGGGTTTAGGGTTTAGGTTTAGAGTTTGGGTTTGGGGTTTAGGGTTTAAGGTTAAGAGTTTAGGATTTAGGATTTAAGGTTTATTGTTTTAGAGTTTAGGTTTAAGGTTTAGCGCTTAGGGTTTAAGGTTTAGGGTTTGGGGATTAGATTTTAGGGTTTAAGGTTTAGGTTCTAACATTTTGGGTTTAGGGTTTAGGATTTAAGGTTTAGAGTTTAGGGTTTATGGTTAAGGGTTTAGGATTTAGGTATTAGGGTTTAGGGTTTTGGGTTTAGTGCTTAGGGTTTAGGGTTTAGGGTTTAGTTTTTATAGTTGTATGTTTTAGGTTTAGTGGTAATGGTTTTGGGTTTAGAGTTTATGGTTTTGTGTTTTGGGTTTCGGATTTAGGGTTTAGTGTTTAGGGTTTAGAGTTTAGGATTTAGGGTATAGTGCTTTGAGTTGTATGTTTTGGGTTAAGGGTTTAGGGTATTGGGTTTAGAGTTTTGATTTAGGGTTTACGATTACGATTAGGGTTTAGATTTGTTAGTTTGGGGTTTAAGGTTTAGGTTTTAACATTTCAGTTAAGAATTTAGGATTTAGGGTTTAGGATTTAGGATTTATGGTTTAGAGTTTAGTGTTTAGTATTTAATGTTTAAGGTTTGGTGTTTAGGATTTAGTGCTTTAGATTTTGGGTTTAGGGTTTACTATTTAGTGTTTGGAATTGTGGATTTTAAGTTTATGATTTAGGGTTTAGGGTTTAGGGTTAAGGGGTGAGAGTTTATGGCTTAGGATTTAGTGTTTAATGTTTAGGGTTTAGGTTTTAGTGTTTAACATTTAGCGTTTAGGATTTAGGATTTAGGGTTTAGAGTTTAGGGTTTATGGTTAAGGGTTTAGGGTTTAGGATTTAGGATTTAGGGTTTAGGGTTTAGCATTTAGTATTTAATGTTTAGGGTTTGGTGTTTAGGATTTAGTGCTTAAGATTTTAGGTTTTGGGTTTTTGGTTTACGGTTTACGGTTTAGGATTTGGAATTATGGGTTTAAAGTTTATGATTTAGGGTTTAGGGTTTAGGGTTAAGGGGTGAGAGTTTATAGTTTAGGGTTTGGGGTTTAGGATTTAGGGTTTAGGGTTTAACGCTTAGTGTTTAGTGTTTTTAATTATGGTTTAGAATTAGGGTTAGTGTTTTGGATTTAGGGTTTGGAATTTTTGGGTTTAAGGTTTATGATTTAGTGTTTAGGGTTTAAGGTTAAGAGTTTATAGTTTATGGTTGAGGGTTTAGGGTTTAGGATTTAGGGTTTAAGGTTTAGGGTTTAGGGTTTAACATTTAGAGTTTAGGATTTAGGGCTTAGTGTTTATTGTTTAGGGTTTTGTATTTTAGTTTTAGGGTTTAGGGTTTAGGGTTAGAGTTAGGGTTTAGGGTTTAAGGTTTAGGGTTAAGAGTTTAAGATTTAGGATTTAGGGTTTAGGGTTTTAGAGTTTAGGATTAAGGTTTAGGGCTTAGGGTTTAAGGTTTAGGGTTTGGGGATTAAGGTTTAGGGTTTAGGTTTAAGGTTTAAAATTCAGAGTTTCTGGTTTAGGGTTCAGGGTTTAGGGTGTAGGTTTAGTGTTTTGGGTTTACTGTTTAGGATTAGGGTTTAGGGTTTAGGTTTTATGGTTTCGGATTTAGTATTTGGGTTTAGGGTCTATCGTTTAGGGTTTACGGCTTAAGATTCTGAGTTTTGGTTTTTAGGTTTAGGGTTTAGGATTAGGGTTTAGGGTTTAGGGTTTTGGATTAGAGTTAGGGTTTAGGGTTTAGGGTTTAGGATTTAGGTTTAGTGTTTATAGTTTAGGGTTTAGGGTTTAAGGTTTAGGATTTAGGGTTTAGGGTTTAGGGTTTATGGTTTAAGGTTTAGGGTTTAGGGTTTAGAGTTTAGTGATTAGGGTTTAGGGTTTTGGGATTAGGGTTTAGGGTTTGGAGTTGTAAGTTTGAGGTTAAGGGTTTTGGGTTTGTGGTTTACTTTTTAGGGTTTAGGTTTAAAGGGTTAGAGTTTATGGTTTTGGATTTAGAATTTTGGCTTTAGTGTTTGGGGTTTAGGGTTTAGCATTTTTCGTTTAGATTTAGGGTCTAAGGTTCAGGGTTTAGGGTTTAACATATAGAGTTTAGTATTTAGAGTTTATTATTTAGTGTTTAGGGTTTAGGTTGTAGGGTTTAGGTTTCAGGATTTAGGGTTTAGAGTTTAGGGTTTATGATCAAAGGTTTAGGGTTTAGGTATTAGGTTTTTGGGTTTAGGGTTTTGCATATAGTGTTTAGGGTTTAGGGTTAGGCTTTATAGTTTTGGGATTAAGGTTTAGGGTTTTGAGTTGTAGGTTTAGGGTTTAGGGTTTAGGGGTTAGGGTATAGGGTTTTCAATTTAGATTTAGGGTTTTAGGTTTCGGGTTTTGTGTTTAGGGTTTAGTGTTTATGGTGTAGGTTGTAGAGTTTAGGATTTAGGGTTTAGGGTTTTGAATTAAAGGTTTTGGGTTCAGGGTTTCGGGTATAGCATGTAGGATTTGGGGTTTATTGTTTTAGGTTTATAGTTTAGGGTTTAGTTTTTACGGTTTATGGTTTAGGGTTTAGGGCTTAGTGTTTAATATTTAGGGTTTAGGTTTTTGTTTAGGGTTTAGTGTTAGGGTTTAAGGTTTAATGTGTAGAGTTTATGATTTATTGTTTAGGGTTTAGGGTTTAGGTTTAGGATTTAAGGTTTATGGTTTGGGTTTAGGATTTAAGGTTAAAGGTTTAGGGTTTTGGGATTTCAGTTTAGGATTTAGGGTTTAGGTTTAAGGATTTAGGTTTAGGGTTTAAGGCGTAGGGTTTAGGCTTTAGTGTTTACTGTTTAAGGTTAGGAGTTTAGGATTTAGGGTTTAGGGTTTAAAGTTCAAATTTAGGGATTAGGGTTAGTGTTTTAGATTTATGGTTTAGCATTTTGACTTTAAGGTTTAGGGTTTAGGGTTTAGGATTTTAGATTTAGGTTTTAGGTTCGACGGTGTAGGATCTAGGGTTTAGGATTTGGTGTTTAAATTTTAGGATTTATGGTTAAGGTTTTAGGGTTTAGGTATTAGGTTTTAGGGTTTAGGTTTTTGAGTTTAGTGTTTAGGGTTACGACTTATAGGTTTAAGGTTTAGGGGTTAAAATTTAAGGTTTAGGGATTAGGGTTAAGAGTTTGTTGTTTATGGGTTTAGGGTTTAGGGTTTAGGGTTTAGGGTTTTGTGTTTAGAGTTTAGGGTTTAGGGTTCAAGGTTTTGAGTTGTAGATCTTGGGTTTAGGGCTAGGGTATAGGGTTTAGGAATTAGGGTTTATGGTTTAGGGTTTATAATTTAGGGTTTAGGGCTTAAGGTTTATGGTTTAGGGTTAATGATTTAAGGTTTAGGGTTTAGGGTTTACCATTTAATGTTTAGTGTTTAGTGTTCAGGATTTTGGGTTTTGGGTTAAGAGTTTAGAGTTTATGGTTTAGGGTTTAGGATTTAGGGTTTGGGGTTTAAGCTCTCGGGTTTAGCATTAAAGGTAAGAAATTTAGGATTTAGGGTTAGGGTTTAAAGTTTGGATTTAGGATTTAGGGTTTAGGGTTTAACATTTAGAGTTTAGGATTTAAGGCTTAGTGTTTAGGATTTAGTATTTAAGGTTTAGGGTTTAGGGTTTAGGGTGTAGGGTTTATGGTTTTGGGTTTAGGGTTTAATGTTTAGGGTTGAGGGTTGTAGGTTTTGGGTATAGGGTTTAGGTTTATAGTTAAGGTTTAGGATTTAGGGTTTAGGGCTAAGAGTTTAGGATTTAGGTGTTAGGGTCGGAGTTGTGGGTTTAGGGTATAGAATTTAGAGTTTAGGGATTAGGGTTTAGGGTTTAGGATTTAGGGTTTAGAGTTTAGGGTGGATTTATGGTTAAGGGTTTAAGATTTAGGTATTAGGGTTTTGAGTTTAGGGTTTAGTGTTTAGGGTTTAGGGTCTAGGGTTAGGGTTTAGGGTTTAGGATTCAGAGTTGTATGTTTAAGGTTTAGTGGTAAGGATTTAGGGTTTAGAGTTTATGGTTTTGGGTTTTGGATTTTAGATTTAAGGTTTAGGGTTTAGGGTTTAGAGTTTTGGGTTTAGGGTATAGTGTATAGAGTTTTAATTTAGGGTTTAGGATTATAGTTAGGGTTTAGGTTTGAGAGTTTAGGGTTTAAGGTTTAGGTTTTAACATTTAGAGTTAAGGATTTAGGTTTTAGGGTTTAGTGTTTAATGTTTAGGGTTTAGTGTTTAGGATTTTGGGTTTAGTGTTTAAAGTTTAAGGTTTAGGGTTTAGGGTTTATGATTTAGGTTTTGTAATTATGGGTTTAAGGTTTATGATTTAGGGTTTAGGGTTTAGGGTTAAGGATGAAAGTTGATGGTTTAGGGTTTAGAGTTTTGGATTTAGGGTTTAGGGTATGGGGTATAGGGTATAGGGTTTTGGATTTAGGATTTATGGTTTAGAATTTATAATTTATATTTTAGGGTTTAGGGTTTAGTGCTTAGGATTTTGGGTTTAGGGTTTAGGGTTTATGATTTATGATTTAAGGTTTGGAATTATGGGTTTAAGCTATATGATTTAGCATTTAGGGTTAGGGTTAAGGTGTGGGAATTTATAGTTTAGGGTTTGGTGTTTAGGATTTAGGGTTTAGGGTTTATGGTTTGTGTTTAGTGTTTTTAATTAGGGTTTAGGATTAGGGTTAGTGTTTTGAGTGTAGGGTTTGGAATTTTGGGTTTAAGGTTTATGATTTAGGGTTTAGGGTTTAGGTTTAAGAGTTTAGTGTTTATGGTTGAGGGTTTAGGGTTTAGGATTTAGGGTTTAAGATTTAGGGTTGAGGGCTTAGGGTTTAACATTTAAAGTTTAGGATTTAGGGCATAGGGTTTATTGTTTAGGATTTTGCATTTAGAGTTAAGGATTTAGGGTTTATAGTTTAGGATTTAAGGGTTAGGGTTTACGATTTAATGTTTAGGGTTTACGATTTTGAATTGTACATTTAGGATTTTGGGTTTAGGTTTAGAGTTAGGGTTTAGGGTTTCGAGTTTAGGGTTAAGAGTTTAGGATTTAGGATTTAGGATTTAGGGTTTAGGGTTGTAGAGTTTAGGTTTAAGGCTTAGCGCTTATGGTTTAAGGTTTAGGGTTTGGGGATTAAGGTTTATGGTTTAGGGTTTAGGATTTAGGTTTAGGGTTTAAGATTCAAAGTTTTGGTTTTAGGGTTCAGGGTTTAGGGCATAGGTTTAGTGTTTAGGGTTTAGTGTTAGGGATTAGGGTTTAGGGTTTAGGGTTTAGGATTTGGGTTTAGTGTCTATCGTTTAGGGTTTAGGGCTGAGGATTTTGAGTTTTGGGTTTACGATTTAGGTTTACTGCTTAGGGTTTAGGGTTTAGGATTAGGGTTTAGGGTTTAGAGTTTAGGATTTAGGGTCTAGGGTTTAGGGTTTAAAATATATAGTTTAGTATATAGAGTTTATTATTTAAAGTTTAGGGTTTAGGTTGTTGGGTTTAGGTTTTAGGATTTATGGTTTAGGGTTTAGGATTTAGGATTCATGGTTTAGGGTTTAGCGTTTAGTATTTAATATTTAGGGTTTGGTGTTTAGGATTTAGGGTTTAGGGTTTAAGGTTGAGGGTTTAGATTTTAGGGTTCACGATTTTGTGTTTGTAATTATGGGTTTAAGGTTTATGATTTAGGGTTTGGTGTTTAGGGTTTAAGGTTTAGGGTTTAGAGTTTAGGGTTCACGATTTAGGGTTTGTAATTATGGATTTAAGGTTTATGATTTAGGGTTTAGGGTGTAGGGTTAAGGGTTGAGAGTTTATTGTTAAGGGTTTAGGGTTTATCGTTTAGTGTTTAATGCTTAGGGTTTGGTGTTTAGGTTTTAAGGTTTAGGGTTTAGAGTTTAGGGTTCACGATTTAGGGTTTGTAATTATGGGTTTAAGGTTTATGATTTAGGTTTTAGGGTGTAGGGTTAAGGATTGAGAGTTTATGGTTTAGGGTCTAGTGTTTAATGTTTATGGTTAAGTGTTTAGGATTTGGAGTTTAGGGTATGGGGTTTAGTATTTAGGGTTTATGGTTTAGAGTTTCTTGTTTAGATTTTAGGGATTAGGGTTTAGTGCTTGGGATTTTGGGTTTACCGTTTAAGGTTTAGGTTTTAGTGTTTAGGGTTTGGAATTATGGGTTTTAAGTTTATGATTTATGGTTTAGGATTTAGGGTTAAGGGTTGAGAGTTTATGATTTAGAGTTTAGGGTTTAGGGTTTAGTGTTTAATATTTATGGTTTAGTGTTTAGGATTTAGGGTTTAGGATTTAAGGTTTAGTGTTTAGTGTTTTTAATTAAGGTTTAGGATTAGGGTTAGTGTTTTTGGTTTAGGGTTTGGAATTTTGGGTTTAAGATTTATGATTTAGAATTTAGGTGTTAGGGTTAAAAGTTTAGAGTTTATGGTTGAGGGTTTAGGGTTTAGGATTTAGGGTTTAAGGTTTACTGTTTAGGGCTTAGGGTTTAACATTTAGAGTTTAGCATTTAGGGCTTAGGGTTTATTGTTTAGGGTTTTGCATTTAGAGTTAAGGATTTAGGGTTTTTGGTTTAGGATTTTAGGTTTAGGGTTTATGATTTAATGTTTAGTGTTAGCGATTTTGAATTGTACGTGTAGGGTTTTGGATTTGGGTTTAGAGATAGGGTTTAGGGTATAGGGTTTAGAGTTAAGATTTTAGGATTTAGGATTTAGGGTTTAGGGTTGTAGAGTTTAGTTTTAAGGTTTAGCTCTTAGGGTTTAAGGTTTAGGGTTTAGGGATTAAGGTTTATGGTTTAAGGTTTAGGGTTTAAGTTTAGGGTTTAAGAATCAGAGTTTTGGGTTCATGGTTCAGGGTTTAGGGTTTAGGGTTTAGGTTTAGTGTTTAGGATTAGGGCTTAGGGTTTAGGGTTTAAGGTGTGGGATTTGGGTTTAGGGTCTATCATTTAGGTTTTAGGGTTTAAGTTTCTGAGTTTTGGGTTTAAGGTTAGGGTTTAGGTTTAGTGTTTAGGGTTTAGGATTTAGGATTAGGGTTTACGGTTTAGGGTTTAGGGTTAGGTTTAGGGTTTAGGGCTTTGGGTTTAGGATTTGGGTTTAGTGTCTATAGTTTAGGGTTTAGGGTTTAAGGTTTAGGATTTAGGATTTAGGGCTTAGGGTTTAGGATCTAGAGTTTACAGTTTCGGGGTTTAGGATTTAATGTTTAGGGTTTAGGGTTTAGAGTTTAGTGATTAGGGTTTAGGATTTAGGGATTAGGGTTTAGGGTTTGGAGTTGTAAGTTTAAGGTTTATGGTTTTGGGTTTGTGGTTTAGTTTTTAGGGTTTATGGTTAAGGGGTTAGAGTTTATGGTATTGGATTTAGAGTTTTGGCTTTAGTGCTTAGGGTTTAGGGTTTAACATTTAGAGTTTAGGATTTTGGTCTTAGTGTTTATTGTTTAGGGTTTCTCATTTAGGGTTAAGGATTTCGGTTTTATGGTTTAGAATTGAAGGTTAAGGTTATACGGTTTAATGTTTAGGGTTTAGGGTTTCAAATTGTATTTTTAGTGTTTAGGGTTTAGGTTTAGAGTTAGGGTTTAGGGTTAAGAGTTTAGGATTTAGGGTTTAGGGTATTATAGTTTAGGTTTAAGGTTTTACACTTAGGGTTTAAGGTTTAAGGTTGGTTTAAGATTCAGAATATTGGGTTTAGGGTTTAGGATTTAGGGTTTAGGTTTAGTGTTAGGGTTTAGGGTTTAGGGTTAGCATTTAGGATTAGGGATTAGCATTTAGGGTTGAGGGTTTAGGATTAGAGTTAGGGTTTAGGGTTTAAGCTTTAGGTTTTAGAGTTTTTTTTAGGGTTTAGGATTAGGGTTTTAACATTTAGGGATTAGGGTTTAGGGTTTAGGGTTTATGGTATAGGGATTTACATTTAGAGTTAAGCATTTAGGGTTTACGATTTAGGGTTTATGGTTTAGGTTTTAGGATTTAAGATTTAGAGTTTATGGTTTATTGTAAGGGTTTAGCGTTTATGGTTTAGGTTTTAGAGTTTAGGATTAAGGGTTTGGGGTTTAGGGTTTAGGTTTTTGAGTTAATAGTTTAGGGTTTAGGGTTTAGGGTTTAGGTTTTTGAGTCAATAATTTAGGGTTTAGGGTTTAGGGTCAGGTTTTAAGGTTTAGGGTCTAGAGTTTAGGGTTTAGGGTTTAGGGTTTAGTGTTTAGGGTTTAGAGTTTAGGGTTTAGGGTTTAGGGTTTAAGGTTTAGCATTTACAGTTTTGGTTTTGGGTTTAGGATTAGGGTTAGTGTTTAGGGTTTTGGGTTTAGGGTTTGTAATTTTAGTTTTAAGGGTTTTGATTTATGGTTTTGGGTTTAGGGTTAATGGTTTAGAGTTTATGATTTTGGGTTTAGAGTTTAGGATTTAATTTTTAACTTTTAGGTTATAGTGTTTAGGATTTAGGGTTTATGGTTGATGGTTTAGAGTTTAGTGTTTAATATTTACGGTTAAGATTTTAGGATTTTACATTTATTGTTTAGGGTTTATAGTTTATGGATTACGGTTTAGTGTTTAATATTTACGTTTAAGAGTTTAGGATTTTACATTTAGAGTTTAAGGTTCAGGGTTTAGGATTTTGGATTTTGGGTTTAAAGTTTAGGGTATATGGATAAGGGTTTATAGAGTGTAGGTTAAGGGTTTAGGGGTTAGGATTTAGTGTTTAGAGTTTATGGTGTGTGGTTTAGGATTTAAGGTTTTGAATTTAGGATTTTGAGTTTAGAGTTTAGTGTTTAGTGTTTAGGGATTCATTCTGTAGGTTTTGGGTTTAGGATTTAGTGTTTATGGCTTAAGGTTTATGGTTAGGATTTAGGGTTTAGGGTTTAGGGTTCTGTATTTTATATTTAGGGTTTTAAAGTTTAGGATTTCATGTTTAGGGTTTAAGGTTTAGGGTTTAGAGTTTTGATTTAAGGTTTATGATGAGGGTTAGGGTTAAGGGTTTAAGGTTTAGGGTTTAACATTTAGAATTAAAGATTTAGGGTTTAGGATTTAGGGTTTATGTTTTAGGATTTAGTGTTTAGGTCTTAAGGTTTATGGTTAGGGTTAAGGGTTTAGGGTTTAGAGTTTAGGGTTCATAGTTTAGGGTTTAGGGTTTAGTGTTTTATATTTAGGGTTTTAAACTTTAGGATTTCATGTTTAGGGTTTAAGGTTTAGGGTTTAGAGTTTTTATTTAGGGTTTATGAGGAGGGTTAGGGTTATGGGTTTAAGGTTTAGGGTTTAACATTTAGAGTTAAGGATTTAGGGTTTAGGATTTTGTTTTTAGGGTTTAGGGTTTATGGTTTAGGGCTTAGAGTTTAGGTTTTAGAATTTAGGGTCTTGGGTTTAGAGTTTTAGGTTAAGGATTTTGGACTTAGGGTTAAGGGTTTAGGGTTGGGAGTAATTGGTTTAAGATTTAGAGTTTATTGTTTAGGGTTCATGGTATAGGATTTAGGGTTTAGAGTGTAGGGTTTTGGGTTTTGGGTTTGGGGTTTAGGGTTTATGATTTAATGTTTAGTGTTAGCGATTTTGAATTGTACGTGTAGGGTTTTGGATTTGGGTTTAGAGATAGGGTTTAGGGTATAGGGTTTAGAGTTAAGATTTTAGGATTTAGGATTTAGGGTTTAGGGTTGTAGAGTTTAGTTTTAAGGTTTAGCTCTTAGGGTTTAAGGTTTAGGGTTTAGGGATTAAGGTTTATGGTTTAAGGTTTAGGGTTTAAGTTTAGGGTTTAAGAATCAGAGTTTTGGGTTCATGGTTCAGGGTTTAGGGTTTAGGGTTTAGGTTTAGTGTTTAGGATTAGGGCTTAGGGTTTAGGGTTTAAGGTGTGGGATTTGGGTTTAGGGTCTATCATTTAGGTTTTAGGGTTTAAGTTTCTGAGTTTTGGGTTTAAGGTTAGGGTTTAGGTTTAGTGTTTAGGGTTTAGGATTTAGGATTAGGGTTTACGGTTTAGGGTTTAGGGTTAGGTTTAGGGTTTAGGGCTTTGGGTTTAGGATTTGGGTTTAGTGTCTATAGTTTAGGGTTTAGGGTTTAAGGTTTAGGATTTAGGATTTAGGGCTTAGGGTTTAGGATCTAGAGTTTACAGTTTCGGGGTTTAGGATTTAATGTTTAGGGTTTAGGGTTTAGAGTTTAGTGATTAGGGTTTAGGATTTAGGGATTAGGGTTTAGGGTTTGGAGTTGTAAGTTTAAGGTTTATGGTTTTGGGTTTGTGGTTTAGTTTTTAGGGTTTATGGTTAAGGGGTTAGAGTTTATGGTATTGGATTTAGAGTTTTGGCTTTAGTGC
Organism: Solanum bulbocastanum; assembly: GCA_037074985.1. NCBI lineage: Eukaryota > Viridiplantae > Streptophyta > Magnoliopsida > Solanales > Solanaceae > Solanum > Solanum bulbocastanum. Next base: position 21,012,347 of record CM073604.1, on the reverse strand, counting down.
TTAGGGTTTAGGGTTTAACATTTAGAGTTTAGGATTTTGGTCTTAGTGTTTATTGTTTAGGGTTTCTCATTTAGGGTTAAGGATTTCGGTTTTATGGTTTAGAATTGAAGGTTAAGGTTATACGGTTTAATGTTTAGGGTTTAGGGTTTCAAATTGTATTTTTAGTGTTTAGGGTTTAGGTTTAGAGTTAGGGTTTAGGGTTAAGAGTTTAGGATTTAGGGTTTAGGGTATTATAGTTTAGGTTTAAGGTTTTACACTTAGGGTTTAAGGTTTAAGGTTGGTTTAAGATTCAGAATATTGGGTTTAGGGTTTAGGATTTAGGGTTTAGGTTTAGTGTTAGGGTTTAGGGTTTAGGGTTAGCATTTAGGATTAGGGATTAGCATTTAGGGTTGAGGGTTTAGGATTAGAGTTAGGGTTTAGGGTTTAAGCTTTAGGTTTTAGAGTTTTTTTTAGGGTTTAGGATTAGGGTTTTAACATTTAGGGATTAGGGTTTAGGGTTTAGGGTTTATGGTATAGGGATTTACATTTAGAGTTAAGCATTTAGGGTTTACGATTTAGGGTTTATGGTTTAGGTTTTAGGATTTAAGATTTAGAGTTTATGGTTTATTGTAAGGGTTTAGCGTTTATGGTTTAGGTTTTAGAGTTTAGGATTAAGGGTTTGGGGTTTAGGGTTTAGGTTTTTGAGTCAATAGTTTAAGGTTTAGGGTTTAGGGTCAGGTTTTAAGGTTTAGGGTCTAGAGTTTAGGGTTTAGGGTTTAGGGTTTAGTGTTTAGTGTTTAGAGTTTAGTGTTTAGGGTTTAGAGTTTAGTGTTTAGGGTTTAGAGTTTTGGTTTTGGGTTTAGGATTAGGGTTAGGGTTTAGGGTTTTGGGTTTAGGGTTTGTAATTTTAGTTTTAAGGGTTTTGATTTATGGTTTTGGGTTTAGGGTGAATGGTTTAGAGTTTATGATTTTGGGTTTAGAGTTTAGGATTTAATTTTTAACTTTTAGGTTATAGTGTTTAGGATTTAGGGTTTATGGTTGATGGTTTAGAGTTTAGTGTTTAATATTTACGGTTAAGATTTTAGGATTTTACATTTATTGTTTAGGGTTTATAGTTTATGGATTACGGTTTAGTGTTTAATATTTACGTTTAAGAGTTTAGGATTTTACATTTAGAGTTTAAGGTTCAGGGTTTAGGATTTTGGATTTTGGGTTTAAAGTTTAGGGTATATGGATAAGGGTTTATAGAGTGTAGGTTAAGGGTTTAGGGGTTAGGATTTAGTGTTTAGAGTTTATGGTGTGTGGTTTAGGATTTAAGGTTTTGAATTTAGGATTTTGAGTTTAGAGTTTAGTGTTTAGTGTTTAGGGATTCATTCTGTAGGTTTTGGGTTTAGGATTTAATGTTTATGGCTTAAGGTTTATGGTTAGGATTTAGGGTTTAGGGTTTAGGGTTCTGTATTTTATATTTAGGGTTTTAAAGTTTAGGATTTCATGTTTAGGGTTTAAGGTTTAGGGTTTAGAGTTTTGATTTAAGGTTTATGATGAGGGTTAGGGTTAAGGGTTTAAGGTTTAGGGTTTAACATTTAGAATTAAAGATTTAGGGTTTAGGATTTAGGGTTTATGGTTTAGGATTTAGTGTTTAGGTCTTAAGGTTTATGGTTAGGGTTAAGGGTTTAGGGTTTAGAGTTTAGGGTGCATAGTTTAGGGTTTAGGGTTTAGTGTTTTATATTTAGGGTTTTAAACTTTAGGATTTCATGTTTAGGGTTTAATGTTTAGGGTTTAAGGTTTAGGGTTTAGAGTTTTTATTTAGGGTTTATGAGGAGGGTTAGGGTTATGGGTTTAAGGTTTAGGGTTTAACATTTAGAGTTAAGGATTTAGGGTTTAGGATTTTGTTTTTAGGGTTTAGGGTTTATGGTTTAGGGCTTAGAGTTTAGGTTTTAGAATTTAGGGTCTTGGGTTTAGAGTTTTAGGTTAAGAATTTTGGACTTAGGGTTAAGGGTTTAGGGTTGGGAGTAATTGGTTTAAGATTTAGAGTTTATTGTTTAGGGTTCATGGTATAGGATTTAGGGTTTAGAGTTTAGGGTTTTGGGTTTTGGGTTTGGGGTTTAGGGTTTAGAGTTGTAGGTTTAGGGTTTAGGGGTTAGGATTTAGGGTTTAGAGTTTATGGTTTTGAGTTTTGGTTTTAGGTTTTTGGGTTTAGTGTTTAGGGTTTCTAGTAGTAGGTTTTGGGTTTAGGTTTTAGTTTCTAGGATATAGGATTTAGGGTTTATGGTTTATGGTATAGAGTTAAGGGTTTAGAGTTTAGGTTTTAGGGTTTAGGCTTTAAAGTTTAGAGTGTAGGGTTTATGGTCTAGGCTTTAAAGTTTAGAGTTTAGGGTTTATGGTTTAGGATTTCGAGTTTAGTGTTTAATTAATTTAGGGTTAAGAGTTTAGGATTGAGGGTTTAGGATTGAAGCTTTAGAGTTTAGAGTTTTTATTTAGGGTTTAGGGTTTTGGTTTAGGGTTAGGGTTTTGGGTTTAGGGTTTAAGATTCAGGGTTTAAGCTTTAGGGTTTAGAGTTTATATTTAGGGTTTACGATTAGGGTTAGGGTTTAGGGTTTAGAGTTTAGGTTTTAAGGTTTAGGTTCTAACATTTTGGGTTTAGGGTTTAGGATTTAGGGTTAAGAGTTTAGTGTTTATGGTTAAAGGTTTAGGATTTAGGTATTAGGGTTTAGGGTTTAGGGTTTTTGGTTTAGTTCTTAGGGTTTAGGGTCTAGGGTTTGGATTGAGGGTTTAGTGTTTAGAAGTATTGTTTTAGGTTTAGGGGTAATGGTTTTGGGTTTAGAGTTTGTGGTTTTGTGTTTTGGGTTTTGGATTTAGGGTTTAGGGTATAGTGCTTTGAGTTGTAGGTTTTGGGTTAAGGGTTTAGGGTATTGGATTTAGAGTTTTGATTTAGGGTTTAAGATAACGGTTAGGGTTTAGGTTTGATAGTTTAGGGTTTAAGGTTTATGTTTTAACATTTAGAGTTAAGGATTTAGGGTTTAGGATTTATGATTTAGGATTTACGATTTAGAGTTTAGAGTTTAGTGTTTAGTATTTAATGTTTAGGGTTTGGTGTTTAGGATTTTGTGCTTAAGATTATGGGTTTAGGGTGTAGGGTTTAGGATTTACTGTTTAGGGTTTGGAATTATGGATTTAAATTTTATGATTTAGGGTTTAGGGTTAAGGGTTGAGAGTTTATGGCTTAGGGTTTAGTGTTTAATATTTAGGGTTTTGGGTTTAGGGTTTAGGATTTAGGTTTTACAGTTTAGGGTTTATGGTTATTTAAGGGTTTAGGGTTAAGGGTTTAGGATTTAGGATTTAGGGTTTAGGGTTTAGCATTTAGTATTTAATGTTTAGGGCTTGGTGTTTAGGATTTAGTGCTTAAGATTTTGGGTTTAGGGTTTAGGGTTTAGGATTTACGATTTAGGGTTTGGAATTATGGGTTTATAGTTTATGATTTAGGGTTTAGGGTTTAGGGTTAAGGGGTTAGAGTTTATAGTTTAGGCTTTGGTGTTTAGGTTTTAGGGTTTAGGGTTTCAGTTTTTGTCTTTAGTGTTTTTTATTAGGGTTTAGGATTAGGGTTAGTGTTTTGGGTTTAGGGTTTGGAATTTTGGGTTTAGGGTTTAGGGTTTAGGGTTAAGAGTTTAGATTTTATGGTTAAGGGTTTAGGGTTTAGGATTTAGGTTTTAAGATTTAGGGTTTAGGGTTTAGGGTTTAACATTTAGAGTTTAGGATTTAGGGCTTAGTGTTTATTGTTTAGGGTTTTGCATTTAGAGTTTTGGATTTTGGGTTTACGGTCTAGGATTTAAGGTTTAGGTTTTACGATTTAATGTTTAGGGTTTAGGGTTTTGTATTATAGGTTTAGGGTTTAGGGTTTAGGTTTAGAGTTAGAGTTTAGGGTTAAGAGTTTAGGATTTAGGATTTAGGGTTTAGGGTTTTAGACATTAGGATTAAAGTTTAGCGCTTAGGGTTTAAGTTTTAGGGTTTGGGGATTAAGGTTTAGGGTTTAGGTTTAGGGTTTAGGGTTTAGAGTTTTCGATTTAGGGTTCAGGGTTTAGGGTTTAGGTTTAGTATGTAAGATTTACTGTTTAGGATTAGGGTTTAGGGTGTAGGGTCTATCATTTAGTATTTAGGGTTTAAGATTCTGAGTTTAGGATTTAAGGTTTAGGGTTTAGGGTTTAGGTTTAGTGTTTAGGGTTTAGGGTTTAGGATTAGGGTTTAGGGTTTAGGATTAGGGTTTAGGGTTTAGGGATTAGGGTTTAGGGTTTAGGATTTAGGTTTAGTGTTTATAGTTTAGGGTTTAGGGTTTAAGGTTTAGGATTTATGTTTTAGGGTTTAGGGTCTAGAATTTAGGGTTTATCGTTTATGGTTTAAGGTTTAGGGTTTAGGGTTTAGAGTTTTGTGATTAGGGTTTAGGATTTAGGGATTAGGGTTTAGGGTTTGGAGTTGTAAGTTTGAGGTTTAGGGTTTTGGGTTTGTGGTTTAGTTTTTAGGGTTTAGGGTTAAGGGGTTAGAGTTAATGGTTTTGGATTTAGAAGTTTGGCTTTAGTATTTAAGGTTTAGGGTTTAACATTTTTATTTTCTATTTAGGGTCTAGGGTCTAGGGTCTTGGGTTTAGAGTTTAGGGTTTAGGGTTTAGGGTCTAGGGTCTAGGGTTTAGGGTTTAGGGTTTAGGGTCTAGGATTTACGGTGTAGAGTTTAGGATTTACGGTTGAGGATTTTGGAATTAGGGTTTAGGGTTTAGCGTTTAGTATTTAATGTTTAGGGTTTGGTGTTTTGGATTTAGTGTTTAGGGTTTAATGTTTAGTGTTTAGATTTTAGGGTTCAGATTTAGGGTTTGTAATTATGGGTTTAAGGTTTATGATTTAGGGTTTAGGGTGTATGGTTAAGGGTTGACAGTTTATGGTTAAGGGTTTTGGGTTTAGCGTTTAGTGTTTAATGTTTAGGGTTTGGTGTTTAGGGTTTAGAGTTTAGGGTTCACGATTTAGGGTTTGTAATTATGGGTTTAAGGTTTACGATTTAGAGTTTAGGGTATAGGGTTAATGGTTGAGAGTTTATGGTTTTGGATTTAGTGTTTAGTGTTTAGTGTTTTTAATTAGGGTTTGTGTTTTGGGTTTAGGGCTTGGAATTTTGTGTTTAAGGTTTATGATTTAGGGTTTAGGGTTTAGGTTTAAGAATTTAGAGTTTATGGTTGAGGGTTTAGGGTTTAGGATTTAGGGTTTAAGATTTAGGGTTTAGAGCTTAGGGTTTAACATTTAAAGTTTAGGATTTAGGGCATAGGGTTTATTGTTTAGGATTTTGCATTTAGAGTTAAGGATTTAGGGTTTATAGTTTAGGATTTAAGGTTCAGGGTTTACGATTTAATGTTTAGGGTTTGCGATTTTGAATTGTACGTTCAGGGTTTTTGGGTTAGGTTTAGAGTTAGGGTTTAAGGTTTCGAGTATAGGGTTAAGAGTTTAGGATTTAGGATTTAGGGTTTAGGGTTTTAGGGTTTAGGTTTAAGGTTTAGCGCTTAGGGTTTAAGGTTTAGGGTTTGGTGATTAAGGTTTATGGTTTAGGGTTTAGGATTTAGTTTTAGGGTTTAAGATTCAGAGTTTTGGGTTTGGGGTTCAGGGTTTAGGGTATAGGTTTAGTGTTTAGGGTTTAGTGTTTAGGATTTGGGTTTAGGGTTTAGGGTTTAGGGTTTTGGATTTGGGTTTAGTGTCTATCGTTTAGGGTTTAGGGTTTACGGTTTAGGTTTAAGGCTTAGGGTTTGGGGTTTAGGATTAAAGTTTAGGGTTTAGAGGTTAGGATTTAGGGTCTAGGGTTTAGGGTTTATGGTTTAACATATAGAGTTTAGTATATAGAGTTTATGATTTAATGTTTAGGGTTTGGGTTGTTGGGTTTATGTTTTAGGATTTATGGTTTAGGGTTTAGGATTTAGGATTCAGGGTTTAGGGTTTAGCATTTAGTATTTAATGTTTAGGGTTTGGTGTTTAGGATTTAGGGTTTTGGGTTTTAGATTTTAGGGTTTATGATTTAGTGTTTGTAATTATGGGTTTAAGGTTTATGATTTAGGGTTTGGTGTTTAGGGTTTAGAGTTTAGGGTTCACGATTTACGGTTTGTAATTATGGGTTTAAGGTTTATGATTTAGGGTTTTGGGTGTAGGGTTAAGGGTTGAGAGTTTATTGTTAAGGGTTTAGGGTTTAGCGTTTAGTGTTTAATGTATAGGGTTTGGTGTTTAGGGTTTAAGTTTTAGGGTTTAGAGTTTAGGGTTCACGATTTAGGGTTTGTAATTATGGGTTTAAGGTTTATGATTTAGAGTTTAGGGTTTGTAATTATGGGTTTTGAGTTTATGATTTAGGGTTTAGGAGTTAGGGTTGAGGGTTGAGAATTTATGATTTACGGTTTAGGGTTTAGGGTTTAGTGTTTAATGTTTAGGGTTTAGTGTTTAGGATTTAGGATTTAGGGTTTAAGGTTTAGTGTTTAGTGTTTTTAATTTGGGTTTAGGATTAGGGTTAGTGTTTTAGGTTTAGTGTTTGGAATTTTGGGTTTAAGGTTTATGATTTAGGATTTAGGTGTTAGGGTTAAGAGTTTATAGTTTATGAAGGGTTTAGGGTTTAGGGTTTAGGGTTTAAGGTCTACTGTTTAGGGCTTAGGGTTTAACATGTAGAGTTTAGGATTTAGGGCTTAGGGTTTATTGTTTAGGGTTTTGCATTTAGAGTTAAGGATTTAGGGTTTATGATTTAGGATTTAATGTTTAGGGTTTATGATTTAATGTTTAGGGTTTACGATTTTGAATTGTACATTTAGGATTTTGGGTTTAGGTTTAGAGTTAGGGTTTAGGGTTTCGAGTTTAGGGTTAAGAGTTTAGGATTTAGGATTTAGGATTTAGGGTTTAGGGTTGTAGAGTTTAGGTTTAAGGCTTAGCGCTTATGGTTTAAGGTTTAGGGTTTGGGGATTAAGGTTTATGGTTTAGGGTTTAGGATTTAGGTTTAGGGTTTAAGATTCAAAGTTTTGGTTTTAGGGTTCAGGGTTTAGGGCATAGGTTTAGTGTTTAGGGTTTAGTGTTAGGGATTAGGGTTTAGGGTTTAGGGTTTAGGATTTGGGTTTAGTGTCTATCGTTTAGGGTTTAGGGCTGAGGATTTTGAGTTTTGGGTTTACGATTTAGGTTTACTGCTTAGGGTTTAGGGTTTAGGATTAGGGTTTAGGGTTTAGAGTTTAGGATTTAGGGTCTAGGGTTTAGGGTTTAAAATATATAGTTTAGTATATAGAGTTTATTATTTAAAGTTTAGGGTTTAGGTTGTTGGGTTTAGGTTTTAGGATTTATGGTTTAGGGTTTAGGATTTAGGATTCATGGTTTAGGGTTTAGCGTTTAGTATTTAATATTTAGGGTTTGGTGTTTAGGATTTAGGGTTTAGGGTTTAAGGTTGAGGGTTTAGATTTTAGGGTTCACGATTTTGTGTTTGTAATTATGGGTTTAAGGTTTATGATTTAGGGTTTGGTGTTTAGGGTTTAAGGTTTAGGGTTTAGAGTTTAGGGTTCACGATTTAGGGTTTGTAATTATGGATTTAAGGTTTATGATTTAGGGTTTAGGGTGTAGGGTTAAGGGTTGAGAGTTTATTGTTAAGGGTTTAGGGTTTATCGTTTAGTGTTTAATGCTTAGGGTTTGGTGTTTAGGTTTTAAGGTTTAGGGTTTAGAGTTTAGGGTTCACGATTTAGGGTTTGTAATTATGGGTTTAAGGTTTATGATTTAGGTTTTAGGGTGTAGGGTTAAGGATTGAGAGTTTATGGTTTAGGGTCTAGTGTTTAATGTTTATGGTTAAGTGTTTAGGATTTGGAGTTTAGGGTATGGGGTTTAGTATTTAGGGTTTATGGTTTAGAGTTTCTTGTTTAGATTTTAGGGATTAGGGTTTAGTGCTTGGGATTTTGGGTTTACCGTTTAAGGTTTAGGTTTTAGTGTTTAGGGTTTGGAATTATGGGTTTTAAGTTTATGATTTATGGTTTAGGATTTAGGGTTAAGGGTTGAGAGTTTATGATTTAGAGTTTAGGGTTTAGGGTTTAGTGTTTAATATTTATGGTTTAGTGTTTAGGATTTAGGGTTTAGGATTTAAGGTTTAGTGTTTAGTGTTTTTAATTAAGGTTTAGGATTAGGGTTAGTGTTTTTGGTTTAGGGTTTGGAATTTTGGGTTTAAGATTTATGATTTAGAATTTAGGTGTTAGGGTTAAAAGTTTAGAGTTTATGGTTGAGGGTTTAGGGTTTAGGATTTAGGGTTTAAGGTTTACTGTTTAGGGCTTAGGGTTTAACATTTAGAGTTTAGCATTTAGGGCTTAGGGTTTATTGTTTAGGGTTTTGCATTTAGAGTTAAGGATTTAGGGTTTTTGGTTTAGGATTTTAGGTTTAGGGTTTATGATTTAATGTTTAGTGTTAGCGATTTTGAATTGTACGTGTAGGGTTTTGGATTTGGGTTTAGAGATAGGGTTTAGGGTATAGGGTTTAGAGTTAAGATTTTAGGATTTAGGATTTAGGGTTTAGGGTTGTAGAGTTTAGTTTTAAGGTTTAGCTCTTAGGGTTTAAGGTTTAGGGTTTAGGGATTAAGGTTTATGGTTTAAGGTTTAGGGTTTAAGTTTAGGGTTTAAGAATCAGAGTTTTGGGTTCATGGTTCAGGGTTTAGGGTTTAGGGTTTAGGTTTAGTGTTTAGGATTAGGGCTTAGGGTTTAGGGTTTAAGGTGTGGGATTTGGGTTTAGGGTCTATCATTTAGGTTTTAGGGTTTAAGTTTCTGAGTTTTGGGTTTAAGGTTAGGGTTTAGGTTTAGTGTTTAGGGTTTAGGATTTAGGATTAGGGTTTACGGTTTAGGGTTTAGGGTTAGGTTTAGGGTTTAGGGCTTTGGGTTTAGGATTTGGGTTTAGTGTCTATAGTTTAGGGTTTAGGGTTTAAGGTTTAGGATTTAGGATTTAGGGCTTAGGGTTTAGGATCTAGAGTTTACAGTTTCGGGGTTTAGGATTTAATGTTTAGGGTTTAGGGTTTAGAGTTTAGTGATTAGGGTTTAGGATTTAGGGATTAGGGTTTAGGGTTTGGAGTTGTAAGTTTAAGGTTTATGGTTTTGGGTTTGTGGTTTAGTTTTTAGGGTTTATGGTTAAGGGGTTAGAGTTTATGGTATTGGATTTAGAGTTTTGGCTTTAGTGCTTAGGGTTTAGGGTTTAACATTTAGAGTTTAGGATTTTGGTCTTAGTGTTTATTGTTTAGGGTTTCTCATTTAGGGTTAAGGATTTCGGTTTTATGGTTTAGAATTGAAGGTTAAGGTTATACGGTTTAATGTTTAGGGTTTAGGGTTTCAAATTGTATTTTTAGTGTTTAGGGTTTAGGTTTAGAGTTAGGGTTTAGGGTTAAGAGTTTAGGATTTAGGGTTTAGGGTATTATAGTTTAGGTTTAAGGTTTTACACTTAGGGTTTAAGGTTTAAGGTTGGTTTAAGATTCAGAATATTGGGTTTAGGGTTTAGGATTTAGGGTTTAGGTTTAGTGTTAGGGTTTAGGGTTTAGGGTTAGCATTTAGGATTAGGGATTAGCATTTAGGGTTGAGGGTTTAGGATTAGAGTTAGGGTTTAGGGTTTAAGCTTTAGGTTTTAGAGTTTTTTTTAGGGTTTAGGATTAGGGTTTTAACATTTAGGGATTAGGGTTTAGGGTTTAGGGTTTATGGTATAGGGATTTACATTTAGAGTTAAGCATTTAGGGTTTACGATTTAGGGTTTATGGTTTAGGTTTTAGGATTTAAGATTTAGAGTTTATGGTTTATTGTAAGGGTTTAGCGTTTATGGTTTAGGTTTTAGAGTTTAGGATTAAGGGTTTGGGGTTTAGGGTTTAGGTTTTTGAGTTAATAGTTTAGGGTTTAGGGTTTAGGGTTTAGGTTTTTGAGTCAATAATTTAGGGTTTAGGGTTTAGGGTCAGGTTTTAAGGTTTAGGGTCTAGAGTTTAGGGTTTAGGGTTTAGGGTTTAGTGTTTAGGGTTTAGAGTTTAGGGTTTAGGGTTTAGGGTTTAAGGTTTAGCATTTACAGTTTTGGTTTTGGGTTTAGGATTAGGGTTAGTGTTTAGGGTTTTGGGTTTAGGGTTTGTAATTTTAGTTTTAAGGGTTTTGATTTATGGTTTTGGGTTTAGGGTTAATGGTTTAGAGTTTATGATTTTGGGTTTAGAGTTTAGGATTTAATTTTTAACTTTTAGGTTATAGTGTTTAGGATTTAGGGTTTATGGTTGATGGTTTAGAGTTTAGTGTTTAATATTTACGGTTAAGATTTTAGGATTTTACATTTATTGTTTAGGGTTTATAGTTTATGGATTACGGTTTAGTGTTTAATATTTACGTTTAAGAGTTTAGGATTTTACATTTAGAGTTTAAGGTTCAGGGTTTAGGATTTTGGATTTTGGGTTTAAAGTTTAGGGTATATGGATAAGGGTTTATAGAGTGTAGGTTAAGGGTTTAGGGGTTAGGATTTAGTGTTTAGAGTTTATGGTGTGTGGTTTAGGATTTAAGGTTTTGAATTTAGGATTTTGAGTTTAGAGTTTAGTGTTTAGTGTTTAGGGATTCATTCTGTAGGTTTTGGGTTTAGGATTTAGTGTTTATGGCTTAAGGTTTATGGTTAGGATTTAGGGTTTAGGGTTTAGGGTTCTGTATTTTATATTTAGGGTTTTAAAGTTTAGGATTTCATGTTTAGGGTTTAAGGTTTAGGGTTTAGAGTTTTGATTTAAGGTTTATGATGAGGGTTAGGGTTAAGGGTTTAAGGTTTAGGGTTTAACATTTAGAATTAAAGATTTAGGGTTTAGGATTTAGGGTTTATGTTTTAGGATTTAGTGTTTAGGTCTTAAGGTTTATGGTTAGGGTTAAGGGTTTAGGGTTTAGAGTTTAGGGTTCATAGTTTAGGGTTTAGGGTTTAGTGTTTTATATTTAGGGTTTTAAACTTTAGGATTTCATGTTTAGGGTTTAAGGTTTAGGGTTTAGAGTTTTTATTTAGGGTTTATGAGGAGGGTTAGGGTTATGGGTTTAAGGTTTAGGGTTTAACATTTAGAGTTAAGGATTTAGGGTTTAGGATTTTGTTTTTAGGGTTTAGGGTTTATGGTTTAGGGCTTAGAGTTTAGGTTTTAGAATTTAGGGTCTTGGGTTTAGAGTTTTAGGTTAAGGATTTTGGACTTAGGGTTAAGGGTTTAGGGTTGGGAGTAATTGGTTTAAGATTTAGAGTTTATTGTTTAGGGTTCATGGTATAGGATTTAGGGTTTAGAGTGTAGGGTTTTGGGTTTTGGGTTTGGGGTTTAGGGTTTATGATTTAATGTTTAGTGTTAGCGATTTTGAATTGTACGTGTAGGGTTTTGGATTTGGGTTTAGAGATAGGGTTTAGGGTATAGGGTTTAGAGTTAAGATTTTAGGATTTAGGATTTAGGGTTTAGGGTTGTAGAGTTTAGTTTTAAGGTTTAGCTCTTAGGGTTTAAGGTTTAGGGTTTAGGGATTAAGGTTTATGGTTTAAGGTTTAGGGTTTAAGTTTAGGGTTTAAGAATCAGAGTTTTGGGTTCATGGTTCAGGGTTTAGGGTTTAGGGTTTAGGTTTAGTGTTTAGGATTAGGGCTTAGGGTTTAGGGTTTAGGGTGTGGGATTTGGGTTTAGGGTCTATCATTTAGGTTTTAGGGTTTAAGTTTCTGAGTTTTGGGTTTAAGGTTAGGGTTTAGGTTTAGTGTTTAGGGTTTAGGATTTAGGATTAGGGTTTACGGTTTAGGGTTTAGGGTTAGGTTTAGGGTTTAGGGCTTTGGGTTTAGGATTTGGGTTTAGTGTCTATAGTTTAGGGTTTAGGGTTTAAGGTTTAGGATTTAGGATTTAGGGCTTAGGGTTTAGGATCTAGAGTTTACAGTTTCGGGGTTTAGGATTTAATGTTTAGGGTTTAGGGTTTAGAGTTTAGTGATTAGGGTTTAGGATTTAGGGATTAGGGTTTAGGGTTTGGAGTTGTAAGTTTAAGGTTTATGGTTTTGGGTTTGTGGTTTAGTTTTTAGGGTTTATGGTTAAGGGGTTAGAGTTTATGGTATTGGATTTAGAGTTTTGGCTTTAGTGCTTAGGGTTTAGGGTTTAACATTTAGAGTTTAGGATTTTGGTCTTAGTGTTTATTGTTTAGGGTTTCTCATTTAGGGTTAAGGATTTCGGTTTTATGGTTTAGAATTGAAGGTTAAGGTTATACGATTTAATGTTTAGGGTTTAGGGTTTCAAATTGTATTTTTAGTGTTTAGGGTTTAGGTTTAGAGTTAGGGTTTAGGGTTAAGAGTTTAGGATTTAGGGTTTAGGGTATTATAGTTTAGGTTTAAGGTTTTACACTTAGGGTTTAAGGTTTAAGGTTGGTTTAAGATTCAGAATATTGGGTTTAGGGTTTAGGATTTAGGGTTTAGGTTTAGTGTTAGGGTTTAGGGTTTAGGGTTAGCATTTAGGATTAGGGATTAGCATTTAGGGTTGAGGGTTTAGGATTAGAGTTAGGGTTTAGGGTTTAAGCTTTAGGTTTTAGAGTTTTTTTTAGGGTTTAGGATTAGGGTTTTAACAGTTAGGGATTAGGGTTTAGGGTTTAGGGTTTATGGTCTAGGGATTTACATTTAGAGTTAAGCATTTAGGGTTTACGATTTAGGGTTTATGGTTTAGGTTTTAGGATTTAAGATTTAGAGTTTATGGTTTATTGTAAGGGTTTAGCGTTTATGGTTTAGGTTTTAGAGTTTAGGATTAAGGGTTTGGGGTTTAGGGTTTAGGTTTTTGAGTCAATAGTTTAAGGTTTAGGGTTTAGGGTCAGGTTTTAAGGTTTAGGGTCTAGAGTTTAGGGTTTAGGGTTGAGGGTTTAGTGTTTAGTGTTTAGAGTTTAGTGTTTAGGGTTTAGAGTTTAGTGTTTAGGGTTTAGAGTTTTGGTTTTGGGTTTAGGATTAGGGTTAGGGTTTAGGGTTTTGGGTTTAGGGTTTGTAATTTTAGTTTTAAGGGTTTTGATTTATGGTTTTGGGTTTAGGGTGAATGGTTTAGAGTTTATGATTTTGGGTTTAGAGTTTAGGATTTAATTTTTAACTTTTAGGTTATAGTGTTTAGGATTTAGGGTTTATGGTTGATGGTTTAGAGTTTAGTGTTTAATATTTACGGTTAAGATTTTAGGATTTTACATTTATTGTTTAGGGTTTATAGTTTATGGATTACGGTTTAGTGTTTAATATTTACGTTTAAGAGTTTAGGATTTTACATTTAGAGTTTAAGGTTCAGGGTTTAGGATTTTGGATTTTGGGTTTAAAGTTTAGGGTATATGGATAAGGGTTTATAGAGTGTAGGTTAAGGGTTTAGGGGTTAGGATTTAGTGTTTAGAGTTTATGGTGTGTGGTTTAGGATTTAAGGTTTTGAATTTAGGATTTTGAGTTTAGAGTTTAGTGTTTAGTGTTTAGGGATTCATTCTGTAGGTTTTGGGTTTAGGATTTAATGTTTATGGCTTAAGGTTTATGGTTAGGATTTAGGGTTTAGGGTTTAGGGTTCTGTATTTTATATTTAGGGTTTTAAAGTTTAGGATTTCATGTTTAGGGTTTAAGGTTTAGGGTTTAGAGTTTTGATTTAAGGTTTATGATGAGGGTTAGGGTTAAGGGTTTAAGGTTTAGGGTTTAACATTTAGAATTAAAGATTTAGGGTTTAGGATTTAGGGTTTATGGTTTAGGATTTAGTGTTTAGGTCTTAAGGTTTATGGTTAGGGTTAAGGGTTTAGGGTTTAGAGTTTAGGGTTCATAGTTTAGGGTTTAGGGTTTAGTGTTTTATATTTAGGGTTTTAAACTTTAGGATTTCATGTTTAGGGTTTAATGTTTAGGGTTTAAGGTTTAGGGTTTAGAGTTTTTATTTAGGGTTTATGAGGAGGGTTAGGGTTATGGGTTTAAGGTTTAGGGTTTAACATTTAGAGTTAAGGATTTAGGGTTTAGGATTTTGTTTTTAGGGTTTAGGGTTTATGGTTTAGGGCTTAGAGTTTAGGTTTTAGAATTTAGGGTCTTGGGTTTAGAGTTTTAGGTTAAGAATTTTGGACTTAGGGTTAAGGGTTTAGGGTTGGGAGTAATTGGTTTAAGATTTAGAGTTTATTGTTTAGGGTTCATGGTATAGGATTTAGGGTTTAGAGTTTAGGGTTTTGGGTTTTGGGTTTGGGGTTTAGGGTTTAGAGTTGTAGGTTTAGGGTTTAGGGGTTAGGATTTAGGGTTTAGAGTTTATGGTTTTGAGTTTTGGTTTTAGGTTTTTGGGTTTAGTGTTTAGGGTTTCTAGTAGTAGGTTTTGGGTTTAGGTTTTAGTTTCTAGGATATAGGATTTAGGGTTTATGGTTTATGGTATAGAGTTAAGGGTTTAGAGTTTAGGTTTTAGGGTTTAGGCTTTAAAGTTTAGAGTGTAGGGTTTATGGTCTAGGCTTTAAAGTTTAGAGTTTAGGGTTTATGGTTTAGGATTTCGAGTTTAGTGTTTAATTAATTTAGGGTTAAGAGTTTAGGATTGAGGGTTTAGGATTGAAGCTTTAGAGTTTAGAGTTTTTATTTAGGGTTTAGGGTTTTGGTTTAGGGTTAGGGTTTTGGGTTTAGGGTTTAAGATTCAGGGTTTAAGCTTTAGGGTTTAGAGTTTATATTTAGGGTTTACGATTAGGGTTAGGGTTTAGGGTTTAGAGTTTAGGTTTTAAGGTTTAGGTTCTAACATTTTGGGTTTAGGGTTTAGGATTTAGGGTTAAGAGTTTAGTGTTTATGGTTAAAGGTTTAGGATTTAGGTATTAGGGTTTAGGGTTTAGGGTTTTTGGTTTAGTTCTTAGGGTTTAGGGTCTAGGGTTTGGATTGAGGGTTTAGTGTTTAGAAGTATTGTTTTAGGTTTAGGGGTAATGGTTTTGGGTTTAGAGTTTGTGGTTTTGTGTTTTGGGTTTTGGATTTAGGGTTTAGGGTATAGTGCTTTGAGTTGTAGGTTTTGGGTTAAGGGTTTAGGGTATTGGATTTAGAGTTTTGATTTAGGGTTTAAGATAACGGTTAGGGTTTAGGTTTGATAGTTTAGGGTTTAAGGTTTATGTTTTAACATTTAGAGTTAAGGATTTAGGGTTTAGGATTTATGATTTAGGATTTACGATTTAGAGTTTAGAGTTTAGTGTTTAGTATTTAATGTTTAGGGTTTGGTGTTTAGGATTTTGTGCTTAAGATTATGGGTTTAGGGTGTAGGGTTTAGGATTTACTGTTTAGGGTTTGGAATTATGGATTTAAATTTTATGATTTAGGGTTTAGGGTTAAGGGTTGAGAGTTTATGGCTTAGGGTTTAGTGTTTAATATTTAGGGTTTTGGGTTTAGGGTTTAGGATTTAGGTTTTACAGTTTAGGGTTTATGGTTATTTAAGGGTTTAGGGTTAAGGGTTTAGGATTTAGGATTTAGGGTTTAGGGTTTAGCATTTAGTATTTAATGTTTAGGGCTTGGTGTTTAGGATTTAGTGCTTAAGATTTTGGGTTTAGGGTTTAGGGTTTAGGATTTACGATTTAGGGTTTGGAATTATGGGTTTATAGTTTATGATTTAGGGTTTAGGGTTTAGGGTTAAGGGGTTAGAGTTTATAGTTTAGGCTTTGGTGTTTAGGTTTTAGGGTTTAGGGTTTCAGTTTTTGTCTTTAGTGTTTTTTATTAGGGTTTAGGATTAGGGTTAGTGTTTTGGGTTTAGGGTTTGGAATTTTGGGTTTAGGGTTTAGGGTTTAGGGTTAAGAGTTTAGATTTTATGGTTAAGGGTTTAGGGTTTAGGATTTAGGTTTTAAGATTTAGGGTTTAGGGTTTAGGGTTTAACATTTAGAGTTTAGGATTTAGGGCTTAGTGTTTATTGTTTAGGGTTTTGCATTTAGAGTTTTGGATTTTGGGTTTACGGTCTAGGATTTAAGGTTTAGGTTTTACGATTTAATGTTTAGGGTTTAGGGTTTTGTATTATAGGTTTAGGGTTTAGGGTTTAGGTTTAGAGTTAGAGTTTAGGGTTAAGAGTTTAGGATTTAGGATTTAGGGTTTAGGGTTTTAGACATTAGGATTAAAGTTTAGCGCTTAGGGTTTAAGTTTTAGGGTTTGGGGATTAAGGTTTAGGGTTTAGGTTTAGGGTTTAGGGTTTAGAGTTTTCGATTTAGGGTTCAGGGTTTAGGGTTTAGGTTTAGTATGTAAGATTTACTGTTTAGGATTAGGGTTTAGGGTGTAGGGTCTATCATTTAGTATTTAGGGTTTAAGATTCTGAGTTTAGGATTTAAGGTTTAGGGTTTAGGGTTTAGGTTTAGTGTTTAGGGTTTAGGGTTTAGGATTAGGGTTTAGGGTTTAGGATTAGGGTTTAGGGTTTAGGGATTAGGGTTTAGGGTTTAGGATTTAGGTTTAGTGTTTATAGTTTAGGGTTTAGGGTTTAAGGTTTAGGATTTATGTTTTAGGGTTTAGGGTCTAGAATTTAGGGTTTATCGTTTATGGTTTAAGGTTTAGGGTTTAGGGTTTAGAGTTTTGTGATTAGGGTTTAGGATTTAGGGATTAGGGTTTAGGGTTTGGAGTTGTAAGTTTGAGGTTTAGGGTTTTGGGTTTGTGGTTTAGTTTTTAGGGTTTAGGGTTAAGGGGTTAGAGTTAATGGTTTTGGATTTAGAAGTTTGGCTTTAGTATTTAAGGTTTAGGGTTTAACATTTTTATTTTCTATTTAGGGTCTAGGGTCTAGGGTCTTGGGTTTAGAGTTTAGGGTTTAGGGTTTAGGGTCTAGGGTCTAGGGTTTAGGGTTTAGGGTTTAGGGTCTAGGATTTACGGTGTAGAGTTTAGGATTTACGGTTGAGGATTTTGGAATTAGGGTTTAGGGTTTAGCGTTTAGTATTTAATGTTTAGGGTTTGGTGTTTTGGATTTAGTGTTTAGGGTTTAATGTTTAGTGTTTAGATTTTAGGGTTCAGATTTAGGGTTTGTAATTATGGGTTTAAGGTTTATGATTTAGGGTTTAGGGTGTATGGTTAAGGGTTGACAGTTTATGGTTAAGGGTTTTGGGTTTAGCGTTTAGTGTTTAATGTTTAGGGTTTGGTGTTTAGGGTTTAGAGTTTAGGGTTCACGATTTAGGGTTTGTAATTATGGGTTTAAGGTTTACGATTTAGAGTTTAGGGTATAGGGTTAATGGTTGAGAGTTTATGGTTTTGGATTTAGTGTTTAGTGTTTAGTGTTTTTAATTAGGGTTTGTGTTTTGGGTTTAGGGCTTGGAATTTTGTGTTTAAGGTTTATGATTTAGGGTTTAGGGTTTAGGTTTAAGAATTTAGAGTTTATGGTTGAGGGTTTAGGGTTTAGGATTTAGGGTTTAAGATTTAGGGTTTAGAGCTTAGGGTTTAACATTTAAAGTTTAGGATTTAGGGCATAGGGTTTATTGTTTAGGATTTTGCATTTAGAGTTAAGGATTTAGGGTTTATAGTTTAGGATTTAAGGTTCAGGGTTTACGATTTAATGTTTAGGGTTTGCGATTTTGAATTGTACGTTCAGGGTTTTTGGGTTAGGTTTAGAGTTAGGGTTTAAGGTTTCGAGTATAGGGTTAAGAGTTTAGGATTTAGGATTTAGGGTTTAGGGTTTTAGGGTTTAGGTTTAAGGTTTAGCGCTTAGGGTTTAAGGTTTAGGGTTTGGTGATTAAGGTTTATGGTTTAGGGTTTAGGATTTAGTTTTAGGGTTTAAGATTCAGAGTTTTGGGTTTGGGGTTCAGGGTTTAGGGTATAGGTTTAGTGTTTAGGGTTTAGTGTTTAGGATTTGGGTTTAGGGTTTAGGGTTTAGGGTTTTGGATTTGGGTTTAGTGTCTATCGTTTAGGGTTTAGGGTTTACGGTTTAGGTTTAAGGCTTAGGGTTTGGGGTTTAGGATTAAAGTTTAGGGTTTAGAGGTTAGGATTTAGGGTCTAGGGTTTAGGGTTTATGGTTTAACATATAGAGTTTAGTATATAGAGTTTATGATTTAATGTTTAGGGTTTGGGTTGTTGGGTTTATGTTTTAGGATTTATGGTTTAGGGTTTAGGATTTAGGATTCAGGGTTTAGGGTTTAGCATTTAGTATTTAATGTTTAGGGTTTGGTGTTTAGGATTTAGGGTTTTGGGTTTTAGATTTTAGGGTTTATGATTTAGTGTTTGTAATTATGGGTTTAAGGTTTATGATTTAGGGTTTGGTGTTTAGGGTTTAGAGTTTAGGGTTCACGATTTACGGTTTGTAATTATGGGTTTAAGGTTTATGATTTAGGGTTTTGGGTGTAGGGTTAAGGGTTGAGAGTTTATTGTTAAGGGTTTAGGGTTTAGCGTTTAGTGTTTAATGTATAGGGTTTGGTGTTTAGGGTTTAAGTTTTAGGGTTTAGAGTTTAGGGTTCACGATTTAGGGTTTGTAATTATGGGTTTAAGGTTTATGATTTAGAGTTTAGGGTTTGTAATTATGGGTTTTGAGTTTATGATTTAGGGTTTAGGAGTTAGGGTTGAGGGTTGAGAATTTATGATTTACGGTTTAGGGTTTAGGGTTTAGTGTTTAATGTTTAGGGTTTAGTGTTTAGGATTTAGGATTTAGGGTTTAAGGTTTAGTGTTTAGTGTTTTTAATTTGGGTTTAGGATTAGGGTTAGTGTTTTAGGTTTAGTGTTTGGAATTTTGGGTTTAAGGTTTATGATTTAGGATTTAGGTGTTAGGGTTAAGAGTTTATAGTTTATGAAGGGTTTAGGGTTTAGGGTTTAGGGTTTAAGGTCTACTGTTTAGGGCTTAGGGTTTAACATGTAGAGTTTAGGATTTAGGGCTTAGGGTTTATTGTTTAGGGTTTTGCATTTAGAGTTAAGGATTTAGGGTTTATGATTTAGGATTTAATGTTTAGGGTTTATGATTTAATGTTTAGGGTTAGCGATTTTGAATTATACGTTTAGGGTTTTGGATTTGGGTTTAGAGTTAGGGTTTAGGTTTTAGGGTTAAGAGTTTAGGATTTAGGATTTATGGTTTAGGGTTATAGAGTTTAGGTTTAAGGTTTAGCGCTTAGGGTTTAAGGTTTAGGGTTTAGGGATTAAGGTTTATGGTTTCAGGTTTTGGGTTTAGGTTTAGGGTTTAAGATTCAGAGTTATGGGTTCATGGTTCAGGGTTTAGGGTTTAGGTTTAGTGTTTAGGGTTTAGTGTTTAGGATTAGGGCTTAGGGTTTCGGGTTTATGGTTTGGGATTTGGGTTTAGGGTCTATCATTTAGGGTTTAGTGTTTAATATTCTGAGTTTTGGGTTTAAGGTTAGGGTTTAGGTTTAGTGTTTAGGGTTTAGGGTTTAGGATTAAGGTTTAGGGTTTAAGCTTTAAGGTTAGATTTAGGGTTTAGGGCTTTGGGTTTAGTATTTGTGTTTAGTGTCTATTGTTTAGGGTTTAGGGTTTAAGCTTTAGGATATAGGATTTAGGATTTAGGGTTTAGGGTCTAGAGTTTAGGGTTTAGGGTTTAGGATTTAAGGTTTAGGGTTTAGGGTTTAGAGTTTAGTGATTAGGATTTAGGATTTAGTGATTAGGGTTTAGGGTTTGGAGTTGTAAGTTTAAGGTTTATGGTTTTGTGTTTGTGGTTTAGTTTTTAGGGTTTAGGGTTAAGGGGTTAGAGTTTATGGTATTGGATTTAGAGTTTTGGCTTTAGTGTTTAGTGTTTAGGGTTTAACATTTAGAGTTTAGGATTTAGGGTCTAGGGATTAGGGTTTAGGGTTTAACATATAGAGTTTAGTATTTAGAGTTTATTATTTAGAGTTTATGGTTTAGGTTTTAGGGTTTAGGTTTTAGGATTTAGTGTGTAGGGTTTAGGATTTAGGGTTTAGTATTTAGGGTTTAGGGTTTAGGGTTTAGCATTTAGTATTTAATGTTTAGGGTTTGGTGTTTAGGATTTAAGGTTTAGGGTTTAAGGTTTAGGGTTTAGATTTTAGGGTTCATGATTTAGGGTTTGTAATTATGGGTTTAAGGTTTATGATTTAGGGTTTAGGGTGTAGGGTTAAGGGTTTAGAGTTTATGGTTAAGGGTTTAGGGTTTAGAGTTTAGTGTTTAATGTTTAAGGTTTGGGTTTTAGGGTTTAAGGTTTAGGGTTTAGATTTTAGGGTTCACAATTTACGGTTTGTAATTATGGGTTTAAGGTTTATGATTTAGTGTTTAGGGTGTAGGGTTAAGGGTTGAGAGTTTATGGTTTACGGTTTAGGGTTTAGTGTTTAGTATTTAATGTTTATGGTTAAATGTTTAAGCTTTAGGATTTAGGGTTTAGGGTTTAGGGTTTAACATTCAGAGTTTAGGATTTTTGTCTTAGTGTTTATTGTTTAGGGTTTCTCATTTAGGGTTAAGGATTTAGGTTTTATGGTTTAGAATTGAAGGTTTAGGTTTTACAGTTTAATGTTTAGGGTTTAGGGTTTCAAATCGTATTTTTAGTGTTTAGGGTTTAGGTTTAGAGTTAGGGTTTAGGGTTTAGGGTTAGGAGTTGAGGATTTAGGGTTTAGGGTATTATAGTTTAGGTTTAAGGTTTTACGCTTAGGGTTTAAGGTTTAGTGTTTGGGGTTTAAGGTTTAAGGTTGGTTTAAGATTCAGAATATTGGGTTTAGGGTTCAGGATTTAGGGTTTAGGTTTAGTGTTAAGGTTTAGGGTTTAGGGTTAGCATTTAGGATTAGGGATTAGCGTTTAGGGTTGAGGGTTTAGGATTAGGGTTAGGGTTTATGGTTTAAGCTTTAGGTTTTAGAGTTTTTTTTTAGGGTTTACGATTAGTGTTTTAACATTTAGGGATTAGGGTTTAGGGTTTAGCATTTATGGTTTAGGGTTTTACATTTAGAGTTAAGCATTTAGGGTTTACGATTTAGGTTTTAGGATTTAGGTTTTAGGATTTAAGATTTAGAGTTTATGGTTTATTGTAAGGGTTTAGTGTGTATGGTTTAGGTTTTAGAGTTTAGGATTAAAAGTTTAGGATTTAGGGTTTAGGTTTTTGAGTCAATAGTTTAGGGTTTACGGTTTAGGGTTAGGTGTTAAGGTTTAGGGTCTAGAGATTATGGTTTAGGGTTTAGGGTTTAGTGTTTAGGATTTAGAGTTTAGTGTTTAGGGTTTAGGGTTTAAGGTTTAGCATTTAGAGATTTGGTTTTGGGTTTAGGGTTTGTAATTTTAGTTTTAAGGTTTTTGATTTATGGTTTAGGGTTTGTAATTTTAGTTTTAAGGTTTTTGATTTATGGTTTAGGGTTTAGGGTTAATGGTTTAGAGTTTATGATTTTGGGTTTAGAGTTTAGGATTTAAGTTTTAACTTTTAGGTTATAGGGTTTAGGATTTAGGGTTTATGGTTTATGGTTTAGAGATTAGTGTTTAATATTTATGGTTAAGATTTTAGGATTTTACATTTAGAGTTTAGGATTTATAGTTTATGGTTTAGGGTTTAGTGTTTACTATTTACGGTTAAGAGTTTAGGATTTTACATTTAGAGTTTAGGGTTTAGGGTTTAGGGTTTTGGATTTAGGGTTTAGAGTTTTGATTTATGGTTTATGATGAGGGTTAGGGTTAAGGGTTGAACATTTATAATTAAAGATTTAGGTTTAGGATTTAGGGTTTATGGTTTAGGATTTAGTGTTTAGGGTTTAAGGTTTATGATTAGGGTTAAGGGTTTAGGGTTTAGGGTTTAGTGTTTTATATTTAGGGTTTTAAAGTTTAGGATTTCATGTTTAGGATTTAAGGTTTAGGGTTTAGAGTTTTGATTTAGGGTTTATGATGAGGGTTAGGGTTATGGGTTTAAGGTTTAGTGTTTAACATTTAGAGTTAAGGATTTATGGTTTGGGAATTTGTATTTTGGGTTTAGGGTTTATGGTTTAGGGCTTAGAGTTAAGGTTTCAGAATTTAGGGTCTAGGGTTTAGAGTTTTAGGTTAAGGATTTTAGACTTAGGGTTAAGGGTTTAGGGTTGGGAGTTATTGGTTTAAGATTTAGAGTTTAGTGTTTATGGTTCATGGTATAGGATTTAGGGTTTAGAGTTTAGGGTTTTGGGTTTTGGGTTTGGGGTTTAGGGTTTAGAGTTGTAGGTTTAGGGTTTAGGGGTTAGGATTTAGGGTTTAGAGTTTATGGTTTTGGGTTTAGGGTTTAGGATTTTGGGTTAGTGTTTAGGGTTTCGAGTTGTAGGTTTTGGGTTTAGGTTTTAGTTTCTAGGGTATAGGATTTAGGGTTTATGGTTTATTGTATAGAGTTAAGGGTTTAGAGCTTAGGGTTTTGGGTTTAGGCTTTAAAGTTTAGAGTGCAGGGTTTATGGTCTAGGCTTTAAAGTTTAGAGTTTAGGGTGTATGGTTTAGGATTTCGAGTTTAGTGTTTAATTAATTTAGGGTTAAGAGTTTAGGATTGATGGTTTAGGGTTTAAGCTTTAGAGTTTAGAGTTTTTATTTAGGGTTTAGGGTTTAGGTTTAGGGTTAGGGTTTTGGGTTTAGGGTTTAATGTTCAAGGTTTAGACTTTTTATTTAGGGTCTAGGATTAGGGTTAGGGTTTGGGTTTAAGGTTTAGGTTTTAAGATTTTGGGTTTAGGGTTTAGGATTTAGGGTTTATGGTTAAGGGTTTAGGATTTAGGTATTAGGGTTTATGGTTTAGGGTTTTTGGTTTAGTGCTTAGGGTTTAGGGTCTAGGGTTTGGGTTGAGGGTTTAGTGTTTAGAGTTATTGTTTAGTGTTTAGAGGTAATGGTTTTGGGTTAAGGGTTTAGGGTATTGGGTTTAGAGTTTTGATTTAGGGCTTAAGATTACGGTTAGGGTTTAAGTTTGATAGTTTAGGGTTTAAGGTTTAGGTCTTAACATTTAGAGTTAAACATTTATGGTTTAGGGTTTATGATTTAGGATTTAGGGTTTAGAGTTTAGCATTTAGTATTTAATGTTTAGGGTTTGGTGTTAAGGATTTAGTGCTTATGATTTTGGGTTAGGGTTTAGTGTTTAATGTTTAGGGTTTAGGGTTAAGGGTTTAGGATTTAGGATTTAGGGTTTAGGGTTTAGCATTTAGTCTTTAATGTTTAGGGCTTGGTGTTTAGGATTTAGTGCTTAAGATTTTGGGTTTAGGGTTTAGGGTTTATGGTTTAGGGTTTGGAATTATGGGTTTAAAGTTTATGATTTAGGGTTTAGGGTTTAGGGTTAAGGGGTTATAGTTTAGGGTTTAGGGTTTAAGGTTTTGTGTTTAGTGTTTTCAATTAGGGTTTAGGATTAGGGTTAGTGTTTTGGGTTTAGGGTTTGGAATTTTGGGTTTAAGGTTTATGATTTAGGGTTTAGGGTTTAGGGTTTAGGGTTAAGAGTTTAGATTTTGTGGTTCAGGGTTTAGGGTTTATGATTTAGGGTTTAAGATTTAGGGTTTAGGGTTTAGCATTTAACATTTAGAGTTTAGGATTTAGGGCTTAGTGTTTATTGTTTAAGGTTTTGCATTTAGAGTTTTGGATTTAGGGTTTATGGTCTAGGAATTAAGGTTTAGGTTTTACGATTTAATGTTTAGGGTTTAGGGTTTTGTATTATAGGTTTAGGGTTTAGGGTTTAGGTCGAGAGCTAGGGTTTAGTGTTTAGGGTTTAGGGTTTAGGGTTAAGAGTTTTGGATTTAGGATTTAGGGTTTAGGCTTTTAGAGTTTAGGATTAAAGTTTAGAGCTTAGGGTTTAAGGTTTAGGGTTTGGGCATTAAGCTTTATGGTTTAAGGTTTAGGGTTTAGGTTTAGGGTTTAAGATTCAGAGTTTTGGGTTTAGGGTTTAGGGTTCAGGTTTAGTGTTTAGGGTTTACTGTTTAGGATTAGGGTTTAGGGTTTAGGGTTTAGGATTTGGGTTTAGGGTCTATCATTTAGGATTTAGGTTTTAAGATTCTGAGTTTAGGATTTAAGGTTTAGGGTTTAGGGTTTGGGTTCAGTGTTTAGGGTTTAGGGTTTAGGATTAGGGTTTAGGGTTTAGGGTTTAGGGTTTAGGATTAGGGTTAGGGTTTAGGGTTTAGGGTTTAGGATTTAGGTTTAGTGTTTATAGTTTAGGGTTTAGGGTTTAAGGTTTAGGATTTATGTTTTAAGGTTTAGGGTCTAGAGTTTAGGGTTTATGGTTTATGGTTTAAGGTTTAGGGTTTAGGGTTTAGAGATTAGTGATTAGGGTTTACGATTTAGGGATTAGGGTTTAGGGTTTGGATTTGTAAGTTTGAGGCTTAGGGTTTTGGGTTTGTGGTTTAGTTTTTAGGGTTTAGGGTTAAGGGGTTAGAGTTTATGGTTTTGGATATAGAAGTTTGGCTTTAGTGTTTAGGGTTTAGGTTTAACATTTTTAGCTTATATTTAGGGTCTAGGGCTTAGGGTTTAGGGTTTAACATATAGAGTTTATTATTTAGAGTTTAGGGCTTAGGTTGTAGTGTTTAGGTTTTAGGATTTAGGGTGTAGGGTTTAGGATTTAGGGTTGATGATTTAAGAATTAGGGTTTAGGGTTTAGCGTTTAGTATTTAATGTTTAGGGTTTGGTGTTTAAGATTTAGGGTTTAGGGTTTAATATTTAGTGTTTAGATTTTAGGGTTCAGATTTAGGGTTTGAAATTATGGGTTTAAGGTTTATGATTTAGGGTTTAGAGTGTAGGGTTAAGGGTTGAGAGTTTATGCTTAAGGGTTTTGGGTTTAGTGTTTAGTATTTAATGTTTAGGGTTTGGTGTTTAGGGTTTAAAGTGTAGGGTGTAGATTTTAGGGTTCTCGTTTTAGGGTTTGTAATTATGGGTTTAAAGTTTATGATTTAGGGTTTGGGGTGTAGGTTTAAGGGTTGAGAGTTTATGGTTTAGGGTTTAGTGTTTAGTGTTTCGTGTTTAATGTTTATGGTTAAGTGTTTAGTATTTGGGGTTTAGGGTTTTGGGTTTAACATATAGAGTTTATTATTTAGAGTTTAGGGTTTAGGTTGTAGGGTTTAGGTTTTAGGATTTAGGGTGTTGGGTTTAGGATTTATGGTTTAGGATATAGGAATTAGGGTTTAGGGTTTAGCATTTAGTATTTAATGTTTAGGGTTTGGTGTTTAGGATTTAGGGTTTAGGGTTTAATGTTTAGTGTTTACATTTTAGGGTTCAGATTTAGGGTTTGTAATTATGGGGTTAAGGTTTATGATTTAAGGTTTAGGGTGTAGGGTTAAGGGTTGAGAGTTTATGGTTAAGGGTTTTGGGTTTTGCATTTAGTGTTTAATGTTTAGGGTTTGGTGTGTACTGTTTAAAGTGTAGGGTTTAGAGTTTAGGGTTCACGATTTAGGGTTTGTAATGATGGGTTTAAGGTTTATGATTGAGGGTTTAGGGTGAAGGGTTAAGGGTTGAGAGTTTATGGTTTATGGTTTAGTGTTTAGTGTTTAGCGTTTAATGTTTATGGTTAAGTGTTTAGTATTTAGGGTTTAGGGTATAGAGTTTAGGATTTAGTGTTTATGGTTTAGAGTGTCTAGTTTAGATTTTACGGATTAGGGTTTAGTGCTTAGGATTTTAGGTTTAGTGTTTAAGGTTTAGGGTTTAGTGTTTAGGGTTTGGAATTATGGGTTTTAAGTTTATGATTTAGGGTTTAGGGTTTAGGGTTATGGGGTGAGAGTTTATGATTTAGGGTTTAGGGTTAAGGGTTTAATGTTTAATGTTTAGGGTTTACTGTTTAGGATTTAGGGTTTAGGGTTTAAGGTTAAGTGTTTAGTGTTTTTAATTAGGGTTTAGAATTAGGGTTTGTGTTTTGGGTTTAGGTCTTTGAATTTTTGGTTTAAGGTTTATGATTTAGGGTTTAGGGTTTAGGTTTAAGAGTTTAGAGTTTATGGTTTAGGGTTTAGGGTTTAGGATTTAGGGTTTAATATTTAGGGTTTAGGGCTTAGGGTTTAACATTTAAAGTTTAGGATTTAGGGCATAGGGTTTATTGTTTAGTATTTTGCATTTAGAGTTAAGGATTTAGGGTTTATAGTTTAGGATTTAAGGTTTAGGGTTTACGATTTAATGTTTAGGGTTTATTACTTTGAATTGTACGTTTAGGGTTTTGGGTTTAGGTTTAGAGTTAGGGTTTAGGGTTTTGAGTTTAGGGTTAACAGTTTAGGATTTTGGATTTAGGGTTTAGGGTTGTAGAGTTTAGGTTTAAGGTTTAGTGCTTAGGGTTTAAGGTTTAGGGTTTGGGGATTAAGGTTTATGGTTTAGGGTTTAGGATTTAGGTTTAGGGTTTAAGATTTAGAGTTTTGGGTTTACGGTTTAGGGTTTAGGATATAGGTTTAGTGTTTAGGGTTTAGTGTTTAGGATTAGGCTTTAGGGCTTAGGGTTTAGGGTTTAGGATTTGGGTTTAGTGTCTATCGTTTAAGGTTTAGGGTTTATGATTTAATGTTTAGGGTTTTTGATTTTGAATTGTTCATTTAGGGTTTTGGGTTTAGGTTTAGAGTTAGGGTTTAGGGTTTTGAGTTTAGGGTTAAGAGTTTAGGATTTAGGATTTATGGTTTAGGGTTGTAGAGTTTAGGTTTAAGGTTTAGTGCTTAGGGTTTAAGGTTTAGGGTTTGGGGATTAAGGTTAATGGTTTAGGGTTTAGGATTTAGGTTTAGGGTTTATGATTCGGAGTTTTGGGTTTAGGGTTCAGGGTTTATGGTATAGGTTTAGTGTTTAGGGTTTAGTGTTTTGGATTAGGGTTTAGGGTTTAGGGTTTAGGATTTGGGTTTAGCGTCTATCGTTTAGGGTTTAGGGTTTAGGATTTTGAGTTTTGGGTTTAAGGTTTAGGTTTAGTGCTTAGGGTTTAGGGTTTAGGGTTTAGAATTTAGTATTTAGGGTCTAGGGTTTAGGGTTTAGGGTTTAACATATAGAGTTTAGTATATAGAGTTTGTTATTTAAAGTTTAGGGTTTATGTTTTAGGATTTATGGTTTAGGGTTTAGGATTTGGGATTCAGGGTTTAGGTTTTAGCGTTAAGTATTTAATGTTTAGGGTTTGGTGTTTAGGATTTAGGGTTTAGGGTTTAAGGTTTAAGGTTTAGATTTTAGGGTTCACGATTTAGTGTTTGTAATTATGGGTTTAACGTTTATTATTTAGGGCTTGGTGTTTAGGGTTAAAGGTTTAGGGTTTGGAGTTTAGGATTCACGATTTAGGGTTTGTAATTATGGGTTTAAGGTTTATGATTTAGGATTTAGGGTGTAGGGTTAAGGGTTGAGAGTTTATTGTTAAAGGTTTAGGGTTTAGCATTTAGTGTTTAATGTTTAGGGTTTGGTGTTTAGGGTTTAAGGTTTAGGGTTTGTAATTATGGGTTTTAAGGCTTATGATTTAGGGTTTAGGGTGTAGGGTTAAGGGTTGAAAGTTTATGGTGTAGGGTTTAGTGTTTAATATTTAGTGTTTAATGTTTATGGTTAAGTGTTTAGGATTGGGAGTTTAGGGTATGGAGTTTAGTATTTAAGGTTTATGGTTTAGAGTTTCTAGTTTAGATTTTAGGGATTAGGGTTTAGTGCTTGGGATTTTGGGTTTAGTGTTTAACGTTTAGGGTTTAGTGTTTAGGGTTTACTGTTTAAGGTTTGGAATTATGGGTTTTAGGTTTATGATTTAGGGTTTAGGTTTTAGGATTAAGGGTTGAGAGTTTATGATTTAGGGTTTAGGGTTTAGGGTTTAGTGTTTAATGTTTAGGGTTTAGTGTTTAGGATTTAGGGTTTAGGTTTTAAGGTTTAGTGTTTAGTGTTTTTAATTAGGGTTTAGGATTAGGGTTAGTGTTTTAGGT
This sequence comes from Solanum bulbocastanum, assembly GCA_037074985.1. Lineage (NCBI taxonomy): Eukaryota > Viridiplantae > Streptophyta > Magnoliopsida > Solanales > Solanaceae > Solanum > Solanum bulbocastanum. Next base: position 20,984,746 of record CM073604.1, on the reverse strand, counting down.
TTAGGGTTTGGAATTTTGGCTTTAAGGTTTATGATTTAGGATTTAGGTGTGAGGGTTTAGATTTTAGAGTTTATGGTTAAGGGTTTAGGGTTTAGGATTTAGGGTTTATGATTTACTGTTTAGGGCTTAGGGTTTAACATTTAGAGTTTACGATTTAGGGCTTAGGGTTTAACATTTAGAGTTTACGATTTAGGGCTTAGGGTTTATTGTTTAGGGTTTTCCATTTATAGTTAAGGATTTAGGGTTTATGGTTTAGGATTTAAGGTTTAGGGTTTATGATTTAATGTTTAGGGTTAGCGATTTTGAATTATACGTATAGGGTTTTAGATATGGGTTTAGAGTTAGGGTTTAGGGTTTAGGGTTTAGGTTTTAGGGTTTAGGGTTAAGGGTTTAGGTTTTAGGGTTAAGAGTTTAGGATTTAGGATTTAGGGTTTAGGGTTGTAGAGTTTAGGTTTATGGTTTAGCGCTTAGGGTTTAAGGTTTAGGGTTTAGGGATTAAGGATTATGGTTTAAGGTTTAGAGTTTAGGTTTAGGGTTTAAGATTCAGAGTTTTGGGTTCATGGTTCAGGGTTTAGGGTTTAGGTTTAGTGTTTAGGGTTTAGTGTTTAGGATTAGGGCTTAGGGTTTAAGGTTTAGGGTTTGGGATTTGGGTTTAGGGTCTATCATTTAGGGTTTACGGTTTAAGATTCTGAGTTTTGGGTTTAAGGTTAGGGTTTAAGTTTAGTGTTTAGGGTTTAGGGTTTGGTGTTTAGGATTAAGGTTTAGGGTTTAGGGTTAGGTTTAGGGTTTAGGGCTTTGGGTTTAGGATTTGGGGTTAGTGTCTATAGTTTAGTGTTTAGGGTTTAAGGTTTAGGATTTAGGATTTAGGGTTTTGGGTTTAGGGTCTAGAGTTTAGGGTTTAGGGTTTAGGATTTAAGTTTTAGGGTTTAGGGTTTGGAGTTTAGTGATCACGGCTTAGGATTTAGGTATTAGGGTTTAGGGTTTGGAGTTGTAAGTTTAAGGTTTATGGTTTTGGGTTTGTGGTTTAGTTTTTAGGGTTTAGGGTTAAGGGGTTACAGTTTATGGTATTGGATTTAGAGTTTTGGCTTTAGTGTGTAGGGTTTAGGGTTTAACATTTAGAGCTTAGGATTTAGGGTTAGGGTTTAACATATACTGTTTAGTATTTAGAGTTTATTATTTAGAGTTTATGGTTTAGGTTTTATGGTTCAGGTTTTAGGATTTAGTGTGTAGGGTTTAGGATTTAGGGTTTAGTATTTAGGATTTATGGTTTAGGGTTTAGCATTTAGTATTTAATGTTTAGGGTTTGGTGTTAAGGATTTAGGATTTAGGGTTTAAGATTTAGGGTTTTGATTCTGGGGTTCATGATTTTGGGTTTGTAATTATGGGTTTAAGGTTTATGATTTAGGGTTTAGGGTGTAGGGTTAAGGGTTTAGGGTTTAGAGTTTAGTGTTTAATGTTTAGGGTTTGGGTTTTGGGGTTTAAGGTTTAGGGTTTAAAGTTTAGGGTTCACGATTTAGGGTTTGTAATTATGGGTTGAAGGTTTATGATTTAGGGTTTAGGGTGTAGGGTTAAGGGTTGAGAGTTGACGGTTTAGGATTTAGGGTTTAGTGTTTAGTATTTAATGTTTATGGTTAAGTGTTTAGGATTTAGGGTTTAGGGTTTAGGGTATTGGGTTTAGGATTAAGGTTTTAACTTTTAGGTTATAGGGTTTAGGGTTGACGGTTTAGAGTTTAGTGTTTTATATTTACAATTAAAAGTTTAGGATTTTACATTTATAGTTTAGGGTTTATGGTTTATGGTTTAGGGTTTAGGGTTTAGTGTTTAACATTTAGGGTTTAGGGTTTAGAGTTTAGGGTTTATGGTTAAGGGTTTAGGATTTAAGATTTAGGGTTTAGGGTTTAGCATTTAGTATTTATTGTTTAGGGTATGGTGTTTAGGATTTAGGGTTTAGGGTTTAAGGTTTAGGGTTTTGATTTTACGGTTCACGATTTAGGATTTGTAATTATGGGTTTAAGGTTTATGATTTAGGGTTTAGGGTGTAGGGTTAAGGGTTGAGAGTGTATAGTTTAGGGTTTGGTGTTTAGGATTTAGGGTTTAGGGTTTAAGGTTTAGTGTATAGTGTTTTTAATTAGGGTTTAGGATTAGGGTTAGTGTTTTGGGTTTAGGGTTTGGAATTTTGGGTTTAAGGTTTATGATTTAGGATTTAGGGTTTAGGGTTAAGAGTTTAGAGTTTATGGTGGAGGGTTTAGGATTTAGGGTTTAAAGTTTAGGTTTTAGGGTTTATGGTTTAACATTTAGAGTTTAGGATATAGGGCTTAGGGTTTTGAATTATAGGTTTAGGGTTTAGGGTTTAGGTTTAGAGTTAGGGTTTATTGTTTAGGGTTAAGAGTTTAGTATTTAGGATTTAGTGTTTAGGGTTTTTAAGGTTTAGCGCTTAGGGTTTAAAGTTTAGGAATTGGGGGTTAAGGTTTATGATTTAAGGTTTAGGGTTTAGGTTTAGGGTTTAAGATTCAGAGTTTAGGGTTTAGGGTTGAGGGTTTAGGTTTAGTGTTTAGGATTAGGGTTTAGGGTTTAGGGTTTATGATTTAGGGTCTATCGTTTAGGGTTTAGGGTTGAAGATTCTTAGTTTTGGGTTTAAGGTTTAGGGTTTAGGGTATTGGTTTAGTGTTTAGTGTTTAGGTTTAGGATTAGGGTTTAGGGTTTAGGGATTAGGATTAGGGTTTGGGTTTAGGGTTTAGGGTTTAAGATGTGAGTTTAGTGTCTATATTTTTGGGTTTAGGGTTTAATGTTTTGGATTTAGGGTTTAGGGTTTATGGTTTAGGGTTTAGGGTAGAGTTTAGTGATTAGGGTTTAGGGTTTAGCGATTAGGGTTGTAAGTTTATTGTTTAGGGTTTTGGGTTTGTGGTTTAGTTTTTAAGGTTTAGGGTTAAGGGGTTAGAGTTTATGGTTTTGGATTTAGAGTTTTGTCTTTAGTGCTTAGGGTTAGGTTTAGGGTTAGGGTTTTGGCTTTAAGGTTTAAGGTTTAGGGTTTAAGCTTTTGGGTTTAGAGTTTTTATTTAGGGTTTAAGATTAGGGTTAGGGTTTAGGGTTTAGAGTTTAGGGTTTAAGGTTTTGGTTCTAACATTTTTTGTTTAGGGTTTAGGATTTAGGGTTTAGAGTTTATGATTTATGGTTAAGGGTTTAGGATTTAGGGTTTAGAGTTTTGGGTTTAGTGCTTAGGGTTTGGGGTCTAGGGTTAGGGTTTAGGGTTTAGTGTTTAGAGGTGTATGTTTTGGGTTTATAATTTATGGTTTTGTGTTTTGGGTTTTGGGTTTAGTGTTTAGGGTTTAGGGTTTAGAGTTTAGGGTTTAGGGTGTTGTGTTTTGAGTTGTAGGTTTTGGTTTTATGGTTTAGGGTATTGGGTTTAGAGTTTTGATTTAGGGTTTAAGATTATGGTTAGGGTTTAGGTTTGATAGTTTAGGGTTTAAGGTTTAGGTTTTAACATTTGGATTTAAGGATTTAGGATTTAGGGTTTTGGATTTAGAATTTAGGGTTTAGAGTTTTGTGTTTAGTAATTAATGTTCAGTGTTTGGTGATTAGGATTTACTGCGTAAGATTTTGGGTTTAGGGTTTGAAATTATGGATTGAAAGTTTATGATTTAGGGTTTAGGGTTTAGGGTTAAGGGGTGAGAGTTTATGGTTTAGGGTTTAGTGTTTAATGTTTAGTGTTTAGGCTTTAGTGTTTAACATTTAGGGTTTAGGGTTTAGGATTTAGGGTGAAGAGTTTAGGGTTTATGGTTAAGGGTTAAGGGTTTAGTGTTTAGGTTTTAGGATTTAGGGTTTAGGGTTTAGCATTTCGTATTTAATGTTTAGGGTTTGGTGTTTAGAATTTAGTGCAGAAGATTTTGGGTTTAGGTTTTAGGGTTTACGGTTAACGGTTTAGGGATTGGAATTATGGGTTTAAAGTTTATGATTTAGGGTTTAGTGTTTAATGTTTAGGGTTTAGTGTTTAGGTTTTAGGGTTTAGGGTATAGGGTTTATGGTATAGGGTTTAGGATTTAGGGTTTATGGTTTAGAGTTTCTAGTTTTGATTTTAGGGATAAGGGTTTATGAATTAGGGTTTAGTGCTTAGGATTTTGGGATTAGTGTTTAAGGTTTAGGGTTTAGTGTTTAGGGTTTGGAATTATGGGTTTAAAGTTTATGATTTAGGGTTTAGGGTTTAAGGTTAAGGGGTGAGAGTTTATGATTTAGGGTTTAGTGTTTAATGTTTAGGGTTTAGCATTTAGGATTTAGGGTTTAGGGTTTAAGGTTTAGTGTTTAGTGTTTTTAATTAGGGTTAGTGTTTTGGGTTTAGGGTTTGGAATTTTGGGTTTAAGGTTTATGATTTACGGTTTAGGGTTTAGGGTGAAGAGTTTAGAGTTTATGGTTAAGGTTTAAGGGTTTAGGAATGAGGGTTTAAGGTTTAGGTTTTAGGGCTTAGGATTTAGCACTTTGAGTTTAGGATTTAGGGCTTAGGGTTTATTGTTTAGGGTTTTGCATTTAGAGTTAAGGATATAAGGTTTATGGTTTAGGATTTGAGGTTTAGGGTTTATGATTTAATGTTTAGGGTTTAGGGTTTGTAATTATAGGTTTAGGGTTTAGGGTTTAGGTTTAGATTTAGGGTTTAGTGTTTAGGGTTTAAGGTTAATTGTTTAGGATTTTGGATTTAGGGTTTAGGGTTGTAGAGTTTAGGTTTAAGGTTTAGCGCTTAGGGTTTAAGGTTTAGGGTTTGGGGTTTAAGGTTTATGGTTTATGGTTTAAGGTTTAGGGTTTCAGATTCAGAGTTTTGGGTTTAGGGTTTAGTGTTTATGGTTTAGATTTAGTGTTTAGGGTTTAGGGTTTAGCATTAACTTTTAGGATTGGGGTTTAGGGTTTAGGGTTTAGGATTTGGGTTTAGTATATATTGTTTAGGGTTTAGGATTTGAGGTTAAAGATTTTGGGTTTAGGGTTTAGGGTCTAGGGTTTAGGGTTTAGGGTTTACGATTTAGGGTTTAGGGTTTATGGTTTATGGTTTAAGATTTAGGGTTTATGGTTTAGAGTTTAGGGTTTAGGATTTGGGTTTAGTGTCTATAGTTTAGGGTTTTGGGTTTAAGGTTTAGGATTTAAGGTTTAGTGTTTCGGGTCTAGAGTTTAGGGTTTAAGGTTTAGGGTTTAGGGTTTAGGGCTTAGGATTTATGGTTTGGAGTTTAGGATTTAGGATTTAGGGTTTAGGGTTTTAGAGTTTAGGTTTAAGGTTTAGAACTTAGGGTTTAAGGTTTAGGGTTTGGGGATTAAGGTTTATGGTTTAAGGTTTAGGGTTTAGGTTTAGGGTTTAAGATATAGAGTTTTGGGTTTTGGGTTTAGATTTAGTGTTTAGGATTAGGGTTTAGTGTTTAGGGTTTTGGGTTTAGGATTTGAGTTTAGGGTCTATTGTTTAGGGTTTACGGTTTAAGATTTTGAATTTTGGGTTTAAGGTTTAGGGTTTAGGGTTTTGGTTTAGGGTGTAGGATTTAGGGTTTAAGGTTTAGGTTTAGGGTTTAGGATTCAGAGTTTTGGGTTTAAGGTTTAGGGTTTAGGGTTTAGTGTTCAGTATTAGTATTTAGGGTTTAGTGTTTAGGATTTAGGATTTGGCTTTAGGATCTATCGTTTAGGTTTTAGGGTTTAAGATTCTGAGTTTTTGGTTTAAGATTTAGGGTTTAGGGTTTATGTTTAGTGTTTAGGGTTTTGGGTTTTGGATTACGATTTAGGGCTTAGGGTTGAGGATTTGGGTTAGGGTTTAGGGTTCATGGTTAAGGGTTGAAAGTTTATAGTTTAGGGTTTGGCGTTTAGGATTTATGGTTTAGGGTTTAAGGTTTAGTGTTTAGTGTATTTAATGAAGGTTTAGGATTAGGATTAGTGTTTTGGGTTAAGGGTTTGGAATTTTGGGTTTAAGGTTTATGATTTAGGGTTTAGGGTTTAGTGTTTAGGATTTAGGATTTGGCTTTAGGATCTATCGTTTAGGGTTTAGGGTTTAAGATTCTGAGTTTTTGGTTTAAGCCATTTCATTTTGCCAAGTTCAATGTTAGCCAGATTAGTCAACATTTATCTCTTTCGATGCAACAACAAGATCTTTTTTGTGACAAGCGGTTTTCTTGATCGTTTAGGGTTTAGGGTTTAAGATTCTGAGTTTTTGGTTTAAGGTTTAGGGTTTAGAGTATATGTTTAGTGTTTAGTGTTTATGTTGAGGGTTTAGGGTTTAGGGTTTAGGGTTTAGGATTAGGGTTAGGGTTTAAGGTTTAGGGTTAAGGGGTGAGAGTTTATAGTATAGGGTTTGGCATTTAGGATTTATGGTTTAGTTTTTATGGTTTAGTGTTTAGTGTTTTTAATTAGGGTTTAGGATTAAGGTTAGTGTTTTGGGTTTAGGATTTGGAATTTTGGGTTTAAGGTTTATGGTTTAGGGTTTAGGGTTTAGTGTGAAGAGTTTATAGTCTATGATTAAGGGTTTAGGGTCTAGGATTTAGGGTTTAAGGTTTAGGGTTTAGGGCTTAGGTTTTATCATTTAGAGTGTAGGATTTAGGGCTTAAGGTTTATTGTTTAGGGTTTTGCATTTACAGTTAAGGATTTAGCGCTTATGGTTTAGGATTTAAGGTTTAGGGTTTACGATTTAATGTTGAGGGTTTACGATTTTGAATTGTATGTTTAGGGTTTAGGGTTTATGTTTAGATTTAGGGTTTAGAATTATGGGTTTAAGATTTATGATTTAGGGTTTAGTGTTTAGGGTTAGGGGTTTAGAGTTTATGGTTTATGGTTTAGTATTTAGTGTTTAACGTTTAGGGTTTAGTGTTTAGGATTTAGGGTTTAGGGTTTAGGGTTTAAGGTTTAGTGTTTAGTGTTTTTAATTAGGGTTTAGGATTAGGGTTAGTGTTTTGGGTCTAGGGTTTGGAATTTTGGGTTTAAGGTTTTTGATTTATGGTTTAGGGTTTATGGTTAAGAGTTTAGAGTTTATGGTTGAGGGTTTAGGGTTTAGGATTTAGGGTTTAAGCTTTAGGGTTTAGGGTATAGGGTTTAACATTTAGAGTTTAGAATTTAGGGCTTAGTGTTTATTGTTTAGGGTTTTGCATTTAGATTTAAGGATTTAGGTTTTATGGTCTAGGATTTAAGGTTTAGGGTTTACGATTTAATGTTTAGGATTTAGGGTTTGGAATTATAGGTTTAGGGTTTAGGGTTTAGGTTTAGAGTTAGGGTTTTGGGTTTAGGGTTTAGGGTTAAGAGTTTAGGATTTAGGATTTAGGATTTAGGGTTTAGGGTTTTAGATTTTAGGTTTACAATTTAGTGCCTAGGGTTTAAGTTTTAGGGTTTGGGGATTAAGGTTTATGGTTTAAGGTTTAGGGTCTAGGTTTAGGGTTTACGATTCATAGTTTTGGGTTTAGGGTTTAGGGTTTAAGTTTAGTGTTCAGGGTTTAGTTTTCAGTATTAGGATTTAGGGTTTAGGGTTTAGTGTTTAGGATTTAGGATTTGGCTTTAGGATCTATCGTTTAGGGTTTAGGGTTTAAGATTCTAAGTTTTTGGTTTAAGGTTTAGGGTTTAGAGTTTATGTTTAGTGTTTAGGGTTTTGGGTTTTGGATTAGGGTTTAGGGCTTAGGGTTTTGGATTAGGGTTAGGGTTAAGGGTTCATGGTTAAGGGGTGAAAGTTTATTGTTTAGGGTTTGGCATTTAGGATTTAGGGTTTAGGATTTAGGGTTTAGGGTTTAAGGTTTAGTGTTTAGTGTATTTAATTAAGGTTTAGGATTGGGATTAGTGTTTTGGGTTTAGGGTTTGGAATTTTGGGTTTAAGGTTTATGATTTAGGGTTTAGGGTTTAGTGTTTAGGATTTAGGATTTGGCTTTAGGATCTATTGTTTAGGGTTTAGGGTTTAAGATTCTAAGTTTTTGGTTTAAGGTTAAGGGTTTGGAGTATATGTTTAGTGTTTTGTGTTTATGATTAGGGTTTAGAGTTTAAGGTTTATTATTAGGGTTAGGGTTTAGGGTTTAGGGTTATGGGGTGAGAGTTTATAGTATAGGGTTTGGCATTTAGGATTTAGGGTTTAGGGTTTAGTGTTTAGTAATTTTAATTAGGGTTTAGGATTAGGGTTAGTGTTTTGGGTTTAAGGTTTGGAATTTTTAGTGTAAGGTTTATGATTTAGGGTTTAGGGTTTAGGGTTAAGAGTTTATAGTCTATGATTGAGGGTTTAGGGTCTAGGATTTAGGGTTGAAGGTTTAGGGTTTAGGGCTGACGTTTTAACATTTAGAGTGTAGGATTTAGGGCTTAGGGTTTATTGTTTAGGGTTTTGCATTTACTGTTAAGGATTTAGCATTTATGGTTTAGGATTCAAGGTTTAGGGTTTACGATTTCATGTTTAGGGTTTACGATTTTGAATTGTATGTTTAGGGTTTAGGGTTTAGGTTTAGACTTAGTGTTTAGGGTTTAGGATTAAGGGTTTTGAATTATGGGTTTAAGATTTATGATTTAGGGTTTAGTGTTTAGGGTTAGGGGTTTAGAGTTTATGGTTTATGGGTTAGTATTTAGTGTTTAATGTTTATGGTTTATTGTTTAGGATTTAGGGTTTAGGGTTTAAGGTTTAGTGTTTAGTGTTTTTAATTAGGGTTTAGGATTAGGGTTAGTGTTTTGGGTCTAGGGTTTGGAATTTTGGGTTTAAGGTTTTTGATTTATGGTTTAGGGTTTATGGTTAAGAGTTTAGAGTTTATGGTTGAGGGTTTAGGGTTTAGGATTTAGGGTTTAAGCTTTAGGGTTTAGGGTTTAGGTTTTAACATTTAGAGTTTAGAATTTAGGGCTTAGTGTTTATTGTTTAGGGTTTTGCATTTAGATTTAAGGATTTAGGTTTTATGGTCTAGGATTTAAGGTTTAGGGTTTACGATTTAATGTTTAGGATTTAGGGTTTGGAATTGTAGGTTTAGGGTTTAGGGTTTAGGTTTAGAGTTAGGGTTTTGGGTTTAGGGTTTAGGGTTAAGAGTTTAGGATTTAGGATTTAGGATTTAGGGTTTTAGATTTTGGGTTTACGGTTTAGCGCTTTGGGTTTAAGGTTTAGGGTTTGGTGATTAAGATTTATGGTTTAAGGTTTAGCGTTTAGGTTTAGGGTTTAAGATTCAGAGTTTTGGGTTTTGGGTTTAGGGTTCAGGGTTTAGGGTTTAGGTTTAGTGTTTAGGATTTAGTCTTAAGGATTTGGGTTTAGGGTTTAGGGTTTAGGGTTTAGGTTTTGGGTTTAGGGTCTATCGTTTAGGGTTTAGGGTTTAAGATTCTGAGTTTTGGTTTTAAGGTTTTGGGTTTAGGGTTTATGTGTAGTGTTTAGGGTTTTGGGTTTTGGATTAGGGTTTAGGGCTTAGGGTTGAGGATTAGGGTTAGAGTTTAGGGTTCATGGTTATGGGGTGAAAGTTTATAGTTTAGGGTTTGGCGTTTAGGATTTAGGGTTTAGGGTTTAAGGTTTAGTGTTTAGTGTATTTAATTAAGATTTAGGACTAGGATTAGTGTTTTTGGTTTAGGGTTTGGAATTTTAGGTTTAAGGTTTATGATTTAGTGTTTAGGATTTAGGATTTGGCTTTAGGATCTATCGTTGAGGGTTTAGAGTTTAAAATTCTAAGTTTTGGTTTAAGGTTTAGGGTTTAGGGTATATGTTTTGTGTTTAGCGTTTATGATTAGGATTTAGGGTTTAGGGTTTAGGATTAGGGTTAGGGTTTAGGGTTAGGGTTTAGGGTTTAGGGTTAAAGGGTTAGAGTTTATAGTATAGGGTTTGGCGTTTAGGATTTTGGGTTTAGGGTTTAAGGTTTAGTGTTTAGTATTTTTTAATTAGGGTTTAAGATTAGGGTTAGTGTTTTGGGTTTAGGGTTTGGAATTTTGGGTTTAAGGTTTATGATTTAGGGTTTAGGGTTTAGGGTTAAGAGTTTATAGTCTATGATTGAGGGTTTAGGGTCTAGGATTTAGGGTTTAAGGTTTAGGGTTTAGGGCTTAGGTTTTAACATTTAGAGTGTGGAATTTAGGGCTTAGGGTTTATTGTTTAGGGTTTTTCATTAACAGTTAAGGATTTAGCGTTTATGGTTTAGGATTTAAGGTTTAGGGTTTATGATTTAATGTTTAGGGTGTATGATTTTGAATTGTATGTTTAGGGTTTAGGGTTTAGGATTTAGGGTTTAGAATTATGGGTTTAAGATTTATGATTTAGGGTTTAGTGTTTAGAGTTAGGTGTTTAGAGTTTATGGTTTATGGTTTAGTGTTTAGTGTTTAATGTTTAGGGTTTAGGGTTTAAAGTTTAGTGTTTAGTGTTTTTAATTAGGGTTTAGGATTAGGGTTAGTGTTTTGGGTCTAGGGTTTGGAATTTTAGGTTTGAGGTTTATGATTTAGGGTTAAGATGGTTGAGGGTTTAGGGTTTAAGGTTTAGGGTTTAGGGTATAGGGTTTAATATTCAGAGTTTAGAATTTAGGGCTTAGTGTTTATTGTTTAGGGTTTTGCATTTAGATTTAAGGATTTAGGTTTTATGGTCTAGGATTTAAGGTGTAGGGTTTACGATTTAATATTTAGGATTTAGGGTTTTGAATTGTAGGTTTAGGGTTAAGTGTTTAGGATTTAGGATTTAGGGTTTAGGGTTTTAGATTTTAGGTTTACGGTTTAGCGCTTAGGGTGTAAGGTTTAGGGTTTGGGGATTAAGGTTTATGGTTTAAAGTTTAGGGTTTAGGTTTAGGGTTTAAGTTTCAGAGTTTTGGGTTTAGGGTTCAGGGTTTATGGTTTAGGTTTAGTGTTTAGGATTTATTGTTTATGATTAGGGTTTAGTGTTTAGGGTTTAGGGTTTAGGGTTTAGGTTTTGGGTTTAGGGTCTATCGATTAGTGTTTAGGGTTTAAGATTCTTAGTTTTGTTTTTAAGGTTTTGGGTTTAGGGTTTAGGTTTAATATTTAGGGTTTAGGGTTTAGGGTTTAGGATTAGGGTTAAAGTTTAGGTTTTAGGGTTTAGGATTTGGGGTTAGTGTCTATAGTTTAGGGTTTAGGGTTTAAGGTTTAGGATTTAGGGTTTAGGGTTTAGGGTCTAGAGTTTAGGGTTTAGGGTTTATCATGTAAGGTTTATTAATTAGGGTCTATGATTTAGGGATTAGGGTTTAGGGTTTTGGGTTTGTGGTTTAGTTTTTATGATTTAGGGTTAAGGGGTTAGAGTTTATGGTTATGGATATAGAGTGTTGGCTTTAGTGTTTAGGGTTTAGGTTTAGGGTTAGGGTTTTGGGTTTAGGGTTTAAGTTTTAGGGTTTAAAGTTTTTATTTAGGATTTAGGATTAGGGTTAGGGTTTAAGGTTTAGAGTTTAGTGTTTAAGGTTTAGGTTTTAACATTTTGGGTTTAGGGTTTAGAGTTTGGGGTTTATTTTTAAGGGTTTAGGATTTATGTATTAGGGTTTAGGGTTTAGTACTTAGGGTTATTCTTTAGAGTTGTATGTTTTGGGTTTTGGGGTAATGGTTTTGGGTTTAGAGTTTATAGTTTTGTGTTTCGGGTTTCGGATTTAGGGTTTAGGATTTATTGTTTAGAGTTTAGGGTTTAGGGTATAGTGTTTTGAGTTGTAGGTTTTGGGTTAAGGGTTTAGGGTATTGGGTTTAGAGTTTTTATTTAAGGTTTAAGATTGTGGTTAGGGTTTAGGTTTGATTGTTTAGGGTTTAAGGTTTAGGTTTTAACATTTAGAGTTAAGAATTTAGGGTTTAGGGTTTAGGATTTAGGATTTAGGGTTTACGATTTAGCGTTTAGTATTTAATGTTTAGGGTTTGGTGTTTAGGATTTAGTGATTAAGATTTTGGGTTTAGGGTTTAGAGTTTGGGGTTTACTATTTAGGGTTTGGAATTATAGATTTAAAGTTTATGATTTAGGGTTTAGGATTTAGGGTTAAGGGGTGAGAGTTTATGGTTTAGGGTTTAGTGTTTAATGTTTAGGGTTGAGGGTTTAGTGTTTAACATTTAGGGTTTAAGGTTTTAGGATTTAGGCTTTAGAGTTTAGGGTTTATGGTTTAGGTTTTAGGGTTTAGGGTTTAGGATTTAGGATTTTGGATTTAGGAATTAGGGTTTATGGTTTAGGGTTTAGGATTTAGTATTTAGGGTTTAGGGTTTAGTGTTTAGTATTTAATGTTTAGGGCTTGGTGTTTAGGATTTAGTGCTTAAGATTTTGGGTTTAGGGTTTACGGTTTAGGGTTTGGAATCATGGGTTTAAAGTTTATGATTTAGGGTTTAGGGTTTATGGTTAAGGGGTTAGAGTTTATAGTTTAGGGTTTGGTGTTTAGGATATAGGGTTTAGGGTTTAAGGTTTTGTGTTTAGTGTTTTTAATCAGGGTTTAGGATTAGGGTTTGTGATTTGGGTTTACGGTTTGGAATTTTGGGCTTAAGGTTTATGATTTTGGGTTTAGGGTTTAGGGTTAAGAGTTTAGAGTTTATGGTTGAGGGTTTAGGGTTTAGGATTTAGGGTTTAAGGTTTAAGGTTTAGGGTTTAGGGTTTAACATTTAAAGTTTAGGATTTAGGGCTTAGTGTTTATTATTTAGGATTTTGCATTTAGAGTTTATAGTCTAGGATTTAAGGTTTAGGGTTTACGATTTAATGTTTAGGGATTAGAGTTTTGAATTATAGGTTTAGGATTTAGGATTTGGGTATAGAGTTAGGGTTTTGGGTTTAGGGTTAAGGGTTAAGAGTTTAGGATTTAGGATTTAGGGTTTAGTATTTTAGAGTTTAGGTTTAAGGTTTAGCGCTTAGGGTTTAAGGTTTAGGGTTTGGGGATTACGATTTATGGTTTAAGGTTTAGGGTTTAAGATTTAGTGTTTTGGGTTTAGGGTTCAGGGTTTCAGGTTGACGTTGAGTGTTTTGGATTATGTTTTAGGTTTAGGGTTTAAGATTTAGTGTTTAGGGTTCAGGGTTTAGGGTATAGGTTTAGTGTTTAGGGTTTAGTGTTTAGGATTAGGGTTTAGGGTTTAGGGTTTAGGGTTTAGGATTTGTGTTTAGGGTCTATTATTTAGGGTTTAGGGTTTAAGATTTTGTGTTTTGGGTTTAAGGTTTAGGGTTTAGGGTTTAAGATTTTGAGTTTTAGGTTTAGGGTTTAGGGTTTAGGGTTTAGGGTTTAGCATTTAAGATTAGGGTTTAGGATTTAAGATTTAAGATTAAGGTTAGGGTTTAGGGTTTAGGATTTAGGTTTGGTGTCTATAGTTTAGGGTTTAGGGTTTAAGATTGAGGATTTTGGATTTAGGGTTTAGGGTCTAGAGTTTAGGGCTTAGGGTTTATGGTTAAAGGTTTAGGGTTTAGGGTTTAGAGTTTAGTGATTTGGGTTTAGGGTTTAGGGTTTGGAGTTGTAAATTTAAGGTTTAGGGTTTTGGGTTTGTGGTTTAGTTTTTTGGGTTTAGGGGTGAGGGTTTAGAGTTTATGGTTTTGGATTTAGAGTTTCAGCTTTAGTGTTTAGGGTTTATGGTTTAACTTTCAGAGTTTATGATTTAGGGTAAAGGATTTAGGGTTTAGGGTTTAGGGTTAGTGTTTTCGGTTTGGTGTTTGGAATTTTGGGTTAAAATTTATGATTTAGGGTTTAGGGTTTAAGATTTGGGTTTGGGGTCTATCGTTTAGGGTTTAGAGTTGAAGATTCTGAGTTTTGGGTTTAAGGTTTATGGTTTAGGGTTTAGGTTTAGAGTTTAGGGTTTAGGGTTTAGAATTAGGATTTAGGGTTTAGGGTTTAGTATTTGGGTTTAGTGTCTATAGTTTAGGGTTTGGGGTTTATGGTTTAGGATTTAGGGTTAAGGGTTTAGGGTCTAGAGTTTAGGGTTTAGGTTTTATGGTTTAAGGTTTAGGGTTTAGGGTTTAGCATTTAGTGATTAGGTTATAGGGTTTAGGGATTAGGGTCTAGGGTTTGGAGTTGTAAGTTTAAGATTTAGGGTTTTGGGTTTGTGGTTTAGTTTTTAGTGTTTAGGGTTAAGGGTTTAGAGTTTATGGTTTTGGATTTAGAGTTTTGGCTTTACTGTTTAGTATTTAGGGTTTAACATTTATAGTTTAGGATTTAGGGTCTAGGGTTTAGGGTTTAGGATTTAGCATATAGAGTTTAGTATCTAGAGTTTATTATTTAGAGTGTAGGGTTTAGGTTGTAGGGTTTATGTTTTAGAATTTAGGGTTTAGAGTTTAGGATTTAGGGTTTAGGATTTAGGATTTAGTGTTTAGGATTTAGCGTAGTATTTAATTTTTAAGGTCTGGTGTTTAGGATTTAGGGTTTATGATTTAGGGTTTAGGGTTTAGGGTTTTGGGTTTCAGGTTTAGGATTTAAGATTTAGGGTTTAGGGTTTAGCATTTAATATTTAATGTTTAGGGCTTGGTGTTTAGGATTTAGGGTTTAGGGTATAGGTTTTAGGGTTCACCATTTAGTGTTTGTAATTATGGGTTTAAGGTTTACGATTTAGGGTTTAGGGTGTAGGGATAAGGGTTCAGAGAATATGGTTAAGGGCTTAAGGTTTAGTGCTTAGTGTTTAATGTTTAGGGTTTAAAGTTAAGGGTTCAGAGTTTAGGGTTCACGATTTAGGGTTTGTAATTATGGGTTTAAGGTTTATGATTTAGGGTTTAGGGTGTAGGGTTAAGGGTTGAGAGTTTATGGTTTAGGGTTTAGTGTTTAATATTTAGTGTTTAATGTTTATGGTTAAGTGTCTAGGATTTGGAGTTTAGGGTATGGGGTTTAGTATTTAGGGTTTATGGTTTAGAGTTTCTAGTTTAGATTTTAGGGATTAGGGTTTAGTGCTTAAGATTTTGGGTTTAGTGTTTAAGGTTTAGGGTTTACTCTTTAGGGTTTGGAATTATGGGTTTTAAGTTTATGATTTAGGGTTTAGGATTTAGGGTTTATCGTATAGGGTTTATGGTATAAGGTTTAGGATTTAGGGTTTATTGTTTAGAGTTTCTAGTTTAGATTTTAAGGATTAGGGTTTATGGATTAGGTTTTAGTGCTTAGGATTTTAGGTCTATTGTTTAAGGTTTAAGGTTTAGTGTTTAGGGTTCACTGTGTAGGGTTTGGAATTATGGGTTTAAAGTTTATGATTTAGGGTTTAGGGTTTAGGGTTAAGAGGTGAGAGTTTATGATTTAGGGTTTAGTGTTTAGGATTTAGGGTTTAGGGTTTAAGGTTTAGTATTTTGTGTTTTTAATTAGAGTTTAAGATTAGGGTTAGTGTTTTGGGTTTAGGGTTTGGAATTTTGAATTTAAGGTTTATGATTTTGGGTTTATTGTTTAGGGTTAAAAGTTTAGATTTTATGGTTGAGGTTTTAGAGTTTAAGGTTTAGGGTTTAACATTTAGAGTTTAGGATTTAGGTTTTAGGGTTTATTGCTTAGGGTTTTGCATTTAGAGTTAAGGATTTAGGGTTTATGGTTTAGGATTTAAGGTTTAGGGTTTACTATTTAATGTTTAGGGTTTAGGGTGTTGATTTTGTAGGTTTAGGGTTTAGGGTTTAGGTTTAGAGTTAGGGTTTAGGGTTTAGGGTTTAAGGTTTAAGGTTAATTGTTTAGGATTAAGTATTTAGGGTTTAGGGCTGTAGAGTTTTGGTTTAAGGTTTAGTGCTTAGGGTTTGGGGTTTAAGGTTTTAGATTAAGGTTTAGGGTTTCAGATTCAGAGTTTTGGTTTTAGGGTTCAGCATTTAGGGTTTAGGTTTAGTGTTTAGGGTTTAGGGTTTAGAATTAATGTTTAGGAGTAGGGTTTAGGGTTTAGGGATTAGGGTTTAGGATTTGGGTTTAGTTTCTATAGTTTAGGGTTTGGGGTTTAAGGTTAGGGTTTAAGGTTTAGGATTTAGGGTTTAGGGTTTAGGGTTCAGGGTTTAGGGTTTAGGGTTTTATGTTTAGAGTTTAGGGTTTAGGGTTTGTGTTTAGTGTCTATAGTTTAGGGTTTAGGGTTTAAGGTTTAGGATTTAGGGTTTACGATTTAGGGTCTAGAGTTTAGGGATTTGGGTTTAGGGTTTAGGGTTTAAGGTTAAAAGTTTTGGATTTAGGATTTAGGATTTAGGGTTTTAGAGTTTAGGTTTAACGTTGAGCGCTTAGGGTTTAAGGTTTAGGGTTTGGGGATTAAGGTTTATTCTTTAAGGTTTAGGGTTTAAGATTTAGAGTTATGGGTTTAGGGTTCAGGGTTTAGTGTTTAGGTTTAGTGTTTAGGGTTTAGTGTTTAGGATTAGTGTTTAGGGTTTTGAGTTTAAGGTTTAGGGTTTAGGATTTCGATGTAGGGTTTATTGTTTATTGTTTAGGGTTTAGGATTCTGAGTTTTGTGTTTAAGGTTTAGGGTTTAGATTTAGGGTTTAGGGTTTAGGTTTAGTGATTAAGATTCAGAGTTTTGAGTTTTGGGTTTAGGTTTAGTGTTTAGGCTTTAGTGTTTAGGGTTTGTGTTTAGGGTTTAGGGTTTTGGGTTTAGTATTTAGGATTTGGGTTTAGGATCTATCGTTTAGGTTTTAGGGTTAATGATTTGGGTGTAGGGTCTATTGTTTAGGGTTTAGGGTTTAAGATTCTGAGTTTTGGGTTTAGGGCTTAGGGCTTAGGGTTTAGAATTAGGGTTTATGGTTTAGGTTTAGTGTTTAAGATTCAGAGTTTTGGGTTTTGGGTTTTGGGTTTAGGGTTTAGGGTTTAGGTTTAGTGTTTAGTGTTTAGTGTTTAGGATTAGTGTTTAGGGTTTAGGGTTTAGGGTTTATGATTTAGGATTTGGGTTTAGGATCTATTGTTTAGGGTTTTGGGTTTAAGATTCTGAGTTTTGGGTTTAAGTTTTAGGGTTTAGGGTTTATGTTTGGTGTTTAGGGTTTAGGGTTTAGGATTAGTGTTTAGGATTTAGGGTGTAGAATTAGGGTTAGGGTTTAGGGTTTAGGGTTTAGGGTTGAGAGTTTATAGTTTTGGGTTTAAGGTTTTGTGTTTAGTGTTTTTAATTAGGGTTTAGGATTAGGGTTAGTGTTTTGGGTTTAGGCTTTGGAATTTTTGGTTTTTGTTTTTTATTTTAGGGTTTAGGGTTTAGGGTTAAGAGTTTAGAGTTAATGGTTGAGGGTTTAGGGTTTAAGATTTAGGGTTTAGGGTTTAGGGTTTAACATTTAGAGTTTAGGATTTATGGCTTAGGGTTTATTGTTTAGGGTTTTGCCTTTAGAGTTAAGGATTTAGGGTTTATGGTTTAGGATTTAAGGTTTAGGGTTTATAATTTAATGTTTAGGGTTTAAGATTTTGAATTATAGGTTTAGGGTTTAAGGTTTAGGTTTAGTGTTAGGGTTTAGGGTTTAGAATTATGGATTTAAGATTTATGATTTAGGGTTTAGTGTTTTGGGTTAGGGTTTCAGAGTTTATGGTTTATTGGTTTAGGGTTTACTATTTAATGTTTAGGGTTTAGTGTTTAGGATTTAGGGTTTAGGGTTTAAGGTTTAGTGTTTTGGGTTTAGGATTTAGGATTTAGTGTTTAGTGTTTTTAATTAGGGTTTAGTGTTTAAGGTTTAGTGTTTAGTATTTTTAATTTGGGTTTAGAATTAGGTTTAGTGTTTTGGTTTTAGGGTTTGGAATTTTGGGTTTAGGGTTTATGATTTGGGGTTTAGGGTTTGGGGTTGAGAGTTTAGAGTTTGTGATTGAGGGTTTAGGGTTTAGGGTTTAAGGTTTAGGGTTTAGTGTTTAGGGTTTAACATTTAGAGTTTAGGATTTAGGGCTTAGGGTTTATTGTTTAGGGTTTTGCATTTAAAGTTAAGGATTTAAGTTTTATGGTGTAGGATTTAAGGTTTAGGGTTTACGATTTAATGTTTTCGTTTTAGGGTTTTGAATTGTAGGTTTAGGTTTATTATTTAGGTTTAGAGTTAGGGTTTTGGGTTTAGGGTTTAGGGTTAAGAATTTAGGATTTTGGATTTAGGGTTTAGGGCTTTAGAGGTTAGGTTTAAGGTTTAGCGCTTAGGGTTTAAGTTTTAGGGTTTTGGGATTAAGGTTTATGGTTTAAGGTTTAGGGTTTAAGTTTTGGGTTTAAGATTCTAAGTTTTGGGTTTATGGTTCAGGATTTAGGGTTTAGGTTTAGTGTTTAGGGTTTAGTGTTTAGGATTAGGGTTTAGGGTTTAGTGTTTAGGGTTTAGGGTTTATGATTTGGGTTTAGGGTCTATCATTTAGGGTTTAGGGTTTAAGATTCTTAGTCTTGGGTTTAAGGTTTAGGGCTGAGGGTTTAGGTTTAGTGTTTAGGGTTTCAGGTTTAGGATAAGGGTTTAGGGTTTAGGGTTAAGGATTAGGGTCAGAGTTTAGGGTTTAGGGTTTATGATTTGGGTTTAGTGTCTATAGTTTAGGGTTTAGGGTTTAAAGTTTTGGATTTAGGATTTAGGATTTAGGGTTTAGGTTCTAAAGTTTAGGGTTTAGGGTTGAGGGTTTAAGACTTAGGGTTTAGGGTTTAGAGTTTAGTGAGTAGGGTTTAGGGATTAGGGTTTAGGGTTTGGAGTTGTAAGTTTAAGGTTTAGGGTTTTGGGTTAAGAGGTTAGAGTTTATGGTTATGGATTTAGAGTTTTGGCTTTAGTGTTTAGGGTTTAGGTTTAGGGTTAGGGTTTTGGGTTTAGGGTTTTTGGTTTAGGGTATAAGCTTTAGGGTTTAGAGATTTTATTTAGGGTTTAGAGATAGGGTTAGGGTTTAAGGTTTAGAGTTTAGGGTCTAAGGTTTAGGTTCTAACATTTTGGGTTTTTGGTTTAGAGTTTTGGGTTTATAGTTAAGGGTTTAGGATTTAGGTTTAGGGTTAGGGTTTTGGGTTTAGGGTTTAATGTTTAGGGTTTAAGCTTTAGGATTTAGAGTTTTAATTTACAATTTAGGATTAAAGTTAAGGTTTAGGTTCTTAACATTTTGTCTTTAGGGTTTAGGATTTAGGGCTTAGAGTTTAAGGTTTATGTTTAAGGGTTTAGGATTTAGGTATTAGGGTTTAGGATTTAGGGTTTTGGGTTTAGTGCCTAGGGTTTAGGGTCTAGGGTTAGGATTTAGGGTTTAGTGTTTAGAGTTGTATGTTTTTGGTTTAGGGGTAATGGTGTTGGGTTTAGAGTTTTTGGTTTTTTGTTTTGGGTTTCGGATTTAGGGTTTAGGCTTTAGTGTTTATAGTTTAGGGTTTAGGGTATAGTGTTTTGAGTTGTAGGTTTTGGGTTAAAGGTTTGGGGTATTGGGTTTAGAGTTTTGATTTAGGGTTTAAGATTACAGTTAGGGTTTAGGTTTGATAGTTTAGGGCTTAAGGTTTAGGTTTTAACATTTAGAGTTAAGGATTTTGGGTTTAGGGTTTAGGATTTAGGATTCAGGATTTAGAGTTTAGCGTTTAGTATTTAATATTTAGGGTTTGGTGTGTAGGATTTTGTGCTTAAGATTTTGGGTTTAGGGTTTACTGTTTAGGGTTTGGAATTATAGATTTAAAGTTTATGATTTAGGGTTTAGGGTTTAGGGTTTAGGGGTGAGATTTTATGGATTAGGGTTTAGTGTTTAATGTTTAGGGTTTAGGGTTTAGTGTTTAACATTTAGGGTTTAGGGTTTAGGATTTAGGGTTTAGAGTTTAGGGTTTATGGTTAAGTCTTTATGGTTTAGGGTTTAGGATTTAGGATTTAGGGTTTAGGGTTTAGTGTTTAGTATTTAATGTTTAGGGCTTGGTGTTTAGGATTTAGTGCTTAAGATTTTGGGTTTAGGGTTTACGGTTTACGGTTTAGGGTTTGGAATTATGGGTTTAAAGTTTATGATTTAGGGTTTAGGGTTTAGGGTTAAGGGGTGAGAGTTTATAGTTTAGGGTTTGATGTTTAGGATTTAGGGTTTAGGGTTGAAGGTTTTGTGTTTAGTGTCCTTAATTAGGGTTTAGGATTAGGTTTAGTGTTTTGGGTTTAGTGTTAGGAATTTTGGGTTTAAGGTTTACTATTTAGGGTTTAGGGTTTAGGGTTAAGAGTTTAGAGTTTATGGTTGAAGGTTTGGGGTTTAGGATTTAGGGTTTAAGGTTTGGGGTTTAGGGTTTTGGGTTTAACATTTAAAGTTTAGGATTTAGGGCTTAGTGTTTATTGTTTAGGGTTTTGCATTTAGAGTTAAGGTATTATGGTTTATGGTCTAGGATTTAAGGTTTAGGGTTTACGATTTAATGTTTAGGGTTTAGGGTTTAGGGTTTAGATTTAGAGTTAGGGTTTAGGGTTTAGGGTTTAGGGTTTAGGATTTAAGGTTTAGGGTTTTAGAGTTTAGATTTAAGGTTTAGTGCTTAGGGTTTAAGGTTTAGGGTTTGGGGATTAAGGTTTATGGTTTAAGGTTTAGGGTTTAGGTTTAGGGTTTACGATACAGGGTTTTGGGTTTAGGGTTTAAGTTTAGTGTTTAGGGTTTAGTGTTTAGGATTAGGGTTTAGGGTTTAGGGTTTAGGGTTTACGATTTGGGTTTAGGGTCTGTCATATAGGGTTTAGGGTTTAAGATTCTAAGTTTTGGGTTTCATGTTTAGGGTTTAGGGTTTAGGTTTAGAGTTTAGGGTTTAGGGTTTAGGATTAGGGTTAGGGTTTAGGGTTTATGATTTGGGTTTAGTGTCAATGGTTTAGGGTTTAGGGTTTAAGGTTTAGGATTTAGGGTTTAGGATTTAGGGTCTATAGTTTAGGTTTGAGGGTTTATGGTTTAAGGTTTAGGGTTTAGGGTTTAGAGTTTTGTCAATAGGATTTAGGGTTACGAATTAGGGTTTACGGTTTGTAGTTGTAAGTTTAAGGTTTAGGGTTTTGGGTTTGTGGTTTAGTTTTTTGGGTTTAGTGTTAAGGGTTTAGAGTTTATGGTGTTAGGTTTAGAATTTTGGCTTTGGTGTTTAGGGTTTAGGGATTAACACTTAAAGTTTACGATTTAGGGTCTAGGGTTTAGTGTTTACGATTTAGGGTTAGTGTTTTAGGTTTAAGGTTTGAAATTTGAGGTTAAAGTTTATGATTTAGGGTTTAGGGTTTAGGCTTGTGAGTTTAGAGTTTATGGTTGAGGGTTTAGGGTTTAGGATTTAGGGTTTAGGGTTTAGGGTTTAACATTTAGAGTTTAGGATTTAGGGCTTAGGGTTTATTGTTTAGGGTTTTACATTTAGAGTTAAGGATTTAGGGTTTATGGTGTAGGATTTAAGGTTTAGGGATTACGATTTGATGTTTAGGGTTTAGGGTTTTGAATTATAGGTGTTGGGTTTAAGCGTTAGGTTTAGAGTTAGGGTTTAGGGTTTAGTGTTTAGGGTTTAGGATTAAGAGTTTAGGATTTAGGATTTAAGGTTTAGGGTTATAGAGTTTACTTTTAAGGTTTAGCACTTAGGGTATAAGATTTAGGGTTTGGGGATTAAGGTTAATGGTTTAAGGTTTACTGTTTAGGTTTAGGGCTTAAGATTCTGAGTTTTGGGTTTAGGGTTCAGGGATAAGGGGTTAGGTTTAGTGTTTAGGGTTTAGTGTTTAGTATTATGGTTTAGGGTTTAGGTTTAGTGTTTAGGGTTTAGGATTTGGGTGTAGTGTCTACCATTAGGGTTTAGGGTTTATGATATTGAGTTTTGGGTTTAAGGTTTAGGGTTTAGTGTTTAGGTTTACTGTTTAGGGTTTAGGGTTTAGGGTTAGGTTTTATGGTTTAGTGTTTATGATTTGGGTTTAGTGTCTATAGTTTAGGGTTTAGGGTTTAAGGTTTAGGATTTAGGGTTTAGGGTTTAGGGTCTATTATTTAGGGTTTAGGGTTTTTGGTTTAGGGTTTAGCATTTAGGGTTTAGAGTTTAGTGATTAGGGTTTAGGGTTTAGGGATTAGGGTTTAGGGTTTGGAGTTGTAAGTTTAAGGTTTAGGGTTTTGGGTTTGTGGTTTAATTTTTAGGGTTTAGGTCTAAGGGTTTAACGTTTACGGTTTTGGATTTAGAGTTTTGGCTTTATGGTTTTGGGTTTAGGGTTTAACATTTAAAGTGTAGGATTTAGGGTCTAGGGTTTAGGGTTTAGGGTTTAGGGTTTAGCATATAGAGTTTAGTATTTAGAGTTTATTATTTAGAGTGCAGGGTTTAAGTTGTATGGTTTAGGTTTTAGGATTTAGGGTTTAGGGTTTAGGATTTAGGATTTAGGGTTTAGGGTTTAGCGTTTAGTATTTAATGTTTAAGGTTTGGTGTTTAGAATTTAGGGTTTAGGGTTTAGGTTTTAGGGTTCTCGATTTAGGGTATGTAAATATGGGTTTAAGGTTTATGTTTTAGGGTTTAGGGTTAAGGGTTGAGAGTTTATGATTAAGGGTTTAAGGTTTAGCGTT
The DNA here is from genome assembly GCA_037074985.1 of Solanum bulbocastanum. Lineage (NCBI taxonomy): Eukaryota > Viridiplantae > Streptophyta > Magnoliopsida > Solanales > Solanaceae > Solanum > Solanum bulbocastanum. The sequence goes on along the minus strand of CM073604.1, from coordinate 20,962,565 downwards.
TAGTGTTTAATGCTTAGGGTTTAAAGTTTAGGGTTTACAGTTTAGGGTTCACGATTTGGGGTTTGTAGTTATGGGTTGAAGGTTTATGATTTAGGGTTTAGGGTGTAGGGTTAAGGGTTGAGAGTTGATGGTTTAGGGTTTAGTGTTTAATGTTTATGGTTAAGTGTTTAGGATTTAGGGTTTAGGGTATAGTGTTTATGGTATAGGGTTTAGGATTTAGAGTTTATGGTTTAGAGTTTCTAGTTTAGATTTTAGGGATTAGGGTTTGTGGATTAGGGTTTAGTGCTTTAGATTTTGGGTTTCGTATTTAAGGTTTAGGGTTTAGTGTTTAGGGTTTACTGATTAAGGTTTGGAATTATGGGTTTAAAGTTTATGATTTAGGGCTTAGGGTTTAGGCTTAAGAGGTGAGAGTTTATGATTTAGGGTTTATGGTTTAGTGTTTAATGTTTACGGTTTAGTGTTTAGGATTTAGGGTTTAGGGTTCAAGGTTTAGTGTTTAGTGTTTTTAATTAGGGTTTACGATTAGGGTTACTGTTTTGTGTTCAGGGATTGGAATTTTAGGTTTAAGGTTTATGATTTTGGGTTTTGGGTTTAGGGTTAAGAGTTTAGACTTTATGGTTGAGGTTTTAGGGTTTAGGATTTATGGTTTAAGAATTAGGCTTTAGGGCTTAGGGTTTAACAGTTTGAGTTTAGGATTTAGGGCTTAGGGTTTTGCATTTAGAGTTAATGATTTAGGCTTTATGGTTTAGGATTTAAGGTTTAGGGTTTACGATTTGTTTATGGTTTACGGTTTTGAATTGTATGTTAAGGGTTTAGGGTTTAGGTTTAGAGTTAGCATTTAGGGTTTAGGGTTTAAGGTTAATTGTTTAGGATTTAGGATTTAGGGTTTAGGGTTTAGGGTTTAGGGTTGTAAAATTTAGGTTTAAGGTTTAGCACTTAGGGTTTAAGGTTTAGGGTTTGGGGTTTAAGGTTTATGGTTTGGGGTTTAGGGTTTTAGATTTAGAGTTTTAGGTTAGGGTTCAGTGTTTAGGGTTTAGGTTTAGTCTTTAGGGCTTAGGGTTTAGGATTAATGTTTAGGATTAGGGTTTAGGGTTTAGGGTTTAAGGTTTAGGATTTAGCATTTAGGGTATAGGGTTTAGGATTTGGGTTTAGGGTATATCGTTTAGGATTTAAGTTTTAAGTTTTTGAGTTTGGGTTTAAGGTTTAGGGTTTATGGTTTTGGTTTAGGGTTTAGGGTTTAACATTTAGAGTTTTATGTTTAAGATTTAAGGTTTAGGATTTAGGTTTACTATTTAGGGTTTAGTGTTTAGGGTTTAGGATTTAGGATTTGGGTTTAGGATCTATCGTTTAGGGTTTAGGGTTTAAGATTCTGAGTTTTGGGTTTAAGGTTTAGGGTTTAGGGTTTATGTTTAGTGTTTTAGGGTTTACGGTTTAGGATTAGGGTTTAGGGTTTAGGGTTCAGGATTAGGATTAGGGTTTGCTGTTTAGGATTTAGGGTTTAAGGTTTAGTGTTTAGTGTTTTTAATTAGGGTTTACGATTACGGTTAGTATTTTGGGTTTCGAGTTTGGAATTTTGGGTTTAAGGTTTATGATTTAGGGTTTAGGGTTAAGAGTCTAGAGTTTATGGTTGAGGGTTTAGGGTTTAGGATTTAGGGTTTAGGTTTTGGGTTAGGAGTTTAGAGTTTATGGTTTATGGTTTAGGGTTTAGTGTTTAATGTTTAGAGTTTAGTGTTTAGGATTTTGGGTTAGGGTTTAAGGTTCAGTGTTTAGTGTTTTTAATTAGGGTTAGTTTTTTAGGTTTACAATTTGGAATTTTGGGTTTAACGTTTATGATTTTGGGTTTAGGGTTTAGGGTTAAGAATTTAGAGTTTATGGTTGAGGGTTTAGGATTTAGATTTAGGGTTTAAGGTTTAGGGTTTAGGGTTTAGGGTTTAACATTTAGAGTTTAGGATTTACGGCTTAGTGCTTATTGTTTAGGTTTTGCATTTAGTGTTAAGGATTTAGGTTTTATGGTTTTGGATTTAAGGTTTAGGGTTTACGATTTAATGTTTAGGGTTTAGGGCTTTGAATTGTAGGTTTAGGGTTTAGGGTTTAGGTTTTGTGTTAGGGTTTTGGGTTTAGGGTTAAGAGTTTAGGATTTAGGATTTAAGGTTTAGGGTTTTAGAGTTTATGTTTAAGGTTATGCGTTTAGGGTTTAAGGTTTAGGGTTTGGGGATTAAGGTTTATGGTTTAAGGTTTAGGGTTTAGGTTTAGGGTTTAATATTAAGAGTTTTGGGTTTAGGGTTCAAGGTTTAGGGTTTAGGTTTAGTGTTTAGGGTTTAGTGTTTAGGATTAGGGTTTAGGGTTTAGGGTTTAGGATTTGGGTTTATGGTTTATCATTTAGGGTTTAGGGTTTAATATTTTGAGTTTTGGGTTTAAGGTTTAGGGTTTAGGGTTTAGGTTTATTCCTTAGGGTTTAGGATTTAGGATTAGTGTTTAGGGTTTAGGGTTTTTGATTAGGGTTGGGGTTTAGGGTTTAGGGTTTAGGATTTGGGTTTAGTGTTTATAGTTTAGGGTTTAGGGTTTAAGGTTTAGGATTTAGGGTTTAGGGTTTTGGGTTTGTGGTTTAGTTTTTAGGGTTTAGGGTTAAGGGGTTAGAGTTTATGGTTATGGATTTAGAGTTTTGGCTTTAGTGTTTTGGGTTAGAATTTTGGGCTTAAGGTTAAAGGTTTAGGGTTTAAGCTATAGGGATTAGAGTTTTTATTTAGTGTTTAGGATTAGGGTTAGGGTTTAAGGTTTAGAGTTTAGGGTTTAAGGTTTAGGTTATAACATTTTGGGTTTAGGGTTTATGGTTAAGTGTTTAGGATTTAGGTATATGGGTTTTGGGTTTAGTGCTTAGGGTTTAGGGTTTAGTGTTTAGAGTTGTATGTTTTGGGTTTAGGGGTAATGGTTTTGGCTTTAGAGTTTATGGTTATGTGTTTCGGGTTTCGGTTTTAGGGTTTAGATTTTGGTGTTTAGAGTTTAGGGTTTAGGGTATGGTGTATTGAGTTGTAGGTTTTGGGTTAAGGGTTTAGGGTAGTGGGTTTAATGTTTTGATTTAGGGTTTAAGATTATGGTTAGGGTTTAGATTTGATAGTTTAGTGTTTAAGGTTTAGGTTTTAACATTTAGAGTTAAGGATTTAGGTTTTAGGGTTTAGGATTTAGGATTTAGGTATTAGAGTTTAGCGTTTAGTATTTAATGTTTAGGGTTTGGTGTATAGGATTTAGTGCTTAAGATTTTGGGTTTAGGGTTTTCTATTTAGGGTTTGGAATTATAGATTTAAAATTTATGATTTAGGGTTTAGTATTTAGGGTTAAGTGGTGAGAGGTTATGGTTTAGGGTTTAGTGTTTAATGTTTGGGGTTTAGGGTTTAGTTTTTAACATTGAGGGTTTAGGGTTTAGAGTTTAAGGTTTATGGTTAAGGGTTTAGGGTTTACGGTTTAGGATTTAGGATTATGGGTTTAGGGTTTAGCGTTTAGTATTTAATGTTTGGGGTTTGGTGTTTAGGATTTATTGCTTAAGATTTTAGGTTTAGGGTTTAGGGTTTACGATTTACGATTTAGGGTTTGGAATTATGGGTTTAAAGTTTATGATTTAGGGTTTAGGGTTTAGGGTTTAGGGTTTAGGGTTAAGGGGTGAGAGTTTATAGTTTAGGGTTTGGTGTTTAGGATTTACGGTTTAGGGTTTAAGGTTTTGTGTTTAGTGCTTTGGGTTTAGGGTTTGGAATTTTAGGTTTAAGGTTTATGATTTCGGGTTTAGGGTTTAGGTTTAGGAGTTTAGAGTTGATTGTTGAGGGTTTAAGGTTTAGGATTAGGGTTTAAGGTTTAGGGTTTAGGGTTTAGCATTTAGAGTTTAGGATTTAGGGCTTAGTGTTTATTGTTTAGGGTTTTGCATTTAGAGTTAAGGATTTAGGGTTTATGGTCTAGGATTTAAGGTTTAGTGTTTATGGTTTAATGATTAGGGTTTAGGGTTTTCAATTATAGGTTTAGGGTTTAGCGTTTAGGTTTAGAGTTAGGGTTTAGGGTTTAGGGTTTAGAGTTTAGGATTAAGAGTTTAGGATTTAGGATTTATGGTTTAGGGTTTCAGAGTTTAGGTTTAAAGTTTAGCACTTAGGGTTTAAGTCTTAGGGTTTGGGGATTAAGGTTTATGGTTTAAGGTTTAGGGTTTAGGTTAAGGTTTAAGATTAAGAGTTTTGGGTATAGGGTTTAGGGTTTAGGGTTTAGGTTTAGTGTTTGGGGTTTAGTGTTTAGGATTAGGGTTTAGGGTTTAGGGTGTAGGGTTTAGGTTTAGTGTTTAGGGTTTAGAGTTTAGGATTAGGGTTTAGGGTTTAGGGTTTAAGATTAGGGTTAGGGTTTAGGGTTTAGGATTTAAGATTTAGCGTTTAGGGTTTAGTATTTAGTATTTATAGTTTAGCGTTTGGTGTTTAGGACTTAGTGCTTAAGGTTTTGGGTTTAGGGTTTACGGTTTACAGTTTATAGTATAGGGTTTGGAATTATGGGTTTAAAGTTTATGATTTAGGGTTTAGGGTTTAACATATAGAGTTTAGGATTTAGGGCTTAGTGTTTATTGTTTAGGGATTTGCATTTAGAGTAAAGGATTTAGGGTTTATAGTTTAGGATTTAAGGTTTAGGGTTTACGATTTAATGCTTAGGGTTTACGATTTTGAATTATAGGTTTAGGGTTTAGGGTTTAGGGTTTAGGGTTAGAGTTACAGTTTCAAGTTTAGGGTTTAAGGTTAATTGTTTAGGATTTGGGATTTAGGGTTTAGCTTTGTAGAGTTTAGGTTTAAAGTTTAACGCTTAAGGTTTAAAGTTTAGGGTTTAGGGTTTCAGATTTAGAGTTTTAGGTTTAGGGTTCATTGTTTAGGGTTTAGGTTTAGTGTTTAGGGTTTATAGTTTAGGATTAATGTTTAGGGTTTAGGGTTTAGTTTTAGGGATTAGGGTTTAGGGTTTGGGTTATGTGTCTATAGTTTAGGGTTTAGGGTTTAAAGTTAGGGTTTAAGGCCTAAGATTTAAGGTTTAGGTTTTAGGGTCTAGAGTTTAGTGTTTAGGGTTTAAGATTTAGGGTTTAGGGTTTAGGGTTTAGGTTTTAGGGTTTAGGGTTTAGAGTTTAGAGTTTAGGGTTTAGCATTTGGCTTTAGTATCTATATTTTAGGGTTTAGGGTTTAAGGTTTAGGATTTAGGGCTTAGGGTTTAGGGATTAGGGTTAAGAGTGTAGGATTTAGGATTTAGGGTTTAGGGTTTGGGGATTAACGTTGATGGTTTCAAGTTTAGGGTTTAGGTTTAGGGTTTAACATTCAGAGTTTTAGGTTTAGGGTTCAGTTTTTAGGGTTTAGTGTTTAAGATTAGGGTTTAGGGTTTAGGGTTTAGAGTTTGTGTTTAGGATTCGAGGTTAGGGTCTATCGTTTAGGGTTAAGGCTTTAAGATTCTGAGTTATGGGTTTAAGGTTTAGGGTTTAGGACTTTGGTTTAGGGTTTGGGGTTTAGGCTTTAGAATTAGGGTTTAGGGTTTAGGTTTTAGAATTAGGGTTTAGGGTTTAGGTTTAGGGTTTAAGATTCAATGTTTTGCGTTTAGGGTTTAGGTTTAGTGTTTATGGTTTAGGGTTTAGGGTCTAGAGTATAGGGTTTAGGGTTTAGGGTTTAGGGTTTGGAGTTGTAAGTTTAAGGTTTCGGGTTTTGGGTTTGTGGTTTAATTTATAGGGTTTAGGGTTAAGGGGTTAGAGTTTATGGTTACGGATTTAGAGTTTTGGCTTCAGTGTTTAGGGTTTATGTTTAGGGTTAGGGTTTTCAGTTTAGGGTTTAATCTTTAGGGTTTAAGCTTTAGGGTTTAGAGTTTTTATTTAGGGTTTAGGTTTAGGGTTAGGGTTTAATGTTTAGAGTTTATGGTTTAAGGTTTAGGCTTTAATATTTTGGGTTTGGGGTTTAGAGTTTAGGGCTTATGGTTAAGGGTTTAGGATTTAGGTATTAGGGTTAAGGGTTTAGTGCTTAGGGTTTAGGTTCTAGGGTTAGGGTTTTGGGTTTAGTGTTTAGAGTTGTATGTTTTGGGTTTAGGGGTAATGGTTTTGGGTTTAGAGTATATGGTTTTGTGTTTTGGGTTTTGGATTTATTGTTTAGGGTTAGTGTTTAGAGTTTAGGGTTTAGGGTATAGTGTTTTGAGTTGCAGGTTTTGGGTTAAAGGTTTAGGGTATTGCGTTTACGTTTTGATTTAGGGTTTAAGATTATGGTTAGGGTTTAGGTTTGATAGTTTAGGGTTTAAGGTTTAGGTTTTAACATTTAGAGTTAAGGATATAGGGTTTAGGGTTTAGGATTTAGGATTTAGGGTTTAGAGTTTAGCGTTTAGTATTTAATATTTAGGGTTTGGTGTTTAGGATTTAGTGCTTAAGATTTTGGGTTTAGGGTTGGGAATTTTATGTTTAAGGTTTATGATTTAGGGTTTAGGATTTAGTGTTTAATGTTTAGGGTTTAGTGTTTAGGATTTAGGGTTTAGGGTTTAAGGTTTGTGTTAAGTGTTTTTAATTAGAGTTTAGGATTAGGGTTAGTGTTTTGGGTTTATGGTTTAGAATTTTGGGTTTAAGGTTTATGATTTATGGTTTAGGGCTTAGGGTTAAGAGTTTAGAGTTTATCGTTAAGGGTTTAGGGTTTAGGATTTATGGTTTAAGGTTTAGGGTTTTACATTTAGAGTATAGGATTTAAGGCTTAGGGTTTATTGTTTAGGGTTTTGCATTTAGAGTTAAGGATTTAGGGTTTATGGTTTAGGATTTAAGATTTAGGGTTTATGATTTACTGCTTAGGGTTTACGATTTTGAATTATAGGTTTAGGGTTTAGGGTTTAGGTTTAGAGTTAGGGTTTAGGGTTAAGAGTTTAGGATTTAGGATTTAGGGTTTAGTGTTGTAGAGTTTACGTTTAAGGTTTAGCGCTTAAGGTTTAAGGTTTAGGGTTTGGGGTTTATGGTTTAGGGTTTAAGGTTTAGGGTTTCAGATTCAGAGTTTTGGGTTTAGGGTTCAGTGTTTATGGTTTAGGTATAGTGTCAAGGGTTTAGGGTTTAGGATTAATGTTTAGGATTAGGCTTTAGGGTTTAGGGTTTAGGGTTTAGGGTTTAGGATTTTGGTTTAGTGTCTATAGTTTAGGGTTTAGGGTTTAAGGTTTAGGATTTAGGGTTTAGGGTTAGGGTCTAGAGTTTAGGGTTTAGATTTTATGGTTTAGGGCTTAGAGTTTAGGGTTTATGGTTTAAGGTTTAGAGTTTAGGGTTTAGGATTTGGGTTTAGCATCTATTGTTTAGGGTATAGGGTTTAAGGTTTAGGATTTTGGGTTTAGGGTTTAGGGTCAAGAATTTATGGTTGAGGGTTTAGGGTTTAGGTTTAGAGTTAGGGTTTTGGGTTTAGGGTGTAGGGTTAAGAGTTTAGGATTTAGGATTTAGGGTTTAGGGTTTTAGAGTTTAGGTTTAAGGTTTAGCGCTTAGGGTTTAAGGTTTAGGGTTTGGGGATTAAGGCTTATAGTTTAAGGTTTAGGGTTTAAGATTCAGAGTTTTCAATTTAGGGTTTAGGGATTAGGGTTTAGGTTTAGTGTTTAGTATTAGGGTTTTGGGTTTAGGGTTTAGGATTTGTGTTTAGGGTCTATCCTTTCGGGTTTAGGGTTTAAGATTCTGAGTATCGGGTTTAAGGTTTAGGGTTTAGGGTTTAGGGTTTAGGATTTAGGGTTTAGGGTTTAGGATTTGGGTTTAGTGTCTATAGTTTAGGGTTTAGGGTTTGGTGTTGTAAGTTTAAGGTTTAGGGTTTTGGGTTTTGGTTTAGTTTTTAGGGTTTAGAGTTAAGGGTTAGAGTTTATGGTTTTGGAATTAGAGTTTTGTCTTTAGGGTTTAGGGTTTAACATTGATAGTTTAGGATTTAGGGTCTAGGTTATAGGGTTTAGGGTATAGGGTATAGGGTTTAGGATTTAGGTTTTAGCTTTTAGGTTATAGGGTTTAGGGTTGACAGTTTAGAGATAGTGTTTTATATTTATGGTTATGAGTTTTGGATTTTACATTTAGAGTTTAGGGTTTATGGTTTTTGGTTTAGGGTTTAGTGTTTAATATTTACGGTTAAGAGTATAGGATTTTACATTTAGAATTTAGGGTTTAGGGTTTAGGGTTTAGGATTTATGGTTTAAAGTTTAGGGTTTATGGATAAGGGTTTAGAGTGTAGGTTAAGGGTTTAGGGGTTAGAATTTAGTGTTTAGAGTTTATGGTTTATGGTTTAGGGCTTAAGGTTTTGAATTTAGGATTTAGAATTTAGAGTTTAGGGTTTAGGGTTTAGGGTTTAGAGTTTAGGGTTTATAGTTTAGGGTTTAGGGTTTAGGGTTTAGAGTTTAGTGATTAGGGATTAGGGAAAAGTGTTTAGGGTTTGGAGTTGTAAGTTTAAGGTTTAGGGTTTTGGGTTTGTGGTTTACTTTTAAGGGTTTAGAGTTAAGGGGTTAGAGTTTATGGTTTTAGATTTAGAGTTTTGGCTTTAGTGTTTAGGATTTAGGGTTTAACATTTAGAGTTTAGGATTTAGGGTCTAGGGTTTAGGGTTTAGGGTTTAACATTTAGAGTTTAGTATTTAGAGTATATTATTTAGAGTTTAGGGTATAAGGTGTAGGGTTTAGGTTTTAGTATTTAGGGTTTAGGGTTTAGGATTTAGGGTTTAGGGTTTAGCATTTAGTATTTAATGTTTAGGGTTTGGTGTTTAAGATTTTGAGTTTAGGGTTTAATGTTTAAGGTTTAAAGTTTAGGGTTCATGACTTAGGGTTTGTAATTATGGGTTTAAGGTTTATGATTTAGGGTTTAGGGTGTAGGGTTAAGGATTAGAGTTTATGGTTTAGGGTTTAGGGTTAAGTGGTGAGATTTTATGATTTAGGGTTTAGGGTTTAGTGTTTAAAGTTTAGGGTTCAGTGTTTAGGATTTAGGATTTATGGTTTAAGGTTTTGTGTTTAGTGTTTTTAATTAGAGTTTAGGATTAGGGTTAGTGTTTTGGGTTTATGGTTTAGAATTTTGGGTTTAAGGATTATGATTTATGGTTTAGGGCTTAGAGTTACGAGTATAGAGTTTATGGTTGAGGGTTTAGGTCTTAGGGTTTAACATTTAGAGTTTAGGATTTAGGGCTTACGGTTTATTGTTTAGGGTTTTGCATTTATAGTTAGGGATTTAGGATTTATGGTTTAGGATTTAAGATTTAGGGTTTATGATTTAATTTTTAGGGTTTACGATTTTGAATTGTAGGTTTAGGGTTAAGTGTTTTGTATTTAGCATTTAGGGTTTAGGGTTGTAGAGTTTAGGTTTAAGGTTTAGCGCTTAAGGTTTAAGGTTTAGGGTTTGGGGTTTAAGGTTTTGGGTTTAAGGTTAGGGTTTCAGATTCATAGTTTTGGGTTTAGGGTTTAGTGTTGAGGGTTTAGGTTTAGTGTTTAAGGTTTAGGGTTTAGGATTAATGTTTAGGATTAGGGTTTAGGGTTTAAGGTTTGGGGTTTAGGGTTTAGAATTTGGGTTTAGTGTCTATAGCTTAGGGTTTAGGGTTTAAGGTTTAGGATTTAAGGTTTAGGGTTAGGGTCTAGAATTTGAGGTTTAGGGTTTATTGTTTAGGGCTTAGGGTTTAGTGTTTATTGTTTAAGGTTTAGGGTTTATGGTTTAGAGTTTAGGGTTTAGGATTTAGGTTTAGCGTCTATAGTTTAGGGTTTAGGGTTTAAGGTTTAGGATTTTGGGTTTAGGGTTTAGGGTCTAGAGTTTATGGTTTAGGGTTTAGGGTTTAGTGTTTAGGGTTTAGGGTTAAGAGTTTAGAATTTAGGATTTAGGGTTTAGGGTTTTAGAGTTTAGGTTTAAGGTTTAGCGCTTAGGGTTTAAGGTTTAGGGTTTGGGGATTAAGGTTTAAGCTTTAGGGTTTAAGATTCAGAGTTTTGGGTTTAGGGTTCAGGGTTTAGGGTTTAGGTTTAGTATTTAGGGTTTAGTTTTTTGGATTAGGGTTTAAGGTTTAAGGTTTAGGGTTTAGGGTTTAGGATTTTTGTTTAGGGTCTATCATTTAGGGTTTAGAGTTTAAGATTCTAAGTTTTGGGTTTAAGGTTTAGGGTTTAGGGTTTAGGTTTAGGGTTTAGTGTTCAATATTTAGGGTTTAGGGTTTTGTGTTTAACATTTAGGGTTTAGGGTTTATGGTTAGGATTTAGGTATTAGGGTTTACTGTTTAGGGATTTGGGTTTAGTGCTTAGGGTTTAGGGTCTAGGGTTAGGATTTAGGGTTTAGGGTTTAGAGTTTATGGTTTTGTGTTTTGGGATTCGTATTTAGGGTTTAGGGTTTAGGTTTAGAGTTTAGGGTTTAAGGTATAGTGTTTTGAGTTGTAGGTTTTGGGTTTAGGGTTTAGGGTAATGGGTTTAGAGTTTTTATTTAGGGTTTAAGATTACAGTTAGAGTTTACGTTTGAGAGTTTAGGGTTTAAGGTTTAGGTTTTAACATTTAGAGTTAAGGATTTAGGGTTTAGGGTTTAGGATTTAGGATTTAGGGTTTAGCGTTTAGGGTTTAATGTTTAATTTTTAGGGTTTAGTGTTTAGGATTTTGGGTTTAGGGTTTAAGCTTTAGGATTTAAGGTTTACTATTTAGGGTTTGTAAATATGGGCTTAAGGTTTATGATTTAGGGATTAGAGTTTAGGGTTAAGGGTTGAGAGTTTATAGTTTAGGGTTTAGGTTTTATTGTTTAGTGTTTAATGTTTAGGGTTTAGTGTTTAGGATTTAAGGTTTAGGGTATACGGTTTAGGGTATAGGATTTAGGATTTAGGGTTTATGGTTTAGAGTTTATAGTTTAGATTTTAGGGTTTAGAATTTATGGATTAGGGTTTAGTGCTTAGGATTATGGGTTTAGGGTTTGGAATTATGGGTTTAGTGTTTATTATTTAGGGTTAAGGGTGTGAGCTTATAGTTTAGGGTTTAGTGTTTAGGATTTAGGGTTTAGGGTTTAAGGTTTAGTGTTTAGTGTGTTTAATTAGGGTATAGGATTAGAGCTAGAGTTTTAGGTTTAGGGTTTGGAATTTTTGGTTTAAGGCATATGATTTAAGGTTTAGGGTTTAAGGTTAAAAGTTTAGAGTTTATGGTTTAGGGTTTAGGGTTTAGAATTTAGGTTTTAAGGTTTAGGGTTTAGGGTTAACATTTAGAGTTTAGGATTTAGGGCTTAGGGTTTATGGTATAGGATTTAATGTTTAGGGTTTAGGATTTTGAATTTTAGGTTTAGGGTTTAGGGTTTACATTTAGAGTTAGGGTTTAGGGTTTAGGGTTTAGGTTTGGAGTTAGGGTTTAGGGTTTAGGATTTAGGATTTAGGGTTTAGAGTTTTAGAGTTTAGTTTTAAGGTTTAGCGCTTAGGGTTTAAGATTTAGGGTTTAGGTTTACGGTTTAACATTTAGAGTCTTGGGTTTAGGGTTTAGGGTTTAGGTTTTGTGTTTAGGGTTTAGGGTTTAGGATTTGGGTTTAGGGTGTATATTTTAGGGTTTAGGGTTTAAGATTCAAAGTTTTGGGTTTAAGGTTAAGGGATTAGGGTTTAGGTTTAGGTTTAGTGTTTAGGGTTTAGGGTTAGGGTTTAGGGTTTAGGGTTTAGGATTTAGGATTTAGGGTTTTGGGTTTAAGGTTTAGTATTAGGGTTAGTGTTTAGGGTTTAGGGTTTAGGATTTGGGTTTAGTTTCTATAGTTTAGGGTTTAGGGTATAAGGTTAGGCTTTAAGGTTTAAGATTTAGGGTTTGGGGTTTAAGGTTAGTGTTTATGGTTTATGATTTACGGTTTAGGGTTTAAGGTCTAGAGTTTAGTGTTTAGGGTTTATGGTTTAGGGTTTTTGGTTTAGGGTCTAGGGTTTAGGGTTTTGGGTTTAGGGTTTAGGGTTTAGGGTTTAGAGTTTAGGGTTTAGGGTTTAGGATTTAGGGATTATGGTTTAGGGTTTGGAGTTGCAAGTTTAAGGTTTAGGGTTTTGGGTTTGTTGTTTAGTTTTTAGGGTTTAGGTTTAAGGGGTTGGAATTGGTTTTGGATTTAAGGTTTTGGCTTTAGTGTTTATTGTTTAGGGTTTAACATTTAGAGCTTAGGATTTAGGGTTTAGGGTTTAGGGTTTAACATTTAGAGTTTAACAGTTAGAGTTTATTATTTAGAATATAGGGTTTAGGGTTTATGATTAAAGGTTTAGGGTTTAGGTATTAGGTTTTTGAGTTTAGGGTTTTGGGTTTAGTATTGAGGGTTTAGGGTTAGGGTTTATTATTTTGGGATTAGGGTTTAGGGTTTTGAGTTATAGTTTTAGGGTTTAGGGGTTAGGGTATAGGGTTTGCAATTTAGATTTACAATTTAGGGTTTTGGTTTAGTGTTTAGGGTTTAGGGTTTGTGGTGTAGGGTTTAGTGTTTAGGGTTTTGAATTGTAGGTTTTGGGTTTTGGGTTTAGGGTATAAGGTTTAGGATTTATGGTTTATGGTTTAAGATTTATGGTTTGGGGTTTAGGGTTTCTGATTTAGGGTTTATGGTTTACGGTTTAGGTTTTAGGGTTTAGGGTTTAGTGTGTAATATTCAAGGTTTAGGTTTAGGGTTTAGGGTTTTATATTTAGGGTTTAAGGTTTAACGCTTAGAGTTTATGATTTATTGTTTAGGGTTTAGGGTTTAGGTTTAGGTTTTAAGGTTTATGATGGGGGTTTAGGATTTAATGTTAAAGGTTTAGGATTTAGGGTTTTAAGTTTAGGATTTAGGGTTTAGGATTTAGGTTTTAGGGTTTAAAGTTCAGATTTAGGGATTTGTATTAGTGTTTTAGGTTTATGGTTTTGCATTTCAACTTTAAGGTTTAGGGTTTAAAGTTTTGGGTTTAGGATTTAGGGTTTAGGGTGTAGGATCTAGGGTTTAGGATTTAGTGTTTAAAGTTTAGGATTTATGGTTAAGGCTTTAGGGTTTAGGTATTAGGTTTTAGGATTTAGGTTTTTGAGTTTAGGGTTTAGGGTAACAACTTCTAGGTTTAAGGTTTAGGATTTACGAATTAAGGTTTCGAGTTTAGGGTTTAGGGTTTTGAGTTGTAGATTTTGGGTTTAGGGTTAGGGTATTGTCTTTAGGAATTAGGGATTATGGTTTAGGGTTTACAGTTTAGGGTTTAGGGTTTTAGGTTTATGGTTTAGGGTTTAGGGTTTAGGATTTGGAATTAAGGGTCTTAGATTTGTGATTTAGGGTTTAGTGTTTAGGGATAAGGGTTTAGAGTTTGTGGTTTATGATTTAGGGTTTAGGATTTAGTGCTTAATGTTTAGGATTTAGTGTTTAGGATTTAGGGTTTAGGGTTTAAGGTTTAGGGTATAGGATTTAGGATTTAGGGTTTATGGTTTAGAGTTTATAGTTTAGATTTTAGGTTTTAGTGTTTATGAATTAGGGTTTAGTGCTTAGGATTTTGGGTTTAGGGTTGAAGGTTTAGGGTTTGGAATTATGGGTTTAAGGTTTATGATTTAGGGTTAAGGGTTAAGGGATGAGAGTTTAGGGTTTAGGGTTTAGTGTTTAGGATTTAGGGTTTATGGTTTATGGTTTAGTGTTTAGAGTTTTATTTAGGGTTTATGATTAGGGTTAGTGTTTTGGGTTTAGGGTTTGGAATTTTGGTTTTAAGGTTTATGATTTAGTGTTTAGGGTTTAGGGTTAAGACTTTAGATTTTATGGTTTAGGTTTTTATTTATTTATTTATTTGAACAACCCTTGTGGGGGTTAGGGGCCTAGCAACACCCCCAGGCCTTAGCATAAATAAAATTCAAAAAAATACAAAGAGGGGGACTTAAACCTAACCTCCGAGCCTATGTTGGTTCCGAAATCAACCTACCTACTAAGGCATGGTCAACTCTTCACCGTACTAAAAAGGAGTAAACCTAATACTAAGCACCTAAGGAGAGGACTCCTCTCGATACAAATAGACTAGGAAAACATAAATAAGGGAGACTCTCCCCTTACAAGGAAAATAAAGAAAAGAACCTATCCGAAGAGCTACACCTATCAAGAACATAGCCAAGATGAACAGGCATACCATAGAACAACCAAGGGAGGGCAGATCAAGGTGGCTTTTTAACCCTCTTCAATCTCTTTCTCCTGAAACTTTGGACCCCCATTTTCTCAAGAATATAACTCCCTCTTGCTGCATTTGGCAACTGATTACAAGTGTAGTAATGTTGGATGATATCCTGTCTATGACTCTACTTGGAAAGGAAATCTGCAGTACTGTTGGCTTCTCTGTAAGTATAAACACATTGGAAGAATTCACATCGATTGACAAGAGTTTGAAGTTCTTGTACAAATCTTTAAATTCTCCAAGGTGGACTTGACTTCTGCTTTAGCCACTTGATTAGGAGCTCAGAATCTACTTCTAGAATAATGTTATTATAGCCATGTTGAATGCACCAATTAAGGCCATAGCTTGCAGCTTGAGCTTCTGCCTGATTGTTAGTTCCTTCACCAAGGGGAATTGCGAATGCATATATAATATCTCCCTGATCATCCCTCAGAATGCCCCCTCCTTCAATCTTCCCAGGGTTGTGCAAAGCACTGCGATCTGTATTCAACTTGTATTTCTTTAGAGGAGGTGTTTTCCAACTTATTGTAGTGACTTTAACATCATGTTTACAGCTTTCCACAATGTCAACTACTTCTGTCCACTTCAAAGGCCACTGAATATAGGGAAAAACAGAATTGAGAAGATGTATAATGTCTTTGAGAATCATGTATTTAACTCTGCTGGTGCTGGATTTCTTCCCCCCATATCTTGCTGAACATCTGTTTTTCCATAGGTTCCAGCACACTAAAATAGGAAGTGTTTGCAGAATGCATCTATGTGCTTCATTTTTACCTTGCATGTCTCCCCACTTTGACAGTCTATTGCTCAAAGAGAACTGCTGGAGAGAGACTCCCAGATCACTGGAAAAGGATTTCCAGATGTGAGATGCAAAGTGACATGTATTAAATATGTGCTCCACATCATCCCATCCTTGTTTATTGCAGCAAAAACACTTCACAGGCTCCACCCCAAAGTTTGCTAAGTTCTCATTGGTAGGTAATTTGTTTCTAAGAGCTCTCCATAAAAGAAAAGACATCTTGAAGGGACTATTCTTTGGCCAAATCTGAAAGATGGATATTTGATTGCACTTCTTGTGTCTGCAGATTTCCCATGCTGAGGCACATGAGAATATCCCAGACTCAGTATTCTTCCACACAGCCCTATCCTTCACTCCAGGTTGGTACTGAAAATTAGTGCTTAGAATCTGAGGAAGGAGCAGTGGTGGAACCTGCTGCCTCAGCTTACTTTCATTCCATCTACCATTAATAAGAAAGTGAGCAATGGTAGCATTATTGAGGTTGGAAATATTGGTGGTGTGGTTAGCTAGAGCACCAATCCCTAGCTAATCATCCTACCAAAAAGAGCAACTTCCAGATTGAATCTGCCAGGTTATATGTTCTTCTACAGTGTGCTTATTCTTCATCAGATATCTCCACACCAGAGACTGCCCTGTATCTACTTTCTTTGCTACTGGATTGGCCCTTTGGCAGTACTTTGCTTTGAGGAACTGACCCCAGAGAGAACTTTTGGCCCTGAAATTCAACCAAAGCTTATATTGTAAAGAAGTGCAAATATCTGTGAGCCTTCTTATCCCCACTCCTCCTTCTACAAAAGGCAGGCTCATGGTTTCAAGAGATGCCCAATCATACTTCCTCCTATCTTGTTCCCTTCCCCAGAAAAAATCGGCAATGATTGTTTCAATATATTTGATGGTAGTGCTGGGAGGAGAAATTGCAGCCATGATGTGAATAGGAATGGATTGTAGGGCATGCTTTATGAGAATGATTTTCCCTCTATAACTGAGAAGTCTAGCCTGCCATCCACTAACTTTTTTGGAAACTTGCTCGACCAGCTGGGAATAGTACAAAATCCTCTGCCTACCAATATAGAGAGGACAGCCTAGATAGGTGATGGGGCTGTCCTTTTGAGAAAAACTAGAAGCTTCTTGGTTCTTGTCAATAATGTCTTGTGAAGAGTTAGTAGGAACCATAAAATGGCTCTTTTCCTTGTTAATAAGTTGATTTGAAACATGTTCATACTCCAAAGTGTTCATGATGAGTTTCATAGGCTGCCTGTCAGTTGAAGTAAAAATGATCACATCGTCTGCAAAACTTAGGTGATTGATCTGAGGACCTTTGTACTCCATATTAAAACCCCTATGAATAAGGTTAAGCATTCTAGATATAACCTCTGCACCTAAAATAAATAGGCCAGGGGATAAAGGGTCTCCTTGTTTAAGACCTCTTGTAGAGTGAAAAAAACCATGCTTGTCGCCATTAATAATGATTGAATACCAATTGTTGCTCATAATTCTCCAGATCATGTCAATAAAAAACTCCCCAAACCCAAATCTTCTCAACACCAAACAAGTGAAAGACCAAGACACTCTGTTATATGCCTTGGTCATATCCAGTTTGATCACAACATTATCCCCACTTTTGGGTTTTTTGATGCCCTGAGTAATTTCTTGTGCCAGCATGATGCTTTCAGTGATGTTCCTTCCCTTTACAAACCCTGATTGATATCAGATATGAGCAATGGGATGACTTCAGCCATTCTCAAACTCAACAGTTTGGAAATAATGTTGTTAGAAAAGTTGCTGAGACTAATAGGCCTGAGATCATTAAAGCTATTAGGTTGCTCAATTTTAGGGAGAAGAACTAGGCATGTATGTGACATGAACTTAGGCATAATTTGGCCACAAAAGAAAGACTGCACAGCAGCCAGCAGGTCTTCTTTAATAATATTCCAGCATGCTTGGTACAACTTGCCCCCTATACCATCCGGACCAGGAGTTGAGTTAGGATTCATAGCAAACACTACCTTTCTAAGCTCCTCCATTGTAGGCATCTCGTGAAGCTTCTGATTCTGTTCCTGTGTAACCAAGGTAGGCAGATATTGAAGAATTCTTTCATCAATTCTGCAAGTCTGGCTAGTAAATATTCCCTGAAAATGTTCACAAGCTGCTGCTCCAATCTGATCATCACCTTGTATCAACACATCATTGTTTGTACATATTTTGTGCAGAAACAATCTTCTTTTTCTTCCCCTCATCAAAACATGGAAATATTTGGAATTGGTATCTCCTTCTTTAAACCATTGAAGCTGAGTCTTCTGCTTGAGAATAGATACCTCTAATCTCAAAAATTTAATATAGTTAGCATTAAGAAGATGTAGCTGCTGTCTGAACTCCTTAGTGTTATTAGTAAGCAATTCCTCCTCAGCTTTCCTGATCTTGTCTTCAAACTCCTTTACTTTAGCAAAAATATCTCCATACTCTTTCTTGGACCAGCTACTAAGAGTAGAAGTTAACCTCTTCAACTTCTGATGTAATTGCCACATAGGAGTACCAGTGACTTTCCTGTCCCAGCAAGCCTGAACAGTCTCCATGAAGCTGCTATTTTCAATCTAGCTATGTAGGAACTTAAAGTACTTGACATGACTTTTATTTTTCCTAGTCATTTCCATCAGCAGGGGGCTATGATCAGACCCAACTGAAGAAAGGTGTTCAATAGTAGTCTGAGGCATAACCTCAAGCCATCTGTCATTAACCATGGCTCTATCTAGCCTCTTCTAAACGCTAGCCTGTGCAGTCCTGTGATTACACCAAGTGAAAGGCAGCCCAGAATATCCCAGATCAACCAGACCACAGGCCTATATAACACTAATAAACTCAAGGCTCTTATTCAAGTTGTAAGGTATTCCTCCTATCTTCTCCTCAATATTAGTAATAACATTGAAGTCTCCAATGGTACACCAAGGGATATCCCTGCTGGCATGTTGTAGTAACCTGTCCCATAAAGGTCTTCTCAGATGTTCCTTACATTTGGCATAAATAAAGGATACCAGGAACTTCTCATTAAGTACAGTATGCTTGAATTCACCAGTGATGTGCTGCTCACTATTCTCAAGAATGTTACCAATGATTTCATTAGACCAAAGCACCCAGATTTTCCCATTAGGATTACTGATAGCATAGTCCATATGAAGTTGAATTCTCATGGTATTGAGTTGAGAATCATCTGCAAAGGGCTCAAGGATGGCAATCATAGATAGTTGATGCATCTTCTTGAGATTTTGGAGTCTTTCCAGAGAGCTATGGGTGTTGATACTCCTAGCATTCCAACAAATGGCCTTAATCGTTAAAAACCTTTATATTCGGACCTAGTGATGGGTCTGCTGGAAGTAGCAGATGTGCTGATAGTGGCTTGTTGTCTGACTTGTCTATTTTGTTTCCTGCCTCTTGGAGATAGACCTTGCTATTCTGTCACCTCCTGAACCTCTGCTGGATATTCATCATTAAATGTGGATCCAAAGGCTCGAATCAGATGATCAATAACTTCTTCTTCCTCTTCATCATATTCATCTAAGGATAGATTGTCAGGATCTATCTCATCTTCAGAGTTCAAAGCTCCATAATCATCTAGCAATGGCCTACCTTTCTGGATTCTATTGGTAACCTGTTCCCCTGATTGTTGGCCTCTATCTGTTGTCCCAAGTTCTTGCTCTTTCTGCTGTCTCTTTTTTATAGCATCCCTTTTCTTTTTGCTAAGTCTTCCTCTTGATTTATTATTGAGCCTGGCTATCTGTTTTCCTATTGCATCATTCTGAACATTTTCTTCTTGGAGTACCTGTTGTCCATTTATCTCTTGAGTTGATGTAGGGGAGCAGAGGCTCTAGAGTCATTACTATGGTCTCTATCCACAACTTCATGCAGAACATGAGTCAATTCCCTCCCCCTTTTGGATTCCCCATCCTGCAAATTAGTGTGTATCTCCTGTGCCCTCCCATCCGTACCTCCAGCATATTCTTCCTCAGCAGAAATAACTAAAATATCAAGAGGTTTGGGGGATGGGATTGTAGAGTCAATACCTGCCATTATATTGCTTTTGATAACCATACCCTGTTCATTCTGCAAAGTTATTGTATTGTGAGAGTTTACTATGGATGGGCCCTTGTTTAACCCTTGTACTGTTAGGCATTTTCGACCAGCAGTCCTGTTGTTGCCCCCTTCTTCAGCCTGGTTCATTCCTTGCAGTTCCTGTAATTCAAGGTTAGTGTAATTATTATGAATTTGAATTGTAGATAGATTACCTGAAGCTGCTGCCTCCTGTTGGTTGCTTTCCTTGCTGCTTTTGTGTTGAGGTGAAATAGGTCTCAACGTAGTCCTGCTGCTGGATTGCTCCTGATTCCTGTTTTGCTTCTTTTTTTGAATCTGCCATTGTGCTTCTTGGCTATTTATCTCTTGTTCATGTTGACTGTGTTGGTGTATAGCTGAATCATGTTTTTGACCTGTAATCTGGTTGTTTTCCTAAGTCTGTCCTTGCATTTCATTATGTCTATCTTGTCTCCTTGGGGGCATTTGTTGTGGGACTTGTGATCTGATGTTAATCTCTGCTTTCCATTGTCTTGTACCTGTAGATTTATCTCCTGCTCAGCCTTTGTCTTGTTCTTTTTATCTTCCTCCCCCTCCTTTCTTCTTTTGAATTCTTCATCCCTTCTATTGATAGTACATACATTATCCATATGTCCCTGGTGCTTACAGTACATACAATAGTTAGGGATACCTTCATATTGAATTCGTTGCCACCTCCCTTTGTTGGGGTCAGAGTTCTTGAATCCCATCCAAATGTGGGAGGGTCTTTCTTTGGTAAGATCAATCTGAATCTTTACTCTGGCCATACTGCCTCTAGTCTTTTGAGAAGATGGTGAATCCAGATACAGTACTTTGCCTATGGAGCTCAGAACAGTAGTCAAGAGTACCTTATTGTAGCAGTGCCATGGGAGTTCCGGTAAGGCAACCCATATAGGAACTATAGGTGTCTCCTCTTCAGGTGTGAAATCTGGTGTCCATGCTTGAATTCTCATAAGTTGTCCCTCAATGCTCATCCTTTGTTTAGTCCAGACCGTCACATAATCAAACTCATTATCCAGGTCAATATACATATGTCTAGCATTGAAATGGGTTATTTTCACTCCTCCTGTAAGTTGTGTCTGGAGAGTGAAACTCTTCCTAATAATTTCCATATTTCGCATGGTGTTAGTGAACTTACCAACCAAAGTATGCTTGCAACTTTCAACCAATTTAACGTTATAATCATTTTCGTCTAATAGTACAACAGGCAGTCCTTGTCTAGTGGTGTGCAAAGGACTATCCAAAGTGATAGGTATTTCATTCTTAGATTGATTATATCTCAAACGAGCAACAAAAGATTGAACAATAGTAAACGGAGCAGGTTCAGGTACAGAGTCCTGTTTCGAGATGTTTTAGCCATGACCCGGTTGCTGACTATTCAATTGTTTCCTAAAGTTTTGAGCTATATTGTTATTTACCTTAGTTTCTCCTTTCTTATTGTTCAGAGGATTAGGATCATTCCTAATATAGTTGTTGGATATCCTCAAAAAGTTATTTTGATACTCCATTTGAGCTCCATTGTTGTCCTATTGAACTTTACTAGTTTCTCCCTGTTGGTTGGTATTCTTAATCTGCTCCTGTTGCTTTCTTTAAGTTTGTAATTCTGATTACTAACCTGGTCGGAGAAGTTTGTAATTCTACTGGTTTTCTCATTTACCACATTGTGTAACTGATCGTCAGTGTTGGTATCAACATTCTGCATAGCATTTTTGCTCCTTGTCTGACCTAATTGAACTTCTTCACCCTTATCTTGATTTCTTTGGCTTATTTGTTCATCCATTTGCTACTCATCTTTTCCAACTTTCTCCATATACCCGCCCTGATTTGTATCCTGCACCACAGACAAATTAGAAGCTGAAGTTATGTGCATAGAATTAGCCTTAATTCGAAAAGAAAAGTTCGACGATTGAGTCTTTTCAGCAGAGTTTTCTAATGCCCGAGTGTTAGTGTGGTGATCATTGGCTTCCTCCTGTCTTGTTGCTGCCTCTGCTAGGTGGATTGCACTAGTATGGCTATTATCTCCTACAAGTTGAGCTGGGCATGAAGCATTTGTATCAATGTTAGGACCATCTTGATTCATTTTTCCGTTCAAGTTCCTCTCTATGTCAGTTGAATGATCAAGTTGTATACAGTTGTTGTTTCCTCCATTCCTATTGCCGAAAACGTTTGCAATGTGAACCTCCAAAGGATTGGAATAAGTATTATTTCCAGTTCTACCAGAACCCCCGACATTTTGAGTTCGAACTCCGCCAGAATTCTCCTCACCGGCGATTCCACCATCCATTTTGCTTGAAGTTTCTGTATGTTGAACCTCGACAACAGGGGAGTAAAGCCTAGTAGCTGAATCTTCCCGAAATTGACTCGAAGTGTCTCAAATTTGACGGCGCAATTTCGGTGATTCACTTGCAGTTCTCACGATAGCTGCCTCGCAATTTCTATCAATTGGGATGATAGAATCGACTGAATTTTTGATATGTTGTGGATCCGTATGAGCTGAGTCCATATCCGTAGCTATTTTTTCAAGAATCAACGCCGTCACTTCTGGGGAAATAAATTTACACGTTCCTTCAAGCTCTTTAACCGAAATCGCAGTGTTGACCGCATCAGTGTTCTTCAAATTCGTGGAGCTGTGGGACGAATTAGAGCGAGTGGCCGGTTGGGATTTGTAGCTATCACTCCAGCGCTCCATTTGAGTTTCGTCCGGCGGTCGGGAGAGCGCTGTCGGCGGCTCACGCGCCATTCCAACTGTGCGTGTCATGTTTGGAAATGTAGCCGTTGTAGGCTGTCTTTTGAGAGCAATTTTTAGAGTGAGACGCTAGAGAGAGAAAAAAATTGAGAAATAAAGGTGCGATATGGTTTAGGGTTTAGGGTTTAGGAATTAGGGTTTAGTATTTAGGGTTTAAGGTTTAGGGTTTAGGATTTAAGGTTTAAGATTTAGAGTTTAGGATTTTGGTCTTAGTGTTTATTGTTTCGGGTTTCTCATTTAGGCTTAAGGATTTAGGTTTTATGGTTTAGGATTTAAGGTTTAGAGTTCAATGTTTAATGTTTAGGGTTTAGGGTTACAAATTATTTGTTTAGTGTTTAGGGTTTAGGTTTAGAGTTAGGGTTTAGGGTTTAGGGTTAAGAGTTTAGGATTTGGGGTTTAGGGCAATATAGTTTAGGTTTAAGGTTTTACGCTTAATGTTTAAGGTTTAGGGTTTGGGGTTTAAGGTTTTGGGTTTAAGATTCAGAGTATTGGGTTTAGGGTTCAAGGTTTAGGGTTTAGGTTTAGTGTTTAGGGTGTAGGGTTTAGGATTAGGGTTTAGGATTAGGGTTTAGAGTTTAGGGTTTAGGATTAGGGTTAGGGTTTAGGTTTTAGGGTTTAAGTTTTTGGTTTTAGAGTTTTTATTTAGGGTTTAGGATTAGGGCCTAAAAAATTAGGGGTTAGGGTTTATGGTTTGGGGTTTTAGATTTAGAGTTAAGCATTTAGGGTTTATGATTTAGGGTTTAGGTTTTAGGATTTAGGATTTAGAGTTTATGGTTTATTGTAAGGGTTACTGTTTAGGGTTTAGGCTTTAGTGTTTAGGGTTTAGGGTTTATGGTTTAGGGTTTAGGTTTTAGGGTCTATAGTTTTGGGTTTAGGGTTTAGGGTTAGAGTTTAAGGTTTAGGGTCTAGAGCTTAGGGTTTAGTGTTTAGGGTTTAGTGTTTAGGGTTTAGAGTTTAGTGTTTAGGGTTTAGGGTTTAAGGTTTAGGGTTTAGAGTTTTGGTTTAGGGTTTAGTATTAGGGTTAGGGTTTAGGGTTTTGGGTTTAGGGTTTGGAGTTTATGGTTTTGGGTTTAGGGTTTAGATTTTTGGGTTTAGGGTTTAGGGTTTTGAGTTGTATGTTTTGGTATAGGTTTTAGTTTCTAGGGTATAGGATTTAGGGTTTATGGTTTAGGGTATAGAGTTAAGAGTTTAGAGTTTATGGTTAAGGATTTAGGCTTTAATGTTTAGAGAGTAGGGTTTATGGTTTAGGCTTTAACGTTTAGAGTTTAGGATTTATGGTTTAGGGTTTCAAGTTTGGTGTTTAATTAATTTAGGGTTAAAAGTTTAGGATTGAGGGTTTAGGGTTTATGATTTAGAATTTATAGTATTTATTTAGGGTATAGGGTTAAGATTAGGGTTAGGGTTTAGGGTTTAGGGTTTAAGGTTTAGGGTTTAAGATTTAGGGTTTATGGTTTTGAATTTAGGGTTTAAGGTTTAGGGTTAACATTTAGAGTATAAGATTTAGGGCTTAGGGTTTATTTTTTATGGTTTAGGATATAATGTTTAGGGTTTAGGGTTTAGGGTTTAGGTTTAGTGTTAGGGTTTAGGGTTTAGGTTTAGAGTTAGGGTTTACGGCTTAGGATTTAGGATTTAGGGTTTAGGGTTTAGAGTTTTATAGTTTAAGTTTAAGTTTTAGCGCTTAGGGTTTAAGATTTAGAGTTTTGGATTTAGGGTTTAGGGTTTAGGTTTAGTGTTTAATGTTTAGGCTTTAGGTTTTAGGGTTTAGGATTTGGGTTTTGGGTCTATATTTTATGGTTTAAGGTTTAGGGTTTAGTATTTTGGTTTAGTGTTTGGGGTTTAGGATTAGGGTTTAGGGTTTTGGGATTAGGGTTTAGGGTTTAGGGTTTAGGATTAGGGTTAGGGTTTAGGGTTTAGGTTTAGAGTTAGGGTTTACGGCTTAGGATTTAGGATTTAGGGTTTAGGGTTTAGGATTTAGAGTTTAGGGTTTAAGGTTAGTGTTTAAGGTTTAGGGTTTAGGGTCTAGAGTTTAGTGTTTAGGGTTTATGGTTTAGGGTTTAGGGTTTAGGGTTTAGGATTTAGAGTTTAGTGATTAGGGTTTAGGATTGAGGGATTATGGTTTCGGGTTTGGAGTTGCAAGTTTAAGGTTTAGGGTTTTGGGTTAGTGGTTTAGTTTTTATGGTTTAGGGTTAAGTGGTTAGAGTTTATGGTTTTGGATTTAAGGTTTTTGGTTTAGTATTTATTGTTTAGGGTTTAACATTTAGAGCTTAGGATTTAGGGTCTAGGGTTTAGGGTTTAGGATTTAATATTTAGAGTTTATTATTTAGAGAATAGGGTTTAGGATTTATGAGTAAAGGTTTAGGGTTTAGGTATTAGGTTTTTAAGTTTAGGGTTTTGGGTCTAGTGTTTAGGGTTTAGGGTTAGGGTTTATTGTTTTGGGAATAGGATTTAGGGTTACGAGTTGTAGGTTTAGTATTTAGGAGTTAGGGTATAGGTTTTACAATTTAGATTTACTGTTTAGGGTTTTGGGTTTAGGGTTTATGTTGTTGGGTTTAGAGTTTAGGATTTTGAATTGTAGGTTTTGGTTTTAGGGTTTAGGGTATAAGGTTTAGGATTTAGGGTGTATGGTTTAAGGTTTATGGTTTAGGGTTTAGGGTTTATAGTTTAGGGTTTAGGGTTTATTTTTATGTTTAGGTTTTAGGGTTTAGGGTTTATTAATTAGGGTTTAGTTTTAGCTTTAGATTTAGGGTTTAGGGTTTAATATTTATGTTTTAAGGTTTAACCTTTAGACTTTATGATTTAATGTTTAGGGTTTAGGGTTTTGGTTAAGGTTTTAAGGTTTATAATTGGGGTTTAGGATTTAAGGTTAAAGGTTTAGGGTTTAGGGTTTTGAGTTTAGGATTTAGGGTTTAGGGTTTAAAGTTCAGATTTAGGGATTAGGATTAGTGTTTTAGGTTTATGGTTTTGCATTTGAATTTTAAGGTTTAGGATTTAGGGTTTAGGGTTTTGGGTTTAGGATTTAGGATTTAGGGTTTAGGGTTTAGGGTTTAGGATTTAGTGTTTAAAGTTTAGGATTTATGGTTAAGGCTTTAGGTTTTAGGGTTTAGGTTTTTGAGTTTAGGTTTTAGGGTTACGACTTCTAGGTTTAAGGTTTACGGTTTAGAGTTTAGAGTTTCAAGTTGTAGATTTTGGGTTTAGGGTTAAGGTATAATCTTTAGGAATTAGGGTTTATGATTTAGGGTTTATAGTTTAGGGTTTAGGGTTTAAGGTTTATGGCTTAGGATTTATGGTTTAGGGTTTAGGATTTATTGTTTACTGTTGAGTGTTTAGTGTTTAGGATTTTGGGTTTAGGGTTTAATGTTTAGGGTTAGGTTTAGAGTTTAGGGTTTAGGGTTTAAGATTAGGGTTAGGGTTTAGGGTTTAGGGTTTAGGGTTTAGGATTGAGATTTAGTGTTTATAGTTTAGGGTTTAGGGTTTAAGGTTTAGGATTTAGGGTTTATGGTTGAGGGTCTAGAGTTTAGGGTTTATGGTTTATTGTTTAAGGTTTAGGGTTTAGGGTTTAGTGTTTAGGGTTTAGGGTTTGGAGTTGTAAGTTTGAGGTTTAGGGTTTTGGGTTTGTGGTTTAGTTTTTAGGGTTTAGGGTTAAGGGGTTAGAGTATATGGTTTTGGATTTGGAATTTTGGCTTTACTGTTTTGGGTTTAGGGTTTAACATTTTTAGTTTATATTTAGGGTCTAGGGTTTAGGGTTTAGGGTTTAACATATAGGGTTAGAATTTGGAGTTTATTATTTAGAGTTTTGGGTTTAGGTTGTAGGGTTTAGGTTTTAGGATTTAGGGTGTAGGGTTTAGGATTTAGGGTTGAGGATTTAGGAATTAGGGTTTAGGAATGTTTAGGGTTTGGTGTTTAGGATTTAGGGTTTAGGGTTTAATGTTTAGTGTTTTGATTTTTGGGTTCAGATTTAGGGTTTGTAATTATGGGTTTAAGGTTTATGATTTAGGGTTTAGGGTGTAGGGTTAAGGGTGGAGAGTTTATGGTTAAGGGTTTTGGGTTTAGCGTTTAGTGTTTAATGTTTAGGGTTTGGTGTTTAGGGTTTAAAATGTAGGGTTTAGAGTTTAGGGTTCACGATTTAGGGTTTGTAATTATGGTTCTAAGGTTTATGATTTAGGGTTTAGGGTGTAGTGTTAAGGGTTGAGAGTTTATGGTTTAGGGTTTAGTGTTTAGTGTTTAATGTTTATGATTAAGTGTTTAGTATTTAGGGTTTAGGGTATAGGGTTTAGGGTATAGAGTTTAGGATTTAGTGTTTATGGTTTAGAATTTCTAGTTTAGATTTTAGGGATTAGGGTTTAAGGAATACCGTTTAGTGCTTAGGATTTTGGGTTTAGTGTTTAAGGTTTAGGGTTTAGTGTTTAGCGTTTGGAATTATGGGTTTTATGTTTATGATTTAGTGTTTAGGGTTTAGGTTTATGGGGTGAGAATTTATGATTTAGGGTTTAGGGTTAAGGGTTTAATGTTTAATGCTTAGGGTTTAGTGAATAGGATTTAGGGTTTAGGGTTTAATGTTTAGTGTTTAGTGTTTTTAATTAGGGTTTAGGATTAGGGTTAGTGTTTTTGGTTTAGGGCTTGGAATTTTGTATTTAAGGTTTATGATTTAGGGTTTAGGGTTTAGGTTTAAGAGTTTAGAGTTTATGGTTGAGGGTTTAGGGTTTAGGATTTAGGGTTTAAGATTTAAGGTTTAGGGCTTAGGGTTTAACATTTAAAGTTTAGGATTTAGAACTTAGGGTTTATTGTTTAGGGTTTTGCATTTAGAGTTAAGGATTTAGGGTTTATAGTTTAGGATTTAAGGTTTAGGGTTTACGTTTTAATGTTTAGGGTTTGCGATTTTGAATTATACGTTTAGGGTTTTAGGTTTAGGTTTAGAGTTAGGGTTTAGGGTTTTGAGTTTAGGGTTAAGAGTTTAGGATTTAGGGTTGTAGAGTTTAGGTTTAAGGTTTAGCGCTTAGGGTTTGGGGATTACGTTTTATGGTTTAGGGTTTAGGATTTAGGTTTAGCGTTTAAGATTCAGAGTTTTGGGTTTAGGGTTTAGGGTTTAGGGTATAGGTTTAGTGTTTAGGGTTTAGTGTTTAGGATTAGGGTTTAGGGTTTAGGGGTTAGGGTTTAGGATTTAGGTTAAGTGTCTATCGTTTACGATTTAGGGTATAGGATTTTGAGTTTTGGGTTTAAGGTTTAGGGTTTACGGTTTAGGGTTTAGGATTAGGGTTTAGGGTTTAGGGTTGGGGTTTTGGGTTTTGGGTTTAGGATTTGGGTTTAGTGTCTATAGTTTAGGGTTTAGGATTTATGGTTTAGGATTTAGGGTTTAGGGTTTAGGGTCTATAGTTTTTGGTTTAGGGTTTAGGATTTAAGGTTTAGGGTTTAGGATTTAGAGTTTAGTGATTAGGGTTTAGGGTTTGGAGTTGTAAGTTTAGGGTTTAGGGTTTTGGGTTTGTGGTTTAGTTTTTAGGGTTTAGCGTTAAGGGGTTAGAGTTTATGGTATTGGATTTAGACTTTTGGCTTTAGTATTTAGGGTTTAGGGTTTAACATAGTTTAGTATTTAGGGTCTAGGGTTTAAGCTTTAGGGTTTAACATATAGAGTTTAGTATATAGAGTTTATTATTTAAAGTTTAGGGTTTAGGTTGTTGGGTTTAGGTTTTATGATTTATTGTTTAGGGTTTTGGAATTAGGGTTTAGGATTTAGGATTCAGGATTTAGGGCTTAGCGTTTAGTATTTAATGTTTAGGGTTTGGTGTTTAGGATTTAGGGTTTAGGGTTCACGATTTAGGGTTTTTAATTATGGGTTTAAGGTTTATGATTTAGGGTTTAAGGTTTAGGGTTTAGAGTTTAGGGTTCACGATTTAGGTTTTGTAATTATGGGTTTAAGGTTTATGATTTAGGGTTTAGGGTGTAAGGTTAAGGATTGAGAGTTTATTATAAGGGTTTAGGGTTTAGCGTTTAGTGTTTAATGTTTAGGATTTGGTGTTTAGGATATAAGGTTTAGGGTTTAGAGTTTAGGGTTCACGATTTAGGGCTTGTAATTATTGGTTTAAAGGTTTATGATTTAGGGTTTAGGGTGTAGGGTTAAGGGTTGAGGGTTGAGAGTTTATGGTTTCGGGTTTAGTGTTTAATAGTTAGTGTTTAATGTGTATGGTTAAGTATCTAGGATTTGGAGTTTAGGGTATGGGCTTTAGTATTTAGGGTTTATGGTTTATAGTTTCTAGTTTAGATTTTAGGGATTAGGGTTTAGTGCTTAGGATTGTGGGTTTAGTGTTTAAGGTTTAGGGTTTACTCTTTAGGGTTTGGAATTATGGGTTTTAAGTTTATGATTTAGGGTTTAGAATTCAAGGTTAGGGGTTGACAGATTATGATTTAGGGTTTAGGGTTAAGGGTTTAGTGTTTAATGTTTAGGGTTTAGTGTTTAGGATTTAGGGTTTAGGGTTTAAGGTTTAGTGTTTAGTGTTTTTAATTAGGGTTAGTGTTTTAGGTTTAGGGTTTGGAATTTTTGGTTTAAGGTTTATGATTTAGGATTTAGGTGTTAGGGTTAAGAGTTTAGAGTTTATGGTTGAGGGTTTAGGGTTTAGGATTTAGGGTTTAAGGTTTACTGTTTAGGGCTTAGGGTTTAACATTTAGAGTTTAGGATTTAGGGCTTAGGGTTTATTGTTTAGGGTTTTGCATTTAGAGTTAACGATTTAGGGTTTATCGTTTAGGATTTAAGGTTTAGGGTTTATGATTTAATGTTTAGTGTTTAGTGTTTTTAATTAGGGTTAGTGTTTTAGGTTTAGGGTTTGGAATTTTTGGTTTAAGGTTTATGATTTAGGATTTAGATGTTAGGGTTAAGAGTTTAGAGTTTATGGTTAAGGGTTTAGGGTTTAGGATTTAGGGTTTAAGGTTTACTGTTTAGGGCTTAGGGTTTAACATTTAGAGTTTAGGATTTAGGGCTTAGGGTTTATTGTTTAGGGTTTTGCATTTAGAGTTAAGGATTTAGGATTTATGGTTTAGGATTTAAGGTTTAGGGTTTATTATTTAATGTTTAGGGTTAGCAATTTTGAATTGTATGTTTAGGGTTTTGGATATGGGTTTAGAGTTAGGGTTTAGGGTTTAGGGTTTAGGGTTTAGGGTTAAGAGTTTAGGATTTAGGATTTAGGATTTAGGGTTGTAGAGTTTAGGTTTAAGGTTTAGCGCTTAGGGTTTAAGGTTTAGGGTTTAGGGATTAAGGTTTATGGTATAAGGTTTAGGGTTTAGGTTTAGGGTTTAGGTTTCAGAGTTTTGGGTTTATGGTTTAGGTTTTAGGGTTTAGATTTAGTGTTTAGGGTTTAGTGTTTAGTATTAGGGCTTAGGGTTTAGGGTTTAGGGTTTGGGATCTGGGTTTAGGGTGTATCATTTAAGCTTTAAGGTTTAAGATTCTGAGTTTTGGGTTTAAAGTTTGGGTTTAGGGTTTAGGATTAGGGTTTAGGGTTTAGGGTTTAGGGTTAGGTTTAGGGTTTAAGGCTTAGGGTTTAAGGCTGAGGGTTTAGGATTTAGGTTTAGTGTCTATAGTTTAGGCTTTAGGGTTTAGTGCTTAGAGTTACTATTTTGGGTTTAGGGGTAATGGTTTTGGGTTTAGAGTTTATGGTTTTGTGTTTCGGGTTTCGAATATAGGGTTTAGCTTATAGTGCTTTGAGTTGTAGGTTTTGGGTTAAGGGTTTAGGTTATTGGGTTTAGAGTTTTGATTTAGGGTTTAACATTATGGATAGGGTTTAGGTTTGATAGTTTAGGGTTTAAGGTTTAGGTTTTAACATTTAGAGTTAAGGATTTAGGGTTTATGATTTAGGATTTAGGGTTTAGAGTTTAGCGTTTAGTATTTAATGTTTCGGGTTTGGTGTTTAGGATTTATTGCTTAAGATTTTGGGTTTAGGGTTTAGGGTTTAGGGTTTACTGTTTAGGGTTTGGAATTATGGAGTTAAATTTTATGATTTAGGGTTTAGGGTTTAGGGTTAAGGGTTGAGTGTTTATGGCTTAGGGTTTAGTGTTTAATGTTTAGGGTTTAGGATTTAGGGTTTAGAGTTTAGGGTTTATGGTTAAGGGTTTAGGGTTAAGGGTTTAGGATTTAGGATTTAGGATTTAGGGTTTAGGGTTTAGCGTTTAGTATTTAATGTTTAGGGTTTGGTGTTTGGGATTTAGTGCTTAAGATTTTGGGTTTAGGGTTTAGGGATTACGGTTTATGGTTTAGCATTTGGAATTATGGGTTTAAAGTTTATGATTTAGGGTTTAGGGTTTAGGGTTAAGGGGAGAGATTTTATAGTTTAGGATTTGGTGTTTAGCATTTAGGGTTTAGACTTTAAGGTTTAGTGTTTAGTGTTTTTCATTAGGGTTTAGTATTAGGGTTAGTCTTTTGGATTTAGGGTTTGGAATTTTGGGTTTAGGTTTTATGATTTAGGGTTTAGGGTATAGGGTTAAGAGTTTAGATTTTATGGTTGAGGGTTTAGGGTTTAGGATTTAGGGTTTAAGATGTAGGGTCTAGGGTTTTGGGTTTAACATTTAGAGTTTAGGATTTTGGGCTTAGTGTTATTGTTTAGGGTTTTGCATTTAGAGTTTTGGATTTAGGGTTTATGGTCTAGGATTTAAGGTTTAGGTTTTATGATTTAATGTTTAGGGTTTAGGGTTTTGTATTATAGGTTTAGGGTTTAGGGTTTAGGTTTAGAGTTAGGATTTAAGGTTTAGGGTTTAGGGTTAAGAGTTTAGGATTTAGGATTTAGGGTTTATGGTTTTAGAGTTTAGGTTTAAGGTTTAGCACTTAGGGTTTAAGGTTTAAGGTTTGGGGATTACGGTATATGGTTTAAGGTTTAGGGTTTAGGGTTTAGGTTTAGGGTTTAAGATTCAGAGTTTTAGGTTTAGGATTCAGGGTTTAGGGTTTAGGTTTAGTGTATAGGGTTTACTGTTTAGGATTAGGGTTTAGGGTTTAGGGTTTAGGATTTTGGGTTTAGGGTTTAGGATTTGGGTTTAAGGTCTATTATTTAGGATTTAGGGTTTAAGATTCTGAGTTTAGGATTTAAGGTTTAGGGTTTAGGGTTTAGGTTCAGTGTATAGGGTTTAGGGTTTAGGATTAGGGTTGAGGGTTTAGGTTCAGGGTTTAGGGTTTAGGGTTTAGAATTAGGGTTTAGGGTTTAGGGTTTATAGTTTAGGATTTGGGTTAGGGTTTAGGGTTTAGGGTCTAGGATTGAAGTTTAGTGTTTATAGTTTTGGGTTTAGGGTCTAGAGTTTAGGGTTTATGGTTTATTGTTTAAGGTTTAGGGTTTAGGGTTTAGAGTTTAGTGATTAGGGTTTAGGGTTTAGGGATTAGGGTTTAGGGTTTGGAGTTGTAATTTTGAGGTTTAGGGTTTTGGGTTTGTGGTTTTGCTTTTAGGGTTAGGGTTAAGGGGTTAGATTTTATGGTTTTGGATTTAGAATTTTGGCTTTACTGTTTTGGTTTTAGGGTTTAATATTTTTAGTTTATATTTAGGGTCTAGGGTTTAGGGTTTAGGGTTTAACATATAGAGTTTAGAATTTAGAGTTTAGGGTTTAGGTTGTAGGGTTTAGGTTTTAGGATTTAGGGTGTAGGGTTTAGGATTTAGGGTTGAGGATTTAGGAATTAGGGTTTAGGGTTTAGCATTTAGTATTTAATGTTTAGGGTTTGGTGTTTCGGATTTAGGGTTTAGGTTTAATGTTTAGTGTCTAGATTTTAGGGTTCAGATTTGGGGTTTGTAATTATGGGTTTAAGGTTTATGATTTAGGGTTTAGGGTGTAGGGTTAACGGTTGAGAGTTTATGGTTAAGAGTTTTGGGTTTAGCGTTTAGTGTTTAATGTTTAGGGTTTGGTGTTTAGGGTTTAAAGTGTAGGGTTTAGAGTTTAGGGTTCACGATTTAGGGTTTGTAATTATGGGTTTAAGGTTTATGATTTAAGGTTTAGGGTGTAGTGTTAAGGGTTGAGAGTTTATGGTTTAGGGTTTAGTGTTTAGTGTTTAATGTTTAATGTTTATGATTAGGTGTTTAGTATTTAGGGTTTAGGGTATAGAGTTTAGGATTTAGTGTTTATGGTTTAGAATTTCTAGTTTAGATTTTAGGGATTAGGGTTTAAGGAATAGGGTTTAGTGCTTAGGATTTTGGGTTTAGTGTTTAAGGTTTAGGGTTTGGAATTATGGGTTTTATGTTTATGATTTAGGGTTTAGGGTTTAGGGTTATGGGGTGAGAGTTTATGATTTAGGATTTAGGGTTAAGGGTTTAATGTTTAATGATTAGGGTTTAGTGTTTAGGATTTAGGGTTTAGGGTTTAAGGTTTAGTGTTTAGTGTTTTTAATTAGGGTTAGTGTTTTGGGTTTAGGGCTAGGAATTTTGGGTTTAAGGTTTATGATTTAGGGTTTAGGGTTTAGGTTTAAGAGTTTAGAGTTTATGGTTGAGGGTTTAGGGTTTAGGATTTAGGGTTTAATATTTAATGTTTAGGGCTTAGGGTTTAACATTTAAAGTTTAGGATTTAGAGCTTAGGGTTTATTGTTTAGGGTTTTGCATTTAGAGTTAAGGATTTAGGGTTTATAGTTTAGGATTTAAGGTTTAGAGATTACGATTTAATGTTTAGGGTTTGCAATTTTTAATTGTACGTTTAGGGTTTTAGGTTTAGGTTTAGAGTTAGGGTTTAGGGTTTTGAGTTTAGGGTTATCAGTTTAGGATTTAGGATTTAGGGTTTAGGGTTGTAGAGTTTAGGTTTAAGGTTTAGCGCTTAAGTTTTAAGGTTTAGGGTTTAGG
Source organism: Solanum bulbocastanum (assembly GCA_037074985.1). NCBI lineage: Eukaryota > Viridiplantae > Streptophyta > Magnoliopsida > Solanales > Solanaceae > Solanum > Solanum bulbocastanum. The sequence goes on along the minus strand of CM073604.1, from coordinate 20,930,083 downwards.
CATTAAGGTTTATGGTTTAGTGTGTAGGATTTAGGTTTAGGGTTTAAGATTTAGAGTTTTGGGTTTAGGGTTTAGGGTTTAGTGTTTAGGATTAGGGTTTAAGGTTTACGGGTTAGGGTTTAGGATTTTGGTTTAGTGTCTATTGTTTAGGGTTTAGGGTTTAGGATTTTGAGTTTTGGGTTTAAGGTTTACGGTTTACGATTTAGGTTTAGGGTTTAGGGTTTAGGATTAGGGTTTAGGGTTTAGGGTTTAGGATTAGGGTTGGGGTTTTGGGTTTTGGGTTTAAGATTTGGGTTTAGTGTCTATACTTTAAGGTTTAGGGTTTATGGTTAAGGATTTAGGGTTTAGGGTTTAGGGTCTAGAGTTTTTGGTTTACGGTTTAGGATTTAAATTTTATGGTTTGGGGTTTAGAGTTTAGTGATTAGGGTTTAGGGTTTAGGGATTAAGGTTTAAGGTTTGGAGTTGTAAGTTTAAGGTTTAGGGTTATGGGTTTGTGGTTTAGTTTTTAGGGTTTAGGGTTAAGGGGTTAGAGTTTATGGTATTGGATTTAGACTTTTGGCTTTAGTGTTTGGGGTTTAGGATTTAACATTTATAGTTTAGGATTTAGGGTCTAGGGTTTAAGCTTTAGGGTTTAACATATAGAGTTTAGTATATAGAGTTTATTATTTAAAGTTTAGGGTTTAGGTTGTTGGGTTTAGGTTTTTGGATTTATGGTTTAGGGTTTTGGATTTAGGGTTTAGGATTTAGGATTCAGGGTTTAGGGTTTAGCATTTAGTATTTAATGTTTAGGGTTTGGTGTTTAGGATTTAGGGTTTAGGGTTTAGATTTTAGGGTTCACGATTTAGGGTTTGTAATTATGGGTTTCAGGTTTGTGATTTAGGGTATGGTGTTTAGGGTTTAGAGTTTAGGGTTCACGATTTAGGGTTTGTAATTATGGGTGTAAGGTTTATAATTTATGGTTTAGGGTGTTGGGTTAAGGGTTGAGAGTTTATTGTTAAGGGTTTAGGGTTTAGCATTTAGTGTTTAATGTTTAGGGTTTGGTGTTTAGGGTTTAGAGTTTAGAGTTCACGATTTAGGGTTTGTAATTATGGGTTTAAGGTTTATGATTTAGGGTTTAGGGTGTAGGGTTAAGGGTTGAATGTTTATGGTTTAGGGTTTAGTGTTTAATGTTTATGGTTAAGTGTCTAGGATTTGGAGTTGAAGGTATGGGGTTTAGTATTTAGGGTTTATGGTTTAGAGTTTCTAGTTTAGATTTTAGGGATTAGGGTTTAGTGCTTAAGATTTTGGGTTTAGTGTTTAAGGTTTAGGGTTTAGTGTTTAGGGTTTACTCTTTAGGGTTTGGAATTATGGGTTTTAAGTTTATGATTTAGGGTTTAGTATTTAGGGTTAGGGTTTGAGAGATTATGATTTAGGGTTTAGGGTTTAGGGTTTAGGGTTTAATGTTTAGGGTTTAGTGTTCAGGATTTAGGGTTTAGGGTTTAAGGTTTAGTGTTTAGTGTTTTTAATTAGGTTTAATGTTTTAGGTTTAGGGTTTGGAATTTTGGGTTTAAGGTTTATGATTTAGGATTTAGGTGGTAGGGTTAAGAGTTTAGAGTTTATGGTTGAGGGTTTAGGGTTTAGGATTTAGGGTTTAAGGTTTACTTTTTAGGGCTTAGGGTTTAACATTTAGAGTTTAGGATTTAGAGCTTAGGGTTTATTGTTTAGGGTTTTGCATTTAGAGTTAAGGATTTAGGGTTTATGGTTTACGATTTAAGGTTTAGGGTTTATGATTTAATGTTTAGGGTTAGCAATTTTGAATTGTATGTTTAGGGTTTTGGATTTGGGTTTAGAGTTAGGGTTTAGGGTTTAGGGTTAAGAGATTAGGATTTAGTGTTGTAGAGTTTAGGTTTAAAGTTTAGCGCTTAGGGTTTAAGGTTTAGGTCTTAGGGATTAAGGTTTATGGTATAAGGTTTAGGGTTTAGGTTTATGGTTTAAGATTCAGAGTTTTGGGTTCATGGTTCAGGGTTTAGGGTTTAGGTTTAGGGTTTAGGTTTAGTGTTTAGGATTAGGGCTTAGGGTTTAGGGTTTAGGGTTTGGGATCTGGGTTTAGGGTGTATCATTTAGGCTTGAAGGTTTCTGAGTTTTGGGTTTAAAGTTAGGGTTTAGGTTTAGTGTTTAGGGTTTAGGATTAGGTTTAGGGTTTAGGGTTTAGGGTTTAGGATTAGGTATGTGGTTTAGGGCTTAGGGTTTAGGATTTAGGTTTAGTGTCTATAGTTTAGGGTTTAGGGTTTAGGGTTTAGGGTTTAGTGTTTAGGATTTAGGATTTAGGATTTAGGGTTTAGGGTTTACGGTCTAGAGTTTAGTGTTTAGGGTTTATGATTTAAGGTTTTGGTTTATGGTTTAGAGTTTAGTGATTAGGGTTTAGGATTTAGGGATTCGAGTTTAGGGTTTGGAGTTGTAAGTTTAAGGTTTATGGTTTTGGGTTTGTGGTTTAGTTTTTTGGGTTTAGGGTTAAGGGGTTAGAGTTTATGGTATTGGATTTAGAGTTTTGGCTTTAGTGTTTAGGGTTTAGGGTTTAACATTTAGAGTTTAGGATTTAGGGTCTAGGGATTAGGGTTTAGGGTTTAACATGTAGAGTTCAGTATTTAGAGTTTATTATTTAGAGTTTATGGTTTAGGTTTTAGGGTTTAGTGTTTAGGATTTAGGATTTAGGGTTTAGTATTTAGGATTTAAGATTTAGGGTTTAGCATTTAGTATTTAATGTTTAGGATTTAGGGTTTAGGGTTTAAGGTTTAGGGTTTTGATTTTAGGGTTCACGATTTAGGGTTTGTAATTATGGGTTTAAGGTTTATGATTTAGGGTTTATGGTGTAGGGTTAAGGGTTGAGAGATTATGGTTAAGGGTTTAGGGTTTAGAGTTTAGTGTTTAATGTTTTGGGTTTGGGTTTTAGGGTTTAGAGTTTAGGGTTCACGATTTAGGGTTTGTAATTATGGGTTTAAGGTTTATGATTTAGGGTTTAGGGTGTAGGGTTAAGGGTTGAGAGTTTATGGTTTAGGGTTTAGGGTTTAGTATTTAGTATTTAATGTTTATTGTTAAGTGTTTAGGATTTAGGGTTTAGGGTATTGGGTTTAGGATTTAGGTTTTAGCTTTTAGGTTATAGGGTTTAGGATTTTGGGTTTAGGGTTGACGATTTAGAGTTTAGTGTTTTATATTCCAATTAAGAGTTTAGGATTTTACATTTAGAGTTTAGGGTTTATGGTTAATGGTTTAGGGTTTAGTGTTTAATATTTACAGTTAAGAGTTTAGGATTTTACATTTAGAGTTTAGGGTTTAGGATTTAGGGATTAAAGTTTAGGGTTTATGGATAAGGGTTTAGAGTGTAGGTTAAGGGTTTAGGGGTTAGGATTTAGTGTTTAGTGTTTTTGGTTTATGGTATAGGGTATAAGGTTTTGAATTTAGGATTTAGAGTTTAGAGTTTAGTGTTTAGTGATTAGGGATTCATGCTGTAGGTTTTGGGTATAGGGTTTAGGATTTAGTGTTTATGGCTGAAGGTTTATGGTTAGGGTTAAGGGTTTATGGTTTAGAGTTTAGGTTTTATAGTTTAGGGTTTAGGGTTTAGTGTTTTATATTTAGGGTTTTAAAGTTTAGGATTTCATGTTTAGAGTTTTAGGTTTAGGGTTTAGAGTTTTATTTAGGGTTTATGATGAGGGTTAGGGTTTAGGGTTTGGCATTTAGAGTTAAAGATTTAGGGTTTAGGATTTAGGGTATATGGTTTAAGATTTAGTGTTTGGGGCTTAAGGTTTATGGTTAGGGTTAAGGGTTTAGGGTTTAGAGTTTAGGGTTTATAGTTTAGGGTTTAGGGTTTAGTGTTTTATATTTAGGGTTTCAAAGTTTAGGATTTCTTGTTTAGGGTTTAGAGTTTTGATTTAGGGTTTATGATGCGGGTTAGGGTTATGGGTTTAAGGTTTAGTGTTTAACATTTAGAGTTAAGGTTTTAGGGTTTAGGGTTTAGGATTTTGTGTTTAGGGTTTATGGTTTATGGTTTAGGGCTTAGAGTTTAGGTTTTAGAATTTAAGGTTTAGGGTTTAGGGTATAGTGTTTTAGGTTAAGGATTTTGGAGTTAGGGTTAAGGGTTTAGGGTTTAGGGTTGGGAGTTATTGGTTTAAGGTTTAGAGTTTAGTGTTTAGGGTTTATGGTATAGGATTAGTGTTTAGAGTTTAGTGTTTAGGGATTTGGGTTTGGGGTTTAGAGTTTTAGGTTTAGGGTTTATGGTTAGGATTTAGGGTTTAGAGTTTATGGTTTTGGGTTTAGGGTTTAGGTTTTTGGGTTAAGTGTTTAGGGTTTCGAGTTGTAGGTTTTGGGTTTAGGTTTTTGTTTCTAGGGTATAGGATTTAGGGTTTATGGTTTAGGGTATAGAGTTAAGGGTTTAGAGTTTAGGCTTTAGGGTTTAGGCTTTAAAGTTTAGAGTGTAGGGTTTATGGTTTAGGCTTTAAAGTTTAGTTTTTTGGGTTTAGGGTTTAGGGTTTGGGGTTTAACATTTAGGATTTAGGATTTAGGATTTAGGGTTTAGCGTTTAGTATTTAATGTTTAGGGTTTGGTGTTTAGGATTTAGGTTTTAGTTTTTAGGTTTTAAGCTTTAAAGTTAAGAATTTAGAGTTCACGATTTAGGGTTTGTAATTATCGGTTTAAGGTTTATGATTTAAGGTTTAGGGTGTAGGGTTAAGGGTTGAGAATTTATGGTTTAGGGTTTAGGGTTTAGTGTTTAGTATTTAATGTTTATGGTTAAGTGTTTAGGATTTAGGGTTTAGGGTATAGGGTATAGGGTTCACGATTTAGGGTTTGTAATTATAGGTTTAAGGTTTATGATTTAGGGTTTAGGGTGTAGTGTTAAGGGTTGAAAGTTTATGGCTAAGGTTTTAGGGTTTAGCGTTTAGTGTTTATTGTTTAGGGTTTGGTGTTTAGCATTTTGGGTTTAGAGTTTAAGGTTTAGGGTTTAGAGTTTAGGGTTCACGATTTAGGGTTTAAGGTTTGTGATTTAAGGTTTAGGGTGTAGTGTTAAGGTTTAATAGTTTATGGATTAAGGATTAGTGTTTAATGTTTAGTGTTGAATGTTTATGGTTAAGTGTTTAGGATTTAGGGTTTAGGGTATAAGGTTTAGGGTATAGGGTTCAGGATTTAGGGTTTTTGGTTTAGAGTTTCTAGTTTAGATTTTAGAGAACAGGGTTTATGGATTAGGGTTTAATGCTTAGAATTTTGGGTTTAGTGTTTAAGATTTAGAGTATAGTGTTTAGGGTTTGAAATTATGGGTTTAAAGTTTATGATTTAGGGTTTAGGGTTTAGGGTTAAGGGGTGAGAGTTTATGATTTAGGGTTTAGGGTTTAGGGATTAGTGTTTAATGTTTAGGGTTTAGTGTTTAAGATTTAGGATATAGGGTTTAAGGTTTACTGTTTAGTGTTTTTCATTAGGGTTTTGGATTAGGGTTAGTGCTTTGGGTTTAGGGTTTGGAATTTTGGGTTTAAGGTTTATTATTTAAGGTTTAGGGTTTAGGGTTAAGAGTTTAGAGTTTATGGTTGAGGGTTTAGGGTTTAGGATTTAGGGTTTAAGGTTTAGGGTTTAGGGCTTAGGGTTTAACATTTAGAGTTTAGGACTTAGGGCTTAGGGTTTATTATTTTAGGTTTTGCATTTAGTGTTATGGATTTACGATTTATGGTCTAGGATTTAAGGTTTAGTGTTTACGATTTAATGTTTAGGGTTTATGATTTGGAATTGTAGGTTTAGGGTTTAGGGTTTCGGTTTAGAGTTAGGGTTTAGGGTTTAGGATTGAGGATATAGGGTTTAGGGTTGTAGAGTTTAGGCTTAAGCTTTAGCGCTTATGGTTTAAGGTTTAGGGTTTGGGGTTTAATTTTTATGGTTTAATGTTTAGGGTTTCTAATTCATAGTTTTGGGTTTAGGGTTTAGTGTTTAGGGTTTAGGTTTATTGTTTAGGGTTTAGGGTTTAGTAATAATGTTTTGGATTATGGTTTAGGGTTTAGGGTTTAGGGTTTAGGATTTGGGTTTAGTACTTATTGTTTAGGGTTTAGGGTTTAAGGTTTTGGATTTAGTGTTTAGGGTTTAGGGTCTAGAGTTTAGGGTTTAGGGTTAGGGTTTGGGGTTTATGGTTTAGGGTTTAGGGTTGGGGTTTAGGGTTTAAGGTTTAGGGTTTAGGGTGTAGAGTTTAGGGTTTAGGATTTGGGTTTAGTGTCTATAGTTTAGGGTTTAGGGCTTAAGGTTTAAGATTTGAGGTTTAGGGTTTAAGGGTTTAGTGTTTAGTTATTAGGGTTTAGGGTTTAGGGATTAGGGATTAGGGTTTGGAGTTGTAAGTTTAAGGTTTAGGGTTTTGTGTTTGTGGTTTAGTTTTTAGGGTTTAGGGTTAAGGTGCTAGAATTTATAGTTTTGGCTTTAGTGTTTAAGGTTTAGGGTTTAACATTTAGACTTTAGGATTTTGGGTCAAGGGTTTAGGGTTTAGGGTTTAACATTTAGAATTTAGTATTTAGAGTTTATTATTTAGAATTTAGGGTTTAGGTTGTACAGTTTAGGTTTTAGGATTTAGGTTTAGGGTTTAGGATTTAGGGTTTTGGATTTAGGATTTAGGGTTTAGGGTTTAGCGTTTAGTATTTAATATTTAGGGTTTGGTGTTTAGGATTTTGGGTTAAGGGTTTAGGGTTTAGGGTTCACGATTTTGGGTTCGTAATGATGGGTTTAAGGTTTATGATTTAGGGTTTAGGATGTAGGCTTAAGGGCTGAGAGTTTATGGTTTAGGGTTTAGGGTTTAGTGTTTAGTGTTTAATGTTTATGGTTAAGTGTTTAGGGTATAGGGTTTAGGATTTAGGGTTTATGGTTTAGAGTTTCAAGTTTAGATTTTAGGGATTAAGGTTTATGGATTAGGGCTTAGTGCTTAAGATTTTGGGTTTAGGGTTTAGGGTTTACTATTTAGGGTTTGGAATTATGGGTTTAAAGTTTATGATTTAGGTTTTAGGGTTAAGGGGTGACAGTTTATGGTTTAGGATTTAGTTTTTAATGTTTAGGGTTTAGGGTTTAGTGTTTAACATTTAGGGTTTAGGGTTTAGGATTTAGTGTTTAGAGTTTAGGTTTGTGGTTAAGGGTTTAGGATTTAGGTATTAGGGTTTATGGTTTAGGTTGAGGGCTTATGGTTTAGGGTCTAGGGTTAAGGTTTAGGGTTTACGTTTTGGAGTTGTATGTTTTGGGTTTAGGGGTAATGATTTAGGGTTTAGAGTTTATGGTTTTCTATTTTGGGTTTTGGATTTACGGCTTAGGGTTTAGGGCTTAGAATTTATGGTTTAGGGTGTAGTGTTTTGAGTTGTAGGTTTTGGGTTTTAGGTTTAAGGTTTTGGGTTTAGAGTTTTGATTTAGGGTTTAAGATTACGGTTAGGGTTTTAGTTTAAGAGTTTAGGGTTTGATGTTTAGGTTTTAACATTTAGAGTTAAGTATTTAGGGTTTAGGGTTTAGGATTTAGGATTTAAGGTTTAGGGTTTAGTGTTTAATACTTAGGGTTCAATTTTTAGGGTTTTGTGTTTGGGGTATAAGGTTTAGGGTTTAGGGTTTAGGGTTTACGATTTAGGGTTTGTAATTATGGGGTTAAGGTTTATGATTTAGGGTTTAGGGTTTAGGGTTAATGGTTAAGACTTTATGGTTTATGGTTTAGGTTTTAGTGTTTAGTGTTTAATGTTTAGGGTTTAGTGTTTAGGATTTAGGGTTTAGGGTATGGGGTTTAGGGTATAGGGTTTAGGATTTAGGGTTTATGGTTTAGAGTTTATAGTTTAGATTTTAGGGTTTAGGGTTTATGGATTAGGGTTTAGTGCTTAGGATTATGTGTTTAGGGTTTAAGGTTTAGGGTTTAGGGTTTATGGTTTTCAGTTTAGGGTTTGGAAGTATGGGTTTAGAGTTTATGATTTAGGGTTTAGGGTTTAGGGTTTAGAGTTAAGGGGTTCGAGTTTATAGTTTAGGGTTTAGTGTTTAGGATTTAAGGTTTAGGGTTTAAGGTTTAGTGTTTAGTGTTTTTAATTAGGGTTAGAGTTTTGGGTTTAGGGTTTGGAATTTTTGGTTTAAGTTTTATGATTTAGGGTTTAGGGTGTAGGGTTAAGAGCTTAGAGTTTATGGTTTAGGGTTTAGGGTTTAGAATTTAGGTTTTAAGGTTTAGGGTTAGCATTAAGAGTTTAGGATTTAGGGCTTAGGGTTTATTGTTTAGGGTTTTGCATTTAGAGGTAAGGATTTAGGGTTTATGGTTTAGGATTTAAGGTTTAGGGTTTACGATTTAATGTTTAGGGTTTAGGGTTTTGAGTTGTAGGTTTAGGGTTTAGGTTGAGAGTTAGAATTTAGGGTTTAGGGTTTTGGGTTTAGGGTTTAGAATTTAGGATTTAGGGATTAGTGTTTTAGAGTTTAGGTTTAAGGTTTAGCGCTTGGGGTTTAAGGTTTAGGGTTTGGTGTTTATGGTTTAAGATTTAGAGTTTAAGATTTAGAGTTTTGGGTTAAGGGTTCAGCGTTTAGGGTTTAGGTTTAGTGTTTAGGATTTAGGGTTTAGGATTAAGGTTTAGGATTAGGGTTTAGGGTATAGGATTTGGGGTTTAGGGTTTAGGATTTGGGTTTATAGTCTATAGTTTAGGGTTTAGGGTTGAATATTCAGAGTTTTGGGTTTACGATTTAGGTTTAAGGTTTAGATTTAGTGTTTAGCATTTAGGGTTTAGGGTTTAGGGTTTAAAGATTTGGGTTTAGGGTTTAGGATTTGGATTTAGTGTCTATAGTTTAGGGTTTTGGGTTTAAGGTTAGGGTTTAAGGTTTAGGGTTTAGGGTTTAGAGTTTGGGGTCTAGAGTTTAGAGTTTAGGGTTTTGGGTTTATGGTTTAAGGTTTTGGGCTTAGTGTTTAGATTTTAGTGATTAGTGATTAGGGTTTAGGGTTTAGGGTTTAGGGTTTGGAGTTGTAAGTTTAATGTTTAGGGTTTTGGGTTTGTGGTTTAGGTTTTAGGTTTTAGGGTTAAGGGGTTAGAGTTTATGGTTTTCGATTTAGAGTTGTGGCTTTAGTGTTTAGGGTTTAGGGTTTAACATTTAGAGTTTAGTATTTAGAGTTTATTATTTAGAGTTTAGGGTTTAGGTTTTAGGATTTAGGGTTTAGAGTTTAGGGTTTATGATTAAAGGTTGAGGGTTTAGGTATTAGGTTTTTGGGTTAAGGGTTTTTGGTATAGTGTTTTGGGTTTGGGGTTAGGCTGTAAAGTTTTGGGAATAGGGTTTAGGGTTTTGAGTTGTAGGTTTAGGGTTTAGGGGTTAGGGGTTAGGGTTTAGGGTTTTTAGTTTAGATTTACTATTTCGGGTTTCGAGTTTAGTGTTTAGCGTTTAGGGTTTATGGTGTAGGGTTTAGAGTTTAGGGTTTTGGGTTTAGGGTTTTGAATTAAAGGTTTTGGGTTCAGGGTTTCGGGTATAGGGTATAGGATTTGGGGTTTATTGTTTATGGTTTATGGTTAAGGGTTTAGTGTTTAGGGTTTAGGGTTTAGGGTTTAGGGTTTAGTGTTTAATATTTAGTGTGTAGGTTTTTATTTAGGGTTTAGTGTTAGGGTTTATGGTTTAGGTTTTAGGGTTTAGGGTTTAGGGTTTAGTGTTTAATATTTAGTGTGTAGGTTTTTATTTAGGATTTAGTGTTAGGGTTTAAGGTTTAACGTTTAGAGTTTATGATTTATTGTTTAGGGATTAGGGTTTAGGTTTAGGATTTAAGTTTTATGGTTTGGGTTTAGGATTTAAGGTTAAAGGTTTAGGGTTTAGGGTTTTTAGTTTAGGATTTAAGGTTTAGGGTTTAAGGATTAGGGTTTAGGCTTTAGTGTTTACTATTTATGGTTAGGAGTTTAGGATTTTAGGTTTAGGGTTTAAAGTTCAAATTTAGGGATTAGGGTTAGTATTTTAGGTTTATGGTTTAGCATTTTGACTTTAATGTTTACGGTTTAGGGTTTAGGATTTTGGATTTAGGGTTTAGGTTCTAGTGTGTAGGATCTAGGGTTTAGGTTCTAGTGTGTAGGATCTAGGGTTTAGGATTTAGTGTTTAAAGTTTAGGATTATTGGTTAGGGCTTTAGGATTTAGGTATTAGGTTTTAGGGTTTAGGTTTTTGAGTTTAGTATTTAGGGTTACGACTTATAGGTTTATGGTTTTGGGGTTAGAATTTAAGGTTTAGGGATTAGGGTTAAGAGTTTATTGTTTATGGGTTTAGGGTTTAGGGTTTAGGATTTAAGGTTTAGGGTATAAGGTTTAGTGTTTAGATTTTAGGGTTTAGGGTTCAGGGTTTTGAGTTGCAGATTTTGGGTTTAGGGCTAGGGTATAAGGTTTAGGAATTAGGGTTTATAATTTAGGGTTTAGGGCTTAAGGTGTATGGTTTAGGGTTAATGATTTAAGGTTTAGGGTTTAGGGTTTACCATTTAATGTTTAGTGTTTAGTGTTCAGGATTTTCGGTTTAGGGTTAAGAGTTTAGAGTTTATGGTTTAGGGTTTAGCATTTAGGGTTTGGGGTTTAAGCTCTCGGGTTTATCATTGAAGGTAAGAACTTTAGGATTTAGGGTTAGGATTTAAAGTTTTGATTTAAGGTTTAGGGCTTAGGGTTTAACATTAAGAGTTTAGGATTTAAGGCTTAGTGTTTTGGATTTAGGATTTAAGGTTTAAGGTCTAGAGTTTAGGGTTTAGGATTTATGGTTTAACGTTTAGGGTTTAGGGTTTAGAGTTTAGTGATTAGGGTTTAGGGTTTAGGGATTAGGGTTTAGGGTTTGGAGTTATAAGTTAAAGGTTTAGGGTTTTAGGTTTGTGGTTTAGTTTTTAGGGTTTGGGGTTAAGGGGTTAGAATTTTTGGTTTTGGATTTAGAATTTTTGCTTTAGTGTTTAGGGTTTAGGGTTTAACATTTTGAGTTTAGATTTAGGATTTAGGGTTCAGGGTTTAGGGTTTAACATATAGAGTTTAGTATTTAGAGTTTGTTATTTAGAGTTTAGGGTTTAGGTTTTAGGATTTAGGGTTTAGGTTGTAGGGTTTAAGCTTTTAGGATTTAGGGTTTACAGTTTAGGGTTTATGATTAAAGGTTTAGGGTTTAGGAATTAGGTTTTAGGGTTTAGGGTTTTGGTATAGTGTTTAGGGTTTAGGGTTAGGCTTTATAGTTTTGGGATTAAGGTTTAGGGTTTCGAGTTATAGGTTTATGGTTTAGGGGTTAGGGTATAGGGTTTTCAATTTAGATTTAGGGTTTTGGGTTTTGGGTTTAGTGTTTAGGTTTTAGGGTGTAGATTTTAGGATTTAGGGTTTAGGGTTTTGAATTAAAGGTTTTGGGTTCAAGTTTTCGGGTATAGGGTGTAGGATTTGGGGTTTATTATTTTAGGTTTATAGTTTAGGGTTTAGTGTTTACGGTTTATGGTTTAGGTTTTAAGGTTTAGGGTTTAGGGTTTAGTGTTTAATATTTAGGGTTTAGGTTTTTGTTTAGGGTTTAGTGTTAGGGTTTAATGTTAAACGTTTAGAGTTTATGATTTATTGTTTAGGATTTAGGGTTTAGGTTTAGGATTTAAGGTTTATGGTTTGGGTTTAGGATTTAAGGTTAAAGGTTTAGGGTTTTGGAATTTGAGTTTAGGATTTAGGGTTTAGGTTTAAGGATTTAGGTTTAGGGTTTAAGGCTTAGGGTTTAGGCTTTAGTGTTTACTGTTTAAGGTTAGGAGTTTAGGATTTAGGATTTAGGGTATAGGTTTTAGGGTTTAAAGTTCAAATTTAGGGATTAGGGTTAGTGTTTTAGATTTATGGTTTAGCATTTCGACTTTAAGGTTTAGGGTTTAGGGTTTAGGATTTTAGATTTAGGTTTTAGGTTCTAGGGTGTAGGATCTAGGGTTTAGGATTTGGTGTTTAAATTTTAGGATTTATGGTTAGGGCTTTAGGGTTTACGTATTAGGTTTTAGGGTTAAGGTTTTTGAGTTTAGTGTTTAGGGTTACGAATTATAGGTTTAAGGTTTAGGGGTTAAAATTTAAGGTTTAGGGATTAGGGTTAAGAGTTTATTGTTTATGGGTTTAGGTTTTAGGTTTTAGGGTTTAGGGTTTAGTGTTTAGAGTTTAGGGTTTAGGGTTCAAGGTTTTAAGTTGTAGATTTTGGGTTTAGGGCTAGGGTATAGGGTTTTGGAATTAGGGTTTATGGTTTAGGGTTTATAATTTAGGGTTTAGGGCTTAAGGTTTATGGTTTATGGTTAATGATTTAGGGTTTAGGGTTTAGGGTTTACCGTTTAATCTTTAGTGTTTAGTGTTTAGGATTTTGGGTTTAGGGTTTATGGTTTAGGGTTTAGGGTTTAGGATTTAGGATTTAGAATTTAGGGTTTGGGATTTAAGCTCTCGGGTTTAGCATTGAAGGTAAGAAATTTAGGATTTAGGGTTAGGGTTTCAAGTTTGGATTTAAGGTTTAACATTTAGAGTTTAGGATTTAAGGCTTAGTGTTTATGATTTAGTATTTAAGGTTTAGGGTTTAGGGTGTAGGGTTTATAGTTTAGGGTTTATGGTTCTAAGTTTCGGGTTTAGGGTTTAGGGTTTAGGGTTTTGAGTTTTGAGTTGTAGGTTTTGAGTTTAGGGTTTAGGTTTATAGTTAAGGTTTTGGATTTAGGGTTTAGGGCTAAGAGTTTAGGATTTAGGTGTTAGGGTAGGAGTTGTGGGTTTAAGGTTTAGAATTTAGAGTTTAGGGATTATGGTTTAGGGTGGGTTTATGGTTAAGGGTTTAGGATTTAGGTATTAGGGTTTAGGGTTTAGGTTTTAGGGTTTAGGGTCTAGGGTTAGGGTTTAGGGTTTAGGATTTAGAGTTATATGTTTAGGGTTTAGGGGTAAGGATTTAGGGTTTAGAGTTTATGATTTTGGGTTTAGGGTTTTGCATTTAATGTTTAGGGTTTAGGGTATAATGTTTAGAGTTTTAATTTAGGGTTTAGGATTACAATTAAGGTTTAGGTTTGAGAGTTTAGGGTTTAAGGTTTAGGTTTTAACATTTAGAGTTAAGGATTAAGGGTTTAGGGTTTAGGGTTTAGGGTTTAGTGTTTAATGTTTAATGTTTAGGGTTTAATGTTTAGGATTTTGGGTTTAGTGTTTAAAGTTTAAGGTTTAGGGTTTAGGGTTTACGATTTAGGTTTTGTTATTGTGGGTTTAAGGTTTATGATTTAGGGTTTAGGGTTTAGGGTTAAGGATTGAAAGTTGATGGTTTAGGGTTTAGAGTTTAGGATTTAGGGTTTAGGGTATGGGGTATAGGGTATAGAGTTTTGGATTTAGGATTTATGGTTTAGAATTTATAATTTGTATTTTAGGGTTTAGGGTTTAGTGCTTAGGATTTTGGGTTTAGGGTTTAGGGTTTACGGTTTACAATTTTGGGTTTGGAATTATGGGTTTAAAGTATATGATTTAGCTTTTAGGGTTTACGGTTAAGGGGTGAGAATTTATTATTTAGGGTTTGGTGTTTAGGATTTAGGGTTTAGGGTTTAAGGTTTGTGTTTAGTGTTTTTAATTAGGGTTTAGGATTAGGGTTAGTGTTTTGGGTTTAGGGTTTGGAATTTTGGATTTAAGGTTTATAATTTAGGGTTTAGGGTTTAGGGTTAAGAGTTTAGAGTTTATGGTTGAGGGTTTAGGGTTTAGGATTTAGGGTTTAGGGTTTAGGGTTTAATATTTAGAGTTTAGTATTTAGGGCTTAGCATTTATTGTTTAGGGTTTTGCATTTAGAGTTAAGTATTTAGGGTTTATGGTATAGGATTTAAGGTTTAGGGTTTACGATTTAATGTTTAGGGTTTAGGGTTTTTAATTATAGGTTTAGGGTTTAGGGTTTAGCTTTAGAGTTAGGGTTTAGGGTTTAGGGTTAAGAGTTTAGGATTTAGGATTTAGGGTTTAGGGTTTTAGAGTTTAGGTTTATGGTTTAGCGCTTAGGGTTTAAGGTTTAGGATTTGGGGATTAAGGTTTATAGTTTAAGGTTTAGGGTTTAGGTTTAGGGTTTAAAATTCAGAGTTTTGGGTTTAGGGTTCGGGGTTCAGGGTTTAGGTTTAGTGTTTTGGGTTTAGGTTTAGGATTAGGGTTTAGGGTTTAGGGTTTAGGGTTTAGGATTTGGGTTTAGGGTCTATACTTTAGGGTTTAGGGTTTAAGATTCTGAGTTTTGGAAGGTTTAGGGTTTAGTGTTTAGGTTTAGTGTTTAGGGCATAGGGTTTTGAATTAAGGTTTAGGGTTTAGGGTTTAGGATTAGTGTTAGGATTTAGGGTTTAGGGTTTAGGATTTTGGTTTAGTGTCTATAGTTTATGCTTTAAGGTTTAAGGTTAGGGTTTAAGGTTTAGGATTTAAGGTTTAGGGTTTAGGGTCTAAAGTTTAGGGTTTAGGGATTAAGGTTTAGGGTTTATGGTTTAGGGTTTTGGGTTTAAGGCTTAGAGTTTAGGGTTTAGGGTTTAGGGTTTAGGGTTTAGAGTTTTATGATTAGGGTTTAAGGTTTAGCGTTTGGAGTTGCAAGTTTAAGGTTTAGGTTTTTGGTTTATGGTTTAGTTTTTGGGTTTTAGGTTTAAGGGGTTAGTGTTTATCATTTTGGATTTAGGGTTTTGGCTTTGGTGTTTAGTGTTTAGGGTTTAACATTTTGAGTTTAGGATTTAGGGTCTAGGGTTTAGGGTTTAGAGTTTAACATTTTGAGTTTAGTACTTAGAGTTTATTATTTAGAGTATTGGGTTTAGGGTACAGGGTTTAGGTTTTAGGATTTAGGGTTTAGAGTTTAGGCTTTATGATTAAAGGTTTAGGGTTTAGGGTTTAGGGTTTAGGGTTTAAGGATTAGGGTTTAGGGTTTAGGGTTAGGGTTTATAGTTTATGGATTGGGGTTTAGGGTTTCTAATTATAGGTTTAGGGTTTATGGTGCAGGGTTTAGAGTTTAGGGTTTAGGGTTTTGAATTGTAGGTTTTGGGTTTAGGGTTTAGGGTTTAAGGTTTAGGATTTAGGGTTTATGGTTTAAGGTTTATGGTATAGGGTTTAGGGTTTATGATTTATGGTTTAGGGTTTTGATTTTAGGGTTTAGGGTTTAGGGTTTAATATTTAGGGTTTAGGTTTAGGTTTATGGTTTAGTGTTAGGGTTTAATGTTTAACATTTAGAGTTTATGATTTAATGTTTAGGGTTTAGGGTTTAGGTTTAGGTTTTAAGGTTTATGATTGGTGTTTTGGTTTTAAGGTTAAAGGTTTAGTGTTTAACGTTTCGAATTTAGGATTTAGGGTTTATTGTTTAGGTTTAAGGGCTTAAAGTTGAGATTTAGGTATTAGGATAAGTGTTTTAGGTCTATGGTTTTGCATTTCGACTTTAAGGTTTAGGGTTTAGGGTTTAGGATTTAGGATTTAGGATTTAGGATTTAGGGTTGATGGTGTAGGATATAGGGTTAAGAATTTAGTGTTTAATGTTTAGGATTTATAGTTAAGGCTTTAGGGTTAAGGTATTAGTTTTTAGGGTTTAGGTTTTTGAGTTTAGGCTTTAGGGTTACAACTTATAGGTTTAAGGCTTAGGGTTTAGGGTTAAAGGTTTATGGTTTAGGGCTTATGGTTTAGGGTTTTGGATTTTTGGTTTACTGTTTAATGTTTAGTGTTTAGTGTTTAGGATTTTGGGTTTAGGGTTTAAGGTTTAGGGTTTAGGGTTTGGTGTTTAGGATTTAGGGTTTAGGGTTTAAGGTTTAGGTTATAGGGTTTAGGATTTAGTGTTTATGGTTTAGAGTTTATAGTTTAGATTTTAGGGTTTAGGGTTTAGTGCTTAGGATTTTGGGTTTAGGGTTTAAGGTTCAGAGTTTAGGGTTTACGATTTAGGATTTGGAATTATGGGTTTAAGGTTTATGATATAATGTTTAGGGTTAAGGGGTGAGAGTTTAGGGTTTAGGGTTTAGTGTTTAATTTTTAGGGTTTAGTGCTTAGGTTTTAGGGTTTAGGGTTTAAGGTTTAATGCTTGGAGTTTTTATTTAAGATTTAGGATTAGGGTTAGTATTTTGGGTTTAGGGTTTGGTATTAAGAGATTAAAGTTTGTGGTTTAGGGTTTAGGGTTTAGGATTTAGGGTTTAGCATTTAGGGTTTAGGGTGTAGGGCTTAACATTTAGAGTTTAGGATTTTTGTCTTAGTGTTTATTGTTTAGGGTTTCTTATTTAGGGTTAAGGATTTAGGTTTTTTGGTTTAGAATTTAATGTTTAGGTTTTACGGTTTAATGTTTAGGGTTTAGGGTTTCAAATTATATTTTTAGTGTTTAGGGTTTAGGTTTAGAGTTAAGGTTTAGGGTTTTGGGTTAAGAGTTTAGGATTTAGGGTTTAGGGTATTATAGTTTAGGTTTAAGGATTTACGCTTAGGGTTTAAGGTTTAGAGTTTGGGGTTTAAGGTTTAAGGTTAGTTTAAGATTCAGAATATTGGGTTTGGGGTTCAGGATTTAGGGTTTAGGTTTAGTGTTAGGGTTTAGGGTTTAGGGTTAGCTTTTAGGATTAGGGATTAGCGTTTAGGGTTGAGGGTTAAGGATTAGGGTTAGGGTTTAAGGTTTAAGCTTTAGGTTTTAGAATTTTTTTAGGGTTTAGGATTAGGGTTTTAACATTTAGGGATTAGGGTTTAGGGTTTACGATTTACGATTTTACATTTAGAGTTAAGCATTTAGGGTTTACGTTTTAGGGTTTAGGTTTTAGGATTTAGGATTTAGAGTTTACGGTTTATTGTAAGGGTTTAGTGTTTATGGTTTATGTTTTAGAGTTTAGGATTAAGGGTTTAGGGTTTAGGTTTTTGAGTCAATAGTCTAGGGCTTAGGGTTTAGGGTTAGGGTTTAAGCTTTAGGGTCTAGAGTTTAGGGTTTAGTGTTTAGGGTTTAGAGTTTAGTGTTTAGGGTTTAGGGTTTAAGGTTTAGCATTTAGAGTTTTGGTTTTGGGTTTAGGATTAGGGTTAGGGCTTAGGGTTTTGGGTTTAGGGTTTAAAATTTTAGTTTTAAGGTTTTTGATTTATGGTTTAGGGTTAATGGTTTAGAGTTTATGATTTTGGGTTTAGAGTATAGGATTTAAGTTTTAACTTTTAGGTTATAGGGTTTAGGATTTAGGGTTTATGGTTGATGGTTTAGAGTTTAGTGTTTAATATTTACGATTAAGATTTTAGGATTTTACATTTAGAGTTTAGGGTTTATAGTTTATGGTTTAGGGTTTAGTGTTTAATATTTACGGTTAAGAGTTTAGGATTTCACATTTAGAGTTTAGGGTGGTTTAGGGTTTTGGATTTAGGGTTTAAAGTTTAGGGTTTATGGATAAGGGTTTAGAGTGTAGGTTAAGGGTATAGGGGTTAGGATTTAGTGTTTAGAGTTTATGGTGTATGGTTTAGGATTTAAGGTTTGGAATTTAGGATTTAGAGTTTAGAGTTTAGTGTTTAGTGTTTACGTATTCATGCTATAGGTTTTGGGTTTAGGGTTTAGGATTTAGTTTTTATGTCTTAAGGTTTATGATTAGGGTTAAGGGTTAAGGGTTTAGGGTTTGTAGTTTAGGGTTTAGGGTTTAGTGTTTTATATTTATGGTTTTAAAGTTTAGGATTTCATGTTTAGGGTTTAAGGTTTAGGTTTTGGAGTTTTGATTTAGGGTTTATGATGAGGGTTAGGGTTAAGGGTTTAAGGTTTAGGGTTTAACATTTAGAATTAAAGATTTTGGGTTTAGGATTTAGGGTTTATGGTTTAGGATTTAGTGTTTAGGGCTTAAGGTTTATGGCTAGGGTTAAGGGTTTAGGGTTTAGAGTTTAGGGTTTATAGTTTAGGGTTTAGGGTTTAGTGTTTTATATTTAGGTTTTTAAAGTTTAGGATTTCATGTTTAGGGTTTAAGGTTTAGGGTTTAGAGTTTTGATTTAGGGTTTATGATGAGGGTTAGGGTTATGGGTTTAAGGTTTAGGGTTTAACATTTAGAGTTAAGGATTTATGGTTTAGGAATTTGTGATTTGGGTTTAGGGTTTATGGTTTAGGGCTTAGAGTTAAGGTTTCAAAATTTAGGGTCTAGGATTTAGAGTTTTAGGTTAATGATTTTGGACTTAGGGTTTAGGGTTTAGGGTTGGGAGTTATTGGTTTAAGATTTAGAGTTTAGTGTTTAGGGTTCATGGTATAGGATTTAGGGTTTAGAGTTTAGGGTATAGGGTTTTGGGTTTAGGGTTTAGGGTTTAGAGTTGTAGGTTTAGGGTTTAGGGGTTAGGATTTAGGGTTTAGAGTTTATGGTTTTGGGTTTAGGGTTTAGGTTTTTGGGTTTAGTGTTTAGGGTTTCGAGTTGTAGGTTTTGGGTTTAGGTTTAAGTTTCTAGGGTATAGGATTTAGGGTTTGTGGTTTATGGTATAGAGTTAAGGGTTTAGAGTTTAGGGTTTAGGGTTTAGGCTTTAAAGTTTAGAGTATAGGGTTTATGGTCTAGGCTTTAAAGTTTAGAGTTTAGGGTTTATAGTTTAGGATTTCAAGTTTAGTGTTTAATTAATTTAGGGTTAAGAGTTTAGGATTGAGGGTTTAGGGTTTAAGCTTTAGAGTTTAGAGTTTTTATTTAGGGTTTAGGGTTAGGGTTTTGGGTTTGGTTCAGGGTTTAAGCTTTAAGGTTTAGAGTTTTTATTTAGGGTTTAGGATTAGGGTTAGGGTTTAGGGTTTAGAGTTTAGGTTCTATTATTTTGGGTTTAGGGTTTAGGATTTAGGGTTAACAGTTTAGGGTTTATGGTTAAGGGTTTAGAATTTAGGTATTAGGGTTTAGGGTTTAGTGTTTTCGGTTTAGTGCTTAGGGTTTAGGGTCTAGGGTTTGGGTTTAGGGTTTAGTGTTTAGAGTTATTGTTTTGGGTTTAGGGGTAATGGTTTTGGGTTTAGAGTTTATGGTTTTGTGTTTTGGGTTTCGGATTTAGGGTTTAGGGTATAATGCTTTGAGTTGTAGGTTTTGGGTTAAGGGATTAGGGTATTGGGTTTAGAGTTTTGATTTAGGGTTTAACATTACGGTTAGGGTATAGGTTTGATAGTTTAGGGTTTAAGGTTTAGGTTTTAACATTTATAGTTAAGGATTTAGGGTTTAGGGTTTATGATTTAGGATTTAGGGGTTTAGAGTTTAGCATTTAGTATTTGATGTTTAGGGTTTGGTGTTTAGGATTTAGTGCTTAAGAATTTGGGTTTAGGGTTTAGGGTTTAGGGATTACTGTTTAGGGTTTGGAATTATGGATTTAAATTTTATGATTTAGGATTAAGGGTTGAGAGTTTATGGCTTAGGGTTTAGTGTTTAATGTTTAGGGTTTAGGGTTTAGCGTTTAGGGTTTAGGATTTAGGGTTTAGAGTTAAGGGTTGATGGTTAAGGGTTTAGGGTTTAGGATTTAGGATTTAGGGTTTAGGGTTTAGGGTTTAGTGTTTAGTATTTAATGTTTAGGGTTTGCTGTTTAGGATTTAGTGCTTAAGATTTTGGGTTTAGTGATTAGGGAATGCGGTTTACGATTTAGGATTTGGAATTATGTGTTTAAAGTTTATGATTTAGGGTTTAGGGTTTAGGGTTTAGGGTTAAGGGGAGAGAGTTTATAGTTTAGGGTTTGGTGTTTAGCATTTAGGGTTTAGAGTTTAAGGTTTAGTGTTTAGTGTTTTTCATTAGGGTTTAGTATTAGGGTTAGTCCTTTGGATTTAGGGTTTGGAATTTTGGGTTTAAGTTTTATGATTTAGGGTTTAGGGTATAGGTTTAAGAGTTTAGATTTTATGGTTGAGGGTTTAGGGTTTAGGGTTTAGGATTTAACATTTAGAGTTTAGGATTTAGGGCTTAGTGTTTATTGTTTAGGGTTTTGCATTTAGAGTTTTGGATTTAGGGTTTATGGTCTAGGATTTAGGGTTTAGGTTTTATGATTTAATGTTTAGGGTTTAGGGTTTTGTATTATAGGTTTAGGGTTTAGGGTTTAGGTTTAGAGTTAGGGTTTAGGGTTTAGGGTTTAGCATTAAGAGTTTAGGATTTAAGATTTAGGGTTTAGGGTTTTAGAGTTTAGGTTTAAGGTTTAGAGCTTAGGGTTTAAGGTTTAGGGTTTGGGGATTACGGTATATGGTTTAAGGTTTAGGGTTTAGGTTTAGGGTTTAAGATTCAGAGTTTTGGGTTTAGGGTTCAGGGTTTAGGGTTTAGGTTTAGTGTTTTGGGTTTACTATTTAGGATTAGGGTTTAGGGTATAGTGTTTAGGGTTTAGGATTTGGGTTTAAGGTCTATCGTTCAGGATTTAGGGTTTAAGATTCTGAGTTTATGATTAAGGTTTAAGGTTTAGGGTTTAGGTTTACTGTTTAGGGTTTAGGCTTAGGTTTAGTGTTTAGGGTTTAGGGTTTAGGATTAGGGTTTAGGGTTTAGGGTTTAGGATTAGGGTTAGGGTTTAGGGTTTAGGGTTTAGGATTTAGGTTTAGTGTTTATAGTTTTGGGTTTAGGGTTTAAGGTTTAGAGTTTAGGGTTTATGGTTTATTGTTAAAGGTTTAGGGTTTAGAGTTTAGAGTTAGTGATTAGGGTTTAGGGTTTAGGTATTAGGGTTTACGGTTTGGAGATGTAAGTTTAAGGTTTAGGGTTTTGGGTTTGTGGTTTAGTTTTTAGGGTTTAGAGTTAAGGGGTTAGAGTTTATGGTTTTAGATTTAAAATTTTGGCTTTACTGTTTAGCGTTTAGGGTTTAACATTTTTAGTTTATATTTAAGGTCTAGGGTTTAGGGTTTAGGGTTTAACATATAGAGTTTAGTATTTAGAGTTTATTATTTAGAGTTTAGGGTTTAAGTTGCAGGTTTTAGGTTTTAGGATTTAGGGTGTAGGGTTTAGGATTTAGGGTTGAGGATTCAGGAATTAGAGTTTAAGGTTTAGCATTTAGTATTTAATGTTTAGGGTTTTATGTTTAGCATTTAGGTTTTAGGGTTTAATGTTTAGTGTTTAGATTTTAGGGTTCAGATTTAGGGTTTGTAATTATGGGTTTAAGGTTTATGATTTAGGGTTTAGGGTGTAGGGTTAAGGGTTGAGAGTTTATGGTTAAGGGTTTTGGGTTTAGCGTTTAGTGTTTAATGTTTAGGGTTTGGTGTTTAGGGTTTAAACTATAGGGTTTAGAGTTTAGGGTTCACAATTTAGGGTTTGTAATTATGGTTTTAAGGTTTATGATTTAGGGTTTAGGGTGAGTGTTAAGGGTTTAGAGTTTATGGTTTAGGGTTTAGTGTTTAGTGATTAGTGTTTAATGTTTATGGTTAAGTGTTTAGTATTTAGGGTTTAGGTTATAGGGTTTAGGGTATAGAGTTTAGGATTTAGTGTTTATGGTGTAGAGTTTCTAGTTTAGATTTTAGGGATTAGGGTTTAAGGAATAGGGTTTAGTGCTTAGGATTTTGGGTTTAGTGTTTAAGGTTTAGGGTTTAGTGTTTAGGGTTTGGAATTATGGGTTTTAAGTTTATGATTTAGGGTTTAGGGTTTAGGGTTATGGGGTGAGAGTTTATGATTTAGGGTTTAGGGTTAAGGGTTTAATGTTTAATGTTTAGGGTTTAGTGTTTAGGATTTAGGGTTTAGGGTTTAAGGTTTGGTGTTTAGTGTTTTTAATTAGGGTTTAGGATTAGGGTTAGTGTTTTGCATTTAGGGCTTGGAATTTTGGGTTTAAGGTTTATGATTTAGGGTTTAGGGTTTAGGTTTAAGAGTTTAGAGTTTATGGTTGAGGGTTTAGGGTTTAGGATTTAGGGTTTAAGATTTAAGGTTTAGGGCTTAAGGTTTAACATTTAAAGTTTAGGATTTAGAGCTTAGAGTTTATTGTTTAGGGTTTTGCAGTTAGAGTTAAGGATTTAGGGTTTATAGTTTAGGATTTAAGGTTTAGGGTTTACGATTTAATGTTTAGGGTTTGCAATTTTGAATTGTTCGTTTAGGGTTTTAGGTTTAGGTTTAGGTTTAGTGTTAGGGTTTAGGGTTTTGAATTTAGGGTTAAGAGCCTAAGATTTATGATTTAGGGTTTAGGGTTGTAGAGTTTAGGTTTAAGGTTTAGCGCTTAGGGTTTAAGGTTTAGGGTTTGGGGATTAAGGTTTATGGTTTAGGGTTTAGGATTTAGCTTTAGGGTTTAAGATTTAAAGTTTTGGGTTTAGGGTTCAGGGTTTTGGGTATAGGTTTAGTGTTTGGGGTTTAGTGTTTAGGAATAGGGTTTAGGTTTCAGGGTTTAGGGTTTAGGATTTGGGTTTGGTGTCTATCGTTTAGGGTTTAGGGTTTAGGATTTTGAGTTTTGGGTTTAAGGTTTAGGGTTTACGGTTTAGGTTTAGTGCTTAGGGTTTAGGGTTTAGATTAGGGTTTAGGGTTTAGGGTTTAGGATTAGGGTTGGGGTTTTGGGTTTTGGGTTTAGGATTTGGGTTTAGTGTCTATAGTTTAGGGTTTAGGGTTTATGGTTTAGGATTTAGGGTTTAGGGTTTAGGGTCTATAGTTTTTGGTTTAGGGTTTAGGATTTAAGGTTTAGGGTTTAGGGTTTAGAGTTTAGTGATTAGGGTTTAGGGTTTAGGGATTAGGGTTTAGTGTTTAGGGTTTGGAGTTGTAAGTTTAAGGTTTAGGGTTTTGGGTTTGTGGTTTAGTTTTTAGGGTTTAAGGTGAAGGGGTTAGCATTTATGGTATTGGATTTAGACTTTTGGCTTTAGTCTTTAGGGTTTAGGGTTGAACATTTAGAGTTTAGGATTTAGGGTCTAGGGTTTAAGGTTTAGGGTTTAACATATAGAGTTTAGTATATTTAGTTTATTATTTAAAATTTAGGTTTTAGGTTGTTGGGTTTAGGTTTTAGTATTTATGGTTTAGGGGTTTGGATTTAGGGTTTAGGATTTAGGATTTAGGGTTTAGGGTTTAGCATTTAGTATTTAAATTTTACGGTTTGGTGTTTAGGATTTAGGGTTTAGGGTTTAGATTTTAGGGTTCACGATTTAGGGTTTGTAATTATGGGTTTAAGGTTTATGATTTAGGGTTTGGTGTTTAGGCTTTAAGGTTTAGGGTTTAGTGTTTAGGGTTCACGATTTAGGGTTTGTAATTATGTGTTTAAGGTTTTTAATTTAGGGTTTAGGGTGTAGGGTTAAGGGTTCAGAGTTTATTGTTAAGGGTTTAGGGTTTAGCGATTACTGTTTAATGTTTAGGGTTTGGTGTTTAGGGTTTAAGGTTTTGGGTTTAGAGTTTAGGGTTCACGATTTAGGGTTTGTAATTATGGGTTTAAGGTTTATGATTTAGGGTTTAGGGTGTAGGGTTAAGGGTTGAGAGTTTATGGTTTAGGGTTTAGTTTTTAATATTTAGTGTTTAATGTTTATGGTTAAGTGTTTAGGATTTGGAGTTTTGGGCATGGGGTTTAGTATTTAGGGTTTATGGTTTAGAGTTTCTAGTTTAGATTTTAGGGATTAGGGTTTAGTGCTTAGGATTTTAGGTTTAGTGTTTAAGGTTTAGGGTTTAGTGTTTAGGGTTTATTGTTTAGGGTTTGGAATTATGGGTTTTAAGTTTATGAGTTAGGGTTTAGAATTTAGGGTTAGGGGTTGAGAGTTTATGATTTAAGGTTTAAGGTTTAGTGTATAATGTTTAGGGTTTAGTGTTTTGGATTTAGGATATAGGGTTTAGGGTTTAAGGTTTAGTTTTTAGTGTTTTTAATTAGGGTTTAGGATTAGGGTTAGTGTTTTAGGTTTAGGGTTTGGAATTTTTGGTTTAAGGTTTATGATTTAGGATTTATGTGTTAGGGTTAAGAGTTTAGAGTTTATGGTTGAGGGTTTAGGGTTTAGGATTTAGGTTTTAAGGTTTACTGTTTAGGGCTTAGGGTTTAACATTTAGAGTTTAGGATTTAGGGATTAGGGTTTTGCATTTAGAGTTAGGGATTTAGGGTTTAAGGTTTAGGGTTTATGATTTAATGTTTAGTGTCAGCGATTTTGAATTGTACGTTTAGGGTTTTGGATTTGGGTTTAGAGTTAGGGTTTAGGTTTTAGGGTTTAGGGTTAAGAGTTTAGGATTTAGGGTTTAGGGTTTAGGGTTGTAGAGTTTAGATTTAAGGTTTAGCGCTTAGGGTTTAAGGTTTAGGGTTTAGGGATTAATGTTTATGGTATAAGGTTTAGGGTTTAGGTTTAGGGTTTAAGATTCAGAGTTTTGGGTTCATGGTTCAGGGTTTAGGGTTTAGGTTTAGTGTTTAGGGTTTAGTGTTTAGGATTAGGGCTTAGGGTTTAGGGTTTAGGGTTTGGGATTTGGGTTTGGGGTTTAGGGTTTAAGGTTTAAGATTCTGAGTTTTGGGTTTAAGGTTAGGGTTTAGGTTTAGTGCTTAAGGTTTAGGGTTTAGGGTTTAGGATTAGGGTTTAGGGTTTAGGGCTTAGGGTTAGGTTTAGGGTTTAGTGCTTATGGTTAGGATTTGGGTTTAGTGTCTATAGTTTAAGGTTTAGGGTTTAAGGTTTAGGATTTAGGATTTAGGGCTTAGGGTTTAGGGTGTAGAGTTCAAGGTTTAGGGTTTATGATTTAAGGTTTAGGGTTTAGGGTTTAGAGTTTAGTGATTAGGGTTTAGGATTTAGGGATTAGGGTGTAGGGTTTGGAGTTGTAAGTTTAAGGTTTATGGTTTTGGGTTTGTGGTTTAGTTTTTAGGGTTTAGGGTTAAGGGGTTAGAGTTTATGGTATTGGATTTAGAGTTTTGGCTTTAGTGTTTAGGGTTTAGGGTTTAACATTTAGAGTTTAGGATTTAGGGTTTAGGGATTAGGGTTTAGGGTTTAACATATTGAGTTTTGTATTTAGAGTTTATGGTTTAGGTTTTAGGGTTCATTGTTTAGGGTTTAGGATTTAGGTTTTAGTATTTAGGATTTAAGGTTTAGGGTTTAGCATTTAGTATTTAATGTTTAGGGTTTCGTGTTTAGGATTTAGGGTTTAGGGTTTAGATTTTAGGGTTCATGATTTAGAGTTTGTAATTATGGGTTTAAGGTTGATGATTTAGGGTTTATGGTGTAGGGTTAAGGGTTTAGGGTTTAGAGTTTAGTGCTTAATGTTTAGGGTTTGGGTTTTTAGGTTTAGGGTTTAGGGTTTAGAGTTTAGGGTTCACGATTTAGGGTTTGTAATTATGGGTTTAAGGTTTATGATTTAGGGTTTAGGGTGTAGGGTTAAGGGTTGAATGTTTATGGTTTATGGTTTAGGGTTTAGTGTTTAGTATTTAATGTTTATGGTTAAGTGTTTAGGATTTAGGGTTTAGGGTATAGGGTTTAGCTTTTAGGTTATAGGGTTTAGGATTTAGGATTTAGGGTTGACGGTTTAGAGTTTAGTGTTTTATATTTACGATTAAAAGTTTAGTATTTTACAGTTAGAGTTTAGGGTTTATGGTTTATGGTTTAGGGTTTAGTGTTTAATATTTACGGTTAAGAGTTTAGGATTTTACATTTAGAGTTTAGGGTTAGGGTTTAGGGTTTAGGGTTTAGGATTTAGGGTTTAGGGTTTAGGGTTATGGATAAGGGTTTAGAGTGTAGGTTAAGGGTTTAGGGGTTAGTATTTAGTGTTTAGAGTTTTTGGTTTATGGTTTAGGGTATAAGGTTTTGAATTTAGGATTTAGAGTTGAGAGTTTAGTGTTTAGTGTTTAGGGATTCATGCTGTAGGTTTTGGGTTTAGGGTTTAGGGTTTAGGGTATAGGGTTTAGGATTTAGTGTTTATGGCTTAAGGTTGATGGTTAGGGTTAAGGGTTTATGGTTAGGGTTAAGGGTTTATAGTTTAGAGTTTAGGGTTTAGGGTTTAGGGTTTTATATTCAGGGTTTTAAAGTTTAGGATTTCATGTTTAGTGTTTTAGGTTTAGGGTTTAGAGTTTTGATTCAAGGTTTATGATGAGGGTTAGGGTTAAGGGTTGAAGGTTTATGATTTAACATTTAGAGTTAAAGATTTAGGGTTTAGGATTTAGGTTTTATGGTTTAGGATTTAGTGTTTGGGGCTTAAGGTTTATGGTTAGTGTTAAGAGTTTAGGGTTTAGAGTTTAGGGTTTATAATTTAGGGTTTAGGGTTTAGTGTTTTATATTTAGGGTGTCAAAGTTCAGGATTTCATGTTTAGGGTTTAAGGTTTAGGGTTTAGAGTTTTGATTTAGGGTTTATGATGAGGGTTAGAAGGGTTTAAGTTTTAGGGTTTAACATTTAGAGTTAAGGATTTAGGGTTTAGGGTTTAGGATTTTGTGTTTAGGATTTAGGGTTTATTGTTTAGGGATTAGAGTTTAGGTTTTTGAATTTAGGGTTTATGGTATAGAGTTTTAAGTTAAGGATTTTGGACTTAGGGTTAAGGGTTTAGGGTTTAGGGTTGGGAGTTAGTGGTTTAAGGTTTAGAGTTTAGTGTTTAGGGTTTATGGTATAGGATTTAGTGTTTACAGTTTAGTGTTTAGGGTTTTGGGTTTGGGGTTTAGTGTTTAGAGTTGTAGGTTTAGGGTTTAGGGGTTAGGATTTAGGGTTTAGAGTTTATGGTTTTGGGTTTAGGGTTTAGGTTTTTGGGTTTAGTGTTTAGGGTTTTGAGTTGTAGGTTTTGGGTTTAGGTTTTTGTTTCTAGGGTATAGGATTTAGGGTTTATGGTTTAGGGTATAGAGTTAAGGGTTTAGAGTTTAGGCTTTAGCGTTTAGGCTTTAAAGTTTAGAGTGTAGGGATTATGGTTTAGGCTTTAAAGTTTAGTGTTTTGGGTTTATGGTTTAGGGTTTTGAGTTTAGTGTTTAATTAATTTAGGGTTAGGAGTTTAGGATTGATGGTTTAGGCTATTTGCTTTAGAGTTT
This sequence comes from Solanum bulbocastanum, assembly GCA_037074985.1. NCBI lineage: Eukaryota > Viridiplantae > Streptophyta > Magnoliopsida > Solanales > Solanaceae > Solanum > Solanum bulbocastanum. The sequence goes on along the minus strand of CM073604.1, from coordinate 20,903,411 downwards.
AGAATTTTTATTTAGGTTTTAGGGTTAGGGTTTTGGGTTTAGGGTTTAAGCTTTAGGATTTAGAGTTTTTATTTATGATTTAGGATTAGGGTTAGGGTTTAGGGTTTAGAGTTTAGGGTTTAAGGTTTAGGTTCTAACATTTTGGGTTTAGGGTTTAGGATATAGGGCTTAGAGTTTAGGGTTTATGGTTAAGGGTTTAGGATTTAGGTATTAGGGTTTAGGGTTTAGGGTTTTGGGTTTAGTGCTTAGGTTTTAGGGTCTAGGGTTAGGGTTTAGGGTTTAGTGTTTAGAGTTATATGTTTTGGGTTTAGGGGTAATAGTTTTGGGTTTAGAGTTTATGGTTTTGTGTTTTGAGTTTCGGATTTAGGGTTTAGAGTTTTGGGTTTAGAGTTTAGGGTTTAGGGTATAGTGTTTTGAGTTATATGTTTTGGGTTAAGGGTTTAGGGAATTGAGTTTAGAGTTGTATGCTTTGGGTTTAAGGTGTAAGGATTTAGGGCTTAGAGTTTATAGTTTTGGGTTTTGGGTTTCGGATTTAAGGTTTAGGGTTTAGGATTTAGGGTATAGTGTTTAGTGTTTTGATTTAGGGTTTAGGATTACGGTTAGGGTTTAGGTTTGAGTGTTTAGGGTTTAAGGTTTAGGTTTGAACATTTAGATTTAAGGATTTAGGGTTTAGGGTTTAGAGTTTAGGGTTTAGTGTTTAGGATTTTGGGTTTAGTGTTTAAAGTTTAGGGTTTAGGGTTTAGGGTTTATGATTTAGGTTTTGTAATTATGGGTTTAATGTTTATGATTTAGGGTTTAGGGTTTAGGGTTAAGGATTAAGAGTTTATGGTTTAAGGTTTAGTGTTTAGGATTTAGGGTTTAGGGTATGGCGTATAGGGTATAGGGATTTAGGATTTATGGTTTAGAATTTATAATTTAGATTTTAGGGTTTAGGTTTATGGATTAGGGTTTAGTTCTTAGAATTTTGGGTTTAGGGTTGAGGGTTTACGATTTACGATTTAGGGTTTGGAATTATGGGTTTAAAGTTTATGATTTAGTGTTTAGGGTTTAGGGTTAAGGGGTGAGAATTTATAGTTTAGGGTTTGGAATTATGGGTTTAAAGTTTATGATTTAGTGTTTAGGGTTTAGGGTTAAGGGGTGAGAATTTATAGTTTAGGGTTTGGTGTTTAGGATTTAGAGTTTAGGGTTTAAGGTTTGTGTTTAGTGTTTTTATTTAGGGTTTAGGATTAGGGTTAGTGTTTTGGGTTTAGGGTTTGGAATTTTGGGTTTAAGGTTTATGATTTAAGGTTTACGGTTTAGGGTTAAGAGTTTAGAGTTTATTTGTGAGGATTTAGGGTTTAGGATTTAGGGTTTAAGGTTTAGGGTTTAGGGTTTAGGGTGTAGGGTTTAATATTTAGAGTTTAGGATTTAGGGCTTAGGGTTTATTGTTTAGGGTTTTGCATTTAGAGTTAAGGATTTAGGGTTTATGGTCTAGGATTTAAGGTTTAGGGTTTATGATTTAATGTTTAGGGTTTAGGGTTTTGAGTTGTAGGTTTAGGGTTTAGGGGTTTGGGTATAGGGTTTTGAGTTGTAGGTTTAGGGTTTATGGTTTTGGGTTTAGTGTTTAGGGTTTAGGGTTTAGTGTTTTGAATTAAAGGTTTTGGGTTCAGGGTTTCGGGTATAGGGTATAGGATTTGGGGTTTATTGTTTAAGGTTTATGGTTTAGGGTTTTGTGTTTAGGGTTTATGGTTTAGGTTTTAGGGTTTAGTGTTTAATATTTAGTGTTTAGGTTTTTGTATAGGGTTTAGTGTTAGGGTTTAAGGTTTAACGTTTAGTGTTTATGATTTATTGTTTAGGGTTTAGGGTTTAGGTTTTGGATTTAAGGTTTATGGTTTGGTTTAGGATTTAAGGTTAAAGGTTTAGGGTTTAGGGTTTTGAGTTTAGGATTTAGGGTTTAGGTTTAAGGATTTTGGTTCAGGGTTTAGGCTTTAGTGTTTACTGTCAATGGTTAGGAGTTTAGGATTTATGGTTTAGGGTTTAGGTTTTGGGGTTTAAAGTTCAGATTTAGGGATTAGGGTTAGTGTTCTAGGTTTTTGGTTTAGCATTTTGACGTTAAGGTTTAGGGTTTAGGGTTTAGGATTTTGGATTTAGGGTGTAGGATTTGGTGTTTAATGTTTAGGATTTATGGTTAGGGCTTTAGGATTTAGATATTAGTTTTCAGGGTTTAGGTTTTTGAGTTAAGTCTTTAGGATTATGATTTATAGGTTTAAGGTTTAGGGGTTAGAATTTAGGGTTTAGGGATTAAGGTTAAGAGTTTATTGTTTATGGGCTTAGGATTTAGGGTGTAGGGTTTAGGGTTTAGGGTGTAGGGTTTAGGGTTTAGAGTTTAGGGTTTAGGGTTCAGGGTTTTGAGTTGTAGAATTTGTGTTTAGGGCTAGTGTATAGGGTTTAGGAATTAGGGTTTATGGTTTAGGGTTTATAATTTAGGGTTTAGGGCTTAAGGTTTATGGTTTAGGGTTAATGATTTAAGGTTTAGGGTTTAAGGTTTACGGTTTCATGTTTAGTGTTTAGTGTTTAGGATTTTGGGTTTAGGGTTAAGAGTTTAGAGTTTATGGTTTAGGGTTTAAGGTTTAGGATTTAGGGTTTAGCATTTAGGATTTGGTGTTTAAGCTCTCGAGTTTAGCATTGATGGTAAGAAATTTAGGATTTAGGGTTGGGGTTTGAAGTTTGGATTTAGGGTTTAGGGTTTAGGGTTTAACATTAAGAGTTTAGGATTTAAGGCTTAGGGTTTAGGGTGTAGAGCTTAGGGTTTAAAGTGTAGGGTTTAGGGTTTAGGGTTAGGGTTTTGAGCTGTAGGTTTTGGGTTTAGGGTTTAGGTTTATAGTTAAGGTTTAGGATTTATGGTTTAGGACTAAGAGTTTAGGATTTACATGTTATGGTAGGAGTTGTGGGTTTAAGGTTTAGAATTTAGAGTTTAGGGTTAGTGTTTAGGGATTAGGATTTAGGGTTTAGAGTTTAGGGTTTATGGTTAAGGGTTTAGGATTTAGGTATTAGGGTTTAGGATTTAGGGTTTAGGGTTTAGTGTTTAGGTTTTAGGGTCTAGGGTTAGGATTTAGGGTTTAGGGTTTAGAGTTGTATGGTTAGGGTTTAGGGGTAAGGATTTAGGGTTTAGAGTTTATGGTTTTGGGTTTTGTGTTTCGGATTTAAGTTTTAGGGTTTAGGATTTAGATTTTAGGGTTTAGGGTATAGTGTTTATAGTTTTGATTTAGGGTTTAGGATTACAGTTACGGTTTATGTTTGATAGTTTAGGGTTTATGGTTTAGTTTTGAACATTTAGATTTAAGGATTTAGGATTTAGGGTTTAGAGTTTAGGGTTTAGTGTTTAGGATTTTGGGTTTAGTGTTTAAAGTTTAGGGTTTAGGGTTTAGGGTTTATGATTTAGGTTTTGTAATTATGGGTTTAAGGTTTATGATTTAGGGTTTAGGGTTTAGGGTTAAGGATTGAGAGCTTATGGTTTAGGGTTTAGTGTTTAGGATTTAGTTTTTAGGGTATAGGGTATAGGGCATAGGGTTTTGGATTTATGATTTATGGTTTAGAATTTATAATTTATATTTTAGGGTTTAGGGTTTATGGATTAGGGTTTAGTGCTTAGGATTTTGTGTTTAGGGTTTAGGGTTTACGGTTTACGATTTAGGGTTTGGAATTATGGGCTTAAAGTTTATGATTTAGTGTTTGGGGTTTAGGGTTAAGGGGTGGGAATTTTTAGTTTAGGCTTCGGTGTTTAGGATTTAGGGTTTAGGGTTTGTGTTTAGTGTTTTTAATTAAGGTTAAGGATTAGGGTTAGTGTTTTGGGTTTAGGGTTTGGAATTTTGGGTTTAAGGCTTATGATTTAGGGTTTAGGGTTTAGGTTTAAGAGTTTAGAGTTTATGGTTGAGGGTTTAGGCTTTAGGATTTAGGGTTTAAGGTTTAGGGTTTAGGGTTTAATATTTAGAGTTTAGGATTTTGGGCTTAGGGTTTATTGTTTAGGGTTTTGCATTTAGAGTTAAGGATTTAGGGTTTATGGTATATGATTTAAGGTTTAGGGTTTATGATTTAATGTTTAGGGTTTAGGGTTTTGAATTGTAGGTTTAGGGTTTAGGGTTTAGGTTTAGAGTTTGGGTTTAGGGTTTAGGGTTTAAGGTTAAGAGTTTAGGATTTAGGATTTAAGGTTTATTGTTTTAGAGTTTAGGTTTAAGGTTTAGCGCTTAGGGTTTAAGGTTTAGGGTTTGGGCATTGCGGTTTATGATTTATGGTGTAGGGTCAAGGTTTAGGGTTAAGATTCAGAGTTTTGGGTTTAGGGTTTAGGTTTAGTGTTTAGAGTTTAGGTTTAAGATTAGGGTTTAGGGTTTAGGGTTTAGGATTTGGGTTTAGGGTCTATATTTTAGGGTTTAGGGTTTAAGATTTTGTGTTTTGGGTTTAGGGTTTAGGGTTTAGGGTTTAGGGTTTAGGTTTAGTGTTTAGGGTTAGGGTTTAGGGTTTAGGATTAGGGTTAGGGTTTAGGGTTTAGGGTTTAGGATTTAGGTTTAGTATCTATTGTTTAGGTTTTAGGGTTTAAGGTTTAGGATTTAGGGTTTAGGATTTAGAGTCTAGAGTTTAGGGTTAAGGGATTAAGGTTTAGGTTTTATGGTTTAGGGTTTAGTGTTTAGGGCTTAGAGTTTAGGGTTTAGGGTTTAGGGATTAGAGTTTTATGATTAGGGTTTAGGATTTAGGGTTTATGGTTTAGGGTTTGGAGTTGCAAGTTTAAGGTTTAGGGTTTAGTGCTTAGGTTTTAGGGTTTAAAGTTCAGATTTAGGGATTAAGATAAGTGTTTTAAGTTTATAGTTTTGCTTTTTGACTTTAAGGTTTAGGGTTTAGGGTTTAGGATTTAGGATTTATGGTTTAGGGTTGAGAGTGTAGGATATAGGGTTTAGGATTTAGCATTTAAAGTTTACTATTTATGGTTAACGCTTTGGAGTTAAGGTTTTAGTTTTTTGGGTTTATGTTTTTGAGTTTAGGGTTTAGGATTACAACTTATAGGTTTAAGGCTTAGGGTTTGGGGTTAAGGGTTTATGGTTTAGGGTTGATGGTTTAGGTTTAGGATTTAGGGTTTACTGTTTAATGTTTAGTGTTTATGATTTTGGGTTTAGGGTTTAAGGTTTAGGGTTTAGGGTTTAGGCTTTGGAATTATGTGTTTAAGATTTGTGATTTAGTGTTTAATGTTTAGGGTTAAGCGTTAAGAGTTTATGGTTTATGGATTAGGGTTTAGGGTTTAGTGTTTAATGTTTAGGGTTTGGTGTTTAGGATTTAGGGTTTAGGGTTTAAGGTTTAGGGTATAGGGTTTACGTTTTAGGGTTTATGGTTTAGAGATTGTAGTTTAGGGTTTATGGATTAGGGTTTAGTGCTGAGGATTTTGGGTTTAGGGTTTTAGGTTTAGGGTTTAAGGTATAGGGTTTAGGGTTTACGATTTAGGGTTTGGAATTATGGTTTGAAGATTTATGATTTAAGGTTTAGGGTTAAGGGGTGAGAGTTTAGGGTTTAGGGTTTAGGTTTAATTTTTAGGGTTTAGTGTTTAGGTTTTAGGGTTTAGGGTTTAAGGTTTAGTGTTTTGAGTTTTTTTTTCTGGTTTAGGATTAGGTTTAGTGTTTTGGGTTTAGGGTTTGGAATTTTGGTTTAAGGTTTTTGATTTAGGGTTTAGTGTTTAGGGCTAAAAGCTTAGAGTTTATGATTTAGGGTTTATGGTTTAGGATTTAGGGTTTAGCATTTAGGGTTTAAGGTTGAGGGTTTAGGGTTTAGGGTTTAACATTTAGAGTTTAGCATTTTGGTCTTAGTGTTTATTGTTTAGGGTTTCTCATTTAGGGTTAAGGATTTAGGTTTTATGGTTTAGAATTTAAGGTTTAGGGTTTACGGTTTAATGTTTATGGTTTGGGGTTTCGAATTATATTTTTAGTGTTTAGGGTTTAGGTTTAGAGTTAGGGTTTAGGGTTTAGGGTTTAGGGTTAAGAGTTTTGGATTTAGGGTTTAGGGTATTATAGTTTAGGCTTAAGGATTTATGCTTAGGGTTTAAGGTTTAGAGTTTGTGGTTTAAGGTTAAAGGTTGGTTTAAGATTCAGAATATTGGGTTTAGGGTTTAGGGTTTAGGGTTAGCGTTTAGGATTAGGGATTGGGGTTTAGGGTTTAGGGTTGAGGGTTTAGGATTAGGGTTAGGGTTTAGGGTTTAAGCTTTAGATTTTAAAGTTTTGTTTAGGGTTTAGGATTAGGGTTTTAACATTTAGGGATTAGGGTTTAGGGTTTAGGGTTTAGGGTTTATGGTTTAGGGTTTTACATTTAGAGTTAAGCATTTAGGGTTTATGGTTTGGGGTTTAGGTTTTAGGATTTAGGATTTAGAGTTTACGATTTATTGTAAGGGTTTAGTGTTTAGGGTTTAGGTCTTAGAGTTTAGGATTAACGGTTTAGGGTTTAGGGTTTAGATGTTTGAGTCAATAGTTTAGGGTTTAGGGTTTAGGGTTAGGATTTAAGGTTTAGGGTCTAGAGTTTAGGATTTAGTGTTTAGTGCTTAGGGTTTAGAGTTTAGTGTTTAGGGTTTAGGGTGTAAGGTTTAGCATTTAGAGTTTTGGTTTTGGGTTTAGGATTAGGGTTAGGGTTTAGAGTTTTGGATTTAGGGTTCAGAATTTTAGTTTTAAGGTTTATGATTTATGGTTTAGGGTTTAGGGTTAATGGTTTAGAGTTTATGATTTTGGGTTTAGAGTTTAGGATTTAAATTTTAGCTTTTAGGTTATAGGGTTTAGGATTTAGGGTTTAGGGTTGACGGTTTAGAGTTTAGTGTTTAATATTTACGGTTAAGATTTTAGGATTTTACATTTAGAGTTTAGGGTTTATGGTTTATGGTTTAGGGTTTAGTGTTTAATATTTACAGTTAAGAGTTTAGGATTTTACATTTAGAGTTTAGGGTTGAGGGTTTAGGGTTTACTATTTAGGATTTAAAGTTTAGGGTTTATGGATAAGGGTTTAGAGTGTATGTTAAGGGTTTAGGGGTTAGGATTTAGTGTTTAGAGTTTATGGTTTAGGATTTAGGGTTTAAGGCTTTTAATTTAGGATTTACAGTTTAGATTTTATTGTTTAATGTTTAGAGATTCATGCTGTAGGTTTTGGGTTTAGGGTTTAGGGTATAGGGTTTAGGATTTAGTGTTTATGGCTTAAGGTTTATGGTTAGGGTTAAGGGTTTTGGGTTTAGAGTTTAGGGTTTATAGTTTAGGGTTTAGGGTTTAGTGTTTTATATTTAGGGTTTTAAAGTTTAGGATTTCATGATTTGGGTTTAAGGTTTAGGGTTTAGGGTTTAGAGTTTTGATTTAGGGTTTATGATGAGGGTTAGGGTTAAGGGTTTAAGGTTTAGGGTTTAACATTTAGAGTTAAACATTTAGGTTTTAGGATTTAGGGTTTATGAGTGTTTAGGGCTTAAGGTTTATGGTTAGGGTTAAGGGTTTTTTGTTTAGAGTTTAGGGTTTATAGTTTAGGGTTTAGGATTTAGTGTTTTATATTTAGGGTTTTAAAGTTTAGGATTTCATGTTTAGGTTTTAAGGTTTAGGGTTTAGAGTTTTGATTTAGGGTTTATGATGAGGGTTAGGGTTATGGGTTTAACGCTTAGGGTTTAATATTTAGAGTTAAGGATTTAGGGTTTAGGGTTTAGGATTTTGTGTTTAGGGTTTAGGGTATATGGTTTAGGGCTTAGAGTTTAGGTTTTAGAATTTAGGGTTTAGGGTATAGAGTTTTATGTTAAGGATTTTGGACTTAGGGTTAAGGGTTTAGGGTTTAGGGTTGGGAGTTATTGGTTTAAGGTTTAGAGTTTAGTGTTTAGGATTTAGGGTTTAGAGTTTAGGGTTTAGGGTTTTGGGTTTGGGGTTTAGGGTTTAGGGGTTAGGATTTAGGGTTTAGAGCTTATGGTTTTGGGTTTAGGGTTTAGGTTTTTGGGTTTAGTGTTTAGGGTTTCGAGTTGTAGGTGTTTGGTTTAGGTTTTAGTTTCTAGGGTATAGGATTTAAGGTTTATGGTTTAGGGTATAGAGTTAAGGGTTTAGAGTTTAGGGTTTAGGGTTTTGGCTTTAAAGTTTAGAGTGTAGAGTTTATGGTTTAGGATTTAAACTTTAGAGTTTAGGGTTAATGGTTTAGGATTTCGAGTTTAGTGTTTAATTAATTTAGGGTTAAGAGTTTAGGATTGAGGGTTTAGGGTTTAAGCTTTAGAGTTCAGAGTTTTTATTTAGGGTTTAGGGTTTAGGTTTAGGGTTAGGGTTTTGGGTTTAGGGTTTAAGGTTCAGGGTTTAAGCTTTAGGGTTTAGAGTTTTTATTTAGGGTTTAGGATTAGGGTTAGGGTTTAGGGTCTAGAGTTTAGGGTTTAAGGCTTAGGTTCTAACATTTTGGGTTTAGGGTTTAGGATTTAAGGTTTAGAGTTTAGGGTTTATGGTTAATGGTTTAGGATTTAGGTATTAGGGTTTAGGGTTTAGGGTTTTGGGTTTAGTGCTTAGGGTTTAGGGATTAGGGTTTAATGTTTATAGTTGTATGTTTTGGGTTTAGGGGTAATGGTTTTAGGTTTAGAGTTTATGGTTTTGTGTTTTGGGTTTTGGATTTTGGGTTTAGTGTTTAGGGTTTAGAGTTTAGGGTTTAGGGTATAGTGGTTTGAGTTGTAGGTTTTGGGTTAAGGGTTTAGGGTATTGGGTTTAGAGTTTTGATTTAGGGTTTAAGATTACTGTTAAGGTTTAGGTTTTAACATTGCAGTTAAGGATTTAGGATTTAGGATTTAGGATTTAGAATTTAGGGTTTAGGATTTAGGATTTAGGATTTAGAGTTTAGCGTTTAGTATTTAATGTTTAAGGTTTGGTGTTTAGGATTTAGTGCTTAAGATTTTGGGTTTAGGGTTTACTATTTAGGGTTTGGAATTATGGATTTTAAGTTTATGATTTAGGGTTTAGGGTTTAGGGTTAAGGGGTGAGAGTTTATGGCTTAGGATTTTGTGTTTAATGTTTAGGGTTTAGGTTTTAGTGTTTAACATTTAGCGTTTAGGATTTAGGATTTAGGGTTTAGAGTTTAGGGTTTATGGTTAAGGGTTTAGGGTTTAGGGTTTAGGATTTAAGATTTAGGGTTTAGGGTTTAGCGTTTAGTATTTAATGTTTAGGGTTTGGTGTTTAGGATTTAGTGCTTAAGATTTTAGGTTTTGGGTTTACGGTTTACGGTTTAGGATTTTGAATTATGGGTTTAAAGTTTATGATTTAGGGTTTAGGGTTTAGGGTTAAGGGGTGAGAGTTTATAGTTTAGGGTTTGGGTTTTAGGATTTAGGGTTTAGGGTTTAAGGTTTAGTGTTTAGTGTTTTTAATTATGGTTTAGGATTAGGGTTAGTGTTTTGGATTTAGGGTTCGGAATTTTTGGGTTTAAGGTTTATGATTTAGTGTTTAGGGTTTAGAGTTAAGAGTTTAGAGTTTATGGTTGAGGGTTTAGGGTTTAGGATTTAGGGTTTAAGGTTTAGGGTTTAGGGTTTAGGGTTTAACATTTAGAGTTTAGGATTAACGGCTTAGTGTTTATTGTTTAGGGTTTTGTATTTTAGTTTTAGGGTTTAGGGTTTAGGTTTAGAGTTAGGGTTTAGGGTTAAGAGTTTAAGATTTAGGATTTAGGGTTTAGGGTTTTAGAGTTTAAGATTAAGGTTTAGCGCTTAAGGTTTAAGGTTTAGGGTTTAGGGATTAAGGTTTAGGGTTTAGGTTTAGGGTTTAAAATTCAGAGTTTTTGGTTTAGGGTTCAGGGTTTAGGGTGTAGGTTTAGTGTTTTAGGTTTACTGTATAGGATTAGGGTTTAGGGTTTAGGTTTTATGGTTTAGGATTTAGTATTTGGGTTTAGGGTCTATCGTTTAGGGTTTACGACTTAAGATTTTGAGTTTTGGTTTTTAGGTTTGGGGTTTAGGGTTTAGGATTAGGGTTTAGGGTTTAGGGTTTTGGATTAGGGTTAGGGTTTAGGGTTTAGGGTTTAGGATTTAGGTTTAGTGTTTATTGTTTAGGGTTTAGGGTTTAAGGTTTAGGATTTAGGGTTTATGGTTTAAGGTTTAGGGTTTAGGGTTTAGAGTTTAGTGATTAGGGTTTAGGGTTTTGGGATTAGGGTTTAGGGTTTGGAGTTGTAAGTTTGAGGTTTAGGGTTTTGGGTTTGTGGTTTAGTTTTTAGGGTTTAGGGTTAAGGGGTTTGAGTTTATGGTTTTTGATTTAGAATTTTGGCTTTTGTGTTTAGGGTTTAGGGTTTAACATTTTGAGTTTAGATTTAAGGTCTAAGGTTCAGGGTTTAGGGTTTAACATGTAGAGTTTAGTATTTAGAGTTTATTATTTATAGTTTAGGGTTTAGGGTTCAAGGTTTTGAGTTGTAGATTTTGGGTTTAGGGCTAGGGTATAGGGTTTAGGAATTAGGGTTTATGGTCTAGAGTTAGGGTTTATGGTTTAGGGTTTAGGGTTTAGGGTTAAGAGTTTTGGATTTAGGGTTTAGGGTTTAGGGTTTACCATTTAACGTTTAGTGTTTAGTGTTTATGATTTTGGGTTTAGGGTTAAAAGTTTAGAGTTTATGGTTTAGGGTTGAGGGTTTAGGATTTAGGGTTTAGTATTTAGGGTTTGGGGTTTAAGCTCTCGGGTTTAGCAATAAAGGTAAGAAATTTAGGATTTAGGGTTAGGAATTAAAGTTTGGATTTAGGGTTTAGGGTTTAACATTTAGAGTTTAGGATTTAAGGCTTAGTGTTTAGGATTTAGTATTTAAGGTTTAGGGTTTAGGGTGTAGGGTTTATGGTTTATGGTTTAGGGTTTAATGTTTAGGGTTGAGGGTTTAGGGTTTTGTGTTGTAGGTTTTGGGTATAGGGTTTAGGTTTATAGTTAAGGTTTAGGATTTAGGGTTTAGGGCTAAGAGTTTAGGATTTAGGTGTTAGGGTAGGAGTTGTGGGTTTAAGGTTTAGAATTTCGAGTTTAGGGATTAGGGTTTAGGGTTTAGGATTTAGTGTTTAGAGTTTAGGGTGGGTTTATGGTTAAGGGTTTAGGATTTAGGTATTAGGGTTTAGAGTATAGGGTTTAGTGTTTAGGGTTTAGGGTCTAGGGTTAGGGTTTAGGGTTTGGGATTTAGAGTTGTATGTTTAAGGTTTAGGGGTAAGGATTTAGGGCTTAGAGTTTATGGTTTTGGGTTTTGGGTTTTAGATTTAAGGTTTAGGGTTTAGGGTTTAGTGTTTAGGGTTTAGGGTATAGTGTATAGAGTTTTAATTTAGGGTTTAGGATTATAGTTAGGGTTTAGGTTTGAGAGTTTAGGGTTTAAGGTTTAGGTTTTAACATTTAGAGTTAAAGATTTAGGGTTTAGGGTTTAGGGTTTAATGTTTAGGGTTTAGTGTTTAGGATTTTGGGTTTAGTGTTTAAAGTTTAAGGTTTAGGGTTTAGGATTTATGATTTAGGTTTTGTAATTATGGGTTTAAGGTTTATTATTTAGGATTTAGGATTTAGGGTTTAGGGTATGGGGTATAGGGTATAGGGTTTTGGATTTAGGATTTATGGTTTAGAATTTATAATTTATATTTTAGGGTTTAGGGTTTAGTGCTTAGGTTTTTGGGTTTAGGGTTTACAATTTACGATTTAGGGTTTGGAATTATGGGTTTAAAATATATGATTTAGCATTTAGGGTTTAGGGTTAAGGTGTGAGAATTTATAGTTTAGGGTTTGGTGTTTAGGATTTCGGGTTTAGGGTTTAAGGTTTGTGTTTTAGTGTTTTTAATTAGGGTTTAGGATTAGGGTTAGTGTTTTGGGTTTAGGGTTTGGAATTTTGGGTTTAAGGTTTGTGATTTAGGGTTAAGAGTTTAGAGTTTATGGTTAAGGGTTTAGCGTTTAGGATTTAGGGTTTAGGGTTTAGGGTTTAACATTTAGAGTTTAGTATTTAGGGCTTAGGGTTTATTGTTTAGGGTTTTGCATTTAGAGTTAAGGATTTAGGGTTTATGGTATAGGATTTAAGGTTTAGGGTTTACGATTTAATGTTTAGGGTCTAGGGTTTTGAATTATAGGTTTATGGTTTAGGGTTTAGGTTTAGAGTTAGGGTTTAGGGTTAAGAGTTTAGATTTAGGATTTAGGGTTTAGGGTTTTAGAATTTAGGTTTATGGTTTAGCGCTTAGGGTTTAAGGTTTAGGGTTTGGGGATTAAGGTTTATGGTTTAAGGTTTAGGGTTTAAGTTTAATTTTTGGGTTTAGGGTTCAGGGTTTAGTGTATAGGGTTTAGGTTTAGGATTAGGGTTTAGGGTTTAGGATTTGAGTTTAGGTTCTATACTTTAGGGTTTAGGGTATAAGATTCTTAGTTTTGGAAGGTTTAGGGTTTAGGGTTTAAGATTCTTAGTTTTGGAAGGTTTAGGGTTTAGTGTTTAGGTTTAGTGTTTAGGGTATAGGGTTTTGGATTAAGGTTTAGGGTTTAGGGTTTAGGATTAGTGTTAGGGTTTAGGGTTTAGGGTTTAGGATTTGGGTATAGTGTCTATAATTTAGATTTTAGGGTTTAAGGTTAGGGTTTAAGGTTTAGGATTTAGGGTTTAGGTTTAGGGTCTAGAGTTTAGGGTTTAGGGATTAAGGTTTAGGGTTTATAGTTTAGGGTTTAGGGTTTAGGGCTTAGAGTTTAGGGTTTAGGGTTTAGAGTTTTATGATTAGGGTTTAGGATTTAGGGTTTATGGTTTAGCGTTAGGAGTTGCAAGTTTAAGGTTTAGGGTTTTTGGTTTATGGTTTAGTTTTTGGGGTTTAGGGTGAAGGGTTTAGAGTTTATCATTTTGGATTTAGGGTTTTGGCTTTAGAGTTTAGTGTTTAGGGTTTAACATTTTGAGTTTAGGACTTAGGGTCTAGGGTTTAGGGTTTAGGGTTTAACATTTAGAGTTTAGTATTTAGAGTTTATTATTTAGAGTATAGGGTTTAGGGTACAGGGTTTAGGTTTTAGGATTTAGGGTTTAGAGTTTAGGGTTTATGATTAAAGGTTTAGGGTTTAGGATTTAGGGTTTTGGGTTTAAGGATTAGGGTTTAGGGCTAGGGTTTATAGTTTAGGGATTAGGTTTTAGGGTTTCTAGTTATAGGTTTAGGGTTTATGGGGTAGGGTTTAGAGTTTAGGGTTTTGAATTGTAGGTTTTGGGTTTAGGGTTTAAGGTATAAGGTTTAGGATTTAGGGTTTATGGTTTAAGGTTTAGGGTTCAGGGTTTAGGGCTTATGGTTTAGGGTTTTGGTTTTAGGGTTTAGAGTTTAGTATTTAGGGTTTAATATTTAGGAATAAGGTTTAGGTTTAGGTTTATGGTTTAGTGTTAGGGTTTAAGGTTTAACATTTAGAGTTTATGATTTAATGTTTAGGGTTTAGGGTTTAGGTTTAGGTTTTAAGATTTATGTTGGGGTTTAGGTTTTTAGGTTAAAGGTTTAGGGTTTAAGGTTTTGAATTTAGGATTTAGGGTTTAGTGTTTAGGTTTAAGGGTGTAAAGTTCAGAGTTAGGGATTAGGATAAGTGTTTTTGGTTTGCGGTTTTGCATTTTGACTTTAAGGTTTAGGGTTTAGGGTTTAGGGTTGATGGTGTAGGATATAGGGTTTAGAATTTAGTGTTTAAAGTTTAGGATTTATGGTTAAGGCTTTAGGGTTAAGGTATTAGTTTTTAGGGTTTAGGTTTTTTAGTTTAGGCTTTAGGGTTATGACTTATAGGTTTAAGGCTTAGGGTTTAGGGTTAAAGGTTTATGGTTTAGGGCTTATGGTTTAGGGTTTAGGGTTTTGGGTTTACTGTTTAATGTTTAGTGTTTAGGATTTTGGGTTTAGGGTTTAGGGTTTAGGATTTGGTGTTTAGGATTTAGGGTTTAGGGTTTAAGGTTGAGGATATAGGGTTTAGGATATAGTGTTTATGGTTTAGAATTTATAGTTTAGATTTTAGGGTTTACGGTTTATGGATTAGGGTTTAGTGCATAGGATTTTGGGTTTAGGGTTGAAGGTTTAGGGTTTAGAGTTTAGGGTTTACAATTTAGGATTTGGAATTATGGGTTTAAGGTTTATGATTTAATGTTTAGGGTTAAGGGGTGAGAGTTTAGGGTTGAGGGTTTAGTGTTTAATTTTAAGGGTTTAGTGTTTAGGTTTTAGGGTTTAGGGTTTAAGGTTTAGTGCTTAGAGTTTTTATTTAAGATTTAGGAATAGGGTTAGTGTTTTGGATTTAGGGTTTGGAATTTTGGTTTTAAGGTTTTTGATTTAGGGTTTAGTGTTTAGGGTTAAAAGATTAAAGTTTGTGGTTTAGGGTTTAGGATTTAGGGTTTAGGGTTTAGGATTTAAGGTTTAGGGTTTAACATTTAGAGTTTAGGATTTTGGTCTTATTCTTTATTGTTTAGGGTTTCTCATTTAGGGTTAAGGATTTAGGTTTTGTGGTTTAGAATTGAAGGTTTAGGTTTTATGATTTAATGTTTAGGGTTTAGGGTTTCAAATTGTATTTTTAGTGTTTAGGGTTTTGGTTTACAGTTAGGGTTTAGGGTTTCAAATTGTATTTTTAGTGTTTAGGATTTAGGTTTAGAGTTGGGGTTTAGGGTTTAGGGTTAAGATTTTAGGATTTAGGGTTTAGGGTATTATAGTTTAGGTTTAAGGTTTTACGCTTAGGGTTTAAGGTTTAGAGTTTGGGGTTTAAGGTTTAAGGTTGGTTAAAGATTCAGAATATTGGGTTTAGGGTTCAAGATTTAGGGTTTAGGTTTAGTGTTAGGGTTTAGGGCTTAGGGTTAGCATTTAGGATTAGGGATTAGCGTTTAGGGTTGAGGGTTTAGGATTAGGGTTAGGGTGTAGGGTTTAAGCTTTAGGTTTTAGAGTTTTTTTTATGGTTTTGGATTAGGGTTTTAACATTTAGGGATTAGGGTTTAGGGTTTTACATTTTGAGTTAAACATTTAGGTTTTATGGTTTAGGGTTTAGGGTTTAGGTTTTAGGATTTAAGATTTAGAGTTTATGGTTTATTGTAAGGGTTTAGTGTTTATGGTTTAGGTTTTAGAGTTTAGGATTAAAGGTTTTGGGTTTAGGGTTTAGGTTTTTGAGTAAATAGTTTAGGGTTTAGGGTTTAGGGTTAGGGTTTAAGGTTTAGGGTCTAGAGTTTAGGGTTTAGGGTTTAGGGTTTAGTATTTATGGTTTAGAGTTTAGTGTTAAGGGTTTAGGGTTTAAGGTTTAGCATTTAGAGTTTTGGTTTTGGGTTTAGGATTAGGGTTAGGGTTTAGGGTTTTTAATTTTAGGTTTAAGGTTTTTGATTTATGGTTTAGGGTATAGGGTTAATGGTTTAGAGTTTATGATTTTGTGTTTAGAGTTTAGGATTTAAGTGTTTACTTTTAGGTTATAGGGTTTAGGATTTAGTGTTTATGGTTGACGGTTTAGAGTTTAGTGTTTAATATTTACGGTTAATATTTTAGGATTTTACATTTAGAGTTTAGGGTTTATAGTTTATGGTTTAGGGTTTAGTGTTTAATATTTACAGTTAAGAGTTTAGGATATTACATTTAGAGTTTAGGGTTTAGGGTTTAGGGTTTAGGGTTTAGGGTTTAAAGTTTAGGGTTTATGGATAAGGGTTTAGAGTGTAGGTCAAGGGTTTAGGGGTTAGGATTTAGTGTTTAGAGTTTATGGTGTATGGTTTAGGATTTAACGTTTTGAATTTTGGATTTATAGTTTCGAGTTTAGTGTTTAGTGTTTAGGGATTCATGCAGTAGGTTTCGGGTTTAGGATTTAGTGTTAATGGCTTAAGGTTTATGGTTAGGGTTAAGGGTTTAGGGTTTGTAGTTTAGGGTTTTGGGTTTAGTGTTTTATATTTAGGGTTTTAAAGTGTAGGATTTCATGTTTAGGGTTTAAGGTTCAGGGTTTAGAGTTTTGATTTAGGGTTTATGATGAGGGTTAGGGTTAAGGGTTTAATGTTTAGGGTTTAACATTTAGAATTAAAGATTTAGGGTTTATGGTTTAGAATTTAGTGTTTAGGTCTTAAGGTTTATGGTTAGGGTTAAGGGTTTAGGGTTTAGAGTTTAGGGTTTATAGTTTAGGGTTTAGGGTTTAGTGTTTTATATTTAGGGTTTTAAAGTTTAGGATTTCATGTAAGGTTTAGGGTTTAGAGTTTTGATTTAGGGTTTATGATGAGGGTTAGGGTTATGTGTTTAAGGTTTAGGGTTTATGGTGAGGGTTAGGGTTATGTGTTTAAGGTTTAGGGTTTAACATTTAGAGTTAAGGATTTAGTGTTTAGGGTTTATGGTTTAGGGCTTAGAGTTTAGGTTTTAAAATTTAGGGTCTAGGGTTTAGAGTTTTAGGTTAAGGATTTTGGAATTAGGGTTAAGGGTTTAGGGTTGGGAGTTATTGGTTTAAGATTTAGAGTTTAGTGTTTAGGGTTCATGGTATAGGATTTAGGGTTTAGAGTTTAGGGTTTTGGGTTTTGAGTTTGGGGTTTAGGGTTTAGAGTTGTAGGTTTAGGGTTTAGGGGTTAGGATTTAGGGTTTAGAGTTTATGGTTTTGGGTTTAGGGTTTAGGTTTTTGGGTTTAGTGTTTGGGATTTTGAGTTGTAGGTTTTGGGTTTAGGTTTTAGTTTCTAGGGTATAGGATTTAGGGTTTATGGTTTATGGTATAGAGTTAAGGGTTTAGCGTTTAGTGTTTAGGGTTTAAGGTTTAAAGTTTAGAGTGTAGGGTTTATGGTCTAGGCTTTAAAGTTTAGAGTTTAGGGTTTATGGTTTAGGATTTCTAGTTTAGTATTTAATTAATTTAGGGTTAAGAGTTTAGGATTGACGGTTTAGGGTTTACGCTTTAGAGTTTAGGGTTTTTATTTAGGGTTAGGGTTTTGGGTTTTGGGTTTAAGGTTCAGGGTTTAAACTTTAGGGTTTAGAGATTTTATTTAGGGTTTACGATTAGGGTTAGGGTTTAGGGTTTAGAGTTTAAGGTTTAGGTTCTAACATTTTGGTTTTAGGGTTTAGGATTTAGGGTTAAGAGTTTAGGGTTTATGGTTAAGGGTTTAGGGTTAAGGGTTGAGAGTTTATGGCTTAGGGTTTAGTGTTTAATGTTTACGATTTAGGGTTTAGGGTTTAGGGTTAAGGGTTGAGAGTTTATGTCTTAGGGTTTAGTGTTTAATGTTTACGATTTAGGGTTTAGGGTTTAGGATTTAGGGTTTAGAGTTTAGGGTTTATAGTTAAGGGTTTAGGATTTAGGATTTAGGGTTTAGGGTTTAGCGTTTAGTATTTAATGTTTAGGGCTTGGTGTTTAGGATTTAGTGCTTAAGATTTTGGGTTTAGGGTTTAGGGTTTAGGTTTAGGGTTTACGGTTTACAGTTTTGGGTTTGGAATTATGGGTTTAAAGTTTATGATTTAGGGTTAAGGGGTTAGAGTTTATAGTTTAGGGTTTGGTGTTTAGGATTTAGGGTTTAGGGTTTAAGATTTTGTGTTTAGTGTTTTTAATTTGGGTTTAGGATTAAAGTTAGTGTTTTGGGTTTAGGGTTTGGAATTTTGGGTTTAAGGTTTATGATTTAGGGTTTAGGGTTTAGGGTTAAGAGTTTAGATTTTATGGTTGAGGGTTTAGGGTTTGGGATTTAGGGTTTAAGATTTAGGGTTTACGATTTAGGGTTTAACATTTAGAGTTTAGGATTTAGGGCTTAGTGTTTATTGTTGAGGGTTTTGCATTTAGAGTTTTGGATTTAGGGTTTATGGTCTACGATTTAAGGTTTAGGTTTTACGATTTCATATTTAGGGTTTAGGGTTCTGTATTATAGGTTTAGGGTTTAGGGTTTAGGTTTAGACTTAGGGTTTAGGGTTTAGGGTTTAGGGTTAAGAGTTTAGGATTTAAGATTTAGGGTTTAGGGTTTTAGAGTTTAGGATTAAAGTTTAGCCTTTAGGGTTGAAGGTTTAGGGTTTGGGGATTAAGGTTTATGGTTTAAGGTTTAGTGTTTAGGTTTAGGGTTTAAGATTCAGATTTTTGGGTTTAGGGATCAGGGTTTAGGGTTTAGGTTTAGTGTTTAGGGTTTACTGTTTAGGATTAGGGTTTAGGATTTAGGATTTGGGTTTAGGGTCTATCATTTAGGATTTAGGGTTTAAGATTTTGAATTTAGGATTTAAGGTTTAGGGTTTAGGGTTTAGGTTCAGTGTTTAGGGTTTAGGGTTTTGAATTAGTGTTTAGGGTTTAGGATTAGTGTTTGGGTTTAGGGTTTAGGGTTTATGATTTAGGTTTAGTGTTTATAGTTTAGGGTTTAGGGTTTAAGGTTTAGGATTTATGTTTTAGGGTTTAGGGTCTAGAGTTTAGGGTTTATGGTTTATGGTTTAAGGTTTAGGATTTAGGGTTTAGAGTTTAGTGATTTGGGTTTAGGATTTAGGGATTAGGGTTTAGGGTTTGGAGTTGTAAGTTTGTGGTTTAGGGTTTTGGGTTTGTGGTTTAGTTTTTAGGGTTTTGGGTTAAGGGGTTAGAGTTTATGGTTTTGGATTTAGAAGTTTGGCTGTAGTGTTTAGGGTTTAGGGTTTAACATTTTTAGTTTATATTTAGGGTCTAGGGTTTAGGGTTTAGGGTTTAACATATAGAGTTTAGTATTTAGAGTTTATTATTTAGAGTTTAGGGTTTAGGTTGTAGGGTTTAGGTTTTAGGATTTAGGGTGTAGGGTTTAGGATTTTGGGTTGAGGATTTAGGAATTAGGGTTTAGGGTTTAGCGTTTAGTATTTAATGTTTATGGTTTGGTGTTTAGGATTTAGGGTTTAGGGTTTAATGTTTAGTGTTTAGATTTTAGGGTTTAGATTTAGGGTTTGTAATTATGGGTTTAAGGTTTATGATTTAGCGTTTAGGGTGTAGGGTTAAGGGTTGAGAGTTTATGGTTAAAGGTTTTGGGTTTAGCGTTTAGTGTTTAATGTTTAGTGTTTGGTGTTTTGGGTTTAAAGTGTGGGGTTTAGAGTTTAGGGTTCACGATTTAGGGTTTGTAATTATGGGTTTAAGGTTTATGATTTAGGGTTTAGGGTGTAGGGTTAAAGGTTGAGAGTTTATGGTTTAGGGTTTAGTGTTTAGTGTTTAGTGTTTAATGTTTATGGTTAAGTGTTTAGTATTTAGGGTTTAGGGTATAGGGTTTGTAATTATGGGTTTAAGGTTTATGAATTAGGGTTTAGGGTGTAGGGTTAAGGGTTTAGAGTTTATGGTTAAGGTTTTAGGGTTTAGAGTGTTTAATGTTTATGGTTTAGGTTTTTGGGTTTAACGTTTAGGGTTTAGAGTTTAGGATTCACGATTTAGGGTTTGTAATTATGGGTTTAAGGTTTATGATTTAGGGTTTAGGGTGTAGGGTTAAGGGTTGAGAGTTTATGGTTTAGGGTTTAGTGTTTAGTGTTTAGTATTTAATGTTTATGGTTAAGTGTTTAGGGTTTAGGATTTAGGGTTTAGCATTTAGGGTTTAAGGTTTAGGGTTTAGGGTTTAGGGTTTAAGATTTAGAGTTTAGGATTTTGGTCTTAGTGTTTATTGTTTAGGATTTCTCATTTAGGGTTAAGGATTTAGGTTTTACGGTTTAGAATTGAAGGTTTAGGTTTTACGGTTTAATGTTTAAGGTTTAGGGTTTCAAATTGTATTTTTAGTGTTTAGGGTTTAGGTTTAGAGTTAGGGTTTAGGGTTTAGGGTTAAGAGTTTAGGATGTAGGGTTTAGGGTATTATAGTTTAGGTTTAAGGTTTTATGCTTAGGGTTTAAGGTTTTATGCTTAGGGTTTAAGGTTTAGTGTTTGGGGTTTAAGGTTTAAGTTTGGTTTAATATTCATAATATGGGGTTTAAGGTTTAGGATTTAGGGTTTAGGTTTAGTGTTAGGGTTTAGGGTTAACATTTAGCATTAGGGATTAGCATTTAGGGTTGAGGGTTTAGGATTAGGGTTAGGGTTTACGGTTTAAGCTTTAGGTTTTAGAGTTTTTTTTTAGGGTTTAGGATTAGGGTTTTAATATTTAGGGTTTAGGGTTTATGGTTTAGGGTTTTACATTTAGAGTTAAGCATTTAGGGTTTATGGTTTAGGTTTTAGGATTTAAGATTTAGAGTTTATGGTTTATTAGAAGGGTTTAGTGTTTATGGTTTAGGTTTTAGAGTTTAGGATTAAGGGTTTAGGGTTTAGGTTTTTGAGTCAATAGTTTAGGGTTTAGGGTTTTAAGGTTTAGGGTCTAGAGTTTAGGGTTTAGGGTTTAGGGTTTAGTGTTTAGGGTTTAGAGTTTAGTGTTTAGGGTTTAGGGTTTAAGGTTTAGCATTTAGAGTTTTGGCTTTGGGTTTAGGATTAGGGTTAGGGTTTAGGGTTTTGGATTTTGGGTTTAAAGTTTAGGGTTTGAGGATAAGGGTTTAGAGTGTAGGTTAAGGGTTTATGGGTTAGGATTTAGTGTTCAAAGTTTATGGTGTATGGTTTAGGATTTAAGGTTTTGAATTTAGGATTTTGAGTTTATAGTTTGGTGTTTAGTGTTTAGGGATTCATGCTGTAGGTTTTGGGTTTAGGGCTTAGGATTTAGTGTTTATAGCTTAAGGTTTATGGTTAGGGTTAAGGGTTGAGGGTTTGTTGTTTTGGGTTTAGGGTTTAGTGTTTTATATTTATGGTTTTAAAGTTTAGGATTTCATGTTTATGGTTTAAGATTTAGGGTTTAGAATTTTGATTTAGGGTTTATGATGAGGGTTAGGGTTAAGGGTTTAAGGTTTAGGGTTTAACATTTAGAATTAAAGATTTAGGGTTTAGGATTTAGGGTTTATGGTTTAGGATTTAGTGTTTAGGTCTTAAAGTTTATGGTTAGGGTTAAGGGTTTAGGGTTTAGAGTTTAGGGTTTAGGGTTTAGTGTTTTATATTTAGGGTTTTAAAGTTTAGGATTTCATGTTTAGGGTTTAATGTTTAGGGTTTAGAGTTTTGATTTAGGATTTATGAGGAGAGTTAGGGTTATGGGTTTAAGGTTTAGGGTTTAACATTTAGAGTTAAGGATTTAGGGTTTAGGATTTTGGTTTTAGGGTTTAGGGTTTATGGTTTAGGGCTTAGTGTTTAGGTTTTAGAATTTAGGGTCTAGGGTTTAGAGTTTTAGGTTAAGTATTTTGGACTTAGGGTTAAGGGTTTAGGGTTGGGAGTTATTGGTTTAAGATTTAGAGTTTAGTGTTTAGGGTTCATGGTATAGGATTTAGGGTTTAGAGTTTAGGGTTTTGGGTTTTGAGTTTGGGGTTTAGGGTTTAGAGTTGTAGGTTTAGGGTTTAGGGTTTAGGGTTTAGGGTTTTGGGTTTAGGGTTTTGGATTTTGGGTTTAGTGTTTAAGGTTTCTAGTAGTAGGTTTTGGGTTTAGGTTTTAGTTTCTAGGGTATAGGATTTAGGGTTTATGGTTTATGGTATAGAGTTAAGGGTTTAGAGTTTAGGTTTTAGGGTTTAGGCTTTAAAGTTTAGAGTGTAGGGTTTATGGTCTAGGCTTTAAAGTTTAGAGTTTAGGGTTTATGGTTTAGGATTTCGAGTTTAGTGTTTATTTAATTTAGGGTTAAGAGTTTAGGATTGAGGGTTTAGGATTTAAGCTTTAGAGTTTAGAGTTTTTATTTAGGGCTTAGGGTTTAGGTTTAGGGTTAGGGTTTTGGGTTTAGGGTTTAAGGTTCAGGGTTTAAGCTTTAGGGTTTAGAGTTTTTATTTAGGGTTTACGATTAGGGTTAGGGTTTAGGGTTTAGTGTTTAGGGTTTAAGGTTTAGGTTCTAACATTTTGGGTTTAGGGTTTAGCATTTAGGGTTAAGAGTTTAGGGTTTATGGTTAAGGGTTTAGGATTTATGTATTAGGGTTTAGGGTTTAGGGTTTAGTGTTTAGAGTTATTGTTTTGGGTTTAGGGGTAATGGTTTTGGGTTTAGAGTTTATGGTTTTGTGTTTTGGGTTTTGGATTTAGGGTTTAGGGTATAGTGTTTTTTTGAGTTGTAGGTTTTGGGTTAAGGGTTTAGGGTATTGGGTTTAGAGTTTTGATTTAGGGTTTAAGATTACGATTAGGCTTTAGGTTTGATAGTTTAGGGTTTAAGGTTTAGGTTTTAACATTTAGAGTTAAGGATTTAGGGTCTAGGGTTTATGATTTAGGATTTAAGGTTTAGAGTTTAGTGTTTAGTATTTAATGTTTAGGGTTTGGTGTTTAGGATTTAGTGCTTAAGATTTTGGTTTAGCGTGTAAGGTTAGGGTTTACTGTTTAGGGTTTGGAATTATAGATTTAAATTTTATGATTAAGGGTTTAGGGTTTAGGGTTAAGGGTTGAGAGTTTATGGCTTAGGGTTTAGTGTTTAATTTTAGGGTTTAGGGTTTAGGGTTTAGGATTTAGGATTTAGAGTTTGGGGTTTATGGTTAAGGGTTTAGGGTTAAGGGTTTAGGGTTTATGGTTTAGCGTTTAGTATTTAATGTTTAGGGCTTGGTGTTTAAGATTTAGTGCTTAAGATTTTGGGTTTAGGGTTTAGGGTTTACGGTTTATGGTTTAGGGTTTGGAATTATAGGTTTAAAGTTTATGATTTAGGGTTTAGGTTTTTGGGTTAAAGGGTTAGAGTTTATAGTTTAGGGTTTGGTGTTTAGGATTTAGGGTTTAGGGTTTCAGTTTTTGTCTTTAGTGTTTTTAATTAGGGTTTAGGATTAGGGTTAGTGTTTTGGGTTTAAGGTTTGTGATTTAGGGTTTAGGGTTTACGATTAAGAGTGTAGATTTTATGGTTGAGGGTTTAGGGTTTAAGATTTAGGGTTTAGGGTTTAGGGTTTAACATTTAGAGTTTAGGATTTAGGGCTTAGTGTTTATTTTTTTAGCGTTTTGCATTTAGAGTTTTGGATTTTGGGTTTACGGTCTTGGATTTAAGGTTTAGGTTTTACTATTTAATGTTTAGGGTTTAGGGTATTGTATTATAGGTTTAGGGTTGAGGGTTTAGGTTTAGAGTTAGGGTTTAGGGTTTAGGGTTTAGGGTTAAGAGTTTAGGATTTAGGATTTAGCGTTTAGGGTTTTAAAGTTTAGGATTAAAGTTTAGCGCTTAGGGCTTAAGGTTTAGGGCTTGGGGATTAAGGTTTATGGTTTAGGTTTAGGGTTTAAGATTTAGAGTTTTGGGTTTAAGGTTTAGTGTTTAGGGTTTAGGTTTAGTGTTTAGGATTTGGGTTTAGGGTCTATCATTTAGGATTTAGGTATTAAGATTCTGAGTTTAGTATTTAAGGTTTAGGGTTTTGGTTCAGTGCTTAGGGTTTAGGGTTTAGGATTAAGGTTTAGGGTTTAGGGATTAGGGTTTAGGATTAGGGTTTAGGGTTTAGGATTTAGGTTTAGTGTTTATAGTTTAGGGTTTAGGGTTTAAGGTTTAGTATTTATGTTTTAGGGTTTAGGGTCTATAGTTTAGGGTTTATGGTTTATGGTTTAAGGTTTAGGGTTTAGGGTTTAGAGTTTAGTGATTAGGGTTTAGGATTTAGGGATTAGGGTTTATGGTTTGGAGTTGTAAGTTTGAGGTTTAGGGTTTTGGGTTTGTGGTTTAGTTTTTAGGGTTTAGGGTTAAGGGGTTAGAGTTTATGGTTTTGGATTTAGAAGTTTGGCTTTAGTATTTAGGGTTTAGGGTTTAACATTTTTAGTTTATATTTAGGGTCTAGGGTTTAGGGTTTAGGGTTTAACATATAGAGTTTAGTATTTAAAGTTTATTATTTAGAGTTTAGGGTTTAGGTTGTAGGGTTTATGTTTTAGGATTTAGGGTGTAGAGTTTAGGATTTAGGGTTGAGGATTTAGGAATTAGGGTTTAGGGTTTAACGTTTAGTATTTAATGTTTAGGGTTTGGTGTTTAGGATTTAGGGTTTAGGGTTTAATGTTTACTGTTTAGATTTTAGGGTTCAGATTTAGGGTTTGTAATTATGGGTTTAAGGTTTATGATTTAGGGTTTAGGGTGTATGGTTAAGGGTCGACAGTTTACGGTTAAGGGTTGACAGTTTACGGTTAAGGGTTTTGGGTTTAGCGTTTAGTGTTTAATGTTTAGGGTTTATAGTGTTGGGTTTAGAGTTTAGGGTTCACGATTTAGGGTTTGTAATTATGGGTTTAAGGTTTATGATTTAGGGTTTAGGGTGTAGGGTTGAGGGTTAAGAGTTTATGGTTCTGGGTTTAATGTTTAGTGTTTAGTGTTTAATGTTTGTGGTTAAGTGTTTAGTATTT
Source organism: Solanum bulbocastanum (assembly GCA_037074985.1). Classification (NCBI taxonomy): domain Eukaryota; kingdom Viridiplantae; phylum Streptophyta; class Magnoliopsida; order Solanales; family Solanaceae; genus Solanum; species Solanum bulbocastanum. The sequence continues at coordinate 20,879,322 of CM073604.1, read as the reverse complement.
AGGGTTTAGGGTATAGGGTTTAGGGTTTAGGGTATAGAGTTTAGGATTTAGTGTTTATGGTTTAGATTTTTTAGTTTAGATTTTAGGGATTAGGGTTTGAGGATTAGGGTTTAGTGTTTAAGGTGTAGGGTTTAGTGTTTAGGGTTTACTATTTAGGGTTTGGAATTATGGGTTTTAAGTTTATGATTTAGGGTTTAGGGTTTAGGGTTATGGGGTTAGAGTTTATGATTTAGGGTTTAAGGTTAAGGGTTTAATGTTTCATGTTTAGGGTTTAGTGTTTAGGATTTTGGGTTTAGTGTTTAGTGTTTTTAATTAGGGTTTAGGATTAGGGTTAGTGTTTTGGGTTTAGGGCTTGGAATTTTGGGTTTAAGGTTTATGATTTAGGGTTTAGATTTTAGGTTTAAGAGTTTAGAGTTTATGGTTGACGGTTTAGGGTTGAGGATTTAGGGTTTAAGATTTAGGGTTTAACATTTAAAGTTTAGGATTTAGGGCATAGGGTTTATTGTTTAGGCTTTTGCATTTAGAGTTAAGGATTTTGGGTTTATAGTTTAGGATTTAAGGTTTAGGGTTTGCGATTCTGAATTGTACGTTCAGGGTTTTGGGTTTAGGTTTAGAGTTAGGGTTTAAGGTTTCGAGTATAGGGTTAAGAGTTTAGGATATAGGATTTAGGGTTTAGGGTTGTAGAGTTTAGGTTTAAGGTTTAGCGCTTAGGGTTTAAGTTTTAGGGTTTGGTGATTAAGGTTTATGGTTTAGGGTTTAGGATTTAGGTTTAGGGTTTAGGATTTAGAGTTTTGGGTTTAGGGTTCAGGGTTTAGGGTATAGGTTTAGTGTTTAGGGATTAGTGTTTAGGATTAGGGTTTAGGGTTTAGGATTTAGGGTTTAAGGTTTAGGATTTGGGTTTAGTGTCTATCGTTTAGGGTTTACGGTATATGGTTTAGGTTTAGTGCTTAGGGTTTGGGGTTTAGGATTAGGGTTTTGGGTTTAGAGTTTAGGATTTAGGGTCTAGGGTTTAGGGTCTATGGTTTAACATATAGAGTTTAGTACATAGAGTTTACGATTTAATGTTTACGGTTTAGGTTGTTGGGTTTAGGTTTTGGGATTTATGGTTTAGGGTTTAGGATTTAGGGTTTAGGATTTAGGATTCAGGGTTTAGTGTTTAGCGTTTAGTATTTAATGTTTAGGGTTTGGTGTTTAGGGTTTAGGGTTTAGGGTTTTAGGTTTAGGGTTTAGATTTTAGGTTTTACGATTTAGTGTTTGTTATTATGGGTTTAAGGTTTATGATTTAGGGTTTGGTGTTTAGGGTTTAGAGTTTAGGGTTCACGATTTAGGGTTTGTAATTATGGGTTTAAGGTTTATGATTTAGGGTTTAGGTGTAGGGTTAAGTGTTGAGTGTTTATTGTTAAGGGTTTAGGGTTTAGCATTTAGTGTTTAATGCATAGGGTTTGGTGTTTAGGGTTTAAGCTTTAGGGTTTAGAGTTTAGGGTTCACAATTTAGGGTTTGTAATTATGGGTTTAAGGTTTATGATTTAGGGTTTAGGGTGTAGGGTTAAGGGTTGAAAGTTTATAGTTTAGGGTTTAGTGTTTAATATTTAGTGTTTATTGTTTATGGGTAAGTGTTTAGGATTTGGAGTTTAGGGTATGGGGTTTAGTATTTAGGGTTTATGGTTTAGAGTTTATAGTTTAGATTTTAGGGATTAGGGTTTAGTGCTTGGGATTTTAGGTTTAGTGTTTAAGGTTTAGGGTTTAGTGTTTAGGGTTTTGAATTATGGGTTTTAAGTTTATGATTTAGGGTTAAGGGTTGTGAGTTTATGATTTAGGGTTTAGGGTTTAGGGTTTAGTGTTTACTGTTTAGGGTTTAGTGTTTAGGATTTAGGGTTTAGGGTTTAAGGTTTAGTGTTTAGTGTTTTTAATTTGGGTTTAGGATTAGGGTTAGTGTTTTAGGTTTAGGGTTTGGAATTTTGGTTTTAAGGTTTATGATTTAGGATTTAGGTGTTAGGGTTAAGAGTTTACAGTTTATGGTTGAGGGTTTAGGGTTTAGGATTTAGGGTTGAAGGTCTATTGTTTAGGGCTTAGGGTTTAACATTTAGAGTTTAGGATTTAGGGATTAGGGTTTATTGTTTAGGGTTTTGCATTTAGAGTTAAGGATTTAGGGTTGATGATTTAGGATTTAATGTTTAGGGTTTATGATTTAATGTTTAGGGTTAGCAATTTTGAATTGTACGTTTAAGGTTTTGGATTTGGGTTTAGAGTTAGGGTTTAGGGTTTAGGGTTTAGGGTTAAGAGTTTAGGATTTAGGATTTATGGTTTAGGGTTATAGAGTTTAGGTTTAAGGTTTAGCGCTTAGGGTTTAAGGTTTAGGGTTTAGGGATTAAGGTTTATGGTTTAAGGTTTTGGGTTTAGGTTTAGGGTTTAAGATTCAGAGTTATGGATTTATGGTTCAGGGTTTAGGGTTTAGGTTTAGTGTTTAGGGTTTAGTGTTTAGGATTAGGGCTTAGGGTTTAGGGTTTAGGGTTTGGGATTTGGGTTTAGGGTCTATCATTTAGGGTTTAGGGTTTAATATTCTGAGTTTTGGGTTTAAGGTTAGGGTTTAGGTTTAGTGTTTAGGGTTTAGGGTTTAGGATTAAGGTTTAGGGTTTAAACTTTAAGGTTAGGTTTAGGGTTTAGGGCTTTGGGTTTAGTATTTGGGTTTAGTGTCTATTGTTTAGGGTGTAGGGTTTAAGGTTTAGGATATAGGATTTAGGGTTTATAGTTTAGGGTCTAGAGTTTAGGGTTTAGGGTTTAGGATTTAAGGTTTAGGGTTTAGGGTTTAGAGTTTAGTGATTAGGGTTTAGGATTTTGGGATTAGTGTTTAGGGTTTGGAGTTGTAAGTTTACGGTTTATTGTTTTGTGTTTGTGGTTTAGTTTTTGGGTTTAGGGTTAAGGGGTTAGAGTTTATGGTATTGGATTTAGGGTTTTCGCTTTAGTGTTTAGTGTCTAGGGTTTAACATTTAGAGTTTACGATTTAGTGTCTAGGGATTAGGGTTTAGGGTTTAACATATAGAGTTTAGTATTTAGAGTTTATTATTTAGAGTTTATGGTTTAGGTTTTAGTGTTTAGGTTTTAGGATTTAGTGGGTAGGGTTTAGGATTTAGGGTTTAGTATTTAGGATTTAGGGTTTAGGGTTAAGCATTTAGTATTTAATGTTTAGGGTTTGGTGTTTAGGATTTAGGGTTTAGGGTTTAAGGTTTACGGTTTAGATTTTAGGGTTCACGATTTCATGTTCGTAATTATGGGTTTAAGGTTTATGATTTAGGCTTTGATGTTTAGGGTTTAAGGTTTAGGGTTTAGGGTTTAGGGTTTAGGGTGTAGGGTTAAGGGTTTAGAGTTTATGGTTAAAGGTTTAGGGTTTAGAGTTTAGTGTTTAATGTTTGAGGTTTGGGTTTTAGGGTTTAGATTTTAGGGTTCACGTTTTAGGGTTTGTAATTATGGGTTTAAGGTTTATAATTTAGTTTTTAGGGTGTAGGGTTAAGGGTTGAGAGTTTATGGTTTAGGGTTTAGGGTTTAGTGTTTAGTATTTATTGTTTATGGTTAAGTGTTTAGGGTTTAGGATTTAGGGTTTAGGGTTTAGGGTTTAACATTCAGTGTTTAGGATTTTTGTCTTAGTGTTTGTTGTTTAGGGTTTCTTATTTAGGGTTAAGGATTTAGGTTTTATGCTTTAGAATTGAAGGTTTAGGTTTTACAGTTTAATGTTTAGGGTTTAGGGTTTTTAATCATATTTTTAGTGTTTAGGGTTTAGGGTATTATAGTTTAGGTTTAAGGTTTTACGCTTAGGGTTTAAGGTTTAGTGTTTGGGGTTTAAGGTTTAAGGTTGGTCTAAGATTCAGAATATTGGGTTTAGGGTTCAGGATTTAGGGTTTAGGTTTAGTGTTAGGGTTTAGGGTTTAGGGTTAGTATTTAGGATTAGGGATTAGCGTTTATGGTTGAGGGTTTAGGATTAGGGTTAGGGTTTAGGGTTTAAGCTTTAGGTTTTAGAGTTTTTTTTTATGGTTTAGGATTAGGGTTTTAACATTTAGGGATTAGGGTTTAGGGTTTAGGGTTTTGTGTTTAGGATTTAGAGTTTAGTGTTTAGGGTTTAGGGTTTAAGGTTTAGCATTTTAAGATTTGGTTTTGGGTTTAGGATTAGGGTTAGGGTTTAGGGTTATGGGTTTAGGGTTTGTAATTTTAGTTTTAAGGATTTTGATTTATGGTTTAGGGTTTGTAATTTTAGTTTTAAGGTTTTTGATCTATGGTTTAGGGTTTAGGGTTAATGGTTTAGAGTTTATGATTTTGGGTTTAGAGTTTAGGATTTAAGTTTTAACTTTTAGGTTATAGGGTTTAGGATTTAGGGTTTACGGTTGACGGTTTAGAGTTTAGTGTTTAATATTTACGGTTAAGATTTTAGGATTTTACATTTAGAGTTTAGGATTTATAGTTTATGGTTTAGGGTTTAGTGTTTAATATTTACGGTTAAGAGTTTAGGATTTTACATTTAGAGTTTTGGGTTTAGGGTTTAGGGTTTTGGATTTAGGTTTAAAGTTTAGGGTTTATGGATAAGGGCTTAGAGTGTAGGTTAAGGGTTTAGGGGTCAGGATTTAGTGTTTAGAGTTTATGGTGTATGGTTTAGGATTCAAGGTTTTGAATTTAGGATTTTGAGTTTAGAGTTTAGTGTTTAGTGTTTAGGGATTCATGCTGTAGGTTTAGGGTTTAGGATTTAGTGTTTATGGCTTTAGGTTTATGGTTAGGCTTAAGGGTTTAGGGTTCATAGTTTAGGGTTTAGGGTTTAGTGTTTTATATTTAGGGTTTTAAAGTTTAGGATTTCATGTTTAGGGTTTAAGGTTTCGGGTTTAGAGTTTTGATTTAGGGTTTGGGTTAAGGGTTTAAGGTTTAGGGTTTAACATTTATAATTAAAGATTTATGTTTAGGATTTAGGGTTTATGGTTTAGGAAGTAGTGTTTAGGGCTTAAGGTTTATTATTTGGGTTAAGGGTTTAGGGTTTAGGGTTTAGGGTTTAGTATTTAGGGTTTTAAAGTTTAGGATTTAAGATTTAGGGTTTAGAGTTTTGATTTAGGGTTTATGATGCGGGTTAGGGTTATGGGTTTAAGGTTTAGGGTTTAACATTTAGAGTTAAGGATTTATGGTTTAGGAATTTGTGATTTGGGTTTAGGGTTTAGGGTTTATGGTTTAGGGCTTAGAGTTAAGGTTTCAGAATTTAGGGTCTAGGGTTTAGAGTTTTAGGTTAAGGATTTTAGACTTAGGGTTAAGGGTTTTGGGTTGGGAGTTATTGGTTTAAGATTGACAGTTTTGTGTTTAGGGTTCATGGTATAGGATTTAGGGTTTAGAGTTTAGGGTTTTGGGTTTTGGGTTTGGGGTTTAGGGTTTAGAGTTGTTAGCGTTTAGTATTTAATGTTTAGGGTTTGGTGTTTAGGATTTTGGGTTTAGGGTTTAATATTTAGTGTTTAGATTTTAGGGTTCAGATTTAGGGTTTCGAGTTTAGGGTTAAGAGTTTAGGATTTTGGATTTAGGGTTTTGGGTTGTAGAGTTTAGGTTTAAGGTTTAGCGCTTAGGGTTTAAAGTTTAGGGTTTGGGGATTAAGGTTTATGGTTTAGGGTTTAAGATTCAGAGTTTTGGGTTTAGGGTTCAGGGTTTAGGGTATAGGTTTAGTGTTTAGGATTAGGCTTTAGGGTTTAGGGTTTAGGGTTTTGGGTTTAGGGTTTAGGATTTGGGTTTAGTGTCTATCGTTTAAGGTTTAGGGTTTATGATTTAATGTTTAGGGTTTGCAATTTTGAATTGTATGTTTAGGGTTTTGGGTTTAAGTTTAGAGTTAGGGTTTAGGGTTTTGAGTTTAGGGTTAAGAGTTTAGGATTTAGGATTTAGGGTTATAGAGTTTAGGTTTAAGGTTTAGCACTTAGGGTTTAAGGTTTAGGGTTTGGGGATTAAAGTTTACGATTTAGAGTTTAGGATTTAGGTTTAGGGTTTTTGATCCGGATATTTGGGTTTAGGGTATAGGTTTAGTGTTTAGGGTTTAGTGTTTAGGATTAGGGTTTAGGGTTTAGGGTTTAGGATTTGGGTTTAGTGTCTATCGTTTATGGTTTAGGGTTTAGGATTTTGAGTTTTGGGTTTAAGGTTTAGGGTTTACAGTTTAGGTTTAGTGCTTAGGGTTTACGGTTTAGTGTTTAGAGTTTAGTATTTATGGTCTAGGGTTTAGGGTTTATGGTTTAACATATAGAGTTTAGTATATACAGTTTATTATTTAAAGTTTAGGGTTTAGGTTTTTAGGATTTATGGTTTAGGGTTTGGGGTTTAGGGTTTAGGGTTTAGCGTTTAGTATTTAATGTTTAGGGTTTGGTGTTTAGGATTTACGGTTTAGGGTTTAAGGTTTATGGTTTAGATTTTAGGGTTCATGATTTAGTGTTTGTAATTATGGGTTTAAGGTTTATGATTTAGGGTTTGGTGTTTAGGGTTAAAGGTTTAGGGTTTAGAGTCTAGGGTTCATGATTTAGGGTTTGTAATTATGGGTTTAAGGTTTATGATTTAGGGTTTAGGGTGTAGGTTTAAGGGTTTAGAGTTTATTGTTAAGGGTTTAGGGTTTAGCGTTTAGTGTTTAATGTTTAGGGTTTGGTGTTTAGGGTTTAAGGTTTAGGGTTTGTAATTATGGGTTTAAGGTTTATGATTTAGGGTTTAAGGTGTAGGGTTATGGGATTAAAGTTTATGGTGTAGGGTTTAGTGTTTAATATTTAGTGTTTAATGTTTATGGTTAAGTGTTTAGGATTTGGAGTTTAGGGTATGGAGTTTAGTATTTAGGGTTTATGGTTTAGAGTTTCTAGTTTAGATTTTAGGGATTAGGGTTTAGTGCTTGGGATTTTGGGTTTTGTGTTTAACGTTTAGGGTTTACTGTTTAGGGTTTGGAATTATGGGTTTTAGGTTTATGATTTAGGATTTAGGATTTTGGGTTAAGGGTTGAGAGTTTATGATTTAGGGTTTAGGGTTTAGGGTTTCACTACAAGAAAAAGAGCCACTAGGGACCAGAAATATGGTCCCAAAAGGTCTAATTCTGGTCTCTAAAGATCACTAGCGACGAGAAAAATCTGGTCGCTAGCCGTCCCTATTGGCTCCGTCGCTAAATGTCAATAGGGACGAAATTTAGATTCCAGTCCTTAAAACGTTTTTGCGACCATGTAAAGTTCTAGTCCCTAAAACTCTTTTTGGACCATGATTCTGGTCCTTACACAAAACAATCAATTGGTACCTTAAAATTTCACGACGAGCTTATCTAGACACTAAAAGGTTATCGTGACCAAAACTCTGGTCCTTAAATAGTTTTAAGGACTCATACATTGTCGGTCCCTAAAGATGATTAGTGGCCAGAAAATGTGGCATATAACTAATACATAATTTTTCTGTCATGCCTTTCTTAGATGATATAGATAGCAAAATGCATCTGAATAATATATTAATTAGAAGTGTTGATTAACATCCCACAAACAATATTGTTTACAAAAATATGGTCACAAGACTATTACGCAACTCATTGGCCAAAAAAAATAAAATTCCTTTTAAAGTATTCCATACAATACTTAAAAAAAGATAATAAATTTGCCAATTTTTATAATGTAATCCAACTTGCTTCTTGACTAGAAAAACGATGTCTCCAAATCCTGTAAATCATACAAAATAAATTCTATTAGAAAAATAATTATGTGCACAACCAAATCACACAATATATTTTAGTGTTGATAAGAAATAAGATATATTGCATTCTATATTTTATATTTCCTAGAGCATTGAAACAACAAAATTAACTCAAAACGCTTCAAAGTCATTCAAAATATTGTTAGGGGCTATCTTCTCTTTGGAAAATCCCTTGCTACGCTTGGCTACTCAACCTAAAAACCTACTCACATGTCACAACTCAAAAGAGAACTCATAAAGTAGGTTCTTAAGTACTCTTTTCTCACATATCCATTAAGCTGATCCTACTCACGAGAATACAGAACAAGGATCATAAAAAAATTAATGAGAATGACTTATAAAACAAAATGAGTCCACGCAGAACCTTGATGTTCATGTCCACCAACTGAAATCAAATGCAATTTGTGGTCAAAAAGAAAATCCGATCTTTATGTATTTTCATAATAGTAATTAACAATATAAGGGCATCGTTTCTTTAGATTCTTACACTTTGGACCCAGTTCATATAATTGATAGCTTCAAGATAGATGCTTGTTAGTGATTGATCGCACTGGGATATATTCAATCAGCTCCTTATCCTGCATAATAGATGTCCCAAGATTCAATGAGCACCTGTCAATCAATAAACCTAGTGTAATCACACAAGTAGATACTAGAGAGTGTGGTCATGTTAGAGTGGAACAATGATAATAGGAAGAACAAGTCTGATAATTATGTTACTTTCAAGGAAAAGACAGTAAATCTAAAGAAGTATTATGTAAAGCTCAACACTGGAATTTTCATGCCTCAGTCTTCCAAAGATGTCATAATTACAACGCAATGGCATAAAGAGGCTCCACTATACATGCAATGCAAGGATAAATTCCTGCTTCAAAGTGTTGTTGCAGGCCCTTGAACTACTGGAAAGTACATTACTCCCGATATGTTCAATAAGGAGTTGGGGAATTATGTGGAGGACTGCAAGTCGAAAGTTGTTTATGTTCCTCCTCAAGTGCCATTACATGTAAGGCAGGGGTCCGCGGAAGGTTCTTCTCCTACGCCTTTATTATTCAAAATTTAAACGGTAAATATATCAGAGCTCAATAATATATCAAGGTCATATAATGAGCAGCAGGACAAATCGTTGGAGACAAAGGCACTAATTTCAAAGTTGATAGATGAAATTTTTTTTGTTATGTAGCAAAATGAAAAGCTTCAACAAGAATTGGAACTCTTGAGATGGGAATATAACAGCAGTGGTGGTGGTATCCCATCTATATATGTTCTCACCATTGCATTTCTGAAAATCCTTTTAATCAATATTCTCAAAACATATATCTGTAGCCTAAATATTGATAGCACAAACATATATTGTCCCCCTCCCCTAAGTCCAACATACCACCAAAAACCTTTATGTTTCCTCTTTATAATAACTAGCAAAGAAAAGTTCTTCTCCGTCTGTATTGTTTCAGTTTGGGGGAGAGCCGAGACAGACACATGTAGCTGCGATTATGATAAGCCAGATAATAAAAACAGACACAATTCAATGGTCGAATGCTGCCCTTTTTTATATCTATATAAGGCTATCCCTTGCTCTAAATTCTTTAGTCTGCCTGACTACATATAGCATTCCATATCTGCAGTTCGAAAAATAAGTCCATACATTCTTTGCGTTATCTTCAATTTCTATTTCCCAAGATAAAAGGTCTAACACTTAAAAGCTGTTACATTTCATCTTAAACTTAAAGTAAGGTGTTTTATGTTGTTTCTGCTATGATATCACAAGAAAGAGTTGGAGAGAATTAAAGATCAAGGGCCTTCTTAAGAAAAGCAACATGAAAGGCAATTATAGTTATATCGAAATACTCGTTCTCTTTGAGTAATTCTATGGAAATCCTTACACATTCTTGCGATATTCTCAATGCCCAATTGTTTAAAAAATTTCAAAACCTTGAGTCAATTAGTTGTCTGGTTGACTTAAATGTATGCAAGTTAGTTTCATTAGTTTTATAATGGCCTTGTGCTTGAAGCAATCATCATATGAACAATTGGTTCGTCATCCTCTTTTTTGAAACTAGAGAAGACGACATTAGTTTATTGATCAAGTGTATTTCCTAAGAATACAACCAAGTATTGAATAATATTGATAAGTTATTATAGTAGATTGATTCTATTGTCATAATGAATTACTTAGATTCCAAAAAAAAAGATAAGAATTTTCAAAAACAGAAACACACTAGTGGCACTTACTTGTCCGAATCCCTTGGCAATGCCTTATTAATTTCTTGTCTTCCTCTGTTTCCTGATATCTTTCTAAGTCATTTATCTGAGTTCCTGGTACTCCAATAACTCTTTTGGAAGTTTTTCAGTTTCTTCCTCGTCATATTCCTCCTTGCCACACTCATCCTCTTCTTGATCTTCACCTTCCTTCTCATATTCAACCAAATATTTATACTCCTGAATGAACACAACGAAATTTCATAGCAAAATAAAAGATGAAAGATCTGAAAAAATTGTGGAGATGATAAATTACATCTTTTTCATATTCACGCGTAGTTGTTCTGGAGTAGCAAACCACATTCTCAATGATAATCTTCAATTGCTAAATTGGTGCAGAGAACTAGTAAGCTTTGGTTCCACCATTAATTCTTTTATACATGACAAGATTATTATACCACTCTATAAATGGACGCTAGATCCGTATCTTCACTTAATAAAATTAAAACCAAGGAAATGAATTAGACCAAACCTCACAAGATTTCCCAAAAACCAAGAAGTAGTTTCTTCTTATAAGAGATTTTATTTGGTTAAAATTTATCAAATAAGATGTGATCTCTACTTTAAAAGTTTTGCAAATATACACTAATTATTTTTAGATTTCAATCATAAATGCATAAACTATCAATAAACCAACTATGAAACTAGTTATTTTTTCCTACAAATGTGTATTTTTTAACCATGAAAAAACATGTAATCTTATACTCTTTCATAGCACACATGAACATGTAATTTTAACCTGGAAGAAACATGATTCTTGAACAAGGAGCATTAATTATCGCCATACGTAATAAAGGAAGACAATTTGATAATGTTACTGCTAAATGGAAGTGCTCATAAGCTTGCAAGAAATAAAAATATACATAGAAACAAGAAAAAGTATATAGCAATAAGAAAGGCTAGAAAATAAGAGTTCACTAATGTAGTTAAAACACCAGGTTAGATCCTTAAATTTCTAAATAATTCTTTGACCTCATATTGTGAATTTCGAATCTATTAGCGTATATAATCTCATATATAACTTTTCTTTAAATTCTATTGATTAAATAACAATTTGTGGACTAATTTTATTTCTAAAATCATATCCTAATTACCTTTGTTAAAACACAATAAGAATTGAATAAACAATCCTCATTACCACTGTTAATGTTTGTTGTTTTTCCTATTCAATAGTGTTTTTTAGAGAACTGCAACTTTTTTGAGAAAACTCCTACAATATTCTTGATAATGTTAAACCCCACCTCACTAAATTCATAGAGCTCAAATAAATCACTTACCAATATGTATAGATAACAATGCTATAACATGTGGAGAACATATAATAACACTGTAACTGCTAGAGTGCCGAACATTCAATAACAACATAAATCAAAAAAATGAGTTGAGGAAATTGCAATTGTTTAATCTATCTGAAACACTAAACATGTGCACCCACTTCAATATCAATAACATAATCTCAAAGATAACCCTAACTCATAAAATAATTCTTTCTTGAAGAATAAAGATCTTAATAGCAAAGATAACCCTAATTCAGGAATCAGTACCAATTGAAAATAAGAAACATCATCTAAAATAATTTTAATATGGAATATCACTTTACTCCTCTTGAAAGATCAACGAGTAACAAAATTATGAGGCAAAAACACATAATAGAAAGAAAAATTTGAAGCAGAATAAACAAAAGATCTGACCGAACAGAGAGATTCGAAGAGATCAATGGTGTCTGTACATAGCTCTAATCTCGACCATGAAATTTCTATGAGAAAGACCAGAATTAGAAGGGATAAGGAACAGAGGTTTTTGGAGAACCTCAGCAGAGCGTTGTGTTTGTGGAAAACATCAGAAGAGCGTTGTTGAACTTACTCATCTGAGAGGTGGCCTTGATTTTAGAGGTTTTGAGACATCGAGGTAGGGTTTTTACGCTTCAAGTTTACCTTTAGCTTTTTTCTTTATTTATCTCCCTCTTTTTTTAGAGTCAAATTTATAAAGTGATGCTCTGTCCATTTAGTTTGGATTTAGGGACCATTTTCTTATCATTTTAAGGACCATATTTAGCCCCTTTGTTATAATATCGAGAATTAGGGACCAAAGTAATATCTCGTCCCTATAGATATACATTTAGGGACAAGATTTTTTATCCGTTGCTAAATATCGGTCTTAAATAAGGATTTTTCTTGTAGTGTTTAGTATTTAATGTTTAGGGTTTAGTGTTTAGGATTTAGGGTTTAGGGTTTAAGGTTTAGTGTTTAGTGTTTTTAATTAGGGTTTAGGATTAGGGTTAGTGTTTTAGGTTTAGGGTTTGGAATTTTGGCTTTAAGGTTTATGATTTAGGATTTAGGTGTGAGGGTTTAGAGTTTAGAGTTTATGGTTGAGGGTTTAGGGTTTAGGATTTACTGTTTAGGGGTTAGGGTTTAACATTTAGAGTTTAGGATTTAGAGCATGGGTTTATTTGTTACGGTTTTGCATTTAGAGTTAAGGATTTGGGGTTTATGGTTTAGGATTTAAGGTTTAGGGTTTATGATTTAATGTTTAGGGTTAGCGATTTTGAATTGTACGTATAGGGTTTTGGATTTGGGTTTAGAGTTAGGGGTTAGGGTTTAGGGTTTAGGTTTTAGGATTAAGAGTTTAGGATTTAGGATTTAGGGTTTAGGGTTGTAGAGTTTAGGTTTAAGGTTTAGCGCTTAGGGTTTAAGGTTTAGGGATTAAGGTTTATGGTTTAAGGTTTAGGGTTTAGGTTTAGGGTTTAAGATTCAGAGTTTTGGGTTCATGGTTTATGGTTTAGGTTTAGTGTTTAGGGTTTAGTGTTTAGGATTAAGGCTTAGGTTTTAGCGTTTAGGGTTTGGGATTTGGGTTTAGGGTCTATCATTTAGGGTTTACGATTTAAGATTCTGAGTTTTGGGTGTAAGGTTAGGGTTTAGGATTAATGTTTAGGGTTTAGGGTTTAGGATTAGGATTTAGGGTTTAGAGTTTAGGGTTAGGTTTAGAGTTTAGGGCTTTGGGTATAGGATTTGGGTTTAGTGTCTATAGTTTAGTGTTTAGGGTTTAAGGTTTAGCATTTAGGATTTAGGGTTTAGGGTTTAGGGTCTAGAGTTTAGGGTTTAGGGTTTAGGATTTAAGCTTTAGGATTTAGGGTTTAGAGTTTAGTGATTAGGGTTTAGGATTTAGGGATTAGGGTTTAGGGTTTGGAGTTGTAAGTTTAAGGTTTATGGTTTAGTTTTTAGGGTTTAGGGTTAAGGGGTTAGAGTTTATGGTACTGGATTTAGAGTTTTGGCTTTAGTGTTTAGTGTTTAGGGTTTAACATTTAGATTTTAGGATTTAGGGTTTAGGTATTAGGGTTTATGGTTTAATATATACTGTTTAGTATTTAGAGTTTATTATTTATAGTTTATGGTTTAGGTTTTAGGATTTTGAGTGTAGGGTTTAGGATTTAGGGTTTAGGGTTTAGCATTTAGTATTTAATGTTTAGGGTTTGGTGTTAAGGATTTAGGGTTTAGGGTTTAAGGTTTAGGGTTTTGATTCTAGGGTTCACAATTTAGGGTTTGTAATTATGGGTTTAAGGTTTATGATTTAGGGTTTAGGGTGTAGGGTTAAGGGTTGAGAGTGTATGTTAAGGGTTTAGGGTTTAGTGTTTAGTGTTTAATGTTTAGGGTTTGGGTTTTAGGGTTTAAAGTTTAGGGTTCACGATTTAGGGTTTGTAATTATGGGTTTAAGGTTTATGATTTAGGGTTTAAGGTGTAGGGTTAAGGGTTGAGAGTTTATGGTTTAGGGTTTACAGTTTAGTGTTTAGTAATTAATGTTTATGGTTAAGTGTTTAGAATTTAGGGTTTATGGTATAGGGTTTAGGGTATTGGGTTTAGGATTTAGGTTTTAGATTTTAGGTTATAGGGTTTAGGATTTAGGGTTTAGGATTGACGGTTTAGAGTTTGTTGTTTTATATTTACGATTAAGAGTTTAGGATTTTACATTTATAGTTTAGGGTTTAAGGTTTTATGCTTAGGGTTTAAGGTTTAAGATTTTTAGTTTTAGGTTTAATGTTAGGGTTTAGGTTTAGTGTTTAGGGTTTAGGGTTTACGATTAGGGTTTAAGGTTAGGTTTAGGGTTTAGGGCTTTGGGCTTAGGATTTGGGTTTAGTGTCTATAGTTTAGGGTTTAGGGTTTAAGGTTTAGGATTTAGGATTTAGGGTTTAGGGTTTAGGGTCTAGAGTTTAGGGTTTAGGGTTTAGGATTTAAGGTTTTAGGTTTAGGGTTTAGAGTTTAGTGATTAGGGTTTAGGATTTAGGGATTAGGGTTTAGGGTTTGGAGTTTTAAGTTTATGGTTTATGATTTTGGGTTTGTGGTTTAGTTTTTAGGGTGTAGGGTTAAGGGTTTAGAGTTTATGGTATTGAATTTAGAGTTTTGGCTTCAGTGTTTAGGGTTTAGGGTTTATCATTTAGAGTTTAGGATTTAGGGTCTAGTGATTAGGGTTTAGGGTTTAACATATAGAGTTTAGTATTTAGAGTTTATGGTTTAGGTTTAAGGGTTTAGGTTTTAGGATTTAGTGGGTAGGGTTTAGGATTTAGGGTTTAGTATTTAGGATTTAGGGTTTATGGTTTAGCATTTAGTATTTAATGTTTAGGGTTTGGTGTTTAGGATTTAGGTTTTAGGGTTTAAGGTTTAGGGTTTGGATTTTAGGGTTCACGATATAGGGTTTGTAATTATGGGTTTAAGGTTTATGATTTAGGGTTTAAGGTGTAGGGTTAAGGGTTTAGATTTTATGGTTAAGGCTTTAGGGTTTAGAGTGTTTAATGTTTAAGGTTTAGGTTTTAGGGTTTAACGTTTAGGGTTTAGAGTTTAGGATTCACGAGTTAGGGTTTGTAATTATGGCTTTAAGGTTTTTGATTTAGGGTTTAGGGTGTAGGGTTAAGGGTTGAGAACTTATGGTTTAGGGTTTAGGGTTTAGTGTTTAGTATTTAATGTTTATGGTTAAGTGTTTAGGATTTAGGATTTAGGGTTTAGCATTTGGGTTTAAGGTTTTGGGTTTAGTGTTTAGGGTTTACGATTTAGAGTTTAGGATTTTTGTCTTAGTGTTTATTGTTTAGGGTTTCTCATTTAGGGTTAAGGATTTAGGTTTTATGGTTTAGAATTGAAGGTTTAGGTTTTACGGTTTAATGTTTAAGGTTTAGGGTTTCAAATTGTATTTTTAGTGTTTAGGGTTTAGGTTTAGAGTTAGGGTTAAGGGTTGAGGGTTAAGAGTTTAGGATTTAAGGTTTAGGGTATTATAGTTTAGGTTTAAGGTTTTACGCTTAGGGTTTAAGGTTTAGTGTTTGGGGTTTAAGGTTTAAGGTTGGTTTAAGATTCAGAATATGGGATTTAGGGTTTAGGATTTATGGTTTAGGTTTAGTGTTAGTGTTTAGGGTTTAGGGTTAGCATTTAGGATTAGGGATTAGCATTTAGGGTTGAGGGTTTAGGATTAGGGTTAGGGTTTAGGGTTTAAGCTTTAGGTTTTAGAGTTTTTTTTAGGGTTTAGGATTAGGGTTTTACAATTTAGGGTTTAGGGTTTTACATTTAGAGTTAAGCGTTTAGGGTTTACGATTTAGGGTTTATGGTTTAGGTTTTAGGATTTAAGATTTAGAGTTTATAGTTTATTGTAAGGGTTTAGTGTTTATGGTTTAGATTTTAGAGTTTAGGATTAAGGGTTTAGGGTTTAGGGTTTAGGTTTTTGAGTTAATAGTTTAGGGTTTAGGGTTTAGGTTCAGGTTTTAAGGCTTAAGGCCAAGAGTTTAGGGTTTAGGGTTTAGGGTTTAGTGTTTAGGGTTTAGGCTTTAAGGTTTAGCATTTAGGGTTTTGGTTTTGGGTTTAGGATTGGGGTTAGGGTTTAGGGTTTTGGGTTTTGGGTTTGTAGTTTTTGTTTTAAGGGTTTTGATTTATGGTTTAGGGTTTAGGGTTAATGGTTTAGAGTTTATGATTTTGGGTTTGGAGTTTAGGATTTAAGTTTTAACTTTTTGGTTATTTAGGGTTTATGGTTGACGGTTTAGAGTTTAGTGTTTAATATTTACGATTAAGATTTTAGGATTTTATATTTAGAGTTTAGGATTTATAGTTTATGGATTAGGGTTTAGTGTTTAATATTTACGTTTAAGAGTTTAGGATTTTACATTTAGAGTTTAGGGTTTAGGGTTTAGGGCTTTGGATTTTGGGTTTAAAGTTTAGGGTTTATGGATAAGGGTTTAGAGTGTAGGTTAAGGGTTTAGGGGTTAGGATTTAGTGTTTAGAGTTTATGGTGTGTGGTTTAGGATTTAACGTTTTGAATTTAGGATTTTGAGTTTAGCGTTTAGTGTTTAGTGTTTAGGGATTCATGCTGTAGGTTTTGGGTTTAGGGTTTAGGATTTAGTGTTTATGGCTTAAGGTTTATGGTTAGGGTTAAGGGTTTAGGGTTTGTAGTTTAGGGTTTAGGGTTCAGTGTTTTATATTTAGGGTTTTAAAGTTTAGGATTTCATGTTTAGGGTTTAAGGTTTAGGGTTTAGAGTTTTGATTTAG
This sequence comes from Solanum bulbocastanum, assembly GCA_037074985.1. Taxonomy (NCBI): domain Eukaryota; kingdom Viridiplantae; phylum Streptophyta; class Magnoliopsida; order Solanales; family Solanaceae; genus Solanum; species Solanum bulbocastanum. The sequence goes on along the minus strand of CM073604.1, from coordinate 20,862,844 downwards.
GGTTTATGATGAGGGTTAGGGTTAAGGGTTTATGGTTTAGGGTTTAACATTTAGAATTAAAGATTTAGGGTTTAGGATTTAGGGTTTATGGTTTAGGATTTAATGTTTAGGTCTTAAGGTTTATGGTTAGGGTTAAGGGTTTAGGGTTTAGAGTTTAGGGTTTATAGTTTAGGGTTTAGGGTTTAGTGTTTTATATTTAGGGTTTTAAAGTTTAGGATGTCATGTTTAGGGTTTAAGGTTTAGGGTTTAGAGTTTTGATTTAGGTTTTATGAGGAGGGTTAGGGTTATGGGTTTAAGGTTTAGGGTTTAACATTTAGAGTTAAGGATTTAGGGTTTAGGATTTTGTTTTTAGGGTTAAGGGTTTATGGTTTAGGGCTTAGGGTTTAGGTTTTAGAATTTAGGGTCTAGGGTTTAGAGTTTTAGGTTAAGGATTTTGGACTTAGGGTTAAGGGTTTAGGGTTGGGAGTTATTGGTTTAAGATTTAGAGTTTAGTGTTTAGGGTTCATGGTATAGGATTTAGGGTTTAGAGTTTAGGGTTTTGGGTTTTGAGTTTGGGGTTTAGGGTTTAGAGTTGTAGGTTTAGGGTTTAGGGGTTAGGATTTAGGGTTTAGAGTTTATTGTTTTGGGTTTAGGGTTTAGGTTTTTAGGTTTAGTGTTTAGGGTTTCTAGTAGTAGGTTTTGGGTTTAGGTTTTAGTTTCTAGGGTATAGGATTTAGGGTTTATGGTTTATGGTTTATGGTATAGAGTTAAGGGTTTAGAGTTTAGGTTTTAGAGTTTTGGCTTTAAAGTTTAGAGTGTAGGGTTTATGGTTTAGGATTTCGAGTTTAGTGTTTAATTAATTTAGGGTTAAGAGTTTAGGATTGAGGGTTTAGGATTTAAGCTTTAGAGTTTAGAGTTTTTATTTAGGTTTTAGGGTTTAAGTTTAGGGTTAGGGTTTTGGGTTTAGGGTTTAAGGTTCAGGGTTTAAGCTTTAGGGTTTAGATTTTTTATTTAGGGTTTACGATTAGGGTTAGGGTTTAGGGTTTAGAGTTTAAGGTTTAAGGTTTAGGTTCTAACATTTTGGGTTTAGGGTTTAGGATTTAGGGTTAAGAGTTTAGGGTTTATGGTTAAGGGTTTAGTATTTAGGTATTAGGGTTTAGGGTTTAGGGTTTTTGGTTTAGTGCTTAGGGTTTAGGGTCTAGGGTTTGGGTTTAGGGTTTAGTGTTTAGAGTTATTGTTTTGGGTTTAGGGGTAATGGTTTTGGGTTTAGAGTTTATGGTTTTGTGTTTCAGGTTTTGGATTTAGGGTTTAGGGTATAGTGCTTTGAGTTGTAGGTTTTGGGTTAAGGGTTTAGGGTATTGGGTTTAGAGTTTTGATTTAGGGTTTAAGATTACGGTTAGGCTTTAGGTTTGATAGTTTAGGGTTTAAGGTTTAGTTTAGGGTTTAAGGTTTAGGTTTTAACATTTAGAGTTAAGGATTTAGGGTTTAGGGTTTATGATTTAGGATTTAAGGTTTAGAGTTTAGTGTTTAGTATTTAATGTTTAGGGTTTGGTGTTTAGGAATTAGTGCTTAAGATTTTGGGTTTAGGGTGTAAGGTTTAGGGTTTACTGTTTAAGGTTTGGAATTATAGATTTAAATTTTATGAGTAAGGGTTTAGGGTTTAGGGTTAAGGGTTGAGAGTTTATGGCTTAGGGTTTAGTGTTTAATTTTAGGGTTTAGGGTTTAGGGTTTCGGATTTAGGATTTAGAGTTTAGGGTTTATGGTTAAGGGTTTAGGGTTAAGGGTTTAGGGTTTAGGGTTTATGGTTTATGATTTAGGGTTTGGAATTATGGGTTTAAAGTTTATGATTTAGGGTTTAGGGTTTAGGGTTAAGGGGTTAGAGTTTATAGTTTAGGGTTTGGTGTTTAGGATTTAGGGTTTAGGGTTTCAGTTTTTGTCTTTAGTGTTTTTAATTAGGGTTTAGGATTAGGGTTAGTGTTTTGGGTTTAGGGTTTGGAATTTTGGGTTTAAGGTTTATGATTTAGGGTTTAGGGTTTAGTGTTAAGAGTTTAGATTTTATGGCTGAAGGTTTAGGGTTTAGGATTTAGGGTTTAAGAATTAGGGTTTAGGGTTTAGGGTTTAATATTTAGAGTTTAGGATTTAGGGCTTAGTGTTTATTGTTTAGGGTTTTGCATTTAGAGTTTTGGATTTTGGGTTTATGGTCTAGGATTTAAGGTTTAGGTTGTACGATTTAATGTTTAGGGTTTAGGGTTTTGTATTATAGGTTTAGGGTTGAGGGTTTAGGTTTAGAGTTAGGGTTTAGGGGTTAGGGTTTTAGAGTTTAGGATTAAAGTTTAGCTCTTAGGGTTTAAGGATTAGGGTTTGGGGATTAAGGTTTATGGTTTAGGTTTAGGGTTTAAGCTTTAGAGTTTTGGGTTTAGGGTTTAGGTTTAGTGTTTAGGATTTACTATTTAGGATTAGGGTTTAGGATTTAGGGTTTAGGTTCAGTGTTTAGGGTTTAGGGTTTAGGATTAGGGTTTAGGGTTTAGGGATTAGGGTTTAGGATTAGGGTTTAGGGTTTAGGATTTAGGTTTAGTGGTTATAGTTTAGGGTTTAGGGTTTAAGGTTTAGTATTTATGTTTTAGGGTTTAGGGTCTATAGTTTAGGGTTTATGGTTTATGGTTTAAGGTTTAGGGTTTAGGGTTTAGAGTTTAGTGATTAGGGTTTAAGATTTAGGGATTAAGGGTTAGGGTTTGGAGTTGTTAGTTGGAGGTTTAGGGTTTTGGGTTTGTGGTTTAGTTTTTAGGGTTTAGGGTTAAGGGTTTAGAGTTTATGGTTTTGGATTTAGAAGTTTGGCTTTAGTATTTAGGGTTTAGGGTTTAACATTTTTAGTTTATATTTAGGGTCTAGGGTTTAGGGTTTAGGGTTTAACATATAGAGTTTAGTATTTAAAGTTTATTATTTTGAGTTTAGGGTTTAGGTTGTAGGGTTTAGGTTTTAGGATTTAGGGTGTATAGTTTAGGATTTAGGGTTGAGGATTTAGGAATTAGGGTTTAGGGTTTAACGTTTAGTATTTAATGTTTAGGGTTTGGTGTTTAGGATTTAGGGTTTAGGGTTTAATGTTTAGTGTTTAGATTTTAGGGTTCAGATTTAGGGTTTAGGGTTTAATGTTTAGTGTTTAGATTTTAGGGTTTGTAATTATGGGTTTAAGGTTTATGATTCAGGGTTTAGGGTGTATGGTTAAGGGTTGACAGTTTATGGTTAAGGGTTTTGGGTTTAGCGTTTAGTGTTTAATGTTTAGGGTTTATAGTGTATGGTTTAGAGTTTAGGGTTCATGATTTAGGGTTTGTAATTATGGGTTTAAGGTTTATGATTTAGGATTTAGGGTGTAGGGTTAAGGTTGAGAGTTTATGGTTTTGGGTTTAGTGTTTAGTGTTTAGTGTTTAATGTTTATGGTTAAGTGTTTAGTATTTAGGGTTTAGGGTATAGGGTTTAGGGTTTAGGGTTTAGGGTATAGAGTTTAGGATTTAGTGTTTATGGTTTAGAGTTTTTAGTTTAGATTTTAGGGATTAGGGTTTGAGTATTAGGGTTTAGTGTTTAAGGTTTAGGGTTTAGTGTTTAGGGTTTACTGTTTAGGGTTTGGAATTATGGGTTTTAAGTTTATGATTTAGTGTTTAGGGTTTAGGGTTATGGGGTGAGAGTTTATGATTTAGGGTTTAAGGTTAAGGGTTTAATGTTTAATGTTTAATGTTTAGGGTTTAGGGTTTAGGATTAGGGTTTAGGGTTTAGCATTTATGGTTTAGGGTTTTACATTTAGAGTTAAGCATTTAGGGTTTAAGGTTTAGGTTTTAGGATTTAAGATTTAGAGTTTATGGTTTATTGTAAGGGTTTAGTGTTTATGGTTTAGGTTTTAGAGTTTAGGATTAAGGGTTTAGGGTTTAGGGTTTAGGGTTTAGGTTTTTGAGTCAATAGTTTAGGGTTTAGGGTTTAGGGTTAAAGTTTAAGGTTTAGGGTCTAGAGTTTATGGTTTTGGGTTTAGGGTTTAGTGTTTCGGATTTAGAGTTTAGTGTTTAGGGTTTAGGGTTTAAGGTTTAGCATTTTGAGATTTGGTTTCGGGTTTAGGATTAGGGTTAGGGTTTAGGGTTATGGGTTTAGGGTTTGTAATCTTAGTTTTAAGGATTTTGATTTATGGTTTAGGGTTTGTAATTTTAGTTTTAAGGTTTTTGATCTATGGTTTAGGGTTTAGGGTTAATGGTTTAGAGTTTATGATTTTGGGTTTAGAGTTTATGATTTTGGGTTTAGAGTTAAGGATTTAAGTTTTAACTTTTAGGTTATAGGGTTTAGGATTTAGGGTTTATGGTTGACGGTTTAGAGTTTAGTGTTTAATATTTACGGTTAAGATTTTAGGATTTTACATTTAGAGTTTAGGATTTATAGTTTATGGTTTAGGGTTTAGTGTTTAATATTTACGGTTAAGAGTTTAGGATTTTACATTTAGAGTTTTGGGTTTAGGGTTTAGGGTTTTGGATTTAGGTTTAAAGTTTAGGGTTTATGGATAAGGGTTTAGAGTGTAGGTTAAGGGTTTAGGGGTCAGGATTTAGCGTTTAGAGTTTATGGTGTATGGTTTAGGATTTAAGGTTTTGAATTTAGGATTTTGAGTTTAGAGTTTAGTGTTTAGTGTTTAGGGATTCATGCTGTAGGTTTTGGGTTTAGGGTTTAGGGTTCAGGATTTAGTGTTTATGGCTTTAGGTTTATGGTTAGGGTTAAGGGTTTAGGGTTTGTAGTTTAGGGTTTTGGGTTTAGTGTTTTATATTTTGGGTTTTAAAGTTTAGGATTTCATGTTTAGGGTTTAGAGTTTTGATTTAGGGTGTATGATGAGGGTTAGGGTTAAGGGTTTAAGGTTTAGGGTTTAACATTTATAATTAAAGATTTAGGTTTAGAATTTAGGGTTTATGGTTTAGGATTTAGTGTTTAGGGCTTAAGGTTTATGATTAGGGTTAAGGGTTTAGGATTTAGAGTTTAGGGTTTATAGTTTAGGGTTTAGGGTTTAGAGTTTTATATTTAGGGTTTTAAAGTTTAGGATTTCATGTTTAGGATTTAAGGTTTAGGGTTTAGAGTTTTGTTTTAGGGTTTATGATGAGGGTTAGGGTTATGGGTTTAAGGTTTAGGGTTTAACATTTAGAGTTAAGGATTTATGGTTTAGGAATTTGTGATTTGGGTTTAGGGTTTATGGTTTAGGGCTTAGAGTTAAGGTTTCAGAATTTAGGGTCTAGGGTTTAGAGTTTTAGGTTAAGGATTTTAGACTTCGGGTTAAGGGTTTAGGGTTGGGAGTTATTGGTTTAAGATTTACAGTTTAGTGCTTAGGGTTCATGGTATAGGATTTAGGATTTAGGGTTTAGAGTTTAGGGTTTTGGGTTTTGGGTTTGGGGTTTAGGGTTTAGAGTTGTTAGCGTTTAATATTTAATGTTTAGGGTTTGGTGTTTAGGATTTAGGGTTTAGGGTTTAATATTTAGTGTTTCAATTTTAGGGTTCAGATTTAGGGTTTGTATTTATGGGTTTAAGGTTTATGATTTAGGGTTTAGGGTTAAGGGTTAAGGGTTGAGAGTTTATGCTTAAGGGTTTTGGGTTTAGCATTTAGTGTTTAATGTTTATGGTTTGGTGTTTAGGTTTTAAAGTGTAGGGTGTAGAGTTTCACGATTTAGCGTTTGTAATTATGGGTTTATGGTTTATGATTTAGGGTTTAGGGTGTAGGTTTAAGGGTTGAGAGTTTATGGTTTAGGGTTTAGTATTTAGTGTTTCGTGTTTAATGTTTATGGTTAAGTGTTTAGTATTTAGGGTTTAGGGTTTTGGGTTTATAGAGTTTAGTATTTATAGTTTATTATTTAGAGTTTAGGGTTTAGGTTGTAGAGTTTAGGTTTTAGGATTTAGGGTGTTGGGTTTAGGATTTATGGTTTAGGATTTAGGATTTAGGAATTAGTGTTTAGGGTTTAGCGTTTAGTATTTAATGTTTAGGGTTTGGTGTTTAGGATTTAGGGTTTAGGGTTTAATGTTTAGTGTTTAGATTTTAGGGTTCAGATTTAGGGTTTGTAATTATGGGGTTAAGGTTTATGATTTAGGGTTTAGGGTGTAGGGTTAAGGGTTGAGAGTTTATGGTTAAGGGTTTTGGGTTTTGCGTTTAGTGTTTAATGTTTAGGGTTTGGTGTTTAGGGTTTAGAGTTTAGGGTTCGCGATTTAGGGTTTGTAATTATGGGTTTAAGGTTTATGATTTAGGGTTTAGGGTGTAGGGTTAAGGGTTGAGAGTTTATGGTTTATAGTTTAGTGTTTAGTGTTTAGCGTTTAGTGTTTATGGTTAAGTGTTTAGTATTTAGGGTTTAGGGTATAGGGTTTAGGGTATAGAGTTTAGGATTTAGTGTTTATGGTTTAGAGTTTCTAGTTTAGATTTTAGGGATTAGGGTTTAAGGATTAGGTTTAAGTGCTTAGGATTTTGGGTTTAGTGTTTAAGGTTTAGTGTTTAGGGTTTACTGTTTAGGGTTTGGAATTATGGGTTTTAAGTTTATGATTTAGGGATATGGGGTGAGAGTTTATGATTTAGGATTTAGGGTTAAGGGTTTAATGTTTAATGTTTAGGGTTTAGTGTTTAGGATTTAGGGTTTAGGGTTTAGGGTTTAAGGTTAAGTGTTTAGTGTTTTTAATTAGGGTTTATAATTTGGGTTTGTGTTTTGGGTTTAAGTCTTCGAATTTTGGGTTTAAGGTTTATGGTTTAGGGTTTAGGGTTTAGGTTTAAGAGTTTAGAGTTTATGGTTTAGGGTTTAGTGTTTAGGATATAGGGTATAATATTTAGGGTTTAACATTTAAAGTTTAGGATTTAGGGCATAGGGTTTATTGTTTAGGATTTTGCATTTAGAGTTAAGGATTTAGGGTTTATAGTTTAGGATTTAAGGTTTAGGTTTTACGATTTAATGTTTAGGGTTTGCTACTTTGAATTGTACGTTTAGGGTTTTGGGTTTAGGTTTAGAGTTAGGGTTTAGGGTTTCGAGTTTAGGATTTTGGATTTAGGGAGGGTTGTAGAGTTTAGGTTTAAGGTTTAGGGTTTGGGGATTAAGGTTTATGGTTTAGGGTTTAAGATTCAGAGTTTTGGGTTTAGGGTTCAAGGTTTAGGGTATAGGTTTAGTGTTTAGGATTAGGCTTTAGGGTTTAGGGTTTAGGATTTGCATTTAGTGTCTATCGTTTAAGGTTTAGGGTTTATGATTTAATGTTTAGGGTTTGCAATTTTGAATTGTACGTTTAGGGTTTTTGGTTTAAGTTTAGAGTTAGGGTTTAGGGTTTCGAGTTTAGGGTTAAGAGTTTAGGATTTAGGATTTAGGGTTTAGGGTTGTAGAGTTTAGGTTTAAGGTTTAGCACTTAGGGTTTAAGGTTTAGGGTTTGGGGATTAAAGTTTACGGTTTAGGGTTTAGGATTTAGGTTTAGGGTTTATGATTTGGATTTTTGGGATTAGGGTTCAGGGTTTAGGATATAGGTTTAGTGTTTAGGATTAGGGTTTAGGGTTTAGGGTTTAGGATTTGGGTTTAGTGTCTATCGTTTAGGGTTTAGGGTTTAGGATTTTGAGTTTTGGGTTTAAGGTTTCAGGTTTACGATTTAGGTTTAGTTCTTAGGGTTTACGGTTTAGTGTTTAGAGTTTAGTATTTATGGTCTAGGGTTTAGGGTTTATGGTTTAACATATAGAGTTTTGTATATACAGTTTATTATTTAAAGTTTAGGGTTTTGGTTTTAGGATTTATGGTTTAGGGTTTAGGATTTAGGGTTTAGGGTTTAGCGTTTAGTATTTAATGTTTAGGGTTTGGTGTTTAGGATTTACGGTTTAGGGTTTAAGGTTTATGGTTTAGATTTTAGGGTTCACGATTTAGTGTTTGCAATTATGGGTTTAAGGTTTATGATTTAGGGTTTGGTGTTTAGGGTTAAAGGTTTAGGGTTTAGAGTCTAGGGTTCATGATTTAGGGTTTGTAATTATGGGTTTAAGGTTTATGATTTAGGGTTTAGGGTGTAGGTTTAAGGGTTGAGAGTTTATTGTTAAGGGTTTAGGGTTTAGCGTTTAGTGTTTAATGTTTTGGGTTTGGCGTTTAGGGTTTAAGGTTTAGGGTTTGTAATTATGGGTTTAAGGTTTATGATTTAGGGTTTAAGGTGTAGGGTTATGGGATTAGAGTTTATGGTATAGGGTTTAGTGTTTAATATTTAGTGTTTAATGTTTATGGTTAAGTGTTTAGGATTTGGAGTTTAGGGTATGGAGTTTAGTATTTAGGGTTTATGGTTTAGAGTTTCTAGTTTAGATTTTAGGGATTAGGGTTTAGTGCTTGGGATTTTGGGTTTTGTGTTTAACGTTTAGGGTTTACTGTTTATGGTTTGGAATTATGGGTTTTAGGTTTATGATTTAGGATTTTGGGTTAAGGGTTGAGAGTTTATGATTTAGGGTTTAGGGTTTAAGGTATAGTATTTAATGTTTATGGTTTAGTGTTTAGGATTTAGGGTTTAGGGTTTAAGGTTTAGTGTTTAGTGTTTTTAATTAGGGTTTAGGATTAGGGTTAGTGTTTTAGGTTTAGGGTTTGGAATTTTGGCTTTAAGGTTTATGATTTAGGATTTAGGTGTGAGGGTTTAGAGTTTAGAGTTTATGGTTGAGGGTTTAGGGTTTAGGATTTACTGTTTAGGGGTTAGGGTTTAACATTTAGAGTTTAGGATTTAGAGCATGGGTTTATTTGTTACGGTTTTGCATTTAGAGTTAAGGATTTGGGGTTTATGGTTTAGGATTTAAGGTTTAGGGTTTATGATTTAATGTTTAGGGTTAGCGATTTTGAATTGTACGTATAGGGTTTTGGATTTGGGTTTAGAGTTAGGGTTTAGGGTTTAGGATTTAGGTTTTAGGGTTAAGAGTTTAGGATTTAGGATTTAGGGTTTAGGGTTGTAGAGTTTAGGTCTAAGGTTTAGCGCTTAGGGTTTAAGGTTTGGGGATTAAGGTTTATGGTTTAAGGTTTAGGGTTTAAGATTCAGAGTTTTGGGTTCATGGTTTAGGGTTTAGGTTTAGTGTTTAGGGTTTAGTGTTTAGGATTAAGGCTTAGGTTTTAGCATTTAGGGTTTGGGATTTGGGTTTAGGGTCTATCATTTAGGGTTTACGATTTAAGATTCTGAGTTTTGGGTTTAAGGCTAGGGTTTAGGTTTAGTGTTTAGGGTTTAGGGTTTAGGGTTTAGGGTTTAGGGTTAGGTTTAGAGTTTAGGGCTTTGGGTTTAGGATTTGGGTTTAGTGTCTATAGTTTAGTGTTTAGGGTTTAAGGTTTAGGATTTAGGATTTAGGGTTTAGGGTTTAGGTTCTAGAGTTTAGGGTTTAGGGTTTAGGATTTAACCTTTAGGGTTTAGGGTTTAGAGTTTAGTGATTAGGGTTAGGATTTAGGGATTAGGGTTTAGGGTTTGGAGTTGTAAATTTAAGGTTTATGGTTTTGGGTTTGTGGTTTAGTTTTTAGGGTTTAGGGTTAAGGGGTTAGAGTTTATGGTATTGGATTAAGAGTTTTGGCTTTAGTGTTTAGTGTTTAGGGTTGAACATTTAGAGTTTAGGATTTAGGGTTTAGGTATTAGGGTTTATGGTTTAATATATACTGTTTGGTATTTAGAGTTTATTATTTATAGTTTATGGTTTAGGTTTTAGGATTTTGTGTGTAGGGTTTAGGATTTAGGGTTTAGTATTTAGGATTTAGGGTTTAGGGTTTAGCGTTTAGTATTTAATGTTTAGGGTTTGGTGTTAAGTATTTAGAGTTTAGGGTTTAAGGTTTAGGGTTTTGATTCTAGGGTTCACGATTTAGGGTTTGTAATTATGGGTTTAAGGTTTATGATTTAGGGTTTAGGGTGTAGGGTTAAGGGTTGAGAGTGTATGGTTAAGGGTTTAGGGTTTAGTGTTTAGTGTTTAATGTTTAGGGTTTGGGTTTTAGGGTTTAAGGATTAGGGTTTAAAGTTTAGGGTTCACGATTTAGGGTTTGTAATTATGGGTTTAAGGTCTATGATTTAGGGTTTAGGGTGTAGGGTTAAGGGTTGAGAGTTTATGGTTTAGGGTTTAGGGTTTAGTGTTTAGTATTTAATGTTTATGGTTAAGTGTTTAGAATTTAGGGTTTATGGTATAGGGTTTAGGGTATTGGGTTTAGGATTTAGGTTTTAGCTTTTAGGTTATAGGGTTTAGGATTTAGGGTTTAGGGTTGACGGTTTAGAGTTTAGTGTTTTATATTTACGATTAAGAGTTTAGGATTTTACATTTATAGTTTAGGGTTTAAGGTTTTATGCTTAGGGTTTAAGGTTTAAGATTTTTAGTTTTGGGTTTAATGTTAGGGTTTAGGTTTAGTGTTTAGGGTTTAGGGTTTAGGATTAGGGTTTAGGGTTAGGTTTAGGGTTTAGGGCTTTGGGCTTAGGATTTGGGTTTAGTGTCTATAGTTTAGGGTTTAGGGTTTAAGGTTTAGGATTTAGTATTTAGGTTTTAGGGTTTAGGGTCTAGAGTTTAGGGTTTAGGGTTTAGGATTTAAGGTTTTGGGTTTAGGGTTTAGAGTTTAGTGATTAGGGTTTAGGATTTAGGGATTAGGGTTTAGGGTTTGGAGTTTTAAGTTTAAGGTTTATGATTTTGGGTTTGTGGTTTAGTTTTTAGGGTGTAGGGTTAAGGGTTTAGAGTTTATGGTATTGAATTTAGAGTTTTGGCTTTAGTTTTTAGGGTTTAGGGTTTATCATTTAGAGTTTAGGATATAGGGTCTAGTGATTAGGGTTTAGGGTTTAACATATAGAGTTTAGTATTTAGAGTTTATTATTTAGAGTTTATGGTTTAAGTTTAAGGGTTTAGGTATTTGGATTTAGTGTGTAGGGTTTAGGATTTAGGGTTTAGTATTTAGGATTTAGGGTTTATGGTTTAGCATTTAGTATTTAATGTTTAGGGTTTGGTGTTTAGTATTTAGGGTTTAGGGTTTAAGGTTTAGGATTTAGGGTTTCCGATTTACTGTTTAGGGCTTAGGGTTTAATATTTAGAGTTTAGGATTTAGGGCTTAGGGTTTATTGGTGAGGTTTTTGCATTTAGAGTTAAGGATTTAGGGTTTATGGTTTAGGATTTAACGTTTAGGGTTTATGATTTAATGTTTAGGGTTAGCGATTTTGAATTGTACGTATAGGGTTTTGGATTTGGGTTTAGAGTTAGGGTTTAGTGTGTAGGGTTTAGGTTTTAGGGTTAAGAGTTTAGGATTTAGGATTTAGGGTTTGGGGTTGTAGAGTTTAGGTTTAAGATCTAGCGCTTAGGGTTTAAGGTTTAGAGTTTGGGTTTTAAGGTTTATAGTTTAAGGTTTAGGCTTTTAGATTCAGAGTTTTGGGTTTAGGGTTCAGCATTTAAGGTTTAGGTTTAGTGTTTAGCATTTAGTGTTTAGGATTAGGGCTTAGGGTTTAGCATTTAGGGTTTGGAATTTGGGTTTAGGGTCTATCATTTAGGGTTTACGGTTTAAGATTCTGAGTTTCGGGTTTAAGGTTAGGGTTTAGGTTTAGTGTTTAGGGTTTAGTGTTTAGGGTTTAGGGTTTAGGATTAGGGTTTAGGGTTTAGGGTTTAGGGTTTAGTGTTTAGGGTTTAGGGTTTAGGATTAGGGTTTAGGGTTTAGGGTTTAGGGTTAGGTTTAGCGTTTAGGGCTTTGGGTTTAGTGTCTATAGTTTAGTGTTTAGGGTTTAAGGTTTAGGATTTAGGATTTAGGGTTTAGGGTTTAGGGTCTAGAGTTTAGGGTTTAGGGTTTAGGATTTAAAGTTTAGCGTTTAGGGTTTTGAGTTTAGTGATTAGGGTTTAGGATTTAGGTATTAGGGTTTAGGGTTTGGAGTTGTAAGTTTAAGGTTTATGGTTTTGGGTTTGTTGTTTAGTTTTCAGGGTTTAGGTTAAGGGGATAGAATTTATGGTATTGGATTTAGAGTTTTGGCTGTAGTGTTTAGTGTTTAGGGTTTAACATTTAGAGTTTAGGATTTAGGGTTTAGGGATTAGGGTTTATGGTTTAACATATACTGTTTAGTATTTAGAGTTTATTATTTAGAGTTTATGGTTTAGGTTTTATGGTTTAGGTTCTAGGGTTTAGTGTGTAGGGTTTAGGATTTAGGGTTTAGCATTTAGGATTTAGGGTTTAGGGTTTAGCGTTTAGTATTTAATGTTTAGGGTTTGGTGTTAAGGATTTAGGGTTTAGGGTTTAAGGTTTAGGGTTTTGATTCTAGGGTTCACGATTTAGGGTTTGTAATTATGGGTTTAAGGTTTATGATTTAGGGTTTCAGGTGTAGGGTTAAGGGTTGAGAATTTATGGTTAAGGGTTTAGGGTATAGTGTTTAGTGTTTAATGTTTAGGGTTTGGGTTTTAGGGTTTAAGGTTTAGGGTTTAAAGTTTAGGGTTCACGATTTAGGGTTTGTAATTATGGGTTTAAGGTTTATGATTTAGGGTTTAGGGTGTCGGATTAAGGGTTGAGAGTTTATGGTTTAGGGTTTAGGGTTTAGTGTTTAGTATTTAATGTTTATGGTTAAGTGTTTAGGATTTAGGGTTTATGGTATAGGATTTAGGGTATTGGGTTTAGGATTTAGGTTTTAGCTTTTAGGTTATAGGGTTTACGATTTAGGGTTTAGGGTTGACGGTTTAGAGTTTAGTGTTTTATATTTACGATTAAGAGTTTAGGATTTTACATTTATAGTTTAGGGTTTATGGTTTATGGTTTGGGGTTTAGGGTTTAGGGTTTAGAGTTTAGAGTTTAGGGTTTATGGTTAAGGGTTTAGGATTTAAGATTTAGGGTTTAGGGTTTAGCATTTAGTATTTAATGTTTAGGGTTTGGTGTTTAGGATTTGGTGTTTAGGTTTTAAGGCTTAGGGTTTTGATTTTAGGGTTCACGATTTAGGGTTTGTAATTATGGGTTTAAGGTTTATGATTTAGCGTTTAGGGTGTAGGGTTAAGGGTTGAGAGTTTATAGTTTAGGGTTTGGTGTTTAGGATTTTGGATTTAGGGTTTAAGGTTTAGTGTATAGTGTTTTTAATTAGGGTTAGGATTTTGGGTTTAGGGTTTGGAATTTTAGGTTTAAGGTTTATGATTTTGGGTTTAGGGTTTAGGGTTAAGAGTTTAGAGTTTATGGTGGAGGGTTTAGGATTTAGTATTTAGGGTTTAAGTTTTAGGGTTTATGGTATAGGGTTTATGATTTAAGATTTAGAGTTTAGGATTTAGGTCTTAGGGTTTTCAATTTTAGGTTTAGGGTTTAGGGTTTAGGTTTAGAGTTAGGGTTTATTATTTAGGGTTAAGAGTTTAGTATTTAGGATTTAGTGTTTAGGGTTTTAGAGTTTAGGTTTAAGGTTTAGCGCTTAGGGTTTAAGGTTTAGGAATTGGGGGTTAAGGTTTATGATTTAAGGTTTAGGGTTTAGGTTTAGGGTTTAAGATTCAGAGTTTTGGGTTTAGGGTTGAGGGTTGAGGGTTTAGGTTTAGTGTTTAGGGTTTAGTGTTTAGGATTAGGGTTTAAGGTTTAGGGTTTAGTAATTGGGTTTAGGGTCTATCGTTTAGTGTTTAGGGTTGAAGATTCTCAGTTTTGGGTTTAAGGTTTAGGGTTTAGGGTATTGGTTTAGTGTTTAGTGTTTAGGGTTTAGGATTAGGGTTTAGGGTTTAGGGTTTAGGGATTAGGATTAGGGTTAGGGTTTAGGGTTTAGGGTTTAAGATGTGAGTTTAGTGTCTATATTTTTGGGTTTAGGGTTTAATGTTTTGGATTTAGGTTTTAGGGTTTAGGGTCTAGAGTTTAGGATTTAGGGTTTATGGTTTAAGGTTTAAGGTTTAGGGTAGAGTTTAGTGATTAGGGTTTAGGGTTTAGCGATTAGGGTTGTAAGTTTAAGGTTTAGGGTTTTGGGTTTGTGGTTTAGTTTTTAAGGTTTAGGGTTAAGGGGTTAGAGTTTATGGTTTTGGATTTAGAGTTTTGTCTTTAGTGCTTAGGGTTTGGTTTAGGGTTAGGGTTTTGGCTTTAGTGGTTAAGGTTTAGGGTTTAAGCTTTTGGGTTTAGAGTTTTTATTTAAGGTTTAAGATTAGGGTTAGGGTTTAGGGTTTAGAGTTTAGGGTTTAAGGTTTTGGTTCTAACATTTTTGGTTTAGGTTTTAGGATTTAGGGTTTAGAGTTTATGGTTTATGGTTAAGGGTTTAGGATTTAGGGTTTAGGGGTTTGGGTTTAGTGCTTAGGGTTTGGGGTTTAGGGTTAAGGTTTAGGATGTAGTGTTTAGAGTTGTATGTTTTGGGTTTAGAATTTATGGTTTTGTGTTTTGGGTTTTAGATTTAGTGTTTAGGGTTTAGGGTTTAGGGTATAGTGTTTTGAGTTGTAGGTTTTGGGTTTATGGTTTAGGGTATTGGGTTTAGAGTTTTAATTTAGGGTTCAAGATTATGGTTAGGGTTTAGGTTTGATAGTTTAGGGTTTAAGGTTTAGGTTTTAACATTTGGAGTTAAGGATTTAGTATTTAGGATTTAGGGTTTAGAGTTTTGTGTTTAGTAATTAATGTTCAGTGTTTGGTGATTAGTATTTATTGCTTAAGATTTTGGGTTTAGGGTTTGAAATTATGTATTGAAAGTTTATGATTTAGGGTTTAGGGTTAAGGGGTGAGAGTTTATGGTTTAGGGTTTAGTGTTTAATGTTTAGCGTTTAGGCTTTAGTGTTTAACATTTAGGGTTTAGGGTTTAGGATTTAGGGTTAAGAGTTTAGGGTTTATGGTTAAGGGTTTAGTGTTTAGGATTTAGGATTTAGGGTTTAGGGTTTAGCATTTCGTATTTAATGTTTAGGGTTTGGTGTTTAGAATTTAGTGCTTAAGATTTTGGGTTTAGGTTTTAGGGTTTACGATTAACGGTTTAGGGATTGGAATTATGGGTTTAAAGTTTATGATTTAGGGTTTAGGGTTTAGGCTTTAGGGGTGAGATTTTTTGATTTAGGGTTTAGGGTTTAGGGTTTAGTGTTTAATGTTTAGGGTTTAGGGTTTAGTGTTTAGGTTTCAGGGTTTAGGGTATAGGGTTTATGGTATAGGGTTTAGGATTTAGGGTTTATGGTTTAGAGTTTCTAGTCTTGATTTTTGGTATAAGGGTTTATGGATTAGGGTTTAGTACTTAGGATTTTGGGATTAGTGTGTAAGGTTTACGGTTTAGTGTTTCGGGTTTGGAATTATGGGTTTAAAGTTTATGATTTAGGGTTTAGGGTTTAAGGTTAAGGAGTGAGAGTTTATGATTTTGGGTTTTGGGTTTAGGGTTTAGTATTTAATGTTTAGGGTTTAGCATTTAGGATTTAGGGTTTAGGGTTTAAGGTTTAGTGTTTAGTGTTTTTAATTAGGGTTAGTGTTTTGGGTTTAGGGTTTGGAATTTTGGGTTTAAGATTTATCATTTATGGTTTAGGGTTTAGGGTTAAGAGTTTAATGTTTATGGTTGAGGTTTAAGGGTTTAGGATTGAGGGTTTAAGGTTTAGGGTTTAGGGCTTAGGGTTTAGCATTTTGAGTTTAGGATTTAGGGCTTAATGTTTATTGTTTAGGGTTTTGCATTTAGAGTTAAGGATTTAAGGTTTATGGTTTAGGATTTGAGGTTTAGGGTTTACGATTTAATGTTTAGGGTTTAGGTTTTGTAATTATAGGTTTAAGGTTTAGGGTTTAGGGTTTAGGTTTAGAGTTAGGATTTAGTGTTTAGGGTTTAGGGTTTAAGGTTAATTGTTTAGGATTTTAGATTTAGGGTTTAGGGTTGTAGAGTTTAGGTTTAAGGTTTAGTGCTTAGGGTTTAATGTTTAGGGTTTGGGGCTTAAGGTTTAGGGTTTCAGATTTAGAGTTTTGGGTTTAGGGTTTAGTGTTTAGGGTTTAGATTTAGGGTTTAGGGTTTAGGGTTTAGGATTAATGTTTAGGATTGGGGTTTAGGGTTTAGGGTTTAGGATTTGGGTTTAGTGTATATAGTTTAGAGTTTAGGGTTTAAGGTTTAGGATTTAGGGTTTAGGGTTTAGGGTCTAGGGTCTAGGGTTTAGGGCTTACGGCTTAGGGTTTAGGGTTTATGGTTTATGGTTTAAGATTTAGGGTTTAAGGTTTAGAGTTTCTGGTTTAGGATTTGGGTTTAGTGTCTATAGTTTAGGGTTTAGGGTTTAAGGTTTAGGATTTAGGATTTAGTGTTTAGGGTCTAGAGTTTAGGGTTTAGGGTTTAGGATTTATGGTTAGTAGTTTAGGATTTAGGATTTAGGGTTTAGGGTTTTAGAGTTTAGGTTTAAGGTTTAGAACTTAGGGTTTAAGGTTTAGGGTTTAGGGACTAAGGTTTATGGTTTAAGGTTTAGGGTTTAGGTTTAGGGTTTAAGATATAGAGTTTTGGGTTTTGGGTTTAGGTTTAGTGTTTAGGGTTTAGTGTTTACGATTAGGGTTTAGTGTTTAGGGTTTAGGGTTTAGGATTTGGGTTTAGGGTCTATTGTTTAGGGTTTTGGGTTTAAGATTTTGAATTTTGGGTTTAAGGTTTAGGGTTTAGGGTTTACGTTTAGGGTGTAGGATTTAGGGTTTAGAATTAGGGTTTAGGGTTTAGGTTTAGGGTTTACGATTTAGAGTTTTGGGTTTAGGGTTTAGGTTTAGTGTTTAGGGTTTAGTGTTTAGTATTAGGATTTTGGGTTTTGGGTTTAGTGTTTAGGATTTAGGATTTGGCTTTTGGATTTATCGTTTAGGGTTTAAGGTTTAAGATTTTGAGTTTTTGGTTTAAGGTTTAGGGTTTAGGGTTTATGTTTAGTGTTTAGGGTTTTGGGTTTTGGATTAGGGTTTAGGGCTTAGGGTTGAGGATTAGGGTTAGGGTTTAGGGTTCATGGTTAAGGGGTGAAAGTTTATAGTTTAGGGTTTGGCATTTAAGATTTAGGGTTTAGGGTTTAAGGTTTAGTTTTTGTGTATTTAATGAAGGTTTAGGATTAGGATTAGTGTTTTGGGTTAAAGGTTTGGAATTTTGGGTTTAAGGTTTATGATTTAGGGTTTAGGGTTTAGTATTTAGGATTTAGGATTTGGCTTTAGGATCTATCGTTTAGGGTTTAGGGTTTAAGATTCTGAGTTTTTGGTTTAAGCCATTTCATTTTACCAATTTCAATGTTAGCCAGATTAGTCAACATTTATATCTTTCGATGCAACAATAAGATTTTTTTTGTAACAAGTTGTTTTCTTGATCGTTTAGGGTTTAGGGTTTAAGATTCTGAGTTTTTGGTTTAAGGTTTAGGGTTTAGAGTATATGTTTAGTGTTTAGTGTTTATGTTTAGGGTTTAGGATTAGGGTTAGTGTTTAGGGTTTAGGGTTAAGGGGTGAGAGTTTATAGTATAGGGTTTGGCATTTAGGATTTAGGGTTTAGTTTTTACGGTTTAGTGTTTAGTGTTTTTATTTAGGGTTTAGGATTAGGGTTAGTGTTTTGGGTTTAGGGTTTGGAATTTTGGGTTTAAGGTTTATGATTTAGGGTTTAGGGTTTAGTGTTAAGAGTTTATAGTCTATGATTGAGGGTTTAGGGTCTAGGGTTTAGGATTTAGGGCTTAGGTTTTATCATTTAGACTGTAGGATTTAGGGCTTAGGGTTTTGCATTTACAGTTAAGGATTTAGCGTTTATGGTTTAGGATTTAAGGTTTAGGGTTTATGATTTAATGTTTAGGGTTTACGATTTTGAATTATATGTTTAGGGTTTAGGGTTTATGTTTAGATTTAGGGTTTAGGGTTTAGGATTTAGGGTTTAGAATTATGGGTTTAAGATTTATGATTTAGGGTTTCGTGTTTAGGGTTAAGGGTTTAGAGTTTATGGTTTATGGTTTTGTGTTTAGTGTTTAACATTTAGGGTTTAGTGTTTAGGATTTAGGGTTTAGGGTTTAAGGTTTAGTGTTTAGTGTTTTTAATTAGGGTTTAGTATTAGGGTTAGTGTTTTGGGTCTAGGGTTTGGAATTTTGGGTTTAAGGTTTATGATTTATGGTTTAGGGTTTATGGTTAAGAGTTTAGAGTTTATGGTTGAGGGTTTAGGGTTTAGGATTTAGGGTTTAAGCTTTAGGGTTTAGGGTATAGGGTTTAACATTTAGAGTTTAGAATTTAGGGCTTAGTGTTTATTGTTTAGGGTTTTGCATTTAGATTTAAGGATTTAGGTTTTATGGCTAGGATTTGAGGTTTAGGGTTTACGATTTAATGTTTAGGATTTAGGTTTTGAATTTTAGGTTTAGGGTTTAGAGTTAGGGTTTTGGGTTTAGGGTTTAGGGTTAAGAGTTTAGGATTTAGGATTTAGGATTTAGGGTTTAGGGTTTTAGATTTTAGGTTTACGATTTAGGTCTTAGGGTTTAAGGATTAGGGTTTGGGGATTAAGGTTTATGGTTTAAGGTTTAGGGTTTAGGTTTAGGGTTTACGATTCAGAGTTTTGGGTTTAGGGTTAAGGGTTTAGGGTTTAGGGTTTAGTTTTCAGTATTAGGATTTAGGGTTTAGGGTTTAATGTTTAGGATTTAGGATTTGGCTTTAGGATCTATCGTTTAGGGTTTAGGGTTTAAGATTCTGAGTTTTTGGTTTAAGGTTTAGGTTTTGAGTTTATGTTTAGTGTTTAGGGTTTTGGGCTTTGGATTAGGGTTTAGGGCTTAGGGTTTTGGATTAGGGTTAGGGTTTAGGGTTCATGGTTAAGGGGTGAAAGTTTATAGTTTAGGGTTTGGTGTTTAGGATTTAGGGTTTAGGGTTTAAGGTTTAGTGTTTAGTGTATTTAATTAAGGTTTAGGATTAGGATTAGTGTTTTGGGTTTAGGGTTTAATGTTTATGATTTAGGGTTTAGGGTTTAGTGTTTAGGATTTAGGATTTGGCATTAGGATCATTGTTTAGGGTTTAGGGTTTAAGATTCTAAGTTTTTGGTTTAAGGTTAAGGGTTTAGAGTATATGTTTAGTGTTTAGTGTTTTTAATTAGGGTTTAGTATTAGGGTTAGTGTTTTGGGTTTAGTGTTTGGAATTTTGGGTTTAAGGTTTATGATTTAGGGTTAAGAGTTTATAGTCTATGATTGAGGGTTTTGGGTCTAGGATTTAGGGTTTAAGGTTTGGGGTTTAGGGCTTAGGTTTTAACATTTAGAGTGTAGGATTTAGGGCTTAGGGTTTATTGTTTAGGGTTTTGCATTTACTATTAAGGATTTAGCGTTTATGGTTTTGGATTCAAGGTTTAGGGTTTACGATTTTGAATTGTATGTTTAGGGTTTAGGGTTTAGGTTTAGAGTTAAGGTTTAGGGTTTAGGATTTAGGGTTTAGAATTATGGGTTTAAGATTTATGATTTAGGGTTTAGTGTTTAGGGTTAGGGGTTTAGAGTTTATGGTTTATGGTTTAGTATTTAGTGTTTAATGTTTAGGGTTTAATGTTTAGGATTTAGGGTTTAGGGTTTAGGGTTTAGGGTTTAGTGTTTTTAATTAGGGTTTAGGATTAGGGTTAGTGTTTTGGGTCTAGGCTTTGGAATTTAGGGTTTAAGGTTTATGATTTAGGGTTTAGGGTTAAGAGTTTAGAGTTTATGGTTGAGGGTTTAGGGTTTAGAATTTAGGCTTTAAGGTTAGAGTTTAGGGTTTAGGTTTTAACATTTAGAATTTAGAATTTAGGGCTTAGTGTTTATTGTTTAGGGTTTTGCATTTAGATTTAAGGATTTAGGTTTTATGGCTAGGATTTGAGGTTTAGGGTTTATGATTTAATGTTTAGGATTTAGGTTTTGAATTTTAGGTTTAGGGTTTAGTGTTTAGGTTTAGACTTAGGGTTTTGGGCTTAGGGTTTAGGGTTAAGAGTTTAGGATTTAGGATTTAGGGTTTAGGGTTTTAGATTTTAGGTTTACGGTTTAGCTCTTAGGGTTTAAGGTTTAGGGTTTGGGGATTAAGGTTTATGCTTTAAGGTTTAGGGTTTAGGTTTAGGGTTTATGATTCAGAGTTTTGGGTTTAGGGTTAAGGGTTTAGGGTTTAGGTTTAGTGTTTAGGATTTAGTGTTTAGGATTTGGGTTTAGGGTTTAGGGTTTAGGGTTTAGGGTTTAGGTTTTGGGTTTAGGGTCTATCGTTTAGGGTTTAGGGTTTAAGATTTTGAGTTTTGGTTTTAAGATTTTGGTTTAGGGTTTATGTTTAGTGTTTAGGGTTTTGTGTTTTGGATTAGGGTTTAGGGCTTAGGGTTGAGGATTAGGGTTAGGGTTGAGGGTTCATGGTTAAGGGGTGAAAGTTTATAATTTAGGGTTTGGCGTTTAGGATTTAGGGTCTAGGGTTTAAGGTTTAGTGTATTTAATTAAGGTTTAGGATTAGGATTAGTGTTTTGGGTTTGGGGTTTGGAATTTTAGGTTTAAGGTTTATGATTTAGGGTTTAGGGTTTAGGGTTTAGGATTTAGGATTTGGCTTTAGGATCTATCGTTTATGGTTGAGAGTTTAAGATTCTGAGTTTTGGTTTAAGGTTTAGGGTTTAGGGTATATGTTTAGTGTTTAGTATTAGGGTTAGGGTTTAGGGTTTAGGGTTAGGGTTTAGGGTTTAGGGTTAAGGGGTGAGAGTTTATAGTGTAGGGTTGGGCGTTAGGATTTAGGATTTAGGGTTTAAGGTTTAGTGTTTAGTGTTTTTAATTAGGGTTTAAGATTAGGGTTAGTGTTTTGGGTTTAGGGTTTGGAATTTTGGGTTTAAGGTTTATGATTTAGGGTTTAGGGTTTAGGGTTAAGAGTTTATAGTCTATGATTGAGGGTTTAGGGTCTAGGATTTAGGGTTTAAGGTTTAGGGTTTAGGGCTTAGGTTTTAACATTTAGAGTGTTGAATTTAGGGTTTAGGGTTTATTGTTTAGGGTTTTTCATTTATAGTTAAGGATTTAGCGTTTATGGTTTAGGATTTAAGGTTTAGGGTTTACAATTTAATGTTTAGGGTTTACGATTTTGAATTGTATGTTTAGGGTTTCGGGTTTAGGTTTAGAGTTAGGGTTTAGGGTTTAGGATTTAGGGTTTAGAATTATGGGTTTAAGATTTATGATTTAGGGTTTAGTTTTTAGGGTTAGGGGTTTAGAGTTTATGGTTTATGGTTTAGTGTTTAGTGTTTAATGTTTAGGGTTTAGTGTTTAGGATTTAGGGTTTAGGGTTTGAAGTTTACTGTTTAGTGTTTTTAATTAGGGTTTAGGATTAGGGTTAGTGTTTTGGGTCTAGGGTTTGGAATTTTGGGTTTAAGGTTTATGATTTATGGTTTAGTGTTTATGGTTAAGAATTTAGAGTTTATGGTTGAGGGTTTAGGGTTTAGGATTTAGGGTTTAAGCTTTAGGGTTTATGGTATAGGGTTTAACATTTAGATTTTAGAATTTAGGGCTTAGTGTTTATTGTTTAGGGTTTTGCATTTAGATTTAAGGATTTAGGTTTTATGGCTAGGATTTGAGGTTTAGGGTTTATGATTTAATGTTTAGGATTTAGGTTTTGAATTTTAGGTTTAGGGTTTAGAGTTTAGGTTTAGACTTAGGGTTTTGGGTTTAGGGTTTAGGGTTAAGAGTTTAGGATTTAGGATTTAGGGTTTAGGGTTTTAGATTTTAGGTTTACGGTTTAGCTCTTAGGGTTTAAGGTTTAGGGTTTGGGGATTAAGGTTTATGGTTTAAGGTTTAGGGTTTAGGTTTAGGGTTTACGATTCAGAGTTTTGGGTTTAGGGTTAAGGGTTTAGGGTTTAGGAGTATTAGGATTTAGGGTTGAGGGTTTAGTGTTTAGGATTTAGGATTTGGCTTTAGGATCTATCGTTTAGGTTTTAGGGTTTAAGATTCTGAGTTTTTGGTTTAAGGTTTAGGGTTTTGAATTTATGTTTAGTGTTTAGGGTTTTGGGCTTTGGGTTAGGGTTTAGGGCTTAGGGTTTTGGATTAAGGTTAGGGTTTAGGGTTCATGGTTAAGGGGTGAAAGTTTATAGTTTAGGGTTTGGCATTTAGGATTTAGGGTTTAGTGTTTAGTGTATTTAATTAAGGTTTAGGATTAGTATTAGTGTTTTGGGTTTAGGGTTTGGAATTTTGGGTTTAAGGTTTATGATTTAGGGTTTAGGGTTTAGTGTTTAGGATTTAGGATTTGGTTGTTGGATCTATTGTTTAGGGTTTAGGGTTTAAGATTCTAAGTTTTTGGTTTAAGGTTAAGGGTTTAGAGTATATGTTTAGTGTTTGGTGTTTTTAATTAGGGTTTAGGATTAGGGTTAGTATTTTGGGTCTAGGGTTTGGAATTTTGGGTTTAAGGTTTATGATTTAGGGTTTAGGGTTTAGGGTTAAGAGTTTAGAATTTATGGTTGAGGGTTTAGGGTTTAGGATTTAGGGTTTAAGGTTTAGGGTTTAGGGTTTAGGGTTTAACATTTAGAGTTTAGAATTTAGGGCTTAGTGTTTATTGTTTAGGGTTTTGCATTTGGATTTAAGGATTTAGGTTTTATGGTCTAGGATTTAATGTTTAGGGTTTAAGATTTAATGTTTAGGATTTAGGGTTTTGAATTGTAGGTTTAGGGTTTAGAGTTTAGGTTTAGAGTTAGGGTTTTGTGTTTAGGGTTAAGAGTTTAGGATTTAGGATTTATGGTTTAGGGTTTTAGATTTTAGGTTTACGGTTTAGCGCTTAGGGTTTAAGGTTTAGGGTTTAGGTTTAGGGTTTAAGTTTTAGAGTTTTGGGTTTAGGGTTCAGGGTTTATGGTTTAGGTTTAGTCTTTAGGATTTAGTGTTTATGATTAGGGTTTAGTGTTTAGGGTTTAGGGTTTAGGGTTTAGGTTTTGGGTTTAGGGTCTATCGTTTAGTGTTTAGGGTTTAAGATTCTTAGTTTTGGTTTTAAGGTTTTGGGTTTAGGGTTTAGGTTTAATGTTTAGGGTTTAGGGTTTAGGTTTAATGTGTAGGGTTTAGGGTTTAGGTTTTAGGGTTTAAGATTTGGGGTTAGTGTCTATAGTTTAGGGTTTAGGGTTTAAGGTTTAGGATTTAGGGTTTAGGGTTTAGGGTCTAGAGTTTAGGGTTTAGGATTTAGGGTTTAGGGTTTAGGGTCTAGAGTTTAGGGTTTAGGATTTAGGGTTTAGAGTTTAGAGTTTATTAATTAGGGTTTAGGATTTAAGGATTCGGGTTTAGGGTTTTGGGTTTGTGGTTTTGTTTTTATGGTTTAGGGTTAAGGGGTTAGTGTTTGTGGTTATGGATATAGAGTGTTGGCTTTAGTGTTTAGGGTTAGGGTTTTGGGTTTAGGGTTTAAGGTTTAGTGTTTAAGCTTTAGGGTTTAGAGTTTTTATTTAGGATTTAGGATTAGGGTATAAGGTTTAGGTTATAACATTTTGGGTTTAGGGTTTAGAGGTTGGGGTTTATTGTTAAGGGTTGAGGATTGATGTATTAGGGTTTAGGGTTTAGGGTTTTGGGTTTAGAGTACTTAGGGTTATTGTTTAGAGTTGTATGTTTTGGGTTTTGGGGTAATGGTTTTGGGTTAGAGTTTATGGTTTTGTGTTTCAGATTTCGGATTTAGGGTTTAGGATTTAGTGTTTAGAGTTTAGGGTTTAGGGTATAGTGTTTTGAGTTGTCGGTTTTAGGTTAAGGGTTTAGGGTATTGGGTTTAGAGTGATTTAAGGTTTAAGATTGTGGTTAGGGTTTAGGTTTGATAGTTTAGGGTTTAAGGTTTAGGTTTTAACATTTAGAGTTAAGAATTTAGGGTTTAGGGTTTAGGATTTAGGATTTAGGGTTTATGGTTTAGCGTTTAGTATTTAATGTTTAGGGTTTGGTGTTTAGGATTTAGTGCTTAAGATTTTGGGTTTAGGGTTTAGAGTTTGGGGTTTACTGTTTAGGGTTTGGAATTGTAGATTTAAAGTTTATGATTTAGGGTTTAGGGTTTAGGGTTAAGGGGTGAGAGTTTATGGTTTAGGGTTTAGTGTTTAATGTTTAGGGTTTAGGGTTTAGTGTTTAACATTTAAGGTTTAAGGTTTAGGATTTAGGCTTTAGAGTTTAGGGTTTATGGTTAAGGGTTTAGGGTTTAGGGTTTAGGATTTAAGATTTTGGATTTAGGAATTAGGGTTTATGGTTAAGGGTTTATGGTTTAGGGTTTAGTGTTTAGTATTTAATGTTTAGGGCTTGGTGTTTTGGATTTAGTGCTTAAGATTTTGGGTTTAGGGTTTAGGGTTTACGGTTTACGGTTTACGGTTTGGAATCATGGGTTTAAAGTTTATGATTTGGGGTTTAGGGTTTGTGGTTAAGGGGTTAGAGTTTATAGTTCAGGGTTTGGTGTTTAGGATTTAGGGTTTAGGGTTTAGGGTTTAAGGTTTTGTGTTTAGTGTTTTTAATTAGGGTTTAGGATTAGGGTTAGGGTTTGGAATTTTGGGTTTAAGGTATATGATTTAGGGTTTAGGGTTTAGGGTTAAGAGTTTAGAGTTTATGGTTAAGGGTTTAGGGTTTAGGATTTAGGGTTTAAGGTTTAAGGTTTAGGGTTTAGGGTTTAACATTTAAAGTTTAGGATTTAGGGCTTAGTGTTTATTGTTTAAGGTTCTGCATTTAGAGTTTATAGTCTAGGATTTAAGGTTTTGGGTTTACAATTTAATGTTTAGGGATTAGGGTTTTGAATTATAGGTTTAGGATTCAGGATTTAGGTTTAGAGTTAGGGTTTTGGGTTTACGGTTAAGGGTTAAGAGCTTAGGATTTAGGATTTTAGATTTTTGGTTTAAGGTTTAGCGCTTAGGGTTTAAGGTTTAGGGTTTGGGGATTAAGGTTTATGGTTTAAGGTTTAGGGTTTAGGTTCAGGATTTAAGATTTAGTGTTTTGGGTATAGGGTTCAGGGTTTCAGGTTTACGTTGAGTGTTTAGGATTAGGTTTTAGGTTTAGGGTTTAAGATTTACTGTTTAGGGTTCAGGGTTTAGGGTATAGGTTTAGTGTTTAGGGTTTAGTGTTTAGGATTAGGGTTTAGGGTTTAGTATTTAAGTTTAGGGTCTATTATTTAGGGTTTAGGGTTTAAGATTCTGTGTTTTGGGTTTAATCTTTAGGGTCTAGGGTTTAAGATTCTGAGTTTTAGGTTTAGGGTTTAGGGTTTAGGGTTTAGGGTTAGGGTTTAGGGTTTAGGGTTTAGCATTTAGGATTAAGGTTTAGGATTTAGGGTTTAAGATTAGGGTTAGGGTTTAGGGTTTAGGGTTTAGGATTTAGGTTTAGTGTCTATAGTTTAGGGTTTAGTGTTTAAGATTTAGGATTTAGGATTTAGGGTTTAGGGTCTAGAGTTTAGGGCTTAGGGTTTATGGTTTAAGGTTTAGGGTTTAGGGTTTAGAGTTTAGTGATTAGAGTTTAGGGTTTAGGAAATAGGGTTTAGGGTTTGGAGTTGTAAGTTTATGGTTTAGGGTTTTGGGTTTGTGGTTTAGTTTTTTTGGGTTTAGGGGTGAGGGTTTAGAGTTTATGGTTTTGGATTTAGAGTTTTGGCTTAAGTGTTTAGGGTTTAGGGTTTAACTTTCAGATTTTATGATTTAGGGTCAAGGGTTTAGGGTTTAGGGTTTAGGGTTAGTGTTTTCGGTTTGGTGTTTGGAATTTTGGGTTAACATTTATGATTTAGGATTTAGGGTTTAGGATTTGGGTTTGGGGTCTATCGTTTATGGTTTAGAGTTTAAGATTCTGTGTTTTGGGTTTAAGGTTTAGGGTTTAGGGTTTAGAATTAGGATTTAGGGTTTAGGGTTTAGTATTTGGGTTTGGTGTCTATAGTTTAGGGTTTATAGTTTAGGATTTAGGGTTAAGGGTTTAGGGTCTAGAGTTTAGGGTTTAGGGTTTATGGTTTAAGGTGTAGGGTTTAGGGTTTAGCATCTAGTGATTAGTTTATAGGGTTTAGGGATTAGTGTCTAGGGTTTGGAGTTGTAAGTTTAAGAGTTAGGGTTTTGGGTTTGTGGTTTAGTTTTTGGGGTTTCGGGTTAAGGATTTAGAGTTTATGGTTTTGGATCTAGAGTTTTGGTTTTACTGTTTAGTATTTAGGTTTTAACATTTATAGTTTAGGATTTAGGGTCTAGGGTTTAGGGTTTAGGACTTAGCATATAGAGTTTATTATCTACAGTTTATTATTTAGAATGTAGGATTTAGGTTGTAGGGTTTATGTTTTAGAATTTAGGGTTTAGAGCTTAGGATTTAGGGTTTAGGATTTTGGATTTAGCGTTAGTATCTAATTTTTAAGGTCTGGTGTTTAGGATTTAGGGTTTAGGGTTTAGGGTCTAGGGTTTAGGGTTTAGGGTTTAGCATTTAGTATTTAATGTTTAGGTCTTGGTGTTTAGGATTTAGGCTTTAGGGTCTAATGTTTAGGGTATAGGGATTAACACTCAAAGATTTCGATTTAGGGTTTAGGGTTTAGGGTTAGTGTTTTGGGTTTAAGGTTTGAAATTTTAGGTTAAAGTTTATGATTTAGGGTTTAGGGTTTAGGGTTGTGAGTTTAGAGTTTATGGTTGAGGGTTTAGGTTTTATGATTTATGGTTTAAGGTTTAGGGTTTAGGGTTTAGGGTTTAGGGTTTAGGGTTTAATATTTATAGTTTAGGATTTAGGGCTTAGGGTTTATTGTTTAGGGTTTTACATTTAGAGTTAAGGATTTAGGGTTTATGGTCTTGGATTTCTGGTTTAGGGATTATGATTTAATGTTTAGGGTTTAGGGTTTTGAATTGTAGGTTTAGGGTTTAAGGGTTAGGTTTAGAGTTTGGGTTTAGGCTTTAGGGTTTAGGGTGAAGAGTTTAGGATTTAGGATTTAAGGTTTAGGGTTTTAGAGTTTAGTTTTAAGGTTTAGCACTTAGGGTATAAGGTTTAGGATTTGGGGATTAAGGTTTATGGTTTAAGGTTTACTGTTTAGGTTTAGGGCTTAAGATTCAGAGTTTTGGGTTTAGGATTCAGGGATTAGGGTTTAGGTTTAGTGTTTAGGGTTTAGTGTTTTGGATTAGGGTTTAGGGTTTAGGTTTAGTGTTTAGGGTTTAGGATTTGAGTGTAGTGTCTACCATTAAGGTTTAGGGTTTATGATTTTTTAGGTTTACTATTTAGGGTTTAGGGTTTAAGGTTAGGATTAGGGTTAGGTTTTATGGTTTAGGGTTTATGATTTGTGTTTAGTGTCTATAGTTTAGGGTTTAGGGTTTAAGGTTTAGGATTTAGGGTTTAGGTTTTAGGGTCTAGTGTTTAGGGTTTAGGGTTTATGGTTTAGGATTTAGCATTTAGGGTTTAGAGTTTAGTGATTAGGGTTTAGGGTTTAGGGATTAGGGTTTAGGGTTTGGACTTGTAAGTTTAAGGTTTAGGGTTTTGGGTTTGTGGTTTAGTTTTTAGGGTTTAGGTCTAAGGGTTTAGAGTTTACGGTTTTGGATTTAGAGTTTTGGTTTTATGGTTTAGGGTTTAGGGTTTAACATTTAGAGTTTAGGATTTAGGGTCTAGGGTTTAGGGTTTAGGGTTTAGTATTTAGAGTTTAGTATTTAGAGTTTATTATTTAGTGTGTACGGTTTAAGTTGTATGGTTTAGGTTTTAGTATTTAGAGTTTAGGGTTTAAGTTGTATGGTTTAGGTTTTAGGATTTAAGGTTTAGGGTTTAGGATTTAGGATTTAGGGTTTAGGGTTTAGCGTTTAGTATTTAATGTTTAAGGTTTGGTGTTTAGAATTTAGGGTTTAGGGTTTAAGGTTTAGGGTTTAGATTTTAGGGTTCTCGATTTAGGGTTTGTAAATATGGGTTTAAGGTTTATGTTTTGGGGTTTAGGGTGTAGGGTTAAGGGTTGAGAGTTTATGATTAAGGGTTTAAGGTTTAGCGTTTAGTGTTTAATGCTTAGGGTTTGGTGTTTAGGGTTTAAAGTTTAGGGTTTAGAGTTTAGGTTTCACGATTTGGGGTTTGTAGTTATGGGTTAAAGGTTTACGATTTAGGGTTTAGGGTGTAGGGTTAAGGGTTGAGAGTTTATGGTTTAGGGTTTAGTGTTTAATGTTTATGGTTAAGTGTTTAGGATTTAGGCTTTAGGGTATAGGGTTTATGGTATAGGGTTTAGGATTTAGGGTTTATGGTTTAGAGTTTCTAGTTTACATTTTAGGGATTAGGGTTTATGGATTAGGGTTTAGTGCTTTAGATTTTGGGTTTCGTATTTAATGTTTAGGGTTTAGTGTTTAGGGTTTACTGATTAAGGTTTGGAATTATGGGTTTAAAGTTTATGATTTAGGGCTTAGGGTTTAGGCTTAAGAGGTGAGAGTTTATGATTTAGGGTTTAGGGTTTAGTGCTTAATGTTTACGGTTTAGTGTTTAGGATTTAGGGTTTAGGGTTTAAGGTTTAGTGTTTAGTGTTTTTAACTAGGGTTTAGGATTAGGGTTACTGTTTTGTGTTCAGTGATTGGAATTTTGGGTTTAAGGTTTATGATTTTGGGTTTTGGGTTTAGGGTTAAGAGTTTAGACTTTATGGTTGAGGTTTTAGGGTTTAAGAATTAGGCTTTAGGGCTTAGGGTTTAACAGTTTGAGTTTAGGATTTAGGGCTTAGGGTTTTGCATTTATAGTGAATGATTTAGGGTTTATGGTTTAGGATTTAAGGTTTAGGGTTTACGATTTAATGTTTATGGTTTACGGTTTTGAATTGTATGTTTAGGGTTTAGGGTTTAGGTTTAGAGTTAGCATTTAGGGTTTAGGGTTTACGGTTAATTGTTTAGGATTTAGGATTTAGGGTTTAGGGTTGTAGAGTTTTGGTTTAAGGTTTAGCACTTAGGGTTTAAGGTTTAGGGTTTGGGGTTTAAGGTTTATGGTTTAAGGTTTAGGGTTTTAGATTTAGAGTTTTGGGTTAGGGTTCAGTGTTTAGGGTTTAGGTTTAGTCTTTAGGGTTTAGCGTTTAGGATTAATGTTTAGGATTAGGGTTTAGGGTTTAGGGTTTAAGGTTTAGGGTTTAGCGTTTAGGGTATGGGGTTTAGGATTTGGATTTAGGGTCTATCGTTTAGGATTTAAGTTTTAAGATTTTGAGTTTTGGGTTTAAGGTTTAGGGTTTATGCTTTTTGGTTTAGGGTTTAACATTTAGAGTTTTATGATTAAGATTTAGGGTTTAGGATTTAGGTTTACTATTTAGGGTTTAGTGTTTAGTGTTTAGGGTTTAGGATTTAGGATTTGGGTTTAGGATCTATCGTTTAGGGTTTAGGGTTTAAGATTCTGAGTTTTGGGTTTAAGGTTTAGGGTTTAGGGTTTATGTTTAGTGTTTTAGGGTTTAGGGTTTAGGGTTTAGGGTTCAGGATTAGGATTAGGGTTTGGTGTTTCGGATTTAGGGTTTAAGGTTTAGTGTTTAGTGTTTTTAATTAGGGTTTAGGATTACGATTAGTATTATGGGTTTAGGGTTTGGAATTTTAGGTTTCAGGTTTATGATTTAGGGTTTAGGGTTAAGAGTCTAGTGTTTATGGTTGAGGGTTTAGGGTTTAGGGTTTAGGATTTAGCGTTTAGGTTTACGGTATAGGGCTAAGGGTTTAACATTTAGAGTTTAGGATTTAGGACTTAGGGTTTATTGTTTAGGGTTTTGCATTTAGAGTTAAGGATTTAGGGTTTATGGTTTAGCATTTAAGGTTTAGGATTTACAATTTAATGTTTAGGGTTTATGATTTTGAATTGTAGGTTTAAGGTTTAAGGTTTAGGTTTATTGTTAGGGTTTAGGGTTTAGGGTTTAAGGTTTAGAATTATGGGTTTAATATATATGACTTAGGGTTTAGTGGTTAGGGTTAGGGGTTTAGAGTTTATGGTTTATGGTTTAGGGTTTAGTGTGTAATGTTTAGGGTTTATTGTTTAGAATTTAGGGTTAGGGTTTAAGGTTTAGTGTTTAGTGTTTTTAATTAGGGTTAGTTTTTTAGGTTTACGATTTGGAATTTTGGGTTTAACGTTTATGATTTAGGGTTTAGGGTTTAGGGTTAAGAGTTTAGAGTTTATGGTTGAGGGTCTAGGGTTTAGGATTTATGATTTAAGGTTTAGGGTTTAGGATTTAGGATTTAAGGTTTAGGGTTTAGGGTTTAGAGTTTAACATTTAGAGTTTAGGATTTACGGCTTAGTGTTTATTGTTTAGATTTTGCATTTGGAGTTAAGGATTTAGGTTTTATGGTCTTGGATTTAAGGTTTAGGGTTTACGATTTAATGTTTAGGGTTTAGGGCTTTGAATTGTAGGTTTAGGGTTTAGGGTTTAGGTTTAGAGTTAGGGTTTTGGGTTTAGGGTTTTTGGTTAAGAGTTTAGGATTTAGGATTTAGGGTTTAGGGTTTTAGAGTATATGTTTAAGGTTTAGCGCTTAGGTTTTAAGGTTTAGGGTTTGGGGATTAAGGTTTATGGTTTAAGGTTTAGGGTTTAATATTAAGAGTTTTGGGTTTAGGGTTCAGGGTTTAGGGTTTAGGTTTAGTGTTTAGGGTTTAGTGTTTAGGATTAGGGTTTAGGGTTTAGGGTTTAGGATTTGGGTTTATGGTTTATCATTTAGGGTTTAGGGTTTAATATTCTGAGTTTTGGGTTTAAGGTTTAGGGTTTAGGGTTTTTTATTAGGGTTGGGGTTTAGGGTTTAGGGTTTAGGGTTTGGGTTTAGTGTCTATAGTTTGGGGTTTAGGGTTTAAGGTTTAGGATTTAGGGTTTAGGGTTTTGGATTTGTGGTTTAGTTTTTAGGGTTTAGGGTTAAGGGGTTAGAGTTTATGGTTATGGATTTAGAGTTTTGGCTTTAGTGTTTAGGGTTAGGATTTTGGGTTTAAGGTTTAAGGTCTAGGGTTTAAGCTTTTGGGTTTAGAGTTTTTTTTTAGTGTGTAGGATTAGGGTTAGGGTTTAAGGTTTAGGTTATAATATTTTGGATTTAGGGTTTAGAGTTTAGGGCTTATGGTTAAGGGTTTAGGATTTAGGTATATGGGTTTTGGGTTTAGTGCTTAGGATTTAGGGTTTAGTATTTAGAGTTGTATGTTTTGGGTTTAGAGTTTATGGTTATGTGTTTTGGGTTTGGTTTTAGGGTTCAGGTTTTAGTGTTTAGAGTTTAGGGTTTAGGGTATGGTGTATTGAGTTGTAGGTTTTGGGTTAAGGGTTTAGGGTAGTGGGTTTAAAGTTTTGATTTAGGGTTTAAGATTATGGTTAGGGTTTAGAGTTGATAGTTTAGGGTTTAAGGTTTAGGTTTTAACATTTAGAGTTAAGGATTTAGGGTTTAGGGTTTAGGATTTAGGATTTAGGTATTAGAGTTTAGCGTTTAGTATTTAATGTTTAGGGTTTGGTGTATAGGATTTAGTGCTAAGATTTTGGGTTTGGGGTTTGCTATTTAGGGTTTGGAATTATAGATTTAAAGTTTATGATTTAGGGTTTAGTGTTTAGTGTTAAGTGGTGAGAGGTTATGGTTTAGGGTTTAGTGTTTAATGTTTAGGGTTTAGGGTTTAGTTTTTAACATTGAGGGTTTAGGGTTTAGAGTTTAGGGTTTATGGTTAAGGGTTTACGGTTTACGGTTTAGGATTTAGGATTTAGGGTTTAGGGTTTAGCATTTAGTATTTAATGTTTAGGGTTTGGTGTTTAGGATTTATTGCTTAAGATTTTAGGTTTAGGGTTTAGGTTTTATGATTTACGGTTTAGGGTTTGGAATTATGGGTTTAAAGTTTATGATTTAGGGTTAAGGGGTGAGAGTTTATAGTTTAGGGTTTGGTGTTTAGGATTTAGGGTTTAGGCTTTAGGCTTTAGGGTTTAAGGTTTTGTGTTTAGTGTTTTTACTTAGGGTTTAGTGTTTTGGGTTTAGGGTTTGGAATTTTGGGTTTAAGGTTTATGATTTAGGGTTTAGGGTTTAGGGTTAGGAGTTTAGAGTTTATTGTTGAGGGTTTAGGATTTAGGGTTTAAGGTTTAGGGTTTAGGGTATAGCATTTAGAGTTTAGGATTTAGGGCTTAGTGTTTATTGTCTAGGGTTTTGCATCTAGAGTTAAGGATTTAGGGTTTATGGTCTAGGATTTAAGGTTTAGGGTTTATGATTTAATGATTAGGGTTTAGGGTTTTCAATTGTAGGTTTTGGGTTTAGCGTTTAGGTGTAGAGTTAGGGATTAGGGTTTAGTATTTAGGATTAAGAGTTTAGGATTTAGGATTTAGGGTTTAGGGTTTTAGAGTTTAGGTTGAAGGTTTAGCGCTTAGGGTTTAAGTCTTAGGGTTTGGGGATTAAGGTTTATGGTTTAAGGTTTAGGGTTTAGGTTTAGGGTTTAAGATTAAGAGTTTTGATTTTAGGGTTTAGGTTTAGTGTTTGGGGTTTAGTGTTTAGGATTAGGGTTTAGGGTTTAGGGTTTAGGGTGTAGGGTTTAGGTTTAGTGTTTAGGGTTTAGAGTTTAGGATTAGGGTTTAGGGTTTAGGGTTTAGGATTAGGGTTAGGGTTTAGGGTTTAGGATTTAAGATTTAGGGTTTAGGGTTTAGCATTTAGTATTTATAGTTTAGCATTTGGTGTTTAGGACTTAGCGCTTAAGGTTTTGGGTTTAGGGTTCACGGTTTACAATTTACGGTATAGGGTTTGGAATTATGAGTTTAAAGTTTATGATTTAGGGTTTAGGGTTTAACATATAGAGTTTAGGATTTAGGGCTTAGTGTTTATTGTTTAGGGATTTGCATTTAGAGTAAAGGATTTAGGGTTTATGGTTTAGGATTTAAGGTTTAGGGTTTACGATTTAATATTTAGGGTTTACGGTTTTGAATTATTGGTTTAGGGTTTAGGGTTAGAGTTAG
This sequence comes from Solanum bulbocastanum, assembly GCA_037074985.1. Taxonomy (NCBI): domain Eukaryota; kingdom Viridiplantae; phylum Streptophyta; class Magnoliopsida; order Solanales; family Solanaceae; genus Solanum; species Solanum bulbocastanum. The sequence goes on along the minus strand of CM073604.1, from coordinate 20,830,307 downwards.
AGTTTCGGGTTTAGGGTTTATGGTTAATTGTTTAGGATTTAGGATTTAGGGTTTAGGTTTGTAGAGTTTAGGTTTAAAGTTTAGCTCTTAAGGTTTAATGTTTAGGGTTTAGGGTTTAAAGTTTAGGGTTTCAGATTTAGAGATTTGAGTTTACGGTTCATTGTTTAGGGTTTAGGTTTAGTGTTTAGGGTTTATGGTTTAGGATTAATGTTAGGGTTTAGGGTTTAGTTTTAGGGTTTAGGGTTTAGGGTTTGGGTTAAGTGTCTATAGTTTAGGGTTTACGGTTTAAGGTCTAGGATTTAAGGTTTAGGGTTTAGGGTCTAGAGTTTAGTGTTTAGGGTTTAGGATTTAGGGTTTAGGGTTTATGGTTTATGGTTTAAGGTTTAGAGTTTAGAGTTTAGGGTTTAGCATTTGGGTTTAGTGTCTATATTTTAGGGTTTAGGGTTTAAGGTTTAGGATTTAGGGTTTAGGGTTTAGGGTCTAGAGTTTAGGGTTTAGGGTGTAGGATTTAGGATTTAGGGTTTAGGGTTTAGGGATTAAGGTTGATGGTTTCAGGTTTTGGGATTAGGTTTAGGGTTTAACATTCAGAGTTTTGGGTTTAGGGTTCAGTGTTTAGGGTTTAGTGTTTAGGATTTGGTGTTTAAGATTAAGGTTTAGGGTTTAGGGTTTAGAGTTTGGGTTTAGGATTCGGATTGAGGGTCTATCGTTTAGGGTTAAGGGTTTAAGATTCTGAGTTATGGGTTTAATGTTTAGGGTTTAGGACTTTGTTTTAGGGTTTAGGGTTTAGGTTTTAGAATTAGGGTTTAGGGTTTAGGTTTAGGGTTTAAGATTCAAAGTTTTGCCTTTAGGGTTTAGGTTTAGTGTTTAGGGTTTAGGGTTTAGGGTCTAGAGTATAGGTTTTAGGGTTTATGGTTTAAGGTTTAGGGTTTAAGGTTTAGTGTTTAGTGAGTAGGGTTTAGGGTTTAGGGTTTGGAGTTGTAAGTTTAAGGTTTCGGGTTTTGGGTTTGTGGTTTAGTTTATAGGGTTTAGGGTTAAGGGGTTAGAGTTTATGGTTATGGATTTAGAGTTTTGGCTTCAGTGTTTAGGGTTTATGTTTAGGGTTAGGGTTTTGGGTTTAGGGTTTAATCTTTAGGGTTTAGAGTTTTTATTTAGGGTTTAGGATTAGGGTTAGGGTTTAAGGTTTAGAGTTTAGGGTTTATGGTTAAGGGTTTAGGATTTAGTTATTATGGTTAAGGGTTTAGGGTTAAGGGTTTAGTGCTTAGGGTTTAGGTTTAGGGTTAGGGTTTAGGGTTTAGTGTTTAGAGTTGTATGTTTTAGGTTTAGGAGTAATGGTTTTGGGTTTAGAGTTTATGGTTTTGTGTTTTGGGTTTCGGATTTAGGGTTTAGGGTTAGTGTTTAGAGTTTAGGGTTTAGGGTATAGTGTTTTGTGTTGTAGGTTTTGGGTTAAAGGTTTAGGGTATTGTGTTTAAGTTTTGATTTAGGGTTTAAGATTATGGTTAGGGTTTAGGTTTGATAGTTTAGGGTTTAAGGTTTAGGTTTTAACATTTAGAGTTAAGGATATAGGGTTTAGGGTTTAGGATTTAGGATTTAGGGTTTAGAGTTTAGCGTTTAGTATTTAATGTTTAGGGTTTGGTGTTTAGGATTTAGTGCTTATGATTTTGGGTTTAGGGTTGGGAATTTTATGTTTAAGGTTTATGATTTAGGGTTTAGGATTTAGTGTTTAATGTTTAGGGTTTAGTGTTTAGGATTTAGGGTTTAGGGTTTAAGGTTTTGTGTTAAGTGTTTTTGAATTAGGGTTTAGGATTAGGGTTAGTGTTTTGGGTTTATGGTTTAGAATTTTTGGTTTAAGGTTTATGATTTATGGTTTAGGGCTTAGGGTTAAGAGTTTAGAGTTTATCGTTAAGGGTTTAGGGTTTAAGGTTTAGGGTTTAGGGCTTAGGGTTTAACATTTAGAGTATAGGATTTAGGGCTTAGGGTTTATTGTTTAGGGTTTTGCATTTAGAGTTAAGGATTTAGGGTTTATGGTTTAGGATTTAATATTTAGGGTTTATCATTTAATGCTTAGGGTTTACGATTTTGAATTATAGGTTTAGGGTTTAGGGTTTAGGTTTAGAGTTAGGGTTTAGGGTTCAGGGTTTAGGGTTTAGGGTTAAGAGTTTAGGATTTAGGATTTAGGGTTTAGGGTTGTAGTGTTTAGGTTTAAGGTTTAGCGCTTAAGGTTTAAGGTTTAGGGTTTGGGATTTAAAGTTTAGGGTTTAAGGTTTAGGGTTTCAGATTCAGAGTTTTGGGTTTAAGGTTCAGTGTTTATGGTTTAGGTATAGTGTTAAGGGTTTAGGGTTTAGGATTAATGTTTAGGATTAGGCTTTAGGATTTAGGGTTTAGGGTTTAGGATTTTGGTTTAGTGTCTGTAGTTTAGGGTTTAGGGTTTAAGGTTTAGAATTTAGGGTTTAGGGTTAGTGTCTAGAGTTTAGGGTTTAGGTTTTATGGTTTAGGGATTAGGGTTTAGGGTTTATAGTTTAAGGTTTAGGGTTTAAGGTTTAGAGTTTAGGGTTTAGGATTTGGGTTTAGCAGCTATTGTTTAGGGTATAGGGTTTAAGGTTTAGTATTTTGGGTTTAGGGTTTAAGGTCAAGAGTTTATGGTTGAGGGTTTAGGGTTTAGGTTTAGAGTTAGGGTTTTGGGTTTAGGGTGTAGGGTTAAGAGTTTAGGATTTAGGGTTTAGGGTTTTAGAGTTTAGGTTTAAGGTTTAGCGCTTAGGGTTTAAGGTTTAGGGTTTGGGGATTAAGGTTTATAGTTTAACGTTTAGGGTTTAAGATTCAGAGTTTTCGATTTAGGGTTTAGGGATTAGGGTTTAGGTTTAGTGTTTAGTATTAGGGTTTTGGGTTTAGGGTTTAGGGTTTAGGATTTGGGTTAGGGTCTATCCTTTAGGGTTTAGGGTTTAAGATTCTGAGTATTAGGTTTAAGGTTTAAGGTTTAGGGTTTAGGGTTTAGGTTTAGGGTTTAGGTTTAGGGTTTAGGGTTTTGGGTTTAGGATTTGGGTTTAGTGTCTATTGTTTAGGGTTTAGGGTTTAAGGTTTAGGATTTAGGGTTTAGGGTTTAGGGTTTAGGATCTAGAGTTTAGGGTTTAGGGTTTAAGGTTTGGTGTTGTAAGTTTAAGGTTTAGGGTTTTGGTTTAATTTTTAGGGTTTAGAGTTAAGGGGTTAGATTTTATGGTTTTGGAATTAGAGTTTTGGCTTTAGTGTTTAGGGTTTAGTGTTTAACATTTATAGTTTAGGATTTAGGGTCTACGGTATAGGGTTTAGGGTATAGGGTATAGGGTTTAGGATTTAGGTTTGAGCTTTTAGGTTATAGGGTTTAGGATTTAGGGTTTAGGGTTTACAGTTTAGAGATAGTGTTTTATATTTACGGTTATGGGTTTTGGATTTTACATTTAGAGTTTAGGGTTTATGGTTTTTGGTTTAGGGTTTAGTGTTTAATATTTACGGTTAAGAGTATAGGATTTTACATTTAGAGTTTAGGGTTTAGGGTTTAGGGTTTAGGATTTATTGTTTAAAGTTTAGGGTTTATGGATAAGGGTCTAGAGTGTAGGTTAAGGGTTTGGGGGTTAGGATTTAGTGTTGAGAGTTTATGGTTTATGGTTTAGGGCTTTAGGTTTTGAATTTAGGATTTATAATTTAGAGTTTAGGGTTTAGGGTTTAGGGTTTATAGTTTAGGGTTTAAGGTTTAGGGTTTAGGGTTTAGAGTTTAGTGATTAGGGATTAGGGAAAAGTGTTTAGGGTTTGGAGTTGTAAGTTTAAGGTTTAGGGTTTTGAGTTTGTGGTTTACTTTTAAGGGTTTAGGGTTAAGGGGTTAGAGTTTGTGGTTTTAGATTTAGAGTTTTGGCTTTAGTGTTTAGGATTTAGGGTTTAACATTTAGAGTTTAGGATTTAGGGTTTAACATTTAGAGTTTAGTATTTAGAGTATATTATTTAGAGTTTAGGGTATAAGGTGTAGGGTTTAGGTTTTAGGATATAGGGTTTAGGGTTTAGGATTTAGGATTTAGGGTTTAGGGTTTAGCATTTAGTATTTAATGTTTAGGGTTTGGTGTTTAAGATTTTGGGTTTAGGGTTTAAGGTTTTGGGTTTAGAGTTTAGGGTTCATGATTTAGGGTTTGTAATTATAGGTTTAAGGTTTATGATTTAGGGTTTAGGGTGTAGGGTTAAGGATTAGAGTTTATGGTTTAGGGTTTAGGGTTAAGTGGTGAGATTTTATGATTTAGGGTTTAGGGTTTATTGTTTAAAGTTTAGGGTTTAGTGTTTAGGATTTAGGATTTATGGTTTAAGGTTTTGTGTTAAGTGTTTTTAATTAGAGTTTAGGATTAGGGTTAGTGTTTTGGGTTTATGGTTTAGAATTTTGGGTTTAAGGATTGTGATTTATGGTTTAGGGCTTAGAGTTAAGAGTATAGAGTTTATGGTTGAGGGTTTAGGATTTATGGTTTAAGGTTTAGGGTTTAGGTCTTAGGGTTTAACATTTAGAGTTTAGGATTTAGGGCTTACGGTTTATTGTTTAGGGTTTTGCATTTACAGTTAAGGATTTAGGGTTTATGGTTTAGGATTTAAGATTTAGGGTTTATGATTTAATTTGTAGGGTTTACGATTTTGAATTGTAGGTTTAGGGTTTAGGGTTTAGGGTTAAGAGTTTTGTATTTAGCATTTAGGGTTTAGGGTTGTAGAGTTTAGGTTTAAGGTTTAGTGCTTAACGTTTATGGTTTAGGGTTTGGAGTTTAAGGTTTTGGGTTTAAGGTTAGGGTTTTAGATTCATAGTTTTGGGTTTAGGGTTCAGTGTTGAGGGTTTAGGTTTAGTGTTTAAGGTTTAGGGTTTAGGATTAATGTTTAGGATTAGGGTTTAGGGTTTAGGGTTTAGAATTTGGGTTTAGTGTCTATAGTTTAGGGTTTAGGGTTTAAGGTTAGGGTTTAAGGTTTAGGATTAGGGTTTAGAGTTTGAGGTTTAGGGTTTATTGTTTAGGGCTTAGGGTTTAGGGTTTATTATTTAAGGTTTAGGGTTTATGGTTTAGAGTTTAGGGTTTAGCATTTTGGTTTAGCATCTATAGTTTAGGGTTTAGGGTTTAGGGTTTAAGGTTTAGGATTTTGGGTTTAGGGTTTAGGGTCTAGAGTTTATGGTTAGGGTTTAGGGTTTAGTGTTTAGGGTTTAGGGTTAAGAGTTTAGTATTTAGGATTTAGGTTTTAGGGTTTTAGAGTCTAGGTTTAAGGTTTAGTGCTTAGGGTTTAAGGTTTAGAGTTTGGGGATTAAGGTTTAAGGTTTAAGCTTTAGGGTTTAAGATTCAGAGTTTTGGGTTTAGGGTTTAGGGTATAGTGTTTAGGTTCAGTATTTAGGGTTTAGTTTTTAGGATTAGGGTTTAAGGTTTAGGGTTTAGGGTTTAGGGTTTAGGGTTTAGGATTTGGGTTTAGGGTCTATCGTTTAGGGTTTAGAGTTTAAGGTTCTGAGTTTTGGATTTAAGGTTTAGGGTTTAGGGTTTATGTTTAGGGTTTAGAATTAGGATTGTTTAGGATTTGGGTTTAGTGTCTATAGTTTAGGGTTTAAGGTTTAAGGTTTAGGATTTAGGGTTTAGGGTTTAGGGTCTAGAGTTTAGGGTTTAGGGTTTATAGTTTAAGGTTTAGTGTTTAGGGTTAGAGTTTAGTGATTAGGGTTTAAGGTTTATGGATTAGGGTTTAGGGTTTGGTGTTATAGGTTTGAGGTTGAGGGTTTTGGGTTTGTGGTTGAGTTTTTAGGGTTTAGGGTTAAGAGTTTATGGTTTTGGATTTAGAGTTTTGGCTTTAGTGTTTAGGGTTTAGGGTTTAACATTTAAAGTTTAGGATATAGGATCTAGGGTTTAACATATAGAGTTTAGTATTTCGAGTTTATTATTTAGAGTTTATGGTTTGGTTGTAGGTTTTAGGTTTTAGGATTTAGGGTTTAGGGTTTAGGATTTAGGGTTTAAGATTTAGGATTTAGGGTTTAGGGTTTAGCGTTGAGTATTTAATGTCTAGGGTTTGGTGTTAAGGATTTATGGTTGAGGGTTTAGATTTTAGGGTTCACAATTTAGGGTTTGTAATTATGGGTTTAAGGTTTTTGATTTAGGATTTGGGATGTAGGGTTAAGGGTTGAGAGATTATGGTTAAGGGTTTAGGGTTTAGAGTTTAGTGTTTAATGTTTAGGGTTTGGTGTTTAGGGTTTAAAGTTTAGGGTTTTGAGTTTAGTGTTCACGATTTAGGGTTTGTAATTATGAGTTTAAGGTTTATGATTTAGGGTTTAGGGTATAGGGTTAAGGGTTGAGAGTTTGTGGTTTAGGGTTTAGTGTTTAGTGTTTAATGTTTATGGTTAAGTGTTTAGGATTTAGGGTTTAGGGTATAGGGTATAGGATTTAGGTTTTAGCTTTTAGGTTATAGTGTTCAGGATTTAGGGTTTAGGGTTGACAGTTTAGAGTTTAGTGTTTTATATTTACGGTTAAGAGTTTTGGATTTTACATTTAGAGTTTAGGGTTTATGGTTTATGGTTTAGGGTTTAGTGTTTAATATTTACGGTTAAGAGTTTAGGATTTTACATTTAGAGTTTAGGGTTTAAGGTTTAGGATTTTGGATGTAGGGTTTAAAGTTTAGGGTTTATGGATAAGTGTTTAGAGTGTAGGTTAAGGGTTTAGGGGTTAGGATTTAGTGTTTACAGTTTATGGTTTATCGTTTAGGGTTTAGGGTTTAGAGTTTAGTGATTAGGGTTTAGGGATAAGTGTTTTGGGTTTGGAGGTGTACGTTTAAGGTTTAGGGTTTTGGGTTTGTGGTTTACTTTTAAAGGTTTAGGGTTAAGGGGTTAGAGTTTATGGTTTTGGATTTAGAGTTTTGGCTTTAGTGTTTAGGATTTAGGGTTTAACATTTAGAGTTTAGGATTTAGGGTCTAGGGTTAAGGGTTTAGGGTTTAACATTTAGAGATTAGTATTTAGAGTTTAGGGTATAAGTTGTAGGGTTTAGGTTTTAGGATTTAAGGTTTAGGGTTTAGGATTTAGGGTGTAGGATTTAGGATTTAGGGTTTAGGATTTAGCGTTTTGTATTCAATATTTAGGGTTTGCTGTTTGGGTTTTAGGTTTAGGGTTTAAGGTTTAGGGTTTAGAGTGTAGGGTTCACGATTTAGGGTTTGTAAATATGGGTTTAAGGTTTATGATTTAGGGTTTAGGGTGTAGGGTTAAGGGTTGAGAGTTTATGATTTAGGGTTTAGGGTTTAGTGTTTAGTGTATATTGTTTTTAGTTAAGTGTTTAGGGTTTAGGGTTTAGGGTATAGGATTTAGGGATTATGGTTTAGAGTTTCTAGTTTAGATTTTAGGGATTAGGGTTTATGGATTAGTGTTTAGTGCTTAAGATTTTGGGTTTAGGGTTTACTATTTAGGGTTTGGAATTGTGGGTTTAAAGTTTATGATTTAGGGTTTAGGGTATAGGATTTAGGGATTATGGTTTAGAGTTTCTAGTTTAGATTTTAGGGATTAGGGTTTACGGATTAGGGTTTAGTGCTTAAGATTTTGGGTTTAGGGTTTAAGGTTTACTATTTAGGGTTTGGAATTGTGGGTTTAAAGTTTATGATTTAGGGTTTAGGGTTTAGAGTTAAGGGGTGAGAGTTTAGGGTTTAGGGTTTAGGGTTTAATATTTAGGGTTTAGGGTTTTGTGTTTAACATTTAGGGTTTAGGGTTTATGGTTAAGGGTTTAGGATTTTGGTATGAGGGTTTACGTTTAGGGATTTGGGTTTAGTGCTTAGGGTTTAGGGTTTAGGGTTAGGATTTAGGGTTTAGGGTTTAGAGTTGTATGTTTTGGGTTTAGGGTTAATGATTTAGGGTTTAGAGTTTATGGTTTAGTGTTTTGGGATTCGAATTTAGGGTTTAGGGTTTAGGTTTAGAGTTTAGGGTTTAGGGTATAGTGTTTTGAGTTGTAGGTTTTGGGTTTAGGGTTTAGCGTAATGGTTTAGAGTTTTTATTTAGGGTTTAAGAATACAGTTAGAGTTTACGTTTGAGAGTTTAGGGTTTAAGGTTTAGGTTTTAACATTTAGAGTTAAGGATTTAGGGTTTAGGGTTTAGGATTTAGGATTTAGGGTTTCGTGTTGAGGGTTTAGTGTTTAATTTTTAGGGTTTAGTGTTTAGGATTTTGGGTTTAGGGTTTAAGGTTTAGGATTGAAGGTTTACTATTTAGGGTTTGTAATTATGGGCTTAAGGTTTATGATTTAGGGTTTAGGGTTCAGGGTTAAGGGTTGAGAGTTTATAGTTTAGGGTTTAGGTTTTAGTGTTTAGTGTTTAATGTTTAGGGTTTAGTGCTTAGGATTTAAGGTTTTGGATATGCGGTTTAGGGTATAGGATTTAGGATTTAGGGTTTATGGTTTAGAGTTTATAGTTTAGATTTTAGGGTTTAGAATTTATGGATTAGGGTTTAGTGCTTAGGACTATGGGTTTAGGGTTTGGAATTATGGGTTTAATGTTTATGATTTAGGGTTAAGGGGTGTGAGCTTATAGTTTAGGGTTTAGTGTTTAGGATTTAGGGTTTAGGGTTTAAGTTTAGTGTTTAGTGTGTTTAATTAGGGTATAGGATTAGGGCTAGAGTTTTAGGTTTAGGGTTTGGAATTTTTGGTTTAAGGCTTATGATTTAAGGTTTAGGGTTTAGGGTTTAGGGTTTAGGGTTAACATTTAGAGTTTAGGATTTAAGGCTTAGGGTTTATGGTATAGGATTTAATGTTTAGGTTTTAGGATTTTGAATTTTAGGTTTAGGGTTTAGGGTTTAGGTGTAGAGTTAGGGTTTAGGGTTTAGGTTTAGAGTTAGGGTTTAGGGTTTAGGGTTTAGGATTTAGGATTTAGGGTTTAGAGTTTTAGAGTTTAGGTTTAAGGTTTAGCGCTTAGGGTTTAAGATTTAGGGTTTAGGTTTAGGGTTTAAGATTTAGAGTCTTGGGTTTAGGGTTTAGGTTTTGTGTTTAGGGTTTAGGGTTTAGGATTTGGGTTTAGGGTATATATTTTAGGGTTTAGGGTTTAAGATTCAAAGTTTTGGGTTTAAGGTTGAGGGATTAGTGTTTAGGTTTAGTGTTTAGGGTTTAGCATTAGGGTTTAGGGTTTAGGATTTAGGATTTATGGTTTTGGGCTTAAGGTTTAGTATTAGGGTTAGGGTTTAGGGTTTAGGGTTTAGGATTTGGGTTTAGTGTCTATAGTTTAGGGTTTAGGGTATAAGGTTAGGTTTTAAGGTTTAAGATTTAGGGTTTAAGGTTTAAGGTTAGTGTTTAAGGTTTATTATTTAGGGTTTAGGGTTTACGGTCTAGAGTTTAGTGTTTAGGGTTTATGGTTTAGGGATTTTGGTTTAGGGTTTTGGGTTTAGGGTTTAGGGTTTAGGGTATAAGGTTAGGTTTTAAGGTTTAAGATTTAGGGTTTAAGGTTTAAGGTTAGTGTTTAAGGTTTATGATTTAGGGTTTAGGGTTTAGGGTCTAGAGTTTAGTGTTTAGGGTTTATGGTTTAGGGATTTTGGTTTAGGGTTTTGGGTTTAGGGTTTAGGGTTTAGGGTTTAGAGTTTAGTGATTAGGGTTTAGGATTTTGGGATTATGGTTTAGGGTTTGGACTTGCAAGTTTAAGGTTTAGGGTTTTGGGTTTGTGGTTTAGTTTTTAGGGTTTAGGGTTAAGGGGTTAGAGTTTATGGTTTTGGATTTAAGGTTTTGGCTTTAATGTTTATTGTTTAGGGTTTAACATTTAGAGCTTAGGATTTAGGGTTTAGGGTTTAGGGTTTAGGGTTTAACATTTAGAGTTTATTATTTAGAATATAGGGTATAGGGTTTATGACTAAAGGTTTAGGGTTTAGGTATTAGGTTTTTGAGTTTAGGGTTTTGGGTTTAGTGTTTAGGGTTTAGGGTTAGGGTTTATTTTTTTGGGATTAGGGTTTAGGGTTTTGAGTTATAGGTTTAGGGTTTAGGGGTTAGGGTATAGGGTTTACAATTTAGATTTACGATTTATGGTTTTGGTTTAGTGTTTAGGGTTTTGACTTGTAGGTTTTGGGTTTTGGGTTTAGGGTATAAGGTTTAGGATTTATGGTTTATGGTTTAAGATTTATGGTTTAGGGTTTAGGGTTTTTGATTTAGGGTTTATGGTTTACGGTTTAGGTTTTAGGGTTTAGGGTTTAGTGTGTAATATTTAGGGTTTAGGTTTAGGTATAGGTTTAGGGTTTAGGGTTTAATATTTAGGGTTTAAGGTTTAACGCTTAGAGTTTATGATTTAATGTTTAGGGTTTAGGGTTTAGGTTTAGGTTTTAAGGTTTATGATGGGGGTTTAGGATTTAAGGTTAAAGGTTTAGGATTTAGGGTTTTAAGTTTAGGATTTAGGGTTTAGGGTTTAGGTTGTAGGGTTTAAAGTTTAGATTTAGGGATTTGTATTAGTGTTTTAGGTTTATGGTTTTGCATTTCAACTTTAACGTTTCGGGTTTAAGGTTTCGGGTTAAAGATTTAGGATTTAGGGTTTAGGGTGTAGGATCTAGGGTTTAGGATTTCGTGTTTAAAGTTTAGGATTTATGGTTAAGGCTTTAGGGTTTAGGTATTAGGTTTTAGGATTTAGGTTTTTGAGTTTAGGGTAACAACTTCTAGGTTTAAGTTTTAGGGTTTAGGAATTAAGGTTTCGAGTTTAGGGTTTAGGGTTTTTAGTTGTAGATTTTGGGTTTAGGGTTAGGGTATTGTCTTTAGGAATTAGGGATTATGGTTTAGGGTTTACAGTTTAGGGTTTAGGGTTTTAGGTTTATGGTTTAGGTTTATGGTTTAGGGTTTAGGGTTTAGGATTTACTATTTAATGTTTAGTGTTTAGTGTTTAAGATTTTGGGTTTAGGGTTTAGGGTTTAGGATGTGGAATTAATGGTTTAAGATTTGTGATTTAGGGTTTAGTGTTTAGGGTTGAGGGTTTAGAGTTTGTGGTTTATGATTTAGGGTTTAGGATTTAGTGCTTAATGTTTAGGATTTAGGGTTTAGGGTTTAAGGTTTAGGGTATAGGATTTAGGATTTAGGGTTTATGGTTTAGAGTTTATAGTTTAGATTTTAGGGTTTAGTGCTTAGGATTTTGGGTTTAGGGTTTGGAATTATGGGTTTAAGGCTTATGATTTAGGGTTAAGGGTTAAGGGGTGAGAGTTTAGGGTTTAGGGTTTAGTGTTTAGGATTTAGGGTTTATGGTTTATGGTTTAGTGTTTAGAGTTTCATTTTTTCTATTTCTTGATTTAATTTTAATTCTTCATTTCTTTTCTTATTTTCTTCTTTTATTCTTAATTTTTCTTCATATAATTGTTTAAGTCTTTCCAATTCTTTTTGTAATTCTTGAATTCTAGTATCTTTTACTTCTTCTATTTGTTTAATTTCTTTTTTCGCTTGTTCTCTAATTTTTTCAATTTCTTTTCTCCTATCTATTTCTTCATTTTCTTTATTTAATCGTACCATTGTTGTTAGACTATCTTCTAATTTTGCTGATTCCTTATCTGGCATTAGATATAGTTGGTTTCCTATTTTTTTATATCTTCGTTCTAAGTTTGAATGTATTATTTTTATTTCTAATCCATCTTGGCTTTTATATATTTTTTCTTCTACAGCGTATTCTTCTTTATTCATTATAAATCGTGTTGGTATTTATATTCTAAGTGTTGTAATTGTAGATCTAATAAGAATATCGTTTTTCTTTGTGCTTTTATAGATTTGTGGCATACTCCTGCACATATATTATATTCTAATCTGTTTTGTCTAAATTCTATTTCGTGTTTTATTTCATTAATTTTTTCTAATAATTGTTCTTTATAGTTTTCATCCATTTTAATTTTCTGGTGAAAATATCTTTTCATAATATTCTTGTTTTCTTATTATAAGATTTCGTATTGCCTTTGTATTTTCTAGGATATATTCTAAGTGTTCTATATCTTGGGTTCTTAGATATGTTATCATATTATCTATTAAAATTTTATTTAGTAGATCTAAATTTTCCATGGTTTGTAGCCAATATTTTAAATAGTCGTAGTTTATCATTAATCTGAATACGAGTCATATAATTCATATATACTTTGAATAGTTAGTTCGTGCCAATTTTGTGTTATTAATTCAAATGTCCGGTTTATTTCTTCCATTTCTTCAGTAATTAAAAGGTCATAAATTTTTCTTTTTATGTCTATATTAAGTGTTCTAAGGATATATAAAATAAGTATTTTATAGTTATAATCTTCATCTAGCAAGTATGTATTCATCATTTTCATAAATTTCTAAACAGTTTATTCCTTCTAACCTCTTATTTATTATTATCAATTATCAGGTCATATTAAAGTTATTCTGAACAAATTCTTTTGGTCATTACTATGATTTTCAGCTTCAATCAGTTACCCTAACAGCGCCTTCAACAACTTCGTACTTCCCCTAAAACGGCTTCTCTCTTGCCTAACTGGGTTTCCGGTTTCGGATGGCATAGTCTGGGCTTACCTATTCTCAGCCTACCTTCGTTCATAGCAAACTACTTCGAATTCATTCAATATAACAATACTATAACATGATAATAATCAAATAATAATCAAGAGATTATCAGGAATAAGATAGTTTAGCTATTCATATTGAAATATGAACATACCTTTGTTTGTAGATTTTCTGGAATTGACTCCTTCGTAGATTCCTTGTTGTGGTTAGATTTCTCCATAAGTATTTTTTCTTATCTAGCTTTGATACCAATTTGGGGGTTTGCGGAATTAGAGAGAGAAGTGAGGGAAAATGGGAGATGAGGGATCATGATCCCCTTCTCCTAACTTACATATATATACAAAGTTTACAAGGTACTATTTATGAACAGTAGTTGACTTCTACTATTCATGAATAGTGACTGACCCTTACTATTTACACAGTACTTGACCTCTACTATTTACACAGTAACCGACTCTTACTATTCACATAATTGACACTTTACTATTTATGAATAGTATTTTTTGTCTTTTACTATTCATCAACAGTATCATGTCGGGTGACTCCAAATAAAAACAAACGACTCTACTTTTCTTTACAGAAAGAAAACAAAAACTTTACAGAAAGTAAGATAAGATGCTTTATCCTACTTTTGACTTTTTACATATGTGTCTTCATCATATTTTGTTTTGTCGGCTGTCTTCATCAGGCCGCCGGCTATCTCTTTGTCTTTTGTCTTTGGTATTTTATTCCAGCTGTACGGTTGGAACTTCGTTATCTTCTCCGTGACACTTGGAACATATATGTTCTGAGTATTTACTACTAATAGTTGTACAATATCTTGTCAATAGTGCTGGCGAAATGAAATTTTTCCGTATAGCTCTTGTAGTTGGTGTATTTTCTGGTTTTAGGAGGCTTAGTATCCATTGGCGTATTTCCTCCATATCTCCTTCTCTTGTTTCTCGACAGTTTGAATATATCATTGTATTATCTCGGCTATAGTAACTCCATATTGTATTATTATTTAGATAATTATTTGCTAACTCCGTTAATATTGTAGCTATTCCGATAACTCTTTTATTGGCGTAGAAATCAGGAATATCTACAATAGGTATCTCATCTTGTTTTTCTATCTTTTCCGGAATTAACATATCTCTGGTCAAACCAATTTTTATGACCTGTATAGCTGGTTTTATCTCGTCATAAAGTATTTCTGCAGTAGCTGAATAGAACTTTATAAAAAATAGAGTTCCTTTAGTTATTCGTTTATAGGTTAAAAAGGCTTTGTATAGTTCAGGTATCTTCGAAATTTCGTCTCCTGTAGCTGTGTACACTGTACTGAGTAGTCCATAATTATAACAAGTTGTAACTAAATTTGTATTTGTACCTGGAAGGGCAATTAGTTTGTTATAACCTTGTAGGTGTTGAGTAATGTAATCAGTATTTGGCTCTTTTGGATTTATAGCTCTGGGGTTTTTATTTAAGTAGGTTTGGATTTTATAGATATTTTCCGTATAAGTACGGGTAATATGGGTATATGTATTTTTCTGTTGGGCTAGGCTATTTTTATATGTAGTTGTTTGTGGAGTAGGTACAGATTTTTGTATCTTTGGAGCTGTATATGGTTTATCAAAAAGTTTATTCATATTTGTATTTGTATAACTTTTTTCTTCTGTAGGTTTCTTTGTAGCTCCACCAGATGTACCTGCACCTGCATTTAAACAAACGTTATGGGTTTTAGGGAGTTTCCCAACGTCTCCTTCTAGCTCTGGAATTTTAACGTCTTCCGATCGACGTAGCTCCGCATTTTTAGAGTCATGCTGCTGACTACTAGCTTGCTCCTTTAGCTTTTGTATCTCACCTTCCATACTATCCACTTTTTTGCAAAGTGTAGTTAGGAGGTTGAGTATCTGATCCATAGTATTTGTTTGCTCAGTATTTTTCTCTTGAGAGGTGATCTGCAATCACATTTTTGTCAGTTTTTATAACTTCAATTGTAAATGAAAAATTCAGTATATTGACTACTAGTCTTCTTATTTCCTTTGTTGTAACTGAATCTTGTACCTTTTTAGTTATCCACCATTTAACCTGTGTATTATCTGTTCTAACAATGAATTTGTTATATACAATATATGGTTCAAAAGCTAATAAACATTTATATAAGGCAAATAGTTCTTTTCTATTTATTTCCCATTTTATTTGTGGGTCTGTATATGATCCGGAATAATATCTGCAGTGATGTTCTATTTTTTCATTTATGTATTTATATTTTAATACTCCTCCGTAACTATGGTTACTTGAGTCTGTTTCTACTATATAAGTAAACTGTTTATTTTCATCTGGAAAATATAATTTTGGTAAATCTTTACACATTATTTTTATTTTCCTGATATATTTTTTATCTTGTTCATCAAAATGATATTCGATATCTTTCTTTAATTTTTTCTGTAATGGTTTTAGATTTTCTGCTAATTTTGGTATGTATTCTCTTACTTGATTAACTAATCCTAAAAAGGATTGTAATTTTTTCTTAGTATCTAATAATTCTTCAGAATTAGATATTTTTTGTACAATATGTGTTTGCATTTTTATTCCATTTTTATCTATTTGAATTCCTAAGAATTCTATTTGATTTTTCATAATTTCAGCTTTCTTTTTAGATAAGCTAATTCCTGATATTTCTATGATATGTATAAATTTTTCTAATAATTTTAGATGTTCTTCTTTTGTTCTTGAGTATAATAATATATCGTCTATATATACTATACAATTTTCTAGTTGATTAAAGTATGTATCCATAAAATGTTGATATCTACCTGGTGCGTTTTTATATCCAAATGGTAAAACATTCCACTCGTAAAATCCTTGTGGTACAGTAAATGCTGTTAAATGTTTAGATTCTTCTTCTAGTTTTAGGTGGTAAAATCCTGATTTACAATCAAATTTACTAAAGTAATTATATCCTTGTATTTGTCTTACTTTTAATATTTTATTGGGTATGGGGTAATTGTAAGTTTTAGTTTTTGCGTTTAGATTCCTATAATCAATAACCATTCTACTTTTACCTCTTTTTTGTTCACTATGCTTATTTACTATAAATGCTGGACTGTTATGTTTACTATTACTTTCTTGTATATATTTATTTTCTAATAATTCATTTATATGCATTTTAAATTCTGATTGGTCTTCAAAATTATATCTTAGTGGTTTTTGTGTGATTATACTATTTTCATCTATAAGTTCAATTTTTACCTTTGTTTTATGTTTATCCCATCCTTGTAATGGGTTTTCATTATATAATGAATTTAATTTGTCATTTATTGCTTGTATTTTATCTATTGTGAATATTATAATTTCTATTTTATGATTATTAGGCGTTATATTTTCTAATTTTTGGGTAATTTTTTCACTTCCTTTTATCCATGGTGTATTTTTTCTGATTTTATTATTAACTCGTTTTGCTCCTATCTTATGATTACATATGGTAGTGAACCACCAATGTGTTTTAGTTATAGTATGTGGATATAGTTTTTCTAAAAAGGGCATTCCTATTAATATATCTTTATTTGTAAATTCATAACTATAAATTTCTTCTATTATTAATATTTTATCCCATATTTGTATTTTTATATTTCTAGCTTTATGTGTTATCATGCTTCCTTCATTATTAAATCCTGTTACTATCAATGGTGTTTTTAACTTTTCCCATTTACTATCTGGTAGACAATTATGTTTACACATATTTGCTTCTGCTCCTGTATCTATCATAGGTGTGTAATATCTATTATAATATCCTTCTATAATTATTTTTGCTAAAATGTATATTTTTGTCATTATATGTTAAAATATTATTTTATCATATAATTGTTCTTTTAATAGTTACTTTCTTATTTTCGTAATGTATCGTTAGTTGTTTATCATCTATGTTATATGGTTTAACTGTTTCTAGCCATTTTATTCCTAAAGTAATATTATTATTTCCTTGATGTATTTTAAATTTAATTTTTATTGGTATTCCTCCAATAATTAGTTCTTGTTCAGTAGTTTCTTCTATATTTACCAAGGCTCTAGGTAATTCGTTGTTTATATTTTCTCCTGTAATTATTTCATGTTCTTTTACTAGTTCTCTTATAATCTGATTTTCTACTTGTCCTGTATTTATGTTTATTAAATATTTTCTTTGATCTAATATTCCTGTGATGTAATATTGATATGGTTGTATTTCATCATTCTTTTGTTCTAATAACTTAGATATTAAGTCGCAATCTAATCTTCTAGATGTACTATTTCTTGATGATGATGGTGTATCGTAGCTTAATCTTTTAGATGTACTTAGTCTTTCTTTTACTATCTCTAAATCTTCTTCAATATCTATTTCTTTATAACTGTAATCATTATTATCTATTACTGTAATTATTTGATCAAATGGATTTTCTATTTTAATTTTTTGAATCTTATTTCTTGCTGTTATTTTATGTTTTGTAGTTAATACATATAAATTTTTACATCTTGCTGTAAATATCTTACTTCCTGGTGCTAGTTCTATACCTGACATTTTCCAGTATAGTACTAATGATTTATCTATGTTTTTGTCTTCTATTGCTACTGAATAATTTGCACTTATTATAAATTTAAATTTTTGGTATATTAAATTTCCTCTAACTGCACTTATTATGCTTTTTTCTATAGGTTGAATTATTCTATCGTCTGCTAAATATAGTTCTATAGGTGTATCTATTCCTTCTCTAAAACATGCTTTTATTAATATTTCTGTAGCTCCTAAATGTACATATTTTATTGGATTTTTTGATTTTAAATCTTGGATTTCTTTGTTAATTATTTTCTTATTTATGATAGGTATTTTAGCTTTTCCTTTAATATATTTACAATCTATTACATGTTCTTTTTGGCTTACTACATAATATTCATCGTGTTGTAATTTAAATAAGTTCTTTAATCTAGGTACTTCTAATATTTTATCTATACTTAAGTCTAATTCTTTTCCTTTTATTTGTTCAAACATATTATTATCAAATATTATTTTTTGTTCTGTATATTCGTTATCTTGATATTCTTCTTTACTTATTATCTTTATGTCGCTTTCAGTCATAATCTGAAAATGACTCTATTTCATTTTCTAATTCATTATCTGTTATTTCGTATATACTATCTTCATCTTCTAAATCATAATCTAAATAATCTATCTGTTTATATGTATCGTTTTCGATTATTACTTCTGTTATTTGTTTTTTCTTTAAATCTTTTGGTAATTTACAGTCTCTAGCTAAATGTCCTAATTTTCCGCAATTATAACATTTACATTCAGTTATATTTTTCTTAACTCTATGTGGTCTTTTTTGTTTATAATTTTTTATATAATATCTTTTTCTTGGGATTTTATTTTTATATTTTGTTTTGAAGTGTTTATATTTCTTTATTCTTTTCTTATATTTATATGGATTTTTACATCCAAATTGGGGTGCTAATTTATTTGTACAATATTTTAGGTTTTTTACTAATATTTTTTCTAGTTTTAATTCCTCTTTATGTTTTTCACATAATTTCATAAACCATTGTTGTAAGAATTTTATTCTAGCTCCTAGTGTATCTACTGTATTAGATTCTTCCCAATCTTTGATTATTTTTGAACTAAATGGTTCTGGTAATTTTGTGTAATATAATTTTCTTATTTCTCTACTTTCATCATTTGTGTATATTCCTTTATAGTAATATTCTCTAAATGCACATGTATATTCGTCTATGTAACTCATTTTACATATTGCTAATTTATTCATTAAATTTCTGTTTATTATTTTATCTTGTTGTTGTTCTTCTATTTCTGTTGTCATACTACCAAATTCATTTCTAATTGATATTTCATATTTGTTTAATATATCTATTGCTGATGTTGCCATTTCATTATTAGGTCTATTATGATTTCTCAGTGTTGCTAAGCTTGTTGGTGTTAAGTTTTGTAACCATATTTTTACTGTTCCTATAAGTGTTCTTTCTATATACCCTGGGGCATCTGTTATTGCTATTTTGTTATCTACTAATTGTTTTGATATATAGCCTATCCATAATTGAATTGTTTTATTTGTATCTGCTACACAGTCTAAGTCTAAGAAATTATTTTGATCTGTATTTTGTCTAGGTATCCAATTTTTATTTAATCTTTTATCCCATAAAACTTTATCTCTATTTTCTTTTTCATAAGTATAGTATGTTGGGGTTGTATCTGTTCGTGTTTTAGTAGTTGAAGTACTTGGTTTTTCATCTAAATTTCCTACATTTATTTCTATTTTATCTTTTTCTATAAGATCAGTATATGTTTCTGAATATGTTTCAGAATTATTTTCTGAAATATTATCATTTTCATTTTCTTCATTCATTTCATCTATTCTTAACTCGTCTATTTTTAATTCAGGTAATTCTTCTGTTTCTTCTAACATTGTTGTAAGAATTTTATTCTAGCTCCTAGTGTATCTACTGTATTAGATTCTTCCCAATCTTTGATTATTTTTGAACTAAATGGTTCTGGTAATTTTGTGTAATATAATTTTCTTATTTCTCTACTTTCATCATTTGTGTATATTCCTTTATAGTAATATTCTCTAAATGCACATGTATATTCGTCTATGTAACTCATTTTACATATTGCTAATTTATTCATTAAATTTCTGTTTATTATTTTATCTTGTTGTTGTTCTTCTATTTCTGTTGTCATACTACCAAATTCATTTCTAATTGATATTTCATATTTGTTTAATATATCTATTGCTGATGTTGCCATTTCATTATTAGGTCTATTATGATTTCTCAGTGTTGCTAAGCTTGTTGGTGTTAAGTTTTGTAACCATATTTTTACTGTTCCTATAAGTGTTCTTTCTATATACCCTGGGGCATCTGTTATTGCTATTTTGTTATCTACTAATTGTTTTGATATATAGCCTATCCATAATTGAATTGTTTTATTTGTATCTGCTACACAGTCAAAAAATACTATTCATAAATAGTAAAGTGTCAATTATGTGAATAGTAAAAGTCGGTTACTGTGTAAATAGTAGAGGTCAAGTACTGTGTAAATAGTAAGGGTCAGTCACTATTCATGAATAGTAGAAGTCAACTACTGTTCATAAATAGTACCTTGTAAACTTTGTATATATATGTAAGTTAGGAGAAGGGGATCATCATCCCTCATCTCCCATTTTCCCTCACTTCTCTCTCTAATTCCGCAAACCCCCAAATTGGTATCAGAGCTAGATAAGAAAAAATACTTATGGAGAAATCTAACCACAACAAGGAATCTACGAAGGAGTCAATTCCAGAAAATCTACAAACAAAGGTATGTTCATATTTCAATATGAATAGCTAAACTATCTTATTCCTGATAATCTCTTGATTATTATTTGATTATTATCATGTTATAGTATTGTTATATTGAATGAATTCGAAGTAGTTTGCTATGAACGAAGGTAGGCTGAGAATAGGTAAGCCCAGACTATGCCATCCGAAACCGGAAACCCAGTTAGGCAAGAGAGAAGCCGTTTTAGGGGAAGTACGAAGTTGTTGAAGGCGCTGTTAGGGTAACTGATTGAAGCTGAAAATCATAGTAATGACCAAAAGAATTTGTTCAGAATAACTTTAATATGACCTGATAATTGATAATAATAAATAAGAGGTTAGAAGGAATAAACTGTTTAGAAATTTATGAAAATGATGAATACATACTTGCTAGATGAAGATTATAACTATAAAATACTTATTTTATATATCCTTAGAACACTTAATATAGACATAAAAAGAAAAATTTATGACCTTTTAATTACTGAAGAAATGGAAGAAATAAACCGGACATTTGAATTAATAACACAAAATTGGCACGAACTAACTATTCAAAGTATATATGAATTATATGACTCGTATTCAGATTAATGATAAACTACGACTATTTAAAATATTGGCTACAAACCATGGAAAATTTAGATCTACTAAATAAAATTTTAATAGATAATATGATAACATATCTAAGAACCCAAGATATAGAACACTTAGAATATATCCTAGAAAATACAAAGGCAATACGAAATCTTATAATAAGAAAACAAGAATATTATGAAAAGATATTTTCACCAGAAAATTAAAATGGATGAAAACTATAAAGAACAATTATTAGAAAAAATTAATGAAATAAAACACGAAATAGAATTTAGACAAAACAGATTAGAATATAATATATGTGCAGGAGTATGCCACAAATCTATAAAAGCACAAAGAAAAACGATATTCTTATTAGATCTACAATTACAACACTTAGAATATAAATACCAACACGATTTATAATGAATAAAGAAGAATACGCTGTAGAAGAAAAAATATATAAAAGCCAAGATGGATTAAAAATAAAAATAATACATTCAAACTTAGAACGAAGATATAAAAAAATAGGAAACCAACTATATCTAATGCCAGATAAGGAATCAGCAAAATTAGAAGATAGTCTAACAACAATGGTACGATTAAATAAAGAAAATGAAGAAATAGATAGGAGAAAAGAAATTGAAAAAATTAGAGAACAAGCGAAAAAAGAAATTAAACAAATAGAAGAAGTAAAAGATACTAGAATTCAAGAATTACAAAAAGAATTGGAAAGACTTAAACAATTATATGAAGAAAAATTAAGAATAAAAGAAGAAAATAAGAAAAGAAATGAAGAATTAAAATTAAATCAAGAAATAGAAAAAATGAAAACAATGTTAGAAGAAACAGAAGAATTACCTGAATTAAAAATAGACGAGTTAAGAATAGATGAAATGAATGAAGAAAATGAAAATGATAATATTTCAGAAAATAATTCTGAAACATATTCAGAAACATATACTGATCTTATAGAAAAAGATAAAAAATAGAAATAAATGTAGGAAATTTAGATGAAAAACCAAGTACTTCAACTACTAAAACACGAACAGATACAACCCCAACATACTATACTTATGAAAAAGAAAATAGAGATAAAGTTTTATGGGATAAAAGATTAAATAAAAATTGGATACCTAGACAAAATACAGATCAAAATAATTTCTTAGACTTAGACTGTGTAGCAGATACAAATAAAACAATTCAATTATGGATAGGCTATATATCAAAACAATTAGTAGATAACAAAATAGCAATAACAGATGCCCCAGGGTATATAGAAAGAACACTTATAGGAACAGTAAAAATATGGTTACAAAACTTAACACCAACAAGCTTAGCAACACTGAGAAATCATAATAGACCTAATAATGAAATGGCAACATCAGCAATAGATATATTAAACAAATATGAAATATCAATTAGAAATGAATTTGGTAGTATGACAACAAAAATAGAAGAACAACAACAAGATAAAATAATAAACAGAAATTTAATGAATAAATTAGCAATATGTAAAATGAGTTACATAGACGAATATACATGTGCATTTAGAGAATATTACTATAAAGGAATATACACAAATGATGAAAGTAGAGAAATAAGAAAATTATATTACACAAAATTACCAGAACCATTTAGTTCAAAAATAATCAAAGATTGGGAAGAATCTAATACAGTAGATACACTAGGAGCTAGAATAAAATTCTTACAACAATGGTTTATGAAATTATGTGAAAAACATAAAGAGGAATTAAAACTAGAAAAAATATTAGTAAAA
The DNA here is from genome assembly GCA_037074985.1 of Solanum bulbocastanum. Taxonomy (NCBI): domain Eukaryota; kingdom Viridiplantae; phylum Streptophyta; class Magnoliopsida; order Solanales; family Solanaceae; genus Solanum; species Solanum bulbocastanum. Next base: position 20,808,174 of record CM073604.1, on the reverse strand, counting down.
AACCTAAAATATTGTACAAATAAATTAGCACCCCAATTTGGATGTAAAAATCCATATAAATATAAGAAAAGAATAAAGAAATATAAACACTTCAAAACAAAATATAAAAATAAAATCCCAAGAAAAAGATATTATATAAAAAATTATAAACAAAAAAGACCACATAGAGTTAAGAAAAATATAACTGAATGTAAATGTTATAATTGCGGAAAATTAGGACATTTAGCTAGAGACTGTAAATTACCAAAAGATTTAAAGAAAAAACAAATAACAGAAGTAATAATCGAAAACGATACATATAAACAGATAGATTATTTAGATTATGATTTAGAAGATGAAGATAGTATATACGAAATAACAGATAATGAATTAGAAAATGAAATAGAGTCATTTTCAGATTATGACTGAAAGCGACATAAAGATAATAAGTAAAGAAGAATATCAAGATAACGAATATACAGAACAAAAAATAATATTTGATAATAATATGTTTGAACAAATAAAAGGAAAAGAATTAGACTTAAGTATAGATAAAATATTAGAAGTACCTAGATTAAAGAACTTATTTAAATTACAACACGATGAATATTATGTAGTAAGCCAAAAAGAACATGTAATAGATTGTAAATATATTAAAGGAAAAGCTAAAATACCTATCATAAATAAGAAAATAATTAACAAAGAAATCCAAGATTTAAAATCAAAAAATCCAATAAAATATGTACATTTAGGAGCTACAGAAATATTAATAAAAGCATGTTTTAGAGAAGGAATAGATACACCTATAGAACTATATTTAGCAGACGATAGAATAATTCAACCTATAGAAAAAAGCATAATAAGTGCAGTTAGAGGAAATTTAATATACCAAAAATTTAAATTTATAATAAGTGCAAATTATTCAGTAGCAATAGAAGACAAAAACATAGATAAATCATTAGTACTATACTGGAAAATGTCAGGTATAGAACTAGCACCAGGAAGTAAGATATTTACAGCAAGATGTAAAAATTTATATGTATTAACTACAAAACATAAAATAACAGCAAGAAATAAGATTCAAAAAATTAAAATAGAAAATCCATTTGATCAAATAATTACAGTAATAGATAATAATGATTACAGTTATAAAGAAATAGATATTGAAGAAGATTTAGAGATAGTAAAAGAAAGACTAAGTACATCTAAAAGATTAAGCTACGATACACCATCATCATCAAGAAATAGTACATCTAGAAGATTAGATTGCGACTTAATATCTAAGTTATTAGAACAAAAGAATGATGAAATACAACCATATCAATATTACATCACAGGAATATTAGATCAAAGAAAATATTTAATAAACATAAATACAGGACAAGTAGAAAATCAGATTATAAGAGAACTAGTAAAAGAACATGAAATAATTACAGGAGAAAATATAAACAACGAATTACCTAGAGCCTTGGTAAATATAGAAGAAACTACTGAACAAGAACTAATTATTGGAGGAATACCAATAAAAATTAAATTTAAAATACATCAAGGAAATAATAATATTACTTTAGGAATAAAATGGCTAGAAACAGTTAAACCATATAACATAGATGATAAACAACTAACGATACATTACGAAAATAAGAAAGTAACTATTAAAAGAACAATTATATGATAAAATAATATTTTAACATATAATGACAAAAATATACATTTTAGCAAAAATAATTATAGAAGGATATTATAATAGATATTACACACCTATGATAGATACAGGAGCAGAAGCAAATATGTGTAAACATAATTGTCTACCAGATAGTAAATGGGAAAAGTTAAAAACACCATTGATAGTAACAGGATTTAATAATGAAGGAAGCATGATAACACATAAAGCTAGAAATATAAAAATACAAATATGGGATAAAATATTAATAATAGAAGAAATTTATAGTTATGAATTTACAAATAAAGATATATTAATAGGAATGCCCTTTTTAGAAAAACTATATCCACATACTATAACTAAAACACATTGGTGGTTCACTACCATATGTAATCATAAGATAGGAGCAAAACGAGTTAATAATAAAATCAGAAAAAATACACCATGGATAAAAGGAAGTGAAAAAATTACCCAAAAATTAGAAAATATAACGCCTAATAATCATAAAATAGAAATTATAATATTCACAATAGATAAAATACAAGCAATAAATGACAAATTAAATTCATTATATAATGAAAACCCATTACAAGGATGGGATAAACATAAAACAAAGGTAAAAATTGAACTTATAGATGAAAATAGTATAATCACACAAAAACCACTAAGATATAATTTTGAAGACCAATCAGAATTTAAAATGCATATAAATGAATTATTAGAAAATAAATATATACAAGAAAGTAATAGTAAACATAACAGTCCAGCATTTATAGTAAATAAACATAGTGAACAAAAAAGAGGTAAAAGTAGAATGGTTATTGATTATAGGAATCTAAACGCAAAAACTAAAACTTACAATTACCCCATACCCAATAAAATATTAAAAGTAAGACAAATACAAGGATATAATTACTTTAGTAAATTTGATTGTAAATCAGGATTTTACCACCTAAAACTAGAAGAAGAATCTAAACATTTAACAGCATTTACTGTACCACAAGGATTTTACGAGTGGAATGTTTTACCATTTGGATATAAAAACGCACCAGGTAGATATCAACATTTTATGGATACATACTTTAATCAACTAGAAAATTGTATAGTATATATAGACGATATATTATTATACTCAAGAACAAAAGAAGAACATCTAAAATTATTAGAAAAATTTATACATATCATAGAAATATCAGGAATTAGCTTATCTAAAAAGAAAGCTGAAATTATGAAAAATCAAATAGAATTCTTAGGAATTCAAATAGATAAAAATGGAATAAAAATGCAAACACATATTGTACAAAAAATATCTAATTCTGAAGAATTATTAGATACTAAGAAAAAATTACAATCCTTTTTAGGATTAGTTAATCAAGTAAGAGAATACATACCAAAATTAGCAGAAAATCTAAAACCATTACAGAAAAAATTAAAGAAAGATATCGAATATCATTTTGATGAACAAGATAAAAAATATATCAGGAAAATAAAAATAATGTGTAAAGATTTACCAAAATTATATTTTCCAGATGAAAATAAACAGTTTACTTATATAGTAGAAACAGACTCAAGTAACCATAGTTACGGAGGAGTATTAAAATATAAATACATAAATGAAAAAATAGAACATCACTGCAGATATTATTCCGGATCATATACAGACCCACAAATAAAATGGGAAATAAATAGAAAAGAACTATTTGCCTTATATAAATGTTTATTAGCTTTTGAACCATATATTGTATATAACAAATTCATTGTTAGAACAGATAATACACAGGTTAAATGGTGGATAACTAAAAAGGTACAAGATTCAGTTACAACAAAGGAAATAAGAAGACTAGTAGTCAATATACTGAATTTTTCATTTACAATTGAAGTTATAAAAACTGACAAAAATGTGATTGCAGATCACCTCTCAAGAGAAAAATACTGAGCAAACAAATACTATGGATCAGATACTCAACCTCCTAACTACACTTTGCAAAAAAGTGGATAGTATGGAAGGTGAGATACAAAAGCTAAAGGAGCAAGCTAGTAGTCAGCAGCATGACTCTAAAAATGCGGAGCTACGTCGATCGGAAGACGTTAAAATTCCAGAGCTAGAAGGAGACGTTGGGAAACTCCCTAAAACCCATAACGTTTGTTTAAATGCAGGTGCAGGTACATCTGGTGGAGCTACAAAGAAACCTACAGAAGAAAAAAGTTATACAAATACAAATATGAATAAACTTTTTGATAAACCATATACAGCTCCAAAGATACAAAAATCTGTACCTACTCCACAAACAACTACATATAAAAATAGCCTAGCCCAACAGAAAAATACATATACCCATATTACCCGTACTTATACGGAAAATATCTATAAAATCCAAACCTACTTAAATAAAAACCCCAGAGCTATAAATCCAAAAGAGCCAAATACTGATTACATTACTCAACACCTACAAGGTTATAACAAACTAATTGCCCTTCCAGGTACAAATACAAATTTAGTTACAACTTGTTATAATTATGGACTACTCAGTACAGTGTACACAGCTACAGGAGACGAAATTTCGAAGATACCTGAACTATACAAAGCCTTTTTAACCTATAAACGAATAACTAAAGGAACTCTATTTTTTATAAAGTTCTATTCAGCTACTGCAGAAATACTTTATGACGAGATAAAACCAGCTATACAGGTCATAAAAATTGGTTTGACCAGAGATATGTTAATTCCGGAAAAGATAGAAAAACAAGATGAGATACCTATTGTAGATATTCCTGATTTCTACGCCAATAAAAGAGTTATCGGAATAGCTACAATATTAACGGAGTTAGCAAATAATTATCTAAATAATAATACAATATGGAGTTACTATAGCCGAGATAATACAATGATATATTCAAACTGTCGAGAAACAAGAGAAGGAGATATGGAGGAAATACGCCAATGGATACTAAGCCTCCTAAAACCAGAAAATACACCAACTACAAGAGCTATACGGAAAAATTTCATTTCGCCAGCACTATTGACAAGATATTGTACAACTATTAGTAGTAAATACTCAGAACATATATGTTCCAAGTGTCACGGAGAAGATAACGAAGTTCCAACCGTACAGCTGGAATAAAATACCAAAGACAAAAGACAAAGAGATAGCCGGCGGCCTGATGAAGACAGCCGACAAAACAAAATATGATGAAGACACATATGTAAAAAGTCAAAAGTAGGATAAAGCATCTTATCTTACTTTCTGTAAAGTTTTTGTTTTCTTTCTGTAAAGAAAAGTAGAGTCGTTTGTTTTTATTTGGAGTCACCCGACATGATACTGTTGATGAATAGTAAAAGACAAAAAATACTATTCATAAATAGTAAAGTGTCAATTATGTGAATAGTAAAAGTCGGTTACTGTGTAAATAGTAGAGGTCAAGTACTGTGTAAATAGTAAGGGTCAGTCACTATTCATGAATAGTAGAAGTCAACTACTGTTCATAAATAGTACCTTGTAAACTTTGTATATATATGTAAGTTAGGAGAAGGGGATCATCATTAAATCCTGTTACTATCAATGGTGTTTTTAACTTTTCCCATTTACTATCTGGTAGACAATTATGTTTACACATATTTGCTTCTGCTCCTGTATCTATCATAGGTGTGTAATATCTATTATAATATCCTTCTATAATTATTTTTGCTAAAATGTATATTTTTGTCATTATATGTTAAAATATTATTTTATCATATAATTGTTCTTTTAATAGTTACTTTCTTATTTTCGTAATGTATCGTTAGTTGTTTATCATCTATGTTATATGGTTTAACTGTTTCTAGCCATTTTATTCCTAAAGTAATATTATTATTTCCTTGATGTATTTTAAATTTAATTTTTATTGGTATTCCTCCAATAATTAGTTCTTGTTCTGCGAATTCGTGGAGATGTGGGATGAATTAGAGCGAGTGGCCGGTTGGGATTTGTAGCTATCACTCCAGCGCTCCATTTGAGTTTCGTCCGGCGGTCGGGAGAGCGCTGTCGGTGGCTCACGCGCCATTCCGACAGTGCGTGTCACGTTTGGAAATGTAGCCGTTGTAGGTTGTCTTTTGAGAGCAATTTTTAGAGTGAGACGCTAGAGAGAGAAAAAAATTGAAAAATGAAGGTACGATATGGTTTAGGGTTTAGGGTTTAGGAATTAAGGTTTAGTATTTAGGGTTTAAGGTTTAGGGTTTAGGATTTAAGGTTTAAGATTTAGAGTTTAGGATTTTGGTCTTTGTGTTTATTGTTTCGGGTTTCTCATTTAGGGTTAAGGATTTAGGTTTTATGGTTTAGGATTTAAGGTTTAGAGTTTACTGTTTAATGTTTAGGGTTTAGGGTTACAAATTGTTTGTTTAGTGTTTAGGGTTTAGGTTTAGAGTTAGGGTTTAGGGTTAAGAGTTTAGGATTTAGGGTTTAAGGAAATATAGTTTAGGTTTAAGGTTTTGTGCTTAATGTTTAAGGTTTAGGTTTTGGGGTTTAAGGTTTTGGGTTTAAGATTCAGAGTATTGGGTTTAGGGTTTAGGGTTTAGGGTTTAGGTTTAGTGTTTAGGGTGTAGGGTTTAGGATTAGGGTTTAGAGTTTAGGGTTTAGGATTTAGGGTTTAGGATCAGGGTTAGGGTTTAGGTTTTAGGGTTTAAGCTTTTGGTTTTAGAGTTTTTATTTAGGGTTTAGGATTAGGGTCTAAACATTTGGGTGTTAGGGTTTATGGTTTGGGGTTTTACATTTAGATTTAAGCATTTAGGGTTTATGATTTAGGGTTTAGGTTTTAGGATTTAAGATTTAGAGTTTATGGTTTATTGTAAGGGTTTAGTGTTTAGGCTTTAGGCTTTAGAGTTTAGGGTTTAGGGTTTATGGTTTATGGTTTAGGGTTTAGGTTTTAGGGTCTATAGTTTAGGGTTTAGGGTTTAGGGTTAGGGTTTAAGGTTTAGGGTTTAGGGTTTAGGGTTTAGGGTTTACGGTTAGGGTTTAGGGTTTAGTGTTTAGGGTTTAGATTTTAGTGTTTAGGATTTAGGGTTTAAGGTTTAGGGTTTAGAGTTTTGGTTTAGGGTTAGGGTTTAGGGTTTTGGGTTTAGGGTTTGGAGTTTATGGTTTTGGGTTTAGGGTTTAGGTTTTTGGGGTTAGGGTTTAGGGTTTAGGGTTTTGAGTTGTAGGTTTTGGTATAGGTTTTAGTTTCTAGGGTATAGGATTTAGGGTTTATGGTTTAGGGTATATTGTTAAGAGTTTAGAGTTTAGGGTTTAGGATTTAGGCTTTAATGTTTAGAGAGTAGGGTTTATGTTTTAGGCTTTAACGTTTAGAGTTTAGGATTTATGGTTTAGGGTTTCAAGTTTAGTTTTTAATTAATTTAGGGTTAAAAGATTAGGATTGAGGGTTTAGGGTTTACGATTTCAAATTTATAGTTTTTATTTAGGGTTTAGGGTTAAGATTAGGGTTAGGGTTTAGGGTTTAGGGTTTAATGTTTAGGGTTTAAGATTTAGGGTTTTTGGTTTAGAATTTAGGGTTTAAGGTGTAGGGTTAACATTTAGAGTATAAGATTTAGGGCTTAGGGTTTATTGTTTATGGTTTAGGATATAATGTCTAGGGTTTAGGGTTTTGAATTATAGGTTTAGGGTTTAGGGTTTAGGTTTAGAGTTAGGGTTTAGGGTTTAGGGTTTAGGATTTAGGATTTAGGGTTTAGAGTTTTACAGTTTAGGTTTAAGTTTTAGCGCTTAGGGTTTAAGGTTTAGGGTTTAGGTTTAGGGTTTGAGATTTAGAGTTTTGGGTTTAGGGTTTAGGGTTTAGGTTTAATGTTTAGTGTTTAGGCTTTAGGTTTTAGGGTTTAGGATTTGGGTTTTGGGTCTATATTTTAGGGTTTAAGGTTTAGGGTTTAGGGATTTGGTTTAGTGTTTGGGGTTTAGGATTAGGGTTTAGGGTTTTGGGTTGAGGGTTTAGGGTTTAGGGTTTAGGATTAGGGTTAGGGTGTAGGGTTTAAGGTTTAGGATTTGGGTTTATTGTCTATTGTTTAGGGTTTAGGGTTTAAGGTTTAGGATTTAGAGTTTTGGGTTTAAGGTTAGTGTTTAAGGTTTAGGATTTAGGGTTTAGGGTTTAGGGTCTATATTTTAGTGTTTAGGGTTTAGGGTTTATGGTTTAGGATTTAGAGTTTAGTGATTAGGGTTTAGGATTTAGGGATTATGGTTTAGGGTTTGGAGTTGTAAGTTTAAGGTTTAGGGTTTTGGGTTAGTGGTTTAGTTTTTAGGGTTTAGGGTTAAGTGGTTAGAGTTTATGGTTTTGGATTTAAGGTTTTTGGTTTAGTATTTGTTGTTTAGGGTTTAACATTTAGAGCTTAGGATTTAGGGTTTAGGGTTTAACATTTAGAGTGAATTATTTGGAGAATAGGGTTTAGGATTTATGATTAAAGGTTTAGGGTTTAGGTATTAGGTTTTTAAGTTTAGGGTTTTAGGTCTAGTGTATAGGGTTTAGGGTTAGGGTTTATTGTTTTGGGAATAGGATTTAGGATTACGAGTTGTAGGTTTAGTATTTAGGAGTTAGGGTATAGGTTTTACAATTTAGATTTACTGTTTAGGGTTTTTGGTTAGGGTTTAGGGTTTAGGGTTTATGTTGTTGGGTTTAGAGTTTAGGATTTTGAATTGTAGGTTTTGGTTTTAGGGTTTAGGGTATAAGGTTTGGGATTTAGGATGTATGGTTTAAGGTTTATGGTTTAGGGTTTAGGGTTTATAGTTTAGAGTTTAGGTTTTAGGGTTTAGGGTTTATTTTTATGTTTATGTTTTAGGGTTTAGGGTTTAGGGTTTATTAATTAGGGTTTAGTTTAACCTTTAGACTTTATGATTTAATGTTTAGGGTTTAGGGTTTTGGTTTAGGTTTTAAGGTTTATGATTGGGGTTTAGGGTTTAAAGTTAAAGGTTTAGGGTTTAGGGTTTTGAGTTTAGGATTTAGGGTTTTGGGTTTAAAGTTCAGATTTAGGGATTAGGATTAGTGTTTTAGGTTTATGGTTTTTCATTGGAACTTTAAGGTTTAGGGTTTAGGGTTTTGGGTTTAGGATTTAGGATTTAGGGTTTAGGGTTTAGGGTTTAGGATTTAGTGTTTAAAGTTTAGGATTTTTGGTTAAGGCTTTAGGTTTTAGGGTCTAGGTTTTTGAGTTTAGGGTTTAGGGTTACGACTTCTAGGTTTAAGGTTTAGGGTTTAGTAATTAAGGTTTAGGGTTTAGAGTTTCAAGTTGTAGATTTTGGGTTTAGGGTTAAGGTATAATCTTTAGGAATTAGGGTTTATGATTTAGGGTTTATAGTTTAGGGTTTAGGGTTTAGGGTTTATGGTTTTGGATTTATGGTTTAGGGTTTAGGGATTAGGATTTATTCTTTACTATTTAGTGTTTAGTGTTTAGGATTTTGGGTTTAGGGTTTAGGCTTTTGAATTATGGGTTTAAGATTTGTGATTTAGTGTTTACTGTTTAGGGTTAAGGGTTTAGAGATTATGATTTATGGTTTAGGATTTTGGGTATAGTGTTTAATGTTTAGGGTTTAGTGTTTAGGATTGAGGGTTTAGGGTTTAAAGTTTAGGGAATAGGGTTTAGGATTTAGGGTTTATGGTTTAGAGTTTATAGTTTAGATTTTAGGGTTTAGGGATTATTTATTAGGGTTTAGTGCTTTGGATTTTGGTTTTAGGGTTTAAGGTTTAGGATTTAGGGTTTGGAATTATGGTTTAAGTTTTACGATTTAGGGTTTAGGGTTTAGGGGTAAGAGTTTAGGGTTTAGGGTTTAGTGTTTAATTTTTAAGGTTTAGTGTTTAGGATTTAGGGTTTAGGGTTTAAGGTTTAGTGTTTAGAGTTTTTATTTAGGGTTTAGGATTAGGGTTAGTGTTTTGGGTTTAGGGTTTGGAATTTTTATTTTATGGTTTATGATTTAGGGTTTAGGGTTTAAGGTTAAGAGTTTATAGTTTATGGGTTAGGATTTAGGGTTTAGTATTTAGGGTTTAAGGTTTAGGGTTTAACGTTTAGAGTTTAGGAGTTTGGTCTTAGTGTTTATTATTTAGGGTTTCTCATTTAGGGTTTAGGATTTAGGTTTTATGGTTTAATGTTTTGGGTGTAGGGTTAGAAATGGTATGTCCAGTCTTTAGGGTTTAGGTTTAGAGTTAGGGTTTAGGGTTTAGGGTTTAGGGTTAAGAGTTTATGATTCAGGGTGTAGGGTAATATAGTTTAGGTTCAAGATTTTGCGCATACGGTTTAAGGTATAGGGTTTGGGGTTTAAGGTTTAAGGTTTAAGATTCAAAATATTAGGTTTAGGGTTTAGGTTTATTGTTTAGGTTTTAGGGTTTAGGACTAGGGTTTATGATTAGGGTTTAGGGTTTAGGGATTAGGGTTTAGAATTAGGGTTAGGGTTTAGGTTTTAGAGTTTTTATTTAGTGTTTAGGCTTAGGGTCTAAACATTTTGGGATTAGGAATTATGGTTTAGGGTTTTACATTTAGAGTTTAGCATTTAGGGTTTACGGTTTAGGGTTTAGGTTTTAGGATTTAGGATTTAGACTTTATGGTTTATTGTAAGGGTTTAGTGTTTAGGGTTTAGGTTTTAGAGTTTAGGGTTTGGGGTTTAGGTTTAGGGTTTAGATTTTTGGGTTTATAGTTTAGGGTTTAGGGTTTAGGGTTAGGGTTTAAGGTTTAGGGTCTAGAGTTTAGGGTTTATGGTTTAGGGTTTAGTGTTTTGGGTTTAGAGTTTAGAGTTTAGGGTTTAGGGTTTAAGTTTAAGGCTTGGAGTTTTGGTTTAGGGTTTAGGATTACGGTTAAGGTTTAGTGTTTGGAATTGTAGGTTTAAAGTTTATGATTTATGGTATAGGTTTTAGGGTTAATGGTTTAGAGTTTATGATTTTGGGTTTTGGGTTTAGGGTTTAGGATTTAGGTTTTAGCTTTTAGGTTATAGGGTTTAGGGTTGACGGTTGACGGTTTAGAGTTTAGGGTATAGGGTTTAGGGTTTGGGCTTTTGGGTTTAAAGTTTAGAGTTTAGGGTTTATGGTTTATGGTTTAGGGTTTAGTGTTTAATATTTACCATTAAGAGTTTAGGATTTTACATTTAGAGTTTAGGGTTTAGGATTGAGTGTTTAAAGTTTAGGGTTTATGGATAAGTGTTTACAGTGTAGGTTAAGGGTTTAGAGTGTACGTTATGGGTTTAGGGTTTATAGTTTATGGTTTATGGTTTAGGGTTTAAGGTTTTGAATTTAGGATTTAGTGTTTAGTGTTTAGTGTTTAGTGTTTAGGGATTCGAGCCATAGATTCTGGGTTTAGGGTTTATGGTATAGGGTTTAGGATTTAATGTTTATGGTTAGGGTTTAGGGTTTAGGGCTTAGGTTTAAGAGTTTATGGTTTATAGTTTAGGATTTAGGGTTTAGTGTTTTATATTTAGGGTTTTAAAGTTTAGAGTTTAAGGTTTAGGGTTTAGAGTTTTGATTTAGGGTTTATGATGAGGGTTAGGGTTTAGGGTTTAATGGTTAGGGTTTAACATTTAGAGTTAAGGATTTAGGGTTTAGGATTTAGGGTTTAGGGTTTAGGATTTTGTCTTTAGGGTTTAGGGTTTATGGTTTAGGGTTTAGATTTTAGGTTTTAGAATTTAAGGTTTAGGGTTTAGAGTTTGAGGTTAAGGGTTTGGACTTAGGGTTTACCGTTTAGGGTTTAGGGTTTAGGATTGGGAGTTATTGCTTTAATGTTTAGAGTTTGGTGTTTAGGGTTTAGGGTTTGTAATTTAGGGTTTAGGGTTTTGGTTTAGGGTTTATAGTTTTAGGTTTAGGGTTAGGGGTTAGGATTTAGGGTTTAGGGTTTATAGTTTTAGGTTTAGGGTTTAGGGGTTAGGATTTAGGGTTTAGAGTTTATGGTTTTGGGTTTAGGGTTTAGGTTTTTGGATTTAGGGTTTAGGATTTTGAGTTGTAGGTTTTGGTTTAGGTTTTAGTTTCTACGATATAGGATTTTGGGTTTATAGTTTAGGGTATAGAGTTAAGACTTTAGAGTTTACGGTTTAGGGTTTAGGCTTTAAAGTTTAGAGTGTAGGGTTTATGGTTTAGGCTTTAAAGTTTAAAGTTTATGGTTTATGGCTTAGGGTTTTGAGTTTAGTGTTTAATTAATTTTGGGTTAAGAGTTTAGGATTGAGGGTTTAGGTTTATGCTTTATAATTTAGAGTTTTTATTTAGGGTTTAAGGTTTAGGATTAGGGTTAGGGTTTAGGGTTTAGGATTTAAGGTTTAACATTTAGAGTTTAGGATTTTGGTCTTAGTGTTTATTGTTTAGGGTTTCTCATTTAGGGTTAAGGATTTAGGTTTTATGGTTTAGGGTTTATTGTTTAATGTTTAGGGTTTAGCGTTACAAATTGTATGTTTAGTGTTTAAGGTTTATGTTAAGAGTTAGGGTTTAGGGTTTAGGGTTAAGAGTTTAGGATTTAGGGTTTAGGGTAATATAGTTTAGGTTTAAGGTTCAGGGTTTAGGGTTTAGATTTAATGTTTAGGGTGTATGGTTTAGGATTAGGGTTTAGGATTAGGGTTTAGAGTTTAGGGTTTAGGATTTAGGGTTTAGGATTAGGGTTAGGTTTTAGGGTTTGGGGTTTAAGCTTTTCGTTTTAGAGTTTTTTTTAGGGTTTTGGATTAGGGGCTAAACATTTAGGGGTTAGGGTTTATGGTTTGGGGTTTTACATTTAGAGTTAAGCATTTACGGTTTACAATTTAGGGTTTAGGTTTTAGGATTTAGGATTTAGAGTTTATGGTTTATTGCAAGGGTTTATTGTTTAGGGTTTAGGCTTTAGAGTTTAGGGTTTAGGGTTTATGGTTTAGGTTTTAGGTTTTACGGTCTATAGTTTAGGGTTTAGGGTTAGGGTTTAAGGTTTAGGGTCTAGAGTTTAGGGTTTAGGGTTTAGGGTTCAGTGTTTAGGGTTTAGAGTTTAGTGTTTAGAGTTTAGGGTTTAAGGTTTAGGGTTTAGAGTTTTGGTTTAGGGTTTAGGATTAGGGTTAGGGTTTTGGGTTTTGGGTTTAGGGTTTAGGTTTTTGGGTTTAGGGTTTAGCGTTTCGAGTTGTAGGTTTTGGTATAGGTTTTAGTTTCTAGGGTATAGGATTTAGGGTTTATGGTTTAGGGTATATTGTTAAGAGTTTAGAGTTTAGGGTTTAGGATTTAGGCTTTAATGTTTAGAGAGTAGGGTTTATGGTTTAGGCTTTAAAGTTTAAAGTTTAGGATTTATGGTTTACGGTTTCAAGTTTAGTGTTTAATTAATTTAGGGTTAAAAGTTTAGGATTGAGGGTTTAGGGTTTATGATTTAGAATTTATAATTTTTATTTAGGGTTTAGGGCTTAGGATTAGGATTAGGGTTTAAGGTTTAGGGTTTAATGTTTAGGGTATAAGATTTAGGGTTTATGGTTTAGAATTTAGGGTTTAAGGTTTAGGGTTAACATTTAGAGTATAAGATTTAGCGCTTAGGGATTATTGTTTATGGTTTAGGATTTAATATGTAGGGTTTAGGGTTTTGAATTATAGGTTTAGGGTTTAGGGTTTAGAGTCTAGGTTTAGAGTTAGGGTTTAGGGTTTAGGTTTAGAGTTAGGATTTAGGGATTAGGATTTAGGATTTAGGGTTTAGAGTTTTACAGTTTAGGTTTAAGGTTTAGCGCTTAAGGTTTAAGGTTTATGGTTTAGGTTTAGGGTTTATGATTTAGTGTTTTGGGTTAGGGTTTAGGTTTATTGCTTAGTGTTTAGGCTTTAGGTTTTAGGGTTTAGGATTTGGGTTTTGGGTCTATGTTTTAGGGTTTAAGGTTTAGGGTTTAGGGTTTTTGTTTAGTGTTTGGGTTTAGGATTTTGGGTTTAGGGTTTAGGGTTTAGGATTTAAGATTAGGGTTAGGGTTTAGGGGTTATGGTTGAGGATTTGGGTTTATTGTCTATAGTTTAGGGTTTAGGATTTAAGGTTAGGGTTTAAGGTTTAGGATTTAGAGTTTAGGGTTTAAGGTTAGTGTTTAAGGTTTAGGGTTTAGGGTCTAAAGTTTAGTGTTTAGGGTTTATGGTTTAGGGTTTAGGGTTTAGGATTTAGAGTTTAGTGATTAGGGTTTAGGATTTAGGGATTATGGTTTTGGGTTTGGAGTTGCAAGTTTAAGGTTTAGGGTTTGGGTTTGTGGTTTAGTTTTTAGGGTTTAGGGTTAAGTGGTTAGAGTTTATGGTTTTGGATTGAAGGTTTTTGGTTTAGTATTTATTGTTTAGGATTTAACATTTAGAGCTTAGGATTTAGGGTCTAGGGTTTAGGGTTTAACATTTAGAGTTTATTATTTAGAGAATAGGGTTTAGGATTTATGATTAAAGGTTTAGGGTTTAGGTATTAGGTTTTTGAGTTTAGGGTTTTGGGTCTAGTGTTTCTGGTTTAGGGTTAGGGTTTATTGTTTTGGGAATAGGGTTTAGGGTTACGAGTTGTAGGTTTAGTATTTAGGAGTTAGGGTATAGGTTTTACAGTTTAGATTTACGATTTAGGGTTTTGGGTTAGTGTTTAGGGTTTAGGGTTTATGTTGTCGGGTTTAGAGTTTAGGATTTTGAATTGTAGTTTTTTGTTTTAGGGTTTAGGGTATAAGGTTTAGGATTTAGGGTGTATGGTTTAAGGTTTATGGTTTAGGGTTTAGGGTTTATAGTTTAGGGTTTAGGGTTTATTTTTACGTTTAGGTTTTAGGGTTTATTAATTAGGGTTTAGGTTTAGGTTTAGATTGAGGGTTTAGGGTTTAGGGTTTAATATTTATATTTTAAGGTTTAACCTGTTGACTTTATGATTTAATTTTTAGGGTTTAGGGTTTTGGTTTAGGTTTTAAAGTATATGATTGGGGTTTAGGATTTAAGGTTAAAGGTTTAAGGTTTAGGGTTTTGAGTTTAGGATTTAGGGTTTAGGGTTTAAAGTTCAAATTTAGGGATTATGATTAGTGTTTTAGGTTTATGGTTTTGCATTTGAACTTTAAGGTTTAGGGTTCAGGGTTTAGGGTTTTGGGTTTAGGATTTAGGATTTAGGGTTTAGGGTTTAGGATTTAGTGTTTAAAGTTTAGGATTTATGGTTAAGGCTTTAGGATTTAGGGTTTAGGTTTTTGAGTTTAGGGTTTAGGGTTACGACTTCTAGGTTTAAGGTTTAGGGTTTAGTAATTAAGGTTTAGGGATTAGAGTTTAGAGTTTCAAGGTGTAGATTTTGGGTTTATGGTTAGGGTATAATCTTTAGGAATTAGGGTTTATGATTTAGGGTTTATAGTTTAGGGTTTAAGGTTTAAGGTTTATGGTTTAGGATTTATGGTTTAGGGTTTGGGGTTTAGGATTTATTGTTCACTGTTTAGTGTTTAGTGTTTAGGATTTTGGGTTTAGGGTTTAAGGTTTAGGGTTTAGGGTTTAGGGTTTAGGTTTTGGAATTATGGGTTTAAGATTTGTGATTTAGTGTTTACAGTTTAGGGTTAAGGGTTTAGAGTTTATTGTTTATGGTTTAGGGTCTAGTGTTTAATGTTTAGGGTTTATTGTTTAGGATTGAGGGTTTAGGGTTTAAGATTTAGGGAATAGGGTTTAGGATTTAGGGTTTATGGTTTAGAGTTTATAGTTTAGATTTCAGGGTTTAGGGTTTGTGGATTAGGGTTTAGTGCTTTGGATTTTGTGTTTAGGGTTTAATGTTTAGGGTTTAGGGTTTGGAATTATGGGTTTAAGGTTTACGATTTAGGATTTAGGGTTAAGGGGTAAGAGTTTAGGGTTTAGCGTTTAATTTTTAAGGTTTAGTGTTTAGGATTTAGGGTTTAGGGTTTAAGATTTAGTGTTTAGAGTTTTTATTTAGGGTTTAGGATTAGGGTTAGTGTTTTGGGTTTAGGGTTTGGAATTTTGGTTTTAAGGTTTATGATTTAGGGTTAAGAGTTTAGAGTTTATGGGTTAGGATATAGGGTTTAGGAATTAGGGTTTAGTATTTAGGGTTTAAGGTTTAGGGTTTGGGGTTTAGGGTTTAACGGTTAGAGTTTAGGAGTTTGGTCTTAGTCTTTCTCATTTAGGGTTTCTCATTTAGGGTTTAGGATTTAGGTTTTATGGTTTAATGTTTTAGGTGTAGGGTTAGAAATGGTATGTTTAGTGTTTAGGGTTTAGGTTTAGAGTTAGGGTTTAGGGTTAAGAGTTTATGATTCAGGGTGTAGGGTAATATAGTTTAGGTTTAAGGTTTTGCGCATACGGTTTAAGGTATAGGGTTTGGGGTTTAAGGTTTAAGGTTTAAGATTCAGAGTATTGGGTTTAGGGTTTAGGTTTATTGTTTAGGTTTTAGGGTTTAGGATTAAGGTTTAGGATTAGGGTTTAAGGTTTAGGCTTTAGGGTTTAGCATTAGGGTTAGTGTTTAGGTTTTAGAGTTTTTATTTAGGGTTTAGGCTTAGGGTCTAAACATTTTGGGATTAGGAATTATGGTTTAGAGTTTTACATTTAGATTTTAGCATTTAGGGTTTATGGTTTAGGGTTTAGGTTTTTGGATTTAGGATTTAGACTTTATGGTTTATTGTAAGGGTTTAGTGTTTAGGGTTTAGGTTTTAGAGTTTAGGGTTTGGGGTTTATGGTTTAGGGTTTAGGTTTTTGGGTTTATAGTTTAGGGTTTAGGGTTTAGGGTTAGTGTTTAAGGTTTAGGGTCTAGAGTTTAGGGTTTATTGTTTTGGGTTTAGAGTTTAGAGTTTAGCGTTTGGGTTTAAGGTTTAAGGCTTGGTGTTTTGGTTTAGGGTTTAGGATTAGGGTTAGGGTTTAGTGTTTGGAATTTTAGGTTTAAAGTTTATGATTTATGGTTTAGGTTTTAGGGTTAATGGTTTAGAGTTTATGATTTTGGGTTTATGGTTTAGGATTTAGGTTTTAGCTTTTAGGTTATAGGGTTTAGGGTTGACGGTTTAGAGTTTAGGGTATAGGGTTTAGGGTTTGGGCTTTTGGGTTTAAAGTTTAGGGTTTAGGGTTTATGGTTTATGGTTTAGGGTTTAGTGTTTAATATTTACCATTAAGAGTTTAGTATTTTACATTTAGAGTTTAGGGTTTAGGGTTTAGGGTTTAGGATTTAGGGTTTATGGATAAGGGTTTACAGTGTAGGTTAAGGGTTTAGAGTGTAGGTTATGGGTTTAGGGTTTATAGTTTATGGTTTATGGTTTAGGGTTTAAGGTTTTGAATTTAGGATTTAGAGTTTAGAGTTTAGTGTTTAGTGTTGAGGGATTCGAGCCATAGATTTTTGGTTTTGGGTTTAGGGTATAGGGTTTAGGATTTAATGTTTATGGTTAGGGTTTCGGGTTTAGGGTTTAGCTTTAAGAGTTTACAGTTTATAGTTTAGGATTTAGGGTTTAGTGTTTTATATTTAGGGTTTTAAAGTTTAGGGTTTAGAGTTTTGATTTAGGGTTTATGATGAGGGTTACGGTTTAAGGTTTAATGGTTAGTGTTTAACATTTAGAGTTAAGGATTTAGGGTTTAGGATTTAGGATTTCGTGTTTAGTGTTTAGGGTTTAGATTTTAGGTTTTAAAATTTAACGTTTAGGGTTTAGAGTTTGAGGTTAAGGGTTTGGACTTAGGGTTTAGGGTTTAGGATTGGGAGTTATTGCTTTAATGTTTAGAGTTTGGTGTTTAGGGTTTAGGGTTTGCAATTTAGGGTTTAGAGTTTGGGGTTTAGGATTTTGGTTTAGGGTTTAGGGTTTAGAGTTTTAGGTTTAGGGTTTAGGGGTTAGGATTTAGGGTTTAGAGTTTATGGTTTTGGGTTTAGGGTTTAGGTTTTTGGATTTAGGGTTTAGGATTTCGAGTTGTAGGTTTTGGTTTAGGTTTTAGTTTCTACGGTATAGGATTTAAGGTTTATAGTTTAGTGTATAGAGTTAAGAGTTTAGAGTTTACTGTTTAGGGTGTAGGCTTTAAAGTTTAGAGTGTAGGGTTTGTCGTTTAGGCTTTAAATTTTAGAGTTTATGGTTTAGTGTTTAGGGTTTCGAGTGTAGTGTTTAATTAATTTAGGGTTAAGAGTTTAGGATTGAGGGTTTAGGTTTATGCTTTAGAATTTAGAGTTTTTATTTAGGGTTTAAGGTTTAGGATTAGGGTTTAGGGTTTAGGATTTAAGGTTTAACATTTAGAGTTTAGGATTTTGGTCTTAGTGTTTATTGTTTAGGGTTTCTCATTTAGGGTTATGGATTTAGGTTTTATGGTTTAGGGTTTATTGTTTAATGTTTAGGGTTTAGGGTTACAAATTATATATTAATTGTTTAGGGTTTAGGTTTAGAGTTAGGGTTTAGGGTTTAGGGTTAAGAGTTTAGGATTTAGGGTTTAGGGTAATATAGTTTTGGTTTAAGGTTTTGCGCTTAATGTTTAAGGTTTAGGGTTTGGGGTTTAAGGTTTAAGGTTTTGGATTTATGATTCAGAGTATTGGGTTTAGGGTTTAGGTTTAGTTTTTAGGGTGTAGGGTTTAGGATTAGGGTTTAGAGTTTAGGGTTTAGGATTTAGGGTTTAGGATTAGGGTTAGGGTTTAGGATTTAGGGTTTAAGCTTTTGGTTTTAGAGTTTTTATTTAGGGCTTAGGATTAGGGGCAAAACATTTAGTGGTTAGGGTTTATGATTTGAGGTTTTACATTTAGAGTTAAGCATTTACGATTTACAACTTAGGGTTTAGGTTTTAGGATTTAGGATTTAGAGTTTATGGTTTATTGTAAGGGTTTAGTATTTAGGGTTTAGGCTTTAGAGTTTAGGGTTTAGGGTTTATGGTTTTGGGTTTAGGTTTTACAGTCTATAGTTTAGGGTTTAGGGTTTAGGGTTAGGGTTTAAGGTTTAGGGTCTAGAGTTTAGGGTTTAGGGTTTAGGGTTTAGGGTTTAGTGTTTAGGGTTTAGAGTTTAGTGTTTAGGGTTTAGGGTTTAAGGTTTAGGATTTAGAGTTTTGGTTTAGGGTTTAGGTTTAGGGTTAGGGTTTAAGGTTTTCGGTTTAGGGTTTGGATTTTATGGTTTTGGGTTTAGGGTTTAGGTTTTTGGGTTTATGGTTTAGGGTTTCGAGTTGTCGATTTTTGTATAGCTTTTAGTTTCTAGGGTATAGGATTTAGGGTTTATGGTTTAGGGTATAGAGTTAAGAGTTTAGAGTTTAGGGTTTAGGATTTAGGCTTTAATGTTTAGGGAGTAGGGTTTATGGTTTAGGGTTTAAAGTTTAGAGTTTAGGATTTATGGTTTACGGTTTCAAGTTTAGTGTTTAATTAATTTAAGGTTAAAAGTTTAGGATTGAGGGTTTAGGGTTTACGGTTTAGAATTTATAGTTTTTATTTAGGGTTTAGGGTTTATTATTTATGGTTTAGTATTTAATGTTTAGGGTTTGGGCTTTTGAATTGTAGGTTTAGGGTTTAGGTTTAGAGTTAGGGTTTAGAGTTTAGGTTTATAGTTAGGGTTTAGGGTTTAGGATTTAGGGTTTAGAGTTTTACAGTTTAGGTTTAAGGTTTAGCGCTTAGGGTTTAAGGTTTAGGGTTTATCATTTAGAGTTTTGGGTTTAGGGTTTATCATTTAGAGTTTTGTGTTTAGGGTTTAGGGTTTAGGGTTTTGGTTTATTTCTTAGTGTTTTGGCTTTAGGTTTTAGGGTTTAGTATTTGGGTTTTGGTTCTATATTTTAGGGTTTAAGGTTTAGTGTTTGGGGTATAGGATTAGGGTTTAGGGTTTAGGGTTTAGGGTTAGGTTAGGGTTTAGGGGTTAAGGTTTATGATTTGTGTTTATTGTCTATAGTTTAGGGTTTAGGGTTTAAGGTTTAGGATTTAGAGTTTAGGGTTTAAGGTTAGTGTTTAAGGATTATTATTTAGGGTTTAGGGTTTAGGGTCTAGAGTTTAGTGTTTAGGGTTTATGGTTTAGGGTTTAGGGTTTAGGGTTTATGGTTTACGATTTAGAGTTTAGTTATTAGGGTTTAGGATTTAGGGATTATGGTTTAGGGTTTGGAGTTGCAAGTTTAAGGTTTAGGGTTTTGGGTTTGTGGTTTAGTTTTTAGGGTTTTGGGTTAAGTTGTTAGAGTTTATGGTTTTGGATTTAAGGGTTTTGGTTTAGTATTTATTGTTTAGGATTTAACATTTAGAGCTTAGGATTTAGGGTCTAGGGTTTAGGGTTTAGGGTTTAACATTTAGAGTTTATTATTTAGAGAATAGGGTTTAGGATTTATGATTAAAGGTTTAGGGTTTAGGTATTAGGTTTTTGAGTTTAGGGTTTTGGGTCTAGTATTTCTGGTTTAGGGTTAGGGTTTATTGTTTTGGGAATAGGGTTTAGGGTTACGAGTTGTAGGTTTAGTATTTAGGAGTTAGGGTATAGGTTTTACAGTTTAGATTTACGGTTTAGGGTTTTGGGTTAGTGTTTAGGGTTTAGGGTTTATGTTGTTGGGTTTAGAGTTTAGGATTTTGAATTGTAGTTTTTTGTTTTAGGATTTAGGGTATAAGGTTTAGGATTTAGGGTGTATGGTTTAAGGTTTATGGCTTAGGGTTTAGGGTTTATAGTTTAGGGTTTAGGGTTTATTTTTACGTTTAGGTTTTAGGGTTTAGGGTTTAGGGTTTATTAATTAGGGTTTAGGTTTAGGTTTAGATTTAGGGTTTAGGGTTTAATATTTATGTTTTAAGGTTTAACCTTTAGACTTTATGATTTAATGTTTAGGGTTTAGGATTTTGGTTTAGGTTTTAAGGTTTATGATTGGGGTTTAGGATTTAAGGTTAAAGGTTTAGGGTTTAGGGCTTAGGGTTTTGATTTTAGGATTTAGGGTTTAGGGTTTAAAGTTTAGATTTAGGGATTAGGATTAGTGTTTTAGGTTTATGGTTTTGCATTTGAACTTTAAGGTTTAGGGTTTAGGGTTTATAGTTTAGGGTTTAGGGTTTAGGGTTTAGGGTTTATTTTTACGTTTAGGTTTTAGGGTTTAGGGTTTATTAATTAGGGTTTAGGTTTAGGTTTAGATTTAGGGTTTAGGGTTTAATGTTTATGTTTTAAGGTTTAACATTTAGACTTTATGATTTAATGTTTAGGGTTTAGGGTTTTGGTTTAGGTTTTAATGTTTATGATTGGGGTTTAGGATTTAAGGTTAAAGGTTTAGGGCTTTGGGTTTTGAGTTTAGGATTTAGGGTTTAGGGTTTAAAGTTCAGATTTAGGGATTAGGATTAGTGTTTTAGGTTTACGGTTTTGCATTTGAACTTTAAGGTTTAGGGTTTAGGGTTTTGGGTTTAGGATTTAGGATTTTGGGTTTAGGGTTTAGGGTTTAGGATTTAGTTTTAAAGTTTAGGATTTATGGTTACGGCTTTAGGTTTTAAGGTTTAGGGTTACGACTTCTAGGTTTAAGGTTTAGGGTTTAGTAATTAAGGTTTAGGGTTTAAAGTTTAGAGTTTCAAGTTGTAGATTTTGGGTTTAGGGTTAGGGTATAATCTTTAGGAATTAGGGTTTATGATTTAGGGTTTATAGTTTAGGGTTTAGGGTTTAAGGTTTATGGTTTAGGATTTATGGTTTATGGTTTTGGGTATAGGATTTATTATTTACTGTTTAGTGTTTAGTGTTTAGGATTTTAGGTTTAGGGTTTAAGGTTTAGGGTTTAGGGTTTAGGCTTTGGAATTATGGGTTTAAGATTTGTGATTTAGTGTTTAGTGTTTAGGGTTAAATGTTTAGAGTTTATGGTTTATGGTTTAGGGTTTAGGGTCTAGTGTTTAATATTTAGTGTTTAGTGTTTAGGATTGAGGATTTCGGGTTTAAGGTTTAGGGAATAGGGTTTAGGATTTAGGGTGTATGGTTTACAGTTTACAGTTTAGATTTTAGTGTTTAGGGTTTAGTGCTTTGGATTTTGGGTTTAGGGTTTAAAGTTTAGGGTTTAGGGTTCAGAATTAAGGGTTTAAGGTTTACGATTTAGGATTTAGGGTTAAGGGGTAAGAGTTTAGGGTTTAGGGTTTAGTGTTTAATTTTTAAGGTTTAGTGTTTAGGATTTAGGGTTTAGGGTTTAAGGTTTAGTGTTTAGAGTTTTTATTTAGGGTTTAGGATTAGGGTTAGTGTTTTGGGTTTAGGGTTTGGAATTTTGGTTTTAAGGTTTATGATTTAGGGTTTAGGGTTTAGGGTTAAGAGTTTAGAGTTTATGGGTTAGGATTTAGGGTTTAGGAATTAGGGTTTAGTATTTAGGGTTTAAGGCTTAGGGTTTGGGGTTTAGGGTTTAACGGTTAGAGTTTAGGAGTTTGGTCTTAGTGTTTATTGTTTAGGGTTTCTCATTTAGGGTTTAGGATTTAGGTCTTATGGTTTAATGTTTTGGGTGTAGGGTTAGAAATAGTGTGTTTAGTGTTTAGGGTTTAGGTTTAGAGTTAGGGTTTAGGTTTAGGGTTTAGGGTTAAGAATTTAAGATTCAGGGTGTAGGGTAATATAATTTAGGTTTAGGGTTTTGCGCATACGGTTTAAGGTTTAGGGTTTGGGGTTTAAGGTTTAAGGTTTAAGATTCAGAGTATTGGGTTTAGGGTTTAGGTTTACTGTTTAGGCTTTAGGGTTTAGGATTAAGGTTTAGGATTAGGGTTTAGGGTTTAGGGTTTATGATTTAGCATTAGGGTTAGGGTTTAGGTTTTAGAGTTTTTATTTAGGGTTTAGGATAAGGGTCTAAACATTTTGGGATTAGGAATTATGGTTTACGGTTTTACATTTAGAGTTAAGCATTTAGGGTTTACGGTTTAGGGTTTAGGTTTTAGGATTTAGGATTTAGACTTTATGGTTTATTGTAAGGGTTTAGTGTTTAAGGTTTAGGTTTTAGAGTTTAGGGTTTGGGGTTTATGGTTTAGGGTTTAGGTTTTTGGGTTTATAATTTAGGGTTTAGGGTTTAGGGTTAGTATTTAACGTTTAGGGTTTAGTGTTTTGGGTTTAGAGTTTAGAGTTTAGGGTTTAGGGTTTAATGTTTAAGGCTTGGAGTTTTGGTTTAGGGTTTAGGATTAGGGTTAGGGTTTAGTGTTTGGAATTTTAGGTTTAAAGTGTATGATTTATGGTTTAGGTTTTAGGGTTAATGGTTTAGAGTTTATGATTTTTGGTTTAGGGTTTAGTATTTAGGTTTTAGCTTTTAGGTTATAGGGTTTAGGGTTGACAGTTTAGAGTTTAGGGTATAGGGTTTAGGGTTTGGGCTTTTGGGTTTAAAGTTTAGAGTTTAGGGTTTATGGTATATGGTTTAGGGTTTAGTGTTTAATATTTACCATTAAGAGTTTAGGATTTTACATTTAAAGTTTAGGGTTTAGGGTTTAGGATTTAGGGTTTATGGATAAGGGTTTATAGTGTAGGTTAAGGGTTTAGAGTGTAGGTTATGGGCTTAGGGTTTATAGTTTATGGTTTATGGTTCAGGGTTTAAGGTTTTGAATTTAGGATTTAGAGTTTAGAGTTTAATGTTTAGTGTTTAGAGATTCGAGCCATAGATTTTGGGTTTAGGATTTAATGTCTATTGTTAGGTTTTAGGGTTTAGCATATAGCTTTAAGAGTTTACGATTTATAGTTTAGGATTTAGGATTTAGTGTTTTATATTTAGGGTTTTAAAGTTTAGGGTTTAAGGTTTAGGGTTTAGAGTTTTGATTTAGGGTTTATGATGAGGGTTAGGGTTTAGGGTTTAATGGTTAGGGTTTAACATTTAGAGTGAAGGATTTAGGGTTTAGGATTTAGGGTTTAGGGTTTAGGATTTCGTGTTTAGGGTTTAGGGTTTAGATTTTAGGTTTTAGAATTTAAGGTTTAGGGTTTAGAGTTTGAGGTTAAGGGTTTCGACTTAGGGTTTAGGGTTTAGGGTTTAGGATTAGGAGTTATTGCTTAAATGTTTAGAGTTTGGTGTTTAGGGTTTAGGGTTTACAATTTAGGGTTTAGAGTTTAGGGTTTAGGGTTTGGGTTTAGGGTTTAGGGTTTAGGGTTTAGAGTTTTAGGTTTAGGTTATAGGGGTTAGGATTTAGAATTTAGAGTTTTTATTTAGGGTTTAAGGTTTATGATTAGGCTTAGGGTTTAGGGTTTTGGATTTAAGGTTTAACATTTAGAGTTTAGGATTTTGGTCTTAGTGTTTATTGTTTAGGGTTTCTCATTTAGGGTTAAGGATTTAGGTTTTATGGTTTAGGATTTGTTGTTTAATGTTTAGTGTTTAGGGTTACAAATTGTATGTTTAGTGTATAGGGTTTAGATTTAGAGTTAGGATTTATGGTTTAGGGTTAAGAGTTTAGGATTTAAGGTTTTGCGCCTAATGCTTAAGGTTTAGGGTTTGGGGTTTAAGGTTTAAGGTTTAAGGTTTTGGGTTTAAGATTCAGAGTAATGGGTTTAGGGTTTAGGGTGTAGGGTTTAGGTTTAGAGTTAGGGTTTAGCGTTTAGGTTTAGAGTTAGGGTTTAGGGTTTAGGATTTAGGGTTTAGAGTTTTACAGTTTAGGTTTAAGGTTTAACGCTTAGTGTTTAAGGTTTAGGGTTTAGGTTTAGGGTTTATCGTTTAGAGTTTTGGGTTTAGGGTTTAGGGTTTATAGTTTAGGTTTATTGCTTAGTGTTTAGGCTTGAGGTTTTAGGGTTTAGAGTTTAGTGTTTAGGCTTTAGGGTTTAGGGTTTAGAGTTTAGTGTTTAGGGTTTAGGGTTTAAGGTTTAGGGTTTTGAGTTTTGGTTTAGGGTTTAGGATTAGGGTTAGGGTTTAGGGTTTAGGGTTTGGATTTTATGGTTTTGGGTTTAGGGTTTAGGTTTTTGGGTTTAGGGTTTAGGGTTTTGAGTTGTAGGTTTTGGTATATGTTTTAGTTTCTAGGGTAAAAAATTTAGGGTTTATGGTTTAGGGTATAGAGTTAAGAGTTTAGAGTTTAGGGTTTAGGATTTAGGATTTAATGTTTTGAGAGTAGGGTTTATGGTTTCGGCTTTAAAGTTTAGAGTTTAGGATTTATGGTTTACGATTTCAAGTTTAGTGTTTAATTAATTTAGGGTTAGAAGTTTAGGATTGAGGGTTTAGGGTTTACGATTTAGAATTTATAGTTTTTATTTATGGTTTAGGGTTTAGGATTAGGGTTAGGGTTTATGGTTTAGGGTTTAATGTTTAGGGTTTAAGATTAAGGGTTTATGGTTTAGAATTTAGGGTTTAAGATTTAGGGTTAACAGTTAGAGTATAACATTTAGGGCTTAGGGTTTATTATTTATGGTTTAGGATTTAATGTTTATGGTTTGGGGTTTTGAATTGTAGGTTTAGGGTTTAGGTTTAGAGTTAGGTTTTAGGGTTTAGGTTTAGACTTAAGGTTTAGGGTTTAGTATTTAGGATTTAGGGTTTAGAGTTTTACAGTTTAGGTTTAAGGATTAGCGCTTAGGGTTTAAGGTTTAGGGTTTAGGTTTAGGGTTTATGATTTAGAGTTTTGGGTTTAGGGTTTAGGGTTTAGGTTTATTGCTTAGTGTTTAGGCTTTAGGTTTTAGGGTTTAGGATTTTGGTTTTGGGTCTATATTTTAGGGTTTTAGATTTAGGGTTTAGGGTTTTCGTTTAGTGTTTGGGGCTTAGGATTAGGGTTTAGGGTTTAGGGTTTAGAGTTTAGGATTAGGGTTAGGGTTTAGGGGTTAAGGTTTAGGATTTGGGTTTATTATCTATAGTTTAGGGTTTAGGGTTGAAGGTTTAGGATTTAGAGTTTAGGGTTTAAGGTTTAGGATTTAGAGTTTAGGGTGTAAGATTAGTGTTTAAGGTTTAGGGTTTAGGGTCTAGAGTTTAGTGTTTAGGGTTTATGGTTTAGGGTTTAGGGTTTAGGGTTTATGGTTTACGATTTAGAGTTTAGTTATTAGGGTTTAGGATTTAGGGATTATGGTTTAGGGTTTGGAGTTGCAAGTTTAAGGTTTAGGGTTTTGGGTTTGTGGTTTAGTTTTTAGGTTTTAGGGTTAAGTGGTTAGAGTGTATGGTTTTGGATTTAAGGTTTTTGGTTTAGTATTTATTGTTTAGGATTTAACATTTAGAGCTTAGGATTTAGGGTCTAGGGTTTAGGGTTTAACATTTAGAGTTTATTATTTAGAGAATAGGGTTTAGGATTTATGATTAAAGGTTTAGGGTTTAGTTATTAGGTTTTTGAGTTTAGGGTTTTGGGTCTAGTGTTTAGGGTTTAGGGTTAGGGCTTATTGTTTTGGGAATAGGGTTTAGGGTTACGAGTTGTAGGTTTAGTATTTAGGAGTTAGGGTATAGGCTTTACAGTTTAGATTTACGATTTAGGGTTTTGGGTTAGTGTTTAGGGTTTAGGGTTTACGTTGTTGGGTTTAGAGTTTAGGATTTTGAATTGTAGTTTTTTGTTTTAGGGTTTAGGGTATAAGGTTTAGGATTTAGGGTGTATGGTTTAAGGTTTATGTTTTGGGGTTTAGGGTTTATAGTTTAGGGTTTAGGGTTTATTTTTACGTTTAGGTTTTAGGGTTTATTAATTAGGGTTTAGGTTTAGGTTTAGATTTAGGGTTTAGGGTTTAATATTTATGTTTTAAGGTTTAACCTTTTGACTTTATGATTTAATGTTTAGGGCTTAGGGTTTTGGTTTAGGTTTTAAGGTTTATGATTGGGGTTTAGGATTTAAGGTTAAAGGTTTAGGGCTTTGGGTTTTGAGTTTAGGATTTAGGGTTTAGGGTTTAAAGTTCAGATTTAGGGATTAGGATTAGTGTTTTAGGTTTATGGTTTTGCATTTGAACTTTAAGGTTTAGGGTTTTAGGTTTAGGATTTACGATTTAGGGGTAGGGGGTTTAGGGTTTAGGATTTAGTGTTTAAAGTTTAGGATTTATGGTTACGGCCTTAGGTTTTAGGGTTTAGGTTTTTGAGTTTAGGGTTTAGGATTACGACTTCTAGGTTTAAGGTTTAGGGTTTAGTAATTAAGGTTTAGGGTTTAAAGTTTAGAGTTTCAAGTTGTAGATTTTGGGTTTAGGGTTAGGGTATAATCTTTAGGAATTAGGGTTTATGATTTAGGGTTTATAGTTTAGGGTTTAGGGTTTAAGGTTTATAGTTTAGGATTTATGGTTTAGGGTTTGGGGTTTAGGATTTATTATTTACTGTTTAGTGTTTAGTGTTTAGGATTTTAGGTTTAGGGTTTAAGGTTTAGGGTTTAGGGTTTAGGCTTTGGAATTATGGGTTTAAGATTTGTGATTTATTGTTTAGTGTTTAGGGTTAAGGGTTTAGAGTTTATGGTTTATGGTTTAGGGTTTAGGGTCTAGTGTTTAATGTTTATGGTTTAGTGTTTAGGATTGAGAGTTTAGGGTTTAAGGTTTTGGGAATAGGGTTTAGGATTTAGGGTTTATGGTTTAGAGTTTACAGTTTAGATTTTAGGGTTTAGGGTTTATAGATTAGGGTTTAGTGCTTTGGATTTTGGGTTTAGGGTTTAAAGTTTAGGGTTTAGGGTTTGGAATTATGGGTTTAAGGTTTACTATTTAGGGTTTAGGGTTAAGGGGTAAGAGTTTAGGGTTTAGGGTTTACTGTTTAATTTTTAAGGTTTAGTGTTTTGGATTTATGGTTTAGGGTTTAAGGTTTAGTGTTTAGAGTTTTTATTTAGGGTTTAGGATTAGGGTTAGTGTTTTGGGTTTAGGGTTTGGAATTTTGGTTTTAAGGTTTATGATTTAGGGTTTAGGGTTTAGGGTTAAAAGTTTAGATTTTATGGGTTAGGATTTAGGGTTTAGGAATTAGGGTTTAGTATTTAGGGTTTAAGGTTTAGGGTTTGGGGTTTGGGGTTTAGGGTTTAACGGTTAGAGTTTAGGATTTTGGTCTTAGTGTTGATTGTTTAGGATTTAGGGTTTAGAGTTTAGTGTTTAAGGTTTAGGGTATAGGATTTAGGGTTTAGAGTTTAGGGTTTAGGGTTTTGGGTTTAAGGTTTAGGGTTTAGAGTCGTAGGTTTAGGGTTTAGGGGTTAGGATTTAGGATTTAGGATTTAGGATTTAGTATTCATGGTTTCTTGTTTAGGATTTAGGGTTTTGGGTTTAGGATTTAGGGTTTCGAGTTGTAGGTTTTGGGTTAGGTTTTAGTTTCTAGGGTTTAGGATTTAGAGTTTATGGTTTAGGGTTTAGAGTTATGGGTTTAACATTTAGGGTTTAGGATTTAGGCATTATAGTTTAGAGTTTAGGGTTTATGATTTAGGCCCTAAAGTTTAGAGTTTAGGGTTTATTGTTTACGGTTTAGGGTTTAGTGTTTAATTAATTTTGGGATAAGAGTTTGGGATTGAGGGTTTAGGGTTTAAGCTTTAGAGTTTAGAGTTTTTATTTATGGTTTAGGATTAGGGTTAGTTTTTAGGGTTTAGAGATTAGTGTTTAAGGGTTTGGTTTGAGCATTTAAGGTTTAGGGTTTAGGTGTTTGTGCTTTAGAGTTTAGAGTTTTTATTTAGGGTTTAGGGTTTTGGATTAGGGTTAGGGTTTAGGGTTTAGGATTTAAGCTTTAGGGTTTGGAGTTTTTATTAGGATTAGGATTAGGGTTTAGTGTTTATAGTTAGGGTTTATGGTTTAGGTTTTAACATTTAAGGTTTAGGGTTTACGGTTTAGGATTTTACATTTATAGTTAAGAATTTAGGGTTTAGGGTTTAGGATTTAGAGTTTATGGTTTATGGTAAGGGTTTAGGTTTAGAGTTTAGGGTTTAGAGTTTGGGTTATAGGATCTATAGTTTAGGGTTTAGGGTTTAGGTTTAGGGTTTGAGGTTTAGGATTTAGGGTTATGGGTTTAGGGTTTAAGGTTTAGGGTCTAGAGTTTAGGGTTTACTGTTTAGGGTTAGAGTTTAGTGTTCAGGGTTTAGGTTTTAAGGTTTGTGGTTTAGGATTAGGGTTAAGGTTTAAGGTTTAGGGTTTTGGGTTAAGTGTTTAGAATATTATGTTTAAGTTTTATGATTTATGGTTTAGGGTTTAGGGTTAATGGTTTAGAGTTTTGATTTTGGGTTTAGCGTTTAGGATTTAGGGTTAAGCTTTTAGGTTATAGGGTTTAGGTTTTAAGGTTGACAGTTGACGGTTTAGAGTTTAGGGTATAGGGTTTATGGTTTTGGGTTTACGGTTTATTGTTTTGAGTTTAGGGTTTATGGTTTATGGTTTTGGGTTTAGTGTTTAATATTTACGGTTAAAAGTTTAGGATTTAGGAATTACATTTTAAGGTTTAGGGTTTAGTGTTTAGGGTTAATGGTTTAGGAGTTTACATGTAGAGGTTACGGTTTAGGGTTTAGGGTTTAGGATTTGGGGTTTGAAGTTTAGGGTTTATGGATAATGGTTTAGAGTGTAGGTTTACGGTTTAGGGGTTACTATTTAGGGCTTAGAGTTTATGGTTTATGGTTTATGGTTTAGGGTTTAAGGTTTTACATTTAGTATTTAGAGTTTAGAGTTTAATGTTTACTGTTTACTGTTTAGGGATTCGAGCTGTAGATTTTGGGTTTAGGGTTTAAAGTATTGGGTTTAAGATTTAGTATTTATGGTTTAAGGTTTATGGTTAGGGGGGTACGGTTTAGGATTTAGGGTTTAGAGTTTAGGCTTTATAGTTTAGGGCTTAGGGTTTAGTGTTTAATATTTAGGGTTTTAAAGTTTAGGATTTCAGGTTTAGGGTTTAAGGTTTAGGGTTTAGATTTTTCATTTAGGGTTTAGGATGAGGGTTAGGGTTTAAGGTTTAAGGTTTTGGGTTTAGCATTTAGACTTAAGGATTTAATGTTTAGGATTTAGGGTTTAGGGTATAGGATTTTGTGTTTAGGGTTTAGGGTTTAGGGTATAGAGTTTTGGTTTTAGAATTTAGGGTTTAGGGTTAAGGGTTTTAGACTTAGGGTTTAGGGTTTAGGGTTTAAGGTTGGGAGTTATACGTTTAAGGTTTAGAGTTTAGTGTTTAGGGTTTAAGGTATAGGATTTAGGGTTTAATGTTTAGGGTTTAGGGCTTAGGTTTAGGGTTTAAAATTCATAGTTTTAGGATTAAGGTTTAGGGTTTAGGGTTTAGGGTTTAGGGTTTAGTATTAGGGTTAGGGTTTAGGGTTTAGGATTTAGGATTTGGGTTTAGTGTCTATAGTTTAGGCTTTAGTGTTTAAGGTTAGGGTTTAAGGTTTAGGATTTAGGGTTTAGGATTTAGGGTCTAGAGTTTAGGGATTAGGATTTAGGGTTTACGGTTTATGGTTTAGCATTTAGGGTTTAGGGATGAGGATTTAGGGTTTGGAGTTGTAAGTTTAAGGTTTAGGGTTTTGGGTTTGTAGTTTATTGTTTAGGGTTTAGGGTTTTGGGTTTGTGGTTTATTGTTTAGGGTTTAGGGTTAAGAGGTTAGAGTTTATGGTTTTTGATTTTGGGTTTTGGCTTTAGTGTTTAGGGTTTAGGGCTTAACATTTAGAGTTTAGGATTTAGAGTCTAGGGTTTAGAGTTTAGGGTTTAACATTTAGAGTTTAGTATTCTGAGTTTATTAATTAGAGTTTAGGGTTTAGGGTGTAGGGTTTAGGTTTTAGGATTTAAGGTTTAGAGTTTAGGGTTTACGATAAAAGTTTTAGGGTTTAGGAATTAGGTGGAGGGTTAAGAGTTTTGGGTTTAGTGTTTAGGATTTACAGTTAGAGTTTAGAGTTTTTGGATTAGGGTTTAGGGTTTCGAAGTGTAGGTTTAATGTTTTGGGGTTAGGGTTTTGGGTTTAGTGTTTAGGGTTTAGGGTCTACGGTGTAGGGTTTAGAGTTTAGGGTTTGGGGTTTAGGATTTTAAATTATTTGTATTTGGGTTAAAGGTCTAGGGTATAGTGTTTAGGATTTAGGGTTTATGGTTTAAGGTTTAGGGTTTAGCGTTTGGGGTTTAGGATTTATGGTTTAGGATTTATGGTTTAGGGTTTAGGGTTTAATATATAGGGTTTAGGCATAGGTTTAGGGCTTAATGTTAGGTTTAAGGTTTAATGTTTAGAGTTTATGATTTAATGTTTAGGGATTGTGGGTTAGGTTTAGGTTTAGTGTTTAGTGTTAGGGTTTAAGGTTTAACAGTTAGAGTTTATGATTTAATGTTTAGGGATTAGGGTTTAGCTTTAGGTTTTAAGGTTTAGATTTAGGGTTTAGGGTTTTGACTACAAGATTTAGGGTTTAGGATTAAGAATTTAGGTTTAGGGTTAGGGCTTAGGGTTTTGTCTTTAGTGTTTACGATTTAAGGTTAGGAGTTTGGGATTTAGGGTATAGGGTTTATATTTTAAGTTTTAAAGTTCAGATTTAGGGATTAGGGTTTAGTGTTTAGTGTTTAGGATTTAGGGTTTAGGGTTTAAGGTTTAGTGTTTAGAGTTTTTATTTAGGGTTTAGGATTAGGGTTAGGGTTTAGAATTTTAGGTTTAATGTTTAGAGTTTATGGTTTAGGGTTTAATGTTTAGAGTTTATGGTTTAGGTTTTAGGGATTAAGATTTAGGGTTTAGGGTTTTGATTTAGGGTTTCAGTTGTAGGGTCTATAGTTTAGAGTTTAGGGTTTAGGTTTAGGGTTTAAGGTTTAGGATTTAGTGTTTTAGGGTTTAGGGTTTAGGATTTAAGGTTTAAGGTCTAGAGTTTAGGATGTGGGGTTTAAGGTTTAGGGTTTAGGTTTTATGGTTTAGAGTTTAGTGTTTATGATTTAGGGTTTAGAGTTTAGTGATTAGGGATTAAGGTTTAGGGTTTAGAGTTTGGAGTTGTAAGTTTGAGGTTTAGGTTTTAGTGTTTGTGGGTTAGAGTTTATGGTTTTGGATTTAGGATTTTTGATTTATTGTTTAGGGTTTAGGGTTTAATATTTACAGTTTACGATTTAGGGTCTAGGGTTTAGGGTTGAGGGTTTAACATTTCGAGTTTAGTATTTAGAGTTTAGGGTTTAGGGTATTGGGTTTAGATTTTAAGAATTAGGGTTTATAGTTTTGGGTTTATGATTAAGGGTTGACAGTTTAGGTATTAGTTTTTAGGGTTTAGTGTTTTTGGTTTAGTGTTTAGGGTTTAGGGTTTGGGTTTAGGGTTTTGTGCTTAGGGTTTTGAGTTTCGAGTTTCATGTTGTAGGTTTATGATTTAGGGTATAGGGTTTAGGGTTTAGTATTTTGAGGTGTAAATTTTAGGTTTAGGGTTAGGGTATAGGGTTTAGAGTTGTAGGTTTAATGTTTAAGGGTTAGGATTTAGGGTTTAGAGTTTATGGTTTTGAGTTTTGGGTTTTGGGATTAGGGTTTATGGTTCAGGGTTTAGAGTTTAGGGTTTAGGATTTGGAATTATGGGATGACGGCTTATTATTTAGGGTTTAGGGTTTAGGGTTAAGGGGTGAGAGTTTATGGTTTAGGGTTTAGTGTTTAATGTTAAGTGTTTTGTGTTTAGGATTTGGGGTTTAGGGTTTAAGGTTTAGTGTTTAGAGTTTTTATTTAGGGTTTAGGATTAGGGTTAGGGTTTAGGGTTTAACGTTTAGAGTTTATGGTTTACGATTTAGGGATTTGGATTTAGGGTTTAGCATTTAGGGTTTAAGTTTTTAGGTTTTGGGTTTATTGTTTAGGGTTTAGGATTTAAGGATTAGGGTTTATTATTTAGGGTTTCGCATTTAGAGTTAAAGATTTAGGGTTTATGGTTTAGGATTTAAGGTTTACGGTTTAGTGTTTAGGGTTGTGGGTTTCTAATTATAGGTTTAGGGTTTAGGGTTTAGGTTAGAGTTAGGGTTTAGGGTTTAGGGTTTAGGGTTTAGGTTTAACAGTTTAGGATTTTAGAGTTTAGGTTTAAGGTTTAGCGTTTAGGGTTTGGGGTTTAAGGTTTAAGGTTTAGAGTTTATGGTTTAAAATTTAGAGTTTTAGGCTTTGGTTTCTGGGTTTAGGGTTTAGGTTTAGTGTTTAGGGTTTTGGGTTTAAGATTAGGGTTTAGGATTAGGGTTTAGGGTTTAAGATCAGGGTTACATTTAAGGTTTATGGTTCAGGGTTTAGGGTTTAAGGTTTAGGATTTGGGCTTAGAGTTTATAATTTAGGGATTAGGGTTTATATTTAGGGTTTAAGATTCAGAGTTTTGGGTTTATGGTTTAGGATTTAGGGTGTAGGGATCAGAGTTTTGATATAAGGTTTAGGGTTTATGGTAGGATTGGGATTAGTGTTTTGGATTTAGGGATTGGGGTTTAGGGTTTAGGGTTTTGATTTGGGGTTTGGGGTTTAGGGTCTATAGTTTGGAGTTTAGAGTTAAGGGTTAGGATTTAAGGTTTAGGATTTAGAGTTTGGTGTTTAGGGTTTAGGTTTTAGGTTTTAAAGTTTAAGGTCTAGAGTTTAGGATTTAGTGTTTAGGGTTTAGGATTTAGGTTTTAAGGTTTAGAGTTTAGTGGTTAGTATTTAGTGTTTAGTGTTTAGGGTTTAGAGTTTAGTGATTAGGTATTAGTATTTAAGGTTTAGAGTTTGGAGTTGTAAGTTTGAGGTTTAGGGTTAAGAGGTTAGAGTTTATCGTTTTGGATTTAGGGTTTTGGTTTTAGTGTTTAGGGTTTAAGGTTTAATATTTAGAGTGTTGGACTTAGGGTCTAGGGTTTATGGTTTAGGGTTTAACATTTAGAGTTTAGGATTTAGGGCTTAGGATTTATTGTTTAGGGTTTCACATTTAGATTTAAGGATTTAGGGTTTATTGTTAATGATTTAATGTTTAGGGTTTATGATTTATTATTTAGGGTTTAGGGTTTTGAATATTAGGTTTAGGGTTTAGGATTTAGGTTTAGAGTTTAGGTTTAGGGTTTAGGGTTTTAGAGTTTAGGTTTAAGGTTTAGCACTTAGGGTATAAGGTTTACGGTTTGGGGTTTAAGGTTTAAGGTTTAAGGTTTAGGGTTTAAGATTAAGAGTTTTGGGTTTAGGGTTCAAGGTTTAGGGTTTAGGTGTAGCATTTAGGGTTTAGGGTTTAGGATTAAGGATTATGGTTTAGGGTTTAGGGTTTAAGGTTTAGGATTTGGGTTTATGCCCTATAGTTTGGGGTTTAGGGTATAGGTTTATGTTTTAAGATTTAGAGTTTTAGTATTAAGGTTTAGGTTTTAGGTTTAGGGTTTAGGGTTTAGGGTTTAGGGTTAAGGGTTTAAGATTAGGGTTAGGGTTTAGGATTTAGGATTTGTGTTTAGTGTCTGTAGTTTAGGGTTTAGGGTTTAAGGTTTAGGATTTAGGGTTTGGTGTTTAGGTTCTTGAGTTTAGGGATTAGGGTTTAGATTTTATGGTTTAGGGTATAGGATTTAGGGTTTAGGGATTAGGGTATGGGTTTTGGAGTTGTAAGATTAAGGATTAGGGTTTTAGGTTTGTGGTTTAGTTTTTAGGGTTTAGGGTTAAGAGGTTAGGGTTTATGGTTTTGGATTTAGGGTTTTTGGCTTTAGTGTTTAGGGTTTAGGGTTTAACATTTAGAGTTTAGGATTTAGGTTCTAGGGTTTAGAGTTTAGGGTTTAACATTTAGAGTTTAGTATTCAGAGTTTATTAATTAGAGTTTAGGGTTTAGGTTTTAGGATTTAGGCTTTAGAGTTTAGGGTTTACGATTAAAGGTTTAGGGTTTAAGTATTAGGTTTTTTGGTTGAGGGCTTTGGGTTTATTGTTTAGGGTTTACGGTTAGGGTTTAGAGTTTTTGGATTAGGGTTTAGGGTTTTGATGTGTAGGTTTAATGTTCAGGGGTTAGGGTATAGGGTTTTGGGTTTAGTGTTTAGGGTTTAGGGTTTATGGTGTAGGGTTTAGAGTTTAGGGTGTGGCGTTTAGGGTTTTGAATTATAGGTTTTGGGTTTAGGGTTTAGGGTATAGTGTTTAGGATTTAGGGTTTATGGTTAAAGACTTAGGGCTTAGGGTTTAGGGTTGAGGGTTTATGGTTTAGGGTTTAGGGTTTAGCATTTAAGATATATGGTTTGGGTATAGATTTAGGGCTTAATGTTAGGGTTTAAGGTTTAATGTTTAGAGTTTATGATTTAATGTTTAGGGATTATGGCTTAGGTTTAGGTTTAGGGTTTAGTGTTAGGGTTTAAGGTTTAACGATTAGAGTTTATGATTTAATGTTTAGGGATTAGGGTTTAGGTTTAGGTTTTAAAGTTTAGATTTTGGGTTTAGGGTTTTGAGTTTAGGATTTAAGGTTTAGGATTAAGAATTTAGGTTTAGGGTTTAGGGCTTAGAGTTTAGTCTTTAGTGTTTACGATTTAAGGTTAGGAGTTTAGGATTTAGGGTTTAGGGTTTAGGGTTTAGGTTTTAAGGTTTAAAGTTCAAATTTAGGGATTAGGGTTTTGTGTTTAATGTTTAGTGTTTAGTGTTTAGGATTTAGGGTTTAGGGTTTAAGGTTTAGTGTTTAGAGTTTTTATTTAGAGTTTAGGATTAGGGTTAGGGTTTAGAATTTTGGATTTGATGTTTAGAGTTTAGGGTTTAGAGTTTTTGGTTAAGGGTTTAGGGATTAACATTTAGGGTTTAGGGTTTTGATTTGGGGTTTGACTTTTAGGGTCTATAGCTTAGAGTTTAGGGTTTAGGGTTAGGGTTTAAGGTTTAGGATTTACAGTTTTAGGATTTAGAGTTTAGGATTTAAGGTTTAAGGTCTAGAGTTTAGGATGTGGGGTTTAAGGTTTAGGGTTTAGGTTTTATGGTTTAGAGTGTAGTGTTTATGATTTAGGGTTTAGAGTTTAGTGATTAGGGATTAGGGATTAGGGTTTAGGGTTTAGGGTTTGTGGGTTAGAGTTTATGGTTTTGGATTTAGGGTTTTGGATTTAGTGTTTAGGGTTTAGGGTTTAGGGTTTAATATTTACAGTTTATGATTTAGGGTCTAGGGTTTAGGGTTGAGGGTTTAACATTTAGAGTTTAGTATTTAGAGTTTAGGGTTTAGGGTATTGGGTTTAGGCTATTGGGTTTAGATTTTAGGAATTAGGGTTTATAGTTTTGGGTTTACGATTAAGGGTTGACGGTTTAGGTATTAGTTTTTAGGGTTTAGTGTTTTTGGTTTAGTGTTTAGGGTTTAGGGTTAGGGTTTAGGGTTTTGTATTTATGGTTTTGTGTTTAGGGTTTTGAGTTTCGAGTTTCATGTTATAGGTTTATTATTTAGGATATAGGGTTTAGGGTTTAGTATTTTGAGTTGTAGATTTTAGGTTTAGGGTTAGGGTATAGTGGTTAGCGTTGTAGGTTTAGTGTTTAAGGGTTAGGATTTAGGGTTTAGAGTTTATGGTTTTGAGTTTTGGGTTTTGGGTTTAGGGTTTATTGTTTAGGGTTTAGAGTTTAGGGTTTAGGATTTGGAATTGTGGGATGACGGCTTATTATTTAGGGTTTAGGGTTTAGGGTTAAGGGGTGAGAGTTTATGGTTTAGGGTTTAGTGTTTAATGTTAAGTGTTTTGTGTTTAGGATTTAGGGTTTAGGGTTTAGGGTTTAGTGTTTAGAGTTTTTCTTTAGGGTTTAGGATTAGGGTTAGGGTTTTGGGTTTAGGGTTTGGAATTTTGGGTTTAAGGTTTAGAGTTTATGATTTAGGGTTTAGGGTTTAACGTTTAGAGTTTATGGTTTAGGGTTTAGGTTTTTGCATTGAGGATTTAAGTTTTAAGGTTTAGGGTTTAGTGTCTAGGGTTTAACATTTAGAGTTTAGGATTTAAGGATTAGGGTTTATTGTTTAGGGTTTCGCATTTAGGGTTAAAGATTTAGGGTTTATGGTTTAGGATTCAAGGTTTACGGTTTAGTGTTTAGGGTTGTGGGTTTTGAATTATAGGTTTAGGGTTTAAGTTTAACAGTTTTGGATTTTAGAGTTTAGGTTTAAGGTTTAGCATTTAGGGTTTAAGGTTTAGGGTTTGGGGTTTAAGGTTTAAGGTTTGGAGTTTAGGCTTTAAAATTTAGGCTTTTAGGCTTTGGGTTTTGGGTGTAAGGTTTAGGTTTAGTGTTTAGGGTTTTGGGTTTAAGATTAGGGTTTAGGATTAGTGTTTAGGGTTTAGGATTAGGGTTAGGATATAGGGTTTAGGGTTAGGGTTTAGGGTTAACATTTAGGATTCAGGGTTTAGGGTTTAAGGCTCAGGATTTGGGCTTAGAGTTTATAATTTAGGGTTTAAGGTTTAATGTTTAGAGTTTATGATTTAATATTTAGGGATTATGGCTTAGGTTTAGGTTTAGGGTTTAGTGTTAGGGTTTAAGGTTTAATAGTTATAGTTTATTATTTAATGTTTAGGGATTAGGTTTTAAGGTTTAGATTTAGGGTTTAGGGTTTTGAGTTTAGGATTTAGGGTTTAGGATTAAGAATTTAGGTTTAGGGTTTAAAGATTAGGGTTTTGTCTTTAGTGTTTACGATTGAAGGTTAGGAGTTTAGGATTTAGGGTTTAGGGTTTAGATTTTAAGGTTTAGAGTTCAGATTTAGGGATTAGTGTTTAGTGTTTAATGTTTAGTGTTCAGTGTTTAGTATTTAGGGTTTAGGGTTTAAGGTTAAGTGTTTAGAGTTTTTATTTAGGGTTTAGGATTAGGGTTAAGGTTTAGAATTTTAGGTTTAATGTTTAGAGTTTATGGTTTATGGTTTAGGGTTTAGGGTTTAATATCTAGAGTTTATGATTTAGGGTTTAGGGATTAACATTTAGGGTTTGGGGTTTTGATTTGGGGTTTGAGTTTTAGGGTCTATAGTTTAGAGTTTAGGGTTTAGGGTTAGGGTTTAAGGTTTAGGATTTAGTGTTTTAGGGTTTAGGGTTTAGGGTTTAAGGTTTAAGGTCTAGAGTTTAGGATGTGGGGTTTAAGGTTTAGGGTTTAGGTTTTATTGTTTAGAGTTTAGTGTTTATGATTTAGGGTTTAGAGTTTAGTGATTAGGGATTAGGATTTAGGGTTTAGAGTTTGGAGTTGTAAGTTTGAGGTTTACGGTTTAGGGTTTGTGGGTTACATTTTATGGTTTTGGATTGAGGGTTTTGGAGTCAGTGTTTTGGGTTTAGTGTTTAATATTTAGAGTTTACGATGTAGGGTCTAGGGTTTAGGGTTGAGTGTTTAACATTTAGAGTTTAGTATTTAGAGTTTATTATTTAGAGTTTAGGGTTTAGGGTATTGGGTTTAGATTTTAGGAATTAGGGTTTATAGTTTAGGATTTATGATTAAAGGTTGACGGTTTAGGTATTAGTTTTTAGGGTTTAGTTTTTTTGGTTTAGTGTTTAGGGTTTAGGGTTTTGTATTTATGGTTTTGTGTTTAGGGTTTTGAGTTACGAGTTCCATGTTGTAGGTTTATGATTTAGGGTATAGGGTTTAGGGTTTAGTATTTTGAGTTGTAGATTTTAGGTTTAGGGTTAGGGTATAGGGTTTAGAGTTGTAGGTTTAGTGTTTAAGTGTAAGGATTTAGGGTTTAGAGTTTTTGGTTTTGAGTTTTGGGTTTTGCGTTTAGGGTTTATGGTTTAGGGTATAGAGTTTAGGGTTTAGGGTTTAGAATTATGGGATGAAGGTTTATTATTTAGGGTTCAGGGTTTAGGGTTAAGGGGTGA
This sequence comes from Solanum bulbocastanum, assembly GCA_037074985.1. Lineage (NCBI taxonomy): Eukaryota > Viridiplantae > Streptophyta > Magnoliopsida > Solanales > Solanaceae > Solanum > Solanum bulbocastanum. Next base: position 20,770,323 of record CM073604.1, on the reverse strand, counting down.
GAGTTTATGGTTTAGGGTTTAGTGTTTAATGTTAAGTGTTTTGTGTTTAGGATTTGGGGTTTAGGGTTTAAGGTTTAGTGTTTAGAGTTTTTATTTAGGGTTTAGGATTAGGGTTAGGCTTTAGGGTTTAGGGTTTAACATTTAGAGTTTATGGTTTACGGTTTAGGGTTTTGGATTCAGGGTTTAGCATTTAGGGTTTAAGTTTTAAGGTTTGGGGTTTTGTGTTTAGGGTTTAGGATTTAAGGATTAGGGTTTATTGTTTATGGTTTTGCATTTAGAGTTAAAGATTTAGGGTTTATGGTTTAGGATTTAATGTTTATGGTTTAGGTTTAGGGTTCAGGGTTTAGGTTAGAGTTAGGGTTTAGGGTTTAGGTTTAACAGTTTAGGATTTTAGAGTTTAGGTTTAAGGTTTAGTGTTTCAGGTTTAAGGTTTAGGGTTTGGGGTTTAATGTTTATGGTTTAGAGTTTCAGGTTTAAAATTTAGAGTTTTAGGCTTTGGGTTCTGGGTTTAGGGTTTAGGTTTAGTGTTTAGGGTTTTGGGTTTAAGATTAGGGTTTAGGATTAGGGTTTAGGGTTTAAGATTAGGGTTAGGATATAGGGTTTAGTGTTATGGTTTAGTGTTTAAGGTTTAGGGTTCAGGGTTTAGGGTTTAAGGTTTAGGATTTGGTCTTAGAGTTTATAATTTAGGGATTAGGGTTTATGTTTAGGGTTGAAGATTCAGAGTTTTGGGTTTATGGTTTAGGATTTAGGGTGTAGGGATCAGAGTTTTGATATAAGGTTTAGGGTTTATGGTAGGATTAGGGTTAGTGTTTTGGGTTTAGGGATTAGGGTTTAGGGTTTTGGGTTTTGATTTGGGGTTTGGGGTTTAGGGTCTATAGTTTGGAGTTTAGAGTTAAGGGTTAGAATTTAAGGTTTAGGATTTAGAGTTTAGTGTTTAGGGTTTAGGGTTTAAGGTTTAAGGTTTAAGGTCTAGAGTTTAGGATTTAGTGTTTAGGGTTTAGGATTTAGGTTTTAAGGTTTAGAGTTTAGTGTTTAGGATTCAGTGTTTAGTGTTTAGGGTTTAGAGTTTAGTGATTAGGTATTAGTATTTAAGGTTTAGAGTTTGGAGTTGTAAGTTTGAGGTTTAGGGTTTAGGGTTTGTGGTTTAGGGTTAAGAGGTTAGAGTTTATCATTTTGGATTTAGGGTTTTTGTTTTAGTGTTTAGGGTTTAAGGTTTAATATTTAGTGTGTTGGACTTAGGGTCTAGGGTTTATGGTTTAGGGTTTAACATTTAGAGTTTAGGATTTAGGGCTTAGGATTTATTGTTTAGGGTTTCACATTTAGATTTAAGGATTTAGGGTTTATGGTTAATGATTTAACGTTTAGGGTTTATGATTTATTATTTTGGGTTTAGGGTTTTGAATATTAGGTTTAGGGTTTAGGATTTAGGTTTAGAGTTAAGGTTTAGGGTTTAGGGTTAAGAGTCTAGGATTTAGGATATAGGGCTTAGGGTTTTAGAGTTTAGGTTTAAGGTTTAGCACTTAGGGTATAAGGTTTACGGTTTGGAGTTTAAGGTTTAAGGTTTAAGGTTTAGGGTTTACGTTTAGGGTTTAAGATTAAGAGTTTTGGGTTTAGGGTTCAAGGTTTAGGGTTTAGGTGTAGCATTTAGGGTTTAGGGTTTAGGATTAAGGATTATGGTTTAAGGTTTAGGATTTGGTTTTATGCCCTATAGTTTGGGGTTTAGGGTATAGGTTTATGTTTTAAGATTTAGAGTTTTAGGATTAAGGTTTAGGGTTTAGGTTTTAGGTTTAGGGTTTAGGGTTCAAGATTAGGGTTAGGGTTTAGGGTTAAGGATTTAGGATTTGGGTTTAGTGTCTGTAGTTTAGGGTTTAGGGTTTAAGGTTTAGGATTTAGGGTTTAGGGTTTAGGTTCTTGAGTTTAGTGATTAGGGTTTAGGGTTTATGGTTTAGGGTTTAGGATTTAGGGTTTAGGGATTAGGGTATGGGTTTTGGAGTTGTAAGATTAAGGTTTAGGGTTTTGGGTTTGTGGTTTAGTTTTTAGGGTTTATGGTTAAGGGGTTAGAGTTTATGGTTTTGGATTTAGGGTTTTGGCTTTAGTGTTTAGGGTATAGTGGTTAGAGTTGTAGGTTTAGTGTTTAAGGGTTAGGAGTTAGGGTTTAGAGTTTATGGTTTTGAGTTTTGGGTTTTGTGTTTAGGGTTTATGGTTCAGGGTTTAGGGTTTATGGTTTAGGGTTTAGGATTTGGAATTATGGGATGAAGGCTTATTATTTAGGGTTTAGGGTTTAGGGTTAAGGGGTGAGAGTTTATGGTTTAGGGTTTAGTGTTTAATGTTAAGTGTTTTGTGTTTAGGATTTAGGGTTTATGGTTTGAGGCTTAGTGTTTAGAGTTTTTAATTAGGGTTTAGGATTAGGGTTAGTGTTTGGAATTTTGGGTTTAAGGTTTAGAGTTTATGATTTAGGGTTTAGGGTTTAGGGTTTTGGATTTAAGGTTTTGCATTTAGGGTTTAAGTTTTAAGGTTTAGGGTTTAGTGTTTAGGGTTTAACAATTAGAGTTTAGGATTTAAGGATTAGGGTTTATTGTTTAGGGTTTCGCATTTAGATTTAAAGATTTAGGGTTTATGGTTTAGGATTTAAGGTTTACGGTTTAGTGTTTAGGGTTGTGGGTTTTGAATTGTAGGTTTACGGTTTAGGGTTTAGGGTTTAGGTTTAAAGTTAGGGTTTAGGGTTTAGGGTTTAGGTTTAACAGTTTAAGATTTTAGTGTTTAGGTTTAAGGTTTAGCGCTTATGGTTTAAGGTTTAGGGTTTGGGGTTTAAGTTTTAATGTTTAGAGTTTAGGGTTTAAAATTTAGAGTTTTAGGCTTTGGGTTCTGGGTTTAGGGTTTAGGTTTAGTGTTTATGGTTTTGGGTTTAAGATTTGGGTTTAGGGTTTAGGATAAGGGTTAGGATATATGGTTTAGGATTAGGGTTTAGGGTTTAAGGTTTAAGATTTAGGGTTTAGGGTTTAAGGCTTAGGATTTGGGCTTACAGTTTATAGTTTAGGGTTTATGGTTTATGTTTAGGGTTTAGGGCTTAGAGTTTATAGTTTATAGTTTTGAGTTTATGGTTTAGGATTGAGGGTGTAGAGATCAGAGTTTTGATATAAGGTTTAGGGTTTAGGGTTTATGGTAGGATTAGGGTTAGTGTTTAGGGTTTAGGGATTGGGGTTTAGGGTTTAAGGTTATGATTTGGGGTTTGGGGTTTAGGGTCTATAGTTTCGAGTTTAGAGTTAAGGGTTAGGATTTAAGGCTTAGGATTTAGAGTTTAGTGTTTAGGGTTTAGGGTTTAAGGTTTAAGGTCTAGAGTTTAGGATTTAGTGTTTAGGATTTAGGATTTAAGTTTTAAGGTTTAGAGTTTAGTGTTTAGGATTCAATGTTTAGGGTTTAGGGTTTAGAGTTTAGTAATTAGGTATTAGTATTTAAGGTTTAGAGTTTGGAGTTATAAGTTTGAGGTTTAGGATTTAGGGTTTGTCGTTTAGGGTTAAGAGATTAGAGTTTTTCGTTTTAGATTTAGGGTTTTGGTTTTAGTGTTTAGGGTTTAGGGTTTAATATTTAGAGTGTTGGACTTAGGGTCTAGAGTTTAGTGTTTAGGGTTTAACATTTAGAGTTTAGGGTTTAGGGCTTAGGGCTTATTGTTTAGTGTTTCACATTTAGATTGAAGGATTTAGGGTTTATGGTTAATGATTTAACGTTTAGGGTTTATGATTTATTATTTTGGGTTTAGGGTTTTGAATATTAGGTTTTGGGTTTAGGATTTAGGTTTAGAGTTAAGGTTTAGGGTTTAGGGTTAAGAGTCTAGCATTTAGGATTTAGGGCTTAGGGTTTTAAAGTTTAGGTTTAAGGTTTAGCACTTAGGGTATAAGGTTTAGGGTTTGGGGCTTAAGGTTTAAGGTTTAAGGTTTAGGGTTTACGTTTAGGGTTTAAGATTAAGAGTTTTGGGTTTAGGGTTCAAGGTTTAGGGTTTAGGTGTAGCGTTTAGGATTTAGGGTTTTGGATTAAGGATTATGGTTTAGGGTTTAGGGTTTAAGGTTTAGGATTTGGGTTTATGCCCTATAGTTTAGGGTTTAGGGTTTAAGATTCAGAGTTTTAGGATGAAGGTTTAGGTTTTAGGTTTAGGGTTTAGGGTTTAGGGTTTAGAATTAAGGTAAGCGTTTAGGGTTTAGTATTTGGGTTTAGTGTCTATAGTTTAGGGTTTAGTGTTTAAGGTTTAGGATTTAAGGTTTAGGGTTTAGGGTCTTGAGTTTAGGGATTAGGGTTTAGGGTTTATGGTTTATGATTTATGGTTTAGCATTTAGGGTTTAGGATTTAGGGTTTAGGGATTAGGGTATAGGTTTTGGAGTTGAAATTTTAAGGTTTGGGGTTTTGGGTTTGTGGTTTACTGTTTAGGGTTTAGGGTTAAAGGGTTAGAGTTTATGGTTTTGGACTTAGGGTTTTGGCTTTAGTGTTTAGGGTTTAGGGTTTAATATTTAGAGTTTAGGATTGAGGGTCTAGGGTTTAGAGTTTAGGGTTTAACATTTAGAGTTTAGTATTCAGAGTTTATTAATTAGAGTTTAGGGTTTAGGGTGTAGGGTTTAGGTTTTAGGATTTAAGGTTTAGAGTTTAGGGTTTACAATTAAAGGTTTAGGGTTTAGGTATTAGGTTTTTGGGTTGAGGGTTTTGGGTTTAGTGTTTATGGTTTATGATTAGGGTTTAGAGTTTTTGGATTAGGGTTTAGGGTTTTGAAGTGTAGGTTTAATGTTTAGGGGTTAGGGTATAGGGTTTACAGTTTAGATTTAGGGTTTAGGGTTTTGGGTTTAGTGTTTAGGGTTTAGGGTTTATGGTGTAGGGTTTAGAGTTTAGGGTGTGTGTTTTAGGGTTTTGAATTATAGGTTTTGGGTTTAGGGTTTAGGGTATAGTGTTTAGGATGTAGGGTTTATGGTTTAAGATTTAGGGTTTAGGGTTTAGGGTTTAGGGTTTAGCATTTAATATATAGGGTTTTTGGGTATAGGTTTAGGGCTTAATGTTAGGGTTTAAGGTTTAATGTTTAGAGTTTATGATTTAATGTTTAGGGATTATGGCTTAGGCTTAGGTTTAGGGTTTAATGTTAGGGTTTAAGGTTTAACGGTTAGAGTTTATGATTTAATATTTAGGGATTAGGGTTTAGGTTTTAAGGTTTAGATTTAGGGTTTAGTGTTTTGAGTTTAGGATTTAGGGTTTATGATTAAGAATTTAGGTTTAGGGCTTATAGTTTAGTCTTTAGTGTTTACGATTTAAGGTTAGTAGTTTAGGATTTAGGGTTTAGGGTTTAGGTTTTAAGGTTTAAAGTTCAGATTTAGGGATTAGGTTTAGTGTTTAATGTTTAGTTTTTAGTGCTTAGGATTTAGGGTTTAGGGTTTAAGGTTTAGTGTTTAGAGTTTTTATTTAGAGTTTAGGATTAGGGTTAGGGTTTAGAATTTTGGGTTTAATGTTTAGAGTTTATGGTTTAGGGTTTAACGTTTAGAGTTTATGGTTAAGGGTTTAGGTATTAACATTTAGGGTTTAGGGTTTTGATTTGGGGTTTGAGTTTTAGGGTCTATAGTTTAGAGTTTAGAGTTTAGGGTTAGGGTTTAATGTTTAGGATTTAGAGTTTTGGGCTTTAGGGTTTAGGGTTTAAGGTTTAAGGTCTAGAGTTTACGATGTGGGGTTTCAGGTTTAGGGTTTAGGTTTTAGGGATTTAGGGTTTGCAGTTTAGTGATTAGGGATTAGGGTTTAGGGTTTAGAGTTTGGAGTTGTAAGTTTGAAGTTTAGGGTTTAGGGTTTGTGGGTTAGAGTTTATGGTTTTGGATTTGGGGTTTTGGATTTAGTGTTTAGGGTTTAGGGTTTAATATTTAGAGTTTACGATTTAGGGTCTTGGGTTTAGGGTTAAGGGTTTAACATTTAGAGTTTAGTAATTAGAGTTTATTATTTAGAGTTTAGGGTTTAGGGTATTGGGTTTAGATTTTAGGAATTAGGGTTTATAGTTTAGGGTTTATGATTAATGGTTGGTGGTTTAGGTATTAGTTTTTAGGATTTAGTGTTTTTGGTTTACTGTTCATAGTTTAGGGTTAGGGTTTAGGGTTTTGTATTTAGGATTTTGTGTTTAGGGTTTTGAGTTCCGAGTTTCATGTTGTAGGTTTATGATTTAGGGTATAGGGTTTAGGGTTTAGTATTTTGAGTTGTAGATTTTAGGTTTAGGGTTAGGGTATAGGGTTTAGAGTTGTCGGTTTAGTGTTTAAGGGTTAGGATTTAGGGTTTAGAGTTTATGGTTCTGGGTTTTGGGTTTTGGGTTTATGGTTTAGGGTTTAGAGTTTAGGGTTTAGGGTTTAGTTTTTTGAGTTATAGGTTTTGGGTTTAGGGTTTAGAGTTTTGATTGAGGGTTTAGGATTACGGTTAGGGTTTAGGTTTGAGAATTTAGTGTTTAAGGTTTAGGTATTAACATTTAGAGTTAATGATTTAGGGTTTAGGGTTTGGGATTTAGTGTTTAATGTTTAGGGCTTAGTGGTTAGGGTTTTGGATTTTGGTTTTAATATTTAGGGTTTAGGGTTTAGGGTTTAAGGTTTAGGGTTTATAATTATTGGTTTAAGATATATAATTTAGGGTCTAGGGTTTACGGTTAAGGGTTGAGAGTTTATGGTTTAGGGTTTAGGGTTTAGTGTTTAATATTTAGTGTTTAGTGTTTAGGATTTAGCATTTAGGGTTTAAGGTTCAGGATTTAGGATTTATGGTTAAGTGTTTATAGTTTAGATTTTAGGGTTTAGGGTTTATGGATTAGTGTCTAGTGCTGAGGATTTTGGGTTTATGATTTAATGTTTCGGATTTAGGGTTTAGGGTTTGGAATTGTTGGATGAAGGCTTATTATTTAGGCTTTAGGGTTTAGGGTTAAGGGGTGAGAGTTTGTGGTTTAGGGTTTAGTGTTTAATGTTAAGTGTTTTGTGTTTAGAATTTAGGGTTTAGGGTTGAAGGTTTAGTGTTTAGAGTTTTTATTTAGGCTTTAGGATTAGGGTTAGGGTTTTGGGTTTAGGGTTTGGAATTTTGGGTTTAAGGTTTAGAGTTTATGATTTAGGGTTTAGGGTTAAGGGTTTAACGCTTAGAGTTTATGGTTTAGTGTTTAGGGTTTTGGATTTAGGGTTTAAGGTTTAAGGTTTAGGGTTTAGGGTTTTGGGTTTCACATTTAGAGTTTAGGATTTAAGGCTTAGGGTTTATTGTTTAGGGTTTCGCATTTAGAGTTAAAGATTTAGGGTTTATGGTTTAGGATTTAAGGTTTAGGGTTTACGGTTTAGTGTTTAGGGTTGTGGGTTTTGAATTATAGGTTTTGGGTTTAGGGTTTAGGTTTAGAGTTAGGGTTTAGGGTTTAGGTTTAACAGTTTAGGATTTTAGAGTTTAGGTTTAAGGTTTAGTGTTTAGGGTTTAAGGTTTAGCGTTTGGGGTTTAAGGTTTAAGGTTTAGAGTTTAGGGTTTAAGATTAAGAGTTTTGGGCTTTGGGTTCTGGGTTTAGGGTTTAGGTTTAGTGTTTAGGGTTTTGGGTTTAAGATTAGGGTTTAGGATTATGGTTTAGGGTTTAGGATTAGGGTTAGGATTTAGGGTTTACAGTTAGGGTTTAGGGTTTAAGGTTTAGGATTTAGGGTTTAGGGTTTAAGGTTTAGGATTTAGGCTTAGAGTCTATAATTTAGGGTTTAGGTTTATGTTTATGGTTTAAGATTCAGCGTTTTGGGTTTATGGTTTTGAATTTAGGGTATAGGGATCAGAGTTTTAATTTAAGGTTTAGGGTTTAGGGTAGGATTAGGGTTAGTGTTTAGGGTTTAGGGATTAGGGTTTAGGGTTTAGGGTCTATAGTTTGGAGTTTAGAGTTAAGGGTTAGGGTTTAAGGTTTAGGATCTAGAGTTTAGGATTTAGGGTTTAGGGTTTAGGATTTAGGTTTTAAGGTTTAGAGTTTAGTGTTTAGGATTTTGGGTTTAGGGTTTAGGGTTTAGAGTTTAGTGATTAGGGATTAGTATTTTGGGTTTAGAGTTTGGAGTTGTAAGTTTGAGATTTAGGGTTTATGGTTTATGGTTTAGGGTTATGGGGTTAGAGTTTATCGTTTTGGATTTAGGGTTTTGGTTTTAGTGTTTAGGGTTTAGGGTTTAATATTTAGAGTGTTGGATTTAGGGTCTAATGTTTAGGGTTTAGGGTTTAACATTTAGAGTTTAGGATTTAGAGTTTATTATTTATAGTTTAGGGTTTAGAGTATAGGGTTTAAGTTATAGGTATTAGGGTTTATAGTTTAGGGTTTATGATTAAGGGTTGACGATTTAGGTATTAGTTTTTAGGGTTGAGGGTTTTTGGTTTAGTGTTAAGGGTTTAGGGTTAGGGTTTAGGGTTTTGGGTTTAGGGCTTCGAGTTTTGAGTTTTATGTTGTAGGTTTAGGGTTTAGGGTTTAGAGTTTATGGTTTAGGGTTTAATATTTTGAGTTGTATAATTTAGGTTTAGGGTTAGGGTATAGGGTTTAGGAATTAGGGTTTATGGTTTAGGGTTTACTGTTTAAGGTTTAGGGTTTAGGGTTTATGGTTTAGGATTTAAGGTTTAGGGTTTATTGTTTAATGTTTAGTGTTTATTGTTTAGTATTTTGGGTTGAGGGTTTAGGGTTTGGAATTATGGGTTTAAGATTTATGATTCAGGGTTTAGTGTTTAGGATTAAGGGTTTAAAGTTTATGGTTTAGGATTTAGGGTTTAGGGTTTAATGTTTAATGTTTAGGCTTTAGTGTTTACGATTTAGGGTTTAGGGTTCAGGGTTTAGGGTTTAGCGTGTTTATTTAGGATTTAGATTAGGGTTAAGGTTTACAAATATGGGTTTAAGGTTTATGATTTAGGGTTTAGGGTTTAACATTTACAGTTTAGGATTTAGGGCGTAGGGTTTATTGTTTAGTATTTCACATTTAGAGTTAATGATTTAGGGTTTAGGATTTAGGATTGAAGCTTTAATGTTTAGGGTGTAGGGTTTAGTGTTTTGGGTTTAAAGTTTGGGGTTTAGGGTTTAGGGTTTTGACCTATAGGTTTTGGGTTTTGGGTTTAGGGTTTAGGATTTCACATTTAGAGTTAAGGATTTAGGGTTTAGGATTTTGGATTGAAGCTTTAGTGTTTAGGGTGTAGGGTTTAGTGTTTTGGGTTTGAAGTTTGGGGTTTAGGATTTAGGGTTTTGGTTAGGAGTTGTGGGTTTAGTCTTTAGAGTTTAGTGTTTAGGGATTAGGATTTAGGGTTTAGGTTTTAAGGTTTAGAGTTTAGGTTTTATGGTCAAGCATTTAAGATTTAGGTATTGGGGTTTTGTGTTTAGGGTTTTGGGTTTAGTCTTTAGGGTTTATGGTCTAGGGTTAGGGTTGAGGGTTTAGGGTTTAGAGTTGTAGGTTTAGGGTTTAAGGGTTAGGATTTAGGGTTTAGAGTTTATGGTTTTTGGTTTTGGGTTTATGGTTTAGGGTTTAGAGTTTTGATTTAGGGTTTAGGATGATGGTTTGGGTTTAGGTTTGAGAGTTTAGGGCTTAAGGTTTAGGTATTAACATTTAGAGATAAGGATTTATGGTTTAGGGTTTTGGGTTTAGTATTTAATGTTTAGGGTTTAATGTTTACAATTTTTGGTTTTTGGTTTAATGTTTAGGGTTTAGGGTTTACAGTTTAGGGTCTGTATTTATAGGTTTAAGGTTTATGATTTAGGTTTAGGGTTTAGGGTTTAGGCATTGGAATTATGGGTTTAAGGTTTATGATTTAGGGTTTAGGGTAAAGGGGTGAAAGTTTAGGGTTTAGGGTTTAGGATTTAGGGTTTAGTGTTTAAAGTTTTGGGTTTAGTGTTTAGGATTTAGGGTTTAGGGTTTAGGGTTTAAGGTTTAGTGTTTAGAGTTTTTATTTAGGTTTTAGGAATAGGGTTAGTGTTTTGGGTTTAGGGTTTGGAATTTTGGGTTTACAGTTTATGATTTAGGGTTTAGGGTTTAGTGTTAAGTGTTTAGAGTTTATGATTTAGGGTTTAGGATTTAGGGTTTAGCATTTAAGGTTTAAGGTTTAGGGTTTAGGGTTTAGAGTTTAACATTTATAGTTTAGGATTTTGGGCTTCGCATTTAGAGTTAAGGATTTAGGTTTTATGGTTTATGATTTAAGGTTTAGGGCTTACTATTTAATATTTAGGGTTAAGGTTTTTGAAGTGTATGTTCAGGGTTTAGGGTTTACGTTTAGAGTTTGGGTTTAGGGTTAATTGTTTAGGATTTAGGGTTTACGGTTTTATAGTGTAGGCTTAAGGTTTTGTGCTTAGGGTTTAAGGTTTAGGGTTTGGGCTTTAAGGTTTAATGTTTAAGGTTTAGGGTTTAAAATTCAAAGTATTGGGTTTAGGGTTTAGGGTTTAGGTTTAGTGTTTAAGGTTTAGGGTTTAGGGTTTAGGTTTAGTGTTTAAGGTTTAGCGTTTAGGGTTTAGGGTTTAGGATTAGGGTTAGGGTTTAGAATTTAGGGTTTAGGGTTTAATATTTAAAGTTTAGGATTTTGGGCTTAGGGTTTATAGTTTAGGGCTTCACATTTAGAGTTAAGGATTTAGGTTTTATGACTTAGGATTTAAGGTTTAGGCTTTACGGTTTAATGTTTAGGGTTTAGGGTTTCAAATTGTATATTTAGGGTTTAGCTTTTAGGTTTGGAGTTAGGGTTTAGGGTTAAGAATTTATGATTTACGATTTAGGGTTTTATTGTTTAGGTTTAAGGTTTTGCGCTTAGGTTTTAAGGTTTAGGGTTTGGGGATTTAGGTTTAAGGTTGAAGGTTTATGGTTTAAGATTCAGAGTATTGGGTTTAGGGTTTAGGATTTAGGATTTAGGGTTTAGGAATAGGGTTAGGGTTAAGGGTTTAGGGTTTTGTTTTATGGGTTTAGGGTTTAGAGTGTAGGATTTGGGTTTAGTGTCTATAGTTTATGGTATAGGGTTTAGGTTTAAGGTTTCAGATTTTGAGTTTTGGGCTTAAGATTTAGGGTTTACGGTTTAGGTTTTTTGTTTAGGGTTTAAGTTTTAGGATTTGGGTTTAGGTTTTAGGTTTTAGGGTTTAAGTTTAGGTTTTAAGATTAGGGTTAGTGTTTAGGATTTAGGGTTTACAGTTTAGGGTTTAGGATTTGGGTTTAGTGTCTACAGTTTAGGGTTTAGGGTTTAGGGTTTTTGGTTAGATTTAAAGCTTTATTATTTAGGGTTTTGGGTTTACGATATAGAGTTAATGGTTTAGGGTTTAGGGTTTAGGTATTAGGGATTAGGGTTTAGAGTTTAGTGATTAGGGTTTAGAGTTTAGGGTTTAGTGTTTAATATTTATAGTTTAGGATTTTGGGCTTAGGGTTAATAGTTTAGGGTTTCACAATTAGATTTAAGGATTGAAGTTTTATGATTTAGGATTTAAGGTTTAGGCTTTACGATTTAATGTTTAGGGTTAAGAGTTTTGAATTGTATATTTAGGCTTTGGGGTTTAGTTTTAGAGTTAGGGTTTAGGGTTTAGGGTTTAGGGTTAAGAGTTTAGGATTTAGGGTTTAGTGTTTTATAGTTTAGGTTTAAGGTTTTAGGCTTAGGGTTTAAGGTTTAGGGTTTAAGTTTAGAGTATTGGGTTTAGGGTTTAGGGTTTAGGATTAGTGTTAGGTTTTAAGGTTTAGGGTTTAGGATTTAGGGTTTAGGATTTGGTAGGGCCTATAGTTTAGGGCTTAGGGTTTAAGATTTAGTGTTTTGGGTTTAAGGTTTAGGGTTTAGGGTTAGGGTTTAGTGTTTACGGTTTATGGTTTAGGGTTCAGGGTTTCGAGTTGTATATTTTGGGATTAGGGTTAGGGTATAGGGTTTAGGGTTTAGAGTTTAGTGATTAGGGTTTAGGGTTTAGGGATTAGGGTTTAGAGTTGTAAGTTTATGGTTTAGGGTTTTGGGTTTGTGGTTTAGTGTTTAGGGTTTAGGGTTAAGGGGTTAGAGTTTATGAGTTTGGATTTAGGGTTTTGACTTTAGTGCTTTGGGTTTAGTGTTTAACATTTGGAGTTTAGTATTTAGGGTGTAGGGTTTAGGGTTTAACATTTAGAGTTTGTTATTTAGAGTTTAGGGTTTAGGATGTAGGGTTTAGGTTTTAGTATTTAGGGATTATAATTAAAGGTTTAGGGTTTAGGTATTAGGTTTTTGGGTTTAGGGTTTTGGATTTAGTGTTTAGGGTCTAGGGTTAGGGTATAGGTTTTAATGTTTAGAGTTGTAGGTTTGGGGTGTAAGGGTTAGGATTTAGGGTTTAGAGTTTATGGTTTTGGGTTTTGGGTTTAGGGTTTATGGTTTAGAGTCTAGAGTTTAGGGTTTAGGATTTAGTTTTTCGAGTTGTAGGTTTTAGGTTTAGTGTTTAGAGTATAGGGTTTAGAGTTTTGATTGAGGGTTTAGGATTGCGATTAGGGTTTATGTTTGAGAATTTGGGTTTAGGTATTAACATTCAAAGTTAAGGGTTTAGGGTTTAGGGTTTAGTGTTTAATGTTTAGGGTTTAGTGTTGAGGGTTTTGGGTTATGGGTTTAATGTTTAGGGTTTAGAGTTTAGGGTTTGTGATTTGGGGTTTGTAAATATAGGTTTAAGGTTTATGATTTAGAGTTTAGAGTTTAAGGTTTTGGGTTTTGGGTTTAGGGTTTGTGGTGTAGAGTTTAGAGTTTAGGGTTTAGGGCTTAGGGTTTAGATTTTAAGCTTTTGGGTTTTGGGTTTAGGGTTTGTGGTCTAGAGTTTAGAGTTTAGGGTTTAGGGATTAGTTTTTCGAGTTGTAGGTTTTGGGTTTAGGGTTTAGAGTATAGGTTTTAGAGTTTTGATTGAGGGTTTAGGATTATGGATAGGGTTTACGCTTAAGAATTTAGGGTTTAAGGTTTAGGTATTAACTTTAGTGTTAAGGATTTAGGGTTTAGGGTTTAGGGATTAGTTTTTCCAGTTGTAGTTTTTGGTTTAGGGTTTATAGTATAGGTTTTAGAGTTTTGATTGAGGGTTTAGGATTATGGTTAGGGTTTAGGCTTAAGAATTTAGGGTTTAAGGTTTAGGTATTAAGTTTAGTGTTAAGGATTTAGGGTTTAGTGTTTAGGGCTTTGGGCTTTGGGTTTAATGTTTAGGGTTTAGGGTTTAGGGTTTACGATTTAGGGTTTGTAATTATGGGTTTAAGGCTTATGATTTAGGTTTAGGGTTTAGGGTTAAGGGTTGAGAGTTTATGGTTTAGGGTTTAGGGTTTAGGTTTTAGTGTTTAATATTTAGGGTTTAGTGCTTAGGATTTAGGGTTTAGGGTATAGTGTTTAGGATTTGGGGTTTATGGTTTAGAGTTTATAGTTTAGATTTTAGGGTTTAGGGTTTATGGATTAGGGTTTAGTGCTTAGGATTTTGGGTTTAGGGTTTATGGTTCTGGGTTTGGAATTATAGGATGAAGATTTATGATTTAGTGTTTAGGGTTTAGGGTTATGGTGTGAGAGTTTATGGTTTAGGGTTTAGGGTTTAGGGTTTAGTGTTTAGTGTTTAGTGTTTAGGATTTAGGGTTTAGGGCTTAAGGTTTAGTGTTTAGAGATTTTATTTAGGGTTTAGGATTAGGGTTAGGGTTTTGGGTTTAAGGTTTAGAGTTTTTGGGTTAGGGTTTAGGGTTTAAAGCTAAGAATTTATAATTTAGGGTTTAGTGTTTAGGATTTGGGGTTTAGCATTTAGGCTTGAAGGTATAGGGTTTAGGGTTTAGGGTTTAATATAGTTTGTGGTTTAGGGTTTAGGGCTAAGGATTTAGTGTTTAGCGTTTAGGGTTTGGGGTTTAAGATCTCGGATTTAGCATTGAAGGTAAGAAATTCATGATTTAGGGTTAGGGTATAAAGCTTGGATTTAGGGTTTAGGTTTTAGGGTTTAAGATTTAGAGTTTAGGATTTAGTGCTTAAGGTTTACTGTTTAGGTTTTCACATTTAGGGTTAAGGATTTTGGATTTAAGTTGTTGGTTTTAGGGTTTAGGGTTTTGAGTTATACGTTTTGGATTTAGGGTTTAGGTTTATATTTAGGGTTTAGTGTTTAGGGTTTAGTATTTAGCATTTTGGGTGGGAGCTGCGGGTTTAAGGTTTAGATTTTAGAGTTTAGGGATTAGGGTTTAGTGTTTAGGTTATATGGTTAAGGATTTATGATTTAGGTATTCGGGTTTGGGGTTTTGGTTATTGGGTTTAGTGTTTAGGGTTTAGGGCCTAGGGTTAGAGTTTAGGTTTTAGGGTTTAGAGTTGTATGTTTGGGGTTTAGGGGTAAGGATTTTGGGTTTAGAGTTTATGGTTTAGGGTTTTGGGTTTTGGATATAGGGTTTAGGGTTTAGGGTTTAGAGTTTAGGGTTTAGGGTATAATGTTTTGAGTTGTTGGTTTTGGGTTTAGGGTTTAGGGTATAGGGTTTAGGTTCACGGTTAGGGTTTAGGTTTGAGAGTTTAGGGTTTAGGTTTGAGAGTTTACGGTTTATGGTTTAGGTTTTAACATTTAGAGTTTAGGATTTAGGGTTTAGGGTTTATGATTTAGGATTTAGGGTTTAGGGTTTAGCATTTAGTATTTAATGTTTAGGGTTTGGTGTTTAGGATTTCGGGTTTAGGGTTTAATGTTTAGGGTTTTGACTTTAGGGTTCACGATTTAGGGTTTGTAATTATGGGTTTAAGGTTTATGATTTAGGGTTTAGGGTTTAGGGTTAAGAGTTTAGAGTTTATGGTTTATGGTTTAGGGTTTACGATTAAGAGTTTATAGTTTATGGTTTATGGTTTAGGGTTTAAGTTTTAGGGTTTAGGGTTTAGCATTTAGAGTTTAGTGATTAGTGTTTAAGGTCTATGAATTAGGGTTTAGGTTTGAGAGTTTACGGTTTACGGTTTAGGTTTTAACATTTAGAGTTTAGGATTTAGGGTTTAGGGTTTATGATTTAGGATTTAGGGTTTAGGGTTTAGCATTTAGTATTTAATGTTTAGGGTTTGGTGTTTAGGATTTCGGGTTTAGGGTTTAATGTTTAGGGTTCACGATTTAGGGTTTGTAATTATGGGTTTAAGGTTTATGATTTAGGGTTTAGGGTTTAGGGTTAAGAGTTTAGAGTTTATGGTTTATGGGTTAGGGTTTACGGTTAAGAGTTTAGAGTTTATGGTTTATGGTTTTGGGTTTAAGTTTTAGGGTTTAGGGTTTAGCATTTAGAGTTTAGTGATTAGGGTTTAGGGTCTATGAATTAGGGTTTAGGATTTAAGGTTTTAGGTTTAGGGAGTAGAGTTTAGTGATTAGGGTTTAGGGTTTGTGGTTTAGTTTTTAGGGTTTAGTGTTAAGGGGTTAGAGTTTATGGTTTTGGATTTCGAGTTTTGGCTTTAATGTTTAGGTTTTAGGGTTGAACATTTAGAGTTTAGGATTTAGGGTTTAGGGTTTAACATTTAGAGTTTAGTATTTTGAATTTAGGGTTTAGGTTGTAGAGTTTAGGTTTGAGGATTTAGGGTTTAAGGTTTAGGATTTAGGGTTTAGGGTTTAGGGTTTAGCATTTAGTATTTAATGTTTAGGGTTTGGTGTTTAGGATTTTGGGTTTAGGGTTTAGGGTTAAGAGTTTAGAGTTTATGGTTTAGGGTTTAGAGTTTAGGGTTTAGGGTTTGGGGTTTAGGGTTTAGGGTTTAAGGTTTAGGATTTAGGGTTTATAGTTTAGTGATTAGGGTTTAGGGTTTGTGGTTTTGTTTTTAGGATTTAGGGTTAAGGGGTTAGAGTTTATGGTTTTGGGTTTAGAGTTTTGGCTTTAATGTTTAGGGTTTAGAGTTTAACATTTTGAGTTTAGGATTTAGGGTCTAGGGTTTATGATTTAGGGTTTAACATTTAGAGTTTAGTATTTAGAGTTTAGGTTCTAGGGTTTAGAGTTTAGTATTTTGGATTAGTGTTTAGAGTTTATGATTTAGGATTAAGGGTTTTGGGTTAAGAGTTTAGAGTTTATGGTTTAGGGTTTAGGGTTTATGGTTTAGGGTTAAGAGTTTAGAGTTTATGGTTTAGGGTTTAGAGTTTAGAGTTTATGGTTTAGGGTTTAGGGTTTATGGTATTGGTTTTATGGTTTAGAGTTTAGGGTTAAGGGTTCAGGGTTTTGTGTTGTAGATTTTGGGTTTAGGGCTAGGCTATAGGGTTTAGGAATTAGGGTTTAGGGTTTTGGGTTTAGGGTTAAGAGTTTTGAGTTTATGGTTTAGGGTTTAGGGTTTAGTGTTTATGGTATAGGTTTTATGGTTTAGAGTTTAGGGTGAAGGGTTTAGGGTTTTGTGTTGTAGATTTTGGGTTTAGGGTTAGGCTATAGGGTTTAGGAATTAGGATTTATCGTTTAGGGTTTACAGTTTTGGATTTAGGGTTTAGGGTTTATAGTTTAGGGTCTATGGTTTATGGTTTGAGGTTTAGGGTTTACTGTTTAATGTTTGATGTTTAGTGTTTAGGATTTTAGGTTTTGGGTTTAAGGTTGAGGGTTTAGAATTATGTGTTTAAGATTTATTATTTAGGGTTTAGTGTTTAGGGTTAAGGGTTTAGAGTTTATGGTTTATGGTTTAGGGTTTAGTGTTTAATGTTTTGGGTTTAGTGTTTATGATTTAGGGTTTAGGGTTTAAGTTTTAGTGTTTAGTGTTTTTAATTAGGGTTTAGGATTAGGGTTAGTGTTTTAGGTGTTGTGTTTGGAATATTGGGTTTAAGGTTTATGATTTTGGGTTAAGGGTTTAGGGTTTAGGGTAAAGAGTTTAGAGTTTATGGTTGAGGGTTCAGGGTTTAGGATTTAGGGTTTAAGGTTTAGGTTTTACGATTTAGGATTTAACATTTAGAGTTTAGGATTTAGTGCTTAGGGTTTATTGTTTAGGGTTTTGCATTCAGAGTTAAGGATTTAGGGTTTATGGTTTAGTATCTAAGGTTTAGGGTTTATGACTTAATGTTTAGGGTTTAGGATTTTGAATTGTTGGTTTAGGGTTTAGGGTGTAGGTCTAGAGTTAGAGTTTAGAGTTTAGGGTTTAGGGTTAAGAGTTTAGGGTTGAGGATTTAGGGTTTGGGGTTCTAATGATTAGGTTTAAGGTTTAGCGCTAAGGGTTTAAGGTTTAGGGTTTGGGTTTTAAGGTTTATGATTTAAGGTTTAGGGTTTAAGATTCAGAGTTTTAGGTTTAGGGTTCAGCGTTTAGGTTTTAGGATTTAGGATTAAGGTTTAGGATTAAGGTTTAGGGTTTAGGATTTGGGTTTAGTGTCTATAGGTTAGGGTTTAGGGTTTAATGTTTGTGTTTAAGGTTTAGGATTTAGGGTTTAGGGTTTAAGGTATAGAGTTTAGGGTTTAGGGTTTATGGTTTAAGCTTTATGGTTTAGTGTTTAGAGTTTAGTGATTAGGGTTTAGGGTTTAGGGATTAGGGTTTAGGGTTTGGAGTTATAAGTTTAAGGTTTAGGGTTTTGGGTTTGTGGTTTAGTGTTTAGGGTTTAGGGTTAAGGGTTTAGAGTTTATGGTTTTGGATTTCGAGTCTTGGCTTTAGTGTTTAGGGTTTAGGGTTTAACATTTAGAGTTTAGGATTTAGGGTCTAGGGTTTAGGGTTTAGGGCTTAACATTTAGAGTTTATTATTTATAGTATGGGGTTTAGGGTTTAGTGTATGGCATTTAGGGTATAGGTTTTGGGATTTAGGGTTGATGGTTTAGAGTTTATACTTTAGATTTTAGGGTTTAGGGTTTAATGATTGGGGTTTAGTTCTTAGGATTATGGGTTTAGGGTTTAAGTTTTAGGGTTTAGGGTTTGGAATTATGGGTTTAAATTTTATGATTTAGGGTTTAGGGGTGTGAGTTTATAGTTTAGGGTTTAGTGTTTAGGATTTAGGGTTTAGGGTTTAAGGGGTGTGAGATTATAGTTTAGGGTTTAGTGTTTAGGATTTAGGGTTTAGGGTTTAGGGTTTAACATTCGGAGTTTTGGATAAAGGGCTTAGGGTTTATTATTTAGGATTTCACATTTAAAGTTAAGTATTTTGGGTTTAGGCTTTAGGATTTAAGGTTTAGTGTTTAGGGTTTAAGGTTTAGTGTTTAGTGTTTAGGGTTTAGGGTTTAAGGTTTAGGGTTTTGGGTTTTAGGTTTTGGGTTTGTGGTTTAGGTTTATTGTTAGGGTTTAGTGCTTAGGTTTTAGGGTTAAGAGTTTAGGATTTGGGGTTTTGGGTGGGAGTTGTGTGTTTAAGGTTTAGAGTTTAGAGTTTAGGGATTATGGTTAAGGGTTTAGGATTTAGGGTTTAGGGTTTATGGTATAGGGTTTATGGCTTAGAGTTTAGGGTTAAGGGTTTAGGGTTCAGGGTTTTGTGTTGTATATTTTGGGTTTAGGGATAGGGTATAGGGTTTAGGAATTATGATTTATGATTTAGGGTTTATAGTTTTGGGTTTAGGGTTTAGGGTTTATGGTTTAGGTTTTATGGTTTATGGTTTAGAGTTTAGGGTTTACTGTTTTATGTTTAGTGTTTAGTGTTTAGGATTTTAGGTTTAGGGTTTAAGGTTGAAGGTTTAGAGTTTAGGGTTTAGAATTGTGGGTTTAATATTTATGATTTAGGGTTTAGTGTTTAGGGTTAAGGGTTTAGAGTTTATGGTTTAGGGTTTAGGGTTTAGGGTTTAGAGTTTATGGTTTTGGGTTTAGGGCTTAGGATTTAGGGTTTATTATTTAGGGTTTGGAGTTTAAGATCTCAGATTTAGCATTAAAGGTAAGAAATTTAGTATTTAGGGTTAGGGTATAAAGTTCGGATTTAGGATTTAACATTTAGAGTTTAGGATTTAGTGCTTAAGGTTTATTGTTTAGGTTTTCACATTTAGAGTTAAGGATTTTGGGTGTAGGGCTTTGGATTTAAGTTGTAGGGTTTAGGGTTTAGGGCTTTGAGTTGTACGTTTTGGATTTAGGGTTTAGGTTTACAATTAGGATTTAGGGTTTGGGGTTCAGTATTTAGGGTTTAGGGTGGGAGTTGTGGGTTTAAGGTTTAGAGTTCAGAGTTTAGGCATTAGGGTTTAGGGTTTAGTGTTTAGGGTTTATGGTTAAGCATTTACGATTTAGGTATTCGGGTTTAGAGTTTAGGGTATTGGGTTTAGTATTTAGGGTTTAGAGCCTACGATTAGAGTTTAGGGTTTAGGGTTGAGAGATGTATGTTTAGGGTTTAGGGGTAAGGATTTCGGGTTTAGAGTTTATGGTTTAGGGTTTTGGGTGTCGAATATAGGGTTTAGGGTTTAAGGTTTAAAGTTTAGGTTTAGGGTATAGTGTTTTAAGGTATAGGTTTTGGGTTTAGGGTTTAGGGTATAGGGTTTAGGTTTATGATTAGGGTTTAGGTTTGAGAGTTTAGGATTTATGGTTTAGGTTTTAACATTTACAATTAAGGATATAGGGTTTAGGGTTTATGATTTATGATTTAGGGTTTAGGGTTTAGCATTTAGTATTTAATGTTTAGGGTTTGGTGTTTAAGATTTTGGGTTTAGGGTTTAAGGGTTAGGGTTTAGAGTTTAGGGTTCACGATTTAGGGTTTGTAATTATAGGTTTAAGGTTTATGATTTAGGGTTTAGGGTTTAGGGTTTAGGGTTAAGAGTTCAGAGTTTATGGTTTAGGCCTTAGGGTTGATGGTTTAGGGTTTAGGGTTTAGGGTTTAGGGTTTACAGTTTATGGTTTAGGCTTTAGGATTTAGGGTTTAGCATATAGGCTTTGGAGTTTAAGCTTTCGGGTATAGCATTGAAAGTAAGAAATTTAGGATTTAGGGTTATGGTTTAAAGTTTGGATTTAGGATTTAGGGTTTAGGGTTTAACAATTAAAGTTTAAGATTTAGGGCTTATGGTTTGTTGTTTAGGATTTCACATTTAGAGTTAAGAATTTTGGGTTTAGGATTTAGGATTTAAGGTTTAGGGTTTAGGGTGTAGGGTTTAAAGTTTAGGGTTTAGGGTTTATGATTTGGGATATAGGGTTTAGGGTTAAGCGTTTAGTATTTAATGTTTAGTGTTTGGTGTTTAGGATTTTGGGTTTAGGGTTAAGGTTTAGGGTTTAGAGTTTAGGGTTTATGATTTAGGGTTTGAAATTATGGGTTTAAGGATTATGATTTAGGGTTTAGGGTGTAGGGTTAAGTATTGAGAGTTTATGGTTTAGGGTTTAGCGTTTATGGTATAGGATTTATGGTTTAGAGTTTAGGGTTAAGGGTTCAGGGTTTCGTGTTGTATATTTTGGGTTTAAGGTTAGGGTATCGGGTTTAGTAATTATGATTTATGGTTTAGGGTTTAGGGTTTAGGGTTTATAGTTTAGGGTTTATGGTTTATGGTTTAGAGTTTAGGGTTTACTTTTTAGTGTTTAGTGTTTAGTGTTTAGTGTTTAGTGTTTGGGATTTTAGGTTTAGAGTTTAAGGTTGAGGGTTTAAAGTTTTGGGTTTAGAATTATGGGTTTAAGATTTATGATTTAGGGTTTAGTGCTTAGGGTTAAGGGTTTAGAGTTTATGGTTTATGGTTTAGGGTTTAGGGTTTAAGAGTTTAGAGTTTATGGTTTAGGGTTTAGGGTTTAGGGCTTAGGATTTAGGATTTAGCATTTAGGGTTTGTGGTTTAAGATCTCAGATTTAGCATTGAAGGTAAGAAATTTAGTATTTTGGGTTAGGGTATAAAGTTTGGATGTAGGGTTTAACATTTAGAGTTTAGGATTTAGTGCTTAAGGTTTATTGTTTAGGTTTCCACATTCAGAGTTAAGGGTTTTGGGTGTAGGGTTTTGGATTTAAGTTGTAGGGTTTAGGGTTTAGGGATTTGAGTTGTACATTTTGGATTTAGCGTTTAGGTTTACAGTTAGGTTTTAGGGTTTAGGGTTTAGGGTTTGGTGTTCAGTATTTTGGGTTTAGGGTGGGAGTTGTGGGTTTAAGGTTTAGAGTTTAGAGTTTAGGCATTAGGGTTTAGGGTTTAGTGTTTAGGGTTTATGGTTAAGGGTTTATGATTTAGGTAGTCAGGTTTAAAGTTTAGGGTGTTGGGTTTAGTGTTTAGGGTTTAGGGCCTACGGTTAGAGTTTAGGGTTTAAGGTTGAGAGATGTATGTTTAGGGTTTAGGGGTAAAGATTTTGGGTTTAGAGTTTATGGTTTAGGGTTTAGGGTTTTGGATATAGGGTTTAGGGTTTAAGGTTTAGAGTTTAGGGTTTTAGGTATGGTGTTTTGAGGTATAGGTTTTGGGTTTAGGGTTTAGGGTATAGTGTTTTGAGGTATAGGTTTTGGGTTTAGTGTTTAGCGTTTAAGGTATAGGGTTTAGGTTTACGATTAGGGTTTAGGTTTGAGAGTTTAGGATTTACGATTTAGGTTTTAACAGTTAGAATTAAGGATATAGCGTTTAGGGTTTATGATTTAGGATTTAGGGTTTAGGGTTTAGCGTTTAGTATTTAATGTTTAGGGTTTGGTGTTTAAGATTTTGGGTTTAGGGTTTAGAGTTTAGGGTTCACGATTGAGGGTTTGTAATTATGGGTTTAAGGTTTATGATTTAGGGTTTAGGGTTTAGGGTTTAGGGTTAGAGTTTAAAGTTTATGGTTTAGGCTTTAGGGTTTATGGTTTATGGTTTAGGCTTTAGGGTTTAAGGTTAAGAGTTTAGAGTTTTGGGTTTAGGGTTTGCAGTTTATGGTTTAGGGTTTATAATTTAGGGTTTGGAGTTTAGGTTTTCGTGTATAGCATTGAAAGTAAGAAATTTTGGATTTAGGGTTATGGTTTAAAGTTTGGATTTAGGGTTTAGGGTTTAGGATTTAACAATTAAAGTTTAAGATTTAGGGCTTATGGTTTATTGTTTAGGATTTCACATTTAGAGTTAAGGATTTTGGGTTTAGGATTTAGGATTTACGGTTTAGGGTTTAGGGTGTAGGTTTTCATGTTTTGGGTTTAGGGTTTATGATTTAGGATTTAGGCTTTAGGGTTAAGCATTTAGTATTTAATGTTTAGGGTTCGGTGTTTAGGATTTTGGGTTTACGATTTAAGGTTTAGGGTTTAGAGTTTAGGGTTCACAATTTAGGGTTTGTAATTATGGGTTTAAGGTTTATGATTTAGGGTTTTGGGTGTAGGGTTAAGTGTTGAGAGTTTATGGTTTAGGGTTTAGGGTTTATGGTATAGGGTTTATGGTTTAGAGTTTAGGGTTAAGGGTTTAGGGTTAGGGTATCGGGTTTAGGAATTATGATTTATGGTTTAGGGTTTACAGTTTTGGGTTTAGCGTTTAGGGTTTATAGTTTAAGGTTTATGGTTTATGGTTTATGGTTTAGAGTTTAGGGTTTACTGTTTAATGTTTAGTGTTTAGTGTTTAGGATTTTAGGTTTTTAGGGTATAGAATTATGGGTTTAAGATTTATGATTTAGGGTTTAGTGTTTAGGGTTAAGGGTTTAGAGTTTATGGTTTATGGTTTAGGGTTTAGGGTTCAGTATTTAGGGTTTACGGTGGGAGTTGTGGGTTTAAGGTTTAGAGTTTAGAGTTTAGGCTTTAGGGTTTAGTGTTTAGTGTTCAGGGTTTATGGTTAAGGGTTTACGATTTAGGTATTCGGGTTTAGAGTTTAGGATATTGGGTTTAGTGTTTAGGGTTTAGGGCCTACGGTTAGAGTTTAGGGTTTAGGGTTGAGATATATATATTTAGGGTTTAGGGGTAAGGATTTCGGGTTTAGAGTTTATGGTTTAGGGTTTTGGGTTTCGGATATAGGGTTTAGGGTTTAAGGTTTAGGGTATAGTGTTTTGAGATATAGGTTTTGGGTTTAGGGTTTAGGGTATAGGGTTTAGGGTATAGGGTTTAGGTTTACGATTAGGGTTTATGTTTGAGAGTTTACTATTTACGATTTAGGTTTTAACATTTAGAGTTAAGGATATAGGTTTTGGGGTTTATGATTTAGGATTTAGGGTTTAGGGTTTAGCATTTACTATTTAATGTTTAGAGTTTGGTGTTTAAGATTTTGGATTTAGGGTTTAAGAGTTTTGAGTTTAGAGTTTAGGGTTCACGATTTAGGATTTGTAATTATGGGTTTAAGGTTTATGATTTAGGGTTTAGGGTTTAGGGTTTAGGGTTAAGAGTTTAGTTTATGGTTTAGGCTTTAGGGTTTATGGTTTAGGGTTAAGGGTTTAGGGTTTAGAGTTTAGGGTTTAGGGTTTAGGGTTTAGGGTTAAGTGTTTACAGTTTCTGGTTTATGGTTTATGGTTCAGAGTTTAGGGTTTACTGTTTAATGTTTAGTGTTTAGTGTATAGGATTTTAGGTTTTTAGGGTTTAGAATTATGGGTTTAAGATTTATGATTTAGGGTTTAGTGTTTAGGGTTAAGGGTTTAGAGTTTATGGTTTATGGTTTAGGGTTTAGGGTTTAGGGTTTATGAGTTTAGAGTTTATGGTTTAGGGTTTAGGGCTAAGGATTTAGGGTTTAGCGTGTAGGGTTTAGGGTTTAAGATCTTTGATTTAGCATTGAAGGTAAGAAATTCTTGATTTAGGGTTAGGGTATAAAGTTTGGATTTAGGGTTTAGGGTTTGAGATTTAGAGTTTAGGATTTAGTGCTTTAGGTTTATTGTTTAGTTTTTCACATTTAGGGTTAAGGATTTTGGGTTTAGGATTTTGGATTTAAGTTGTAGGGTTTAGGGTTTAGGGTTTTGAGTTGTACGTTTTGGATTTAGGGTTTAGGTTTATAGTTAGGATTTAGGGTTTAGGGTTTAGTATTTAGGATTTTAGGTGGAGCTGCGGGTTTAAGGTTTAGATTTTAGAGTTTAGGGATTAGGGTTTAGGGTTTAGTGTTTAGGTTTTATGGTTAAGGGTTTATGATTTAGGTATTCGGGTTTAGGGTTTTGGGTATTGGGTTTAGTGTTTAGGGTTTAGGGCCTAGGGTTAGAGTTTTGGGTTTAGGTTTTAGAGTTGTATGTTTAGGGTTTAGGGGTAAGGATTTTGGGTTTAGGGTTTTGGGTTTTGGATATAGGGTTTATGGTTTTGGGTTTAGAGTTTGGGGTTTAGGGTATAGTGTTTTGAGTTGTAGGTTTTGGGTTTAGGGTTTAGGGTATAGGGTTTATGTTTACTGTTAGGGTTTAGGATTGAGAGTTTAGTGTTTACGGTTAAGGTTTTAATATTTAGAGTTTAGGATTTAGGGTTTAGGGTTTATGATTTAGGATTTAGGGTTTAGGGTTTAGCATTTAGTATTTAATGTTTAGGGTTTGGTGTTTAGGATTTTGGGTTTAGGGTTTAATGTTTAGGGTTTAGACTTTAGGGTTCATAATTTAGGGTTTGTAATTATGGGTTTAAGGTTTATGATTTAGGGTTTAGGGTTTATGGTTAAGAGTTTTGAGTTTATGGTTTATGGTTTAGGGTTTAGGGTTAAGAGTTTAGAGTTTATGGTTTAAGTTTTAGGGTTTAGGCTTTAGCATTTAGAGTTTAGTGATTAGGGTTTAGGGTATATGATTTAGGATTTAGGGTTTAAGGTTTTGGGTTTAAGGAGTAGAGTTTAGTGATTAGGGTTTAGGGTTTGTGGTTTAGCTTTTAGGGTTTAGGGTTAAAAGGTTAGAGTTTATGGTTTTTGGATGTAGAGTTTTGGCTGTAATGTTTAGGGTGTAGGGTTTAACAATTATAGTTTAGGATTTAGAGTCTAGGGTTTAGGGTTTAGGGTTTAACATTTAGAGTTTAGTATTTTGAGTTTAGTGTTTGGGTTGTCGAGTTTAGGTTTGAGGATTTAGGGTTTAAGGTTTAGGATTTAGGGTTTAGGGTTTAGGGTTTAGCATTTAGTATTTAATATTTAGGGTTTGGTGTTTAGGATTTTGGGTTTAGGGTTTAGGGTTAAGAGTTTAGAGTTTATGGTTTAGGGTTTGGAGTTTAGGGTTTAGGGTTTGGGGTTTAGGGTTTAGGGTTTAAGGTTTAGGGATTAGGGTTTATAGATTAGTGATTAAGGTTTAGGGTTTATGGTTTAGCTTTTAGGGTTTAGGGTTAAGGGGTTAGAGTTTATGGTTTTGGATTTAGAGTTTTGGCTTTAATGTTTAGGGTTTAGAGTTTAACATTTAGAGTTTAGGATTTAGGGTCTAGGGTTTACGATTTAGGGTTTAACATTTAGAGTTTAGTATTTAGAGTTCAGGGTATAGGGTTTAGGGTTTAGGTTTTAACATTTAGAGTTTAGTATTTAGGATTAGTGTTTAGAGTTTATGATTTAGGATTAAGGGTTTAAGGTTAAGAGTTTGAGTTTATGGTTTAGGGTTTAGGGTTTAAGGTTAAGAGTTTAGAGTTTATGGTTTAGGGTTTAGGGTTTAGGGTTTATGGTATAGGTTTTATGGTTTAGGGTTTAGGGTTTAGGGTTTATGGTATAGGTTTTATGGTTTAGGGTTTAGGGTTTAGTATTTAGGATTTTGGGTGGGAGCTGTGGGTTTAAGGTTTAGATTTTACAGTTTAAGGATTAGGGATTAGGGTTTAGTCTTTAGGTTTTATGGTTAAGGGTTTATGATTTAGGTATTCGGGTTTAGGGTTTAGGGTATTGGGTTTAGTGTTTAGGGTTTAGGGCCTAGGGTTAGAGTTTAGGGTTTAGGGTTTAGAGTTGTATGTTAAGGGTTTAGGGGTAAGGATTTTGGGTTTAGAGTTTATGGTTTAGGGTTTTGGGTTTTGGACATAGGGTTTAGGGTTTAGGGTTTAGAGTTTAGGGTTTAGGGTATAGTGTTTTGAGTTGTAGGTTTTGGGTTTTGGGTTTAGGGTTTAGGGTGTAGGGTTTACGTTTACGGTTAGGGTTTATGTTTGTGAATTTAGGATTTACGGTTTAGGTTTGAACATTTAGAGTTTAGTATTTTGAGTTTAGGGTTTAGGTTGTAGAGTTTTGGTTTGAGGATTTAGGGTTTAAGGTTAAGGATTTAGGGTTTAAGGTTAAGGGTTTAGCGTTTAGTATTTAATGTTTAGGGTTTGGTGTTTAGGTTTTTGGGTCTAGGGTTTAGGTTTAAGAGTTTAGAGTTTATGGTTTAGGGTTTAGGGTTTGGGGTTTAGGGTTTAGGGTTTGGGGTTTAGGGTTTAAGGTTTAGGGTTTATGGTTTAGGGTTTAGTGTTTGTGGTTTGGTTTTTAGGGTTTAGGGCTAAGGGGTTAGAGTTTATGGTTTTGTATTTAGAGTTTTGGCTTTAATGTTTAGGGTTTAGGGTTTAACATTTAGAGTTTAGGATTTAGGGTGTAGGGTTTAGGATTTAGGGTTTAATATTTAGAGTTTAGTATTTAGAGTTTAGGGTCTAGGGTTTAGGGTTTAGGGTTTAACATTTAGAGTTTAGTATTTAGGTTTAGTGTTTAGAGTTTATGATTTAGGATTAAGGGTTTAGGGTTAAGAGTTTAGAGTTTATGGTTTAGGGTTTAGGGTTAAGATTTTAGAGTTTATGGTTTAGGGTTTTGGGTTTAGGGTTTAGGGATTATTATATATGTTTTACGGTTTAGAGTTTAGGGTTAAGGGTTCAGGGTTTCGTGTTGTAGATTTTGGGTTTAGGGCTAGGCTATAGGGTTTAGGAATTAGTATTTATGGTTTAGGGTTTACAGTTTTGGAATTAGGGTTAAGGGTTTATAGTTTAGGGTCTATGGTTTATGGTTTAAAGTTTAGGGTTTTCTGTTTAATGTTTGGTGTTTAGTGTTTAGGAATTTAGGTTTTGTTTTTAAGGTTGAGGGTTTAGAGTTTAGGGTTTATAATTATGTGTTTAAGATTTATTATTTAGGGTTTAGTGTTTAGGGTTAAGGTTTTAGAGTTTATGGTTTATGGTTTAGGGTTTAGTGTTTAATGTTTTCGGTTTAGTGTTTACGTTTTAGTGATTAGTGTTTTTAATTAGGTTTTAGGATTAGGGTTAGTGTTTTACGTGTAGTGTATGGAATTTTGTGTTTAAGGTTTATGATTTTGGGTTTAGGGTTTAGGGTTTAGGGTTAAGAGTTTAGAGTTTATGGGTGAGGGTTTAGGGTTTAGGATTTAGGGTTTAAGGTTTAGGGTTTACGATTTAGGATTTAACATTTATTGTTTAGGATTTAGTGCTTAGGGTTTATTGTTTAGGGTTTAGCATTTAGAGTTAAGGATTTAGGGCTTATGGTTTAATATTTAAGGTTTAGGGTTTACGATTTAATGTTTATGGTTTAGGATTTTGAATTGTAGGTTTAGGGTTAAGGGTTTAGGTTTAGAGTTAGGGTTTAGAATTTAGGGTTTAGGGTTAAGATTTTAGGATTGAGGATTTAGGGTTTGGGGTTGTAATGATTAGGTTTAAGGTTTAGCGCTTAGGGTTTAAGGTTTAGGGTTTTGGTTTCAAGGTTTATGATTTAAGGTTTAGGGTTTCAGATTTAGAGTTTTAGGTTTAGAGTTTAGGATTTAGGATTAGGGTTTAGGATTAAGGTTTATGGTTTAGGGTTTAGGATTTGGGCTTAGTGTCTGTAGCTTAGGGTTTAGGGTTTAAGGTTTAGGATTTAGGGTTTAGGGTTTAAGGTCTAGAGTTTAGGGTTTAGGGTTAGGGTTTAGGGTTTATGGTTTATGGTTTAGGGTTTAGGGTTAAGAGCTTAGAGTTTATGGTTTAAGTTTTAGGGTTTAGGCTTTAGCATTTAGAGTTTAGTGATTAGGGTTTAGGGTATATGATTTAGGGTTTAGGGTTTAAGGTTTTGGGTTTAAGGAGTAGAGTTTAGTGATTAGGGTTTAGGGTTTGTGGTTTAGCTTTTAGGGTTTAGGGTTAAAAGGTTAGAGTTTATGGTTTTTGGATGTAGAGTTTTGGCTGTAATGTTTAGGGTGTAGGGTTTAACAATTATAGTTTAGGATTTAGAGTCTAGGGTTTAGGGTTTACGGTTTAACATTTAGAGTTTAGTATTTTGAGTTTAGTGTTTGGGTTGTCGAGTTTAGGCTTGAGGATTTAGGGTTTAAGGTTTAGGATTTAGGGTTTAGGGTTTAGGGTTTAGCATTTAGTATTTAATGTTTAGGGTTTGGTGTTTAGGATTTTGGGTTTAGGGTTTAGGGTTAAGAGTTTAGAGTTTATGGTTTAGGGTTTGGAGTTTAGGGTTTAGGGTTTGGGGTTTAGGGTTTAGGGTTTAAGGTTTAGGGTTTAGGGTTTATAGATTAGTGATTAAGGTTTAGGGTTTATGGTTGAGCTTTTAGGGTTTAGGGTTAAGGGGTTAGAGTTTATGGTTTTGGATTTAGAGTTTTGGCTTTAATGTTTAGGGTTTAGAGTTTAACATTTAGAGTTTAGGATTTAGGGTCTAGGGTTTACGATTTAGGGTTTAACATTTAGAGTTTAGTATTTAGAGTTCAGGGTATAGGGTTTAGGGTTTAGGTTTTAACATTTAGAGTTTAGTATTTAGGATTAGTGTTTAGAGTTTATGATTTAGGGTTAAGGGTTTAAGGTTAAGAGTTTGAGTTTATGGTTTAGGGTTTAGGGTTTAAGGTTAAGAGTTTAGAGTTTATGATTTAGGGTTTAGGGTTTAGGGTTCATGGTATAGGTTTTATGGTTTAGAGTTTAGGGTTAAGGGTTCAGGGTTTTGTGTTGTAGATTTTGGGTTTAGGGCTAGGCTATAGGGTTTAGGAATTAGGATATATGGTTTAGGGTGTAGGGTTTAGGGTTTATGATTTAGGGTTTAGAGTTTATGGTAAAGAGTTTAGAGTTTATGGTTTAGGGTTTAGGGTTTAGGGTTTATGGTATAGGTTTTATGGTTTAGAGTTTAGGCATATGGGTTCAGGGTTTCGTGTTGTCGATTTTGGGTTTAGGGTTAGGCTATAGGGTTTAGGAATTAGGATTTATGGTTTAGGGATTACAGTTTTGGATTTAGGGTTTAGGGTTTATAGTTTAGGGCCTATGGGTTATGGTTTAAAGTTAAGGTTTTACTATTTAATGTTTGGTGTTTAGTGTTTAGGATTTTAGGTTTTGGGTTTAAGGTTGAGGGTTTAGAGTTTAGGGTTTAGAATTATGTGTTTAAGATTTATTATTTAGGATTTAGTGTTTAGGGTTAAGGGTTTAGAGTTTATGGTTTATGGTTTAGGGTTTAGTGTTTAATGTTTTGGGTTTAGTGTTTATGATTTAGGGTTTAGGGTTTAAGTTTTTGTGTTTAGTGTTTTTAATTAGGGTTTAGGATTAGGGTTAGTGTTCTGGGTTTAGGGTTTGGAATTTTGGGTTTAAGGTTTATGATTTTGGGTTTAGGGTTTAGGGTTTAGGGTTAAGAGTTTAGAGTTTATAATTTAGGGTTTAGGGTTTAGGGTTTAGGATTTAGGGTTTAGGGTTTAGTATTTAACATTTAGAGTTTAGGATTTAGTGCATAGGGTTTATTGTTTAGGGTTTTGCATTTAGAGTTAAGGATTTAGGGTTTATGGTTTAGTATTTAAGGTTTAGGGTTTACGATTTAGTGTTTAGGGTTTAGGATTTTGAATTTTTGGTTTAGGGTTTAGGGTTTAGGTTTAAAGTTAGGGTTTAGAGTTTAGGGTTTAGGGTTAAGAGTTTAGGATTGAGGATTTAGGGTTTTGGGTTTTAATGATTAGTTTTAAGGTTTAGAGCTTAGAGTTTAAGGTTTAGGGTTTGGGTTTTAAAGTTTATGATTTAAGGTTTAGGGTTTTAGATTAAGAGTTTTAGGTTTAGGGTTCAGCATTTAGGGTTTAGGATTTTGGATTAAGGTTTAGGATTAAGGTTTAGGGTTTAGGGTTTAGGGTTTATGATTTGGGTTTAGTGTCTATAGTTTAGGGTTTAGTGTTTAAGGTTTAGGATTTAGGGTTTAGGGTTTATGGTCTAGAGTTTAGGGTTTAGGGTTTAGGGTTTATGGTTTATGGTTTAGGGTTTAGGGTTTATGGTTCAAGGTTTATGGTTTAGGGTTTAGGGTTTAAGGTTAGGGTTTAAGGTTTAGGGTTTAGGGTCTAGGGTTTAACATTTAGAGTTTAGGATTTAAGGTCTAGGGTTTAGGATTTAGGGTTTAACATTTAGAGTTTAGTATTTAGAGTTTAGGGTCTAGGGTTTAGGGTTTAACATTTAGAGTTTAGTATTTAGGTTTAGTGTTTACAATTTATGATTTAGGATTAGGGGTTTAAGGTTAAGAGTTTAGAGTTTACCGTTTAGGGTTTAGGGTTTAGTGTTTAGGGTTAAGAGTTTAGAGTTTATGGTTTAGGGTTTAGGGTTTAGGGTTTATGGCATAGGTTTTACGATTTAGAGTTTAGGGTTAAGGGTTCAGGGTTTCGTGTTGTAGACTTTGGGTTTAGGGCTAGGCTATAGGGTTTAGGATTTAGGATTTATGGTTTAGGGTTTATAGTTTTGGATTTAGGGTTTAGGGTTTATAGTTTAGGGTCTATGGTTTATGGTTTAAAGTTTAGGGTTTACTGTTTAATGTTGGGTGTTTAGTGTTTAGTATTTTAGGTTTTAGGTTTAAGGTTGTGGGTTTAGAGTTTAGGGTTTATAATTATGTGTTTAGGATTTATTATTTAGGGTTTAGTGTTTAGGGTTAAGGGTTTAGAGTTTATGGTTTATGGTTTAGGGTTTACTGTTTAATGTTTTTGGTTTAGTGTTTATTATTTAGAGTTTAGGGTTTATGTTTTAGTGATTAGTGTTTTTAATTAGGGTTTAGGATTAGGGTTAGTGTTTTAGGTGTAGGGTTTGGAATTTTGTGTTTAAGGTTTATGATTTTGGGTTTAGGGTTTAGGGTTTAGGGTTAAGAGTTTAGATTTTATGGTTGAGGGTTTAGGGTTTAGGGTTTAGGATTTAGGGTTTAAGGTTTAGGGTTTAGGGTTTACGGTTTAGGATTTAACATTTAGAGTTTAGGATTTAGTGCTTAGGGTTTATTGTTTAGGGTTTTGCATTTAGAGTCAAGGATTTACGGTTTATGGTTTAGTATTTAAAGTTTAGGGTTTACGATTTAATGTTTAGGGTTTAGGATTTTGAATTGTAGGTTTAGGGTTTAAGGTTTCGGTTTAGAGTTAGAGTTTAGAGTTTAGGGTTTAGGGTTAAGAGTTTAGGATTGAGGATTTAGGGTTTGGGGTTGTAATGATTAGTTTTAAGGTTTAGCGCTTAGGCTATAAGGTTTAAGGTTTGGGTTTTAAGGTTTATGATTTAAGGTTTAGGGTTTCCGATTCAGAGTTTCAGGTTTAGGGCTCAGCGTTTAGGGTTTAGGATTTAGGATTAAGGTTTAGGATTAAGGTTTAGGGTTTAGGGTTTAGGGTTTGGATTTAGTGTCTATAGCTTAGGGTTTAGGGTTTAAGGTCTAGGATTTAGGGTATAGGGTCTAAAGTTTAAGGTTTAGGGTTAGGGTTTTGGGTTTATGGTTTATGATTTATGGTTTAGGGTTTTGGGTTTATGGTTTAGGGTTTAGAGTTTAGGGTTTAGGGTTTAAGGTTAGGATATAAGGTTTAGGGTTTAGGGTTTAGGGTTTAGGGTCTAGGGTTTAGGGTTTAGGGTTTATGGTTTATGGTTTATGGTTTATGGTTTAGGGTTTAGAGTTTAGAGTTTTGTGATTAGGGTTTAGGGCTTAGGGTTTGGGGATTACGGATTAGGGTTTGGAGTTGTAAGTTTAAGGTTTAGGGTTTTGGGTCTGTGGTTTAGTTTTTAGTGTTTAGGGTTAAGGGGTTAGAATTTATGGTTTTGGATTTACATTCTTGGCTTTAGTGTTTAGGGTTTAGGGTTTAACGTTTAGAGTTTAGGATTTAGGGTCTAGGGTTTATGGTTTAGGGCTTAACATTTAGAGTTTAGTGTTTAGAGTTTATCATTTAGAGTTTAGGGTTTAGGGTTTAGTGTATGGTGTTTAGGGTACAGGGTTTGGGATTTAGGGTTTAGTGTATAGTGTTTAGGGTATAGGGTTTGGGATTTAGGGTTTAGTGTATGGTGTTTAGGGTATAGGGTTTGGGATTTAGGGTTTATGGTTTAGAGTTTATACTTTAGATTTTAGGGTTTAGGGTTTATGGATTGGGGTTTAGTGCTTAGGATTATGGGTTTAGGGTTTAAGTTTTAGGGTTTAGGGTTTGGAATTATGGGTTTAAAGTTTATGATTTAGTGTTAAGGATTTAGGGTTTAGGGGTATGAGTTTATAGTTTAGGGTTTAGTGTTTAGCATTTAGTGTTTAGGGTTTAAGGGGTATGAGTTTATAGTTTAGGGTTTAGTGTTTAGTATTTTGGGTTTAGTGTTTAGGATTTAGGGTTTAGGGTTTAACATTCATAATTTTGGATTAAGGGCTTAGGGTTTATTATTTAGGATTTCACATTTAAAGTTAAGTGTTTTTGTTTTAGGTTTTAGGATTTAAGGTTTAGTGTTTAGGGTTTAGGGTTTAGTGTTTAGGGTTTAGGGTTTTGGGTTTTGGGTTTTGGGTTTTAGGTTTTGGGTTTGTGGTTTAGGTTTATTTTTAGGGTTTAAGGTTTAGGTTTTAGGGTTAAAAGTTTAGGATTTGGGGTTTTGGGTGGGAGTTGTGGGTTTAAGGTTTAGGGTTTAGAGTTTAGGGATTATGGTTAAGGGTTTAGGATTTAGGTTTAGGGTTTATGGTATAGGGTTTATGGTTTAGAGTTTAGGGTTAAGGGTTCAGGGTTTCGTTTTGTATATTTTGGGTTTAAGGATAGGGTATAGGGTTTTTAGGAATTATGATTTATGGTTTAGGGTTTACAGTTTTGGGTTTATAGTTTAGGGTTTATTGTTTATGGTTTAGAGTTTAGGGTTTAGAATTATGGGTGTAAGATTTATGATTTAGGATTTAGGGTTTAGTGTTTAGGGCTAAGGGTTTAGAGTTTATGGTTTATGGTTTAGGGTTTAGGGTTTAAGAGTTTAGAGTTTATGGTTTAGGGTTTAGGGCTTAGGATTTAGGGTTTAGCATATAGGGTATGGGGTTTAAGATCTTAGATTTAGCATTGAAGGTAAGAAATTTAGTATTTAGGGTTATGGTATAAAATTTGGATTTAGGGTTTAACATTTAGAGTTTAGGATTTAGTGCTTAAGGTTTATTGTTTAGGTTTTCACATTTAGAGTTAAGGATTTTGGGTTTAGGGTTTTTGATTTAAGTTGTAGGGTTTAGGGTTTAGGGCTTTGAGTTGTACATTTTGGATTTAGGGTTTAGGTTTACAGTTAGGGTTTAGGGTTTAGGGTTCAATATTTAGGGTTTAGGGTGGGAGTTGTGGGTTTAAGGTTTAGAGTTTAGAGTTTAGGCATTAGGGTTTAGGGTTTAGTGTTTAGGGTTTATGGTTAAGGGT
This sequence comes from Solanum bulbocastanum, assembly GCA_037074985.1. Taxonomy (NCBI): domain Eukaryota; kingdom Viridiplantae; phylum Streptophyta; class Magnoliopsida; order Solanales; family Solanaceae; genus Solanum; species Solanum bulbocastanum. Next base: position 20,737,268 of record CM073604.1, on the reverse strand, counting down.
TTACAATTTAGGTATTCGAGTTTAGAGTTTAGGGTATTGGGTTTAGTGTTTAGGGTTTAGGGTTGAGAGATGTATGTTTTGGGTTTAGGGGTAAGGATTTCGGGTTTAGAGTTTATGGTTTAGGGTTTTGGGTTTCAAATATAGGGTTTAGGGTTTAAGGTTTAGAGTTTAGGGTTTAGGGTATAGTGTTTTGAGGTATAGGTTTTGGGTTTAGGGTGAGGTTTATGATTAGGGTTTAGGTTTGAGAGTTTAGGGTTTATGGTTTAGGTTTTAACATTTACAGTTAAGGATATAGTGTTTAGGGTTTATGATTTAGTATTTAGGGTTTAGGGTTTAGCGTTTAGTATTTAATGTTTAGGGTTTGGTGTTTAAGATTTTGGATTTAGGGTTTAAGGTTTAGGGTTTAGAGTTTAGGGTTCACGATTTAGGGTTTGTAATTATGGGTTTAAGGTTTATGATTTAGGGTTTAGGGTTTAGGGTTAAGAGTTTAGAGTTTATGGTTTACGCTTTAGGGTTTATGATTTAGGGTTTAGGGTTAAGAGTTTAGAGTTTAGGGTTTAGAGTTTAGGGTTTAGGGTTAAGTTTTTACAATTTATGGTTTACGGTTTAGGATATAGGGCTTAGCATTTAGGGTCTGGAGTTTAAGCTTTCGGGTATAGCATTGAAAGTAAAAAATTTAGGATTTAGGGTTATGGTTTAAAGTTTGGATTTAGGGTTTAACAATTAAAGTTTAAGATTTAGGGCTTATGGTTTATTGTTTAGGATTTCACATTTAGAGTTAAGGATTTTGGGTTTAGGATTTAGGATTTAAGGTTTAGGGTTTAGGGTGTAAGGTTTAAAGTTTAGGGTTTAGGGTTTATGATTTAGGATCTAGGGTTTAGGTTTAAGCGTTTAGTATTTAATGTTTAGGGTTTGGTGTTTGAGATTTTGGGTTTAGGCTTTAAGGTTTAGGGTTTAGAGTTGTGGGTTCACAATTTAGGGTTTGTAATTATGGGTTTAAGGTTTATGATTTAGGGTTTAGGGTGTAGGGTTAAGTGTTGAGAGTATATGGTTTAGGGTATATGGTTTATGGATTAGAGTTTAGGGTTTCGTGTTGTAGATTTTGGGTTTAGGGTTAGGGTATCGGGTTTAGGAATTATGATTTATGGTTTAGGGTTTACAGTTTTGGGTTTAGGGTTTAGGGTTTATAGTTTAGGTTTTATGGTTTATGGTTTCGAGTTTTAAGGTTTACTGTTTAATGTTTTGTGTTTAGAATTATGGGTTAAGATTTATGATTTAGGGTTTAGTGTTTAGGGTTAAGGGTTTAGATTTTATGCTTTATGGTTTAGGGTTTAGGGTTTAAGAGTTTAGAGTTTATGGTTTAGGGTTTAGGGCTAAGGATTTAGGGTTTAGCGTTTAGGGCTTGGAGTTTAAGATCTCGGATTTTGCATTGAAGGTAAGAAATTCATGATTTAGGGTTAGGGTATAAAGTTTGGATTTAGGGTTTAACATTTAAAGTTTAGGATTTAGTGCTTAGGGTTTATTGTTTAGGTTTTGACATTTAAGGTTAAGGATTTTGGGTTTAGGATTTTGGATTTAATTTGTAGGGTTTAGGGTTTAACATTTAGAGTTTAGGATTTAGGGTGTAGGGTTTAGGGTTCGGGGTTTACATTTAGAGTTTAGTATTTTGAGTTTAGGGTTTAGGTTGTAGAGTTTATGTTTGAGGATTTAGGGTTTAAGGTTTAGGATTTAGGGTTTAGGGTTTAGGGTTTAGGGTTTAGCGTTTAGTATTTAATGTTTAGTGTTTGGTGTTTAGGATTTTGGGTTTAGGATTTAGTGTTAAGAGTTTAGAGTTTATGGTTTAGGGTTTAGTGTTTAGGGTTTATAGTTTAGTAATTAGGGTTTAGGGTTTGTGGTTTAGTTTTTAGGGTTTAGGGTTAAGGGGTTAGAGTTTATGGTTTTGGATTTAGAGTTTTGGATTTAATATTTAGGGTTTAGGTTTAACATTTAGAGTTTAGGGTTGACGATTGAGGGTTTGTAATTATGGTTTTAAGGTTCATGATTTAGGGTTTAGGGTTTAGGGTTAAGAGTTTAGATTTTATGGTTGAGGCTTTAGGGTTTATGGTTTAGGGTTTAGGATTTAGGGTTTAGGGTCAAGAGTTTATGGTTTAGGGTTAAGTGTTTACAGTTTGTGGTTTAGGGTTTAGCAATTAGGGTCTGGAGTTTGAGCTTTCGGGTATAGCATTGAAAGTAAGAAATTTGGGATTTAGGGTTATGGTTTAAAGTTTTTATTTATGGTTTAGGGTTTAGGGTTTAACAATTAAAGTTTAAGATTTAGGGCTTATGGTTTATTGTTTAGGATTTCACATTTAGAGTTAAGGATTTTGGGTTTAGGATTTAGGATTTAAGGTTTAGGGTTTAGGGTGTAAGGTTTAAAGTTAAGGGTTTAGGGTTTATGATTTAGGATTTAGGGTTTAGGGTTAAGTGTTTAATATTTAATGTTTAGGGTTTGGTGTTTAGTATGTTGGGTTTAGGGTTTAAGGTTTAGGGTTCACGATTTAGGGTTTGTAATTATGGGTTTAAGGTTTATGATTTAGGGTTTAGGGTGTAGGGTTAAGTGTTGAGAGTTTATGGTTTAGGATTTAGGGTTTATGGTATTGGGTTTATGGTTTAGAGTTTAGGGTTAAGGGTTCATGGTTTTGTATTATATATTTTGGGTTTAAGGTTAGGGTATCGGGTTTAGGAATTATGATTTATGGTTTAGGGTTTACAGTTTTAGGTTTAGAGTTTAGGGTTTAGGGTTTAGCGTTTACGGTTAGGGTTTTGGTTTGTGAATTTAGGGTTTACGATTTAGGTTTTAACATTTAAAGTTAAGGATTTAGGGTTTAGGGTTTAAGATTTAGGATTTAGGGTTTAGGGTTTAGCGTTTAGTATTTAATGTTTAGGGTTTGGTGTTTAGGATTTTGGGTTTAGGGTTTAGACTTTAGGGTTCACGATTTAGGGTTTGTAATTATGGGTTTAAGGTTTATGATTTAGGGTTTAGGGTTTAGGGTTAAGAGCTTAGAGTTTATGGTTTAGGCTTTAGGGTTTATGGTTTAGGGTTTAGTGTTTAGGGTTTAGGGTTAAGAGTTTAGAGTTTAGGGTTTAGGGTTTAAGGTTTAGGGTTAAGTGTTTACAGTTTATGGTTTAGGGTTTAGGGTTTAGGGTTTAGCATTTAGAGTTTAGTTATTAGGGTTTAGGGTATATGAATTTGGGTTTAGGGTTTAAGGTTTTGGGTTTAGGGAGTAGATTTTAGTGATTAGGGTTTAGGGTTTGGGGTTTAGTTTTTAGGGTTTAAGGGTTTAGAGTTTATGGTTTAGGGTTTAGGGCTAAGGATTTAGGGTTTAGTGTTTAGGGTTTGGGGTTTAAGATCTCGAATTTAGCATTGAAGGTAAGAAATTAATGATTTAGGGTTAGGGTATAAAGTTTGGATTTAGGGTTTAGGTTTTAGGGTTTAACATTTAGAGTTTAGGATTTAGTTCTTAAGGTTTATTGTTTAGGTTTTCACATTTAGGGTTAAGGATTTTGGGTTTAGGATTTTTGATTTAAGTTGTAGGGTTTAGGGTTTAGGGTTTTGAGTTTTACGTTTTGGATTTAGGGTTTAGGTTTATAGTTAGGGTTTAGGGTTTAGGGTTTAGCATTTAGGATTTTGGGTGGGAGCTGTGGGTTTAAGGTTTAGATTTTACAGTTTAAGGATTAGGGATTAGGGTTTAGTGTTTAGGTTTTATGGTTAAGGGTTTATGATTTAGGTATTCGGGTTTAGGGTTTAGGGTATTGGGTTTAGTGTTTAGGGTTTAGGGCCTAGGGTTAGAGTTTAGGGTTTAGGGTTTAGAGTTGTATGTTAAGGGTTTAGGGGTAAGGATTTTGGGTTTAGAGTTTATGGTTTAGGGTTTTGGGTTTTGGATATAGGGTTTAGGGTTTAGGGCTTAGGGTTTAGAGTTTAGGGTTTAGGGTATAGTGTTTTGAGTTGTAGGTTTTGGGTTTTGGGTTTAGGGTTTAGGGTATAGGGTTTACGTTTACGGTTAGGGTTTATGTTTGTGAATTTAGGATCTACGATTTAGGGTTGAACATTTAGAGTTTAGTATTTTGAGTTTAGGGTTTAGGTTGTAGAGTTTTGGTTTGAGGATTTAGGGTTTAAGGTTAAGGATTTAGGGTTTAATGTTAAGGGTTTAGCATTTAGTATTTAATGTTTAGGGTTTGGTGTTTAGGTTTTTGGGTCTAGGGTTTAGGTTTAAGAGTTTAGAGTTTATGGTTTAGGGTTTAGGGTTTGGGGTTTAGGGTTTAGGGTTTAGGGTTTATGGTTTAGGGTTTATAGTTTAGTGATTAGGGTTTAGTGTTTGTGGTTTGGTTTTTAGGGTTTAGGGTTAAGGGGTTAGAGTTTATGGTTTTGGATTTAGAGTTTTGGCTTTAATGTTTAGGGTTTAGGGTTTAACATTTAGAGTTTAGGATTTAGGGTTTAGGGTTTAGGATTTAGGGTTTAATATTTAGAGTTTAGTATTTAGAGTTTAGGGTCTAGGGTTTAGGGTTTAGGGTTTAACATTTAGAGTTTAGTATTTAGGTTTAGTGTTTAGAGTTTATGATTTAGGATTAAGGGTTTAGGGTTAAGAGTTTAGAGTTTATGGTTTAGGGTTTAGGGTTAAGATGTTAGAATTTATGGTTTAGGGTTTTGGGTTTAGGGTTTAGGGATTATTATATATGTTTTACGGTTTAGAGTCTAGGGTTAAGGGTTCAGGGTTTCGTGTTGTAGATTTTGGGTTTAGGGCTAGGCTATAGGGTTTAGGAATTAGTATTTATGGTTTAGGGTTTACAGTTTTGGAATTAGGGTTTAGGGTTTATAGTTTAGGGTCTATGGTTTATGGTTTAAAGTTTAGGGTTTTCTGTTTAATGTTTGGTGTTTAGTGTTTAGGAATTTAGGTTTTGTTTTTAAGGTTGAGGGTTTAGAGTTTAGGGTTTATAATTATGTGTTTAAGATTTATTATTTAGGGTTTAGTGTTTAGGGTTAAGGTTTTAGAGTTTATGGTTTATGGTTTAGGGTTTAGTGTTTAATGTTTTCGGTTTAGTGTTTATTATTTAGGGTTTAGGGTTTACGTTTTAGTGATTAGTGTTTTTAATTAGGTTTTAGGATTAGGGTTAGTGTTTTAGGTGTAGTGTATGGAATTTTGTGTTTAAGGTTTATGATTTTGGGTTTAGGGTTTAGGGTTTAGGGTTAAGAGTTTAGAGTTTATGGGTGAGGGTTTAGGGTTTAGGATTTAGGGTTTAAGGTTTAGGGTTTACGATTTAGGATTTAACATTTAGAGTTTAGGATTTAGTGCTTAGGGTTTATTGTTTAGGGTTTAGCATTTAGAGTTAAGGATTTAGGGTTTATGGTTTAATATTTAAGGTTTAGGGTTTACGATTTAATGTTTAAGGTTTAGGATTTTGAATTGTAGGTTTAGGGTTAAGGGTTTAGTTTTAGAGTTAGGGTTTAGAATTTAGGGTTTAGGGTTAAGATTTTAGGATTGAGGATTTAGGGTTTGGGGTTGTAATGATTAGGTTTAAGGTTTAGCGCTTAGGGTTTAAGGTTTAGGGTTTTGGTTTTAAGGTTTATGATTTAAGGTTTAGGGTTTCAGATTTAGAGTTTTAGGTTTAGAGTTTAGGATTTAGGATTAAGGTTTATGGTTTAGGGTTTAGGATTTGGGCTTAGAGTCTGTAGCTTAGGGTTTAGGGTTTAAGGTTTAGGATTTAGGGTTTAGGGTTTAAGGTCTAGAGTTTAGGGTTTAGGGTTTATGGTTTATGGTTTAGGGTTTAGGGTTAAGAGTTTAGAGTTTATGGTTTAAGTTTTAGGGTTTAGGCTTTAGCATTTAGAGTTTAGTGATTAGGGTTTAGGGTATATGATTTAGGGTTTAGGGTTTAAGGTTTTGGGTTTAAGGAGTAGAGTTTAGTGATTAGGGTTTAGGGTTTGTGGTTTAGCTTTTAGGGTTTAGGGTTAAAAGGTTAGAGTTTATGGTTTTTGGATGTAGAGTTTTGGCTGTAATGTTTAGGGTGTAGGGTTTAACAATTATAGTTTAGGATTTAGAGTCTAGGGTTTAGGGTTTAACATTTAGAGTTTAGTATTTTGAGTTTAGTGTTTGGGTTGTCGAGTTTAGGCTTGAGGATTTAGGGTTTAAGGTTTAGGATTTAGGGTTTAGGGTTTAGGGTTTAGCATTTAGTATTTAATGTTTAGGGTTTGGTGTTTAGGATTTTGGGTTTAGGGTTTAGGGTTAAGAGTTTAGAGTTTATGGTTTAGGGTTTGGGGTTTAGGGTTTAGGGTTTAAGGTTTAGGGTTTAGGGTTTATAGATTAGTGATTAAGGTTTAGGGTTTATGGTTGAGCTTTTAGGGTTTAAGGTTAAGGGGTTAGAGTTTATGGTTTTGGATTTAGAGTTTTGGCTTTAATGTTTAGGGTTTAGAGTTTAACATTTAGAGTTTAGGATTTAGGGTCTAGGGTTTACGATTTAGGGTTTAACATTTAGAGTTTAGTATTTAGAGTTCAGGGTATAGGGTTTAGTGTTTAGGTTTTAACATTTAGAGTTTAGTATTTAGGATTAGTGTTTAGAGTTTATGATTTAGGATTAAGGGTTTAAGGTTAAGGATCTATAGTTTAGGATTTAGGGTTTAGGGTTTAGGATTTAGGTTTTAAGGTTTAGAGTTTTGTGTTTAGGATTTTGGGTTTAGGGTTTAGGGTTTAGAGTTTAGTGATTAGGGATTAGCATTTTGGGTTTAGAGTTTGGAGTTGTAAGTTTGAGATTTAGGGTTTATGGTGTATGGTTTATGGTTTAGGGTTATGGGGTTAGAGTTTATCGTTTTGGATTTAGGGTTTTGGTTTTAGTGTTTAGGGTTTAGGGTTTAATATTTAGAGTGTTGGATTTAGGGTCTAGTGTTTAGGGTTTAGGGTTTAACATTTAGAGTTTAGGATTTAGAGTTTATTATTTATAGTTTAGGGTTTAGAGTATAGGGTTTAGGTTATAGGTATTAGGGTTTATAGTTTAGGGTTTATGATTAAGGGTTGACGATTTAGGTATTAGTTTTTAGGGTTGAGGGTTTTTGGTTTTGTGTTAAGTGTTTAGGGTTAGGGTTTAGGGTTTTGGGTTTAGGGTTTTGAGTTTTGAGTTTTATGTTGTAGGTTTAGGGTTTAGGGTTAAATATTTTGAGTTGTATAATTTAGGTTTAGGGTTAGGGTATAGGGTTTAGGAATTAGGGTTTATGGTTTAGGGTTTACTGTTTAAGGTTTAGGGTTTAGGGTTTATGGTTTAGGATTTAGGGTTTAGGGTTTATTGTTTAATGTTTAGTGTTTATTGTTTAGTATTTTGGGTTGAGGGTTTAGGGTTTGGAATTATGGGTTTAAGATTTATGATTCAGGGTTTAGTGTTTAGGATTAAGGGTTTAAAGTTTATGGTTTAGGATTTAGGGTTTAGGGTTTGATGTTTAATGTTTAGGCTTTAGTGTTTATGATTTAGGGTTTAGGGTTCAGGGTTTAGGGTTTAGCGTGTTTATTTAGGATTTAGATTAGGGTTAAGGTTTACAAATATGGGTTTAAGGTTTATGATTTAGGGTTTAGGGTTTAACATTTACAGTTTAGGATTTAGGGCGTAGGGTTTATTGTTTAGTATTTCACATTTAGAGTTAAGGATTTAGGGTTTAGGATTTAGGATTGAAGCTTTAGTGTTTAGGGTGTAGGGTTTAGTGTTTTGGGTTTAAAGTTTGGGGTTTAGGGTTTAGGGTTTTGACCTATAGGTTTTGGGTTTTGGGTTTAGGGTTTAGGATTTCACATTTAGAGTTAAGGATTTAGGGTTTAGGATTTTGGATTGAAGCTTTAGTGTTTAGGGTGTAGGGTTTAGTGTTTTGGGTTTGAAGTTTGGGGTTTAGGATTTAGGGTTTTGGTTAGGAGTTGTGGGTTTAGTCTTTAGAGTTTAGTGTTTAGGGATTAGTGTTTAGGGTTTAGGTTTTAAGGTTTAGCGTTTAGGGTTTATGGTCAAGCATTTAAGATTTAGGTATTGGGGTTTTGTGTTTAGGGTTTTGGGTTTAGTCTTTAGGGTTTATGGTCTAGGGTTAGGGTTGAGGGTTTAGGGTTTAGAGTTGTAGGTTTAGGGTTTAAGGGTTAGGATTTAGGGTTTAGAGTTTATGGTTTTTGGTTTTGGGTTTTGGGTTTATGGTTTAGGGTTTAGAGTTTTGATTTAGGGTTTAGGATGATGGTTTGGGTTTAGGTTTGAGAGTTTAGGGCTTAACGTTTAGGTATTAACATTTAGAGATAAGGATTTATGGTTTAGGGTTTTGGGTTTAGTATTTAATGTTTAGGGTTTAATGTTTACAATTTTTGGTTTTTGGTTTAATGTTTAGGGTTTAGGGTTTACAGTTTAGGGTCTGTATTTATAGGTTTAAGGTTTATGATTTAGGTTTAGGGTTTAGGGTTTAGGCATTGGAATTATGGGTTTAAGGTTTATGATTTAGGGTTTAGGGTAAAGGGGTGAAAGTTTAGGGTTTAGGGTTTAGGATTTAGGGTTTAGTGTTTAAAGTTTTGGGTTTAGTGTTTAGGATTTAGGGTTTAGGGTTTAGGGTTTAAGGTTTAGTGTTTAGAGTTTTTATTTAGGTTTTAGGAATAGGGTTAGTGTTTTGGGTTTAGGGTTTGGAATTTTGGGTTTACAGTTTATGATTTAGGGTTTAGGGTTTAGTGTTAAGTGTTTAGAGTTTATGATTTAGGGTTTAGGATTTAGGGTTTAGCATTTAAGGTTTAAGGTTTAGGGTTTAGGGTTTAGAGTTTAACATTTATAGTTTAGGATTTTGGGCTTCGCATTTAGAGTTAAGGATTTAGGTTTTATGGTTTATGATTTAAGGTTTAGGGCTTACTATTTAATATTTAGGGTTAAGGTTTTTGAAGTGTATGTTCAGGGTTTAGGGTTTACGTTTAGAGTTTGGGTTTAGGGTTAATTGTTTAGGATTTAGGGTTTACGGTTTTATAGTGTAGGCTTAAGGTTTTGTGCTTAGGGTTTAAGGTTTAGGGTTTGGGCTTTAAGGTTTAATGTTTAAGGTTTAGGGTTTAAAATTCAAAGTATTGGGTTTAGGGTTTAGGGTTTAGGTTTAGTGTTTAAGGTTTAGGGTTTAGGGTTTAGGTTTAGTGTTTAAGGTTTAGCGTTTAGGGTTTAGGGTTTAGGATTAGGGTTAGGGTTTAGAATTTAGGGTTTAGGGTTTAATATTTAAAGTTTAGGATTTTGGGCTTAGGGTTTATAGTTTAGGGCTTCACATTTAGAGTTAAGGATTTAGGTTTTATGACTTAGGATTTAAGGTTTAGGCTTTACGGTTTAATGTTTAGGGTTTAGGGTTTCAAATTGTATATTTAGGGTTTAGCTTTTAGGTTTGGAGTTAGGGTTTAGGGTTAAGAATTTATGATTTACGATTTAGGGTTTTATTGTTTAGGTTTAAGGTTTTGCGCTTAGGTTTTAAGGTTTAGGGTTTGGGGATTTAGGTTTAAGGTTGAAGGTTTATGGTTTAAGATTCAGAGTATTGGGTTTAGGGTTTAGGATTTAGGATTTAGGGTTTAGGAATAGGGTTAGGGTTAAGGGTTTAGGGTTTTGTTTTATGGGTTTAGGGTTTAGAGTGTAGGATTTGGGTTTAGTGTCTATAGTTTATGGTATAGGGTTTAGGTTTAAGGTTTCAGATTTTGAGTTTTGGGCTTAAGATTTAGGGTTTACGGTTTAGGTTTTTTGTTTAGGGTTTAAGTTTTAGGATTTGGGTTTAGGTTTTAGGTTTTAGGGTTTAAGTTTAGGTTTTAAGATTAGGGTTAGTGTTTAGGATTTAGGGTTTACAGTTTAGGGTTTAGGATTTGGGTTTAGTGTCTACAGTTTAGGGTTTAGGGTTTAGGGTTTTTGGTTAGATTTAAAGCTTTATTATTTAGGGTTTTGGGTTTACGATATAGAGTTAATGGTTTAGGGTTTAGGGTTTAGGTATTAGGGATTAGGGTTTAGAGTTTAGTGATTAGGGTTTAGAGTTTAGGGTTTAGTGTTTAATATTTATAGTTTAGGATTTTGGGCTTAGGGTTAATAGTTTAGGGTTTCACAATTAGATTTAAGGATTGAAGTTTTATGATTTAGGATTTAAGGTTTAGGCTTTACGATTTAATGTTTAGGGTTAAGAGTTTTGAATTGTATATTTAGGCTTTGGGGTTTAGTTTTAGAGTTAGGGTTTAGGGTTTAGGGTTTAGGGTTAAGAGTTTAGGATTTAGGGTTTAGTGTTTTATAGTTTAGGTTTAAGGTTTTAGGCTTAGGGTTTAAGGTTTAGGGTTTAAGTTTAGAGTATTGGGTTTAGGGTTTAGGGTTTAGGATTAGTGTTAGGTTTTAAGGTTTAGGGTTTAGGATTTAGTAGGGCCTATAGTTTAGGGCTTAGGGTTTAAGATTTAGTGTTTTGGGTTTAAGGTTTAGGGTTTAGGGTTAGGGTTTAGTGTTTACGGTTTATGGTTTAGGGTTGAGGATTTTGGTTTAGTGTCTACAGTTTAGGGTTTAGGGTTATGGTTAGGGTTTAAGGTTTAGTATTTAGGGTTTCGAGTTTAGGGTGTAGAGTTTAGGGTTTAGGGTTTAGGGTTTAGGGTTTATGGTTTATGGTTTAGGGATTAGGGATTAAGGTTTAGGGTTTAGGGTTTAGACTTTAGTGATTAGGGTTTAGGGATTACAATTTAGGGTTTGGAGTTGTAAGTTTAAGGTTTAGGGTTTTGGGTTGAGGGTGTAAGGTTTAGGTTTTAGGATTTAGGGTTTAGAGTGTAGGGTTTATAATTAAAGATTTAGGGTTTAGGTATGAGGTTTTTGAGTTGAGGGTTTTGGGTTTAGTGTTTAGGGTTTAGTGTTAGGGTTTATTATTTTGGGCTTATGGTTTAGGGTTTTGAGTTGTAGGTTTATGGTTTAAGGGTTAGGGTATAGGGTTTACAGTTTAGATTTAGGGATTCGTGTTTTGGGTTTAGTGTTTATGGTTTAGGGTTTATGGTGTAGGGTTTAAAGTTTAGGGTTTAAGGTTTAGGGTTTTGAATTATAGGTTTTGGGTATTGGGTTTATGGTTTAAGGTTTAGGGTTAAGGGTTTAGGATTGGGGTTAGGTTTTAGAGTTTAGGGTTTAGGGTTTAACATTTAAAGTTTAGGATTTTGGGCTTAGGGTTTGTAGTTTAGGGCATCACATTTAGAGTTAAGGATTAAGGTTTTATGATTTAGGATTTAAAGTTTAGGCTTTACGGTTTAATGTTTAGGGTTTGGGGTTTCAAAGTGTATATTTAGGGTTTAGGGTTTAGGTTTTGAGTTAGGGTTTTAGGTATAGGGTGTAGGGTTAAGAATTTAGGATTTAGGGTTTAGGGTTTTATAGTTTAGGTTTAAGGTTTTGCACTTAAGGTTTAAGGATTAGGGTTTGGGGATTTATATTTAAGGTTTAAGGTTTAGGGTTTAAGATTCAGAGTACTGGGTTTAGGGTTTATCGTTGAGGATTTAGGATTTAAGATTAGGGTTAGGGTTAAGGGTTTAGGGTTTATGGTGTAGGATTTGTGTTTAGGATCTATATTTTAGGGTTTAGGGTTTAGGTTTAAAGTTGAAGATTTTGAGTTTTGGGTTTAAGGTTTAGGGTTTATGGTTTAGGTTTAGTGTTTATGGTTTAAGTATTAGGATTTGAGATTAGGGTTTAGGGTTTTGAGTTGAAGGTTTAGGGTATAAGGTTTACAGTTTATATTTAGGGATTAGGGTTTTGGGTTTAGTGTTTAGGGTTTAGGGTTTAAGGTATAGGGTTTAGAGTTTAGGGTTTAGGGTTTAGCCTTTTGAATTGTAGGTTTTGGGTTTAGGGTTTAGTGTATAGGGTTTACGGTTTAAGGTTTATGGTTTTGGGTTTAGGGTTTACGGTTCATGGTTTATGGTTTAGGGTTTAGGGTTTAATATTTAAGGTTTAGGTTTAGGTTTAAGGTTTAACATTTAGAGTTTATGATTTAATGTTTAGGGATTAGGGTTTAGGTTTAGATTTTAAGGTTTAGGGTTATGGTTTAGGATTTAAGGTTGAAGGTTTAGGGTTTAGGGTTTAGGGTTTAGGGTTTTGTGTTTAGAATTTAGCGTTTGGGGTTAAGGATTTAGGTTTAGGGTTTAGGGCTTAAGGTTTAGGCTTTAGTGTTTAAGGTTTAAGGTTAGGAGTTTAGGATTTATGGTTTAGTGTAGGTTTTAGGGTTTAAAGTTTAGATTTAGGGATTAGGGTTAGTGGTTTAGGTTTATGGTTTAGCATTTAGAGTTTAAGGTTTAGGGTAATGGGTCTAGGATCTAGGGTTTAGGACTTAGTGTTTAATGTTGATGGTTTCTGGTTAAGGCTTTAGGGTTTAGGTTTTAGGTTTTAGGGTTTAGGTTTTTTAGTTTAGTGTTTAGGATTACGACTTATAGGTTGAAGGTTTAGGGGTTAGGATTTAAGGTTTAGGTTTTAGGGTTAATAGTTTATGGTTTACGCATGTAGGGTTTAGGGTTTAGGGTTTAGAGTATAGGGTTTATTGTTTAGAGTTTATGGTTTAGGGTTCAGGGTTTTGAGTTGTATATTTTGGGATTAGGGTTAGGGTATAGGGTTTAGGGTTTAGAGTTTAGTGATTAGGGTTTAGGGTTTAGGGATTAGGGTTTAGAGTTGTAAGTTTATGGTTTAGGGTTTTGGGTTTGTGGTTTAGTGTTTAGGGTTTAGGGTTAAGGGGTTAGAGTTTATGAGTTTGGATTTAGGGTTTTGACTTTAGTGCTTTGGGTTTAGTGTTTAACATTTGGAGTTTAGTATTTAGGGTGTAGGGTTTAGGGTTTAACATTTAGAGTTTGTTATTTAGAGTTTAGGGTTTAGGGTGTAGGGTTTAGGTTTTAGTATTTAGGGATTATAATTAAAGGTTTAGGGTTTAGGTATTAGGTTTTTGGGTTTAGGGTTTTCGGTTTAGTGTTTAGAGTCTAGGGTTAGGGTATAGGTTTTAATGTTTAGAGTTGTAGGTTTGGGGTGTAAGGGTTAGGATTTAGGGTTTAGAGTTTATGGTTTTGGGTTTTGGGTTTAGGGTTTATGGTTTAGAGTTTAGAGTTTAGGGTTTAGGATTTAGTTTTTCGAGTTGTAGGTTTTAGGTTTAGTGTTTAGAGTATAGGGTTTAGAGTTTTGATTGAGGGTTTAGGATTGCGATTAGGGTTTATGTTTGAGAATTTGGGTTTAGGTATTAACATTCAGAGTTAAGGGTTTAGGGTTTAGGGTTTAGTGTTTAATGTTTAGGGTTTAGTGTTGAGGGTTTTGGGTTATGGGTTTAATGTTTAGGGTTTAGAGTTTAGGGTTTATTATTTGGGGTTTGTAAATATAGGTTTAAGGTTTATGATTTAGAGTTTAGAGTTTAAGGTTTTGGGTTTTGGGTTTAGGGTTTGTGGTGTAGAGTTTAGAGTTTAGGGTTTAGGGCTTAGGGTTTAGATTTTAAGCTTTTGGGTTTTGGGTTTAGGGTTTGTGGTCTAGAGTTTAGAGTTTAGGGTTTAGGGATTAGTTTTTCGAGTTGTAGGTTTTAGTTTTAGGGTTTAGAGTATAGGTTTTAGAGTTTTGATTGAGGGTTTAGGATTATGGATAGGGTTTACGCTTAAGAATTTAGGGTTTAAGGTTTAGGTATTAACTTTAGTGTTAAGGATTTAGGGTTTAGGGTTTAGAGATTAGTTTTTCCAGTTGTAGGTTTTTGGTTTAGGGTTTATAGTATAGGTTTTAGAGTTTTGATTGAGGGTTTAGGATTATGGTTAGGGTTTAGGCTTAAGAATATAGGGTTTAAGGTTTAGGTATTAAGTTTAGTGTTAAGGATTTAGGGTTTAGTGTTTAGGGCTTTGGGCTTTGGGTTTAATGTTTAGGGTTTAGGGTTTAGGGTTTACGATTTAGGGTTTGTAATTATGGGTTTAAGGCTTATGATTTAGGTTTAGGGTTTAGGGTTAAGGGTTGAGAGTTTATGGTTTAGGGTTTAGGGTTTAGGTTTTAGTGTTTAATATTTAGGGTTTAGTGCTTAGGGTTTAGGGTTTAGGGTATAGGGTTTAGGATTTGGGGTTTATGGTTTAGAGTTTATAGTTTAGATTTTAGGGTTTAGGGTTTATGGATTAGGGTTTAGTGCTTAGGATTTTGGGTTTAGGGTTTATGGTTTTGGGTTTGGAATTATAGGATGAAGGTTTATGATTTAGTGTTTAGGGTTTAGGGTTATGGTGTGAGAGTTTATGGTTTAGGGTTTAGGGTTTAGGGTTTAGTGTTTAGTGTTTAGTGTTTAGGATTTAGGGTTTAGGGCTTAAGGTTTAGTGTTTAGAGATTTTATTTAGGGTTTAGGATTAGGGTTAGTGTTTTGGGTTTAAGGTTTAGAGTTTCTGGGTTAGGGTTTAGGGTTTAAAGCTAAGAATTTATAATTTAGGGTTTAGTGTTTAGGATTTGGGGTTTAGCATTTAGGCTTGAAGGTATAGGGTTTAGGGTTTAGGGTTTAGGGTTTAATATAGTTTGTGGTTTAGGGTTTAGGGCTAAGGATTTAGTGTTTAGCGTTTAGGGTTTGGGGTTTAAGATCTCGGATTTAGCATTGAAGGTAAGAAATTCATGATTTAGGGTTAGGGTATAAAGCTTGGATTTAGGGTTTAGGGTTTAGGGTTTAAGATTTAGAGTTTAGGATTTAGTGCTTAAGGTTTACTGTTTAGGTTTTCACATTTAGGGTTAAGGATTTTGGATTTAAGTTGTTGGTTTTAGGGTTTAGGGTTTTGAGTTGTATGTTTTGGATTTAGGGTTTAGGTTTATATTTAGGGTTTAGTATTTAGCATTTTGGGTGGGAGCTGCGGGTTTAAGGTTTAGATTTTAGAGTTTAGGGATTAGGGTTTAGTGTTTAGGTTTTATGGTTAAGGATTTATGATTTAGGTATTCGAGTTTGGGTTTTGGTTATTGGGTTTAGTGTTTAGGGTTTAGGGCCTAGGGTTAGAGTTTAGGTTTTAGGGTTTAGAGTTGTATGTTTGGGGTTTAGGGGTAAGGATTTTGGGTTTAGAGTTTATGGTTTAGGGTTTTGGGTTTTGGATATAGGGTTTAGGGTTTAGGGTTTAGAGTTTAGGGTTTAGGGTATAATGTTTTGAGTTGTTGGTTTTGGGTTTAGGGTTTAGGGTATAGGGTTTAGGTTCACGGTTAGGGTTTAGGTTTGAGAGTTTAGGGTTTAGGTTTGAGAGTTTACGGTTTATGGTTTAGGTTTTAACATTTAGAGTTTAGGATTTAGGGTTTAGGGTTTATGATTTAGGATTTAGGGTTTAGGGTTTAGCATTTAGTATTTAATGTTTAGGGTTTGGTGTTTAGGATTTCGGGTTTAGGGTTTAATGTTTAGGGTTTTGACTTTAGGGTTCACGATTTAGGGTTTGTAATTATGGGTTTAAGGTTTATGATTTAGGGTTTAGGGTTTAGGGTTAAGAGTTTAGAGTTTATGGTTTATGGTTTAGGGTTTACGATTAAGAGTTTATAGTTTATGGTTTATGGTTTAGGGTTTAAGTTTTAGAGTTTAGGGTTTAGCATTTAGAGTTTAGTGATTAGTGTTTAAGGTCTATGAATTAGGGTTTAGGATTTAAGGTTTTAGGTTTAGGGAGTAGAGTTTAGTGATTAGGGTTTAGGGTTTGTGGTTTAGTTTTTAGGGTTTAGGGTTAAGGGTTTAGAGTTTATGGTTTTGGATTTCGAGTTTTGGCTTTAATGTTTAGGGTTTAGGGTTTAACATTTAGAGTTTAGTATTATGAATTGAGGGTTTAGGTTGTAAAGTTTAGGTTTGAGGATTTAGGGTTTAAGGTTTAGGATTTAGGGTTTAGGGTTTAGGGTTTAGCGTTTAGTATTTAATGTTTAGGGTTTGGTGTTTAGGATTTTGGGTTTAGGGTTTAGGGTGAAGAGTTTTGAGTTTATGGTTTAGGGTTTAGAGTTTAGGGTTTAGGGTTTGGGGTTTAGGGTTTAGGGTTTAAGGTTTAGGATTTAGGGTTTATAGTTTAGTGATTAGGGTTTAGGGTTTATGGTTTTGTTTTTAGGGTTTAGGGTTAAGGGGTTAGAGTTTATGGTTTTGGATTTAGAGTTTTGGCTTTAATGTTTAGGGTTTAGAGTTTAACATTTTGAGTTTAGGATTTAGGGTCTAGGGTTTATGATTTAGGGTTTAACATTTAGAGTTTAGTATTTAGAGTTTAGGTTCTAGGGTTTAGAGTTTGGTTTAGAGTTTAGGGTTAAGGGTTCAGGGTTTTGTGTTGTAGATTTTGGGTTTAGGGCTAGGCTATAGGGTTTAGGAATTAGGGTTTAGGGTTTTGGGTTTAGGGTTAAGAGTTTTGAGTTTATGGTTTAGGGTTTAGGGTTTAGTGTTTATGGTATAGGTTTTATGGTTTAGAGTTTAGGGTTAAGGGTTAAGGGTTTTGTGTTGTAGATTTTGGGTTTAGGGTTAGGCTATAGGGTTTAGGAATTAGGATTTATGGTTTAGGGTTTACAGTTTTGGATTTAGGGTTTAGGGTTTATAGTTTAGGGTCTATGGTTTATGGTTTGAGGTTTAGGGTTTACTGTTTACTGTTTGCTGTTTAGTGTTTAGGATTTTAGGTTTTGGGTTTAAGGTTGAGGGTTTAGAGTTTAGGGTTTAGAATTATGTGTTTAAGATTTATTATTTAGGGTTTAGTGTTTAGGGTTAAGGGTTTAGAGTTTATGGTTTATGCTTTAGGGTTTAGTGTTTATGATTTAGGGTTTAGGGTTTAAGTTTTAGTGTTTAGTGTTTTTAATTAGGGTTTAGGATTAGGGTTAGTGTTTTGGGTGTTGTGTTTGGAATATTGGGTTTAAGGTTTATGATTTTGGGTTAAGGGTTTAGGGTTTAGGGTAAAGAATTTAGAGTTTATGGTTGAGGGTTTAGGGTTTAGGATTTAGGGTTGAAGGTTTAGGTTTTACGATTTAGGATTTAACATTTAGAGTTTAGGATTTAGTGCTTAGGGTTTATTGTTTAGGGTTTTGCATTCAGAGTTAAGGATTTAGGGTTTATGGTTTAGTATCTAAGGTTTAGGGTTTATGACTTAATGTTTAGGGTTTAGGATTTTGAATTGTTGGTTTAGGGTTTATGGTGTAGGTCTAGAGTTAGAGTTTAGAGTTTAGGGTTTAGGGTTAAGAGTTTAGGGTTGAGGATTTAGGGTTTGGGGTTGTAATGATTAGGTTTAAGGTTTAGCGCTAAGGGTTTAAGGTTTAGGGTTTGGGTTTTAAGGTTTATGATTTAAGGTTTAGGGTTTAAGATTCAGAGTTTTAGGTTTAGGGTTCAGCGTTTAGGTTTTAGGATTTAGGATTAAGGTTTAGGATTAAGGTTTAGGGTTTAGGATTTGGGTTTAGTGTCTATAGGTTAGGGTTTAGGGTTTAATGTTTGTGTTTAAGGTTTAGGATTTAGGGTTTAGGGTTTAAGGTATAGAGTTTAGGGTTTAGGGTTTATGGTTTAAGCTTTATGGTTTAGTGTTTAGAGTTTAGTGGTTAGGGTTTAGGGTTTAGGGATTAGGGTTTAGGGTTTGGAGTTGTAAGTTTAAGGTTTAGGGTTTTGGGTTTGTGGTTTAGTGTTTAGGGTTTAGGGTTAAGGGTTTAGAGTTTATAGTTTTGGATTTCGAGTCTTGGCTTTAGTGTTTAGGGTTTAACATTTAGAGTTTAGGATTTAGGGTCTAGGGTTTAGGGTTTAGGGCTTAACATTTAGAGTTTAGTATTTAGAGTTTATTATTTAGAGTATGGGGTTTAGGGTTTAGTGTATGGCGTTTAGGGTATAGGTTTTGGGATTTAGGGTTGATGGTTTAGAGTTTATACTTTAGATTTTAGGGTTTAATGATTGGGGTTTAGTTCTTAGGATTATGGGTTTAGGGTTTGGAATTATGGGTTTAAATTTTATGATTTAGGGTTTAGGGGTGTGAGTTTATAGTTTAGGGTTTAGTGTTTAGGATTTAGGGTTTAGGGTTTATGGGGTGTGAGATTATAGTTTAGGGTTTAGTGTTTAGGATTTAGGGTTTAGGGTTTAACATTCGGAGTTTTGGATAAAGGGCTTAGGGTTTATTATTTAGGATTTCACATTTAAAGTTAAGTATTTTGGGTTTAGGTTTTAGGATTTAAGGTTTAGTGTTTAGGGTTTAAGGTTTAGTGTTTAGTGTTTAGGGTTTAGGGTTTAAGGTTTAGGGTTTTGGGTTTTAGGTTTTGGGTTTGTGGTTTAGGTTTATTGTTAGGGTTTAGTGCTTAGGTTTTAGGGTTAAGAGTTTAGGATTTGGGGTTTTGGGTGGGAGTTGTGTGTTTAAGGTTTAGAGTTTAGAGTTTAAGGATTAGGGTTAAGGGTTTAGGATTTAGGGTTTAGGGTTTATGGTATAGGGTTTATGGCTTAGAGTTTAGGGTTAAGGGATCAGGGTTCAGGGTTTTGTGTTGTATATTTTGGGTTTAGGGATAGGGTATAGGGTTTAGGAATTATGATTTATGATTTAGGGTTTATAGTTTTGGGTTTAGGGTTTAGGGTTTATGGTTTAGGTTTTATGGTTTATGGTTTAGAGTTTAGGGTTTACTGTTTTATGTTTAGTGTTTAGTGTTTAGGATTTTAGGTTTAGGGTTTAAGGTTGAAGGTTTAGAGTTTAGGGTTTAGAATTGTGGGTTTAATATTTGTGATTTAGGGTTTAGTGTTTAGGGTTAAGGGTTTAGAGTTTATGGTTTAGGGTTTAGGGTTTAGGGTTTAGGGTTTAGAGTTTATGGCTTTGGGTTTAGGGCTTAGGATTTAGGGTTTATTATTTAGGGTTTGGGGTTTAAGATCTCAAATTTAGCATTGAAGGTAAGAAATTTAGTATTTAGGGTTAGGGTATAAAGTTCGGATTTAGGATTTAACATTTAGAGTTTAGGATTTAGTGCTTAAGGTTTATTGTTTAGGTTTTCACATTTAGAGTTAAGGATTTTGGGTGTAGGGCTTTGGATTTAAGTTGTAGGGTTTAGGGTTTAGGGCTTTGAGTTGTACGTTTTGGATTTAGGGTTGAGGTTTACAATTAGGATTTAGGGTTTGGGGTTCAATATTTAGGGTTTAGGGTGGGAGTTGTGGGTTTAAGGTTTAGAGTTTAGAGTTTAGGCATTAGGGTTTAGGGTTTAGTGTTTAGGGTTTATGGTTAAGCATTTACGATTTAGGTATTCGGGTTTAGAGTTTAGGGTATTGGGTTTAGTGTTTAGGGTTTAGAGCCTACGATTAGAGTTTAGGGTTTAGGGTTGAGAGATGTATGTTTAGGGTTTAGGGGTAAGGATTTCGGGTTTAGAGTTTATGGTTTAGGGTTTTGGGTTTCGAATATAGGGTTTAGGGTTTAAGGTTTAAAGTTTAGGGTTTAGGTATAGTGTTTTAAGGTATAGGTTTTGGGTTTAGGGTTTAGGGTATAGGGTTTAGGTTTATTATTAGGGTTTAGGTTTGAGAGTTTAGGGTTTATGGTTTAGGTTTTAACATTTACAATTAAGGATATAGGGTTTAGGGTTTATGATTTAGGATTTAGGGTTTAGGGTTTAGCATTTAGTATTTAATGTTTAGGGTTTGGTGTTTAAGATTTTGGGTTTAGGGTTTAAGGGTTAGGGTTTAGAGTTTAGGGTTCACGATTTAGGGTTTGTAATTATAGGTTTAAGGTTTATGATTTAGGGTTTAGGGTTTAGGGTTAAGAGTTCAGAGTTTATGGTTTAGGCCTTAGGGTTGATGGTTTAGGGTTTAGGGTTTAGGGTTTACAGTTTATGGTTTAGGCTTTAGGATTTAGGGTTTAGCATATAGGCTTTGGAGTTTAAGCTTTCGGGTATAGCATTGAAAGTAAGAAATTTAGGATTTAGGGTTATGGTTTAAAGTTTGGATTTAGGATTTAGGGTTTAGGGTTTAACAATTAAAGTTCAAGATTTAGGGCTTATGGTTTGTTGTTTAGGATTTCACATTTAGAGTTAAGAATTTTGGGTTTAGGATTTAGGATTTAAGGTTTAGGGTTTAGGGTGTTGGGTTTAAAGTTTAGGGTTTAGGGTTTATGATTTGGGATATAGGGTTTAGGGTTAAGCGTTTAGTATTTAATGTTTAGTGTTTGGTGTTTAGGATTTTGGGTTTAGGGTTAAGGTTTAGGGTTTAGAGTTTAGGGTTCACGATTTAGGGTTTGAAATTATGGGTTTAAGGATTATGATTTAGGGTTTAGGGTGTAGGGTTAAGTATTGAGAGTTTATGGTTTAGGGTTTAGGGTTTATGGTATAGGATTTATGGTTTAGAGTTTAGGGTTAAGGGTTCAGGGTTTCGTGTTGTATATTTTGGGTTTAAGGTTAGGGTATCGGGTTTAGGAATTATGATTTATGGTTTAGGGTTTACAGTTTTGGGTTTAGGGTTTAGGGTTTATAGTTTAGGGTTTATGGTTTATGGTTTAGAGTTTAGGGTTTACTGTTTAGTGTTTAGTGTTTAGTGTTTAGTGTTTGGGATTTTAGGTTTAGAGTTTAAGGTTGAGGGTTTAAAGTTTTGGGTTTAGAATTATGGGTTTAAGATTTATGATTTAGGGTTTAGTGCTTAGGGTTAAGGGTTTAGAGTTTATGGTTTATGGTTTAGGGTTTAGGGTTTAAGAGTTTAGAGTTTATAGTTTAGGGTTTAGGGTTTAGGGCTTAGGATTTAGGGTTTAGCATTTAGGGTTTGTGGTTTAAGATCTCGGATTTAGCATTGAAGGTAAGAAATTTAGTATTTTGGGTTAGGGTATAAAGTTTGGATGTAGGGTTTAACATTTAGAGTTTAGGATTTAGTGCTTAAGGTTTATTGTTTAGGTTTTCACATTTAGAGTTAAGGGTTTTGGGTGTAGGGTTTTGGATTTAAGTTGTAGGGTTTAGGGTTTAGGGATTTGAGTTGTACGCTTTGGATTTAGCGTTTAGGTTTACAGTTAGGTTTTAGGGTTTAGGGTTTAGGGTTTGGTGTTCAGTATTTTGGGTTTAGGGTGGGAGTTGTGGGTTTAAGGTTTAGAGTTTAGAGTTTAGGCATTAGGGTTTAGGGTTTAGTGTTTAGGGTTTATGGTTAAGGGTTTACGATTTAGGTATTCAGGTTTAAAGTTTAGGGTGTTGGGTTTAGTGTTTAGTGTTTAGGGCCTACGATTAGAGTTTAGGGTTTAAGGTTGAGAGATGTATGTTTAGGGTTTAGGGGTAAAGATTTTGGGTTTAGAGTTTATGGTTTAGGGTTTAGGGTTTCGGATATAGGGTTTAGGGTTTAAGGTTTAGAGTTTAGGGTTTTGGGTATAGTGTTTTGAGGTATAGGTTTTGGGTTTAGGGTTTAGGGATAGTGTTTTGAGGTATAGGTTTTGGGTTTAGTGTTTAGGGTTTAGGGTATAGGGTTTAGGTTTACGATTAGGGTTTAGGTTTGAGAGTTTAGGATTTACGATTTAGGTTTTAACATTTAGAATTAAGGATATAGCGTTTAGGGTTTATGATTTAGGATTTAGGGTTTAGGGTTTAGCGTTTAGTATTTAATGTTTAGGGTTTGGTGTTTAAGATTTTGGGTTTAGGGTTTAGAGTTTAGGGTTCACGATTGAGGGTTTGTAATTATGGGTTTAAGGTTTATCATTTAGGGTTTAGGGTTTAGGGTTTAGGGTTAGAGTTTTAAGTTTATGGTTTAGGCTTTAGGGTTTATGGTTTATGGTTTAGGCTTTAGGGTTTAAGGTTAAGAGTTTAGAGTTTTGGGTTTAGGGTTTGTAGTTTATGGTTTAGGGTTTAGGATTTAGGGTTTGGAGTTTAGGCTTTCGTGTATAGCATTGAAAGTAAGAAATTTTGGATTTAGGGTTATGGTTTAAAGTTTGGATTTAGGGTTTAGGGTTTAGGGTTTAACAATTAAAGTTTTAGATTTAGGGCTTATGGTTTATTATTTAGGATTTCACATTTAGAGTTAAGGATTTTGGGTTTAGGAATTAGGATTTACGGTTTAGGGTTTAGGGTGTAGGTTTTCATGTTTTGGGTTTAGGGTTTATGATTTAGGATATAGGGTTTAGGGTTAAGCATTTAGTATTTAATGTTTAGGGTTCGGTGTTTAGGATTTTGGGTTTAAGGTTTAAGGTTTAGGGTTTAGAGTTTAGGGTTCACGATTTAGGGTTTGTAATTATGGGTTTAAGGTTTATGATTTAGGGTTTTGGGTGTAGGGTTAAGTGTTGAGAGTTTATGGTTTAGGGTTTAGGGTTTATGGTATAGGGTTTATGGTTTAGAGTTTAGGGTTAAGGGTTTAGGGTTAGGGTATCGAGTTTAGGAATTATGATTTATGGTTTAGGGTTTACAGTTTTGGGTTTAGCGTTTAGGGTTTATAGTTTAAGGTTTATGGTTTATGGTTTATGGTTTAGAGTTTAGGGTTTACTGTTTAATGTTTAGTGTTTAGTGTTTAGGATTTTAGGTTTTTAGGGTATAGAATTATGGGTTTAAGATTTATGATTTAGGGTTTAGTGTTTAGGGTTAAGGGTTTAGAGTTTATGGTTTATGGTTTAGGGTTTGGGGTTCAATATTTAGGGTTTAGGGTAGGAGTTGTGGGTTTAAGGTTTAGAGTTTAGAGTTTAGGCTTTAGGGTTTAGGGTTTAGTGTTCAGGGTTTATGGTTAAGGGTTTACGATTTAGGTATTCGGGTTTAGAGTTTAGGATTTTGGGTTTAGTGTTTAGGGTTTAGGGCCTACGGTTAGAGTTTAGGGTTTAGGGTTGAGAGATATATGTTTAGGGTTTAGGGGTAAGGATTTCGGGTTTAGAGTTTATGGTTTAGGGTTTTGGGTTTCGAATATAGGGTTTAGGGTTTAAGGTTTAGGTTATAGTGTTTTGAGATATAGGTTTTGGGTTTAGGGTTTAGGGTATAGGGTTTAGGTTTACGATTAGGGTTTATGTTTGAGAGTTTACTGTTTACGATTTAGGTTTTAACATTTAGAGTTAAGGATATAGGTTTTGGGGTTTATGATTTAGGATTTAGGGTTTAGGGTTTAGCGTTTACTATTTAATGTTTAGAGTTTGGTGTTTAAGATTTTGGGTTTAGGGTTTAAGAGTTTTGAGTTTAGAGTTTAGGGTTCACGATTTAGGATTTGTAATTATGGGTTTAAGGTTTATGATTTAGGGTTTAGGGTTTAGGGTTTAGGGTTAAGAGTTTAGTTTATGGTTTAGGCTTTAGGGTTTATGGTTTAGGGTTAAGGGTTTAGGGTTTAGAGTTTAGGGTTTAGGGTTTAGGGTTTAGGGTTAAGTGTTTATAGTTTCTGGTTTATGGTTTATGGTTTAGAGTTTAGGGTTTACTGTTTAATGTTTAGTGTTTAGTGTATAGGATTGTAGGTTTTTAGGGTTTAAAATTTTGGGTTTAAGATTTATGATTTAGGGTTTAGTGTTTAGGGTTAAGGGTTTAGAGTTTATGGTTTATGGTTTAGGGTTTAGGGTTTAAGCGTTTAGAGTTTATGGTTTAGGGTTTAGGGCTAAGGATTTAGGGTTTAGCGTGTAGGGTTTAGGGTTTAAGATCTTTGATTTAGCATTGAAGGTAAGAAATTCTTGATTTAGGGTTAGGGTATAAAGTTTGGATTTAGGGTTTAGGGTTTAGGGTTTGAGATTTAGAGTTTAGGATTTAGTGCTTTAGGTTTATTGTTTAGTTTTTCACATTTAGGGTTAAGGATTTTGGGTTTAGGATTTTGGATTTAAGTTGTAGGGTTTAGGGTTTAGGGTTTTGAGTTGTACGTTTTGGATTTAGGGTTTAGGTTTATAGTTAGGATTTAGGGTTTAGGGTTTAGTATTTAGGATTTTAGGTGGAGCTGCGGGTTTAAGGTTTAGATTTTAGAGTTTAGGGATTAGGGTTTAGGGGTTAGTGTTTAGGTTTTATGGTTAAGGGTTTATGATTTAGGTATTCGGGTTTAGGGTTTTGGGTATTGGGTTTAGTGTTTAGGGTTTAGGGCCTAGGGTTAGAGTTTTGGGTTTAGGTTTTCGAGTTGTATGTTTAGGGTTTAGGGGTAAGGATTTTGGGTTTAGAGTTTATGGTTTAGGGTTTTGGGTTTTGGATATAGGGTTTATGGTTTAGGGTTTAGAGTTTGGGGTTTAGGGTATAGTGTTTTGAGTTGTAGGTTTTGGGTTTAGGGTTTAGGGTATAGGGTTTATGTTTACTGTTAGGGTTTAGGTTTGAGAGTTTAGTGTTTACGGTTTAGGTTTTAACATTTAGAGTTTAGGATTTAGGGTTTAGGGTTTATGATTTAGGATTTAGGGTTTAGGGTTTAGCGTTTAGTATTTAATGTTTAGGGTTTGATGTTTAGGATTTTGGGTTTAGGGTTTAATGTTTAGGGTTTAGACTTTAGGGTTCATAATTTAGGGTTTGTAATTATGGGTTTAAGGTTTATGATTTAGGGTTTAGGGTTTATGGTTAAGAGTTTTGAGTTTATGGTTTATGGTTTAGGGTTTAGGGTTAAGAGTTTAGAGTTTATGGTTTAAGTTTTAGGGTTTAGGCTTTAGCATTTAGAGTTTAGTGATTAGGGTTTAGGGTATATGATTTAGGATTTAGGGTTTAAGGTTTTGGGTTTAAGGAGTAGAGTTTAGTGATTAGGGTTTAGGGTTTGTGGTTTAGCTTTTAGGGTTTAGGGTTAAAAGGTTAGAGTTTATGGTTTTTGGATGTAGAGTTTTGGCTGTAATGTTTAGGGTGTAGGGTTTAACAATTATAGTTTAGGATTTAGAGTCTAGGGTTTAGGGTTTAGGGTTTAACATTTAGAGTTTAGTATTTTGAGTTTAGTGTTTGGGTTGTCGAGTTTAGGTTTGAGGATTTAGGGTTTAAGGTTTAGGATTTAGGGTTTAGGGTTTAGGGTTTAGCATTTAGTATTTAATGTTTAGGGTTTGGTGTTTAGGATTTTGGGTTTAGGGTTTAGGGTTAAGAGTTTAGAGTTTATGGTTTAGGGTTTGGAGTTTAGGGTTTAGGGTTTAGGGTTTAAGGTTTAGGGTTTAGGGTTTATAGATTAGTGATTAAGGTTTAGGTTTTATGGTTGAGCTTTTAGGGTTTAGGGTTAAGGGGTTAGAGTTTATGGTTTTGGATCTAGAGTTTTGGCTTTAATGTTTAGGGTTTAGAGTTTAACATTTAGAGTTTAGGATTTAGGTTCTAGGGTTTACAATTTTGGGTTTAACATTTAGAGTTTAGTATTTAGA
The DNA here is from genome assembly GCA_037074985.1 of Solanum bulbocastanum. Classification (NCBI taxonomy): domain Eukaryota; kingdom Viridiplantae; phylum Streptophyta; class Magnoliopsida; order Solanales; family Solanaceae; genus Solanum; species Solanum bulbocastanum. The sequence continues at coordinate 20,712,156 of CM073604.1, read as the reverse complement.
GTTCAGGGTATAGGGTTTAGGGTTTAGGTTTTAACATTTAGAGTTTAGTATTTAGGATTAGTGTTTAGAGTTTATGATTTAGGATTAAGGGTTTAAGGTTAAGGGTTTGAGTTTATAGTTTAGGGTTTAGGGTTTAAGGTTAAGAGTTTAGAGTTTATGGTTTAGGGTTTAGGGTTTAGGGTTTATGGTATAGGTTTTATGGTTTAGAGTTTAGGGTTAAGGGTTCAGGGTTTTGTGTTGTAGATTTTGGGTTTAGGGCTAGGCTATAGGGTTTAGGAATTAGGATATATGGTTTAGGGTTTAGGGTTTAGGGTTTATGATTTAGGGTTTACAATTTATGGTAAAGAGTTTAGAATTTATGATTTAGGGTTTAGGGTTTAGGGTTTATGGTATAGGTTTTATGGTTTAGAGTTTAGGCTTGTGGGTTCAGGGTTTCGTGTTGTCGATTTTGGGTTTAGGGTTAGGCTATAGGGTTTAGGAATTAGGATTTATGGTTTAGGGATTACAGTTTTGGATTTAGGGTTTAGGGTTTATAGTTAAGGGCCTATGGTTTATGGTTTAAAGTTAAGGTTTTACTATTTAATGTTTGGTGTTTAGTGTTTAGGATTTTAGGTTTTGGGTTTAAGGTTGAGGGTTTAGAGTTTAGGGTTTAGAATTATGTGTTTAAGATTTATTATTTAGGATTTAGTGTTTAGGGTTAAGGGTTTAGAGTTTATTGTTTATGGTTTAGGGTTTAGTGTTTAATGTTTTGGGTTTAGTGTTTTTGATTTAGGGTTTAGGGTTTAAGTTTTAGTGTTTAGTGTTTTTAATTAGGGTTTAGGATTAGGGTTAGTGTTCTGGGTTTAGGGTTTGGAATTTTGGGTTTAAGGTTTATGATTTTGGGTTTAGGGTTTAGGGTTTAGGGTTAAGAGTTTAGAGTTTATAGTTTAGGGTTTAGGGTTTAGGATTTAGGGTTTAAGGTTTAGCGTTTAGGGTTTAGTATTTAACATTTAGAGTTTAGGATTTAGTGCATAGGGTTTATTGTTTAGGGTTTTGCATTTAGAGTTAAGGATTTAGGGTTTATTGTTTAGTATTTAAGGTTTAGGGTTTACGATTTAGTGTTTAGGGTTTAGGATTTTGAATTTTTGGTTTAGGGTTTAGGGTTTAGGTTTAAAGTTAGGGTTTAGAGTTTAGGGTTTAGGGTTAAGAGTTTAGGATTGAGGATTTAGGGTTTTGGGTTTTAATGATTAGTTTTAAGGTTTATAGCTTAGAGTTTAAGGTTTAGGGTTTGGGTTTTAAAGTTTATGATTTAAGGTTTAGGGTTTTAGATTAAGAGTTTTAGCTTTAGGGTTCAGCATTTAGGATTTAGGATTTAGGATTAAGGTTTAGGATTAAGGTTTAGGGTTTAGGGTTTAGGGTTTAGGGTTTAGTGTCTATAGTTTAGGGTTTAGGGTTTAAGGTTTAGGATTTAGGATTTAGGGTTTATGGTCTAGAGTTTAGGGTTTAGGGTTTATGGTTTATGGTTTATGGTTTAGGGTTTAGGGTTTATGGTTCAAGGTTTATGGTTTAGGGTTTAGAGTTTAGGGTTTAGGGTTTAAGGTTAGGGTTTAAGGTTTAGGGTTTAGGGTTTAGGGTCTAGGGTTTAACATTTAGAGTTTAGGATTTAAGGTCTAGGTTTTAGGATTTAGGGTTTAACATTTAGAGTTTAGTATTTAGAGTTTTCGGTCTAGGGTTTAGGGTTTAACATTTAGAGTTTAGTATTTAGGTTTAGTGTTTACAGTTTATGATTTAGGATTAAGGGTTTAGGGTTAAGTGTTTAGAGTTTATGGTTTAGGGTTTAGGGTTTAGTGTTTAGGGTTAAGAGTTTAGAGTTTATGGTTTAGGGTTTTGGGTTTAGGGTTTAGGGATTATTATATATGTTTTACGGTTTAGAGTTTAGGGTTAAGGGTTCAGGATTTCGTGTTGTAGATTTTGGGTTTAGGGCTAGGCTATAGGGTTTAGGATTTAGGATTTATGGTTTAGGGTTTATAGTTTTGGATTTAGGGTTTAGGGTTTATAGTTTAGGGTCTATGGTTTATGGTTTAAAGTTTAGGGTTTACTGTTTAATGTTGGGTGTTTAGTGTTTAGGATTTTAGGTTTTGGGTTTAAGGTTGTGGGTTTAGAGTTTAGGGTTTATAATTATGTGTTTAGGATTTATTATTTAGGGTTTAGTGTTTAGGGTTAAGGGTTTAGAGTTTATGGTTTATGGTTTAGGGTTTACTGTTTAATGTTTTTGGTTTAGTGTTTATTATTTAGAGTTTAGGGTTTATGTTTTAGTGATTAGTGTTTTTAATTAGGGTTTAGGATTAGGGTTAGTATTTTGGGTGTAGGGTTTGGAATTTTGTGTTTAAGGTTTATGATTTTGGGTTTAGGGTTAAGAGTTTAGATTTTATGGTTGAGGGTTTAGGGTTTAGGGTTTAGGATTTAGGATTTAAGGTTTAGGGTTTACGGTTTAGGATTTAACATTTAGAGTTTAGGATTTAGTGCTTAGGGTTTATTGTTTAGGGTTTTGCATTTAGAGTCAAGGATTTACGGTTTATGGTTTAGTATTTAAAGTTTAGGGTTTACGATTTAATGTTTAGGGTTTAGGATTTTGAATTATAGGTTTAGGGTTTAGGGTTTCGGTTTAGAGTTAGGGTTTAGAGTTTAGGGTTTAGGGTTAAGAGTTTAGGATTGAGGATTTAGGGTTTGGGGTTGTAATGATTAGTTTTAAGGTTTAGCGCTTAGGGTATAAGGTTTAAGGTTTGGGTTTTAAGGTTTATGATTTAAGGTTTAGGGTTTCAGATTCAGAGTTTCAGGTTTAGGGTTCAGCGTTTAGGGTTTAGGATTTAGGATTAAGGTTTAGGATTAAGGTTTAGGGTTTAGGGTTTAGGGTTTGGATTTAGTGTCTATAGCTTAGGGTTTAGGGTTTAAGGTTTAGGATTTAGGGTATAGGGTCTAAAGTTTAAGGTTTAGGGTTAGGGTTTTGGGTTTATGGTTTATGGTTTATGGTTTATGGTTTATGGTTTAGGGTTTAGAGTTTAGGGTTTAGGGTTTAAGGTTAGGATTTAAGGTTTAGGGTTTAGGGTTTAGGGTTTAGGGTCTAGGGTTTAGGGTCTAGGGTTTATGGTTTAGGGTTTATGGTTTATGGTTTAAGGTTTAGGGTTTAGAGTTTAGAGTTTTGTGATTAGGGTTTAGGGTTTAGGGTTTAGGGATTAGGGATTAGGGTTTGGAGTTGTAAGTGTAAGGTTTAGGGTTTTGGGTCTGTGGTTTAGTTTTTAGTGTTTAGGGTTAAGGGGTTAGAGTTTATGGTTTTGGATTTACATTCTTGGCTTTAGTGTTTAGGGTTTAGGGTTTAACATTTAGAGTTTAGGATTTAGGGTCTAGGGTTTATTGTTTAGGGCTTAACATTTATAGTTTAGTGTTTAGAGTTTATCATTTAGAGTTTAGGGTTTAGGGTTTAGTGTATGGTGTTTAGGGTATAGGGTTTGGGATTTAGGGTTTAGTGTATGGTGTTTAGGGTATAGGGTTTGGGATTTAGGGTTTATGGTTTAGAGTTTATATTTTAGATTTTAGGGTTTAGGGTTTATGGATTGGGGTTTAGTGCTTAGGATTATAGTTTTAGGGTTTAAGTTTTAGGGTTTAGGGTTTGGAATTATGGGTTTAAAGTTTATGATTTAGTGTTAAGGATTTAGGGTTTAGGGGTATGAGTTTATAGTTTAGGGTTTAGTGTTTAGCATTTAGTGTTTAGGGTTTAAGGGGTGTGAGTTTATAGTTTAGGGTTTAGTGTTTAGTATTTTGGGTTTAGTGTTTAGGATTTAGGGTTTAGGGTTTAACATTCAAAATTTTGGATTAAGGGCTTAGGGTTTATTATTTAGGATTTCACATTTAAAGTTAAGTGTTTTTGTTTTAGGTTTTAGGATTTAAGGTTTAGTGTTTAGGGTTTAGGGTTTAGGGTTTAGTGTTTAGGGTTTAGGGTTTAAGGTTTAGGGTTTTGGGTTTTGGGTTTTGGGTTTTAGGTTTTGGGTTTGTGGTTTAGGTTTATTTTTAGGGTTTAAGGTTTAGGTTTTAGGGTTAAAAGTTTAGGATTTGGGGTTTTGGGTGGGAGTTGTGGGTTTAAGGTTTAGGGTTTAGAGTTTAGGGATTATGGTTAAGTGTTTAGGATTTAGGTTTAGGGTTTATGGTATAAGGTTTATGGTTTAGAGTTTAGGGTTAAGGGTTCAGGGTTTCGTTTTGTATATTTTGGGTTTAAGGATAGGGTATAGGGTTTTTAGGAATTATGATTTATGGTTTAGGGTTTACAGTTTTGGGTTTATAGTTTAGTGTTTATTGTTTATGGTTTAGAGTTTAGGGTTTAGAATTATGGGTTTAAGATTTATGATTTAGGATTTAGGGTTTAGTGTTTAGGGTTAAGGGTTTAGAGTTTATGGTTTATGGTTTAGGGTTTAGGGTTTAAGAGTTTAGAGTTTATGGTTTAGGGTTTAGGGCTTAGGATTTAGGGTTTAGCATTTAGGGTATGGGGTTTAAGATCTTAGATTTAGCATTGAAGGTAAGAAATTTAGTATTTAGGGTTATGGTATAAAGTTTGGATTTAGGGTTTAACATTTAGAGTTTAGGATTTAGTGCTTAAGGTTTATTGTTTAGGTTTTCACATTTAGAGTTAAGGATTTTGGGTTTAGGGTTTTTGATTTAAGTTGTAGGGTTTAGGGTTTAGGGCTTTGAGTTGTACATTTTGGATTTAGGGTTTAAGTTTACAGTTAGGGTTTAGGGTTTGGGGTTCAGTATTTAGGGTTTAGGGTTGGAGTTGTGGGTTTAAGGTTTAGAGTTTAGAGTTTAGACATTAGGGTTTAGGGTTTAGTGTTTAGGGTTTATGGTTAAGGGTTTACAATTTAGGTATTCGAGTTTAGAGTTTAGGGTATTGGGTTTAGTGTTTAGGGTTTAGGGTTGAGAGATGTATGTTTTGGGTTTAGGGGTAAGGATTTTGGGTTTAGAGTTTATGGTTTAGGGTTTTGGGTTTCGAATATAGGGTTTAGGGTTTAAGGTTTAGAGTTTAGGGTTTTGGGTATAGTGTTTTGAGGTATAGGTTTTGGGTTTAGGGTTTAGGGTATAGGGTGAGGTTTATGATTAGGGTTTAGGTTTGAGAGTTTAGGGTTTATGGTTTAGGTTTTAACATTTACAGTTAAGGATATAGTGTTTAGGGTTTATGATTTAGTATTTAGGGTTTAGGGTTTAGCGTTTAGTATTTAATGTTTAGGTTTTGGTGTTTAAGATTTTGGATTTAGGGTTTAAGGTTTAGGGTTTAGAGTTTAGGGTTCACGATTTAGGGTTTGTAATTATGGGTTTAAGGTTTATGATTTAGGGTTTAGGGTTTAGGGTTAAGAGTTTAGAGTTTATGGTTTACGCTTTAGGGTTTATGATTTAGGGTTTAGGGTTTAGGGTTAAGAGTTTAGAGTTTAGGGTTTAGGGTTAAGTTTTTACAATTTATGGTTTACGGTTTAGGATTTAAGGCTTAGCATTTAGGGTCTGGAGTTTAAGCTTTCGGGTATAGCATTGAAAGTAAAAAATTTAGGATTTAGGGTTATGGTTTAAAGTTTGGATTTAGGGTTTAGGGTTTAGGGTTTAACAATTAAAGTTTAAGATTTAGGGCGTATGGTTTATTGTTTAGGATTTCACATTTAGAGTTAAGGATTTTGGGTTTAGGATTTAGGATTTAAGGTTTAGGGTTTAGGGTGTAAGGTTTAAAGTTTAGGGTTTAGGGTTTATGATTTAGGATTTAGGGTTTAGGTTTAAGCGTTTAGTATTTAATGTTTAGGGTTTGGTGTTTGAGATTTTGGGTTTAGGCTTTAAGGTTTAGGGTTCACAATTTAGGGTTTGTAATTATGGGTTTAAGGTTTATGATTTAGGGTTTAGGGTGTAGGGTTAAGTGTTGAGAGTATATGGTTTAGGGTATAGGGTTTATGGTTTAGAGTTTAGGGTTTCGTGTTGTATATTTTGGGTTTAAGGTTAGGGTATCGGGTTTAGGAATTATGATTTATGGTTTAGGGTTTACTGTTTTGGGTTTAGGGTTTAGGGTTTATAGTTTAGGTTTTATGGTTTATGGTTTCGAGTTTAGGGTTTACTGTTTAATGTTTTGTGTTTAGTGTTTAGGATTTTAGGTTTATAGTTTAAGGTTAAGGGTTTAAAGTTTAGGGTTTAGAATTATGGGTTAAGATTTATGATTTAGGGTTTAGTGTTTAGGGTTAAGGGTTTAGATTTTCTGCTTTATGGTTTAGGGTTTAGGGTTTAAGAGTTTAGAGTTTATGGTTTAGGGTTTAGGGCTAAGGATTTACGGTTTAGCGTTTAGGGCTTGGAGTTTAAGATCTCGGATTTTGCATTGAAGGTAAGAAATTCATGATTTAGGGTTAGGGTATAAAGTTTGGATTTAGGGTTTAACATTTAAAGTTTAGGATTTAGTGCTTAGGGTTTATTGTTTAGGTTTTGACATTTAAGGGTAAGGATTTTGGGTTTAGGATTTTGGATTTAATTTGTAGGGTTTAGGGTTTAACATTTAGAGTTTAGGATTTAAGGTGTAGGGTTTAGTGTTCGGGGTTTACATTTAGAGTTTAGTATTTTGAGTTTAGGGTTTAGGTTGTAGAGTTTATGTTTGAGGATTTAGGGTTTAGGGTTTAGGGTTTAGCGTTTAGTATTTAATGTTTAGGGTTTGGTGTTTAGGATTTTGGGTTTAGGGTTTAGGGTTAAGAGTTTAGAGTTTATGGTTTAGGGTTTAGTGTTTAGGGTTTATAGTTTAGTAGTTAGGGTTTAGGGTTTGTGGTTTAGTTTTTAGGGTTTAGGGTTAAGGGGTTAGAGTTTATGGTTTTGGATTTACAGTTTTGGATTTAATATTTAGGGTTTAGGTTTAACATTTAGAGTTTAGGGTTGACGATTGAGGGTTTGTAATTATGGTTTTAAGGTTCATGATTTAGGGTTTAGGGTTTAGGGTTAAGAGTTTAGATTTTATGGTTGAGGCTTTAGGGTTTATGGTTTAGGGTTTAGGATTTAGGGTTTAGGGTTTAGGGTTTAGGGTTTAGGGTTAAGTGTTTACAGTTTATGGTTTAGGGTTTAGGATTTAGGGTTTAGCAATTAGGGTCTGGAGTTTAAGCTTTCGGGTATAGCATTGAAAGTAAGAAATTTGGGATTTAGGGTTATGGTTTAAAGTTTTTATTTATGGTTTAGGGTTTAGGGTTTAACAATTAAAGTTTAAGATTTAGGGCTTATGGTTTATTGTTTAGGATTTCACATTTAGAGTTAAGGATTTTGGGTTTAGGATTTAGGATTTAAGGTTTAGGGTTTAGGGTGTAGGGTTTAAAGTTAAGGGTTTAGGGTTTATGATTTAGGATTTAGGGTTTAGGGTTAAGCGTTTAATATTTAATGTTTAGGGTTTGGTGTTTAGTATGTTGGGTTTAGGGTTTAAGGTTTAGGGTTCACGATTTAGGGTTTGTAATTATGGGTTTAAGGTTTATGATTTAGGGTTTAGGGTGTAGGGTTAAGTGTTGAGAGTTTATGGTTTAGGATTTAGGGTTTATGGTATTGGGTTTATGGTTTAGAGTTTAGGGTTAAGGGTTCATGGTTTTGTATTATATATTTTGGGTTTAAGGTTAGGGTATCGGGTTTAGGAATTATGATTTAAGGTTTAGGGTTTACAGTTTTGGGTTTAGAGTTTAGGGTTTAGGGTTTAGCGTTTACGGTTAGGGTTTTGGTTTGTGAATTTAGGGTTTACGATTTAGGTTTTAACATTTAAAGTTAAGGATTTAGGGTTTAGGCTATAAGATTTAGGATTTAGGATTTAAGGTTTAGGGTTTAGCGTTTAGTATTTAATGTTTAGGGTTTGGTGTTTAGGATTTTGGGTTTAGGGTTTAGACTTTAGGGTTCATGATTTAGGGTTTGTAATTATGGGTTTAAGGTTTATGATTTAGGGTTTAGGGTTTAGGGTTAAGAGCTTAGAGTTTATGGTTTAGGCTTTAGGGTTTATGGTTTAGGGTTTAGTGTTTAGGGTTTAGGGTTAAGAGTTTAGAGTTTAGGGTTTAGGGTTTAAGGTTTAGGGTTAAGTGTTTACAATTTATGGTTTAGGGTTTAGGGTTTAGAGTTTAGTTATTAGGGTTTAGGGTATATGAATTTGGGTTTAGGGTTTAAGGTTTTGGGTTTAGGGAGTAGATTTTAGTGATTAGGGTTTAGGGTTTGGGGTTTAGTTTTTAGGGTTTAAGGGTTTAGAGTTTATGGTTTAGGGTTTAGGGCTAAGGATTTAGGGTTTAGTGTTTAGGGTTTGGGGTTTAAGATCTCGAATTTAGCATTGAAGGTAAGAAATTAATGATTTAGGGTTAGGGTATAAAGTTTGGATTTAGGGTTTAGGTTTTAGGGTTTAACATTTAGAGTTTAGGATTTAGTTCTTAAGGTTTATTGTTTAGGTTTTCACATTTAGGGTTAAGGATTTTGGGTTTAGGATTTTTGATTTAAGTTGTAGGGTTTAGGGTTGAGGGTTTTGAGTTTTACGTTTTGGATTTAGGGTTTAGGTTTATAGTTAGGGTTTAGGGTTTAGGGTTTAGTATTTAGGATTTTGGGTGGGAGCTGTGGGTTTAAGGTTTAGATTTTACAGTTTAGGGATTAGGGATTAGGGTTTAGTGTTTAGGTTTTATGGTTAAGGGTTTATGATATAGGTATTCAGGTTTAGGCTTTAGGGTATTGGGTTTAGTGTTTAGGGTTTAGGGCTCAGGGTTAGAGTTTAGGATTTAGGGTTTAGAGTTGTATGTTTAGGGTTTAGGGTTAAGGATTTTGGGTTTAGAGTTTATGGTTTAGGGTTTTGGGTTTTGGATATAGGGTTTAGGGTTTAGGGTTTAGAGTTTAGGGTTTAGGGTATAGTGTTTTGAGTTGTAGGTTTTGGGTTTAGGGTTTAGGTTTATAGTTAGGGTTTAGGTTTGAGCGTTTAGGGTTTACGATTTAGATTTTAACATTTATAGATAAGGATTTAGGGTTTAGGGTTTATTATTTAGGATTTAGGGTTTAGGGTATGCAGTTTAAGTTTATAATTAGGGTTTAGGTTTGAGAGTTTAGGGTTTACGATTTAGGTTTTAACATTTAGAGTTAAGGATATAGGGTTTAGGGTTTATGATTTAGGATTTAGGATTTAGGGTTTAGCGTTTAGTATTTAATGTTTAGGGTTTGGTGTTTAAGATTTTGGATTTAGGGTTTAAGGTTTAGGGTTTAGAGTTTAGGGTTCATGATTTAGGGTTTGTAATTATGGGTTTAAGGTTTATGATTTAGGGTTTAGGGTTTAGTGTTAAGAGTTTAGAGTTTATAGTTTAGGCTTTAGGGTTTATGGTTTAGGGTTTAGGGTTTAGGGTTAAGAGTTTAGAGTTTAGGGTTTAGGGTTTTGGGTTAAGTGTTTACTGTTTATGGTTTAGGGTTTAGGATTTAGGATTTAGCATTTAGGGTCTGGAGTTTAAGCTTTCGAGTATAGCATTGAAAGTAAGAAATTTAGGATTTAGGGTTATGGTTTAAAGTTTGGATTTAGGGTTTAGGGTTTAGGGTTTAACAATTAAAGTTTAAGATTTAGGGCTTATGGTTTATTGTTTAGGACTTCCCATTTAGAGTTAAGGATTTTGGGTTTAGGATTTAGGTTTTAAGGTTTAGGGTTTAGGGTGTAGGGTTTCAAGTTTAGGGTTTAGGGTTTATGATTTAGGATTTAGACTTTAGGGTTAAGCGTTTAGTATTTATTGTTTAGGGTTTGGTGTTTAGGATTTTGGGTTTAGGATTTAAGGTTTAGGGTTTAGAGTTTAGGGTTCACGATTTAGGGTTTGTAATTATGGATTTAAGGTTTATAATTTAGGGTTTAGGGTGTAGGGTTAAGTGTTGAGAGTTTATGGTTTAGGGTTTAGGGTTTATGGTATAAGGTTTATGGTTTAGAGTTTAGGGTTAAGGGTTTATGGTTTATTGTTTAGGATTTCACATTTAATGTTAAGGATTTTGGGTTTAGGATTTAGGTTTTAAGGTTTAGGGTTTAGGGTGTAGGGTTTCAAGTTTAGGGTTTAGTGTTTATGATTTAGGATTTAGGCTTTAGGGTTAAGTGTTTAGTATTTATTGTTTAGGGTTTGGTGTTTAGGATTTTGGGTTTAGGAATTAAGGTTTAGGGTTTAGAGTTTAGGGTTCATGATTTAGGGTTTGTAATTATGGGTTTAAGGTTTATGATTTAGGGTTTAGGGTTTAGGGTTAAGAGTTTAGAGAGTATGGTTTATGGTTTAGGGTTTAGGGTTAAGAGTTTAGAGTTTATGGTTTATGGTTTAGGGTTAAAGTTTTAGGGTTTAGAGTTTAGCATTTAGAGTTTAGTGATTAGGGTTTAGGGTCTATAAATTAGGGTTTAGGGTTTAAGGTTTTGGGTTTAGGGAGTAGAGTTTAGTGATTAGGGTTTAGGGTTAAGGGGTTAGAGTTTATGGTTTTGTATTTACAGTTTTGGCTTTAATGTTTAGGGTTTAGGGTTTAACATTTAGAGTTTACGATTTAGGGTGTAGGGTTTAGGGTTTGGGGTTTAACATTTAGAGTTTAGTATTTTGAGTTTAGGGTTTAGGTTGTAGAGTTTATGTTTGAGGATTTAGGGTTTAAGGTTTAGTATTTAGGGTTTAGGGTTTAGCATTTAGTATTTAATGTTTAGGGTTTGGTGTTTAGGATTTTGGGTTTAGGGTTTAGGGTTAAGAGTTTAGAGTTTATGGTTTAGGATTTAGGGTTTGGGGTTTAGGGTTTAGGGTTTATAGTTTAGTGATTAGGGTTTAGGGTTTGTGGTTTAGTTTTTAGGGTTTAGGGTTTGTGGGTTAAGGGGTTAGAATTTATGGTTTTGGATTTAGAGTTTTGGATTTAATATTTTGGGTTTAGGGTTTAACATTTAGAGTTTAGGGTTCACGATTTAGGGTTTGTAATTATGGGTTTAAGGTTCATGATTTAGGGTTTAGGGTTTATGGTTAAGATTTTAGAGTTTATGGTTTAGGATTTAGGGTTTAGGGTTTAGGGTTTAGGGTTCAGGGTTAAGAGTTTAGGGTTTAGGGTTTAGGATTTAGGGTTTAGCATTTAGGGTCTGGAGTTTAAGCTTTCGGGTATAGCATTGAAAGTAAGAAATTTAGGATTTAGGGTTATGGTTTAAAGTTTGGATTTAGGGTTTAGGGTTTAGGGTTTAACAATTAAAGTTTAACATTTAGGGCTTATGGTTTATTGTTTAGGATTTCACATTTAGAGTTAAGTATTTTAGGTTTATGATTTTGGATTTAAGGTTTAGGGTTTACGGTGTAGGGTTTCAAGTTTAGGGTTTAGGGTTTATGATTTAGGATTTAGGGTTTAGGGTTAAGCATTTAGTATTTAATGCTTAGGGTTTGGTGTTTAGTATTTTGGGTTTAGGGTTTAAGGTTTAGGGTTTAGAGTTTAGGGTTCACGATTTAGGTTTGCAATTATAGGTTTAAGGTTTATGCTTTAGGGTTTAGGGTGTAGGGTTAAGTGTTGAGAGTTTATGGTTTAGGGTTTAGGGTTTATGGTATTGGGTTTATGGTTTAGAGTTTAGTGTTAAGGGTTCAGGGTTTTGTGTTGTATATTTTGGGTTTAGGGTTTAGGGTATCAGGTTTAGGAATTATGATTTATGGTTTAGGGTTTACAGTTTTGGGTTTAGGGTTTAGGGTTTATAGTTTAGGGTTTATGGTTTAGAGTTTAGGGTTTACTGTTTAATGTTTAAGGTTCAGTGTTTAGGATTTTAGGTTTAGAGTTTAAGGTTGAGGGTTTAAAGTTTAGGGTTTAGAATTATGGGTTTAAGATTTATGATTTAGGATTTAGTGTTTAGGGTTAAGGGTTTAGAGTTTAGGGTTTATGGTTTAGGGTTTAGGGTTTAGGAGTTTAGAGTTTATGGTTTAGGGTTTAGGGCTAAGGATTTAGGGTTTAGCGTTTAGGGTTTGAGGTTTAAGATCTTGAATTTAGCATTAAAGGTAAGAAATTCATGATTTAGGGTTAGGGTATAAAGTTTGGATTTAGGGTTTAGGGTTTAGGGTATAACATTTAGAGTTTAGGATTTAGTGCTTAAGGTTTATTGTTTAGGTTTTCACATTTAGGGTTAAGGATTTTGGATTTAAGTTGTAGGGTTTAGGGTTTAGGGTTTTGAGTTGTACATTTTGCATTTAGGGTTTAGGTTTATAGTTAGGGTTTAGGGTTTAGGGTTTAGTAATTAGGATTTTGGGTGTGAGCTGCGGGTTTAAGGTTTAGATTTTAGAGTTTAGGGATTAGGGTTTAGGGTTTAGTGTTTAGGTTTTATGGTTAAGGGTTTATGATTTAGGTATTCGGGTTTAGGGTTTAGGGTATTGGGTTTAGTGTTTAGGATTTAGGTTTTAGGGTTAAGAGTTTAGGATTTGGGGTTTTGGGTGGGAGTTGTGGGTTTAAGGTTTAGGGTTTTGAGTTGTACATTTTGGATTTAGGGTTTAGGGTTTAGTATTTTGGATTTTTGGTGTGAGCTGCGGGTTTAAGGTTTAGATTTTAGAGTTTAGGGATTAGGGTTTAGGGTTTAGTGTTTAGGTTTTATGGTTAAGGATTTATGATTTAGGTATTCAGGTTTAGGGTTTAGGGTATTAGGTTTAGTTTTTAGGGTTTAGGGCCTAGGGTTAGAGTTTAGGGTTTAGGGTTTAGAGTTATATGTTTATGGTTTAGGGATAAGGATTTTGGGTTTAGAGTTTATGGTTTAGGGTTTTGGGTTTTGGATATAGGGTTTAGGGTTTAGAGTTTAGGGTTTAGGGTATAGTGTTTTGAGTTGTAGGTTTTTGGTTTAGGGTTTTGGGTATAGTGTTTAGGTTTATGGTTAGGGTTTAGGTTTGTGAATTTAGGGTTTACGGTTTAGGTTTTAATATTTATAGTTAAGGATTTGGGGTTTAGGGTTTATTATTTAGGATTTAGGGTTTAGGGTTTAGCGTTTAGTATTTAATGTTTAGGGTTTGGTGTTTAGGATTTTGGGTTTAGGGTTTAGACTTTAGGGTTCACGATTTAGGGTTTGTAATAATGGGTTTAAGGTTTATGATTTAGGGTTTAGGGTGTAGGGTTAAGTGTTGAGAGTTTATGGTTTAGGGTTTAGGGTTTATGGTATAGGGTTTGTGGTTTAGAGTTTATAGTTAAGGGTTCAGGGTTAAGAGTTTAGAGTTTATGGTTTAGGCTTTAGGGTTTGTGGTTTAGGGTTTAGCGTTTAGGGTTTAGGGTTAAGAGTTTAGAGTTAGGGTTTAGGGTTTAAGGTTTAGGGTTAAGTGTTTACAATTTATGGTTTAGGGTTTAGGGTTTAGCTTTTAGAGTTTAGTTATTAGGGTTTAGGGTGTATGAATTAGGGTTTAGGGTTTAAGGTTTTGGGTTTAGGGAGTAGATTTTAGTGATTAGGGTTTAGGGTTTGTGGTTTAGTTTTTAGGGTTTAAGAGTTTAGTGTTTATGGTTTAGGGTTTAGGGCTAAGGATTTAGGGTTTAGCATTTAGGGTTTGGGGTTTAAGATCTCAAATTTAGCATTGAAGGTAAGAAATTCATGATTTAGGGTTAGGGTATAAAGTTTGGATTTAGTGTTTAGGGTTTAGGGTTTAACATTTAGAGTTTAGTATTTAGTGCTTAAGGTTTATTGTTTAGGTTTTCACATTTAGGGTTAAGGATTTTGGGTTTAGGTTGTAGGGTTTAGGATTTAGGGTTTTGATGTTTACGTTTTGGATTTAGGGTTTAGGTTTATAGTTAGGGTTTAGGGTTTAGGGTTTAGTATTTAGGATTTTGGGTGGGAGCTGCGGGTTTAAGGTTTAGAGTTTAGAGTTTAGGTATTAGGGATTAGGGTTTAGTGTTTAGGTTTTATGGTTAAGGGTTTATGATTTAGGTATTCGGGTTTAGGGTTTAGGGTATTGGGTTTAGTGTTTAGGGTTTAGGGCCTAGGGTTAGAGTTTAGGGTTTAGGGTTTAGAGTTGTATGTTTAGGGTTTAGGTGTAAGGATTTTGGGTTTAGAGTTTATGGTTTAGGGTTTTGGGTTTTGGATATAGGGTTTATGGTTTAGGGTTTAGAGTTTAGGGTTTAGGGTATAGTGTTTTGAGTGTTAGGTTTTGGGTTCAGGGTTTAGGGTATAGGGTTTAGGTTTACAGTTAGGGTTTAGGTTTGAGAGTTTAGGGTTTACGGTTCAGGTTTTAACATTTATAGATAAGGATTTAGGGTTTAGGGTTTATGATTTAGGATTTAGGATTTAGGGTTTAGCGTTTAGTATTTAATGTTTAGGGTTTGGTGTTTAGGATTTTGGGTTTAGGGTTTAGACTTTAGGGTTTAAGGTTTATGATTTTGGGTTTAGGGTTTCGGTTTACAATTAGGGTTTTGGCTTTATGGTTTGGGGTTCATTATTTAGGGTTTAGGGTGGGAGTTGTGGGTTTAAGGTTTAGAGTTTAGAGTTTAGGCATTAGGGTTTAGGGTTTAGTGTTTAGGGTTTATGGTTAAGGGTTTACGATTTAGGTATTCGGGTTTAGAGTTTAGGGCCTACGATTAGAGTTTAGGATTTAGGGTTGAGAGATGTATGTTTAGTGTTTAGGGGTAAGGATTTCGGGTTTAGAGTTTATGGTTTAGGGTTTTGGGTTTCGAATATAGGGTTTAGGGTTTAAGGTTTAGAGTTTAGGGTTTAGGGTGTAGTGTTTTGAGGTATAGGTTTTCGGTTTAGGGTTTAGGGTATAGGGTTTATGTTTATGATTAGGGTTTAGGTTTGAGAATTTAGGGTTTATGGATTAGGTTTTAACATTTAGAGTTAAGGATATAGGGTTTAGGGTTTATGATTTAGGATTTAGGGTTTAGGTTTTAGCATTTAGGATTTAATGTTTAGGGTTTGGTGTTTAAGATTTTGTATTTAGGGTTTAAGGTTTAGTGTTTAGAGTTTAGGGTTCACGATTTAGGGTTTTTAATTATGGGTTTAAGGTTTATGATTTAGGGTTTAGGGTTTAGGGTTAAGAGTTTAGAGTTTATGGTTTAGGCTTTAGGGTTTATGGTTTAGGGTTTAGGGTTTAAGGTTTAGGGTTAAGAGTTTAGAGTTTAGGGTTTCGGGTTTAGGGTTAAGTGTTTACAATTTATGGTTTAGGGTTTAGGATTTAGGGTTTGGATTTTAAGCTTAGGGGTATAGCATTGAAAGTAAGAAATTTAGGATTTAGGATTATGGTTTAAAGTTTGGATTTAAGGTTTAGGGTTTAGGGTTTAACAATTAAAGTTTAAGATTTAGGGCTTATGGTTTATTGTTTAGGATTTCACATTTAGAGTTAAGGATTTTGGGTTTAGGATTTAGGATTTAAGGTTTAGGGTTTAGGGTTTATGATTTAGGATTTAGGCTTTAGGGTTAAGCGTTTAGTATTTAATGTTTAGGGTTTTGTGTTTAGGATATTGGGTTTAGGGTTTAAGGTTTAGGGTTCACGATTTAGGGTTTGTAATTATGGGTTTAAGGTTTATGATTTAAGGTTTAGGGTGTAGGGTTAAGGGTTGAGAGTTTATGGTTTAGGGTTTAGGGTTTAGGGTTTAGTGTTTAGTGTTTAATTTTAGTGTTAAGTGTATAGGGTTTAGGTTATAGGGTTTAGGATTTAGGGTTTATGGTTTAGAGTTTCTAGTTTAGATTTTAGGGATTAGGGTTTAGTGCTTAGGATTTTGGGTTTAGTGTTTAAGGTTTAGGGTTTTGGATTTAGGGTTTATGGTTTATGGTTTAGAATTATGGGATTAAAGTTTATGATTTAGGCTTTACGGTTTAGGGTTAAGGGGTGAGTGTTTATGCTTTAGGGTTTAGGGTTTAGGGTTTAGTGTTTAATGTTTAGGGTTTAGTGTTTAGGATTTAGTGTTTAGGTTTTAAGGTTTAGTGTTTAATGTTTTTAATTAGGGTTAGTGTTTTGGGTTAGGGTTTGGAATTTTGGGTTTAAGTTTTATGATTTAGGGTTTAGGGTTTAGTATTTAGGGTTTAAGGTTTAGGGTTTAACATTTAGAGTTTAGGATTTAGGGCTTAGGGTTTATTGTTTACGATTTTTCATTTAGAGTTAAGAATTTAGGGTTTATCGTTTATGATTTAAGGTTTAGGGTTTACAATTTAATGTTTAGTGTTTAGGGTTTTGAATTGTAGGTTTAGGGTTTAGGGTTTAGGGTAAGAGTTTAGGATTTAGGATTTAGGGTTTAGGACTCGTTTGGTAGGCGGTATTAAATAGAATAGTCCCTGGATTAAAATTTAATCCATCTAATACATTGTTTGGTTACATTATTTTGTTTAATCCATGGATTGCTAATACATTTTACATGGTCTTATTTAATCCCTAGTAAATGGAGGGATAACTAATCCATTGGATAAGACCCCTAAATGACAAAATTATCCCTTTATTCATTTTCCTAAATTTCTTTTGTAATTTAATTTTCTTTTTATTTATATTGAAATAATTATAAATGTTCTTTTCAATTCTCCAAATTCATTTAGTGTAATTTAATGATTTCATTAATATTTTTTTCTCCTTTTTTTTATTGAATGTAGTGCATCGTTTAACCACTTGAACTATTTTTTTTAATAAGCTTTAGCTATTGAACAATATAAGTAGTCTTAAATCTATGTTAAGTTTAAGATATACTTGACCAACAAAAAAAGTGGTGCATCATACCTCAAATTTTATTTTATTTTATATAATATATATATATATATATATATATATATATATATATAACTTAACTAGAAAATCCTAAAAAAAAAACAATATTGTCCCACAACAACTTTGATTAATTATTATCTGGGTAAGGAACTTTGGTATAAAATTGTATAAGTATATTTTTAGATCTTCATTTTTGATAAGTTTAAACTCTTTTGTCAACATCCGGTTTCCATATACAACAATTATACAGGTTAAAATTTGTAAAAATAAATAAATAAAGATTTAGCATTTTTTTTACTATGAATTTTATTCAACTGTTGCGTAGTATTAAATTCTTGTTATTAATTATGCACAAAGAAGAAAAAAAATTGTTTCAATTTATATAACACTCTTTTTCTTTACTGTTATTTTCTAAAAAAAATTACTGTAGTGTTATGGTTCGGTTATCTACCTTGACTCAATTACATGAAATAAACAATCTCATAATAACACAAGGGTATAATAGGAAATAAATTTTTTGTAGGGTTTTAAATCAAACACAAGATTAAGTGGAAAGAATGAACCAAACACTGGATAAAAAATAATCCCTGCACTACTAATCCCTGCATTACTAATCCTTGCGTTACTAATTCCTACACTACTAATCCCTGCATTATCAATGTTTGTACCAAACGACCCCTTAGTGTTTTAGAGTTTAGGTTTAAGGTTGAGTGCTTAGGGTTTAAGGTTTATGGTTTGGAGTTTAAGGTTTATGGTTTAAGGTTTAGCGTTTAGGGTTTAGGTTTAGGGTTTAAGTTTCATAGTTTTGGGTTTAGGGTTCAGCATTTAGGGTTTAGGTTTAGTGTTTAGGGTTTAGGTTTTAGGATTAAGGTTTAGGATTAAGGTTTAGGATTAGGGATTTAAGGTTTAGGGTTTAGGGTTTAGGATTTGGGTTTATAGTCTATAGTTTAGGGTTTAAGGTTTAAGATTTTGAGTTTTGGGTTTAAGGTTTAGGGTTTAGGGTTTAGGTTTAGTGTTTAGGGTTTAGGGTTTATGATTAGTGTTTTGGATTTAGGCTTTAGGATTGGGGTTACGGTTTAGGGTTTAGGGTTTAGGATTTATGTTTAGTGTCTATAGTTTAGGGTTTAGGGTTTAAGGTGTAGGATTTTTGGTTTAGGGTTTAGGGTTTAAGGTGTATGGTTTAAGGCTTATGATTTAGGGTTTGGGGTTTAGGGTTTACCGCTTAATGTTAAGTGTTTAGTGATTAGGATTTTGGGTTTTGGTTATAGGGTTTAGAGACTTAATTTAGGGTTTAGGATTATGGTTAGGATTTAGGTTTAGGGTTTAGGGTTTAGGGTTTAGGATTAGGGTTTAGGGCTTAGGATTAGGATTTAAGGTCTAGGGTTTAAGTTTTAGGATTTAGGATTTAGGATAAAGGTTTAGGGTTTACGGTTTAGGATTTAGGTTTAGTGTTTAGGGCTTAGGGTTTAGGATTAGAGGTTTGGGTTTTGGGTTTAGGATTTAAGGTTTGTGGTTTAGACTTTCTAGTTTAGATTTTAGGGATTAGGGTTTTTGGATTAGGGTTTAGTGCTTAGAATTTTGGGTTTAGTGTTTAAGGTTTAGGGTTTACAGTTTAGGGTTTGGAATTATAAGTTTAAAGTTTATGATTTAGGTTTTAGGGTTTAGGGTTAAGGGGTGAGAGTTTGTGGTTTAGGGTTTAGTGTTTAGTGTTTAATGTTTAGGGTTTAGTGTTTTGGATTTAGGGTTTAGGGTTTAGGGTTTAAGGTTTAGTGTTTAATGTTTTTAATTAGGGTTAGTGTTTTGGGTTTAGGGTTTGGAATTTTGGGTTTAATTTTTATGATTTCGGGTTTAGGGTTTAGGGTTAAGAGTTTAGAGTTTATGGTTGAGGGTTTAGGGTTTAGAATTTAGGGTTTAAGGTTTAGGGTTTAGGGTTGAGGGTTTAACATTTAGAGTTATGGATTTAGGACTTAGGGTTAATTGTTTAGGGTTGTGCATTTAGAGTGGGATTTAGGGTTTATGATTTATGATTTAATGTTTATGGTTTACGATTTAATGTTTAGAGTTTAGGGTTTTGATTTGTAGGTTTAGGGTTTAGGGTTTAGGTTTAAAGTTAGGGTTTAGGGTTTAGGGTTTAGGGTTAAGAGTTTAGGATTTAGGATTTAGGGTTTAAGGTTTTAGAGTTTAGGCTTAAGGTTTAGCGCTTAGGGTTTAAGGTTTAGGGTTTGGGGTTTAAGGTTTATGGTTTAAGGTTTAGGGTTTAGGTTTAAGGTTTAATATTTAGAGTTTTGGGTTTAGGGTTTAGCTTTTAGGGTTTAGGTTTAGTGTTTAGGATTTAGGGTTTAGGATTAAGGTTTAGGATTGGGGTTTAGGGTTTAGGGTTTAGGGTTTAGCATTTAGTGTTTAAGGTTTAGGATTTAGGTTTTAGGGTTTAGGGTCTAGAGTTCAGGGTTTAGGGTTTATGGTTTAAGGTTTAGGGTTTAGCTTTTAGTGTTTAGTGATTAGGGTTTAGGGTTTATGGATTAGGGTTTTGGGTTTAGGGTTTAGGGTTTAGTGAGTAGGTTTAGGGTTTGGAGTTATAAGTTTAAGGTTTGGGGTTTTGGGTTTGTGGTTAGTTTTTCGGGTTTAGGGTTAAGGGGTTAGAGTTTATGGTTTTGGATTTAGAGTTTTGGCTTTATTGTTTAGGGTTTAGGTTTTAACATTTAGAGTTTAGGATTTAGGGTCTAGGGTTTATGGTTTAGGGTTTAACATTTAGAGTTTAGAATTTAGAGTTTATTATTTAGTGTTTAGAGTTTAGGTTGTAGGGTTTAGGTTTTAAGATTTAGGGTTTAGGGTTTAGGATTTAGGATCTAGGTTTTAGGGTTTAGCGTTTAGTATTTAATGTTTAGGGTTTGGTGTTTAGGATTTTTGGCTTAGGGTTTGTGGTTGAGGGTTTAGAGTTTAGGGTTCACGATATAGGGTTTGTTATTATGGGTTTAAGGTTTATGATTTAGGGTTTAGGGTGTAGGGTTAAGGGTTGAGAGTTTATGGTTTAGGGGGTAGGGTTTAGGGTTTAGTGTTTAGTGTTTTATGTTTTTTGTTAAGTGTTTAGGATTTAGGGTTTAGGTTATCGGTTAGGGCATAGTGTTTAAGATTTAGGGTTTATGGTTTAGAGATTCTAGTTTAGAATTTAGGGATTAGGGTTTATGGATTAGAGTTTAGTGCTTCGGATTTTGGGTTTAGTGTTTAAGGTTTAGGATTTAGGGTTTAGGGTTTACTGTTTAGGGTTTGGAATGATGGGTTTACAGTTGATGATTTAGGGTTATGGGGTGAGACTTTATGATTTAGGGTTTAGGATTTAGGGTTTAGTGGTTAATGTTCAGGGTTTAGCGTTTAGGATTTAGGGTTTAGGGTTTAAGGTTTAGTGTTTAGTATTTTTAATTAGGGTTTAGGAGTAAGGTTAGTGTTTTGGGTTTAGGGTTTGGAATTTTTGGTTTAAGGTTTATGATTTTGGTTTAGAGTTTAGGGTTAAGAGTTTAGAGTTTATGGTTGAGGGTTTAGGGTTTAGGGTTTAGGATTTAGGGTTTAAGGTTTAGGGTTTAGGGTTTAGGGTTTAACATTTAGGGTTTAGGATTTAGTGCTTAGGGTTTATTGTTTAGGTGTTTTGAATTTAGAGTTAAGGATTTAGGGTTTATGGTTTAGTATTTAAGGTTTAGGGTTTACGATTTAATGTTTAGGGTTTAGGATTTTGAATTGTAGCTATAGGGTTTATGGTTTAGGGTTTAGGGTTTAGGTTTAGAGTTAGGGTTTAGGGTTTAAGGTTTAGGGTTAAGAGTTTAGGATTTAGGATTTAGGGTTTGGGGTTGTAGAGTTTAGGTTTAAGATCTAGCGCTTTGGGTTTAAGGTTTAGAGTTTGGGTTTTAAGGTTTAGAGTTTAAGGTTTAGGCTTTTAGATTCAGAGTTTTGGGTTTAAGGTTCAGCATTTAAGGTTTAGGTTTAGTGTTTAGGGTTTAGAATTTAGGATTAAGGTTTAGGATTATGGTTTAGGGTTTAGGGTTTAGGGTTAAGGGTTTAGGGTTTAGAGCTTAGGATTTGGGTTTAGTGTCTATAGTTTAGGGTTTAGGGTTTAAGGTTTAGGATTTAGGGTTTAGGGTTTAGGGTCTAGAGTTTAGGGTTTAGGGTTAGGGTGTAGGGTTTATGGTTTATGGTTTAGGGTTTAGGGTTTATGGTTTAAGGCTTATGGTTTAGGGTTTAGAGTTTAGGGTTTAGGATTTGGGTTTAGTGTGTATAGTGTAGGGTTTAGGGTTTAAGGTTAGGGTTTAAAGTTTAGGATTTAGGGTTTAGGGTTTAGGGTCTAGAGTTTAGGGTTTAGGATTTAGGGTTTAGGGTTTATGGTTTAGGGTTTAGGGTTTAGCATTAGGGTTTATGGTTTAAGGTTTATGGTTTAGGGTTTAGAGTTTAGTGATTAGGGTTTAGGGTTTAGGGATTAGGGTTTAGTGTTTGGAGTTGTAAGTTTAATGTTTAGGGTTTTGGGTTTGTGGTTTAGTTTTTAGGATTTGAGGTTAAGGGGTTAGAGTTTATGGTTTTTGGATTTAGAGTCTTGGCTTTAGTGCTTAGGGTTTAGGGTTTAACATTTAGAGTTTAGGATTTTGGGTTTAACATTTAGAGTTTATTATTTATAGTTTAGGGTTTAAGGTTTAGGGTATGGGGTTTAGGGTATAGGGTTTGGGATTTAGGGTTTATAGTTTAGATTTTAGGGTTTAGGGTTTATGGATTAGGGTTTAGTGCTTAGGATTATGGGTTGAGGGTTTAAGTTTTAGGGTTTAGGGATTATGGTTTACGGTTTAGGGTTTGGAATTATGGGTTTAAAGTTTATGATTTAGGGTTTAGGGTTTAGGGTTTAGGGGTGTGAGTTTATAGTTTAGGGTTTAGAGTTTATGATTTAGGGCTTAGGGTCTAATGTTTAGTATTTAGTGATTTGAATTAGGGTTAGAGTTTAGGGTTTATGGTTTGTAATTTTTGGTTGAAGGTTTATGATTTGGGGTTTAGGGTTTAGGGTTAAGAGTTTATAGTTTATGGTTTAGGGTTTAGGATTTAAGGTTTAAGATTTAGGATTTAGGGTTAACATTTAGTGTTTAGGATTTAGGGCTTAGGGTTTATTATTTAGGGTTTTGCATTTAAAGTTAAGGATTTAGGATTTATGGCTTAGGATTTAAGGTGTAGGGCTTATGATTTAATGTTTATGGTTTAGGGTTTTGAGTTGTAGGTTTAGGGTTTAGGGTTTAGGTTTAGAGTTAGGGTTTAGGATTAAGAGTTTAGGATTTAGGATTTAGGGTTTAGGGTTTTAGAGTTTAGGTTTAAGGTTTAGCTCTTAGGGTTTAAGGTTTAGGTTTTGGTGTTTAAGGTTTAGGGTTTAGGTTTAGGGATGAAGATTCAGAGTTTTGGGTTTATGGTTCAGCATTTAGGGTTTAGGTTTAGTGTTTAGGGTTTTGGATTAAGGTTTAGGATTAGGGTTTAGGGTTAGCATTTAGGGTTTAGGGTTAAGATTCAGAGTTTTGGTTTTAATGTTTTGGGTTTAGGATTAGGGTTTAGGGTTTAGGGTTTGGTGTTTAGGATGTGGTGTTTAGGGTTTAGGGTTTAGTGTTTAGTGTTTTAAATTAATGTTTAGGATTAGGGTTAGTGTTTTGGGTTTAGGGTTTGGAATTTTGGGTTTAAGGTTTATGATTTAGGGTTAATAGTTTAGAGTTTATGGTTGAGGGTTTAGGATTTAGGATTTAGGATTTAAGGTTTAGGGTTTAGGGTTTAGGGTTTAACATTTAGAGTTTAGGATTTAGGGCTTAGGGTTAATTGTTTAGGGTTTTGTATTTAGAGTTAATGATTTAGGGTTTATGGTTTAGGATTTAATGTTTAAGATGGACGATTTAATTTTTAGGGTTTAGGGTTTTGAATTATAGGTTTAGGGTTTAGGGTTTAGGTTTAGAGTTAGGGTTTAGGGTTAAGAGTTTAGGATTTAGGGTTTAGGGTTTTAGAGTTTAGGTTTAAGGTTTAGCGCATAGTGTTTAAGGTGTAGGGTTTGGGGATTAAGGTTTATGGTTTAAGGTTTAGGGTTTAGGTTTAGGATTTAAGATTCAGAGTTTTGGGTTTAGGGTTTAGTGTTTAGAGTTTAGGATTAGGGTTTAGGGTTTAGGGTTTAGGATTTGGGTTTATGGTGTATAGTTTAGGGTTTAGGGTTTAAGATTTAGAGTTTTGGGTTTAAGGTTTAGGGTTTATTTATTTATTTTTTATTTTTTTTATTTAACCGACCCTTGGATGGGTCAGGGGCTTAGCAACACCCCCAGGCCTTAGCATAAATAAAATTCAAATACAAACGGAGGGGGACATAAACCTTACCTCCTCATGTAAGGTGGGGAAATACTTGGTAGCCTACTAGGTTGAACTAGTAGGTTCTCCAAATCTTTCTCCAATAACAAAAGGAACCTATCACCTAAGTACCTATTTGAGAGGACTCCTCTCGATACAGAGATTCTAGGAAATCATAAATGAGGGAGACTCTCCCCTTACATCTCAGGAAATAAATCTATCCTAAACAAGGGAGAGACTCTAAATGATGATAGAGAGGTCACCACAAGAAGGCCTGAAGGGATTAAGTTCCTTCGTAGGTTTTCTTAGTAGTGACTTCTCAAGGTGGTTCCTTAATTCTCTTCAGTTTCCTTCTTCGAAAGCTTGCCACATCTTGCTTGTCTAATTGGTCATACGCCTTTGTTTCTCTTGGTAATTGTTGGCTGGTGAAGTATATTTGGGAGCTAGGAATTTTATGACTATGTTTTGATAACGAGTCAGCAACATAGTTAGCCTCCCTGTAGATATGCTTACATTTGAACTGTTCTGTCTGATCAATTAGCCTCTGTAGTTTCCTTAGCTGCGTATCAATGTTCCAAGGGTGTTGATTCTTGTTCATTATCCAGTTGACTAACAGTTGTGAGTCTACCTCCAGGATGATGTTCTTGCAGCCTATTTCCAGTGACCAAGACAGGCCAAAAATGGCTGCTTCTATTTCAGCTTGATTGTTAGTTCCCTCCCCCAAAGGTGTTGCAAATGCTAGCATCATTCTTCCTTTGTGATCCCTCAGCATGCCTCCTGCTCCTATTTTGCCTGGATTGCTCAGAGCACTGCCGTCAGTGTTGAGTTTTACCCACAGGTCTGGAGGTTTCTGCCACCTGACTATTGTCACCTTTGTATCATGAATGCATCTTTCCCCCATTAAGATTAATTCCTTCCAATTTGAAGGCCATTGGATGTGTGGAAAAGTTGTACTCATGATTTTGTAGCTGTCCTTGTATATTGCATATTTGACCCTTCCCATGTTAGATTGTTTGCCCCCATATTTGCTAACACATCTATTTTTCCACAGATTCCAGCAGATGATTATTGGTGTTGCCTGCAATAACAGCTTGTGAGCATCATTGTTGTACTTAGCTGACCACCATTGACTGATAAATCTGAGCAGAAATGTATGATCTGTGATAATTCCAGCAGTTACTGCAAAGCTGCTCCACACATATGCTGCAAACTGTCCTTTGTTGAAGATGTGAGATATGCTATCCATACCTGGCCTGTTACAACAAAAACACTTAACTGGCTCATTGCCAAAACTGGTTAGTTTATCATTAGTAGGTAATTTGCCTCTCAATGCTCTCCATAAGAGAAAGGAAGATTTAAAAGGTATACTCCTATGCCAAATTAATGAATTGAACTTAGTTTTTTCCTTCTTGTCTCTGATGGCATTCCAAGCTGAGGAGCAATTGAACTTCCCATCCTTAGTTAATTTCCATATAGCTTGATCAGGTGTGTCTTGCTGGATAGGAATTTCAGTTGCTAGGATGTTAGGAATCTGGCAGCTAGGTGCTTGTTGGATCAGCATGCTGTGGTTCCATTGTCCATTCAACCAAAAGTCTGCAACCTTCTTGTTGTTGAGCCTGTTGCTTCTTCTAGAGAAACCAGCTAGAGGTCCAACTCCCAGCCAATTATCCCACCAAAAGGAGCAGTTACCATTGTTCAGTTTCCACTGGATGTTCTCTTCCACTTTCAGTTTGTTGTGCATAAGATGTTTCCAAGTGAGGGATTCTCCTGTATCCCACTTCTTACTGATAGGATTAGACCTCTGGCAATATTTAGCTTTAAGGAATTCCCCCCAGAGGGATTGTTTGGCTCTAAACACCCACCATTGTTTGTATTGAAAGGCCCTGCAAACTTCTATAAGATTTCTTACCCCTATGCCTCCTTCTTCAACTGGAAAGCTAAGATTTTTCCATGACGACCAGTGATATTTCTTCTTATCATTTCTCCATCCCCAGAAGAAGTTGGCTATAATGCCCTGTATCTGTTTGAGAACTATAACAGGAGGGGTAACTGCAGATAATAAATGAATGGGGAGGGATTGTAATACATGCTTAATTAAGATAGCTTTACCTCCATAACTTAGAATCTTAGTCTGCCAGCCTGTGGTTCTGGTGAGGACCTTGTTAATAAGGTCAGAAAAGTATATAATCCTGGGCCTGCTAACAAATAAAGGGCATCCCAGATAGGTAATAATTCCTTCTTTCTGCCTGTAACCTGTAGCCTTTTTTATTCTATTTCTAGTACTGCTGAAAGTATTGGAATGGATCATGAAATGACTTTTGTCTTTGTTTACCAACTGGCCTGATGTTTCCTTATAATCATTCAATGTTTGCATAACCAGCTGTAAAGTTTTCTGTCTCCCAGAAGTGAAAATTATAATATCATCTGCAAAGCTCAAGTGGTTCACCTGTGGGCCTCTTTTTTCCATGAAGAATCCATGATAATCAGGGTAGTTATGGAGTCTATTAAGAGATTTGGATAATACCTCTGCTCCTAAAATAAATAGGGCAGGGGAGAGGGGGTCTCCTTGTTTGAGTCCTCTAGTAGATTTGAAGAAACCATACCTCTTACCATTGATAATAATAGAATACCAGTTATTAGCCATAATTCTCCAAACCATGTCAATGAAGCCCTCACAAAACCCCATCTTTCTCAGTACCAGGCAGGTATATGACCATTGTACCCTGTCATATGCTTTGGTCATATCAAGTTTGATAATTACATTGCTCCCAATGTTAGGTTTTTTGATTTGATGAATCATTTCTTGGGCCAGCATGATGTTTTCAGAAATACTTCTGCCTTTCACAAATCCTGATTGGTTGGGGGATATCAAGTCAGTTAAGATGGGACCTAGTCTAGTACTTAAAAGTTTAGAAATAATCTTGCTGATGAAGTTACTCAAACTGATAGGTCTGAACTCCTTCAGTTTAATGGGATTGCTCACTTTAGGCAAGAGAACAATGCAAGAATGAGAAAAGTATTTAGGAATCATTTGCCCACAAAAGAAAGCTTGGATGACATCCAGGAGATCTTGTTTGATTATATGCCAACACTTCTGGAAAAAGTTCCCATTCATTCCATCCGGACCAGCTGCTAAATGTGGATTCATGGCAAAGATCACTTCTTTCAATTCCTCCAAGGAAGGCATAGCAGTTAGTGTTTCATTCTGAGTCTGCTTGACAGTTCTGTGAATACAATCCATAGAACTGTCTCCTTTTATCCATTCCCCTTCTTCATTCATGAGTTTGTGAATAAAAAGCCTTCTTCTCCTCCCTCTTATAAGTGAGTGGAAGTATTTTGTATTAGCATCCCCTTCTTTGAACCAATGTAGTTGTGTTTTCTGTTTCAATATAGAATCTTCAAGTTTCAGGAACCTGATATACTCAGCATTAATTTCATGCAGGGCAGTTCTGTTAGTATCAGATTGGTCCTGAATGAGCTTTTCTTCTGCAGCTTGCACTTTCTGTTCATATTCCTTTACCTTGCTGAATACATCCCCAAATTCCACCTTCGACCAGGAGCTAAGAGTGTTGGAAAGTCTCTTTAGTTTCTGGTGGAATTTCCACATGCTGTTGCCCTCTGTATTTCTTTCCCAGCAAGCCTTAACAATGTCAAGAAAATTAGAATGATCAGTCCAAAAATTAAGAAATTTAAAGTACCTGATGTGGTCATTCCCTGCTGTATTCATTTCCATCAGTAAAGGGCAGTGATCTGATCCCACAGAAGGTAAGTGTGTGAAGGTGGTCTGAGGCATCTTTTCTAACCAGGTATCATTAACAAGAGCTCTGTCAAGCCTTTTCCAAATCCTGTGACCAATGCCCCTTTTATTAGACCAAGTGAATTTTTGCCCATTGAAGCCTAAATCAATGAGTCCACAAGCCTCTATGGTAGCAATGAAGTCCAGGCTTCTCTTCATGTTGTAGGGGATACCACCAAGTTTTTCTTCAATAGTGGTAATTACATTGTAATCTCCCACTGAGCACCAGGGCCTGTTGTTCCCACTAGCTTGATGTAGCATTCTGTCCCACAGAGGCCTTCTAAGGAAATCTTTACATTTTGCATACACAAAGGTGATACTGAACTGTTCCTGGATTTCATTGTGCCTAATGGTACAAGTAATCTGCTGTTCATCCTCTTCAATTACTGCACAGTCAACATCCTTATTCCAGAAGACCCAAATTTTGCCATTACAGTTGCTGGTAGCCTGATCCATGGCCAATTGAACTTTGAAGTTTTGGACCTGATTCTTATCAGAGAAA
This sequence comes from Solanum bulbocastanum, assembly GCA_037074985.1. NCBI lineage: Eukaryota > Viridiplantae > Streptophyta > Magnoliopsida > Solanales > Solanaceae > Solanum > Solanum bulbocastanum. The sequence continues at coordinate 20,684,885 of CM073604.1, read as the reverse complement.
GGTTCCAAAATAGCAATAATAGATGGTTGATGAAGCTTCCCAAGTATCTTGATTCTTTCAAGTACCCCCTGAGTGTTAATCCCTCTCACATTCCAAATAATTGTACTAATCATTGAGAAGATTTAGAAGATTTAGAGGTAAACAGTCTAGTATTTGGTCTGCCTGCAGTGACTGTGTTGATGTCTTGATTGTTGAAGTGGAATTTCTCATGTTGAAACCCTCTTGGAGATAGGCCTTGCTTGTTAGTCACCTGTTGGATCTCCTCTTCAATATTATGATCATATCTAGGACTGAATGCCCTGATCAACATTTCACTAGTATCATCATCATCATTCGGCTCCTTAACTGATTGGTTGTCTTCATCCATTTCATCTTCTGAGTTGTCCACAGTATACTCGTCAAAATTAGGAATTGAATTGGTTTGACAAGTACCCTGTCCTGTATCTGGAGGGTCCTTAGTTGGATTCACATATTGGGCCTGTAATGGAGTGATATCCATGCCTTGTTGGTTATCTATCATGATGAATCTCTTACAATTCTCTTCATTGTTCTCCTGCTCCTCTTGTTGTTTTTCCTCTTGCTGGTGGTTCTGTTTCTTCTTAGCTGCATCTCTTTTCTTTTTGCTAGGCTTATTTTTACTTTTAGGTGTGATTTCCTGGCCACTAGTACTTGCTTTGGAGCCCATATCTTTTGCCATAGCCCCCTTTTGTTGCTTACCCACTGAATTCTGTTCAGTTGACTGTTTGCTGCTGTTATTACCCTTACCTGTTTGTTCATGTCTGTCTGCCTGGTCCTGTTGTTGAGTTGGTGTCTTCTTGGCCTTATGTTGTGGAGGTTTATTGGTAGTAGTGGCACCATTGTCTGAGTTAGGGGTAGCAGGGGTTCTGTGGTCTGGACTTTGGTCGGTATCAACCCCCTCATGCAGAACATGAGTCAAATTCCCCCCTTTGGAAGCCCCTTCCTTCAGGTTAGTATGTTTCTCCTGACTTCCCTCATCCAACCCCCCTTCAACTTCTTTGCTGTTGTTCTTAGTACCCTCCTGTCTATCCTTAGTTTTGTTTTGCTCTGGTATTTTTCCTTGCTGTGCTTCTTGTGGTGGTGTTCCCCTATTGTGATTAAGGTCCTCCTTTTCAACATTTTGCCTTTCCTGCATATTCAAGTTAGTAAAGGAATTATATTTAGGGATATTAGCTATACCTGTTTGCTGCTGACTGTGTTGTTGTTGCTCCTTTGTCAACCTGTTTTGTGGTGAAGTAGGTCTCCAGACTGTTTTCTGCATTTTGTCTTCCTGCTGTTTGTTATTTCTCCTCTTTTGGACATGCCATTCTTGTTCCTGTTGTTGTTCTGGTTGTTTGTAGTTGTTCTTTTCCTTGTTGTTTTGGCTTTGCTTCTCTTCATGTTCCTTCATATTGGTCTGTTTGTTTTCCTTTCCCTGTTGCATCTGTTCTTCCTTTTGTTTTTTTTCAATTTCCAATTCCTTTCTTCTTTTGAGTTCCTCATCTCTTATTTTGAAGTTACACTCCTCTACCATGTGGCCTTGATGTCTGCAGTACTCACAGTAGGGAGGAATATTCTCGTATTCAATAGTCTGCCATCTCCCTATGGTAAGATCCTCCTCATCCAATCCTATCCAAACATGTCTAGGTCTAGCTTTGGTTAAGTCTACTTGGACTTTTACCTTGGCCATACTAGCTCTAGTCCTTTTAATAGAAGCAGTATCCAAGTATAGGACTTTGCCTATCGAGGCTAACAGAGGTGTTATGAATTCCTTCTTGAAACAATGCCATGGTAGACCTGGCAGTAGAACCTAGATAGGTACTATAGGAGTCTCTTCTTCCGGTCGAAAGTTAGGGGTCCAAGCTTGGAGTCTCATCAGTTTGCCCTCAATAGTCATTCTTTGCTGTGTCCATACTGTATTATAGTCAAGCTCATTGTCTAAATCAATGAATACATGTCTTGCATTGTAGTGTGCTATGTTCACCCCCCCATTGAGTTGAGTTTGCATAATGAAACTCTTTCTGATTAGTTCCACTTTAGGCATGGTATTACTAAATTTACCTATCAACGTGAACCTACAATCAGTAGCCAAAGTAGTCATGAAATCCTCCATATCATAGATAACTACAGGTAGACCTTGTTTGGTAGTATGTCTGGGTGGTTTCAGCTCTATAGGTTCAGCATTTTGAGCATGGCTTTGCCTAAGTCTAGCAGCATATGTCTGTACCACAGTATAAAGAGCAGGCTCAGCATTTTGTTCCAGCTTTTTGGTTTCCTTTTCCTTAGGATTGGTGTCATCTTTTGGTTGGTTAGAGAGACTAATCTGTTGGCTTTTAGGAGTAGCAGTGACGTGTTTCTCAAAGTTGCTGGAAATTTTGGGGAATACATTGTAGTAGCTGTTGGGATTAGTTTTACCATCTACAGCAGTCAACAGGGGAGGAATCATCTTATCACTCTCCTTACCTTGTACTTGGGTCTTCATGATTGCCGCACTACTACTCAGACTTACAGCATTGTGACAACCATTTGACTTATTCGACTTACCTGATTGCGCAACTTCAGCACCTATTTCCAAGTCCATTGATCTGGTGCTCCCTTCCTGCTGTACCTGCACTAGATTGTTAGTCATAACAATGTTGAAATTATTATCTTTACCTTCCCTTTGTTGTACTTCCTTTCCTGGACTCTCATCACCTGGTTTAACTCCAAATGAGAACTGAGAGGAGTCCTCGACCTCCATCACTTCTATAGCTGAATGAGCAGCTTTGCCTTGATGATCATTTGGGCCTTTTGGCGTCTGATCGTTTTGTTCCTTTTGCATTACAATGCCCTGATCATCCTCTGTTTGCTGCATTTGCTCTCTCCCTTTTGTAGTCTCATTTTTACCTACGATTGATTTTTCTTGATTGGTCCCATATGTTCTTAGACTTTCAGTGGTTTCCGACTGTTGATTACTTGTATTGTGCGTTTGGATTTCCTTCAACCTTGTCGGGACTTCCTCGTGACCACTATTTCACCCATCTGTCGCTATCTCCTCACCAGGAATGTGGTCGCCGGAGTTTTGCCCGTCAAAATTGCTGGAGATTTCAGTGACCTGTACCTCACGACTAGGAGAGTAATCCACAGTAGCTAATTCGCCTCCCAATTGTTGGGAAGTTGCTCGAACTTGACGGCGACTTTTAGGCGATTTGTCGGCGACTTGTCCCCTTTGCGCCTCTCCAGATCTCCCGATTTGTAAGGTGGAATCACTTGAATTTTTGGTATATTGTAGCTCTCTATTAGGAGAATCATTCTCCATAACTAGATTTCCATATCTCAACCTATTGCGATCTGAGGAAATAATTTTTTGACTCCCATCTAACTCTTTCTCTAAACTCGCGTTCATCGCTTCTTTCTTTTGCGAATTCACAGAATTGTTGGATGAATTATAAGGAGCTGCTTGGTGTGTTTTGTTGCTATGTTCCAGGTGCCCCTGTTGGAGCTGGTCCGGCGGCGTGGGGAGCCCTACCGGCGGCTCACGCACCATTCCGGTGGTTCTATCCAGTTGTACCGAATATGGCCGTTGGCTTGTCTTTTGGGAGCGTTCAGCATAGAGAGATATATTAGAGAGAGAAAAAAATTGAGAAATGGGGAAGCGATAGGTTTAGGGTTTAGATTTTATGTTTAGGGTTTAGGGTTTAGGATTATGGTTTAGGGTTTAGGGTTTAGGGTTTAGGATTAGGGTTAAGGCTTAGGGTTTAGGGTTTAGGATTTGGGTTTAGTGTCTATAGTTTAGGGTTTAGGGTTTAAGGTTTAGTATTTAGGGTTTATAGTTAGGGTCTAGAGTTTTGGGTTGAGGGTTTAGGATGTAGGGTTTAGAGTTTAAGGTTTAGGGTTTAGGGTTTAGAGTTAGTGATTAGGGTTTAGGATTTAGGGTTTAGGGTTTAGGGTTTGGAGTTGCAAGTTTAAGGTTTAGTGTTTTGGGTTTGTGGTTTAGTTTTTGGGGTTTAGGTTAAGGGGTTAGAGTTTATGGTTTTGGATTTAGGGTTTTGGCTTTAGTGTTTAGTGTTTATGGTTTAACATTTAGAGTTCAGGATTTAGGGTCTAGGGTTTAGGGTTGAGGGTTTAACGTTTGGAGTTTAGTATGTAGAGTTTATTATTTAGAGTATAAGGTTTAGGGTGTACGGTTTAGGTTTTAGGATTTAAGGTTTAGAGTTTAGGGTTTATGATTAAAGGTTTTGGGTTTAGGGTTTAGAGTTTTGTGATTAGGGTTTACGGTTTATGGAATAAGGTTGAGGGTTAGGGTTTATAGTTTTGGGATTAGGGTTTATGTTTTGAGTTATTGGTTTAGGGTTGAGGGGTTAGGGTATAGGGTTTATAGTTTAGATTTTGGGTTTAGGGTTTTGGTTTAGTGTTTAGGGTTTATGCTTTATGGTATAGGGATTAGAGTTTAGGGTTTAGGGTTTAGGGTTTTGAATTATAGGTTTTGGGTTTAGGGTATAAGGTTTAGGATTTAGGGTTTATAGTTTAAGGTTTTTGGTTTAGGGTTTATGTTTTGGAATTTATGGTTTAGGGTTTAATATTTATGGTTTAGGGTTTAGTGTTAGGGTTTAAGGTTTAACATTTAGAGTTTATGATTTAATGTTTAGGGTTTAGGGTTTAGGTTTAGGTTTTAAGGTTTATGGTTGGGGTTTAGGATTTAAGGTTAAAGGATCAGGGTTTAGGGTTTTGAGTTTAGGATTAGGGTTTTGTGTTTAGGATTTAGGATTTAAAGTTTAGATTTAGGGATTAGGATAAGTGTTTTAGGTTTATGGTTTTGCATTTTGACTTTAAGGTTTAGGGTTTAGGGTTTAGGATTTAGGATTTAGTGTTTAGGGTTGAGGGTGTAGGATCTAGGGTTTAGGATTTAGTGTTTAATGTTTAGGATTTATGGTTAAGGCTTTAGGGTTAAGGTATTAGTTCTTAGGGTTTAGGTTTTTAAGTGTAGGGTTTAGGGTTACGACTTATAGGTTTAAGGCTTAGGGGTTAGGAATTAAGGTTTTGGATTTAGGGTTAAGAGTTTATGGTTTAGGGGTTAAGGGTTTGGGGTTAAGGGTTTAGGGTTTAGGGTATAGGGTTTAGTGTTTAGAGTTTAGGGTTTAGGGTTCAGGGTTTTGAGTTATAGATTTTGGGCTTAGGGTTAGGGTATAGTGTTTAGGAATTAGGGTTTATGGTTTAGGGTTTATAGCTTAGGGTTTAAGGTTAAAGGTTTAGGGTTTAGGGTTTGTGGTTTAGGGTTTAGGGTTTAGGGTTTACTGTTTAATATTTAGGGTTTAGTATTTAGGATTCTTGGTTTAGGGTTTAAGGTTTAGGGTTTAGGATTTAGGCTTCAGAATTATGGGCTTAAGATTTGTGATTTAGGGTTTAGTGTTTAGGGTTAAGCGTTTAGAGTTTAGGGTTTATGGTTTAGGGTTTAGGCTTTAGTGTTTAATGTTTAGGGTTTGGTGTTTAGGATTTAAGGTTTAGCGTTTAAAGTTTAGGGTATAGGGTTTAGGATTTAGGGTTTATGGTTTAGAGTTTATATTTTAGATTATAGTGTTTAGGGTTTATGGATTAGGGTTTAGTGCTTAGGATTTTGGGTTTAGGGTTTAGGGTTTGGAATTATGGGTTTAAGGTTTATGTTTTAGGTTTTAGGGTTAAGGGGTTAGAGTTTAGGGTTTAAGATTTAGTGTTTAATTTTTAGGATTTAGGGTTTAGGGTCTAAGGTTTAGTGTTTAGAGTTTTTTCTTAGGGTTTCGGATTAGGTTTAGTGATTTGGGTTTAGGGTTAGGTATTTTGGTTTTAAGGTTTTTCATTTAGTGTTAAGAGTTTAGAGTTTATGGTTTAGTGTATAGGGTTTAGGATTTAGGGTTTAGCATTTAGGGTTTTAGGTTTAGGGTTTAGGGTTTAGGGTTTAACATTTAGAGTTTATGATTTTGGTCTTAGTGTTTATTGTTTATGTTTTCTCATTTAGAGTTAAGGATTTAGGTTTTATGGTTTAGGATTTAAGGTTTAAGGTTTATGATTTAATGTTTAGGGTTTATGGTTTAGGGTTTCAAATTGTATTTTTAGTGTTTAGCCTTTAGGTTTTGAGTTAGAGTTTAGGGTTTATGGTTTAGGGTTAAGAGTTTAGTACTTAGGGTTTAGGGTATTATAGTTTTTGTTTAAGGTTTTACGCTTAGGGTTTAAGGTTTAGAGTTTGGGGTTTAAGGTTTAAGGTTTAGGATTTAAGATTTAGAGTATTGGGTTTAGGGTTCAGGGTTTAGGTTTATTGTTTAAGGTTTAGAGTTTAGTGTTTGGGGTTTAGGTTTTAAGGTTTAGGGTTTAGGATTAGGGTTAGGGTTTAGTGTTTAGGGTTTGGAATTGTAGGTTTAAGGTTTATGATTTATAGTTTAGGGTTTAGGGTTAATGGTTTGCAGTTTATGATTTTGAGTTTAGGGTTTAGGATTTAGGTTTTAGCTTTTAGGTTATAGGGTTTAGGATTTAGGGTTTAACATTGACAGTTTAGAGTTTAGTGTTTAATATTTACGATTAAGCTTTAAGGATTTTACATTTAGAGTTTAGGGTTTATGGTTTATGGTTTCGGGTTTAGTGTTTAATATTTACGGTTAAGAGTTTAGGATTTTACATTTAGAGTTTAGGGTTTACGGTTTAGGGTTAAGGATTTAGGGTTAAAGTTTAGGGTTTATGGATAAGGGTTTAGAGTGTAGGTTAAGGGTTTAGGGGTTAGGATTTAGTGTTTAAAGTTTATGGTTTATGGTTTATGGTTTAGGGTTTAAGGTTTTGAATTTAGGATTTAGAGTTTAGAGTTTAGTGTTTAGTGTTTTGGGATTCAAGTTGTAGGTTTTGGGTTTAGGGTTTAGGGTATAGGGTTTAGTATTTAGTGTTTATGGCTTAAGGTTTATGGTTAGGGTTTAGGGCTTAGGGTTTAGGGTTTAGAGTTTAGGGTTTAGGGTTTAGGGTTTAGGGTTTAGTGTTTTATATTTAGGGTTTTAAAGTTTAGGATTTTAGGTTTAGGGTTTAGGGTTCTGACTTAGGGTTTATGATGATGGTTAGGGTTAAGAGTTTAAGGTTTAGGGTTTAACATTTAGAGTTAAGGATTTAGTGTTTAGGATTTAGGGTTTAGGATTTTGTGTTTAGGATTTAGGGTTTATGGTTTAGGATTTTGTGTTTAGGGTTTAGGTCTTAGAGTTTAGGTTTTAGAATTTAGGGTTTAGGGCTTAGAGTTTTAGGTTAAGGATTTTGGACTTAGGGTTAAGGGTTTAGGATTTAGGGTTGGGAGTTACTGGTTTAAGGTTTAGAGTATAGTGTGTAGGGTTTATGGTATAGGATTTTAGGGTTTAGAGTTAAGGGTTTAGGGTTTAGGGTTTAGAGTTGTAGATTTAGGGTTTAGGGTTTAGAGTTTATGGTTTTGGGTTTAGATTTTTGGGTTTAGTGTTTAGGGTTTTGTGTTGTAGGTTTTGTGTTTAGGTTTTAGTTTCTAGGGTATAGGATTTATAGTTTATGGTTTAGGGTATAGAGTTAAGGGTTTAGAGTTTAGGGTTTAGGGTTTAGGCTTTAAAGTTTAGAGTGTAGGGTTTATGGTTTAGGCATTAAAGTTTAGAGTTTAGGGTTTCGAGTTTAGTGTTTAATTAATTAAGGGTTAAAAGTTCTGGATTGAGGGTTTAGGGTTTATGCTTTAGAGTTTAGAGTTTTTATTTAGGGTTTAGGGTTTAAGCTTTAGGGTTTAGAGTTTTTATTTAGGGTTTAGGATTAGGGTTAGGGTTTAGGGTTTAGAGTTTAGGGTTTAAGGCTTTGGTTTTAACATTTAGGGTTTAGGGTTTATGACTTACGGTTTAGAGTTTAGGGTTTATGGTTAAGGATTTAGGATTTAGGTATGAGGGTTTAGGGTTTAGGATTTTGGGTTTAAGGCTTAGGGTTTAGGGTTTAAAGTTGAATGTTTTGGGTTTAGGGGTAATGATATAGGGTTTAGAGTTTATAGTTTTGTTTTTTGGGTTTTGGATTTAGGGTTTAGGGTTTAGGGTTTAGAGTTTAGGGTTTAGGGTATAGTGTTTTAATTTGTAGGTTTTGGATTTAGGGTTTAGGGTATTGGGCTTAGTGTTTTGATTTAGGGTTTAAGATTACAGTTAGAGTTTAGGTTTGAGAGTTTCGGGTTTAAGGGTTAGGTTTTAACATTTAGTGTTAAGGATTTCGGGTTTAATCCTTAGGATTTAGGATTTAGGGTTTAGGGTTTAGGGTTTAGGGTTTAGTGTTTAATTTTTAGGGTTTAGTGTTTAGGATTTTGGGTTTAGGGTTTAAGGTTTAGGGTTTAGGGTTTACGACTTAGGGTTTGTAATTATAGGTTTAAGGCTGATGATTTAGGGTTTAGGGTTTAGGGTTAAGGGTTGAGAGTTTATGGTTTTGGGTTTAGGTTTTACTGTTTAGTGTTTAATGTGTAGGGTTTGGTGCTTAGGATTTAGGGTTTAGGGTATGGGGTTTAGGGAATAGGGTTTAGGATTTAGTGTTTATGGTTTACTGTTTATAGTTTAGATTTTAGAGTTTAGGGTTTACGGATAAGCGTTTAGTGCTTAGGATTATGGGTTTAGGGTTTAAGTTTTAGTGTTTTGGGTTTATGGTTTACGGTTTAGTATTTGGAATTATGGGTTTAAAGTTTATGATTTAGGGTTTAGGGTTTAGGGTTAAGGGGTGTGAGTTTATAGTTTAGGGTTTAGTGTTTAGGATTTAGGGTTTAAGGTTTAAGGTTTAGTGTTTAGTGTTTTTTATTCGGGTTTAGGATTAGGGTTTAGGGTTTGGAATTTTTGGTTTAAGGTTTATGATTTAGGGTTTAGGGTTAAGAGTTTAGAGTTAATGGTTTAGGGATTAGGGTTTAGAATTTAAGGTTTAGGATTTAAGGTTAATATTTAGAGTTTAGGATTTAGGGTGTAGGGTTTATTGTTTAGGATTTTGCTTTTAGAGTTAAGGATTTAGGGTATATGGTTTAGGATTTAATATTTAGGGTTTAGGGTTTTGAATTGTAGGTTTAGGGTTTAGGGTTTTGGTTTAGACTTAGGGTTAAGGGTTTAGGTTTAGAGTTAGGGTTTAGGGTTTAGTATTTAGGATTTAGGGTTTAGAGTTTCAAAGTTTAGGTTAAAGGATTAGCCCTTAGGGTTTAAGGTTTAGGGTTTAGGTTTAGGGTTTAAGATTCATAGTTTAGGGTTTAGGGTTTAGGGTTTAGTGTTTAAGGTTTAGGATTTGGGTTTAGGGTCTATAGTTTGGGGTTTAGGTTTTAAGATTTCGATTTTAGGGTTTAGGGTTAAGATTTAGTGTTTAGGGTTTAGACTTATGGTTTAGGGTTTAGGGTTTAGGGTTTATAGTTTAAGGTTTAGGGTATAGTGTTTTAAATTGTAGGTTTTGGGTTTAGGGTTTAGGGTTTTGGGTTTAGGGCTTTGATTTAGGGTTTAAGAATACAACTAGGGTTTAGGTTTGAGAAATTAGGGTTTAAGGTTTAGGTTTTAACATATAGAGTTAAGAATTTTGGGTTTTGTCTTTAGGATTTAGGATTTAGGGTTTAGGGTTTAGGGTTTAGTGTTTAATTTTTAGGGTTTAGTGTTTAGGATTTTGGGTTTAGGGTTTAAGGTTTAGGGTTTAGGGTTTTTGATTTAGTGTTTGTAATTATGGGTTTAAGGTTGATGATTTAGGGTTTAGGGTTTAAGGTTAAGGGTTGAGAGTTTATGGTTTAGGGTTTAGGTTTTAGTGTTTAGTGTTTAATGTGTAGGGTTTAGTGTTTAGGATTTAGGGTTTAGGGTACAGGGTTAGGATTTAGTGTTTATGGTTTAGAGTTTATAGTTTAGATTTTAGGGTTTAGGGTTTACGGATTAGCGTTTAGTGCTTAGGATTATGGGTTTAGGGTTTAAGTTTTAGTGTTTAGGGTTTATGGTTTACGATTTAGGATATGGAATTATGGGTTTAAAGTTTATGATTTAGGGTTAAGGGGTGTGGGTTTATAGTATAGGGTTTAGTGTTTAGGATTTAGGGTTTATGGTTTAAGGTTTAGTGTTTAGTGTTTTTAATTAGGGTTTAGGATTAGGGTTAGAGTTTTGGGTTTAGGGTTTGGAATTTTTGTTTTAAGGTTTATGATTTAGGGTTTAGGGTTTATGGTTAAGAGTTTAGAGTTAATGGTTTAGGGTTTAGGGTTTAGGGTTTAGGGTTAATATTTAGAGTTTAGGATTTAGGGCTTAGGGTTTATTGTTTAGGATTTTGCTTTTAGAGTTAAGGATTTAGGGTATATAGTTTAGGATTTAATGTTTAGGGTTTAGGGTTTTGAATTGTAGGTTTAGGGTTTAGGGTTTTGGTTTAGACTTAGGGTTAAGGGTTTAGGTTTAGAGTTACGGTTTAGGGTTTAGGATTTAGGATTTAGGGTTTAGAGTTTTAGAGTTTAGGTTTAAGGTTTAGCGCTGAAGGTTTAAGGTTTAGGGTTTAAGATTCAGAGTTTTGGGTTTAGGGTTTAGGGTTTAGGTTTAGTGTTTAGGGTTAGGGTTTAGTGTTTAGGGTTTAAGATTCAGAGTTTTGGGTTTAGGGTTTAGGGTTTAGGGTTTTGGTTTAGTGTTTAGGGTTAGGGTTTAGTGTTTAGGGTTTAGGATTTGGGTATAGGGTCTATAGTTTGGGGTTTAGTTATTAAGATTCAGAGTTTTGGGTTTTAGGTTTAAGGTTTAGGGTTTAGGTTAGGGTTTAGGTTTAGTGTTTATGGTTTAGACTTATGATTTAGGGTTTAGGATTTAGGGTTTAGAGTTTAGGTTTTAGGGTATAGTGTTTTAAATTGTAGGTTTTGGGTTTAGGGTTTAGGGTATTGGGTTTAGTGTTTTGATTTAGGATTTAAGATTACAGTTTGGGTTTTGGTTTGAGAGTTTAGGGTTTAAGGTTTAGGTTTTAACATTTAGAGTTAAGGATTTCGGGTTTAGTCTTTAGGATTTAGGATTTAGGGTTTAGGGTTTAGGGTTTAGTGTTTAATTTTTATGGTTTAGTGTTTGGGATTTTGGGTTTAGGGTTTAAGGTTTATGGTTTTGGGTTTATGATTTAGTGTTTGTAGTTATGAGTTTGAGATTGATGATTTAGGGTTTAGGGTTTAGGGTTATGGGTTGAGAGTTTATGGTTTAGGGTTTAGGTTTTAGTCTTTAGTGTTTAATGTGTAGGGTTTAGTGTTTAGGATTTAGGATTTAGGATTTAAGGTTTAGGATTTAGTGTTTATGGTTCAGAGTTTATAGTTTAGATTTTAGGGTTTAGGGTTTACGAATTCGTGTTTAGTGCTTAGGATTATGGGTTTAGGGTTTATGTTTTGGTGTTTAGGGTTTATTGTTTACGGTTTAGGATTTGGAATTATGGGTTTAAATTTTATGATTTAGGGTTTAGGGTTTAGGGTTAAGTGGTGTGAGTTTATAGTATAGGGTTTAGTGTTTAGGATTTAGGGTTTAAGGTTTAAGGTTTAGTGTTTAGTTTTTTTAATATGGGTTCAGGATTAGGTTTAGAGTTTTGGGTTTAGGGTTTGGAATTTTTGATTTAAGGTTTATAATTTAGGGTTTAGGGTTTATGGTTAAGAGTTTAGAGTTAATGGTTTAGGGTTTAGGGTTTAGAATTTAGAGTTTAAGGTTTAGGGTTTAGGGTTTAGGGTTTAGGGTTAATATTTAGAGTTTAGGATTTAGGGCTTAGCGTTTATTGTTTAGGATTTTACTTTTAGAGTTAAGGATTTAGGGTATATGGTTTAGGATTTAATGTTTAAGGTTTAGGGTTTTGAATTATAGGTTTAGGGTTTAGGGTTTTGGTTTAGACTTAGGGTTTAGTGTTTAGGTTTAGAGTTAGGGTTTAGGGTCTAGGATTTAGGATTTAGGGTTTAGAGTTTTAGAGTTTAGGTTTAAGGTTTAGCGCTGAGGGTTTAAGGTTTAGGGTTTAGATTTAGGGTTTAAGATTCAGAGTTTTGGGTTTAGGGTTTAGGGTGTAGGTTTAGTGTTTAGGGTTAGTGTTTAGTGTTTAAGGTTTAGGATTTGGGTTTAGGGTCTATAGTTTGGGGTTTATGTATTAAGATTCAGAGTTTTGGGTTTAAGGTTTAGGGTTTAGGGTTTATGTTAGGGTTTAGGTTTAGTGTTTAGGGTTTAGACTTATGGTTTAGGGTTTAGGGTTCAGGGTTTAGAGTTTACGGTTTAGGGTATAGTGTTTTAAATTGTAGGTTTTGGGTTTGGTAAGGTATTGGGTTTAGTGTTTTGATTTAGGGTTTAAGATTACAGTTAGGGTTTAGGTTTGAGAGTTTAGGGTTTAAGGTTTAGGTTTTAACATTTAGAGTTAAGGATTTCGGGGTTAGTCTTTTGGATTTAGGATTTATGGTTTAGGGTTTAGGGTTTAGTGTTTAATTTTTATGTTTTAGTGTTTGGGATTTTGGGTTTAGGGTTTAATGTTTAGGGTTTAGGGTTTACGATTTAGTGTTTGTAGTTATGGGTTTGAGGTTGATGATTTAAGGTTTAGGGTTTAGGGTTATGGGTTGAGAGTTTATGGTTTAGGCTTTAGGTTTTAGTGTTTAGTGTTTAATGTGTAGGGTTTAGTGTTTAGGATTTAGGGTTTAAGTTATGGGGTTTAGGGTATAGGGTTTAGGATTTAGTGTTTATGGTTTAGAGTCTATAGTTTAGATTTTAGGGTTCAGGGTTTACGGATTAGCGTTTAGTGCTTAGGATTATGGGTTTAGGGTTTAAGTTTTAGTGTTTAGGGTTTATGGTTAACGGTTTAGGATTTGGAATTATGGGTTTAAAGTTTATGATTTAGGGTTTAGGGTTTAGGGTTAAGGGGTATGAGTTTATAGTATAGGGTTTAGTGTTCAAGATTTAGGGTTTAATGTTTAAGGTTTAGTGTTTAGTGTTTTTAATTAGGGTTTAGGATTAGGGTTAGACTTTTGGGTTTAGGGTTTGGAATTTTTGGTTTAAGGTTTATGATTTAGGGTTTAGGGTTTAGGGTTAAGAGTTTAGAGTTAACGGTTTAGGGTTTAGGGTTTTGAATTTAGGGTTTAAGGTTTAGGGTTTAGGGTTAATATTTAGAGTTTAGGATTTAGGGCTTAGGGTTTATTGTTTAGGATTTTGCTTTTATAGTTAAGGATTTAGGGTATATGGTTTAGGATTTAATGTTTAGGGTTTAGGGTTTTGAATTGTAGGTTTAGGGTTTATGGTTTTAGTTTATACTTAAGGTTTATGGTTTAGGTTTAGAGTTAAGGTTTAGGATTTAGGGTTTAGGATTTAGGATTTAGGGTTTAGAGTTTTAGAGTTTAGGTTTAAGGTTTAGTGCTGAGGGTTTAAGGTTTAGGGTTTAGATTTAGGGTTTAAGATTAAGAGTTTTGGGATTAGGGTTTAGGGTTTAGGTTTAGTGTTTAGGATTTAGGGTTTCGTGTTTAGGGTTTAGGATTTAGGTGTAGGGTCTATAGTTTGGGGTTTAGGATTTAAGATTCAGAGTTTTGGGTTTAAGGTTTAGGGTTTAGAGTTTAGGTTAGGGTTTAAGATTAGGGATTAGGGTTTAGGGTTTAGGGTTTAGAGTTTAGGGTTTAGGGTATAATGTTTTAAATTGTAGGTGTTGAGTTTAGGGTTTTGGGTATTGTGTTTAGTGTTTTGATTTAGGGTTTAAGATTACAGTTAGGGTTTAGGTTTGGGAGTTTAGGGTTTAAGATTTAGGTTTTAACATCTTGAGTTAAGGATTTCGGGTTCAGTCTATAGCATTTAGGGTTTAGGGTTTAGTGTTTAATATTTAGGGTTTAGTATTGAGGATTTTGTGTTTAGGGTTAAAGGTTTAGGCTTTAGTGTTTACGATTTAGTGTTTGTAATTATGGGTTTAGGGTTGTTGATTTAGGGTTTAGGGTTTAGGGTTAAGGGTTGAGAGTTTTTCTTTTAGGGTTTAGGTTTTAGTGTTTAGTGTTTAATGTGTAGGATTTAGTGTTTAGGATTTAGGGTTTAAGGTATGGGGTTTAGTGTTTATGGTTTAGAGTTTATAGTTTAGATTTTAGGGTTTAGGGTGTACGGATTAGGGTTTAGTGCTTAGGATTAAGGGTTTAGGGTTTAAGTTTTAGGGTTTATGGTTTATGGTTTATGGTTTAGAATTTGGAATTATGGGTATAAAGTTTATGATTTTGGGTTAAGGGTTTAGGGTTAAGGGGTGTGAGTTTATAGTTTAGGGTTTAGTGATTAGGATTTAGGGTTTAAGGTTTAAGGTTTAGTGTTTAGTGTTTTTTATTAGGGTTAGAGTTTTGGGTTTAGGGTTTGGAATTTTTGGTTTAAGGTTTATGATTTAGGATTTAGGGTTTAGGGTTAAGAGTTTAGAGTTAATGGTTGAGGGTTTAGGGTTTTAAATTTAGGGTTTAATGTTTAGGGTTTAGGGTTTAGGGTTAATATTTAGAGTTTAGGATTTAGGGCTTAGGGTTTATTGTTTAGGATTTTGCTTTTAGAGTTAAGGATTTAGGGTATATGGTTTAGGATTTAATGTTTAGGGTTTAGGGTTTTGAATTATAGGTTTAGGGTTTAGGGTTTTGGTTTAGAGTTAGGGTTTAGGGTTTAGGTTTAGAGTTAAGGTTTAGGTTTCAGTATTTAGGATTTAGGGTTTAGAGTTTTAGAGTGTACGTTTAAGGTTTAGCACTTAGTGTTTAAGGTTTAGGGTTTTGGTTTAGTGTTTAAGATTCATAGTTTTGGATTTAGGGTTTAGGGTTTAGGGTTTAGGTTTAGTGTTTAGGGTTAGGTTTTAGTGCTTAGGGTTTATGATTTGGGTTTAGGGTCTATAGTTTGGGGTTTAGGGTTTAAGATTAGGAGTTTTGAGTTTAAGGTTTAGGGTTTAGGGTTTAGGTTAGGGTTTAGGTTTAGTATTTAGGGTTTAGGATTAAGGTTAGGGGTTAGGGTTTAGGGTTTAGGATTTGGGTTTAGTGTCTATAGTTTAGGGTTTAGGGTTTAAGGTTTAGGATTTAGGGTTTAGATTTTAAAGTTAGTGTTTAAGGTTTAGAATTTAGGGTATAGGGTTTAGGGTTTAGGATTTATGGTTCAGGGTTTAGGGTTTAGGGTTTAAAGTTTAGGGTTGAGGGTTTAGGGTTTATGATTTAGGGTTTGTAATTATGGGTTTAAGGTTTATAATTTAGGGTTTAGGGTTTTGGGTTAAGGGTTGAGAGTTTATTGTTTAGGGTTTCGGTTTTAGTGTTTAGTGTTTAATGTTTAGGGTTTAGTGTATAGGATTTAGGGTTTAGGGTATGGGGTTTAGGGTATAGGGTTTAGGATTTAGTGTTTATGGTTAAGAGTTTATAGTTTAGATTTTAGGGTTTAGGGTTTATGGATTAAGGTTTAGTACTTAGGATTATGGGTTTAGGGTTTAGGGTTTATTGTTTACGATTTAGTGTTTGGAATTATGGGTTTAAAGTTTATGACTTAGTGTTTAAGGTTTAGGATTAGGGGGTGTGAGTTTATAGTTTAGGGTTTAAGGTTTAGTGTTTAGTGTTTTTAATTAGGATTTAGGATTAGGGTTAGAGTTTTGGGTTTAGGGTTTGGAATTTTTCGTTTAAGGTTTATGATTTAGTGTTTAGGGTTTAGGGTTAAGAGTTTAGAGTTTAGAATTTAGGGTTTAAGGTTTAGGGCTTAGGGTTTAGGGTTAACATTTAGAGTTTAGAATTTAGGGCTTAGGGTTTATTGTTTAGGGTTTTGCATTTAGAGTTAAGGATTTAGGGTTTATGGTTTAGGATTTAATGTTTATGGTTTAGGGTTTAAGTTTAGTGTTAGGTTTTAGGGTTTAGGTTTAGTGTTAGGGTTTAGGGTTTAGGATTTAGGATTTAGGGTTTAGAGTTTTAGAGTTTAGGTTTAAGGGTTAGCACTTAGGGTTTAAGGTTTAGGCTTTAGGTTTAGGGTTTAAGATTTAGAGTTTTGGATTTAGGGTTTAGGGTTTAGTGTTTAGTTTTAGCATTTCGGGTTTAGGGTTTAGAGTTTAGATTTTAGGATTTAGGATTTGGGTTTAGGGTCTACAGTTTAGGGTTTAGGGTTTAAGATTAAGAGTTTTGGGTTTAGTGTTTAGGATTTAGGATTAGGGTGGGGTTTAGGGTTTAGGATTAGGGTTAGGGATTGGGGTCTAGGGTTTAGGATTTTAGTTTAGTGTTTATGGTTTAGGGTTTAGGGTTTAAGTATAGGGTTTAAGGTTTGTGTTTAAGGTTTGGGATTTAGGGTTTAGGGTATTTGGTTTATGGTTTTTTATTTAGGGTTTAGGGTTTAGAGTTTTGTGATTAGGGTTTAGGATTTAGGGATTATGGTTTAGGGTTTTGAGTTGCAAGTTTAAGGTTTAGGGTTTACTTTTTAGGGTTTAGGGTTAAGGGGTTAGAGTTTATGGTTTTGGATTTAGGTTTTTGTCTTTAGTGTTTATTGTTTAGGGTTTATGGTTGCGACTTATAGGTTTAAGGTTTAGGGGTTAGAATTTAATGTTTGGGGTTTAGGGTTAAGAGTTTATGGTTTATAGGTTTAGGGTTTAGGGTTTAGGGTTTATGGTATAGGGTTTATGGTTTAGAGTTTAGGGTTAAGGGTTCAGGGTTTCGTGTTGTAGATTATGGGTTTAGGGTTAGTGTATAGTGTTTAGGAATTAGGATTTATGGTTTAGGGTTTAGTGTTTAGGGTTTATAATTTAGGATTTATGGTGTAGGGTTTAGAGTTTTGGGTTTACTGTTTAATGTTTTGTGTTTTGTGTTTAGGATTTTAGGTTTAGGGTTTAAGATTGAGGGTTTAGGGTTCAGGATTTAAGGTTTAGGGTTTAGAATTATGGGTTTAAGATTTATGATTTAGGGTTTAGTGTTTAGGGTTAGGGGTTTAGAGTTTATGATTTATCGTTTAGGATTTGGAATTATGGGTTTAAATTTTATGATTTAGGGTTTAGGGTTTAGGGTTAAGGGGTGTGAGTTTATAGTTTAGGGTTTAGTGTTTAGGATTTTGGGTTTAGGGTTTAAGGTTTAGTGTTTAGTTTTTTTAATTAGGGTTAGAGTTTTGGGTTTAGGGTTTGGAATTTTTGGTTTAAGGTTTATGATTTAGGGTTAAGAGTTGAGAGTTTATGGTTTAGGGTTTAGGGTTTAAGGTTTAGGATTTAGGGTTTAGGGTTAACATTTAGAGTTTAGGATTTAGGGCTTAGGGTTTATTGTTTAGGGTTTTGCATTTAGAGTTAAGGATTTAGGGTTTATGGTTTAGGATTTAATGTTTAGGGTTTAGGGTTTAGGTTTAGAGTTAGGGTTTAGGGGTTTAGAGTTATGGATTAAGGTTTAAGATTTAGGATTTAGGGTTTAGAGTTTTAGAGTTTAGGTTTATGGTTTAGTCCTTAGGGTTTAAGATTTAGGGTTTAGGTTTAGGGTTTAAGATTCAGAGTTTTGGGTTTAGGGTTTAGGTTTAATATTTAGGGTTTAGGGTTTAGAGTTTATGGTTTAGGGTTTAGGATTTGGGTTTAGGGTCTATAATTTAGGGTTTAGGGTTTAGGATTAAGAGTTTTGGTTTTAAGGTTTAGGGTTTAGGGTTTAGGTTTAGTGTTTAGGGTTTAGGATTTGAGTTGAGGTTTAGGGTTTAGGGTTTAGGATTAGGGTTAGGGATTAGGTTTTAGGGTTTAGGATTTGGGTTTAGTGTTTAAGGTTAGGGTTTAAGTTTTAGGATTTAGGGTTTAGGGTTTAAGGTTAGTGTTTAAGATTTAGGATTTAGGGTTTAGGGTTTAGGGTCTAGAGTTTAGGGTTTAGGGTTTATGATTTAGGGTTTACGGTTTAGGGTTTAGGGTTTTGGGATTATGGCTTAGGGTTTGGGGTTGCAAGTTTAAGGTTTAGAGTTTTGGGTGTGGTTTAGTTTTTTGGGTTTAGGGTTAAGGGGTTAGAGTTTATGGTTTTGGCTTTAGTATTTATTGTTTAGGGTTTAGGGTTGCGACTTATAGGTTTAAGGTTTAGGGTTTAGGATTTAAGGTTTGGGGTTTAGGGTTAAGAGTTTATGTTTTAGCGGTTTAGGGTTTAGGGTTAAGGGTTTGTGGTATAGGGTTTATGGTTTAGAGTTTAGGGTTAAGGGTTCAGGGTTTTGTGTTGTAGATTTTGTGTTTAGGGTTAGGGAATAGTGTTTAGGAATTAGAATTTATGATTTAGGATTTATAGTTTAGGGTTTAGGGTTTAGGGTTTATGGTTTTGGGTTTAGAGTTTAGGGTTTACTGTTTAATGTTTTGTGTTTAGTGTTTAGGTTTTTAGGTTTAGGGTTTAGGGTTTAGGGTATAGAATTATGGGTTTAAGATTTATGATTTAGGGTTTAGTATTTAGGGTTAGGGGTTTAGAGTTTATGGTTTATGGTTTAGGGTTTAGTGGTTAATGTTTAGGGTTTAGTGTTTATGATTTAGGGTTTAGGTGTCAAGGTTTAGGGTTTAGAGTTTTTATTTATGGTTCAGATTATGGTTAGGGTTTAGGGCTTAGGGGTTGGAATTATGGATTTAAGGTTTATGATTTAGGGTTTAGGGTTTAAGGTTAAAAGTTTAGAGTTTTTGGTTTAGGGTTTAGGGTTTGGGATTTAGGGTTTAGCATTTAGGGTTTGGGGTTTAAACTCTCGAGTATAGCATTGAAAGTAAGAAATTTAGGATTTATGATTAGGGTTTAAAGTTTGGATTTATGGTTTAGGGTTTAGGGTTAAAAGTTTAGAGTTAATGGTTTAGGGTTTAGTGTTTAGAATTTAGGGTTTAGGGTTTAGGGTTAATATTTAGAGTTTAGGATTTAGGGCTTAGGGTTTATTGTTTAGGATTTTGCTTTTAGAGTTAAGGATTTAGGGTATATGGTTTAGGATTTAATGTTTAGGGTTTAGGGTTTAGGGTTCAAGGTTTAGGGTTTAGATTTTTTATTTATGGTTCAGATTATAGTTAGGGTTTAGGGTTTAGGGTTTACATTTATGGGTTTAAGGCTTATGATTTAGGGTTTAGGGTTTAGGGTTAAGAGTTGAGAGTTTATGGTTTAGGGTTTAGGGTTTAGGATTTAGGGTTTAGCATTGAGGGTTTGGGGTTTAAGCTCTCGGGTATAGCATTGAAAGTAAGAAATTTAGGATTTAGGGTTAGGGTTTAAAGTTTGGATTTAGGGTTTAAGGTTTAGGGTTTAACATTTATATTTTAGGATTTAGGGCTTATGGTTTATTATTTAGGATTTCACATTTAGAGTTGAGGATTTTGGGTTTAGGATTTAGGATTTAAGGTTTAGGGTTTAAGGTGTAGGGTTTAGTGTTTAGGATTTAAGGTTTAAAGTTTAGGGTTTAGGGTTTAGGGTTTTGTGTTGTATGTTTTGGGTTTAGGGTTTTGGTTAATAGTTAGGGTTTAGGGTTTATGGTTTAGCATTAAGAGTTTAGGATTTATGGTTTAAGGTTTAGAGTATAGAGTTTAGGGATTAGTGTTTAGGGTTTAGGATTTAGGGTTTAGCATTTAGGGTTTATGGTTATGGGTTTAGGATTTAGGTATTAGGGTTTAGGGTAAAGGGTTTTGGGTTTAGCGTTTAGGATTTAGGGTCTAGGATTAGGGTTTAGGGTTTAGGATTTAGGATTTAGGGTTTAGGGTTGAGGGTGTAGGATCTAGGGTTTAGGATTTAGTGTTTAAAGTTTAGGGTTTATGGCTAAGTCTTTAGAGTTTAGGTATTAGGTTTTAGGATTTAGGTTTTTGAGTTTAGGGTGTAGGGCTACGACTTATAGGTTTAAGGTTTAGGGTTTAGGATTTAAGGTTCTGGGTTTAGGGTTAAGAGTTTTAGTTTAGGGGTTTAGGGCTTATGGTTTAGGGTTTTGGAATTAGGATTTATGGTTTAGGGTTTACAGTTTAGGGTTTGGGGTTTAGGGTTTATTCTTTAGTGATTAGAGTTTAGGGTTTACTGTTTATTATTTTGTGTTTAGTGTTGAGGATTTTGGGTTTAGGGTTTAAGGTTTAGAGTTAAGTGTTTAGGGTTTGGAATTATGGGTTTAAGATTTATGATTTAGGGTTTAGTGTTTAGGGTTAAGGGTTTAGAGTTTATGGTTTATGGGTTATGGTTTAGGATTTAGTGTTTAATGTTTATGGTTTAGTGTTTACGATTTAGGGTTTAGGGTTTAGAGGTTTTATTTAGGGTTCAGATTATGGTTAGGGTTTAGGGTTTAGGGTTTATGGGTTTAAGGTTTATGATTTAGGGTTTAGGGTTTATGGTTAAGAGTTTAGAGTTTCTAGTTTTATGGTTTAGGGCTCAAGATTTAGGGTTTAGCATTTAGCGTTTGGGGTTTAAGCTCTCTGGTTTAGCATTGAAGGTAAGAAATAAGGATTGAGGGTTAGGGTTTAAAGTTTGGATTTAGGGTTTATGGTTTAGGGATTAACATTTAGAGTTTTGGATTTAGTGCTTAAGGTTTATTGTTTAGGTTTTCACATTTAGAGTTAAGGATTTTGGATTTAAGATTTAGTGTTTAGGGTTTAGGGTTTAGGGTTTTGAGTTGTACATTTTGGATTTAGGGTTTAGGTTTATAGTTAGGGTTTAGTGTTTAGGGTTAAGAGTTTAGGATTTAGGGTTTAGGGTGGGAGTTATGGGTTTAAGGCTTAGAGTTTAGAGTTTAGGGATTAGGGTTTAGAGTTTAGAGTTTAGGGTTTATGGTTAAGGGTTTAGGATTTAGGTATTAGGGTATAGGGTTTAGGGTATTGGGTTTAGTGTTTAGGGTTCAGGGTCTAGGGTTTACAGTTTAGGGTTTAGGGTTAAGGATTTTTGGTTTAGAGTTTATGGTTTTGGGTTTCAAGTTTTGGATATAGGGTTTAGGTTTTAGGGTTTGGGGTATAGTGTTTTGAGTTGTAGGTTTTGGGTTTAGGGTTTAGGGTGTAAGGGTTAGGATTACGGTTAGGGTTTAGGTTTGAGAGTTTAGGATTTAAAGATTAGGTTTTAACATTTAGAGTTAAGGATTTAGGGTTTAGGGTTGAGGATTTAGGGTTTAGGGTTTAAGGTTTAGCATTTAGTATTTAATGTTTAGGATTTTGGGTTTAGGGTTTAGGGTTTAGGGTTTAGAGTTTAGGGTTCACTATTTAGGGTTTGTAATTATAGGTTTAAGGTTTATTATTTAGGGTTTAGGGTGTAGGGTTAAGGGTTAAGAGTTTATGGTTTAGGGTTTAGGATTTATGGTTTATGGTTGGGAGTTTCCAGTTTAGATTTTAGGGATTAGGGTTTAGTGCTTAGGATTTTCGATTTAGTGTTTAAGGTTTAGGGTTTAGGGTTTAGGGTTTATGATTTAGGGTTTAGAATTACGGGTTTAAAGTTTATGATTTAGGGTTTAGGGTTTAGTGTTAAGGGGTGAGTGTTTATGGTTTAGGGCTTAGGGTTTAGGGTTTAGTGTTTAATGTTTAGGGTTTAGCGTTTAGGATTTAGTGTTTAGGGTTTAAGGTTTAAGGTTTAGTGTTTTTAATTAGGGTTTTGGAATAGGGTTAGTGTTTTGGGTTTAAGGTTTGGAATTTTGGGTTTAAGATATATGATTTAGGGTTTAGGATTTAGGGTTAAGAGTTTAGAGTTTGTGGTTGAGGATTTAGGGTTTAGGATTTAGGGTTTAAAGTTTAGGGTTTAGGGTTTAGA
The DNA here is from genome assembly GCA_037074985.1 of Solanum bulbocastanum. Taxonomy (NCBI): domain Eukaryota; kingdom Viridiplantae; phylum Streptophyta; class Magnoliopsida; order Solanales; family Solanaceae; genus Solanum; species Solanum bulbocastanum. The sequence goes on along the minus strand of CM073604.1, from coordinate 20,663,332 downwards.
GTTTAACATTTATAGTTTAGGATTTAGGGCTTAGGGTTTATTGTTTAGGGTTTTTCATTTAGAGTTTATGACCTAAACCGTAAACCCTAAACCCTAAACTATAGACCCTAAACCCAAATCCTACACCCTAAACACTAAACCCTAAACACAAAAATCTAAACCCTTAACCCTAACCTTAATCCTAAACCCTAAACCCCAAACCCAATACTCTGAATCTTAAACCCTAAACCCTAAACCTTAAACCTAAATCCACAAACCCAAAACCTTAAACCCTTAGTACAAAACCTTAAACCTAAACTATAAAACCCTAAACCCTAAATCCTAAATTCTTAACCCTAAACCCTAACTCCAAACCTAAACCCTAAACCCTAAATATACAATTTCAAACCCTAAACCCTAAACATTAAATCGTAAAGCCTAACCCTTAAATCCTAAATCATAAAACCTAAATCCTTAACTCTAAATGTGAAGCCCTAAACTATAAACCCTAAGCCTAAAATCCTAAAATTTAAATGTTAAACCCTAAACCCTAACCCCAATCCTAAACCTTAAACCATAAACCCTATACCCTAAACCCTAAACTCAAAACCTATAATTCAAAACCCTAAACCCTAAACCCTAAACTCTAAACCTAAATCCTAAAACCTAAACCTTATACCCATAACCGAAAACCCTAAACATTAAACTTACAACTCCAAACCCTAAACTGTAATCCCTAAACCATAAACCCAAATCACTAAACTCTAAAGCCTAAACCCTAAACCCAAATCCCTAATCCCTAAACCCTAAACCATAAACCCTAAACCCAAAACTCTACAGCCTAAACTCAAAACCCTAAATACTAAGCCTTAAATCCTAACCATAAACCCCAAACCCTAAATTGTAGACACTAAACCCAAATCCTAAACCCTAAACCCTAATCCCAAACCCTAAACCCTACACACTAAACCCAAACCCTAAACCCTAAACCTTAAACCCAAAACTCTGAATCTTAAACCCTAAGCCCTAGACTATAGACCCTAAAACCAAATACAAAACCCTAAACCCTAAAACCTAACACTAATCCTAAACCCTAAACCCTAAACCCCAAACCCTAAACCTTAAACCCTAAGAGCAAAACCTTAAACCTAAACTATAAAACATTAAACCCTAAATACTAAACTCTTAACCCAAAACCATAAACCATAAACCCTAACTCTAAACTTAAACCCTAAACCCTAAATATACAATTCAAAACGCTACACCCTAAACATTAAACCGTAAAGCCTAAACCTTAAATCCTAAATCATAAAACTTCAATCCTTAACTCTAAATGTGAAACCTTACACTATTAACCCTAAGACCAAAATCCTAAACTTTAAATATTAAACCATAAACCCTAAACTCGAAACCCTAATCACTAAACTCTAAACCCTAATCCCTAATTCCTAAACACTAAACCCTGAACCATAAACTCTACACCGTAAACCCAAAACCCTAAATACTAAACCTTAAACCCTAACACAAACCCTAAACACTAAACTATAGACACTAAACCCAAATCTGAAACCATAAACCATAAACCCTAAACCCTAAACCCTAACACTAATCCTAAAATTAAACCCTAAGCCCTAAACCCTAAACCCAAATCCTAAAACTTAAATCCTAAACACTAAACCTCAACCATAAACCCTAAACCTTAAACACAAAACTCAAAATCTTAAACCTTAAACCTAAACCCAAAACCCTAAACTATAGACCCTATATCCAAATCCTACACCCTAAACCCTAAACCCCAAACCCTAAACCTTAAACCCTAAGCGCAAAACCTTAAACCTAAACTATAAAATCCTAAACCTAAATCCTAAATTCTTAACCATAAACACTAAACCCTAAACCCTAACTCCAAACCTAAACCCTAAACCCTAAATATACAATTTGAAACCCTAAACCCTAAACATTAAATCTTAAAGCCTAAAGCTTAAATACTAAATCATGAAACCTAAATCCTTAACTCTAAATGTGAAGCCCTAAACTATAAACCCTAAGCCTAAAATCCTAAACTTTAAATGTTAAACCCTAAACACTAAACTCTAAACCTTAACCCCAATCCTAAACCCTAAACCCTAAACCTTAAACCATAAACCCTATACCCTAAACCCTAAACCCAAAACCTATAATTCAAAACCCTAAACTCTAAACCCTACACCATAAACCCTAAATCATAAACACTAAACCCAAAACCTTAATCCCTAAATCTAAACTATAAACCCTATACCTTAACCCTTAAACCCTAATCCCAAAACTCTAAAACCTACACTAAACCCTAAATACTAAACTCAAAACCCAAAACCCTCAACCCAAACACCTAATACCTAAACCCTAAACCTTTATTTATAAACCCTAAACTCTAAACCCTAAATCCTAAAACCTAAAGCTTACACCCTTAACCCAAAACCCTAAACCTTAAACTTACAACTCCAAACCATAAACTGTAATCCCTAAACCCTAAACGGTAATCCCTAAACCCTAAACCCTAATCACTAAACTCTAAACCCTAAACCCTAAACCCTATTTCCTAATCCATAAACCCTAAACCCTAAACCCTAAACCATAAATCCTAAACCCTAAACTCTACACCCTAAACACAAAACCCTAAATACTAAACCTTAAACACTAACCATAAACCCTAAACCCTAAACTATAGACACTAAACCCAAATCCTAAATCCTAAACCATAAACCCTAAACCCTAAACCCAAAACCTATAATTCAAAACCCTAAACTCAAAACCCAAAACCCTAATCCTAAAACTTAAACCTTAAACACTAAACCTAAACCCTAAACCCTAAACCTTAAACCCAAAACTCTGAATCTTAAACTCTAAAGCCCTAAACAATAGACCCTAAAACCAAATCCTCAACCCTAAACTCTAAATCTTAAATCCTAAAACCTAACACAAATCCTAGACCCTAAACCCTAAACCCAATACTCTGAATCTTAAACCCTAAACCTTAAACATTAAACCTTCAACCCCAAACACTAAACCTTAAACCCTAAGTGCAAAACCTTAAACCTAAACTATAAAACACTAAACCCTAAATTCGAAACTCTTAACCTAAACCCTAAACCTTAAATCCTAACTCTAAACCTAAACCCCAAACCCTAAATATACAATTCGAAACTCTAAACCCTAAACATTAAACCATAAAGCCTAAACCTTAAATCCTAAATCATAAAACTTCAATCCTTAACTCTATATGTGAAACCCTAAACTATTAACCCTAAGCCCAAAATCCTAAATTTTAAATATTAAACCCTGAACCCTAAACTCTAAACCCTAATAACTAAACTCTAAACCCTAAACCCTAAACCATAAACCCTAATCCCAAATTCCTAAACCATAAACCCTAAACCATACACCCTAAACCATAAACTCTAGACCGTAAACCCAAAACCCTAAATACTAAACCTTAAACCCTAACCACAAACCCTAAACCCTAAACTATAGACACTAAACCTAAATCCTAAACCCTAAACCATAAACCCTAACCCTAATCCTAAAACATAAATCGTAAACCCTAAACCCTAAACCCAAATCCTAAACCTTAAACCCTAAACACTAAACCTAAACTGTAAACCCTAATCATTAAACCCAAAACTCAAAATCTTAAAACTTAAACCTAAACCCTAAACCCTAAAACCAAATCCTACACCCTAAACCTTAAACCTTACATACTAAACCCTAAACCCTTAACCCTAACCCTAATCCTAACCCTAAATCCTAAATCCTAAACCCTAAACCCTAAACCCAATACTCTAAATATTAAACCCTAAACCTTAAACCTTAAACCTAAATCCCCAAACCCTAAAACTTAAACCCTAAGCGCATAACCTTAAACCTAAACTATAAAACCCTAAACCCTAAATCCTATATTCTTAACCCTAAACCCTATACCCTAAACCATAACTCCAAACCTAAACCCTAAACCCTAAATATACAATTTGAAATCCTAAACCCTAAACATTAAACCGTAAAGCCTAAACCTTAAATACTAAATCATAAAACTTAAATCCTTAACTCTAAATGTGAATCCCTAAACTATAAACCCTAAGCCCAAAATCCTAAACTTTAAATGTTAAACCCTTAACCCTAAACTCTAAACTCTAACCAAATCTTAAATCCTAAACCCTAAACCTTAAACCATAAACCCTATACCATAAACCCTAAACCCAAAACCTATAATTCAAAAACCTAAAACCTAAACCCTAAACCATAAACCTTAAACCATAAACACTAAACCCAAAACCCTAATCCCTAAATCTAAACTGTATACCCTATACCCTAACCCTTAAACCCTAAACAATAATCCCAAAACTCTAAATCCTAACATTAAACCCTAAACCCAAAACTCTCAACCCAAAAACCTGATACCTAAACCCTCAACCTTTAATTATAGACCCTAAACTCTAAACCCTAAATCCTAAAATCTAAACCATACACCCTTAACCCAAAACCCTAAACCTTAAACTTACAACTCCAAACCCTAAACCGTAATCCCTAAATCCTAAACCCTAATTACTAAACTCTAAACCCTAAACCCTAAACCCTAAACCCTAATCCCTAATCCCTAAACCCTAAACCATAAATCCTAAGCCCTAAACTCTACACCCTAAACTCAAAACCCTAAATACTAAACTGTACACACTCAACCAAAATCCTAAACCCTAAACCATAAACCATAAACCCTAATCCTAGATCTAAACCCTAAACCCTAAACCCTAAACCCTAATCCTAAAACTTAAACCCTAAACACTAAACCTAAATCCTAAACCTTAAACCTTAAACCCAAAACTTTGAATCTTAAACCCTAAGCCCTAAACTATAGACCCTAAAACCAAGTCCTAAACCCTAAACCCTAAACCCTAAAACCTAACACTAATCCTAAACCCTAAACCCTAAAACCAATACTCGGAATCTTAAATCCTAAACCTTAAACCTTAAACCTCAAACCCCAAACCCTAAACCCTAAACCCTAAGCGCAACAATCAAGGACTTTCCCCCAGAGGTATACACCTTGATAAACTCCCTCTCAAAAAAGCTGAACCAACCATTCCTGCCACTACAGGAAGACCAAATACAAGGCTCTTTTCCTCTAAATCCTCTCAATGATTGGTACGATCATATGGCATGTTAGAGGTATCAATATCTAAGGTGTTATTGAAAGACTCAAAAATCTCAAAACTATTCACTATGTATCTATGATTGCAATCCTGGAACCATTCTCAGACAATATTCATATTAATATGTTTAAAAGTATGCTTGCCATGGATCATGCAGTTGGAAACTCCAATGGAAAAATTTGGCTCTTCTGGAACAATGATATTATTTGTAAGGTGCTTGAATCTGATGAACAGCAGATCACCTGTTAAATCAACCATACAGAAGCTCTTGAAACCTATATCAAGACCTTTGTGTATGCCAAATGTAAGGACCATCTCAGGAGACCTCTTTGGGACAGACTACTCTATTTTGCTGATACTAGAAATGCCACTCCTTGGTGCACAGTTGGGGACTTTAATGTCATTACTGATACAGAGGAAAAACTAGGTGGAAACCCCTACAACATGAGGAAAAGCATGGACTTCATTGCTATTATTGAGGCCTGTGGACTCACTGATTTGGGATTCAATGGACCAAGATTCACCTGGTCAAATCAAAGAGGAATTAATTTTAGAATTTGGAAAAGGCTGGATAGGGCTATGGTTAATGATCAGTGGCTGCAAAACATGCCATAGACCACCATTACTCACCTTCCTTCTGTGGGTTCTGATCATTGTCCACTTCTTATGGAGATGAATACTAGAGTAGACACTCATATTAAATATTTCAGATTTCTCAACTGCTGGACTGACCAGCCTTCCTTTGAAGAAACTGTAACTGAGTGTTGGAACAGGCAGATTGAAGGTAATCCCATGTGGATCTTCCACCAGAAAATGAAAAGGCTTGCAGCTACCCTCAGTGTTTGGTCCAAAGAAAAGTTTGGTGACATATTTGCTAAGGTCAGGGATTTTGAAGACAGAATCAGAGTAGCAGAAGACAACCTTATTCTCAGCAACTTAGAGGAGCATAGAGCAGCACTCCATGGCATTAATGCTGAGTACATCAGATTCATGAAACTTGAAGATTCTATCCTTAGACAAAAAACTCAGCTACAATGGTTTAAAGAAGGGGATGCCAATTCCAAGTACTTTCATGCTCTGATTAGGGGCAGAAGAAGGAGATTGTTTATTCACAAAATCCTCACAGATGATGAGAAGTGGGTACAGGGGGATGAACATATTGCACAGGCTGCCTGTGACCATTTTCAACATATATTCACAGGAGAAGAGTAACCTATAGATGAAGGCCCCTTGAGCTGCATTCCCAGATTGGTCAATCAGGAACACAATAACAGAATGAAGGATCTGCCTACTATGGAGGAATTGAAAGAGGTGGTCTACTCCATGAATCCCAATTCAGCTGCAGGGCCAGATGGAATGAATGGCCATTTTTTTCAGAAATGCTGGCACATTATCAACAAAGATCTGCTGGCAGTCATTCATGCCTTTTTTTGTGGGCAAATGCTTCCTAAATTCTTCTCCCATGCTTGTCTGGTTCTGATTCCCAAAGTGAAGCATCCTAACAAACTTTCTGAGTTCAGACCTATAAGTTTGAGTAATTTTACCAACAAGATCATTTCCAAAATGTTGTACCTCAGATTAGCACCTATTCTGCCTAGTCTTATTTCCCCTAATTAGTCAGGTTTTGTTAAGGGTAGAAGCATATCAGAGAATATTATGCTTGCTTAAGAAATCATCCATCAGATCAGGAAACCTAACATTGGAAGTAATGTTGTGATCAAGCTTGATATGGCTAAAGCTTACGATAGGGTATCCTGGTCCTATATCTGTATTATCCTCAGAAAGATGGGATTTGAGGAAATTGTCATTGATATGTTCTGGAGGATCATGGCTAACAACTGGTACTCTATTATTATTAATGGCAAGAGACATGGCTTCTTTCACTCCACTAGAGGCCTTAAACAAGGATACCCACTATCCCCAGCCCTATTTATTTTAGGTGCTGAGATGCTGTCAAGATCACTGAACAACCTGCACCAGAACCCCCTCTACCATGGCTTCTATATGGAAAAGAAGGGACCTCAAATCAACCACCTTAGCTTTGCTGATGATATTATAATCTTCACCTCTAGAAGGAAGCAGTCTCTTAAGCTAATTATGGATACTTTGACTACTTACGAAAATGTTTCTGGTCAGCTGATCAACAAGGCCAAGAGTCACTTTATGCTCCACTCTAATGCCTTCAGAACCACCTGTGACAGAATTAAGAAGAATACAGGCTTTCACAAGAAAGAAGCTCCCATCACATACCTTGGATGCCCTATTGCTACTGGAAGGTATAGGAACATCTATTTCTCAGAACTCATAAATAAGATTGTCAACAGAGTCACTGGTTGGAACTCTAAAATGTTGAGTTATGGGGGTAAGGCAACTATAATCAAACATGTTCTTCAATCCCTCCCTATTCACATTCTATCTGCAATCTCCCCTCCTTCTACCATTCTTAAGCAAATCCAAAGCATTTTGGCTGATTTTTTCTGGGGATGGAGAACTGATAAGAAAAAATATCACTGGTCCTCATGGAGAAATCTCAGTTTCCCATATGATGAGGGAGGAATTGGTGTTAGACTTATGACTGATGTATGCCAAGCTTTTCAGTTCAAACAGTGGTGGACTTTCAGATCAAAACAAACTTTATGGGAGGATTTCCTTAAGGCAAAGTATTGCCAAAGATCTAACCCCATAAGCAAGAAATGGGATACAGGTGAATCTCAAGCTTGGAGGATCATGATGAAGAACAGAACTAAGGTGGAGAGACATATACAGTGGAAAATTAGGAGTGGCTCTTGCTCCTTTTGGTGGGATAACTGGCTAGGTGTAGGCCCTCTGGCCCAATACACATCTGATAATAACAGGTTTAACAATGCTAAGGTCTCTGATTTTATTTAAGCTGGACAGTGGAACATTGACAAGGTCATCCAAGCAGCCCCCCATAACCATGTACACAATATTCTCTCATCCCATCTCCAGCTTCAGCAGAACCAGCCTGATCAGGCTGTGTGGAGTCTCAACACCAGCGGCATGTTCTCTATTACCTCAGCTTGGAACAACATTAGAGAAAAAAGAGAAAAAACTAAAATTAATTCCTACACCTGGCAGAAACAGGTTCCCTTCAAATGTTCCTTCTTATTATGGAGAGCAATCAGGGGCAAGCTTCCTACTAATGAACAGCTGTTGAGATTTGGAATTGGACCTGCTGTCTGTTACTGCTGTCATTCTCCAGGTATGGACACTGTTGAGCATATTTTCAACTCTGGAAACTTTGCTAAACAAGTCTGGAAATACTTTCCCACTTCCTTAGGAATTCCAACTGATTATTTGCCTCTTAGAAACACGATTATGAGATGGTGGTGTTACCCTCACAACAATGAAGCACATCAGTTGATCCTTCAAGTGATACCAATTTTTATTTGTTGGAACTTGTGGAAGAACAGGTGTGCTGTAAAGTATGGGGGAAAACAGTCCAATATGGCAAGAGTTAAACACTTAGTGATCCTTGACAGCTTCAAGTTGCTACATATTAAGTTCCCCTACATTCACTGGCCTTTGGGATGGAATAAGATATGTACACTCTTAGAAAGCTGTACTCATGATATCCATGTGACTGCACTTCAGTGGCAAAAACCTCTAGACAGCTGGGTCAAAATCAACACAGATGGGAGTGCATTAAACAATCCCGGAAGAATAGGAGCAGGAGGAATTCTCAGGAACCAAAATGGAGAGTTCATTCTTACTTTCTCAGTTCCTTTGGGCCAGGGAACCAATAACCAAGCTGAAATAGAGGCAGCTAACTTTGGCCTAGCCTGGTGTATGCAACTAAATTATAGAAATGTAATCCTTGAAGTCGACTCTCAATTACTTGCAGACTGGTTTAACAGCAAAGCAGCAGTCCCTTGGACCATCTCAACTCAACTGCAGAAGCTCCACCAGCAGGCCAGACACTTCACTCACTTTAAATGTGTACATACTTTCAGAGAAGCCAACTTTGTAGCAGACTCACTTTCCAAGCAAAGCCATCAGATTTCAAATCCCCAGGTGTATTTCAACATCCACCAGCTTCCCAAACTAACAGCAGCCTACTTCCACCAAGACTTTGCAGGCATGGCAAGCTTCAGAAGAAGAAAATTGAAAAGAATAAAGGAACCACCTTAAAGGAGTCAGAACAAAGAGGACCTATGAAGATGCTGGAACTCCTTCAGGCCCTCTTTTATGATGACTCTCATGTCATCTGGCTTCCTAGAAGACTCCCCTGTTTAGGATAGATTTTCTTTCCTTTTGTAAAGGGAGAGTCTCCCTCATTTATGCTTTCCTAGGATTCTTTGTATCGAGAGGAGTCCTCTCACATAGATGCTTAGATGATAGAACCTTTCTTTCTTTTGGAGTAGAGTTGGAGAACCAACTAGCTTTGACTAGGAGGCTACCAACCCTTACTCCACCTCTGGGAGGTAAGGTTTATGCCCCCCTCCATGTACTTCTTTTCTTTATATATACTAAGGCCTGGGGGTGTTGCTAAGCCCCTGACCCCCTCAAGGGTCGTTCAAATAAAAAAAAAAAAAAACCCTAAGCGCAAAACCTTAAACCTAAACTATAAAACACTAAACCCTAATTCCTAAATGCTTAACCCTAAACCCTAAACCCTAACTCTAAACCTAAACCCCAAACCCTAAATATACAATTCGAAACTCTAAACCCAAAACATCAAACAGTAAAGACTAAACCTTAAATCCTAAATTATAAAACTTCAATACTTAACTCTAAATGTGAAAGCCTAATCTATTAACCATAAGCCAAAAATCCTAAACTTTAAATATTAAACACTACACCCTAAACTCTAAACCCTAATCACTAAACTCTAAACCCTAAACCCTAAACCCTAAACCCTAAACCCTAATCCCTAATTCCTAAACTCTGAACCCTAAACCATAAACTCTAGACCGTAAACCCAAAATCCTAAACACTAAACCATAAAACCTAACCATAAACCCTAAATCCTAAACTGTAGACACTAAACCTAAATCCTAAACCCTAAATCATAAACCGTAAATCCTAAACCCTAACCCTAATCTTAAAACCTAAACCTAATCCCTAAACCCTAAACCCAAATCCTAAAACTTAAACCCTAAACCGTAAACCTAAATCGCAAACCCTAAACCTTAAACCCAAAACTCTAAATCTTAAATATTAAACCTAAACCCTAAACCCTAAACTATACACCCTAAACCCAAATCCTACACCCTAAACCCTAAACCCTAAACACTAAACACTAAACCCTTAACCCTAACCCTAATCCTAAACCCTAAACCCAAAACCCTAAACCCTAAACCCAATACTCTGAATCTTAAACACTAAACCTTGAACCTAAATACCCAAACACTAAACCTTAAACCCAAAGCACAAAACCTTAAACCTAAACTATAAAACCCTAAATCCAAAATCCAAAATTCTTAACCCTAAACCCTAAACCCTAACCCCAAACTTAAACCCTAAATCTCAAATATACAATTTGAAACCCTAAACCCTAAAAATTAAATCGTAAAGCCTAAACCTTAAATCCTAAATCATAAAACCTCAATCTTTAACTTTAAATTGAAGCCCTAAACTATATACCCTAAGCCCAGAATCCTAAACTTTAAATGTTAAACCCTAAACCCTAACCCCAACCCTAAACCCTAAACCCTAAACCCTAAATCTTAAACCCTAATCCTAAACCCTAAACCTTAAACACTAAACCTAAACCCTAAACCCTGAACCCTAAACCCAATACTCTGAATGTAAAATCCTAAACCTTAAACATTAAACCTTAACCCCAAACCGCAAACCTTAAACCCTAAGTACAAAACCTTAAGCCTAAACTATAAAACCCTAAACCCTAAATCCAAACACTTAACCCTAAACCCTAAACCCTAAACCCTCAACCCTAACTCTAAACCTAAACCTTAAACCCTAAACATACACTTTGAAACCCTTAACCCTAAACATTAAATCGTAAACCCTAAACCTTAAATACTAAACCATAAAACCTAAATCCTTAACTCTAAATGTGAAACCCTAAACAATAAACCTTAAGACCAAAATCCTAAACTCTAAATGTTAAACCCTAAACTCTAAACCTTAAACCTTAAACCCAAAATGCTAAACCCTAAACCATAAACTCTAAACACTTAACCCTAAACCCTAAACCCTAAATCATAAACCTTAAACCCTAAATTCCAAACCCTAAACCCAAAACACTAACCCTAATCCTAAAACCTAAATAGAAACTCTAAATACTAAACCTTAAACCCTAAACCCAAAATCCTAAACACTAAACCCAAAACTTTAAACACTAAACCCTAAATACTAAACCCTAAATCCTAAACCCTAAACCCTTACCCCTTTACCCTAAACCCTAAATCATAAAACTTTAACCCATAATTCCAAAGCCTAAACCCTAAACCTTTAACCTAAATCATAAACCTTAAACCTATAATTACAAACCCTAAACTGTAAACCCTAAACCCTAAACATTAAACCCAAAACCCAAAATCCTAAACACAAAACCCTAAACATTAAACACTAAACCCAAAACCCTAAACCCTAAATCCCTATCTCTAAATGTTAATACCTAAACCTTAAACCCTAAACTCTCAAACCTAAACCCTTACCATCATCCTAAACCCTAAATCAAAACTCTAAACCCTAAACTCTAAACCCTAAACCATAAAACCAAAACCCAAAACCCGAAACCCAAAACAATAAACTCTAAACCCTAAATCCTAACCCTTAAACCCTAAACCTACAACTCTAAACCCTAAACCTAGATCGTAAACCCTAAAGACTAAACCCAAAACCCTAAACCCAAATACCTAAATCCTAAACCCTTAACCATAAACCCTAAACTCTAAACCTTAAATCCTAAACCATAAACCCTAATCCCTAAACTATAAACTCTAAATCCTAAACCCACAACTCCTAACCAAAACCCTAAATCCTAAACTCTTAACCCTAAACCCTAAGCCCTAACTATAAACCTAAACCCAAAACCTACGACTCACAACCCTAAACCCTAAACCCTAAACCCTAGACCATAAACCCTACACCCTAAACCCTAAAGCTTCAATCCTAAATCCTAAACCCTAAATCCTTAACTATAAATGTGAAATCCAAAATAATAAACTCTACACCCTAAATCCTAAAATCTAAATGATAAACCCTAATCTAAACCCTAAATAAAAACTCTAACCCTAAACCTTGAACCCTAAACCCTAAATCATAAACACTAAACCCTAAATATTAAACACTAAACCCTAAACCCTAAAACCTAAACCATAAACTTTAAACCCTTAACCCTAAACACTAAACCCTAAATCATAAATCTTAAACCCATAATTCCAAACCCTAAACCCTAAACCCTAAACCTTAAATCGTAAACCCAAAATCCTACACACTAAAAACTAAACATTAAACAATAAACCCTAAACCCTAAATCCTAAATCATAAACCCTAAACCATAAACCTTAAATCCTAAACCCTAAATAGTAAACCCTAAACCATAAACCCTAATTCCTAAGCCCTATACCCTAACCCTAAACCTAAACTCTACAACTCAAAATATTAAACCATAAACCTCAAACTCCAAACCCTAAACCCTATACCCTAAACCCTAAACCTACAACATGAAACTCAAAGCCCAAAACCCTAAACCCAAACCCTAAACCCTAAACACTAAACCAAAAACCCTCAACCCTAAAAACTAATACCTAAACCATCAACCCTTAATCATAATCCCTAAACTCTAAACCCTAATACCTAAAACATAAACCCTATACTCTAAACACTAAACTCTAAATAATAAACTATAAATACTAAACTCTAAATGTTAAACCCTAAATCCTAAACCCTAGACCCTAAATCCAACACTCTAAATAATAAATCGTAAAACCTAGACCCTAAATCCAACACTCTAAATAATAAACCCTAAACCCTAAACACTAAAACCAAAACCCTATATCCAAAACCATAAAATCTAACCCCTTAACCCTAAACCACATACCCTAAATCCTAAACCTCAAACTTACAACTCCAAACTCTAAACCCTAAATACTAATCCTAATCACTATATTCTAAATCCTAAACCCTAAACCCTAAATCCTAAACACTAAACTCTAAACCTGAAAACCTAAACCCAATATCCTAAACTCTAAACCTTAAACCTTAAACCCTAAACCCTAAAGACTAAACTCTAAATCCTAAACCTGAAACCTAACCCTTAACTCTAAACTCTAAACTATAGACACTAAACCCCAAATCCTAAACCTGAAACCTAACCCTTAACTCTAAACTCTAAACTATAGACACTAAACCCCAAACCCCAAATTGAAACCCTAAACCCTAAACCCTAATCTCTAAACCCTAAAACTTAAATCAAAGCTCTGATCCCAAAACCTTAAATCCTAAAACTTAAACCTAAAACTTTGAATCTTAAACCCTAAATCCTAAGCCTTAAACCCTAAACCCTAAATCCTAAATCCTAAACCTTAAACCCTAACCTTAAACCCTAAATCCTAACCCTAATCCTAAACCCTAAACCCTAATCATAAACCAAAAAACCCTAAACACTAAACCTAAACCCTAAACCCAGAACCATAAGCCCAAAACTCTAAATCTTAAAACCTAAACTCTAAACCTTAAACCTTAAACCCCAAACCCTAAACCTTAAACCCTTAATGCTAAACCTTAAACCTAAACTATAAAATCCTAAATTGTTAAACCTAAACCCTAAACCCTAACTCTAAACCTAAACCCTAAACCCTAAACCTATAATTCAAAAACCACAACCCTAAACACTAAACCGTAAACCCAAAACCTTAAATCCTAAACAATAAACCCTAAATCTTTAACTCTATGTGCAAAACCCTAAGGAATAAACCATAAGACCAACATCCTAAACTCGAAATGTTAAACCCTAAACCCTAAATCCTAACCTTAAACCCTAAATGCTAAACCCTAAAACCTAAACCCAAAACCCTAACCCTAATCCTAAACCCTAAATAAACACTCTAAACACTAAACCTTAAACCCTAAATCCTAAATCCTAAACACTAAACACTAAAAATTAAACCATAAACCCTAAACCATAAACTCTCACCCCTGAACCCTAAACCCTAAACTCTAAATAATAAGCATTCATCCAATAATTCAAAACCCTAAACCCTAAACCTTAAACCATAAACCCAAAGTCCTCAACACTAAACCCTAATCCATAAACACTATACCCTAAAATCTAAACAATAAACTCTTAACCAAAAACCATAAATCCTAAACCCTATACCCTAAACCTTAAACCCTAAATGCTAAATCCTAAACAGTAAACCCTAAATATTAAACACTAAACCCTAAACCCTAAACTCTAAACAATAAACTCTCAACCCTTAACCCTAAATAAACCCTAAATCATAAATCTTAAACCCATAATTATAAACCCTGAAACTTAAACCCTAAAACATAAACCCTAAACATTAAACCAAAAATCCAAAACCCTAAACACCAAACCCTAAACCCTAAACATTAAATACTAAATCCTAAACCCTAAACCCTAAACCCAAAATCCTTAACTCTAAATGCTAATACCTAAACCTTAAATCCTAAATTCTCAAACCTAAACCCTAACCGTAATCCTAAACCCTCAATCAAAACTCTAAACCTTATACTCTAAACCGTAAACCCAAAACCTACAACTCAAAAAACGAAACCCTAAACCCTAAACTATAAACCGTAAACCATAAACCCAAAACCCAAAACCATAAACTCTAGACCCTAAATCCTAACCCTTAAATGCTAAACCTACAACTCTAAACCCTATACCCTAACCCTAAACCTAAAATCTACAACTCGAAATACTAAACCATAAACACTAAATTCTAAACCCCAAACCCTATACCTTAAACCATAAACCTACAACATGAAACTCGAAACTCAAAACCCTAAACGTAAAACCCTAAACCCTAAACACTAAACCAAAAACACTAAACCCTAAAAACAAATACCTAAACCGCCAACCCTAAACTATAAACCCTAATTCCTAAATCTAAACCCTAAACTCTAAATAATAAACTCTAAATACTAAACTCTAGATGTTAAACCCTCAACCCTAAACCCTAGACCCTAAATCATAAACTCTAAATATTAAACCCTAAACCCTACATATTAAACACTAAATGCTAAACCCAAAACCCTTAACCATAAACTCTCAACCCTTAACCCTACACCCTAAACCCTAAATCATAAACCTTAAACCCATAATTACAAACCCTAAATCATAAACCCTAATCCCTAAACCCTAAACATTAAACTCAAAGCCCAAAACCCTAAACATTAAACCCTAAACCCTAAATCATTAACACTAAAGTTAATACCTAAACCTTAAACCCTAAATTCTCAAACCTAAACCCTAACCATAATCCTAAACCCTCAATCAAAACTCTAAACCCCATACCCTAAACCCTAAACCCAAAACCTACAACTCAAAAAACTAAACCCTAAACCCTAAACTCTAAACCCTAAATCATAAACCCAAAACCCAAAACCATAAACTCTAAACCCTTAATCCTAACCCTTAAACCCTAAACCTACAACTCTAAACCCTATACCCTCACACTAAACCTAAAACCTAAAACTAAAAATACTGAACCCTAAACCCTAAACTTTAAACCCAAAACCCTATAACCTAAACCCAAAACCCACAACATGAAACTTAAAACTCAAAACCCTAAATCGTAACCCTTAACCCTAAAAACTAATACCTAAACCGTCAACCCTTCTTCATAAACCCTAAACTATAAACCCTAATTCCTAAAATCTAAACCCTAAACTCTAAATAATAAACACTAAATACTAAACTCTACATGTCAAAACCTAAACCCAAAACTCTACACCCCAAATCCTAAACACTAAATATTAAACCCTAAACCCTAAATTCTAAAACCAAAACCCTAAATCCAAAACCATAAATTCTAACCCATTAACCCCAAACCCTAAACCATAAACCACAAACCATAAGCCCTAAACCTTAAATTTACAACTCCAAACTCTAAACCCTAAACCCTATTCCGTAATCACTAAACTCTAAACCCTAAATCATAAACACTAAACTCTGAAACTTAAAACCTAAACCCTAAACCCTAAACCCTACATCCTAAACACTATATCTTAAACCTTAAATGCTAAACCCTAAACCTTAAACTCTAAATCCTAAACCTTAAACCCTAACCCTAAACCCTAAACCTAAAACCCAAAACCCAACACCCTAAACTCTAAACTATAGATCCTAAACCCCAAACCCCAAAGCTAAACCCTAAACCCTAAACCCTAATACCTAAACCCTAAACCATAACCCTAATCCTAAACCTTAAATCAAAACTCTAATCCCTAAATCCTAAATCCTAAACCTTAAACCCAAAAACTCTGAATCTTAAACCCAAAACATAAACCCTAAACCCTAAATTACAGACCCTAACCCCAAATCCTAAACCTTAAACCCTAAAACCAAAATGCTAAACCCTAAACCCTAAACCTTAAACCCTAACCCTAATCCTAAACCTTAATCTTAAACCATAAACCCTAAACACTAAACCTAAACCCTAAACCCTAAGCCTTAAACCCAAAACCCTAAATCTTAAACCCTAAACCCTAAACCCTAAACCTTAAACCTTAAACCCCAAACCCTAAACCTTAAACCCTAAGTGCTAAACCTTAAACCTAAACTCTAAAATCCTAAACTGTTAACTCTACACCCTATACCCTAATCCCCAAACCCTAAACCCTAATCACTAAACTCTAAACCCTAAACACTAAACCTTAAACCATAAACCATAAACCCTAAACTCTACTCCTTAAACCCTAAACCCTAAATCCTAAACCTTAAACCCCAACCTTAAACCCTAAACCCAAAACTATACACACTAAACCCAAATTCTAAACCCTAAAATCTAAACCCTAAACCATCAACCTTAAACCATAAACCTTAAACCCTAAACCATAAACCATAAATCCTAAACCATAACCCTAAACCCTAAACTCTAGACCATAAATCCTAAAACTTAAACCCTAAACACTAAACTATATACACTAAACACAAATCCTAAACCCTAAACCCTAAACCCTAAACCCTAATCCTAAACCTTAATCCTAAATCCTAAACCCTAAAAACTAAACCTAAACCATAAATGCTGAACCCTAAACCTAAAAATCTACATCTGAAACCCTAAACCTTAAACCATAATCCTTAAAGCCCAAACCCTAAACCTTAAACCCTAAGCGCTAAACCTTAAACCTAAACTCTACAACCCCAAACCCTAAATCCTCAATCATAAATTCTTCACCCTAAACCCTTAACCCTAAACCTATAATTCAAAATTCTAAACCCTAAACATTAAATCGCAAACCCTGAACCTTAAATACTAAACCATAAACCCTAAATCGTTAACTCTAAATGCAAAACCCTAAACAATAAACCCTAAGCATTAAATCCTAAACTCTAAATGTTAAACCCTAAACCCTAAACCCTAAACCTTAAACCTTAAACCCTAAACCATAAACCATCAACCATCAACCATAAACTTTAAACTCTTAACCCTAAACACTAAACCCAAAATCATAAACGTTAAACCCAAAATTCCAAACCCCAAACCCAAAACACTAACCTTAATCCTAAACCCTAATTAAAAACACTAAACACTAAACCTTAAACCCTAAACCCTAAATCCTAAACACTAAACCCTAAACATTGAACACTAAACTGTAAACCCTAAACCCTAAACCATAAAGTCTCACCCCTGAACCCTAAATCTTAAACTTTAAACCCATAATTCTAAACCCTAAACAGTAAACCCTAAACCCTAAATCCTAAACCTAAAACACTAAACCCAACATCCTAAGCACTAAACCCTAATCCATAAACCGTAATCCCTAAAATCTAAACTAGAAACTCTAAACCACAAACCCTAAATCCTACACCATATACCCTAAACCCTAAATCCTAAACACTTAACCATACACATTAAACACTAAACACTAAACCATTTACCCTAAACCATAAACTCTCAACCCTTAACCCTACACCCTAAACCCTAAATCATAAAGCCTAAACCCATAATTACAAACCCTAAATCGTGAATCTTAAACTCTAAACCCTAAACCTAAAATCCTAAACATCAAACCCTAAACATTAAATACTAAACGCTAAACCCTAAACCCTAAATCCTAAATCCTAAACCTTAAATCCGAAACCCTAAACACTAAATCCTAAAACCTAAACCCTACAACCTAAACCCTAAACTATAAATATTAAACCCTAAACCCTAAACCCTAGACCCTAAATCCTAAACTCTAAATGTTAAACCCTAAACCCTAAATATTAAAGCCAAAACTCTAAATCCAAAACCATAAACTCTAACCCCTTAACCCTAAACCCTAAAAACTAAACCACAAACCCCAAACCCTAATCACTAAACTCTAAACCCTAAAACCTAAACCCTAATCACTAAACTCTAAACCCTAAACCCTACACATTAAACCATAAACCCTAAACCCTAAACCCTAAACATAAACCCTAAACCCTAATTCCTAAACTCTAGACCCTACACCCTAAAACCCAAATCCTAAACCTTATACCCTAAACCTTAACCCTAATCCTAAACCCAAAGCCCTAAACCCTAAACCCTAAACCCAAAACCCTAATGCTAAATCCTAAACCCTAAACACTAAACCCTACACCCTAAACCATAAATCTTAAACCCAAAACTCTAAATCTTAAACCCTAAGCCCTAAACTATAGACTATAAATGCAAATCCTAAACCAAAAATCCCAAGCCCTAAACCCTAATCGTAAACCTTAATCCTAAACCCTAAATCCTAAACCCAAAATCTCAAACCCTAAACCCTAATCATAAACCTAATCCTAAATCCTAAATCCTAAACACTAAACCTAAACCCTCAACGTTGAACCCTAAACCCAAAACTCTAAATCTTAAACCCTAAACCTTAAACCCGAAACCCTAAACCTTAAACTCTAACCACTAAACCTTAAGCCTAAACTCTAAAACCCTATGCCTTAAATCCTAAATTCTATAAACCATAAACCCTAACTCTAAACCTAAACCCTAAACCCTAAACCTACAATTTAAAACCCTAAACTATAGACTACAAACCCAAATCCTAAACCCTAAACCTTAAACCTTAAACCCTAATCCCTAATCCTAAATCTTAATCCTAAGCCCTAAACCCTAAACACTAAACCTTAATCATTAACCCTAAACCCTAAACCTTATTCCTAAACCCTAAATCCTTAACCATAAACCCTTCACCTTAAACCCTAATCCTATGCCCTAAACCCTAATCCTAAACCCTAAACCCTAAATACTAAACTTAAACCCTAATCACTAAACACTAAACCCTATACTATAAACACAAAATCCTAATCACTAAACACTAAACATTAAACGGTAAACACTAAACCCTAAACCTTAAATCATAAACCCTAAACCCTAAACCCTAAAACATAAACCCTAAATCCTAAACACTAATCCCTAAACTCTAGACCCTAAATGCAAATCCTAAATAAACCCTAACCCTAATACTAAACCCTAAACCCTAAACCTTAAACCCAAAACCATAATACTAAACCCAAAACCCTAAACACTAAACCTAAACCCTAAACCCTAAACCTTAAACCCAAAACTCTAAATCTTAAACCCTAAACCCTAAACTATAGACTATAAACCCAAATCCTAAACCCTAAATCCTAAACCATAAATCCTAATCGTAAACCTTAATCCTAAACCCTAAATCCAAAACACTAAACCTAAACCTTAAACCCAAAACTCTGAATCTTAAACCCAAAACGTTAAACCATAAACCTTAAACCCCAAACCCTAAACATTAAACACTAAGAACTAAACCTTAAGCCTGAACTCTAAAAACCTAAACCCTAAATCCTAAACCTTAAACCCTTACTCTAAACCTAAACCCTAAATACTAAACGTACAATTCAAAACCCTAAACCCTAAACATTCAATCGTAAACCATAATCCTTAAATCATAAATCATAAACCCTAAATCCTTAACTCTAAATACATAAACCCTAAACCTTAAACCCTAAACCCTAAACATTAAACCATAAACTTTAAACCCTAAACCCTAAAACATAAACCCTAAACCCTATACCATAATTCCTAAACTCTAGACCACAAACCCTAAAACCTAAATCATAAACCTTAAACCCTAAACCCTAACCCTAATCCTAAACCCTAAACCTAAAACCCTAATCCTAAACCCTAAACCCTAAAAACTAAACCTGAACCCTAAACCCTAAACCTTAAACCCAAAACTCTAAATCTTAAACCCTAAACACTAAACTATAGACTATAAACCCAAATCTTAAACCCTAAACCCTAAACCCTAATCCCAAACCCTTAACCCTAATCGTAAACCTTAATCCAAAACCCTAAATCCTAAACACTAAACCTAAACCCTTAATGCTGAACCCTAAACCCAAAACTCTGAATCTTAAATCGTAAACCTAAACCCTAAACCTTAAACCATAAAATTGAAACCCCAAACCCCAAACCTTAAACCCTACGCGCTAAACCTTAAGCCTAAACTCTAAAACCCTAAACCCTAAATCCTAAATCCTACACTCATAAACCTAAATCCAAAACACTAAACCCTAACTTTAAACCTAAACCCTAAACCCTAAACATACAATTCAAAACCCTAAACCCTAAACACTCAATCGTAACCCATAAACCTTAAATCATAAATCATAAACCATAAATCCTTAACTCTAAAAGCATAACCCTAAGCCCGAAATCCTTAACTCTAAATGTTAAACCCTAAATCCTAAACCCTAAACCTTAAACCCTAAATCCTAAACCCTAAACCCTCAGCCATAAACTCTAAACTCTTAACCCTAAACCCTAAACCCGAAATCATAAACCTTAAATGCAAAATTCCAAACCCTAAACCCAAAAGACTAACCCTAAACCTAACCCCTACTTAAAAACATTAAACTCTAAACATTAAACCCTAAACCCTAAATCCAAAACACTAAATCCTAAACATTAAACACTAAACTCTAAACCCTAAACCCTAAACCATAAACTGTCACCCCCTAACCCTAAACCCTAAACCCTAAATCATAAACTTTAAATCCATAATTCCAAACCCTAAACTGTAAACCCTAAACCTTAAACACTAAACCCAAAATCCTAAGCACTAAACCCTAATCCAAAAACCCTAATCCATAAAATCTAAACTAGAAAGTCTAAGGCATAAACCCTAAATCCTAAACCCAAAACCCTAATCCTAAACCCCAAACCCTAAACACTAATCCCTAATCCTACATCTAAATGCTAAACCCTAAACCCTAAATCGTAAACCCTTAACCTTAAACACTAAACCCAAAATCCTAAGCACTAAACCCTAATCCCTAGAATCTAAACTACAAAGTCTAAATCCTAAACCCTAAATCCTAAACCCTAAACCCTAAACCCAAAACCCAAAACCCTAATCCTAAACCTTAAACCCCAAACCCTAAACCCTAAACCCTAACCCTAATCCTTAACCCTAAACCCAAAACACTAATCCTAAACCCTAAACCCTAAACACTAAACCTAAACTCTAAACCATAAACTTTAAACCAAAAATTCAAAATCTTAAACCCTAAACACTAAACTATAGACTATAAACCCAAATCCTAAACCCTAAACCCTAAACCCTAAACCCCAAACCCTAAACACTAATCCCTAATCCTAAATCTTAATCCTAAACCCTAAACCCTAAATGCTAAACCTAAACCCTAAATCGTAAACCCTTAACCTTAAACACTAAACCCAAAATCCTAAGCACTAAACCCTAATCCCTAGAATCTAAACTACAAAGTCTAAATCCTAAACCCTAAATCCTAAACCCTAAACCCTAAACCCAAAACCCAAAACCCTAATCCTAAACCCTAAACCCCAAACCCTAAACCCTAAACCCTAACCCTAATCCTTAACCCTAAACCCAAAACACTAATCCTAAACCCTAAACCCTAAACACTAAACCTAAACTCTAAACCATAAACTTTAAACCGAAAATTCAAAATATTAAACCCTAAACACTAAACTATAGACTATAAACCCAAATCCTAAACCCTAAACCCTAAACCCTAAATCCCAAACCCCAAACCCTAATCTTGAACCTTAATCCTAAAACCTAAACCCTAAACACTAAACCTAAACTCTAAATGCTGTACCCTAAGCCCAAAACTATAAATCTTAAACCCTAAACCTAAACCCTAAACCTTAAACCATAAACCTTAAACCCCAAACCCTAAACCTTAAACCTAAGCGCTAAACCTTAAGCCTAAACTCTAAAACACTAAACCCTAAATCCTAAATCCTAAAATCTTAACTCTAAACCCTAAAACCTAACTCTAAACCTACACCCTAAAGCCTAAACCTACAATTTAAAACCCTAAACCCTAAACATTAAATTATAAACCATAAACCTTAAATCATAAACGTTAAACCCTAAATTCTTAACTCTAGATGAAAAATCGTAAACAACAAACCCTAAGCCCTAAATCCTAAACTCTAAATGTTAAACCCTAAATCCTAAACCATAAACCTTAAACCCTAAACCATCAACCATAAACTCTAAACTCTTAACCCTAAACCCTACACCCTAAATCATAAACCTTAAACCCAAAATTCCAAACCCTAACCTAAAACACTAACCCTAATTAAAAACATTAAACACTAAATACTAAACACTAAACCCTAAACATTAAACACTAAACCTTAAAGCTAAACACTCACCCCTTAACCCTAAACCGTAAACACTAAATCATAAACTTTAAACCCATAATTCTAAACCCTAAATCATAAACCCTAAATCCTAAACCCTAAACCTTAAACACTAAACCCAAAATCCTAAGCACTAAACCCTAATCCCTAAAATCTAAACTAGAAACTCTAAATCATAAGCCCTAAATCCTAAACCCTATACCCTAAACCCTATACCCTAAATCCTAAATCCTAAACACTTAGCCCTAAAATTAAACACTAAACACTAAACCCTAAACCATAAACCATAAACTGTCAACCCTTAACCCTACACCCTAAACCCTAAATCATAAACCTTAAACCCATAACTACAAACCCTAAACGAGAACCTAAAACTCTAAACCCTAAACCTAAAATCATAAACACCAAACCTTAAACATTAAATACAAAACGCTTAACCCTAAACCCTAAATCCTAATTCATAAACCCTAAACCCTAAATCCTAATTGATAAACCCTAAACCCTAAACCTTAAACCCTACTCCCTAAACCCTAAACCTTAAATCCTAAATACTAAACCCAAAATCCTTAACTCTAAATGTGAAATCCTAAGCAATAAACCGCAAGCCCTAAATGTTAAACCCTAAATCCAAACTTTAAACCATAACCCTAAATCCTAAATTTCTTACTTTCAATGCTATACCCGAAAGCTTAACCCCCAAACCCTAAATGCTAAACCCTAAATCCTAAACCCTAAACCACAAACTCTAAACCCTAAACCCTAAACCCTAAACTCTTAACCCTAAACCCTAAACCCTAAACCCTAAACTCTTAACCCTAAAATCTTAACCATAAACCCTAAACCCTAAACCATAAACTCAAAACTCTTAACCCTAAACCCTAAACCCTAAATCATAAACCTTAAACCCATAATTACAAACCCTAAATCATGAACCCTAAACTATAGACCCTAAACCCAAAATCCTAAACACCAAACCCTAAACATTAAATACTAAACACTAAACCCTAAGCCCTAAATCCTAAATCCTAAACCTTAAACCCTAAATCCTTAAGTCTAAATTTTAAAACCTAAACCTTAAACCCTAAATCCTTAAGTCTAAATTTTAAAACCTAAACCTTAAACCCTAAACTCTCAAACCAAAACCGTAATCGTAAACCTAAACCCTATACTCTAAACCCTAAACCCAAAACCTACAACTCAAAACATTATACCTTAAACCCTAAACTCTAAACCCTAAACCCTAAACCCTATATCCAAAACCCAAAACCCTAAACCATAAACTCTAAATCCAACACCATAAACTCTAACCCCTTAACCCTAAAACCTAAAAACTTAACCACAAATCCAAAACCCTAAACCTTAAACTTACAACTCCAAACCCTAAACCCTAATCCCTAAACCCCAAACCCTAATCACTAAACTCAACACCCTAAACCCTATACCCTAAACCATAAACCCTAAACCCTAAACACTAAACGCTAAACTCTAGACCCAACACCGTAAACCCTAAATCCTAAACTTTAAACCGTAACCTTAAACCCTAAACCCTAAACTATAGACACTAAATCCAAATCCTAAACCCTAAACCTTAAACCCTAACCCTAATACTAAACGCTAAACCCTAAACCCTAATCCTAAACCCTAAACCTTAAATCCAAAACTCTGAATTTTCAACCCTAAACCCTAAAATATAAACTATAAACCTAAATCCTAAACCCTAAACCCTGAACCCTAAAATCTAAACCCTAAACCCTAAAATCTAAACCTTAATCCTAAACCCTAAACACTAAACCTAAACCCTAAATGCAGAACCCTAAACCTAAAACTCTGAATCTTAATCCCTAAACCTAAACCCTAAACCTTAAACCATAAACCTTAAACACCAAGACCTAAACCTTAAACCCTAAGTGCTAAACCTTAAACCTAAACTCTAAAACCCTAAACCTTAAATCCTAAATCCTAAAATATTAACCCTAAACCCTAAACCTTAAACCCTAACTCTAAACCTAAACCCTAAACCCTAAACCTACAACTCAAAACCCTAAACCATAAACATTAAATCATAAACCCTAAATCTTAAATCCTAAACCATAAACCCTAAATCCTTAACTCTAAATGCAAAACCCTAAGCCCTAAATCCTAAACTATAAATGTTAACCCTAAACCCTAAATGTTAAACCCTAAATCCTAAATTCTAAACCCTAAACCCTAAACTCTTAACCCTAAACCCTAAACCCTAAATCATAAACCTTAAACCAAAAATTCCAAACCCTAAACCCAAAACTCTAACCCTAATCCTAAACCCTAATTAAAATCACTAAATACTAAACCATAGACCCTAAACACTAAACCCAAAACTACAAACTAACACCCCTTAACCCAAAACGCTAAACCCTAAATCATTAACTTTAAACACATAATTCCAAACCCTAAACCGTAAACCATAATCCCTAAACCCTAAACCCATAATCCTAAGCACTAAACCCTAATCCATAAACCCTAAACCCTAAAATCTAAACTATAAACTCTAAACCATAAATCCTAAATCCTAAACCCTATACCCTAAACCCCATACCCTAAACCCTAAACCCAAAACTGTAAATAATAAACTCTAAATACTACACTCTAAATGTTAAGCCCTAAATCGTAAATCCTAGACCCTAAATCCTAAACTCTAAATGCTAAACCCTAAACCCTAAACACTAAAGCCAAGACTCTAAATCCAAAACCATAAACTCTAACCCCTTAACCCTAAACCCTAAAAACTAAACCACAAACCCAAAACCCTAAACGATAAACTTACAACTCCAAACCCTAAACCCTAATCCCTAAACCCTAAACCCTAAATCCTACTCACTAAACTCTACACCCTAAACCCTAAACCTTAAACCCAAAACACTAATCCATAAACCCTAAACACTAATCACTAAACTCTAAACCCTAAACCCTAAACCTTGAACCATAAACCCTAAACCCTAAACCTTGAACCATAAACCCTAAACCCTATACCCTAATCCCTGAATTTTAGACCCTAAAACCTAAATCCTAAACCTTAAACCCTAAATTCTAACCCAAATCCTAAACACTAAACCCTAAACCCTAAACCCAAAATCCTAATCCTAAACCCTAAACCCTAAACACATAACCAAAACTCTAAACCATAAACCTTAAACCCAAAACTCTAAATCACACACCCTAAACCCTAAACTACAAACTATCAACACAAATCCTAAACCCTAAACCCTAAACCCTAATCCTCAATCTTAATCTTAATCCTAAACCCTAAATCCTAAACAATAAACCTAAACCCTAAAAGCTGAACCCTAAACCCAAAACTTTGAATATTAAACCCTATACCTAAACCCTAAACCTTAAACCCCAAACCCTAAACCTTAAACCCTAAGCGCTAAACATTAAGCCTAAACTCTAAAACCATAAACCCAAAATCCTAAATCCTAAACTATTAACCCTAAACCCTAACTCTAAACCTAAATCCTAAACCCTAAACCTACAATTCGAAACCCTAAACTCTAAATATTAAATCGTAAACCATAAACATTAAATCATAAATCATAAACCCTAAATCCTTAACTCTAAATGCAAAACCCTAAACAATTAACCCTAAGTCCTTAATCCTTAACTCTAAACCTTAAACCCTATATCCTAAACCCTAAACACTCAACCATAAACTCTAAACTCTTAACCCTAAACCCTAAACCCGAAATCATAAACCTTAAACCCAAAATTCCAAACCCTAAACCCAAAACACTAACCCTAATTAAAAACATTAAACACTAAACCCTAAACCCTAAACCCTAAATCCAAAACACTTAACCCTAAACATTAAACACTAAACCCTAAGCCCTAAACCCTAAACCATAAACTCTCACCACTTAACCCTAAACCCAAAAACCTAAATCATAAACTTTAAATCCTTAATTCCAAACCCTAAACCGTAAACCCTAAATCCAAAACCCTAAACCTTAAACACTAAATCCAAAATCCTAAGCACTAAACCCTAATCCAGAAACTCTAAACCCTTAAATCTAAACTAGAAAGTCTAAACCATAAACCTTAAATCCTAAACCCAAAACCCAAAACCCTAATCCTAAACCCTAAACCCAAAACACTAATCCCTAATCCTAAATATTAATCCTAATCCGTAAGCCCTAAACACTAAACCTAAACCCTAAACCCTAAACCCTAAACCTTTATCCTAAACCCTAAATCCTAAACCTTAAACCCTAGATCTTAAACCCTAATCCTATGCCCTAAACCCTAATCCAAAACATTAATCCTAAACCCTAAACCCCAAACCCTAAACCTAAACCCTAACCATAATCCTAAACCCAAAATCAAGTCTCTAAACCCTATACCCAAAACCCAAAATCCTAATCACTAAACACTAAACATTAAACGGTAAACCCTAAACCCTAAACCCTAAATCATAAACCTTAAACCATACACCTTAAACCCTAAAACCTAAACCCTAAACCTTAAATCCTAAACCTTAAATCCTAAACCTTAAACCCTAACTTTAAACCCTAAACCCTAAACTATAGACACTAAACACAAATCTTAAACCCTAAACCCTAAACCATAAATCCAAAACACTAATCCTAAACCCTAAACCCTAAACCCTAAACCTTAACCCAAAACTCAAAACCTTAAACCCTAAACCCTAAACTATAGACTATAAACCCAAATCCTAAACCCTAAACCCTAAACCCTAAATCCCAAAGCCTAAACCCTAATCCTAAACCTTAATCCTAAAACGTAAACCGTAAACACTAAACCTAAACCCTAATGCTGAACCCTAAACCCAAAACTATGAATCTTAAACCCTAAACATAAACCCTAAACCTTAAACCATAAACCTTAAACTCCAAACCCTAAACATTAAACCCTACGTGCTAAACCTTAAACCTAAACTCTAAAACAGTAAACAGTAAATCCTAAATCCAAAACTCATAAACCCTAAACCCTAAACCCTAAACCCTAACTCTAAACCTAAACCCTAAACCCTAAACCTACAATTTAAAACCCTAAACCCTAAATTCTTAACTCTAAATGAAAAATCATAAACAATAAACCCTAGGCCCTAAATCCTAAACTCTAAATGTTAAACCTTAAATCCTAAACCCTGAACCTTAAACCCTAAATCCTCAACCATAAACTCTAAACTCTTAACCCTAAACCCTAAACCCTAAATCATAAACCTTAAACCCAAAATTTCAAACCCTAACCCAAAACACTAACCCTAATTAAAAACATTAAACACTAAACCTTAAACCATAAACACTAAATCCTAAACACTAAACCCTAAAATTAAACACTAAACCCTAAACCCAAAAGCATAAACACTCACCCCTTAAGCGTAAACCATAAACCCTAAATCATAAACTTTAATCCCATAATTCTAAACCCTAAACCATAAACCCTAAATCCAAAACCCTAAACCTTAAACACTAAACCCAAAATCCTAAGCACTAAACCCTAATCCGTCAACCCTAATCCCTAAAATCTAAACAACAAACTCTAAACCACAAACCCTAAATCCTAAACCCTATACCCTAAACCCTAAATCCTAAACACTTAACCCTAAAATTAAACACTAAAGACTAAACCCTAAACCCTAAACCATAAACTCTCAACCCTTAACCATACACCCTAAACCCTAAATCATAGACCTTAAACCCATAACTACAAACCCTAAATCGTGAACCTTAAACCTTAAACCCTAAACCCAAAATCCTAAACACCAAACCCTAAACATTAAATACTAACGCTTAACCCTAAACCCTAAATCCTAAATCATAAATCCTAAACCCTAAACCTTAAACCCTACACCCTAAACCCTAAACCTTAAATCCTATATCCTAAACCCAAAATCCTTAAATCTAAATGTGAAATCCTAAACAATAAACCATAAGCCCTAAGTCTTAAACTTTAATTGTTAAACCCTAAACCCTAAACCCTATATCCAAACTTTTACCCATAACCCTAAATCCTAAATTTCTTACTTTCAATGCTATACCCGAAAGCTTAAACCCTAAACCCTAAATGCTAAACCCTAAATCCTAAACCCTAAACGCTAAACCATAAATTGTAAACACTTAACCCTAAACCCTAAACCCTAAACCCTAAACCTTAAACCCTAAACTCTAAACTCTTAACCCTAAACCCTAAATCCTAAACCATATACCCTAAAGCCTAAACCATAAATTCTAAACCCTTAACCCTACATAATAAACCTTAAACCCATAATTACAAACCCTAAATTGTGAACCCTAAACTCTAAACCCTAAACCTTAATCCCTAAACCAAAAATCTTAAACACATAACCCTAAACATTAAATACTAAATGCTAAATCCTAAACCCTAAATCTTAAATCATAAACCCTAAACCTTAAATCATAAATCCTAAACCCTATATCCTTAACTCTAAATGTTAAAACCTAAACCGTAAACCCTAAACTCTCAAACCTAAATCCTAACCGTAAACATAAACCCTATACCCTAAACCCTAAACCCAAAACCTACAAAAACACTATATCCTAAACCCTAAACTCAAAACCCTAAACCCTAAACCCAAACATACAACTCTAAACCCTAAACCCTAAACTCTAACCGTAGGCCCTAAACCCTAAACACTAAACCCAATAGCTAAACCCTAAACCCGAATACCTACATCATAAACCCTTAACCATAAACCCTAAACCCTAGTCCCTAAACTCTAAACTCTAAACCTTAAACCCACAACTCCCACCCTAAACTCTAAATACTAAACCTTAAACCCTAAATCGTAAACCCTAAACCCTAACTGTAAACCTAAACCCTAAATTCAAAACGTACAACTCAAAGCCCTAAACCCAAAACCTTACAACTTAAATCCAAAATCCTAAACCCAAAATCCTTAACTCTCAATGTGAAAACCTAAACAATAAACGTTAAGCACTAAATCCTGAACTCTAAATGTTAAACCCTATACCATAAACCCTAAATCCAAACTTCATACCCTAACCCTAAATACTAAATTTCTTACCTTCAATGCTAAATTCGAGATCTTAAACCCTAAACCCTAAACGCTATATCCTAAATCCTAAGTCCTAAACCCTAAACCATAAACTCTAAACTCTTAAACCTTAAACCCTAAACCATAGACCATGAACTCTAAACCCTTAACCCTAAACACTAAACCCTAAATCATAAATCTTAAACCCATAATTCTAAACCCTAAACTCTAAACCCTTAACCTTAAACCCTAAACCTAGAATCCTAAACACTAAACACTAAACATTAAATAGTAAACCATAAACTGTAAACGATAAACCATAAACCCTAAACTATAAACACAAAACCCTAAACCCAAAATTGTAAACCCTAAACCATAAATCATAATTCCTAAACCTTATACCCTAACCCTAAACCCAAAATATACAACACAAAACCTGAACCCTTAACCCTAAACTCTAAACCATAAACCCTATACCATAAACCCAAAACCCTAAATCCTAAACCCTTTACCCTAATCCCTAAACTCTAAACTCTAAACTCTAAACCTTAAACCCACAACTCCCACCCTAAACCCCAAATCCTAAACTCTTAACCCTAAAACCTATACCCTAAACCCTAACAATAAACCTAAACCACAAACCCAAAACCTAAAACCCAAAACCCTAAACCCTAAACCCTAATCACTTAACCTTATATCCTAAATCCTAAACCCAAAATACTTAACGCTAAATGTGAAATCCTAAATAATATACCCTAAGCCCATAATCCAAAACTCTGAATGTTAAACCCTAAACCTTAAATCCTAAACACTAAACCGTTAATTCTAAACACTAAACCCTAAACTATAAACTCACACCATTTAAACCCTAAACACTAAACCCTAAACTATAAACTCACACCCCTAAGCCCTAAATCATAAACTTTAAACCCATAATTCCAAACCCTAAACCCTAAACCCTAAAACTTAAACCCTAAACCCATAATCCTAAGCACAAAACCCCAATCCATAAACCTTAAACCTTAAAATATAAAGTATAAAATCTAAACCATAAACCCTAAATGCCAAAACCTATACGCTAAAGACCACACACTAAACCCTAAACCCTAAACTCTAAATAATAAACTCTAAATGTTAAGCCCTAAACCCTAAACCCTAGACCCTAAATCCTACACTGTAATTGTTAAACCCAAAACCCTAAACGCTAAAGCCAAGAATGTAAATCCAAAACCATAAACTCTAACCCCTTAACCCTAAACCCTAAAAACTAAACCCCAAACCCAAATCCCTAAACCTTAAACTTACAACTCCAAACCCTAATCCCTAATCCCCAAACCCTAAACCCTAATCACTAAACTCTAAACCCTAAACCCTAAACCTTAAACAATAAACCCTAAACCCTAAACCATAAACCCTAAACTCTAGACCTTAAACCCTAAACCCTAAATCCTACACCTTAAACCCTAACCTTAAACCTTAAACCCTAAACTATAGACACTAAACCCAAATCCCAAACCCTAAACTCTAAACTCTAAATCATAAACCTTGAACCATAAACCCTAAACCCTAAACCATAAACCATAAACCCTAAACCCTAACCCTAAACCATAAACCCAAAACCCTAAATCCCAAACCTTAAGCCCTAAACCCTAAACTATAGACACTAAACCCAAATCCTAAACCCTAAACCCTAACCCCTAAACCTTAAACCCTAAACCCTAAACCTTAATCCTAAATCCTAAACCCTAAACGCTTAACCCTAAACCTAAAACTCTGAATCTGAAACACTAAACCTTAAATCATAAACCTTAAAACCCAAACCCTAAACCTTAAACCCTAAGCGCTAAACCTTAAACCTAAACATTACAACCCCAAACCCTAAATCCTCAAAACTAAACCCTAAACCCTAAACCCTAACTCTAAACGTAAACCCTAAGTCATAAACCTACAATTCAAAATCCTAAACCCTAAACATTAAATCGTAAATCCTAAACCTTAAATACTAAACCATAAACCCTAAATCCTTAACTCTAAATGCAAAACCCTAAACAACAAACCCTAAGCACTAAATCCTAAACTCTAAATATTAAACCCTAAACCCTAAACCCTAAACCTTAAATCATAAATCCTAAACCCTAAACTCTCAACTATAAACTCTAAACTCTTAACCCTAAACCCTAAACCCTAAACCCTAAATCATAAACCTTAACCCCAAAATTGCAAACCCTAAACCCAAAACACTAACCCTAATCCTAAACCCTAATTAAAAACACTAAACACTAAACATTAAACCCTAAACCCTAAATCATAAACACTAAACCCAAAACATTAAACACTAAACCCTAAACCATAAACCCTAAACCTTAAATCATAAATCCTAAACCCTAAACTCTCAACTACAAACTCTAAACTCTTAACCCTAAACCCTAAACCCTAAACCCTAAATCATAAACCTTAACCCCAAAATTGCAAACCCTAAACCCAAAACACTAACCCTAATCCTAAACCCTAATTAAAAACACTAAACACTAAATATTAAACCCTAAACCCTAAATCATAAACACTAAACCCAAAACATTAAACACTAAACCCTAAACCATAAACCATAAACTCTAAACCCTTAACCCTAAATACTAAACCCTATATCATAAATCTTAAACCCATAATTCTAAACCCTCAACCTTAAACCCAAAACCTAAAATCCTAAACTCTCAACACCAAACATTAAATAGTAAACCCTAAACCTTAAACCATAAACCATAAACCATAAACTATAAACCCTAAACCCTAAATCAAAAATTGTAAACCCAAAACCATAAATCCTAATTCCTAAACCCTATTCCCTAACCTTAAACCCAAAATCTACAACACAAACCCTTAACCCTAAATACTAAACCTTAAACCCTAAACCCTAAATCCAAAACATACAACTCAAAACCCTAAACCCTAAACCCTAAAACTTAAATCAAAAATCCTAAACCCAAAATCCTAAACTCTAAATATGAAAACCTAAACAATAAAACTTAAGCACTAAATCCTAAACTCTAAACCCTAAACCCTAATCCAAACTTTATACCCTAACCCTAAATCATGAATTTCTTACCTTCAATGCTAAATTCGAGATCTTAAACCTCAAACCCTAAACGCTAAACCCTAAATCCTAAGCCCTAAACCATAAACTTTAAACTCTTAAACCCAAAACACTAAACCATAAACCATAAACTCTAAACCCTTAACCCTAAACACTAAACCCTAAATCATAAATCTTAAACCCATAAGTCTAAACCCTAAACGCTAAACCGTCAACCTTAAATGCTAAACCTAAAATCCTAAACACTAAACACTAAACAGTAAACAGTAAACCCTAAACTCTAAACCATAAACCATAAACCCTAAACTATAAACCCTAAACCCTAAACTCAAAACTGTAAACACTAAACCATAAATCATAATTCTTAAACCCTATACCCCAACCCTAAACCCAAAATATACAATACGAAACCCTCAACTCTAAACCATAAACCCTATACCATAAACCCTAAACCCTAAATCCTAAACCCTTAACCGTAATCCCTAAACTCTAAACTCTAAACCTTAAACCCACAACTCCCACCCAAAACCCCAAATCCTAAACTCTTAACCCTAAAACCTAAACCCTAAACCCTAACACTAAACCTAAACCCTAAACCCAAAACCTACAACCCAAAACCCTAAACCTTAAACCCTAAATTTTAAATCATAAACCCTAAATCCTAAACCCTAAACCCTAAATCCTAAATCCTAAACCCAAAATACTTAACTCTATATGTGAAATCCTAAATAATAAACCCTAAGCCCTTAATCCAAAACTCTAAATGTTAAACCCTAAACCCTAAATCATAAACACTAAACCCTAAATCCTAAACACTAAACCCTAAACTATAAACTCACACACTTTAAACCCTAAACCCTAAATCCTAAACACTAAACCCTAAACTATTAACCCACACCCCTTAACCCTAAATTATTAACTCTAAACCCATAATTCCAAACCCAAAACCGTCAGCCATAAACCTTAAACCCTAAGACTTAAACCCTAAACCCATAATCCTAAGCACTAAACCCTAATCCATAAACCCTAAACCTTAAAATTTAAACAATAAACTCTAAACCATAAACCCTAAATCCTAAACCCTATACCCTAAACCCCATACACTAAACCCTAAACCCTAAACTCTAAATAATAAACTCTAAATACTAAATTCTAAATGTTAAGCCCTAAACCCTAAACCCTAGACCGTATATCCTAAACTCTTAATGATAAACCCTAAACCCTAAACAATAAAGCCAAGACTCTAAATTAAAAACCATAAACTCTAACCCCTTAACCCTAAACCCTAAAAACTAAACGACAAACCCAAAACCCTAAACCTTAAACTTACAAGTCCAAACCCTAAAGCCTAATCCCAAACCCTAAACACTAATCACTAAACTCTAAACCATAAACCCTAAACCTTAAACCATAAACCCTAAACCCTAAACATAAAACCCTAAACCCTAAACCCTAAACTCTAGACCTTAAACCCTAAACCCTAAATGCTAAACTTTAAACCCAAACCTTAAACCCTATACCCTAAACTATACACACTAAACCCAAATTCTAAACCCTAAACTCTAAACCTTAAACCATAAACCCTAAATCCTAAACCATAAACCATAAATCCTAAACCATAACCCTAAACCCTAAATACTAGACCCTAAATCCTAAACCTTAAACCCTAAACACTAAACTATAGACACTAAACCCAAATCCTAAACCCTAAACCTTAAACCCTAAATCCTAATCCAAAACATTAATCCTAAATCCTAAACCCTAAACACTAAACCTAAAACCTAAATGCTGAACCCTAAACCTAAAACTCTGTATCTGAAACACTAAACCTTAAACTATAAACCTTAAAACCCAAACTCTAAACCTTAAACCCTAAAAGCTAAGCTTTAAACCTAAACTCTACAACCCCAAACCCTAAATCCTCAATCATAAATTCTTAACCCTAAACCCTAACTGTAAACCTAAACCCTTAACCCTAAACCTACAATTCAAAATCCTAAACCATAAACATTAAATCGTAAATCTTGAACCTTAAATACTAAACCATAAACCCTAAATCCTTAACTGTAATTGCAAAACCCTAAACAATAAACCCTAGGCACTAAATCCTAAACTCTAAATGTTAAACCCTAAACCCTAAACCCTAAACACTAAACCCTAAACCCTCCACCATAAACTCTAAACTCCTAACCCTAAACCCTAAACCCAAAATCATAAACTTTAAACCCATAATTCCAAACCCTAAACCCTAAATCCTAAATCTAAAACACTAAACCCAAAATCCTAAGCACTAAACCCTAATCCATAAACCCCAATCCCTAAAATCTAAACTAGAAACTCTAAACCACAAACCCTAAATCCTAAACCCTATATCCTAAACCCTAAATCCTAAACACTTAACCATAAACATTAAACACTAAACACTAAACCATTTACCCTAAACCATAAACTCTCAACCCTTAACCATACACCCTAAACCCAAAATAATAAAGCTTAAACCCATAATTACAAACCCTAAATCGTGAACCCTAAACTCTAAAAACCCAAAATCCTAAACATTAAATACAAAATGCTAAACCCTAAACCCTAAATCCTAAATCCTGAACCCTAAATCCTAAAACCTAAACCCCAAATCCTAAAACCTAAACCCTACAACCTAAACCCTAAACTCTAAATACTAAACTCTAAATGTTAAACCCTAAACCCTAAACCCTAGACCATAAATCCTAAACTCTAAATGTTAAACCCTAAAGCATAAACATTAAAGCCAAAACTCTAAATCCAAAACCATAAACTCTAACCCCTTAACCCTAAACCCTAAAAACTAAACCACAAACCCTAAACCCTAATCACTAAACTCTAAAGCCTAAACCCTAAACCTTAAACCCTAAACCCTAAACCCTAATTTATAAACCCTAAACCCTAATCATTAAACTCCAAACCCTAAACACTAAACATTAAACCCTAAACCCTAAATCCTAAATCCTAAACCCTAAATCCTAAACCCTAAACCCTAAATCCTAAAACCTAAACCCTACAACCTAAGCCCTAAACTCTAAATACTAAACTCTAAATGTTAAACCCTAAACCCTAAACCCTAGACCCTAAATCCTAAACTCTAAATGTTAAACCCTAAACCCTAAACATTAAAGCCAAAACTCTAAATCCAAAACCATAAACTCTAACCCCTTAACCCTAAACCCTAAAAACTAAACCACAAACCCTAAACCCTAATCACTAAACTCTAAACCCTAAACCATAAACCTTCAACCCTAAACCCTAATTTATAAACCATAAACCCTAATCATTAAACTCCAAACCCTAAACCATAAAAATTAAACCCTAAACCCTAAACCCTAAACTTTAAACCATAAACCCCAAACCCT
Source organism: Solanum bulbocastanum (assembly GCA_037074985.1). Taxonomy (NCBI): domain Eukaryota; kingdom Viridiplantae; phylum Streptophyta; class Magnoliopsida; order Solanales; family Solanaceae; genus Solanum; species Solanum bulbocastanum. Next base: position 20,626,853 of record CM073604.1, on the reverse strand, counting down.
AAATCCTAATTCCTAAACTCTAGACCCTAAACCCTAATCCAAAATCCTAAACCCTAAACCCTAATCCTAATCCAAAACCCTAAACCCTAAACCAAAAACACTAATCCTAAACACTAAACCCTAAGCACTTAACCTAAACCCTAAACCATAAACCTTAAACACAAAACTCTAAATCTTAAACCCTAAACCATAAACAAAAGACTATAAACCCAAATCGTAAACCCAAAATCCAAAACCCTAAACCCTAATCGTAAACCTTAATCCTAAACCCTAAATCCTAAACACTAAACCTAAACCCTAAATGCTGAACCCTAAACCCAAAACTCTAAATCTTAAACCCTAAACCTAAACCCTAAACCTTAAACCATAAACCTTAAACCCCAAACCCTAAACCTTAAACCCTAAATGCTAAACCTTAAGCCTAAACTCTAAAACACTATGCCTTAAATACCAAATCCTAAACTCTTAACCCTAAACCCTAAACCCTCACTCTAAACCTAAACCCTAAACCCTCACTCTAAACCTAAACCCTAAACCCTAAATCTACAATTCAAAACCCTAAACTATAGACTATAAACCCAAATCCTAAAAGCTAAACATTAAGCCCTAAACCCTAATCCCTAATCCTAAATCTTAATCCTAAGCCCTAAACCCTAAACATTAAAACTAAACCCTAAACCTTAACCATTAACCCTAAACCGTAAACGTTATTCCAAAACCCTAAATCCTAAACCTTAAACCCTAATCCTATGCCCTAAACCCTAGTCCTAAACATTAATCCTAAACCCTAAACCCTAAATACTAAACTTAAACCCTAACCATAATCATAAACCCTAAATCAAAACTCTAAGCCCTATACCATAAACTCAAAATCCTAATGACTAAACACTAAACATTAAAGGGTAAACCCTAAACCCTAAACCTTAAATCATAAACCCTAAACCATACACATCAAACCCTAAATCCTAAACTCTAAAACATAAACCCTAAACCCTAAACACTTATCCCTAAACTCTAGACCCTAAACACAAATCCTAAACACTAAACCCTAAACCCTAAACCCTAACCTTAATACTAAACCCTAAACCCAAAACCATAATCCTAAACCCACAATCCTAAACACTAAACCTAAACCTTAAACCCTAAACCTTAAATCCAAAACTTTAAATCTTAAACCCTAAACCCTAAACTATAGACTATAAACCCAAATCCTAAACCCTAAATCCCAAACCCTAAACCCTAATCACAAACCTTAATCCTAAACCCTAAATCCAAAACACTAAACCTAAACCCTAAACGCTGAACCCTAAACCCAAAACTATGAACCTTCAACCCAAAACCTAAACCCTAAACTTTAAACCATAAACCTTCAACCCCAAACCCTAATCCTTAAACCCTAAGCACTAAACCTTAAGCCTGACTGTAAAACCCTAAACCCTAAATCCTAAACCCTAAACCCTTACTCTAAACCTAAACACTAAACCCTAAATCTACAATTCAAAACCCTAAACCCTAAACATTCAATCGTAAACCATAAACCTTAAATCATAAATCCTAAACCCTAAATCCTTAACTCTAAATGCATAATCCCTAAACCCTAAAACCTAAACCCTAAACCCTAAACATTAAACCATAAACCTTAAACCCTAAACCCTAATCCCTAATACATAAACCCTAAACCCAAATTACTAAACTCTAGACCCTAAACACTAAAACCTAAATCTTGAACCTTAAACCCTAAACCCTAACCCTAATCCTAAACCCTAAACCCTAAACCCAAAACCCAAATCCTAAACCCTAAACCCTAATTACTAAACACTTAACCTAAACCCTAAACCAGAAACCTTAAACCCAAAACTCTAAATCTTAAACCCTAAACCCTAAACTAAGACTATAAACCCAAATCCTAAACCCTCAATCCTAACCCCAAAATCCCAAATCCTAAACCCTAATCGTAAACCTTAGTTCTAAACCCTAATCCTAAACACTAAACCTAAACCCTAAATGCTAAACCCTAAACCCCAACTCTAAATAATAAACACTAAACCTAAACCATAAACCTTAAACCATAAACCTTAAACCCTAAACCCTAAACCTTAAACCCTAAGCGCTAAACCTTAAGACTAAACTCTAAAACCCTATGCCTTAAATCCTAAATCCTAAACTCTTAACCCTAAACCCTAAACCCTAACTCTAAACCTAAACCCTAAACCCTAAACGTACAATTCAAAACCCTAAGCCCTAAACATTCAATCATAAACAATAAACCTTAAATCATAAAACATAAACCCTTAATCCTTAACACTAAAAGCATAACCCTAAAAAATACACCCTAAGCCCGAAATCCTTAACTCTAAATGTTAAACACTAAACCCTAAACCCTAAAGCTTAAACCCTAAATCCTAAACCCTAAACCCTCAACCATAAATTCTAAACACTTCACCCTAAACCATAAACCCGAAATCATAAACCTTAAACCCAAAATTCCAAACCCTAAACCCAAAACACTAACCCTAATCCTAAACCCTAATTAAAAACATTAAACACTAAACCTTAAACACTAAACCCTAAACATTAAACAGTAAACTCTAAACCCCAAACCCTAAACCATAAACTCTCACCCCTTAACCCTAAACCCTAACCCTAAATCATAAACTTTAAATCCATAATTCCAAACCATAAATCGTAAACCCTAAACCTTAAACACTAAACCCAAAATCCTAAGCACTAAACCCAAATCCATAAACCCTAATCCCTAAAATCAAAACTAGAAAGTCTAAACCATAAACCCTAAATACTAAACCCAAAATCCTAATCCTAAACCCTAAACCCAAAACACAAATCCCTAATCCTAAACCCTAAACACTAAACCTAAACCCTAAACCGTAAACCCTAAACCTTAAACACTAAACCCAAAATCCTAAGCACTAAACCGTAATCCATAAACCCTAATCCCCAAAATCTAAACTAGAAAGTCTAAACCATAAATGCTAAATCCTAAACCCTAAACCCTAAACTCAAAACTCAAAACCCTAATCATAAACACTAAACCCTAAACCCTAAACCCTAACCCTAGTCCTAAACCCTAAACCCAAAATAGTAATCCTAAACCCTAAACCCTAAACACTAAACCTAAACCCTAAATCTTAAACCAAAAACTCAAAATCTTAAACCCTAAACACTAAACTATAGACTATAAAACCAAATCCTAACCATAAATCCCAAACCCTAAACCCTAATCCTGAACCTTAATCCTAAAACCTAAACCCAAAACACTAAACCTAAACCCTAAATGTTGTACCCTAAACCCAAAATTATGAATCTTAAACCCTAAACCTAAACCCTAAACCTTAAACCATAAACCTTAAACCCCAAACCCTAAACCTTAAACACTAAGCGCTAAACCTTAAGACTAAACTGTAAAACCCTATGCCTTAAATCCTAAATCCTAAATTCTTAACCCTAAACCCTAAACCCTAACTATAAACCTAAACCCTAAACCCTAAACCTACAATTCAAAACCCTAAGCCCTAAACATTCAATCGTAAACCATAAACCTTAAATCATAAAACATAAACCCTAAATCCTTAACACTAAAAGCATAACCCTAAACAATAAACCCTAAGCCCAAAATCCTTAACTCTAAATGTTAAACCTTAAACCCTAAACCCTCAACCATAAACTCTAAACTCATAACCCTAAACCATAAACCCGAAATCATAAACCTTAAACTCAAAATTCCAAACCCTAAACCCAAAACACTAACCCTAATCCTAAACCCTAATTAAAAACATTAAACACTAAACCTTAAACCCTAAACCCTAAATCCAAAACACTAAACCCTAAACATTAAACACTAAACTCTAAACCCTAAACCCTAAACCATAAACTCTCACCCCTTAACCCTAAACCCTAAACCCTAAATCATAAACTTTAAATCCATAATTCCAAACCCTAAACCTTAAGCACTAAACCCAAAATCCTAAGCAATAAACCCTAATCTATAAAATCAAAACTAGAAAGTCTAAACCATAAACCCTAAATACTAAACCCTAAACCCTAAACCCAAAACCCTAATCCTAAACCCTAAACCCTAAACCATAAACCATAAACTCTAAACCCTTAATCCTAAACACTAAGCCCTAAATCATAAATCATAAACCCATAATTCTAAACCCTAAACTCTAAACCCTAACCTTAAACCCTAAACCTAAAATCCAAAACACTAAACACTAAACATTAAATAGTAAACCCTAAACACTAAACCGTAAACCATAAACCCTAAACTATAAACCCTAAACCCTAAACCCAAAACTGTAAACGCTAAACTATAAATCATAATTTCTAAACCCTATACCCTAACCCCAAACCCAAAATATACAACATGAAACCCTAAACCCTTCACCCTAAACTCTAAACCATAAACCCTATACCGTAAACCCTTAACCCTAAATACTAAACCCTTAACCCTAATCCCTAAACTCTAAACTCTAAACCTTAAACCCACAACTCCCACCCTAAACCCCAAATCCTAAACTCTTAACCCTAAAACCTAAACCCTAAACCCTAACAATAAACCTAAACCCAAAACCTACAACCCAAAACCCTAAACCCTAAACCCTACTTTTAAACCCTAAACCCTAAACACTAAACCTTAAATCCTAAATCTTAAACCCAAAATACTTAACTATAAATGTGAAATCCTAAATAATAAACCCTAAGCTCTTAATCCAAACCTGTAAATGTTAAACCATAAACCCTAAATCCTAAACACTAAACCCTAAACTATAAACTCACACCCCTTAAACCCTAATCCCTAAATCCTAAACACTAAACCCTAAACTATAAACTCACTCCCCTAAACCCTACACCATAATCCCTAAATCATAAACTTTCAATCCATAATTCCAAACCCTAAACCATAAACCATAAACCATAAACCCTAAAACTTAAACCCTAAACCCATAATCCTAAGCACTAAACCCCAATCCATAAACACTAAAACCTAAAATCTAAACTATAAACTCTAAACCATAAACCCAAAATCCCAAACCCTACACCCTAAACCCCATACACTAAACCCTAAACCTAAACACTAAATACTAAACTCTAAATGTTAAGACCTAAACCCTAAACTCGAGACTCTAAATGTTAAACCCTAAACCCTAAACACTAAAGCCAAGAATGTAAATCTAAAATCATAAACTCTATCCCCTTAACCCTAAACCCTAAAAACTAAACCACAAACCCAAAACCCTAAACCTTAAACTTACAACTCCAAACCCTAATCCCTAATCCCCAAACCGTAAATCCTAATCACTATACTCTAAACCCTAAACCCTAAACCTTAAACCATAAAACCTAAACTCTAAACCCTAAATCCTAAACCCTAAACTGTTGACCCTAAACCTTAAACCCTAAATCCTAAACATTAAGCCCTAACCCTAAACCCTAAACCCTAAACAATAGACACTAAACCCAAATCCTAAACCCTAAACTCTAAACCCTAAACCATAAACCTTAAACCATAAACCCTAAACCATAAACCATAAACCATAAACCGTAAACCATAAACCCTAAACCCTAACTCTACACCCTAAACTCTAGATCCTAAACCCTAAACCCTAAATCCTAAACCTTAAACCCTAAACCCTAAACTATAGACACTAAACCCAAATCCTAAACCCTAAACCTTAATCCTAAACCTTAATCCAAAATCCTAAATCCTAAACGCTGAACCCTAAACCTAAAACTCTGAATCTGAAACCCTAAACCTTAAATCGTAAACCTTAAAACCCAAACCCTAAACCTTAAAACCTAAGCGCTAAACCTTAAACCTAATCTGTACAACCCCAAATCCTAAATCCTCAATCCTAAACTCTTAACCCTAAACCCTAAACCCTAAACCTTTACTCTAAACCTAAACCCTAAACCCTAAACCCACAATTCAAAATCCTAAACCCTAAAAATTAAATCGTAAACCCTAAACATTAAATACTAAACCATAAAGCCTAAATCCTTAATTCTAAATGCAAAACCCTAAACAATAAACCCTAAGCACTAAATCCTAAACTCTAAATGTTAAACCCTAAACCCTCAACCATAAACTCTAAACTCTTAACCCTAAACCCTAAACCCAAAATTCCAAACCCTAAACCCAAAACACTAACCCTAATCCTAAACCCTAATTAAAAACAATAAACACTAAACCTTAAACCCTAAACACTAAACAATAAACACTAAACCCTAAACAATAAACACTAAACCTTAAACCATAAATCTTAAACTCATAATTCTAAACCCTCAACCTTAAACCCTAAACCTAAAATACTAAACACTAAACTTTAAACGGTAAACCCTAAACCATAAACCCTAAACCCTAAACACTAAACCCTAAACCATAAATCCTAATTCCTAAACCCTATACCCTAACCCTAAACCCAAAATCTACAACATGAAACCCTGGACCCTTAACACTAAACTCTAAACCACAAACCCAATGCCATAAACCCTAAACCCTAAATCCTAAACCCTAAACCCTAATCCCTAAACTCAAAACTCTAAACCTTAAACCCACAACTCCCACCCTAAACCCCAAATCCTAAACTCTTAACCTTAAAACCTAAACCCTAAACCCTAACAATAAACCTAAACCCTAAACCCAAAACCTACAACCCAAAACCCTAAACCCTTAACCCTAAATTTTAAATCATAAACCCTAAACCTTAAATCCTAAAACCTAAACCCAAAATACTTAACTCTAAATATGAAATCCTAAATAATAAACCCTAAGCCCTTAATCCAAAACTCTAAATGTTAAACCCTAAACCCTAAATCCTAAACACTAAACCCTAAATCCTAAACAATAAACCCTAAACTATAAACTCACACCCCTAAAACCCTAAACGCTAAATCCTAAACACTAAACCCTAAACAAAAAACTCACACCCCTTAATCGTAAACCCTAAACCCTAAATCATAAACTTTAAACCCATGATTCCAAACCCTAAACCGTAAGCCATAAACACTAAACCCTAAAACTTAAACCATAAACCCATAATCCTAACCACTAAACCCTAATACATAAACCCTAAACCTCAAAATCTAAACAATAAACTCTAAACCATAAACCCTAAATCCTAAACCCGATACCCTAAACACCATACACTAAACCCTAAACCCTAAACTCTATATAATAAACACTAAATACTAAACTCTAAATGTTAAGCCCTAGATCTAAACCCTAGACCCTAAATCCTAAACTCTAAATGTTCAACCCTAAACACCAAAGACAAGACTCTAAATCCAAAACCATAAACTCTAACCCCTTAACCCTAAACCCTAAAAACTAAACCACAAACCCAAAACCCTAAACCTTAAACTTACAACTCCAAACCCTAAACCCAAATCCCCAAACTCTAAACCCTAATCACTAAACTCTAAACCCTAAATCCTAAAGCTTAAACCATAAATGCTAAACCCTAAACACTAAACCCTAAACCCTAAACCCTACACTCTAGACCTTAAACCCTAAAACTTATATCTTAAACATTAAACCCTAAACCATAAACTCTCAACCCTTAACCCTACACCCTAAACCCTAAATCATAAACCTTAAACCCATAATTACAAACACTAAATTGTGAACCCTAAACTCTAAACCCTAAACCATAAATCGTAAACCCAAAATCCTAAACACCAAACCCTAAACATTAAATATAAAATGCTAAACCCTAAACCCTAAATCCTAAATCCTAAATCCTAAACCCTAAATCCTAAACCCTAAACCCTAAATCCTAAAACCTAAACCCTAAACTCTAAATAGTAAACTCTAAATGTTAAACCCTAAACCCTAGACCATAGATCCTAAACTCTAAATCTTAAACCCTAAATCCTAAACATTAAAGCCAAAACTCTAAATCCAATACCATAAACTCTAACCCCTTAACCCAGAACCCTAAAAACTAAACCACAAACCCTAAACCCTAAACCTTAAACCCTAAACCCTAATTCATAAAACCTAAACCCTAATCACTAAACTCTAAACCCTAAACCATAAACCTTAAACCATAAACCCTAAATGATAAACCCTAAACCCTAAGACCTAATTCCTAAACTCTAGACCCTAAACCCTAAAACCTAAATCCTAAACCTTATTCCCTAAACCATAACCCTAATCCTAAACCCTAAACCCTAAACCCAAAACCCAAATCCTAAACCCTAAAGCATAAACACTAAACCTAAACCATAAACCATAAACGTTAAACCCAAAACTCTAAATCTTAAACCCTAAACCCTAAACCCTAAACTATAGACTATAAACCAAAATCCTAAACCCTTAACCCAAAATACCAAGCCGTACACCCTAATCGTAAACCTTAATCCTAAACCCTAAATCGTAAACACTAAACCTAAACCCTAAACACCGAACCCTAAACCCAAAACTCTAAATCTTAAACCCTAAACATAAACCCTAAACCTTAAACCATAAACGTTAAACCCCAAACCCTAAACCTTAAACTTAAGCGCTAAACCTTAAGACTAAACTCTAAAACCCTAAGCCTTAAATCCTAGATCCTAAACTCTTAACCCTAAAGCCTAATCCCTAAACCCTAACTCTAAACCTAAACCCTAAAACCTAAACCTATAATTCAAAACCCTAAACCTTAAACCCTAAACTATACACTATAAACCCAAATCCTAATCCCTAAACCTTAAACCCTAAACACTAATCCCTAATCCTAAATCTTAATAAAAAACCCTAAACCCTCAACACTAATCCTAAACCCTAAACCTTAACCCTAACCCTAAACACTAAACCTTAATCCTAAACCCTAAATCCTAAATGTTAAACCCTAGACCTTAAACCCTAATCCTATGCCCTAAACCCTAATCCTAAACATTAATCCTAAATACAAAACCCTAAACACTAAACTTAAACCCTAACCATAATCCTAAACCCTAAATCAAAACACTAAACCCTATACTATAAACCCAAAATCCAAACCACTAAACACTAAACATTAAACGATAAACCCTAAACCCTAAACCTTAAATCATAAACCCTAAACCATACACCTTAAACCCTAAACCCTAAACTCTACAACATAAACCCGAAACACTAAACCATAAACCCTAAACCCTAAACCATAAACACTAATCCCTAAACTCTTGACCCTAAACACAAATCCTAAACCCTAAAACCTAAACCCTAAACCCTAACCCTAAACCCAAAACTCTAAATCTTAAACCCTAAACCCTAAACTATAGACTATAAACCCAAATCCTAAACCCTAAACCCTAAACCCTAAACCCTAAAGCCAAAACCCTAATCCTAAACCCAAAACCCTAAACACTAAACCTAAACCCTAAACCCTAAACCTTAAACCCAAAACTCTAGATCTTAAACCCTAAACCCTAAACTATAGACTATAAACCCAAATCCTAAAACCTAAACCCTAATTCCCAAAGACTAAACCCTATTCGTAAACTTTAATCCTAAACCCTAAATCCTAAACACTAAACCTAAACCATAAACGCTGAACCCTAAACCCAAAACTTTGAATCTTAAACCCTAAACCTAAACCCTAAACCTTAAACCATAAACCTTAAACCCTAAACCCTAAACCTTAAACCCTAAACTATAGACTATAAACCCAAATCATAAACCCTAAACCTTAAACCCTAAACACTAATCCCTAATCCTTAATCTTAATCCAAAACCCTAAACCCTCCACACTAAACCTAAACCATAAACCTTAACCCTAACCCTAAACCCTAAATCTTAATCCTAAAAGTTAAACCCTAGACCTTAAACCCTAATCCTATGCCCTAAACCCTAATCCTAAACATTAATCCTAAACCCTAAACTCTAAACACTAAACTTAAACCCTAACCACAATCCTAAACCCTAAATCAAAACTCTAAACCTTATACCATAAACCCAAAATCCTAACCACTTACCACTAAACATTAAGCGATATACCCTAAACCCTAAACCTTAATTCATAAACCCTAAACCATACACCTTAAACCCTAAACCCTAAACCTTAATTCATAAACCCTAAACCATACACCTTAAACCCTAAACCCTAAACTCTAGAACATAAACCCTAAACCCTACACCCTAAATCATAAATCCAAAACCCTAAACACTAATCCCTAAACACATATCCTAAACCCTAAAACAAAACCCTAATACAAAACCCTAAGCCCAAAACCCTAATCCTAAACCCAAAACCCTAAACACTAAACCTAAACCCTAAACCCTAAACCTTAAACCTAAAACTCTAAATCTTAAACCCTAAACCCTAAACTATAGACTATAAACCCAAATCCTAAGCCCAAAACCAAAAATCCTAAATCCCAAACACTAAACCCTAATCGTAAACCTTAATCCTAAACCCTAAATCCTAAACACTAAACCTAAACCCTAAATGCTGAACCCTAAACCCAAAACTTCGAATCTTAAACCCTAAACCTAAACCCTAAACCTTAAACCATAAACCTTAAACCCCAAACTCTAAATCTTAAACCCTGAGCGTTAAACCTTAAGCCTAAACTCTAAAACCCTAAACACTAAATCCTAAATCCTAAACTCTTAACCGTAAATCCTAAACCCTTAACCCTAACTCTAAACCTAAACCCTAAACCTAAACCTACAATTCAAAACCCTAAACATTCAATCGTAAACCATAAACTTTAAATCATAAATCATAAACCCTAAATCCTTAACTCTAAATGCATAACCCTGAACAATAAATCCTAAGCCCTAAATCCTTAACTCTAAATGTTAAGCCCTAATCCCTAAACCCTAAACCTTAAACCCTAAATCCTAAACCCTCAACCATAAACTCTAAACTCTTAACCCTAAACCCTAAACCCAAAATCATAAACCTTAAACCCAAAATTCCAAACCCTAAACCCAAATCACTAACCCTAATCCTAAACCCTAATAAAACACATTAAACCCTAAACCCTAAATCCTAAACACTAAACCCTAAACATTAAATAAGAAACCCTAAACCCTAAACCATAAACTCTCACCCCTAAACCCTAAATCATAAACTTTTAACCCATAATTCCAAACCCTAAAGCGTAAAACCTAAGTCCTGAACCCTAAACCTTAAACACTAAACCCAAAACCCTAAGCACTAATTCCTAATCCAAAACCCTAATCCCTAAAATCTAAAGTAGAAACTCTAAACAATAAAACCTAAACCCAAAACCCTAAACCTTAAACCCAAAACTCTTAATCTTAAACCCTAAACCCTAAACTATAGACTATAAACCCAAATCCTAAACCCTAAACCCTAATCCCTAATCCTAAATCTTAATCCTAAACCCTAAACCCTAAACACTAAACCAAAACCCTTAACCTTAACCCTAAACCCTAAACCTTAAACCTTAAACCGAAACCTTAAATCCTAAACCTTAAACCTTAGACCTTAAACACTAATCCAATACCCTAAACCTTTATCCTAAACATTAATCCTAAACCCTAAACCCTAAACAGTAAACCTAAACCCTAACCATAATCCTAAACCCTAAATCAAAACTCTAAACCTTTACCCTAAACCCAAAATCCTAATCACTAAACACTAAACATTAAACGGTAAACCCTAAACCAAACACCTTAAACTCTAAACCCTAAACTCTAGAACCTAAACCCTAAACCCTAAATCTTAAACCTTAAACCCTAACTTTAAACCCTAAACCCTAAACTATAGACACTAAAAACAAATCCTAAACCCTAAACCCTAAACACTTACCCTAATCCTAAACCCTAAACCCTAAACCCTAAATCCAAAACACTAATCCTAAACCCTAAACCCTAAACACTAAACCTAAACCCTAAACCCTAAACGTTAAATCAAAAACACTAAATCTTAAACCCTAAACCATAAACTATAGACTATAAACCCAAATCCTAAACCCTAAACCCTAAATCCCAAACCCTAAACTCTAGTCCTGACCCTTAATCCTAAAACCTAAACCCTAAACACTAAACCAAAACCTTAAATGCTGAACCCTAAACCCATAACTCTAAATCTTAAACCCTAAACCTAAACCCTAAACCTTAAACCATCAACCTTAAACCCCAAACCCTAAACCTTAAACCCTAACGCTAAACCTTAAACCTAAACTCTAAAACACTAAACCCTAAATCCTAAATCCTAAACTCTTAACCCTAAACCCTAAACCCTAAACCCTAACTCTAAACCTATACCCTAAACCCTAAACCTACAATTCAAAACCCTAAACCCTAAACATTAATTCGTAAACCCTAAACATTAAATACTAAACCATAAAGCCTAAATCCTTAATTCTAAATGCAAAACCCTAAGCCCTAAATCCTAAACTCTAAATGTTAAACCCTAAATCCAAAACCCTACACCCTAAACCTTAAACCCTAAATCCTAAACCCTAAACCCTCAACCATAAACTCTAAACTCTTAATCCTAAACCCTAACCCCAAATAATAACCTTAAACCCAATATTCCAAACCCTAAACCGAAAATAATAACCCTAATCCTAAACCCTAATTAAAAACATTAAACACCAAACCTTAAACCCAAAACACTAAATCCTAAACACTAAAACCTAAACATTAAACACTAAACCCTAAACCCTAATCATTAAACTGTAAAACCTAAACCTTAAATCATAAACGATAAACCTTAAATTATTAAGACTAAATGAAAAATCGTAAACAATAAACTCTAAGTCCTAAATCCTAAACTCTAAATGTTAAACCCTAAATCCTAAACCATAAACCTTAAACCCTAAATCCTAAACCCTAAACCCTCAACCATAAACTCTAAACCCTAAACCCTAAATCATAAACCCAAAACCCTAACCCTAATCTTAAACCCTAATTAAAAACATTAAACAGAAAACCTTAAACCCTAAACACTAAATCCTAAATACTAAACCCTAAACATTAAACAGTAAACCCTAAACCATAAAGCATAAACACTCACCCCTTAACCCTAAACCCTCAACCCTAAATCATAAACTTTATACCATAATTCTAAACCCTATACCATAAACCCTAAATCCAAAACCCTAAACCTTAAACACTAAGCCCAAAATCCTAAGCACTAAACCCTAATCCCTAAAATCTAAACTAGAAACTCTAAACCATAAACCCTAAACCCTAAACCCTAAACCCTATACCCTAAACCCTATACCCTAAACCCTAAATCCTAAACACTTAACCCTAAAATTAAACACTAAACACTAAACACTAAACAATAAACTCTCTACCCTTAACCCTACACCCTAAACCATAAATCATAAAACTTAGACCCATAATTACAAACCCTAAATTGTGAACCCTAAACTCTAAACCATAAACCTTAAACCCTAAATCCAAAATCCTAAACACCAAACCCTAAACATTAAATACTAAATGCTTAACCCTAAACCCTAAATCCTAAATCATAAACCCTAAACCCTAAACCTTAAACCCTACACCCTAAACCCTAAACCCTAAACACTAAACCTTAAATCCTAAATCCTAAACCCAAAATACTTAACTCTAAATGTGAAATCCTAAATAATAAACCCTAAGCCCTTAATCCAAAACTCTAAATGTTAAACCCTAAACCCTAAATCCTAAACACTAAATCCTAAATCTTAAACACTAAACCCTAAACTATAAACTCACACCCCTTAAACCCTAAACCCTATATCCTAAACACTAAACCCTAAACTATAAACTCACTCCCCTAAACCCTACACCCTAATCCCTAAATCATAAACTTTAAACCCATAATTCCAAACCATAAACCGTAAACCATAAACCCTAAACCCTAAACCCTAAACCCATAATTCTAAGCACTAAACCCCAATCCATAAACACTAAACCCTAAAATCAAAACTATAAACTCTAGACCATAAACCCTAAATCTCAAACCCTATACCCTAAACCCCATACACTAAACCCTAAAACCTAAACTCTAACTAATAAACTCAAAATATTAAACACTAAATGTTAAGCCCTAAAACCTAAACCCTAGACCCTGAATCCTAAACTCTAAATGTTAAACCATAAACCCTAAACACTAAAGCCAAGAATATAAATCTAAAACAATAAACTCTACCCTAAACCCTAAACCTTAAACCATAAACCCTAAACCCAAAACCCTCAATCCTAAACCCTAAACTCTAGACCCTAAACTCCAAACCCTAAATCCTAAAACTTAAACCCTAACCTTAAACCCTAAACCCTAAACTATAGACACTAAACCCAAATCCTAAACCCTACACTCTAAACCCAAAACCATAAACCTTAAACCATAAACACTAAACCCTAAACGATAAACCATAAACCCAAAAACCTAAACACTAGATCCTAAACCCTAAATCCTAAATGCTAAACCTTAAACCTTAAACCCTAAACTATAGACCCTAAACCCTAAACCCTAAACCCTAAACCCTAAACCCTAAACCTTAATCCTAAACCTTAATCCTAAATCCGAAACCCTAAACGCTGAAACCCTAAACCTAAAACTCTGAATCTGAAACCCTAAACCTTAAATTATAAACCTTAAATCCCAAACCCTAAAACTTAAATTCTAAGCGCTAAACCTTAAACCTAATCTCTACAACCCCAAACCCTAAATCATCAATCCTAAACTCTTAACCCTAAACCTTAAACCCTAAACCCTAACTCTAAACCTAAACACTAAACCCTAAACCTACAATTTAAAATCCTAAACCCTTAACATTAAATCGTAAACCCTAAACATTAAATACTAAACCATAAAGCCTAAATCCTTAATTCTAAATGCAAAACCCTAAACAATAAACCCTAAGCCCTAAAGCCGAAACTGTAAATGTTAAACCCTAAACCCTAAACCCTAAACCTTAAACCCTAAACCCTCAACCATAAACTCTAAACTCTTAACCCTAAACCCTAAATCCAAAATCATAAACCTTAAACCCAAAATTCCAAACCCTAAACCCAAAACACTAACCCTAATCCTAAACCCTAATTAAAAACACTAAACACTAAACCTTAAACCCTAAACCCTAAATCATAAACACAAAACCCTAAACCATATATCTTAAACCCATAATTTGAAACTCTCAACCTTAAACCCTAAACCTTAAATCCTAAACACTAAACACTAAACATTAAACAGTAAACCCAAAACTCTAAACCCTAAACCATAAACCCTAAAATATAAACCCTAAACCCTAAACGCAAAACTATAAATCCTAATTCCTAAACCCTAACCCTAAACCCAAAATCTATAAGATGAAACCCTGAACCCTTAACCCTAAACTCTGACCCAAAAACCCTATGCCATAAACCCTAAACCCTAATCCCTAAACTCTAAACTCTAAACCTTAAACCCAAAACACCCACCCTAAACACCAAATCCTAAACTCTTAACCCTAAAACCTAAACCCTAAATCCTAACAATAAACCTAAACCCTAAAACCAAAACCTATAATCCAAAACCCTAAACCCTAAGCCCTAAATTTCAAATCATAAACCCTAAACCCAAAACCCTAAACCTTATATCCTAAATCCTAAACAAAAAATACTTAACTCTAAATGTGAAATCCTAAATAATAAACCCTAAGCCCATATTCCAAAACTCTAATTGTTAAACCCTAAACACTAAATCCTAAACACTAAACCCTAAATCCTAAACAATAAACCCTAAACTATAAACTCACACCCCTTAAACCCTAAACCCTAAATCTTAAACACTAAACCCTAAACTATAAACTCACACCCCTTAACCCTAAACCCTAAACCCATAATTCCAAACCCTAAAACTTAAACCCAAAACCCATAATCCTAAGCACTAAACCCTAATCCATAAGCCCTAAACCTTAAAATCTAAACAATAAACTCTAAACCATAAACCCTAAATCCTAAACCCTACACCCTAAACCACATACACTAAACCCTAAACCCTAAACTCTAAATAATAAACTCTAAATACTAAACTCTAAATGTTAAGCCCTAAACCCTAAACCTGCGATCCTGAATCCTAAACTCTAAATGTAAAACCCTAAACCCTAAACACCAAACCCAAGACTCTAAATCCAAAACCATAAACTCTAACCCCTTAACCCTAAACCCTAGAAACTAAACCATAAACCCAAAACCCTAAACCTTAAACTTACAACTCCAAGCCTTAAACCCTAATCTCCAAACCCTAAACCCTAATCACTAAACTCTAAACCCTAAATCCTAAAGCTTAAACCATAAACACTAAACCCCAAACCCTAAACTCTAGACCTTAGACCCTAAACCTTAAATCTTAAACCTTAAACCCTAAACCCTAAACTATAGACACTAAACCCAAATTCTAAACCCTAAACTCTAAACCATAAACCATAAACCTTAAACAATAAACCCTAATCCCTAAACCATAAACCATAAACCATAAACCCTAAACCCTAAACTCTAGACCCTAAACCCCAAACCCTAAATCCTAAACATTAAACCTAAAACCCTAAACTATAGACACTAAACCCAAATCCTAAACCCTAAACCCTAAACCCTAAACCCTTAATCCTAAATCCTAAACCCTACATACTAAACCTAAACCCTAAATGCTGAACCCTAAACATAAAACTCTGAATCTAAAACCCTAAACCTTAAATCATAAACCTTAAAACCCAAACCCTAAACCTTAAACCCTAAGCGCTAAACCTTAAACCTAAACTATACAACCCTAAACCCTAAATCCTCAATCCTATATTCTTAACCCTAAATCCTAAACCCTAAATCTTAACTCTAAACCTAAACCCTTAACCCTAAACCTATAATACAAAATCCTAAACCCTAATTATTAAATCGTAAACCTGAACCTTAAATACTAAACCATAAACCCTAAATCCTTAACTCTAAATGCAAAACCCTAAACAATAAACTCTAAGCACTAAATCCTAAACTCTAAATGTTAAACACTAAACCACCTTAAACCCTAAATCCTAAACCCTAAACCCTCAATTGTAAACTCTAAACCCTAAACCCTAAACCCTAAACCCAAAATAATAAACCTTAGACCCAAAACTCCAAACCCTAAACCCAAAACACTAACCCTAATCCTAAACCCTAATTAAAAATACAAAACACTAAACCTTAAACCATAAACCCTAAATCCTACACACTAAACCCTAAATATTAAACACTAAACACTAAACCATAAAGTCTCACCCCTTAACCCTAAATCATAAACTTTAAACCCATAATTCCAAACCCTAAACAGTAAACCCTAAACCCTAAATCCTAAACCTAAAATACTAAACCCAAAATCCTAAGCACTAAACCCTAATCCATAAACCTTAATCCCTAAAATCTAAACTAGAAACTCTAAACCGTAAACCCTAAATCCTAAACACTATACCCTAAACCCTAAATCATAAGCACTTAACCATAAACATTAAACAATAAACACTAAACCTTTTACCCTAAACCATAAACTCTCAACCCTTAACCCTACACCCTTAACCTTAAATCATAAACGTTAAACCTATAATTCCAAACCCTAAATTGTGAACCCTAAACTCTAAACCCTAAACTATAAACCCTAAACCCAAAATCCTAAACACCAAACCCTAAACATTAAATACAAAATGCTAAACCCTAAACCCTAAATCCTAAATCCTAAATCCTAAACCCTAAATCCTAAACCCTAAACCCTAAACCCTAAATCCTAAAACCTAAACCCTATAACCTAAACCCAAAACTCTAAATACTAAACTCTAAATGTTAAACCCTAAACCCTAAACCCTAGACCCTAAATCCTAAACTCTAAATGTTAAACAATAAACCCTAAACATTAAAGCCAAAACTCTAAATCCAAAACCATAAACTCTAACCCCTTAACCCTAAACCCTAATCACTAAACTCTAAACCCTAAATCCTAAACCTTAAACCCTAAGCCCTAATTCAAAAACCCTAAACCCTAATCACTAAACTATAAACCCTAAACCCTAAACCTTAAACCATATAACCTAAACCCTAAACCATAAACCAAAAACCATAAACCCTAAACCCTAAACGCTAATTCCTAAACTCTAGAACTAAAACCCTAAAACCTAAATCCTAAACCTTAAACCCTAAACCCTAACCCTAAACCCTAAACCCTAAACCCAAAACCCAAATCCTAAACCCTAAACCCTAAACACTAAACCATAAACCTTAAACCCAAAACTCTAAATCATAAACCCTAAAGCCTAAACTATAGACCCTAAACCCAAATCCTAAACCCTATACCCTAAACCCAAAATCCCCAGCCCTACACCCTAATCGTAAACCTTAATCCTAAACCCTATATCCTAAACACTAAACCTAAACCCTAAACCCAAAACTCTAAATCTTAAGCCCTAAACCTAAACTCTAAACCTTAAACCCCAAACCATAAACCTTAAACTTAAGCGCTAAACCTTAAGCCTAAACTCTAAAACCCTAAGCCTTAAATTCTAAATCCTAAACTCTTAACCCTAAACCCTAAACCCTAACTCTAAATCTAAACCCTAAACCCTAAACCTACAATTCAAAACCCTAAACTATAGAATATAAACCCAAATCCTAAACCCTAAACCTTAAACACTAAACACTAATCCCTAATACTAAATCTTAATCCTAAACCCTAAACCCTTAACACTAAACCTAAGCCCTAAACCTTAACCATAACCCTAAACCCTAAACCTTAATCCTAAACCCTAAATCCTAAGCCTTAAACCCTAGAACTTAAACCCTAATCCTATGCCCTAAACCCTAATCCTAAACATTAATCCTAAACCCTAAACCCTAAACACTAAAGTTAAACCCTAACCTTAATCCTAAACCCTAAATCAAAACTCTAAACCCTATCCCATAAGCCCAAAATTTAAACAGTAAACACTAAATATTAAACGATAAACCCTAAACCCTAAACCTTAAATCGTAAACCCTAAACCATACACCTTAAACCCTAAACCATAAACTCTAGAACATAAACCCTAAACCCTAAACACTAAACCAAAAACCCTAAACCCTAAACACTAATCCCTAAACTCTTGACCCTAAACACAAATCCTAAACCCTAAAACCAAAACCCTAAACCCTAACACAAAACCCAAAACTATAAATCTTAAACCCTAAACCCTAAACTATAAACTATAAACCCAAATCCTAAACCCTAAACCCTAAACCTTAAACCAAAACCCTAATCCTAAACCCAAAACCCTAAACACTAAACCTAAACCTTAAACCCAAATATCTAAATCTTAAATCCTAAACCCTAAACTATAGACTATAAACCCTAAACCCTAAACCCTAAATCCCAAACACTAAATCCTAATCGTAAACCTTAATCCTAAACCCTAAATCCTAAACACTAAACCTAAACACTAAACGTTGAACCGTAAACCAAAAACACTGAATCTTAAACCCTAAACGTAAACCCTAATCCATAAACCACAAACCTTAAACCTTAAACCATAAAACTTAAACCACAAACCTTAAACCTTAAACCCTAAGCCCTAAACCTTAAGCCTAAACTCTAAAACCCTAAACCCTAAATCCTAAATCCTAAACCCTAAACCCTAAACCCTAACTTTAAACCTAAACCCTAAACCCTAAACCTACAATTCAAAACCCTAAACCCTAAACATTCAATTGTAAACCATAAACCTTAAATCATAAATAATAAACCCAAAATCCTTAACTCTAAATGCATAACCCTAAACAATAAACCCTAAGCCCTAAATCCTTAACTCTAAATGTTAAGCCCTAAACCTTAAATCCTAAATCCTAAACCCTAAACCTTCAACCATAAACTCTAAACTCTAAACTCTTAATCCTAAACCCTAAACCCGAAATCATAAACCTTAAACAAAAAAATCCAAACCCTAAACCCAAAACACTAACCCTAATCCTAAACCCTAATAAAAAACATTAAACTCTAAACCTTAAACCCTTAACCTTAAATCCTAAAAACTAAACCCTAAACATTAAACAAGAAATCCTAAACCCTAAACCATAAACTCTCACCCCTTAACCCTAAACCCTAAACCCTAAATCACAAACTTTTAAACTATAATTCCAAGCCCTAAATCGTAAACCCTAAACCCTGAACCCTAAACCTTAAACACTAAACCCAAAACCCTAAGCACTAAACCCTAATCCATAAACCCTAATCCCTAAAATCTAAACTAAAAACTCTAAACCAGAAACCCTAAATCCTACACCCTAAACCCATAACCCTAAACCTTAAACCCAAAACTCTAAATCTTAAACCATAAACCCTAAACTATAGGCTATAAACCCAAATCCTAAACCCTAAACCCTAATCCCTAATCCTAAATCTTAATCCTAAACCGTAAACCCTAAACACTAAACCAAAACCCTAAACCGTAACCTTAAACCCTAAACCTTAAACCTTAAACCTAAACCCTAAACCCTAAACCCTAAACCTTAAACACTAAATCCATAAACCTAAACCCTCAACCATAAACTCTAAACTCTTAACCCTAAACCCTAGACCCAAAATCATGAACCTTAAACCCAAAATTCAAAACCCCAAACCCAAAACACTAACCCTTATCCTAAACCCTAATGAAAAACATTAAACACTAAACCTTAAACTCTAAACCCTAAATCCTAAACACTAAACCCTAAAAATTAAATAAGAAACCCTAAACCCTAAACCCTAAACCATAAACTCTCACCCCTTAGCCCTAAACCCTAAATCCTAAATCATAAACTTTTAACCCATAATTCCAAACCCTAAATCGTAAACCCTAAACCCTAAATCGTAAAACTTAAACACTAAACCCAAAACCCTAAGCCCTAAATTTTAAATCATAAACCCTAAACCCTAAATCCTAAACCCAAAAGACTTAACTCTAAATGTGAAATCCTAAATAATAAACCCTAAGCCCATAATCCAAAACACTAAATGTTAACCCTAAACCCTAAATCCTAAACACTAAACCATAAATCCTAAACAATAAACCATAAACTATAAACTCATACCCCTTAAACCCAAAACCCTAAATCCTAAACACTAAACCCTAAACTATAAACTCACACCCCTTAACCCTAAACCCTAAACCATAAATCATAAACATTAAACCCATAATTCCAAACCCTAAAACTTAAACCCAAAACCCATAATCCTAAGCACTAAACCCTAATCCATAAACCCTAAACCTTAAAATCTAAACAATAAACTCTAAACCATAAACCCTAAATCCTAAACCCTACACCCTAAACCACATACACTAAACCCAAAACCCTAAACTCTAAATAATAAACTCTAAATACTAAACTATAAATGTTAAGCCCTAAACCCTAAACCCTAGACCCTGAATCCTAAACTCTAAATGTTAAACCCTAAACCCTAAACACCAAAGCCAAGACTCTAAATCCAAAACCATAAACTCAAACCCCTTAACCCTAAACCCTAAAAACTAAACCACAAACCCAAAACCCTAAACCTTAAACTTACAACTCCAAACCCTAAACCCTAATCCCTAAACCCTAAACCCTAATCACTAAACTCTAGACCCTAAACACTAAACCCTAAACCCTAAACCCTAAACTCTAAACCCTAAACCCTAAATCCTAAACATTAAACCCTAACATTAAACCCTAAACTATAGACACTAAACCCAAATCCTAAACCCTAAACTCTAAACCCTAAATCATAAACCTTAAACCATAAACACTAAACCCTAAAGCCTAAACACTAAATCCTAAATCCTAAACCCTAACCCTAAACCCTAAACTATAGACCCTAAACCCTAAACCCTAAATCCTAAACCTTACACCCTAAACCCTAAACTATAGACACTAAACCCAAATCTTAAACCCTAAACCCTAAACCATAAACACTAAATCATAAACCCTGAATGCTAAACCATGGATGAGTGGATGGTTATTATGGACATCCACTCCTCCATGGAAACTTCAAAGTCTTGTACAGGAATTGCATAGGCTGGCCAACCAATGTGAATCCCTTCAATGTGTTCATACCTACAGAGAAGCCAATAGTACGGCAGACTTCCTTTCCAAACAGAGTCATAAGCAAGATATTGTCCAACACTACTACACATGCACTTAACTGCCAAGTTTAGCAAGAGGCAGTTACATTCTTGAGAAAATGGGAGTTCAAAATTTCAGAAGAAAGAAGTTGAAGAGAATTAAAAAACCTCCTTAAGTTGTCAGGCCTAGTTTCTTTTTGCTAGGTTGGTTAGTTTAGTTTTTGTTTTATTTTCCCTTGTAAAGGGAGAGTCTCCCTTATTTACGATTTCCTAGTTTCTTTGTACGGAGAGGAGTCCTCTCTTTAGGTGCCTAGTGCTAGGTTTTCCTCTTCTGTTTAGTATGGGAATGGGTTGACTAACCTTTGCGTCTGTCGACTTCGGACCCACCTAGGATCGGAGGTAAGGTTTGTGTCCCCCTCCTTGTATGCTTTTGAATTTTATATATGCTAAGTCCTGGGGGTGTTGCTCAGCCCCTGACCCCCCCAAGGGTCGTTCAAATAAAAATATAAAAAAATATCCTAAACCCTAAACACTAAACTGAACCCTAAACGCAAAACTCTAAATCTGAAACCCTAAACCTTAAACCCTAAGCGCTAAACCTTAAACCTAAACTCTACAACCCCAAACCCTAAATCCTAAATCATAAACTCTTAACCCTAAACTTTAAACCCTAAACCCTAACACTAAACCTAAACCCTTAACCCTAAACCTACAATTCAAAATCTTAAACCCTAAACATTAAATCATAAACCCTAAACCTTAAATACTAAACCATAAACTCTAAATCCATAACTCTAAATGTTAAACCCTAAAATCTAAACCCTAAACCTTAAACCCAAAATCGTAAACCCTAAACCCTCAACCATAAACTCTAAACTCTTAACCTAAACCCTAAACCCAAAATCATAAACCTTAAAACCAAAATTCCGAACCCTAAACCCAAAACACTAACCCTAATCCTAAACCCTAATAAAAAACACTAAACACTAAAGTTTAAACCCTAAACACTAAATCCTGAACACTAAACCCTAAACCCTAATCCCTAAAGCATAGACACTCACCCCTTAATCCTAAACCCCAAATCCTAAACCTTAAACCCTAAACCCTAAACTATAGTCACTAAACCCAAATCTTAAACCCTAAACCGTAATCCCTAAACCCTAATCCTAAACCTCAATCCTAAATCCTAAATCCTAAACACTAAAGCCAAGACTCTAAATCCAAAACCATAAACTCTAACCCCTTAACCCTAAACCCTAAAAACTAAACCACAAACCCAAAACCATAAACTTTAAACTTACAATTCCAAACCCTAAACCCTTTACCCTAATCACTAAACTCTAGACCCTAAACCCTAAACCTTAAACCTTAAACCCTAAAGCCAAAACTCTAAACCCTAAACCCTAAACACTAAACTCTAGACCCTAAACCCTAAACCCAAAATCCTAAACCTTAAGCCCTAAACCCTAAACCCTAAACTATAGACACTAAACACAAATCCTAAACCCTAAACCATAAACCTTAAATCCTAACCCTAAACCCTAAACTCTAGACCCTAAAACCTAAACCCTAAACCCTAAATCATAAACCATAAACCCTAAACCCTAAACTATAGACACTAAACCCAAATCCTAAACTCTAAACCCTAAACTATAGACACTAAACCCAAATCCTAAACCCTAAACCCTAAACCCTAATCTTAAACATTAATCCTAAATCCTAAACCCTAAACACTAAACCTAAACCCTAAACACTGAACCCTAAACCCAAAACTCTATATCTCAAACCCTAAACCTTAAACCACAAACCTTAAAACCCAAACTCTAAACCTTAAACCCTAAGCGCTAAACCTGAAACCAAAGCTCTACAACCCCAAACCCTAAATACTAAATCCCAAACTCTTAAACCTAAACTATGAATGCTAAACCCTAACTCTAAACCTAAAACTTTAAACCTAAACCTATAATTCAAAATCCTAAACCCTAAACATTAAATAGTAAACCCTAAGCCTTAAGTAGTAAAGCATAAACCCTAAATCCTTAACTCTAAATGCAAAACCCTAAACAATAAACCTTAAGCAATAAATCCTAAACTCTAAATGTTAAACCCTAAAACCAAAACTCTAAACCTTAAACCTAAAATCCTAAACCCTAAACCCTCAACCATAAACTCTAAACTCTTAACCCTAAACCCTAAATCCGAAATCATAAACCTTAAACCCAAAATTCCAATCCCTAAACCCAAAACACTAACCCTAATCCTAAACCCTAATAAAAAAACACTAAACACTAAACCTTAAACCCTAAACACTAAATCCTGAACACTAAACCCTAAACATTAAACACTAAACCCTAACCCTAAACCCTAAAGCATAAACACTCACCCCTTAACCCTAAACCATAAATCCTAAACCTTAAATCCTAAACCCTAAACTATAGACACTAAACCCAAATCTTAAACCCTAAACCCTAAAATGTAAACCCTAATCCTAAACCTTAATCCTAAATCCTAAACCTTAAATGCTAAACCTAAACCCTAAACATTGAACCCTAAACCCAAAAACTCTGAATTTGAAACCCTAAACCTTAAACTATAAACCTTGAAACCCAAACCCTAAACCTTAAAACCTAAGGGCTAAACCTTACACCTAAACTCTACAACCCCAAACCCTAAATCCTAAATCCTAAACCCTAAACCCTAAACCCTAAACCCTAACTCTAAACCTAAACCCTTAACCCTAAACCTACAATTCAAAATCATAAACCCTAAACATTAAATCATAAACCCTAAACCTTAAATACTAAACGATAAACTCTAAATCCTTAACTCTAAAAGCAAAACCCTAAACAATAAACCCTAAGCACTAAATGCTAAACTGTAAATTTTAAACCTTAAAACCTAAACCCTAAACCTTAAATCCAAAATCCTAAATCCTAAACCCTCAACCAAAAACTCTAAACTCTTAACCTTAAACCCTAAACCCAAAATCATCAACCTTAAACCCAAAATTCCAAAACACAAACCCTAATCTTAAACCCTAATAAAAACTCTAAACACTAAACCGTAAACCCTGAACCCTAAACCTTAAACACTAAACCCTAAATTCTAAGCACTAAACCCTAATCCTTAAAATCTAAACTAGAAACTCTAAACCAAAAACCCTAAATCCTAAACCCTATGTCGTAAACACTATACCTTACATCCTAAACCTTAAACCCTACCCTTAAACCCTAAACCCTAAACTATAGACACTAAACCCAAATCCTAAATCAAAAACTCTAAACCCTAAACCATAAACCTTAAACCATAAACCCTAAACCCTAAATGATAAAACCTAAACCCTAACCCTAAATCCTAGACTCTAGACCCTACACCTTAAACCCTAAATCCTAAACCTTAAACCCTAACCCTAAACTGTAGACACTAAACCCAAATCCTAAACCCTAAACCCTAAACCTTAAACCATAAACCTTAAACCCCAAACCCTAAAGCTTAAACCCTAAGCGCTAAACTATAAGCCTAAACTTTAAAACCCTAAACCCTAAATCCTAAATCCTAAACTCTTAACCCTAAACCCTAAGCCCTAAACCTAAACCTTAAACCCTAAACCTATAATTTAAAACCCTAAACCCTAAACATTAAATCGTAAACCATAAACCTTAAATCATAAATCATAAACCCTAAATACTTAACTCTAAATGCAAAACCCTAAACAGTAAACCCTAAGCCCTAAATCGTTAACTCTAAATGTTAAACCCTAAACCCTACACCCTAAACCATAAACTCTCAACCCTTAAGCCTACACCCTAAACCCTAAATCATAAACCTTAAACCCATAATTACAAACCCTAAATCGTGAATCCTTAACTCTAAACCCTAAACCATAAACCCTAAGCCCAAAATCCTAAACACCAAACCCTAAACATTATATACTCAATACTAAACCCTAAACCCTAAATCCTAAATCATAAACCCTAAACTATAAATCCTAAAACCTAAACACTACAACCTAAACCCTAAACTCTAAATGTTAAACCCTAAACCCTAGACCATTCATCCTAAAATCTAAATGTTAAACCCTAAACCCTAAACATAAAAGCAAAAACTATGAATCCAAAACCATAAACTCTAACCCCTTAACCCTAAAGCCTAAATACTAAACCACAAACCCAAAACCCTAAACCTTAAACTTACAACTCCAAACCCTAAACCCTATCCCTAATTACTAAACCCTAAACCCTAATCACTAAACTCAGAACCCTAAACCCTACACCTTAAACCCTAAACCCTAAAACATAAACCCTAAACCCAAATCACTAAACTCTAAACCCTAAACCCTAAACCTTAAATCATAAACCCTAAACCCTAAACCCAAAACCATAAACCCTAAACTCTAAACCCTAATCCCTGAACTCTAGACCCTAAACCCAAAAACCTAAATCCTAAACCTTAAACCCTAAACCCTAAACCCAATCCTAAACCCTAAACCCTAAACCCAAAACCTTAATATTAAACCCTAAACCCTAAACACTAAACCAAAACCCTAAACCATAAACCTTAAACCTAAAACTCTAAATCTTAAACCCTAAACCCAAAACTATAGACTATAAACCCAAATCCTGAACCCTGAACCCTAAACCCTAAACCCTAATACTAAACCTTAATCCTAATCCCTAAATCCTAAACACTATACCTAAACCCTTAAAGGTGAACCCTAGACCCAAAACTCTGAATCTAAAACCCTAAACCTATACCCAAAACCTTTAACCATAAACCTTAAACCCCAAACCCTAAGCCTTAAATCCTAAGCGCTAAACCTTAAACCTAAACACTAAAACCCTAAACCCTAAATCCTAAATCCTAAACTCTTAACCCTAAACCCTAAACCCTAAACCCTAACTCTAAACCTAAACCCTAAGCCCTAAACCTATAATTTAAAACACTAAACCCTAAACATTAAATCATAAACCATAAAACTTAAATCATAAATCATAAACTCTAAATCGTTAACTTAAAATGCAAAACCCTAAATAGTAAACCGTAAGCCCTAAATCCTTAACTCTAAATGTTAAACCCTAAACCCTACACCCTAAACCATAAACTCTCAACCCTTAACCCTAACCCTAAACCCAAAATCATAAACCTTAAACCCATAATTACAAACCCTAAATCGTGAATCCTAAACTCTAAACCCTAAGCCATAAACCCTAAACCCAAAATCCTAAACACCAAACCCTAAACATTATATTCTAAATGCTAAACCCTAAATCCTAAACCCTAAACCGTAAATCCTGAAACCTAAACCCTACAATCTAAACCCTAAACTCTAAATAATAAACTGTAAATACTAAACTCTAAATGTTAAACCCAAAACCGTAAACCCTAGACCCTAATTCCTAAACTCTAAATGTTAAACCCTAAACCCTAAACATTAAAACCAAAACTCTAAATCCAAAACCATAAACTCTAACCCCTTAACCCTAAACCCTAAATACTAAAAATGAAACCCAAAACCCTAAACCTTAAACTTACAACTCCAAACCCTAAACCCTAATCCTTAAATCCTAAACCCTAAACCCTAATCACTATACTCTAAACCCTAAACCCTAAACCTTAAATCCTAAACCCTAAAACATAAAGCCTAAACCCTAATCACTAAATTGTAAACCCTAAACCCTAAACCTTAAATCATAAATCCTAAACCCTAAACCCTAAATTATAAACCCTAAACTCTAAACCCTAATCCCTAAACTCTAAACCCTAAACTCTAAACCCTAATCCCTAAACTCTAAACCCTAAACTCTAAAACCTAAATCCCAAACCTTCAACCCTAAACCCTAAACCCAATCCTCAACCCTAAACCCTAAACCAAAAACCCTAATATTAAACCCTAAACCCTAAACACTAAACCTAAACCCTAAACCATAAACCTTAAACCCAAAACTCTAAATCTTAAACCCTAAACCCTAAACTATAGACTATAAACCCAAATCCTAAACCCTAAACACTAAACCCTTAACCTTAAATCCTAAACCCTAATCCTAAACCTTAATCCTAAACCCTAAATACTAAACACTAAACCTAAACCCTAAAATCTGAACCCTAAACCTTAAACCCCAAACCCTAAACCTTAAACCCTAAGCGCTAAACCTTAAGCCTAAACTCTAAAACCGTAAACCTTAAATCCTAAATCCTAAACTCTTAACCCTAAACCCTAAACCATAAACCCTAACTCTAAACCTAAACCCTAAACCCTAAACCTATAATTTAAAACCCTAAACCCTAAACATTAAATCATAAACCATAAACCTTAAATCATAAATCATAAAACCTAAATCCTTAGTTCTAAATGAAAAACCCTAAATAGTAAACCCTAAGCCCTAAATCCTTAACTCTAAATGTTAAACCCTAAACCATAAACTCTCAACCCTTAACCCTACACCCTAAACCCTAAATCATAAACCTTAAACTCATAATTACAAACCCTAAATCGTGAATCCTAAACTCTAAACCCTAAATCATAAACCTTAAATTCATAATTACAAACCCTAAATCGTGAATTCTAAACTCTAAACCCTAAACCATAAACCCTAAGCCAAAAATCCAAAATACCAAACCCTAAACATTATATACTAAACGCTAAACCATAAATCCTAAACCATAAACCATAAATCCTCAAACATAAACCCTAAAACCTAAACCCTAAACTCTAACTAATAAACTATAAATACTAAACTCTAAATGTTAAATCCTAAACCCTAAACCCTATACCCTAAACCCTAAACCCTAAACATTAAAACCAAAACTCTAAATCCAAAACCATAAACCTTAAACTTACAACTCCAAACCCTAAACCCTAATCTTTAATCCCTAAACCCTAAATCCTAATCACTAAACTCTAAACCCTAAATTGTAAACCTTAAACCCTAAACCCTAAAACATAAACCCTAAATAATAATCACTAAACTCTAAACCCTAAACCTTAAATCATAAACCCTAAACCATAAACCCTAAACTCTAAAGCCTAATCCCTGAACTCTAGACCCTAAACCCTAAAACCTAAATCCTAAACAATAAACCCTAAACCCTAAACCCTGAACCCTAAACCCAAAACCCTGATCTTAAACCCTAAACCCTAAACACTAAACCTAAACCATAAACCATAAACCTTAAACCCAAAACTCTAAATCTTAAACCATAAACCCTAAACTATAGACTATAAACCCAAATCCTAAACCCTAAACCCTAAACCCTTCACCCTAAACCCTAAACCCTAATCCTAAACCTTAATCCTAAACCCAAAATCCTAAACACTAAACCTAAACCCTAAACCCAAAAACCTAAACCTTAAACCCCACACTCTAAACGCTAAACCCTAAGCGCTAAACCTTAACCTTAAACTCTAAAACCCTAAACCCTAAATCCTAAATCCTAAACTCTTAACCCTAAACCCTAAAACCTAACACTAAACCTGAACCCTATACGCTAAACCTATAATTAAAAACCCTAAACCCTAAACATTAAATCGTAAACCATAAACCTTGAATAATAAATCATAAACCCTAAATCCTTAACTATAAATGCAAAACCCTAAACAGTAAACACAAAGCCCTAAATCCTTCACCCTAAATGCTAAACCCTAAACACTACACCCTAAATCCTAAACCCTAAACCCACAACCATAAACTCTAAACTCTTAACCCTAAACCCTAAACCCTATATCATAAACATTAAGCCCAAAATACCAAACCCTAATCCCAAAACACTAACCCTAGTCCTAAACCCAAATTAAAAAAATGAAACACTAAACCTTAAAGCCTAAACCCTAAATCCTAAACACTAAACACTAAACCCTAAATCCTAAAACATAAACTCTCACCCCTTAGGTCTAAACCCTAAACCCTAAATCATAAACTTTAAACCGATAATTCCAAACCCTAAACCATAAACCCTAAACCTTAAACACTAAACCCTAAATCCTAAGCACTAAACCCTAAACCATAAACCCTAATCCCTAAAGTCTAAACTAGAAACTCTAAACCAAAAACCCTAAATCCTAAACCCTATACCGTAAACCCTATACCCTAAATCCTAAACTCTAGACCCTAAACCCTAAACCCTACATCCTAAACCTTAAATGCTAACCTTAAACCCTAAACCCTAAACTATAGACACTAAACCAAAATCCTAAACCTAAAACTCTAAACCCTAAACCATAAACCTTAAACCCTAAACCCTAAACCCTAAACCCTAAACCCTAGATTCTAGATTCTAGACCCTAAACCTTAAACCCTAAGTCCTAAACCTTAAACCCTAAACCCTAAACTATAGACACTAAACCCAAATC
Source organism: Solanum bulbocastanum (assembly GCA_037074985.1). Taxonomy (NCBI): domain Eukaryota; kingdom Viridiplantae; phylum Streptophyta; class Magnoliopsida; order Solanales; family Solanaceae; genus Solanum; species Solanum bulbocastanum. The sequence goes on along the minus strand of CM073604.1, from coordinate 20,596,498 downwards.
CTAAACCCTAGACCCTAAACCCTAAACCCTAAACCCTAAACACTAATCCTTAACCTTAATCCTAAATCCTAAACACTAACCACTAAACCTAAACCCTAAACGATGAACCCTAAACCCAAAACACTGAATCTAAAAACCTAAACCTTAAACCATAAACCATAAAACCCAAACCCTAAACCTTAAACCCTAAGCACTAAACCTTAAACCTAAAATCAACAACCCTAAACCCTAAATCCTACAACCTAAACTTTTAACCCTTAACCCTAACTTTAAACCTAAACCCTGAACCTTAAACCTATAATTCAAAATCATAAACTCTAAACATTAAATCATAAACCCTAAACCTTCAATACTAAACCATAAACCCTAAATCCTTAACCCTAAATGCAAAACCCTAAATAATAAACCCTAAGCACTCAATCCTAAACTATAAAGGTTAAAACCAAAACCCTAAACCCTAAACCTTAACCCTAAATCCTAAACCCTTAACCCTCAACCATAAACTCTAAACTCTTAACCATAAACCCTAAACCCAAAATCATAAACCTTAAACCTAAAATTCCAAACCCTGAACCCAAACCACTAACCCTAATCCTCAAAGCTAATTAAAAACACTAAACACTAAACCATAAACCTTAAACCCTAAATCCTAAACACTAAACCCTAAACCCTAAACTCTAAATCATAAAGTTTCACCCCTTAACCCTAACTCATAAACTTTAAACCCATAATTCCAAACCCTAAACCCTAAATCCTAAACCTTAAACGCTAAACCTAAAATCCTAAGCACTAAACCCTAATCCATAAAACCTAATCCCTAAAATCTAAACTAGAAAATCTAAACAATAGACTATAAACCCAAATCCTAAACCCTAAATAGTAAACCCTTAACCCTAAACCCTAAACCCTAATCCTAAACATTAATCCTAAACCCTAAATCCTAAACACTAAACCTAAACCCTAAAAGTTGAACCCTAAACCCAAAACTCTGAATCTAAAACCCTAAACCTTTAACCATAAACCTTAAGCCCCAAACCCTAAACCTTAAACCCTAAGCGTTAAACCTTAAGCCTAAACTCTAAAACCCTAAACCCTAAATCCTAAATCCTAAACTCTTAACCCTAAACCCTAACTCTAAACCTAAACCCTAAACCTTAAACCTACAATTTAAAACCCTAAACCCTAACTCTAAACCTAAACCCTAAACCCTAAACCTATAATTTAAAACCCTAAACCCTAAAAATTAAATCATAAACCATAAACCTTAAATCATAAATCATAATCCCTAAATCCATAACTCCAAATGCAAAACCCTAAATAGTAAACCCAAAGCCCAAAATCCTTAATTCTAAATGTTAAACCCTAAAGCCTACACCCTAAACCATAAACTCTCAACCCTTAACCCTACACCCTAAACCCAAAATCATAAACCTTAAACTCATAATTACGAACCCTAAATTGTGAATCCTAAACTCTAAACCCTAAACCATAAACCCTAAGCCCAAAATCCTAAACACCAAACCCTAAACAATATATACTAAATGCTAAACCGTAAATCCTAAAACCTAAACCCTAAACACTAAATAATAAACTCTAAATACTAAACTCTAAATGTTAAACCCTAAACCCTAAACCCTAGACCCTAAATCCTAAACTCTAAATGGTAAACCCTAAACCCTAAACATTAAAGCCAAAACTCAAAATCCAAAACCATAAACTTTAATCGCTTAACCCTAAACCCTAAATACTAAACCACAAACCCAAAACCCTAAACCTTAAACTTACAACTCCAAACCCTAAACCCGAATCCTTAATCCCTAAACACTAAACCCTAATCACTAAACTCTAAACCCTAAACCGTAAAACTTAAACCTTAAACCCTAAAACATAAACCCTAAACCATAAACACTAAACTCTAAACCTTAAACCCTAAACCTTAAATCATAAACCCTAAACCATAAACCCTAAACTCTAAACCCTAATCCCTGAACTCTAGACCCTAAACCCTAAAACATAAATCCTAAACCTTAAACCATAAACCCTAAACCCAATCCTAAACCCTCAACCCAAAATCCTAATATTAAACCCTAAACACTAAACCTTAAACCCAAAACTCTAAATCTTAAACACTAAACCCCAAACTATAGACTATAAACCCAAATCCTAAATCCTAAACCCTAAATCCTTAACCCTAAACCCTAAACCCTAATCCTAAATTTAATCCTAAACCCTAAATCCTAAACACTAAACCTAAACCCTAAAAGCTAAACCCTAAACCCAAAACCCTAAACCTTAAACAATAAACCTTAAACCCCACACCCTAAACCTTAAACCCTAAGCGCTAAACCTCAAGCTTAAACTCGAAAACCCTAAACCCTAAATCCTAAATCCTAAACTCTTAACCCTAAACCCTAAAACCTAACTCTAAACCTGAACCCTAAACCCTAAACCTACAATTCAAAACCCAAAACCCTAAACATTAAACCGTAAACCATAAACCTTGAAATACAAATCATAAATCCTAAATCCTTAACTCTAAATACAAAACCCTAAACAGTAAACACTAAGCCCTAAATCCTTAACCCTAAATGCTAAACCCTAAACCTTACGCCCTAAATTCTAAACCCTAAACCCTTAACTATAAACTCTTAACCCTAAACCCTAAACCCTATATCATAAACATTAAGCCCAAAATACCAAACCCTAATCCCAAAACACTAAACCTAGTCCTAAACCCAAATTAAAAAAATTAAACATTAAACCCTAAACCCTAAACCCTAAATCCTAAATAGTAAACCCTAAACATTAAACACTAAACCCTAAAACATAAACTCTCACCCCTTAGTCCTAAACTCTAAACCCTAAATCATAAACTTTAAACCCATAATTCCAAACCCTAAATCGTAAATCGTAAACCTTATACACTAACCCTAAACATTAAACCCTAAATCCTAAGCACTAAACCCTAATCCTTAAAATATAAATTAGAAACTCTAAACCAAAAACCCTAAATCCTAAACCATATACCTTACATCCTAAACCTTAAACCCTAACCTTAAACCCTAAACCCTAAACTATAGACACTAAACCCAAATCCTAAACCCAAAACTCTAAACCCTAAACCATAAACCTTAAACCATAAACCCTAAACCCTAAACCATAAAACCTAAACCCTAACCCTAAACCCTAGACTCCAGACCCTAAACCTTAAACCCTAAATCCTAAACCTTAAACCCTAAACCCTAAACTATAGACACTAAACCTAAATCCTAAACCCTAAACCCTAAACCCTAAACCCTAAACCCTAATCCTAAACCTTAATCCTAAATCCTAAACACTAAACACTAAACCTAAACCCTAAACGATAAACCCTAAACCCAAAACACTAAATCTAAAAACCTAAACCTTAAACCATAAACATTAAAACCCAAACCCTAAACCTTAAACCCTAAGCACTAAACCTTAAACCTAAAATCTATAACCCCAAACCCTAATCCTACAACCTAAACTTTTAACCCTAAACCCTAAACCCCAAACCCCAAACCCAAACTATAAACCTAAACCCTAAACCATAAACCTATAATTCAAAATACTAAACCCTAAACATTAAATCATAAAACCTAAACCTTAAATACTAAATCATAAACCCTAAATCCTTAACTCTAAATGCAAAACCCTAAATAATAAAACCAAAGCACTAAACCCTAAACTCTAAATGTTAAAACCTAAACCCTAAACCCTAAACCTTAACCCTAAATCCTAAACCCTTAACTCTCAACCATAAACTCTAAACTCTTAACCATAAACCCTAAACCCGAAATCATAAACCTTAAACATAAAATTCCAAACCTTGAACCCAAAACACTAACCCTAATACTAAACCCTAATTAAAAACACTAAACACTAAACCTTAAACTCTAAACCCTAAATCCTAAACACTAAACCCTAAACATTAAAGACTAAAGCCCAAACCATAAACACTAAATCATAAAGTCTTACCCCTTAACCCTAAATCATAAACTTTAAACCCATAATTCCTAACCCTAAACACTAACCCCTAAACCCTAAATCCTAAACCTTAAACACTAAACCTAAAATCCTAAGCACTAAACCCTAATCCATAAATCCTAATCCCTAAAATCTAAACTAAAAACTCTAAACCATAAACCCTAAATCCTAAACCCTATACCCTAAACCCTAAATCCTAAACACTTATCCATAAACATTAAACACTAAACACTAAACTCTAAACCCTAAACCATAAACTCTCAACCCTTAACCCTACACCCTAAACCCTAAAACATAAACCTTAAACCCATAATTACAAACCCTAATTTGTGAACCCTAAACTCTACATCCTAAACCATAAACCCTAAACCCAAAATCCTAAACACTAAACCCTAAACATTAAATACTAAACGTTAAACCCTAAACCCCAAATCCTCAATCCTAAACCGTGAATCCTAAACCCTAAACCCTAAATCCTAAAACCTAAATCCTACAACCTAAACCCTAAACTCTAAATATTAAAACCTAAACCCTAAACCCTAGACCCTAAATCCAAAATTCTAAATGATAAACCCAAAACCCTAAACATTAATGCCAAAACTCTAAATCCAAAACCACAAACTTTAACCCTTTAACCCGATACCCTAAAAACTAAACCACAAACCCAAAACCCTAAACCCTAATCCCTAATCCCTAAACCCTAAACCCTAATCCCTAATCCCTAAACCCTAAACCCTAATCACTAAACTCTAAACCCTAAACCCTAAACCTTAAACCCTAAACCCTAATCCATAAACCCTAAATGCTAATCACTAAACTCCAAACCCTAAACCCTAAACCTTAAACCATAAACCCTAAACCCTAAACCATAAACCATAAACCCTAAACTCTAAACCCTCAACCCTGAACTCTAGACCCTAAACCCTAAAATCTAAATCCAAAACCTTAAACCCTAAACCCTAACCCTAATCCTAAACCCTAAACCCTAAACTCTAAACCCAAAACCCTAATCCTAAACCCTAAACCCTAAACCCTAAACACTAAATCTAAACCTTAAACCCAAAACTCTAAATCTTAAACCCTAAACCCTAAACTATAGACTATAAACCCAAATCCTAAAGCTTAATCCTAAACTTTAATCCTAAACCCTAAACCGTAAACCCTAATCCTAAACCTTAATCCTAAACCCTAAATCCTAAACACTAAACCTAAACCATAAATGCTAAACTCTAAACCTAAAACTCTGAATCTTAAACCTTAAACCTAAACCCTAAACCTTAAACCATAAACCTTAAACCCTAAACCCTAAACCTTAAACCCTAAGCGCTAAACCTTAAGCCTAAACTCTAAAACCCTAAACCTTAAACCCTAAATCCTTAATCGTAAAACCTCCCAGATCAAGCTATTTGGAAACCAAACAAAAATGAAAATTTCAAACGCTCAATTGCCTGGAATATTATCAGAGAAAAGTGAACTAAGACGAAGTTCAATAAACTGATGTGGCACAATAGTATTCCTTTTAATTATTCTTTTCTATTATGGAGAGCCTTAAGAGGCAAATTTCCTATAAATGAAAAATTAACCAGCTTTGGCTATGAGCCAAGCAGTTCTTTTTGTTGTAACAGGTTAGGAATGGACACTATAAATCACATCTTCAACAATTGACATTTTGCTAACTATGTCTAGAAGAGTTCTGCTGCAGCTATTGGAATCAAGACAAACAACAACTCTAAAACCCATCAAATTATGCAATAGTGGTCAGCTAAATACAATATGAAGCACACAGATTGTTACTACAGGCCACACCTATATTCATTTGCTGGAACCTTTGGAAGAACAAATGTGCAAGTAAACATGAAGGTAAGCAATCAAATATGAGCAGGGTCAAATATGCCATCTACAAGGACAATTTCAAACTCATGACCACTGTTTTCCCTCAAATTAAATGGCACTCAAACTGGAAGGATCTAATCCAAATGGGAGAGAATTACATTCAAGACACCAAAGTGATCGTGGTCATATGGAAAAAACCCCCAGAATTTTGGGCAAAACTAAACACTAATGGTAGTGCCCTGAATAATCCTGGCAGAATAGAAGTAGGGGGTATTCTAAGAGACCATAAAGGAGAAATGGTGCTAGCATTTGCAACCCCTCTGGGAATAGGAACAAACAACCAAGCTAAGCAGGAAGCAGCGAAGGTGGGCATTACCAAATCACTGGAACTGGGATACACAAATATCCTCTTGGAAGTGGACTCACAACTATTAATAGATTGGATTATGAGAAAAAATAACCCCCTATGAAGCATTCATACACAGGTAAGGAAACTCCAAGTGATCATCAGATAGGTACAGAACTTCAAATGCAGACATATCTACAGGGAAGCCAACATTGTTGCGAACTCTCTTGAAAAATACAGCCAAAAAATCAATTCCCCTCAATTATTCCTCAACAACAGATAATTACCAAAGGAAGCAAGAGCTTATCATCTTCTTGACATGCAAGGGATAGCAAGCTTTAGAAGAAGGAAAACTAAAAGGATCAAAGAACCTCCTTAATTATATATATCTTTGCAAGTTAGCTATAATCTAAAATTATAGCTCCTTGAATAGGATAGTTGTTTCCTTTTTAAGTTGTAAGGGGAGAGTCTCCCTCTTTTTTTTTTCTAGACTCTATGCATAGAGAGGAGTCCTCTCTTCTAGGTGCTTAGGTTCTAGGTTTCATCTTGTAGCATGAGGATAAGTTGAATTTTTTTTTAAAAAAAAGAAACAAACCCTAAACCCTAAAATCTAAACAAAAAACCCTAAATCCTAAACCCTATACCCTAAACACTAAACCCAAAACCTACAACTCAAAACCCCAAACCCTAAACCCTACACCATAAACCCTAAACCCTATACACTAAACCCAAAACCCTAAACTCTAAATCTAAACAGTAAACTGTAAACCCTAACCCCTAAACCCTAAATCTACAACTCAAAACCCTAAACCCTAAACACTAGCACTAAACCCTAAACCCTAAACCCTAAACTCAAAACCCTCAACCCTAAAACCTAATACCTAAACCCTAAAGTCTAAATCGTAAAACCTAAACTCTACACACTAAACCCTAAACTCTAAACCTTACACTTACAACTCCAAACCCTAAACCCTAAACATTAATCACTAATCTCTGAACCCTAAATAATAAATCCTTAACCCTAAACCCTAAACTCTAAACCCTAAACCTTAAACCATAAACCCTAAATCCTAAACCTTAAACCTTAAACCCTAAACCCTAAACTCTAAATCCTAAACCTTAAACCCTAACCCAAAACCCTAAACCCTAAACTATAGACCCTAAACCCAAAATCCTAAACCCTATAACCTAAAACCTAAACCCTAAACCTTTAACCATAAACCATAAACTCAAAATCCTAAATCCTAAAAGCAAAACCTTAAACCCTAAACCCTAAATTCCTAACTCTAAATATAAATCCCTAACCATAAACCCTAAACCTTAAATGCTAAACCCTAAACCTCAAACACTAAAATCTAAACTCTAAACCCTAACCTAACCCTAAACCCTAAATAAAAACTCTAAATCCTAAAGCTTAAACCCTAAACCCAAAATCTTAAACTTTTAACCGTAAATATTAAACACTAAACCCTTAACCATTAACCATAAACCCTAAACTCAAAACTTTAAACCTAAAACCCTAAACCCTAAATCATAAACTCTAAACCCTAAATCCTAAACCCTATACCCTAAACCAAAAACACAAACCTATAACTCAAAACCTAAACACTAAAACCTAAACCCTAAACCCAAATCCCTAAACCCCAAACCTAAAACCATAAACTTTAAACCCTAAATCTTAACCCCTAAACACTAAACCCTAAACCCTAAACCATAAACCCTAATCCTAAACCATAAACCCAAAACCCTAAACCTTAAACCCTAAACCATCAACCCTAAACTATAAACCCTAAATTCTAAACCCTAAATCAAAAAACCTAAACCCTAAATCCTAAATACTAATCCTTAAACCTATAACTCCCAACCCAAAACCCTAAACCCTAAGTCCTAAACCCTTAACGCAAAACTCTAAACCCTAAACCCTAAATTTTAAAACCTAAATTATAAACCCTAAACCATAAACTTTAAACCGTAAACACTAAATCCTTAACTCTAAACCTTAAACCATAAAAACTAAAGACAAAATCCTAAACCCTAAACCCTAAACCCTAAATCCTAAACCCTCAACCCTAAACCCTAAATCATAAACCCTAAACATAAATCCTTAACTCTAAATGTTAAACCCTAATCCCTATACCCTAAAGCCTAACTCTGAGCCTAAATCCTAAACCTACAACTCGAAATACTAAACCCTTCACCCTCAAACCTAAACCCTATCCGTAATCCTAAACCCTAAATCAAAACTTTAAACACTATACCCTAAACCCTAAACCCAAAACCTACAACTCGAAACACTAAACCCTAAACACTAAATCCTAAAACCTAAACTCTAAACCCTAAAGCCAAAACCCAAAACCCAAAACTCAAAACCTTAAATTCTAACCCCTAATCCCAAAAACCTACAACTCTAGACTCTAAACCCTAAACCCTAAACCCAAAACCCTAATCCATAACCCTAACCCTAGACACTAAACCCTAAACCCAAAACCCTAAACCCTAAAGGCTAATACCTAAACCCTATATGTTAAACCCTAAATCTAAACTTTAAACCCTAACCCTAAATCCTAAATTAACCTTTAATGCTAAACCCTAAACCCTAAATGTTAAACCCTTAACCCAAAACCCTAAACCCTAATCCTAAAGCCTAAATAAAAAAGCTAAACCCTAAACCTTACACCCTAAACCCTAAATCCTAAACACTAAACCTTAAACATTAAACACTAAACCCTAAAAGCTAAGCCGTAAACTCTAAACCCTTAACCCTAAACCTTAAACCCCAAATCATAAACATTAAAATCATAATTCCAAACCCTAAACCGAAAATCCTAAACACTAAACCTTGAACATTAAACACCTAACCCTAAACCCTTAACACTAAACCATAATCCCTAAATTATAAATCCTAAACCCTAAATCCTAAACTGTAAACCCCAAACCATAAACCCTAAATCCTCAACCATATACACTAAACCATAAACCCTAAATCCTTAACTAAAAACCATAAACCCTAAAGCCTAAACCCTAAATGCTAAACACTAAACCCTAAACCTTAAACCCTAAACCCTAAACGATAAACCCTAAACCCTAAAGGCTAAACTCTAGACCTTAAACCTTCAACCCTAAACCCTAAACCCTAAACTCTAAATCCTAAACCTTAAACCCTAAACCTAAACCCTAAACACTAAACACTAAATCCAAAAGCCTAAATCCAAAACCATAAATTCTAACCCCTTCACCCTAAACCCTAAACCATAAACCACAAACACTAAAGCCTAAACCTCAAACTTATCACTCCAAACTCTAAACCCTAAATCCTAAATCCTAATCCCTAATCACTAAACTCTATACCCTAAACCCTAAACCCTAAACCCTAAATCCTAAAAACTAAACTCTAAACCATAAACCCTAAACCCTAAACCCTAAATGCTAAATCCTAAACACTAAACCCTAAACTCTAGATCTTAAACCCTAAACCCTAAACCCTAAACTCTAAACTATAGACCTTAAACCCAAAACCCCAAACCTAAACCCTAAACCTTAAACCCTAAACCCTAACCCTAATCCTAAACCTTAAATGCTAATCCTTAAATCAAAACTCTAATCTCTAAATCCTAAATCCTAAACCTTGAACCCAAAACTCTGAATCTTAAACCCTAAACCCTAAACTGTAAACTATAGACCCTAAACCCTAAACCCCAAACCTAAACCCTAAACTCTAAACTATAGACCCTAATCCCCAAACCCCAAACCCCAAACCTATCGCTTTTTATTTTCTCATAATTTTTCTCTCTCTAAAAATCCCGCTCTACTAATTTACTCTCTAGGAACGGACAAGCAGCAGTTGACCGGAATGGCCACAGAGCCGCCGGGGATGCCGCTCCGACCGCCGGACCAAGTCCATCCGACGCGGAATTCCAACAGCTACAAACCCCATGAGGGCGCTTCACCAGATTCATTAGCCAACTCCTCGAAATTGCGAAGAACTGAAGCGATCCAAGTCGCGATTTTGGAAGAGGAGTTGGACTGGGCTCGAAATATTATGTCCTTAGAGCAATCTGGTTTGATTCGAGTTAAATCAACTGGAAATCAAGAATCTATGCCTAAAGATCTACCTACAGTCCAAAAATCAAGTGATTCTGTCTTAAGAATTGAGAGATTCACGATGGAGAAAATTGGAGGAATCGCCGCCGTATCGCCCGGACGCCGCCTTCAAGTTCGACCATCTTCGGAGTGCAGGAACGAAGTTTCAACGACTGGGGAATCTTCCCCAGGCCAAGGAGATCTTCCCAGCACAAATTTGAAAGATTTTGACGGCGAAAACTCCGGCAACATACAAACTGATAAAGTCACCGGAACTCCGGTCAACATGACGGAGGAACGACTGCATCAGACGACCCCTTGCGATGAGAATGATCATTCTAAGGTACCAGAATCCTTAATACAACAACAACACACTAATGTTTGCTATTCCCTCAATCTACAGGATCAAATCGCAACTATGGAAGATGAACAACACATGGGGGTGGCATTAGAATCTGTTAATGGCACAAAGGCATCGAATCTTGAAGTCAATAAGGATAAGGAATACACTCCAAATCACAAAAGGGAATCACTGTCACAAGACCAGGAACAGCAGATCATTAAAGGAACAAAAGAGGCAAAATCACAAGGAAAACATCAAGGGGATCAGGGCACAACACAGCAGCGTTTCCAGGTAGTACAACACACAAATGCTAAGGTCTCTACAAGGAATTTGACGGAGAAACAACAAGACAAAAGGGAGAAGGCAATCTGGAAAGTGAAGGAAAGAACTAACATCAGTGAAACCAATAGCATTTACAGCATGGAAAAGACAGGTAAGTCTGTTAATTTTGCCTCGGAGAATATTGATCATAAGCTTTTGTTATACAATAATCCCCTTAACAATCAAAATGAGCAAGAGAAAGGTCATTTTAGTATGCAGGCTGCTGTGAACGACATATGTGATCTGACTGAGAAGGCTGCCTCAAGGGGCTTAATATGGACACTAATGTTCCTCCTCCCATCAAGATCTCATCCAACTTTGATCTTTATCGACCCAGCCAACAAAGAACCAATCCAAATAGTCCCAAACAGAACCAAAACATGCAGTCTGGGAACAACTCTGCTACTAAAAATATCACTCTCCAAATCCCTGACCCATCCCCTCCCACTGTTACTCAGACCTTAGCCAATAGACTTAAAGCTAACCAAATGAAAAATGCTACCCCCATGGATATCCTTCCCCCGATCATATCCACTAGGCAAGGATACCCGTCCATCACCTTTCATGAGGATGACTTTATGCAGAAGATGTCTGGTCGATGCAAGTTCACTTTAGTGGGGAAATTCACCAATGCTATGCCCAAAATGGAAATCATAAGGAAGAGTTTCATTGCGCAGACACAACTTTCTGGTGGTGTTAAAATTGCACACTTCAACTCAAGGCACATCTACATTGATCTGGATAATGAAGCCGATCACATTGCTGTTTGGACTAAACAAAAAATGTACATTGCTGGCCAGCCTATGAAGTTACAGGTATGGACTCCTACCTTTAAACCAGCTGAGGAAACTCCAATTGTTCCCATCTGGGTTACATTGCCTGAACTGCCCTGGCACTGCTATTATATGGACATCCTTACCCCCTTACTGTCCCCTATTGGTAAAGCTCTTTATCTAGACTCGGCAACTATGCAAAAAACTAGAGGTAGTGTAGCAAAAGTGAGAGTTCAAATTGATATTACTAAAAACAGATCTCAGCATGTCTGGTTGGGGTTTTCAGAAAAGGATCCAACTATAGGTAAGTGGCAAATAATAGAATTTGAAGATGTCCCTCTTTACTGCCTGTACTGCAAACATCAAGGTCATTCTCTTGGTGAATGCCCTATGAAAGAAAGGGATGATGAAATAAAAAGAAGAAAGGACATGGAGGCCAACAAGAAAGGACAAGGAAAACAGATGGATCAAAATTCCAAGGAGACTCAACAAAATGACAAAGGCACTGACAAAACACAATCAAATAGGCAGGATAAGGTGCAGAAACCAACTGAAGATAGTACAACACACAAGGAGGAACAATGGCAAACCCAAACTAGAAGAAAAAACAAAAGCAACCAACACAATCAAGAGCAAGGGAAGAGCCAAAACTCCCAGGTAAAGGTACAGCAGGTACAGGTACAGCAGGAAAAAACATCTCAGGACCACAAGCTTCCCCAGGGAACAGGTATGAGCTCTAGAACTCCTGTGATTGATGTTGAAGAATCTGGTGATCAGACTCTTACACCCCCATCCCCTGTAATTGCTGATGATGATGCTCATCAGTATTCTGTGACCCCTCCCCCTGTTATTCCCCCTTATTCTGTTGCTGAGGAAGCTGTTGGAGGAAGGATGGAAAGACAGGAGAAAACCTCTAACTTGCAGGAAGGGGAACCAGTGGGGGGGGACCTTAGAAATGACCACCAAACTCCTGCTACCACTGGAAGAAAGATGCAGCGACACCAGATCTCTCAAGAGGGAACTCATCAGGCTCAATCTAATAGAGTGGAGAATGATCAACCTAAAGGTTTTATGGCAAAGGATATGGGAAACAAAGCTAGCTCCAGTAAACAAACTGATACACCTAAGAGTAAGAACAAACCTAGCAAAAAAAAGAGAGATGCCATTAAGAAAAAGCAGGCCGAATATCAGCAACAGGATCAGACTCAAGTAGAGGGCAGGCAGGATGGAAATAACCTCTGCAAGCAGTTCATCATGGTGGACCAAGTCATGGATATTATTCCCCTGAAGGCTCAATATAACACCCCTATTCCTACTCCTGGAAAACCTCCTGATCAGAATAACAAAACTGTTAGAGATGAGTATGAGGTGGAAATTTCAGAAGATGAAATAGAGGAGGAACAGCCCCCTGACACTATCCAAGAAGAAGATGATGAAACCAGTGATCTTTTGATCAAAGCACTCAGTCCAAGCAATGAAACTGAACTGGAAAAGGAACTTCAACAGATTACCAACAACCAAGGATTATCCCCCAGAGGTTTGCATCTGGAAAAACTCCCACTCAGGAAGAATCCTACCCAAATTCCTGTGACTGCAGGAAGACCTAACACTAGACTCTTCACCTCCAAATCATCTCAATGATTAGTACAATCATATGGAATGCTAGGGGTATCAATACCCAAGGGGTTATTGAAAGACTCAGAAATCTCAAAATCATTCATCAAGTGTCTATGATTGCTGTTCTTGAACCTTTCTCAGACTCTGCCCAACTGAATACCTTTAAAAGTATGCTTTCCATGGATCATGCAGTTAGTAATATTAATGGAAAGATTTGGTTGTTCTGGACTAATGATATTACTTGTACTGTTCTGGAAGCTGATGAACAACAGATTACCTGTGAAATCAACCATATCGAGGCCCCTATGACTTATTTAAAGACCTTTGTTTATGCCAAATGCAAAGAGTATCTCAGGAAGCCTCTTTGGGATAGATTTATGTACCTGGCTGACAATAGAGACTCCATCCCCTGGTGTACTGTTGGAGATTTTAATGTTATTACTGATACAGATGAAAAGATGGGAGGCAACCCCTACAACATGAGGAAAAGCATGGACTTCATTGCTACTATTGAGGCCTGTGGACTCACTGATCTGGGATTCAATGGACCAAGATTCACCTGGTCAAATCAAAGAGGAATCAACTTCAGAATTTGGAAAAGGCTGGACAGGGCTATGGCTAATGATCAGTGGCTGCAAAACATGCCACAGACCACCATTACTCATCTCTCTTCTGTGGGTTCTGATCATTGTCCACTTCTTATGGAGATGAATACTAGAGTTGACACTCATATTAAGTATTTCAGATTTCTCAACTGCTGGACTGACCAACCTTCCTTTGAAGAAACTGTAACCGAGAGTTGGAACAAGCAGATTGAAGGTAATCCTATGTGGATCTTCCACCAGAAAATGAGAAGGCTTGCGGTTACCCTCAGTGTTTGGTCCAAAGAAAAGTTTGGTGACATTTTTGCTAAGGTCAGGAATTTTGAAGAAAGAATCAGAGTAGCAGAAGATAATCTTATTCACAGCAACATAGAGGAGCATAGAGCAGCACTTCATTGCATTAATGCTGAGTACATCAGATTCATGAAACTTGAAGATTCTATCCTTAGACAAAAGACTCAACTACAATGGTTTAAAGAAGGGGATGCCAATTCCAAGTACTTTCATGCTCTGATTAGGGGCAGAAGGAGGAGATTGTTTATTCACAAAATCCTCACAGAGGATGAGGAGTGGATACAGGGGGATGAACACATTGCACAGGCAGCCTGTGACCATTTTCAACATATATTCACAGGAGAAGAGAAACCTATTGATGAAGGCCCTTTGAGCTGCATTCCCAGAATGGTCAATCAGGAGCACAATGACAGAATGAAGGATCTGCCTACTATGGAGGAATTGAAAGAGGTGGTTTACTCCATGAATCCCAATTCAGCTGCAGGACCAGATGGAATGAATGGCCATTTCTTTCAGAAATGCTGGCACATTATCAGCAAGGATCTGCTAGCAGTCATTCATGCCTTTTTTTGTGGGCAAATGCTTCCAAAATTCTTCTCCCATGCTTGTCTGGTGCTGATTCCCAAAGTGAAGCATCCTAACAAGCTTTTTGAGTTCAGACCTATAAGTTTGAGTAATTTCATCAACAAGATCATTTCCAAACTTCTGTACCTCAGACTAGCTCCTATTCTGCCTAGTCTTATCTCCCCTAATCAGTCAGGCTTTGTTAAAGGTAGAAGTATATCTGAGAATATTATGCTTGCTCAAGAAATCATCCACCAGATCAGGAAACCTAACATTGGAAGCAATGTAGTGATCAAACTTGATATGGCTAAAGCTTATGACAGGGTATCTTGGTCCTATATTTGTATTATCCTCAGAAAGATGGGATTTGAGGAACTTGTCATTGATATATTCTGGAGGATCATGGCCAACAACTGGTACTCTATTATTATTAATGGCAAGAGGCATGGCTTCTTTCATTCCACTAGAGGCCTCAAACAAGGAGACCCCCTATCCCCAGCCCTATTTATTTTAGGTGCTGAGATGCTGTCAAGATCACTGAACAACCTGCACTAGAACCCCCTCTACCATGGCTTCTATATGGAAAAGAAGGGACCTCAAATCAACCACCTTAGCTTTGCTGATGATATTATAATCTTCACCTCGGGAAGGAAGCATTCTCTTAAGCTAATTATGGATACTTTGACTACTTATGAAAGAGTTTCTGGTCAGCTGATCAATAAGGCCAAGAGTCACTTTATGCTCCACTCTAATGCTTTCAGAACCACCTGTGACAGAATTAAGAAAAATACAGGTTTTCACAAGAAAGAAGCTCCCATCACATACCTTGGATGTCCTATTGCTGCTGGAAGGTACAGGAACATCTATTTCTCAGAACTCATCAATAAGATTGTCAACAGAATCACTGGATGGAACTCTAAAATGTTGACTTATGGGGGTAAGGCAACCATGATCAAACATGTCCTTCAATCACTCCCTATTCACATATTATCAGCCATCTCCCCTCCTTCTACCATTCTTAAGCAAATCCAAAGCATTTTGGCTGATTTTTTCTGGGGTTGGAGAACTGACAAGAAAAAATATCATTGGTCCTCATGGAGAAATCTCAGTTTCTCATATGATGAAGGAGGAATTGGTGTTAGACTTATGAGTGATGTATGCCAAGCTTTTCAGTTCAAACAGTGGTGGACTTTCAGATCAAAACAAACTTTATGGGGGGATTTTCTTAAGGCAAAGTATTGCCAAAGATCTAACCCCATAAGCAAAAAATGGGATACAGGTGAATCTCAAACTTGGAGGATCATGATGAAGAACAGAACTAAGGTGGAGAGACATATACAGTGGAAAATAAGGAGTGGTTCTTGCTCCTTTTGGTGGGATAACTGGCTAGGTGTAGGTCCTCTGGCTCAATACACCTCTGAGAGTAACAGGTTCAACAATGTTAAGGTCTCTAATTTTATTGAAGCCGGACAGTGGAACATGGACAAGGTCATCCAAGCAGCCCCTCACAATCAAGTACATAATATTCTCTCAACCCAACTCCAGCTTCAGCAGAACCAGCCTGATCAGGCTGTGTGGAGTCTCAACACCTGTGGCATGTTCTCTATTACCTCAGCCTGGAACAACATTAGAGAAAAAAGAGAAAAAACCAAAATTAATTCGTACACTTGGCAGAAGCAGGTTCCCTTCAAATGTTCCTTCTTACTATGGAGAGCAATCAGGGGCAAGCTTCCTACTAATGAACAGCTGTTGAGATTTGGAGTTGAACCTGGTGTCTGTTACTGCTGTCATTCTCCAGGATTGGACAATATAGAGCATATTTTCAACTCTGGGAACTTCGCTAAACAGGTCTGGAAATACTTTGCCACTTCCCTTGGAATTCCAACAGACTATTTGCCTCTTAGAAACATGATTATGAGATGGTGGAGTTACCCTCACAACAATGAAGCACATCAGCTGATCCTTCAAGTGATACCAATTTTTATTTGTTGGAACTTGTGGAAGAACAGGTGTGCTGTAAAGTATGGGGGAAAACAGTCCAATATGGCAAGAGTTAAACACTTAGTGATCCTGGACAGCTTCAAGTTACTACAGATTAAGTTTCCCTACATCCACTGGCCTTTGGGATGGAATAAGATTTGTACACTCTTAGAAAGCTGTACTCATGATATCCAGGTGACTGCAATTCAGTGGCAAAAACCTCCAGACAGCTGGGTCAAAATCAACACAGATGGGAGTGCATTAAACAATCCCGGAAGGATAGGAGCAGGAGGAATTCTCAGGAACCAAAATGGAGAGCTCATTCTTGCCTTCTCAGTCCCTTTGGGCCAGGGAACCAACAACCAAGCTGAAATAGAGGCAGCTAACTTTGGCCTAACTTGGTGTATGCAGCTAAATTATAGGAAGGTAATCCTTGAAGTAGATTCCCAACTACTTGCAGATTGGTTTAACAGCAAAGCAGCAGTCCCTTGGACCATCTCCACACAATTGCAGAAGCTTCACCAATTGGCCACGCACTTCACTCACTTTAAGTGTATACACACTTTTAGAGAAGCCAACTTTGTAGCAGACTCACTTTCCAAGCAAAGCCACCAGATTTTAAATCCTCAGGTGTACTTCAATATCCACCAGCTTCCCAAACTAACAGCAGCCTACTTCCACCAGGACTTAGCAGGCATGGCAAGCTTCAGAAGAAGAAAATTGAAAAGAATAAAGGAACCACCGTAAAGGAGTCGGAACAAAGAGGGCCTATGAAGGTACTTGAACTCCTTCAGGCTCTCTTTTCTGATGACTTTCCTGTCATTTGGATTCCTAGAAGACTCCCCGGTTTAGGATAGATTTTCTTTCCTTTTGTAAAGGGAGAGTCTCCCTCATTTACGCTTTCTTAGAATTCTTTGTATCGAGAGGAGTCCTCTCACATAGGTGCTTAGATGATAGGACCTTTCTTTCTTTTGGAGTAAGAGTTGGAGAACCAACTAGCTTTGACTAGGAGGCTACCAACCCTAACTCCACCTTTGGGAGGTAAGGTTTATGCCCCCCTCCTTGTACTTCTTTTCTTTATATATGCTAAGGCCTGGGGGTGTTGCTAAGCCCCTGACCCCCCCAAGGGTCGTTTTTGTAAAAAAAAAAAAAAAAAAAAAAAAAAAAAAACCCCAAACCTAAACCCCAAACCTTAATCCCTAAACCCTAAACCCTAAACCCTAACCCTAATCCTAAACCCTAAATGCTAATCCCTAAATCAAAACTCGAATCCCTAAATCCTAAATCCTAAACCTTGAACCCAAAACTCTGAATCTTAAACCCTAAACCATAAACCCTAAAACCAAAATCCTAAACACTAAACCCTGAACATTACACACCAAACCCTAAACCCTAAACACTAAACCATAAACCCTAAACTATAAATCGTAAACCCTAAACCCTAAATTGTAAACCCTAAACCATAAACCCTAAATCCTAAACCTTATACATTAAACCCTAAACTCTAAATCCTTTACCCAAAACCATAAACCCTAAACCCAAACCCAAAATGGTAAAACCTAAACCTAAACCTTAAATCAGAACCAATAAACGTCAAACCTGAAACCCTACACACTAAACCCTAAACCTAAACCTAAACCCTAAACATTAAACCCTAAACCTTAAACCCTAAAACCTAAACCCTAAACCCTACACTTTAAATGCTAAACTCTAAACCCTAAAACCAAAACCTTATACCCTAAATTGTAGAACTTAAACTCTAAACCCTAAATCGTAAACCTTATACCCTAAACTGTAAACCTTAAACCTTAAACCCTAAACCTTAAACTCAAAACACTAAACTCTAAAACCTAAACCCAAAATCATAAACTCTAAACCCTAAACACTAAACCCTATGCCCTAAACCCTAAACCCAAAATCCTAAACACTAAGCCCTAAACATTAAATACTAAACCCTAAACCCTAAACACTAAACCATAAACCCTGAACTATAAACCATAAACCCTAAACATTAAACTATAAACACTAAATCATAAACCCTAAATCCTAAATCTTATACCTTAAACCCAAAACCCTAAATCCTAAACTTAAAACCCTAAACCTTAAAACTTAAACCATAAACCCTAAATCTTAAAACCTAAATCAAAACCCTAATCCCTAAACCATAAATCATAAACTGTAAATGTTAAACTAGAAACCCTAAACACTAAACTCTAAACCAAAACCTAAACCCTAAACATTAAAGCCTAAACCCTTAACCCTAAAACCTAAACCCTAAATCCTATACTTTAAATGCTAAACTCTAAACCCCAAACCTTAAACCCTAAACCTTAACCCTAAACCCTAACCATAAATCTTAAAACCTAAATCGAAACCTAATCCCTAAACCATAAATCATAAACTGTAAATGTTAAACTAGAAATCCTAAACACTAAACTCTAAACCAAAACCTAAACCCTAAATATTAAACCCTAAACCCTTAACCCCAAAACCTAAACCCTAAATCCTATACATTAAATGCTAAACTCTAAACCCTAAACCTTAAACCCTAAACCTTAACCCTAAACCCTAAACCCTAAATCTTAAACCTTAAACCCTAAATCCTAAACCTTAACACTAAACCCTAAACCCTAAACCTTAAACCCTAAACCTAAACCCTAAACCTTAACCCTAAACCTTAAACACTAAACCTTAAATTCAAAATAGTAAACCCTATTCCTAAACCATAAATCCCTAACCCTAAATAAAAACTCTAAACCCCAAATCATAAACTCAAAACCCTAAACAATAAACACTAAACCCTAAACCCTAAACCATGAACCATAAAACCTAGACCCTAAAATCTAAACTATCAACTCCAAACCATAATCCCCAAATCCTAAATCCTACACCCTAAACCCTAAACACAAAACCTATAATTCAAAACTTTAAGACCTACACCATAAACTCTAATCTTAAACACTAAACACAAAACCCTAAACCCTAATCTAAATTGCAAACCCTAAACCCTAACCCCTTAACCCTAAACCTGCAATCTGAACCCTAAAACTCGAAACCCTAAACCCTAACCCTAAGCCTAAGCCTTAAACACTAAACCTAAAACCCTTAACCCTAAAAACTAATAACCAAACCGTTAACCCTTATTCATAAACCCTAAACCCTAAACCCTAAACCCTAAACACTAAACCCTAATTCCTAAACCCTAAACTCAAGATAATAAACTCTACATACTAAACAGTAAATGTTAAACCCTAAACACTAAACCAAAGACCCTAAATCCTAAACTCTGAATATTAAACCCTAAACCCTAAACACTAAAGCCAAAACCCTAAATCCAAAACCATAATCTCTAACCCCTTAACACTAAACCCTAAATCCTAAACACTAAGCTCTAAACCTTGAACCCTAAATCCTAAACCCTAACCCTAAACTCTAGACCTTAAACCCTAAACCCTAAACCCTAACTCTAAATCCTAAACCTTAAAACCTAACCTTAAGCCTTAAACTAAAAACTATAGACCCTAAACCCCAAACCCCAAACCCTAAACCTAAACTCTAAACCCTAAACCCTAAACCCTAAACCCAAACCCTCATACTAAACCATGTACCCTAAACCTAAAAATCAAAACTCTAATCCCTAAACCCTAAATCCTAAACCTTCAACCCAAAACTCTGAATCTTAAATCGTAAACCTTAAACTATAGACACTAAACCCAAATCCTATACCTTAAACCCCTAAACCCTAAACCCTAACCCTAATCCTAAACACTAAATACTAAACACTAAGCCTAAACCCTAAATCAAAAACTCTAAATATTAAACCCTAAACCTAAACCCTTAACCCTAAATCTTAAACCTTCAATCCCAAACCCTAAACCTTATACCCTAAGCGCTAAACCTTAAACCTAAACTCTAAAATCCTAAACCCTAAATCCTAAACTCTTGACCCCACATCCTAAGTCTAAACCTAAACCCTAAACCCTAAACCTATAATTTGAAACCCTCAACCCTAAACACTACACCATAAACCCTAAACCTTAAATCCAAAACCATAAACCCTAAATCCTTCACTCTAAATGCGATGACCTAAACAATAAACCCTAACCCCTAAATCTTAAACTTTAAATGATATACCCTGAAACCTAAACCCTAAACCTAAAACCCAAAATGCTAAACCCAAAATCCTAAATCCTAAATCCTAAACCATAAACTCTAAACTCTTAACCCTAAACCCTAAACACTAAATTATAAACCATAAACCCAAAATTCCAAACCCTAAACCCAAAGCACTAACCCTAATTCTAAACCCTATATAAAAACTCCAAACACTAAATCTTAAACCCTAAACCCCAAATCGTAATCACTAAACACTAAACATTAAACACTATATCCTAAACCCTAAACTATAAACCATAAACTGTCACCCCTTAAACCTAAACCCTAAACCCTAAATCATAAACCTTAATACCATAATTCTAAACCCTAAATCATAAACCCTAAACCCAAAACCTTTAACCTTAAACCCAAAACCCAAAATCCTAAGCACTAAACCCTAATCCATAAACCCTAAACCCTAAAATCTAAACTATAAACTCTAAACCATAAAATCTAAATTCTAAACCCAATACCCTAAACCTTAAATGCTAAACACTAAATCCTAAACACTAAACCCTAAATATTAAACACTAACCACTAAACCTTAAACCCTAAACCATAAACTCTCAACCCTTAACCCTAAACCTTAAACCCTAAATCATAAATCTTAAACTCCTAATTATAAACCTTGAACCTTAAACCCTAAACCCTAAACCCTAAACATTAAACACTAAACCCTACACCATAAACCCTAAACCCAAAACTCAAAAACCAAAATCATAAACTCTAAACCATAAATCCTAACCCTTAAACCCTAAACCTACAACTCTAAACCCTTAACCCTAAACCCTAACCCTAAACCCTAAACCCTAAACACTAAACCCAACACCCTAAACCCTAAACCCCAATACCTAAATCATAAACCCTTAACCATAAACCCTAAACACTAAACTGTAAATCCAAAACCCCTTGTTGTTCTCAGCTAGGTCTTCCTTGTTGTCATCTATACATAGGCCTAGATAGGTATAGTTTGACTAGGTTCTTTTTCTATTCTTTCCTTGTAAGGGGAGAGTCTCCCTCATTTATGATTTCCTAGTTTCTTTGTATCGAGATGAGTCCTCTCCTTAGGTGCTTAGCTCTAGGTTTCTTCTTTGTTTAGTATGGGAAAGAGTTGACTAGCCGTTGTTGGTTGGACGACTACGAAACCACCTAGGATCGGAGGTAAGGTATATGCCCCCCTCCTTGTAATTTTCTGTTTTCTTTTATGCTAAGGCCTGGGGGCGTTGCTAAGCCCTTGACCCCCCCAAGGGTCATTCAAATAAAAAAAAAAAAAAAAAAATCCAAAACCCTAAACCCTAATCCCTAAACTCTAAACTCTAAACGTTAAACCCACAACTCCCAACCTAAACCCTAAATCCTAAATTCTAAACCCTAAACACTAACTATATACCTAAACCCTAAACCCAAAACCTACAACTCAAAACCCTAAATCCAAAACAATATACCCTAAACCCTATACCTTAAATCCTAAATCCTAAACCCTAAACCATAAACCTTAAACTGTAAACCCTAAATCATAAACTCTAAACCCTAACACTAAACACTAAATCATAAACCCTAAACCTTAATACCTAAACCATAAACACTAAAGCCGAAACCCTAAGTCCAAAACCATAAACTCTAACCCCTTAACCCTAAACCCTAAACCATAAACCACAAACCCTAAATCGTAAACCCTAAATGCTAAACACTAAACTCTAAACCTTAAACCCTAAACCCTAAACACTAAACCCTAAACCCTAAAGCCTAAACTCTAGACCTTAAACCTTAAACCCTAAACCCTAAACCCTAAACTCTAAATCCTAAACCTTAAACCCTAAACCTAAACCCTAAACACTAAACACTAAATCCCAAAGCCTAAATCCAAAACCATAAACTCTAACCCCTTCACCCTAAACCATAAACCATAAACCACAAACACTAAAGCCTAAACCTAAAACTTATCACTCCAAACTCTAAACCCTAAATCCTACTCTCTAATCACTAAACTCTAAACCTTAAACCCTAAACCCTAAATCCTAATACTAAACCCTAAACCCTAAACCATAAAACCTAAATCCTAAAAATTAAACCCTAAACCCTAACCCTAATCCTAAACCCTAAATGCTAAACCTTAAATCAAAACTCTAATCCCTAAATCCTAAATCCTAAACCTTGAACCCAAAACTCTGAATCCTAAACCCTAAGCCCTAAACTATAGACCCTAAACCCAAATCCTAAACCCTAAACCCTAAACCCTAAACCCTAACCCTAAACTTTAAACCCTAACACAATTCCAAATCCCTAAACCCTAATCCTAAATCCTAAATACTAAACCTAAACCCTAACCCCAAAACACTAAATCTTAAACCCTAAACCTAAACCCTTAACCCTAAACCTTATACCTTAAACCCCTAACTCAAAACGCTAAGCCTTAAACCCTAAGCGCTAAACCTTAAACCTAAACTATAAAATCCTAAACCCTAAATCCAAAACTCATAACCCTAAACCTTAAACCGTAAAACCTAAATCTAAACCTAAACTCTAAAATTCTAAACCCTAAATCCAAACTCTAAACACTAAACCTTAAACCATAAACCCTAACTCTGAACCTAAACCCTAAACCCTAAACTTATAATTTAAAACCCTCAACCCTAAACACTAAACTGTAAACCCTAAACCTTAAATCCAAAACCATAAACCCTAAATCCTTAACTCTAAATGCAAAACCCTAAATAGTAAACCCTACACCTTGAATCCTAAACTCTAAATCTTAAACCCTAAACCTTAAACCCCAAATCCTAAACTCTAAACCCTAAACCATAAACTCTAAACTCTTAACCCTAAACCCTAATTTATAAACCTTCAACCCAAAATTCTAAACCCTAAACCCAAAACCCAAACCCGAATCCTAAACCCTACATAAAATCTCTAAAACACTAAACCTTAGACGCTAAACCCTAAATCCTAAACACTAAAAACTGAACATTAAACCCCAAACCCTAAACCAAAAACTCTCACCCCTTAACCCTAAACCCTAAACCCTAAATTATAAACCTTAATCCCATAATTCTAAACCCTAAATCATAAACCCTAAACACTTAATGCAAAATCCTAAGCAATAAACCCTAATCCATAAACCCTAAACCCCAAGATCTAAACCATAAATTCTAAACCCAATACCCTAAACCTTAAACGCTAAACACTAAATCCTAAACACTAAACCCTAAATATTAAACACTAAACCCTAAACCCTAAACCATAAACTCTCAACCCTTAACCCTAAACCTTAAACCCTAAATCATAAATCTTAAACTCCTAATTATAAACCCTGAACCTTAAACCCTAAACCCTAAACCCTAAACATTAAACACTAAACCCTACACCATAAACCCTAAACCCAAAACCCGAAAACCAAAATGATAAACTCTAAACCATAAATCCTAACCCTTAAACCCTAAACCTACAACTCTAAACCCATAACCCTAAACCCTAACCTTAAACCCTAAACCCTAAACACTAAACCCAACACCCTAAACCCTAAACCCCAATACCTAAATCATAAACCCTTAACCATAAACCCCAAACACTAAATTGTAAATCCAAAACCCTAAACCCTAATCCCTAAACTCTAAACTCTAAACGTTAAACCCACAACTCCCAACCTAAACCCTAAATCCTAAATTCTAAACCCTAAACCCTAACTATATACCTAAACCCTAAACCCAAAACCTACAACTCAAAACCCTAAATCCAAAACAATATACCCTAAACCCTATACCTTAAATCCTAAATCCTAAACCCTAAACCATAAACCTTAAACTGTAAACCCTAAATCGTAAACTCTAAACCCTAACACTAAACACTAAACCATAAACCCTAAACCTTAATCCCTAAACCATAAACACTAAAGCTGAAACCCTAAGTCCAAAACCATAAACTCTAACCCCTTAACCCTAAACCCTAAACCATAAACCACAAACCCTAAATTGTAAACCCTAAATGCTAAACACTAAGCTCTAAACCTTAAACCCTAAACCCTAAACACTAAACCCTAAACCCTAAAGCCTAAACTCTAAACCTTAAACCTTAAACCCTAAACCCTAAACTCTAAATCCTAAACCTTAAACCCTAAACCTAAACCCTAAACACTAAACACTAAATCCCAAAGCCTAAATCCAAAACCATAAACTCTAACCCCTTCACCCTAAACCATAAACCATAAACCATAAACCATAAACCACAAACACTAAAGCCTAAACCTAAAACTTATCACTCCAAACTCTAAACCCTAAGTCCTACTCCCTAATCACTAAACTCTAAACCCTAAACCCTAAACCCTAAATCCTAATACTAAACCCTAAACCCTAAACCATAAAACCTAAATCCTAAACCTTAAACCCTAAAAATTAAACCCTAAACCCTAACCCTAATCCTAAACCCTAAATGCTAAACCTTAAATCAAAACTCTAATCCCTAAATCCTAAATCCTAAACCTTGAACCCAAAACTCTGAATCCTAAACCCTAAGCCCTAAACTATAGACCCTAAACCCAAATCCTAAACCCTAAACCCTAAACCCTAAACCCTAAACCCTAACCCTAAACTTTAAACCCTAACCCAATTCCAAATCCCTAAACCCTAATCCTAAATCCTAAATACTAAACCTAAACACTAACCCCAAAACACTAAATCTTAAACCCTAAACCTAAACCCTTAACCCTAAACCTTATACCTTAAACCCCTAACTCCAAACGCTAAGCCTTAAACCCTAAGCACTAAACCTTAAACCTAAACTATAAAATCCTAAACCCTAAATCCAAAAATCATAACCCTAAACCTTAAACCGTAAAACCTAAATCTAAACCTAAACTCTAAAATTCTAAACCCTAAATCCAAACTCTAAACACTAAACCTTAAACCATAAACCCTAACTCTGAACCTAAACCCTAAACTTATAATTTAACTCTGAACCTAAACCCTAAACCCTAAACCATAAACCCTAACTCTGAACCTCAACCCTAAACACTAAACTGTAAACCCTAAACCTTAAATCCAAAACCATAAACCCTAAATCCTTAACTCTAAATGCAAAACCCTAAATAGTAAACCCTACACCCTAAATCCTAAACTCTAAATCTTAAACCCTAAACCTTAAACCCCAAATCCTAAACTCTAAACCCTAAACCATAAACTCTAAACTCTTAACCCTAAACCCTAATTTATAAACCTTCAACCCAAAATTCCAAACCCTAAACCTAAAACCCTAACCCGAATCCTAAACCCTACATAAAATCTCTAAAACACTAAACCTTAGACACTAAACCCTAAATCCTAAACACTAAAAACTGAACATTAAAC
This sequence comes from Solanum bulbocastanum, assembly GCA_037074985.1. NCBI lineage: Eukaryota > Viridiplantae > Streptophyta > Magnoliopsida > Solanales > Solanaceae > Solanum > Solanum bulbocastanum. Next base: position 20,570,243 of record CM073604.1, on the reverse strand, counting down.
ACTAAACCCTAAACCCTAAACCCTAAACCATAAACTCTCACCCCTTAACCCTAAACCCTAAACCCTAAATTATAAACCTTAATCCCATAATTCTAAACCCTAAATCGTATACCCTAAACCCTAAATGCAAAATCCTAAGCAATAAACCCTAATCCATAAACCCTAAACCCCAAGATCTAAACCATAAACTCTAAATCCTAAACCCAATAGCCCAAACCTTAAACGCTAAATCGTAAATCTTAAACACTAAACCCTAAATATTAAACACTAAACCCTAAATCCTAAACCTTAACCCTTAACCCTAAACCACAAACCCTAAATCATAAACCTTAAACCCATAATTATAAACCCTGAATCGTAAACCATAAACCCTAAACCCTAAACCCAAAATCCTAAACACTAAACCCTAAACATTAATTACTAAACCGTAAACCCTAAACCCTAAATACTTAAATCTAAATGTTATTACCTAAAACTTAAACCCTCAGCTCTCAAACCTAAACCCTAACCGTAATCCTAAACCATAAATCAAAACTCTAAAGCCTATACTCTAAAACCTAAACCCTAAACCCTAAACGATAAACCCTAAACCCAAAACCCAAAACCATAAACTCTAAACCCTAAATCCTAACCCTTAAACCCTAAACCTACAACTCTAAACCCTAAACCCAAAATCATAAATCTTAAACCCATAATTAAAAACCAAGAACCGTAAACCCTAAACCCTAAATCGTAAACCATAAACATTAACCCTATACCCAAAATCCTAAACACTAAACCCTAAACATTAAAGACTAAACCCTAAACCCTAAACCCTCAATTCTTAACTCTAAATGTTAATACCTAAACCTTCAACCCTAAACTCTTAAACGTAAACCATAACCGTAATCCTAAACCCTAAACCCAAAACCAACAACTCAAAAAACTAAACCTTAAACTCTAAACTCTAAACACTTAACCATCAACCCTAAACTCCAAACCCAAAACAAAAACCATAAACTCTAAACCCTAAATCCTAACCCTTAAACCCTAAACCTACAACTCTAAACCCTAAAACCTAAACCCTAAGCCTACACCCTAAACCCTAAACACTAAACCCTAACTATAAATCTAAACCCTAAACCTAAAACCTACAACTCAGAACCCTAAATCATAAACACTACACCACCCTTAACCCTAAACCTTAAATCCTAAATCCTAAACCTTAAACCATACACCTTAAACGGTAAACCCTAAATCATAAAATCTAAACCCTAACACTAAACACTAAACCCTAACCCTAAATCCTAAATCGTAAACCCTAATCCCTAAATCGTAAACACTAAATCCAAAATCCTAAATCCAAAACTATAAACTCTAATCCCTTAATCCTAAACCCTAAATCATAAACCACAAACCCTAAAGCCTAACCCTCAAACTTACAACTCCAAACTATAAACCCTAAACCCTAATCCCTAATCACTAAACACTAAACCCTAAACCCTAAACGCTAAATCCTAAACACTAAACTCTAAACCTTAAACTCTAAACCCTAAATCCTAAACTCTAAACTCTAGACCTTAAACCTTAAACCCTAAACCCTAAAGCCTAAACTCTAAATCCTAAACCTTAAACCCAAACCCTAAACCCTAAACTGTAAACACTAAAGCCAAAAGCCTAAATCCAAAACTATAAACTCCAACCCCTTAACCATAAACCCTAAACCATAAGCCACAAACCCTAACCTCGAACTTACAACTCCAAACTTTAAACCCTAAACCATAATCCCTAAACCCTAATCCCTAATCACTAAACTCTAAACCCTAAATACTAAACACTAAAATCTAAACCTTAAAACCTAAATCCTAAACCCTAAACCCTAAACCCAAAACTCTAGACCTTAACCTTAATCATTAAACCCTAAACTCTAAATCCTAAACCTTAAACCCTAATCCTAAACCCTAAACCCTAATCCTAAACCCTAAACTCTAAACTATAGAACGTAAACCCCAAACCCCAAACCAAAACCCTAAACCCTAAACCCTAAACACTATACCCTACCCCTAGTCCTAAGCCCTAAATGCTAAACCATAAATCAAAACTCTAATGTCTAAATCCTAAATCCTAAACCTTAAACACAAAACTCTGAATCTTAAACCCTAAACCCCAAACTATAGACCCTAAACCAAAATCCTCAACCTTAAACCCTAAACCCTTAACCTTAAACTATAAACCCTACACCCTAACTTTAAACCCTAAACCCTAACCCTAATCCAAAACCATAAACCCTAATCCTAAATACTAATCCAAAACCCTAAATACTAAACACTAAAACTAAACCCTAAACCTGGAACCCTAAACCCAAAATTCTGAATCTTAAACCCTAAACCTAAACCCTCAACCCTAAACCTTAAACCTTAAACCTGAAACCCCAAACCCTAATCCTAAATCCCTAAGCACTAAACCTTAAACCTAAACTTTGAAATCCTAAACCCTAAATCATAAACTCTTAACCCTAAACCCTAAACCCTAAACCCTAACTCTAAACCTAAACCCTAAACCCTAAACTATAATTCAAAACCCTCAACCCTAAACACTAAACCATAAACCCTAAATCCTTAACTCTAAATGCTAAACCCTAAAAAATAAACCCTAAGCCCTAAATACTAAACTCTAAATGTTAAAGCCTAAACCCTAAACCTTAAACCCTAAATGTTAAACCCAACATCCTAAACCTAAACCCTAAACCATAAACTCTAAACTCTTACCCCAAAACCCTAAACCCTAAACCATAAATTATAAACCATAAACCCAAAATTCCAAACCCTAACCCTAAATAAAAACTCTAAACACCAAAGCTTAAACCCTAAACCCTAAATCCTAAACACTAAACACTAAACATTAAACACTAGACCCTAAACCCTACACCCTAAACCATAAACTCTCACCCCTTAACCCTAAACCCTAAACCCTAAATTAAAAACCTTAATCCCATATTCTAAACCCTAAACCCTAAACCCTAAACCCTAAACCCTAAATCCTAAGCACCAAACCCTAATCCATAAATCCTATACCCAAAAATCTAAACTATAAACTCTAAACCATAAGCCCTAAATCCTAAACCCTATACCCTCAACCTAAAACCCTAAACCCTAAATCCTAAACACTAAACCCTAAATATTAAACATTAAACCCTAAACCCTAAACTCTAAACCCTAAACCATAAACTCTCAACCCTTAACCCTAAACCCTAAACCCTAAATCATAAGCCTTAAACCCATAATTACAAACCATAAACCGTAAACCCTAAACCCAAAGCCTTAAACATTAAACCCTCAACCCAAAATACTAAACAGTAAACTCTAAACTTTAACCACTAAACCCTAAACCATAAACCCTAAATCCTTAACTCTAAATGTTAGTACCTAATCCTTAAACCCTAAATTCTCAAACCTAAACCCTAACTGTAATCCTAAAACCTAAATCAAAAGTCTAAAGCCAATACTCTAAACCCTAAACCCAAAACCTATAACTCAAAAAACGAAAACCTAAATCCTATACTCTAAACCCTTAACCATAAACCCTAAACTCCAAACCCGAAACCCAAAACCATAAACTCTAAACCCTAAATCCTAACCCTTAAACCCTAAACCTACAACTCTAAATGCTAAACCCTAAATAATAAAACTTAATGCCATAATTATAAACCCTGAATCATAAATGCCAAACCCTAAACCCTAAACCCTAAACATTAAACCCTATACCAAAAATCCTAAACACTAAACCCTAGACATTAAAGACTAAACCCTGAACCGTAAACCCTAAATCCTTAACTCTAAATGTTAATACCTAAACCTTCAACCCTAAACTCTCAAACCTAAACCCTAACTGTAATCCAAAACCTTAAATCAAAACTCTAAACCCTAAACCCAAAACCTACAACTCGAAAAACTAAACCATAAACTTTAAACTCTAAACCCTAAACCCTAAGCCATAAACTCTAAAATCAAAACCCAAAACCCAAAACCCAAAACCATAAACTCTAAATCCTAACCTTTAAACCCTAAAACTATAATGCTAAACCCTAAACTCTAAATCTTAACCCTAAACCCTAAACCCTAAACACTAAACCCAACACCTTAAACCCTAAACCCTAATACATAAATCCTAAACCCTTAACCATAAACCCTAAAGTCTAAACCCTAAAACCTCATTCCTAAACTCTAAAGTCTGAACCTTAAACCCACAACTCCTAAGCTAAACCCTAAATCCTAAATTCTTAACCCTAAATCCAAAACCCTAAACCCTAACTATAACCCTAAACCCTAAACCCTACAAACTACACCCTAAACCCTAAACCTTAAATCATAAATCCTAAACCTTAAACGGTAAACCCTAAATCATAAACTCTAAACCCTAACACTAAATGCTAAACCCTAAACCCTAAACCATAAACCCTAATCCCTAAACTATAAACACTAAAGCCAAAACCCTTAATCTAAAACCATATACTCTAACCCCTTAACCCTAAACCCTAAACCACAAAACCTAAAGCCTAAACCTCAAACTTACAACTCCAAACTCTAAGCTCTAAAACCTAATCCCTAATCACGAAACTCTAAACTTTAAACCCTAAACCCTAAATCCTAAACACTAAACTCTAGACTATAAACCTTAAACCCTAAACACTAAACCATAAACTCTAATTCCTAAACCTTAAACCCTAACCCTAAACCCTAAACCCTAAAAACTAAAGCCAAAACCCTAAATCCAAAACCATAAACTCTAACCCCTTAGCCCTAAATCCTAAACCATAAACCACAAACCCTGAAGCCTAAACCTCAAACTTACAACTCAAAACTCTAAACCCTAAACCCTAAACCCTAATCTCTAATCACTAAACTTTAAACCCTAAACCTTAAATCCTAAACACCAAACTCTAAATCTTAAAGCCTAAACCCTAAACCCTAAACCCTAAACTCTGGACCTTAAACCTTAATCCCTAAACCATAAACCCTAAACTCTAAATCCTAAACCTTAAACCCTAACCCTAAACACTAAACTCTAAACTATAGAACCTAAACCCCAACACTAAACCCTAAACCCTAAACCCGAACCCTAATCCAAAGCTCTAAATGCTAAACCTTAAATCAAAACTCTAATCCCTAAATCCTAAATCCTAAACCTTAAACCCAAAACTCTAAATCTATAACCCTAAACCTAAAACCTAAAACCCAAACTATAGAACCTAAACACAAATCCTAAACCTTAAACCCTAAACCCTAAACCCTAACCTTAAACCTTAAACCCTAACCCTAATTCAAAACCTAAACCCTATACTAAACCCTAAGCCCTAAACACTAAAACTAAGCCCTAAACCCAAAACATTGAATCTTAAACCCTAAATACTAAACCCTAAATCCTAAACCCTACACCCTAAACCATAAACTCTAATCTCTTAACCCAAAACCCTAAACCCTAAATTATAAACCTTAAACCCAAAATTCCAAACCCAAAACCCAAAACCCTAACCCTAATCCTAAACTCTAAATAAAAACTCTAAAAACTAAACCCTAAATTCTAAACACTAAGCACTAAACATTAAACACTAGACCGTAAACCCTAAACCCTAAACCATAAATTCTCACCCCTCAACCCTAAACCCTAAACCATAAACCTTAATCCCATATTTCCAAACCCTAAACAATGAACCCTAAACCCTAAACCCTCAATCTTAAACCCTAATCCTAAAATCCTAACCACTAAACCCTAATCCACAAACCCTATACCCTAAAATCTAAACTATAAACTCTAAACCATAAACCCTAAATTCTGAACCCTATACCCTAAACCTGAAACCCTAAACCCTAAATCCTAAACACTAATCCCTAAATATAAAACCCTAAACCATAAACCATAAACTCTTAACACTTAAACCTAAACCCTAAACCCTAACTCATAAACCTTAAACCCATAATTACAAATCCACAACCGTAAACCGTAAACCCTAAACCCTCAACCCAAAATCCAAAACACTAAACCCTAAACTTTAAACACTAAACCCTAAACCCTAAACCCTAAACCCTAAATCCACAACTCTAAATATTAATACCTAAACCTTAAACCCTAAACTCCCAAACCTAAACCCTAACCGTAATCTTAAAACCTAAATCAAAACTCTAAAGCCTATACTCTAAACACTAAACCCAAAACCTACAACTCGAAAAACTAAACCCTAAACCCTAAACTCTAAATACTAAACCATAAACCCTAAACCCAAAACCCAAAACCCAAAACCATAAACTCTAAACCCAAAATTCTAAGCCTTAAACCCTAAACCTACAACTCTAACCCCTAAACCCTAAATCATAAAACTTAAACCCATAATTATAAACCCTGAACCGTAAACCCTAAACATTAAACACTATAATCAAAATCCTAAACACTAAACCTTAAACATTAAAGACTAAACCCTAAACCCTAAACCCTAAATCCTTAACTCTAAATGTTAATACCTAAACCTTCAACCCTAAACTCTCAAACCTAAACCCTAACTGTAATCCTAAACCTTAAACCCAAAACCTACAACTCGAAAAACTAAACCCTAAGCTCTAAACTCTAAACCCTAACCAATAAACCCTAAACTAGAAACCCAAAACCAAAAACCATATACACTAAACCCTAAATCCTAACCCTTCAGCCCTAAACATACAACTCTAAACCCTAAACACTGAACCCTAATCCTAGACCCTAAACCCTAAACCCTAATACTTAAATCCTAAACCCTTAAACCATAAACCCTAAACTCTAAACCCTAAAACCTAAACCCTAAACGCTAATCCCTAATCTCTAAACCCTAAACCTTAAACCCACAACTCCTAAGCTATACCCTAAATCTTAAATTCTTAACCCTAAACCCTAACTATAAACCTAAACCCTATACCCAAAACCTACAACTCAAAACACTAAACCCTAAAAATTACACTCTAAACCATAAACCTTAAATCCTAAATCCTAAACCTTAAACCATAAACCTTAAATGGTAAACCCTAAATCATAAACTATAAACCATAACACTAAATACTAAACCCTAAACTATAAACCCTAATCCCTAAACCATAAACCCTAAAGCCAAAACCCTAAATCCAAAACCATAAACTCTAACCCCTTAACCCTAAACCCTAAACAATAAACCACAAACCCAAAAGCCTAAACCACAAATTTACAACTCCAAACTCTAAACCCTAAACCCTAAACCCTAATCACTAAACCCTATACCTTAAACCCTAAACCCTACATCCTAAACTCTAAACCTTAAACCCTAAACACTAAACCCTAAATCTCAAACCCGAAACTCTAAATCCCAAACCTTAAACTCTAACCCTAAACCCTAAACACTAAAAAGTAAAGCCAAAAGCCTAAATCCAAAATTATAAACTCTTACCACTTAACCCTAAACCCTAAACCATAAACCACAAACCCTAAAGCCTAAACCTCAAACTTAAAACTCCAAACTCCAAAATTCCAAACCTAAAACCCAAAACCGAAAACCTAAACCCTTGAACCATAAACCCAAAACTATGAATCTTAAACCCTAAACCTACAACTCTAAACCCTAAACCCTAAACCCTAACCCTAGACCCTAAACCCTAAAACCTAAACCCAAAACCCTAAACCCTAAACCCTAATATCTAAATACTAAACCCTTAACCATAAACCCTAAACTCTAAACCCTAGATCCTAAACCCTAATCCCTAATGCCTAAACTCTAAACACTAAACCTTAAACACACAACTCCTAACCTAAACCCTAAATCATAAACTCTTAACATGAAACCCTAAACCCTAAACCAAATACCTATAACTCAAAACCCTAAACCCTAAACCCTAAACTTTAAACCCTAAACCCTTAGCCAAAAACCTTACACCCTAAACACTAAACATTAAACCCTAAACCCTAAACCCTAAACCCTAAACCCTAAACCCTAAACCCTAAACCTTAAACTGTAAACCCCATATCATAAACTCTAAACCCGTACACTAGACACTAAACCCAAAACCCTAAACCCTAAACCCTAATCCCTAAACCATAAACACTAAACTCTAAACCTTTAACCTTAAACCCTAAACCCTAATGCATAGACCACAAACCCTAAATCCTAAACCTCAAACTTACAACTCCAAACTCTAAACCCTGTACCCTAATCCCTAATCACTAAACTATAAACGCCAAACCCTAAACCCTAAATCCTAAACACTAAACTCTAAACCTTAAACCCTAAACCCTAAACCCTAAATGCTAAACTCTATACCTTAAATCTTAAACCCTAATCTTTAAATCCAAATCCTTCAACCCTAACCCTAAACCATAAACTCTAAACACTAAACTCAAAACCGTAAATTCAAAACCATAAACTCTAACCCCTTAACCCTAAACCCTAAACCATAAACTACAAACCCTAAAGCCTAAACCTCAAACTAGCAACTCTAAACAATAAACCCTACACCCTAATCCCTAATCACTAATCACTAAAACTTCAGTCCTAAACCCTAAACTCTAAATCCTAAACACTAAACTCTAAACCCTAAACCCTAAACCCTAAACTATAGACCTTAAAGCTTAAACCCTAAACCCTAAACCCTACACTCTAAATACTAAACATTAAAGCCTAACACTAAACCCTAAACTCTAAACTATAGACGCAAAACCCTAAACCCTAAACACTAAATCCTAAACCTTAACCCAAAACTTTGAATCTTAAACCTTAAACCTAAACCCCTAACTCTAAACTATAGACCCCAAACCTTAAATCCTAAACCCTAAACCCTAAACCCTAACCCTAAACCCTAAACCCTAAACCCTAACCCTAAACCCTAACCCTAAACCATAAACTCTAAACTCTTAACCTTAAACCCTAAACACTGAACCCTAAATTATAAACCTTAAACACCAAACCCAAAACCCTAACCCTAAACCCTAAACCACAAACTCTAAACTCTTAATCCTTAACCCTAAACACTAAATTATAAACATTAAACCCAAAATTCCAAACCCTAACCCCAAAACCCAAAACCCAAAACCCAAAACCCTAACCCTAACCCTGAACCCCAAACCCTAACCCTAAACCCTAAACCCTAAACCCTAAACCTTAAACCTTAAACCCAAAATCCTAAGCACTAAACCCTAATCCATAAACCCTAAACCCTAAAATCTAAATAATAAATTGTAAACCACAAACTCTAAATCCTAAACCCTCTAGCTTAAACCTTAAACCCTAAACCCTAAACCCTAAACAATAAACTCTCAACCCTTAACACTAAAGCCTAAACCCTAAATCATAAACCTTAAATCCATATTTACAAACCCTAAACCATAAACCCTAAATCCTAAACATTAAATTCTAAACCCAAAATCCTAAACACTAAATCCTAAACTTTAAACACTAAACCCTAAACCCTAAATCCTTAACTCTAAATGTTAATACCTAAACCTTAAACCCTAAACTCTTAAACCTAAACCCTAACCGTAATCCTAAACCCTAAATCAAAACTCTAAACCTTAAACCCAAATCCTATAACTCTAAAAACTAAACCCTAAACCCTAAACTCTAAACCCTAAACCAGAAATCCTAAACACGAAACCCAAAACCCAAAACCATAAATTCTAAACCCTAAATCCTAACCCTTAAACCCTAAACCTACAACTCTAAACCCTAAAGTCTAAACCCTAACCTTAGACCCTAAAGCCTATTGCCTAAACCAAAAACCGAAAACCCTAAACCCTAAACCCTAAACCCTAACACCTATATCCTAAACCCTTAACCATAAACCCAAATTCCTAAACCCTAAACCCTAATCCCTAAACTATAAACTCTAAACCTTAAACCGACAACTCTCAACCTAAACCCTATATCCTAAACTCTTAACCCTAAACCCTTAATCCAAAACCCTAACTATAAACCTAAACCCTAAACCCAATACCTATAACTCAAAACCGTAAATCCTAAACCCTAAACTTTAAACCCTAAAGCCTAAACTATAAACCCTACACCCTAAATCCTAAATCCTAAACCCTAAACCATCAACCTTAAACTGTAAACCCCAAAAAATAAACTCTAAACCCTAACACTAAACACTAAACCCTAAACCCTAAACCCTAAATCCTTCTCCCTAAACCATAAACACTAAACTCTAAACCTTTAACCCTAATCACTAAAACCTAATCCATATACCACAAACCCTAAAGCCTAAACCTCAAACTTACAACTCCAAACTCTAAACCCTAAACCCTAATCCCTAATCACTAAACTTTAAACCCTAAACCCTAATCCCTAAATCCTAAATACTAAACTCTAAACCTTAAGCCCTCAATCCTAAACCCCAAACCCTAAACTCTAGACCTTAAACCTTAAACACAAAACCATAAACCCTAATCTCTAAATCCTAATCCTTTAACCCTAACCCTAAACCCTAAATACTAAACACTAAAGTCAAAACCCTACATCCAAAACCATAAACTTTAACCCCTTAACCCTAAATCCTAAATCATAAACCACAAATCTTAAAGCCTAAATCTCAAACTTACAACTCCAAACAATAAACCCTAAACCCTAATCCCTAATCACTAAACTCTAAACCCTAAACCTTAAACCCTAAATCCTAAACACTAAACTCTAAACCTTCAAACCTAAACCCTATACCCTAAACCCTAAAGCCTAAACTCTAGACCTTAAACCTTAAACCCTAAAACCCAAGCTCTAAACTCTAAATCCTAAACATTAAAGCCATACCCTAAACCCTAAACTCTAAACTATACACCCTAAACCCCAAACCACAAACCTAAACCACAAACCCTAAACCCTAAATCCTAACCCTAATCTTCAACCCTAAACCCTAAATCCTAAACCTTAAACCCAAAACTCTGAATCTTAAACCCTAAACCCTAAACTATAGACCCTAAGCCCAATTCTAAACCATAAAACTTAAACCCTAAACCCTAAACCCTAACCCTAAACCCTAACCATAACCTTAATCCAAAACCTTAAACCCTAAACACTAAACCTAAACCCTAAACCCAAAATCAAAAACTCTAAATCTTAAACCCTAAACCTAAACCCTTTACCCTAACCTTAAACCTAAAACCCCAAACCCTAAACCTTAAACTTTAAGAGCTAAATCTTAAACGTAAACCATAAATCCGAAACTATTAATCCTAAACCCTAAACCCTAAATCCTAACTCTAAACCTAAACCCTAAATCGTAAACCTATAATTCAAAACCCTCAACCCTAAGCACTAAATTGCAAACCCTAACCCTTAAATCCAAAACCATAAAGCCTTAATCCTTAACTCTAAATGAGAAACCCTAAATAATAAACCATAACCCCTGAATCCTAAACTCTAAATGACAAACCCTAAACCCCAAACCCTACACCTTAAACCCTAAATGTTAAACCCTAAATACTAAACCCTAAACCATAAACTCTAAACTTATAACCCTAAACCCTAAACCCCAAACCCCAAACCTTAAACCCAAAATTCCAAACCCTAAACCCAAAACACTAACCCTAAACCCCTAACCCAAAACCCTAAACCACAAACTCTAAACTTTTAACCCTAAACCCTAAACACAAAATTATAAACCTTTAACCACAAATTCCAAACACTAATTCCAAAATGCAAAACCCAAACCCCAAATCCCTTACCCTAACCCTAAATCTTAAACCCTAACACTAAACCTTAAACCCTAACCCTAAATCATAAACCTTAAACCCATACTTACAAACCCTAAACATAAAATCCTAAATCAAAAATCCTAAACACTAAACCCTAAACTTTAAACACTAAACCCAAAACCCTAAACCCTAAATCCTAAATCCTTAACTCTAAATGTTAATACCTAAACCTTAAACCCTAAGCTCTCAAACCTAAACCCTAACCGTCATCCTAAACCCTAAATCAAAAATCTAAACCTTAAAGCCAAAACCTATAACTCAAAAAACTAAACCCTAAACCCTAAACTACAAACCCTAAATCCTGAACCCTAAACCTGAAACCAAAAACCCAAAACTGTAATCTCTAAACCCTAAATCCTAACCCTTAAACCTTAAACCTAAAACTCTAAACCCTAAACCCTAAACCTTAAACCCTAACCCTAGACCCTAAACCCTAAAAACTAAACCCAAAATCCAAAATCCTAAACCCTACACCCTAATACCTAAATACTAAACCCTTAACCATTAAACCTAAACTCTAAACCCTAAATCCATAGCCCTAAACCATAATCCCTAAACTCTAAACTCTAAACCTTAAACCCACAACTCCCAACCTAAATCCTTAATCGTAAACTATTAGCCCTAAACCCTAAACACTAAACCTACAACTCATAACCCTAAACCCAAAACCGTAAACTTTAAACCCTAAACCATAAACCATAAACCCTACACCCTAAACCCTAAATCTTAAATTCTAAATCCTAAATCCTAAACCATAAACATTAAACTGTAAACTCCAAATCATAAAATCTAAACCCTAACATTAGACACTAAACATTAAATCGTAAACCCTAATCCCTAAACCATAAACACTAAACTATAAACCTTTAAACCTAAACCCTAAATCCTAATCCATAGACCACAAACCCTAAACCCTAAACCTGAAACTTACAACTGCAAACTCTAAACCTTAAACCCTAATCCCTAATCACTAAACTCTAATCCCTAAACCCTAAACCGTAAATCCTAAACACTAAAATCTAAACCCCTCAACCCTAAACCCTAAACCCTAAACCCTAAACTCTAGACCTTAAACCTTAAACCCTAAACCATAAACCCTAATCTCTAAATCCTAATCCTTCAACCGTAACCCTAAACCATAACTATAAACACTAAAGTCAAAACACTAAATCCAAAACCATAAACTCTAACCCCTTAACCCTAAACCCTAAACCATAAACCACAAATCCTAAAGCCTAAACCTAAAACTTACAGCTCCAAACTAAAAACCCTAAACCCTAATCCCTAATCACTAAACTCTAAACCCTAAACCTTAAACCCAAAATCCTTAACACTAAACTCTAAACCTTCAACCCTAAACCCTATACCCTAAACCCTAAACCCTAAACTCTAGACCTTAAACCTTAAAACCTAAACCCCAAACACTAATCTCTAAATCCTAAACATTAAAGCCTTACCCTAAACCCTAAACTCTAAACTATAGACCCTAAACCCCAAGCCACAAACCTAAACCCTAAACCCTAAACCCTAAATACTAACCCTAATCCTCAACCCTAAACTCTAAATCCTAAATCCTAAACCTCAAACCAAAAACACTGAATATTAAACCCTAGACTTAAACCCTAAACCCTACACTATAGACCCTAAACCCAAATCCTAAAACTTAAACCATAAACCCTAAACCCTAAACCGTAAACCCTAACCCTAACCTTAACCCAAATCCCTAAACCCTAATCCTAAGCCCTAAAACCTAAACACTAAACCTAAACCCTAAACCCAAAACTCTAAATCTTAAACCCTAAAACTAAACCCTTAACCCTAACCTTAAACCTAAAACCCCAAACCCTAAACCTTAAACCCTAGGGTCTAAACCTTAAACGTCACTAAATCCAAAACTCTTAATCATAAACCCTAAACCCTAAATCCTAACTTTAAACCTAAACCCTAAACCGTAAACCTATAATTCTAAACCCTCAACCCTAAACACTGAGTTGTAAACCCTAATCCTTAAATCCAAAACCATAAACCCTTAATCCTTAACTTTAAATGAGAAACCCTAAACAATAAACCCTAACCCCTAAATCCTAAACTCTAAATGACAAACCTCAAACCCTAAACCCTAAACCTTAAATGCTAAACCCTAAATACTAAACCCTAAACCACAAACTCTAAACTCTTAACCCTAAACCCAAAACCCTAAACCCTAAATTATAAACCTTAAACCCAAAATTCCAAACCCTAAACCCAAAATACTAACCCTAAACCCTAAACCCTAAACCCAAAACCCTAAACCACAAACTCTAAACTCTTAACCCTAAACCCTAAACACTAAACTATAAACCTTTAACCACTAATTCCAAACACTAATCCCAAAACCCAAAACCCAAAACCCTAACCCTAACCCTAAACCCTAAACCCTAACACTAAACCCTAAACCCTAAATACTAAATCATAAACCTTAAACCCATACATACAAACCCTAAACCCTAAACCCTAAACATTAAATCCTAAATCCAAAATCCTAAATACTAAACCCTAAACTTTAAACACTAAACCCAAAACCCTAAACCCTAAATCGTTAACTCTAAATGTTAATACCTAAACCTTAAACCCTAAGCTCTCAAACCTAAACCCTAACCGTAATCCTAAAACCTAAATCAAAACTCTAAACCTTAAAGCCAAAACCTATAACTCAAAAAACTAAACCCTAAACCTGAAACAAGAAACCCAAAACCATAATCTCTAAACCCCAAAATCCTAAACCCTAATACCTAAATCCTAAACCCTTAACCATAAAACCTAAACTCTAAACCCTAAATCCTTAACCCCAAACCCTAATCACTAAACTCTAAACTCTAAACCTTAAACCCATAACTCCCAACCAAAATCCTAAATCCTAAACTATTAATCCTAAACCGTAAACCTTAACTATAAACCCAAATGCTAGACTCAATACCTACAACTCAAAACCCTAAACCCAAAATCGTAATCTTTAAACACTAAACACTAAACCATAAACCCTACAGCCTAAACCCTAAACCTTAAATTCTAAATCCTAAACCCTAAACCATAAATCTTAAACTGTAAACCCCAAATCATAAACTCTAAACCCTAACACTAGATACTAGACCTTAAACCCTAAACCCTAATCCCTAAACCATAAACACTAAATTCCAAGCCTTTAACCCTAAACCCTAATCCATAGACCATAAACCCTAAAGCCTAAACCTCAAACATATAACCGCAAACTCTAAACCCAAAACCCTAATCCCTAATCACTAAACTATAAACCCTAATCCATAAATCCTAAATCCTAAACACTAAACTCTAAACCTTAAACCCTCAACCCTAAACCCTAAACTCTAGACCTTCAACCTTAAACCCTAAATCATAAACCCTAATCTCTAAATCCTAATCCTTCAACCCTAACCCTAAACCCTAAACTCTAAACACTAAAGTCAAAACCCTAAATCAAAAACCATAAACTCTAGCCCCTTAACCCTAAACCCTAAACCATAAACCACAAACCCTAAAGCCTAAACCTCAAACTAACAACTCCAAACTATAAACCCTAAACCTTAATCCCTAATCACTAAAATCTAAATCCAAAACCTTAAACCCTAAATCCTAATCACTAAACTCTAAACCTTCAACCCTAAACCCTAAACCCAAAACACTAAACCTTACACCTTAAACAGTAAACCCCAAACCCTAAACTCTAAATCCTAAACATTAAAGCCTTACCCTAAACCCTAAACTCTAAATTATAAAACCTAAAACCCAAACCACAAACCTAAATCCTAAACCCTAAACCCTAAATCCTAACCCTAATCCTCAACCCTAAACCCTAAATCCTAAACCTTAAACCCAAAACTCTAAATCTTAAACCCTAAACTTAAAACCTAAACCCTAAACTATAAACCCTAAACCCAAATCCTAAACCTTCAACCTTAAACCCTAAACCCTAACCCTAACCTTAATCCAAAACCCCTAAACCTTAATC
This sequence comes from Solanum bulbocastanum, assembly GCA_037074985.1. Taxonomy (NCBI): domain Eukaryota; kingdom Viridiplantae; phylum Streptophyta; class Magnoliopsida; order Solanales; family Solanaceae; genus Solanum; species Solanum bulbocastanum. The sequence goes on along the minus strand of CM073604.1, from coordinate 20,554,528 downwards.
ATAAACCCTAAACAATAAACCAAAACCCTAAACACTAAACCCTAAACCCAAAACTCTAAATCATAAACCCTAAACCTAAACCCTTAAACCTAACCTTAAACATAAAACCCCAAACCCTAAACCTTAAACCCTAAGGGCTAATCCTTAAACGTAAACCCTAAACCCTAAACCCTAAATCCTAAACCCTAAACCCTAAATCCTAACTCTAAACCTAAACCCTAAACCGTAAACTTATAATTGAAAACCCTAAACCCTAAACACTAAATCGTAAACCCTAACCCTTAAATCCAAAACCATAAACCCTTAATCCTTAACTCTAAATGAGAAACCCTAAACAATAAACCCTAACCCCTAAATCCTAATCTCTAAATGACAAACCCTAAACCCTAAACCCTAAACCCTATACCCTAAACCCTAAATGCTAAACCCTAAATCACAAACTCTAAACTCTTAACCCTAAACCCTAAATTATAAACCTTAAACCCAAAATTCCAAACACTAAACCCAAAACACTAACCCCAAACCCTAAACCTTAAACCCTAAGGGCTAAACCTTAAACGTAAACCCTAAAGCCAAAACTCTTAATCCTAAACCCTAAACCCTAAACCCTGAATCCTAACTCTAAACCTAAACCCTAAACCGTAAACCTATAATTTAAAACCCTAAACCCTAAACACTAAATCGTAAACCCTAACCCTTAAATCCAAAACGATAAACCCTTAATCCTTAACTCTAAATAAGAAACCCTAAACAATAATCCATAACCCCTAAACCCTAAACCCTAAATGCTAAACCCTAAATACTAAACCCTAAACCTTAAACCCTAAACCCTAAACCATAAGCTCTAAACTCTTAACCCTAAACCCTAAACCCTAAACCCTAAATTATAAACCTTAAACCCAAAATTCCAAACCCTAAACCCAAAATAGTAAACCCAAAACCCTAAACCACAAACTCTAAACTCTTAACCCTAAACCCTAAATAGTAAATTATAAACCTTTAACCACTAATTCCATACACTAATCCCAAAACCCAAAATCCAAAACCCTAAACCTAACCCTGCACCCTTAACCCTAAACCCTAAACCCTAAATCATCAACCTTAAACCCATACATACAAACCCTAAACCCTAAACCCTAAACATTAAATCCTAAATATAAAATCCTAAACACTAAACCCAAAACCCTAAACCCTAAATCCTTAACTCTAAATGTTAATACCTAAACCTTAAACCCTAAGCTCTCAAACCTAAACCCTAACCGTAATCCTAAACCCTAAATCAAAACTCTAAACCTTAAAGCAAAAAACATTTAACTCAACAAACTAAACCCTAAACCCTAAACTCTAAATCCTAAACCCTAAACCCTATACCTGAAACAAGAAACCCGAAACCATAATTTGTAAACCCAAAAATCCTAAACCCTAAACCCTAATACCTAAATCCTAAACCCTAATACCTAAATCCTAAACCCTTAACCATAAAACCTAAACACTAAATCCTAAATCCTTAACCCTAAACCCTAATCCCTAAACTCTAAACTCTAAACCTTAAACCCACAACTCCCAACCTAAATCCTAAATCCTATACTATTAACCCTAAACCGTAAAACCTAACTATAAACCTAAACCCTAGAACCAATACCTACAACTCAAAACCCTAAACCCAAAATCGTAATCTTTAAAACCTAAACACTAAACCATCAACCCCCTAAACCCTAAACCTTAAATTATAAATCCTAAACCCTAAACCATGAACCTTAAACTGTAAACCCAAAATCATAAACTCTAAACCCTAACACTAGACACTAAACCTTAAACCCTAAATCCTAATCCCTAAACCATAAACACTAAACTCTAAACCTTTAATGCTGAACCCTAAACCCTAAACCCTAATCCATAGACCACAAACCCTAAAGCCTAAACCTCAAACTTACAATCGTAATCTCTAAACCCAAAACCCTAATCCCTAATCACTAAACTCTAAACCCTAATTCCTAAACACTAAACTCTAAACCTTAAACCCTCAACCCTAAACCCTAAACCCCTAAACCCTAAACTCTAGACCTTAAATCTTAAACCCTAAACCATAAACCCTAATCTCTAAATCCTAATCCTTCAACCCTAACCCTAAACCCTAAACTCTAAACACTAAAGTCGAAACCCTAAATCAAAAACCATAAACTCTAACCCCTTAACCCTAAACCCTATACCATAAACCACAAACCCTATAGCCTAAACCTCAAACTTACAGCTCCAAACTATAAACCCTAAACCCTAATCCCTATTCACTAATCTATAAACCATAAACCTTAAACCCTAAATCCTAATCACTAAAATCTAAACCTTCAACCCTAAACCCTATACCCTAAACCCTAATCCCTAAACCCTAAACTCTAAACCTTACACCTTAAACCCTAAATCCAAACCCTAAAACTCTGAGGTCTAATTTTTGTAATGGCGTTAATACCTGCCTCGCAGTCTGCCTTATCATCATCCTCATGTTCTTCATTGTCGGAAGCGACTCCTTTAGAGGATCCTGCTTAATTGGCTACTTCTTTAAGAAGTTTTTCCGTAAGAGCATCGATCTAAACTTTATGCTGTCGAGACTTAATTCCTTTAATTTCTTCTTTGAGAGAGTTGACTTCTTTATGAAGTTCTTTAACTGAAGGTTCTTTTTTTGAGTCAAACTTGTTCATGATCTGTTTCATGCTAAAAGGAACCACTTTGGGTTTCTCTTCCTTTTGCCTGGTGACCAACTTTTGCAATTCAATGAGGTATTTCCTTCGAGCATCCTCATCTTGAATATGTTCAATCGTAGAAAAGAGCATTTCTGCAGTCTTTTCAGAGATAACATTGATAGTTTTACTATCACAGAGGCAGAATGCACCATTGCAATTACATTCTGAATCAGTTTCTTCTTTAGGTTCTGAATTATAGGCAACATTAAGATATTCTTCATCACTTTTTTCCTCAGAGAAAGAGTAATCAGAATCAAAAACTTCTTCTTCTTCGACAATAGAGAACAGCTTCTGCTTAATTTCATCATCTACTTCGAGGAGAATAATCTTCTTCTTTTGGGACACTTGTTGGATCTGTGCCCTTTCTTTCCACATGTCCAGCATGTGTCTTCTGAAGAAGATTCTTTAGGAGATTGCCTCTTTCCCTTTCTTCTGGATTTTTCTCGAGGCTCTCTTCTTTTCTTGGAAGATTTCCCTTTATATTCTCCGGTTGTTCTTTCTTTCTTTCCTGCTTTCCTAGTAGAAGGAGGTTTAAGTAAGGGAAATCCAAAATCTTGGCAAAAACTACCAAGTTCCGCATAGAAAGTTTTCTGATCCTTTTTAAGTTGATCCTTTAGCTTAAGGTCAGTGAAAAGTTCCATTGCAACTACATTAATAAGACTGATGAGATCACCGTATGCCAACTGAGAATACGGGATTTTTCCTTCACATCGATCTCTAATTTTGGATCTAACCTTTTCAGCAAAATGAGTAGGTAATCCACTGATAAATCTTTCCTTCCAATAATCATTATTAAAGTCGGATCTAATCATGACTTTATTCAGAAACATGTCTTTATACCATCGAAAGTCAGTTAACCTTTTGCAGTATAAATTATTAAGGATTTCAAGACTCCTATCCTGGAAAAGACGTGGTTCCCCCACGAAAAGCTTTGTTATACTATACAACAAAGTAGGAGTAGCATCTTCATAAAAAATTTCTGAAGAAGTACTTGTTCAATCTTCGGTTTTTACCACTACCTTGGTGGTTACTGCACTAAGGATTTCTGTCCTATTCTAATCAGTGAGATAATTATCCCACCAATTTCATAAAGTACCTGTAAAGCCTGCAATAATCATGTTAGCGACTTCTTTATCACCTCCACCTTTCATTTTATATGCAGTGATATTCATCCCCATTTCTTGGAGTTTAGCATAGATTTACCCTTCAGCCATTCCGTCAATGTTCCATTCAGTTAGACTGGTTCCATCTGCTGCAGAAGCTGGATGAAGAACATCTTCTTCGAACTGCACATCCGGAAAAGAAGGCCTAGGATAATAATTCCTTTTGTAAGGATGTCTTTCTAATAGGGTTCTAAGCTTATTACCTTTTGTATTACCTTGTGTAATATTAAGCTTAGAAAGTTGTTCATTTATCCTGTCAAGCAGTTCATTGGAATGACTAAATTTTTTGGATAACTTGGGGAAGTTTTTCTGTGAGAACTAAGGTAACTTAAATATGGGAGTCTCTATTTGAGAACTAGGTTTGGAGGTACTGGGTTTATCCCCAATCTGAGTGATTCCTTTGAAGTTACTTCCTTTGTCTTCCTCTATCTGTCGAGAAATAACATGGAGAATCTGGTTGGTATAATTGTTTTGTTCAAAAAACTTATTAAGGTCTCCAGCTGTTAATAAGCTTGTCTCCCTTTCTATGTGTCTTTTAAAAGGAGCTACTTTAAGGATTTCCTTTCTATAAGGAATGCTAAGGCCTTCGAGCGGAGGAATAATACTTTCAACCATCTGATCTTTAGTGTACCATTTGTTAATAAGGACTTGAAGCGATGACTGCTTATCATCAATTTGTCTGGAGTATTCAAACCATTTGAAAAACTCAATTTCTGTCTTAAATCTTTTCATGTCCTTAAACCACTTATCTCTAAAAGAGGTTCGTTGTTCCACATTATAGGTAGCTTTATACTAATCTACCTTTTGTTTATGTTCTGGAGACTTCCACCAGGCGTGCAATTTTCTTTTATTGGGTACAAAATCTTCTTCATCGGATGTAAGTACTCTAATAGAATCTTTTCTTTAATGAACAGGTTTCATATCGCTGGCAGTGGGGCTTCCCACAGTCTCTTCATAATAAACCTTAGGAACAGTCTAGGAGAAATCTACACCATTAAGTTTTCTATGGTCAGGCTGACTAATACTATCTTCATCTTCTTCCCGGGTTTGAAAAGAAGAAGGTCTTGCCGAAGACATTCTTCTACTTGAAGAAGCTTGGCTAAATGAGCTGGATCATAGAAACTTAAGGTTAATAGATCCATCAGGAAACTGAATCACTCGGTCTAACTGAGAAGTCTCAGGTTGGAGAGGTAAAGGATTTGTAATGGAATCAAATTTCCATTCTTCATCAGCTAAAATATCATTCCACTTAAGAAGTCTAGGGACAAAAGTAGTACTATGCTCTTGGTTAGCCTCCATAAGCATAGTTACTCCTTTAACACTAGAAGCTATAGCCTTTGGGGCTATAGTGGTTTTCATTAGCTTATAATGTACCCGATATATTACAGCTATTTCTCTAGTATCAATTTTACTATTCATGTTCTTAGTTTTGACATTAAGTGTCAACGTATCAATAATATTAGGATCATGAATTTCAACAGTAAAATTAGGATAGCAGTTAAAATAAACTGGTCCATAAGCAAGATTACTTTCTAAAACTCCTAATAGAGAATCGTCAAAATTAAGAAGTCTATCATCTCTAAGAAGCAGACAAAGAGATATATTCAAACCTTTACAGAAATGAGGTTTAACAGCAACTTGCACAAATCCAATATGAAGAAATTTAAATTCCTTCCAATATCTATCTATATCAGCAGCTAATAACAACTTGATAGTTTCAAGAGAAGTATTAACAGCTATAGTAGATTCACAAGTTTTAATATTATATCTTTTAAACATCAAAAAATTACCTAATTGGTAAATCTTTTCAAAAGGTTCTTTAGGGATAGACCAATTTTGCAAATCATTTTCTATTTTAGAAATAGATATATTAACTGAATTTAAGATATGTTGTCTATTATCCATAGAGAGAGAATGCCTTTGACTATACTAATGATACGATAAAAAGTAACTAAGCAACTTAGTAAAGATATCAACTATTTATACGAAACAATATTTCAAACTCTTACAAGATAACTATGTATTTAAGCTCGGATTTTACATTAAGGATTATGGATTTTACAAGAGATTTTCAAGTAAAGTACCTTGCAGTCTACACGCCTGTCCTTTCGGCTTAACGACCGCCTGTCGGCATCACAACTACTTGAAAATTACTCAACACCTTTCCTTAATCACCATACTTAAACTCCATTTTTATCTTTAAAGAATTAAATATTCATTTTGTATAACAAGGAGATAACTTGGCTAAATTGCTAAGTAACTAATTAAAGTTTCATCAACGTAGTCTAGGCAAAAGAGATTAGCTTAACATGGCAACTATATAACAATATAACATTACGGTTAACATGCTAAATATGCCTAACATGGCTCTGATACCATTCAAAATGATCGTAGCATTTAACAGTAATAAAATATAAATATAAAGTAAATACAAGAACTCGCAATTTTATTCAAACTGCAATGGAAGTGAAATCAAACATCCACGAGAAAACATTACAATGAAATTGGAAGAGGCTATAAGAAAATTCTAGTGTGAAATTTCAGATGCCTTCTAATGAAAAAACTTCTTCCTTAAATAGGTGAGGAGAGAATTATTGAAATAGTGCCGCTTTCTTCTAATTGGTTAGAGAAAGCATCTTCTTTTTCTTTTGTCTGGCATCTTCTTTTTCTTTTTGAAAAGAGATTCCTTCTTTTATAAAGTTGTGTCGGCCATTTGTCCTTTTCTTTTGGAAAAGAGATGGCTGCTTTACTGTTGTGAGATTCTATATGTCTCCATTGGATAATTATTCTAATTAAATTGATAATCAAGAGATATTCCAACTCTTTGAGTCTCATCTCTTACTTTCTTAAATAATTCCGACCTTTTGAGTCTCTATATAGAATGTCAGTAATTCTAGATTTTTTAAAATACTCTACTGGATTATTCATTTAATAAGATTAATCATAAAATGGGTCTAAATAGGATTGTGCTAAAGCGTTTGGCTTCAACTTGTCCCCATTATCATCACTTTGAGAAGACGCCTCATCTAGCAATAGCAAGGCGGTTTTTTCATTGGGTTTATCGTCTTCTAAATCTGATAAAGCTTGCTGGAATCTTTTCTTTAATTCAGCTTTGGAAGATGAATTTTTGCCACCTGATGTTGATATAGGGGATTTGAGTGCCACTTCTTTAGGAGCTGGACACTGTTATATTGTTATGTAGTTGCCATGTTAGGCTAATCACTTTTGCCTAGACTATGCTGATGAAACTTTAATTAGTTACTTAGCAATTTAGCAAAGTTATCTCCTTGTTATACAAAATGAATTTTTAATTCTTTAAAGATAAAAATGGAGTTTAAGTATGGTGATTAAGGAAAGGTGTTGAGTAATTTTCAAGTAGTTGCGACGCCGACAGGCGGTCGTTAAGCCGAAAGGACAGGCGTGTAGACTGCAAGGTACTTTACTTGAAAATCTCTTGTAAAATCCATAATCCTTAATGTAAAATCCGAGTTTAAATCCATAGTTATCTTGTAAGAGTTTGAAATATCGTTTCGTATAACTAGTTGATATCTTTACTAAGATGCTTAGTTACTTTTTATCGTATCATTAGTATAGTCGAAGGCATTCTCTCTCTATGGATAATAGACAACATATCTTAAATTCAGTTAATATATCTATTTCTAAAACAGAAAATGATTTGCAAAATTGGTCTATCCCTAAAGAACCTTTTGAAAAGATTTACCAGTTAGGTAATTTTTCGATGTTTAAAAGATATAATATTAAAACTTATGAATCTACTATAGCTATTAATAATTGTCTTGAAACTATCAAGTTGCTATTATTTGCTGATATAGATAGATATCGGAAGGAATTTAAATTTCTTCATATTGGACTTGTGCAAGTTGCTGTGAAACCTCTTTTCCATAAAGGTTTGAATATACCTCTTTGTTTGCTTCTTAGAGATGATAGACTTCTTAATTTTGACGATTCTCTGTTAGGAGTTTTAGAAAGTAATCTTGGTTATGGACCAGTTTATTTTAACTGTTATCCTAATTTTACTGTTGATATTCATGATCGTAATATTATTGATACGTTGACACTTAATGTCAAAACTATGAACATGTATATTTAAATTGATACTAGAGAAATAGCTGTAATATATCAGGTATATTATAAGCTAATGAAAACCATTATAGCCCCAAAGGCTATAGCTTCTAGTGTTAAAGGAGTAACTATGCTTATGGAGGCTAACCAAGAGCATAGTACTACTTTTGTCCCTAGACTTCTTAAGTGGAATGATATTTTAGCTGATAAAGAATGGAAATTTGATTCCATTACTAACCCTTTACCTCTCCAACCTGAGACTTCTCAGTTAGCCGAAGTGATTCAGTTTCTTGATGGATCTATTAACCTTAAGTTTCTACGATCCAGCTCATTTAGCCAAGCTTCTTCAAGTAGAAGATTGTCTTCGGCAAGACCTTCTTCTTTTCAAACCCGAGAAGAAGATGAAGATAGTATTAGTCAGCCTGACCATATAAAACTTCATGGTGTAGATTTCTCCCAGACTGTTCCTAAGGTTTATTATGAAAAGACTGCGGGAAGCCCCACTGCCAGCGATATGAAACCTGTTCATCAAAGAAAAGATTCTATTGGAGTACTTACATCTGATGAAGAACATTTTGTACCCAATAAAAGAAAATTGCATGCCTGGTGGAAGTCTCCAGAACATAAACAAAAGGTAGATTGGTATAAAGCTACCTATAATGTGGAACAATGAACCTCTTTTAGAATTAAGTGGTTGAAGGACATGAAAAGATTTAAGACAGAAATTGAGTTTTTCAAATGGTTTGAATATTCCGAACAAATTGATGATAAACAGTCATCGCTTCAAGTCCTTATTAACAAATGGTACACCAAAGATCAGGTGGTTGAAAGTGTTATACCTCCCCTCGAAGGACTTAGTATTCCTTATAGAAAGGAAATCCTTCAAGCAGCTCCTTTTAAAAAACCCATAGAAAAGGAGACAGGCTTGTTGACAGCTGGAGACCTTAATAAGGTTTTTGAACAAAACAATTATACCAACCAGATTCTCCATGTTATTTCTCGACAGATAGAGGAAGACAAAGGAAGTAACTTCAAAGGAATCACTCAGATTGGAGATAAACCCAGTACCTCCAAACCAAGTTCTCAAATAGAGACTCCAATTTTTAAGTTACCTGAGTTCTCAAAAGAAAACTTCCCCAAGTTATCCAAAGAGTTTAGTCATTCCAATGAACTGCTTGACAAGATTAATGAACAACTATCTAAGCTTAATATTACACAAGGTAATACACAAGGAAATAAGCTTAGAACCCTATTAGAAAGATATCCTAACAAAAGGAATTATTATCCTAGACCTTCTTTCCCAGATGTGCAGTTCGAAGAAGATGTCCTTCATCCAGCTTCTGCAGCAGATGGAACCAGTCTGACTGAATGGAACATTGACGGAATGGCTGAAGGGCAAATCTATGCTAAACTCCAAGAAATGGGGTTGACTATCACTGCATATAAAAGGAAAGGTGGAGGTGATAAAGAAGCTGCCAACATGATAATTGCAGGCTTTATTGGTACTTTAAGAAATTGGTGGGATAATTGCCTCACTGGTCAGAACAAGACAGAAATCCTTGGTGTAGTAACCACCAAGGTAGTGGTTAAAACTGAAGATGGAACAAGTACCTCTTCAGAAATTGTTTATGAAGATGCTACTCCTACTTTGTTGTATAGTATAGCAAAGCATTTCGTGGGAGAACCACGTCTTTTCTAGGATAGGAGTCTTGAAATCCTTAATAATTTATACTGCAAAAAGTTAACAGACTTTCGATGGTATAAGACATGTTTCTGAACAAAGTCATGATTAGATCAGACTGCAATAATGATTATTGGAAGGAAAGATTTATCAGCGGATTACCTACTCATTGCGCTGAAAAGGTTAGATCCAAAATTAGAGATAGATGTGAAGGAAATATCCCGTATTCTCAGTTGGCTTACAGAGATTTCATCAGTCTTATCAATGTAGTTGCAATGGAACTTTGCACTGACCTTAAGCTAAATGAACAACTTAAAAGGGATTAGAAAACTTCTTATGCAGAACTTGATAGTTTTTGCCAAGATTTTGGATTTCCCTTACTTAAACCTCCTTCTGCTAGGAAAGCAGGAAAGAAAGAAAGAACAACTGGAGAATATAAAAGGAAATCTTCCAGGAAAAGAAGAGAGCCTTGAGAAAAATCCAGAATAAAGGGAAAGAGGCAATCCCCTAAAGAATCTTCTTCAAAAGACACATGCTGGACATGTGGAAAGAAGGGTCACAGATCCAACAAATATCCCAGAAATAGAAAGAAAAACAAGAAGATCAATCTCCTCGAAGTCGATGATGAGATTAAGCAAAAATTGTTCTCAATTATCGAAGAAGAAGAAGCTTCTGATTCTGAATACTCTTCCTCTGAGGAAGAAAGTGATGAAGAATATCTTAATGTTGCCCGTAAGTCAGAACCTGAAGAAACTGATTCATAATGTAATTACAATGGTGCATTCTGCCTTTGTGATAGTAAAACAATCAACGTAATTTCTGATAAGACTGCAGAGACGCACTTTTCTACTATTGAACATATTCAAGATGAGGATGCTCGAAGGAAATACCTCATTGAATTACAAAAGTTCGTTACTAGGCAAAAGGAAGAAAAACCCAAAGTTGTTCCTTTTAGCATGAAACTGATCATGAACAAGTTTGATGCTAAAAAAGAACCTTCAGTTGAGGAACTTCGTAAATAAGTCAACGCTCTCAAAGAAGATATTAAAGGAATTAAGTCTCGACTCCATAAGTTGAGATCGATTCTATTACGGAGAAACTTCTTAAAGAAGTAACCAAAGAAGCAGGATCCTCTAAAGGAGTCCCTTCTGACAATGAAGAACCTGAGGATGATGATAAGGCAGACAGTGAGGCAGGTATTAACGCCATTACAAAAATTAGACCTCAGAGTTCTCATATTATGATTAAGCTAGTTGTTAATGACAATCTAACTCTTAACAAGATTGCTTTGTTAGATAGTGGTGCAGATAGAAATTGCATTATTGAAGGACTTATCCCTACTAAATACCTTACCAAAGGGACTACCAAATTATACAGCGCCACAGGTGAACGTATTATTATTGATTATAAGTTATTTGATGCTCATATCTGTAATAATGGTATTTCTCTAAAAAATGATTTTGTTATTACCAAAAAATATTAACGAAGAAATCATTTTGGGAATACAATTTATCACTCAAATTAAACCTTATATTTCTGATTTTGATGCTATCAAAACCAAGATTTTAGGAAAAGAAATTTCATTCCCTTTCATTAAAACTCTTTCTCAAGAAGAAAGCAAATTTTTACATAAACAAGCTGCTTTTAGAATTAATTTAATCTCTAATCAGATTTGTTTTCTTAAAGAAGATATAAAAATTAAGAAAATTGAGCAAATTTTAAAAACCCCGGGAATGGTAACTAAGATTGCCGATTTACAAAAGACTTTTGAAAAAGAAATTTGCTCTGAATTTCCAAATGCTTTTTGGGCCAGAAAAGCCGATACTGTTGATCTCCCTTATATTGATGGATTCAATGAAAAGGCCATTTCTACGAAAGCTAGGCCCATTCAGATGAATCATGAATTAATGAAAATTTGTAAAAAAGAAATTAACACTCTTTTGGAAAATAATATTATCCGGCCCTCTAAATCTCCGTGGAGCTGTTCAGCCTTCTATGTCAACAATGCAGCAGAGAAAGAGAGAGGCTCTCCTCCGCTTGTTATTAATTATAAACCTTTAAACTCTGTTTTGAAATGGATTAGATATCCAATTCCAAATAAAAGAGATCTTTTAAAAAGAACCTTTAAAGCTAATGTTTATAGTAACTTTGATATGAAATCAGGCTTTTGGCAGATACAAATTTCTGAAAAGGATAAATACAAAACTACTTTCAATGTCCCGTTTGGACAATATGAATGGAACGTTATGCCTTTTGGTATTAAGAATGCCTCGTCAGAATTTCAAAATATAATGAATTCCATTTTTAATCATATCAGCCACATTTCGATTGTCTATATTGATGATGTGTTAATCTTTTCTGAGGACATTGATTCTCATTTCAAACATTTAAATGTATTTTTTAAAATTGTTAAACATAATGGTCTTGTGGTAAGCGCCAAGAAAATTAAGCTCTTTCAAACTAAAATTAGATTTCTTGGTCATGATTTATATCAAGGCACTTATAAACCCATTTGCAGAGCTATTGAGTTTTCTGATAAATTTCCTGACGTTATTATAGACAAAACCCAGTTACAAAGATTTTTGAGTAGTCTTAACTATGTGGCAGATTTCATCCCTAAGGTGAGACAGGTTTGCAAGCCCTTTTATGATAGACTTAAAAAGGTACCTGTTCCATGGGATAAAGAACAAACTACGGCAGTCATCAAAATTAAAGAAATGGTTAAAAGTTTGCCTTGCTTAGGTATTCCTAATCTAGATTCTTTCATGATTGTTGAAACTGATGCTTCGGATATAGGTTACGGTGGAATTCTTAAACAAAAGAAAACCCCTGATAGTCCTGAGCAATTAGTCCGATTTACTTTCGGAGTATCGAACTCTGCTCAAAAAAATTATAGTTCTGTTAAAAAGGAGGTTTTAGCCATTGTCCTTTGTATTACTAAATTTCAAGATGATTTGATCAATAAAGAATTTCTTCTTAAAGTAGATTGTAAGTCTGCAAAAGAGATTTTGCAAAAGGATGTTAAAAATCTTGTTTCTAAATAGATATTTTCTAGATGGCAAGCCTTATTGTCTAGTTTTGATTTTCAAGTTGAATATATCAAAGGAGAAGAAAACTCTCTCCCCGACTTTCTAACCCGTGAATTTTTGCAGGGTAAAACATGAGGCCAATTATAAGGCCAGGACTCGGGATCAAAGGCCCTTTCCAAGAAAAGGGAAGAGAAACAGATAAGAAGCCTTCAGCTTCTCCTTTTGCAATTAGGCCGTCGCTGAACAGCCCTAATAAATTTTCAGCTCTTGCCAGCTTACCTCCCATCAACCATTCTCAAGTTATTAGTCCTTTTCCATAGCTACCACCTAGCTCTTCTTCATCAAATCTTTTGGTTCTTAAAAATCCATTCTCTAAAGAATCTGAACAATGTTCATTCTCTCCATGCGGAAAACCTCAATTTTCCTCCCCCCAAATTAAAGATTCCTATACAATGAAAGCTCCCGAAAGCTTTAAAGAAGCGATTTCTCCATCTCATAATAAACCCAAAGAACGAGAAGTCTTTAACGTGGTTTCTTTGCAGGTCAATCCTATCCTTGCGTTAGACAAGGAATTTGAAGGTTATGAAGTCAAGCATTTACTAAAGCCCTGTTACACAAACAGGAAATATGTGGATACTGAAAATCCATTAAAGACAAAAAAGTATTATGAGTTTATTCTAGTTGATACAGGATCCATAGAAGTGGAACATAAACTTAGTCATGATTCTGATCCTGACAGCATTGCTTATTCAAAATTCACCATAAAAAGGGTCTTATCTCCATTCGACTGGATAGTCGATCATTTACATACTTCAGTAAATCTTTCAATAGAACATAGGCCTCAGACCTATAATTGGTATGATTATAAAAATGCATGGTTTAACTTTCTATACTTAAGGCCAACCACACACACTTGGTTTGTCAAGTATAGCCCCGAATTTTCAAAATCGATTATCCCTAGATGGCTCTACGAATGGTGGAATTGTTTTGGAGGAAACCAAAAGGTTTTACCTAAACTATGTTTAGATAAATTAATCAGTTCCAAGATGAACAAGATATCTCTACTTTACCAGAACATATTAAATTGTGTAAGTATTTTGTCCAAAAAAGGATATCTTTTATTATTAGTTGGACTTTTTCAGTTCATGTGTTTGACAGGATAAATATCTCTCTAAAGAGATACTGATAAAGGGGTGGTCTCCAGCTCCTAAAGAAGCGGCTCTCAAATCCGCTGCATCAACATTAGGTGGAAAAAAATCATCTTCCAAAGCTGAATTAAAGAAAAGGCTCCAGCAAGCTTTATCAGATTTAGAAGACGATAATCCCAATGAAGAAACCGCCTTGCTACTGCTAGATGAGGCATCTTCTCAGAGTGATGATAATGGGGACATGTTGAAGCCAAACGCTTTAGCCCAGTCCTATTTAGACCCATTTTATGATTAATCTTATTAAATAATTAATCCAGTAGAGGATTTTAAAATCTGAAATTACTGACTTTCTAAATAGAGACTCAAAGAGTCGGAATTATTTAAGAAATTAAGAGATGAGACTCAAAGAGTTGGAATATCTCTTGATTATCAATTTAATCAGAATAATTATCCAATGGAGACATATAGAATCTCACAACAGTAAAGCAACCATCTCTTTTCCCAAAAGACAAAGACAAATGGCCGACACGACTTTATAAAAGGAGGAATCTCTTTTCAAAAAGAAAAAGAAGATGCCAGACAAAAGAAAAAGAAGATGCTTTCTCTAACCAATCAGAATAAAGCGGCACTATTTCAATTATTCTCTCCTTGCCTATTTAAGGAGGAGAATTTCTCATTAGAAGGCATCAGAAATTCCAAACTAGAATTTTCTTTTAGCCTGTAGTATTCCCTTGTAATGATTTCTCTTGTTCTTTCGTTTGATGTTTGCTTGGTGTGCTTTGCTCCCGTTGCCGTTTGAATAAAGTTGTGAGTTCTTGTATATCACTCCCTTGTATTATTTCTTCTTTTACTACTGTTATTACTATTAAATGCTACGATCATTTTGAATGGTAGTGAAGAAGATGAAGATAGTATTAGTCAGCCTAACCATAGAAAACTTCATGGTGTAGATTTCTCCCAGACTGTTCCTAAGGTTTATTATGAAGAGACTGTGGAAAGCCCCACTGCCAGCGATATGAAACCTGTTCATCAAAGAAAAGATTCTATTGGAGTACTTACATCCGATGAAGAAGATTTTGTACCCAATAAAAGAAAATTGCACGCCTGGTGGAAGTCTCCAGAACATAAACAAAAGGAAGATTGGTATAAAGCTACCTATAATGTGGAACAACGAACCTCTTTTAGAAATAAGTGCTTCAAGGACATGAAAAGATTTAAGAAAGAAATTGAGTTTTTCAAATGGTTTGAATACTCTGGACAAATTGATGATAAGCAGTCATCGCTTCAAGTCCTTATTAACAAATGGTACACTAAAGATCAGGTGGTTGAAAGTATTATTCCTCCGCTCGAAGGTCTTAGCATTCCTTATAGAAAGGAAATCCTTAAAGCAGCTCCTTTTAAAAAATCCATAGAAAAGGAGACAGGATTATTAACAACTGGAGACCTTAATAAGGTTTTTGAACAAAACAATTGTACCAACCAGATTCTTCATGTTATTTCTCGACAGATAGAGGAAGACAAAGGAAGTAACTTCAAAGGAATCACTCAGAATGGGGATAAACCCAGTACCTCCAAACCTAGTTCTCAAATAGAGACTCCCATATTTAAGTTACCTGAGTTCTCAAAGGAAAACTTCCCCAAGTTATCCAAAGAATTTAGTCAGTCCAATAAACTGCTTGACAGGATAAATGAACAACTTTCTAAGCTTAATATTACACAAGGTAATACACAAGGTAATAAGCTTAGAACCCTATTAGAAATACATCCTAACAAAAGGAATTATTATCCAAGGCCTTCTTTTCCGGATGTGCAGTTCGAAGAAGATGTTTTTCATACAGCTTCTGCAGCAGATGGAACCAGTCTGACTGAATGGAACATTGACGGAATGGCTGAAGGGCAAATCTATGCTAAACTCCAAGAAATGGGGATGAATATCACTGCATATAAAATGAAAGGTGCAGGTGATAAAGAAGCCGCTAACATGTTTATTGCAGGCTTTACGGGTACTTTACGAAATTGGTGGGATAATTATCTCATTGATCAGAATAGGATAGAAATCCTTAGTGCAGTAACCACTAAGGTAGTGGTAAAAACCGAAGATGGAACAAGTACCTCTTCAGAAATTGTTTATAGAGATGCTACTCCTACTTTGTTGTATAGTATAGCAAAGCATTTCGTGGGGGAACCACTTCTTTTCCAGGATAGGAGTCTTGAAATCCTTAATAATTTATACTGCAAAAGGTTAACTGACTTTCGATGGTATAAAGACATGTTTTTGAACAAATTCATGATTAGATTAGACTGCAATAATGATTATTGGAAGGAAAGATTTATCAGTGGATTACCTACTCAATTCGCTGAAAAGGTTAGATCCAAAATTAGAGATCGATTTGAAGGAAAAATCCCGTATTCACAGTTGGCATACGGTGATCTCATCAGTCTTATTAATGTAGTTGCAATGGAACTTTGCACTGACCTTAAGCTAAAGGATCAACTTAAAAAGGATTAGAAAACTTCCTATGCGGAACTTGGTAGTTTTTGCCAAGACTTTGGATTTCCCTTACTTAAACCTCCTTCTGCTAGGAAAGCAGGAAAGAAAGAAAGAACAACTGGAGAATATAAAAGGAAATCTTCCAAGAAAAGAAGAGAGCCTCGAGAAAAATCCAGAAGAAAGGGAAAGAGGCAATCTCCTAAAGAATCTTCTTCAGAAGACACATGCTGGACATGTGGAAAGAAGGGTCACAGATCCAACAAGTGTCCCAGAAATAGAAAGAAAAAGAAGAAGATTAATCTCCTCGAAGTAGATGGTGAAATTAAGTAGAAGTTGTTCTCTATTATCGAAGAAGAAGAAGTTTCTGATTCTGACTACTCTTCTTCTGAGGAAGAAAGTGACGAAGAATATCTTAATGATACCATTCAAAACGATCGTAGCGTTTTACAGTAATAATAGTAATAAAAGAAGAAATAATACAAGAGAGTGATATACAAGAACTCACAATTTTATTCAAACGGCAACGGAAGCAAAGCACACCAAGCAAACATCAAACGAAAGAACAAGAGAAATCATTACAAGGGAATACTATAGGGTAAAAGAAATTTCTAGTCTGGAATTTCTGATGCCTTCAAATGAAAATTGAATTCCTTTAAATAGGCAAAGTAAGAATAATAGAAGCCAAGTGGCTTCTTTCTGATTGACTGCATCAAGAATCTTCTTTATCTTTGTCGGGCATATTCTTTTGACAAGTGATTCCCTCTTTAATAAAGTTGTCGGCCACGCTACTTTAATAAAGTTGTCGGCCATTTGCCTTTATCTTTTGGAAAAGAGATGGTTGTTTTACTGTTGTGAGATTCCATATATCTCCGTTTGATAATTATTCCGATTAAATTGATAATCAAGAGATATTCCGACTCTTTGAGTCTCATCTCTTACTTTCTTAACTAATTCCGACTCTTTGAGTCTCATCTCTTACTTTCTTAACTAATTCTGACTCTTTGAGTCTCTATTTAGAAATTCAGTAATTTCGGATTTTCAGATCCTCTACTGGATTATTTATTTAATAAGATTAATCATAAAATGGGTCTAAATAGGACTGTGCTAAAGCGTTTAGCTTCAACATATCCCCATTATCATCACTCTGAGAAGACGCCTCATCTAGCAATAGCAAGGCGGTTTCTTCATTGGGTTTATCGTCTTCTAAATCTGATAAAGCTTGCTGGAGCCTTTTCTTTAATTCAGCTTTGGAAGATGAATTTCTACCACCTGTTGTTGATGCAGGGGATTTGAGTGCAACTTCTTTAGGAGCTGGAAACCATCCCTTGATCAGTATCTCTTTAGAGAGATATTTAATCCTGTCAAACACATGAACTGAAAAAGTCCAACTAATAATAAAAGATATTCTTTTTTGAACAAAATACTTACACAATTTAATGTGTTCTGGTAAAGTAGAAATATCTTGTTCAACTTGGAACTGATTGAATTTATCTAAAAACAGTTTAGGTAAACCATTTTGGTTTCCTCCAAAACAGTTCCACCATTCGTAGAACCATCTAGGGATAACCAATTTTGAAAATTCGGGGCTATACTTGACAAACCAAGTGTGTGTGGTTGGCCTTAAGTATAGAAAGTTAAATCATGCATTTTTATAATCATACCAATTATAGGTTTGAGGCCTACGTTCTCTAGAAAGATTTATTGGAGTATGTAAATGATCGACTATCCAGTAGAATGGAGATAAAACCCTTTTTATGGTGAATTTTGAATAAGCAATGTTGTCAGGATCTGAATCATGACTAAGTTTATGTTCCACTTCTATGGATCCTATATCAACTAAAACAAACTCATAATACTTTCTTGTCTTTAATGGATTTTCAGTATCCACATAGTTCCTGTTTGTGTAACAGGGCTTTAGTAAATGCTTGACTTCATAACCTTCGAATTCTTTATCTAACACAAGGATAGGATTGACCTGCAAAGAAACCACGTTAAAGACTTCTCGTTCTTTGGGTTTATTATGAGATGGAGAAACCGCTTCTTTAAAGCTTTCAGGAGCTTTCATTGTATAGGAATCTTTAGTTTGGGGGGAGGAAAATCGAGGTTTTTCGGATGGAGAGAATGAACATGGTTCAGATTCTTTAGAGAATGGTTTTTTAAGAACCAAAATATTTGATGACAATGAGCTAGGTGGTAGCTGTGGAAAAGGACTAATAACTTGAGAAGGGTTAATAGGAGGTAAGCTGGCAAGAGCTGAAAATTTATTAGGGCTGTTCAGTGACGGCATGATTGCAAAAGGAGAGGCTTCTTATCTATTTCTTTTCCCTTCTCTTGGAAAGGTCCTTTGATCCCGAGTCCTGGCCTTATGACTGGCCTCATGTTTTACCCTACAAAAATTCACGGGTTAGAGAATCGGGGAGAGAGTTTTCTTCTCCTTTGATATATTTGACTTGAAAATCAAAACTAGACAATAAGGCTTGCCATCTAGCAAATATTTGTTTAGAAACAAGATTTTTAAGATCCTTTTGCAAAATCTCTATTGCAGACTTACAATCTACTTTAAGCAGAAATTCTTTATTGATCAAATCATCTTGAAATTTAGTAATGCAAAGGACAATGGCTAAAACTTCCTTTTTAATCGTACTATAATTTTTCTGAGCAGAGTTCCATACTCCGAAAGTAAATCGGACTAATTGCTCAGGACTATCAGGGGTTTTCTTTAGTTTAGAAATTCCACCGTAACCTATATCCGAAGTATCAGTTTCAACAATCATGAAAGAATCTAGATTAGGAATACCTAAGCAAGGTAAACTGTTAACCATTTCTTTAATTTTGATGACCGATGTAGTCTGTTCTTTATCCCATGGAACAGGTACCTTTTTAAGTCTATCATATAAGGGCTTGCAAACTTTTCTCACCTTAGGGATGAAATCTGCCATATAATTAAGACTACCCAAAAATCTCTGTAACTGGGTTTTGTCTATAATAACATTAGGGAATTTATCAGAAAACTCAATAGCTCTGCAAATTGGTTTATAAATGCCTTGATATAAATCATGACCAAGAAATCTGATTTTAGTTTGAAAGAGCTTAATTTTCTTGGCGTTTACTACAAGACCATTATGTTTAACAATTTTAAAAAGTACATTTAAATGTTTGAAATGAGAATCAATGTCCTCAGAAAAGATTAACACATCATCAATATAAACAATCGAAATGTGGCTGATATGATTAAAAATGGAATTCATTATATTTTGAAATTCTGACGGGGCATTCTTAAGTCCAAAAGGCATAACGTTCCATTCATATTGTCCAAACGGGACATTGAAAGCAGTTTTGTATTTATCCTTTTCAGAAATCTGTATTTGCCAAAAGCCTGATTTCATATCAAACTTACTATAAACATTAGCTTTAAAGGTTCTTTTTAAAAGATTTCTTTTATTTGGAATTGGATATTTGATCCATTTTAAAACAAAGTTTGAAGGTTTATAATTAATAACATGTCGGGGAGAGCCTCTCTCTTTCTCTGCTGCATTGTTGAAATAGAAGGCTGAACAGCTCCACGGAGATTTAGAGGGCCGGATAATATTATTTTCCAAAAGAGTGTTAATTTCTTTTTTACAAATCTCCATTAATTCATGATTCATCTAAATGGGCCTAGCTTTTGTAGAAATAGCCTTTTCACTAAATCCATCAATATAAGGGAGATCAACAGATGGGCTTTTCTGGCCCAAAAAACATTTGGAAATTCAGAGCAAATTTCATATTCAAAAGTCATTTGTAAATCAGCAATCTTAGTTACCATTCCCAGGGTTTTTAAAATTTGCTCAATTTTCTTAATTTTTATATCTTCTTTAAGAAATCAAATCTAATTAGAGATTAAATTAATTCTAAAAGCAGTTTGTTTATGTAAAAATTTGCTTTATTCTTGAGAAAGAGTTTTAATGAAAGGGAATGAAATTTCTTTTCCTAAAATCTTGGTTTTGATAGCATTAAAATTAGAAATATAAGGTTTAATTTGAGTGATAAATGGTATTCCCAAAATGATTTCTTCGTTAAATTTTTTGGTAATAACAAAATCAATTTTAAGACAAATACCATTATTGCAGATATGAGCATCAACTAACTTATAATCAATAATAATACGTTCACCTATGGCGCTGTATAAT
The DNA here is from genome assembly GCA_037074985.1 of Solanum bulbocastanum. Lineage (NCBI taxonomy): Eukaryota > Viridiplantae > Streptophyta > Magnoliopsida > Solanales > Solanaceae > Solanum > Solanum bulbocastanum. The sequence goes on along the minus strand of CM073604.1, from coordinate 20,534,026 downwards.
TTGGTAGTCCCTTTGGTAAGGTATTTTGTAGGAATAAGTCCTTCAATAATGCAATTTCTATCTACACCACTATCTAACAAAGCAAACTTGTTAAGAGTTAGATTGTCATTAACGACTAGCTTAATTATAATATGAGAACTCTGAGGTCTAATTTTTGTAATGGCGTTAATACCTGCTTTGCAGTCTGCCTTATCATTATCCTCGGGTTCTTCATTGTCGGAAGTGACTCCTTTAGAGGATCCTGCTTCTTTGGTTACTTCTTTAAGAAGTTTCTCTGTAATAGCATCGATCTCAACTTTATCGAGTCGAGACTTAATTCATTTAATCTCTTCTTTGAGAGCGTTGACTTCTTTACGAAGTTCCTCAACTGAAGGTTCTTTTTTAGCATCAAACTTGTTCATGATCAGTTTCATGCTAAAAGGAACCACTTTGGGTTTTTCTTCCTTTTGCCTAGTAACGAACTTTTGTAATTCAATGAGGTATTTCCTTCGAGCATCCTCATCTTGAATATGTTCAATAGTAGAAAAGAGCATTTTTGCAGTCTTTTCAGAAATTACGTTGATAGTTTTACTATCACAAAGGCAGAATGCACCATTGCAATTACATTCTGAATCAGTTTCTTCAGGTTCTGAATTATGGGCAACATTAAGATATTCTTCATCACTTTCTTCCTCAGAGGAAGAGTATTCAAAATTAGAAGCTCCTTCTTTTTCGATAATTGAGAATAGTTTTTGCTTAATCTCATCATCAACTTTGAGGAGATTGATCTTCTTCTTTTTCTTTCTATTTCTGGGACACTTGTTGGATCTGTGACCCTTCTTTCCACATGTCCAGCATGTGTTTTCTGAAGAAGATTCTTTAGGGGATTGTCTCTTTCCCTTTATTCTGGATTTTTCTCGAGGCTCTCTTCTTTTCTTGGAAGATTTCCTTTTATAGTCTCCAGTTGTTCTTTCTTTCTTTCCTGCATTCCTAGCAGAAGGAGGTTTAAGTATGGGAAATCCAAAATCTTGGCAAAAACTACCAAGTTCAGCATAAGAAGTTTTCTGATCCTTTTCAAGCTGATCCTTTAGCTTAAGGTCAGTACAAAGTTCCATTGCAACTACATTAATAAGACTGATGAGATCTCCGTATGCCAACTAAGAATACGGGATTTTTCCTTCACATCGATCTCTAATTTTGGATCTAACCTTTTCAGCGAAATAGGTAGGTAATCCCCTGATAAATCTTTCCTTCCAATAATCATTATTGCAATCTGATCTAATCATGACTTTATTCAAAAACATGTCTTTATACCATCGAAAGTCTGTTAACTTTTTGCAGTATAAATTATTAAGGATTTCAAGACTCCTATCCTGGAAAAGAAGTGGTTCCCCCACGAAATGCTTTGCTATACTATACAACAAAGTAGGAGTAGCATCTTCATAAACAATTTCTGAAGAGGTACTTGTTCCATCTTCAGTTTTAACCACTACCTTGGTGGTTACTGCACCAAGGATTTCTGTCCTGTTTTGATCAGTGAGGTAATTATCCCACCAATTTCTTAAAGTACCAGTAAAGCCTGCAATTATCATGTTGGCAACTTCTTTATCACCTGCACCTTTCATTCTATATGCAGTGATATTCATCCCCATTTCTTGGAGTTTAGCATAGATTTGACCTTCAGCCATTCCATCACTGTTCCATTCCATCAGACTTGTTCCATCTGCTGCTGAGGCTGGATGAAGGACATCTTTTTCGAACTGCACATTCGGGAAAGAAGGTCTAGGATAATAATTCCTTTTGATAGGATTTCTTTCTAATAGGGTTTTAAGCTTATTACCTTGTGTATTACCTTGTGTAATATTAAGCTTAGATAGTTGTTCATTAATCCTGTCAAGCAGTTCATTGGAATGACTAAACTCTTTGGATAACTTGGGGAAGTTTTCTTTTGAGAACTCAGGTATCTTAAATATGGGAGTCTCTATTTGAGAACTAGGTTTGGAGGTACTGGGTTTATCTCCAATCTGAGTGATTCCTTTGAAGTTACTTCCTTTGTCTTCCTCTATCTATCGAGAAATAACTTGGAGAATCTGGTTGGTATAATTGTTTTGTTCAAAAACCTTATTAAGGTGTCCAGCTGTCAACAAGCCTGTCTCCTTTTCTATGGGTTTTTTAAAAGGAGCTGCTTTAAGGATTTCCTTTCTATAAGGAATGCAAAGTCCTTCGAGCAGAGGAATAACACTTTCAACCACCTGATCTTTGGTGTACCATTTGTTAATAAGGACTTGAAGCGATGACTGCTTATCATCAATTTGTCCAGAGTATTCAAACCATTTGAAAAACTCAATTTCTGTCTTAAATCTTTTCATGTCCTTGAACCACTTATCTCTAAAGGAGGTTCATTGTTCCATATTATAGGTAGCTTTATACCAATCTACCTTTTGTTTATGTTCTGGAGACTTCCACCAGGCGTGCAATTTTCTTTTATTGGGTACAAAGTCTTCTTCATCGGATGTAAGAACTCCAATAGAATCTTTTCTTTTGATGAACAGGTTTCGTATCACTGGCGGTGGGGCTTCCCACAGTCTCTTCATAATAAACCTTAGGAACAGTCTAGGAGAAATTTACACCATGAAGTTTTCTACGGTCAGGCTGACTAATACAAATACTATCTTCATCCTCCTCCCGGGTTTGAAAAGAAGAAGGTCTTGCCAAAGACATTCTTCTACTTGAAGAAGCTTGGCTAAATGAGCTGGATCGTAGAAACTTAAGGTTAATAGATCCATCAGGAAACTGAATCACTCGGCTTAACTGAGAAGTCTCAGGTTGGAGAGGTAAAGGGTTAGTAATGGAATCAAATTTCCATTCTTCATCAGCTAAAATATCATTCCACTTAAGAAGTCTAGGGACAAAAGTAGTACTATAGCCTCCATAAGCATAGTTACTCCTTTAACACTAGAAGCTATAGCCTTTGGGGCTATAGTGGTTTTCATTATCTTATAATATACCCGATATATTACAGCTATTTCTCTAGTATCAAATTTACTATTCATGATCTTAGTTTTGACATTAAGTGTCAACATATCAATAATATTAGGATCATGAATATCAACAGTAAAATTAGGATAACAGTTAAAATAAAGTGGTCCATAAGCAAGATTACTTTCTAAAACTCCTAACAGAGAATTGTCAAAATTAAGTAGTCTATCATCTCTAAGAACCAGACAAAGAGGTATATTCAAACCTTTACGGAAAAGAAGTTTAACAGCAACTTGCACAAGTCCAATATGAAGAAATTTAAATTCCTTCCGATATCTATCTATATCAGCAGATAATAATAACTTGATAGTTTCAAGAGAATTATCAGAGCCATGTTAGGCATATTTAGCATGTTAACCGTAATGTTATATTGTTATATAGTTTCCATGTTAGGCTAATCACTTTTGCCTAGACTATGCTGATGAAACTTTAATTAGTTACTTAGCAATTTAGCAAAGTTATCTCCTTGTTATACAAAATGAATTTTAAATTCTTTAAAGATAAAAATGGAGTTTAAGTGTGGTGATTAAGGAAAGGTGTTGAGTAATTTTCAAGTAGTTGTGATGCTGATAGGCGGTCGTTAAGCCGAAAGGACAGGCGTGTAGACTGCAAGGTACTTTACTTGAAAATCTCTTTTAAAATCCATAATCCTTAATGTAAAATCCGAGCTTAAATCCATAGTTATCTTGTAAGTGTTTGAAATATCGTCTTGTATAACTAGTTGATATCTTTACTAAGATGCTTAGTTACTTTTTATCGTATCATTAGTATAGTCAAAGGCATTCTCTCTCTATGGATAATAGACAACATATCTTAAATTCTGTTAATATATCTATTTCTAAAACAGAAAATGATTTACAAAATTGGTCTATCCCTAAAGAACCTTCTGAAAAGATTTACCAGTTAGGTAATTTTTCGATGTTTAAAACCATAATCCCTAAACACTAAACCTAAACCCTAAACCCTAAACCGTCAACCCAAAACTCTGAATGTTAAACCCTAAACCTAAACCCTTCACACTAAGCCTTAAACCTTTAACCCCAAACCCTAAACCTTAAACCCTAAACGCTAAACCTTAAACGTAAACACTAAATTCAAAACCCTAAACCCTAAACCCTAACTCTAAACCTAAACCCTCAACCCTAAACCTGTAATTCAAAACCCTCAACCCTAAACACTAAATCGTCAACCTTAAACCTTAAATCCAAAACCATAAACCCTTAATCCTTAACACTAAATGCGAAACCCAAAACAATAAACCCTAACCCCTAAATCCTAAACTCTAAAGGAAAAACCCTAAACCCTAAATGATAAACCCTAAATGCTAAACCCTAAACCCTAAACCCTAAACCACAAACTCTAAACTCTATCGCCACTCATTTTTTCAATTTTTTTCTCTCTCTAAAAATATCTCTCTAAAAATCCGCTCTCAAAGAAACTAAGAACTGCTGCCGCCGGAATGGCCACAGAGCCGCCGGGAAAGGAGCTCAGGCAGCCGGACCAAGGCCAATCGACGCGGAACTCCAGCGTCTACAAACCCCAACTGGACGCTTCTCCAGAATCATCCGCCAATTCTTCGAAATTGCGACGCATTGAGGCGATCCATGTCGCGATTTCGGAAGAGGAGTTGGACTGGGCTCGAAAAATCATGTCCCTTGATCAAGCCGGAATGATTCGAGTCAATTCAAGTGGAAAACCTGAATCTACGACTAAAGATCTACATACAACTCAAAAATCACATGTTTCTATCTCACAAATCGAAAGTTCTAAGAAGACGATTTCTGGAGAAATCGCCTCTAAATCGCCCGATGTGCACCTTCAATTTCGAGGGTCGTCGGAGAAGATAAATGAAGCAGCGACTACTGGGGAATCTTCCCCAGGCCATGGAGTACAGATAGACATAATTTCGAGCAAAGTTGATGGTGAAAACTCCGGCGGCATAAACTCCGATACAGTCACCGGAGCTCCGATCGATAATGGAGATAAAATGCTTCAAAAAGAGTCTCTGTGTGATGTGAATGAGCTCTCTAAGGTAACAGAACCTCTTAATCAGCAAAGAATTAACATTGGCATACTTTCGAATTTGCAGGACCAAGTCACCATGAAGGCTATTGATCGAAACAAAGAAGAGGAAAGGGATTCGATGAGGAGGAGTAACATGGGGAATCAGGCACATAATCACGAAAAAGAATGCACACAAACTCAAAAGGAGAAAGTAGTACAATACCAACATGAAGAACCGATCACAAATGGCTCTACAAATGTGATCACAGAGGCAGAGAAACATGGAAAAGTACAGGGGGATCAAGGTATAGCACAGCACACACAGAAGAAGGCATCAATAGAGATATCAAAAGAGAAACAATATGGTAAGGAGGAAAGGACTTTCTGGAGAGTGAAGGACAAAACAAACTTAACGGAAAACATAACGCATCACAGCAAGGAGGAAGGAGAGACACACATAAACATCAATGGCAAGGAGAGACCAGGTCAGTCAGATACAACTATTCCTATTAAATATGATCAAAATAACAGTGTTGCTAACAATTCCCATAAGAGTCAAAATGAGCATGAGAAAGGTCAATCTGTAGTGCAGGCTGGTGATTTTATGATCGAAGATCAGAGTAGGAAGACCACTCAAAATGTTCTCAATGTAGACTCTAAAATACCATCCCCTATCAAAGTTTCTTCTAACTTTGATACTTATCGACCTAACCATCAAAGAACCTCCCAAACCAGTCCTAAACATAATCAGAATAGACCCCATGGTAACACCGTTCCTTTAAGAAATGTCAGTCATCAAATTCCTGATCCTGCTCCCCCCATTGTTACACAATCGTTAGCCTCTAGACTTAGAGCTAACCAAATTAAGAATGCTAATCCTTTGGACATTACCACCCCTATAATCACTACTAGATAGGGATATCCCTCTATAACCTTCCATGAAGAGGATTTCATGCACAAAATGCCGGGAAGATGTAAATACACTCTGGTTGGTAAGTTCATCAATGCTATGCCCAAAATGGAAGTCATCAGGAAAAGCTTTGTGGCACAAACACAACTTACAGGAGGAGTCAAGATAGTACACTTCAATTCAAGACACATTTATATTGACTTGGATAATGAAGCTGATCATATTTCAGTTTGGACAAAGCAGAGAATGTTCATTGCTGGCCATTCAATGAAGCTACAGGTATGGACTCCCACCTTTAAACTTGCTGAAGAAACCCCTATAGTACCAGTTTGGGTTACATTGCCTGAACTTCCATGGCATTGTTACTATATGGACATTCTTACCCCCTTATTGTCCCCGATTGGTAAAGCTCTATACTTGGACTCTGCCACTATGCAAAAGACCAGGGGAAGTGTTGCTAAAGTGAGGGTCCAAATAGATCTAACTAAAGAAAGACCTCAACATGTATGGATGGGCTTCTCTGAGAAGGACCATACTTTAGGTAAATGGCAACTTATTGAATTTGAAGATGTTCCTTCTTATTGCTTATATTGCAAACACCAAGGGCATTCCTTTGAAGAATGCCCAGGGAAAGAAAGGGACGAGGAGATCAAAAGAAGAAAAGAAATGGAAACCAACAGGAAAGGACAGGAGAAGCAGCTGGAGCACATGCCACAACAGAACCAACAGAAGGAGGAAGGGAAAGAAAAAGCATCATCAAACAGGAAAATAAAAGCAAAAGAACCAGCAGCTGATGTTACAACTTGTAAGGAGAAGCAATGGCAAACTCAGAACAGAAAGAAAAATAAGAACAATCAACACAACCAGAGTCAGGATAAGAACCACAATTCACAGGAGCAGCAGGTACAGGTACAACAGAACATAACAGCTCAGGATCAACAGACAAGAAAGAGAACAGGTATGAATGCTAATACTCCTGTAATTATTAATGAGGAGTCTGGTGATCAGACTCTCACACCCCCATCCCCTGTTATTGTTGAGGATGATGCACATCCTGCCCAATCCCCTGTGCCCCCTGTTGTTACTGTGGATGAAGCTGTTGGAGGAAGGATGGTGGGGGAGGAGAAAACTACTAACATGCAGGAAGGGGAACCTAAGGGGAGGGACCATCAAACCCCTGCTACCAATACAGAAGACATGCAACATCAACAAAAGAATGTTCAACAAAACACCAACACAAAAGGAGAACAGGTTCACAGAAAGGAAGGGGAACAGAGGCAAACCAGAGGATCTATGGCAAAAGATATGGGGAATAAAGCTAGTACTAGTAAACAAGTACAGACTCCCAAAAGTAAGAATAAACCCAGCAAGAAGAAGAGAGAAGCTGCTAAGAGGAAACAAGCTGAACAAGATCAACAGGCAAAGGAACAGAAAGACATTCAACCAGAAACAGATGAAGCAGGAAAAATTAATCCCTGTACCCAATTTATTATGGTGGAACAAATTATGGATGTGCCCCCTCTTAAAGCTAAGTATAGCAACCATACACCAGCTAAACCCCCAGACCACTCCAGAATTTGTCTAAGGGATGAGTATGAGGTGCAGAACTCAGAGGATGAAATAGAAGAAGAGAATACTATAGAGCAAGAGCAAGATAAAGATGATGAAACCAGTGAAGCTTTGATCAGAGCTTTCAGCCCCAACAAGGACCCAGAACTGGACAAAGAGGTGCAACAAATTACTAACAACCAAGGACTTTCTCCTAGAGGTATATACATGGAAAGACTGCCTCTCAAGAAAACATCAACAACCATTCCTGTAACTGCAGGAAGACCAAACACTAGGTTGTTCACTTCTAAATCATCCCAATGATTAGTACAATCATATGGAATGTTAGAGGAATCAACACCCAGGGTGTTGTTGAAAGACTCAAAAATCTCAAAATTATTCATCAACTATCCATAATAGCTATCCTTGAGCCATTCTCAGATACTGTTCAGATGGACAGGTTCAAAAGTATGCTAGCCATGGATCATGCTGCCAGCAACATCAATGGAAAAATTTGGCTTTTCTGGAGCAATGATATTACCTGTAATGTGCTGGAAACTGATGAACAACAGATGACTTGCGAGATCAACCATATTAAAGCTCCTGGCACCTATTTCAAGACCTTTGTATATGCCAAGTGCAAAGATTATCTTAGGAAGCCACTGTGGGACAGACTTCTGAATTTTGCTGACACTAGAAATGATATTCCCTGGTGCACGGTAGGAGATTAAAATGTTATTACAGATACAGAGGAAAAGCTAGGAGGTATTCCTTACAACATGAAGAAAAGTCTGGAATTTATTGGTGTTATTGAAGCATGTGGACTTTTGGACTTGGGATTTAATGGCCCTAAGTTCACCTGGTCTAACCAAAGGGGGATCCAATTCAGAATATGGAAAAGATTGGACAGAGCAATGGTCAATGATAGATGGTTGCAAGACATGCCTCACACTAGCATCACCCATCTTCCATCAGTAGGATCTGATCACTGCCCACTCCTCATGGAAATTCAGGCCAGACCTCAAGATCACATCAAATACTTTAGATTCTTAAACTGTTGGGATGATCAACCTACTTTTGCAGACACAGTTGCTAAGTGCTGGGAAAGACCAGTAGAAGGAAAACCTATGTGGATTTTTCACCAGAAGATGAAAAGACTTGCCTCTACCCTCAGTACATGGTCTAGAATGCAATTTGGGGATATTTATGCTAAGGTTAAAGAGTTTGAGGAAAGAGTCAGGAAAGCAGAAGAGAATCTTATTCATAATAATACAGAAGAGTAGAGAGCAGAACTTCATTGTGCCAATGCTGAATACATTAAATTCATGAAAATTGAAGACTCTATTCTTAAACAAAAGACACAGCTGCAGTGGTTTAAGGAAGGAGATGTAAATTCAAAATATTTTCATGCTTTGGTAAGAGGAAGAAGAAGGAGGCTGTTTATTCACAAAATCCTCATGGACAATGATGAGTGGGTTCAAGGGGATGATCAAGTTGCACAGGCTGCATGTGAGTATTACCAGAACATTTTCACTGGAGAGGATAAATTTATTGATAAAGCTCCTCTGGATTGCATTCCTAGGATGGTCATGAAGGAACATAATGACAGAATGAGAGCATTCCCTACTATGGATGAACTTAAAGAGGTGGTTTTCTCTATGAATCCTAATTCAGCTGCTGGGCCAGATGGTATGAATGGTTGCTTTTTCCAGAAATGCTGGGATGTTATCAAGAATGACCTGTTGGCAGTTATTCATTCTTTCTTCAATGGTCACATGATTCCTAAATATATTTCTCATGCATGTCTTATTCTCCTCCCTAAAATGAAGCATCCTAATAAGCTTTCTGAATTTAGGCCAATCAGCCTTAGTAACTTCACTAACAAGATCATATCTAAGCTTCTTTGTCTCAGGCTGGCTCCTATCTTACCAAACCTGATCTCTCCTAATCAATCAGGGTTTGTAAAAGGAAGAAGTATCACTGAAAATATTATGTTGGCTCAGGAAATCATCCATCAGATAAAGCAGCCTGTCATAGGAAGTAATGTGGTGATTAAACTTGACATGACTAAAGCCTATGATAGGGTTTCCTGGCCCTACACTTGTCTGGTTCTCAGAAGGATGGGATTTGATGAGTTTTTCATTGATATGGTGTGGAGAATTATGGCTAACAACTGGTATTCAATTATTATTAATGGAAAGAGACATGATTTCTTTCAGTCTACTAGAGGATTAAAGCAAGGTGATCCTTTATCTCCGGCCCTATTTATTTTAGGTGCTGAGATGTTATCCAGATCTTTGAACAGGTTGCAGCAGAATCCCTTATATCACAATTTCCATATGGAAAGCAGAGGACCACAGATTAATCATCTTAGCTTCGGAGATGATATTATTATATTCACTTCTGGAAGAAGGCAGTCTCTCAAACTCATTATAGAAACTCTGAGTTGCTATGAAGGAACTTCAGGCCAGCTGATCAACAAGGCTAAAAGTCACTTCCTACTTCATTCTAATGCTTTCAGGAGTACCTGTGAAAGGGTTAAAAGATGCACTGGCTTCCACCAGAAAGAGGCTCCTCTTATGTACCTGGGATGCCCCATTTTTATTGGAAGGCCCAAGATTATCTATTTCTCAGAGCTTACCAATAAGATTGTTAATAAAATCACAGGATGGCAATCAAAGATGCTAAGTTACGGGGGCAAGGCTACTTTGATCAAACATGTGTTGCAATCAATCCCTATCCACCTCCTATCTTCAATTTCTCCTCCTTCTACTGTTTTGACGCAAATACAACACATCATGGCTGATTTCTTCTGGAGATGGAGGAAGGACAAGAAAAAATATCATTGGTCGTCATGGAGAAACTTAAGCTTTCCATATGAGGAAGGGGGAATTGGATTTAAAGTTTTGAAAGATGTTTGTCAAGCATTCCAATTCAAGCAGTGGTGGACATTTAGATCCAAGAAAATTTTGTGGGGTGATTTCCTTAAAGCCAAGTACTGCCAAAGATCTAATCCTATTAGCAAAAAGTGGGATACAGGGGAATCCCAAGCATGGAGGTTGCTGATGAAGAACAAAATCACTGTCGAAAAGCACATACAGTGGAAAATCAGAAATGGCTCTAGCTCCTTTTGGTGGGATAACTGGTTAGATGTAGGCCCCTTGGCTCACTACACTAGTAATAGCAACAGGTTTAATAAAGAAAAGGTAGATGATTTTATTGAAGAAGGCCACTGGAACAGGAGAAAAGTGATGCAGTTAGCCCCTCCAAGTCAAGTACAAAACATTCTTTCTACCCAGATTCAGCTACAGCCTGGGCAGACGGATCTGGCAATTTGGACACTTAATACCAGTGGTTCCTTCTCTGTATCTTCTGCTTGGAATATCATTCGTGAAACCAGGGAGAAAACTAATTTTAACACTCAAACTTGGCATAAGAATATCCCCTTTAAATGCTCATTCTTGCTATGGAGGGCAATCAGAAACAAACTTCCTACTAATGAGAGATTGGCAAGCTTTGGGATAGAACCTGTGAAATGCTATTGCTGTCATTCCCCGGGAGTGGACTCCATTGAGCATATTTTCAACTCGGGGACTTTTGCCAGGAAGGTGTGGTCTTATTTTACAGTTGCTATGAGAATCCAAACAGATTATTTGCCTCTTAGAAGCATGATAATGAGGTGGTGGACTACTAATTATAAAAATGAAGCACACAAGCTGGTTCTTCAATCTATTCCCATATTTATATGTTGGAATTTGTGGAAGAATAGGTGTAACAAGAAGTATGGAGGCAAATCATCCAACATTGCAAGGGTTAAATACCTTGTGATCTTGGACACATTCAAGCTGCTGCACACGGTTTTCCCTTACATCACTTGGCCTTTGGAATGGAAAAAGCTATGCACCTTTATTGAGAATTGCAACCATGATACCAAGGTCACTATGGTGAAGTGGACTAGACCCCAGGACAGCTGGGTTAAACTTAACACTGATGGGAGTGCTCAGGGTAACCCAGGCAACATTGGAGCTGGAGGGATTCTCAGGGACCAGAAAGGGAACATTATCTTTGCCTTCGCAGCTCCTCTGGGACAAGGAACCAACAATTTAGCTGAGGTGGAAGCAGCTATTTTTGGCCTAAAATGGTGTGCTCAGCTGAAACACAACAAAGTGATCCTCGAAGTTGATTCACAGTTGCTTGTTCACTGGTTGACAAATACTGCAGCAACTCCTTGGCAGCTCGACTCCCAGGTTCAGCAGCTTCAGCAAATTGTCACACAATTCAACCAATTCAAATGTATTCATATCCTTCGAGAGGCCAATTTTGTTGCAGATTCTCTTGCCAAACACAGTCACAAGATTACCAGCCCACAAATATACTTCACCAGACAGCAGCTTCCCAAAGTGACAGCAGCATATATTCAGCAGGACCAGGCAGGTATGGCAAGCTTCAGGAGAAGAAAGAAGAAGAGAATTAAAGAACCACTATGATTTTCATTGAGTGAGAGAAGCCACAGAAAGGAGCCTGAACTCCTTGAAGTCTTCTCGGATGGTTATAACCATTGCTACTTCTATGACTCTCTTGATTACTAGGATAGAATTTATTTCTTGATTTGTAAAGGGAGAGTCTCCCTCGTTTATAGTTTTCTTAGAATCTGTGTACCGAGAGGAGTCCTCTCATATAGGTGTGTAGGTTCTAGGTTCTTGTTTTTTTGTTTTTGGGGAAGGATTGGAGAACCTGCCGTTTACAGTAGGCTACCAACTCTTGAACCACCATGAAGCGGAGGTAAGGTTTATGTCCCCCTCTATGTATGTTTGCTTTTTAGATATATGATAAGGCCTGGGGGTGTTGCTCAGCCCCTGACCCCTACAAGGGTCATTCAAAAAAAAAAAAAAAAAAAAACTCTAAACTCTTAACCCTAAACCCTAAACCCTAAATTCTAAACCTTAAACCCAAAATTCCAAACCCTAAACCCAAAACACTAACCCTAATCCTAAACCCTAAATAAAAACTCCAAACACTAAACCTTAAACCCTAAACCCTAAATCCTAAACACTAAACACTAAACATTAAACACTAAACCCTAAACCCTAAACAACAAACCATAAACTCTCACCCCTTAACCCTAAACCTTAAACCTTCAGCGCTAAACCTTAAACCTAAACTCTAAAATCCTAAACCCTAATTCCTAAACTCTTAACCCTAAATCCTAAATCTAAACATAAACCCTAAACCCTAAACCTATAATTCAAAACCCTCAGCCCTAAACACTAAACCATAAATCCTAAACATTAAATCCAAAACCATAAACCCTAAATCCTTCACTCTAAATGTGAAACCCTAAACAGTAAATCCTAACCCCTAAATCCTTAACTCTAAATGCTAAACCCTAAACCCAAAACCCTAAACCTAAAACCCAAATTGCTAAACCCTAAATCCTAAACCCTAAACCCTAAACCATAAACTCTAAATTCTTAACCCTAAACCCTAAACTCTAAATCCTAAACATTAAACCCCAACCCTAAACCCTAATCTCTAAACTATAGACCCTAAACCCTAAACCCTAAATCTTAATCCTAATCCTAAGCCCTAATCCCTAAATCCTAAAACTTAAACCTGTATTTGAAACCCTAAACCTGTATTTTAAACCCTAAACCCTAAACTATAGACCCTAAACCTAAATCCTAAACCTTAAACCCTAAAACCTAAACCCTAAACCTTAAACCCTAAACCCTAACCCTAAACCTTAACCCTAACCCTAATCCAAAAGCCTGAACCCTAATCTTGCACCCTAATCCTACACCCTAAACCTAAAACACTAAACTAAAACGCTAAACCCTGAACCATCAACCCAAAACTCTGAATGTTAAACCCTAAACCTAAACCCTTCACACTAAGCTTAAAAGCTTTAATCCCAAACCCTAAACCTTAAACCCTAAGGGCTAAAACTTAAACATAAACCCTAAATTTAAAACTCTTAACCCTAAACCCTAAAGCCTAAACCCTAACTCTAAACCTAAACCCTAAACCCTAAACCTATAATTCAAAACCCTCAACCATAAATCTCAAATCCAAAACCATAAAGCCTTAATCCTTAACTCTAAATGAGAAACCCTAAACAATAAACCCAAACCCATGAATCCTAAACTCTAAATGACAAACCCTAAATGCTAAACCCTAAACCTTAAACCCTAAATGCTAAACCCTAAATCCTAAACCCTAAACCATAACCTCTAAACTCTTAACCCTAAACCCTAAACCCTAAATTATAAACCTTAAACCCAAAATTCCAAACCCTAAACCCAAAACACTAACCCTAATCCTAAACCCTAAATAAAACTCTAAATACTAAACCTTAAACCCTAAACCCTAAATCCTAAACACTAAACACTAAACCCTAAACCCTAAACAACAAACCATAAACTCTCACCCCTTAATCCTAAACCTTAAACCTTAAGCGCTAAACCTTAAACCTAAACTTTAACATCCTAAACCCTAATTCCTAAACTCTTAACCCACCCAAAATCCTAAATCTAAACGTAAACCGTAAACCTTAAACCTATAATTCGAAATCCTCAGCCCTAAACACTAAGCCATAAACCCTAAACCTTAAATCCAAAACCATAAACCCTAAATCCTTCACTCTAAATGTGAAACCCTAAACAGTAAATCCTAACCCCTAAATCCTTAACTTTAAATACTAAACCGTAAACCTAAAACCCAAATTGCTAAACCTTAAATCCTAAACCCTAAACCCTAAACCCTAAACACTAAACCCTAAACCCTAAACCATCAAATTATAAATCTTAAACCCAAAATTCCAAACACTAAATCCATAACACTAACACTAATCCTAAACCCTAAATAAAAACTCTAAACATTAAACCTTAAACCCTAAACCCTAAATCCCAAACACTAAACACTAAACATTAAACACTAAACCCAAAACCATAAACCATAAACCATAAACTCTAACCCCTTAACCCTAAACCCTAAACCCTAAATCATAAACCTTAATACCATAATTCAAAACCCTAAACCCTAAATCCTAAGCACTAAACCAAAATTCGTAAACCCTAAACCCTAAAATCTAAACTGTAAACTCTAAACCATAAACCCTAAATCCTAAACCCTATACCCTAAACCTTAAACCCTAAACCCTAAATCCTAAACACTAAACCTTAAATATTAAACACTAAACCCTAAACCCTAAGCCATAAACTCTCAACCCTTACACATAAACCCTAAACCTTAAATCATAAACCTTAAACCCATAATTACAAACCCTAAATCGTAAACCCTAAACCCTAAACCCTAAACATTAAACCCTAAACCCAAAATCCTATTCACTAAACCCTAAACATTAAAACTAAACCATAAACCTAAACCCAAAATACTTAACTCTAAATGTCAAAACCTAAACCTTAAAACCTAAACTCTCAAACCTAAACCCTAACCGTAATCCTAAACCCTAAATTAAAAATCTAAACCCTATACTCTAAACCCTAAACCCAAAACCTACAACTCGAAAAAATAAACCCTCAACCCTAAAACCTAAACCCTAAACTCGAAACCCAAAACCCAAAACCCAAAACCATAAACTATAAACCCTAAATCCTAACCCTTAAACCTAAACCTACTACTCTAAACCCTAAACCCTAACCCTAGACCCTACACCCTAAACACTAAACCCAAAACCCTAAACCCTAAACCCCAATACCTAAATCCTAAACCCTTAACCATAAACCCTAAACTCTAAAGCGTAAATCCTAAACCCCAAACCCTAATCCCTAAACTCTAAACTCTAAACCTTAAACCCACAACTCCCAACCTAAACCCTAAATCCTAAATTCTTAACCCTAAACCCTAAACCCTAAACATTAAACTTTAAACCCCAAACCATAAACACTACACCCTAAACCCTAAACCTTAAACCTTAAATCCTAAATCCTAAACGCAAAATTCTTAACTCTAAATGTGAAATCCTAAACAATAAACCCTACTCCACAAATCCTAAACTCTAAATGATAACCCCTAAACCCTAAAACCTAAATTCAAACTTTAAACCCTAAATGTAAACCCTAAATTGATTACCTTCAATGCTAAACCCTAAAGCCTAAACCCCAAAACCTAAATGCTAAACACTAAATCCTAAACCCTAAACCCTAAACCACAAACTCTAAACTTTTAACCCTAAACCCTAAACCCTAAATCATAAACCCTAAACCCATAATTCAAAATCCTAAACCCTAAACCCAATCCCTAATCTAAACCCTAAATAAAAATGCCAAACCCTAAACCTTGAACCCTAAACCCTAACCCTAATCTAAACCCTAAATAAAAACACTAAACCCTACACCTTGTACCCTAAACCCTAAATCGTAAACACTAAACCCTAAATACTAAACACTAAATCCTAAACCCTAAACACTAAATCCTAAATCATAAATCTTAAACCTATAATTCCAAACCATAAACCCTAAACCCTAAACAGTAAACCCTAATTGGTAAACCCTATACCCTAACCCTAAACCTAAAATCTATAACTCAAAACACTGAACCTAAAACCCTAAACACTAATCCCTAATCCCTATACCCTAAACCTTAAACATACAACATGAAACTAGAAACCCAAAACCCTAAACTCAAAACCCTAAACCCAAACCCTAAACCCTAAACACTAAAGCAAAAACCCTCAACCCTAAAACCAAATACCTAAACCGTCAAACCTTAATCATAAACCCCTTTAAATCTTAATTCCTAAAACCTAAACCCTATATCTTAAACCCTAAACTCTAAATAATAAAATCTAAATACTAAACTCTAAATTTTAAACCATTAACCCTAAACCCTAGACCCTAAATCCTAAACTCTAAATATTAAACCCTAAAGCCTAAACACTAAAGCCAAAACCCTAAATCCAAAACCATAAACTCTAACCCCATTACCCTAAACCCTAAACCCTAAACCACAATCCTTAAACCCTAAACCTCAAACCTACAACTCCAAACTCTAGACCCTAAACCCTAATCCCAAATCACTAAACTCTAAACCCTAAACCCTCAACCCTAAAAGCTAAACACTAAACTCTACACCTTAAAACCTAAACCCTAAACTCTAGACCTTAAACCTTAAAACCTAAACCCTAAACTCTAAACTCTAAATGCTAAACCATAAACCCTAAACTCTAAACTATAGACCCCAAACCCCAAACCCCAAACCTAAACCCTAAAACCTAAACCCCAATCCCTAAACCCTAAACCCTAACCCTAATCCTAATTCCTAAACCCTAAACCTTATATCAAAACTCTAATCCCTAAACCTTAAATCCTAAACCTTAAACCCGAAACTTTGAATATCAAACCCTAAATATAAACCCTAAATCCAAATCCTGAACTTTAACGTTAAACCCTAAACCTTAAACCCTAACACTAAACCCTAAACCCTAAACCTAATCCTAAACCCTAAACTCCAAACATTAAACCTAAACCCTGAACCCTAAACTCTAAACCCAAAACTCTGAATCTTAAATCCTA
This sequence comes from Solanum bulbocastanum, assembly GCA_037074985.1. NCBI lineage: Eukaryota > Viridiplantae > Streptophyta > Magnoliopsida > Solanales > Solanaceae > Solanum > Solanum bulbocastanum. The sequence continues at coordinate 20,517,013 of CM073604.1, read as the reverse complement.
AACCCTAAACCTTAAACCTTATACCCCAAACCCTAAACCCTAAACCCTAAACCCTAAATGCTGAACCTTCAACCTAAACTCTAAAATCCTAAACCGTTAACCCCAAATCCAAAGCCCTAAAACCTAACTCTAAACCTAAACCCTAAACCTATAATTCAAAACCCTCATTCGTAAACACTAAACCGTAAACCCTAAACCTTAGTCCTGAACCATAAACCCTAAATCCTTACACTAAATGCGAAGCCCTAAACAACAAAGCCAAAGCCCTAGATCCTAAACTCTAAATGTTAAACCACAAACCATAAAATCTAAACCTGAAACCCTAAATGATAAATCCTAAATCCTAAACCCTAAACCCTAAACCACAAACTATAAACTCTTAACCCTAAACCCTAAACACTAAACCTATAATTCAAAACCCTCAACCCTAACACTAAATCGTAAACCCTAAAACTTAAATCCAACCCATAAACCCTTAATCCTTTACTCTAAATGTAAAACCCTAAACAATAAACCGTAACCCCTAAATCCTAAACTCTAAATGACAAACCCTAAACCCTAAGCCCTAAACCTTTAACCCTAAATTCTAAACCCTAAACCACAAACTCTGAACTCTTAACCCTAAACCCTAAACCCTAAACCCTAAATTATAAACCTTAAACCCAAAATTCCAAATCCTAAACCTAAAAAACTAACCCTAATCCTAAACCCTAAATAAAAACTCTAAACACTAAACCTTAAACCCTAAACCCTAAATGCTAAACACTAAACACTAAATATTAAACACTAAACATTAAACCCTAAACCATAAACCATAAACTCTCACCCCTTAACCCTAAACCCTAAACCCTAAACCACAAACTCTAAACCCTAAACCCTAAATTATAAACCTTAAACCCAAAATTCCAAACCCTAAACCCAAAACACTAAACCTAATCCTAAACTCTAAATAAAAACTTTAAACAGTAAACCTTAAACCCTAAACCCTAAATCCTAAACACTAAATACTAAAAATTAAACACTAAACCATAAACCATAAACTCTCATCCCTTAACCCTAAATCCTAAACCATAAATCATAGACCTTAATCCCATAATTCGAAACCCTAAACCGTAAACCATAAACCATAAACCCTAAACCTCAAACTTACAACTCCAAACCCTAAACCCTAAACCCTAATCACTAAACTCTAAACACTAAACTATCAATCGTAAATGCTAAACACTAAACCCTAAACTCGAAACCCAAAGCCCAAAACCATAAACCCAAAACAACTAAACTCTAAAACCTTAAAGCCTAAACCTATAACTCTAAACCCTAAACCTAAACCCTAACCCTAGACCCTAAACCCTAAACCCTAAATCCTAATCACCAAACTCTAAACCCTAAACCCTAAATCCTAAATCCTAAACACTAAACCCTAAACTCAAAACCCAAAACCCAAAACCATAAACTCTAAACCCTAAATCCAAACCCTTAAACCCTAAACCCTAAACCCTAACCCTAGACCCTAAACCTTAAACACTAAACCCAAAACCTTAAACCCTAAACCCCAATACCTAATTCAAAAACCTGTAACCATAAACCCTAAACTCTAAACCCTAAATCCTAAACCTTAAACCCTAATCCCTAAACTTTAAACTCTAAACCTTAAACCCACAACTCCAAACCTAAACCCTAAATCCTAAATTATTAACCCTAAACCCTAACTATAAACCTAAATCCTAAACCCAAAACCTACAACTCAAAACCTTACCTTAAACTTTAAACCCTAAACCCAAAACCCTAAACCCTCCACCTAAACCCTAAACCTTAAATCCTTAACTCTAAATGTGAAATCCTAAACAATAAACCCTATGCCCTAAATCCTAAAGCCTAAATGTTAAACCCTAAACCCTAAATCCAAACTTTAAACCCTAATCAGAAATCCTAAATTGCTTACCTTCAATGCTAAACCGTAAAGCCTAAACCCCAAAACCTAAATGCCAAACCGTAAAACTAAATCCTAAACCCTAAACCATAAACTCTAAACTCTAAACCCTAAACCTTAAATCATAAACCTTAAACCCAAAATTCCAAACCCTAAACCTTAAACCCTAACCCTAATCTAAACCCTAAAAAGAAACTTTAAATCCTAAACCTTGAACCCTTAACCCAAAACTCTAAATAATAAACTCTAAATACTAAACTCTAAATGTTAAACCCTTAACCCTAAGCCCTGGACCATAAATCCTAAACTCTAAATATTAAAACTTAAAGCCTAAACACAGTAGCCAAAACCATAAATCTAAAACCATAAACTCTTACCCCATTACCCTAAACCCTAAACCCTAAACCTCAAACTTACAACTCCAAACTCTAAACCCTAAACCCTAATCCTTAATCACTAAACTCTAAACCCCAAACCCTCAACCCTAAATGCTAAACACTAAACCCTAAACCCTAAAACCTAAACCCTAAACCCTAAACCCTAAACCCTAAACCCTAAACTCTAGACCTTACACCTTAAAACCTAAACCCTAAACTCTAGACCATAAACCTTAAAACCTAAACCCTAAACTCTAAACTCTAATTCCTAAACATTAAACCCTAAACTCTAAACTATAGACCCCGAACCCCAAACCCCAAACTTAAACCCTAAAACCTAAACCCCAATCCTTAAACCCTAAACCCTAATCCTAATCCTAATCCCTAAACCCTAAACCTTAAATCAAAACTCTAATCCCTAAACCTTAAATCCTAAACCTTTAACCCGAAACTTTGAATCTCAAACCCTAAATATAAACCCTAAACCCAAATCCTAAACTTTAACCTTAAACCCTAAACCCTAAACCTAATTCTAAACCCTAAACCCTAATCCTAAACCCTAAACCCAAAACACTAAACCTAAACCCTGAATCCTAAACTCTAAATGCAAAACTCTGAATCTTAAAGCTTAAACACTAAACCTTAAACCTTAAACCCCAAACCCTAAACCTTAAACACTTAAAGCTGAAACTTAAACCTAAACTCTAAAATCCTAAACCGTTAACCCCAAATCCTAAGCCCTAAACCCTAATTCTAAACCTAAACCCTAAACTTATAATTCAAAACCCTCATCCGTAAACCCTAAACCTTAGTCCTGAACCATAAACCCTAAATCCTTACACAAAATGCGAAACCCTAAACAATAAAGCCAAAGCCCTAAATCCTAAACTCTAAATGTTAAACCCTAAATCATAAACCCTAAACCTTAAACCTTAAATGCTAAACCCTAAATCCTAAACCCTAAACCCCAAACCATAAACTCTAAACTCTTAACCCTAAACCCTAAACCTATAATTCAAAACCCTCAACCCTAACACTATATTGTAAACCTTAAACCTTAAATCCAAAACCATAAACCCTTAGTCCTTAACTCAAAATGCAAAACCCTAAATAATAAACCGTAACCCCTAAATCCTAAACTCTAAGTGACCAACCATAAACCCTAAACCAAACCTTAAACCCTAAATGCTAAATCCTAAACCCTAAACCCTAAACCACAGACTCTAAACTCTTAACCCTAAACCCAAAACCCTAAATTATAAACCTTAAACCCAAAATTCCAAACCCAAAAACCAAAACACTAACCCTAATCCTAAACCCTAAATAAAAACTATAAACACTAAACGTTAAACCCTAAACCCTAAATCCTCAACACTAAACACTAAATATTAAACACTAAACCCTAAACCCTAAACCATAAATCATAAACTCTCACCCCTGAGCAAGCATAATGTTCTCAGATATACTCCTACCTTTGACAAAACCTAACTGGTTAGGAGACACCAGACTAGGCAATATAGGGGCCAATCTGAGACAGAGGAGCTTAGAGATAACTTTATTAGTGAAGTTACTCAAGCTTATAGGTCTAAACTCAGAAAACTTGTTAGGGTGTTTCACTTTGGGTAATAGGATCAGACAGGCATGAGAGAAATATTTGGGGATCATCTGTCCACTGAAGAAGGCCAGGACCACAGCTAATAGATCTTTATTGATAGTATTCCAGCAATTCTGGAAAAAATACCCATTCATTCCATCTGGTCCTGCTGCTGAATGAGGGTTCATGGAGAAGACCACCTCTTTAAGTTCTTCCATAGAAGGAAATTTCTTCAACCTGTCATTGTGCTCTTGTTCAATCATTCTAGGAATGCAGTTCATATGGATCTCCTCAATAGGTTTTTCTTCTCCTGTGAAAATAATTTGAAAGTGTTCACAGGCAGCCTGTGCAATTTGTTCATCACCCTGTATCCATTCCTCCTCATCAGTGAGGATTTTGTGTATGAACAACCTCCTCCTTCTTCCCCTAATCAGGGCATGGAAATACTTAGAGTTACCATCCCCTTCTCTGAACCACTGAAGTTGGGTTTTTTGTTTGAGAATAGAGTCTTCTAACTTCATGAACTTGATATATTCTGCATTTATACTATGCAATTCAGCTCTGTGTTCCTTAGTGTTACTTTGAATGAGATTATCTTCTGCAACTCTAACTCTTTCCTCAAAATCCTTGACTTTTATATAGATATCTCCAAATTGCATCCTGGACCAACCACTAAGGGTAGTGGCAAGCCTCTTCATTTTCTGGTGGAAGATCCACATAGGATTTCCTTCTATAGGCCTGTTCCAACATGCTGTAACAATCTCTGCAAAGGAAGGTTTTTCAGTCCAGCAATTTAGAAATTTGAAGTATTTAATGTGATTGTCTGGCCTGGCATTTATTTCCATCAGTAGAGGACAATGATCATAACCCACAGCAGGGAGGTGGGTAATAGTAGTATGAGGCAGGTGTTGCAGCCATCTATCATTGACCATGGCCCTGTCAAGTCTCTTCCAAATTCTGAAGTTGATTCCCCTCTGGTTAGACCAAGTATATCTAGGTCCATTAAACCCCAAATCCGTAAGTCCACTAGCTTCAATAACTCCAATGAATCCCAGGCTTTTTCTCATGTCTTAGGTGTTACCTCCCAGCTTCTCATCTGTATCTGTTATCACATTGAAGTCACCAACAGTACACCAAGGAGTGGTATCAGTATTGTCTGCAAAGTGAAGCAATCTGTCCCAGAGTGGCTTTCTGAGAGGTTCCTTACATTTGGCATACACAAAGGTCTTGATATAGCTATCAGGGGCTTCAGTATGATTGATTTCACAAGTAATCTGCTGTTCATCAGATTCTAACACCTTACAAGTAATTTCAGTAGTCCAAAACAGCCAAATTTTTCCATTAGTGTTGTCAACTGCATGGTCCATGGCAAGCACACTTTTAAAAATGTTAATATGGGAACTATCAGAGAAAGGCTCCAGGATGGCAATCATAGAAACATGATGAATGTTCTTGAGATTTTTGAGTCTTTCAATAACTCCTTTGGTGTTGATACCTCTAGCATTCCATATGATTGTACTAATCATTGAGATGATTTAGAGGTGAAGAGCCTTGTATTTGGTCTTCCTGCTATCACAGGAATAGGGGATTTGGTTTTTCTGAGAGGGAGTTTTTCTAGGTGTATACCTCTAGGAGATAATCCCTGTTTGTCGATAATTTGTTGTAGCTCTTTATCCAATTCAGCATCATTGTTGGGGCTGAAAGCTTTTATCAACTGTTCACAGGTCTCATCATCTTCATCCTGGTCTAACCCGGGTGGATTTTCTTCTTCTAATTCATCTTCTGAAATTTCCACTTTATATTCATCTCTCACTGTCATCTTTGTCTCATCTAGGAGTTTTGCAGGGGTATGGTTATTATGCTGAGCATTCAGGGGAGACACATCCATAATTTGCTCCTCCATGATGAACTGCTTGCAAGGATTAGTGTCTTCCTGATTGTTTCCTTTTTGCTGTTGTTCTTGTTGATGTTGTGCTGTTTGTTTTCTCTTAGTAGCTTCTCTCTTCTTCTTGCTTGGCTTGTTTTTACTTTTAGGAGTCTCTGGTTGTTTACTAGAGCTAGCTTTGTTTCCCATCTCCTTAGCCATAGATCCTTTGGCCTGATTATCCTTCAGTCTATCTATTTGAACCTGGTGATTTCCCTCCTTGGTGATTTGGTGTGTTTGTCTTTGATGATGTTGTACAGCACCTACAACACCTATAACATTTATAGAGGTAGCAGGGGCTTGAGACAATTCCCTCCCTTTAGGTTCCCCTTCCTGCAGGTTAGTCAGTTTCTCCTTCAACTCCATCCCCCCTCCAACAGCTTCTTCAGCAGCAATAAAAGGGGCAAAAACAAGGGTTGGGACATGATGTTCATCATCATCAACAATTACAGGGGATGGGGGTGGTAGAATCTGAACATCAGATTCCTCAGCAACAGAAAAAGGGGGAATAACAGGGGAGGGGATTGTGAGGTGCTGCTCACCAGACACCTCCAAAACATTAACAGTTGGTTCAGCAATCATACCTGGTCCCTGCACTTGCTGCTCCTGAGTTGTTCTGTTCTTCATTACCTGAAAATGAGAATTTTGGGTCATACCTTGGTCCTGTTTTGCTTGTTGATTCTTGTTTTTCCTTTTAGTCTGAGTTTGCCACTGTTCTTCTTTGTGTGTTGTTTCTACTTCAGCTGGTCCTTTTTCCTTGTTGTTCCTGTTTGATTGGGATTTTCTTTGGTCATCCTCTTGCTGTTGGTTACCTCTAGGATTGTGGTTCTGCTGCTTCTCTTGGGTTTTCACGCTGGTTTCTCCTTCTTTCCTTTTCTTATTTTCATCATCTCTTTCCTTTAAAGGGCATTCACCTATAAGGTGGCCTTGATGTTTGCAGTAAAGACAGTAGGAGGGCACATCTTCAAACTCAATGATTTGCCATTTTCCCAGAGATGGGTCCTTTTTTGAAAAACCCATCCAAACATGTTGGGGTCTCTCCTTGGTGATATCAATTTGAACTCTTACCTTTACCACACTACCCCTAGTCTTTTGCATGGTTGCCGAGTCCAAAAAGAGGGCCTTACCAACAGGAGACAACAAAGGAGTGAGGATGTCCATATAATAACAATGCCAAGGGAGTTCAGGCAGTGTGATCCAGATGGGGACAATGGGGGTTTCTTCCGCAGGTTTAAAAGTAGGAGTCCACACCTGCAGCCTCATTAAATGTCCAGCAATATACATTTTTTGTTTTGTCCAAACAAATATATGATCTGCTTCATTATCTAAATCAATATAAACATGTCTCGAATTGAAATAAGCAATTTTAACACCCCCAGTGAGATTAGATTAAGCAATGAAACTTTTCCTAATTATTTCCATTTTAGGCATAGCATAAAGTCAGCCTCATGAAATGTAATGGAAAGATAGCCTTGTCTAGTGGATATGATGGGAGGGACTATATCCATAGGAATAGCATTTTTGATTTGGTTAGCTCGAAGTCTAGTAGCTAAGGATTGAGTGACTGTGGGAGGTGCCGAATCAGGGATTTGTATATTGGTAAGGGAGCTGTTCCCGGGAGGTTTACTTTGATTCTGTTTGGGACTATTTTGGTTGAGAATTTGCTGATTAGGTCGGTAGATGTCGAAGTTGGAAGAAATCTTGATAGGAGGGGGTCCTTGAATTCCCATGTTGTTCCTCGTGCCAGTAATCTTTTCCGACTGACTCGAGACTTCATTTCCAACTGCTTGCACCTTCTCTTGACCTCTTTCGATCTCATCATGACTATTAATAGGACTATTACGACTGGAGGGATTGTGATCATTAGAGGTAAAGTTAACAGACTTACCTACCTTGTCCTTGCTGATGCAGGGTTGGATTTCATCAACTCCATTGGCTGGCATTTTTGTATTTCCTTTGTTCGTAATATTTTGTTTCACTCTCCATGTTGTCTTCTCCCCTTTGTCGCGTTTCTCCTTCGATGTTCCTGCAGTTACATTAGCTTCTGTGTATTGTGCAGCCTGGGATTGTAGAGGTATTGTATCCTTAGCAGCCTGTGTGGTCCTTTGCATCTGCAACTCTTTGGTTCTTTTGGTGATCAAAGTGTCCTGGTCTTGTGACCTTGCTTCCTTTCTTGGTTCATCCTTGTTGTGATCATTCTCCGTCATTGCGACTTGATCCTGAAATTTAGGAGACGAGTAGTCGTTAGTGTGTTGTTGATTAGATGATTCTATTACCTTAGATATGTTATCCTCATTGCAAGGAATCATTTGTTGCACTGGTTCTTCTTCACCGCCGACCAAAGCTCCGGCGACTGTGTCCGATTTTTCACCGCCAAGAATTTCGCCGTCAAAATCATTTGGAATTCTTATGGGAGGTGCCTCTTGTCTTGGGGATGATTTCCCAGTATTAGAAATTTCATTTCGTCCACCGAAAGATGGTCGAATATGAAGGCGCACCGTCGGCGATTTGGAGGCAATATCTGGAGACTTTCTATTCGTGTTTCCTTCGATTTGAGCGATAGAAATGTTTGATTCTTGGACTGGTGGTAGATCTTTAGCTGTAGATTCTGAATTTACGCTTGAATTAACACGAATCATCCCCAATTGCTCTAGGGTCATAATCTTTCGAGCCCAGTCCAGCTCCTCTTCCGAAATCGCGACGTGGATCGCTTCAATTCCTCGCAATTTCGAGGAGTTGGCTGAAGAATCTGATGAAGCGTCGGGCTGGGGTTTGTAGCTATTGAAGTTCCGCACCGATTGGGATCGGTCCGGTGGTCAGAGCTGCCTCCCCGGCGGCGCTGTGGCCATTTTTGCAGCTGGCTATCTTTCCCAAGTGACCGTTGAATTGTAACCGTTGGGCTAAATCCAAGGAGCGTGTTTTTAGTGAGAGATTTTTAGTGAGAGAAAAAAAATTGAGAAATGAGGAAGCGATGTTGTGATCGAACTTGATATGGCTAAGGCATATGATAGGGTGTCTTGGTCGTACATTTGTATAGTCCTCAGGAGAATGGGATTTAAGGAATTTTTCATAGATATGGTTTGGAGAATTATGGCTAACAATTGGTACTCTATTATAATTAATGGCAAGAGATGTGGTTTCTTTCACTCCACTAGAGGCCTTAAACAGGGTGACCCCTTATCCCCAGCCCTATTTATTTTAGGTGCTGAGATGTTGTCCAGATCCCTGAATAATTTACAGCAGAACCCCCTTATCATAGATTCTATATGGAGAAAAGAGGCCCTCAGATCAACCATCTTAGCTTTGCTGATGATATTATCATATTCACCTCTGGGAGGAAACATTCACTCAATCTTATTATGCAGACCTTGGCTACTTATGAAAGGACTTCTGGTCAACTCATAAACAAAGCAAAGAGCCATTTCATGTTGCATCCCAATGCCTTCAGAACTACCTGTGACAGAATTAAGAGAGCTACAGGATTCCATAAGAAAGATGCTCCTATCACGTACCTTGGTTGTCCTATTTCCACTGGAAGGCACAGGATTATCTACTTTTCTGAGCTCATCAACAAGATAGTGAACAGAATCACTGGTTGGCAATCCAAGCTGCTGAGTTATGGAGGCAAAGCAACCTTGATTAAACATGTCCTTCAATCCATCCCTATTCATATTCTGTCTGCTACTGCTCCTCCATCTACTGTTCTTAAACAAATCCAAGGTATCCTGGCAGATTTTTTCTGGGGCTGGAGAAATGACAAGAAAAAATACCATTGGACCTCATGGAAAAATCTAAGCTTTCCTTATGATGAAGGGGGAATTGGTGTTAGACTCATGAGTGATGTATGTCGAGCTTTTCAATTCAAACAATGGTGGACCTTTAGAACTAAACATACCCTATGGGGTAACTTTCTGAAGGCTAAATACTGCCAGAGATCCAATCCCATAAGCAAAAAATGGGATACAGGAGAATCTCAAAACTGGAAGCTGATGATGAGGAACAAACACAAGGTGGAGAAGCTTATCCAATGGAATCTTAAGAGTGGTTCTTTCTCCTTTTGGTGGGATAATTGGTTAGGGGTAGGCCCCCTGGCTTACTTCACTACTACCAGCAACAGGTGCAATAACGATAAGGTTTCTGATTTCATTGAAAATGGTCAGTGGAACATGAGTAAGGTGGTCCAGTTAGCTCCTCAAAACCATATTCACAGCATCATGTCTACACAGTTACAATTGCAACAAGACAAACCTGATCAGGCTGTGTGGAATCTCAACACTAATGGCCTTTTTTCTATTACTTCTGCATGGAATTCCATCAGAGAAAACAGGGAGAAAACAAAAATCAACACATACACATGGCAGAAACATATTCCATTCAAATGCTCCTTCTTACTATGGAGGGCTATCAAAGGCAAGCTTCCTACCAATGAAAATCATCAAGATTTGGAGTTAAACCAGGTGAATGCCACTGCTGTTATTCTCCAGGACCAGATACTATTGAGCATATCTTCAATGGGGGAAATTTTGCCAAGAAGGTCTGGAAGTATTTCGCAGACTCTCTAGGCATTCAAACAGACTACCTCCCCTTTAGACACATGATTATGAGGTGGTGGAGTAGCAATTACAACAATGAAGCACACCAGCTTCTTCTTCAAGCTTTACCAATCTTTATTTGCTGGAACTTGTGGAAAAACAGGTGTGCTGCCAAGTATGGAGGCAAACAGTCCAACATGGCAAGAGTTAAACACCTTGTAATCTTGGACAGCTTTAAATTAATGCAGATAGTGTTCCCTTACATTCCTTGGCCACTGGGGTGGAACAAATTATGCACTCTTAGTGAAAAATGTATTCATTACATTAGAATCACTACTGTCCAGTGGCATACACCCCCGGACAGTTGGGTCAAACTAAACACAGATGGAAGTGCGTTGAAAGATCTGGGGAACATAGGAGCATGAGGGATTCTCAGAGACCAAAAGGGGGATATTATTTTTGCCTTCTCAGTTCCTCTAGGACAGGGAACTCATAACCAGGCCGAAGTAGAAGCTGCAGTTTTTGGTCTAGCCTGGTGCGTGCAGCTAAATCATGGCAATGTGATCCTGGAAGTGGATTCTCAACTGCTGGTGGATTGGTTTATGAACAAAACAGCAATACCTTGGACCCTCTCTCAGCCCAAATGCAGAAACTCCGACATCTAGTCACCCAACTAAATCAAGTCAAGTGTATTCACACCTTCAGAGAAGCAAACTCAGTAGCAGATTCACTCTCAAAGCACAGCCACAAAATTCCCAACCCACAAATGTATTTCAATACCAAGCAACTCCCCAAGTTGGCTGCAACCTTCTTTCAACAGGACCTCACAGGCATGGCAAGTTTCAGACGAAAGAAGTTAAAAAGAATCAAGGAACCACCTTGATGAACTCTCAATAATAGTCCTAAGAAGGAGTTTAAATTCCATCAGGGCTACTATATGATGACCAGTCTATCATCACATCTCTTTGGAGGCCTCTTGGTTAGGATAAATTTTATTGTCTTTCTTAATTGTAAAGGGAGAGTCTCCCTCTTTTATGCATTCCTAGAATCTTTGTATCGAGAGGAGTCCTCTCACATAGGTGCTTAGACGATAGGTCTCTTTCTTTTTTTGGAAAAGAGTTGGAGAACCAACTAGCTATACCTAGAAGGCTACCAATTCTTGGTCCACCCGTTCGGAGGTAAGGTTTATGTCCCCCTCCATGTACTTGTTGTTCTTTATATATGCTAAGGCCTGGGGGTGTTGCTAAGCCCCTGACCCCTCCAAGGGTCGTTCAAATAAAAAAAAAAAAAAAAAAAGCTCTCACCCCTTAACCCTAAACCCTAAGCCCTAAACCCTAAACCCTAAACCCTAAACCACAAACTCTAAACCCTAAACCCTAAACCCTAAATTATAAACCTTAAGCCCAAAATTCCAAACCCTAAACCCAAAACACTAACCCTAATCCAAAACCCTAAATAAAAACTCTAAACACTAAACCTTAAACCCTAAACCCTTAATCCTAAACACTAAACACTAAAAATTAAATACTAAACCCTAAACCCTAAACCATAAACCATAAACTCTCACCCCTTAACCCTAAACCCTAAAACATATATTATAGACCTTAATCGCATAATTCCAAACCCTAAACCTCAAACTTACAACTCTAAACTCTAAACCCTAAAACCTAATCCCTAATCACTAAACTCTAAACCCTACACCCTAAATCCTAACCACTAAACCCTAAACTCAAAACCAAAAGACCAAAACCATAAACCCAAAACCACTAAACTCTAAACCCTTCAAGCCTAAACCTATAACTCTAAACCCTAAACCCTAACCCTAGACCCTAAATCCTAAACCTTAAACCCAAATCACTAAACTCTAAACCCTAAATCGTAAATCCTAAACAATAAACCCTAAACTCAAAACCCAAAACCCAAAACCATAAACTCTAAACCCTAAATCCAAACCTTAAACCCTAAAGCTACAACCTAAACTCTAAACCCCAAACCCTAACCCAAGACCCTAAACCTTAAACACTAAACCCAAAACCCTAAACCTTAAACCCCAATACCTAATTCCAAAACCCATAACCATAAACCCTAAACCCTAAACCCTAAATCCTAAACCTTAAACCATAATCCCTAAACTCTAAACTCTAAACCTTAAACCCACAACTCCTAACCTAAACCCTAAATCCTAAATTCTTAACCCTAAACCCTAACTATAAACCTAAATCCTAAACCCAAAACCTATAACTCAAAACCCTAAACCCTAAACACTAAACTTTAAACCCTAAACCCAAAAGCCTAAACCCTCCACCCTAAACCGTAAACCTTAAATCCTAAATACTAAACCTTAAATCCTTAACTCTAAAGGTGAAATCCTAAATAATAAACCCTACGCCCTAAATCCTAAAGCCTAAATGTTAAACCCTAAACCCTAAATCCAAACTTTAAACCCTAATCAGAAATCCTAAATTGCTTACCTTCAATACTAAACCCTAAAGTCTAAACCCCAAAACCTAAATGCTAAACCGAAAATCTAAAACCCTAAACCCTAAACCATAAACTCTAAACTCTTAACCCTAAACCCTAAACCTTAAACCCGTAATTCCAAACCCTAAACCTTAAACCCTAACCCTAATCTAAACCCTAAATAGAAATTCTAAATCCTAAAGTTTGAATCCTAAACCCAAAACTCTAAATAATAAACTCTAAATACTAAACTTTAAATGTTAAACCCTTAACCCTAAACCCTAGATCCTAAATCCTAAACTCTAAATATTAAAACCTAAAGCCTAAACACTGTAGCCAAACCCTAAATCCAAAACCATAAACTCTTACCCCATTACCCTAAACCCTAAACCATAAACCACAAACCCTAAACCCTAAACCATAAACCTCAAACTTAAAACTCCAAACTCTAAACCCTAAACCCTAAACCCTAATCCCTTATCACTAAACTCTAAACCATAAATCCTAATCACTAAACTCTAAACCTTAAAACCTAAACCATAAACCCTAAATTCTAGACCTTAAACCTTCAAACATAAACCCTAAACCCAAAACTCTAAATCCTAAACCTTAAACCCTAAACTCTAAACTATAGACCCTAAACCCCAAACCCCAGACCTAAACCCTAATCTATAAACCCTAAACCCTAAACCCCAACCTTAAATCAAAACTCTAATCCTTAAACCCTAAATCCCAAACCTTAAACCCAAAACTCTGAATCTTAAACCCTAAATATAAACCCAAAACCCAAATCCTAAACCCTAAACCCTAAACCCTAACACTAAACCCTACACCCTAAACCTCGTCCTAAACCTTAAACCCTAAACCCTAACTACTAAACCTAAACCTTGAACCCTAAACCCTAAACCCAAAACTCTAAATCTTAAATCATAAACCCTAAACCTTAAACCTTAAACCCCAAACCTAAACCTTAAACCCTAAGCGCTGAACCTTAAACCTAAACTCCAAAATCCTAAACTATTAACCCTAAATACTAAACCCTATACCCTAACTCTAAACCAAAACCTTAAACCTACAATTCGAAACCCTCAATCGTAAATACTAAACCATAAACCTTAAATCTTAAATCCTAAACCATAAACCCTAAATCCTTACACTAAATGAAAAACCCTAAACAATAAAGCCAAAGCCCCAAATCCAAAATTCTAAATGTTAAAGCGTAAACCATAAACCCCAAACCTTTAACCGTAAATGCAAAACCCTAAATCCTAAACCCTAAACCCTAAACCATAAACTCTAAACTCTTAACCCTAAACCTTAAACCCTAAATTATAAACCTTAAACCCAAAATTCCAAACCTTAAACCCAAAACACTAACCCCAATCCTAAACCCTAAATAAAAACTCTAAATACTAAACCTTAAACCCTAAGACGTGAATCCTAAACACTAAACACTAAACATTAAATAACAAATCATATACCCTAAACCATAAACTCTCACCCCTAAACCCTAAACCCTAAATCACAAACCTTCATCTCATAATTCTAAACCCTAAACCCTAAACCTTAAACGCTAAACCCTAAATCCTAACCCTTAAACACTAAACCCTAACCCTAGATCCTAAACCCTAAACCCTAAACCTAAAACGCTAAACACTAAACCCCAATACCTAAATCCTAAACCCTTAACCATAAACCCTAAACTCTAAACCATAAATCCTACACCACAAACCCTAATCCCTAAACTCTAAACTAAAAACCTTAAACCCACAACTCCTAACCTAAACCCTAAATCCTAAACTATTAAACCTAAACCCTAACTATAAACCTAAACCCTAAACCCAAAACCTATAACTCAAAACCCTAAACCCTAAACCCTAAACATTAAACCCTAAACCCTAAACCCTATACCCTAAACCCTAAAACTGAAATCCTAAATCCTAAACCCTAAATCTTTAACTCTAAATGTGAAATCCTAAACAATAAACCCTACGCCCTAAATCATAAACTCTAAATGTTAAACCCTAAATCCTAACATTAAACCCTAAATGTAAATCCTAAATTGCTCACTTCAATGCTAAACCCTAAAGCCTAAACCCTAAACCCTAAATGCTAAACCCTAAAGCCTAAACCCTAAACCCTAAATGCTAAACCCTAAATCCTAAACCTTAAACCCTAAACCATAAACTCTAAAATCTTAACTCAAAACCTTAAACCCTAAGTCATAAACCTTAAACCCATAATTCCAAACCCTAAACCCTAATCTAAACCCTAAATAGAAACTCAAAATCCTAAACCTTGAACCCTAAACCCTAAATCATAAACAGTAAACCCTAAACATTAAACACTAAACCCAAAAGCCTAAACCTTAAACCATAAACTATAAACCCACCATAAACAATAAAGCCTAAATCATAAATCTTAAACAATAATTCCAAACCCTAAACCCTACACCCTAAACCCTAAACCCAAAATCCTAAACACATAACACCAAACATTAAACAATAACCCTAAACCCTAAACCATAAACCTTAAACCCTAAACCCTATACAGTAAACCCTAAACCATAACCCGTAATTCCTAAACCTTATACCCTAGCCCTAAACCTAAAATCTACAACTAAAAACACTGAACCCTAAATCCTACACTCTAAACCCTAAACCCTGAACCTATAATATGGAACTCAAAACCCTAAACCCTAAACCCTAAATACTAAACCAAAAACCCTCAACCCTAAAAGTTAATACTTAAACCATCAACCCTTAAACATAAACCCTAAACACTAAACCCTAAATCCTAAAACCTAAGGCCTATACCCTAAACACTAAACTCTAAGTAATAAACTAGAAATACTAAACTCTAAATGTTAAACCCTAAACCAAAAACCTCAACCCTTAATCATAAACCCTAAACTCTAAACCCTAATTCCTAAAACCTAGACCCTACACCCAAAACCCTAAACTCTAAATAATAAACTCTAAATGTTAAACCCTAAAGACTAAACCTTAAACCCAAAACTTTAAATAATAAACTATAAATACTAAACTCTAAATGTTAAACCCTTAACCCTAAACCCTAGACCCCAAATCCTAAACTCTAAAGATTAAACCCTAAACCCTAAACACTAAAGCCAAAACCCTAAATCCAAAATCATAAACTCTAACCCCTAAACACTAAACCCTAAACTCTAAGCCATAAACCATAAACCCTAAACCCTAAACCTCAAACTTAAAACTCCAAACTCTAAACCCTAAACCCTAAATCCTAATTACTAAACTCTAAAACCTAAACCCTAAACCCTAAATCCTAAACACTAAACCCTAAACTCCAAAACTAAAACCCAAAACCATAAAGTCTAAACCCTAAATCCACACCCTTAAACCCTAAACCTATAACTCTAAACCCTAAATCCTAAACCCTAACCCTAGACCCTAAACCTTAAACACTAAACCCTAACCCTAGACCCTAAACCTTAAACACTAAACCCAAAACCCCAAACCCCAATGCCTAAATCCAAAATTCGTAACCATAAACCCTAAACTCTAAACCCTAAATCCTAAACCTTAAATCATAATCCCTAAACTCTAAACTCTAAACCTTAAACCTACAACACCCAACCTAAAACCTAAATCCTAAATTCTTAACCCTAAACCCTAAACCCTAACCCTAACTATAAACCTAAACCCTAAACCCAAAACCTATAATTCAAAACCCTAAACCCTAAACCCTAAACATTAAACCCTAAACCCTAAACTCTACACCCTGAACCCTAAAAGTTAAATCCAAAATCCTAAACCGTAAATCCTTAACTCTAAATGTGAAATCCTAAACAATAAACCCTATGCCCAAAATCCTAAACCCTAAATGTAAAACCCTAAACCCTAAATACAAACTTTAAACCCTAATCATAAATTGTAAATTGCTTACCTTCAATGCTAAACCCTAATGCCTAAAGGCCAAAACCTAAATGCTAAACCCTAAATCCTAAACCCAAAACCCTAAACCATAAACTCTAAACTCTTAACCCTAAAACCTAAAACCAAAATCATAAACCTTAAACCCATAATTCCAAATCCTAAACCCTAAACCCTAACCCTAATCTAAACCATAAATTAAAGCACTAAGCCCTAAACCTTGAACCCTAGACCCTAAATCAAAAAGACTAAACACTAAACATTAAACAATAAACCCTAAACCCTAAACACTAAACCCTAGATTTTAAATCTTAAACCCATAATTCAAAACCCTAAACCATAAATCCTAAACGATAAAACCTAATTCCTAAACCCTATACCCTAACCCTAAACCTAAAATCTATAACTCAAAACACTGAACCAAAAACTCTAAACACTAAATCCTAATCCCTATACCCTAAACCTTAAACCAACAACATGAAACTCAAAACCCAAAACCCTAAACCCCAAAACTAAACCCTAAATACTAAACCAAAATCCCTCAAACCTAAAAACTAATATCTAAGCCGTCAACCCTTAATCATAAAACTTAAACTCTAAACCCTAATTTCGATAACCTAAAGCCTATACCCTAATCCCTAAACTCTAAATAATAAACTCTAAATGTTAAACCCTTAACCCTAAACCCTAGACCCTAAATCCTAAACTCTAAATATTAAACACTAAATCCAAAACACTGAAGCCAAAACCCTAAATCCAAAACCCTAAACTCAAACCCCATAACCCTAAACCCTAAACCATAAACAACAAACCCTAAACCCTAAACCTCAAACTTACAACTCCTAACTCTAAACCCTAAACCCTAAACACTAAATCCTAAACACTAAACTCTAAATTGAAAAACCTAAACACTAAGCCATAAACCCTAAACTCTAGACCTTAAACCTTAAAACCTAAACCCTAAACCCTAAACTCTAAATCCTAAGACTTAAACCCTAAACTCTAAACTATAGATGCTAAACCCCAAACCCCAACCCCAAACCTAAACCCTAAAACATAAACCTTAATCCCTAAACCCTAAACCCTAAACCCTAATTCTAATCCTAAATGCTAAGCCCAAAACCTTTAATCAAAACTCTAATCCCTAAACCATAAATCCAAAACCTTAAACCCAAAACTCTGAATCTTAAACCCTAAATATACACCTTAAACCCAAATCCAAAACCTTCAACCCTAAACCCTAAACCCTAATCCTTGACCCTAAATCCTAAACACTAAACCTAAACACTGAACCCTGAACCCTAAACCCAAAACTCTGAATCTTAAAACCTAAACACTAAACATTAAACCTTAAACCCCAAACCCTAAACCTTAAACCCTAAGCGCTGAACCTTAAACCTAAACTTCAAAATTCTAAACTATTAACCCTAAATCCTAAAACCTAAACCCAAACTCTAAACCTAAACCCTAAACCTATAATTCAAAACCCTTAATCGTAAACACTAAACCGTAAACACTACACCTCAAATCCTAAACCATAAACGCTAATTCCTTGCACAAAATGTGAAACCCTAAACAATAAAGCCAAAACCCTAAATCCTAAACTCTAAATGTTAAACCGTAAACCATAAACCCTAAACCTTCAACCCTAAATCCTAAACCCTAAACCATAAACTCTAACTCTTAACCACCCTAAATCCTAAATTATAAACCATAAACCCAAAATTCCAAACCCTAAACCCAAAACCCCAACCCTAACCCTAAACCATAAATAAAAACTCTAAACACTAAACCTCAAACCCTAAACACTAAACATTAAACGCCAAACCCTAAACCCTAAACCAAAAAATCTCACCCCTAAACCCTAAACCATAAATCATAAACCTTCATCCCATAATTCTAAACCCTAAACCATAAATCATAAACCCTAAATTCTAAATCCTAACCCTTAAACCCTAAACCTACAACTCTAAACCCTAAACCTTAATCCCTAACCCTAAACCCTAAACCCAAAACCCCAATACCTAAATCCTAAACCCTTAACCATAAACCCTAAACTCTAAACCCTAAATACTAAACCCTAAACCCTAATCCCTAAACTATAAACACTAAACCTTAAAACCACAACTCCCAACCTAAACCCTAAACCCTAACTATAAATCTAAACCCTAAACCCTAAACAATTAAACCTAAACCCTAAACCCTAAACCTTAAATGCTAAATCCTAAACCCTAAATCCTTAACTCTAAATGTGAAATCCTAAACAATAAACCCTACGCCCTAAATCCAAAACTCTAAATGTTAAGCCCTAAATCCAAACTTTAAATCGTAATAGTAAATCCTAAATTGCTTACCTTCAATGCTACACCCTAAAGCCTAAACCCCAAACCCTAAATGCTAAACCCTAAATCCTAAACCCTAAACCATAAACCATAAACTCTAAATTCTTAACTCTAAACCCTAAACCCTAAATCATATACCTTAAACTCATAATTCCAAACCCTAAACCCTAAACCCTAAGACTAATTTAAACACTAAATAAAAACTCTAAACCCTAAACCTTGAAGCCTAAACCCTAAATCATAATCACTAAACCCTATATACTAAATAGTAAACCCAAAAGCCTAAACCTTAAACCATAAACTTTAAACCCTTAACCGTAAACAATAAACCCTATATCATAAATCTTAAAACCATAATTCCTAACCCTATACCCTAAACCCTAAACACTAAACCTTAAACCCTAAACCCAAAATTCTAAACACTAAACACCAAACAATAAACAGTAAACCCAAAAAACCCTAAACCCTAAATATAAACCATAATTCCTGCACACTTTACCCAAACCCTAAACCAAAAATCTACAACTCAAAACACTGAACCCTAAATCCTAAACTCTAAACCCTTATCACTATACCCTAAATCCTAAACCTACAATATGAAAATCGAAACCCAAAACCCTAAACCCTAAACACTAAACAAAAAACCCTCAACCCTAAAAACTAATACCTAAACCATCAACCCTTAATCGTAAACCCTAAACACTAAACCCTAATTCCTAAAACCTAAGCCCTATACCCCAAACACTAAAATCTAAGTAATAAACTATAAATACTAGACTCTAAACGTTAAATCCTAAACCCTAAACCCTAGACCCTAAATCCTAAACTCTAAATATTAAACCCTAAACCCTAAACACTAAAACCAAAACTCTAAATCAAAAACCATAAACTCTAAACCCTAAACCATAAACCATAAACCACAAACCCTAAACCATAAACCTCAAACTTACAACTCCAAACTCTAAACCCTAAACCCTAATCCCTAATCACTAAACTCTAAACCCTAAACCCTAAACCTAAACCCAAAATCCTAAACACTAAACCCAAAACTCGAAACTCGAAGCCTAAAACCATAAACCTAAAACCACTAAACTCTAAACCCTTAAACCTCAAACCTGCAAATCCAAATCCTAAAACCAAAGCCCTAACCCTAGACCCTTAAGCCTAAACACTAAACCCAAAACCCTAAACCCTAATCCTAAATCCTAAACCCATAACAATAAACCCTAAACTCTATACCTTAAATCCTAAACCCTAAATGCTAATCCTTAAATTGTAAACTCTAAACCTTAAATACATAGCTCCTAACCTAAACCCTAAATCCTAAACTCTTAACCCTAAACACTAAATCCTAAGCCTTGACTATAAACCTAAACCCTAAACCCAAAACCTACAACTCAAAACCCTAAACCTAAACCCAAAACTTTAAACCCTAAACCTTACACCTTAAATCCAAAATCCTAAACACTAAATCCTTAACTCTAAATGTGAAATCCTAAACAATAAACCCTAAGCCCTAAATCGTAAACACTAAATGTTAAACCCTAAATCCAAACTTTAAACCCTAATCGTAAATCCTAAATTGCTTACCCCAAACCCTAAATGTTAAACCCTAAATCCTAAACCCTAAACCTTAAACCATAAACTCTTAACTCTTAACTCTAAACCCTAAATCCTAAATCATAAACCTTAAACCCATAATTCCAAACCCTAAACCCTAAACCCTAACCCTAATCTAAATCGTAAATAAAAACTCTAAAGCCTAAACCTTAAACCCTAAATCCTCAATTGTAAACACTAATCCCTAAACATTAAATACTAAAGCAAAACCCTAAACCTTAACCAATAAACTCTAAACCCTAAACAATAAACCCTAAATCATAAATCTTAAACCAATAATTCAAAACCCTAAACCCTAAACCCTAAACTCTAAACCTTAAACCCTAAACCCAAAATCCTAAACACTAAACACCAAACATTAAACAATAAACCCTAAACTCTAAACCATAAACTCTCACCCCTTAACCCTAACCCTAAACCCTAAATCATAAAACTTTATCCCATAATTGTAAACAGTAAATCGTAAACCTTAAAACCTAAACCTTAAACCCTAAACCTACAACTATAAACCCTAAACCCTAAACCCTAATCCTAGACCCTAAACCCTAAACCCTAATACTTAAATCCTAAACCCTTAACCATAAACCTTAAATTCTAAACCCTAAATCCAAAATCCTAAACCCAAATCCGTAAACTCTAAACTCTAAACCTTAAACCCACAACTCCAAACCTAAACCCTAAATCCTAAACTTTGAACCTTAAACCCTAAACCCAAAACCCAAAACCTATACCTAAAAACCCTATACCCTAAACCTTAAACTTTAATCCCTTAACCTTAAATCGTACACCCTAAACCCTAAACCATAAATACTAAATCCTAAATCCTAAATCCTTAACTCTAAATGTGAAATTCTAAACAATAAATCGAAAGCCCTAAATCCTAAACTCTAAATGTTAAACCCTAAATCCTAAACCGTAAATCCAAACTTTAAACCATAACCATAAATCCTAAATTTCTTAACTTCAATGCTAAACCCTAATGCCTAAACCCTAAACCCTAAATGCTAAACCCTAAATCATAAACCCTAAACCATAAACTCTCACCTCTTAACCCTAAATGCTAAACCCTAAATAATAAACCTTAAACCCATAATTCCAAATACTAAACCCTAAGCCCTAACCCAAATCTAAAACTCTAAATAAGAACTCTAAACCCTAAATCCTAAACCCTAAACCTAAACCATAAACTCTAAACCCTTCACCCTAAATAGTAAATCCAAAATCACAAATCTTAAACCCATAATTCCAAACCCTAAACCCTAAACCTAAAATCCTAAACACTAAACACTAATAATGAAACCCTAAACCCTAAATCATAAACCATAAACCCTAAACCATAAAACCTATTTCGTAATACCCTAACCCTAAACCTAAAATCTACAACTCAAAACCCTGAACCCTAAACCCTAAACTCTAAACTCTAATCCCTATACCCTAAACCCTAAACCCCTAAACCATAAACACTTAACCCTAAGCCCTAAACTAAAAAACCTAAACCCTAAAACCAAATACCTAAACCCTAGAGCCATAACCAAAAACCCTAAACTTTAAACACAAAATCCTAAACCCTAGATCCTACACCCGCAACCCTAAACCCTAAATCCTAAATCATAAACCCTAAACCCTAAACCTTACACCCTAAATGCTAAATCATAAACCTAAAACACTATCCCTAATCCCTAAATCTAAACTTTAAACCCTAAAACCTAAGTCCTAAACCCTAAACCTAAATCCTAAACCCTAAACCCTAATCCCTAAACTCTAAACTCTAAACCTTAAGCCCACAACTCCCAACCTAAACCCTAAATCCAAAACACTTAACCCTAAACCCTAAATCCTAAACCCTAACTATAAACCTAAACCCTAAACTAAAAACCCACAACTCAAAACCCTAAACCTTAACCCTAAACTTCAAACCCTAAACCCTAATCCCTACACCCTACACCCTACACCCTAAACCCTAAACCTTAAATCCTAAATCTTAAAACCAAAATCCTAAACTCTAAATGTGAAATCCTAAACAATAAACCCTACGCCCTAAATCCTAAACAATAAATTTTAAAGCCTAAACCCTAAACCCTAAATCCAAACTTTAAACCCTAATCGTAAATCCTAAATTGCTTACTTCAATCCTAAACCATAAATCCTAAACCCCAAACCCTAAATGCTAAACCCTAAATCCTAAAACCTAAACCCTAAACCATAAACTCTAAACTCTTAAATCTAAACCCTAAACCTTAAACCAATAATTCCAAACCCTAAACCCTAAACCCTAACCCTAATCTAAACCCTAAATAAAACCTCTAAACTATAAACCTTAACCCTTAAACCCTAAACCCTAAACCCTAAATCATAAACACAAAACCCAAAATATTAAACACTAAACCCAAAAGCCTAAACCTTCAACCATAAACTCTAAACCCTTAACCAAAAACAATAAACCCTAAATCATAAATCTTAAACCCATAATTCCAAACCCTAAACCCCAAACCCTAAACTCTAAACCTTAAACCTTAAACCCAAAATCCTAAACACTAAACACCAAACATTACAAAATAAACCCTAAACCCTAAACCATAAACTCTCAACCCTTAACCCTATACCTTAAACCCTAAATCATAAACCTTCATCACATAATTCTAAACCATAAATCATCAACCCTAAACCCTAAACCCTAAACCCTAAACCTTAAACCCTAAACCCTAAACCCTAAATCCTAACCCTTAAACCCTAAACCTATAACTCTAAATCCTAAATCCTAAACCCTAACCCTAGACCCTAAACCCTAAACCCTAAACCTTAATACCTAAATCCTAAACCCTTAACCATAAACCATAAATTCTAAACCCTAAATCCTAAACCCTAAATCCTAATCCCTAAACTCTAAACTCTAAACCTTAAACACACAACTCCCAACCTAAACCCTAAATCCTAAACTCTGAACCCTAAACCCTAAACCCTAAACCCTAACTATAATCCTAAACCCTAAATCCAAAACCTACACCTCAAAACCCTAAACCCTAAACCCTAAACATTAATCCCTTAACCTTAAACCCTACACCCTAAACCCTAAACCATAAATCCTAAATCCTAAACCCTAAATCCTTAACTCTAAATGTGAAATTCTAAATAATAAACCCAAAGCCCTAAATCCTAAACTTTAAACCCTAAATCCAAACTTTAAACCCTAACCATAAATCTTAAATCTCTTAACTTCAATGCTAAACCCTAATGCCTAAACCCAAAACCCTAAGTGCTAAACCCTAAATCATAAAGCCTAAACCCTAAATCATAAACTCTAAATTCTTAATCCTAAACCCTAAACCCTAAATAATAAACCTTAAACCCATAATTCCAAACACCAAACCCTAAACCCTAACCGTAATATAAACCTCTAAATAAAAACTCTAAACCCTAAACCTTAAACCCTAAACCCTAAATCGTAAATACTAAACCCTAAACATTAAATGCTAAACCCAAAACCCTAAACCCTAAACCATAAACTCTAAACCCTTAACCCTAAACAGTAAATCCAAAAACATAAATCTTAAACCCATAATTCCAAACCCTAAACCCTAAACCCAAAATCTAAAACACTAAACACTAAATATTAAACCCTAAACTATAAACCTTAAAATCGAAACCCTAAACTGTAAACCCTAAACCATAAATCCTATTTCGTAATACCCTAACCCTAAACCTAAAATCTACAACTCAAAACTCTGAACCCTAAACCATAAACTCTAAACTCTAAACCCTATACCCTAAACCCTAAACCTCTAAACCATAAACACTTAACCCAAAACCCTAAACCCCTAAACCATAAACACTTAACCCAAAACCCTAAACTGAAAAGCCTAAACCCTAATACCAAATACTTAAACCCTAAAGCCTTAACCATAAACCCTATACTTTAAACACTAAATCCTCAACCCTAGATCCTACACCCACAACCGTATACCCTAATTCCTAAATTGTAAACCCTAAAACCTAAACCTTAAACCCTAAATGCTAAACCATAAACCTAAAACACTAACCCTAATCCCTAAATCTAAACTTTAAACCCTAAAACCTAAATCCTAAACTCCTAACCTTAAACTGTAAACACTAAAGCCTAAACCCTAAGCCCTAAACCCTAAACATAAATCCTAAACCCTAAACCGTAATACCTAAACTCTAAACTCTAAACCTTAAACCCACAACTCCCAACCTAAGCCCAAAATCCTAAACTCTTCACCCTAAACCCTAAACCCTAAACCCTAACTATAAACCTAAATAAGAAACCCAAAACCTATAATTCAAAACCGTAAACCCTAAACCATAAACTTTAAACCCTAAGCCCTAAACCCTACACCCTAAACCCTTAACCTTAAATACTAAATCCTTAACTCTAAATGTGAAATCCTAAACAACAAACCCTACACCCTAAATCATAAACTCTAAATGTTAAACCCTAAACCCTAAACCCTAAATCAAAACTTTAAACCCTAACCGTAAATACTAAATTGCTTACCTTCAATGCTAAACCCTAAAGCCTAAACCCCAAACCCTAAATGCTAAACCCTAAATCATAAACCCTAAACCGTAAACCCTAAACCATAAACTCTAAACTCTTAACTCTAAACCCTAAACCCTAAATCAATAACCTTAAACCCATTATTCCAAACCCTAAACCCTAAACCCTAACCCAAATTTAAACCCTAAATAAAAAATCTAAGCCCTTAACCTCGAACCCTAAACCCTAAATCGTAAACACTAAACCCTAAAGAATACACACTAAACCCAAAAGCCTAAACCTTAAACCATAATCTCTAAACCCTTAACCCTAAACAATGAACCCAAAATCATAAATCTTAAAACCATAATTCCAAACCCTAAACCCTATACCCTATGCCCTTAACCTTAAACCCTAAACCCAAAATCCTAAACACTAAACACGAAACATTAAACAGTAAATCCTAAACCATAAACCCTAAACAGTAAACCCTAAACAATAAACCCTAATTCCTAAACCCTATACCCAAACCCTAAACCTAAAATCTACAACACAAAACACTGAACCCTAAATCCTAAACTCTAAACCCTACACCCTACACCCTAAACCCTAAACTTACAACATGAAACTCAAAACCCAAAACCCTAAACCCTAAACAATAAACCAAAAATCCTCAACCCTAAACACTAATACCTAAACCGTCAACCCTTAATCATAAATCCTAAGCACCAAACCCTAATTCCTAAAACCTAAACCTTATACCCTACACCCTAAACTATAAATACTAAACTCTAAATGTTAAACCGTAAATCCTAAACCCTAGACCCTAAATCATAAACTCTAAATACTAAACCCTAAACCCTAAACACTAAAGCCAAAACCCTAAATCCAAAACCTTAAACTCTAACCCCTTAACCCTAAACAGTAAACCCTAAACCACAAACCCTAAACCTCAAACTTACAACTCCAAACTCTAAACCCTAAACACAAATCCCTAATCACTAAACCCTAAACCCTAAACCCTAAACCCTAAATCCTAAACACTAAATCCTTAAACCGTAAATCTACAACTCTAAACCCTAAACCCTAAACCCTAACCCTAGACCCTAAAGCCTAAACACTAAACCCAAAATCCTAAACCCTAAACCCCAATACTAAATCCTAAACCCATACCCATAAACACTAAATTCTATACCCTAAATCCTAAACCCTAAACCCTAATCCCTCAACTCTAAACTCTAAACCTTAAACCCACAACTCCCAACCTAAACCCCAAATCCTAAACTCTTAACCCTAAACCCTAAATCATAAACCCTAACTATAAACCTAAACCCTAAACCATAAACTATAAACTCTAAACTCTAAACCCTAAACCCTAAATCATAAACTTTAAACCCATAATTCCAAACCCTAAATCCTAAACATTAACCCTAATCTAAACCCTAAATAAAACCTCTAAACCCTAAACCCTAAATTTTAAACAATAAACCCTCAACATTAAACACTAAACCCAAAAGCCTAAACCTTAAACCATAAACTCTAAACCCTTAACCCTAAACAATAAACCCTAAATCATAAATCTTAAGCCCATAATTCCAAACCCTAAACCCTAAACCTTAAACTCTAAACATTAAACCCTAAACCCAAAATCCTAAACACTAAACACCAAACATTAAATAATAAACCCTAAATCCTAAACCCTAAACCATAAACCCTAAACCCTAAACTCTCACCCCTTAACCCTAAACCCTAAACCATAAATCATAAACCCTAAACCCTAAACCATAAACCATAAACCTTAAACCCTAAACCCTAAATCCTAACCCTTAAACCCTAAACCTACAACTCTAAACCCTAAACCTTAAACCCTAACCCTAGACCCTAAACCCTAAACCCTAAAGTCTAATATCTAAATACTAAACCCTTAACCCTAAACCCTAAACCCTAAACCCTAATACCTAAAATATAAACTCTAAACATTAAGCACGCAACTCCCAATCTAAACCCTAAATCCTAAACTCTTAACTCTAAACTCTAAACCCTAAACCCTAAACCCTATGTATAAATTTAAACCCTAAACCCAAAACCTACACATCAAATCCCTAAACCCTAAACCCTAAACTTTAAACCCTAAACCTTAAACCCTACACCCTAAACCCTAAACCATAAATCATAAATCCTAAACCCTGAATTCTTAACTCTAAATGTGAAATTCTAAACCATAAACCCAAAGCCCTAAATCCTCAACTCTAAATGTTAAACCCTAAATCCAAACTTTAAACCCTAACCATAAATCCTAAATTTCTTAACTTCAATGCTAAACCCTAATGCCTAAACCCCAAACCCTAAATTCTAAACCTTAAATAATAAACCCTAAACCCTAAATGATAAACTCTAAATTCTTAACCGTAAACCCTAAACCCTAAATAATAAACCTTAAACCCATAATTCCAAACCCTAAATCCTAAATGCTAACCCTAATCTAAACCTCTACATAAAAACTCTAAACCCTAAACCCTAAATCGTAAACACTAAATCCTAAACATTAAACACAAAACCCTAAACCCTAAACCCTAAACCATAAAATCTAAATCCTTAACCCTAAATAGTAAATCCAAAACCATAAATATTAAACCAATAATTCCAAACCCTAAACCCTAAACCCTAAACCCTAAACCCAAAATCCTAAACACTAAACACTAAACATTAAACCCTAAACCCTAAACCCTAAACCATAAACCCTAATCTATGAACCTTAAACCCTAAACCCTAAACTGTAAACCCTAAACCACAAATCCTATATCGTAATAACCTAACCCTAAACCTAAAATCTACAACTCAAAATTTTGAACCCTAAACCCTAATCTCTAAACTCTAAACCCTATACCCTAAACCCTAAACACCTAAACCATAAACTCGTAACCCTAAACTCTAAACTGAAAAACCTAAACCCTAAAACCAAATACCTACACCCTAAAGTGTTAACCATAAACCATAAACTTTAAACACAAAATCCTAAACCCTAGATCCTACATCTGCAATCGTAAACCCTAAATCCTAAATCCTAAGCCCTAAACTCTAAACCCTAAATCCTAAATCCTAAAACATAAACCCTACACCCTAAACCCTAAACTATAAATAATAAACAATAAATGTTAAACCCTAAACCCTAACCCTAGACCCTAAATACTAAACTCTATATGTTAAATCCTAAACCCTAAACACAAAAGCCAAAACCCTAAATACAAGACCATAAACAATGACCTCTAAACCCTAAACCCTAAACCACAAATCCAAAACCCTAAACCTTAAACTTACAACACCAAACCCTAAACCCTAATCTGTAAACCCTAAACCCTAAATCATAAACCATAACCCCTAATCCATAAACCCTAAACTCTAGACCCTAAACCCAAAACCCTAAATACTAAACCTTAAACCCTAACCATAAACCCTAAACCCTAAACTCTTAACTCTAAACCCAAATCCTAAACCCTAAACCATAAAGCCAACACCCTAAACCCTAACCTTAATCCTAAGCCCTAAACCCTAAACCCTAAACCAAAAACCCTAGTCCTAAAACTTAAACACTAAACACAAAACCTAAATCCTAAACCCTAAACCTTAAACCCAAAACTATGAATCTTAAACCGTAAACCCTAAACTATAGAACCTAAACCCAAATCCTAAACCCTAAATCCTAAAGCCTAAAGCCTAATCCCTAAACACTAAAACTTAAACCCATAATTCCAAACCCTAAAATATAAACCCTAAACCCAAAATCCTCAGCACTAAACCTTAAACCATAAATCCTAAACCCTAAACCCAAAATCCTAAACCCTAAATCCTAAACCCAAAACCCAAATCCATAAACTCTAAACCCTAAATCCTAACCCTTAAACCCTAAACCTACAACTCTACACCCTAAATCCTAACCCTAAACCTAGACCATAAACCCTAAACACCAAAACCCAAAACACTAAACCCCAAACCCCAATACCTAAATCCTAAACCCTTAACCATAAACCCTAAACTCTAAACCCTAAATCCTAAACCTTAAACCCTAATCCCAAAACTCTAAACTTTGAACCTAAAACCTAAATCCTAAACTCTTAACCCTAAACTCTAAACGCTAAATCCTAAACTCTTAACCCTAAACTCTAAACCCTAAAGCCTAACTATAAACCTAAACCCTAAACCCAAAACATAAAACTCAAAACCCTAAACCCTAAACCCTAAAGCCTAACTATAAACCTAAACCCTAAACCCAAAACATAAAACTCGAAACCCTAAACTCTAAACCCTAAACTTTAAACCCTGCACCCTAAACCCTAAATATTACATCAAAAATCCTAAACCCTAAATCCTTAACTCTAAATATGAAATCCTAAACAATAAGCCATACGCCCTTAATCCTAAACTCTAAATGTTAAACCCTAAACCCTAAAGCCTAAATCCAAACTTTAGACCCTAACCATAAATCCTAAATTACTTACCTTCAATGCTAAACCCTAAAGCCTAAACCCTAAACCCTAAATGCTAAACCCTAAATCCTTAACCCTAAACCCTAAACCCTAAACCCTAAATGCTAAACCCTAAATCCTTAACCCTAAACCCTAAACCCTAAACCAAAAGCTCTAAACTCTTAACCCTAAATCCTAAACCTTAAATCATAAACCTTAAACCCATAATTCCAAACCCTAAACCCTAACCCTTATCTATACCCTAAATAAAAACTATTCCTTAAACATTAAACACTAAACCCTAAACCGTAAAGACTAAACCATAAACTGCAAACCTTTAACCCAAAACACTAAAACCTAAATCATAAATCTTAAACCCAAAATTCTAAACCCTAAACACTAAACCCTAAACCCAAAATCCTAAAAACTAAACACTAAACATTAAACAGTAAATGCTAAGGCCTAAAACCTACACCATAAACCCTAAACCCTAAACTATAAACCTTAAACCCTAAACCCTAAAAAGTAAACCGTAAACAATAAACCCTAATTCCTAAACCCTATACCCTAACCCTAAACCTAAAATCTACAACTAAAAACACTAAACGCTAAACCCTAAACTCTTAACCCTAAACCCTAAACACTAAACTAAAAACCCTTAACCCTAATAACTAATACCCAAATCGTAAACCCTTAATCTTAAACCCTAAACTATAAATCCTAATTCCTAAAACCTTAACCCTATACCCTAAACCCTAAACCCTAAATAGTAAACTCTAAATACTAAACTCTAAATGTTAAACTCTAAACCCTAAACCCTAGACCCTACATCCTAAACTCTAAATATTTAACACTAAACCCTAAACACTAAAGCCAAAACCCTAAATAAAAATTGCAAACACTAAACCTTAAACCCTAAATCCTAAATCCTAAACAGTAAAAACTAAACCCTAAACCCTAAATCCTAAACCATAAACTCTCACTCCTTAACCTTAAACCCTAAACCCTAAATCATTAACCTTTATCCCATAATTCCTAACCCTAAACCGTAAACACTAAACCTTAAACCCTAAACCCAAAATCCTAAGCACTAAACCTTAATCCATAAAACCTAAACCCAAAAATCTAAACAATAAACTCTAAACCATAAACCCTAAATCCTATACCCTAAACCGTAAACCCTAAACCCTAAATCCTGAACACTAAATCATAAACCCTAAACCCTAAACCATAAACTCTCAACCCTTAACCCTAAACCCTAAACCTAAATCAAAAAATCTTAAACCTATAATTACAAACCCTAAACCCTAAAAATTAAACCAAAAACCCAAAATCCTAAACACTAAACCCTAAACCCTAAATCATTAATTCTAAATGCTAATACCTAAACCTTAAACCCTAAACACTCAAACCTAATAACAGTAATCATAAACTCTAAATGAAAACTCTAAACCCTAAATCTAAAACCTACAACTCAAAAAACTAAACCCTAAACCCTAAATTCAAAGCCCTAAACCCTAAACCTTAAAACCTAAATACTAACCCTAAACCCTATACCCTTAACCCAAAATCCTAATAAATAAACTCTGAACACTAATCCCTAAATGCTAAACCCTAAACAAAAACCACAAACCCTAAACCCTAAACTCTAAGCCCTAATCCTAAACCCTAAACTCAAAACCCTTAATCCTTATCCCTAAACCATAAACCTATTTCCTAAACTCTGAATAATAAGCCGTAACCCTAAATCCTAAACCTTAAACCAAAAATCAAAAAGCCTAAACCTGAAACCCTAAATCATAAATCCTATACCCTAAACCCTAAACCCTAAACTCTAAACCCTAACCCTAAACACTAAGGCATAAAATGTAAACCCTAAACCATAAATGCTATACCCTAAACCTAAACCCTAAACCTATTCCTTAAACCTTAACCCTAAACCCTAAAACCTAAACATTAAACCCAAAATCATAATCCCTAAACCCTAAACCCTAAGCCCTAAACCCTAAACCCTATACCCAAAAGCCTGGCCAATCTTGTCTAAAAATATTTTAGGCATAACAATTTGATTTCCTCCAAAACAATTCCACCAATCGTAGAACCATCTGGGGATAATATATTTAGAAAATTCAGGACTATATTTGACAAACCAGGTATGAGTGGTTGGCCTTAAATACAAAAAGTTAATCTAGACATTTTTATAGTCAAACCAGTTGAAGGTATGAGGCCTGTGTTCCCTGGAAAGATTAATAGGGGTATGCAAATGGTCTACTAGACATTCAAACGGGGTTCTGTGTTGTAGGTTTAGGTTTTAGGGTATTTTGTTTAGTGTTTAGGGCTTAGCGCTTGGGATTTATAATTTATGTTTCGAGTTATAGATTTAGGATTAAGGGGTTAGGATTTAGGGTTTAGAATTTAGAGTCTGTGGTTTAGGGTTTAGTTTGATGGATTTAGGGTTTAGAGTTTAGGGTTTAGGGTTTAGGATTTTGAGTTGTAGGTTTTGTGTTTAGGGTTTAAGATTTATGATTTAGGGTTTAGGGTGTACGGTTAGGATTTAGGGTTTAACATTTTGGGTTTAGGGTCTAGAGTTAAGTGTTTAAGGTTTAGTGTTTAGGGATTTTTTTTATTTGAGTGACCCTTGTAGGGGTCAGGGGCTTAGCATCACCCCCAGGCCTTATCATATATCTAAAAAGCAAACATACATAAGGGGGACATAAACCTTACCTCCGCTTCATGGTGGTTCAAGAATTGGTAGCCTACTGTAAACAGCAGGTTCTCCAATCCTTCCCCAAATAAAAAGGCAAGAACCTATAACCTACGCACCTATGTGAGAGGACTCCTCTCGGTACAAAGATTCTAGGAAAACTTAAATGAGGGAGACTCTCCCTTTACAATTCAAGAAATAAATTCTAACCTAGTAAACAAGAGAATCATAGAAGGAGTGATGGTTATAACCATCCGAGAAGACTTCAAGGAGTTCAGGCTCCTTTCTGTGACTTCTCTCTCTTAATGAGTATCATGGTGGTTTTTTAATTCTCTTCTTCTTTCTTCTCCTAAAGCTTGCCATACCTGCCTGGTCCTGCTAAAGATATGCTACTGTCTGTTGAAATATATTTGTGGGCTGGTAGTCTTGTGACTATGTTTGGCAAGAGAATCTGCAACAAAGTTGGCCTCTCTAATGATATGCATACATTTGAATTGGTTGAATTGTGTGACTATTTGTTGAAGCTGCTGAATCTGGGAATCGAGCTGCCAAGGAGTTTCTGCAGTATTCTTCAACCAGTGAACAAGTAACTGTGAATCAACTTCGAGGATCACATTGTTGTTTTTCAGTTGAGCACACCATGTTAGGCCAAAAATAGCTGCTTCCACCTCGGCTTGGTTGTTTGTTCCAGTCCCAAAAGGGGCTGAAAAAGCAAAGGTAATCTCTTCTTTATGGTGTCTGATGATACCTCCTCCTCCTATGCTTCCTGGGTTGCCCAAAGTGCTCCCATCAGTATTAAGTTTCACCCAAGTGTCAGGAGGTTTAATCCATTGGACTGAATTGATCTTGGTATCATGGGTGCAACACTCGATATGAATACACAACCATCTCCATTCCAAAGGCCAAGTAATGTAAGGAAATGCAGTATGCAGTAGCTTGAAAGTGTCCAAGATCACCAAATATTTAACCCTTGCTATGTTAGATTATTTGCCTCTATATTTGTTTGCGCATCTGTTCCTCCACAAATACCAACAAATAAAGATAGGAATGGCTTGCAGGATCAGCTTGTGTGCTTCATAGTTGTAGGCATTATTCCACCACCTTATAATCGTACTTCTAAGTGGCAGATAATCTGTTTGAATACCCAGGGCTACAGCAAAATACTTCCACACATTTCTAACCAAGTTCCTTGAATTGAAAATGTGATCAATGGTGTCAACTCCAGGAGAATGACAATAGTAACAGCTTGCTGGTTCAATTCCGAACCTTGCCAATTTTTCATTGGTAGGTAATTTGCTCCTAAATGCTCTCCACAGCAAAAAAAGAACATTTAAAAGGTATATTCCTATGCCAGGTGTAGGTGTTGAACTTGGTTTTCTCCCTGGTTTCTCTGATAATATTCCAAGTAGAAGACACAGAAAAAATACCATTGGTATTGAGGGTCCATACTGCCTGATCAGATTGTCCATGTTGCAGATGAATCTGAGTAGAAAGAATTTTATGTACCTGTGTATGAGGAGCTAACTGATTGATCTTTCTCCTGTTCCACTGGCCAACTTCTATATAGTCAGCAACCTTATCATTATTGAACCTTTTGTTGTGATTGGTAAAATGAGCCAGAGGTCCTATTCCTAGCCAGTTATCCCACCAAAAAGAGTAAGAGCCATCCCTGATTTTCCACTGAATGTGGTTCTCCACAGTGAGCTTATTCTTCATCATCAGTCTCCATGTCTGAGATTCACCAGTATCCTAATTTTTACTACTGGGTTTGATCTCTGGAAATATTTAGCTTTAAGAAAGTCACCCCATAGAGTTTGTTTGGATCTAAAGATCCACCATTGCTTAAATTGAAATGCCCGACAAATATCTTTCATAAGTTTAACTCCAATTCCCCCTTCCTCATAGGGAAAGCTTAAGTTTTTCCATGATAACCAGTGATATTTCCTCTTGTCATTCCTCCAACCCTAGAAGAAATTAGCCAGGGTCTGTTGTATTTGCTTAATAATAGCTGAAGGAGGAGAACTTGCTGACAGAATATGAATAGGAATTGACTGCAGAACATATTTAATTAAGGTAGCTTTCCCTCCATAACTCAGCATTGCCATCCGGTGATTCTATTCACTATTCTATTGATCAGGCTAGAGAAGTGGAGAATTTTAGGCCTTCTAATAAAGATAGGACATCCCAAGTACACGATAGGAGCTTCTTTCTTATGAAATCTAGTATACTTTTTGACTCTTTCACTGGTGTTTCTGAAAGCATTAGAGTGTAACAAGAAATGGCTCTTACCTTTGTTGATGAGTTGGCCAGAAGTCGTCTCATAAATCCTCAAAGTGTTCATAATGAGCTTAAGGGACTTTTTCCTTCTAGAGGTAAAAATGATAATATCATCAGTAAAGCTAAGATGGTTAATTTGAGGGCCCTTCATGTTTATATAAAATCCATGGTAAGAAGGGTGATCATGCAGCCTATTCAGGGATCTAGACAGCAGCTCCGTACCTAAAATAAATAGGGCTGGGGATAAAGGATCTCCCTGTTTAAGGCCTCTGGTAGATTGGAAGAAACCATGTCTCTTACCATTGATAATAATAGAATACTAATTGTTTGCCATAATTCTCCACACCATATCAATGAAGACTTTATCAAATCCCGTCTTTTTGAGAACTAGGCATATGTAGGCCTAAGAAACCCTATCATAGGACTTTGCCATGTCAAGTTTAATCACAACATTACTTCCTATGGTAGGCTTTTTTATCTGATGGATCACTTCCTGAGCCAACATTATGTTTTCAGTAATGTTCCTTCCCTTCACAAACCCTGATTGATTGGGAGAAATTAGGCTGGGTAAAATAGGGGCCAACCTGCAACATAACAGCTTAGAAATAATCTTGTTAGTGAAGTTACTCAGGCTGATAGGTCTAAACTCAGAGAGTTTATTAGGTTGTTTCACTTTAGGGAGGAGAACAATACAGGCATGAGAGATGTATTTGGGGATCATCTGACCATTGAAGAAAGCATGAATCACTGCCAGCAGATCCCTCTTGATAATATCCCAATATTTCTGGAAAAAACAACCATTCATTCCATCAGGACCAGCAGCAGAATTAGGATCCATTGAGTAGACCACTTCCTTAAGCTCTTCCATAGTAGGTAGGGCTTTCATACTATCATTATGCTCCTTCCTAATCATTCTTGAAATGCAGTTCAGGGGGGCTTCATTAATAACTTTTGTCTCTCCTGTGAAGATGTTCTGGAAATAATCACAGGCAGCCTGTGCAACTTGCTCATCTCCTTGTATCCACTCCTCATCTTCATTGTGGATTTTGTGAATGAACAGCCTCCTCCTCCTTCCTCTAATCAGGGCATGAAAATATTAGAATTTCCATCCCCTTCTTTAAACCACTACAGTTGAGATTTTTGTTTGAGGATAGAGTCTTCTAGCTTCATGTATTTAATATATTCTGCATTAATGCAGTGGAGTTCAGCTCTCAGCTCCTCAGTATTGTTATGAATAAGCTTTTCCTCTGCCATCCTGACTCTTTTTTCAAAGTCTTTAACTTTAGCATATATGTCTCCAAATTGCTCTTTAGACCAAGTACCTAGAGTAGAAGCCAGCCTCTTCATCTTTTGATGGAAAATCCACATAGGTTGTCCTTCTACAAGCCTTTCCCAACACCTTGTAACAGTATCTACAAATGAGAGTTGATCTGCCCAACCGTTGAGAAATCTGAAATATTTAATATAATTTTGAGGTCTAGCTTAGATTTCCATGAGAAGTGGACAATGATCAGATCCCACAGAAGGAAGATGAGTAATGTTAGTATATGGCATGTCTTGCAACCATCTATCATTAACCATGGCTTTGTCTAGCCTCTTCCAAATCCCGCTGCTGATCCCTCTCTGGTTAGACCAGGTGAACCTAGGGCCATTAAAGCCTAGATCTAAAAGCCCACAAGCTTCAATGACACCAATGAACTCCAGACATTTCTTCATATTATAAGGGATGCCACCCAGCTTTTCCTCAGTATCAGTTATAACATTGTAGTCTCCAACAGCACACCAGGGGGTAGAGTCTCTAGTATCAGCAATATGAAGCATTATATCCCACAGAGGTCTTCTGATATAATCTTTGCATTTGGCATACACAAAGGTTTTGATATAATTACTAGAAGCTTCAGCATGATTGATATAACAAGTGATTTGTTGCTCATCAGCTTTAGGAATTAGGTTTATGGTATAGGAATTTGGATTTAGGGTTTTGAGTTTAGGGTTTAGGATTAGGGTTTAGAGTTTAAGGTGTAGGTTTTAGGGTTTAGGTTTACGATTTAGCATTTAGGTTTTATGGTTTAGGGTTAGGATTTAAGGTTTAGGGTTTAGGGTTTAGAGTTTTGGCTTTTGGGTTTAGGGTTTAGGGTTTAGAGTTTCCAGTTTATGTATTAGGGTTTACACTTGTGGTTTAGGTTATGAATTTAGGATTTAGGGTTTAGGGTTTAGGTTTTAGTGTTTAAGGTTTATGTTTTAGTGTTTAAGATTTAAGGTTTAGGGATTAGGGTTTATGGTTTAGGGTTTTGTATTTAAGGTTTATGGTTTATGGTTTAGGGTTTTGGGTTTTTAGTTTAGGGTTTAGGGTCTAGCATTTAGTGTTTAGGGTTCAACATTTGTGTCTTTGGCTTTTGGGTTTAGGGTTAAGAGATTATAATTTTGGGTTTAAGGCTTAGGGTTTAGGGTTTATAGTTTAGGGTTTAGGGTTTAGTGTTTAGGCTTTTAGATTTAGGGTTTAGGTTTAACGTATAGGGCTTAGGATATAGGGTTTAGGGTTTAGGGTTGAGGATTTAGGGTTTAGGGCTTAGGGTCTGTGGTTTAAGGTTTGGGGTTTAGGGTTAAGGCTTTTTTATTTAGGGTTTAAGGTTTAGGGTTTAGGGTTAGGGTTTATGTTTAGAGTTTAGGAATTTTGTTAAGGGTTTAGGGATGAGGATTTTGGGTTCCGAGTTTAGGGCTTAGGATTAGGGATTAGGGTTTAGGGTTTAGGGTTTATTTCTTAGGGTTTAGGATTAAGGGTTTAGGGTTTAGGCCTTTTGATTTTGGGTTTATGATTTAGGGTTTAAGGTTTAGGCCTTTTGATTTTGGGTTTAAGGTTTAGGGTTTAGGGTTTAGGGTTTAGGGTTATGGCTTATAGTTTAGAGTTTTGGAGTTAGGTTTATGGTTTATGTATGAGGATTTAGGATTTTGAGTTTAGGGTTTAGGATTAGGGCTTAGAGTGTAGGGTTTAGGGTTTAGGGTTTAGGTTTAGGGTTTAGCATTTAGGGTTTAGGGTTTAAGGTTTAGAGTTTGGCCTTAGGGTTTAGGGTTGAGGGCTTAGGGTTTAGAGTTTATAGTATGTATTAGGGTTTACACTTTTTGCTTTAGGTTATGGATTTAGGGTTTAGGGTTTTGATTTTAGTGCTTATGAATTAAAGTTTAGTTATTAGGGTTTAGGGTTTAGGGTTTAGTATTTATGGTTTAAGGTTTATGGTTTAGGGTTTAAGGTTTAGTATTTTAGTTTAGGGTTTAGCATATAGTGTTTATGGTTTAGGGTTTGTGGCTTAGGATTTTGGGTTTAGGGTTTGGGGTTTATGGATTATAATTTAGGGTTTAGAGTTTAGGGTTTTAAGTTTAGGTTTATGGTATAGGATTTACGGTTTAGGCTTTAGGGTGTAGGGTTTAGGCTTTAGGTTTAGGATTTAGCATTTAGGGTTTAGGGTTTATGGCTTAGGGTTTAGGGTTTAGGATTTATCATTTAGGGTTTAATATTTAAAGATTAGGATATTGGGCTTAGGGTTTATAGTTTAGGGTTGCA
This sequence comes from Solanum bulbocastanum, assembly GCA_037074985.1. Lineage (NCBI taxonomy): Eukaryota > Viridiplantae > Streptophyta > Magnoliopsida > Solanales > Solanaceae > Solanum > Solanum bulbocastanum. The sequence continues at coordinate 20,478,822 of CM073604.1, read as the reverse complement.
CATTTAGAGTTAAGGATTGAGGTTTTATGATTTAGGATTTAAGGTTTAGGCTTTACGGTTTAATGTTTAGGGTTTAGAGTTTCGAATTGTATATTTAGTGTTTAGCATTTAGGTTTAGATTTAGGGTTTAGGGTTTAGGGTTAAGAGTTTAGGATTTAGGGTTTAGTGTTTTATAGTTTAGGTTTAAGGTTTTGCGCTTAGGGTTTAAGGTTTAGGATTTGGGGTTTAAGGTTTAGGGTTCAACATTTTGAGTATTGGATTTAAGGTTTAGTGTTTAGTGTTTAGGTTTAGCGTTTAGGGTTTAGGGTTTAGGATTAGGGTTTAGGATTAGTGTTTAGGGTTTAGGGTTTAGGGTTTAGGGTTTAGAGTTTAAGGTTTAGGATTTAGGATTAGGGTTAGGGTTTAGAGTTTAGGGTTTAGGGTTTAATATTTAAAGTTTAGGATTTTGGGCTTAGGGTTTATAGTTTAGGGTTGCACATTTAGAGTTAAGGATTGAGGTTTTATGATATAGGATTTAAGGTTTAGGTCTTATGATTTAATGTTTAGGTTTTAGGGTTAATAGTTTAGTATTTAGGGTTTAGGGTTTTATAGTTTAGGTTTAAAGTTTTACGCATAGGGTTTAAGGTTTAGGGTTTGGGCTGTAAGGTTTAGGGCTTAGGGTTCAGAGTATTGGGTTTAGGGTTTAAGGTTTAGGATTAGGGTTAGGGTTTAGGGTTTAGCATTTAGGGTCTATAGTTTAGGGTTTAAGGTTTAAGATTCAGAGTTTTGGGTTTAAGGTTTAGGGTTTAGGGTTTAGGTTTAGTGTTTAGGTTTAGGATTAGGGTTAGGGTTTAGTGTTTACGGTTTATGGTTTAGGGTTTAGGATTTAGGTTTAGTGTCTATAGTTTAGGGTTTAGGGTTTATGGTTAGGTTTTAAGGTTTAGTATTTAGGGTTTTGTGTTTAAGGGTTTAGGGTTTAGGGTTTAGGGTTTAGGGTTTAGTTTATGGTTTAGGGTTTAGGTATTAGGGATTTTGGTTTTGGGTTTAGGGTTTAGAGTTTAGTAATTAGTGTTTAGTGTTTAGGGATTAGGGTTTTTGGGTTTGGAGTTATAAGTTTAATGTTTATTGTTTTGGGTGTGTGGCTTAGTGTTTAGGGTTTAGGGTTTAGAGTTTATTGTTTTGGATTTAGGTTTTGGGTTTATTGTTTAGGGCTTAGGGCTTAACATTTAGAGTTTAGTATTTAGGGTCCAGGGTTTATGGTTTAGGGTTTAACATTTAGAGTTTTGCATTAAGGGTGTAGGGTTTAGGTTTTAGGATTTAGGGTTTATAATTAATGGTTTAGGGTTTAGTTGTTAGGTTTTTAGGTTGAGGGTTTTGGGCTTAGTGTTTAGGGCTTAGTGTTTGGGTTTAGAGTTTTGGGATTAGGGTTTAGGGGTTTAAGTTGTAGGTTTAGGGTTTAGGGGTTAGGTTATAGGGTTTACAATTTAGATTTAGGGATTAGGGTTTTAGGTTTAGTTTTTATGGTTTAGGGTTTATGGTGTAGGGTATAGAGTTTAGGGTTTTGAATTATGGGTTTTGGGTTTAGGTTTTAGGGTATAGGGTTTATGGTTTAAGGTTTATGGTTTAGCGTTTAATATTTAGGGTTTAGGTTTAGGTTTAGGGTTTAGTGTTAGGGTTTAAGGTTTAACATTTAGAGTTTATGGTTTATTATTTAGTGATTAGGGTTTAGGTTTAGGTTCTATAGGGTTTAAGTTTTAGGATTTGGGTTTAGGGTTTAGGATTAGGGTTTAGGGTTTAGGATTTGGTTTTATTGTCTATAGTTTAGGGTTTAGGGTCTATGGTTAGGGTTTAAGGTTTAGTATTTAGGGTTTCAAGTTTAGGATCTAGAGTTTAGGGTTTAGGGTTTATGGTTTAGGGTTTAGGGATTAGGGTTTAGGGTTTAAGGTTTAGTGATTAGGGTTTAGGGTTTAGGAATTAGGTTTTAGGGTTTAGAGTTGTAAGTGTAAGGTTTAGGGTTTTGGGTTTGTGGTTTAGTAGTTAGGGTTTAGCGTGAAGGGGTTAGAGTTTATGGTTTTGGATTTAGGGTTTTGGCTTTAGTGTTTAGGGTTTAGGGTTTTACATTTTATGTTTAGTATTTAGGGTTTAGGGTTTAGGGTTTAAGGTTTAGGGTTTAGGGTTTAAGGTTTAACATTTAGAGTTTATTATTTAGATTTTAGGGTTTAAGGTGTAGGGTTTAGGTTTTAGGTTTTACGGATTAGAGTTTAGGGTTTATAGTTAAAGGTTTAGGGTTTAGGTATTAGGTTTTTGGGTTGAGGGTTTTGGGTTTAGTGTTTATGGTTTAGGGTTAGGGTTTAGAGTTTTGGCATTAGTGTTTAGCGTTTTGAGTTGAAGGTTTAGGGTTTAGAGTTTAGGGTATAGGGTTTACAATTTAGATTTAGGGATTAGGTTTTTGGGTTTAGTGTTTAGGGTTTAGGGTTTATGGTGTAGGGTTTAGAGTTTAAGGTTTAGGGTTTAGTGTTTTTAACTTTAGGTTTTGAGTTTAGGATTTAGGGTATGAGGTTTATGGTTTATGGTTTAGGGCTTATGGTTTAGGGTTTATGGTTTATTGTTTAATATTTAGGGTTTAGGTCTAGGTTTAGGGTTTAGGGTTTAGGGTTGCGGGTGTAGTTTCTAGGGTTTAGGATTTAGTGTTTAAAGTTTACGGTTTAAGGTTTAGGGTATAGGGTTTAAGATTTAGGGTTTATGGTTTAGAGTTTATAGTTTAAATTTTAGGGTTTAGGGTTTAGTGCTTAGGATTTTGGGTTTAGGGTTTAAGGTTTAGGGCTTAGGATTTAGGGTTTATGGTTTAGGGTTAGGAATTATGGGATAAAGGTTAATTATTTAGGGTTTAGGGCTTGGGGTTTAAGGTTTAGGGTTTAGGGTTTAGGGTTTATGGTTTATGGTTTAGGGTTAGGAATTATGGGATGAAGGTTAATTATTTAGGGTTTAGGGTTTAGGGATATGGGGTGAGAGTTTATCATTTAGGGTTTAGGGTTTAGGGTTTAGTGTTTAATGTTTAGTGTTTCATATTTAGTATTTAGGGTTTAGGGTTTAAGGTGTAGTGTTTACAATTTTTATTTAGGGTTTTGACTTTAGTGTTTAGGGTTTAGGGTTTAATATTTAGATCTTAGGATTTAGGGTCTAGGGTTTAGGGTTTTGAGTTTAACATTTAGAGTTTAGTATTTAGAGTTTATTATTTAGAATTTAGGGTTTAGGGTATAGGATTTAGGGTATAGGGTTTGTGTTTTAGGAATTAGGATTTATAGTTTAGGGTTTTTGATTAAGGGTTGACGATTTAGGTATTAGTTTTTAAGGTTAAGGGTTTTTGGTTTAATGTTTAGGGTTTAGGGTTTTGGGTTTTGAGTTTCATGTTCTAGGCTTAGGGTTTAGGGAATAGGGTTTAGGGTTTAGAGTTTAAGGTTCAGTGTTTTGAGTTGTAGATTTTAGGTTTAGGGTTAGGGTATAAGGTTTATGAATTAGGGTTTACAATTTAGGGTTACTGTTTAGGATTTAAGGTTTAAGGTTTATGGTTTAGGGTTTAGGGCTTAGGGTTTACTCTTTACTGTTTAGGATTTTTGGGTTTAGGGTTTAGGGTTTGGAATTACGAGTTAAAGATTTATGATTTAGTGTTTAGTGCCTAGGGTTAAAGGTTTAGAGTTTATGGTTTATGGTTTAGGGTTTAGGGTTTAGTGTTTACAATATAGGGTTTAGGGTTTAGATTAGGGTTAGGGTTTAGGGTTGAGGGTTTGGAATTATGGGTTTAAGGTTTATTATTTTGGGTTTAGGGTTTAGGATTAAGAGTTTAGAGTTTATGGTTTAGTGTTTAGGGTTTAGTATTTATGGTTTGGGGTTTAGGTTTTAGGGTTTAGCATTGAAAGTAAGCAATTTAGGATTTACAGTTATGGTTTAAAGTTTGGATTTAGGTTTTAGGGTTTAGGGTTTAACATTTGAAGTTTAGGATTAAGGGCGTAGGGTTTAATATTTAGGATTTCATATTTAGAGTTTAGAATTTAGGATTTAAGGTTTAGGGTTTAGGGTGTAGGGCTTAGGGTTTTGGGTTTAGGGTTTAGGGTTTAGGGTTTTGAGTTTTAGGTTTTAGGTTTTGGGTTTAGGTTTTAGGTTTATTGTAAGGGTTTAGGGTTTAAGGTTAAGAGTTTAGGATTTAGGGTTTAGCATTTTATAGTTTAGTTTTAAGGTTTTGTGCTTAGAGTTTAAGATTTAGGGTTTGGGGTTTAATGTTTAAGGTTTAAGATTCAGAGTATTGGGCTTAGGGTTTAGGGTTTAGGATTAGGTTTAGGGTTTTGGATTTAGGGTTTAGGGTTTAAGATTTGGCTTTATGATCTATAGTTTAGTGTTTAGGGTTTATGATTCAGAGTTTTGGGTTTAGGGTTAAGATTTTAGGGTTTATGTTTAGTGTTTAGGGTTTAAGTTTTAGGATTTGGGTTTAGGGTTAGGGTTTAGGGTTTAGGGTTTAGGGTTTAGGGTTTAGGATTTGGGTTTATTGTCTGCAGTTTAGGGTTTAGGGTTTATGGTTAGGGTTTAAGGTTTAGTATTTAGGGTTTCAAATTTATTGTCTAGAGTTTAGGGTTTAGGTTTTATGGTTTAGGGTTTAGGTATTAGGGATTAGGGATTAGGGTTTATTGTTTAGAGTTTAGTGATTAGGGTTTAGGGTTTAAGGATTAGGTTTTAGGGTTTGGAGTTGTAAGTTTAAGGTTTAGGGTTAAGGGGTTAGAGTTTATGGTTTTGGATTTAGGGTTTTGGCTTTAGTGTTTATGGTTTAGGGTTTAACATTTTGAGTTTAGTGTTTAGGCTCTAGGGTTTAGGGTTTAGGGTTTAGGGTTTAGAGTCTAGGGTATAGGGTTTAGGTCCTAGGGTTTAGGGTTTAAGTTTTAACATTTAGAGTTTATTATTTAGAGTTTAGGGTTTAGGGTGTAGGGTTTAGGTTTTATGTTGTATGATTTAAAGTTTAGGGTTTATAATTAAAGGTTTAGGGTTTAGGTATTAGGTTTTTAGGTTGAGGGTTTGGGTTAGTGTTTCTAGTTTAAGGTTAGGGTTTAGAGTTTTGGCATTAGGGTTTAGGGTTTTGAGTTGATGGTTTAGTGTTTACGGGTTAGGGTATAGGGTTTACAATTTAGATTTAGGGATTAGGGTTTTGGGATTGGGGTTTAAGGTTTAGGGTTTATGGTGTAGGGTTTAGAGTTAAAGGTTTAGGGTTTAGGGTTTTGAATTGTAGGTTTTGGGTTTAGGGTTTAGGGTTTGGGGTTTATGGTTTTGGGCTTATAGTTTAGGGTTTATGGTTTAGGGTTTAGGTTTAGCTTTAGGGTTTAGTGTCGAGGGTTTAGGATTTACAGTTTAGTGTTTAGGATTTAGGGTTTAGGGTTTAGGGTTGCGGGTGTAGGATCTAGGGTTTAGGATTTAGTGTTTAAAGTTTAGGGTTTATGGTTAAGGCTTTAGGGTTTAGTTATTATGTTTTAGGGTTTATGTTTTTTAGTTTAGGGTTTATGGTTATGACTTATAACTTTAGGGTTTAGGGTTAAGAGTTTATGGTTTAGGGGTTTACGGTTTAAGGTATAGGGTTTAGGGTTTTGTGTTGTAGATTTTAGGTTTAGGGTTAGGGTATACGGTTTAGGAAATAGGGTTTATGGTTTAAGGTTTATAGATTAGGGTTTAGGGTTTAGAGTCTAGAGTCTTGGGCTTAGTGGTTATGGTTTAGAGTTTTTTCTTTAGGGTTTAGGGTTTATGTTCTAGTGTTTAGGGTTTTGGGTATAATTTTTAGAGTTTAGGGTTTGGGTTTTTGGGTTTAGATTGTAGGGTTTTGGTATGGGTTTAGGGTTTAGCGTTTAACGTCTAGAGTTTATGATTTAAGGTTTACAGTTAATGGTTTAGGTTTAGGTTTTTGGATTTAGGGTTAGGGTTTAAGGTTTATGGTTTAAGATTTAGGGTTTAGGGTTTAGGTTTAGGGTTTAGGGTTTAGGGTTTAAGATTTAGGATTGATGGTTTAGGAATCAGTGTTAGGGTTTAGAGTTTATGGTTTAGGATTTAGGGTTTTAGGGTTAGGGTTAGGGATTTGAGTTTAGAGTTTAGGATTTGGGGTTTAGGGATTTGGGGTTAGGGTTTAGAGTTTAGAATTTTGGGTTTAGAGTTTAGGTTAAGGCTTAGGGTTTAGGATTAGGAGGTTTGCATTTAGCATTTAGAATTTAGGGTTATGAGTTTCGAGTTTAGGGTTTAGAGTTTATGGTTAAGCATTTAGGCTTTACGCTTTGGGGTTTATGTTTTAGGGTTTAGGGATTACAGTTTAGGATTGAGGGTTTAAGGTTTAGGGTAAGTGTTTAGGGTTTAGGGTTTATAGTTTGGATTTTGAGATTAGGGTTTATGGTTTAAGGTTTAAGGGTTTAGGGTTTAGGTCTTAGTTTTTTGGTTTAGGGTTTAGGCTCTGCTATTTAGATTTAGGGTTTAGGATTTAGGGTTTAGTGATGAGTGTTTAGGGTTTAGGGTTTGGAGTTATTGGTTTAAGGTTCGAGGTTTAGGGTTTAGAGTTTAGAGTTTAGGGTTTAGGGTTTGGGGTATAGAGTTTAGAGTTTAGGGTTTAAGGTTCAGTGTTTAGGGTTTAGAGTTAGGATTTTGGGTTTTGGGTTTAGGGTTTAGACTTAGGATTAAGGGTTTAGGCTTTACAGTTTATGTTTAACTGATTAGGTTTTAGGTTTTAGGATTTATGTTTAAGGGTTTAGGGTTCAGGGTAAATATTTCGGGTTTAAGGTTTAGGATTTAGGGTTTAGGGTTTAGGTTTAGGGTTAGGGTTTAGAGTTTAGGGTTTAGGGTTTAGTTTCATGGTTTGTGGTTTAGGTTTAGGGTTTAGGGTTTATGGTTTAGGGTTTGGATTTAGGGTTTAGAGTTTGGGGTTTAGGGTTATGATTTTGGGTTTAGGGTTCAGGGTTTGGATTAAGGACTTAGGGCATAGGTTTTAGGGTTTAGGGTTAAGCTTTAGGTTTTACAATTTAAGGTTTAGGGTTTAGGGTTTGATGTCTATAGTTTAGGGTTTATTGTTAAGGGTTTAAGGTTTCAGTTTTAGGGTTTAGGGTTTTGGGTTTTGGGCTTTGGGTTTGTGTTAAAGGTTTAGGTTTTAGGGTATTTGGTTTAGTGTTTAGGGGTTAGCGCTTGGGATTTATAATTTATGTTTCGAGTTATAGATTTAGGATTAAGGGGTTAGGATTTATGGTTTAGAATTTAGAGTCTGTGGTTTAGGGTTTAGTTTGATGGATTTAGGGTTTAGAGTTTAGGGTTTAGGGTTTAGAGTTTAGGGTTTAGGGTTTAAGATTTATGATTTAGGGTTTAGGGTGTATGGTAAGGATTTAGGGTCTAGAGTTTAGGGTTTAGGGTTTAGTGTTTAGGGATTTGGGTTTAAGGTTTAGGGTTTGGGGTTTTGGGTTTAGTGTTTATGTTTTAGAGTTAAGGGTTTAGGTTTTAAGGTTTGGGGTTTTTGGTTTAGGGTTTAGGGTTTAAGGTCTAGAGTTTAGGGTTTAGGGTGTATTGTTAGGATTTAGTGTTTAACATTTAGGGTTTAGGGTCTAGAGTTTAGGGTTTAGGGTTTAGCATTTAGGGATTAGGGATTAGGGTTTAGGGTTTGGGTTTTTGAGTTTACTGTTTATGGTTTAGGGTTTAGGTTTTAGGGTTTGAGGTTTAGGGTTTAGGGTTTATTATTTAGGGCTTAGGATTTAGGAAGTTTTATGGTTTAGGTCTTACGATTTAAGGTTTGGAATTTTGGGTTTACCATTTAGGGTTTTGGGTTTTGGGTTTAGAATGAGAATTAGGGATTAGGCTTTTGGGTTTAGGATTTAGGGTTTATGGTGTATGGTTAGGATTTAGGGTTTAACATTTTGGGTTTAGGGTCTAGAGTTTAGGGTTTAGGGTTTTGTGTTTAGGGATTAGGGTTTGGGGTTTTGGGTTTAGTGTTTATGTTTTAGAGGTTAGGGTTTAGGGTTTAAGGTTTAGGGTTTAGGGTTTATGATGTATGGTTTAGGGTTTAGTGTTTAGTGTTTAGTGTTTAAGGTTTAGTGTTTTCGATTTAGGGTTTAGGGTTTATGGTTTATGGTTTAGGGTTTAGTGTTTAGGATTTAGGGTTTAGGGTCTAGAATTTGGGGTTTAGAGTTTTGGGTTAAGGTTTAGGGTTTAAGGTTTAGGGTTCATGATTTAGGGTTTAGTGTTTAGGGTTTAGTGTTTAATGTTTAGAGTTTAGGATTTAGGGTTTAAGGTTTAGGGTTTAGGGTTTGGAGTTCTAATATAGAATTTAGGGTTTAGGGTTTAGGGTTTAGAGTTCTAATATAGAATTTAGGGTTTAGGGCTTAGGAATAGGGCGAGGGTTTAGGGTATTGAGTTTAAGGTTAGGGTTTAAGAATTTGGAGGGTTTAGGTTTTAAGGTTTAGGGTTTATAGTCTAGAGTCTTAGGCTTAGTTGTTATGGTTTAGAGTTTTTGTTTAGGGTTTAGGGTTTATGTTCTAGTGTTTAGGGTTTTGGGTTTAATTTTTGGGGTTTAAGGTGTAGGTTGTAGGGTTTAGATTGTAGGGTGTTGGTATGGGTTTAGGATTTTGGGTTTAACGTCTAGAGTTTATGATTTAAGGTTTACTATTAATGGTTTAGGTTTAGGCTTTAGGATTTAGGGTTAGGGTTTAAGGTTTTGTGTTTAAGATTTAGGGTTCAAGGTTTAGGTTTGGGGTTTAGGGTTTAAGATCTAGGATTGAGGATTTAGGAATCAGGGTTAGGGCTTAGAGTTTATGGTTTAGGGTTTAGGGTTTTAGGTTTAGCGTTAGGGATTTGAGCTTATAGTTTAGGATTTGGGGTTTAGGTATTTGGGATTAGGGGTTAGAGTTTAGAATTTTGGGTTTAGAGTTTAGGTTAAGGCTTAGGGTTTAGGATTAGGAGGTTTGCATTTAGCATTTAGAATTTAGGGTTTTAAGTTTTAAGTTTAGGGTTTAGAGTTTATGGTTAAGCATTTAGGTTTTACGCTTTGGGGTTTACATTTTAGGGTTTAGGAATGATAGCTTAGGATTTAGGGTTTAGGGTTTAGGGTTTAGGGTTTATTGTTTGGATTTAGGTCCTAGGGTTTAGAGTTTAAGGTTTAAGGGTTTAGGGTTTAGGCCTTAGGTTTTTGGTTTAGGGTTTAGGCTCTACTATTTAGATTTAGGGTTTAGGATTTAGGGTTTAGTGCTTAGTGTTTAGGGTTAAAGGTTTCGGGTTTGGAGTTATAGTTTTAAGGTTCGAGATTTAGGGTATAGAGTTTAGGATTAACTACTTAGGGTTTAGGGTTTAGAGGTTAGAGTTTAGGGTTTAGGGTTTAAGGTATAGAGTTTAGAGCTTAGGGTTTAAGGTTTAGTGTTTAGGGTTTAGGGTTTAGGGTTTAGGGTTTAGGGTTTAGAGTTTAGGATTTTGGGTTTAGGGTTTAGAGTTAGGATTTAGGGTTTAGGTTTTACAGTTTATGTTTAACCGATTAGGTTTTAGGTTTTAGGATTTATGTTTAAGGGTTTAGGGTTCAGGGTAAATATTTAGGGTTTAATATTTAGGATTTAGTGTTTAGAGTTTTGATTTAGGGTTTAGGGTTTAGGTTTAAGGTTAGGGTTTAGTTTTAGGGTTTAGGGCTTAGGTTTAGGGTTTAGGATTTAGATTTAGGGTTTAGAGTTTAGGGTTTTGGGTTTAGGGTTTACGGTTTGGATTAAGGACTTAGGGCATAGGGTTTAGGGTTTAAGGTTTTGAGTTTAGGGTTTAGGGTTTAAGGTTTAGGGTTTAGGGTTTAAAGTTTATAGTTTAGGGTTTATTGTTATGGGCTTAGGGTTTCAATTTTAAGGTTTGGGGTTTAGGGTTTTAGGTTTTGGATTTTTGTTGTAGGTTTATGTTTTAGGGTATTGGGTTTGGTGTTTAGGGGTTAGGGCTTGGGATTTAGAATTTAGGGTTTTGAGTTATAGATTTAGGATTAGGGGGTTAGAATTTAGGGTTTAGGGTTTAGAGTCTTTGGTTTAGGGTTTATAATTTAGGGTTTAGTTTTATGGATTTAGGGTTTAGAGTTTAGGGTTTAGGGTTTAGGATTTTGAGTTGTTGGTTTTGGGTTTAGGGTTTAACGTTTATTATTTAGGGTTTAGGGTGTAGGGTTTAAAGTTTAGAGTTTAGGATTTAGGGTTTAGGGTTTAAGATTTCTACTTAGTATTTAAAGTTTTGTGTTTATGATTAAGGTTAGGGTTTAGGGTTTAGGGTTTAGGATCTAGAGTTTAGGGCTTAGGGTTTAGGGTTTCGGATTTAGGGATTATGGTTTTGGGTTTAGGGTTTATGGAGCATGGTTCAGGGTTTAGTGTTTATGTTTAGCATTTATGGTTTAGGGTTTAAGGTTTAGGTTTTGGAGTTGTAGGTTTAAGGTTTAGGGTTTATGGTTTTGGGTTTAGGGTTTAGAATGTTGGGTTTAGGGTTTAGGGTTTAGGGTTTAACGTTTAGAGTTTATGATTTAAGGTTTAGGGTGTAGTGTCTAGGTTTAGGTTTTAGTATTTAGGGTTAGAGTATATGGTGTATGGTTTAGTGTTTAAGAGTTTAAGATCTAGGGTTTAAGATTTTGGATTTAGGGTTTAGGAATTAGGGTTAGGGTTTAGGGTTTATAGCTAAGAGTTTTAGGTTTAGGGTTAGGGTTGAGGGTTTATAGCTAAGGGTTTTATTTTTAGGGCTAGGGTTTAGGGTTTATAATTTAGGATTTGGTGATTAGGGATTAGGGATTAGGGTTTAGAGTTTAGTGTATTGGGTTTAAAGTTTAGGTTAATGCTTAGGGTTTAAGGTTAGGAGATTAGCATTTAGGGTTTAGAATTTAGGGTTTAGAGTTTAGGATTTACGGTTTAGGGTTTAGAGTTTATAGTTAAATATTTAGGTTATAGGTTTTAAGGTTAATGTTTTAGGATTTAGGGTTTAGGAATTAGGGTTTGGGTTTAGGGTTTAGAGTTTGGTTTTAGGGTTTAGGGTTTTGGTTTAGGGTTAGGATTTAGAGTTAAGTGTTTAGGGTTTAGCATTTAGAGTTTAGTATTTAGGATTTAGCATTTAGTATTTAGGGTTTAGTTTTTAGGGTTTAGGGTAGGGTTTAAGATTTGGGGTTTGGGGTTTGGAATTATAGGTTTAAGTTTCAGGGTTAGGGTATAGAGTTTAGGTTTAGAGTTTAAAGTTTTAGGTTTAGGGTTTATTTTGGGTATAGTATTTAGAATTTGGGGTTTAGAGTTAAAGGTTTACAGTTTAGGGTTTAGGGTTTAGACTTTAGGGTTTAGTTTTTAAGGTTTAGGGTTTTGAATTTAGGATTTAGGGTGTTGGGATTAGGGCTTAGAGTTAGCATTTATGGTTAAGGGTTTAGGACTAGCGTTAAGGTTTCTTTGAGCCTATAGTATCTCTTTGTAATGATTTCTCTTGTTCTTTCTTTTGATGTTTGCTTGGTGTGCTTTGCTTCCGTTGCCGTTTGAATAAAATTGTGAGTTCTTGTATATCACTCTCTTGTATTTACTTTATGTTTATGTTTATTTTTATGCTTTATTACTGTTAAATGCTATGATCGTTTGGAATGGTATCAGAGCCATGTTAGGCATATTTAGCATGTTAATCGTAATCTTATATTGTTATATAGTTGCCATGTTAGGCTAATCACTTTTGCCTGGACTATGCTGATGAAAACTTTAATTAGTTACTTAGCAATTTAGCAAAGTTATCACCTTGTTGTACAATATGAATTTTCAATTCCTTAAAGATAAAAATGGAGTTATGTATGGTGATTAAGGAAAGGTGTTGAGTAATTTTCAAGTAGTTGCGATGCCGACAGGCGGTCGTTAAGCCGATAGGACAGGCGTGTAGACTGCAAGGTACTTTACTTGAAGATCTCTTGTAAAATCCATAATCCTTAATGTAAAATCCGAGCATGAATCCATAGTTATCTTATAAGAGTTTGAAATATAATCTTGTATGACTAGTTGATATCTTTACTAAGATGCTTAGTTACTTTTTATTGTATCATTAGTATAGTCAAAGGCACTCTCTCTCTATGGATAATAGACAACATATCTTAAATTCTGTTAATGTATCTATTTCTAAAACAGAAAATGATTTACAAAATTGGTCTATCCCTAAGGAACCTTTTGAAAAGATATACTAGTTAGGTAATTTTTCGATGTTTAAAAGATATATTATTAAAACTTGTGAATCTACTATAGCTATTAATAATTCTCTTGAAACTATCAAGTTGTTATTATCTCCTGATATAGATAGATATAGGAAGGAATTTAAATTTCTTCATATTGGACTTGTTCAAGTTGCTTCTAAACCTCTTTTCCGTAAAGGTTTGAACATACCTCTTTGTCTACTTCTTAGAGATGATAGACTAATTAATTTTGACGATTCTCTGTTAGGAGTTTTAGAAAGTAATCTTGCTTATGGACCAGCTTACTTTAACTGTTATCCTAATTTTACTGTTGCTATTCATGATCCTAATATTATTGATACGTTGACACTTAATGTCAAAAATAAGAACATGAATAGTAAAATTGATACTAGAGAAATAGCTATAATATATTGGGTATATTATAATCTAATGGAGACCACTATAGCCCCAAAGGCTATAGCTTCTAGTGTTAAAGGAGTAACTATGCTTATGGAAGCTAATCAAGAGCATAGTACTACTTTTGTCCCTAGACTTCTTAAGTGGAATGATATGTTAACTGATGAAGAATGGAAATTTGATTCAATTACTAACCCTTTACCTCTCCAACCTTAGACTTCTCAGTTAGACCGAGTGATTCAGTTTCCTGATGGATCTATAAACCTTAAGTTTCTACGATCCAGCTCATTTAGCCAAGCTTCTTTAAATAGAAGAACGTCTTCGGCAAGACCTTCTTCATTTAAAACCCAGGAGGAGGATGAAGATAGTATTAGTCAGCCTGACCATAGAAAACTTCATGGTGTAGATTTCTCCCAGACTGTTCCTAAGGTTTATTATGAAGAGACTGTGGGAAGCCCCACTGCCAGCGATATGAAACCTGTTCATCAAAGAAAAGATTCTATTGGACTGCTTACATCCGATGAAGAAGATTTTGTACCCAACAAAAGAAAATTGCACGCTTGGTGGAAGTCTCCAGAACATAAACAAAAGGTAGATTGGTATAAAGCTACCTATAATATGGAACAACGAACCTCCATTAGAGATAAGTGGTTCAAGGACATGAAAGGATTTAAGACAGAAATTGAGTTTTTCAAATGGTTTGAATACTCTGGACAAATTGATGATAAGTAGTAATCGCTTCAAGTCCTTATTAACAAATGGTACACCAAGGATCAGGTGGTTGAAAGTGTTATTCCTCCACTCGAAGGACTTAGCATTCCTTATAGAAAAGAAATCCTTAAAGCAACTCCTTTTAAAAAACCAATAGAAAAGGAGACAGGCTTGTTAACAACTGGAGACCTTAATAAGGTTTTTGAACAAAACAATTATACCAACCAGATTCTCCACGTTATTTCTCGACAGATAGAGGAAGACAAAGGAAGTAACTTCAAAGGAATCACTCAGATTGGGGATAAACCCAGTACCTCTACACCGAGTTCTCAAATAGAGACTCCCATATTTAAGTTACCTGAGTTCTCAAAAGAAAACTACCCCAAGTTATCCAAAGAGTTTAGTCATTCCAATGAACTGCTTGATAGGATTAATAAACAACTATCTAAGCTTAATATTACACAAGGTCATACACAAGGTAATAAGATTAGAACCCATTAGAAAGACATCCTAACAAAAGGAATTGTTATCTTTGGCCTTTTTTCCCGGATGTGCAGTTCGAAGAAGTTGTCCTTCATCCAGCTTCAGCAATAGATGGAACCAGTCTGACTGAATGGAATATTGATGGAATGACTGAAGGTCAAATCTATTCTAAACTCCAAAGAAATGGGGATGAATATCACTGCATATAAAATGAAAGGTGCAGGTGATAAAGACGCCGCTAACATGATTATTGCAAGCTTTACTGGTACTTTAAGAAATTGGTGGGATAATTACCTCACTGATCAGAACAGGACAGAAATTCTTAGTGCTGTAACCACCAAGGTAGTGGTTAAAACTAAAGAAGGAATAACTACCTCTTCAGAAATTATTTATGAAGATGCTACCCCTACTTTGTTGTATAGTATAGCAAAGCATTTCGTGGGGGAACCACGTCATTGCCAAGATAGGAGTCTTGAAATCCTTAATAATTTATACTGCAAAAAGTTAACAGACTTTCGATGGTATAAAGATATCTTTTTGAATAAAGTCATGATTAGATCAGACTACAATAAGGATTATTGGAAGGAAAGATTTATTAGCAGATTACTTAACCATCTCGCTGAAAAGGTTAGATCCAAAATTAGAGATCGATGTGAAGGAAAAATCCCGTATGCTCAGTTGGCATACAGAGATCTCATTAGTCTTATTAATGTAGTTGCAATGGAACTTTGCACTGACCTTAAGCTAAAGGATCAACTTAAAAAGGATCAGAAAACTTCTTATGCAGAACTTGGTAGTTTTTAACATGATTTTGGATTTCCCTTACTTAAACCTCCTTTTGCTAGGAAAGCAGGAAAGAAAGAAAGAACAACCGGAGAATATAAAAGGAAATCTTCCAGGAAAAGAAGAGAGCCTAGAGAAAAATCTAGAAGAAAAGGAAAGAGGCAATCCCCTAAAGAATCTTCTTCAGAAGACACATGCTAGACATGTGGAAAAAAGGCTCATAGATCCAAAAAGTGTCGCAGAAACAGAAAGAAAAAGAAGAAGATCAATCTCCTCGAAGTCCATGATGAGATTAAGCAAAAGCTGTTCTCAATTATCGAAGAAGAAGAATCTTCTGATTCTGAATACTCTTCCTCTGAAGAAGAAAGTGATGAAGAAGATCTTAATGTTGCCCATAATTCTGAACAAGAAGAAACTGAGTCAGAATGTAATTGCAATGGTGCATTCTGCCTTTGTGATAATAAAACTATCAACGTAATTTCTGAAAAAACTGCAGAAATGCTCTTTTCTACGATTGAACATATTCGAGATGAGGATGCTCGAAGGAAATACCTCATTGAATTACAAAAGTTGGTCACTAGGCAAAAGGAAGAAAAACCCAAAGTGGTTCCTTTTAGCATGAAACAGATCATGAACAAGTTTGATTCTAAAAAAGAACCTTCAGTTGAGGAACTTCGTAAAGAAGTCAACGCTCTCAAAGAAGAGATTAAAGGAATTAAGTTTTGACTCCATAAAGTTGAGATCGATGCTATTACGAAAAAACTTCTTTAAGAAGTAGCCAATGAAGCAGGATCCTCTAAAGGAGTCGCTTCCGACAATGAAGAACATGAGGATGATGATAAGGCAGACAACGAGGTAGGTATTAATGCCACTACAAAAATTAGACCTCAGAGTTCTCATATTATGATTAAGCTAGTTGTTAATGACAATCTAACCCTTAACAAGATTGCTCTGTTAGATAGTGGTGCAGATAGAAATTGCATTATTGAAGGACTTATTCCTACTAAATACCTTACCAAAGGGACTGCCAAATTATACAGCGCCACAGGTGAACGTATTATTATTGATTATAAGTTATTTGATGCTCATATCTGCAATAATGGTATTTGTCTCAAAAACGATTTTGTTATTACCAAAAATATTAACGAAGAAATTATTTTGGGAATACCATTTATCACTCAAATTAAACCTTATATTTCTGATTTTGATGCTATCAAAACCAAGATTTTAGAAAAAGAAATTTCA
This sequence comes from Solanum bulbocastanum, assembly GCA_037074985.1. Classification (NCBI taxonomy): domain Eukaryota; kingdom Viridiplantae; phylum Streptophyta; class Magnoliopsida; order Solanales; family Solanaceae; genus Solanum; species Solanum bulbocastanum. The sequence continues at coordinate 20,463,026 of CM073604.1, read as the reverse complement.
TTTCCTTTCATTAAAACTCTTTCTCAAGAAGAAAGCAAATTTTTACATAAACAAACTGCTTTTAAAATTAATTTAATCTCTAATCAGATTTGTTTTCTTAAAGAAGATATAAAAATTTAAAAAATTGAGAAAATTTTAAAAACCCCGGGAATGGTAACTAAGATTACCAATTTGCAAAAGACTTTTGAAAATGAAATTTGCTCTGAAATTCCAAATGCTTTTTGGGCCAGAAAAGCCCATATGGTTAATCTCCCTTACATTGATGGATTCAGTGAATAGGCCATTACTATGAAAGCTAGGCCCATTCAGATGAATCATGAATTAATGGAAATTTGTAAAAAAGAAATTAACACTCTTTTGGAAAATAATATTATCCGGCCTTCTAAATCTCCATGAAGCTGTTCAGCCTTCTATGTCAACAATGCAGTAGAGAAATAGAGAGGCTCTCCCCGACTTGTTATTAATTATAAACCTTTAAACTCTGTTTTGAAATGGATTAGATATCCAATTCCAAATAAAAGAGATCTTTTAAAAAGAACCTTTAAAGCTAATGTTTATAGTAAGTTTGATATGAAATCAGGCTTTTGGCAGATACAGATTTCTGAAAAGGATAAATACAAAACTGCTTTCAATGTCCCGTTTGGACAATATGAATGGAACGTTATTCCTTTTGGGCTTAAGAATGCCCCGTTAGAATTTCAAAATATAATGAATTCCATTTTTAATCATATCAGCAACATTTCAATTATTTATATTGATGATGCGTTAATCTTTTCCGAGGACATTGATTCTCATTTTAAACATTTAAATGTATTTTTTAAAATTGTTAAACATAATGGTCTTGTGGTAAGCGCCAAGAAAATTAAGCTCTTTCAAACTAAAATCAGATTTCTTTGTCATGATTTATATCAAGGCACTTATAAACCCATTTACAGAGCTATTGAGTTTTCTGATAATTTCCCTGGCATTATTATAGACAAAACCCAGTTACAAAGATTTTTGGGTAGTCTTAACTATGTGGCAGATTTCATCCCTAAGGTGAGACAGGGTTGCAAGCCCTTATATGATAGACTTAAAAAGGTACCTGTTCCATGGGATAAAGAACAAACTACGGCGATCATCAGAATTACAGAAATGGTTAAAAGTTTGCCTTGCTTAGGAATTCCTAATCGAAATTCTTTCATGATTGTTGAAACTGATGCTTCGGATATAGGTTATGGTGGAATTCTTAAACAAAAGAAAACCCTGATAGTCCTGAGCAATTAGTTCAATTTACTTTCGGAGTATGGAACTCTGCTCAGAAAAATTATAGTTCTGTTAAAAAGGAGGTTTTAGCCATTGTCCTTTGCATTACTAAATTTCTAGATGATTTGATCAATAAAGAATTTCTGCTTAAAGTAGATTGTAAGTCTGTAAAAGAGATTTTGCAAAAGGATGCTAAAAATCTTGTTTCTAAACAGATATTTGCTAGATGGCAAGCCTTATTGTCTAGTTTTGATTTTCAAGTTGAGTATATCAAAGGAGAAGAAAAATCTCTCTCCGATTTTCTAACCCGTGAAGTTTTGCAGGGTAAAACATGAGGCCAGTCAGAAGGCCAGGATTCGAAATCAAAGGCCCTTTCCAAGAGAAGGGAAAAGAAACAGATAAGAAGCCTTCAGCTTCTCCTTTTGCAATCAGGCCGTTGCTGAATAGCCCTAATAAATTTTCAGCTCTTGCCAGCTTACCTCCCATCAACCCTTCTCAAGTTATTAGTCCTTTTCCACAGCTACCACCTAGCTCTTTGTCATCAAATCCTTTGGTTCTTAAAAAACCATTCTCTAAAGAATCTGAACCATGGTCATTCTCTCCATCCGAAAAACCTCGATTTTCCTCCCTCCAAACTAAAGATTCCTATACAATGAAAGCTCCTGAAAGCTTTAAAGAAACGGTTTCTCCGTCTTATTATAAACCCAAATAACGAGAAGTCTTTAATGTGGTTTCTTGGCAGGTCAATCGTATCCTTGCATTAGACAAGGAAGTCGAAGGTTATGAAGTCAAGCATTTACTAAAGCCCTGTTACACAAATAGGAACTATGTGGATACTGAAAATCCATTAAAGACAAGAAAGTATTATGAGTTTATTTTAGTTGATACGGGATTCATAGAAGTGGCACATAAACTTAGTCATGGTTCAGATCCTGATATCATTGCTTATTCAAAATTCACCATAAAAAGGGTTTTATCTCCATTCGACTGGATAGTCGATCATTTACATACTCCAGTAAATCTTTCGAGAGAACATAGACCTCAGACCTATAATTGGTATGATTATAAACATGCATGGTTTAATTTTCTATACTTAAGGCCAACTACACAGACTTGGTTTGTCAAGTATAACCCTGAATTTTCAAAATCGATTATCCCTAGATGGTTCTACGAATGGTTGAACTGTTTTGGAGGAAACCAAAAGGTTTTACCTAAACTGTTTCTAGATAAATTCAATTAGTTCCAAGTTGAACAAGATATTTCTACTTTACCAGAACACATTAAATTGTGTAAGTATTTTGTCCAGAAAAGAATATCTTTTATTATTAGTTGGACTTTTTCAGTTCATGTGTTTGACATGATTAAATATCTCTCAAAGATATACTGATCAAGGGATGGTCTCCAGCTCCTAAATAAGCTGCACTCAAATCCCCTGCATCAACAACAGGTGGTAAAAATTCATCTTCCAAAGCTGAATTAAAGAAAAGGCCCCAGCATGCTTTATCAGATTTATAAGACGATAAACCCAATGAAGAAACCGCCTTGCTATTACTAGATGAGGTTTCTTCTCAGAGTGATGATAATGGGGATATGTTGAAGCCAAACGCTTTAGCACAGTTCTATTTAGACCCATTTTATGATTAATCTTATTAAATAAATAATCCAGTAGAGGATTTTAAGATCCAGAATTACTAACTTTCTAAATAGAGACTCAAAGAGTCAGAATTATTTAAGAAAGTAAGAGATGAGACTCAAAGAGTTGGAATATCTCTTGATTATCAATTTAATCGGAATAATTATCCAATGGATACATATAGAATCTCACAACAGTAAAGCAGCCATCTCTTTTCCAAAAGATAAAGACAAATGGCCGACACAAGTTTATAAAAGAAGGAATCTCTTTTCAAAAAGAAAAGAAAGATGCCAGTCAAAAGAAAAAGAAGATGCTTTCTCTAACCAATCAGAAGAAAGCGGCACTATTTCAATTATTCTCTCCTTGCCTATTTAAGGAGGAGGTTTTCTCATTAGAAGGCATCAGAAATTCCAGCATAGAATTTTCTTTGAGCCTATAGTATCTATTTGCAATGATTTCTCTTGTTCTTTGTTTTGATGTTTGCTTTAGGATTTAGGGTTTCGTTTTATGGATTTAGGGTTTAGAGTTTAGGGTTTAGGGTTTAGGATTTTGAGTTGTTGGTTTTGGGTTTAGGGTTTAAGGTTTAATATTTAGGGTTTAGGGTGTAGGGTTTAAGGTTTAGAGTTTAGGTTTTAGGGTTTAGGGATTAAGATTTCTATTTAGTATTTAAAGTTTAGTGTTTATAATTAGGGTTATGGTTTAGGGTTTAGGGTTTAGGATCTATAGTTTAGGGCTTAGGGTTTAGAGTTAGGGTTTAGGGTTTAGGATTTAGGGATTATAATTTTGGGTTTAGGGTTTATGGAGCATGGTTTAGGGTTTAGTGTTTATGTTTAGCATTTATGGTTTAGGGTTTAAGATTTAGGTTTTGGAGTTGTAGGTGTAAGGTTTAGGGTTTATGGTTTTGGGTTTAGGATTTAGAATTTTAGGTTTAGGGTTTAACGTTTAGAGTTTATGATTTAAGGTTTAGGGTGTAGTGTCTAGGTTTAGGTTTTAGTATTTAGGGTTAGAGTATATGGTTTATGGTTTAGGGTTTAAGATTTTAATAATTAGGGTTTAAGATTTTGGATTTAGGGTTTAGGAATTAGGTTTATGGTTTAGGGTTTATAGCTAAGAGTTTCAGGTTTAGGGTTAGGGTTTAGGGTTTATAGCTAAGGGTTTTATGTTTAGGGCTAGGTTTTAGGATTTATAATTTATGATTTGGTGTTTAGGGATTAGGGATTAGGTTTTAGAGTTTAGTGCATTGGGTTTAGAGTTTAGGTTAATGCTTAGGGTTTAAGGTTAGGAGATTAGCATTTAGGGTTTAGAATTTAGGGTTTAGAGTTTAGGATTTAAGGTTTAGGGTTTAGAGTTTATAGTTAAATATTTAGGTTATAGGTTTTAGGGTTTAGAGTTTAGCATTTAGGCTTTAGGATTTGGATTTAGGGTTTAGGGTTTTGGTTTAGGGTTAGGATTTAGAGTTAAGGGTTTAGGGTTTAGCATTTAGAGTTTAGTATTTAGGATTTAGCGTTTAGTATTTAGGGTTTAGTTTTTAGGGTTTAGGGTAGGGTTTAGGATTTGGGGTTTAGGGTTTGGAATTGTAGGTTTAAGTTTCAGGGTTAGGGTATAGGGTTTAGGTTTAGAGTTTAAAGTTTTAGGTTTAGGGTTTATTTTGGGTATATTATTTAGAGTTTGGGGTTTAGAGTTAAAGGTTTACAGTTTAGGGTTTCGGGTTTAGACTTTAGGGTTTAGTTTTTAAGGTTTAGGGTTTTGAGTTTAGGATTTAGGGTGTTGGGTTTAGGGCTTAGAGTTAGCATTTATGGTTAAGGGTTTAGGACTAGCGTTAAGGTTTAATGTTTAGGTTTAGGGATTAACGTTTAGAGTTTTGGGTTTAATTTTCAGGGATTAAGGTTTAGGTTTATCCTTTAGGCTTTAGGGTTAATGATTTAGAGTTTAGGCTTTATGGTTTAGAGTTTAGAGTTTACTATTTTTGGTCAAGAGTTTAGGGTTTAGGTTTTATAATTTTGGGTTTTGGGTTTAGGGTTTAGTGTTAAGGTTTAGGATTTAGGGTTTATAGTTTAGACTTTAAGGTTTAGGGTTAAGGGTTTAAGATTTTATTTTTAAGGTTTAGTGTTTAGGGTTTCTAATTTTTGGTTCGAGTTGTAGGTTTTGGTATACGATATAGGGTTTATTCTTAAGGGTTTAGGGTTTAGGTTTTAAAGTTTAGGGTTTTGAGTTATAGGTTTAGGGGTAAGGATTTAGGGTTTTGGGTTAAGAGTTTATGCTTTAGGGATTAGGATTTAGGGTTTACTATGTACGGTTTAGGATTTAGAGTTTAGGATCTATAGTTACAGGTTTGGGTTTAGGGTTAAGGTTTCATGTTTTAGGGTTTGGGGTTTAGGGTAAGTGTTTACTGTTTAGTGTTAAGAGTCTAGGATTGAGGGTTTGGGGTTTAGGGTAAGTGTTTAGTGTTTAGTGTTAAGAGTCTAGGATTGAGGGTTTAAAGTTTAGGGTGTAGAGTATTGCTTTAAGGTTTAGGGTTTAGTTTTTAGGATTAGGGTTTAGGGTTTAATGTTTATGATTTATGGTTTAGGGTGTAGGGTTTACGATTTAGTGTTTAAGGTTTAGAGTTTAGGATTTAGGGCTTAGGGTTTAAGGTTTTTATTTAGTATTTAAAGTTTAGAGTTTATGATTAGGGTTAGGCTTTAGGTTTTAGGGTTTAGGATCTAGAGTTTAGGGTTTAGGGTTTAGAGTTAGGCTTTAGGGTTTAGGATTTAGGGATTAGGGTTTTGGGTTTAGTGTGTACGGTGTATGTTCTGGATTTAGTGTTTATGTTTAGCGTTTAGAGTTTTGGGTTTGGAGTTATAGGTTTAAGGTTTAGGGTTTATGGTTTTGGGTTTAGGGTTTAGAATTTAGGGTTTAGGGTTTAGGGCTTAGGGTTTAACGTTTAGATTTTATGATTTAAGGTTTAGGGTGTAGTGTCTAGGTTTAGGTTTTAGGATTTAGGGTTAGAGTTTAAGGTTTAGGGTTTAGGGTTTAAGAGTTTAGGATTTAGGGTTTAAGATTTTGGATTTAGGGTTTAGGAATTAGGGTTAGGGTTTAAGATTTTGGATTTAGGATTTAGGAATTAGGGTTAGGGTTTAGGGTTTATAGCTAAGGGTTTTAGGTTTAGGGTATATAATTTAGGGTTTGGTGTTTGGGGAATAGGGATTAGGGTTTAGAGTTTAGTGTATTGGGTTCAGAGTTTAGGTTAATGCTTAGGGTTTAAGGTTAGGAGATTAGCATTTAGGGTTTAGAGTTTAGGATTTAAGGTTTAGGGTTTAGAGTTTATAGTTAAATATTTAGGTTATAGGTTTTAGGGTTTATGTTTTAGGCTTTAGGGTTTAGAGTTTAGGATTTAGGGTTTGAGTTTAGGGTTTAGGGTTTGGATTTAGGGTTTAGGGTTAGGGTTTAGAGTTTAGGGTTTAGGGTTTAGCATTGAGAGTTTAGTATTTAGGGTTTAGTGTTTAGGGTTTTGGGTAGGGTTTAGGATTGGGGGTTTAGGGTTTTGAATTGTAGGTTTAAGGTTTAGGGTTTAAGGTATAGGGTTTGGAGTTTAATGTTTAAAGTTTCGGGTTTAGGGCTTTATTTTGGATTTAGTATTTAGAGTTTGGGGCTTAGAGTTAAAGGTTTACAGTTTATTGTTTAGGGTTTAGACTTTAGGGTTTAGTGTTTAAGGTTTAGGGTTTTGAGTTTAGGATTAAGGGTTTTGGGTTTAGGGTTTAGAGTTAGCATTTAGGGTTAAGGGTTTAGGACTAGGGTTAAGGTTTAGTGTTTAGGTTTAGGGATTAACATTTAGAGTTTTTGGTTTAGGGTTCAGAGATTAGGGTTTAGGTTTATTCTTTAGGCTTTAGGGTTAAGGGTTTAGAGATTAGGCTTTATGGTTTAGATTTTAGAGTTTAGTGTTTATGGTCAAGAGTTAGGGTTTAGGTTTTATAATTTTGGGTTTTGGGTTTAGGGTTTAGTGTTAAGGTTTAGGGTTTAGGGTTAAGTGTTTAAAATTTTATTTTTAAGGTTTAGGGTTTAGGGATTTTGATTTTCGATTCGAGTTGTAGGTTTGTGTATATAGTATAGGGTTTTTTGTTAAGGGTTTAGGGTTTAGGTTTTAAAGTTTAGGGTTTTGAGTTGTAGGTTTAGGGGTTAGGATTTAGGGTTTTGAGTTTAGAGATTTTGATTTAGGGATTTGGATTTAGGGTTTACTATGTAGGGTTTAGGGTTTAGAGTTTAGGATCTATAGTTACAGGTTTGGGTTTAGGGTTAAGGTTCCATATTTTAGGGTTTGGGTTTTAGGCTATAGTGTTTAGTGTTTAGAGTTTAGGATTTAGGGTTTGAAGTTTAGGGTGAAGAGTTTTGATTTAAGGTTTAGGGTTTAGTTTTTTCTGTTAGGGTTTAGGGTTTAAGGTTTATGTTTTAGGGTTTAGGATGTAGGGTTTACGATTTAGTGTTTAAGGTTTAGAGTTTAGTATTTAGGGTTTAGGGTTTAAGGTTTTTATTTAGTATTTAAAGTTTAGTGTTTATGATTAGGGTTTGGATTTAGGGTTTAGGGTTTAGGATCTAGAGTTCAGGGTTTAGGGTTTTGGATTTAGGGATTATGGTTTTGGGTTTAGGGTTTATGGTGTATGGTTCAGGGTTTAGTGTTTATATTTAGCATTTAGGGTTTAGGGTTTAAGGTTTAGGGTTTAGAGTTGTAGGTTTAAGGTTTAGGGTTTATGGTTTTGGGTTTAGGGTTTAGAATTTAGGATTTAGGGCTTAGGGTTTAGGGTTTTGGATTTAACATTTAGAGTTTATGATTTAAGGTTTAGGGTTTAGGGTTTAGGATTTAGGGTTAGGGTTTAGGGTTTGTAATTTAGGATTTGGTGATTAGGGATTAGGGATTGGGGTTTAGAGTTTAGGGTATTGGGTTTAGTGTTTATGTTAATGCTTAGGGTTTAAGGTGAGGAGATTAGCATTTAGGATTTCGAATTTGGGGTTTAGAGTTTAGGATTTAAGGTTTAGGGTTTAGAGTTTATAGTTAAATATTTAGGTTATAGGTTTTAGGGTTTAGAGTTTAGGGTTTAGAGTTTAGGGTTTAGGGTTTAGGGTTTTGGATTAGGGTTAGGGTTTAGAGTTTAGGGTTATGGGTTTTGAGTTTAGATTTTATGGTTTAGGGATTAGGATTTAGGGTTTACTATGTAGGGTTTAGGGTTTAGAGTTTTGGATCTATGGTTACAGGTTTTGGGTTTAGGGTTTAGGTTTTATGTTTTAGGGTTTAGGGTTTAGGTTTTAGTGTTTATTGTTTAGTGGTTAGGATTTAGGGTTTAAAGTTTAAGGTGTATAGTTTTGATTTAAGGTTTAGGGTTTAGGTTTTATGTTTTAGGGTTTGGGGTTTTAGGTTTAGTGTTAAGTGTTTAGTGTTTAGAGTTTAGGATTTAGGATTTAAAGTATAGGCTATAGTGTTTTGATTTAAGGTTTAGGGTTTAGTTTTTAGGATTATGGTTTAGGGTTTAGGGTTTAGGGTGTAGGGTCTAGAGTTTTGGGTTTAAGGTTTAGGGTTTAGGATTTAGCATTTAGGATTTAGTGTTTAGGGTTTAGGATTTAGGGTTTATGTTTTATGATTTAGAATTTAGGGTTTAGGATTTAGTGTTAGGGTTTTGGCATTAGGGTAAGGGTTTAGGGTTTAGAGTCTGCATTTAGAATTTAGGGTTTTGGTTTAGGGTTAGGTTTTAGAGGTTTAGGGTTTAAGGTTGAGGTTTAGGATTTAGGGTGTAGGGGTTAGGGGTTAGGGTCTACTATTTAGGGTTTAGGGTTTAAGGATTAGGGTTTAGGATTTAGGGCTTAGCATTGAGGATTTATTATTTAGGGCTTACGATTTGGTGTTGTAGGTTTAAGGTTTAAGGTTTAGGGTATAGTGTTTAGGATTAAGGGTTTGGGGTTTAGGGTTTAAAGATTAGGTTTTAAGGTTTAGGGTTTAAAGCCTAGGTTTAGGTTTTAGGATTTTGGGTTAGGGTTTATGGTTTAGGATTTAGGGTTTAGGATTTAGGGTTTAAGATTGTGGATTTAGGGTTTAGAAAATAGAGTTAGGGTTTAAGGCTTACAGCTTAGGGTTTCAGGTATAGGGTTAGGGTTTAGGGTTTTGAATTTAGGATTTGGTGTTTAGGGATTAGGGATTAGGGTTTAGAGTTTAGGGTACTGGGTTTAGAGTTTAGGTTAATGCTTAAGGTTTAGGGTTTGGAGATTTGCATTTAGGGATTAGAATTTAGGGTTTAGAGTTTAGGATTTAAGGTTTAGGGTTTAGAGTTTATAGTTTTGTATTTAGGTTTTAGGTTTTAGGGTTTATGTTTTGGGTTTAGAGTTTAGCGTTTAGGGTTTAGGATTTAGGGTTTGGGTTTAGGTTTTAAGGTAAGGGTTTAGGGTTGACATTTTGGATTTAGGGTTTAGGGTTTTAGTTTAGGGTTAGGGTTTAGGGTTTGGAATTAAAGGTTTAAGGTTTAGGGTTTAGGGTTTAGGGTATAGTGTTTAGAGTTTAAAGTTTTGGGTTTAGGGTTTATTTAGGGTTTAGGGTATAGTGTTTAGAGTTTAAAGTTTTGGGTTTAGGGTTTATTTAGGGTTTAGTATTTAGAGTTTGGGGTTTAGAGTTAAAGGTTTACAATTTAGGGTTTTGGGTTTAGACTTTAGGGTTTAGTGTTTAAGGATTAGGGTTTTGAATTTAGTATTTAGGGCTCTGGGTTTAGGGTTTAGAGTTAGCATTTAGGGTTAAGGGTTTAGGACCAGGGTTATGGTTTAGTGTTTAGGTTTAGGGAATAATGTTTAGAGTTTTAGGTTTAGGGTTCAGGGATTAGGGTTTAGGTTTATTGTTTTGGTTTTAGAGTTTAGGGTTTAGAGTTTAGACTTTATGGTTTAGAGTTTAGAGTTTAGTGTTTATGGTCAAGAGTTTAGGGTTTAGGATTTATCATTTTGGGTTTTGGGTTTAGGGTTTAGTGTTAAGGTTTAGGGTTTAGGGTTTATAGTTTAGAGTTTAGTGTTTAGGGTTAAGGGTTTAAGGTTTTGTTTTTAAGGTTTAGGGTTTAGGGTTTTTGATTTTCGATTCGAGTTGTAGGTTTGGGTATATGGTATAGGGTTTAGCGTTAAGGGTTTAGGGTTTAGGTTTTAAAGTTTAGGGTTTTGAGTTGTAGGTTTAGGGGTTAGGATTTAGGGTTTTGGGTTTAGAGTTTATGGTTTAGGAATTAGGATATTGGGTTTACTGCGTAGGGTTTAGGGTTTCGAGTGTACGATCTATATTTATAGGTTTTGGGTTTAGGGTTTAGGTTTCCTATTTTAGGGTTTGGGGTTTATGGTATAGTGTTTAGTGTATAGTGTTTAGAGTTTAGGATTTAGAGTTTAAAGTTTAGTGTGTAGAGTTTTGATTTAAGGTTTAGGGTTTAGTTTTTAGGATTAGGGTTTAGGGTTTAGGATCTAGAGTGTAGGGTTTAGGGTTTAGAATTTACTACTTAGGGTATAGAGTTTTGGGTTTAAGGTTTAGGGTTTAGTGTTTAGCATTTAGGATTTAGTCTTTAGGGTTTATATTTTACAGTTTATGATTTAGGGCTTAGGATTTAGTGTTAGGGTTTAGGGTTTAGAGTAAGTGTTTAAAGTTTAGGGTTTAGGGTTTAGAGTTTGTATTTAGAATTTACTGTTTTGGTTTGGGTTAGGGTTTAGAGGTTTAAGGTTTAAGGTTTAGGTTTAGGGTTTAAGGTTTAGGGGTTAGGGTCCATTATTTAGGGTGTAGGATTTAGGGTTAGGGTTTAGGGTTTAAGGTAAAGGTTTAAGGTTTAGGGTTTAGAGATTGGATTTAGCATTTTGGCCTTTTGATTTAGGGTTAGGGTTTAGAGGTTTAGGGTTTAAGGTTGAGGATTAGGGTTTAGGGTTTAGGGTTTAGGGGTTAGGGTATACTATTTATGGTTTAGGGTTTTGGGATTAAGGTTTAGGATTTAGGGCTTTTCATGTTTTAGGGTTTGGGGTTTAGGGTAAGTGTTTAGTGTTTAGTGATTAGAGTCTAGGATTGAGGGTTTAAAGTTTAGGGTGTAGGGTATTGCTTTAAGGTTTAGGGTTTAGTTTTTAGGATTAGGGTTTAGGGTATAAGGTTTATGATTTATGGTTTAGGGTGTAGGGTTTACGATTTAGTGTTTAAGGTTTAGAGTTTAGGATTTAGGGTTTAGGGTTTAATGTTTTTATTTAGTATTTAAAGTTTAGAGTTTATGATTAGGGTTATGCTTTAGGTTTTAGGGTTTAGGATCTAGAGTTTAGGGTATAGGGTTTAGAGTTAGGCTTTAGGGTTTAGGATTTAGGGATTACGGTTTTGGGTTTAGTGTGTATGGTGTATGGTTATGGGTTTAGTGTTTATGTTTAGCATTTAGAGTTTTGGGTTTGGAGTTATAGGTTTAAGGTTTAGGGTTTATGGTTTTGGGTTTAGGGTTTAGAATTTAAGGTTTAGGGTTTAGGGCTTAGGGTTTAACGTTTAGATTTTATGATTTAAGGTTTAGGGTGTAGTGTCTAGGTTTAGGTTTTAGGATTTAGGGTTAGAGTTTAAGGTTTAGGGTTTAGGGTTTAAGGGTTTAGGATTTAGGGTTTAAGATTTTGGATTTAGGGTTTAGGAATTAGGGTTAGGGTTTAGGGTTTATAGCTAAGGGTTTCAAGTTTAGGTTTAGGGTTTAGGGTTTATAGCTAAGGGTTTTAGGTTTAGGGAATATAATTTAGGATTTGGTATTTGGGGAATAGGGATTAGGGTTTAGAGTTTAGTGTATTAGGTTCAGTGTTTAGGTTAATGCTTAGGGTTTAAGGTTAGGAGATTAGCATTTAGGGTTTAGAGTTCAGGATTTAAGGTTCGAAAAGATTTACCAGTTAGGTAATTTTTCGATGTTGAAAAGATATACTATTAAAACTTGTAAATCTACTATAGCTATTAATAATTCTCTTGAAACTTTCAAGTTATTATTATCTGCTGATATAGATAGATATAGGAAGGAATTTAAATTCCTTCATATCGGACTTGTACAAGTTGCTGTTAAACCTCTTTTCCGTAAAGATTTGAATATACCTCTTTGTCTGCTTCTTAGAGATGATAGACTACTTAATTTTGACGATTCTCTATTAGGAGTTTTAGAAAGTAATCTTGCTTATGGACCAGTTGACTTTAACTGTTATCCTAATTTTACTGTTGATATTCATGATCCTAATATTATTGATACGTTGACACTTAATGTCAAAACTAAGAATATGAATAGTAAAATTGATACTAGAGAAATAGCTGTAATATATCGGGTATATTATAAGCTAATGAAGACCACTATAGCCCCAAAGGCTATAGCTTCTAGTGTAAAAGGAGTAACTATGCTTATGGAAACTAATCAAGATCATAGTACTACTTTTGTCCCTAGACTTCTTAAGTGGAATGATATTTTAGCTGATGAAGAATGGAAATTTGATTCGATTACTAATCCCTTACCTCTCCAACCTGAGACTTCTCAGTTAGACCGAGTGATTCAGTTTCCTAATGGATCTATTAACCTTAAGTTTCTACGATCCAGCTCATTTAGCCAAGCTTCTTCAAGTAGAAGAATGTCTTCGGCAAGACCTTCTTCTTTTCAAACCCGGGAGGAGGATGAAGATAGTATTAGTCAGCCTGACCATAGAAAACTTCATGGCGTAGATTTCTCCCAGACTGTTCCTAAGGTTTATTATGAAGAGACTGTGGGAAGCCCCACTGCCAGCGATATGAAACCCGTTCATCAAAGAAAAGATTCTATTGGAGTACTTACATCCGATGAAGAAGATTTTATACCCAATAAAAGAAAATTGCACACCTGGTGGAAATCTCCAGAACATAAACAAAAGGTAGATAGGTATAAAGCTACCTATAAGGTGGAACAACGAACCTCTTTTAGAGATAAGTGGTTCAAGGATATGAAAAGATTTAAGACAGAAATTGAGTTTTTCAAATGGTTTGAATACTCCGGAAAAATTGATGATAAGCAGTCATCGCTTCAAGTCCTTATTAACAAATGGTACACCAAAGATAAGGTGGTTGAAAGTGTTATTCCTCCGCTCGAAGGACTTAGCATTCCTTATAGAAAGGAAATCCTTAAAGCAGCTCCTTTTAAAAAACCCATAGAAAAGGAGACAGGCTTGTTAACAGCTGGAGACCTTAATAAGGTTTTTGAACAAAACAATTATACCAATCAGATTCTCCATGTTATTTCTCGATAGATAGAGGAAGACAAAGAAAGTAACTTCAAAGGAATCACTTAGATTGGGGATAAACCCGGAACCTCCAAACCTAGTTCTCAAATAGAGACTCCCATATTTAAGTTACCTGAGTTCTCAAAGAAAACTTCCCCAAGTTATCCAAGGAGTTTAGTCATTCCAATGAACTGCTCGACAGGATTAATGAACAACTGTCTAAGCTTAATATAACACAAGGTAATAAGCTTAGAACCTTATTAGAAAGACATCCTAACAAAAGGAATTATTATCCTAGGCCTTCTTTCCCGGATGTGTAGTTCGAAGAAGATGTCCTTCATCCAGCTTCAGTAGCAGATGGAACCAGTCTGGCTGAATGGAACATTGATGGAATGGCTGAAGGTCAAATCTATGCTAAACTCCAAGAAATGGGGATGAATATCACTGCATATAAAATGAAAGGTGCAGGTGATAAAGAAGCCGCTAACATGATTATTGCAGGCTTTACTGGTACTTTAAGAAATTGGTGGGATAATTACCTCACTGATCAGAACAGGACAGAAATCCTTAGTGCAGTAACCACCAAGGTAGTGGTTAAAACTGAAGAAGGAATAAGTACCTCTTCAGAAATTGTTTATGAAGATGCTACTCCTACTTTGTTGTATAGTATAGCAAAGCATTTCGTGGTGGAACCACATCTTTTCCAGGATAGGAGTCTTGATATCCTTAATAATTTATACTGCAAAAAGTTAACAGACATTCGATGGTATAAAGACATGTTTCTGAACAAAGTCATGATTAGATCAGACTGCAATAATGATTATTGGAAGGAAAGATTTATTAGCGAATTACCTACTCATTTCGCTAAAAAAGTTAGATCCAAAATTAGAGATCGATGTGAAGGAATAATCTCGTATTCTCAGTTGGCATATGGAGATCTCATCAGTCTCATTAACGTAGTTGCAATGGAATTTTGCACTGACCTTAAGCTAAAGGATCAGCTTAAAAAGGATCAGAAAACTTCTTATGGAGAACTTGGTAGTTTTTGCCAAGATTTTGGATTTCCCTTACTTAAACCTCCTTCTTCTAGGAAAGCAGGGAAGAAAGAAAGAACGACCGGAGAATATAGAAGGAAATCTTCCAAGAAAAGAAGAGAGTCTCATGAAAAATCCAGAAGAAAGGGAAAAAGGCAATCCCCTAAAGAATTTTCTTCAGAAGACACATGCTGGACATGTGGAAAGAAGGGTCACAAATCCAACAAGTGTCCTAGAAATAGAAAGAAAAAGAAGAAGATCAATCTCCTCGATGTCGATGATGAGATTAAGCAAAAACTGTTCTCAATTATCGAAGAAGAAGAAGCTTCTGATTCTAAATACTCTTCCTCTGAGGAAGAAAGTGATGAAGAATATCTTAATGTTGCCCATAATACAGAACCAGAAGAAACTGATTCAAAATGTAATTGCAATGGTGCATTCTGCCTTTGTGATAGTAAAACTATCAACGTAATTTCTGAAAAGACTGCAGAAACTCTCTTTTCGACGATTGAACATATTCAAGATGAAGATTCTCGAAGGAAATACCTCATTGAATTACAAAAGTTGGTTACTAGGAAAAAGGAGGAAAAACCCAAAGTAGTTCCTTTTAGCATGAAACAGATCATGAATAAATTTGATTCTAAAAAAGAACCTTCAGTTGAGGAACTTCGTAAAGAAGTCAACGCTCTCAAAGAAGAGATTAAAGGAATTAAGTCTCGACTCCATAAAGTTGAGATCGATGCTATTACGGAAAAACTTCTTAAAGAAGTAGCCAATAAAGCAAGATCCCCTAAAGGAGTCGCTTCCGACAATGAAGAACATGAGGATGATGATAAGGCAGACAGTGAGGCAGGTATTAACGCCATTACAAGAATTAGACCTCAGAGTTCTCATATTATGATTAAGCTAGTTGTTAATGACAATCTAACCCTTAACAAGAGATTGCTTTGTTAGATAGTGGTGCAGATAGAAATTGCATTATTGAAGGACTTATTCCTACTAAATACCTTACCAAAGGGACTGCCAAATTATACAGCGCCACAGGTGAACGTATTATTATTGATTATAAGTTATTTGATGCTCATATCTGCAATAATGGTATTTGTCTCAAAAACGATTTTGTTATTACCAAAAATATTAACAAAGAAATCATTTTGGGAATACCATTTATCACTCAAATTAAACCTTATATTTCTGATTTTGATGCTATCAAAACCAAGATTTTAGGAAAAGAAATTTCATTTCCTTTCATTAAAACTCTTTCTAAAGAAGAAAGAAAATTTTTACATAAACAAACTGCTTTTAAAATTAATTTAATCTCTAATCAGATTTGTTTTCTTAAAGAAGATATAAAAATTAAGAAAATTGAGCAAATTTTAAAAACCTCGGGAATGGTAACTAAGATTGCCAATTTTCAAAAGGTTCTTTAGGGATAGACCAATTTTGTAAATCATTTTCTATTTTAGAAATAGATATATTAATATAATTTAAGTTATGTTGTCTATTATCCATAGAGAGAGAATGCTTTTAACTATACTAATGATACTATAAAAAGTAACTAAGCATTCTAGTAAAGATATCAGCTAGTCATACAACATGATATTTCAAATCCTTATAAGATAACTATGGATTCATGCTCGGATTTTACATTAAGGATTATGGATTTTACAAGAGATTTTCAAGTAAAGTACCTTGTAGTCTACACGCCTGTCCTTTCGACTTAACGACCGCCTGTCGGCATCGCAACTACTTGAAAATTACTCAACACCTTTCCTTAATCACCATACCTAAACTCCATTTTTATCGTTAACAATTGAGAATTCATATTGTATAACAAGGTAATAACTTTGCTAAATTGCTAAGTAACTATTTAAAGTTTCATCAGCATAGTCTAGGCAAAAGTATTTAGCCTAACATGGCAATTGTATAACAATATAAGATTACAGTTAACATGCTAAATATGCCTAACATGGCTCTGATACCATTCAAAATGATCGTAGCATTTAACAGTAATAAAACATAAATATAAACATAAACATAAAGTAAATACAAGAGAGTGATATACAAACACTCACAATTTTATTCAAACGGCAACGGAAGCAAAGCACACCAAGTAAACATCAAACGAAAGAACAAGAGAAATCATTACAAGGAGATACTATAGGCTAAAAGAAAATTCTAATGTGGAATTTCTGATGCCTTGTAATGAGAAAACCTCTTCCTTAAATAGGCAGAGAGAGAATAATTGAATAGTGCCGCTTTCTTTTGATTGGTTAGAGAAAGCATCTTCTTTTTCTTTTGTCTGGAATATTCTTTTTATTTTGGAAAAGAGATTCCTTCTTTTATAAAGTTGTATCGGCCATTTGTCTTTATCTTTTAGCAAAGAGATGGTTGTTTTACTGTTGTGAGATTCTATATGTTTCCATTGGATAATTATTCCGATTAAATAGATAATCAAGAGATATTCCAACTCTTTGAGTCTCATCTCTTACTTTCTTAAATAATTTCGACTCTTTGAGTCTCTATTTAGAAAGTCAGTAATTCCGGATTTTTAAATACTCTATTGGATTACTCATTTAATAAGATTAATCATAAAATGGGTCTAAATAGGACTGTGCTAAAGCGTTTGGCTTCAACATGTACTCATTATCATCACTTTGAGAAGATGCCTCATCTAGCAATAGCAAGGCGGTTTCTTCATTGGGTTTATCATCTTCTAAATCTGATAAAGCTAGCTGGAGCCTTTTCTTTAATTCAGCTTTGGAAGATGAATTTCTGCCACCTGATGTTGATGCAGGGTATTTGAGAGCCGCTTCTTTAGGAGCTGGAGACCATCCCTTGATCATTATCTCTTTAGAGAGATATTTAATCCTGTCAAACACATGAACTGAAAAAGTCCAACTAATAATAAAAGATATTCTTTTCTGGACAAAATACTTACACAATTTAATGTGTTCTGGTAAAGTAGAAATATCTTGTTCAACTTGGAACTAATTGAATTTATCTAGAAACAGTTTAGGTAAAACCTTTTGGTTTCCTCCAAAACAGTTCAACCATTCGTAGAACCATCTAGGGCTAACCGATTTTGAAAATTCAGGGCTATACTTGACAAACCAAGTGTGTGTGGTTGGCCTTAAGTATAGAAAATTAAACCATGCATTTTTATAATCAAACCAATTATAGGTTTGAGGTCTATGTTCTCTCGAAAGATTTACTGGAGTATGTAAATGATCGACTATCTAGTCGAATGGAGATAAAACCCTTTTTATGGTGAATTTTGAATAAGCAATGCTATCAGGATGTGAATCATGACTTAGTTTATGTTCCACTTCTATGGATCCTGTATCAACTAAAATAAACTCATAATACTTTCTTGTCTTTAATGGATTTTCAGTATCCACATAGTTCCTGTTTGTGTAACAGGGCTTTAGTAAATGCTTGACTTCATAACCTTCGAATTCCTTGTCTAACGCAAGGATAGGATTGACCTTCAAAGAAACCACGTTAAAGACTTCTCGTTCTTTGGGTTTATTATGAGACGGAGAAAACGCTTCTTTAAAGCTTTCAAGAGCTTTCATTGTATAGGAATATTTAGTTTGGGGGGAGGAAAATCGAGCTTTCATTGTATAAAAAACCATTCTCTAAAGAATCTGAACCATGTTCATTCTGTCCATCCGGAAAACCTCGATTTTTCTCCCCCCAAACTAAAGATTCCTATACGATGAAAGCTCTTGAAAGCTTTAAAGAAGCGGTTTCTCCGACTCATAATAAACCCAAAGAACGTGAAGTCTTTAACGTGGTTTCTTTGCAGGTCAATCCTATCCTTGCGTTAGACAAGGATTTCGAAGGTTATGAAGTCAAGCATTTACTAAAGCCCTGTTACACAAACAGGAACTATGTGGATACTGAAAATCCATTAAAGACAAGAAAGTGTTATGAGTTTATTTTAGTTGATATAGGATCCATAGAAGTGGAACATAAACTTAGTCATGATTCAGATCCTGACAGCATTGCTTATTCAAAATTCACCATAAAAAGGGTTTTATCTCCATTCGACTAGATAGTCGATAATTTACGTACTCCAGTAAATCTTTCGAGAGAACATAGACCTCAGACCTATAATTGGTATGATTATAAAAATGCATGGTTTAATTTTCTATACTTAAGGCCAACCACACACACTTGGTTTGTCAAGTATAGCCCTGAATTTTCAAAATCGGTTATCCCTAGATGGTTCTACGAATGGTTGAACTATTTTGAGGAAACCAAAAGGTTTTACCTAAACTGTTTCTAGATAAATTCAATTAGTTCCAAGTTGAACAAGATATTTCTACTTTACCAGAACACATTAAATTGTGTAAGTATTTTGTCTAGAAAAGAATATCTTTTATTATTAGTTGGACTTTTTCAGTTCATGTGTTTGACAGGATTAAATATCTCTCTAAAGAGATAATGATCAAGGGATGGTCTCCAGCTCCTAAAGAAGCGGCTCTCAAATCCCCTGCATCAACATCAGGTGTCAAAAATTCATCTTCCAAAGCTGGATTAAAGAAAAGGCTCCAGCAAGCTTTATTTGATTTAGAAAACGATAAACTCAATGAAGAAACCGCCTTGCTATTGCTAGATGAGGTGTCTTCTCAAAGTGATGATAATGGGGACATGTTGAAGCCAAACACTTTAGCACAGTCCTATTTAGACCCATTTTATGATTAATCTTATTAAATGAATAATCCAGTAGAGAATTTTAAAATTCGAAATTACTGACTTTCTAAATAGAGACTCAAAGAGTCGAAATTATTTAAGAAAGTAAGAGATGAGACTCAAAGAGTTGGAATATCTCTTGATTATCAATTTAATCAGAATAATTATCCAATGGAGACATATAGAATCTCACAACAGTAAAGCAGCCATCTCTTTTCTAAAAGATAAAGACAAATGGCCGACACAACTTTATAAAAGAAGGAATCTCTTTTCAAAAAGAAAAAGAAGATGCCAGACAAAAGAAAAAGAAGATGCTTTCTGTAACCAATCAGAAGAAAGCAGCACTATTCAATTATTCTCTCTTTGCCTATTTAAGGAAGAGGTTTTCTCATTAGAAGGCATCAGAAATTCCACACTAGAATTTTCTTTTAGCCTATAGTATCTCCTTGTAATAATTTCTCTTGATGTTTGCTTGGTTTGCTTTGCTTCCGTTGCCGTTTGAATAAAATTGTGAGTTCTTGTATATCACTCTCTTGTATTTACTTTATGTTTATGTTTATATTTATGTTTTATTACTGTTAAATGCTACGATCGTTTTGAATGGTATCAGAGCCATGTTAGGAATATTTAGAATGTTAACCGTAATCTTATATTGTTATACAATTGCCATGTTAGGCTAAATACTTTTGCCTAGCCTATGCTGATGAAACTTTAATTAGTTACTTAGCAATTTAGCAAAGTTATCACCTTGTTATACAATATGACTTTTCAATTCTTTAACGATAAAAATGGAGTTTAGGTATGGTGATTAAGGAAAGGTGTTGAGTAATTTTCAAGTAGTTGCGATGCCGACAGGCTGTCGTTAAGCTGAAAGGACAGGCATGTAGACTGCAAGGTACTTTACTTGAAAATCTCTTGTAAAATCCATAATCCTTATTGTAAAATCCGAGCATGAATCCATAGTTATCTTATAAGGATTTGAAATATCATGTTGTATGACTAGCTGATATCTTTACTAGAATGCTTAGTTACTTTTTAGAGTATCATTAGTATAGTCAAAGGCATTCTCTCTCTATGGAAAATAGACAACATATCTTAAATTCTGTTAATATATCTATTTCTAAAACAGAAAATGATTTATAAAATTGGTCTATCCAAAAGAACCTTGTGAAAAGATTTACCAGTTAGGTAATTTTTCGATGTTCAAAAGATATAATATTAAAACTTGAGAATCTACTATAGCTATTAATAATTCTCTTGAAACTATCAAGTTATTGTTATCTGCTGATATAGATAGATATAGGAAAGAATTTAAATTCCTTCATATTGGACTTGTACAAGTTGTTGTTAAACCTCTTTTCCGTAAAGGTTTGAATATACCTCTTTGTCTGCTTCTTAGAGATGATAGACTACTTAATTTTGACGATTCTCTGTTAGGAGTTTTAGAAAGTAATCTTGCTTATGGACCAGTTTACTTTAACTATTATCCTAATTTTACTATTGATATTCATGATCCTAATATTATTGATACGTTGACACTTAATGTCAAAACTAAGAACATGAACTGTAAAATTGTTACTAGAGAAATAGTTGTAATATATCGGGTATATTATAAGCTAATGAAGACCACTATAGCCCCAAAGGCTATAGCTTCTAGTGTAAAAGGAGTAACTATGCTTATGGAAGCTAATCAAGAGCATAGTACTACTTTTGTCGCTAGACTTCTTAAGTGGAATGATATTTTAGCTGATGATGAATGGAAATTTGATTCCATTACTATCCCTTTACCTCTCCAACCAGAGACATCTCAGTTAGACTGAGTGATTCAGTTACCTGATGGATCCATTAACCTTCAGTTTCTACGATCCAGCTCATTTAGCCAAGCTTCTTCAAGTAGAAGAATGTCTTCAGCAAGACCTTCTTCTTTTAAAAACCCCGGGAATGGTAACTAAAATTGTCAATCTTAGTTACCATTCCCGGGGTTTTTAAAATTTGCTCAGTTTTCTTAATTTTTATATCTTCTTTAAGAAAACAAATCTGATTAGAGATTAAATTAATTTTAAAAGCAATTTGTTTATGTAAAAATTTTCTTTCTTCTTTGGAAAGAGTTTTAATGAAAAGAAATGAAATTTCTTTTCCTAAAATCTTGGTTTTGATAGCATCAAAATCAGAAATATAAGGTTTAATTTGAGTGATAAATGGTATTCCCAAAATGATTTCTTCGTTAATATTTTTGGTAATAACAAAATCGTTTTTGAGAAAAATACCATTATTGCAGATATGAGCATCAAATAACTTATAATCAATAATAATATGTTCACCTGTGGCGCTATATAATTTGGTAGTCCCTTCAGTAAGGTATTTAGTAGGAATAAGTCCTTTAATAATGTAATTTCTATCTGCACCGCTATCTAACAAAGCAATCTTGTTAAGGGTTAGATTGTCATTAAATTCTAGCTTAATCATAATATGAGAACTCTGAGGTCTAATTTTTGTAATGGCGTTAATACCTGCCTCGCTGTCTGCCTTATCATCATCCTCATGTTCTTCATTGTCGGAAGTGACTCCTTTAGAGGATCCTGCTTCATTGGCTACTTCTTTAAGAAGTTTTTCTGTAATAGCATCGATCTCAACATTATGTAGTCGATACTTAATTCCTTTAATTTCTTCTTTGAGAGTGATGACTTCTTTACGAAGTTCCTCGACTGAAGGTTCTTTTTTAGAATAAAATTCGGTCATGATCTGTTTCATGCTAAAAGGACCCACTTTGGGTTTTTCTTCCTTTTGCCTAGTAACCAAGGTTTGTAATTCAATGAGGTATTTCCTTCGAGCATCTTCTTCTTGAATATGTTCAATCATGGAAAAGAGCATTTCTGCAGTCTTTTCAGAAATTATGTTGATAGTTTAACTATCACAAAGGCAGAATGCACCATTGCAATTACATTTTGAATCAGTTTCTTCTGGTTCTGAATGATGGGCAACATTAAGATATTCTTCATCACTTTCTTCCTCAGAGGAAGAGTATTCAAAATCAGAAGCTTCTTCTTCTTCGATAATTGAGAACAGTTTCTGCTTAATCTCATCATCGACTTCGAGGAGATTGATCTTCTTCGTTTTCTTTCTATTTCTGGGACACTTGTTGGATTTGTGACCCTTCTTTCCACATGTACAGCATGTGTCTTCTGAAGAAGATTCTTTAGGGGATTGCCTCTTTCCCTTTCTTCTAGATGTTTCACGAGACTCTCTTGTTTTCCTGGAAGATTTCCTTTTATATTCTCCGGTCGTTCTTTCTTTCTTCCCTGCTTTCCTAGCAAAAGGAGGCTTAAGTAAGGGAAATCCAAAATCTTGGCAAAAACTACCAAGTTCTGGATAAGAAGTTTTTTGATCCTTTTTAAGCTGATCCTTTAGCTTAAGGTCAGTGCAAAGTTCCATTGCAACTACGTTAATGAGACTGGTGAGATCTCCGTATGCCAACTGAGAATACGGGATTTTTCCTTCACATCGATCTCTAATTTTGGATCTAACTTTTTCAGCGAAATGAGTAGGTAATCCGCTGATAAATCTTTCCTTCCAATAATCATTATTGCAGTCTGATCTAATCATGACTTTGTTCAGAAACATGTCCTTATACCATTGAAAGTCTATTAACTTTTTGCAGTATAAATTATTAAGGATTTCAAGACTCCTATCCTGGAAAAGACGTGGTTCCCCCACGAAATGCTTTGCTATACTATACAACAAAGTATGAGTAGCATCTTCATAAAAAATTTCTGAAGAGGTACTTATTCCTTCTTCAATTTTAACCACTACATTGGTGGTTACTGCACTAAGGATTTCTGTCCTTTTCTGATTAGTGAGGTAATTATCCCACCAATTTCTTAAAGTACTAGTAAAGCCTGCAATAATCATGTTAGCAGCTTCTTTATCACCTGCACCTTTCATTTTATATGCAGTGACATTCATCCCCATTTCTTGGAGTTTAGCATAGATTTGACCTTCAGCCATTCCATCAATGTTCCATTCAGCTAGATTGGTTCCATCTGCTGCTGAAGCTGGATGAAGGACATCTTCTTCGAACTGCACATCCGAGAAAGAAGGCCTAGGATAATAATTCATTTTTTTTGGATGTCTTTCTAATAAGGTTCTAAGCTTATTACCTTGTGTTATATTAAGCTTAGACAGTTGTTCATTAATCCTGTCGAGCAGTTCATTGGAATGACTAAACTCCTTGGATAACTTGGGGAAGTTTTCTTTTGAGAACTCAGATAACTTAAATATGGGAGTCTCTATTTGAGAACTAGGTTTGGCGGTACTGGGTTTATCCCCAATCTGAGTGATTCCTTTGAAGTTACTTCCTTTGTCTTCCTCTATCTGTCGGGAAATAACATAGAGAATCTGGTTGGTATAATTGTTTTGTTCAAAAACCATATTAAGGTCTCCAGCTGTTAACAAGCCTGTCTCCTTTTCTATGGGTTTTTTAAAAGGAGCTGCGTTAAGGATTTCCTTTCTATAAGGAATGCTATGTCCTTCGAGCGGAGGAATAACACTTTCAACCACCTGATCTTTGGTGTACCATTAGTTAATAAGGACTTGAAGCTATGACTGCTTATCATCAATTTGTCCAGAGGATTCAAACCATTTGAAAAACTCAATTTCTGTCTTAAATCATTTCATCTCTTTGAACCACTTATCTCTGAAAGAGGTTCGTTGTTCCACATTATAGGTAGCTTTATACCAATCTACCTTTTGTTTATTTTCTGGAGACTTCCACCAGGCGTGCAATTTTCTTTTATTAGGTACAAAATCTTCTTCATCAGATGTAAGCACTCCAATAGAATCTTTTCTTTGACGAACAGGTTTCATATCGCTGGCAGTGGGGCTTCCCAAAGTCTCTTCATAATAAACCTTAAGAACAGTCTGGGAAAAAACTACACCATGAAGTTTTCTATGGTCAGGCTGACTAATACTATCTTCATCGTCCTCCCATTCAAAAGGATCGTAGCATTTAACAGCAATAAAATATAAATATAAACATAAACATAAAGTAAATACAAGAGAGTGATATACAAGAACTCACAATTTTATTCAAACAGCAACGGAAGCAAAGCACACCAAGCAAACATCAAGAGAAATCATTACAAGGAGATACTATAGGCTAAAAGAAAATTCTAGTGTGGAATTTCTAATGCCTTTTAATGAGAAAACCTCTTCCTTAAATAGGCAAAGAGAGAATAATTGAATAGTGTCGCTTTCTTCTAATGGGTTAGAGAAAGCATCTTCTTTTTCTTTTGTCTGGCATCTTCTTTTTCTTTTTGAAAAGAGATTCCTTCTTTTATAAAGTTGTGTCGGCCATTTGTCTTTATCTTTTACAAAAGAGATAGCTGCTTTACTGTTATGAGATTCTATATGTCTCCATTGGATAATTATTTCGATTAAATTGATAATCAAGAGATATTCCAGCTCTTTGAGTCTCATCTCTTACTTTCTTAAATAATTCCAACTCTTTGAGTCTCTGTATAGAAAGTCAGTAATTCTGGATTTTAAAATACTCTACTGGATTATTCATTTAATAAGATTAATCATAAAATGGCTCTAAATAGGACTGTGCTAAAGCATTTGGCTTCAACATGTCCCCATTATCATCACTTTTAGAAGACGCCTCATCTAGCAATAGCAAGGAGGTTTCTTCATTGGGTTTATCGTCTTCTAAATCTGATAAAGCTTGCTGGAGCCTTTTCTTTAATTTAGCTTTGGAGGATGAATTTTTGCCACCTGATGTTGATGCAGGGGATTTGAGAGCCGCTTCTTTAGGAGCTGGAGACCATCCCTTGATCATTATCTCTTTAGAGAGATATTTATTCCTGTCAAACACATGAACTGAAAAAGTCCAACTAATAATAAAAGATATTCTTTTCTGGACAAAATACTTACACATTTTAATGTGTTCTAGTAAAGTAGAAATATCTTGTTCAACTTGGAACTAATTGAATTTATCTAGAAACAGTTTAGGTAAAACCTTTTGGTTTCCTCCAAAACAGTTCCACCATTCGTAGAACCATCTAGCGATAAGCGATTTTGAAAATTCAGGGCTATACTTGACAAACCAAGTGTGTGTGGTTGTCCTTAAGTATAGAAAGTTAAACCATGCATTTTTATAATCATACCAATTATAGGTCTGAGGTGTATGTTCTCTCGAAAGATTTACTAGAGTATGTAAATGATCGACTATCCAATCGAATGGAGATAAAACCCTTTTTATGGTGAATTTTGAATAAACAATGCTGTCAAGATCTGAATTATGACTAAGTTTATGTTCCACTTCTATGGATCCTGTATCAACTAAAATAAACTCATAATACTTTCTTGTCTTTAATGGATTTTCAGTATCCACATAGTTCCTGTTTATGTAACAGGGCTTTAGTAAATGCTTGACTTCATAACCTTCAAATTCCTTGTCTAACGCAAGGATAGGATTGACCTGCAAAGAAACCACGTTAAAGACATCTCGTTCTTTGGGTTTATTATGAGACGGAGAAACCGCTTGTTTAAAGCTTTCAGGAGCTTTTATTGTATAGGAATCTTTAGTTTGGGGGGAGGAAAATTGAGGTTTTTCGGATGGAGAGAATGAACATGGTTCAGATTCTTTAGAAAATGTTTTTTTAAGAACCAAAGGATTTGATGACGATGAGCTAGGTGGTAGCTGTGGAAAGGACTAATAACTTGAGAAGGGTTGATGGGAGGTAAGCTGGCAAGAGCTGAAAATTTATTAGGGCTGTTCAGTGACGGCCTGATTGCAAAAGGAGAAGCTGAAGGCTTCTTATTTGTTTCTTTTCCCTTCTCTTGGAAAGGGCCTGTGATCCCGAATCCTGGCCTTATGACTGGCCTCATGTTGTACCTTGCAAAAATTCACGGGTTAGAAAATCGGGGAGAGAGTTTTCTTCTCCTTTGATATATTCAACTTGAAAATCAAAACTAGACAATAAGGCTTGCCATCTAGCAAATATCTGTTTAGAAACAAGATTTTTAACATCCTTTTGCAAAATCTCTTTTGCAGACTTACAATCTACTTTAAGCAGAAATTCTTTATTGATCAAATCATCTTAAAATTTAGTAATGCAAAGGACAATGGCTAAAACCTCCTTTTTAAGAGTACTATAATTTTTCTGAGCAGAGTTCCATTCTCCAAAAGTAAATCGGACTAATTGCTCAGGACTATCAAGGTTTTTCTTTTGCTTAAGAATTCCACCGTAACCTATATCCGAAGCATTAGTTTCAACAATCATGAAAGAATCTGGATTAGGAATACCTAAGCAAGGTAAACTTTTAACCATTTCTTTAATTTTGATGACTATCGTAGTCTATTCTTTATCCCATGGAACAGGTACCTTTTTAAGTCTATCATATAAGGGCTTGGAAACTTGTCTCACCTTAGGGATGAAATCTTCCACATAGTTAAGACTGCCCAATAATCTCTGTAACTGGGTTTTGTCTATAATAACGTCAGGGAATTTATCAGAAAACCTAATAGCTCTGCAAATGGGTTTATAAGTGCCTTGATATAAATCATGACCAAGAAATCTAATTTTAGTTTGAAAAAGCTTAATTTTGTTGGCGCTTACCACAAGACCATTATGTTTAACAATTTTAAAAAATACATTTAAGTTTTTGAAATGAGAATCAATGTCCTCAGAAAAGATTAACACATCATCAATATAAACAATCGAAATGTGGCTGATATGATTAAAAATGGAATTCATTATATTTTGAAATTCTGACGGGGCATTCTTAAGCCCAAAAGGCATAACGTTCCTTTCATATTGTCCAAATGGGACATTGAAAGCAGTTTTGTATTTATCTTATTCAGAAATCTGTATCTGCCAAAAGCCTGATTTCATATCAAACTTACTATAAACATTAGCTCTAAAGGTTCTTTTTAAAAGATCTCTTTTATTTGGTATTGGATATCTAATCCATTTCAAAACAGATTTTAAAGGTTTATAATTAATAACAAGTTGGGGAGAGCCTCTCTCTTTCTCTGCTGCATTGTTGACATAGAAGGCTGAACAGCTCCACAGAGATTTAGAGGGCCGGATAATATTATTTTCCAAAAGAGTGTTAATTTCCTTTTTACGAATTTCCATTAATTCATGATTCATTTGAATGGGCCTTGCTTTCGTAGTAATGTCCTTTTCACTGAATCTATCAATATAAGGGAGATCAACAGTATGGGCTTTTCTGGCCCAAAAAGCATTCGGAAATTCAGAGCAAATTTCTTTTTCAAAAGTCTTTTGTAAATTGGCATTCTTAGTTGCCATTCTCGGGGTTTTTAAAATTTGCTCAATTTTCTTAATTTTTATATCTTATTTAAGAAAACAAATCTGACTAGAGATTAAATTAATTTTAAGAGCAGCTTGTTTATGTAAAAATTTGCTTTCTTCCTTAGAAAGAGTTTTAATGAAAGGAAATGAAATTTCTTTTCCTAAAATCTTGGTTTTGATAGCATCAAAATCAGAAATATAAGGTTTAATTTGAGTGATAAATGGTATTCCCAAAATGATTTCTTCGTTAATATTTTTGGTCATAACAAAATCGTTTTTGAGAAAAATACCATTATTGCAGATATGAGCATCAAATAACTTATAATCAATAATAATACGTTCACCTGTGGCGCTGTATAATTTGGTAGTCCCTTTGGTAAGGTACTTAGTAGGAATAAGTCCTTTAATAATGCAATTTCTATTTGCACCGTTATCTAACAAAGCAATCTTGTTAAGGGTTAGATTGCCATTAACAACAAGCTTAATCATAATATGAGAACTCTGATGTCAAATTTTTGTAATGGCATTAATACCTGTCTCGCTGTCTGCCTTATCATCATCCTCATGTTCTTCATTGTCGGAAGCGACTCCTTTAGAGGATCCTGCTTCATTGGCTACTTCTTTAAGAAGTTTTTTCGTAATAGCATCGATCTCAACTTTATGGAGTCGAGACTTAATTCCTTTAATTTCTTCTTTGAGAGCTTTGACTTCTTTACGAAGTTCCTCGACTGAAGGTTCTTTTTGAGAATCAAATTTGTTCATGATCTGTTTCATGCTAAAAGGAACCACTTTGGGTTTTTCTTCCATTTGCCTAGTAACCAACTTTTGTAATTCAATGAGGTATTTCCTTCGAGCATCTTCATCTTGAATATGTTCAATCGTCGAAAAGAGCGTTCTGTAGTCTTTTCAAAAATTACGTTGATAGTTTTACTATCAGAAAGGCAAAATGCACCATTGCAATTACATTCTGAATTAGTTTCTTCTGGTTCTGAATTATGGGAAACATTAAGATATTCTTCATCACTTTCTTCCTCAGAGGAAGAGTATTCAAAATCAGAAGCTTCTTCTTCTTCGATAATTGAGAACAGTTTTTGCTTAATCTCATCATCGACTTCGAGGAGATTGATCTTCGTCTTTTTCTTTCTATTTCTGAGATACTTGTTGGATTTGTCACCCTTCTTTCCACATGTCCAGCATGTGTCTTCTGAATAAGATTCTTTACGGGATTGCCTCTTTCCCTTTCTTCTGGATTTTTCACGAGACTCTCTTCTTTTCCTGGAAGATTTCCTTTTATATTCTCCAGTCGTTCTTTCTTTCTTCCCTGCTTTCCTAGCAAAAGGAGGCTTAAGTAAGGGAAATCCAAAATCTTGGCAAAAACTACCAAGTTCTGGATAAGAAGTTTTCTGATCCTTTTTAAGCTGATCCTTTAGCTTAAGGTCAGTGCAAAGTTCCATTGCAACTACGTTAATGAGACTGATGAGATCTCCGTATGCCAACTGAGAATACGAGATTTTTCCTTCACATCGATCTCTAATTTTGGATCTAACTTTTTCAGCGAAATGAGTAGGTAATCCGCTGATAAATCTTTCCTTCCAATAATCATTATTGCAGTCTGATCTAATCATGACTTTGTTCAGAAACACGTCTTTATACCATTGAAAGTCTGTTAAATTTTTGCAGTATAAATTATTAAGGATTTCAAGACTCCTATCCTGGAAAAGACGTGGTTCCCCCACAAAATGCTTTGCTATACTATTCAACAAAGTAGGAGTAGCATCTTCATAAACAATTTCTGAAGAGCTACGTATTTCTTATTCAGTTTTAACCACTACCTTGGTGGTTACTGCACTAAGGATTGCTGTCCTGTTCTGATCAGTGAGGTAATTATCCCACCAATTTCTTAAAGTACCAGTAAAGCCTGCAATAATCATGTTAGCGGCCTCTTTATCACCTGCACCTTTCATTTTATATGCAGTGATATTCATCCCCATTTCTTGGAGTTTAGCATAGATTTGACCATCAGCCATTCCATCAATGTTCCATTCAGCCAGATTGGTTCCATCTGCTGCTGAAGCTGGATGAAGGACATCTTCTTCGAGCTGCACATCCAGGAAAGAAGGCCTAGGATAATAATTCCTTTTGTTAGGATGTCATTCTAATAAGGTTCTAACCTTATTACCTTGTGTAATATTACGCTTAGATTGTTGTTTATTAATCCTGTCGAGCATTTCATTGGAATGACTAAACTCCTTGGATAACTTGGGGAAATTTTCTTTTGAGAACTCAGGTAACTTAAATATGGGAGTCTCTATTTGAGAACTAGGTTTGGAGGTACTGGGTTTATCCCCAATCTGAGTGATTCCTTTGAAGTTACTTCCTTTGTCTTCCTCTATCTGTCGAGAAATAAAATGGAGAATCTGGTTGGTATAATTGTTTTGTTCAAAAACCTTATTAAGGTCTCTAGCTGTTAACAAGCCTATCTCCTTTTCTATGGGTTTTTTAAAAGGAGCTGCTTTAAGGATTTCCTTTCTATAAGGAATGCTAAGTCCTTCGAGCGGAGGAATAACACTTTCAACCATCTGATCTTTAGTGTACCATTTGTTAATAAGGACTTGAAGCGATAACTGCTTATCATCAATTTGTCTGGAGTATTCAAACCATTTGAAAAACTCAATTTCGGTCTTAAATCTTTTCATTTCTTTGAACCACATATCTCTGAAAGAGGTTCGTTGTTCCACATTATAGGTAGGTTTATACCAATCTACCTTTCGTTTATGTTCTGGAGACTTCCACCAGGCATGCAATTTTCTTTTATTGGGTACAAAATCTTCTTCATCGGATGTAAGCACTCCAATAGAACCTTTTCTTTGATGAACAGGTTTCATATCGCTGGCAGTGGGGCTTCCCAAAGTTTCTTCATAATAAACCTTAGGAACAGTCTGGGAAAAATCTACACCATGAAGTTTTCTATGGTCAGGCTGACTAATACTATCTTCATCGTCCTCTCGGGTTTGAAAAGAAGAACGTCTTACCGAAGACATTTTTCTACTTGAAGAAGCTTGGCTAAATGAGCTGGATTGTAGAAACTTAAGGTTAATACATCCATCAGGAAACTGAATCACTCGGTCTAACTGAGATGTCTCAGGTTGGAGAGGTAAATGGTTAGTAATGGAATCAATTTTCCATTCTTCATCAGCTAAAATGTCATTCCACTTAAGAAGTCTAGGGACAAAAGTAGTACTATGTTCTTGATTAGCTTCCATAGGCTTAGTTACTCCTTTTACACTAGAAGCTATAGCCTTTGGGGCCATAGTGGTCTTCATTAGCTTATAATATACCTGACATATTACAGGTATTTCTCTAGTATCAATTTTACTATTCATGTTCTGAGTTTTGACTTTAAGTGTCAACGTATCAATAATATTAGGATCATGAATATCAACAGTAAAATTAGGATAATAGTTAAAGTAAACTCATCCATAAGCAAGATTACTATCTAAAACTCCAAACAGAGAATCGTCAAAATAAAGTAGTCTATCATCTCTAAGAAGTAGAGAAAGAGGTATATTCAAACCTTTACGGAAAAGAGGTTTAACAACAACTTGTACAAGTCCAATATGATGGAATTTAAATTCTTTCCTATATCTATCTATATCAGAAGATAATAATAACTTGATAGTTTCAAGATAATTATTAATATCTATAGTAGATTTACAAGTTTTAATATTATATCTTCTGAATATCGAAAAATTACCTAACTGGTAAATCTTTTCAAAAGGTTCTTTAGGGATAGACCAATTTTGTAAATCATTTTATATTTTAGAAATAGATATATTAAAAGAATTTAAGATATGTTGTCTATTATCCATAGAGAGAGAATGCCTTTGACTATACTAATGATACTATAAAAAGTAACTAAGCATTCTAGTAAAGATATCAGCTAGTCATACAACATGATATTTCAAATCCTTATAAGATAACTATGGATTTATGGTCGGATTTTACATTAAGGATTATGGATTTTACAAGAGATTTTCAAGTAAAGCACCTTGCATCTACACGCCTGTCCTTTCGGCTTAACGACCGCCTGTCGGCATCGCAACTACTTGAAAATTACTCAACACCTTTCCTTAATCACCATACCTAAACTCCATTTTTATCGTTAAAGACTTGAAAATCCATATTGTATAACAAGGTGATAACATTGCTAAATAGCTAAGTAACTAATTAAAGTTTCATCAGCATAGTCTAGGCAAAAGTATTTAGCCTAACATGGCAATTGTATAACAATATAAGATTACGGTTAACATACTAAATATGCCTAACATGGCTCTGATACCATTAAAAATGATCGTAGCATTTAACTATAATAAAACATAAATATAAACATAAACATAAAGTAAATATAGAGTGATATACAAGAACTCACAATTTTATTCAAACGGCAACGGAAGCAAAACACACCAAGCAAACATCAAATTAAAGTGCAAGAGAAATAATTACAAGGAGATACTATAGGCTAAATACTTTTGCCTAGACTATGCTGATGAAACTTTAATTATTTACTTAGAAATTTAGCAAAATTATCACCTTGTTATACAATATGAATTTTCAATTATTTAACGATAAAAATGGAGTTTAGGTATGGTGATTAAGGAAAGGTGTTGAGTAATTTTCAAGTAGTTGCGATGTTGACAGGCAGTCGTTAAGCCGAAAGGACAGGCGTGTAGACTGCAAGGTACTTTACTTGAAAATCTCTTGTAAAATCCATAATACTTAATGTAAAATCCGAGCATGAATCCATAGTTATCTTATAAGGATTTGAAGTATCAAGTTGTATGACTATACTGATATCTTTACTAGAATGCTTAGTTACTTTTTATAGTATCATTAGTTTAGTCAAAGGCATTCTCTGTCTATGGATAATAGACAACATATCTTAAATTCTGTTAATATATCTATTTCGAAAATAGAAAATGATTTACAAAATTGGTCTATCCCTAAAGAACCTTTTGAAAAGATTTACCAGTTAGGTAATTTTTCGATGTTCAGAAGATATAATATTAAAACTTGTGAATCTACTATAGCTATTAATAATTCTCTTGAAACTTTCAAGTTATTATTATCTTCTGATATAGATAGATATAGGAAAGAATTTAAATTCCTTCATATTGGACTTGTACAAGTTGCTGTTAAACCTATTTTCTGTAAAGGTTTGAATATACCTCTTTGTCTGCTTCTTAGAGATGATAGACTACTTAATTTTTACAATTCTCTGTTAGGAGTTTTAGAAAGTAATCTTGCTTATGGATGAGTTTACTTTAACTGTTATCCTAATTTTACTGTTGATATTCATGATCCTAATATTATTGATACGTTCACACTTAATGTCAAAACTAAGAACATGAATAGTAAAATTGATACTAGAGAAATAGCTGTAATATATCGGGTATATTATAAGCTAATGAAGACCACTATAGCCCCAAAGGCTATACCTTCTAGTGTAAAAGGAGTAACTATGCTTATGGAAGCTAATCAAGAGCATACTACTACTTTTGTCCCTAGACTTCCTAAGTGGAATGATATTTTAGCTGATGAAGAATGGAAATTTGATTCCATTACTAACCCTTTACCTCTCCAACCTGAGACATCTCAGTTAGACCGAGTGATTCAGTTTCCTGATGGATGTATTAACCTTAAGTTTCTACGATCCAGCTCATTTAGCCAAGCTTCTTCAAGTAGAAGAATATCTTCGGCAATACGTTCTTCTTTTCAAATCCGAGAGGACGATGAAGATAGTATTAGTCAGCCTGACCATAGAAAACTTCATGGTGTAGATTTTTCCCAGACTGTTCCTAAGGTTTATTATGAAGAGACTTTGGGAAGCCCTACTGCCAGGAATATGAAACCTGTTCATCAAAGAAAAGATTCTATTAGAGTGCTTACATCCGATGAAGAAGATTTTGTACCCAATAAAAGAAAACTGCACGCCTGGTGGAAGTCTCCAAAACATAAACAAAAACTAGATTGGTATAAAGCTACATATAATGTGAAACAACGAACCTCTTTCAGAGATAAGTGGTTCAAAGACATGAAAGGATTTAAGACAGAAATTGAGTTTTTCAAATGGTTTGAATACTCCGGACAAATTGATGATAAGCAATCATCGCTTCAAGTCCTTATTAACAAATGGTACACCAAAGATCAGGTGGTTGAAAGTGTTACTCCTCCGCTCGAAGGACTTAGCATTCCTTATAGAAAGGAAATCCTTAAAGCAGCTCCTTTTAAAAAACCCATAGCAAAGGAGACAGGTTTGTCAGCAGGAGACCTTAATAAGGTTTTTGAACAAAACAATTATACCAACCAGATTCGCTATGTTATTTCTCGACAGATAGAGGAAGACAAAGGAAGTAACTTCAAAGGAATCACTCAGATTGGGGATAAACCCAGTACCTCCAAACCTTGTTCTCAAATAGAGACTCCCATATTTAAGTTACCTGAGTTCTCTAAAGAAAACTTCCCCAAGTTATCCAAGGAGTTTAGTCATTCCAATGAACGGCACAATAGGATTAATGAACAACTTTCTAAGCTTAATATTACACAAGGTAATAAGCTTAGAACCTTATTAGAAGGACATCCTAACAAAAGGAATTATTATCCTAGGCCTTCTTTCCCGAATGTGCAGTTCGAAGAAGATGTCCTTCATCCAGCTTCAGCAGCTGATGGAACCAGTCTAGCTGAATGGAACATTGATGGAATGGCTGAAGGTCAAATCTATGCTAAACTCCAAGAAATGGGGATGAATATCACTGCATGTAAAATGAAAGGTGTAGGTGATAAAGAAGCCGCTAACATGATTATTGTAGGCTTTACTGGTACTTTAAGAAATTTGTGGGATAATTACCTCACTGATCAGAACAGGACAGAAATCCTTAGTGCAGTAACCACCAAGGTAGTGGTTAAAACTGAAGAAGAAATAAGTACCTTTTCAGAAATTGTTTATGAAGATTCTACTCCTACTTTGTTGTATAGTATAGCAAAGCATTTTGTGGGGGAACCACGTCTTTTCCAGGATAGGAGTCTTGAAATCCTTAATAATTTATACTGCAAAAATTTAACAGACTTTCAATGGTATAAAGACGTGTTTCTGAACAAAGTCATGATTAGATCAGACTGCAATAATGATTATTGGAAGGAAAGATTTATCAGCGGATTACCCACTCATTTCGCTGAAAGAGTTAGATCCAAAATTAGATATCGATGTGAAGGAAAAATCCCGTATTCTAAGTTGGCATACGGAGATCTCATCAGTCTCATTAACGTTGTTGCAATGGAACTTTGTACTGACCTTAAGCTAAAGGATCAGCTTAAAACGGATTAGAAAACTTCTTATGTAGAACTTGGTAGTTTTTGCCAAGATTTTGGATTTCCCTTACTTAAACCTTCTTCTGCTAGGAAAGCAGGGAAGAAAGAAAGAATGACCGGAGAATATAAAAGAAAATCTTCCAGGAAAAGAAGAGAGTCTCGTGAAAAATCCAGAAGAAAGGGAAAGAGGCAATCCCCTAAAGAATCTTCTTCAGAAGACACATGCTGGACATGTAGAAAGAAGGGTCACAAATCCAACAAGTTTCCCAGAAATAGAAAGAAAAAGAAGAATATCAATCTCCTCGAAGTCGATGATGAGATTAAGTAAAAACTATTCTTAATTATCGAAGAAGAAGAAGCTTCGGATTCTGAATACTCTTCCTCTAAGGAAGAAAGTGATGAAGAATATCTTAATGTTGCCCATAATTCAAAACCAGAAGAAACTGATTCAGAATGTAATTGCAATGGTGCATTCTGCCTTTGTGATAGTAAAACTATCAACGTAATTTCTGAAAAGACTGCAGAAACGCTCTTTTTGACGATTGAGCATATTCAAGATGAAGATGCTCGAAGGAAATACCTCATTGAATTACAAAACTTGGTTACTAGGCAAAAGGAAGAAAAACCCAAAGTGGTTCCTTTTAGCATGAAACAGATCTTGAACAAATTTGATTCTAAAAAGGAACCTTCAGTCGAGGAACTTCGTGAAGAAGTCAACGCTCTCAAAGAAGAAATTAAAGGAATTAAGTCTTGACTCCATAAAGTTGAGATTGATGCTATTTCGGAAAAACTTCTTAAAGAAGTAGCCAATGAAGCAGGATCCTCTAAAGGAGTAGCTTCCGACAATGAAGAACATGAGGATGATGATAAGGCAGACAGCGAGGCAGGTATTAATGCCATTACAAAAATTTGACCTCATAGTTCTCATATTATGATTAAGCTAGTTGTTAATGACAATCTAACCCTTAACAAGATTGCTTTGTTAGATAGCAGTGCAGATAGAAATTGCATTATTGAAGGACTTATTCCTACTAAATACCTTACCAAAGGGACTACCAAATTATACAGCGCCACAGGTGAACGTATTATTATTGATTATAAGTTATTTGATGCTCATATCTGCAATAATGGTATTTGTCTCAAAAACGATTTTGTTATTACCAAAAATATTAATGAAGAAATCATTTTGGGAATATCATTTATCACTCAAATTAAACCTTATATTTCTGATTTTGATGCTATCAAAACCAAGATTTTAGGAAAAGAAATTTCATTTCCTTTCATTAAAACTCTTTCCAAAGAAGAAAGAAAATTTTTACATAAACAAACTGCTTTTAAAATTAATTTAATCTCTAATCAGATTTGTTTTCTTAAAGAAGATATAAAAATTAAGAAAATTGAGCAAATTTTAAAAACCCCGGGAATGGTAACTAAGATTGCTATTTTACAAAAGACTTTTGAAAAAGAAATTTGCTCTGAATTTCTGAATGCTTTTTGGGCCAGAAAAGCCCATACTGTTGATCTCCCTTATATTGTTGGATTTAGTGAAAAGGCCATTTCTACGAAAGCTAGGCCCATTCAGATAAATCATGAATTAATGGAAATTTGTAAAAAAGAAATTAACACTCTTTTGGAAAATAATATTATCCGGCCCTCTAAATCTCTGGGGAGCTGTTCTGCCTTCTATGTCAATAATGCAGCAGAGAAAGAGAGAGGCTCTCCCTGACTTGTTATTAATTATAAACCTTTAAACTCTGTTTTGAAATGGTTTAGATATCCAATTCCAAATAAAAGAGATCTTTTAAAAAGAACCTTTAAAGCCAATGTTTATAGTAAGTTTGATATGAAATCAGGCTTTTGGTAGATACAGATTTCTGAAAAAGATAAATACAAAACTGCTTTCAATGTCCTGTTTGGACAATATGAATGGAAGGGTATGCCTTTTGGGCCTAAGAATGCCCCGTCAAAATTTCAAAATATAATGAATTCTATTTTTAATCATATCAGCCAAATTTCGATTGTTTATATTGATGATGCGTTAATCTTTTCTGAGGACATTGATTCTCATTTCAAACACTTAAATGTATTTTTTAAAATTGTTAAACATAATGGTCTTGTGTTAAGCGCCAAGAAAATTAAGCTTTTTCAAACTAATATTAGATTTCTTGGTCATGATTTATATCCAAGGCACTTATAAACCCATTCCTAGAGCTATTGAGTTTTCTAATAAATTCGTTGACGTTATTATAGACAAAACCCAATTACAGAGATTTTTGGGTAGTTTTAACTATGTGGCAGATTTCATCCCTAAGGTAAGACAGGTTTGCAAGCCCTTATATGATAGACTTAAAAAGGTACCTGTTCCATGGGATAAAGAATAGACTACGGCGGTCAACAAAATTAAAGAAATGGTTAAAAGTTTGTCTTGCTTAGGTATTCCTAATCCAGATTCTTTTATGATTAACTGATACTTTGGATATAGGTTACGGTGGAATTCTTAAACAAAAGAAAACCCCTGATAGTCCTAAGCAATTAGTCCTATTTACTTCCGGAGTATGGATCTCTGCTCAGAAAAATTATAGTACTGTTAAAAAGGAGGTTTTCGCCATATTCCTTTGCATTACTAAATTTCAAGATGATTTGATCAATAAAGAATTTCTGCTTAAAGTAGATTTTAAGTCTGCAAAAGAGATTTTGCAAAAGGATGTTAAAAATCTTGTTTCTAAATAGATATTTGCTAGATGGCAAGCCTTATTGTCTAGTTTTGATTTTCAAGTTGAATATATCAAAGGAGAAGAAAACTCTCTCCCTGATTTTCTAACTCGTGAATTTTTGCAGGGTAAAACATGAGGCCAGTCATAAGGCCAGGATTCGGGATCAAAGGCCCTTTCCAAGAGAAGGGAAAAGAAATAGATAAGAAGACTTCAGCTTCTCCTTTTGCAATCAGGCCGTCACTGAACAACCCTAATAAATTTTCAACTCTTGCCAGCTTACCTCCCATCAACCCTTCTCAAGTTATTAGTCCTTTTCCACAGCTACCACCTAGCTCATCGTCATCAAATCCTTTGTTTCTTAAAAAACCATTCTCTAAAAAATCTGAACCATGTTCATTCTCTCCATCCAGGAAACCTCGATTTTCCTCCCCCCAAACTAAAGATTCCTATACAATGAAAGCTTTAAAGAAGCAGTTTTTTCGTCTCATAATAAACCCAAAGAACGAGAAGTCTTTAACGTGGTTTCTTTGCAGGTCAATCCTATCCTTGCGTTAGACAAGGAATTCGAAGGTTATGAAGTCAAGCATTTACTAAAGCCCTATTACACAAACAAGAACTATGTGGATACTGAAAATCCATTAAAGACAAGAAAGTATTATTAGTTTATTTTAGTTGATACAAGATCCATAGAAGTGGAACATAAACTTAGTCATGATTCAGATCCTGACAGCATTGCTTATTCAAAATTCACCATAAAAAGGGTTTTATCTCCATTCGACTGGATAGTCAATCATTTACATACTCTAGTAAATCTTTCGAGAGAACATAGACCTCAGACCTATAATTGGTATGATTATAAAAATGCATGGTTTAACTTTCTATACTTAAGGCCAACCACACACACTTGGTTTGTCAAGTATAGCCCTGAATTTTCAAAATTGATTATCCCTAGATGGTTCTATGAATGGTGGAACTGTTTTGGAGGAAACCAAAAGGTTTTACCTAAACTGTTTCTATATAAATTCAATTAGTTCCAAGTTGAACAAGATATTTCTACTTTACCAGAACACGTTAAATTGTGTAAGTATTTTGTCCAGAAAAGAATATCTTTTATTATTAGTTGGACTTTTTCAGTTCGTGTGTTTGACAGGATTAAATATCTCTCTAAAGAGATAATGATCAAGGGATGGTCTCCAACTCCTAAAGAAGCGGCTCTCAAATCACCTGCATCAACATCAAGTGGCAGAAATTCATCTTCCAAAGCTGAATTAAAGAAAAGGCTCCATCAAGATTTATCAGATTTAGAAGACGATAAACCCAATGAAGAAATCGCCTTGCTATTGCTAGATGAGACGTCTTCTCAAAGTGATGATAATGGGGACATGTTGAAGCCAAACGCTGTAGCACAGTCCTATTTAGACCCATTTTATGATTAATCTTATTAAATGAATAATCTAGTAGAGGATTTTAATCCGAAATTACTGACTTTCTAAATAGAGACTCAAAGAGTCGGAATTATTTAAGAAAGTAAGAGATGAGACTCAAAGAGTTGGAATATCTCTTGATTATCAATTTAATTGGAATAATTATCCAATGGAGACATATAGAATCTCATAATAGTAAAGCAGCCATCTCTTTTCTAAATGATAAAGACAAATGGCCGACACAACTTTAGGGTTTAGGATTTATCATTTTGGGTTTTGGGTTTAGGGTTTAGTGTTAAGGTTTAGGGTTTAGGGTTTATAGTTTAGAGTTTAGTGTTTAGGGTTAAGGGTTTAAGGTTTTATTTTTAAGGTTTAGGGTTTAGGGTTTTTGATTTTTGATTCGAGTTGTAGGTTTGGGTATACAGTATAGGGTTTAACGTGAAGGGTTTAGGGTTTAGGTTTTAAAGTTTAGGGTTTTGAGTAGTAGGTTTAGCAATTAGGATTTAGGGTTTTGGATTTAGAGTTTATGGTTCAGGGATTACGATTTAGGGTTTACTATGTAGGGTTTAGGGTTTAGAGTTTAGGATTTACAGTTACATGTTTTGTGTTTAGGGTTTAGGTTTCGTGTTTTAGGGTTTGGGGTTTAGGGTATAATGTTTAATGTTTAGTGTTTAGAGTTTAGGATTTAGGGTCTAAAGTTTAGGGTGTAGAGTTTTGATTTAAGGTTTAGGGTTTAGGCTTTAGGATTAGGGTTTAGGGTTTAGGGTCTAGAGTGTAGGGTTTAGGGTTTAGAAGTTAGTATTTAGGGTTTAGAGTTTTGGGTTTAAGGTTTAGGGTTTAGTGTTTAGCATTTAGGATTTAGTCTTTAAGGTTTATGTTTTACGGTTTATGATTTAGGGTTAAGGATTTTGTGTTAGGGTTTAGGGTTTAGGGTTTAGAGTAAGTGATTAGGGTTTAGAGTTTGCATTCAGAATTTAGTGTTTTGGTTTTAGGGTTAGGGTTTAGAGGTTTAGGGTTTAAGGTTTAGGCTTAGGGTTTAGGGTTTAGGGTTTAGGGGTTAGGGTCTACTATTTAGGGTATAGGATTTTGGGTTAGGGTTTAGTGTTTACGGTAAAGGTTTAAGCTTTAGGGTTTAGAGATTGGATTTAGTATTTAGGATTTTTGGGTTAGGGTTAGGGTTTAGAGGTTTAGGGTTTAGGGTCTACTATTTATGGTTTAGGGTTTTGGTATTAGGGTTTAGAATTTAGGGCTTATCATTGAGGATTTATTATTTAGGTCTTACGATTTGGTATTGTAGGTTTAAGATTTAGGGTTTAGGGTATAGGGTATAGGATTAAGGGTTTGGGGTTTAGGGTTTAGGGTTTAGGGTTTAAGGTGTAGGGTTTAGAGTTTATGGTTTAGGGATTAGTATTTAGGGTTTACCATGTAGGGTTTAGGGTTTGCAGTATAGGATTTACAATTACATGTTTTAGGTTTAGGGTTTAGGTTTTATGTTTTAGGGTTTGTGGTTTAGGGATTAGTGTTTAGTGTTTAGTGTTTAGAGTTTAGGATTTAGGGTTTAAGGTTTAGGGTGTAGAGTTTTGATTTAAGGTTTTGGGTTTAGTTTTTAGGATTAGGGTTTAGGGTCTAGAGTTTAGGGTTTAGGATTTAATATTTAGGGTTTAGAGTTTTGGGTTTAAGGTTTAGGGTTTAGCATTTAGTATTTAGTATTTAGTATTTAGGGTTTAGGGTTTACGGTTTAGGGTTAGGGTTTACAGGTTTAGGGTTTAAGGTTTAGGTTTTGGATTTAGTATTTAAGGTTTTTGGTTTAGGATAGGGTTTAGAGGTTTAGGGTTTAAGGTTGAGGTTTAGAGTTTAGTATTTAGGGTTTAGGGGTTAGGGTCTACTATTTATGGTTTAGGGTTTTGTGATTAGGGATTAGGATTTAGGGCTTATCAATGAGGTTTTATTATTTAGGTTTTAGGGTTTGGTGTTGTAGGTTTAAGGTTTAGGGTTGAGGGTATAGGGTTTAGGATTAAGGGTTTAGGTTTTAGTGTTTAAAGTTTAGGATTTAGTGTTTAGGGTTTAGATTTTGGGTTTTAGGGTTTAGGGTTTAGGTTTTAGACTTTAAGGTTTAGTGCTTAGGGCATAGAGTTTAGGACTTAGGTCTTAGGGTTTAGGGTTTGAGTTTGGATTTAGGGTTTAGGGTTTAAGATGAAGGTTAGGTTTTAGGTTTTAACGTTTAGAATTTAGTATTTAGGGTTTAGGGTTTAGGATTTAGGATTTAGTGTTAGGGATTTTGTATTATGATTTAGGATATAGGATTTAGGATTTAGGATTTAGAATATGTATTTAGTGTTTAGGTTTAGAGTGAAAGTTTAGGGTTTAGGGCTTAGGGTTTAGGGTTTAGGGTTTAGGGCTTAGTATTTTAGGGTTTGGGCTTAGGGTTTAGGGCTTAGGGTTTAGGGTTTAGGGTTTATGGTTTAAGGTTTAGGGTTTAGGATTTAGGTTTTAAGGTTTAGGGTTTATGGTATAGTGTTTAGTTAATAGAGTTTAGTATTTAGGGTTTAGGGGTTAAGGTTTAGGGTGAAGAGTTTTAATATAGGATTTAAGGTTTAGGACTAGGGTTAGGGTTGAGGGTTTTAGTGTTTCGGGTTTAGGGTCTAGAGTATAGTGTTTAGGGTGTAGGGTTAGGATTAGTGTTTAGGGTGTAGGATTGAGGGTCTAGAGTTTATGGTATAGGATTTAGTGTATAGGGTTTAGGGTTTAGGGTTTAGGGTTTAGAGTTTAGTGTTTAAGGTTTAAGGATTAGGGTTTATGATTTACGATTTACGGTTTTGGGTTTAGTGTTTAGTGTTCAGGGTTTAGAGTTTAGGATTAAGGGTTTATGGTTTAAAGTTTAGGGTTTAGAGTTTTGATTTAGGGTTTGGGGTTTTGGGTTTAGGATTAGGGTTAGGGTTTAGGGTTTAGGTTCTAAAGTGTAGGTTTAGAGTTTAGGGTTAGTGTTTAGGATTTAGGATTTAGGGTTTAGGGTTTAGGGTGTAGGGTTTTGTGTTTAGTGTTTAGCATTTAGGGTTTAAGGTTTAAGGTTTATGGTTTAGAGTTTTGAGTTAAGGTTTAGGGTTTTGGGTTTAGGATTAAGGTTAGGGTTCAGGGTTTAAGGTTTGGGATTTAAGTTCTAGATTTTATGGTTTAGTGTTTAGGGTTAGGGTTTAGGATTAGGGATTTTGGGTTTAGGGTTTAGGGTCTAAAGTCTTGGGTTTTGTGTTTAGGGTTTAGGGTTTAATGTTTGGGTTTAGGGTTTTGGTTAAGGTTTAGGATTTTGGGTTTAACATTTAGAGTTTAAGATTTAAGGTTTAGGGTTTAGGGTTTGGGTTAAGGTTTTAGGGTTTAGGTTTATGGTTTAAGGTTTAAGGTTTAGGATTTATGGTTTAGGGTTTAGGGTTTAAGTTTTAGGTTCTAAAGTTGAGAGTTTAGAGTTTAGGGTTATGGCTTAGGATTTAGGATTTAGTGTTTAGGGTTTAGGGTATAGGGTTTAGGGTCTAGAGTCGTAGGTTTAGGGTTTTGTGTTTACATTAGGGTTTATGTTCTATGTTTTACGGTTTAGGGTTTAATGTTTAGGGTTTAGGATTTAGGGTTTTGGTTTTAGTTTAAGGTTTAGGGTTTACATTTAGATTTTATTATTTAATGTTAAGGGTTTAGGGTTTCGGTTAAGGTTTTAGGGTTTAGGATTTATGGTTTATGGCTTAGGGTTTAGGTTTAGGGTTTAGAGTTAAGGGTTTAGGATTTAAGGTTTAAGATTTAGGATTTAGAGTTTAGAAATTAGGGTTAGGGTTTAGGTTTTATGGTTCAGTGTTAAGGATTTGGGTTTAGAGTTTAGGATTTGGGGTGTAGGTATTAGGGTTATGGGTTTTGAGTTTATGATTTTGGGTAAATTTTGGGTTAAGGCATAAGGTTTAGTGTTAGAAGGTTTGCATTTAGGGTTTAGAATTTAGGTTTTAGAGTTTAGGGTTTAGAGTCTATTGTTAAGTATTTATATTTTAAGTTTTGGGGTTTATGATTTAGGTTTAGGGTTTAAAATTTTGGATTGAGGGTTTAGGATTTAAGGTAAGAGTTTAGGTTTTAGGCTAAGGGTTTACGGTTTAGGGTTTAGAGTCTATTGTTAAGCATTTAGGTTTTAGGTTTTGGGGTTTAGGGTTTAAAATTTAGTATTTAGGGTTTAGGTTTAAAGGTAAGAGTTTAGGGTTTAGGATTTAACGCTCATAGTTTAGATTTAGGGCTTAGGGTTTACGTTTATGGTTTAGGGTTTAGGGTTTATAGTTTAGATTTAGTGTTTAGGGCTTAGGTTTAGTGTTATGGCTTAGAATTTAAGGTATAGGGTTTAGGTTCTAGAGTGTTGGGTTTAGGGTTTAGGGTTTAGGGGTTATGGGTTTAGTTTTAGGGTTTAGGGTTTAGGGTTTAGTGTAGGTGTTTAGGGTTTAGGTTTTAGGGTTTAGTGTTTAGAGTTTGGATTTAGGGTTTAGGGTGTAGGGTTAGGGTTTAGAGCATGGGGTTTAGGGCTTAGGTTTTAGAGTATAGGATTTAGGGTTTACGGTTCAGGGGTTTAAAGGCTAGGCTTATGGTTTAGGGTTTAGGATCTAGGGCCTAGTGTTTAGGGTTTATAGTTTAGGGTTATGGATTTAGGGTTTAGTGTTTAGTGTTTAAGGTTTAGGGTTTAGGGTTTTGAGTTGTTGGTTTAAGGTATTGGGTTTAGGGTTTAGAGTTTAGAGTTTAGAGTTTAGGTTGTGTTGATGGTTTAGGATTTAGAGTTTACGGTTAAGTGTTTAGGGTGTAGGGTATAGGATTTAGGGTTTAGACTTTAAGGTTTAGTGATTAGGGTTTAGAGTTTAGGATTTAAGGTTTTGGGTTTAGGGTTTAGCATAGCATTTAGGGTTTAGAGTTTAGGAATAGGGTTAAGGTTTAGAGTTTAGGGTTTAGTATTTGGATTTATTGTTTAGGGTTTGGGTTTATAGTTTAGGGTTTAGGGTATATAGCTTAAGATTAAGGGTTTAGAGATTTAAGGTTTAGGGTTTAGGTTTAGTGTTTAGGGTTTAGCAGTTAGGGTCTACTATTTAGGGCAAGTGTTTAGGGTTTAGGGTTTAGAGTTTGGGTTTAGGGTCTATGGTTTAGGTTTAGGATTAGGGTTTATAGTATAGAGTTTAGGATTAGGGTTTAGAGTTTAGGATATATTGTTTATGGTTTTGGGATTTAGGGTTTAGGGTAAAGGATCTAGGGCCTAGTGTTTATGGTTTAAAGTTTAGGGTTATGGACTTAGGGTTTAGTGTTTAGTGTTTAATGTTTAGGGTTTAGGAATTAGGATTTAGGATTGTGAGTTGTAGGTTTAAGGTTTAGGGTTTAGGATATAGGGTTTAGGGTTTATAGTTTAGAGTTTAGGGTTTGGGGTATAGGGTTTAGGGTTTAGACTTTAGTATTTAATGTTGAGGGTTTAGGGTTTAGATTTTAGAATTTAGCATTTTGGGTTTAGGGTTTAGAGCTAGCATTTAGGGTTTAGGCTTTAGGACTAGGGTTAAGTTTTAGTGTTTAGGTTTAGGGTTTAACGTTTAGAGATTTTGGTTTAGGGTTTAGGGTTTAGGGCTTAGGTTTAGTGTTTAGGGTTTAAGGTTTAGGCGTTATGGTTTAGAGTTTAGTGTTTATGGTCAAGAATTTAAGGTTTAGGTTTTGTAGTTTTGGATTTTGGGTTTAGGGTTTAGGGTTTAGGCCTTAGGGTTTAGAGTTTAGGTGTATAGTTTAGGGTTTAAGGTTACGGGTTTAGGGTTATGGGTTTAAGGTATAGGTTTTGGGGTTTAGGGTTTAAGGTTTTTGGTTTTGGGTTCGAGTTGTACATTTATGGTATATTATATCTTGTTTAGTGCTAAGGGTTTAGGGTATAGGTTTTATTGTTTAGGCTTTTGAGTTGTAGGTTTAGGGTTTAGGGGTTAGTATTTAGGATTTAGGGTTTAGAGTTTATGGTTAAGGGTTTATGATTTAGGGTTTACTTTGTAGGGTTTAGGGTTTAGGGTTTAGGATTTAGAGTTGTAGGTTTTGCATTTATGGTTTAGGCTTTTGTTTTAGGGTTTAGGGTTTAGGGTTTTGAATTTAGGGTTTAAGGTTTAGGGTGAATTGTTTTGATTTAGGGTTTAGGGTTTACGTTTTAAGATTAGGGTTAGGGTT
Source organism: Solanum bulbocastanum (assembly GCA_037074985.1). Classification (NCBI taxonomy): domain Eukaryota; kingdom Viridiplantae; phylum Streptophyta; class Magnoliopsida; order Solanales; family Solanaceae; genus Solanum; species Solanum bulbocastanum. The sequence goes on along the minus strand of CM073604.1, from coordinate 20,418,194 downwards.
TAGGGTTTAGGTTTAGGGTTTAGGATTTAGGGTTTAGGGTTTAGGGTTTTGGCGTGATGGTTTAGTGTTTAGTGTTTAGGATTTAGGGTTTAGCATTTATGGTTTTGGATTTTAGGTTTAGGGTTTAAGGTTTAAGTTTTAGGGTTTAGGATTTAAGGTTAGGGTTTAGGGTTTAGTGTAAGGGTTTAGGGTTTAGAGTTTGGATTTAGCATTTAAGGTTTAGTGTTTTGCTTTGACCAGGTGATGCTGCTTTTGATAATTTCCGCAACATGCTGATTTATCTTTCGCTGTTGTGGGATTCTTGGAATAATTCTGATTAAATAATTAATCAAGAGATATTCCAACTTTTTGAGTTTCATCTCTTACCTTCTTTAAATAATTCCAACTCTTTGAGTCTCTATTTAGAAGGTCAGTAATTCTGGATATTTATATCCTCTATTGGATTATTTATTTAATTTTAATTAATCATAGAATGGATCTAAGTAGGACTGTGCTAAATCTCTAGTCTTTAACATATCTCCATTGTCATCACTTTGTGACGGGCTTCTTCTAGCGACTATAATGCTGCTTCTTCATTTGGTTTGTCTTCTTCTAGATTGGTCAAAGCTTGTTGAAGCCTTTTCTTTAAATCATTCTTAGAATATGATCTCTTCTACTTTGTAGGTGGAGTGGATTGTCGTTGAGCTTCTTTAGGAGCCGGTGACCATCCTTTGATGAGTATATCTTTGGACAAGTATTTGATCCTGTCAAATTCATGAATAGAAAATGTCAAACTAATAATGAAGGATATTCTTTTTTGTATAAAATATTTACACAATTTAATGTGTTCTGGCAGAGTGGAAATATCTCGCTCAGTTTGAAACTGGCCAAATTTATCTAAAAATGCTTTGGGCATAACCTTTTGATTTCCTCCAAATCAATTCCACCATTCACAGAACCATCTGGGGATAAAAGATTTAGAAACTTCAGGACTATAATTGCCAAACCAGGTATTAGTGGTTGGCCTTAAAAATAAAAAGTTAAACCAGCCATTTTTATTGTCAAACCAATTAAATGTCTGAGGCCTGTGTTCTCCAGAAAAATTGATAGGGTTATGCAAATGGTCTACTTGTCATTCAAACGAAGAGAGAAACTTTTTAATGGTAAATTTCGAATATACAATACTATACGAATCTGAATCATTACTTAACTTATGCTCCACTTCGATGGAACCTGTATCAACCAAACTGAACTGATAATATTTCCTTGTCCTTAATGGATTTTCAGTTTCCACATAATTTCTATTAGTGTAACAAGGTTTTATCAAATGCTTAACCTCGTAGTTTTCATATTCTTTCTCAAGGGCCAGAATAGATTAACTTGTAAAGTAACAACATTAAACATTTTGCTTTCTTTTGGTTTATTTCCATGAGAAGGAGATACTGCTTCTAGAAAGCTTTCTGGGGCTTTCATGGTGTATGAATCTTTGGTTTGAGGTGAATAAAATCTGGGTTTTCCTAAGGGAGAAAAAGAGCATGGTTCTGATTCTTTTGAAAAGGGTTTCTTTTGAACCAAAAGGTTAGATGAAGATGAGCTAGGTGGTAGTGGTGGAAATGGAGTTATAGAGTAGCCTGGATTTATAGGAGGCAAGCTTGCCAAAGTTGAGAACTTGTTGGGTTATTCAGAGATGGCCTGATTGCAAATGGTGTAGCTGATGGCTTCACTTCTTTTCCCTTTTCTTTGAAAGGGCTGCTTGTGGATGGCCTGAATCCTAGCCTCATGATTTTCCCTGCAAAAATTCTCTGGTTAGAAATATAGGAGAGAGTTTTCTTCTCCCTTGATATAATCAACTTTAAAATCAAAACTAGATAATAGTGCTTCCCATCTAGCAAAAATCTGTTTAGAAACAAGGTTTTTAACATCCTTTTGAAGAATCTCTTTAGCAGATTACAGTCTACCCTAAGTAAAAATTCTTTGTTGATCAAATCATCTTGGAATTTTGTAATACAAAGAACTATAGTAAGGACTTCTTTCTTGACCGTGCTATAATTTCTTTGAGCTAAATTCCAAAGTCCAGAAGTAAAACGAACTAGTTGTTCTTAGCTATCAGTAGTTTTCTTTTGCTTGAGAATTCCTCCATAACCAATATCTGACGCATCTGTCTCAACAATCATAAAAGAATCAGGGTTAGGAATACCTAAGCAAGGCAGGCTCTTAACCATTTCTTTAATCTAGATAATAGCTCTGGTCTGTTAATTTGTCCAAGGAACAGGGTTTTTCTTAAGTCTTTCATATAGAGGTTTGCAAACCTGTCTTACTTTAGGAATGCATATTGCAGCATAATTGAGGTTGCCTTAAAACCTTTGTAATTGGGTTTTATCAGCAATAACATCAAGAAATTTATCTGAAAACTCAATGGCTCTGCAAATGGATTTATAAGTGCTTTGATAAAGATCATCACCAACAAATCTAATTTTAGTTTGGAAAAGCTTGATCTTTTTGGCGCTAACCACTAGACTATTATGTATAACTAATTTGAAGAATATATTTAAATGTTTAAAATGATATGATTAAAAATACAGTTCATAATATTTTGAAACTCAGAAGGGGCATTTTTTAGCCCAAAAGGCATAACATTCCATTCACATTATCCAAAAGGGACATTGAGAGCAGTTTTATATTTATCTTTTTTAGAAATTTGTATTTGCCAAAATCCTGATTTCATATCAAACTTGCTGTAAATATTGGCTTTAAAAGTTCTTTTTAAAAGATCCCTTTTATTAGGAATTGGATAACTAATCCATTTTAACACAAATTTTAAAGGTTTATAATTAATGACTAGTTGGGGAGAACATCTTTCTTTCTCTGCAACGTTGTTAACATAAAAACCTGAACAACTCCACGGAGATTTAGAAGGTCTAATAATGTTATTTCCTAAAAGAGTATTAATCTTCTTTTTACAAATTTCCATTAAATCCTAAATGGGCCTAACTTTTATTGAAATGGTTTTTTCATTGAATCCATCTATATAAGGCAGATCTACAGTGTGGGCTTTTCTGGCCCAAAAAGCATTTGGAAAATCAGAGCAAATTTCTTTTTCAAAAGTGTTTTGTAAATTGGCAATCCTAGTTACCATTCCCGGGGTTTTTAAAATTTGCTCAATTTTCTTAATTTTTGTATCTTCTTTAAGAAAATAAATTTTTTGAGATATAAGATAAACCCGAAACATAGTTTGTTTATGTAAAAATTTACTTTCTTCCTGAGAAAGGGTTTTAATAAAAGGAAATTAAATTTCTTTTCCCAATATTTTGGTTTTAATAGAATCAAAATCAGAAATATAAGATTTTATTTGAGTAATAAAGGGTATTCCTAAAATGATCTCTTCATTGATGTTTTTAGTAATAACAAAATCATTTCTTAGGCAAATACCATTATTGCAAATATGAGCATCAGATAACTTGTAGTCAATCATGATACGTTTACCTGTAGCACTGTATAACCTGGTAGTTCCTTTTGTAAGGTACTTGGTAGGAATTAATCCTTCCACAATACAATTCCTATATGCACCACTGTCTAACTGTTAAGAGTCAAATTATCATTGACTACTAATTTAATAAGAATGTGTGAACTCTGAGGTCTGATTTTAGTAATAGTACTGATACCTGCTTCACTATCAGTTGTATCATGATCTTCATCATCTGAAGCTACTGCTTTAGAGGTTCCTTCGTCATGGTTTACTCTTTTAAAGACTTGTTTCGGAAGAGCTTCAATCTCCATTTTATGGAGTCTAGACTTGATTCCACTAATTTCTTCTTTAATAGAATTAACTTCTCTTCTATGTTCTTCAACAGAAGGTTCTTCCTTTTTTCAGTCGAATCTGTCCATGATTTGCTTCATGCTAAAGGGAATAACCTTAGGTTTTTCTTCCTTATGCCTAGTAACCAATTTCTGTAGTTCAAGGAGATATTTTCTCCTGGCATCCTCATCTCGAATGTGCTCAATAGTTGAAAAGAGAGTCTCAACGGTCTTTTCTGAGATGGCATTGATAGTTTTACTATCACAAAGGCAAAACGCTCTATTACAATTACATTCAGATTCATTATCTTCAGATTCTGAATTTTGGGCGACATTAAGAAATTCTTCATCGCTTTCTTCATCAGAGGAGGAGTATTCTGTCTCCGAATCTTGTTCTTCTATGATAGAAAAGAGTTTTTGTTTAATTTCCTTGTCTATTCCAAGAATATTAACCTTCTTTTTCTTTTCTTTTTTTTTTGTTTCTAGGACACTGGTTAGACCTATGACCCTTTTTACCACATGTCCAGCAAGTGTCTTCTGAAGAAGAGTCTTTGGGTTGTTTCTTATTTTTTGCTTTATGCTTTTCCTTGAAATCTCTTCCTTCCTTAGAAGATTTCCTCTTATATTTTCCAAGAGTTCTTTCTCTTTTTCCTTCTATCCTAGCAGAAGGAGGTTTTAACAAAGAAAAGCCGAAATCTTGGCAGAAACCTCCAAGTTCTGCATAAGTAGACTTTTGATCCTTCTTAAGCTGTTCCTTTAGCTTAAGATCAGTACAATGTTCCATGGCTCCTACATTTATAATGCTTATGAGATCTCCATATGTGAGTTGTGAATACGGGATCTTTCCTTCATATTTATCTCTGATTTTGGACCTAACCTTTTCAGCGAAATGAGTAGGTAATCCACTGATAAATCGTTCTTTCCAATAATCATTGTTACCGTCTGATCTTATCATGACTTTGTTTAGAAACATATCCTTGTACCATCTAAAATCTGTCAATTTTTTTCAATACAGATTATTAAGAATCTGAAGACTTCTATCTTGGAAAAGTCGTGGTTCACCTATGAAGTACTTTTCTATACTATACAGCAAAGTAGTTGTAGCATCTTCATAAACAACCCTTGATGAAGTATTGACTCCATCTTTTGTTTTGATAACAACTTTGGTAGTTACTTCGTTAAGAATGTCATTCCTGTTTTGATCAGTAAGGTAGTTGTCCCGCCAATTTTTTAGAGTTTCGATGTACCCTGCAATAATCATGTGAGCTGCTTCCTTATCACCTACATTTTGCATTTTGTATGCAGTTATATTCAATCCCATTTCTTGGAGTTTGGCATAAATCTGACCTTCTGCCATTCCATCTATAATCCATTCAGTTAAACTTGATCCATCTGCAGCTGAGGCTGGATGGAGAACGTTTTCCTCAAACTGTACATCTGGGAAAGAAGGTCTGGGGTAATAATTCCTTTTATTAGGATATCTTTCTAACAGAGTTCTAAGGTTATTACCTTGGGTAATATTGAACCTAGACAATTGCTCATTAATCTTATCTAGCAATTCATTGGAATGGCTAAACTCCTTGGATAGCTTAGGGAAATTTTCTCGAGAAAATTCAAAAATTTTGAATATAGGGTTAGTCTCAATCTGAGGGCTAACTTTTGAAGAACTAGGTTTGTCACCTATCTAACTGATTCCTTTGAAGTTATCTCCTTTATGTTCTTCAATTTGTTGAGAGATCACATGGAGTACTTGATTGGTATAATTGTTTTGTTCCAAAACTTTATTAAGGTCTCCAGCTGTTATCAAGGTTAATCATTTTTCAATGGGTTTTTTAAAAGGAGCAGCTTTGAGGATCTCCTTCCTATAAGGGATGCTAAGTCCTTTAAGAGGAGGGGTAACACTTTCTATCACCTATTTTTTGGTGTACCATTTGTTGATGAGAACTTGCAGGGATGACTGAGTATTATCAATTTTTCCAGAAGATTCAAACTAGCTAAAGAACTCAGCTTCAGTTCTAAATCTTTCCATATCTTTAACCCAATTATCTCTAAAAGATATTCTTTGATCTAAGGTGTAAGTAGCCTTATACCATTCTACTTTCTGCTTATGTTCTATTGCTTTCCACCAGGCATGTAATATCCTTTTGTCAGGGACAAATTTATCTCCAGAAGTAAGAACTCCAATGGAATCTTTTCTTGCATGAATGGGATTCATGTCACTTTCAGTAGGACTTCCTATAGTTTCTTCATAATAAACCTTCGGAATGGTTTTGGAGAAATCTACCCCATGAATTTTTCCCTGGTCAGGTTGTTGCTGACTAAAACATTCCTCCTCTCGGGGTTGAAAAGAAGAAGGTCTAGCCGAAGACATTCTTCTACTTGAAAAAGCTTGGCTAAAGGAGCTGGATCTTAAAAATTTAAGATTAATAGATCCATTAGGGAATTGAATAACCCAATCTATCTGATTGGTCTCAGGTTGTAAGGGAAAAGGGTTAGTGATAGAGTCAAATTTCCATTCTTTATCAGCAAGAATATCATTCCACTTAAGAAGTCTAGGGACGAAAGTAGTACTATGCTCCTGATTTGCTTCCATAAGCATAGTAACTCCTTTAACACTAGAAGTTATAGCCTTTAGGGCTATAGTGGTTTTCCTTAGCTTGTAATATACCCGATATATTACCGCTCTTTCTCTGGTATCTAATTTACTATTCATATTCTTGGTTTTGACATTAAGTGTCAGAGTATCAATAATATTGGGATCATGAATATCAATAAAATAATTAGGATAACAGTTAAAGTAAACTGGTTGATAATCAAGATTACTTTCTAAGACTCCTAACAAGGAATCATCAAAATTAAGAAGTCTATCATCTCTATCAAACAAAGAGGAATATTCAAACCTTTACTGAAAAGAGGTTTAACAGCAATTTGCACAAGGCCAATACGCAAGAATTTAAATTCATTTTTATATCTATCAATATCAGCAGAAATTAACAACTTGATAGTTTCAAGAGAATTATTTATAGCTATGGTAGATTCACATGTTTTAATATTATATTTTTTAAACATAGAAAAATTTTCTAACTGATAAATTTTCTCAAAAGGTTCTTTAGGAATAGACCAATTTTGTAAATCATTTTTCATTTTAGAAATGGATATATTAACATTATTAACAATAAGTTGTCTATTGTCCATGAAGAGAGAAGATGTCTTTGACTATGCTAATGATAAGTTAAATACTACTTTAGTCTTTCTAAAAATTATCAATCCAATAAAACATGAATTTTTCACTTTTTACTGAATAAGTATGAGATTAAGCGAAGGATCTTACTTCAAATATCTATGGATTTTACATGAGTTTTTCTAGTAAAGTTCCTTGTAGACTCAAACGCCATCCCTCGGCTAAACGACCGCCTGTCTGCATCGCAACTACTAGAATTACTCAACACCTTTCTTTGAACACTAAACTTAATATCCATATTACTAGTAAAGACTTAAATTTGCTCAAATTTCTTAATTTTTATATCTTCTTTAAGAAAACAAATTTTTTGAGATATAAGATTAACACGAAATGCAGTTTGTTTATGTAAAAATTTACTTTCTTCCTGAGTAGGGGTTTTAATTAAAGGAAATGAAATTTCTTTTCCCAATATTTTGGTTTTAATAGAATCAAAATCAGAAATATAAGGTTTTATTTGAGTAATAAAGGGTATTCCTAAAATGATTTCTTCATTGATGTTTTTAGTAATAACAAAATCATTTCTTAGGCAAATACCATTATTGCAAATATGAGCATCAGATAACTTGTAGTCAATCATAATATGTTCACCTGCAACACTGTATAACCTAGTACTTTAGGGTTTGGAGTTTGGATTTAGGGTTTAGGGTTTAATACGAGGGTTAGGCATTAGGGTTTAACATTTAGAATTTAGGATTTAGGGTTAGGGATTATGTATTAGGATTTATGATTTAGGATTTAGGGTTTAGGGTTTAGAATATGTATTTAGGGTTTAGTGTTGAGGTTAAGAGTTAGGGTTTAGGGTTTAGGGTTTAGGGTTAAGAATTTAGGATTTAGACTTTAGGGTTTTAGGGTTTAGGGCTTAGGGCTTAGGGTTTACGATTTACGGTTTAAGATTTAAGGTTTAAGGTTTAGGCCCACTACAAGAAAATGTACATACGACGACATTAATTTGGTGACATTTGAAACAAATGTCGGAAAATAAAGAAATTCACGATATTTAAGAACAAAATGTCATCAAACAATGACATTTGATGTCAAATGTCGTAAAAATAATGACATTTGGTATCAAATATCTTTAAAATAATGACATTTGGACCAAAAATGTCACTACGATAATGACATTTATTGCAAAATGTCGTTGTTTTTAGCGACATTTAGTAAAAATGTCATATAAATGATGACATTTGCTACAAATGTCAAATATAATAATGACATTTATTGCAAAATGTCGGTGTTTTAGCAACATTTAACGAAAATGTCATATAAATGATGACATTTGCGAGAAATGTCGAATATAATATGACATTTATTACAAAATGTCATTGGTTTTAGTGACATTTAGAAAAAATATCGCTTAAATAGTGACATTTAACATAAATGTCAAATATTTTATGACAGTTACTACAAAATGTCATTGATTTTAGTGACATTTAGATAAAATGTCACTAAAATAGTGACATTTGTCGTAAAATGTCATTCAAATGTCGAATATATTATGACAATTATTGCAAAATGTCGTTGATTCAATCGACATATAGTGAAAATGTCGCTAAAACAATGAAATTGTTTTACTTTAAAAAACGTGCTAAAAGTGTGGTTTTAAACCCAAAAGAATTCAAGGTTCCCATTTCTAAAGGCTTATTTACATATTTATACTTTTATTTTTCAAACCCCCTAAAAAAAAATCCTGGGTCCGTAACTGATTAAACATATTATTAGTCGTTAATTACTAATATTTACACCTAATTTTTAAAATCTAATTATTTTTTAAAAATTATTTATCATTATATATGGATAAAGTTTGACCAAATTTGCCCCGCAGATTATATGATTTGAACAAAATTTACTTTATGATAAAAATATCTCATTTTTACTTTCATTGTATAATTTTTGAGAATAAGTTGTTAATTATTTACAAAAATACCCTCACCTTATGTATTTTTTTTTTTTACATTTTCTTTGCAAGCATTAGTTATTCATTCTTAAAAATAAAATTTACATCTTATTTATCTTAAATATTTTTGTGTGTGCATTTCCATGATTGTGCCGTATGTTTTAAAAATTAAACTTTCATCTTATTTAGCTTTAAAATAAAATGTTCTTCTCTTATTTAGCTTAAAATAAGATTTTCATCTTATTTAGCTTAAAAATAACACTTTCATCTTATTTAGTTTAAAAATAAAACTTTCATCTTATTTAGCTTAAAAATTAAGACTTTCATTTAATTTTAAGTTTATTAAAGTAAAAGAAAATTTATTATTATATTTATCTACATTTTATTTATAGATAAAATATAATTTTTTAGTGAGTAATAAACTATTTAATGAAAAATATGGAATTTAGTAGTGGAGTGAACATTTTAAGAGAAATCAAAATATAAATAAACATAATAATTACGCAAATAAATTCAACTTATAATATATTCATAAATAAAAATTGTAATTATAAAATGTAAATTTTTAATAGAAAAATATATTTATCATAAAAACAACGAATAATTAAGGTTGTGAATATTATTATAAATGTTGTTAAAAATTATGTTAATATATTTGAATGTAAAAGTGGTGTATAAAAGAGAATTTAAGGGGTTTTTTTTTGTTAATTTACCCACCTTATCCCAGGATAACTTATCATGGGATTACTATATACCTCCCTCAGTGAGGGATAACTTATCCCTGGACTAATTCCTCTTATCCATCACACCAAAACGACCCCTTAATGTATAGTAAAGATATGAATTATCTAGGTAAAGCTTGTTCTTAAGATATGTATAGTATTTTGTAGTTTATATATTAATTTATGATGTGCTAGTTATATGAGATTTGATTATTTTTTTAAGATCTGCCTTTTTGTTAAATGAAAATTTTTTCATCTTCTTCATAATATTCATTTTTGGTAAACGGATCAAACTTCAATCTAACGATTTAGTGAGAAAAATCTAAACATGCTCCTGTAATATTATCGGTGTAAAGGTATAATTTTATTTTAATTTACATGTAAGTTGTATTTTTAATTATATGAATTTTACTATAAGAACTTGACAAGAGTTTCAATCAATTCAAATTTTAGTATATTAATTCTGTCAATAAAAGTTGGTTATTAACTTTTTTTTAAAAAAAAGTTAAGTTTTATTTGGAATTTATACTTTTGAAAAAAATCAAAAGTCAAATCGATGTTCTAAGGGGGTCCAAAATATAATATTTAACCATTTAGGGTATCATTTTACTTAATTAAAGATACATAAATAAGTAAGGAGTAGCAAATAAAGGAACTAATTGAGGGTATCATTTTACTTAATTAAAGATACATAAATAAGTAAGGAGTAGCAAATAAAGGAACTAATTGAGGGGGGGGGGGGGTGCTGAAGCAAAGGGCTGCATAAAAAAATTAAAAAAATAAAGTGCTGCCAAGAGGGTTCGAACCCTCGCCCTTGAAACTGAAAATTGAGCCATTTGCCAGTTGACCCATCTTCCATATTGTTAAGTATGTGGCAAGCGTAATATATATTCAAAAGAGACGTCTTTCTGTATAGCTTAAAGGCTGTCCAAGACCCATTTGAGCGAGAAAAGGTTGAAACAATCTAAGTCCCATCTACAATTTTCTCTCCACAGATTAAAGTCTTCAAAATATTTGGAAGAGAGAAGATTTGAAGCGATAAATATGGAGTTTTTTTTCCATATACAGAGGAAAAAACAAATTGGCGGTAAATTATTTTGGGCTTTCCTCTTTACAATTCTGATTTTAGGGCTTCCTTCTTTCAACTCTTAAAATTGTAGATCTCTTTATCAATTAAAATTTCATACAACCAATAATTTTTAGTATTTCCTGCAACACTCTTTAGGTTGTTCTGAAGGCGAGTATACTATCTCAAGTACAGATAATTTCACATGACTAGCCTTCATACATTATATTGATTTGTTGAAATTTTACTATTGATTTGTTGTTTGAAGATTACAAAGAAAGCAACTGTACTAGAAGAACATTGATATCGATTTTAGGACTCTTTTGTGTGGACTTTGCAGGTTAATATGTGTTTTGTTGTTTTCTTTAATAGTATAGAGGTATAAGTTTTTTTTGGATAAGAAATTCTAGAAATTATACTGTATACTTATTTATCTATGATATTTTATGTGAAAGTACACTAGCATGTAGTGTTAAATAATGACTAAATTCCAGAGGCGGTAGAATTGCTTGGAACCCATCAATTTGGAGGTTCACTGCTATGCCCTTATTTTTTCTTCTCTTTACTGATAATTAAAAATTTCCGAAATGGCGGTCTTTTCAAGATTTGAACTTGGGTTATACTTGCAAATGAATTAAGAGTGATGTAACATGATTGAGAGGCATTGGCATATTTAGGTATTTTACTAATTGAGTCAGTTAGTTTAAAATATATAGATGGTTGCATTGTATTCAGACTGTTGTTGTTTGTGTTTGAGTCTGGACATTTTATGCCAATCAATATCATATCTATATAATACTATAGCTATTTGTTCATAAGAACCTATCTGCTTGTGATGTTTCTGATAATGTTTCATCAATAGTTGTGCATATAGGAGCTCATTTCAGGTGTCTGGTACACCAGGAAGGCACCAATTGCTGCAATCTTGGTACCTTAGCATTGTCCTTCTCTCCTCATCTGTCATGTTTGGCTTCCTGTATACCGATGGATGCCCATCCTTGTTAGTTGATTTAGGTATTTTACTAATTAAGTCAGTTAGTTTGATATAAATAGATGGTGGCATTGTATTCAGATCATGATTTCAGCTACTGTTTTAACAGATCTATATACTCCACTTCAATTGATGTGGCTTAGTTTGAGTAGGTAGAGAGTTTAATAAATCAAGAAAGACTTCTCGATTTCGTGGTTTGCCTGTGTACAAACTGAACAGAACAATTGTGACGATTTGTGATTTTATGGAAGTATTTTTTTCTGTATTTACCAAGTGTGTTTATGCCTGCTAATGATTTGAGGGAATTGATTAAATTGATTAGTCTATTTGCTAATGTTACTTTAATTGATGAATATCAATTTCTTTACTTGAATCATCTACATTACCCCTATTTGTATTGTTTTTGTTATTCTTCTTTTTTTGAGTTTGCCACTGTTCTTCCTGCTGATTGGGCTCTTCTTCTTGGTAATGATGTTTCCTTGAATCTATTTGTGATGTTGTATTAATTTTCCTCTTAGTCGACTACATATTCTATTGTTCAGTTCTTAGTTGATCACCCTTATTAGGTCTTACACGACATGATTATGATTTTTAGGCAGTCATAGGATCGGGAGACTATGGTTTAGCCCAAAAAAGAATTATTATTACTTGTTAGATGATATGCCACTAGTCTGAAAGAAAGTCCAGAGGACTAAAAACATCGCAATGACTTATCACTAAGCCTCTTTCTTTGTCTCATTTTCTCCGAATTCGACCATAAATTCACCTTTTGTCTCTCTTCCTCTTCTCTTTTACTAGTTGATTTACTTGAGGTGATGAGTATATTACCTCAAGTACTGATAATTTCACATGACTAGCCTTCATACATTATATTGATTTGTTGAAATTTAACTACTCATTTGCAGTTTGAAGATTACAAAGAAAGCAACCGTAGTGGAAGAACATTGATATCAATTTTAGGACTCTTGGTGTGGACTTTGCAGGTTAGTATGTGTTTTGTTGTTTTCTTTAATAGTATGGAGGTATTAGTCTTTAATAGTATGAGGGTATAATTCTTGTTCGCTATATGTATAGGTTATATACTTAATGGATAAAAGTTGGATAAATATATTGAATAGGCTTGATCCTTTATATGAGAATGGAGCCAAAGAGTTTCTTCATTTTGCATCATTAGATAGGCCTGATGCATCTGCAATATTGTGTCCATGTCGAAAGTGTCGTAATATGAAATTTGTTCGAAAAGATTTGATTGTTGAACACATTGTGGTTGATGGATTTCTAACTAGTTACACTAGTTGAATTTATCATGGTGAAGAGCTATTTTCATCAAAATTTGTCAATCAATTAGATAAAAGTGATGAGATGCAAGACATGTTACATGAAGCATTTGGAATTCCTCCTACATCTAATTTTGTTGATATGGACACTAATGTTGAAGGATCTGAAATCAACATAACATGGGTTTTGATAAGAAGACTGAAGAATTCTTTTGCTTACTGAAAGAAGCTGAACGTGAGTTATATCCTAGAAGCAAGTATTCACTACTTGCGTTCCTTGTTCGTCTATTACACTTAAAGTGTCTTAATGGATGGAGTAATAAATCATTTTCCATTCTATTAGAGTTGTTAAAAGATGTGCTTCCAGAAGGTGAAACATTGCCCAAGTCCTTTTATGATTCAAAGAAGATTATTAAAGATTTAGGACTTGAATATAAAAAGATACATGCATGTCCAAATGATTGTATGATTTATTGGAATGAGACGAAAGATAGAACGTCTTGTAAGTTTTGCAAAGCTCCAAGATACAAACAATTCAAAGGTGCATCAGTTAATTCCAGTTCAGAAACATAAAAAATTCCATCAAAGGTGTTTAGATATTTTCCATTAATACCACAACTTCAAAGACTATTTATGTCGACTAAAACATCTACTCAAATGAGATGGCATGCTAAAGGTTGCACTAGAGATGGGGTAATGCGACATCCTGCAAACAGTATTGCTTGGAGGAAATTTGATGAAGTGCATACAGATTTTGCTCGAGATCCTCGAAATGTTAGACTTGGATTGGCTTCAGATGGCTTTAGTCCATTTAAGTCTATGTCTATCTCACATAGCACATGGCCTGTTATCATGATTCCATATAATTTGCCACCATAGTTGTGCATGAAACAACCATATATGATATTATCAACTATAATTGATGGTCCTCGTGCACCAGGTAATGATATTGATGTCTATCTACAACCCTTAGTTGATGAGTTACAAAAATTGTGGGTTAGTGTTGCCACTTATGACGCATCAAACAATCACATGTTTCAAATGCGTGCAGCATTGCTTTGGACAATTAGTGATTTTCCAGCGTTAGGTAATTTATCAGGATATGGCGTGAAAACTAGATATGCTTGTCCATGTTGTCTTACCAAAACTAAATCTACAAGATTGAAAAATGGGCGAAAATATTGTTTCATGTCTCATAGGCGATGGTTATCTCATGGACACAAGTTTCGAAAAGATAAAGTTGCATTCAATGGCCTTGTGGAGTTAGATGGAGCACCTAAACGGTTGATGGGAGTTGAGATTCTTAAGCAATTGAATAATATTAAAAATAAATTTGGTAAAGGTCTATTGGCCAAATCTCGTAAAAGGAAATGGGATGATGTTGATAATTTGGTGCAAAATATATGGAACAAAAAGAGCATATTTTTTGAGTTTGAATATTGGAAAGACAATATGATTCGTCATAATCTTGATACGATGCATATTGAAAAGAATGTCTTTGACAATATATTTTGGACATAATTGAATGTTGATGGAAAAGGAAAAGATAATTTAAATTCCCGTTTAGATTTACAAGAGATGGGGATCCGAAAAGCTTTGCATCCTAAGAAAAAAGCTAATGGAAAATATTATCTTCCTCCTGCATGTTTCACATTGAGTAACACACAAAAAGACATCCTCTTAAAAGTGTTAAAAGATGTGAAAGTGCCAGACGGATATGCTTCAAATATCTCAAGTTGTGTTGATCTCAAGCAACGCACAATGTATGGGTTGAAGAGTCATGACTGCCATATTTTAATGCAACAACTCCTTCCTATTGCCTTGCGGAATCTCCTGCCAGTGAATGTACTTAAGCCATTGATTGAATTAAGTAATTTCTTTAGGGGCATTTGTTCAAAAGATCTGAAGATAGGTGACTTAGAAAAACTCCAAGATCTAGTTGCAATAACTCTATGCCATTTGGAGAGAATATTTCCTCCATCTTTCTTTGATATCATGGAACATCTGCTTATCCATTTAGTTGAAGAAGCAATGTTGGGAGGACCTTCACAATATCGCTCAATGTGGTTTATCGAACGGTATCATTTTGTTATTTTTTTATCATACTTACAAGATATTGTATTTGTATTCTAAAAATTGTCTATTTTAGGTTCTTGCTTTGTCTTAAAAACTACGTAAAGAATAGACGTTATCCAGAAGGTGCTATTGCAGAGGGACGTTGGATAGACGAGTTAATGACGTTTTGCTCATGGTATTTAGATGACGTCGAGACTAAGTCTAATCCACCTTTAAGAAATTATGTTTTATCTAATGAAACAGACCAAGAGGGTCGTCGATCAAGTAGAGAGAAAGGATTTAAGCTTGATGACATTACACATGCTCAAGCCCACAGATATGTTTTATTTAATTCTACCTCCACAACTTCATATCGTGAGTAAGTATTAAATCATAATTTATACTTAGTTATTAATTATTAAATAATTTTCTTTCAAATTTTTATTAAATAGTTATGTGTTTTACTTCCGTAGTGAACATATAAAAGAAATCAAGAAGGAAAATCCTCGTCTATCAAGACATAATGTGGATCAAATTCATAATGAAAGATTTCAACTATGGTTTAGAAATCATGTAAGTATCAACTAACTAAAATATTTGCTCATAGATTACTATATAGGTAATTATAACTTTTAGATCACATCTTTGTTTTTGAATGTTAGGTTGAGAAGATACATATGGCTGGTGAAAAAATATCCGAGGATATTCAAACTTTAGCTATTGGCCCATTAATACAAGCAAAAAGAATGACTGGCTATATATGTGATGGAGTTAGATACTTAACAGAGTCTCGTGATGTTAAGAGAAAAACTCAAAATAGTGGTATCATGTTAAAGGCTATCACTCAAAGTTATGCAAGCACAAAAGATAAAAATCCCATACTGGCAGAGGTTTCTTTTTATGGAATCCTCACAGACATAATTGAGTTATATTATTCCAAGAATCTCAAGTTTGTATTGTTTAAATGTAAATGGGTGAACAATAACAAAGGGCTTATTGAGAAAGATGATTATGGATTTACTCTTGTGAATTTTAATCATCTACTCTATACAAGACATCAGTTATCAGATGAACCATTCATCTTTGCTTCTCAAGCTCAACAAGTGTTTTATGTCGATCATCCTATGGAAAAGGAGTGGCGAATGGTTGTTAAACTTAAGCCAAGAGGTTTTTATGATTTAGGTGATGACACACCAGCAGTTGAGCATAAGGAAGGACATATGGAGTTGTGGCCTGAACAACAATTGGATGACACAACATTTGAAACTGAAGAAGACATTGAATGGGTTAGAAAAGGAGTACCAGGATTAGAAATTGACCCAGAAACTTTGGAAAGTAATGAAGCATATGATGAAGATGACAACATATCTTAGTTTTTGTTACTATAGTAGTATAATCACTATTTCAGTACAATTGATTATTGAACAATAATGACTTTGATGTTTTTACTCTTCATTCAGCTGTTAAAATCTCATATGTTTATATGCCTTATTATTTTACATGATAGATATTATTTTATACTTTTGTATAGTACAAAATACTTTAAATTTGGCAGGATTAATAGCTATTGAGGAAATTCGTTGAAATGGCAAGAAAAAGACAGAGAAATTCTAGTCAAGGTGAGCTTTTATATGATTCTTCGGAGCAACAAAAACAACAAATCGGAAGTATGTCAATGCCTCAACCGCCCCAAAATTGGCCACAAAATGAAAGAGATGAATCACATGATACAGAAAATCTTTCAGGTATTAAATATCATGATATTTATTCTTCCTTTCATAGTATAAAATAGTTAGATAATTTTTATATAAATAGTAAATTTGCCTCTTTTTATCTTTGATTATTTATAGATTCTAACCAACAAAAACAACAAATCGGAAGTATATCAATGCCTCAACCGCCCCAAAATTGGCCACAAAATGAAAGAGATGAATCACATGACACAAAAAATCTTCCAAGTATTAAATCTCATGATATTTATTCTTCCTTTCATAGTATAAAGTAGTTAGATAATTTTTATATAAATAATAAATTTGCCTCTTTTTATGTTTGATTATTTATAGATTCTAATGAGACTGAAGAGCAATCTAAGCGAACTAGGGGTCCCACTATGATGCACTCGGGATGGGGAAAAGATGGTGGAATTTTACATATTGAATTGAATGAACATGGTCAAGTTATTGGGTCAGAAGGAACTAGATTGAGTTCATAACTTGGTGTGCTAGCACGAAATGGCATCTTAGCACCACTGAATCATAAAGATTGGAGGCTTGTACCTAGTATATACAAGGATAGAATATGGGCTCATATCAAGG
This sequence comes from Solanum bulbocastanum, assembly GCA_037074985.1. Classification (NCBI taxonomy): domain Eukaryota; kingdom Viridiplantae; phylum Streptophyta; class Magnoliopsida; order Solanales; family Solanaceae; genus Solanum; species Solanum bulbocastanum. The sequence goes on along the minus strand of CM073604.1, from coordinate 20,400,859 downwards.
TTCTTAGTATACACAAAACCTATATACTAAGATGTTTTTGTTTTTATATTTTATTTTATAGATGAGTTGTGTATTAAATATATGTACAGGAAAATATTAATGCGACTGATGACATGAAACGCATACTGATGATGTCATTTGGATCTAAATGGAAAGAATCAAAGCATGAAGCAAAAACCATTGGATATGACCCATATAACACTGATATTGAGCGTTTAGCTCATTGTCCAGATAGAGTTGAAGAAGATCAGTGGCGTTCATTAGTTCATTATTGGAGCTCAAAAGAAGCAAAGGTATGAGCTAGATTTCTATTTCCGCATTTGCTCTACTAAATGAGAATTTCGTAGAAGTTGTCATAAATTATTAAAGTCGTGTTTTCCCTAATTATACTTCTTATTGTAGAACAACTAAAAGCTCTTTCTGATTTGTCCCTTTCTTCTAATTGGTAGAAATAATGTTGTTGTACATGTCCAGTTTGCCAACCTGCACAAAATGTTCTTGTATAGAAATTGATTGCACTTTGTGAAACTAAACTATGCTGCTTTTTTATATTTTTGCTTGGCCATTTATTTTATATATTCAAGATTGCACATGTCCTCTTATATATCGTTGTGTTCAAATTTCTAGGAAAAGAGTGAGAGAAACAAAGAAAGTCGAAAAAAATTGACTATGCCACACACATCAGGGAGAAAAAGTCATTCTCAAATTATAGACGATGTACGAAGTAACCGCTATTATTTTCTATAATTTATATATTAAATAATACTTATCATGAATATTTAACGTCAATCTCTTACTATTCAAACAGATGACAAAGATGAATAATGGTGTAAAGCCAACTCGTATTGAGGTGTTCAAAAAAACTCACATTAGAGCGAATAAACAACCAGTAAATGAGATAGCTAGTGAAGTTATGGTAAACTCTTACTCTTTAAAAATATATAGGTACTTTCTTTCTATTACAATTTCTTTAAAAAACTTCTCATTACTTTACCTTTCTTTCAAAAAGAAACAAATGGATGATCTTGCCGAGGTGTATCCTGAGTTGAATGTCCCTGGAAGTGCTCCTAATGATGTGTACTCCCAAGTAATGGGATTAGACACTCATGGAATTGTCCGAACTCTAGGAAAAGGAGCATCTCCTAGCTTAGTATATGGCCCCGCATATAAACGATCTCAAGCTGAAAAAAGAGATTTTGATACAAGGGTTGAGATGGAAGTTCAAAAAGCTACCTCAGCTATGAAAATTGAGATGACAGAGAAGATGTATGAAGCAAAAAAAGAGATGGAAGCGATGGATAAAAAGTTGTTAGAAGCGAAAGAGGAAGCAAAAGAGAAGAACGAAGTGATGGAGAGAAAATTATCGGAAGCAAAAATGGATATGGAAGAAATTATAGCGGATAAAGTGAAGGAAGGAATACAAGCATATGTACAGTCTTTGGGAATTAATATTGATGCAAATTTAAAATTAGAGCAGGTGAAATAATTGTGTTGCTCACAAAAAATTACTTTTTTTAGATGAAAACTTAGTTTCTCTTAATTATAATAGTCTTCCTCTTTTACAATAGGTTCCTAAAAACCCACTTGAAGATTGTCAACAACCATCATCACTTGTTCCAGGTGTTGACACAAGAAAGGTTAGAGAAAATTTCATTAAAATTTTGAATTTTATTTTAATTGCATAAATACTAACATTTATATGATCACGAGATCAACTAATTCCTCTTTCTTGTTTAATATGGATTAATCGACAAACTATTAATTGCGCATCATGTACACATAAACAGTCTAAGTGATCATCTTTTTCTTTTGGTTCTTATTGTTATTGTTGTTTTTCAGTTAGTATAGTGAAATTATAAACTGTGTTAATTTATCATATTATTTCTAGTTTTCACCACAAAAGCTAAAACGCCTAATCGTACACACTCCAAACAGAAGCCTCGAAACCTGACCAAACATCACATTAAACCAAAATGACCCATCTGTAGCTAATGGAACTGAACATGTAGCCCTTGCCCCTTATTCTCTTCTGTACCTGTTGCTTGGTGTTGCCTTTTTTTGATGGCATCTCTCTTCTTTTTGCTTAGTTTTCCCTGAGATTTATTATTGATAGTTTTCCCTTGGTTTGTGCCCCACTGTCTTGTATGTTTTGTTCCTATTCTCTATAATGAATACTCTTTTTTCTGATTGTTTTTTTAAGTGTTATGAGAAGTATTAAGATTAACCTGTTGATCATTTTGCTTACTGTGTCCCTGACCAGAAACCTTTCCCTGATAGATGAGCTGATTGTGCTGATTTATTATTGATAGTTTGCCCTTGGTTTGTGCCCCCACTGTCTTGTATGTTTTGTTCCTATTCTCTATAATGAATATTCTTTTTTCTGTCCATACTTGCAAGTACATTAGGCATAGAGGAAGCATTTTGGGATATAGGGGTTGGTAACACATAATCTTCCCCTAGTTTGGCCTATGTTTTCCCAGCCAGTGCTTTGTCTTCATGATGTTTTTGCCTGTACCTGGACTGTTTGGCAGATCTAGTTAAACAGGATCAATATAAGAGTTATGAGTAGTAATATGTTTACCTATATGACTGTGACTTTTCTGGGAATTGGTCTGATCCATAGGTTCTTGAGGTGTCTAAGGTCTCTCCTCATTGTTTGCATTTTTTCTTAAAGAAAGAACATTTCCTAAATCATAATAACAATTTGATATTCAGTTCCAATGAAGAGTACAATCCAGAAAACAAGAGTTCATAGTTTAGCATCACATAAATCTGAATGAGGATCAATGTCAAAAAAATGCGAACTTGAACCATGGAAGACACAAAATAGATCATCTGAAAAAGGATCAATGGAACGCTCTTTTGCAAACTGCCTGATTGCTATGATATGCTTCATAGAATCCATGGGAAGCTCTTTTACAAACTGTCTGATTGCTAGGATATGCTTCCTAGAATCAGTAAGTCTAATGTTTTTGCACTCTGACACGTGTTGCTCATACGCCTCAAAAATGTTTCCAAACAGTGTCATATTACTCAATAGATCTTGCATCCAATTTGCCTCTAGAAGATTCTCATATAGTTCAGCATCACAATGTGCCATGAAGAACATCATAGGTCTTAAAGCTTGTCGTCGACCCTGTTCATTGAATGTTAGGATAGAACAACCGAGAGCTGTCAGCACCCTAGGTTCTGCCAGAGAGATCACTTGATCAAATACCTCTACCTCCCCAATCCAACTAAACATTCCTTTCATTAAGATTGCATGACTAAGCTGTAATCTAGGAGGCTCATACAATTCTATGCTACCAATTCCATATATATTACCATCTACATCGTTCCTTCTGAGCCCATAGCTTTTAGAAACCTATCAAATATTTCAGGGGTTTGTAACTGATCCAAAAATATCAACCAGAAGGAAGAGCTCTCAAGTTTCCTAATGCAGGTTTGTATTTTCTGCATCAATTTAGATTCTCTCTCTGGATTGGTCTAATATCTGCTGGAGTCCACAACTGTTCTTGTTTTTTCCTTTCGTGAATGATAACTTTATGAGAATTTCTCTTTTGTTTTCCACGACGAGACAATACAGCAGTCCAATCTTCAGCTAGGTTAGGCTTGTCAAGAGCTGCTGTCTTTGCTAATGAAGCCATTCCTCTATAGCTACTTGAGAATGACACAGACTGAGTGTGTTTGAAATATGTTGTTAGTTAAGGACTTGACCCCAAAATAGAAGTAAAAACTGCACAAATGCCTTTCTTTTATAAAATAAAGCTAAATCCTATCCTGCACTCCTTCTCCTCACTAAGATTCATCCATGTTTACTGGAGAGATAAGTTGTTCTTGCATCTAAGAAAGTCATCGGCGGAGCTTAATTCTCACCGGGACGTTATTATTTGTAATGTTTTTTCTCAGGCTAACATGATCAAGAAGACTGGAACTACCGTAGTTGGCACAAATAAAAAGAAGTGGGTATGTTTGGAAAAAACTACAAGATCTTCTTTTCTTTTGAAAGGAGGAAAATTTCATGTATATAATTACTGCTTTTGTATCAATTCCTTAATATGTTTGTTTTTAGAAAAATTCAATTAGTCATTTTTGATATCCCAATTTGTTCTAGTTAATGGCGATCTACTTTCTATTATTATATAGTTATAAATTTTCTTATGTGCATTTCTTGTGCAGAATTTTTAAGAAAATTGAGGTCAAGTATCAACTTCAACATGCTCGACTTTTGGATTGATGATTTCATAAAGATTTATTGCAAATTTACTGGAGATTTTAATTCCATTGGAATTAGGAGTTAATTAGTTGGTTTTATGTTGAGATTATTACATTTAGTTAGATCTCAATTTTACTTGAGATAGAAAAGATAATTTGTTTTGACATTGTTTACTTTTACAGAAAACTTATTATATTGCTATTTTGTTCTTTGATTATACTATTAGAAAATATTTTCTTAATATAATATTTCTTGCTTATCATGAAGAAGATAGTTTTGAATGCACGGATTGTTTGTATGTATTTGTGTCTTGAGAAAAACTATATATAGATTTTTCTAGGATGTTTAAAGAAATTTGGTAGCAACATTAGAATATTAATATGACATTTAGCAAAATATAAAATAATGTCACCAATTTTTATGACATTCAATAATAGCATTTGTTGACATTAACTAAAGTGTCAGAAATTACAATGTGGCATTTTATAAATGTCACAAGTAAGTGTCTTGAAATTTGTTTTCCCAACATTTAATCTAAATGTCAAAAAGTTTAAGTGACATTTCATAAATGTCGAAAAAATAAATGTCATATATCTCATATCGACATTTACTATGTCATAGATAAATGTCATATATTTCATACCAACATTTACGTAAATGTCAAAAATAAATGTCATATATCTCATACCGACATTTACCTAATTATCGAAAATAAATGTCATATATATCTCATACCGACATTTACCTAAATGTCGAAAATAAATGTCATATAGCTCATACTGACATTTACCTGAATGTCGAAAATAAATGTCATATATCTCATACTGACATTCACCTAAATGTCAAAAATAAATGTCATATATTTCTTATCGACATTCACATAAATGTCAAAAAATAAATGTCGTAATAATCTTACTAACATTTACATATATGTTGCAAAGTAAATGACGCAAATTCTTTTCCACATTTACCGAAATTTCACAAAATAAATGTCACAAATCCTTTCCGACAATTACCTAAATGTCGAAAAAATTCCCGACACTAAAATTTACGACATTTGGTCCAAATGTAAAATTAATGTCGGTAAACAAATTTGTGACATTTAAGCATCATAATACGACATTTAGAAAATGTCATTGTATCTCCACTTTCTTGTAGTGTTTAGGTTTTAGGGTTTAGGGTTTAGGGTTTAGAGTTTAGTGTATAGAGTTTAGTATTTAGGGTTTAGGGTTTAAGGTTTAGGGTGTAGAGTTTTAATATAGGGTTTAGAGTTTAGGACTAGGGTTAGGATTTAGGGTTTTAGTGTTTTGGGTTTAGGGTCTAGAGTTTAGTGTTGAGGGTGTAGGGTTAGGATTTAAGGTTTATGGTGTAGGGTTTAGGGTCTAGAGTTTAGGCTATAGGATTTAGTGTATAGGGTTTATGGTTTAGGGTTTAGGGTTTAGAGTTTAGTGTTTAAGGTTAAGGCTTTAGGGTTTATGATTTAGGGTTTAGGGTTTATGATTTACCATTTAGGATTTCGGGTTTACTGTTTACTGTTCAAGGTTTAGAGTTTAGGATTTAGGGTTTAAGGTTTAAGGTTTAGGGTTTGGAGTTTTGATTTAGGGTTTAGGGTTTTGGGTTTAGGATTAGGGTTAGGGTTTAGGGTTTTAGGTTTAAGGTTTCGGATTTATGTTCTAGAGTTTAGAGTTAGGGTTTAGGATTTAGGATTTAGGGTTTAGGGTCTAGATTCTTGGGTTTAGGATTTAAGGTTTAGGGTTTTGTGTTTAGTGTTTAGGATTTAGGATTTAGGGTTTAAGGTTTAGGGTTTGGAGTTTTGATTTAAGGTTGAGGGTTTTGGGTTTAGGATTAATGTTAGGATTTAGGGTTTAGGTTCTAGATTTTAGGGTTTAGATTTTAGGGTTAGCATTTAGGATTAGGTATTTAGGGTTTAGGGTTTAGGGTTTAGGGATTTAGGTCTATAGTCTTGGGTTTTGTGTTTAGGGTTTAGGCTTTAGGCTTTAGGGTTTAAGGTTTAGGGTTTTTGTTAGGGTTTAGGGTTTAACATTTAGAGTTTAAGATAAATGGTTTAGGGTTTAGGGTTTGGGTAAGGTTTTAGGGTTTCTATTTAGGGTTTAAGGTTTAAGGTTTAGGAATTATGGTTTAGGGTTTAGGGTTTGAGGTTTAGGTTATAGAGTTGAGGGTTTAGAGCTTAGGGTTAGGGCTTAGGATTTAGGATTTAGTGTTTAGGGTTTAGGGTTTAGGGTTTAGGGTCTAGAGTTGTGGGTTTAAGGTTTAGGGTTTAGGGTTTTGTGTTTATGATTTATGGTTTATGATTAGGGTTTAGGGTTTAGGATTTAATATTTAGGATTTAGGGTTTAGGGTTTAGGATTTATGGCTTTGGTTTAGGTTTAGGATTTAGGTTTTAACATTTAGATTTTATGATTTAATGATATGGGTTTAGGTTTTGGGTTAAGGTTTTAGGGTTTATGTTTAGGGTTTAAGGTAAAGGTTTTTGGATTTATGGTTTATGGTTTAGGGTTTAGGGTTTAGGGTTTAGGATTTAAGGTTTAAGATTTAGGATATAGAGTTTAGAAATCAGGGTTAGGGTTTTGGGTTTATGCTTTATGGTTTATTGTTTCAGTGTTAAGGATTTGGGTTTAGAGTTTAGGATTTGGGGTTTAGGGATTAGGGTTATGAGTTTAAAATTTAAGATTTTTGGTAGATTTTAGGTTAAGGCGTAGGGTTTAGGGTTAGAAGGTTTGCATTTACAATTTAGAATTTAGGTTTTAGAATTTAGGATTTTTGGTTTAGGGTTTAGAGTCTATGGTTAGGCATTTATGTTTTTATTTTTGGGGTTTATGTTTTAGGGTTTAGGGTTTAAAATTTAGGATTGACGGTTTAGGATTTAGGGTAATAGTTTAGGGTTTAGGGTACGGGTTTAGGGTTTAGGGTTTATAGTTTAGATTTAGGGTTTAAGGTTTAACTTTAGGGTTTAGGGTTTATAGTTTAGATTTAGCATTTAGGGTTTAGGTTTAAGTTAGGGCTTAGAATTTAGTGTTTAGGGTTTAGGTTTTAGAGTTTTGGGTTTATGGTTAAGGGTTTAGTTTTAGGGTTTAGGGTTTAGTGTCGTGGGTTTAGGGTTTAGGGTTTTGAGTTTTGTGTTTATGATTTATGGTTTTAGATTAGGGTTTAGGGTTTAGGATTTAATGTTTAGGATTTTGGGTTTAGGGTTTAGGATTTATGGTTTTGGTTTAGGTTTATGGTTTAGGGTTTAACATTTTGATTTTATGATTTAATGTTATGGGTTTAGGTTTTGGGTTAAGGTTTTCGGGTTTAGGTTTAGGTTTTAAGATATAGGGTTTAGGATTTATGGTTTAGGGTTTAGGGTTTGAGATTTAAGGTTTAAGATTTAGGATATAGAGTTTAGAAATCAGGGTTAGGGTTTTGGGTTTATGCTTTAAGGTTTATGGTTTCAGTGTTAAGGATTTGGGTTTAGAGTTTGGGATTGGGGGTTTATAGATTACGGTTATGAGTTTAGAATATAAGATTTTGGGTAGATTTTAGGTTAAGGCGTAGGGTTTAGGGTTAGAAGGTTTGCATTTAGGGTTTAGAATTTAGGTTTTAGAGTTTAGAGTTTTTGGTTTAGGGTTTAGAGTCTTTGGTTAAGCATTTATGTTTTTGGTTTTGGGGTTTATGTTTTAGGGTTTAGGGTTTAAAATTTAGTATTAAGGGTTAAGCATTTAGGGTAAGAGTTTAGGTTTTAGGGTTTAGGGTTTAAGGTTTATAGTTTGGATTTAGGATTTAAGGTTTAGGTTTAGGGTTTAGGGTTTATTTTGTGGATTTTGCATTTAGGGTTTAGGTTTAGGGTTAGGGCTTAGAATTTGGTGTTTAGGGTTTAGGTTTTAAAGTTTAGGGTTTAGGGTTAAGGGTTTAGTTTTAGGGTTTAGGGTTTAGGGTATAGTTTTTATAGTTTGGATTTAGGGTTTAGGATGTAGGGTTAGGGTTTAGAGTATAGGGTTTAGAGTTTAGTATTTAGGGTTTACTATTTCGAGGTTTAGTGGTTAGGTTTATTGTTTAGGGTTTAGGATCTAGGGTCTAGTATTTAGGGTTTATTATTTAGGGTTATGGACTTAGGGTTTAGTGTTTGGTGTTTCAGGTTTAGGGTTTAGGGTTTTGAGTTGTTGGTTTAAGGTATTGGGTTTAGGGTTTACAATTTAGAGTTTAGTGTTTAGGGTTTAAGGTATAGAGTTTAAGGGTTAGACTTTATTTGTGTTTAGGGTTTTCGGTTTAGAGTTTAGGATTTAGGGTTTTGGGTTTATGGTTTAGAGTTAGCATTTTGGGTTTAGGGTTTAGGAGTATGGTGAAGGTTTAGGGTTTAGAATTTGGATTTAGCGTTTAGGGTTTGGTTTTAGGTTAGGGTTTAGAGTTTAGAGTTTAGGATTTATGGTTTAGAGTTTAGGGTTTAGGGTTTAGAGTTTAGGATTTATGGTTTAGAGATTTACTATTTAGGGTTTAGGTTTAGGTTTAAGCTTAGGGTTTAGCGGTTAGGGTCTACTATCTAGGGTAAGTGTTTAGGGTGTAGGGTTTAGGGTTTAGAGTTAGGATTTAAGTTCTAGGGTTTAGGTTTAGGGTTAGGATTTAGAGTATAGGGTTTAGGGTTTAGGGTTTAGAGTTTAGGATTTAGAAATTATGGTTTAGGGGTTTAGGATATAGGTTTAGGATTTAGGGTTTAGGATTTAGGGCCTAGTGTTTAGGGTTTACAGTTTAGGGTTATGGATTTAGGGTTTAGTGTTTAGTGTTTAAGGTTTAGGGTTTAGGAATCAGGATTTAGTATTTTGAATTGTAGGTTTAAGGTTTAGGGTTTAGGATATTGGGTTTAGGGTTTATAGTTTTGAGTTTAGGATTTAGGGTTAATTTTGTGTTTAGGGTTTAGAGTTTAGGGTTTGGGGTATAGGGTTTAGGGTTTAGACTTTAGTACTTAGTGTTGAGGGTTTAGGGTTTAGAGTTTAGGATTTTGTGTTTTGGGTTTAGGGTTTAGAGCTAGCATTTAGGGTTTAGAGTTTAGGACTAGGATTAATGTTTAGTGTTTAGGTTTAGGGTTTAAAGTTTAGAGTTTTTGGTTTAGGGTTTAGGGTTTAGGTTTAGTGTTTAGCGTTTAAGGTTTAGGGTTAAGGGTTTAGGGTTATGCTTTATGGTTTAGAGTTTAGAGTTTAGTGTTTATGGTCTGGAGTTTAAGGTTTAGTTTTTGTAGTTTTGGGTTTTGGGTTTAGGGTTTAGGGTTTAGGGTTTAGAGTTTAGGTTGTATAGTTTATAGTTTAGGGTTTAGGGTTTAGAGTTTAGGGTGTATAGTTTATAGTTTAGGGTTTAGTGCTAAGGGGATAGGCTTAAGGATTTAAAGTTAAGGGTTTAAGGTTTAGGTTTTAGGGTTTAGGGTTTAAGGTTTTTAGTTTTGGGTTTGAGTTGTAGGTTTAGGGTATATTCTATCGGGTTTAGTGCTAAGGGTTTAGGGTTTAGGTTTTATAGTTTAGGTTTTTGAGCAGTAGGTTTAGAGTTTATAGTTAAGGGTTTATTATTTAGGATTTAATTTGTAGGGTATAGGGTTTAGAGTTTAGGGTATAGGGTTTAGGATTTAGAGTTGTAGGTTTTATGTTTAGGGTTTAAGGTTTTGTTTTAGGGTTTAAGGTTTAGGGTTTATAGTTTAGGGTTTTTGGATTTAGGGTTTAAGGTTTAAGGTGTATTGTTTTGATTTAGGGTTTAGGGTATAGGGTTTAGAATTTAAGGTTTAGGGCTTAGGGTTTAGGATTTAGAATTTAGGATTTAGGGTTTAGGGTTTAGGCATAATGGTTTTGTGTTTAGTGTTTAGGATTTAGGGTTTAGCATTTAGGATTTTGGATTTTGTGTTTAGGGTTTAGGGTTTATGTTTTAGGGTTTATAATTTAGGGTTTAGGATTTACGATTAGGGTTTAGGGTTTAGGGTAAGGATTTAGGGTTTAAGGTTTACAGTTTAGTGTTTGGATTTAGCCTTTAAGGTTTTGGTTTAGGGTTAGGGTTTAGAGTTTAGGTTTTAAGGTTTAGAGTTTAGGATTAAGGGTTTAGGGTTTATGGTTTAGGCTTAGAGTTAAGGGTTTAGGGTTTAGGGGTAAGGGTTGAGGATCTAGAGTTTACGGTTTAGTGTTTAGAGTTAGGGTTTAGTATTTAATATTAAGGACTTACATTTTAGGGTTTAGGGTTTAAGGTCTAGAGCACAAGGTTTAGGGTCTAGAGCACAGGGTTTAGGATTTATGGTTTATGGTTTTGGTTTAGTGTTTAGGGTTAAGGGTTTAGGTTTTAGGGTTTAAAGTTTAGGGTTTAGGGTTTAGGGTTTAGGGTTTAGGATTTAGGGTTTAGAGTGTGGGGTTTAGTGCTTAGGGTTTTGTGTTTAGACTTTAGTTTTTCGTGTTTAGGGTTTAGGATTTAGAGTTTAGGATTAGGACTTAGGGTTTAGGGTTTAGAGTTTGGATTTAGGGTTTACGATTTAAGACGAGGGTTAGGCTTTAGCATTTAACATTTAGAGTTTAGGGTTTAGGGTTTAGAATATGGATTTATGGTTTAATATTTAGATTTAGAGTTAGGGTTTAGGATTTATAGTTTATGGTTAAGAGTTTAGGATTTAGAGTTTGCAGTTTTAGGGTTTAGGTTTATGGTGTAGGGTTTAGCTTTTAGGGCTTAGTGACTAGGGTTTAGGGTTTTGGGCTTAGCATTAGGATAAAGGTTTTATGGCTTAGGGTCTAGATTTTATCATTTAGGGTTTAGTATTTTTTGTTTAGGGTATAGGGTTTTTGGTTTAGGGTTTAAGTTTTAGGGTTTAGGGTTAAGTGTTTATGGTTTATGATTTATGGTTTAAGATTTAGGATTTAATATTTAGTGTTTAAGGTTTAAAGATTTGGATTTAGGTTATTAGGTTTAGGGTTTAGGCTCAGGAGTTTATGTTTTATAGTTTCGGGTAAGCGTTTAGGATTTAGGATTTAGGGTTTAGCATTAGGGTTTAGGGTTTAGGGTCTAGAGTCTCGGGTTTAGGGTTTAGGATTTAGGGTTTAGAGTTTTGTGTTTAGGGTTTAGGGTTTAACTTTTAGGGTTAAGTGTTTAGGGTTTAATGCTTATGGTTTAAGGTTTAGGGTTTGGTGTTGTAGGTTTAAGGTTTAGGATTTATAGTTTATAATTTATTGTTTAGGATTTAGGGTTTAGAATTTTGGATTATGTTTAGGGTTTAGGGTTTAACATTTAGAGTTAATGATATAAGGTTTGAGGTTTAGGGTTTAGGTTTAGGCTTTAGGAATTAGGGTTAGGGTTTAAGGTTTAGGGTTTAGGATTTCGTGTTTAGGGTTCAGGGTTTAGGAATAGGGTTTAGGGTTTAGTGTTTAGGATTTAGGGTTTAAGATTTAGCATTTAGAGTTAGGAATTAAGGTTAGGGTTTAGAGTTTAGGGTTTATGGTTTAGGGTGAGGGATTCGAGTTTAGAGTTTAGGATTTGGGATTTTGGGATTAGGGATTAGGGTTTATAATTTAGGTTAAGGCATAGGGTTTAGGGTTTAGGGGTTAGGGATTAGGGCTAGGAGTTTAGCAATTAGGGTTTAGAATTTAGGGTTTAGTGTTTGGGGTTTAGGGTTTAAGGTTTAGTATTTAGTGTTTCGAGTTTAGGATTTAGGGTTTAAGGTTTAAGGTGTAGTGTTTTGATCTAGGATTTAGGGTTTAGGGTTTATGGTTTAGGATTAGGGTTAGAGTTTAGGGTTTAGGATATAAGGTTTAGGATTTAAAGTTTAGGGTTAGGTTTTAGGATTTAGGATCTAGGGTTTAGGGTATAGGGTCTAGGGTTTTGGCATTAGGGTTTACTATTTAGTAATTAGGGTTTAGGGTTTAATATTTAGGGTTTTGGATTCTGTGTTTAGGGTTAAGGGTTTAGGGTTTATGTTTTAGGGTTTAGGATTTAAAGTTGGGGTTTAGGATTCAGAGTAAGTGTTTAGGGTTTATGGTTTAGAGTTAGGATTTAGCATTTAGGGTTTTAGTTTAGGGTTAGGATTTAGAGTTTAGGGTTTAGCATTTAAGGTTTAGAGTTTTGGGTTTAGGGTTTAGATATTTAGGTTTTAGGGTTTAGGGTTTTGGGTTTAAGGGTAAGGATTTATAATCTAGAGTTCATGGTTTAGGGTTAAGAGTTAGGGTTTAGGGTTTAGGATTAATGATTCACATTTTAGGGTTTAGGGTTTAGGGTCTAGTGTATAGTGTTTGAGTTTTATGGTTTAGTGTTTAGGGTTTAGGTTTAAGGGTTTAGGGTTTTGGGTTTAAGGTTTAGGGTTTAGGGTTAAGGGTTTAGAGTTTGGGGTTTAGGGTTTAGGGTTTAGTGTTTAGACTTTAGGGTTTCATGTTTAGGGTTTAGGGTTTAGAATTTAGGATTAGGACTTAGGGTTTAGGTTTTTGATTTTGGATTTAGGGTTTAGGGTTTAAGACAAGGGTTAGGCTTTAGGACTTAATGTTAAGAGTTTATGATTAAGGGTTTAGGGTTTAGGATTTTGGATTTAGGTTTAGGGGTTTAGGATTTAGTGTTTAGGGTTTGTAATATTGATTTAGGGTTTAGTGTTTAGGTTTAGAGTTATGGTTTAGGGTTTAGGTTTAGGATTAAGAGTGTAGGATTCAGAGTTTATGATTTAAGGGTTTAGGTTTATGGTTTAGGTTTTAGCTTTTAGGATTTACTGTTTATGGTTTAAGGATTAGTGTTTCAGATTTAAGGTTTAGTGTTTAGGTCTTAGGGTATAAGTTTTAGGGTTTTGGGTTTAGGATTTAGGGTTTAGGGTTTAATGGTTAGTGTTTAGTGTTTAGAGTTTGTAATATGGATTTAGGGTTTAGTATTTAGGTTTAGAGCTAAGGTTTAGGATAAAGAGTTTAGGATTTAGAGTTTACGGTTTAAGGGTTTAGTTTTATGGTTTAGGGTTTAGGTTTTAGGGTTTAGGGTTTAAAGTTTAAGGTTTAATGTTTAAGATTTAAGGTTTAGTGTTTAGTTCTTAGGTTTAAGGTTTAGGGTTTTGGGTTTACTGTTTAGGATTTAGAGTTAAGGATTTAAGGTTTAGGGTTTAGTGTTTAGGGTTTAGAGTTTAGTATATAAGGTTATTGGTTTAATGTTTAAGGAGTATAGTTTTAATTTAGGGTTTAGGGTTTATAAATTGGGGTAAGGGTTTAGAAAATAGGGTTTGGGTTTAGGGTTCAGGGTTTAGAAATTAGGGTTAGGGTCTTGGGTTTGGAGTTAGGGGTGTAGGGTTAGGGTTTTAGGGTGTAGGGTTTAGGGTTTAGGTTTTAGGGTTTAGGGTTTAGGGTTTAGGGTTTAAGTTTTAGGGTTTAGGGTTTATGATTTAGGGTTTAGGGTTTAAGGTTTAAAGTTTAATGTTTATGAGTTAAGGTTTAGTGTTTAGTTCTTAGGGTTTAATGTTTAGGGTTTTTGGTTTAGTATTTAGAATTTTGAGTTTAGGGTTTAGGGTTTAGTATTTAGGGTTTCGAGTTTAGTAATAAGGGTTTTGGGTTTAATGTTTAATGAGTAGAGTTTTAATTTAAGGTTTAGGGATTAGGGTTTAGGGTTTAGAAATTAGGTTTAGGGTTTAGGGTTTAGGGTTTAAAAAGTAGGGTTAGGGTTTAGCGTTTAGGGTCTTGGGTTTGGAGTTTGGGATTTAGGGTTAGGATTTAGTGTTTATGGTTTAGGGTTTAGGTTCTAGAGTTTAAGGTTTGGGGTTTAGGGTTTAGGGTTTACTATTTAGGGTATAATGTTTTGGGTTTAGGGTTTAAATTTGAGGGTTTAGTGTTTAGGATTTAGGTTTTATGATTTAGGGTTTATGGTTTATGATTTCATGTTTAGGGTTTAGGGTTTAGTGTCTAGTGTTTAAGGTTTAAAGTTTAGGAATTAGGGTTGAGGGTATAATGATTAGGGATTAAAGTTTTGATTTAGGGTTTAAGGTTTTGGGTTTAGCATTAGGGTTAGGGTTTAGGGTTTATTATTGAGGGTTTAGGGTTTAGGATCTTGAGTTTGGGCTTTAGAGTTTAGGGTTAGTCTTTAAGATTTAGGATTTAAGGTTTAGCAGTTACGATTTAGGGATTAGGGTCTAGAGTCTTGGGTTTAGTGTTTAGGGTCTAGATTCTTGGGTTTAGGGTTTAGGATTTAGAGATTTGTGTTTAGCATTTAGGGTTTAAGTTTTAGGGTTTAATTCTTAGGGTTTAGGGTTTTGTGTATAGGGTTGTAGGTTTAAGGTTTAAGGTTTATAATTTATAGTTTATAATTTAGGATTTAGGGTTTGGTGTTTTGGCTTAGGTTTAAGGTTTAGGGTTTAACATTTAGAGTTTTTGATTTAAGGTTTAGGGTTTGGGGTTTAGGTTTAGGTTTAGGGTTTGGGGTTTAGGTTTAGGGTTTAAGATTTTGGTTGTAGGATTTAGGGTTTATGGTTTAGGGTTAGGATTTAGGGTTTAAGGTTTAGGATTTAGGGTTTAAGATTTAGCATTTAGGGTTAGGAATTAGGGTTAGGCTTTAGGGTTTATGGTTTAGGGTTATCGATTCAAGTATAGAGTTTCGGATTTAGGGTTAGAGTTTAGGTTAAGGCTTAGGGTTTAGGGTTTAGGGATTAGGGTTAGGAGTTTAGTAATTAGGATTTAGAATTTAGGGTTTAGAGTTTACGGTTTAGGGTTTAGAATTTATGGTTAAGCATTATGGTTTTAAGTTTTGGGATTTATGTTTTAGGGTTTAGGGTTTAGAGTTTATGATTTAGCGTTTAGGATTTAGGTTAAGGGTTTAGGGTTTAGGCTTTCGTGTTTGGATTTAGGATTTTGGTTTAGGTTTAGGGTTTGGTTTTAGAATTTGGGGTTTAGGGTTTAGAGTTTGGAATTTAGTGTTTAGGTTTTAGGGGTTTAAGGTAAGGATTAGTGTTTAGGGTTTTGGTTTAGGGTTTAGGATTTATGGTCTATTATTTAGGGTTTAGTGTTTATGGTTTAGGATTTAGGCTTTAGTGCTTAGTGTTTAGGGTTCAGGGTTTAGGGTTTAGGGTTTGGAGTTGTAGGTTTAAGGTTCAGTGTTTAGGGTGTAGGATTTAGTATTAAGGGTTTAGGGTTTAGTGTTTAGACCATAGAGTTTAGGTTTTAAGGTTTAGGGTTTTGGGTTTAGGTTTTAGGGTTTAGGATTTAAGGTTTTTGGTTTAGGGTTTTGAGTTAGGATTTAGTATTTAGGGTTTAGAGTTTATTGTTAAGCATTTAGGTTTCAGGTTTTAGGGTTTATGTTTTAGGGTTTAGTATTTAGGGTTTAGCATTTAATTTTAGGGTTTAGGGTTTAGGGTTAAGGTTTTAGGTGTTAGAGTTTGGAATTAGGGTTTAGGGTTAGTGTTTAGACTTTAGGGTTTAGGGTTTATGGTTTACAATTTGGGATTTAGCTTTAGGGTTTAGGGGTTTAGTATTTAGTTCTAGGATTTAGGGTTTAGGGTTTAGGTTCTTCTGTTTAGGGTTTAGGGTTTAGGGATTAGTGTTTAATGTTTAGGATTTAGGGTTTACGATTTGGAGTTGTAGGTTTAAGGCTTAGGGTTTAGGGTGTAGGGTTTAGGATGAATTGTTTAGGGTTTAGATTTTAGAGTTTAGGGTTTAGGGTTTAGGGCTTAGGGTTTAGGGTTTAAGGTTTAGAGTTTTGGGTTTAGTGTTTAGGGTTCAGGATTTAGGGTTTTGGGTTTAGGGTTTAGAGTTTGGATTTGGGGTTTAGGGTTTAGGACTAGGGTTAGGATTTAGGGTTTAACATTTAGAGTTTCGTATTTTGGGTTTAGGGTTTAGGGTTTAGGAATTAGGATTTAGAATATGGATTTAGGGTTTAGAGTTTAGGTTAAGTATTAGGGTGTAGGGTTTAGGGTTTGGGTTTAGGAGTTTAGGATTTAGGTTTTGGGGTTTTTGGATATAGGTTTAGTGTATAGGGCTTGAAGTTTAGGGTTTAGGGTTTATAGTTTAGTGTTTAGAGTTTAGGGTTTAGTGTTAAGGGTTTAGGGTTTAGGTTTTAGAATTTAGGATTTTAGGTTTTGGGTTTGAGTTGTAGGTTTAGGGTATAGGGTATAGGGTATGGGATTTTTCCTTTTAGGTTTAGGGTTTAGGTTTTTGAGTTTATTATTTCGAGTTCTATGTATAGGGTTTAGGGGTTAGGATTTAGGGTTTAGTGTTTAGAGTTTATGGTTTAGGGTTTACTATTTAGCATTTAGGGTTTATATTTTAGGGTTTAGGGTTTAGAATTTTGAGTTGTAGGTTTTGGTTTCAGGGTTTATATTTTAGGGTTCAGTGTGTAGAGTTTTGATTTAGGGTTTAGTGTGTAGAGTTTTGATTTAGGGTTTAGGGTTTAGGGTTTAGGATTTAGGGTTAGGGTTTAGGGTTTAAGATTTAGGGTTTAAGGTATAGAGCTTAGGGTTTTGTGTTTAGTGTTTAGGGTTAGGGTTTTGGGTTTTGGGTTTAGGGTTTAGGGTTTAGTGTTGGTGGTTTAGGGTTTATTTTTTCAAGTTTAGGGTTTAGCATTTAGGATTTAGGTTTTAGGATCTAGGGTTTCAAAATTAGGGTAAGGGTTTAGGGTTTAAAGTTTGGAATTAGTGTTTTGGGTTTAGGGTTTGGATTTAGTGTTTATGGTTTAGGTTTAGGGTTAGGGTTTAGAGTTTAGGGTTTAGAGTTTTGAGTTTAGAATTTAGGGTTTAGGGGTTTGGGGTTTGGATTTAGTGTATACGGTTTGGATTTAGGGTTAGGGTTTAGAGTTTAGGGTTTAGAGTTTTGAGTTTAGGATTTAGGATTTTAGGGTTTAGTATTTATGGTTTAGGTTTAGGGTTTAAGGTTTAAGGGTTAGGGTCGACTATCTAGGTTTTAGGGTTAAGGGTTTAGGGTTTAGGATTTAGGATTAAGTGTTTAGTGTTTTGTGTTTAGTGTTTTAGGTTTAGTGTTTAGGGTTTAGAGTTTAGGGTTTGGAGTTGTAGGTTTAAGGTTTAGTGTTTAGGGTATAGGGTTTAGGTTCAAGAGTTTAGAATATAGGGTTTAGGGTTTTAAAGTTTAGGTTTAGGGTTTACTGCTTAGGGTTTTGGGATTTGCGTTTAAGGCTTAAGGTTTAAGGTGTAGGTTTAGGGTTTAGGGTTTATAGTTTGGATTTAGTATTTAGGGTTTAAGTTTAGTGTTAGGGCTTAGAATTTAGCGTTTAAGGTTTAGGTTTTAGAGTTTTGGGTTTAGGGTTTAGTTTTTATAGTTTGGATTTAGGGATAGGGTTTAGAGTATAGGGTTTAGGGTTTAGGGTTTAGAGTTTAGGATTTAGGGTTTACGATTATGGGGTTTAAGGGTTAGGTTTATATTTAGGGTTTAGGATCTATGGTCTATTGTTTAGGGTTTATTATTTAGGGATATGGATTTAGGGTTTAGTGTTTAGTGTTTTAGTTTTAGTATTTAGGGTTTTGAGTTGTTGGTTTAAGGTTTAGGATTTAAGGCATTGGGTTTAGGGTTTAGAGTTTAGAGTTTAGCATTTAGTATTTGTTTAGGGTTTAGGGTTTACAGTTTAAGATTTAGTGTTTAGGGTTTAGGGTATAGGGTTTAAGGTTTTGACTTTAGGGTTTACGATTTAGAGTTTAGGATTTAGGGTTTTGGGTTTAGGGTTTAGAGTTAACATTTAGGGTTTAGGGTTTAGGAGTATGGTTAAGGTTTAGGGTTTAGGGTTTAGAATTTGGATTTAGCATTTATGGTTTGGTTTTGGGTTAGGGTTTAGAGTTTAGGGTTTATGGTTTAGAGTTTAGGATTTATGGTTGAGAGTTTAGGGTTTAGGGTTTAGAATTTAGGATTTATGGTTTAGAGATTTAGGGTTTAGGGTTTAGGTTTAGGTTTACGGTTTAGCGGTTAGGGTCTACTATCTAGGGTAAGTGTTTAGGGTCTACTATCTAGGGTAAGTGTTTAGGGTTTAGAGTTTGGATTTAGGGTCTAGGGTTTAGGTTTAGGGTTAGGGTTTAGAGTGTAGGGTTTAGGGATTAGGGTTTAGAGTTTAGGATTTAGAGTTTATGGTTTAGGGGTTTAGGATTTAGGTTTAGGGCTTAGGGTTTAGGATTTAGGGCATAGTGTTCATGGTTTACAATTTAGGGTTATGGATTTAGTGTTTGGATTTAGCGTTTAAGGTTTTGGTTTAGGGTTAGGGTTTAGAGTTTAGGGTTTAAGGTTTAAAGTTTAGGGTTAAGGTTTTAAGGTTTAGGGTTTATGGTTTAGGCTTAGAGTTAAGGGTTTAGTGTTTAGGGGTAAGGGTTGAGGATCTAGAGTTTACGGTTTAGTGTTTAGGGTTAGGGTTTATTATTTAGTATTAAGGACTTACATTTTAGGGTTTAGGGTTTAGGGTTTAGGGTCTAGAGCATAGGGTTTAGGGTTTATGGTATATGGTTTATGGTTTAGTGTTTAGGGTTAAGGGTTTAGGTTTTAGGGTTTAAAGTTTAGGGTTTAGGGTTTAGGATTTAGGGTTTAGAGTTTGGGTTTTAGTGCTTAGGGTTTAGTTTTTAGACTTTAGTTTTTCATGTTTAGGGTTTAGCGTTTAGAGTTTAGGATTAGGACTTAGGGTTTAGGGTTTAGAGTTTGTATTTAGGGTTTACGGTTTAAGACGAGGGTTAGGCTTTAGGATATAACATTTAGAGTTAGGGTTTAGTGTTTAGAATATGGATTTATGTTTTAATAGTTAGATTAAGAGTTAGGTTTTAGGATTTATAGTTTATGGTTAAGAGTTTAGGATTTAGAGTTTGTGGTTTTAAGGTTTAGGTTTATGGTGTAGGGTTTAGGTTTTAGGGCTTAGGGTTTAAGGTCTAAGATTTAATGTTTAAGGTTTAAAGTTTAGGGTTTAGGTTTGAGGTTTTAGGGTTTAAGGTTTAGGGTTTTGGGTTTAGGGTTTAGGGTTTAGGGCTTAGGGTTTAGGCTTTATTGTTTAGGGTTTAGGGTTTAGGGTTTTGGGTTTAAGGTTTTGGGTGTAGCATTTTAATTTAGGGTTTACAGTTTAGGGTTTAGTATTTAGGGTTAGGGTTTAGAAATGGGTTAGTCTCTAGGGTTTTGCATTTTGGGCTTAGCGTTAGGATTTACGTTTTATGGCTTAGGGTCTAGATTTTATGATTTAGGGTTTTATGTTTTTTGTTTAGGGTATAGGGTTTTAGGTTTAGGGTTTAAGTTTTAGGGTTTAGGGTTAAGTGTTTAGGGTTTAGGATTTAGGGTTTAAGGTTTAGGATTTTATGTTTAGTGTTTAAGGTTTAAAGATTTGGATTTAGGGTATTAGGTTTAGGGTTTCGGGTCAGGAGTTTAGGTTTTAGAGTTTCGGGTTAGTATTTAGGATTTAGGGTTTAGCAATAGGGTTTAGGGTTTAGGGTCTAGAGTCTTTGGTTTAGGGTTTAGGGTTTAGAGTTTTGTGTTTAGGGTTTAGGGTTTAACTTTTAGGGTTAAGTGTTTAGGGTTTAATGCTTATGGTTTAGGGTTTAGGGTTTAGTGTTGTAGGTTTAATGTTTAGGGTTTATAGTTTATAATTTGTATTTTAGAATTTAGGGTTTAGGGTTTTGGATTATGTTTAGGTTTTAGGGTTTAACATTTACAGTTAATGATTTAAGGTTTAGGGTTTAGGGTTTAGGTTTAGGCTTTAGGATTTAGGATTAGGGTTTAAGGTTTAGGGTTTAGGATTTAGTGTTTAGTGTTTAGGGTTTAGGGTTTAGGTATAGGGTTTAAGGTTTAGGGTTTACGATTTAGGGTTTAAGATCTAACATTTAGGGTTAGGAATTAGGGTTAGGGTTTAGGTATATGGTATATGGTTTATGGTTTAGGGTGAGGGATTCAAGTTTAGAGTTTAGGATTTGGGATTATGGGATTAGGGATTAAGGTTTATAATTTAGGTTAAGGCATTGGGTTTAGGGTTTAGGGGTTAGGGATTAGGGTTAGGAGTTTAGCAATTAGGGTTTTGAATTTAGGATTTAGTATTTTGGGTTTAGGGTTTAGGGTTTAGTATTTAGTGTTTCGAGTTTAGGATTCAGGGTTTAAGGTTTAGGGTGTAGAGTTTTGATCTAGGATTTATGGTTTAGGGTTTATGGTTTAGGATTAGGGTTAGGGTTTAGGGTTTAGGATAGAGGGTTTAGGTTTTAAAGTTTAGGGTTAGGTTTTAGGATTTAGGATCTAGGGTTTAGGGTATAGGGTCTACGGTTTAGGCATTAGGGTTTACTATTTAGTAATTAGGGTTTAGGGTTTAATATTTAGGGTTTTGGATTTTGTTTTTAGGGTTAAGGGTTTAGGGTTTATGCTTTAGGGTTTAGGATTTAAAGTTGGGGTTTAGGATTCAGAGTAAGTATTTATGGTTTAGGGTTTAGAGTTTGAATTTAGCATTTATGGTTTTGTTTTAGGGTTAGGATTTAGAGTTTAGGGTTTAGCGTTTAAGGTTTAGAGTTTTGGGTTTAGCGTTTAGATGTTTAGGTTTTAGGGTTTAGGGTTTAGGGGTAAGGGTTTATGATCTAGAGGTTAGGGCTTAGGGTTAAGAGGTAGGGTTTAGGGTTTAGGATTAAGGATT
Source organism: Solanum bulbocastanum (assembly GCA_037074985.1). NCBI lineage: Eukaryota > Viridiplantae > Streptophyta > Magnoliopsida > Solanales > Solanaceae > Solanum > Solanum bulbocastanum. Next base: position 20,380,107 of record CM073604.1, on the reverse strand, counting down.
TACATTTAAGGGTTTAGGGTTTAGGGTCTAGTGTACAATGTTTGGATTTTGTGGTTTAGTGTTTAGGGTTTAGGTTTAAGGGTTTAGGGTTTTGGGTTTAAAGTTTAGGGTTTAGGGTTTAGGGTTTAGACTTTAGGGTTTCATGTTTAGGGTTTAGGGTTCAGGGTTTTGGATTTAGGGTTTAGGGTTTAGGATTTAGGGTTTATCATTTAGGGTTTAGGGTTTAGGGTTTTGGATTTTGGTTTAGGGATTAGGTTTTTGGGTTTAGGATTTAGTGTTTAGGGTTTAGGGTTAATAATATGGATTTAGGGTTTAGTGTTTAGGTTTTGAGTTATGGTTTAGGGTTTAGGGTTTTGGATTAAGAGTGTAGGATTCAGAGTTTGTGGTTTAAGGGTTTAGGTTTATGGTTTAGGTCTTAGCTTTTAGGATTTACGATTTAAGGTTTAAGGTTTAGTGTTTCAGATATAAGGTTTAGTGTTTAGGTCTTAGGGTATAAGTTTTAGGGTTTTGGGTTTAGGGTTTAGGATTTAGGGTTTAGGGTTTAGTGGTTAGTGTTTAGTGTTTAGGGTTTGTAATATGGATTTAGGGTTTAGTGTTTAGGTTTAGAATTAGGGTTTAGGATTAAGAGTTTAGGATTTAGAGTTTATGGTTTAAGGGTTTAGGTTTATGGTTTAGGGTTTAGGTTTTAGGGTTTAGCGTTTAAGGTTTAAGGTTTAATGTTTAAGATTGAAGGTTTAGTGTTTATGTCTTAGGGTTTAAGGTTTAGGGTTTTGGGTTTATTGTTTAGGATTTAGAGTTTAGGGTTTAGGGTTTAGGGTTTACTGTTTAGGGTTTAGAGTTTAGTATATAAGGTTATTGGTTTATGGTTTAAGGTGTAGAGTTTTAATTTAGGGTTTAGGGTTTAGAAATTAGGGTTTGGGTTTAGGGTTCAGGGTTTAGAAATTAGGGTTAGGGTTTAGGGTCTTGGGTTTGGAGTTAGGGGTGTAGGGATAGGGTTTACGATTTAGGGTTTAGGGTTTAGGGTTTAGTATTTTGGGTTTAGGGTTTAATGTTTTGGGTTTATGGTTTAAGTTTTAGGGTTTAGGGTTTATGATTTAGGGTTTAGGGTTTAAGGTTTAGTGTTTAGGTCTTAGGGTTTAAGGTTTAGGGTTTTGGGTTTAGTATTTAGAATTTATAGTTTTGGGTTTAGGGTTTAGTGTTTAGGGTTTTTAGTTTAGTATTTAGGGTTTTGGGTTTAATGTTTAAGGAATAGAGTTTTAATTTGGGGTTTAAGGATTAGGGTTTAGGGTTTAGAAATTAGGTTGAGGGTTTAGAAATTAAGGTTCAGGTTTAGGGTTTAAGGTTTAGAAATTAGGGTTTTGGGTTTGGAGTTTAGGGTTTAGGGTTTAGGGTTAGGATTTAGTGTTTATGGTTTAGGGTTTAGGTTCTAGAATTTAGGGTTTGGGGTTTAGGGCTTAGGGTTTAGGGTTTAGGATTTTCATTTTAAATTTTAGGTTTTAGTGTTTAGGGTTTAGGGTTTATGATTTAGAGGTTATGGTTTATGATTTAAGGTTTAGGGTTTAGGGTTTAGTGTCTAGTGTTTAAGGTTTAAAGTTTAGGAATTAGGGTTTAGGGTATAATGTTTAGGGTTTAGAGTTTTGATTTAGGGTTTAGGGTTTTGGGTTTGGCATTTGGGTTAGAATTTAGGGTTTATGATTTAGGGTTTCCGGTTTAAGGTCTAGAGTTTGGGCTTTAGAGTTTAGGGTTAGTTTTTAAGATTTAGGATTTAAGGTTTAGCAGTTATAGTTTAGGGTTTAGGGTCTAGAGTATTGGGTTTAGGGTTTAGGTTCTAGAGTCTTAGGGTTAGGGTTTAGGGTTTAGAGTTTTGTGTTTAGCATTGAGGGTTTAAGTTTTAGGGTTTAGTGTTTAGGGTTTAATTCTTAGGGTTTAGGGTTTTGTGTGTAGGGTTATAGGTTTAATGTTTAGGGCTTATAATTTATAGTTTATAGTTTAGGGTTTAGGGTTTGGTGATTTGGCTTAGGTTTAAGGTTTAGGGCTTAACATTTAGAGTTTTTGATTTAAGGTTTAGGGTTTGGAGTTTAGGCTTAGGTTTAGGTTTTGGGATTTAGGGTTAGGGTTTAAGATTTTGGGTTTAGGGTTTAGGGTATAGGGTATAGGGTTTAGGGTTTATGGTTTAGGGTTAGCGATTCAAGTATAGAGTTTTGGATTTGGGGTTTAGGGACTAGGGATTAGGGTTATGCTTTAGGTTAAGGCTTAGGGTTTATGGCTTAGGGTTTTGGGATTAGGGTTAGGAGTTTAGTAATTAGGATTTAGAATTTAGGGTTTAGAGTTTAGGGTTTAGGGTTAAGAGTTTATGGTTAAGCATTATGGTTTTATGTTTTGGGGTTTATGTTTTAGGGTTTAGGGTTTAGAGTTTAGGATTTAGGGTTTAGGATTTAGGTTAAGTGTTTAGGGTTTAGGTTTTCGTGTTTGGATTTAGGATTTTGGTTTAGGTTTAGGGTTTGGTTTTAGAGTGTACGGTTTAGGGTTTAGAGTTTAGGATTTAGTGTTTAGGGTAAGGATTAGTGTTTAGTGTTTTGGTTTAGGTTTTAGGATTTAGGGTCTATTATTTAGGGTTTAGGGTTTATGGTTTAGGATTTAGGCTTTAATGCTTAGTGTTTAGGGTTCAGGGTTTCGGGTTTGGAGTTGTAGGTTTAAGGTTTAGTGTGTAGTGTATAGGATTTATGATTAAGGGTTTAGGGTTTAGTGTTTAGTCTATAGTGTTTAGGGTGTAGGGCTTAGGGTTTTGGGTTTTGGGTTTAGGGTTTAGGATTTAGGATTTAGGATTTAAGGTTTTTGGTTTAGGGTTTTGAGTTAGGATTTAGGATTTAGGGTTTAGAGTTTATTGTTAAGCATTTAGGTTTCAGATTTTAGGGTTTATGTTTTAGGGTTTAGACTTTAGAGTTTTGTATTTAGGGTTTAGCATTTAAGTTTAGGGTTTTGGGTTTAGGGTTTAGGTGTTAGAGTTTGGATTTAGGGTTTAGGGTTAGTGTTTAGAGTTTAGGATTTAGGGTTTATGGTTTACAATTTAGGATTTAGCTTTAGGGTTTAGGGATTTAGTATTTAGTTTTAGGGTTTAGGGTTTAGGGTTTAGGTTCTTCTGTTAAGGGTTTAGGGTTTAGGTTCTTCTATTAAGGGTTTAGGATTTAGGGATTAGTGTTTAGTGTTTAGGATTTAGGGTTTCTAATTTGGAGTTGTAGGTTTAAGGTTTAGGATTTAGGGTGTAGGGTTTAGGATGAATTGTTTAGGGTCTAGGGTTTAGAGTTTAGGGTTTAGGGTTTAGGGATTAGGGTTTAGGGATTATAGTTTAGCGTTTAAGGTTTAGAGTTTTGGGTTTATTGTTTAGGGTTTAGTGTTTAGGGTTTAGTGTTTAGGGTTTTGGGTTTAGAGTTTTGAGTTTGGATTTAGGGTTTAGGGTTTAGGACTAGGGTTAGCATTTAGGGTTTAACATTTAGAGTTTCTTATTTTCGGTTTAGGGTTTAGGGTTTAGGAATTAGGATTTAGAATATGGATTTAGGGTTTAGAGTTTAGGTTTAGTGTTAGGGTGTAGGGTTTTGGGTTTGGAGTTAGGAGTTTAGGATTTAGGTTTTAGGGTTTTTGGATTTAGGTTTAGGGTATGAGGCTTAATGTTTAGGGTTTAGGGTTTAGGGTTAACAGTTTATAGTTTAATATTTTGGGTTAAGGGTTTAGGTTTAGGGTTTAGGGTTTCGCGATTAGGGTTTAGAGTTTTGAGTTTAGTGTTTATGGTCAAGGGTTTAGGGTTTAGGTTTTATAATTTTGGGTTTAGGGTTTGGATTTGGGGTTAAGGGTTTATAGTTTAGTGTTTAGAGTTTAGGGTTTAGGGTTCAGGGTTTAGTGTTTAGGTTTTAGGTTTTAGGATTTTGGGTGTTGGGTTTGAGTTGTAAGTTTATGGTATACGGTATAGGGTTTGGGGTGTTACCTTTTAGGTTTAGTGTTTAGGTTTTTGAGTTTATGGTTTTGAGTTCTAGGTTTAGGATTTAGGGGTTAGGATTTAGGGTTTAGTGTTTAGAGTTTATGGTTTAGGTTTAAGGATTTAGGGTTTACTATTTAGCATTTACGGTTTATATTTTAGGGTTTAGGGTTTAGAATTTTGAGTTGTAGGTTTTGGTTTTAGGGTTTATATTTTAGGGTTTAGGGTGTAGAGTTTTGATTTAGGGTTTAGGGGTGAGGGTTTAGGAGTTAGGGTTAAGGTTTAGTGTTTAGGATTTAGTGTTTAGGGTTTAGGGTTTAAGGTATAGAGCTCAGGGTTTAGGGTTTAGTGTTGGTGGTTTAGGGTTTATTTTTTTGGGATTAGGGTTTAGTGTTTAGGATTTAGGTTTTAGGATTTAGGGTTTTAGAATTAGGGTAAGGGTTTAGGGTTTAAAGTTTGGACTTAGTGTTTTGGGTTTAGGGTTTGGATTTAGTGTTTATGGTTTAGGTTTAGGGTTAGGGTTTATAGTTTAGGGTTTAGAGTTTTGAGTTTAGGATTTAGGGATAAGGGGTTTAGCGTTTGGATTTAGTGTATATGGTTTGAATTTAGGGTTAGGGTTTAGAGTTTTGAGTTTATGATTTAGGGTTTTGGGGTTTAGGATATATGGTTTAGGTTTAGGGTTTAAGGTTTAGGGGTTAGGGTCGGCTATCTAGGTTTTATGGTGAAGGGTTTAGGGTTAAGTGTTTAGTGTTTAGTGTTTAGTGTTTAGTGTTTTGGGTTTAGTGTTTTGGGTTTAGTGTTTGGAGTTGTAGGTTTAAGGTTTAGGGTTTAGGGTTTAGGGTTTAGGGTTTAGGGTTTAGGGTCAAGAGTTTAAAATATAGGGTTTAGGGTTTTAGAGTTTAGGTTTAGGGTTTATTGCTTAGGGTTTAAGGCTTAAGGTTTATGGTTTAGGTTTTAGGGTTTAAGGTTTAGAGTTTTGGGTTTAGGTTTTAGTTTTATGGTTTAGGGTTTAGTTTTAGAATATGGATTGAGGGTTTAGGGTTTAGGTTTAGAGTTAGGGTTTTGGGTTTAGGGTTTTGGTTTAGGTTTAAGGATTAGCGTTTAGGGTTTAAGATATAATGTTTAAAGTTTAGCGTTTACGTTTTAGGGTTTAAAGTTGAGAGTTTTAAATTTAGGGTTCAGGGTTTAGGGTTTAGGTTTAGTATTTAGATTTTATGATTTAGGCTTTAGAGTTTAGAGTTTAGTGTTTATGGGTTCAGGGTTTAGGGTTTAGGATAAGGATTTAGTGTTTGAAGTTTAGGGTTTAGGGTTTATAGTTTAGAATTTAGGGTTTATAGCTAAGGGTTTGGTGTTTTAGTTTTAGGGTTTAGGGTTTAGGGATTAGTGTTTTGGGTTTTGGGTTCAAGTTATAAGTTTAGGGTTTAGGTTTTAGAATTTAGTGTTTTAAGTTGTACGCTTAGGGTTTAGGGGTTCGGATTTAGTGTTTATGGATTAGGGTTTAGGGTTTATAGTTATAGGTTTTGGGTTTAGGGTTAAGGGTTTAAGATTTTGAGTTCTAGCTTTTGGGTTTAGGATATAGGGTTTATGTTTAAGGGTTTAGGGTTTAGGGTTTAAGGTTTAGGATTTACAATTTTGGGTTTAAGGTTTAGGGTGTAGAGTTTTGATTTAGGTTTTAGTTTTTAGGGTTTAGAAATGAGAATTAGGATTAGCATTTAGGGTATAGAGTTTAGGGTTTAGGTTTTATTGTTTATGGTTTAGGGTTTAGTGTTTAGGGTTTAGAGTTTTGGGATTAGGCTTTAAGTTTTAGGGTTTAGGGTTTAGAGTTTAGGATTTAGGGTAAGGGTTTAGGGATTAGTTTTTAGGGTTTAGGGTTTAGTGTTTGGATTTAGTGTTTAGGGTTTAAGTTTAGGGATAGGGTATAAAGTTTAGGGTTTAGGGTTTAGGGTTTAGAATTTTGGATATAGGATTTAGGGGTTGAGGGTTTAGGGTTTAAGTTTAGGGTGTAGGATTTTGGGTTTAGTGTTTGGACTTGTAGGTTTAAAGTTTATAGTTTAGTGTTTAGTGTTTAGGGTTTAGGGTTTAGGGTTTGGAGGTGTAGGTTCAAAGTTTACGATTTAGGGTTTAGAGTTTAGGGTTTAGGGTTTAGGGTTTAGAGGTGTAGGTTTAAAGTTTAGGGTTAAGGGTATAGGGTTAAGGATTAAGGGTTTAGTGTTTAGAGTTTAGTGTTTCGGGTTTAGAGTTTGGGGTTTTGGGATTAGGGTTTAGGATTTAGACTTTAGGATTTAGGGTTTAGGGTCTAGGGTTTATAGTTTAGAGTTTAGGGTTTACGATTAAGGGTTTAGGGTTTAGGGTTTTAGGTATTGGGTTCAAATTATAGGTTTAGGGTTTAGGGTATATGGTTTAGCATTTTGGGTTAAGGGTTTAGGTTTTACACTTTAGGGTTTTGAGCTGCAGGGTTTTGATTTAGGGGTTAGGATTTAGGGTTTATGGTGTAGACTTTATGGTTTAGGGTTTCAAATTTAGGGTTTAGTGTTTAGGGTTTAGGGTTTAGAGTTTCTATTTCGGGGTTTAGGATTTTGAGCTTTAGTTTTGTGGTTTAGGGTTTAAGGTATATGATTTCGGGTTCAGGGTGTAGGGTTTACGGTTTGGAGTTGTAGGTTTAATGTTTAGGGTTTAGGGTTTAGAATTTAAGGTTAAGGGTTTAGGGTTTAGACTTTAGGGTTTAGGTTTTATGGTTTAGGATTTAGGGTTTTGGGTTTAGGGCTTAGAGTTTGATTTGGGGTTTAGGGTTTTGGACTAGTGTTAGGGTTTAGGGTTTAGGATTTTGGTCTACGAATTAGGTTTGAGGGTTTAGGGTTTAGAATTTAGAATTTGGATTTAGGGTTTAGGGTTTAGGTTTAGAGGTAAGGTTTAGGGTTCAGAGATTAGGATTTAGGTTTTAGGGTTCTAGGATGTAGGATTAGGGTATTGGACATCAAGTTTAGGGATTAGGGTTTAGGGTTTAGGGTTAAATATTTAAGGTTTATGGTTTTGGGTTTAGGGTTTATGTTTAGGGTTTAGGGTTTAGGGTTTAGTGTTTAGGATATACGGTTTAGGATTTAGAGTTTAGAGTTTAGAGTTTAGTGTTTATGGTTAAGGGTTAAGGGTTTAGGGTTTAGGTTTTAGCCGTTATAGTTTTTGGTTTTGGGTTTTGGGTTTAGGGTTTATGGTTTATGGTCTATGATTTAGGGTTTATCGTTAAAAGTTTAGAGTTTACGATTTAGGATTAAGATTTTAGGTTTTAGGTTTTTGGGTTAAGGATTTTGGGTTTTGGGTTCCAGTTGTAGGTTTAAGGTATAGGGTATAAGGTTTAGCATTTAGGGTTTAGGGTTTAGGTTTTAGAGTTTACGTTTTCGAGTTCTAGGTTTAGGGTTTAGGGTTTAGGGATTAGGATTTAAGTTTTAGTGTTTAGATTTTATGATCTATGGTTAAGGATTTAGGGTTTACTATTTAGGGTTTAGGGTTTAGGTTTTATCATTTAGGGTTTAGAATTTTGAGTTGTATGTTTTGGGTTTAGGGTTTCTATTTTAGGGTTTAGGGTTTACGGTGTAGAGTTTTGATTTAGTGTTTCGGGTAAGGGTTTTGGATTAAGGTTTAAGGTTTAGGTTTAGGGTTTAGGGTTGGGGTTTAGGGGTTAGGATTTAGGGTTTAGGGTGTAGACTTTATGGTTTAGGGTTTAGGATTTAGGGTTTACTCTTTAGGGATTAGGGTTTAGAATTTAGGGTTTAGGGTTTAGAATTTTGAGTTATAGATTTTTTATCTAGGCTTTAAGGGTTATGATTTTGGGTTTAGGGTTTAGTGTTTAGTCTTCAAGGTTTAATGTTTAGAATTTAGAGTTTAGGGTTTAAGGTTTAGGGTTTAGAGTTTTGATTTAGGGTTTAGCCTATACGATTAGCACTAGGGTTTAGGTTTTAGGGTTTAAGGTTTATGGTCTAGAATTTAGGGTTTAGGGTTTAGGGTTAGGGTTTAGGGTTTAGGGTTTAGATTTTAGAGTTTAGGATTTAAGGGTTAGAGTTTAGGGTTTAAGGTTTAGGGTTTAGGGTTTAGAGTTTAGGATTTAGGGTTTTGGGTTTAGGGTTTAGAGTTAGGATTTTGGATTTAGGGTTTTGATTTTATGGTTAAGGGTTTAGGTTTTAGGTTTTATGGTATATATTTTAGGGTTTAGGTTTTAGAGTTTAGTATTTATGATTTAGCATTTAGGGCTAGGGTTTAGGGTTTAGGATTTAGGGTTTAGAGTTTGGATTTAGGGTTTATGTTTTGGGTTAGGGTTTAGGGTTTAGGATTTGGAGTTGTATGTTTAAGGTTCAAGGTTTAGGGTATAGGGTTTAGGATTAAGGGTTTAGGGTTTAGGGTTTAGAGTTTAGAATTTAGTGTTTATGGTCAAGGGCTTACGATTTAGGGTTTAGGTGTTATAGTTTTTGGTTTTGGATTCAGGGTTAGTGTATAGGGTTTAGGGTTTATGGTTTAGGTTTTAGGATTTACAGTTTAGAGTTTAGAGTTTAGAGTTTAGGATTATGGTTTTAGGGTTTAGGTTTTAGGGTTAAAGATTTTGGGTTTTGGGTTCGAGTTGAAGGTTTAGGGTATAGGGTATAGGGTTTAGCATATAGGGTTTAGGGTATAGGCTTTAGAGTTTACATTTTCGAGTTCTAGGTTTATGGTTTAGGGATTAGGATTTAAGATTTAGCATCTAGATTTTATGATTTATGGATAAGGATTTAGGGTTTACTATTTAGGGTTTAGGGTTTAGGTTTTATGGTTTACGGTTTAGGATTTTGAGTTGTATGTGTTGGGTTTAGGGTTTCTATTTTAGGGTTTAGGGTTTAGGGTTTAGGGTGTAGAATTTTGATTGAGGGTTTAGGGTTTAGGTTTAATGTTTAGGGTTTAGGGTTTTGGTTTAGGGATTAGCGTTTAGGGTTTAGGGATTAGGATTTAAGGTTTAGTGTGTAGATTTTATGATTTAGGGTTGAGGAATTAGGATTTACTATTTAGGGTTTAGGGTTTAGATTTTATCATATAGGGTTTAGGATTTTGAGTTGTATGTTTTGGGTTTAGGTTTTTTGTTTTATGGTTTAGGGTTTACGGTGTAGAGTTTTGAATTAGTGTTTAGTGTTAGGGTTTAAGGTTTAGGTTTAGGATTTAGGGTTGGGGTTTAGGGTTTAGGGGTTAGGGTTTATGGTTTAGAGTTTAGTATTTAGGTTTAGGGTTTAGTTTTAGGGTTTAGGGTTTTGGTTTAAGGTTTAGGGTTAGTGGTCTACTATTTAGGGTGTAGGGTTTACGATTTGCATTTGTGGGTTTAAGGTTTAGGGTTTAGGGTATAGCATTTAGTATTAATGGTTTAGGGTCTAAGGTTTAGAGTGTAGAGTTTAGGGTTTAGGGCTTAGAGTTTGATTTGGGGTTTAGGGCTTAGGACTACGGTTAGGGTTTAACATTTGGAGTTTAGGATTTAGCGTTTATGGTTGAGGTTTTAAGAATTAGGTCTATGGATTAGGTGTTAGGGTTTAGGCTTTAAAATTTAGAATATGGATTTAGTGTTTAGGGCTTAGGTTTAAAGGAAAGGTTTAGGGTTAAGAGATTTGGATTTAGGTTTTAGGGTTTTAGGATTTAAGATTAGGGTATTTGGCATGAAGTTTAGGGTTTAGGGTTTAGGGTTAAAGGTTTAAGGTTTAAGGTTTTGGGTTTGGGGTTTGGGGTTTGGGTTTAGGGTTTAGGGTTTAGGGTTTAGTGTTTAGAGTTTAGGGATTAGGGTTTAGAGTTTAGATTTTAGTGTTTATGGTCAAGGGTTTAGGTGTTATAGTTTTTGGTTTTGGGTTTAGGGTTTATGGTTTATGGTTTAGGGTTTAGGATTTATAGTTTAGAGTTTAGGGTTTAAGGTTTAGGATTAAGGTTTTAGGGTTTAGGTTTTAGGGTTAAGGATTTGGGTTATGGGTTCGAGTTATAGGTTTAGGGTATAGGGTATAGGCTTTAGCATTTATGGTTTAGGGTTTAGGTTTTAGAGTTTATGTTTAGTTTTAGGTTTAGTGTTTAGGGATTAGGATTTAAGATTTAGTGTTTAGATTTTATGATTTAGGCTTTACTATTTAGGGTTTAGGGTTTAGGATTTTGAGTTGTATGTTTTGGGTTTAGGTTTTAAGATTTTGAGTTGTATGTTTTGGGTTTTGGTTTTAGGATTTTGAGTTGTATGTTTTGGGTTTAGGGTTGGGATTTATGGTTTAGGGTTTAGGGTTTAGGATTTAGGGTTTATGGTGTAGACTTTATGGTTTAAGGTTTAGGATTTAGGGTTTTACTATTTAGGGATTAGGGTTTAGAGTTTATGGTTTAGGGTTTAGGATTTTGAGTTGTAGGTTTTGGGTCTAGGCTTTAAGGTTTATGATTTTGGGTTTAGGGTTTATTGTTTAGTCTTCAAGGTTTAAAGTTTAGCATTTAGAGTTTAGGGTTTAAGGTTTAGGGTTTAGAGTTTTGATTTAGGGTTTAGTCTATAAGATTAGCGTTAGGGTTTAGGTTTTAGGGTTTGAGGTTTAGGGTTTAGGGTTTATGGTTTAGAGTTTAGTTTTAAGGTTTAGGGTTTTGGTTTAGGGTTTATGGTTTATGGTCTACTATTTAGGGTTTAGTTTTAGGGTTTAGGATTTAGGGATTAATGTTTTGTGTTTAGGGTGTAGGGTTTACTGTTTGGAGTTATGGGTTTAAGTTATATGGTTTAGGGTATACCATTTAGTATTAATGGTTTAGGGTCTAGGGTTTAGAGTTAAAAGTTTAGAGTTTAGGATTTAGTGTTTAGAATTTAGGGTTTAGGGTTTATGGTTTATGCTCTACTGTTTAGGGTTTAGGGTTTAGGATTTAGGTATTAGTGTTTTGTGTTTAGGGTGTAGGGTTTACTGTTTTGAGTTATGGGTTTGAGGTATAGGGTTTAGGATATAGCATTTAGTATTAATGGTTTAGTGTCTAGGGTTTAGAGTTTTGAGTTTAGGATTTAGGGTTTAGTGTCTAGAATTTAGGGTTTAGGGTTTAGGGTTAGGTTTTAGGGTTTATGGTTTAGGTTTTAGAGTTTTGGGTTTAGGGTTTAGGATTTAGGGATTAGAGATTGGATATACGGTTTCTGTTTAGGGTTAGGGTTTAGTGTTTAGAATTTAGGGTTTAGGGTTTGGAGTTGTAGGTTGAACATTTAGGGTTTAGGGTATAGGGTTTACGATTAAGGGTTTGGGGTTTAGGGTTTAGAGTTTAGTGTTTATGGTCAAGGGTTTAGGGTTTAGGGTTTAGGTGTTATAGTTTTTGGTTTTCGGTTTTGCGTTTGGTTTATGGTTTACGGTTTAGGGTTGAGGGTTTACAGTTTAGAGTTTAGAGTTTAGGGTTTAGGATTAAGATTTTAGGGTTTATGTTTTAGGGTTAAAGATTTTGGGTTTTGGGTTTGAGTTTTAGGTTTAGGGTATAGGGTTTAGCATTTAGGATTTAGGGTTTAGGTTTTAGAGTTTATATTTTTGAGTTCTTGGTTTAGGGTTAGGGATTAGGATTTATGATTTAGTGTTTAGATTTTATAATTTAGGGTTAAGAATTTAGGGTTTACTATTTACAATTTAGGGTTAAGGATTATGAGTTGTATGTTTTGGCTTTAGGGTTTCTGCTTTAGAGTTTAGTGTTTAGGGTGTAGAATTTTTTGATTTAGGATTTTGGGTTTATGGTTTAGGATTGAGGTTTAGGGTTTAGGGTTAGGCATTAGTGTTTAGGGTTTAGGCTTTAGGATAAATTTTTAGGGCTTAGGACTTAGAGATTAGAGTTTGGATTATGGGTTTAGGGTTTAGGGTTTACATTTAAGGTTAGGGTTTAGACTTTAGGGTTTATGGTTTTTGGTTTAGAGTTTAGTATTTAGGTTTAGGGTTTAGTTTAAGGGTTTATGGTCTACTATTTAGGGTTTAGGGTATCTAACTTATGTTTTCGAGTTCTAGATTTAGGGTTTAGGGATTAGGATATAAGATTTAGTGTTTAGATTTTATCATTTATGGTTAAGGATAAGGGTTTAGGGTTTAGGGCGTAGAGTTTTGATTTAGGGTTTAGGGTTTAGGTTTAGGGTTAGGGTTTAGGGTTAGGGTTTAGTTTTTAGAGTTTAGTGTTTATAATTTAGAGTTTAGAGTTTAGGGTTTAGGATTAAGGTTTTAGGGTTAAGGATTTTGGGTTTTGGGTTCCAGTTGTAGGTTTAGGGTATAGGCTATAGGGTTTAGCATTTGGGGTTTAGGGTTTAGGTTTTAGAGTTTACATTTTTGAGTTCTAGGTTTAGGGTTTAGGATTTAAGGTTTAGTGTTTAGATTTTATGATTTAGGGTTAAGGATTTATGGTTTAGGGTGTAGACTTTATGGTTTAGGGTTCGGGATTTAGGGTTTACTATTTAGGGATTAGGGTTTAGGGTTTAGGATTTTGAGTTACAGGTTTTGGGTCCAGGCTTTAAAGGTTATGATTTTGGATTTAGGGTTTAGGGTCTAGGGTTTGGTATTTAGTCTTTAATGTTTAATGTTTAGGGTTTAGGCATTAGGGTTTAAAGTTTAGGGTTTAGAGTTTTTATTTAGGGTTTAACATATAGGGTTAGTGTTAGGGTTTAGGTTTCAGGGTTTATGGTTTAGGGTTTGGGGTTTAGGGTTTAGGGTTTATGGTTTAGAGTTTAGTATTTAGGTTTAGGGTTTAGTTTTAGGGTTTAGGGTTTTGGTTTAGGGTTTAGGGTTTAGGATTTAAGAATTAGTGTGTTGTGTTTAGGGTGTAGGGTTTACAGTTTGCAGTTGTGGGTTTAAGGTTTAGGGTTTAGGGTATAGTATTTAGTATTAATGGTTTAGAGTCTAATGTTTAGCATTTATGGGTTAGGGTTTAGGTTTTAGAGTTTATGTTTAGTTCTAGGTTTAGGGTTTAGGGATTAGGATTTAAGATTTAGTGTTTAGATTTTATGATTTAGGCTTTACTATTTAGGGTTTAGGGTTTAGATTTTATGGTTTAGGGTGTAGGATTTTGAGTTGTATGTTTTGGGTTTAGGGTTTAGGATTTTGAGTTGTATGTTTTCGATTCAGGGTTTTTGGTTAAGGGTTTAGGGTTTAGGGTGTAGAGTTTTGATTTAGGGTTTAGGGTTTAGGGTTTAGGATTAGGGTTTAAGGTTTAGGGTTTAGGGTTTAGGGTTAGGGTTTAGGGTTTAGGGTTTACAGTTAGGGTTTAGGGGTTGGATTCAGGGTTTATGGTGTAGACTTTATGGTTTAGGGTTTTGGATTCAGGGTTTACAGTTTAGGGATTAGGGTTTAGGATTTTGAGTTGTAGGTTTTGGGTCTAGTCTTTAAGGTTTATGATTTTGGGTTGAGGGTTTACGGTTTAGATTTTATGGTTAAGGGTTTAGGTTTTAGGCTTTATTGTATATATTTTAGGGTTTAGATTTTAGAGTTTAGTATTTATGGTTTAGCATTTAGGGCTAGGGTTTAGGGTTTAGGGTTTAGGATTTAGGGTTTAGAGTTTGGATTTAGGGTTTATGTTTTGGGTTAGGGTTTAGGGTTTGAAGTTCTATGTTTAAGGTTCAAGGTTTAGGGTATAGGGTTTAGGATTAAGGGTTTAGGGTTTAGGGTTTAGAGTTTACAATTTAGTGTTTATGGTCAAGGGCTTACAGTTTAGGGTTTAGGTGTTATAGTTTTTGGTTGTGCATTTAGGTTTTAGGGTTTAGGGTTTAAAGTTTAGAGTTTAGAGTTTAGGGTTTAGGATTTTGGTTTTAGGTTTTATATTTTAGTGTTAAAGATTTTGGGTTTTGGGTTCCAGTTGAAGGTTTAGGGTATAGGGTATAGGGTTTAGCATTTAGGGTTTAGGGTTTAGGTTTTAGAGTTTACATTTTTGAGTTCTAGTTTTAAGGTTTAGGGATTAGGATTTGAGATTTAGCATTTAGATTTTATGATTTAGGGTTAAGGATTTAGGGTTTACTATTTAGGGTTTAGGGTTTTGGTTTTATGGTTTAGGGTTTAGGATTTTGAGTTGTATGTGTTGGGTTTAGGGTTTCTATTTTAGGGTTTAGGGTTTTGGGTGTAGAATTTTGATTTAGGGTTTAGGGTTTAGGGTTTAGGATTAAGGTTTAAGGTTTAGGGTTTAGGGTTTTGGGTTAGGGATTAGTGTTTAGGGTTTAGGCTTTAGGGTAAAGTTTTAGGGCTTAGGATTTAGAGAGTAGAGTTTGGATTTAGGGTTTAGGGTTAGCGTTTAGTATTTAGGGTTTAGGGTTTTTGGTTTAGAGTTTAGTATTTTGGTTTAGGGTTTAAAGGTTTAGGGTTTAGGGTTTATGGTCTACTATTTAGGGTTTATGGTTTAGGGCTTAGGATTTAAGGATTAGTGTTTTGGGTTTAGGAAGTAGGGTTTACAGTTTGGAGTTGTAGGTTTAATTTTAGGGTTTAGGGTTGAGGCTTTTGTGTTTAGGGTTTATGGTTTATTGTTTAGGCTTAAGAATTTAGTGTTTATGGTCAAGGGTTTAGGGTTTAGGGTTTCGGCATTATAGTTTAGGGTTTTGGGTTTAGGGTTTAGGGTATAGGGTTTATGGTTTATGGTTTAGAGTTTAGTGTTTATAGTTTAGAGTTTAGAGTTTTGGGTTTTGGATTAATGTTTTAGGGTTTAGGTTTTACGGTCAAGGATGTTGGGTTTTGGGTTCCATTTGTAGGTTTAGGGTATAGGGTAATGTTTTAGCATTTAGGGTTTAGTGTTTAGGTTTTAGAGTTTACGTTTTTGAGTTCTAGGTTTAGGGTTTAGGGATTAGGATTTAAGGTTTAGTGTTTAGATTTTATGATTTAGGGTTGAGGATTTAGGATTTACTATTTACGGTTTAGGGTTTAGATTTTATCATATAGGGTTTAGGATTTTGAGTTGTATGTTTTGGGTTTAGGTTTTCTATTTTAGGGTTTAGGGTTTACAGTGTAGAGTTTTGATTTAGTGTTTAGGGTTAGGGTTTAAGGTTTAAGTTTAGGGTATAGGGTTGGGGTTTAGGGTTTAGGGTTACCATTTAGGGGTTAGGGTATAGGGTTTAGGGATTATGGTTTATAGTTTAGTATTTAGGTTTAGGGTTTAGTTTTAGAGTTTAGGGGTTATGTTCTACTGTTTAGTGTTTAGGGTTTTGGGTTTAGGATTTAAGGATTAGTGTTTTGTGTTTAGGGTGTAGGGTTTATGGTTTGTAGCTGTGAGTTTAAGGTTTAGGGTTTAAGATATAGCATTTAGTATTAATGGTTTAGGGTCTAAGGTTTAGAGTGTAGATTTTAGGGTTTAGGCTTTATGGTTTAGGGTTAAGGATTTAGGGTTTTCAATTTTGAGTTTAGGGATTAAGGTTTAGAATTTTGGGTTTAGGGTTTAGGACTAGGGTTAGGGTTTAACATTTGGAGTTTAGGATTTAGCTTTTCGGGTTGAGGTTTTAAGAATTGGGTCTATGGATTAGGTTTTAGGATTTAGGGTTTAAAATTTAGAATATGTATTTAGTGTTTAGGGGTTAGGTTCAGAGGAAAGGTTTAGGATTAAGAGATTAGGATTTAGGTTTTAGGGTTTTAGGATTTAAGATTAGGGTATTGGGCATGAAGTTTAAGGTTTAGGGTTTAGGGTTTAAGGTTTAAGGTTTAAGGTTTTGGGTTTGGGGTTTAGGTTTAGAGTTTAGGGTTTAGGGTTTAGTGTTTAGAGTTTAGGGATTAGGGTTTACAGTTTAGAGTTTAGTGTTTATGGTCAAGGGTTTAGGGTTTACGGTTTTTGGTTTTGGGTTTAGGGTGTAGTGTTTTGATTTAGGGTTTAGGATTAGGGTTTAAGGTTTAGGGTTTACAGTTTAGGGTTGGGATATAGGGTTTACGGTTTAGGGTTAGGGTTTAAGGTTTAGGGTTTACAGTTTAGGGTTGGGATATAGGGTTTACGGTTTAGGGTTAGGGTTTAAGGTTTAGGATTTAGGATTTATGGTGTAGACTTTATGGTTTAGGGTTTAGGATTTAGGGATTAGGGTTTAGAGTTTATGGTTTAGGGTTTAGGATTTTTAGTTGTAGGTTTTGGGTCTAGGCTTTAAGGTTTATGATTTTGGGTTTTGGGTTTACAGTTTAGGGTTTAGTGTTTAGTCTACAAGGTTTAAAGTTTAGGATTTAGAGTTTAGGGTTTAAGGTTTAGGGTTTAGAGTTTTGATTTAGAGTTTAGCCTATAGGATTAGCGTTAGGGTTTAGGTTTTTGGGTTGGAGGTTTAGGGTTTAGGGTTTATGGCTTAGAGTTTAGTATTTAGGTTTAGGGTTTAGTTTTAAGGTTTAGGGTTTTTGTTTAGGGTTTATGGTTTATGGTCTACTATTTAGGGTTTAGGGTTTAGGGGTTAGGATTAAGGGATTAGTGTTTTATGTTTAGGGTTTAGGATTTACTGTTTGGAGTTATGGGTTAAAGTTATAGGGTTTAGGGTATAACATTTATTATTAATGGTTTAGGGTCTAGGGTTTAGAGTTTAGAGTTTAGGGTTTAGGACTTAGTGTATAGAATTTAGGGTTTAGGGTTTAGGGTTAGGTTTTAGCGATTAGGGTTTAGGTTTCAGAGTTTTGGGTTATAGGGTTTAGGATTTAGGGATTAGAGTTTGGATTTAGGGTTTATGTTTAGGCTTAGGGTTTAATGTTTAGGGTTTAGGGTTTAGGGTTTGGAGTTGTAGGTTTAATGTTCAAGGTTTAGTGTATAGGGTTTACGATTAAGGGTTTGGGGTTTAGGGTTTAGAGTTTAGTATTTATGGTCAAGGGTTTAGGGTTTAGGTGTTATAGTTTTCTGTTTTGGGTTTCGCATTTAGTGTTTAGGGTTTATGGTTTATTGTTTAGGGTTGAAGGTTTACAGTTTAGAGTTTAGGGTTTAGGATTAAGGTTTTAGGGTTAAAGATTTTGGGTTTTGGGTTTGAGTTGTAGGTTTATGGTATAGGGTATAGGGTTTAGCATTTAGGATTTAGGATTTAAGTTTTAGAGTTTATATTTTTGAGTTCTTGGTTTAGGGTTAAGGATTAGGATTTATGATTTAGTGTTTAGATTTTATAATTTAAGGTTAAGACTTTAGTGTTTAGGGTTTAGATTTTATGATTTAGGGTTAAGGATTTTGAGTTGTATGTTTTGGCTTTAGGGTTTTTGTTTTAGGGTTTAGGGTTCACGGTGTAGAGTTTTGATTTAGGGTTTAAGGTTTATGGTTTAGGATTAAGGTTTAAGGTTTCGGGTTTAGGGGTAAGGATTTAGGGTTTATGGTGTAGACTTTATGGTTTAGTGTTTAGGATTCAAGGTTTACTGTTTGGGAATTAGGGTTTAGAGTTTATGGTTTATGGTTTAGGATTTTGAGTTGTAGGTTTTGGGTCTAGGCTTTAAGGTTTATGATTTTGGGTTTAGGGTTTACGATCTAAGGTTTAGGGTTTAGATTTTATGGTTAAGGATTTAGGTTTTAGGTTTTATGGTATATATTTTAGGGTTTAGGTTTTAGATTTTAGTATTTATGGTTTAGCATTTAGTGCTAGGGTTTAGGGTTTAGGATTTTGAGTTGTAGGTTTTGGGGCTAGGCTTTAAGGTTTATGATTTTTTGTTTAGGGTTTACGGTTTAGTGTTTAGTGTTTAGTCTTCAAGGTTTAATGTTTAGGATTTAGAGTTTAGGGTTGAATGTTTAGGGTTTAGAGTTTTGATTTAGGGTTTAGCCTATAGGATAAGCATTAGCGTTTAGGTTTTAGGGTTTGAGGTTTAGGGTTTAGGGTTTATGGTTTAGTGTTTAGAATTTAGGATTAGGGTTTACTTTTAAGGTTTAGGGTTTTATTTTAGGATTTATGGTTTATGGTCTACTCTTTAGGGTTTAGGATCTAGGGATTAGTGTTTTGTGTTTAGCATGTAGGGTTTACTGTTTGGAGTTGTTGGTTTAAGTTATAGGGTTTAGGGTATAACATTTAGTATTAATGGTTTAGGGTCTAGGGTTTAGAGTTTAGAGTTTTGGGTTTAGGATTTAGTGTCTAGAATTTAAGGTTTAGGGTTTAGGTTTTAGAGTTTTGGGTTTAGGGTTTAGGATTTAGGGATTAGAGTTTGGATTTAGGGTTTATGTTTAGGCTTAGGGTTTAATGTTTAGGGTTTAGGGTTTAGGGTTTGGAGTTATAGGTTTAATGTTCAACGTTTAGGGTATAGGGTTTACGATTAAGGGTTTGGGGTTTAGGGTTTAGATTTTAGTGTTTATGGTCAAGGGTTTAGGGTTCAGGGTTTAGGGTTTATAGTTTTTGGCTTTGGGTTTAGCATTTAGGGTTTAGGGTTTATTATTTATGGCTTAGGGTTGAGGGTTTACAGTTTAGAGTTTAGAGTTTAGGATTTAGGATTAAGGTTTTAGGGTTTATGTTTTAGGTTAAAGATTTTGGGTTTTGGGTTTGAGTTGTAGGTTTAGGGTATAGGGTATAGGGTTTAGCATTTAGGATTTAGGGTTTAGGTTTTAGAGTTTACATTTTTGTATTGTAGGTATAGGGTTAGGGTTTAGGATTTATGATTTAGTGTTTAGATTTTATAATTTAGGGTTAAGAATTTAGGATTTAGGGTTTAAATTTTATGGTTTAGGGTTAAGGATTTTGAGTTGTATGTTTTTGCTTTAGTGTTTCTGGTTTAGGGTTTAGGGTTTAGGGTATAGATTTTTTATTTAGGGTTTAGGGTTTATGGTTTAGGATTGAGGTTTAAGGTTTAGGGTTTAGTGTTTAGGGTTTAGTCTTCAGGGTAAAGTTTTAGGGCTTAGGACTTAGAGATTAGAGTTTGGATTTAGGGTTTAGGGTTTAGATTTAAGGTTAGGGTTTAGACTTTAGGGTTTAGGGTTTTTGGTTTAGAGTTTAGTATTTAGGTTTAGGGTTTTGAGGTTTAGGGTTTAGTTTAAGGGTTTATGATCTACTATTTAGGGTTTAGGGTTTAGCATTTAGGGTTTAGGGTTCAGGGTATATAGTTAACGTTGTAGTGTTCTAGGTTTAGGGTTTAGGGATTAGGATTTAAGATTTAGTGTTTAGATTTGATGATTTAGCGTTAAGGATTTAGGGTTTACTATTTAGGGTATTGGGTTTAGATTTTATGGTTTAGTGTTTAGGATTTTGAGTTGTATGTTTTGGGTTTAGGGTTTAGGGTTTAGGGTGTAGAGTTTTGATTTAGGGTTTAGGGTTTAGGTTTTGGATTAGGTTTTACTTTTTAGGATTTAGGGTTTGGAGTTTAGTGTTTATAATTTAGAGTTTAGAGTTTAGGGTTTAGGATTAAGGTTTTAGGGTTAAGGATTTTGGGTTTTGGGTTCCAGTTGTAGGTTTAGGGTATACGATATAGGGTTTAGCATTTAGGTTTTAGAGTTTACATTTTTGAGTTCTAGGTTTAGGGTTTAGGGATTAGGATTTAAGGTTTAGTGTTTAGATTATATGATTTAGGGTTAAGGATTGAGGGTTTATGGTGTAGACTTTATGGTTTAGGGTTTACTGTTCAAGGATTAGGGTTTAGAGTTTATGGTTTAGGGTTTAGGATTTTGAGTTGTGGGTTTTGGGTCTAGGCTTTAAGGGTTATGATTTTGGGTTTTGGGTTTAGGGTTTAGTGTTTAGTCTTCACTGTTTAATGTTTAGGATTTAGACTTTAGGGTTTAAGGTTTAGGGTTTTGAGTTTTTATTTTGGGTTTAACATGTAGGATTAGCGTTAGGGTTTACGTTTTATGGTTTATGGTTTAGGGTTTAGGGCTTAGAGTTTAGGGATTATGGATTAGAGTTTAGTATTTAGGTTTAGGGTTTAGGGTTTTGGTTTAGGGTTTAGGGTTTACGGTCTACTATTTAGGATTTAGGGTTTAGGGTTTAGTATTTAAGAATTAATATGTTGTGTTTAGGGTGTAGGGTTTACGATTTGTAGTTGTGGGGTTAAGGTTTAGGGTTTAGGGTAT
Organism: Solanum bulbocastanum; assembly: GCA_037074985.1. Classification (NCBI taxonomy): domain Eukaryota; kingdom Viridiplantae; phylum Streptophyta; class Magnoliopsida; order Solanales; family Solanaceae; genus Solanum; species Solanum bulbocastanum. The sequence goes on along the minus strand of CM073604.1, from coordinate 20,360,231 downwards.
ATCATTAAGTATTAATGGTTTAGGGTCTAAGGTTTAGAGTTTAGAGTTTAGTGTTTAGGGTTTAGGGTTTAGGGTTTAGGGTTTAGGGTTTAGGATTTAGGGTTTACAATTTAGAGTTTAGGGATTAAGGTTTAGAATTTAGGGTTTAAGGTTTAGGCCTTTGAGTTTGATTTAGGGTTTAGGGTTTAGGGTTTACAATTTAGAGTTTAGGGATTAAGGTTTAGAATTTAGGGTTTAGGGTTTAGGCCTTCGAGTTTGATTTAGGGTTTAGGGTTTAGGACTAGGGTTAGGGTTTAAAATTTAGAGATTGGGGTTGAGGTTTTAAGAATTAGGTCTATGGATTAGGTTTTAGGGTTTAGGGTTTAAAATTTAGAATATGGATTTAGTGTTTAGGGCCTAGGTTTAGAGGAAATGTTTAGTGTTAAAGAGATTAGGATTTAGGTTTTAGGGTTTTAGGATTTAAGATTAGGGTATTGGGCATGAAGTTTAGGGTTTAGGGTTAAAGGTTTAAGGTTTAAGGTTTAAGGTTTTGGGTTTGGGGTTTAGGTTTAGGGTTTGGGGTTTAGGGTTTAGTGTTTAGAGTTTAGGGTTTAGGGTTTAGGTGTTATAGTTTTTGGTTTTAGGTTTAGGGTTTAGGATTTATAGTTTAGAGTTTAGAGTTTAAGGTTTAGGATTAAGGTTTTAGGGTTTTTGTTTTTAGGGTTAAGGATTTAGGTTACGGGTTCGAGTTATAGGTTTAGGGTATAGGGTATAGCGTTTAGCATTTATGATTTAGGGTTTAGGTTTTAGAGTTTATGTTTAGTTCTTGGTTTAGGGTTTAGGGATTAGGATTTAAGATTTAGTGTTTATAGTTTATGATTTAGGCTTTACTATTTAGGGTTTAGGGTTTATATTTTATGGTTTAGGGTTTAGGATTTTGAGTTGAATGTTTTGGGTTTAGGGTTTAGGATTTTTAGTTGTATGTTTTGGGTTTAGGGTGTAGATTTTTGTTTTAGGGTTTAGGGTTTAGAGTTTAGGATTAGGGTTTAAGGGTTAGGGTTTACGGGTTAGGGTTGGGGTTTAGGATTTAGGGTTTAGGGTTAGGGTTTAGGGGTAAGGATTTAGGGTTTATGGTGTAGACTTTATGGTTTAGGGTTTAGGATTCAGGGTTTGCTATTTAGGGATTAGGGTTTAGAGTTTATGGTTGAGGGTTTTGGATTTTTAGTTGTAGGTTTTGGGTCTAGGCTTTAAGGTTTATAATTTTGGGTTTAGGGTTTACGATTTAGGGTTTAGTGTTTAGTCTTCAAGGTTTAAAGTTTAGGATTTATAGTTTAGTGTTGAAGGTTTAGGGTTTAGAGTTTTGATTTAGGGTTTAGCCTATAGGGTTAGAGTTAGGGTTTAGGGTTTATGGTTTGAGGTTTAGGGTTTAGTGTTTATGGTTTGGAGTTTTGTATTTAGGTTTAGGTTTTAGTTTTAAGGTTTAGGGTTTATGGTTTATGGTCTACTATTTAGGGTTTAAGGTTTAGGGTTTAGGATTTATGGATTAGTGTTTTGTGTTTAGGGTGTAGGGTTTACTGTTTGGAGTTGTTGGTTTAAGTTATAGGGTTTAGGGTATAGCATTTAGTATTAATGGTTTAGGGTCTAGGGTTTAGAGTTTAGAGTTTAAAGTTTAGGGTTTAGGGTTTAGAGTTTAGAGTTTAAAGTTTAGGGTTTAAGGTTAGGGTTTAGGGTTTAGGGTTTAGGGTTTATGTTTTAGAGTTTTGGGTTTAGGGTTTAGGATTTAGGGATTAGAGTTTGGATTTAGGGTTTAGGTTTAGTGTTAGGGTTTAGTGTTTAGGATTTAGGGTTTAGGGTTTGGAGTTGTAGGTTTAATGTTCAGGGTTTGGGGTATAGGGTTTATGATTAAGGGTTTGGGGTTTAGGGTTTAGAGTTTAGTGTTTATGGTCAAGGGTGTAGGGTTTAGGGTTTAAGTGTTATAGTTTTTGGCTTTGGGTTTAGCATTTAGGGTTTAGGGTTTATGGTTTATGGTTTAGGATTGAGGGTTTACAGTTTAGAGTTTAGAGTTCAGGGTTTAGGAGTAAGGTTTTAGGGTTTATGTTTTAGGGTTAGAGATTTTGGGTTTTGGGTTTGAGTTGTAGGATTAGGGTATAGGGTATAGGGTATTGGGTTTAGCATTTAGGATTTAGGGATTAGGTTTTAAAGTTTACATTTTTGAGTTCTAGGTTTAGGGTTAGTGATTAGGATTTATGATTTTGTGTTTAGATTTTATAATTTAAGGATAAGAATTTAGGGTTTACTATTTAGGGTTTAGGGTTTAGATTTTTTGGTTTATGGTTAAGGATTTTGAGTTGTATGTTTTTTGGTTTAGGGTTTCTGTTTTAGGTTGTAGGGTTTAGGGAGTAGAGTTTTGATTTAGGGTTTAGGGTTAATGGTTTACGATTGAAGTTTAAGGTTTAGGGTTTAGTGTTTAGGGTTTAGGGTTACGGTTTAGTGTTTAGGGTTTAGGCTTTAGGGTAAAGTTTTAGGGCTTAGGACTTAGAGATTAGAGTTTGGTTTTAGGGTTTAGGGTTTAGGGTTTAGATTTAAGGTTAGTGTTTAGGCTTTAGGGTTTAGGGTTTTTGGTTTAGTGTTTAGTATTTAGGTTTAGGGTTTTGAGGTTTTGGGTTTAGTTTAAGAGTTTATGGTTTTGGTTTAGGGCTTAGGGTTTATGGTCTACTGTTGAGGGTTTAGGGTTTAGGGTATATAGTTTACGTTTTTGAGTTCTTGGTTTAGGGTTTAGGGATTAGGATTTAAGATTTAGTGTTTAGATTTGATGATTTAGGGTTAAGAGTTTAGGGTTTACTATTTAGGATTTAGGGTTTAGATTTTTTTGTTTAGGGTTTAGGATTTTGAGTTGTATGTTTTGCGTTTAGGGTTTAGGGTTTATTGTTTACGAATTTGGGTTTAAAGTTTGGGGTTTAGGGTTTACAATTTTGAGTTGTAGGTTTTGGATCTAGGCTTTATGGGTTATGATTTTGGGTTTAGGCTTTAGGTTTTAGGGTTTAGTGTTTAGTCTTCAAGGTTTAATGTTTGGGATTTAGAGTATAGGGTTTAAGGTTTAGGGTTTAGGGTTTTGATTTAGCATTTAGCATATAGGATTAGAGTTAGGGTTTAGGTTTTAGGGTCTAATGTTTAGGGTTTAGGGTTTAGGATTTAGGGTTTATGGTTTAGAGTTTAGTATTTAGGTTTAGGGTTTAGTTTTATAGTTTAGGGTTTAGGATTTTGGTTTAGGGTTTACGGTTCAAGGTCTACTAGTTAGGGTTTAGGGTTTAGGATTTAGGGATTCGTATTTTGTGTTTAGGGTGTAGGGTTTACGATTTGCAATTATGGGTTTAAGGTTTAGGGTTCAGGGTATAGCATTTAGTATTAATGGTTTAGGGTCTAAGGTTTACTGTTTAGAGTTTAGGGTTTAGGGTTTATTATTTAGAGTTTAATGTTTAAGGTTTAGTATTTAGGGTTTAGGGTTTAGGGTTTAGACTTTAGGGTTTAGTGTTTATGGTTTTGGGTTTAAGTCTTAGAGTTTGATTTGGGGTTTAGGGTTTTGGTCTAGGGTTAGGGTTTAGGGTTTAATATTTAGAGTTTAGGATTTTGTGTTTAGGGTTTAGGGTTTAGGAATTAGGTCTATGGATTAGGTTTTAGGGTTTAGGGTTTAGAATTTAGATAACGAATTTAGGGTTTAGGGTTTATGTTTACTTGTAAGGTTTAGGGTTAAGCAATTAGGATTTAGGTTTTAGGGTTTAAGGATTTAGGATTAAGGTATTGGGAATGAAGTTTAGGGTTTACGGTTTAGGGTTAAAGGATTATGGCTTCAGGTTTTGGGTTTGAGGTTTAGGTTTAGTGTTTAGGGTTTAGAGTTTAGTGTTTAGAGATTAGGGTTTAGGGTTTAGAGTTTAGAGTTTAGTGTTTATGGTCAAAGGTTTAGGGTTTAGGGTTTAGGTGTTATAGTTTTTGGTTTTGGGTTTAGGGTTTATGGTTTATGATTTATGGTTTAGAGTTTAGAGTTTAGGGTTTAGGATTATGGTTTTATGGTTTAGGTTTTAGAATTAAGGATTTGAGTTATGGGTTCGAGTTGTAGGTTTAGGGTATAGGGTATAGGGTTTAGCATTTATGGTTTAGGTTTTAAAGTTTATGTTTACTTCTAGGTTTAGGGTTTAGGGATTAGGATTTAAGATTTAGTGTTTAGATTTTACGATTAAGGGTTAGGGATTTAGGGTTAACTATTTAGGGTTTTGGGTTTAGATTTTAAGATTTAGGGTTTAGGATTTTGAGTTGTTTGTTTTGGGTTTAGGGTTTTTGGTTGAGGGTTTAGGGTTTAGGGTGTGGAATTTTGATATAGGGTTTAGGGTTTACGGTTTAGGGTATAGCGTTTAGTATTAATGGTTTACGGTCTAAGGTTTAGAGTTTAGAGTTTAGTGTTTAGGATTTTGGGTTTAGGATTTAGGGTTTATAATTTAGAGTTTAGGGTTTAAGGTTTAGAATTTAGGGTTTATGGTTTAGGGTTTAGACTTTAGGTTGTAGGGTTTATGGTTTAGGATTTTGGGTTTTGGGTTTAGGGCTTAGTGTTTGATTTGGGGTTTAGGGTTTAGGACTAGGGTTAGGGTTTAGTGTTTAACATTTAGAGTTTAGGATTTAGTGTTTAGGGTTTAGGGTGAAGGAATTAGGTCTATGGATTAGGTTTTAGGGTTCAGGGTTTAGAATTTAGAATATGGATTTAGTGTTTAGGGTTTAGGTTTAGAGCTAAGGTTTAGGATTATGAGATTAGTATTTAGGTTTTAGGATTTAGGATTAGGGTATTGGGCATGAAGTTTAGTATTTAGGTTTAGGGTTTAGTTTCAAGGTTTAGGGTTTTGGTTTTGGGTTTGTGGTTTATGGTCTACTTTTTAGGGTTTAGGGTTTAGGGTTTAGGATTTAAGGATTAGTGTTTTGTGTTTAGGGTGTAGGGTTTACTGTTTGGAGTTGTGGGTTTAAGTTATAGGGTTTAAGGTATAGCATTTAGTATTAATGGTTTAGGGTCTAGGGATTAGAGTTAAAAGTTTAGGGTTTAGGATTTAGTGTCTAGAATTTAGGGTTTAGGGTATAGGGTCAGGGTTTAGGGTTAAGGTTTATTTATTAGATTTTTGGGTTTAGGGTTTAGGATTGAGGGATTAGAGTTTGGATTTAGGGTTTATATTTAATGTTAGGGTTTAGTGTTTAGGGTTTGGAGTTGTAGGATTAATGTTTAGGGTTTAGGGTATACGGTTTACGTATAAGCGTTTGGGGTTTAGGGTTTAGATTTAATGTTTATGTTCAAGGGTTTAGGGTTGAGGGTTTAGGTGTTATAGTTTTTGACTTTGGGTTTAGCATTTAGGGTTTAGGGTTTATGGTTTATGGTTTAGGGTTGAGGGTTTACAGTTTTGAGTTTAGAGTTTCGGGTTTAGGATTAAGGTTTTAGGGTTTATGTTTTAGGGTTAAAGATTTTGGGTTTTGGGTTTGAGTTGTACGTTTAGGGTATAGGGTATAGGGTATAGGGTATAGGGTTTAGCATTTAGGATTTAGGGTTTAGGTTTTAGAGTTTACATTTTTGAGTTCTAGGTTTAGGGTTAGGGATTAGGATTTATGATGTAGTGTTTAGATTTTATGGTTTAGGGTTAAGGATTTTGAGTTGTATGTTTTGGGTTTAGGGTTTCTGTTTTAGGGTTTAGTGTTTAGGGAGTAGAGTTTTGATTTAGGGTTTAGGGTTTATGGTTTAGGATTTAGGTTTAAGGTTTAGGGTTTAGGGTTTAAAGTTAGGGTTTAGTGTTTAGGATTTAGGCTTTAGGGTAAAGTTTTAGGGCTTAGGACTTAGAGATTAAACTTTGGATTTAGTGTTTAGGGTTTAGGGTTTAGATTTAAGGTTAGGGTTTTGACTTTTGGGTTTAGGGTTTTTGGTTTAGTGCTTAGTATTTAGGTTTAGGGTTTTGAGGTTTAGGGTGTAGTTTAAGGGTTTATGGTTTTGGTTTAGGGCTTAGTGTTTATGGTCTATTGTTTAGGGTTTAGTGTTTAGCATTTAGGGTTTAGGGTTTAGGGTATATAATTTACATTTTTGAGTTCTAGGTTTAGGGTTTAGGGATTAGGATTTAAGATTTAGTGTTTAGATTTGATGATTTAGTGTTAAGAATTTAGGGTTTACTGTTTAGGCTTTAGGGTTTAGGATTTTGAGTTATATGTTTTTTGTTTAGGGTTTAGGGTTTAGGGCGTAGAGTATTGATTTAGGGTTTAGGGTTTAGGTTTAGGATTAGGGTTTAGGGTTTAGGCTTTAGGGTTTAGAGTTTAGTGTTTATTGTTTAGAGTTTAGAGTTTAGGGTTTAGGATTAAGGTTTTGAGGTTAAGGCTTTTGAGTTTTGGGTTCCAGTTGTTGGTTTAGGGTATAGGGTATAGGGTTTAGCATTAAGGGTTTAAGGTATAGGTTTGTGAGCTTACATTTTTGAGTTCTAGGTTAAGGGTTTTGGGATTAGGATTTAAGGTTTAGTGTTAATATTTTATGATTTAGGGTTAAGGATTTAGGGTTTACTATTTAGGGATTAGGGTTTAGATTTTATGGATTAGGGTTTAGGATTTTGAGTTGTATGTTTTGGGTTTAGGGTTTCTGTTTTAGGGTTTAGGGTATATGGTGTAGAGTTTTGATTTAGGGTTTAGGGTTTGGGTTTAGATTAGGGTTTAAGGTTTAGGTTTAGGATTTAGGGTTGAGCTTTAGGGTTTAGGGTTAGGATTTAGGGTTTAGGGTTTAGCGTGTTGACTTTATGGTTTAGTGTTTAGGATTTAGGGTTTACTGTTTAGGGATTTGGGTTTAGAGTTTGGAGTTTAGGGTTTGCGATTTTGAGTTGTAGGTTTTGGATCTAGGCTTTATGGGTTATGTTTTTGGGTTTAGTATTTAGGCTTTTGGGTTTAGTGTTTAGTCTTCAAGGTTTAATGTTTAGGATTTATAGTATAGGGTTTAAGGTTTAGGGTTTAGAGTTTTGATTTAGGGTTTAGCATATAGGATTAGCGTTAGGGTTTAGGATTTAGGGTTTATGGTTTAGAGTTTAGTATTTAGGTTTAGGGTTTAGTTTTACGATTTAGGGTTTAGGATTTTGGTTTAGGGTTTAGGGTTTAGGATTTAGGGATTAGTGTTTTGTGTTTAGGGTGTATGGTTTACGATTTGCAATTGTGGGTTTAAGGTTTAGGGTTCAGGGTATAGCTTTTAGTATTAATGATTTAGGGTCTAAGGTTTAGTGTTTAGAATTTAGGGTTTAGGGTTTAGGGTTTAGGATTTAGAGTTTATAATTTAGAGTTTAAGGTTTAAGGTTTAAGGTTTAGTATTTAGGGTTTAGGGTTTCGGGTTTAGACTTTAGGGTTTAGTGTTTATGGTTTAGGATTTATGGTTTTGGGTTTAGGGTTTTGGGTTGAAGGCTTAGAGTTTTATTTTGGGTTTAGGGTTTAGGACTAAGGATAGGGTTTAGGGTTTAACATTTGGAGTTTAGGATTTAGTGTTTAGAGTTTACGGTTTAACAATTAGGTCTATGAATTAGGTTTTAGGGTTTAGGGTTTAGAATTTAGATAATGGATTTAGGGTTTAGGGTTTAGGTTTACATGTAAGGTTTAGTGTTAAGAAATTAGGATTTAGGTTTTAGGGTTTAAGTATTTAGGATTAAGGTATTGGGCATGAAGTTTAGGGTTTAGGGTTTAGGGTTAAAGGATTATGGCTTTAGGTTTTTGGTTTGGGGTTTAGGTTTAGGGTTTAGGGTTTAGGGTTTAGTGTTTGGAGTTTAGGGTTTAGGGTTTAGAGTTTAGAGTTTAGTGGTTATGGTCAAGGGTTTAGGGTTTAGGATTTAGGTGTTATAGTTTTTGGTTTTGGGTTTTGGGTTTAGGGTTTATGGTTTAGGGTTTAGGATTTATAGTTTAGAGTTTAGAGTTTAGGGTTTAGGATTAACGTATTAGGGTTTAGGTTTTAGGGTTAAGGATTTGGTTTATGGGTTCGAGTTGTAGGTTTAGGGTATAGGGTATAGGGTTTAGCATTTATGGTTTAGGGTTTAGGTTTTAGAGTTTATGTTTAGTTCTAGGTTTAGGGATTAGGGATTAGGGATTAGGATTTAAGATTTAGTGTTTAGATTTTATGATTAAGGGTTAACTATTTAGGGTTTAGGGTTTAGATTTTACGAATTAAGGTGTAGGATTTTGAGTTGTATGTTTTGGGTTTAGGGTTTAGGGTTTAGGGTATGGAATTTTGATATAGGGTTTAGGGTTTAGGGTTTAGGGTATAGCATTTAGTATTAATGGTTTACGGTCCAAGGTTTAGAGTTTAGAGTTTAGGGTTTAGGATTTCGAGTTTAGGATTTAGGGTTTATAATTTAGAGTTTAGGGTTTAAGGTTTAGAATTTAGGGTTTAGAGTTTAGACTTTAGGTTGTAGGGTTTATGGTTTAGGATATAGGGTTTTGGGTTTAGGGCTCAGAGTTTTATTTGGGGTTTAGGGTTTAGGACTAGGGTTATGGTTTAGGGTTTAACATTTAGAGTTTAGGATTTAGCTTTTAGAGTTTAGGGTGTAGGAATTAGGTCTATCGATTAGGTTTTAGGGTTTAGGGTTCAGAATTTAGTATATGGGTTTAGTGTTTAGGGTTTAGGTTTAGAGGTAAGGTTTAGGATTATGAGATTAGTATTTAGGTTTTAGGATTTAGGATTAGGGTATTGGGTATGAAGTTTAGGGTTTAGGGTTAAAGGTTTATGGTTTAAGGTTTTGGGTTTAGGGTTTAGGGTTTAGGGTTTAGTGTTTAGGGTTTAGTGTTTAGAGTTTAGTGTTTATGGTCAAGGGTTTAGGTGTTATAGTTTTTGATTTTGGGTTTAGGGTTAGGGTTTAGGGTTTATGGTTTATGGTTTATGGTTTAGGGTTTATAGTTTAGATTTTAGAGTTTAGGGTTTAGGATTAAGGTTTTAGGGTTTAGGTTTTTAGGTTAAGGATTTTGGGTTTTGGGTTCCAGTTATAGGTTTAGGGTATAGGGTATAGGGTATAGGGTTTAGCATTTAGGGTTTAGGGTTTAGGTTTTAGAGTTTACATTTTGGAGTTCTTGGTTAAGGGTTTAGGTTTTAGAGTTTACATTTTGGAGTTCTTGGTTAAGGGTTTAGGTATTAGAATTTAAGATTTAGTGTTTAGATTTTATGATTTAGGGTTAAGGATTTAGGGTTTAGGTTTTAGAGTTTACATTTTTTAGTTCTAGGTTTAGGGTTTAGGGATTAGGATTTAAGGTTTAATGTTTAGATTTTATGATTTAGGTTTTACTATTTAGGGTTTAGTATTTAGATTTTATGGTGTAGGGTTAAGTATTTTGAGTTGTATGTTTTGGGTTTAGGGTTTCTGTTTTAGGGTTTAGGGAATAGAGTTCTGATTTAGGGTATAAGGTTTATGATTTAGGATTAAGGTTTAAGGTTTAGGGTTTAGGGTTTAGGGTTAATCTTTAGTGTTTAAGGTTTAGGCTTTAGGGTAAAGTTTTAGGGCTCAAGACTTAGAGATTAGAGTTTGGATTTAGGGTTTAAGGCTTAGGATCTAGATTTAGGGTTAGGGTTTAGAATTTAGGGTTTAGGGTTTATGGTTTAGAGTTTAGTATTTATGTTTAGGGTTTAGAGGTTTAGGGTTTAGTTTTAGGGTTTAGGGTTTTGGTTTAGGGCTTAGTTTTTATGGTCTACTGTTTATGGTTTAGGATTTAGGGATTAGTGTTTTGTGTTTAGGGTGTAGGGTTTGCAGTTTGGAGTTGTAGGTTTAATGTTTAGGGTTTAGGGTATAGCATTTAGAATTAATGGTTTAGGGTCTATGGTTTAGAGTTTAGAGTTTAGGGTTTAGGGTTTAGGATTTAGGATTTAAGGTTTACAATTTATAGTTTAGGGTTTAAGGTTTGGAATTTATGGTTTAGGGTTTACGGTTTAGACTTTAGGGTTTAGGGTTTATGGTTTAGGATTTAGGGTTTTGGGTTTAGGGCTAGAGTTTGATTTGGAGTTTAGGGTTTAGGACTAGGGTTAGGGTTTAGGGTTTAACATTTAGAGATTAGGATTTTTCATTTAGGGTTTAGGGTTTAGGAATTAGGTCTATGGATTAGGTTTTAGGGTTTAAGGTTTAGAATTTAGAATATGGATTTAGGGTTTAGGGCTTAGATTTAGAGGTAATATTTAGGGTTAAGAGATTAGGATTTGGGTTTTGGGGTTTTAGGATTTAGGATTAGGGTATTGGGCAACAAGTTAAGGGATTAGGGTTTAGGGTTAAATGTTTAAGTTTCAAGGTTTCAGATTTAGGATTTAGGTTTAGGGCTTAGGGTTTAGGCTTTAGTGTTTAGGGTTTAGGATTTAGGGTTTAGAGTTTAGAGGTTAGTGTTTAGGCTCAAGGGTTTAGGTGTTATAGTTTTTGGTTTTGGGTTTAGGGTTTAGGGTTTAGGGTTTAGGGTTTAGGGTTTATGGTTTATGGTTTGGAGTTTAGGGTTTATAGTTTAGAGTTTAGAGTTTAGGGTTTAGGATTAATGTTTTAGGATTTAGGTTTTATGGTTAAGGATTTTGGGTTTTGGGTTCGACTTGTATGTTTAGGGTTAGGGTATAGGGTTTAGCATTTTGGGTTTTGGATTTAGGTTTTAGAGTTTACATTTTTGAGTTCTAGATTTAGGGTTTAGGGATTAGGATTTAAGGTTTAGTGTTTAGATTTTATGATTTAGGGCTTAGGATTTAGGGTTTACTATTTAGGGTTTAGGGTTTAGAATTTATCATTTAGTGTTTAGGATTTTGAGTTGTATGTTTTGGGTTTAGGTCTTCTGTTTTAGGGTTAAGGGTTTGCGGTGTAGAGCTTTGATTTAAGGTTTAGGGTTAGGGTTTGGGATTAGGGTTTAAGGTTTAGGTTTAGGATTTAGGGTTGGGGTTTAGGGTTTAGGGTTAGGGTTTAGGGGTTAGTATTTAGGGTTTAGGGTGTCAAATTTATGGTTTAGGGTTTAGGATTTAGGGTTTACTATTTAGGGATTAGGGTATAGAGTTTAAGGTTTATGATTTAGGATTTATAGTTTATAGTTTAGACTTTAGGGTTTAGGATTATGGTTTTACGGTTAAAGATTTTGGGTTTTGCTACTAGTTGTAAGTTTTGGGTATATGGTATAGGGTTTAGTATTTAGGGTTTAGTGTTTAGATTTTATGATTTATGGTTCAGGATTTAGGGTTTACTATTTAGGGTTTAGGGTTTAGATTTTATGGCTTGGGGTTTAGTATTTTGAGTTGTATGTTTTGGGTTTAGGGTTTCTATTTTAGGGTTTAGGGTTTAGGGTTTAGGGTTTAGGATTAAGGTTTAAGGTTTAAAGTTTAGGGTTTTGGGTTAGGGTTTAGGCTTTAGGGTAAAGTTCTAGGGCTTAGGATTTAGATATTAGAGTTTGGATTTAGGGTTTAGGTTTAGGGTTAGGGTTTAGAGTTTAGGGTTTAGCGTTTATGGTTAACATTTTAGTATTTAGGTTTATGGTTTAGAGGTTAAGGGTTTAGTTTTAGTGTTTAGGGTTTGGGTTTAGGGTTTAGGGTTTAGGGTTTAGGATTTAGGGATTAGTGTTTTATGTTACGGGAGTAGGGTTTATGGTTAGGAGCTGTAGGTTTAATGTTTAGGGAATAGCATTTAGTATTAATGGTTTAGGGTCTAGGGTTTAGAGTTTATATTTTAGGGTTTAGGGTTCATTGTTTAGGATTTAGGGTTTACAATTTAGGGTTTAGGATTTAGCGTTGAGGGTTTAGGGTGTAGGGTTTAGAAATTAGGCCTATGGTTTAGGTTTTTTAGAATTTAGAATATGGATATACGGTTTGGGGTTTAGGTTTAGAGGTAAGGTTTAGGGTTAAGAGACTAGGATTTAGGTTTTAAGGTTTTAGGATTTAGGATTAGGGTATTGCACATGAAGATTAGGATTTAGGGTTTAGGAATAATGGTTTAAGGTTTAAGGTTTAGGGTTTATGTTTAAGGTTTAGGATTTAGGGTTTAGTTCTTAGGGTTTATGGTTTATGGTTTAGGATTTAGAGTTTAGTGTTTATAGTCATGTGTTTAGGGTTTAGGGTTTAGGTATTATAGTTTAGGATTTTGGGTTTAGGGTTAATTGTTTATGGTTTAGAGCTTAGTGTTTATAGTTTAGATTTTAGAGTTTAGGGTTTAGGATTAAGGTTTTAGGGTTTAGGTTTTAGTGTTAAGGATTTTGGGTTTTGGGTTCCAGTTGTAGGTTTAGGGTATGGGGTAGGGGTTTAGCTTTTAGGCTTTAGGGTTTAGGTTTTAGAGAATACATTTTTGAGTTCTAGGTTTAGGGTTTAGGAATTAGGATTTCAGGTTTAGTGTTTAGATTTTATGATTTAGGGTTAAGGATTTTGGGTTAACTATTTAGGGTTTAGGGTTTAGATTTTATGGTTTAGGGTTTAGGATTTTGAGTTGTACATTTTGGGTTAAGGGTTTCTATTTTAGGGTTTAGGATTTATGGTGTAGAATTTTGATTTAGGGTTTAGGGTTATGGTTTAGGATTAGGGTTTAGGGTTGGGGTTTAAGGTTTAGGGGTTAGGATTTAAGGTTTAGGTTTAGGGTTTAGGGTTGGGGTTTAGGGTTTAGGGGTTAGGATTTAAGGTTTAGGGTTTAGACTTTATGGTTTATGGTTTAGGTTTTAGGGTTTACTGTTTAGGGATTAGGGTTTAGGTTTTAGGTTTTATGGTTTATATTTTAGGATTTTGGTTTTAGAGTTTAGTATTTATGGTTTAGCATTTAGGGTTATGGCTTAGGGATTAGGGTTTAGGATTTAGGGATTAGAATTTGGATTTAGGGTTTATGTTTAGGTTATGGTTTAGAGTTTAGGGTTTACGATTTAAGGTTTAGGGTTTGGAGTTGTATGTTTAAGGTTCAGGGTATAGGGTTTACGATTAAGGGTTTAGGATTTAGGGTTTAGAGTTTAGAGTTTAGTGTTTATGGTGAAGGGTTTAAGGTTTAGGTGTTATAGTTTTTGGTTTTGGGTTTAGGGTTTACAATTTATAATTTAGCGTTTAGGGTTTAGGATTATGGTTTTATGGTTAAAGATTTTGGGTTTTGGGTTCTAGTTGTAAGGTTAGGTTATATGGTATAGGGTTTAGCATTTAGGGTTGAGTGTTTAGATTTTATGATTTAGGGTCCAGGATTTAGGGTTTACTATTTGGGGTTTAGGGTTTAGAGTTTATGATTAGGGTTTTGTGTTTAGGGTTTAGATTTTATGGTTAAGGGTTTAGGTTTTAGGTTTTATGGTTTATATTTTAGGATTTAGGTTTTAGAGTTTAGTATTTATGGTTTAGCATTTAGGGTTATGGCTTAGGGTTTAGTGTTTAGGATTTAGGGATTAGAATTTGGATTTAGGGTTTATGTTTAGGGTTATGGTTTAGAGTTTAGGGTTTACGGTTTAAGGTTTAGGGTTTGGAGTTGTATGTTTAAGGTTCAGGGTATAGGGTTTACGATTAAGGGTTTAGGATTTAGGGTTTAGAGTTTAGAGTTTAGTGTTTATAGTGAAGGGTTTAAGGTTTAGGTGTTATAGTTTTTGGTTTTGGGTTTAGGGTTTACAATTTATAATTTAGCGTTTAGGGTTTAGGATTATGGTTTTATGGTTAAAGATTTTGGGTTTTGGGTTCTAGTTGTAAGGTTAGGTTATATGGTATAGGGTTTAGCATTTAGGGTTGAGTGTTTAGATTTTATGATTTAGGGTTTACTATTTGGGGTTTAGGGTTTAGAGTTTATGATTTAGGGTTTTGTGTTTAGGGTTTAGATTTTATGGTTAAGGGTTTAGGTTTTAGGTTTTATGGTTTATATTTTAGGATTTAGGTTTTAGAGTTTAGTATTTATGGTTTAGCATTTAGGGTTATGGCTTAGGGTTTAGGGTTTAGGATTTAGGGATTAGAATTTGGATTTAGGGTTTATGTTTAGGGTTATGGTTTAGAGTTTAGGGTTTAAGGTTTAGGGTTTGGAGTTGTATGTTTAAGGTTTAGGGTTTAGGGTATAAGGTTTAGGATTAAAGGTTTAGGATTTAGGGTTTAGAGTTTAGAGTTTAGTGTTTGTGGTCAAGGGTTTAGGGTTTAGGTGTTATAGTTTTTGGTTTTGGGTTTAGGGTTTACAATTTATAATTTAGAGTTTAGGGTTTAGGATTATGGTTTTATGGTTAAAGATTTTGGGTTTTGGGTTCGAGTTGTAAGTTTAGGGTATATGGTATAGGGTTTAGCATTTAGGGTTTAGTGTTTAGATTTTATGATTTAGGGTCCAGGATTTAGGGTTTACTATTTGGGGTTTAGGGTTTAGAGTTTATGATTTAGGGTTTTGTGTTTAGTGTTTAGACTTTATTGTTAAGGGTTTAGGTTTTAGGTTTTATAGTTTAAATTTTAGGATTTAGGTTTTAGAGTTTAGTATTTATGGTTTAGCATTTAGGGTTACGGCTTAGGGTTTAGGGTTTAGGATTTAAGGATTAGAATTTGGATTTAGTGTTTATGTTTAGGGTTATGGTTTAGAGTTTAGGGTTTACAATTTTAGGTTTAGGGTTTGGAGTTGTATGTTTAAGGTTCAGGGTTTAGGGTATAGGGTTTAGGATTAAGGGTTTAGGATTTAGGGTTTAGAGTTTAGAGTTTAGTGTTTATGGTCAAGGGTTTAGGGTTTAGGTGTTATAGTTTTTGGTTTTGGGTTTAGGGTTTACAGTTTATAATTTAGAGTTTAGGGTTTAGGATTATGGTTTTATGGTTAAAGATTTTGGGTTTTGGGTTCGAGTTGTAAGTTTAGGGTATATGGTATAGGGTTTAGCATTTAGGATTTAGTGTTTAGATTTTATGATTTAGGGTCCAGGATTTAGGGTTTACTATTTGGGGTTTAGGGTTTAGATTTTATGGTTTAGGGTTTAGTATTTTGAGTTGTATGTTTTGGGTTTACGATTTCTATTTTAGGGTTTAGGCTTTAGTGAGTAGAATTTTGATTTAGTGTTTAGGTATTAGGGTTTAGGATTAAGGTTAAAGTTTTAGGGTTTAGGAGTTTGGGTTAGGGTTTACTGTTTAGGGTTTAGGCTTTACGGTAAAGTTTTAGGGCTTAGGATTTAGAGATTAGAGTTTGGATTTATGGTTTAAGGTTTAGGGTTTAGGTTTAGGGTTTGGGTTTAGAGTTTAGGGTTTAGCGTTTATGGTTTAGATGATAGTATTTAGGTTTACGGTTTAATTTTAGTGTTTAGGATTTTGGTTTATGGTTTAGGGTTTATGGTCTACTTTTTAGGGTTTAGGGTTTAGGGTTTAGGATTTAGGGATTAGTGTTTTGTGTTTAGGGAGTAGGGTTTACGGTTTGGAGTTGTAGGTTTAATATTTAGGGTTTAGGGTATAGCATTTAGTATTTATGGTTTAGGGTCTAGGGTTTAGAGTTTAGAGTTTAGGGTTTAGGGTTTAGTGTTTAGGATTTAGGGTTTACCATTTAGTGTTAAGGGTTTAAGGTTTGGAATTTAGGGTTTGGGGTTTAGGATTTAGACTTTAGGGTTTAGGGTTTATGGTTTAGGATTTAGGGTTTTGGGTTTATTGCTTAGTGTTTGATTTGGGGTTTAGGGTTTAGAATTAGGGTTAGGGTATAGGGTTTAATATATAGAGTTTAGGATTTAGCGTTTTGGGTTTAGGGTTTAGTAATTTGGCCTATGGATTCGGTAGGGTTTAGGGTTTAGAATTTAGAAAATGGATTTAGGGTTTGGGGTTTAGGTTTAGAGGTAAGGTTTAGGGTTGAGAGATTAGGATTTAGGTTTTAAGGTTTTAGGATTTAGGATTAGTGTATTGCGCATGAAGATTAGGATTTAGGGTTTAGGGGTAAAGGTTTAAGGATTAAGGTTTTGGGTTAAGGTTTAGGGTTTAGTGTTTACGGTTTACGGTTTATGGTTTAGGCTTTAGAGTTTAGTGTTTATGGTTAAGGGTTTAGGGTTTAGGGTTTATGTATTATAGTTTAGGGTTTAGGGTTTGGGGTTTAGATTTTATGGTTTATGATATAGAGTTTAGTGTTTATAGTTTAGGTTTTAGAGTTTAGGGTTTAGGATTAGGGTTTTAGGGTTTAGGTTTTAGGGTTAAGGATTTTGGGTTTTGGGTTATAGTTGTAGGTTTAGGGTTTAGCGTATAGGGTTTAGCTTTTACGATTTAGGGTTTAGGTTTTAGAGTTTACATTTTTGAGTTCTAGGTTTAGGGATTAGAATTTAAGGTTTAGTGCTTCGATTTTATGATTAAGGGTAAAGGATTTAGGGTTAACTGTTTAGGGTTTAGGGTTTAGGTTTTGAGTTGTATGATTTGGGTTTAGGGTTTCCATTTTAGGGTTTAGGGTTAGGGTTTAGGATTAGCGTTTAAGGTTTAGGTTTAGGGTTTAGGGTTTGGGTTTAGGGTTTAGGGTTTAGGGTTAGGGTTTAGGAGTTAGGATTTAAGGTTTAGGGTTTAGACTTTATGGTTTAGGGTTTAGGATTAAGGGTGTACTATTTAGAGATTAGGGTATAGGATTTTGAGTTGTAGGTTTTGGGTATAGGGTTTAAGGTTTATGAATTTGGGTTTAGAGTTTAGGGTTTAGTGTTTAGTCTTCAAGATTTAAAGTTTAGGATTTATAGTTTAGGGTTTAAGGCTTAGGGTTTAGAGTTTTGATTTAGGGTTTAGCATAGAGGATTACCATTAGGGTTTATATTTTTGGGTTTAAGGTTTACGATCTAGGGTTTAGGGTCTAGAATTTAGGGTTTAGGGTTTAGGGTTAGGGTTTAGTGTTTAGGGTTTAGGTATTAGAGTTTAGGGTTTAGGGGTTAGAGTTTATGGTTTATGGTTTATGGTTTAGGGTTTAGTGTTTAGGGTTTAGGGTTTAAAGTTTAGGATTTAGGGTTTTGGGTTTAGGGTTTAGAGTTAGGGTTTTGGGTTTAGGGTTTGGATTTTATGGTTAACAATTTAGGTTTTAGGTTTTAGGGTTTATGTTTTAGGGTTTAGGTTTTAGAGTTTCGTATTTATGGTTTAGCATTTGGTGTTAGGTTTTAGGGTTTAGGGTTTAGGAATTAGGAATTAGAGTTTGGATTTAGGGTTTAGGTTTAGGGTTAGGTGTTTAGAGTTCAGGGTTTAAGGTTTAGGGTTTGGAGTTGTAGGTTTAGGGTGTAGGGTTTGGGATTAAGGGTTTAGGGTTTAGGGTTTAGAGTTTAGTGTTTATGGTCTAGGGTTTAAGGTTTAGGGTTTAGGTATTATAGTTTTTGGTTTGGGTTTTGGGTTTAGGGTTTAGGGTTTATGTTTTAGGATTTAGGGTTTAGGGTTTATAGTTTAGAGCTTAGAGTTTAGGGTTTAGGAATAAGGCTCCATGGTTTAGGTTTTAGGGTTAAGGATTTTGGGTTTTGGGTTTGAGTTGTCGGTTTAGGGTATAGGGTGTAGGGTTTAGGGTTTAGGTTTTAGAGTTTACGTTTTGGTGTTCTTGGTTTAGGGTTTAGGGATTAGAATTTAAGATTTAGTGTTCAGATTTTATGATTTAGGGTTTACTATTTAGGGTTTACCATTTAGATTTTATGGTTTAGGGTTTAGGATTTTGAGTTGTAAGTTTTGGGTTTAGCATTTCTGTTTTAGGGTTTTGGGTTTAAGGTGTAGAGTTTTGATTTAGGGTTTAGGGTTTAGGATTTAAGGTTTAAGGTTTAGGGTTTAGGGTTTAGGGTTAGGGTTTAGTGTTTAGGGTTTAGATTTTAGAGTTTAGGATTTAGAGGGTTAGAGTTTAGGGTTTACGATTTAGGGTTTAGGGTTCAGTGTTTAGGAATTTGGGTTTTGGGTTAGTGTTAGGTGTTTAGAGTTTAAGGTTTATGGTTTAGGGTTTGGAGTTGTAGGTTTAAGATTCTGAGTTTAGGGTATGGGGTTTAGGATTAAGGGTTTAGGCTTTAGGGTTTAGGGTTTAGAGTTTAGTGTTTATAGTCAAGGGTTTAAGGTTTAGGGTTAGTTGTTATAGTGTTTGGTTTGGGTTTAGGGTTTAAGGTTTAGGGTTTAGGGTTTAGGGTTTAGGATTTATTGTTTAGAGTTTAAAGTTTAGGATTTAGGATTAAGGTTTTTGTGTTTAGGTTTTAGGGTTAAGGATTTTTGGTTTTGGGTTTGAGTTGTAGGTTTAGGTTATAGGGTATAAGGTTTAGCATTTAGGGTTTAGGGTTTAGGTTTTTGAGTTTACGTTTTTGTGTTCTAGGTGTAGGGTTTAGGGATTAGGATTTACGATTTAGTGTTTATATTTTATGATTTAGGGTTATAGATTTAGGGTTTACTATTTAAGATTTAGCGTATATATTTTATGGTTTAGGGTTTAGGATTTTGAGTTGAAAGTTTTGGGTTTAGCGTTTCTATATTAGGGTTTAGGGTTTAGGGTGTAGATATTTGATTTAGGATTTAAGGTTTAGGGTTTAGGGTTTAGGATTAAGGTTTTAGGTTTAGGGTTTAGGGTTTAGGGTTTAAGTTTTAGAGTTTAGGGTTTAGGGGTTAGAGTTTAGGGTTTATGGTTTAGGCTTTAGTGTTTAGGGTTTATGGTTTAGGCTTTATTGTTTAGGGTTTAGGGTTCAGAGTTTAGGATTTAGGGTTTTGGGTATAGGATTTAGTGTTAGGATTTTGGGTTGAGGGTTTACATTTTATGGTTGAGGGTTTAGGCTTTAGGTTTTAGGGTTTGTGTCTTAGGGTTTAGGTTTTAGAGTTTAGTATTTATGGTTTAGCATTTAGGGTTAGGGTTTATGGTATAGGATTTAGGATTTAGGGATTAGCGTTTGGATTTAGGGATTTGGTTAAGGGTTAGGGTTTAGGGTTTAGGGTTTAGGGTTTAGGGTTTGGAGTTATATGTTTAAGGTTTAGGGTTTAGGATATAAGGTTTAGGATTAAGGGTTTAGGGTTTAGGGTTTAGAGTTTAGTGTTTATATTCAAGGGTTTAGGTTTTAGGGTTTAGGTGTTATAGTTTTCGGTCTTGGGTTTAGAGTTTAGGGTCTAGGGTTTATGGTTTATGATTTAGGATTTAGGGTTTATAATTTAGAGTTTAGAGTTTCGGGTTTAGGATTAAGGTTTTAGGGTTAAGGATTTTTGGTTTTGGTTTTGAGTTTTAGGTTTACGGTATAGGGTATAGGGTTTAGCATTTAGGGTTTAGGGATTAGGTTTTTGAGTTTACATTTTTTAGTTTTAGGTTTAGGGTTTAGGGAATCGCATTTATGATTTTTTATTTAGATTTTATGATTTATGGTTTATTATTTAGGGGTTAGGGTTTAGATTTTATGGTGTAGGGTTTAAGATTTTGAGTTCTATGTTTTAGGTTTAGGGTTTCTATTTTAGGGTTTAGGGTTTAAGGTGTAGAGTTTTGATTTAGGGTTAGGGTTTAGGGTTTAGGATTAGGTTTTAAGGTTTAGGTTTAGGGTTTAGGGTTGGGGTTTAGGGCTTAGGGTTAGGGTTTAAGAGTTAGGATTTACGGTTTAGCGTGTAGACTTTATGGTTTAGGGTTTAGGATATAGGGTTTATTGTTTAGGGATTAGGGTTTAGAGTTTTGGGTTTAGGGTTTTGGATTTTGAGTTGTAGGTTTTTGGTTTAGGGTTTAAGGTTTATGATTTTGGGTTTAGTGTTTAGTTTTCAAGGTTTAAAGTTTAGGATTTAGAGTTTAGGGTGTAAAGTTTATGGTTTAGCGTTTTGAGTTAGGGTTTAGCATATAGGATTAGCGTTAGGGTTTAGGTTTTAGATTTATGGTTTAGGGTTAAGGGTTTAGGGTCTAGAATTTAGTGTTTAGGGTTTAGGGTTAGGGTTTAGTTTTTAGGATTTAGGTTTTATAGTTTAGGGTTTAGGGGTTAGAGTTTAGAGTTTATGGTTTAGGGTTTAGTATTTAGGGTGTAGGGTTTAGAGTTTTGGATTTAGGGTTTAGATCTAGAATTTCAGGTTTAGGGTTTAGATTTTATGGTTAAGGGTTTAGGTTATAGCTTTTAGGGTTTACGTTTAAGGGTATAAGTTTTAGAGTTTTGTACTTATGGCTTAGCACTTAGGTTTATGATTTAGGGTTTAGGGCTTAGGATTTTGGGATTAGAGTTTGGATTTAGGGTTTAGGTTTAGGGTTAGGGGTTAGAGTTTAGGGTTTAGGCTTTAGGGTTAAGAGTTGTAGGTTTAAGGTTCAGGTTTTGGGATATAGGGTTAAGGATTAAGGGTTTTGGGTTTAGGGTTTAGAGTTTAAAGTTTAGGGTTTAGGATTTTGGGTTTAGGGTTCAAGGTTTAGAGTTTAGAATTTAGGGTTGTGGGTTTAGTGTTTAGAGTTAAGATTTAGGGTTTAGTGTTTAGAGTTAAGATTTAGGGTTTAGGGTTTAGATTTTATGGTTAAGAGATTAGGTTTCAGGTTTTAGGGTTTAGTGTTTATTGTTTATGGTCTACTATTTAGGGTTTAGGGCTTAGGATTTAGGGATTAGTGTTTAGTGTTTAGGGTTTAGGGTTTACAATTTGGAGCAGTAGCCTGAAGGTTTAGGGTTTAAGGTATAAGGTTTAGTATTAATGGTTTGGGGTCTAGGGTTTAGAGTTTAGAGTTTAGGGTTTAGGGTTTTGGGTTTAGGGTATACAATTTATAGTTTACGGTTTATGGTTTAGAATTTAGGGTTTAGGGTTTAGTGTTTAAGGTTTAGGATGTATGGTTTTGGGTTTAGGGCTTAGCGTTTGAATTTAGGGTTTAGGGTTTAGACTTTAGGGTTTAGTGTTTATGGTTTTGGGTTTAGGGCTTAAAGTTTGGATTTAGGGTTTAGGGTTTAGGACTACGGTCAGGGTTTAGGGTTTAGCATTTAGAGTTTAGGATTTAGCGTTTTGTATTTAGGGTGTAGGAATTAGGGCTATGGATTAGGTTTTAGGGTTTAGTGTTTAGGATTTAAATATGGATTTAGGGTTTAGGGTTTAGGTTTAGAGTTATGGTTTACGGTTTAAAGAATAGGATTTAGGTTTTAGGGTTTTAGTATTTAGGATTAAGGTATTGGGCTTGAAGTTTAAGACTTAGGGTTTAGGGTTTAGGGTTAAAGGTTTAAGGTTTACGGTTTTGGATTTAGGGCTTTGATTTAGCATTTAGGGTTTAGGGTTTAGTGCTTAGGGTCAACGATTTAGGGTTTAGGTTTTATAGTTTCTTGTTTTTGGTTTAGGGTTTAGGGTTTAGGTTTTAGGGTTTAAGATTTATAGTTTAGAGTTTAGAGTGTAGGGTTTAGGGTTAAGATTTTTGGGTTTAGGTTTTAGGGTTAAGGATTTGCGATTTTCGGTTTGAGTTGTAGGTTTAGGGTATAGGGTATAGGGTTTAGCATTTAGGCTTTAGGGTTTTCATTTTAGAGATTACAGTTTCGAGTTCTAGGATTAGGGTTTAGGGGTTAGGATTTAGGGTTTAGTGTTTAGATTTTATGATTTAGGGTTTAGGCTTTATATTTTACGTTTTAGGGTTTAGGATATTGAGTTGTATGTTTTTGGTTTAGGATTTGGAGTTCAGAGTTTAGTGTTTATGGTTAAGGGTTTAGGGTTTTGGGTTTAGGTGTTATAGTTTTTGGTTTTGGGTTTGGGGTTTAGGGTTTAGGGTTTATGGTTTATGGTGTATGGTTTATGGTTTATGGTTTAGGGTTTAGGGTTTAGGGTTTATGGTTTATGGTTTAGGTTTTAGTGTTAAAAATTTTGGGTTTTGGGTTCGAGTTGTATGTTTAGGGTATAGGGTATAGGGTTTAGTATTTAGGGCTTAGGGTTTAGGTTTTAGAGTTTACATTTTCGAATTCTAGGTTTAGGGTTTAGGGATTAGCATTTAAGGTTTTGTGTTTAAATTTTATGATTTAGGGCTAAGGATTTAGGGTTTACTATTTAGGGTTTATATTTTATCGTTTAGGGTTTATGATTTTGAGTTGTATGTTTTGGGTTTAAGGTTTCTGTTTTAGGGTTTAGGGTTTACGATGTAGAGCTTTGATTTAGGGTTTAGGGTTAGGGTTTTGGATTAGGGCTTAAGGTTTATGTTTAGGGTTTAGGGTTGGGATTTAGGGTTTAGGTTCTAAGATTTAGGGTTTAGGGTGAAGAATTTATGGTTTAAGGTTTAGGATTTACGGTTTACTGTTTTGGGTTGGGATTTAGGGTTTAGGGTTAGGGTTTAGGGTTTAAGATTTAGGATTTAGGGTGTAGAATTTATGGTTTATGGTTTAGGATTTATGGTTTACTATTTAGGGATTAGGGTTTAGATTTTAGGGTTTAGGGTTTAGGATTTTGAGTTGTAGGTTTTGGGTCTGGGCTTTATGGGTTATGATTTTTGGTTTAGGGTTTAGTGTTTAGTCTTCAAGGTTTAAAGTTTAGGTTTTAGAGTTTCGGGTTTAAGGCTTAGGGTTTACAATTTTGATGAAGGGTTTAGCATATAGGATTAGCGTTAGGGTTTAGGTTTTAGGGTTTAGGGTTTAGGGTTTATAGTTTAGAGCTTAGAGTTTAGGGTTTAGGAATAAGGCTTCATGGTTTAGGTTTTAGGGTTAAGGATTTTGGGTTTTGGGTTTGAGTTGTCGATTTAGGGTATAGGGTATAGGGTTTAGCATTTAGGGTTTAGGGTTTAGGTTTTAGAGTTTACGTTTTGGAGTTCTTGGTTTAGGGTTTAGGGATTAGAATTTAAGATTTAGTGTTCAGATTTTGTGATTTAGGGTTTACCATTTAGATTTTATGGTTTAGGGTTTAGGATTTTGAGTTGTAAGTTTTGGGTTTAGCGTTTCTGTTTTAGGGTTTTGGGTTTAGGGTGTAGAGTTTTGATTTAGGGTTTAGGGTTTAGGGTTTAAGGTTTAGGATTAAGGTTTAAGGTTTAGGGTTTAGGTTTTAGGGTTAGGGTTTAGTGTTTAGGGTTTAGATTTTAGAATTTAGGATTTAGAGGGTTAGAATTTAGGGTTTACGATTTAGGGTTTAGTGTTTAGGGTTTAGGGTTCAGTGTTTAGGAATTTCGGTTTTTGGTTAGTGTTAGGTGTTTAGAGTTTAAGGTTTAGGGTTTAGGGTTTGGAGTTGTAGGTTTAAGATTCCGAGTTTAGGGTATGGGGTTTAGGATTAAGGGTTTAGGCTTTAGGGTTTATGGTTTACGGTTTAGAGTTTAGTGTTTATAGTCAAGGGTTTAAGGTTTAGGGTTTAGTTGTTATAGTTTTTGGTTTGGGTTTAGAGTGTAGGGTTGATGGTTTAGGGTTTAGGGTTTAGGATTTATTGTTTAGAGTTTAAAGTTTAGGATTTAGGATTAAGGTTTTTGGGTTTAGGTTTTAGGGTTAAGGATTTTTGGTTTTGGGTTTGAGTTGTAGGTTTAGGGTATAGGGTATAAGGTTTAGGATTTAGGGTTTAGGGTTTAGGTATTTGAGTTTACGTTTTTGTGTTCTAGGTTTAGGGTTTAGGGATTAGGATTTACGATTTGGTGTTTATATTTTATGATTTAGGGTTATGGATTTAGGGTTTACTATTTAAGATTTAGCATTTAGATTTTATGGTTTAGGGTTTAGGATTTTGAGTTGAAAGTTTTGGGTTTAGCGTTTCTATATTAGGGTTTAGGGTTTAAGGTGTAGAGATTTGATTTAGGGCTTAAGGTTTAGGGTTTAGGGTTTAGGATTAAGGTTTTAGGTTTAGGGTTTAGGGTTTAGTGTTTAGGGTTTAAGTTTTAGAGTTTAGGGTTTAGGGGTTAGAGTTTAGGGTTTATGGTTTAGGCTTTAGTGTTTAGGGTTTATGGTTTAGGCTTTATAGTTTAGGGTTTAGGGTTCAGAGTTTAGGATTTAGGGTTTTGGGTATAGGATTTAGTGTTAGGATTTTGGGTTGAGGGTTTAGGTTTTAGGTTTTAGGGTTTGTGTCTTAGGGTTTAGGTTTTAGAGTTTAGTATTTATGGTTTAGCATTTAGGGTTAGGGTTTATGGTATAGGATTTAGGATTTAGGGATTAGCATTTGGATTTAGGGTTTAGGTTAAGGGTTAGGGTTTAGGGTTTAGGGTTTAGGGTTGTATGTTTAAGGTTCAGGGTTTAGGATATAAGGTTTAGGATTAAGGGTTTAGGGTTTAGGGTTTAGAGTTTAGTGTTTATATTCAAGGGTTTAGGTTTTAGGGTTTAGGTGTTATAGTTTTCGGTCTTGGGTTTAGAGTTAGGGTCTAGGGTTTATGGTTTATGATTTAGGATTTAGGGTTTATAATTTAGAGTTTAGAGTTTCGGGTTTAGGATTAAGGTTTTAGGGTTAAGGATTTTTGGTTTTGGTTTTGAGTTTTAGGTTTACGGCATAGGGTATAAGGTTTAGCATTTAGGGTTTAGGGATTAGGTTTTTGAGTTTACATTTTTGAGTTTTAGGTTTAGGGTTTAGGGATTCGGATTTACGATTTTGTATTTAGATTTTATGATTTAGGATTTATTATTTAGGGGTTAGGGTTTAGATTTTATGGTGTAGGGTTTAAGATTTTGAGTTCTATGTTTTAGGTTTAGGATTTAGGGATTAGCGTTTGGATTTAAGAGTTAGGATTTAGGGATTAGCGTTTGGATTTAGGGTTTTGGTTAAGGGTTAGGGTTTAGAGTTTAGGGTTTAGGGTTTTTGGGTTTGGAGTTGTATGTTTAAGGTTCAGGGTTTAGGATATAAGGTTTAGGATTAAGGGTTTAGGGTTTAGGGTTTAGAGTTTAGAGTTTAGTGTTTATATTCAAGGGTTTAGGTTTTAGGGTTTAGGTGTTATAGTTTTCGGTCTTGGGTTTAGAGTTTAGGGTCTAGGGTTTATGGTTTATGATTTAGGATTTAGGGTTTATAATTTAGAGTTTAGAGTTTTGGGTTTAGGATTAAGGTTTTAGGGTTAAGGATTTTTGGTTTTGGTTTTGAGTTTTAGGTTTACGGTATAGGGTTTAGCATTTAGGGTTTAGGGATTAGGTTTTTGAGTTTACATTTTTGAGTTCTAGGTTTAGGGTTTAGGGATTCGGATTTACGATTTTGTATTTAGATTTTATGATTTAGGGTTAAGGATTTAGGGTTTATTATTTAGGGGTTAGGTTTTAGATTTCATGGTGTAGGGTTTAAGATTTTGAGTTCTATGTTTTAGGTTTAGGGTTTCTATTTTAGGGTTTAGGGTTTAAGGTGTAGAGTTTTGATTTAGGGTTAGGGTTTAGGGTTTAGGATTAGGTTTTAAGGTTTAGGTTTAGGGTTTAGGGTTGGGGTTTAGGGCTAGGGTTAGGGTTTAAGAGTTAGGATTTACGGTTTAGCGTGTAGACTTTATGGTTTAGGGTTTAGGATATAGGGTTTATTGTTTAGGGATTAGGGTTTAGAGTTTTGGGTTTAGGGTTTTGGATTTTGAGTTGTAGGTTTTTGGTTTAGGGTTTAAGGTTTATGATTTTGGGTTTAGTGTTTAGTTTTCAAGGTTTAAAGTTTAGGATATAGAGTTTAGGGTGTAAGGTTATGGTTTAGCGTTTTGAGTTAGGGTTTAGCATATAGGATTAGCGTTAGGGTTTAGGTTTTAGATTTATGGTTTAGGGTTATGTGTTTAGGGTCTAGAATTTAGTGTTTAGGGTTTAGGGTTAGGGTTTAGTTTTTAGGATTTAGGTTTTATAGTTTAGGGTTTAGGGGTTAGAGTTTAGAGTTTATGGTTTAGGGTTTAGTATTTAGGGTGTAGGGTTTAGAGTTTTGGATTTAGGGTTTAGATCTAGAATTTTAGGTTTAGGGTTTAGATTTTATGGTTAAGGGTTTAGGTTATAGCTTTTAGGGTTTACGTTTAAGGGTATAAGTTTTAGAGTTTAGTACTTATGGCTTAGCACTTAGGTTTATGATTTAGGGTTTAGGGTTTAGGATTTTGGGATTAGAGTTTGGATTTAGGGTTTAGGTTTAGGGTTAGGGGTTAGAGTTTAGGGTTTAGGCTTTAGGGTTAAGAGTTGTAGGTTTAAGGTTCAGGTTTTGGGATATAGGGTTAAGGATTAAGGGTTTTGGGTTTTTTTTTTTTTTTTTTTTTTTTTTATTTGAACGACCCTTGGGGGGGTCAGGGGCTTAGCAACACCCCCAGGCCTTATCATAGATGAAAATAAAGGTACATGGAGGGGGACATAAAGCCTTACCTCCCATCTTAAGGTGGTCCAGCAGTCCACTAACCTGAACGGCTAGTTAACTCTTTTCCGTACTAAAACAAAAAGGAACCTAGCAACTACGCACCTAAGGAGAGGACTCCTCTCGATACAATTATACTAGGAAAGCATAAATAAGGGAGACTCTCCCCTTACAAGGCGAGAATAAAGGAAAGGATCTAGGCAAAAACACAACAAACCTATCAAAGGAGAAGTATTCATGACTAGTATAAAGACAACTTCCTAAAAGGATCAGGGAGGTTTCTTAATTCTTTTCAATTTCTTTCTTCTAAAACTTTGGACTCCCATCTTCTCAAGAATATAGCTTCCTCGAATAGCATTTGGCATGTGGTTATATGTATAATAATGTTGGATGATATCAAGTTTGTGGCTTTGTTTGGAGAGCAGGTCTGCTGTGCCATTAGCTTCTCTATACGTATGGGTGCATTGGAATGATACACATTGAGACACAAGCGTGTGTAACTCCTGTTTAAACATCTGCAGCTTCCAAGGGGGGGTAGAGGTCTTCAATAACCATCTGATTAAGAGCTCTGAGTCCACTTCTAGAATGATGTTATTGTAACCATGTTGAATGCACCAGTTTAACCCATAACTGGCAGCCTGTATTTCTGCCTGGTTGTTGGTCCCCTCTCCAAGAGGTATCGCAAAGGCATAAATAATGTCTCCAAACTCATTCCTTAGGATGCCCCCTCCTCCAATTTTCCCAGGGTTATGCAGTGCACTGCCATCAGTGTTGAGCTTATACCCATTAGTGGAAGGATTCTTCCAAATTACAGAGGTGACTTTAACATCATGTTTACAGCTTTCAATCACATCAATCACCTCTGTCCACCTTGTAGGCCATTGTATATAAGGAAAAGTTAAGTTAAGAAGATAGAAAATGTCTTTAAGAACCATGTACTTGACTCGGCTGATGTTGGTTTTCTTATCCCCATACTTAGCTGAGCATCTGTTCTTCCATAAATTCCAACAGATCACTATGGGGAGTGCTTGAATGAGGGTCTTGTGAGCTTCATTTCTCCCTTGGACCTCCCAAAACTTCATCAGTTTGCTGGTTAAGGAAGTCTGCTGGAGATTGAGTCCCATAACACCTGTAAAGTTCTTCCAGATGTGTGCTGCAAAATGACCTCCATTGAATATGTGATCAACATCATCCCACCCTCGATTGATACAGCAGAAGCATTGCACAGGCTCCACTCCAAAATTAGCTAGGTTTTCGTTGGTAGGAAGTTTATTTCTTAATGCCCTCCATAATAGAAAGGACATCTTGAAAGGTATGTTTTTACTCCATATATGGTTGCTAGTCCCTTCATCATTCTTCCTGTATCTGCAGATTTCCCAGGCTGAAGCACAGGTGAATTTTCCATTATCAGTAGGCTTCCAGATTGCAGTGTCTTTCACTCCTTGTTGGTGTTGGAAAGAAGTGTTTAATATGTGAGGAATAAGTAAAGGTGGAACTTGTTGTTGCAGCTTCCTTTCATTCCATTTCCCATTGATGAGAAAGTGTGTAATAGTGGCATTGTTCAGGCTAGAAATGTTATCAGAGTGGCAAGCAAGGGCACCATTTCCTAGCCAATCATCCCACCAAAAAGAACATTTTCTAGAATTAATCTTCCAGAGGATGTTCTGTTCCACTATATTCTTGTTTCTCATCATAAATCTCCACATTTGGGACTGGCCAGTGTCAATTTTCTTTGCAACTGGATTAGCTCTTTGGCAATATTTGGCTCTAAGAAACTGTCCCCACAGAGTTGTCCTTGTCCTGAAATTCCACCACTGTTTATATTGAAGAGCAGTGCAGATGTCTGTAAGTCTTCTTAGCCCCAGACCTCCTTCACTATATGGCAGACTCATGGATTTCATAGAGGCCCAGTGATACTTTCTCTTGTCATGATCTCTCCCCCAGAAGAAATCAGCAATAATAGACTCCATGTATTTGATGGTAGTGTTGGGAGGTGAAATTGCAGACATTGTATGGATAGGCATAGATTGTAAAGCATGTTTAATTAAGGTGATTTTGCCTCCAAAACTGAGAATTTTCCCTTGCCAGCCACAATTTTTTTTGGAAACCTTCTCAACTAAATGAGAAAAATATATAATCCTTTGTCTACCAATATAAAGAGGGCAGCCTAGATAGCTAATAGGGCTGTCCTATCTTGTGAAACCAGTGACATCTTGAATACTGTCAATGATGTCCTGAGAGGTGTTACTAGGGATCATAAAGTGGCTTTTCTCCTTATTGATAAGTTGTTCTGACGACAGCTCATATTCCTTCAAAGTATTCATAATGATCTTCATAGACTGTCTATCAGTAGAGGTAAAAATGATCACATCATCAGCAAAACTTAAGTGGTTGATCTGAGGACCTTTTTGCTCCATTCTAAAACCTCTATACAAAGGATTTTTATGAGCCAAGTTAAGCATTCTCGAAAGAACCTCAGCACCTAAAATAAATAGGGCCGGAGATAAAGGATCACCTTGTTTAAGGCCTCTAGTTGAATGGAAAAAACCATGTCTATGACCATTGATAATAATTGAATACCAATTGTTACTCATAATTCTCCATATCATGTCAATGAAAGCTTCCCCAAACCCAAATCTTCTCAACACCAAGCAAGTGAAAGACCAGGACACTCTATCATATGCCTTGGTTATGTCCAGCTTGATCACTACATTGTCACCTGGATTTGGCCTCTTAATGTCATGAGTAATCTCTTGAGCCAACATGATGCTTTCTGTAATGCTCCTCCCTCTATCAAACCCTGATTGATTATCAGAAATGAGCACAGGGAGAATATCAGCAAGTCTCATGCTTATAAGCTTGGAAATAATCTTATTAGAGAAATTGCTGAGACTGATAGGCCTGAGTTCATTGAATCTGCAAGGCTGTTCCTTCTTGGGAAGAAGAACTAAGCAAGTATGTGACATAAACTTAGGCATGGTGTTTCCACAGAAAAAATAATGCACAGCTGCTAGTAGATCCTCTTTAATAATGTGCCAACAAGCTTGGTAGAATTTTCCCCCTATTCCATCAGGACCTGGAGCTGAATTTGGGTTCATAGCAAACACCACTCTTTTTAATTTTTCCAATGTAGGTAATTCCTGTAGCATCTGATTATGTTCTGAAGTGACCAGGGGGTTAATATGCTGAAGAATCCCCTCATCAATTCTGTAGTTCTGACCAGTGAACATCTCTTGAAAATACTCACAGGCAGCTTGAGCAATCTGTTCATTCCCTTGAATCCAAACATCTTTATCTGTGCAGATTTTGTGAAGGAAAAGCCTTCTTCTTCTTCCCCTTAATAAGGCATGAAAGTACTTAGTGTTGGCATCTCCCTCCTTAAACCAATGCAGTTGAGTCTTCTGTTTAAGTAATGATTCCTCCAGCTTCAAGTACCTAATATAGTTGGCATTCATGAGATGTAACTTCTGTCTGAGAGCTTCTGTGTTGTCACCAATCAATTCTTCCTCAGCTTTTCTGATATTCTCTTCAAATTCTTTCACTTTAGCAAAAATATCTCCATATTCTCTCTTGGACCAGCTGCTAAGAGTAGTAGCTACTCTTTTCAATTTCTGATGTAATTTCCAGAAAGGGTTCCCAGTGACCTCCCTCTCCCAGCATTTTTGGACAGTTTCCATAAAGCTTTCATTATCTACCCAACAGTGTAGGAACTTGAAATATTTGATATGATCTTCATTCTTTTTAACCATTTCCAGAAGCAGAGGATAGTGGTCAGACCCAACAGAGGAAAGATGCTCTATAGTGGTTAGGGGCATGGTCTCTAACCATTTGTCATTAACCATGGACCTATCCAACCTCTTCCACACTCTTGCCTGTGCATTCCTTTGGTTACACCAAGTGTATGGTTGTCCTGTGTAACCCAGATCAATCAGTCCACATGCCTCAATCACACTTATAAATTCGAGGCTCTTGTTCATGTTATAGGTCATTCCCCCATACTTCTCCTTCGAATTAGTGATAACATTGAAATCTCCAATGGTGCACCAAGGTAATTCTCTACTAGCAAAATGCAATAATCTATCCCATAAGGGTCTTCTCATATGTTCCTTGCACTTAGCATAAATGAAGGATACCATAAACTTATTATCAATATCAGAATGTTTGAATTCCCCAGTGATATGTTGCTCACTGTTTTCCTGTATACTGCTAGTGATTTCATTAGACCAAAGAAGCCATATCTTCCCATTAGGGTTGCTAACAGCTTGATCCATATGAAGTTGGATTTTCACAGTGTTGAGCTGAGAAATATCTGCAAAAGGTTCAAGGATAGCAATCATGGATAATTGATGCATCTTCTTGAGTGTTTGAAGTCTTTCCAAGGAGCTTTGAGGGTTGATACTCCTAGCATTCCAACAAAGGGCTTTAATCATTAAAAACCTTTAGATTTGGACCTTGTGATGGGTCTGCTAGTAATAGCAGATGTACTGGTGTTGGCATGCTGTCTGTCCTGTCTGTTAAGTTTCCTCCCCCTCGGTGATAGACCTTGCTGGTTTGCCACTTCCTGAACCTCTGCTGTGCATTCATCATGAAAAGTAGATCCAAAAGCTCTAACTTCTTCCTCATCATACTCATCCATGGAATGGTTGTCAGGATCTATCTCATCTTCAGAGTTCAAGGCTCCATAATCATCTTGTAAAGGCTTGTCTTTCTTGCCCTTGCTAATATTATGTTCACAGGGTTGTTGTTCTAAGTTTGTTGTACCATGTTGCTGCTCTTGCTGTTGCCTCTTTTTAATTGCATCTCTCTTCTTCTTGCTCAGCCTTTCTCCAGATTTGTTGTTCAGCCTGGCTTTTTGTTTTCCTGTTGCAGTATTCTTCTCATTTCCTTCTTGCAGATCTTGCTGCCCAGTAGTCTCCTTGTAGGAATCAGGGGTAGCAGGGGCTCTAGAGTCACTTCTAAGGTCTCTAACCACATCCTCATGCAGAACATGAGTCAATTCCCTCCCCCCTTTGGTGGCCCCTTCCTGCAGATTAGTGTGTATCTCCTGTACCCTCCCTTCCATACCTCCAACAGCTTCCTCATCAACATAACCAACAAGGCTAAAAGGGGGCTTAGGGAATGGGAGCATAGAGTCAATACCTGCATTAATGGGAGCTGTAACCTGTTCATTCTGCGAGATTATAGTGTTTTGAGTATTCCTTGTGAATGGACCCATATTGGTCCTCTGCATTGGTTGGATTTCCTGGTCTGCAGTTCTGGTGCTGTTCCTTTCCTCAGCATTGCTCATTTCCTGTTGTTCCTGCAATTCTAGATTAATGTAGTTATTATAAATTGGAATTGTAGATGAGTTACCTGCAGTAGCTGTCTCCTGTTGAATGCTTTCCTTATTGTTTGTTTGCTGAGGCAAGATAGGTCTCCATATAGCCCTGTTATGAGATTGTTCCTGATTCCTGTTTTGCTTCTTTTTAGGGGTCTGCCATTGCTCTTCTTGGTTATTAATCTCTTGATCCTGTTGAACTGTAAGCTGGTTGTTTTCCTGGGCCTGTCCCTACAATTCATTTTGTCTGTACTGTTTCCTTGGGGGTAATTGTTGTTGAGCATGAGACTTACTGCTTCTTTCATTGTCTTGCAACTGCACATTTATCACCTGTTCAATCTTAGAAGACTTCTTTTTTACTTCCTCCCTCTCATTTCTTCTTTTGAAATCTTCATCCCTTCTCTTGATAGTACATACATCCTCCATATGTCCTTGATGTTTACAATACATACAATATTTAGGGATACCTTCATACTGAACTCTTTGCCATCTTCCTTTGTTGGGGCCTGAATGCTTGAATCCCATCCAAATGTGGGGGGGTCTTTCCTTGGTAAGATCAATCTGGATCTTTACCCTGGCCATACTGCCTCTGGTTTTTTGAGAGGATGGTGAATCCAAATACAACACTTTGCCAATAGATTTCAAGACAGTAGTAAGCAGAACCTTATTAGAGCAGTGCCAGGGGAGTTCAGGTAAGGCTACCCATATAGGAACTATAGGGGTCTCCTCTTCAGGTGTAAAATCAGGGGTCCAAGCTTGAATTCTCATTAATTGACCTTCAATGGTCATCCTTTGTTTAGTCCATACCGTA
The DNA here is from genome assembly GCA_037074985.1 of Solanum bulbocastanum. Taxonomy (NCBI): domain Eukaryota; kingdom Viridiplantae; phylum Streptophyta; class Magnoliopsida; order Solanales; family Solanaceae; genus Solanum; species Solanum bulbocastanum. The sequence goes on along the minus strand of CM073604.1, from coordinate 20,328,107 downwards.
ATATAGTCAAATTCATTATCAAGATCAATATATACATGTCTAGCATTGAAGTGAGTAATTTTAGCTCCTCCTGTAAGCTGCGTTTGAAGGGTAAAGCTCTTCCTAATGATTTCCATTTTAGGCATGGTGTTAGTAAACTTACCAACCAACGTATGCTTACAGCTTTCAGCCAATTTAACATTATAATCATTCTCGTCTAACAAAACAGCAGGCAATCCTTGCCTTGTGGTATGAAGAGGATTGTCCAAGGTAATAGGTACTTCATTCATAGATTGATTATACCTCAGTCTAGCCGCAAAGGATTGAACAATAGTGAAGGGAGCAGGTTGCTGGACAGTATCCTGTTTAGAGATTTGCTGGCCTTGCCCCGGCTGTTGACTATTCAGTTGTTTCCTAGAATTTTGAGCCATAATGTTGTTTACCTGGTTATCACCTTTCCTGCTTATATGATTATTAGAATCATACCTAGTGTAATTGTTGGATATCCTCGGAAAATTCTTCTGATATTCCATAGGATTTTCAGTGCTGCCCTGTTGAAAGCCACTTGTTTCTCCTTGTTGATTATGATTAATCTGATCCTGCTGAGCTTCATTATGAATGTGCTTCTGGTTATCAACCTGCTTGGAAGATTCTGGCCGCAATTCCTTACCTTTAGCTTGTTGGTTTTGCCTTGCTTGCTCGTTCTTTTGCTGTTGGTCGTGTCCAGCTTTCCCAACATATGTGTCCTTTTTTGTACCCTGCACCAAACACAAATTAGAATTGGAAGTTATGTTCGTAGGATTGACTTTAGTTCCAAAGGAGAAATTTGATGAATGAGTTTCTTCAGTAGAGTTTTCTGTGCTGCGGTTCTTGTTGGATTGATCATTAGTTTCCTTATGTCTTGCTGCTACTACTGCAAGATAGCCTGCACCCATTCGGATACTGACTTCTGCAGGATGAGCTGAGATTAGAGCATGCCCATCATCAATTGAACCAACTCGATTTTTTTTGGCATTCAAATTCCTCTCCAGAACAGTTGGTTGATCTGGATGGTTGTTATCAGCGTTTATTCCACTCCTATTGACAATAGATTCTGAGTTTTGAACCTCCATAGGGTTCAAGGTTTAGAGTTTAGGGTTTAGGGTTTAGGGTTTTGGGTTTAGAGTTTAGAATTTAGGGTTGTGGGTTTAGTGTTTAGAGTTAAGATTTAGGGTTTAGGGTTTAGATTTTATGGTTAAGAGATTAGGTTTCAGGTTTTAAGGTTTAGTGTTTATTGTTTATGGTCTACTATTTAGGGTTTAGGGCTTAGGATTTAGGGATTAGTGTTTAGTGTTTAGGGTTTAGGGTTTACAATTTGGAGCAGTAGGCTGAAGATTTAGGGTTTAAGGTATAAGGTTTAGTATTAATGGTTTGGGGTCTAGGGCTTAGAGTTTAGAGTTTAGGGTTTAGGTTTTAGGGTATACAATTTATAGTTTACGGTTTATGGTTTAGAATTTAGGGTTTAGGGTTTAGTGTTTAAGGTTTAGGATTTATGGTTTTGGGTTTAGGGCTTAGCGTTTGAATTTAGGGTTTAGGGTTTAGACTTTAGGGTTTATGATTTATGGTTTTGGGTTTAGGGCTTAAAGTTTGGATTTGGGGTTTAGGGTTTAGGACTACGGTTAGGGTTTAGGGTTTAACATTTAGAGTTTAGGATTTAGCGTTTTGTATTTAGGGTGTAGGAATTAGGGCTATGGATTAGGTTTTAGGGTTTAGTGTTTAGGATTTAAATATGGATTTAGGGTTTAGGGTTTAGGGTTTAGGTTTAGAGTTATGGTTTACGGTTTAAAGAATAGGATTTAGGTTTTAGGGTTTTAGTATTTAGGATTAGGGTATTGGGCTTGAAGTTTAAGACTTAGGGTTTAGGGTTTAGGGTTAAAGGTTTAAGGTTTACGATTTTGGATTTAGGGATTTGATTTAGCATTTAGGGTTTAGGGTTTAGTGCTTAGGGTCAACGATTTAGGGTTTAGGTTTTATAGTTTCTTGATTTTGGTTTAGGGTTTAGGGTTTAGGTTTTAGGGTTTAAGATTTATAGTTTAGAGTTTAGAGTGTAGGGTTTAGGGTTAAGATTTTTGGGTTTAGGTTTTAGGGTTAAGGATTTGCGATTTTCGGTTTGAGTTGTAGGTTTAGGGTATAGGGTATAGGGTTTAGCATTTAGGCTTTAGGGTTTTCGTTTTAGAGATTACAGTTTTGAGTTCTAGGATTAGGGTTTAGGGGTTAGGATTTAGGGTTTAGTGTTTAGATTTTGTGATTTAGGGTTTAGGCTTTATATTTTACGTTTTAGGGTTTAGGATATTGAGTTGTATGTTTTTGGTTTAGGATTTGGAGTTCAGAGTTTAGTGTTTATGGTTAAGGGTTTAGGGTTTTGGGTCTAGGTGTTATAGTTTTTGGTTTTGGGTTTGGGGTTTAGGGTTTAGGGTTTATGGTTTATGGTTTAGGTTTTAGGGTTAAAAATTTTGGGTTTTGGGTTCGAGTTTTATGTTTAGGGTATAGGGTATAGGGTTTAGCATTTAGGGCTTAGGGTTTAGGTTTTAGAGTTTACATTTTTGAGTTCTAGGTTTAGGGTTTAGGGATTAGCATTTAAGGTTTTGTGTTTAAATTTTATGATTTAGGGCTAAGGATTTAGGGTTTACTATTTAGGATTTATATTTTATCGTTTAGGGTTTATGATTTTGAGTTGTATGTTTTGGGTTTAAGGTTTCTGTTTTAGGGTTTAGGGTTTACGAAGTAGAGCTTTGATTTAGGGTTTAGGGTTAGGGTTTTGGATTAGGGCTTAAGGTTTATGTTTAGGGTTTAGGGTTGGGATTTAGGGTTTAGGTTCTAAGATTTAGGGTTTAGGGTGTAGAATTTATGGTTTAAGGTTTAGGATTTACGGTTTACTATTTTGGGTTGGGATTTAGGGTTTAGGGTTAGGGTTTATGGTTTAAGATTTAGGGTTTAGGGTGTAGAATTTATGGTTTAGGGTTTAGGATTTATGGTTTACTGTTTAGGGATTAGGGTTTAGAGTTTAGGGTTCAGGGTTTAGGATTTTGAGTTGTAGGTTTTGGGTCTGGGCTTTATGGGTTATGATTTTTGGTTTAGGGTTTAGTGTTTAGGGTTTAGTGTTTAGTCTTCAAGGTTTAAAGTTTAGGTTTTAGAGTTTCGGGTTTAAGGCTTAGGGTTTACAATTTTGATTAAGGGTTTAGCATATAGGATTAGCGTTAGGGTTTAGGATTTATAGTTTAGAGCTTAGAGTTTAGGGTTTAGGAATAAGGTTTCATGGTTTAGGTTTTAGGGTTAAGGATTTTGGGTTTTGGGTTTGAGTTGTCAGTTTAGGGTATAGGGTATAGGGTTTAGCATTTAGGGTTTAGGGTTTAGGTTTTAGAGTTTACGTTTTGGAGTTCTTGGTTTAGGGTTTAGGGATTAGAATTTAAGATTTAGTGTTCAGATTTTATGATTTAGGGTTTACTATTTAGGGTTTACCATTTAGATTTTATGGTTTAGGGTTTAGGATTTTGAGTTGTAAGTTTTGGGTTTAGCGTTTCTGTTTTAGGGTTTTGGGTTTAGGGTGTAGAGTTTTGATTTAGGGTTTAGGGTTTAGGGTTTAAGGTTTAGGACTAAGGTTTAAGGTTTAGGGTTTAGGTTTTAGGGTTAGGGTTTAGTGTTTAGGGTTTAGATTTTAGAGTTTAGGATTTAGAGGGTTAGAGTTTAGGGTTTACGATTTAGGGTTTAGTGTTTAGGGTTTAGGGTTCAGTGTTTAGGAATTTGGGTTTTGGGTTAGTGTTAGGTGTTTAGAGTTTAAGGTTTAGGGTTTAGGGTTTGGAGTTGTAGGTTTAAGATTCCGAGTTTAGGGTATGGGGTTTAGGATTAAGGGTTTAGGCTTTAGGGTTTAGGGTTTAGGGTTTAGAGTTTGGTGTTTATAGTCAAGGGTTTAAGGTTTAGGGTTTAGTTGTTATAGTTTTTGGTTTGGGTTTAGAGTTTAGGGTTTATGGTTTAGGGTTTAGGGTTTAGGATTTATTGTTTAGAGTTTAAAGTTTAGGATTTAGGATTAAGGTTTTTGGGTTTAGGTTTTAGGGTTAAGGATTTTTGGTTTTGGGTTTGAGTTGTAGGTTTAGGGTATAGGGTATAAGGTTTAGCATTTAGGGTTTAGGGTTTAGGTTTTTGAGTTTACATTTTTGTGTTCTAGGTTTAGGGTTTAGGGATTAGGATTTACGATTTAGTGTTTATATTTTATGATTTAGGGTTTACTATTTAAGATTTAGCGTTTAGATTTTATGGTTTAGGGTTTAGGATTTTGAGTTGAAAGTTTTGGGTTTAGCGTTTTTATATTAGGGTTTAGGGTTTAGGGTGTACAGATTTGATTTAGGGTTTAAGGTTTAGGGTTTAGGGTTTAGGATTAAGGTTTTAGGTTTAGGGTTTAGGGTTTAGGGTTTAGGGTTTAGTGTTTAGGGTTTAAGTTTTAGAGTTTAGGGTTTAGGGGTTAGAGTTTAGGGTTTATGGTTTAGGCTTTAGTGTTTAGGGTTTATGGTTTAGGCTTTAGTGTTTAGGGTTTATGGTTTAGGCTTTATAGTTTAGGGTTTAGGGTTCAGAGTTTAGGATTTAGGGTTTTGGGTATAGGATTTATTGTTAGGATTTTGGGTTGAGCGTTTACATTTTATGGTTGAGGGTTTATGTTTTAGGTTTTAGGGTTTGTGTCTGAGGGTTTAGGTTTTATAGTTTAGTATTTATGGTTTAGCATTTAGGGTTAGGGTTTATGGTATAGGATTTAGGATTTAGGGATTAGCGTTTGGATTTAGGGTTTATGTTAAGGGTTAGGGTTTAGTGTTTAGGGTTTAGGGTTTAGGGTTTGGAGTTGTATGTTTAAGGTTCAGGTTTTAGGATATAAGGTTTAGGATTAAGGGTTTAGGGTTTAGGGTTTAGGGTTTAGAGTTTAGAGTTTAGTGTTTATATTCAAGGGTTTAGGTGTTATAGTTTTCGGTCTTGGGTTTAGAGTTTAGGGTCTAGGGTTTATGGTTTATGATTTAGGATTTAGGGTTTATAATTTAGAGTTTAGAGTTTTGGGTTTAGGATTAAGGTTTTAGGGTTAAGGATTTTTGGTTTTGGTTTTGAGTTTTAGGTTTACGATATAGGGTATAAGGTTTAGCATTTAGGGTTTAGGGTTTAGGTTTTTGAGTTTACATTTTTGAGTTCTAGGTTTAGGGTTTAGGGATTCGGATTTACGATTTTGTATTTAGATTTTATGATTTAGGGTTTATTATTTAGGGGTTAGGGTTTAGATTTTATGGTGTAGGGTTTAAGATTTTGTGTTCTATGTTTTAGGTTTAGGGTTTCTATTTTAGGGTTTAGGGTTTAAGGTGTAGAGTTTTGATTTAGGGTTAGGGTTTAGGGTTTAGGATTAGGTTTTAAGGTTTAGGTTTAGGGTTTAGGGTTGGGGTTTAGGGCTTAGGGTTAGGGTTTAAGAGTTAGGATTTACGGTTTAGCATGTAGACTTTATGGTTTAGGGTTTAGGATATAGGGTTTATTGTTTAGGGATTAGGGTTTAGAGTTTTGGGTTTAGGGTTTTGGATTTTGAGTTGTAGGTTTTTGGTTTAGGGTTTAAGGTTTATGATTTTGGGTTTAGTGTTTAGTTTTCAAGGTTTAAAGTTTAGGATTTAGAGTTTAGGGTGTAAGGTTTATGGTTTAGCGTTTTGAGTTAGGGTTTAGCTTATAGGATTAGCGTTAGGGTTTAGGTTTTAGATTTATGGTTTAGGGTTAAGGGTTTAGGGTCTAGAATTTAGTGTTTAGGGTTTAGGGTTAGGGTTTAGTTTTTAGGATTTAGGTTTTATAGTTTAGGGTTTAGGGGTTAGAGTTTAGAGTTTATGGTTTAGGGTTTAGTATTTAGGGTGTAGGGTTTAGAGTTTTGGATTTAGGGTTTAGATCTAGAATTTCAGGTTTAGGGTTTAGATTTTATGGTTAAGGGTTTAGGTTATAGCTTTTAGGGTTTACGTTTAAGGGTATAAGTTTTAGAGTTTAGTACTTATGGCTTAGCACTTAGGTTTATGATTTAGGGTTTAGGGTTTAGGATTTTGGGATTAGAGTTTGGATTTAGGGTTAGGGGTTAGAGTTTAGGGTTTAGGCTTTAGGGTTAAGAGTTATAGGTTTAAGGTTCAGGTTTTGGGATATAGGGTTAAGGATTAAGGGTTTTGGGTTTAGGGTTTATAGTTTAAAGTTTAGGGTTTAGGATTTTGGGTTTAGGGTTCAAGGTTTAGAGTTTAGGGTTTAGGGTTTTGGGTTTAGAGTTTAGAATTTAGGGTTGTGGGTTTAGTGTTTAGAGTTAAGATTTAGGGTTTAGGGTTTAGATTTTATGGTTAAGAGATTAGGTTTCAGGTTTTAGGGTTTATTGTTTATGGTCTACTATTTAGGGTTTAGGGCTTAGGATTTAGGGATTAGTGTTTTGTGTTTAGGGTTTAGGGTTTACAATTTGGAGCAGTAGGCTGAAGATTTAGGGTTTAAGGTATAAGGTTTAGTATTAATGGTTTGGGGTCTAGGGTTTAGAGTTTAGAGTTTAGGGTTTAGGGTTTTGTGTTTAGCTTTTTAGGGTATACAATTTATAGTTTACGGTTTATGGTTTAGAATTTAGGGTTTAGGGATCAGACTTTAGGGTTTAGTGTTTTTTTTTTTTTTTTTTTTTTTATTTTATTTGAACGACCCTTGGAGGGGTCAAGGGCTTAGCAACACCCCCAGGCCTTAGCATATATAAACAAAAACAGGTACATGGAGGGGGACGTAAACCTTACCTCCTAATGGGTGGAGCTAGAATTGGTAGCCTACTAGGCAAAGCTAGTTGGTTCTCCAACTCTTCTTCATCAAAAGGAAAAAGACCTATCTTCTAAGCACCTATGTGAGAGGACTCCTCTCGATACAAAGATTCTAGGAAAGCATAAATGAGGGAGACTCTCCCCTTGCAATTAAGAAAGACACTAAAATCTATCCTATCAAAGGGAAAGTCAAAGGACTTGATGACAGGGGAATCATCAGTGAAAGACCTGAAGGAGTTTTGGCTCCTTCCTAGATCCTCAATAGTAGTTAATAATCAAGGTGGTTCCTTAATTCTTTTCAGTTTCCTTCTTCTGAAGCTTGCCATCCCTGCTAGGTCCTGTTGAAAGAAAGCTGCTGCTAGTTTGGGGAGCTGTGTGATATTGAAATATACCTGTGGGTTGGAAATTTGGTGGCTATGCTTGGATAGAGAATCTGCTACAAAGTTTGCCTCTCTAACAGTATGAATGCATCTGAGATGAGTGAATTGCGTGGCAAGTTGATGGAGCTTCTGCATTTGGGATGATATGGTCCAAGGTGCTGCTGTTTTGTTCCTGAACCAGTCCACAAGAAGTTGAGAGTCGACTTCAAGGATTAAATTGTCGTATTTTAACTGCGCGCACCAGGTCAGACCAAAGTTGGCAGCTTCTACTTCAGCATGGTTATTTGTTCCTTGTCCTAGTGGAGCTGAGAATGCAAAGATAATATCTCCCTTGTTATTTCTGAGAATGCCCCCAGCTCCCATGCTTCCTGGGTTATTCATAGCACTCCCATCTGTGTTGAGCTTGACCCAGCTGTCTGGGGGTTTATACCACTGGGCAGGAGTGATCTTTATCTCATGGATGCATTTCTCAGCGAGTGTACATAACTTGTTCCATCCTAATGGCCAGGGAATGTAAGGGAACACTGTCTGCAACAATTTGAAACTGTCTAACATCACCAGGTGTTTAACTCTTGCCATGCTAGACTGTTTGCCACCATATTTTGCAGCACACCTGTTTTTCCACAAGTTCCAGCAAATAAAGATTGGAATGGCTTGAAGAATAAGTTGATGTGCTTCATTATTATGAGTACTACTCCACCGCCTCATGATCATACTTCGAAGGGGCAGATAGTCTGTCTGCATTCCTAAAGAGTTGGCAAAATATTTCCAGACATTCTTTGCAAAGCTTCCAGTGTTGAAGATGTGTTCAATGGTATCGGCTCCTGGAGAGTGGCAACAGTAGCAGTCCCCTGGTCCAATTCCAAAGCTTGATAGTTTTTCATTGGTAGGAAGTTTCCCCCTGATTGCCCTCCATAGTAAGAAAGAGCACTTGAAGGGGATGTGCCTCTGCCAAGTGTAAATGTTTATTTGTGATTTCTCCCTTTTTTCTCTGATGCTATTCCATGCTGAAGTAATGGAAAACAGACCATTGTTGTTGAGATTCCACACTGCTTGATCAGGTTGGCCTTGCTGTAGCTGGATCTGTGTAGACAGAATGTTGTGGACCTGGTTATGAGGGGCAAATTGGATTACCTTCCCCATGTTCCACTGACCATCTTCCATAAAATCTGCTACCTTCTCATTGTTGAACCTGTTGCTTTCAGTGGTATAGTAGGCCAATGGACCTACTCCTAACCAGTTATCCCACCAAAAGGAACAATTACCACTATTAATTTTCCACTGGATGTGTTTCTCTGCCTTCTGTCTATTCCTCATCATCAGTCTCCAATTCTGGGATTCACCAGTATCCCATTTTTTGCTTATAGGATTAGATCTTTGACAATACTTGGATCTAAGGAAGTCTCCCCATAAAGTTTGCTTAGATCTGAAAATCCACCATTGTTTGAATTGAAAGGCTTGGCACACATCCTTTATAAGTCTGACACCAATTCCCCCTTCCTCATAGGGAAAACTTAAATTTTTCCAAGAGGACCAGTGGTATTTTTTCTTGTCATTCCTCCATCCCCAGAAAAAGTCAGCCAAGATGCCTTGGATTTGCTTAAGGATAGTTGAGGGTGGGGAAGCAGCAGACAATATATGAATAGGCATAGACTGGAGAAAATGTTTGATCAAGGTTGCCTTGCCCCCATAACTCAGAATTTTAGATTGCCATCCAGTGATCTTGTTCACTATTTTGTTGATGAGATCAGAGAAATGTATAATCTTCTGCCTTCCAGTAGTTATAGGGCAGCCAAGGTAAGTGATGGGAGCCTCTTTCTTATGGAAACCAGTTAACTTTCTGATCCTGTCACCGGTAGTTTTGAAGGAATTTGAGTGCAACATAAAGTGGCTTTTACCTTTGTTGATGAGCTGACCAGAAACCCTTTCATAAGTAGCAAGGGTATGCATAATAAGCTTCAAAGAGTGTTTCCTCCCAGATGTGAAAATAATAACATCATCAGCAAAGCTGAGATGGTTGATTTAAGGGCCCCTTTTTTCCATGTAGAAACCATGGTATAGAGGATTCTGCTGTAAGTTATTTAAAGATCTGGACAGCATTTCAGCACCTAAAATAAATAGGGCTAGAGATAGGGGATCTCCTTGTTTAAGGCCTCTAGTAGAATGAAAAAAACCATGCCTCTTGCCATTAATGATGATAGAGTACCAGTTGTTAGCCATAATTCTCCAAACCATGTCTATGAAAACTTCATCAAACCCCATCTTTCTGAGAACTATGCAAATGTAAGACCAAGAGACTCTATCATATGCCTTTGCCATATCAAGCTTGATTACAACATTGCTACCAATGTTAGGTTTTCTTATCTGATGGATAATTTCTTGAGCTAACATAATGTTCTCAGATATGCTCCTACCTTTTACAAAGCCTGACTGGTTGGGAGACACAAGGCTAGGAAGAATAGGGGCTAATCTGAGACATAGGAGTTTAGAAATAACCTTATTAGTAAAGTTACTCAGGCTGATAGGTCTGAATTCAGATAATCTGTTAGGATGCTTTACTTTAGGAAGGAGAACCAGACAAGCATGTGAGAAATATTTGGGAAGTCTCTGCCCACTGAAGAAAGCATGAGTGACTGCTAACAAATCTGTGCTGATAATATTCCAGCATTTATGAAAAAAAAAACCATTCATACCATCAGGCCCTGCAGCTGAGTGGGGATTCATGGAAAAGACCACCTCCTTAAGCTCCTCCATGGTTGGCATTTCCTTCAGCTTGTCATTATGCTCCTGCAAAACCATCCTTGGGATACAATTCATAGGGATTTCATCAATAAGTTTTTCCTCACCTGTGAAAATGTTCTGAAAGTGTTCACAGGCTGCCTGTGCAATCAGCTCATCACCCTGTACCCATTCGTCCTTATCAGAGAGAATCTTGTGAATGAATAGCCTCCTCCTTCTGCCCCTGATCAATGCATGAAAATATTTGGAGTTGTTGTCCCCTTCTTTAAACCATTGTAATTGAGTTTTTTGTCTCAGAATAGAATCTTCCAGCTTCATAAATTTGAAATATTCAGCATTAATACTATGAAGAGCTGCTCTATGTTCCTCTGTGTTGTTGTGAATAAGAGTGTTTTCTGCAACTCTGGCTCTTTCCTCAAACTCCTTAACCTTTGCATAGATATCTCCAAACTGTATTTTGGACCAAACACTGATAGTAGAGGCTAGTCTCTTCATTTTCTGGTGAAAGGTCCACATAGGATTACCATATATGGGCCTCTTCCAGCACTCTGCAACAGTTTCCTCAAAAGAAGCTTGGTCAGCCCAACAATTAAGAAATCTAAAATATTTAATGTGATTGTCTGGCCTTGAATTCATTTCCATAAGAAGTGGCCAATGATCAGAACCCACAGAAGGGAGATGAGTAATAGTGGTATGAGGCATATTCTGTAGCCATGTATCATTGACCATAGCCCTGTCCAGCCTTTTCCAGATTCTGAAGTTGATACCTCTTTGGTTTGACCAGGTAAATCTAGGTCCATTGAACCCCAGGTCCATGAGTCCACAGGCTTCAATAATACCAATGAAGTCCATGCTTTTCCTCATGTTGTAGATGTTACCTCCCAGTTTTTCATCTGTATCAGTAATAACATTAAAATCCCCAACAGTGCACCAAGGAGTGGCATTTCTAGTGTCAGCCAAATGGAGTAGTCTGTCCCATAGAGGCTTTCTGAGATATTCCTTGCATTTGGCATACACAAAGGTCTTGATGTAGGTTTCAGGAATTGCTGTATGATTGATTTCACAAGTAATCTGCTGCTCATCAGTTTCTAGCACCTTACAAGTAGTATCATTGGTCCAAAAAAGCCAGATTTTCCCATTGGGGTTACCAGCTGCATGATCCATGGCAAGCATACTTTTAACCATATTTATATGTGCATTGTCTGAGATGGGTTCCTGGATGGCAATCATAGACACATAGTGAATGTTTTTGAGATTTTTGAGTCTTTCAATAACACCTTGGGTATTGATACCTCTAGCATTCCATATGATTGTACTAATCATTGAGAAGATTTAGAGGCAAACAATCTTGTATTTGGTCTTCCTGCAGTGACAGGAATGGTTGTTGAAGGTTTTTTGAGGGGAAGTCTATCAAGGTGTATACCTCTGGGAGAGAGTCCCTGATTGTTGGTAACCTGAAGCACTTCCTTTTCAAGATCAAGATCTTTGTTGGGGCTAAAGGCATTGATCAGCATTTGGCAAGTATCTTCATCATCCTCCTGGTCATTTTCAGGTGCCTTGTCTTCCTCTATTTCATCTTCAGAGATCTCCACTTCATACTCATCTCTTATGGTTACCTTAGTCTGATCAGGGGGTTTTCCAGGAGTAGGAGAATTGTATTGAGCCTTAAGTGGAATAATATCCATAGCTTGCTCCACCATGATGAATTTTTTACAAGAATTTTCCTCCTCAAGACTTTCCATTTGTTTCTGTTCTTGCTGGATTTGCTCAGCCTGTTTCCTCTTGATTGCTTCCCTCTTTTTTTTGCTGGGTTTGTTCTTACTTTTTGGAGTCACAGCTTGCTTACTGGAGCTTGCTTTGTTACCCATATCCTTTGCCATAGAACCTTGGTGCTGATTATGCCCATCTTTGGTGACCTATACCTGTGGAGTACCTTCCTTGCTGCCTTGGTGATTTTGTTTTTGCTGTTGTTGAGCAGTTCTTATAGTGGTAGCAGGAGTTTGAGATCCAACCCTCCCCACAGGTTCCCCTTCCTGCAAGTTAGTGGTTCTCTCCTTTACAGCCAACCTCCCTCCAACAGCTTCATCACCAGCATATAAACAGGGGGGGATTACAGGGACAAGGGATTCAACACCATTATGATGTTCAGTAACATCAGTAACAGGGGAGGGGGGTGTGAGGTTCTGATCACCAGACTCCTCCAACATAACAACAGGGGGGTCAGCAGTCATACCTGGTCTCTGCATCTGTTGCTTTTGAGATGTTCTGTTATTCATTACCTGAATATGAGAATTTTGGTTCATACCTTGGTCCTGCTTCTCCTGTTGGTTCTTGTTTCTCTTTTTAGTTTGAGTTTGCCATTGTTCTTCTTTGTGTGTTGTATCTTCTTCAGCTGGTCCTTTTTCCTTGTTGTTCCTGTTTGGTTGGGATTTTCCTTGGTTATCCTCTTGCTGCTGATTACTTCTAGGATTGTGGTTCTGCTGCTTCTCTTGGATTTTCCTGTTGGTTTCTCCTTCCTTTCTTTTTTTAATCTCATCATCTCTTTCCTTTAAAGGGCATTCTCCTATGATGTGGCCTTGATGTTTACAGTACAAACAGTAGGAGGGCACATCTTCAAACTCAATAATTTGCCATTTGCCAAGAGAAGGGTCTTTTTCTGAAAAACCCATCCAAACATGTTGAGGTCTCTCCTTGGTGATATCAATTTGAACTCTTACTTTTGCCACACTACCCCTGGTCTTTTGCATGGTTGCAGAGTCCAAATAGAGGGCCTTACCAATAGGAGACAGCAAAGGAGTAAGAATGTCCATATAGTAGCAGTGCCAGGGGAGTTCAGGCAATGTGATCCAGATGGGAGCAATGGGGGTTTCTTCAGCTGGCTTAAAAGTAGGAGTCCACACCTGCAGCCTCATTAAATGTCCAGCAATATACATTTTTTGTTTTGTCCAGACCGAGATATGATCTGCTTCATTATCTAAATCAATATAAATGTGTCTCGAATTGAAATGAGCAATTTTAACACCCCAATGAGTTCAGTTTGAGCAATGAAACTTTTTCTAATTATTTCCATTTTGGGCATAGCATTGGTGAATTTGCCCACAAGGGTGTACTTACATCTTCCGGACATTTTCTGCATGAAATCAATCTCATGAAATGTAATGGAGGGATAACCTTGTCTAGTGGATATGATGGGAGGGACTATATCCATTGGAGTAGCATTTTTGATTTGGTTGGCTCGAAGTCTGGTAGCTAAAGACTAAGTGACCGTGGGAGGTGCTGGATCCGGAATTTGGGCATTAGAAAAGTTGTTCCCAGCTGGTTTACTTTGATTGTGTTTGGGACTGTTGTGGGTAAGTTTTTGCTGATTAGGTCGATAAATATCGAAATTGGAAGAAATTTTGACAGGAGGGGGAACCTTAATTCCCATGTTATTCCTCATACCAGTAGTCTGTTCTGTCTATCTGGAGATTTCATTTCCAATAGCCTGCATATTCTCTTTACCTCTCTCGATCTCATAATGGCTATTAGCCGGAATATGATCATTCGTGGTAAGGTTAACAGATTTACCTGCCATGCCTTTGATGCTGGCATCAACTCCATTGGCTGGTATGTCTGCATTTCCTTTGTTCGTAATATTTTGCTTCACCCTCCAGATTGTCTTCTCCCCTTTGTCGTGATTCTCCTTCGATGTTCCTGCAGTTACCTTAGCTTCAGTGTATTGTGCAGCCTGGAATTGCAGAGGTATTGCCTCCTGAGCAGCCTGTATGTTCCTCTGCGTCTGCAACTCTTTAATCCTTTTGGTGATCAAAGTTTCTTGGACTTGTGATCTTGCTTTCTCTCTGGGACTTAGATTGTGATCCTTGTCTTGGTCATTTAAGTAGTTGAAGCTCTTTGGGAGGCTAACTGATCGTCTTGGTCTTATTTCTTCATTGATGTGATCATCCTCCATTATGTCGACTTGATCCTGTAAATTAGAAGACGAGTAAACATTAGTGGGTTGTTGATTTAGTGTTTCTCTTACCTTAGGAAGATTCTCCTCATCATAATGCATCGTTTGATGAGTGAGTTCATCGCCCTTGTTGACCGGAGCTCCGGTGACTTTGCCGGATTTTATGTCGCCGGCGATTTCACCGTCAGAATGGCCTGAAATTTCAGTATGATGTACTCCGTGACCTGGGGAACATTCCCCAGTCGTTGAAACTTCATTCCTATACTCCGAAGATGGTCGAAATTGAAGGCGGCGTCCGGGTGATTCAGCGGCGATTTCTCCAAATTTCTCCATCGTGGATCTCTCAATTCTTAAGTCAGAATCACTTGATTTTTGGACTATAGATAGATCTTTAGACATAGATTCTTTATTTCCAGTTGAATTAACACGAATCAAATCAGATTGCTCTAGGGACATAATTTTTTGAGCCCACTCCAACTCCTCTTTCGAAATCGCGACGTGGATCGCTTCAATTCTTCGCAATTTCAAGGAGTTGGCGGATGAATCTGATGAAGCACCCTCCTGGGGTTTGTAGCTGTTGGAATTCCGCGTCGGATGGTCTTGGTACGGCGGTCGGAGCGGCATCCCCGGCGGCTCTGTGGCCATTCCGGTCAGCTGCTGCTTGTCCGTTCCTAGAGAGTAAAATTGTAGAGCGGGATTTTTAGAGAGAGAAAAAATATGAGAAAATGAAAAGCGATTAGGGGGGGGGGGGTTTAGTGTTTAAGGTTTAGGATTTATTGTTTTGGGTTTAGGGCTTAGCGTTTGAATTTAGGGTTTAGGGTTTAGACTTTAGGGTTTAGTGTTTATGGTTTTGGGTTTAGGGCTTAAAGTTTGGATTTGGGGTTTAGGGTTTAGGACTACGGTTAGGGTTTAGGGTTTAACATTTAGAGTTTAGGATTTAGCGTTTTGGATTTAGGGTGTAGGAATTAGGGCTATGGATTAGGTTTTAGGGTTTAGTGTTTAGGATTTAAATATGGATTTAGGGTTTAGGGTTTAGGTTTAGAGTTATGGTTTACGGTTTAAAGAATAGGATTTAGGTTTTAGGGTTTTAGTATTTAGGATTAGGGTATTGGGCTTGAAGTTTAAGACTTAGGGTTTAGGGTTTAGGGTTAAAGGTTTAAGGTTTACGATTTTGGATTTAGGGCTTTGATTTAGCATTTAGGGTTTAGGGTTTAGTGCTTACGATCAACGATTTAGGGTTTAGGTTTTATAGTTTCTTGTTTTTGGTTTTGGGTTTAGGGTTTAGGTTTTAGGGTTTAAGATTTATAGTTTAGAGTTTAGAGTGTTGGATTTAGGGTTAAGATTTTTGGGTTTAGGTTTTAGGGTTAAGGATTTGCAATTTTCGGTTCGAGTTGTAGGTTTAGGGTATAGGGTATAGGGTTTAGCATTTAGGCTTTAGGGTTTTCGTTTTAGAGATTACAGTTTTGAGTTCTAGGATTAGGGTTTAAGGGTTAGGATTTAGGGTTTAGTGTTTAGATTTTATGATATAGGGTTTAGGCTTTATATTTTACGTTTTAGGGTTTAGGATATTGAGTTGTATGTTTTTGGTTTAGGATTTGGAGTTCAGAGTTTAGTGTTTATGGTTAAGGGTTTAGGGTTTTGGGTTTAGGTGTTATAGTTTTTGGTTTTGGGTTTGGGGTTTAGGGTTTAGGGTTTATGGTTTATGGTTTATGGTTTATGGTGTATGGTTTAGGGTTTAGGGTTTAGGGTTTAGGGTTTATGGTTTAGGTTTTAGTGTTAAAAATTTTGGGTTTTGGGTTCGAGTTGTATGTTTAGGGTATAGGGTATAGGGTTTAGCATTTAGGGCTTAGGGTTTAGGTTTTAGGTGTTTACATTTTTGAGTTCTAGGTTTAAGGTTTAGGGAATAACATTTAAGGTTTTGTGTTTAAATTTTATGATTTAGGGCTAAGGATTTAGGGTTTACTATTTAGGGTTTATATTTTATCATTTAGGGTTTATGATTTTGAGTCGTATGTTTTGGGTTTAAGGTTTCTGTTTTAGGGTTTAGGGTTTACGATGTAGAGCTTTGAATTAGGGTTTAGGGTTAGGGTTTTGGATTAGGGCTTAAGGTTTATGTTTAGGGTTTAGGGTTGGGATTTAAGGTTTATGTTCTAAGATTTAGGGTTTAGGGTGTCGAATTTATGGTTTAAGGTTTATGATTTACGGTTTACTATTTAGGGTTGGGATTTAGGGTTTAGGGTTAGGGTTTATGGTTTAAGATTTAGGGTTTAGGGTGTAGAATTTATGGTTTAGGGTTTAGGATTTACGGTTTACTGTTTAGGGATTAGGGTTTAGAGTTTAGGGTTTAGGGTTTAGGATTTTGAGTTGTAGGTTTTGGGTCTGGGCTTTATGGGTTATGATTTTTGGTTTAGGGTTTAGTGTTTAGTCTTCAAGGTTTAAAGTTTAGGTTTTAGAGTTTCGGGTTTAAGGCTTAGGGTTTACAATTTTGATTAAAGGTTTAGCATATAGGATTAGCGTTAGGGTTTAGGGTTTATAGTTTAGAGCTTAGAGTTTAGGGTTTAGGAATAAGGCTTCATGGTTTAGGTTTTAGGGTTAAGGATTTTGGGTTTTGGGTTTGAGTTATCGGTTTAGGGTATAGGGTATAGGGTTTAGCATTTAGGGTTTAGGGTTTAGGTTTTAGAGTTTACGTTTTGGAGTTCTTGGTTTAGGGTTTAGGGATTAGAATTTAAGATTTAGTGTCCAGATTTTATGATTTAGGGTTTACTATTTAGGGTTTACCATTTAGATTTTATGGTTTAGGGTTTAGGATTTTAAGTTGTAAGTTTTGGGCTTAGCGTTTCTGTTTTAGGGTTTTGGGTTTAGGGTGTAGAGTTTTGATTTAGGGTTTAGGGTTTAGGGCTTAAGGTTTAGGATTAAGGTTTAAGGTTTAGGGTTTAGGTTTTAGGGTTAGGGTTTAGTGTTTAGGGTTTAGATTTTAGAGTTTAGGATTTAGAGGGTTAGAGTTTAGGGTTTACGATTTAGGGTTTAGTGTTTAGGGTTTAGGGTTCAGTGTTTAGGAATTTGGGTTTTGGGTTAGTGTTAGGTGTTTAGAGTTTAAGGTTTAGGGTTTAGGGTTTGGAGTTGTACGTTTAAGATTCTGAGTTTAGGGTATGGGGTTTAGGATTAAGGGTTTAGGCTTTAGGGTTTAGGGTTTAGGGTTTAGAGTTTAGTGTTTATAGTCAAGGGTTTAAGGTTTAGGGTTTAGTTGTTATAGTTTTTGGTTTGGGTTTAGAGTTTAAGGTTTACGGTTTAGGATTTATTGTTTAGAGTTTAAAGTTTAGGATTTAGGATTAAGGTTTTTGGGTTTAGGTTTTAGGGTTAAGGATTTTTGGTTTTGGGTTTGAGTTGTAGGTTTAGGGTATAGGGTATAAGGTTTAGCATTTAGGGTTTAGGTTTTTGAGTTTACGTTTTTGTGTTCTAGGTTTAGGGTTTAGGGATTAGGATTTACGATTTAGTGTTTATATTTTATGATTTAGGGTTATGGATTTAGGGTATACTATTTAAGATTTAGCGTTTAGATTTTATGGTTTAGGGTTTAGGAGTTTGAGTTGAAAGTTTTGGGTTTAGCGTTTCTATATTAGGGTTTAGGGTTTAAGGTGTAGAGATTTGATTTAGGGTTTAAGGTTTAGGGTTTAGGGTTTAGGATTAAGGTTTTAGGTTTAGGGTTTAGGGTTAGGGTTTAGTGTTTAGGGTTTAAGTTTTAGAGTTTAGGGTTTAGGGGTTAGAGTTTAGGGTTTATGGTTTAGGCTTTAGTGTTTAGGGTTTATGGTTTAGGCTTTAGTGTTTAGGGTTTATGGTTTAGGCTTTATTGTTTAGGGTTTAGGGTTCAGAGTTTAGGATTTAGGGTTTTGGGTATAGGATTTATTGTTAGGATTTTGGGTTGAGGGTTTACGTTTTATGGTTAAGTGTTTAGGTTTTAGGTTTTAGGGTTTGTGTCTTAGGGTTTAGGTTTTAGAGTTTAGTATTTATGGTTTAGCATTTAGGGTTAGGGTTTGTGGTATAGGATTTAGGATTTAGGGATTAGCGTTTGGATTTAGGGTTTAGGTTAAGGGTTAGGGTTTAGAGTTTAGGGTTTAGGGTTTAGGGTTTAGGGTTTGGAGTTGTATGTTTAAGGTTCAGGGTTTAGGATATAAGGTTTAGGATTAAGGGTTTAGGGTTTAGGGTTTAGAGTTTAGAGTTTAGTGTTTATATTTAAGGGTTTAGGTTTTAGGGTTTAGGTGTTATAGTTTTCGGTCTTGGGTTTAGAGTTTAGGGTCTAGGGTTTATGGTTTATGATTTAGGATTTAGGGTTTATAATTTAGAGTTTAGAGTTTCGGGTTTAGGATTAAGGTTTTAGGGTTATGGATTTTTGGTTTTGGTTTTGAGTTTTAGGTTTACGGTATAGGGTATAGGGTTTAGCATTTAGGGTTTAGGGATTAGGTTTTTGAGTTTACATTTTTGAGTTCTAGGTTTAGGGTTTAAGGATTCGGATTTACGATTTTGTATTTAGATTTTATGATTTAGGGTTTATTATTTAGGGGTTAGGGTTTAGATTTTATGGTGTAGGGTTTAAGATTTTGTGTTCTATGTTTTAGGTTTAGGGTTTCTATTTTAGGGTTTAGGGTTTAAGGTGTAGAGTTTTGATTTAGGGTTAGGGTTTAGAGTTTAGGGTCTAGGGTTTATGGTTTATGATTTACGATTTAGGGTTTATAATTTAGAGTTTAGAGTTTCGGGTTTAGGATTAAGGTTTTAGGGTTAAGGATTTTTGGTTTTGGTTTTGAGTTTTAGGTTTACGGTATAGGGTATAGGGTTTAGCATTTAGGGTTTAGGGATTAGGTTTTTGAGTTTACATTTTTGAGTTCTAGGTTTAGGGTTTAGGGATTCGGATTTACGATTTTGTATTTAGATTTTATGATTTAGGGTTAAGGATTTAGGGGTTAGGGTTTAGATTTTATGGTGTAGGGTTTAAGATTTTGAGTTCTATGTTTTAGGTTTAGGGTTTCTATTTTAGGGTTTAGGGTTTAAGGTGTAGAGTTTTGATTTAGGGTTAGGGTTTAGGGTTTAGAATTAGGTTTTAAGGTTTAGGTTGAGGGTTTAGGGCTTAGGGTTAGGGTTTAAGAGTTAGGATTTACGGTTTAGCGTGTAGACTTTATGGTTTAGGGTTTAGGATATAGGGTTTATTGTTTAGGGATTAGGGTTTAGAGTTTTGGGTTTAGGGTTTTGGATTTTGAGTTGTAGGTTTTTGGTTTAGGGTTTAAGGTTTATGATTTTGGTTTAGTGTTTGGTTTTCAAGGTTTAAAGTTTAGGATTTAGTGTTTAGGGTGTAAGGTTTATGGTTTAGCATTTTGAGTTAGGGTTTAGCATATAGGATTAGCGTTAGGGTTTAGGTTTTAGATTTATGGTTTAGGGTTAAGGGTTTAGGGTCTAGAATTTAGTGTTTAGGGTTTAGGGTTAGGGTTTAATTTTTAGGATTTAGGTTTTATAGTTTAGGGTTTAGGGGTTAGAGTTTAGAGTTTAGAGTTTATGGTTTAGGGTTTAGTATTTAGGGTGTAGGGTTTAGAGTTTTGGATTTAGGGTTTAGATCTAGAATTTTAGGTTTAGGGTTTAGATTTTATGGTTAAGGGTTTAGGTTATAGCTTTTAGGGTTTACGTTTAAGGGTATAAGTTTTAGAGTTTAGTACTTATGGCTTAGCACTTAGGTTTATGATTTAGGGTTTAGGGTTTAGGATTTTGGGATTAGAGTTTGGATTTAGGGTTAGGGGTTAGAGTTTAGGGTTTAGGCTTTAGGGTTAAGAGTTATAGGTTTAAGGTTCAGGTTTTGGGATATAGGGTTAAGGATTAAGGGTTTTGGGTTTAGGGTTTAGAGTTTAAAGTTTAGGGTTTAGGATTTTGGGTTTAGGGTTCAAGGTTTAGAGTTTAGGGTTTAGGGTTTTGGGTTTAGAGTTTAGAATTTAGGGTTGTGGGTTTAGTGTTTAGAGTTAAGATTTAGGGTTTAGGGTTTAGATTTTATGGTTAAGAGATTAGGTTTCAGGTTTTAGGGTTTAGTGTTTATTGTTTATGGTCTACTATTTAGGGTTTAGGGCTTAGGATTTAGGGATTAGTGTTTTGTGTTTAGGGTTTAGGGTTTACAATTTAGAGCAGTAGGCTGAAGGTTTAGGGTTTAAGGTATAAGGTTTAGTATTAATGGTTTGGGGTCTAGGGTTTAGAGTTTAGAGTTTAGGGTTTAGGGTTTTGGGTTTAGCTTTTTAGGGTATACAATTTATAGTTTACGGTTTACGGTTTAGAATTTAGGGTTTAGGGATTAGACTTTAGGGTTTAGTGTTTAAGGTTTAGGATTTATGGTTTTGGGTTTAGGGCTTAGCGTTTGAATTTAGGGTTTAGGGTTTAGACTTTAGGGTTTAGTGTTTATGGTTTTGGGTTTAGGGCTTAAAGTTTGGATTTGGGGTTTAGGGTTTAGGACTACGGTTAGGGTTTAGGGTATAACATTTAGAGTTTAGGATTTAGCGTTTTGTATTTAGGGTGTAGGAATTAGGGCTATGGATTAGGTTTTAGGGTTTAGTGTTTAGGATTTAAATATGGATTTAGGGTTTAGGGTTTAGGTTTAGAGTTATGGTTTACGGTTTAAAGAATAGGATTTAGGTTTTAGGGTTTTAGTATTTAGGATTAGGGTATTGGGCTTGAAGTTTAAGACTTAGGGTTTAGGGTTTAGGGTTAAAGGTTTAAGGTTTATGATTTTGGATTTAGGGCTTTGATTTAGCATTTAGGGTTTAGGGTTTAGTGCTTAGGGTCAATGATTTAGGGTTTAGGTTTTATAGTTTCTTGTTTTTGGTTTAGGGTTTAGGGTTTAGGGTTTAGGGTTTAAGATTTATAGTTTAGAGTTTAGAGTGTAGGGTTTAGGGTAAAGATTTTTGGGTTTATGTTTTAGGGTTAGGGGTTAGAGTTTAGGGTTTAGGCTTTAGGGTTAAGAGTTGTAGGTTTAAGGTTCAGGTTTTGGGATATAGGGTTAAGGATTAAGGGTTTTGGGTTTAGGGTTTATAGTTTAAAGTTTAGGGTTTAGGATTTTGGGTTTAGGGTTCAAGGTTTAGAGTTTATGGTTTAGGGTTTTGGGTTTAGAGTTTAGAATTTAGGGTTGTTGGTTTAGTGTTTAGAGTTAAGATTTAGGATTTAGGGTTTAGATTTTATGGTTAAGAGATTAGGTTTCAGGTTTTAGGGTTTAATGTTTATTGTTTATGGTCTACTATTTAGGGTTTAGGGCTTAGGATTTAGGGATTAGTGTTTAGTGTTTAGTGTTTAGGCTTTAGGGTTTACAATTTGGAGCAGTAGGCTGAAGGTTTAGGGTTTAAGGTATAAGGTTTAGTATTAATGGTTTGGGGTCTAGGGTTTAGAGTTTAGAGTTTAGGGTTTAGGGTTTTGGGTTTAGGTTTTAAGGTATACAATTTATAGTTTACGGTTTATGGTTTAGAATTTAGGGTTTAGGGTTTAGTGTTTAAGGTTTAGGATTTATGGTTTTGGGTTTAGGGCTTAGCATTTGAATTTAGGGTTTAGAGTTTAGACTTTAGGGTTTAGTGTTTATGGTTTTGGGTTTAGGGCTTAAAGTTTGGATTTGGGGTTTAGGGTTTAGGACTACGGTTAGGGTTTAGGGTTTAACATTTAGAGTTTAGGATTTAGCGTTTTGTATTTAGGGTGTAGGAATTAGGGCTATGGATTAGGTTTTAGGGTTTAGTGTTTAGGATTTAAATATGGATTTAGGGTTTAGGGTTTAGGTTTAGAGTTATGGTTTACGGTTTAAAGAATAGGATTTAGGTTTTAGGGTTTTAGTATTTAGGATTAGGGTATTAGGCTTGAAGTTTAAGACTTAGGGTTTAGGGTTTAGGGTTAAAGGTTTAAGGTTTACGGTTTTGGATTTAGGGCTTTGATTTAGCATTTAGGGTTTAGGGTTTAGTGTTTAGGGTCAACGATTTAGGGTTTAGGTTTTATAGTTTCTTGTTTTTGGTTTAGGGTTTAGGTTTTAGGGTTTAAGATTTATAGTTTAGAGTTTAGAGTGTAGGGTTTAGGGTTAAGATTTTTGGGTTTAGGTTTTAGGGTTAAGGATTTGCGATTTTCGATTCGAGTTGTAGGTTTAGGGTATAGGGTATAGGGTTTAGCATTTAGGCTTTAGGGTTTTCATTTTAGAGATTACAATTTTGAGTTCTAGGATTGGGGTTTAGGGGTTAGGATTTAGGGTTTAGTGTTTAGATTTTATGATTTAGGGTTTAGGCTTTATATTTTACGTTTTAGGGTTTAGGATATTGAGTTGTATGTTTTTGGTTTAGGATTTGGAGTTCAGAGTTTAGTGTTTATTGTTAAGGGTTTAGGGTTTTGGGTTTAGGTGTTATAGTTTTTGGTTTTGGGTTTGGGGTTTAGGGTTTAGGGTTTATGGTTTATGGTTTATGGTTTAGGGTTTAGGGTTTAGGGTTTATGGTTTAGGGTTTAGGTTTTAGTGTTAAAAATTTTGGGTTTTGGGTTCGAGTTGTATGTTTAGGGTATAGGGTATAGGGTTTAGCACTTAGGGCTTAGGGTTTAGGTTTTAGAGTTTACATTTTCGAGTTCTAGGTTTAGGGTTTAGGGATTAGCATTTAAGGTTTTGTGTTTAAATTTTATGATTTAGGGCTAAGGTTTTAGGGTTTACTATTTAGGGTTTATATTTTATCATTTAGGGTTTATGATTTTGAGTTGTATGTTTTGGGTTTAAGGTTTCTGTTTTAGGGTTTAGGGTTTACGATGTAGAGCTTTGATTTAGGGTTTAGGGTTAGGGTTTTGGATTAGGGCTTAAGGTTTATGTTTAGGGTTTAGGGTTGGGATTTAGGGTTTATGTTCTAAGATTTAGGGTTTAGGGTGTAGAATTTATGGTTTAAGGTTTAGGATTTACGGTTTACTGTTTAGGGTTGGGATTTAGGGTTTAGGGTGTAGAATTTATGGTTTAGGGTTTAGGATTTATGGTTTACTGTTTAGGGATTAGGGTTTAGGGTTTAGGATTTTGAGTTGTAGGTTTTGGGTCTGGGCTTTATGGGTTATGATTTTTGGTTTAGGGTTTAGTGTTTCGGGTTTAGTGTTTAGTCTTCAAGGTTTAAAGTTTAGGTTTTAGAGTTTTGGGTTTAAGGCTTAGGGTTTACAATTTTGATTAAGGGTTTAGCATATAGGACTAGCGTTAGGGTTTAGGTTTTAGGGTTTAAGGTTTAGGGTTTAGGGTTTATGGTTTAGAATTTAGGGTTTAGGGTTTAAGGTTAGGGTTTAGGATTTAGGGTTTAGGTTTTAGAGTTCAGGGTTTAAGGGTTAGAGTTCAGGGTTTAGGGTTTAGAGTTTAGGATTTTTTTTTTTTAATTTTTTTTATGTTAATGACCCTTGGGGGGGTCAGGGGCTTAGCAACACCCCCAGGCCTTATCATAGATATAAAAGGAAAATACAACGAGGGGGACATAAACCTTACCTCAAGTTCAAGGTGGTGCAAGGATTGGTAGCCTACTAATTCACATAGTAGGTTCTCCAACCCTTACCCCAAAAGTAAAGGTACCTATCATCTATGTACCTATACGAGAGGACTCCTCTCGATACAATGATTCTAGGAAAACATAAATAAGGGAGACTCTCCCTTTACAAGTAAGGAAAGAAAACTAACCAAACCTAGGGAAAGTCAAGCAACTAGAGATGTCTGGGAACCATCTCAAAAAGGGGCCTGAAGGAGTTTATTCTCCTTCCTAGGTCCCCTTGATCTGACTAAGGTTCACGGGGGTTCCTTGATTCTCTTCAATTTTCTTCTTCTGAAATTTGCTATACCTACTAGATCTTGGTGAAGATAAGTAGCTGCCAGCTTTGGGAGTTGTTGGATGCTGAAGAGTACTTGTGGGCTGGTTGTCTGGTGACTGTGTTTTGCCATTGAATCAACAACATAGTTAGCCTCCCTAAGAATATGATTACATTTAAAATGAGTGAAGTGGCTAATAAGTTGCTGTAGTTGTTGCAGTTGGGACGCTACATTCCAAGGATCTGTAGTGTTGTTCTTAATGTAGTCCACGATGAGTTGGGAGTCCACTTCTAAGATCACATTTTTATACTTTAAATGAGCACACCAAGTGAGGCCAAAGACAGCAGCTTCTACCTCAGCCTGAGTATTGGTTCCCTCTCCAAGAGGAGCTGAAAAAGCAAAGATCATGTCTCCAGAATTACTTCTGAGAACCCCTCCTGCTCCTTTGCTGCCTAGAATTGCACTACCATCCGTATTGAGTTTAACCCATTTGCTAGGAGGTTTGGTCCACTGTACTATAGTAATTTTGATATCATGGCTGCATTTCTCAATGAGGGTACATAATCTACTCCATTCCATAGGCCACCTGATGTACGGGAAAGCTGTCTGCAGCAGCTTAAAGCTGTCTAAGGTGACCAAATATTTCACTCTTGTCATGTTGGTCTTTTTTCCTCCATATTTATTAGCACATATGTTTTTCCACAAGTTCCAACAAATAAAGATTGGTATGGCTTGGAGGATAAGTTTATGTGCTTCATTGTTATAGGTAGCACTCCACCATCTCATAATCATGTTTCTCAAAGGCAGATAATTAGTCGCAATGCCTAAAGAGACAGCAAAGTGTTTCCAGACTCTCATGGAAAAGTTTCCTGTGTTGAAAGTATGTTCAATAGTATCTGCTCCTGGAGAAGAACAACAATAGAAATTATTTGGTTCTACTCCAAAATTAGCCAGTTTTTCATTTGTAGGGAGCTTGTTCCTGATAGCTCTCCACAGCAGGAAAGAACACTTGAAAGGGATGTATTTCTGCCATGTGTTTGCATTGATTTTGGTTTTGTTTCTGGTTTCTCTAATAATATTCCAAGCTGAAGAAACAGAGAAATTGCCATTGGTATTGAGTTTCCACACTGCCTGATCCTTTTGGCCATGCTGAAGCTGAATCTGCATAGCCAATATTTTGTGAACATGCTGCTGAGGGGCTAACTGCAGTACCTTCCTCATCTTCCATTGTCCATCCTGCATAAAATTTGAGATCCTGTCATTGTTAAATCTGTTGCTGTCAGTGGTGTACTGAGCCAGGGGGCCTACACCTAACCAGTTATCCCACCAGAAGGAACTAGATCCATCTCTAATCTTCCATTGAATGTGGTTTTCCACCATGTGTTTATTCCTCATCATTAGTTTCCAAGCTTGGGATTCACCCGTATCCCACTTTTTACTTATAGGGTTGGATCTTTGGCAATATTTTGCTCTCAAGAAATCCCCCCAAAGTGTTTGCTTGGATCTAAAAGTCCACCAATGCTTGAACTGGAAGGCTTGGCAAACATCTTTCATGAGCCTGACTTCTATACCTCCTTCATCATAGGGGAAGCTCAAGTTTCTCCAAGAGGACCAATGGTACTTCTTCCTGTCATTCCTCCATCCCCAAAAGAAATCGGCCATGATATCTTGAATCTGTTTGATGGTACTTGAGGGGGGAGAGATGGCTGACAGAATGTGGATAGGGAGGGATTGCAGCACATGTTTGATTAGTGTTGCCTTGCCCCCATAGCTTAGTATTCTGGACTGCCAACCTGTAACCCTGTTCACTATCTTGTTGATGAGCTCAGAAAAGTAGATGAGTTTAGGCCTGCCAATAAATAGAGGGCATCCCAGGTAAGTGATAGGAGCTTGTTTTTGATGAAAACCAGTAGATTTCCTAATTCTGTCACTTGTAGTTCTAAAAGCATTGGGATGAAGTAGGAAATGACTTTTGGCTTTATTGATAAGCTGGCCTGAAACTCTCTCATATGTAGCCAAAGTCTGCATGATAAGCTTTAAAGAATGCTTCCTTCCTGAAGTGAATATAATGATATCATCTGCAAAGCTCAAATGGTTGATTTGAGGACCCTCCTTTCCATATAGAAGCCATGGTATAAGGGATTTTGATGGAGTCTGTTTAAGGATCTTGACAATACCTCAGCACCTAAAATAAATAGAGCTGGGGATAAGGGGTCTCCTTGTTTGAGACCTCTTGTGGAGTGAAAAAATCCATGTCTCTTGCCATTAATAATGATAGAGTACCAATTATTCGCCATAGTTCTCCAAATCATGTCTATAAAGACTTCTTCAAATCCTATCTTCCTGAGAATGATACAAATATATGACCAAGAGACTCTGTCATAAGCTTTGGCCATATCTAGCTTGATTACCACATTACTACCAATTGCAGGCTTTTTAATCTGATGGATGATCTCTTGAGCTAACATAATGTTCTCAGAAATGCTCCTTCCTTGAACAAATCCTGACTGATTAGGGGAGATCAGATCAGGTAAAATAGGAGCTAATCTGGAACAAATTAATTTTGAGATAATCTTGGTGATAAAGTTACTCAAGCTGATGGGTCTAAACTCAGCTAATTTATTAGGATGTTTCACTTTGGGAAGTAAGACCAGGCAAGCATGAGTAAAATATTTGGGGAGCAGCTGGCCATTGAAAAATGCATGAATAACAGCCAGCAGCTCTTGCTTGATAATATCCCAACACTGCTGAAAGAAACACCCATTCATTCCATCAGGTCCTGCAGCTGAATTGAGGTTCATAGAGTAGACCACCTCCTTCAATTCTTCCATAGTAGGTAGAGCTTTCATCTTGTCATTGTGCTCCTGAGTCACCATTCTTGGAATGCAGTTTAAAGGGACTTCATCAATAAGCTTTTCCTCACCTGTAAAGATGTTCTGAAAATGACCACAAGCTGCCTGTGCAATGTGGTCATCTCCTTGTATCCATTCCTCTTTCTCATTGAGGACTTTGTGGATGAACAGCCTCCTTCTTCTACCTCTGATCAAGGCATGAAAAAATTTGGAATTGCCATCTCCTTCTTTAAACCAATGTAGCTGAGTTTTTTGTTTCAGAATAGAGTTTTCCAGCTTAATAAATCTGATGTACTCAGCATTAATACCATGAAGCTCTGCTCTATGTTCCTCTGTGTTGTTGTGAATGAGTTGTTCTTCCAACACCTTGACTCTCTCTTCAAAATCTTTGACTTTAGCATAGATATCTCCAAATTGTAATTTAGACCAAGCACTGAG
This sequence comes from Solanum bulbocastanum, assembly GCA_037074985.1. Classification (NCBI taxonomy): domain Eukaryota; kingdom Viridiplantae; phylum Streptophyta; class Magnoliopsida; order Solanales; family Solanaceae; genus Solanum; species Solanum bulbocastanum. The sequence continues at coordinate 20,301,159 of CM073604.1, read as the reverse complement.
GGTGGAAGCAGTTCTCTTCATTTTCTGGTGAAAGATCCACATAGGATTTCCTTCCAAAGGCCTGTTCCAACAGTTTTTTACAGTCTCTGTGAATGAGGGATGATCTGTCCAGCAGTTAAGGAATCTGAAGTATTTAATATAATTTTCAGGTCTGGCATTCATTTCCATAAGGAGTGGGCAGTGATCAGATCCCACAGATGGAAGATGAGTAATGCTGGTGTGAGGCATGACCTGCAACCATTTGTCATTAACCATAGCCCTGTCCAATCTTTTCCATATTCTGAAGTTAACACCTCTTTGATTCGACCAAGTGAATTTAGGTCCATTGAAACCCAAATCCATAAGACCACAGGCTTCAATAACACCAATAAAAGGCATACTTTTCCTCATGTTGTAGGCAATACCTCCCATCTTCTCTTCAATGTCTGTAATAACATTAAAGTCACCAACAGTGCACCAGGGAGTAGAGTTTCCAGTATCAGCCACCTGGAGAAGTTTGTCCCAAAGTGGCCTCCTGAGATTCTCTTTGCATTTTGCATATACAAATGTCTTGATATAAACCTCCGAAACTTCTATGTGGTTGATTTCACAAGTAATATGCTGTTCATTAGTATCCAAAACCTTACAGTTGATGTCATTGATCCAAAACAACCAGATTTTCCCATTGACATTACTAACTGCATAATCCATGGCAAGCATACTTTTAAACATATTTATGTTGGTTTTGTCAGAAAAGGGCTCAAGGATGGCTATCATAGAAACATGATGAAGATATTTGAGATTTTTGAGTCTTTCAATAACACCTGGGGTATTGATACCTCTAGCATTCCATATGATTGTATTGATCATTGAGATGATTTAGAGGAAAACAATCTAGTGTTTGGTCTTCTTGCAGTCACAGGAAGGATAGAAGAAGATTTTTTGAGTGGGAGTCTCTCTAGATGCATGCCTCTAGGGGAGAGTCCTTGCTTACTGGTGGTCTGGTGCAGTTCCTTGTCCAGTTCCATATCATTGTTAGGGCTAAAAGCTTTGATCAGGAGATCACTAGTCTCATCATCATCTTCTAGACCCTTTTCAGGTGGAATCTCCTCCTCCATTTCATCCTCAGAGGGTTTTGAGTTTAGGGTTTAGAGTCAGGATTTTGGGTTTAGGGTTTAGATTTTAAGTTTCATGGTTTATAATTAAGGGTTTAGGTTTTAGAGTTTAGTATTTATGGTTTAGCATTTAGGGTTAGGGTTTAGGGTTTAGGGTTTTGGATTTAGGGATTAGAGTTTGGATTTATGGTTTCTATTTAGGGTTATGGTTTAGAGTTTAGGGTTTAGGATTTACGGTTTGGAGTTGTATGTTTAAGGTTCAGGGTTTAGGGTATAGGGTTTAAGATTAAGGGTTTGGGGTTTAGGGTATAGAGTTTAGAGTTTAGTGTTTTTGGTCAAGGGTTTAGGGTTTAGGGTTTAGGTGTTATAGTTTTTTTTTCTGGGTTTATGGTTTATGGTTTAGGGTTTACAGTTTACAGTTTAGAGTTTAGGGTTTAGGATTATGGTTTTAGGGTTAAAGATTTTGGGTTTTGGGTTCGAGTTGTAAGTTTAGTGTATAGGGTATAGGGTTTAGCATTTAGGGTTTAGTGTTTAGATTTTATGATTAAGGGTTCAGGATTTAGGGTTTAATATTTAGGATTTAGGGTTTAGATTTGATGGTTTAGGGTTTAGTATTTTGTGTTGTATGTTTTGGGTTTAGGGTTTCTATTTTAGGGTTTAGGGTTTAGGGAGTAGAATTTTGATATAGTGCTTAGGGTTTAGGGTTTAGGGAGTAGAATTTTGACATAGTGCTTAGGGTTTAGGGTTTAAGATTAAGGTTTAAGGTTTAGGGTTTAGGATTTTGAGTTAGGGTTAAGTGTTTAGGGTTTGCAATTTAGGGTAAAGTTTTTGGGCTTAGAATTTAGAGATTAGAGTTTGGATTTAGGGTTTAGGTTAGGGTTAGGGTTCAGATTTTAGGGTTTAGCGTTTATGGTTTAGATTTTTGTATTTAGGTTTAGGGCTTATAGGTTTAGGGTTTAGTTTTAGGGTTTAGGGTTTTGGTTTTGGGTTTAGGGTTTATGGTCTACTATTTAGGGTTTAGGGTTTAGGATTTAGGGATTAGTGTTTTGTCTTTGGTGAGTAGGGTTTAACGGTTTGGAATTGTAGGTTTAATGTTAAGGGTTTAGGGTATAGAATTTAGTATTAATGGTTTGGGGTCTAGGGTTTAGAGTTTAGAGTTTAAGGTTTAGGGTTTAGTGTTTAGGATATAGGGTTTACAATTTAGAGTTTAGGGTTTAAGGTTTGGAATTTAGGGTTTAGGATTTAGGGTTTATACTTTAGGGTTTATGGTTTAGGATTTAGGGTTTTGGGTTTAGTGTTTAGAGTTTGATTGGTGGTTTAGGGTTTAGGACTGAGGTTATCGTTTAGGGTTTAACATTTAGAGTTTAGGATATAGCGTTTAGGGTTTAGGGTTTAGGAATTAGGTCTATGGATTAGGCTTTAGGGTTTAGGGTTTAGAATTTAGAATATGGATTTAGGGTTTGGGCTTTAGGTTTAGAGGTAAGATTTAGGGTTATCAGATTAGGATTTAGGTTTTAGGGTTTTAGGATTTAGGATTAGGGTACTGTGCATGAATATTAGGATTTAGGGTTTAGGGATAAAGGTTTAAGGTTTAGTGTTTAGGGTTTAGGGTTTAGTGTTTAGTGTTTACGGTTTATGGTTTAGGATTTATAGTTTAGTGTTTATGGTCAAGGGTTTAGGGTTTAGGGTTTAGGGTTTAGGGTTTAGGTGTTATAGTTTAGTGTTTTGGGTTTAGGGTTCAGGGTTCAGGGTTTAGGGTTTATGTATTATGGTTTATATTTTGGTGTTTATAGTTTAGAGTTTAGAGTTTAGGGTTTAGGATTAAGGTTTTAGGGTTAAGGATTTTGGGTTTTGGGTTCCAGTTGTAGGTTTAGGGTATAGGATATAGGGTTTAGCTTTTAGGGTTTTGGGTTTAGGTTTTAGAGTTTACATTTTTGAGTTCTAGGTTTAGGTTTTAGGGATTAGGATTTAAGGTTTAGTATTTAGATTTTATGATTTAGGGTTAACTATTTAGGGTTTAGGGTTTATATTTTTTGGTTTAGGGTTTAGGATTTTGAGTTGTATGTTTTGGGTTTAGGGTTTCTATTTTAGGGTTTAGGGTTTACAGTGTAGAGTTTTGATTTAGGGTTTAGGATTAGGGTTTAAGGTTTAGGTTTAGGTTTAGGGTTTAGGGTTGGGGTTTAGGGTTTAGGTGTTAGGATTTAAGGTTTAGGGTTTAGACTTTATGGTTTAGGGTTTACTATTTAGGGATTAGGGTTTAGGATTTTGAGTTGTAGGTTTTGGGTTTAGTGTTTAAGGTTTATGAATTTGGGTTTAGAATTTAGGGTTTAGTGTTTAGTCTTCAATGTTTAAAGTTTAGGATTTAGAGTTTAGGGTTAAAGGCTTAAGGTTTAGAGTTTTGATTTAGGGTTTAGCATATAGGATTACCATTCGAGTTTATGTTTTAGGGTTTAAGGTTTTGGGTCTAGGGTTTAGGGTCTAGAATTTAGGGTTTAGGGTTTAGGGTTAGGGTTTAGTGTTTAGGGTTTTGGTATTAGAGTTTAGGGTTTAGGGGTTAGAGTTTAGGGTTTATGGTTTAGTGTTTAGTGTTTATGGTTTAGGGTTTAGAATTTATGCCTAACGGTTTAGGTTTTAGGTTTTAAGGTTTATGTTTTAGGGTTAAGGTTTTATAGTTTAGTATTTATGGTTTAGCATTTAGTGTTAGGGTTTAGGGTTTAGGGTTTAGGAATTAGGGATTAGTATTTGGATTTAGGGTTTATGTTTAGGGTTAGGTGTTTAGAGTTTAAGGTTTAGGGTTTAGGGTTTGGAGTTGTAGGTTTAAGGTTCAGGATTTAGGGTATAGGGTTTAGGATTAAGGGTTTAGGGTTTAGGGTTTAGGATTAAGGGTTTAGGGTTTAGGGTTTAGAGTTTAGTGCTTATGGTCAAGGGTTTAAGGTTTAGGGTTTAGGTGTTATAGTTTTTGGTTTGGGTTTAGGGTTTATGGTTTATGGTTTAGGGTTTAGGGTTTATGGTTTAGAGCTTAGAGTTTAGGGTTTTGTATTAAGGTTTTTGGGTTTAGGTTTTATGGTTAAGGATTTTGGGTTTTGGGTTCGAGTTGTAGGTTTAGGGTATAGGGTATAGGGTTTAGCATTTAGGGTTTAGGGTTTAGGGTTTAGAGTTTAGTGCTTATGGTCAAGGGTTTAAGGTTTAGGGTTTAGGTGTTATAGTTTTTGGTTTGGGTTTAGGGTTTATGGTTTATGGTTTATAGTTTAGGGTTTATGGTTTAGAGCTTAGAGTTTAGGGTTTTGTATTAAGGTTTTTGGGTTTAGGTTTTATGGTAAGGATTTTGGGTTTTGGGTTCGAGTTGTAGGTTTAGGGTATAGGGTATAGGGTTTAGCATTTAGGGTTTAGGGTTTAGGGTTTAGAGTTTAGTGCTTATGGTCAAGGGTTTAAGGTTTAGGGTTTAGGTGTTATAGTTTTTGGTTTGGGTTTAGGGTTTATGGTTTATGGTTTATAGTTTAGAGCTTAGAGCTTTGGGTTTAGTATTAAGGTTTTTGGGTTTAGGTTTTATGGTTAAGGATTTTGGGTTTTGGGTTCGAGTTGTAGGTTTAGGGTATAGGGTATAGGGTTTAGCATTTAGGGTTTAGGGTTTAGGTTTTAGAGTTTATGTTTTTGAGTTCTGGGTTTAGTGTTTAGGGATTAGAATTTAAGATTTAGTGTTTAGATTTTATGATTTAGGGTTAAGGATTTAGGGTTTAGCGTTTAGATTTTATGGTTTAAGGTTTAGTATTTGGAGTTGTAAGTTTTGGGTTTACTGTTTCTGTTTTAGGGTTTAAGGTTTAGGGTGTAGAGTTTTGATTTAGGGTTTAGGATTAAGGTTTAGGGTTTAGGGTTTTGGTTTTAGGGTTAGGGTTTAGTGTTTAGGGTTTAGGTTTTAAAGTTTACGGTTTAGGGGTTAGATTTTAGGGTTTATGGTTTAGGGATTATGGTTGAGGGTTTAGCGTTCAGAGTTTAGGATTTAGGGTTTTGGTTTTAGTGTTAGGTGTGTAGAGTTTAGGTTAGGGTTTGGAGTTATATGTTAAAGGTTCAAGGTTTAGGGTGTAGCATTTAGGATTAGGGGTTTAGGGTTTAGAGTTTAGTGTTTATGGTCAAGGGCTTAAGGTTTAGGGTTTAGGTGTTATAGTTTTTGGTTTGGGTTTAGGGTTTATGGTTTATGGTTTAGGGTTTAGGGCTTATAGTTTAGAGCTTAGAGTTTTGGATTTAGGATTAAGGTTTTAGGGTTTAGCTTTTAGGGTTAATGATTTTGGGTTTTAGGTTGTAATTGTAGGTTTAGGATATAGGGTATAGGGTTTAGGGTTTAACATTTAGGGTTTTGGGTCTAGGTTTTAGAGTTTATGTTTTTGAGTTCTAGGTTTAGGGTTTAGGGATTAGAATTTAAGATTTAGTGTTTAGATTTTATTATTTAAGGTTAAGGATTTAGGGTTTACTATTTAGGGTTTAGCGTTTAGGTTTTATGGTTTAGGGTTTTGGATTTTGAGTTGTAAGTTTTGGGTTTAGCGTTTCTGTTTTTGTGTTTAGGGTTTAGGGTGTAGAGTTTTGATTTAGGGTTTAGGATTTAGGGTTTAGGGTTTAGGGTTTAGGATTAAGGTTTAAGGTTTAGGGTTTAGGGTTTAGGGTTTGGGTTTAGTGTTTAGGGTTTAGGTTTTAGTGTTTAGTGTTTAGGGGTTAGAGTTTAGTGTTTATGGTTTAGGGTTTAGTGTTTAGAGTTTAGGATTTAGGGTATTGGGTTTAGGATTTAGTGTTAGGATTTTGGGTTTAGGGTTTAGATTTTATGGTTAAGGGTTTAGGTTTTTGGTTTTAGGGTTAGTGTTTTAGGGTTTAGGTTTTGGAGTTAAGTATTGGGTTTAGGGTTAGTGTTTTAGGGTTTAGCATTTAGGGTTAGGGCATAGGGTATAGAGTTTAGGATTTAGGAATTAGAGTTTGGATTTAGGGTTTAAGTTTAGGGTTAGTGTTTAGAGTTTAGGGTTGGTTTGGAGTTGTAGGTTTATGGTTCAGGGTTTAGGGTGTAGGGTTTAGGATTAAGGATTTAGGGTTTAGGGTTTAGGGTTAAGAGTTTAGTGTTAATGGTCTAGGGTTTAAGGTTTAGGGTTTAGGTGTTATAGTTTTTGGTTTGGGTTTAGGGTTTAGGGTTTAGGGTTTATGGTTTAGGGTTTATGGTTTAGGGCTTATGGTTTATAGTTTAGAGCTTAGAGTTTAGGGCTTAGGATTAAGGTTTTAAGGTTTAGGTTTTAGGGTTAAGGATTTTGGGTTTTGGGTTCGAGTTGTAGGTTTAGGGTATAGGGTATTGGGTTAAGCATTTTGGGTTTAGGGTTTAGGTTTTAGAGTTTACATTTTTGAGTTCCAGGTTTAGGGTTTAGGGATTAGAATTTACGGTTTAGTGTTTAGATTTTATGATTTAGGGTTAAGGATTTAGGGTTTAGGGTTTAGGGTGTTGAGTTTTGATTTAGGGTTAGGGTTTAGGGTTTAGGATTAGGGTTTAAGGTTTAGGTTTACGATTTAGGGTTGGGGTTTAGGGCTTAGGGTTAGGGTTTAAGAGTTAGGATTTACGATTTAGGGTGTAGACTTTATGGTTTAGGGTTTAGGATATAGGGTTTATTATTTAGGGATTAGGGTTTAGGGTTTAGGATTTTGAGTTGTAGGTTTTGGGTTAAGGGTTTAAGGGTTATGATTTTGGGTTTAGAGTTTAGGGTTTAGTGTTTAGTCTTCAAGGTTTAAAGTTTAGGATTTAGAGTTTAGGGTTTAAGGTTTAGGGTTTAGAGTTTTGAGTTAGGGTTTAGCATGTAGGATTAGCATTTGGGTTTAGGTTTTAGATTTAAGGTTTAGGGTTGAGGGTTTAGGGTCTAGAATTTAGTATTTAGGGTTCAGGGTTAGTGTTTACTTTTTAGGATTTAGGTTTTAGAGTTTAGGGTTTAGTTGTTAGAGTTTAGGGTTTATGGGTTAGGGTTTCGTATTTAAGGTTTAGGGTTTAGAGTTTAGGATTTAGGGTTTTGGGTTTAGGGTTTAGAGCTAGAATTTTATGTTTAGGGTTTAGATTTTATGGTTAAGGGTTTAAGTTTTAGGTTTTAGGGTTTATGTTTTAGGGTATAGCTTTTAGAGTTTAGTACTTTTGGCTTAGCACTTAGGATTAGGATGTAGGATTTAGGGTTTAGGGTTTAAGATTTAGAGATTAGAGTTTGGATTTAGGGTTTAGGTTTAGGGTTAGGGTTTAAAGTTTAGATTTTAGTGTTTAGGATTAGGAGTTGTAGGTTTAAGGTTTAGGATTTAGGGTATAGGGTTAAGGATTAAGGGTTTAGGGTTTAGGGTTTAGAGTTTAGGGTTTAGGCTTTTGGGTTTAGAGTTTAGGGTTTAGGTATTAGACTTGAGGGTTTAGTGTTTAGGGTTTTGGGTTTAGAGTTTCGTATTTAGGGTTGTGGGTTTAGGGTTTAGGGTTTAGATTTTATGGTTAAGAGTTTTTGTTTCAGGTTTGAGTGTTTAGTTTTGGGGTTTAGTATTTAGTATTTATGGTCTTCTATTTAGGGTTTAGGGCTTAGGATTTAGTGATTAGTGTTTAGTGTTTAGGGTATAGGGTTTATGATTTTGAGCGGTAGGCTGAAGTTTTAGGGTTTAAGGTATAGGGTGTAGCTTTAAAGAGTTTAGAGTTTAGGGTTTAGGGTTTTGGGTTTAGGTTTTATGGTATACAGTTTAGAGTTTAGGGTTTAAGGTTTTGAATTTAGGGTTTAGGGTTTAGGGATTAGACTTTAGGATTTATGATTTTGGGTTTAGGGCTTAGAGTTTGAATTTAGGGTTGAGGGTTTAGGATTTAGACTTTAGGGTTTAGTGTTTAGGGTTTAGGATTTATGGTTTTGGGTTTAGGGCTTAAATTTTGGATTTGGGGTTTAGGGTTTAGGACTACGGTTAGGGTTTAGGGTTTAACATTTAGAGTTTATGATTTATCATTTAGGGTTAAGGGTTTAAGAATTAAGGCTATGAATTAGGATTTAGGGTTTAGGGTTTAGGATTTAGAATATGGATTTAGGATTTAGGGTTTAGGTTTAAGAGATTAGGATTTAGGTTTTAGGGTTTTAGGATTTAGGATTAGGGTATTGGGCTTGAAGTTTAGGGCGTAGGGTTTAGGGTTTTGGGTTCATGGCTTAGAGTTTGGATTTGGGGTTTAGTGTTAAGGACTATGGTTAGGGTTTAGGGTTTAACATTTAGAGTTTAGGATTTAGCAGTTAGGGTTTAGGGTTTAGGAATTAGGGCTATGGATTAGGTTTTGGGTTTAGGGTTTAGGATTTATAATATGGATTTAGGGTTTAGGGTTTAGGTTTAGAGTTACGGTTTACGGTTAAATGATTAGGATTTAGGTTTTAGGGTTTTAGTATTTAGGATTAGGGTATTGGGCTTGAAGTTTAAGGCTTAGGGTTTAGGGTTTAGGGTTAACGGTTTAAGGTTTCTGGTTTTGGGTTTGTGGTTTTGGATTTATGGTTTAGGGTTTAGGGTTTAGTGTTTCGGGTCAACGATTTAGGGTTTAGGGTTTAGGCTTTAGGTTTTATAGTTTTTTGTTTTGGGTTTAGGGTTTAGGGTTTAGGGTTTATAGTTTAGAGTTTTGAGTTTAGGGATTAGGGTTAAGGTTTTAGGGTTTAGGTTTTAGGGGTAAGGATTTGCAATTTTGGGTTCGGGTTGTATGTTTAGGGTATAGGGTATAGGATTTAGCATTTAGGCTTGAGGGTTTAGTTTTTAGAGTTTACAGTTTTGAGTTCTAGGATTTAGGGTTTAGTGTTTAGATTTTATGATTTAGGGTTTTCTATTAAGGGTTTAGGGTTTATATTTTACGATTTAGGGTTTAGGATTACGAGTTGTATGTTTTGGGTTTAGTATTTAGAGTGTAGAGTTTAGTGTTTAGGGTTAAGGGTTTAGGGTTTAGGGTTTAGGTGTTATAGTTTTTGGTTTTGGGTTTAGGGTTTCTGATTTTTGGTTTAGGGTTTAGGGTTTATAGTTTAGAGCTTAGAGTTTAGGTTTTAGGATTTAGGTTTTAGGGTTAAAGATTTTGGGTTTTGGGTTGGAGTTGTATGTTTAGGGTATAGGGTTTAGCATTTACGCTTTAGGGTTTAGTTTTAGAGTTTACGTTTTTAAGTTCTAGGTTTAGGGTTTAGGGATTAGGATTTAAGGTTTAGTGTTTAGATTTTATTATTTGTGGCTAAGGATTTAGGGTTTAGATTTTATCGTTTAGGGTGTAGGATTTTGAGTTGTACGTTTTGGGTTTAGAGTTTTTGTTTTAGGGTTTAGGGTTTATGGTGTTGAGTTTCGATTTAGGGTTTAGAGTTTGGGTTTGGGATTATGGTTTAAGGTTTAGGTTTAGGGTTTAGGGGTTAGGATTTAGGGTTTAGGGTGTATAATTTATGGTTTAGGGTTTACTATTTAAGGATTAGGGTTTAGAGTTTAGGGTTTAGGGTTTAGGATTTTTAGTTGTAGGTTTTGTGTCTTGGCTTTAAGGGTTATGATTTTTGGTTTAGGGTTTAGGGTTTAAGGTTTAGTGTTTAGAGTTTTGATTAAGGGTTTAGCATATAGGATTAGCATTAGGGTTTAGGTTTTAGGGTTTAAGGTTTAGGGTTTAGGGTTTATGGTTTAGAATTTAGGGTTTAGGGTTTAGGGTTAGGGTTTAGGGTTTAGGGTTTAGGTTTTAGAGTTTAGGGTTTATGGGTTAGAGTTTAGGGTTTAGGGTTTAGAGTTTAAGATTTAGGGTTTTGGGTTTAGGGTTTAGAGTCAGGATTTTGGGTTTAGGGTTTAGATTTTATGGTTAAGGGTTTAGGTTTTAGGTTTTATGGTTTATATTTTAGGGTTTAGGTTTTAGAATTTAGTATTTATGGTTTAGCATTTAGGGTTAGGGTTTAGGGTTTAGGGTTTAGGATTTAGGAATTAGAGTTTGGATTTAGGGTTTATGTTTAGGGTTATGGTTTAGAATTTAGGGTTTAGGTTTTAGGGTTTGGAGTTATATGTTTAAGGTTCAGGGTTTAGGGTATAGGGTATAGGATTAAGGGTTTAGGGTGTATAGTTTAGAGTTTAGTATTTATGGTCAAGGGTTTACATTTTATGGTTTAGGTGTTATAGTTTTTGGTTTTGGGTTTAGTGTTTATGGTTTAGGGTTTAGTGTTTATGGTTTAGGGTTTTGGGTTTACAGTTTAGTGTTTAGAGTTTAGGGTTTAGGATTATGGTTTAGGGTTAAATATTTTGGGTTTTGCGTACGAGTTGTAAGTTTAGGGTATATGGTATAGGGTTTAGCATTTAGGGTTTAGTGTTTAGATTTTATGATTTAGGGTTCAGGATTTAGGGTTTAGGGTTTAGATTTGATGGTTTAGGGTTTAGTATTTTGAGTTGTATGTTTTGGGTTTAGGGTTTCTGTTTTAGGGTTTAAGGTTTAGGGAGTAGAATTTTGATTTAGTGTTTAGGGTTTAGGGTTTAGGATTAAGGTTAAAGGTTTAGGGTTTAGGGTTTTAGGTTAGGGTTTAGTGTTTAGGGTTTAGGCTTTAGGGTAAAGTTTTAGGGCTTAGGATTTAGAGATTAGTGTTTGGATTTAGGGTTTAGGTTTGCGGTTAGGGTTTAGAGTTTAAGGTTTAGCGTTTATGATTTAGATTTTAGTATTTAGGTTGAGGTTTTAGAGGTTTAGGGTTTTGTTTTAGGGTTTAGGGTTTTAGTTTAGGGTTTAGGGTTTATGGTCTACTATTTAGGGTTTAGGGTTTAGGGTTTAGGATTTAGGGATTAGTGTTTTGTGTTTAAGGTTTAACATTTAGAGTTTAGGATTTAGCATTTAGGGTTTAGGGTTTAGGAATTAGGTCTATGGATTAGGTTTTAGGGTTTAGGGTTTAGCATTTAGAATATGGATTTAGGGTTTGGGGTTTAGGTTTAGAGGTAAGGTTTAGGATTGAGAGATTAGGATTTAGGTTTTAGGGTTTTAGGATTTAGGATTAGGGTATTGTGTATGAAGATTAGGATTTAGGGTTTAGGGATAAAGGTTTAAGGTTTAAGGTTTTGGGTTTAGGGTTTAGGTTTAGGGTTTAGGGTTTATGGTTTAGTGTTTAGGGTTTACGGTTTATGGTTTAGAATTTAGAGTTTAGTGTTTATGGTCAAGGGTTTATGGTTTAGGTTTTATGTGTTATAGTTTAGGGTTTTCGGTTTAAGGTTTATGGTATATGGTTTAGAGTTTAGTGTTTATTGTTTAGAGTTTAGAGTTTAGGGTTTAGGATTAAGGTTTTAGGGTGAAGGATTTTTGGTTTTGGGTTCCAGTTGTAGGTTTAGGGTATAGGGTATAGGGTTTAGCATTTGGGGTTTAAGGTTTAGGTTTTAGAGTTTACATTTTTGAGTTCTTGGTTTAGGGTTTAAGGTTTATGAATTTGGGTTTAGAGTTTAGGGTTTAGTGTTTAGTCTTCAATGTTTAAAGTTTAGGATTTAGAGTTTAGGGTTAAAGGCTTAAAGTTTAGAGTTTTGATTTAGGGTTTAGCAAATACGATTACCGTTAGGGTTTATGTTTTAGGGTTTAAGGTTTAGGGTCTTGGGTTTAGGGTTTAGAATTTAGGATTTAGGGTTTAGGGTTAGGGTTTAGTATTTAGGGTATAGGTATTAGAGTTTAGGGTTTAGGGGTTAGAGTTTAGGGTTTATGGTTTAGGATTTTGCATTTAGTGTTTAAGGTTTAGAGTTTTGGATTTAGGGTTTTAGGTTTAGGGTTTAGAGTTAGGATGTTAGGTTTAGGGTTTAGATTTTATGGTTAACGGTTTAGGTTTTAGGTTTTAGTGTTTATGTATTAGGGTTTAGGTTTTAGAGTTTAGTATTTATGGTTTAGCATTTAGTGTTTGGTTTTAGGGTTTAGGGTTTAGGAATTAGAGTTTGGATTTAGGGTTTAGGTTTAGGGCTAGGTGTTTAGAGTTTAGGGTTTAGGGTTTAGGGTTTGGAGTTGTAGGTTTAAGGTTTAGGGTTTTGGGTATAGGGTTTAGGATTAAGGGTTTAGGGTTTAGGGTTTAGGGTTTAGAGTTTAGTTTTTATGTTCAAGGGTTTAATGTTTAAGGTTTAGGTGTTATAGTTTTTGGTTTGGGTTTAAGGTTTATGGTTTATGGTTTAGGGTTTATAGTTTAGAGCTTAGAGTTTAGGGTTTAGGATTAAGGTTTTAGGATTTAGGTTTTAGGGTTAAGGATTTTGGGTTTTGGGTTCGAGTTGTAGATTTAGGGTATTGGGTATAGGGTTTAGTATTTAGGGTTTAGGGTTTAGGTTTTAGAGTTTATGTTTACGAGTTTCAGGTTTAGGGTACAGGGATTAGAATTTAAGATTTAGTGTTTAGATTTTATGATTTAGGGTTAAGGATTTAGGGCTTACTATTTAGGGTTTAGCGTTTAGATTTTATGGTTTAGGGTTTAGAATTTTGAGTTGTAAGTTTTAGGATTACTGTTTTTGTTTGAGGGTTTAGGGTTTAGGGTGTAGAGTTTTGATTTGGGGTTTAGGGTTTAGGGTTTAGGATTAAGGGTTTAGGTTTTAGGGTTTAGTGTTTAGGGTTTAGGGTTTAGAATTAAGGTTTAAGATTTAGGGTTTAGGGTTAGGGTGTAGTGTTTAGGGTTTAGATTTTAGAATTTAGGGGTTAGGGGTTAGAGTTTAGGGTTTAGTATTTAGGGTTTAGGGTTCAGAGTTTAGTATTTAGGGTTTTGGGTTTAGGGTTAGGTGTTTAGAGTTTAGCATTTAGGGTTTAGAGTTTAGGGTTTAGTGTTTAGGGGTTAGGGGTTAGAGTTTAGGGTTAATGGTTTTGGGTTTGTGTTTAGGGTTTAGGGTTCAGAGTTTAAGGTTTAGGGTTTTGGGTTTAGGGTTTAGTGTTAGGATTTTGGGTTTAGGGTTTTGATTTTTTGGTTAAGGGTTTAGGTTTTATGGTTTAGCATTTAGGGTTAGGGTTTAGCGTATACGGTTTAGGATTTAGGGATTACAGTTTGCATTTAGGGTTTAGGTTTTGGGTTAGGATTTAGAGTTTAGGGTTTAGGGTTTTGGTTTAGGGTTAGGGTTTAGAGTTTAGGGTTTGGAGTTTTAGGTTTAAGGTTCAGGGTTTAGGGTATAAGGTTTAGGATTAAGGGTTTTGGGTTTAGGGTTTAGAGTTTATTATTTACTGTTTATAGTCAAGGGTTTAGGGTTTTGGGTTTAGGTGTTATAGTTTTCAGTTTTGGGTTTATAGTTTAGTGTGTAGGGTTTTTGGTTAATGTTTTAGGGTTTAGGGTTTATAGTTTAGAGTTTAGAGTTTAGGGTTTAGGCTTAAGGTTTTAGGGTTTAGATTTTAGGTTTTGGGTTTGAGTTGTAGATTTAGGGTACAAGGTATAGGGTTTAGCATTTAGGGTTTAGGGTTTAGGTTTTAGAGTTTACATTTTTGAGTTCTAGGTTTAGGGTTTAGGGATTAGGATTTATTGTTTAGTGTTTATATTTTATGATTTAGGGTTTACTATTTAGGGTTTTGGGTTTAGGTGTTATAGTTTTCAGTTTTGGGTTTATAGTTTAGGGTGTAGGGTTTTTGGTTAATGTTTTAGGGTTTAGGGTTTATAGTTTAGAGTTTAGGGTTTAGGCTTAAGGTTTTAGGGTTTAGATTTTAGGGTTAAGGATTTTGGGTTTTGGGTTCGAGTTGTAGATTTAGGGTATAGGGTATAGGGTTTAGCATTTAGGGTTTAGGGTTTAGGTTTTAGAGTTTACGTTTTTGAGTTCTAGGTTTAGGGTTTAGGGATTAGGATTTATTGTTTAGTGTTTATATTTTATGATTTAGGGTTTACTATTTAGGGTTTAGGGTTTAGATTTTATGGTGTAGGGTTTAGGATTTTGAGTTACATGTTTTGGGTTTAGGGTTTGGTGTTTAGGGTGTAGAGTTTTGATTTAGGATTAGGGTTTTGGAGGATTAGGGTATAAGGTTTAGGTTTAGGGTTTAAGAGTTAGGATTTACAATTTAGGGCATAGACTTTATGGTTTAGGGTTTAGGATTTAGGGTTTATTGTTTAGGGATTAGGGTTTAGAGTTTAGGGTTTAGGGTATAGTATTTAGGGATTAGGGTTTAGGATTTAAGTTTTAGGGTTTAGAGTTTATGGTTTAGGATTTAGGGTAAGGGTTTAGGGATTAGTACTTAGGGTTTAGAGTTTAGTGTTTGGATTTAGTGTTTAGGGTTTAGGTTTAGGGATATGATTTAGAGTTTAGGATTTAGGGTTTAGGATTGAGGGTTAGGCTTTTTGGTTTAGGGTTTAGGGTTTAGTGTTTAGGGTTTAGATTATGGATTTAGTGTTTAAGGTTTAGGTTTAGGGTTAGGGTTTGGTGTTTAGGGTTTACAGCTTAGAGATTAGGATTTAGGGTTTAGGATTTAGGTTTTAGGATTTAGGGTTAGGGTTTTTGGTTGAAGATTTAGGGTTTAGAGTTTAGGATTTAGGGTTTTGGGTTTAGGGTGTAGAGTTTTTATGTAGGGTTTAGGGTTTAGGGTTGGGATTTAGGGTTTAGGGTTAGGATTTAGGGGTTAGGATTTTGGGTTAAGGGTGTAGACTTTATGGTTAGTGTTTAGGATTTAGGGATTAGTGCTCAGGGTTTAGGTTTTAGAGTTTAGGTTTTAGGGTTTAGTATTTTATATTGTAGGTTTTGGGTTTAGGGTTTAAGGTGTATGATTTTGGGTTTAGGGTTTAAGGTGTATGATTTAGTGTTTAGTCTTCAAGGTTTAAAGTTTAGGATTTAGGGTTTAGGGTATAAGGTTTATAGTTTAGAGTTTTGATTTGGGGTTTCTGGTTTAGGATTAGGGTTAGTGTTTAGGTTTTAGGGTTTAAGGTTTAGGGTTTAGGGTTTAGAGTCTAGAGTTTAGGCTTTAGGGTTTAGGGATAGGGTTTTGGGTTTAGGTTTTAGAGTTTAAGGTTTAGGGGTTATATTTTGGTGTTGACGGCTTAAGGTTTAGGGTTTAAAGTTTAGGATTTAGTGTTTAGGGTTTAATGTTTAAGGATTCAAGTTTGGATTTAGGGTTTAGTTTTTAGGGTTTAGGATTAGGATTAGGGTTTATGATTTAAAATTTAGAGATTGAGATTTTGGTTGTAGGTTTGAAGGTTTTGGATTTAGGGTTTGGGTTTAGTGTTTAGGATTTAGGGTTTAGGGTTTTGAGATTTGGGTTTTAAGTTAGGATTTAGGGTTTAGGGTTTAGGTTTTAGGGTTATGGTTTTGCGTTTATGGTAGTTGTTTAGTGTTTGGGATTTAGGCGTTTAGGCTTTAGGTTTAGTGTTTAGGTTTAGTGTTTGGTGTTTAGGGTTTAGGATTTAAGTTTTAGAGATTAGAGTTTATGGTTTAGGATTTAGGGTAAGGGTTTAGGATTTAGTTCATAGGGTTTAGGGTTTAGTGTTTGGATTTAGTGTTTAGGGTTTAGGTTTAGGGATATGATTTAGAGTTTAGGATTTAGGGTTAGGGTTTTTAGTTTAGGGTTTAGGGTATAGTGTTTAGGGTTTAGATTTTGGATTTAGTCTTTAAGGTTTAGGTTAGGGTTAGGGTTTGGAGTTTAGTGTTTACAGCTTTTAGATTAGGGTTTAGGGTTTACGGGGTTAGGATTTAGGTTTAGGGTTTAGGATTTAGGATTAGGATTTAGGATTTTGTGTTTAGGATTTAGGGTTAAGTGTTGAGTGTTTAGGGTTTAGGGTTTAGGATTTAGGGTTTACCATTTAGCATTTTGTGTTCGGTGTTTAGGGTTTAGGGTATATGGTTTAGGATTTAGGATTTAGGGTTTAGTGTTTGGCGTTTAGGGTTTAGAGTTTAGGAGATACAATTTAATGTTTAGGGTTTAGGGCTTGGAGTTAGGGTTTAGGGTTTAGGATTGGGGTTAGTGGTTAGGGTTTAAGGATTTTGGATTTAGGGTTTAGAGTTTATGGTTTAGGGTTTATGGTTTAGGATTTAGGGTTGACTATTTAGGGTATAGGGTTTAGAGTTTAGTATTTAGGGTTTAGGATTGTTAGTTGTATGTTTTGAATTTAGGGTTTATGTTTTAGGTTTGGGGTTTAGAGTTTAGGTTTTAGCGTTTAGTATTGTGTGTTTAAAGTTTAGAGTTTAGTATTTAAAGTTTAGGGCAAAATTTTAAGGTTTAGAGTTTTATATAGGATTTAGCTTTTAGGTTTAGGGTTTAGGGTTTTAGGTCTAGAGTTTAGGGTTTAGTGTTAGGGTTTAGGGTTAGGATTTTGTGTTTAGGATTTAGGGTTTAGGGTCTATAGTTTAGGGTTTAGCATTTAGGGTTTTAGGTATAGTGTTTTAGGTTTAGGGTTTAGGGTTTAGGGTTTATGGTTTTGGGTTTTAGGTTTTGGGTGTATGAGTTAGGATTTAGGGTTTTGGGTTTAGGGTTTATTGTTTAGGATTTAGGGTTTAAGGTTTTGAATAAGGATTTAGGGTTGATGGTTTAGGTTTAGTTTTTGGGTTAGCATTAAGAGTTTAGGGTATAAGGTTTCGCATTTATGGTTTTAGGGTTTAGGTTAATCATTTTTGTTTTAGGGTTTAGGTTTAGATTTTTTGGTTTAGGGTTTTGGGTTCAGGGGTTAGGGTTTACTGTTTAGGGTTTAGGGTTTAGGATTTTAGGATTTAGTGCTTAGCATGTAGGGTTTAGTGTTTAGTGTTAAGGGTTTAGGGTTTAAGGTTAAGGGTTTGGAGTTTAGGGTTTGGAGTTAAAGGTTTATGGTTTAGGGTATAGGGTGTAGAATTTATGGTTTAGCGTTTAGGATTTAGGGTTGATTGTTTAGGGATTAGGGTTTATAGTTTAGGGTTTAGGGTTTAGGATTTTGAGCTGTAGGTTTTGGGTTTAGGGTTTAAAGTTTATGATTTTTGGTTTAGAGTTTAGGGTTTAGTGTTTAGTCTTCAAGGTTTGTTGTTTAGGATTTAGTGTTTAGGGTTTAGGTTTTAGATTTAAGATTTAGGGTATAGGATTTAAGGTTTAGGGTTTAGGGTTCGGGTTAGGGTTTAGTTTTGAGGATTTAGGTTTTAGAGATTAGGGTTTAGGGGTTAGATTTTATGGTTTATAGTTTAGGGTTAGTGTTTAGGATTTAGGGTTTAGAGTTTAGGATTTTGGGTTTTGGGTTTAGGGTTTAGAGCTGGAATTTTAGGTTTAGGGTTTATATTTTATGGTTAAGGGTTTAGGTTTTAGGTTTTAGGGTATAGGTTTCAGAGTTTAGTACTTATGACTTAGCATTTAGGATTAAGATTTAGGGTTTAGGGTTTAGGATTTAGGAATTAGAGTTTGGATTTAGGGTTTAGGTTTAGGGTTAGGGTTTAGAGTTTGGGGTTTAGGGTTTAGGGTTTGGAGTTGTAGGTTTAAGGTTTAGGGTTTAGGGTATAGGGTTAAGGATTAAGGGTTTAGGGTTTAGCGCTTAGAGTTTAGAGTTTAAGGTTTAGGATTTAGGGTTAAGGGTTCAAGTTTTAGAGTTTAGGGTTTAGGGTTTAGACTTAAGGGTTTAGTGTTTAGGATTTTGGGTTCGGAGTTTAGTATTTAGGGCTGTGGGTTTAGGGTTTACAGTTAAGATTTAGGGTTTAGGGTTTAGATTTTATGGTTAAGAGTTTAGGTTTTAGGTTTTAGGGTTTAGGTATTAGAGTTTAGTATTTAGGGTTTAGCATGTAGGGTTAGGGTTTAGGCTTTAGGGTAAAGGTTTAAGGCTTAGGATTTAGGGATTAGAGTTTTGTGTTTAGGATTTAGGTTTAGGGTTAGGGTTTAGGGTTTATGGTTTAGAGTTTAGGATTTAGGTTTAGGGTTTAGTTTTAGGGTTTAGGGTTCAGGGTTTATGGTTTACTATTTAGGGTTTAGGGTGTAGGATTTACGATTTGGAGTAGTAGGCCTATGGTTTAGGGTTTAAGGTATAGGATTTAGTATTAATGGTTTAGGGACTATGGTTTAGAGTTTAGGGTTTAGCGTTGGGATTTAGGGTTTAGGGTTAGGATTTTAGGGGTTAGGATTTAGGGTTTAGGGTGTAGACTTTATGGTTTAGGATTTAGTGTCTAGGGTTTAGGTTTTAGAGTTTAGGTCTTAAGGTTTAGTATTTTATATTTTAGGTTTCGGGTTAAGGATTTAAGGTTTATGATTTAGGGTTTAGGATTTAGGGTTTAGTGTTTAGTGTTTAGTCTTCAAGGTTTAAAGTTTAGGATTTAGGGTTTAGGGTATAAGGTTTAAGGTTTGGAGTTTTGATTTAGGGTTTTGGGTTTAGGATTAGGGCTAGTGTTAAGGTTTTAGGGTTTAAGGTTTAGGGTTTAGGGTTTAGGGTTTAGGGTCTAGAGTTAGGGTTTTGGGTTTAGGGTTTAGGTTTTAGACTTTAGGGCTTTAGGTTTAGGGTTTAGTGGTAGAATTTTAGGTTTAGGGTTTATATTTTATGGTTAAGAGATTAAGTTTTAGGTTTTAGGGTTTATGTTTTAGGGTTTAGGTTTTAGAGTTTAGTACCTATGGCTTAGCACTTAGGGTTCGGATTGAAGGTTTAGGGTTTAGGATTTAGGGATTAGAGGTTGGATTTATGGTTTAGGTTTAGGGTTAGGGTTTAGAGTTTTGGGTTTAGGGTTTAGGGTTTGGAGTTATAGGTTTAAGGTTCATGGTTAAGGGTATAGGGTTAAGGATTAAGGGTTTAGTGTTTTGGGTTTAGCGTTTAGAGTTTAGGGTTTAGGGTTTGAGGTTTAGAGTTTAGGGTTGAGGATTTAGGGTTTAGACTTGAGGGTTTAGTGTTTAGGGTTTTGGATTTAGAGTTTAGTATTTAGGGCTGTGGGTTTAGGGTTTAGGGTTAAGATTTATGGTTTAGGGTGGTTAAGTGTTTAGGTTTCAGGTTTTAGGGTTTAGGTATTAGAGTTTAGTATTTAGGGTTTAGCATGTAGGGTTAGGATTTAGGCTTTAGGTTAAAGGTGTAGGGCTTAGGATTTAGGTATTAGAGTTTGGATTTAGGGTTTTGGGTTTAGGATTTTGGTTTAGGGGTAGGGTTTAGAGTTTAGGGCTTAGGGTTTATGGTTTAGAGTTTAGGATTTAGGTTTAGGGTTTACTTTAAGGGTTTAGTGTTTAGTGTTTCTGGTCTAGTATTTAGAATTTAGGGCTTAGGATTTAGGGATTAGTGTTTAGTGTTTAGGGTGTAGGGTTTACGATTTGGAGCAGTAGGCTGAAAGTTCAGGGTTTAAGGTATAGGGTTTAGTATTAATGGTTTAGGGTCTAGGGATTAGAGTTTAGAGTCTAGGGTTTAGTTCTTAGGATTTAGGATTTAGGATTTTGGGTATAGGGCTTATAGTTTGAATTTAGGGTTTAGGGTTTAGACTTTAGGGTTTAGGGTTTAGGATTTATGGTTTTGGGTTTAGGGCTTAAAGTTTGGATTTGGGGTTTAGGGTTTAGTATTTAGAATATGGATATAGGATTTAGGGTTTAGGTTTAGAGTTAAGGTTTAGGTTAAGAGATTTGGATTTATGTTTCAGGGTTTTAGGATTTAGGATTAGGGTATTGGGATTGAAGTTTAGGGCTTAGGGTTTATGGTTTTGGATTAGGGCTAAGAGTTTGGATTTGGGGTTTAGGGTTTAGGACTACGGTTAGGGTTTAGGGTTTAACATTTAGAGTTTAGGATTTAGCATTTAGTGTTTAGGGTTTTGAAATTAGGTCTATAGATTAGGTTTTAGGGTTTAGGTTTTAGAGTTTAGGGTTCAGGGGTTAGATTTTAGTGGTTATGGTTTAGGGTTTAGGGTTTAGATTTTAGGATTTAGTGTTTAGGGTTTAAGGTTTAAGGCTTCAAGTTTAGATTTAGGGTTTAGTTTTTAGGGTTTAGGATTAGGGTTAGAGTTTAGGGATTAAAATTTAGAGATTAAGATTTAGGTTGTATGTTTTGAGGTTTTGGATTTAGGGTTTGTGTTTAGGATTTAGGATTTAGTGTTTAGGGTTTAAGGTTTAAGGCTTCAAGTTTGGATTTAGGGTTTAGTTTTTAGGATTTAGGATTAGGGTTAGAGTTTAGGGTTTAAAATTTAGAGATTAAGATTTAGGTTGTATGTTTTGAGGTTTTGGATTTAGAGTTTGTGTTTAGGATTTAGGATTTAGGGTTTAGGGTGTCGAGTTTTGGGTTTTGAGTTTGGATTTAGGGTTTGGGGTTTAGGGTTATGATTTTGTGTTTAGAGTAATGGTTTAGTGTTTAGGATTTAGGCTTTTAGGCTTTAGATTTAGGGTTTAGGGTTTTGGATGAGATTTTAGGTTTTAGCGTTTAGGGATTAGCATTTAGGGTGTAGGGTCTAGTGTTTAGAGTTTAAGGTTTAGGGTTTAGGGTTTAGAGTTTAGTGTTTAGCATTTAGGGTTTAGGTTTTAGAGTTTAGTGTATACAATTTATGGTGTAAGATTTAGGGTTTAGGGTTTGGGGTTTGGAATTGTAGGTTTAAGGTTTAGGGTTTAGGTTTTATGATTTAGTGCATACAGTTAAAGGTTTAGAGTTCAGTATTTAGTGTTTAGGGTTTAGATTTTTAAGTTTTAGGTTTAGGGTTTAGGGTTTAGGGTTTAAGGTTTAAGATTAGGGTTTAGGGTTTAGGGTTTAAGATTAGGGTTTAGGGTTTAGCATTTAGGGCTTAAAGTTTAGGGTGTAGTGATTTGATTTAGGGTTTAGCGTTGAGGATTAGGATTAGAGTTTAGGGTTAAGGGTTTAGAATTTAGGGTTTATAGTCTAGATTTTACGGTTTAGGGCTTAGGGTTAGGGTTCTGAATTTAGGGTATAGAGTTTAGGGTTTAGGGTATAGTGTTTTGGGTTTAGGGTTTGGTGTTTAGGGTTTAGGATTTAAGTTTTAGGGATTAGAGTTTATGGTTTAGGATTTAGGGTAAGGGTTTACAGATTAGTTCTTAGGGTTTAGGGTTTAGTGTTTGGATTTAGTGTTTAGGGTTTAGGTTTTGAGATACGATTTAGAGTTTAGGATTTAGGGTTAGGATTTTGGGTTTAGGGTTTTGGATTTAGTGTTTAGGGTTTAGATTTGAGATTTAGTGTTTAGGGTTAGGGTTTGGGGTTTAGGGTTTACAGCTTTGAGATTAGGATTTAGGATTTAGGGTGTTAGGGTTTAGGTTTATGGTTTAGGATTTAGGGTTTAGAATCTAGGGTTATGTTTTTATTGTTTAGGATTTAGGGTTTACCATTTAGGATTTCATGTTTAGTTTTTAGGGTTTAGGGTATATGGTTTAGGATTTAGTGTTTGGCATTTAGGGTTTAGAATTTTGAATTTACGGTTTAAGGTTTAGGGTTTAGGGTTTAGGGCTTGGAGTTAGGGTTTTGGACTAGGGCTAGTGGTTAGGGTTTAAGGATTTTCGGTTTAGGGTTTAGAGTTTATGGTTTATGGTTTAGGATTTAAGGTTGACTATGTAGGGTATAGGGTTTAGAGTTTAGGAATTAGGGTTTAGGATTTTGAGTTGTATATTTTGGATTTTGGGTTTATGTTTTAGGTTTGGGGTTTAGAGTTTAGGTTTTAGCGTTTAGTATTCTGTGTTTAAAGTTTAGAGTTTAGTATTTTTAGTTTAGGGCTAATGTTTAGGGTTTAGAGTTTTATGTAGGATTTAGGTTTTAGGTTGTAGGTTTAGGGTTTAGGGTTTGGGTCTAGAGTTTAGGGTTTAGGGATAGGGTTTAGGATTAGGATTTAGCATTTAAGGTTTAGGGTTTGAGGGTATAGAGTTTAGGGTATAGCATTTAGGGTTTAGGGTTTAGGGTTTTAGGTATAATGTTTTTGGTTTAGGGTTTATGATTTAGGGTTTTAGGTTTTGGGTGTATGGTTTAGGATTTAGTGTTTTGGGTTTAGTGTTTAGGATTTAGGGTTTAAGGTTTTGAATATGGATTTAGGGTTTATGGTTTAGGTTTAGGTTTTGGGTTAGGGTTTAGAGTTTAGGGCTTAGGGTTTAGAGTTTAGGGTATAATGTTTCCTCATTTAGGGTTTAGGTTAATCATTTTTGGTTTAGGGTTTAGGTTTAGGTGTTTGGGTTTAGGGTTTAGGTTTTACGGTTTAGGGTTAAGGGGTTAGGGTTTACTGTTTAGGGTTTAGGGTTTAGGATTTTAGGATTTAGTATTTTGCATGTAGGGTTTAGTGCTTAGTGTTAAGGGTTTAGGGTTTATGGTTAAGGGTTTTGGGTTTAGGGTTTGGAGTTATAGGTTCATGGTTTAGGTTTAGGGTGTAGACTTTGTGGTTTAGGTTTTAGGATTTAGGGTTTATTGTTTATGGATTAGGGTTTAGAGTTTAGGGTTTAGGGTTTAGGGTTTAGGATTTTGAGTTGTAGGTTTTCGGCTTAGGATTTATGGTTTATGATTTTGTGTTTAGAGTTTAGGGTTTAGTGTTTAGTCTGCATGGTGTAAAGTTTAGGATTTAGAGTTTAGGGTTTAAGGTTTTGGGTTTAGAGTTTTGATTTTGGGTTTAGCATATAGTATTAGCGTTAGGGTTTAGCTTTTGGGTTTAGGGTTTAGGGTTTAGGGTTTAGGGTCTAGAAATTAGGGTTTAGGGTTTAGGGTTAGGGTTTAGTTTTTAGGATTTATGTTTTAGAGATTAGGGTTTAGGTGTGGGAGTTTAGGGTTTAGGGTTTAGAGTTTAGGATTTAGGGTTTTGGGTTAAGGGTTTAGAGCTAAAATTTTAGGTTTAGGGTTTATATTTTATGGTTAAGAGTTCGGTTTTAGGTTTTAGGGTTTATGTTTTAGGGTATAGGTTTTATAGTTTAGTATATGTGGCTTTTCAGTTAGGGTTAGGATTTAGGGTTTAGGGTTTAGGATTTAGGGATTAGAGTTTGGATTTATGGTTTAAGTTTAGGGTTAGGGTTTAGAGTTTAGGGTTTGGGGTTTAGGGTTTGGAGTTGCAGGTTTAAGGTTCAAGGTTAAGCATATAGGGTGAAGGATTAAGGGTTTAGTGTTTAGGGTTTATAGTTTAGAGTTTAGGGTTTAGGGTTTAGGGTTTAGGGTTCAAGGTTTAGAGTTTAGGGTTGAGGATTTAGGGTTTAGACTTGAGGGTTTAGTGTTTAGGGTTTTGGGGTTAGAGTTTAGTATTTTGGGCTGTGGGTTTAGGGTTTAGGGTTTAGATTTTATGGTTAAGTGTTTAGGTTTCAGGTTTTAGGGTTTAGGTATTAGAGTTTAGTATTTAGGGTTTGACATGTAGGGTTAGGACTTAGGCTTTAGGTTAAAGGTGTAGGGCTTAGGATTTAGGGATTAGAGTTTGGATTTAGGGTTTTGGGTTTAGGATTTAGGTTTAGGGGTAGGGTTTAGTGTTTAGGGTTTTGGGATTATGGTTTAGAGTTTAGGATTTAGGTTTAGGGTGTAGTTTTAGGGTTTAGTGTTTAGTGTTTATGGTCTACTATTTAGGGTTTAGGGCTTACGATTTAGGGATTTGTGTTTAGTGTTTAGGGTGTAGGTTTTACAGTTTGGAGCAGTAGGCAGAAGGTTCAAGGTTTAAGGTATAGGGTTTAGTATTAATTGTTTAAGGTCTAGGGTTTAAAGTTTAGAGTTTAGGGTTTAGGGTTTTGGTTTTAGGTTTTAGGGTGAAGAATTTAGAGTTTAGGTTTTAAGGTTTAGAATTTAGGGTTTAGGGTATGGGGATTCGACTTTAGGGTTTAGTGCTTAGGATTTAGGATTTATGGTTTTGGGTTTAGGGCTTAGAGTTTGAATTTAGGGTTTCAGGTTTAGACTTTTGGGTTTAGTGTTTAGGGTTTATGATTTATAGTTTTGGGTTTAGGGCTTAAAGTTTGGATTTGGGGTTTAGGGTTTAGGACTATGGTTAGGGTTTAACATTTATAGTTTAGGATTTAGCATTTAGGGTTTAGGGTTTAGGAATTAAGGCTATGGATTAGGTTTTAGGGTTTAGGGTTTAGGATTTAAAATATGGATTTAGGATTGAGGGTTTAGGTTTAGAGTTAAGGTTTATGTTAAGAGATTAGGATTTAGGTTTCAGGGTTTTAGGATTCAGGATTAGGGTATTGGGCTTGATGTTTAGGGATTAGGGTTTATGGTTTTGGAATTAGGGCTTAGAGTTTGGATTTGGGGTTTAGGGTTTAGGACTACGATTAGGTTTAGGGTTTAACATTTAGAGTTTAGGATTTAGCATTTAGGGTTTAGGGTTTTGGAATTTGGGCTATGGATTAGGTTTTAGGGTTTACGTTTTAGAGTTTAGGGTTTAGGGGTGATTTTAGTGGTTATGGTTTAGGGTTTAGGGTTTAGATTTTAGGATTCAGTGTTTATCGTTTAAGGTTTAAGGTTTCCAATTTGGATTTAGGGTTTAGTTTTTAGGGTTTACTATTAGGGTTAGAGTTTAGGGTTTGAAATTTAGAAATTAAGATTTAGGTTGTATATTTCGAGGTTTTAGATTTAGGGTTTGTACTTAGGATTTAGGATTTAGGGTATAGGGTGTCAAGTTTTGGGTTTTGAGTTTGGATTTAGTGTTTAGGGTTTAGGGTTTGGGGTTTAGGGTTATGGTTTTGTTTTTAGAGTAACGGTTTGGTGTTTAGGATTTAGGCTTTTAGGCTTTAGATTTAGGGTTTAGGGTTTTGGATGAGATTTTAGGTTTTAGCGTTTAGGGATTAGCATTTAGGGTGTAGGATCTAGTGTTGAGAGTTTAAGGTTTACGGTTTAGGGTTTAGAGTTTAGTGTTTAGAGTTTAGGGTTTAGGTTTTAGAGTTTAGTGTTTAGGGTTTATGGTTTAAGATATAGGGTTTAGGGTTTGGGGTTTGGAGTTGTAGGTTTAAGGTTTAGGGTTTAGGTTTTATGATTTAGTGCGTACGGTTAAAGGTTTAGAGCTTAGTATTTAGGGTTTAGGGTTTAGATTTTTACGTTTTGGGTTTAGGGTTTAGGATTTTGAGGTTTAGGTTTAGGGTTTAGGGTTTAGGGTTTAGGGTTTATATTTTAGAGTTTAGGGTTTAGGGTTTAGCGTTTAGGACTTAAAACTTAGGGAGTATTGTTTTGATTTGGGGTTTAGGGTTGATGGTTAGAATTAGAGTTTAGGGTTTAAGGTTTAGAGTTTAGGGTTTATAGTCTAGAGTTTAGGGTTTAGGGCTTAGGGTTAGGGTTCAGGGTATAGAGTTTAGGGTGTAGGGCTTAGGGTTAGGGTTTAGGGTTTAGGATATAGAGTAAGTTTAGGGTTTAGGGTATAGTGTTTTGGGTTTAGGGTTTGGTGTTTAAGGTTTAGGATCTATACCCTAAATCCTGAACCCTAACCCTAAGCCCTAAACCGTAAACTCTAGACTATAAACCCTAAACTCTAAACCCTTAACCCTAAACTCTAATCCTAATCTTCAACCCTAAACCCTAAATCAAAATACTACACCCTAAACTTTAAGTCCTAAATGCTAAACCCTAAACCCTAATCTTAAACCCTAAACCCTAAACTCTAAATCATAAACCCTAAACCCTAAACTCTAAAACATAAACTCTAAACCCTAAACCCTAAACCCAAAACTTAAAAATCTAAACCCTAAATACTAAATACTAAACTCTAAACCTTTAACTGTACGCACTAAATCATAAAACCTAAACCCTAAACCTTAAACCTACAACTCCAAACCCCAAACCGTTAACCCTAAATCTTACACCGTAAATCGTATACACTAAACTCTAAAACCTAAACCCTAAATGCTAAACACTAAACTCTAAAACCTAAACCCTAAATGCTAAACACTAAACTCTAAACCCTAAACCCTAAACCCTAAACCTTAAACTCTAAACACTAAACCCTACACCCTAAATGCTAATCCCTAAACACTAAAACCTAAAATCTCATCCAAAACCCTAAACCCTAAATCTAAAGCCTAAAAGCCTAAATCCTGAACACTAAACCATTACTCTAAACACAAAACCAAAACCCTAAACCCCAAACCCTAAACCCTAAAAACTAAATCCAAACTCAAAACCCAAAACTCGACACCCTAAACACTAAATCCTAAATCCTAAACACAAACCCTAAATCCAAAACCTCAAAACATACAACCTAAATCTTAATCTCTAAATTTTAATCATTTTTGGTTTAGGGTTTAGGTTTTGGTTTTTGGGTTTAGGGTTTAGGTTTTAGGGTTTAGGGTTAAGGAGTTAGGGTTTACTATTTAGGGTTTAGGGTTTAGGATTTTAGGATTTAGTGTTTAGCATGTAGGGTTTAGTGTTTAGTGTTAAGGGTTTAGGGTTTATGGTTAAAGGTTTCGGGTTTAGGGTTTGGAGGTATAGGTTCATGGTTTAGGTTTAGGGTGTAGACTTTCTGGTTTAGGTTTTAGGATTTAGGGTTTATTGTTTATGGATTAGGGTTTAGAGTTTAGGGTTTATGGTTTAGGATTTTGAGTTGTAGGTTTTTAGCTTAGGTTTTATGGTTTATGATTTTGGGTTTAGAGTTTTGGGTTTATGTTTAGGGTTAGGGTTTGGGGTTTAGGGTTTACAGCTTTGAGATTAGGATTTAGGGTTTAGAGGGTTAGGGTTTAGGTTTAGGTTTTAGGATTTAGGGTTTAGAATTTTGGGTTATGTGTTTAGTGTTTAGGATTTAGGGTTTAGGGTTTACCATTTAGGATTTCATGTTTAGGTTTTAGCGTTTAGTATTCTGTGTTTAAAGTTTAGAGTTTAGTATTTACAATTTAGGGCTAATGTTTAGGGTTTAGAGTTTTATGTAGGATTTAGGTTGTAGATTTAGGGTTTATGGTTTAGGGTTTAGGGTTTGGGTCTAGAGTTTAGGGTTTAGAGTTAGGATTTAGGATTAGGATTTAGCGTTTAAGGTTTAGGGTTTATGGGTATAGAGTTTAGGGTATAGCATTTAGGGTTTAGGGTTTAGGGTTTAGGGTTTTAGGTATAGTGTTTTAGATTTAGGGTTTAAGGTTTAGGGTTTATGGTTAAGGGTTTTAGGTTTTGGGTGTATGGTTTAGGATTTAGTGTTTTGGGTTTAGGGTTTAAAGATTAGTGTTTAGTGTTTAAGATTTAGGGTTTAAGGATTTGAATATGGATTTAGGGTTTATGGTTTAGGTTTATGTTTTGGGTTAGGGTTAAGAGTTTAGGGCTTGGGGTTTAGAGTTTAGGGTGTAATGTTTCCTCATTTAGGGTTTAGGTTAATCATTTTTGGTTTAGAGTTTAGGTTTAGGTTTTTGGGTTTAGGGATTAGGTTTTAGGGTTCAGGGTTAAGGGGTTAGGGTTTACTATTTAGGGTTTAGGGTTTAGGATTTTAGGATTTAGTGTTTAGCATGTAGGGTTTAGTGTTTAGTGTTAAGGGTTTAGGGTTTATGGTTAAAGGTTTTGGGTTTAGGGTTTGGAGGTATAGGTTCATGGTTTAGGTTTAGGGTGTAGACTTTCTGGTTTAGGTTTTAGGATTTAGGGTTTATTGTTTATGGATTGGGGTTTAGAGTTTAGGGTTTATGGTTTAGGGTTTAGCGTTTAGGGTTTAGGGTTTAGGGTTTAGCATTTAGGGTTTAGGTTTAGGTTTTAGGATTTAGGGTTAAGAATTTTGGGTTATGTGTTTAGTGTATAGGATTTAGGGTTTAGGGTTTACCATTTAGGATTTCATGTTTAGGTTTTAGCGTTTAGTATTCTGTGTTTAAAATTTAGAGTTTAGTATTTACAGTTTAGGGCTAATGTTTAGGGTTTAGAGTTTTATATAGGATTTAGGTTGTAGATTTAGGGTTTATGGTTTAGGGTTTAGGGTTTGGGTCTAGAGTTTAGGGTTTAGAGTTAGGGTTTAGGATTAGTATTTAGCGTTTAAGGTTTAGGGTTTATGGGTATAGAGTTTAGGGTATAGCATTTAGGGTATAGCATTTAGGGTATAGCATTTAGGGTTTAGGGTTTAGGGTTTTAGGTATAGTGTTTTAGATTTAGGGTTTAAGGTTTAGGGTTTATGGTTAAGGGTTTTAGGTTTTGGGTGTATGGTTTAGGATTTAGTGTTTTGGGTTTAGGGTTTAAAGATTAGTGTTTAGTGTTTAAGATTTAGGGTTTAAGGATTTGAATATGGATTTAGGGTTTATAGTTTAGGTTTAGGTTTTGGGTTAGGGTTTAGATTTTAGGGCTTAAGGTTTAGAGTTTAGGGTATAAGGTTTCCTCATTTAGGGTTTAGGGTAATCATTTTTGGTTTAGGGTTTAGGTTTAGGTTTTTGGGTTTAGGGTTTAGGTTTCAGGGTTCAGGGTTAAGGGTTTAGGGTTTACTATTTAGGGTTTAGGGTTTAGGATTTTAGGATTTAGTGTTTAGCATGTAGGATTTAGTGTTTAGTGTTAAGGGTTTAGGGTTTATGGTTAAAGGTTTCTGGTTTAGGGTTTGGAGGTATAGGTTCATGGTTTAGGTTTAGGGTGTAGACTTTCTAGTTTAGGTTTTAGGATTTAGGGTTTTTTGTTTATGGATTAGGGTTTAGAGTTTAGGGTTTATGGTTTAGGATTTTGAGTTGTACGTTTTCAGCTTAGGGTTTATGGTTTATGATTTTGGGTTTAGAGTTTAGGGTTTAGGTTTAGGGTTAGGGTTTGGGGTTTAAGGTTTACAGCTTTGAGATTAGGATTTAGGGTTTAGGGCGTTAGGGTTTAGGATTTAGGGTTTAGAATTTTGGGTTATGTGTTTAGTGTATAGGATTTAGGGTTTAGGGTTTACCATTTAGGATTTCATGTTTAGGTTTTAGCGTTTAGTATTCTGTGTTTAAAATTTAGAGTTTAGTATTTACAGTTTAGGGCTAATGTTTAGGGTTTAGAGTTTTATATAGGATTTAGGTTGTAGATTTAGGGTTTATGGTTTAAGGTTTAGGGTTTGGGTCTAGAGTTTAGGGTTTAGAGTTAGGGTTTAGGATTAGGATTTAGCGTTTAAGGTTTAGGGTTTATGGGTATAGAGTTTAGGGTATAGCATTTAGGGTTTAGGGTTTAGGGTTTTAGGTATAGTGTTTTAGATTTAGGGTTTAAGGTTTAGGGTTTATGGTTAAGGGTTTTAGGTTTCGGGTGTATGGTTTAGGATTTAGTGTTTTGGGTTTAGGATTTAAAGATTAGTGTTTAGTGTTTAAGATTTAGGGTTTAAGGATTTGAATATGGATTTAGGGTTTATAGTTTAGGTTTAGGTTTTGGGTTAGGGTTTAGAGTTTAGGGCTTAGGGTTTAGAGTTTAGGGTATAAGGTTTCCTCATTTAGGGTTTAGGGTAATCATTTTTGGTTTAGGGTTTAGGTTTAGGTTTTTGGGTTTAGGGTTTAGGTTTCAGGGTTTAGGGTTAAGGGGTTAGTGTTTACTGTTTAAGGTTTAGGGTTTAGGATTTTAGGATTTAGTGTTTAGCATGTAGGATTTAGTGTTTAGTGTTAAGGGTTTAGGGTTTATGGTTAAAGGTTTCGGGTTTAGGGTTTGGAGGTATAGGTTCGTTGTTTAGGTTTAGGGTGTAGACTTTCTGGTTTAGGTTTTAGGATTTAGGGTTTTTTGTTTATGGATTAGGGTTTCGAGTTTAGGGTTTATGGTTTAGGATTTTGAGTTGTACGTTTTCAGCTTAGGGTTTATGGTTTATGATTTTGGGTTTACAGTTTAGGGTTTAGGTTTAGGGTTAGGGTTTGGGGTTTAAGGTTTACAGCTTTGAGATTAGGATTTAGGGTTTAGGGGGTTAGGGTTAGAGTTTTGGGTTTAGAGTTTTGATTTAGGGTTTAGCATATAGGAGTAGCATTAGGGTTTAGGTTTTTGATTTAAGGTTTAGGGTTTATGGTTTAGGGTTTAGGGTCTAGAAATTAGGGTTTAGGGTTAGGGTTTAGTTTTTAGGATTTAGGTTTTAGAGATTAGGGTTTAAGGTTGGGAGTTTAGGGTTTCGTGTTAAGGGTTTAGCGTTTAGGATTTAGAGTTTAGGATTTAGGGTTTTGGGTTTAGGGTTTAAAGCTAAAATTTTAGGTTTAGGGTTTAGGGTTTAGGGCTTAGGGCTTAGGGTTTAGGGTCTAGAAATTAGGGTTTAGGTTTAGGGTTTAGTTTTTAGGATTTAGGTTTTAGAGATTAGGGTTTAGGGTTGGGAGTTTAGGGTTTAGCGTTCAGGGTTTAGATTTTAGGATTTAGGGTTTTGGGTTTTGTGTGTAGAGCTAAAATTTTAGGTTTAGGGTTTATATTTTATGGTTAAGAGTTTAGGTTTTAGGTTTTAGGATTTATGTTTTAGGGTATAGGTTTTAGACTTTAGTACTTATGGCTTAGCACTTAGGGTTAGTATTTAGGGTTTAGGGTGTAGGATTTAGGGATTAGAGTTTGGATTTATGGTTTAGGTTTAGGGTTAGGGTTTAGAGTTTAGGGTTTAGGGTTTAAGGTTTGGAGTTGTAGGTTTAAGGTTCAAGGTTAAGGGAATAGGGTTAAGGATTAAGGGTTTAGTGTTTAGGGTTTAAAGTTTAGAGTTTAGGGTTTAGGGTTTAGGGTTTAAGGTTCATGGTTTAGAGTGTAGGGTTGAGGATTTAGGGTTTAGACTTGACGGTTTAGTGTTTAGGGTTTTGGATTTAGTGTTTAGTATTTAGGGCTGTGGGTTTAGGGTTTAGGGTTTAGATTTTATGGTTAAGTGTTTAGGTTTAAGGTTTTAGGGTTTAGCATGTAGGGTTAAGGTTTATGGTTTATGGTTTAGGATTTAGGGTTGACTATGTAGGGTATAGGGTTTAGAGTGTAGGAATTAGGGTTTAGGATTTTGAGTTGTACGTTTTGGATTTAGGATTTATCTTTTAGGTTTGGGGTTTAGAGTTTAGAATTTAGCGTTTAGTATTCTGTGTTTAAAGTATAGAGTTTAGTATTTAGGGTTTAGGGTTTAGATTTTTAAGTTTGGGATTTAGGGTTTAGGATTTTGAGGTTTAGGTTTAGGGTTTAGGGCTTAGGGTTTGTATTTTAGAGTTTAGGTTTTAGGGTTTAGGATTTAGGGTTTAGGGTTTAGCATTTAGGGCTTAAAGTTTAGGGTGTAGTGTTTTGATTTAGGGTTTAGGGTTGAGGATTTGGATTAGAGTTTAGGGTTTAGGGTTTAGGGTTTAGAGTTTAGGGTTTATAGTCTAGAGTTTAGGGTTTAGGGCTTGGGGTTAGGGCTCAGGGTATAAAGTTTAGGGTTTAGGGTATAGTGTTTTGGGTTTAGGGTTTGGTGTTTAGGGTTTAGGATTTAAGTTTTAGGGATTAGAGTTTATGGTTTTGGATTTAGGGTAAGGGTTTATGGATTAGTTCTTATGGTTTAGGGTTTAGTGTTTGGATTTAGTGCTTAGGGATACGATTTAGAGTTTAGGATTTAGGGTTAGGGTTTTTGGTTTAGGCTTTAGGGTTTAGTGTTTAGGGTTTAGATTTGGGATTTAGTGTTTAGGATTTAGGTTTAGGGTTAGGGTTTGGGGTTTAGGGTTTACAGCTTTGAGATTAGGATTTAGGGTTTAGGGGGTTATGGTTTAGGTTTAGGGTATAGGATTTAGGGTTTAGAATTTAGGGTTATGTGTTTAGTGTTTAGGATTTAGGGTTTACCGTTTAGGATTTCATGTTTAGTTTTTAGGCTTTAGGGTATATGGTTTAGAGTTTAGGGTTTAGGGTTTAGTGTTTGGCGTTTAGGGTTTAGGGTTTAGAGTTTAGGATTTAGAGTTTAATGTTTAGGGTTTAGGGTTTAGGGTTTGGAGTTATGGTTTTGGACTTAGGTTAGTGGTTAAGGTTTAAGGATTTTGGGTTGACTATGTAGGGTATAGGGTTTAGAGTTTAGGAATTAGGGTTTAAGATTTTGAGTTGTATGTTCTGGATTTAGGGTTTATGTTTTAGGTTTGGGGTTTAGAGTTTAGGTTTTAGTGTTTAGTATTCTGTGTTTAAAGTTTAGAGTTTAGTATTTACAGTTTAGGGCTAATGTTTAGGGTTTAGAGTTTTATATAGGATTTAGGTTCTAGATTTAGGGTTTAGGGTTTGGGTCTAGAGTTTAGGGTTGAGGATTAGGGTTTAGGATTAGGATTTAGCGTTTAGGGTTTAAGGTTTAAGGGTATAGAGTTTAGTGTATAGCATTTATGGTTTAGGGTTTAGGGATTTAGGTATAGTGTTTTAGATTTAGGGTTTAAGGTTTAGGGTTTATGGTTTAGGGTTTTAGGTTTTGGGTGTATGGTTTAGGATTTAGTGTTTTGGGTTTAGGGTTTAGTGTTTAGGATTTAGGGTTTAAGGTTTTGAATATGGATTTAGGGTTTATGGTTTAGGTTTAGGTTTTGGGTTAGGGTTAAGAGTTTAGGGCTTAGGGTTTAGAGTTTAGGGTATAATGTTTCCTCATTTAGGGTTTAGGTTAATCAATTTTGGTTTAGGATTTAGGTGTAGGTTTTTGGGTTTAGGGTTTAGGTTTTAGGGTTTAGGGTTAAGGGGTTAGGTTTTACTGTTTAGGGTTTAGGGTTTAGGATTTTAGGATTTAGTGTTTAGCATGTAGGGTTTAGTGTTTAGTGTTAAGGGTTTAGGGTTTATGGTTAAAGGTTTTGGGTTTAGGGTGTGGAATTATAGGTTCATGGTTTAGGTTTAGGGTGTAGACTTTCTGGTTTAGGTTTTAGGATTGCGGGTTTATTGTTTATGGATTAGGGTTTAGAGTTTAGGGTTTATGGTTTAGGGCTTAGAGTTTAGGGTTTAGGGTTTAGTGTTTAGTATTCATGGTGTAAAGTTTAGGATTTAGAGTTTAGGGTTTAAGGTTTTGGGTTTAGAGTTTTGATTTAGGGTTTAGCATATAGGATTAGCGTTAGGGTTTAGGTTTTAGATTTAAAGTTTAGGGTTTAGGGTTTAGGGTTTAGGGCTTAGGGTTTAGGGTCTAGAAATTAGGGTTTAGGGTTAGGGTTTAGTTTTTAGGATTTAGGTTTTAGAGATTATGGTTTAGGGTTTAGTGTTTAGGATTTAGCGTTCAGGGTTTAGAGTTTAGGATTTAGGGTTTTGGGTTTTGGGTTTTGGGTTTAGAGCTAAAATTTTAGGTTTAGGGTTTATATTTTATGGTTCAGAATTTAGGTTTTAGGTTTTAGGATTTATGTTTTACGGTATATGTTTTAGAGTTTAGTACTTATGGCTTAGCACTTAGGGTTAGTATTTAGGGTTTAGGGTGTAGGATTTAGGGATTAGAGTTTGGATTTATGGTTTAGGTTTAGGGTTAGGGTTTAGAGTTTAGGGTTTAGGGTTTAAGGTTTGGAGTTGCAGGTTTATGGTTCAAGGTTAAGGGTATAGGGTTAAGGATTAAGGGTTTACTGTTTAAGGTTTAGAGTTTAGAGTTTAGGGTTTAGGGTTTAGGGTTTAAGGTTCATGGTTTAGAGTTTAGGGTTGAGGATTTAGGGTTTAGACTTGACGGTTTAGTGTTTAGGGTTTTGGATTTAGTGTTTAGTATTTAGGGCTGTGGGTTTAGGGTTTAGGGTTTAGATTTTATGGTTAAGTGTTTAGGTTTTAGGTTTTAGGGTTTAGTATTTAGGGTTTATCATGTAGGGTTAAGGTTTAGGCTTTAGGTTAAAGGTGTAGGGCTTAGGATTTACGGATTAGAGTTTGGATTTAGGGTTTTGGGTTTAGGATTTATGTTTAGGGGTACAGTTTAGAGTTTAGGGTATAGGGATTATGGTTTAGAGTTTAGGATTTAGGTTTAGGGTTTAGTGTTAAGGTTTAGTGTTTAGTGTTTATGGTCTACTATTTAGGGTTTAGGGCTTACGATTTAGGGATTAGTGTTTAGTGTTTAGGTTGTAGGTTTTACGATTTGGAGAAGTAGGCTGAAGGTTCAGGGTTTAAGGTATAGTGTTTAGTATTAATTGTTTAGGGTCTAGGGTTTAGAGTTTAGAGTTTAGGGTTTAGGGTTTTGGGTTTATGTTTTAGGGTATACAATTTGGAGTTTAGGGTTTAAGGTTTAGAATTTAGGGTTTAGGATATAGGGATTAGACTTTAGGGTTTAGTGCTTAGCATTTAGGATTTATGGTTTTGGGTTTAGGGCTTAGAGTTTGAATTTAAGGTTTAGTGTTTAGGGTTTAGACTTTAGGTTTATTGTTTAGGGTTTAGGATTTATGGTTTTGGATTTAGGGCTTAAAGTTTGGATTTAGGGTTTAGGGTTTAGGACTATGGTGAGGTTTTAACATTTATAGTTTAGGATTTAGCATTTAGGGTTTAGGAATTAAGACTATGGCTTAGGTTTTAGGGTTTAGGGTTTAGGATTTAGAATATGGATTTAGGATTTAGGGTTTAGGTTAAGAGATTAGGATTTAGGTTTCAGGGTTTTAGGATTTAGGATTAGGGTATTTGGCTTGAAGTTTAGGGCTTAGGGTTTATGGTTTTGGAATTAGGGCATAGATTTGGATTTGGGGTTTAGGGTTTAGGACTACGGTTAGGGTTTAGGGTTTAACATTTAGAGTTTAGGATTTAGCATTTAGGGTTTAGGGTTTTGGAATTAGGGATATGGATTAAGTTTTAGGGTTTAAGTTTTAGAGTTTAGGATTTAAGTGTTAAATTTTAGTGGTGATGGTTTAGCTTTTAGTGTTTAGATTTTAGGATTTAGTGTTTAGGGTTTAAGGTTTAAGGTTTCAAGTTTGGATTTAGGGTTTAGCTTTTAGGGTTTCGGATTAGGGTTAGAGTTTAGGGTTTAAAATTTAGAGATTAAGATTTAGGTTGTATGTTTTGAGGTTTTGGATTTAGGGTTTGTGTTTAGGATTTAGGATTTAGGGTTTAGGGTGTCGAGTTTTGGGTTTTGAGTTTGGATTTAGTCTTTACGGTTTAGGGTTTGGGGTTTAGGTTTATGGTTTTATGTTTAGAGTAATGGTTTAGTGTTTAGGATTTTGCCTTTTAGGCTTTAGATTTAGGGTTTAGGGTTTTGGATGAGATTTTAGGTTTTAGCGTTTAGGGATTAGCATTTAAGGTGTAGGGTCTAGTGTTTAGAGTTTAAGGTTTAGGGTTTAGCGTTTAGTGTTTAGTGTTTAGGGTTTAGGTTTTAGAGTTTAGTGTTTAGGGTTTATGGTGTAAGATTTAGGGTTTAGGGTTAGGGGTTTGGAGTTGTAGGTTTAAGGTTTAGGCTTTTGGTTTTATGATTTAGTGCATACAATTAAAGGTTTAGAGTTTAGTATTTAGGATTTAGGGTTTAGATTTTTATGTTTTGGGTTTAGGGTTTAGGATTTTAAGGTTTAGGTTTAGGGTTTAGGGTTTAGGGTTTATGTTTTATAGTTTAGGGTTTAGGGTTTAGGGTTTAGGGTTTAGGGTTTAGGGTTTATGTTTTAGAGTTTAGGGTTTAGGGTTTAGGATTTAGGGTTTAGGATTTAGCATTTAGAGCTTAAAGTTTAGGGTGTAGTGTTTTGATTTATGGTTTAGGGTTGTGGATTAGGATTAGAGTTTAGGGTTTAGGGTTTAGAGTTTAGGGTTTAGGGTTTGGGGTTAGGGCTCAGGGTATAGAGTTTAGGGTTTAGGGTATAGTTTTGTGTTTAGGGTTTGGTGTTTAGGGTTTAGGATTTAAGTTTTAGGGATTAGAGTTTATGGTTTAGGATTTAGGGTAAGGTTTTATGGATTAGTTCTTAGGGTTTAGGGTTTAGTGTTTACGGTTTAGGTTTAAGGATATGATTTAGAGTTTAGGATTTAGGGTTAGGGATTTTGGTTTAGGATTTAGGGTTTAGTGTTTTGTGTTTAGATTTGGGATTTAGTGTTAAAGGTTTAGGTTTAGGGTTAGGGTTTGCGGTTTAGGGTTTACAGTTTTGAGATAGGATTTAGGGTTTAGGGTATTAGGGTTTAGGTTTAGGGTTTAGGATTTAGGTTTAGGATTTAGGGTTTAGAATTTAGGGTTATGTGTTTAGTGTTTAGGATTTAGGGTTTACCATTTAGTATTTCATGTTTAGTTTTTAGGGTTTAGGGTATATGGTTTAGGGTTTAGGGTTTGGCATTTAGGGTTTAGAGTTTAGGATTTACAGTTTAAGGTTGAGGGTTTAGGGCTTGGAGTTAGGGTTTTGGACTAGGGTTAGTGGTTAGCGTTTAAGGATTTTGGGTTTAGGGTTTAGAGTTTATGGTTTATGGTTTAGGATTTAGGATTTAGGGTTGACTATCTAGGGTATAGGGTTTAGAGTTTAGGAATTAGGGTTTAGGATTTTGAGTTATACGTTTTGTATTTAGGATTTATCTTTTAGATTTGGGGTTTAGAGTTTAGGTTATAGCGTTTAGTATTCTATATTTAAAGTTTAGAGTTTAGTATTTAGGGTTTAGGGTTTAGATTTTTAAGTTTTGGATTAAGGGTTTAGGATTTTGAGGTTTAGGTTTAGGGTTTAGTGCTTAGGGTTTGTATTTTAGAGTTTAGGTTTTAGGGTTTAGGATTTAGGGTTTAGGGTTTAGCATTTAGGGCTTAAAGTTTAGGGTGTAGTGTTTTGATTTAGGGTTTAGGGTTGAGGATTTAGATTAGAGTTTAGGGTTTAGGGTTTAGGGTTTAGAGTTTAGAGTTTATAGTCTAGAGTTTAGGGTTTAGGGCTTGGGGTTAGGGCTCAGGGTATACAGTTTAGGGTTTAGGGTATAGTGTTTTGGGTTTAGGGTTTGGTGTTTAGGGTTTAGGATTTAAGTTTTAGGGATTAGAGTTTATGGTTTAGGATTTAGTGTAAGGGTTTATGGATTAGTTCTTATGGTTTAGGGTTTAGTGTTTGGATTTAGTGTTTAGGGATACGATTTAGAGTTTAGGATTTCGGGTTAGGGTTTTTGGTTTAGGCTTTAGGGTTTAGTGTTTAGGGTTTAGATTTGGGATTTAGTGTTTAGGATTTAGGTTTAGGGTTAGGGTTTGGGGTTTAGGGTTTACAGCTTTGAGATTAGGATTTAGGGTTTAGGGGGTTATCGTTTAGGTTTAGGGTATAGGATTTAGGGTTTAGAATTTAGGGTTATGTGTTTAGTGTTTAGGATTTAGGGTTTACCGTTTAGGATTTCATGTTTAGTTTTTAGGCTTTAGGGTATATGGTTTAGAGTTTAGGATTTACAGTTTAATGTTTAGGGTTTAGGGTTTAGGGCTTGGAGTTATGGTTTTGGACTTAGGTTAGTGGTTAAGGTTTAAGGATTTTGGGTTGACTATGTTGGGTATAGGGTTTAGAGTTTAGGAATTAGGGTTTAAGATTTTGAGTTATATGTTTTGGATTTAGGGTTTATGTTTTATGTTTGGGGTTTAGAGTTTAGGTTTTAGTGTTTAGTATTCTGTGTTTAAAGTTTAGAGTTTAGTATTTACAGTTTAGGGCTAATGTTTAGAGTTTAGAGTTTTATATAGGATTTAGGTTGTAGATTTAGGGTTTATGGTTTAGGGTTTAGGGTTTGGGTCTAGAGTTTAGGGTTGAGGATTAGGGTTTAGGATTAGGATTTAACATTTAGGGTTTAGGGTTTAAGGGTATAGAGTTTAGGGTATAGCATTTATGGTTTAGGGTTTAGGGATTTAGGTATAGTGTTTTAGATTTAGGGTTTAAGGTTTAGGGTTTTAGGTTTTGGGTGTATGGTTTAGGATTTAGTGTTTTGGGTTTAGGGTTTAGTGTTTAGGATTTAGGGTTTAAGGTTTTGAATATGGATTTAGGGTTTATGGTTTAGGTTTAGGTTTTGGGTTAGGGTTAAGAGTTTAGGGCTTAGGGTTTAGAGTTTAGGCTTTAGGGTATATGGTTTAGAGTTTAGGGTTTAGGCTTTTGTGTTTGGCGTTTAGGGTTTAGAGTTTAGGATTTACAGTTTAATGTTTAGGGTTTAGGGTTTAGGGCTTGGAGTTATGGTTTTGGACTAGGGTTAGTGGTTAAGGTTTAAGGATTTTGGGTTTAGCATTTATGGTTGAGGATTTAGGGTTGACTATGTAGGGTATAGGGTTTAGAGTTTAGGAATTAGGGTTTAAGATTTTGAGTTGTATGTTTTGGATTTAGGGTTTATGTTTTAGGTTTGGGGTTTAGAGTTTAGGTTTTAGCGTTTAGTATTCTATGTTTAAAGTTTAGAGTTTAGTATTAACAGTTTAGGACTAATGTTTAGGGTTTAGAGTTTTATATAGGATTTAGGTTGTAGAATTAGGGTTTATAGTTTAGGGTTTAGGGTTTGGGTCTACAGTTTAGGGTTTAGGATTAGGATTTAGTGTTTAGGGTTTAGGGTTTAAGGGTATAGAGTTTAGGGTATAGCATTTATGGTTTAGCGTTTAGGGATTTAGGTATAGTGTTTTAGATTTAGGCTTTAAGGTTTAGGGTTTATGGTTTAGGGTTTTAGGTTTTGGGTGTATGGTTTAGTATTTAGTGTTTTGGGTTTAGGGTTTAGTGTTTAGGATTTAGGGTTTATGGTTTTGAATATGGATTTAGGGTTTATGGTTTAGGTTTAGGTTTTGGGTTAGGGTTAAGAGTTTAGGGCATAGGGTTTAGAGTTTAGGGTGTAATGTTTCCTCATTTAGGGTTTAGGTTAATCATTTTTGGTTTAGGGTTTAGGTTTAGGTTTTTGGGTTAAGGGTGTAGGTTTTTGGGTTTAGGGTTAAGGGGTTAGGTTTTACTGTTTAGGGTTTAGGGTTTAGGAATTTAGGATTTAGTGTTTAGCATGTAGGGTTTAGTGTTTAGTGTTAAGGGTTTAGGGTTTATGGTTAAAGGTTTTGGGTTTAGGGTTTGGAGTTATAGGTTCATGGTTTAGGTTTAGGGTGTAGACTTTCTGGTTTAGGTTTTAGGATTTAGGGTTTATTGTTTATGGATTGGGGTTTAGAGTTTAGGGTTTATGGTTTATGGTTTAGGGTTTAGCGTTTAGGGTTTAGGGTTTAGTGTTTAGTATTCATGGTGTAAAGTTTAGGATTTAGAGTTTAGGGTTTAAGGTTTTGGGTTTAGAGTTTTGATTTAGGGTTTAGCATATAGGATTAGCGTTAGGGTTTAGGTTTTAGATTTAAGGTTTAGGGTTTAGGGTTTAGGGCTTAGGGTTTAGGGTCTAGAAATTAGGGTTTAGGGTTAGGGTTTAGTTCTTAGGATTTAGGTTTTAGAGATTATGGTTTAGGGTTTAGCGTTCAGGGTTTAGATTTTAGGATTTAGGGTTTTGGGTTTTGGGTTTAGAGCTAAAATTTTAGGTTTAGGGTTTATATTTTATGGTTAAGAGTTTAGGTTTTAGGTTTTAGGATTTATGTTTTAGGGTATAGGTTTTATAGTTTAGTACTTATGGCTTAGCACTTTGGGTTAGTATTTAGGGTTTAGGGAGTAGGATTTAGGGATTAGAGTTTGGATTTATAGTTTAGGTTTAAGGTTAGGGTTTAGAGTTTAGGGTTTAGGGTTTAAGGTTTGGAGTTGCAGGTTTAAGGTTCAAGGTTAAGGGTATAGGGTTAAGGATTAAGGGTTTACTATTTAGGGTTTAGAGTTTAGTGTTTAGGGTTTAGGGTTTAGGGTTTAGGGTTTAGGGTTTAAGGTTTAGAGTTTAGGGTTGAGGATTTAGTGTTTAGACTTGACGGTTTAGTGTTTAGGGTTTTGGATTTAGTGTTTAGTATTTAGGGCTGTGGGTTTAGGGTTTAGGGTTTAGATTTTATTGTTAAGTGTTTAGGTTTCAAGTTTTAGGGTTTAGGTATTAGAGTTTAGTATTTAGGGTTTATCATGTAGGGTTAAGGTTTAGGCTTCAGGTTAAAGGTGTAAGGCTTAGGATTTAGGGATTAGAGTTTGGATTTAGGGTTTTGGGTTTATGATTTATGTTTAGGGGTAGGGTTTAGAGTTTAGGGTATAGGGATTATGGTTTAGAGTTTAGGATTTAGGTTTAGGGTTTAGTTTTAAGGTTTAGTGTTTAGTGTTTATGGTCTACTATTTAGGGTTTAGGGCTTACGATTTAGGGATTAGTGTTTAGTGTTTATAGTGTAGGTTTTACGATTTGGAGCAGTAGGCTGAAGGTTCAGGGTTTAAGGTATAGGGTTTAGTATTAATTGTTTAGGGTCTAGGGTTTAGAGTTTAGAGTTTAGGGTTTAGGGTTTTGGGTTTATGTTTTAGGGTATACAATTTGGAGTTTAGGGTTTAAGGTTTAGAATTTAGGGTTTAGGATATAGGGATTAGACTTTAGGGTTTAGTGCTTAGCATTTAGAATTTACGGTTTTGGGTTTAGGGCTTAGAGTTTGAATTTAAGGTTTAGTGTTTAGGGTTTAGACTTTAGGTTTAGTGTTTAGGGTTTAGGATTTAGGGCTTAAAGTTTGCATTTGGGGTTTAGGGTTTAGGACTATGGTAAGGTTTTAACATTTATAGTTTAGGATTTAGCATTTAGGGTTTAGGAATTAAGACTATGGCTTAGGATTTAGGGTTTAGGGTTTAGGATTTAGAATATGGATTTAGGATTTAGGGTTTAGGTTTAGAGTTAAGGTTTAGGTTAAGAGATTAGGATTTAGGTTTTAGGGTTTTAGGATTTAGGATTAGGGTATTGCACTTGAAGTTTAGGGCTTAGGGTTTATGGTTTTGGAATTAGGGCATAGATTTGTATTTGGGGTTTAGGGTTTAGGACTACGATTAGGGTTTAGGTTTTAACATTTAGAGTTTAGGATTTAGCATTTAGGGTTTAGGGTTTTGGAATTAGGGCTATGGATTAGGTTTTAGGGATTAAGTTTTAGAGATTAGGATTTAGGTGTTAAATTTTAGTGGTTATGGTTTAGCTTTTAGTGTTTAGATTTTAGGATTTAGTGTTTAGGGTTTAAGGTTTAAGGTTTCAAGTTTGGATTTAGGGTTTAGCTTTTAGGGTTTCGGATTAGAGTTAGAGTTTAGGGTTTAAAATTTAGAGATTAAGATTTAGGATGTATGTTTTGAGGTTTTGGATTTAGGGTTTGTGTTTAGGATTTAGGATTTAGGGTTTAGGGTGTCGAGTTTTGGGTTTTGAGTTCGGATTTAGTGTTTACGGTTTAGGGTTTGGTGTTTAGGTTTATGGTTTTGTGTTTACAGTAATGGTTTAGTGTTTAGGATTTAGGCTTTTAGTCTTTAGATTTAGGGTTTAGGGTTGTGGATGAGATATTAGGTTTTAGCTTTTAGGGATTAGCATTTAGGGTGTAGGGTCTAGTATTTAGAGTTTAAGGTTTAGGGTTTAGCATTTAGAGTTTAGTGTTTAGTGTTTAGGGTTTAGGTTTTAGAGTTTAGTGTTTAGGGTTTATGGTGCAAGATTTAGGGTTTAGGGTTAGGGGTTTGGAGTTGTAGGTTTAAGGTTTAGGCTTTAGGTTTTATGATTTAGTACATACAATTAAAGGTTTAGAGTTTAGAATTTAGGATTTCGGGTTTAGATTTTTAAGTTTTGGGTTTAGGGTTTAGGATTTTGAGGTTTAGGTTTAGGGTTTAGGGTTTAGGGTTTAGGGTTTATGTTTTAGAGTTTAGGGTTTAGGGTTTAGGATTTAGGGTTTAGGATTTAGCATTTAGAGCTTAAAGTTTAGGGTGTAGTGTTTCGATTTATGGTTTAGGGTTGAGGATTAGGATTAGAGTTTAGGGTTTAGGGTTTAGAGTTTAGGGTTTAGGGCTTAGGGTATAGAGTTTAGGGTTTAGGGTATAGTGTTTTTGGTTTAGGGTTTGGTGTTTAGGGTTTAGGATTTAAGTTTTAGGGATTACAGTTTATGGTTTAGGATTTAGGGTTAGGGTTTATGGATTAGTTCTTAGGGTTTAGGTTTAAGGATATGATTTAGATTTTAGGATTTAGGGTTAGGGATTTTGGTTTAGGGTTTAGGGTTTAGTTTTAGTGTTTAGATTTGGGATTTAGTGTTAAGGGTTTAGGTTTAGGGTTAGGGTTTGGGGTTTAGGGTTTATAGCTTTGAGATTAGGATTTAGGGTTATGTGTTTAGTGTTTAGGATTTAGGGTTTACAATTTAGGATTTCATGTTTAGTTTTTAGGGTTCAGGGTATATGGTTTAGGGTTGAGGGTTTAGGGTTTAGGATTTGGCATTTAGGGTTTAGAGTTTAGGATTTACTGTTTAAGGTTTAGGGTTTAGGGCTTGGAGTTAGTGTTTTGGACAAGGGTTAGTGGTTAGGGTTTAAGGATTTTGGGTTTAGGGTTTAGAGTTTATGGTTTATGGTTTAGGATTTAGGGTTGACTATGTAGGGTGTAGGGTTTAGAGTTTAGGAATTAGGGTTTAGGATTTTGAGTTGTATGTTTTGGATTTAGGATTTATCTTTCAGGTTTGGGGTTTAGAGTTTAGGTTTTAGCGTTTAGTATTCTGTGTTTAAAGTTTAGAGTTTAGTATATAGGGTTTAGGGTTTAGATTTTTAAGTTTTGGATTTAGGGTTTAGGATTTTGAGGTTTAGGTTTAGAGTTTAGGGTTTAGGGCTTGGGGTTTGTATTTTAAATTTTAGGTTTTAGTGTTTAAGATTTAGGGTTATGGGTTTAGCATTTAGGGCTTAAAGTTTAGGGTGTAGTGTTTTGATTTAGGGTTTAGGGTTGAGGATTTGGATTAGAGTTTAGGGTTTAGGGTTTAGAATTTAGGGTTTAGGGCTTGGGGTTAGGGCTCAGGGTATAGAGTTTAGGGTTTAGGGTATAATGTTTTGGGTTTAGGGTTTGGTGTTTAGGGTTTATGATTTAAGTTTTAGGGATTAGAGTTTATGGTTTAGGATTTAGGGTAAGGGTTTGTGGATAAGTTCTTATGGATTAGGGTTTAGTGTTTGGATTTAGTGTTTAGGGATACGATTTATAGTTTAGGATTTAGGGTTAAGGTTTTTGGTATAGGCTTTAGGGTTTAGTGTTTAGGGTTTAGATTTGGGATTTAGAGTTTAGGATTTAGGTTTAGGGTTAGGGTTTAGGGTTTAGGGTTTACAGCTTCGAGATTAGGATTTAGGGTTTAGGGTTAGGGTTTAGGGTTTAGGGTTTACAGCTTCGAGATTAGGATTTAGGGTTTAGGGGGTTATGGTTTAGGTTTAGGGTATAGGATTTAGGGTTTAGAATTTAGGGTTATGTGTTTAGTGTTTAGGATTTATGGTTTACCATTTAGGATG
Source organism: Solanum bulbocastanum (assembly GCA_037074985.1). Classification (NCBI taxonomy): domain Eukaryota; kingdom Viridiplantae; phylum Streptophyta; class Magnoliopsida; order Solanales; family Solanaceae; genus Solanum; species Solanum bulbocastanum. The sequence continues at coordinate 20,258,337 of CM073604.1, read as the reverse complement.
TCATGTTTAGTTTTTAGGCTTTAGGGTATATGGTTTAGAGTTTAGGGTTTACGGTTTAGTGTTTGGCGTTTAGGGTTTAGAGTTTAGGATTTATAGTTTAATGTTTAGGGTTTAGGGTTTAGGGCTTGGAGTTATGGTTTTGGACTAGGGTTAGTGGTTAAGGTTTAAGGATTTTGGGTTTAGGGTTTATGGTTGAGGATTTAGGGTTGACTATGTTGGGTATACGGTTTAGAGTTTAGGAATTAGGGTTTAAGATTTTGAGTTGTATGTTTTGGATTTAGGGTTTATGTTTTAGGTTTGGGGTTTAGAGTTTAGGTTTTAGCGTTTAGTATTCTGTGTTTAAAGTTTAGAGTTTAGTATTTACAGTTTAGGGCTAATGTTTAGGGTTTAGAGTTTTATATAGGATTTAGGTTGTAGATTTAAGGTTTATGGTTTAGGGTTTAGGGTTTGGGTTTAGGATTAGGGTTTAGGATTAGGATTTAGCATTTAGGGTTTAGGGTTTAAGGGTATAGAGTTTAGGGTATAGCATTTATGGTTTAGGGTTTAGGGATTTAGGTATAGTGTTTAGATTTAGGGTTTAAGGTTTAGGGTTTATGGTTTAGGGTTTTAGGTTTTGGGTGTATGGTTTAGGATTTAGTGTTTTGAGTTTAGGGTTTAGTGTTTAGGATTTAGGGTTTAAGGTTTTGAATATGGATTTAGGGTTTATGGTTTAGGTTTATGTTTTGGGTTATGGTTAAGAGTTTAGGGCTTAGGGTTTAGAGTTTAGGGTGTAATGTTTCCTTATATAGGGTTTAGGTTAATCATTTTTGGTTTAGGTTTTATGTTTAGGTTTTTGGGTTTAGGGTTTAGGTTTTAGGGTTTAGGGTTAAGGGGTTAGGTTTTACTGTTTAGGGTTTAGGGTTTAGGATTTTAGGATTTAGTGTTTAGCATGTAGGGTTTAGTGTTTTGTGTTAAGGGTTTAGGGTTTATGGTTAAAGGTTTTGGGTTTAGGGTTTGGAGTTATAGGTTCATGGTTTAGGTTTAGGGTGTAGACTTTCTTGTTTAGGTTTTAGGATTTAGGGTTTATAATTTAGGGTTTAGAGTTTAGGGTTTAGGGTTTAGGGTTTAGTGTTTAGTATTCATGGTGTAAAGTTTAGGATTTAGAGTTTAGGGTTTAAGGTTTTGGGTTTAGAGTTTTGATTTAGGGTTTAGCATATAGGATTAGCGTTAGTGTTTAGGTTTTAGATTTAAGGTTTAGGGTTTAGGGTTTAGGGCTTAGGGTTTAGGGTCTAGAAATTAGGGTTTAGGGTTAGGGTTTAGTTTTTAGGATTTAGGTTTTAGAGATTAGGGCTTAGGGTTAGGAGTTTAGGGTTTAGCATTCAGGGTTTAGATTTTAGGATTTAGGGTTTTGAGTTTTGGGTTTAGAGCTAAAATTTTAGGTTTAGGGTTGATATTTTTTGGTTAAGAGTTTAGGTTTTAGGTTTTAGGATTTATGTTTTAGGGTATAGGTTTTAGAGTTTAGTACTTATGGCTTAGCACTTAGGGTTAATATTTAGGGTTTAGGGTGTAGGATTTAGGGATTAGAGTTTGGATTTATGGTTTAGGTTTAGGGTTAGGGTTTAGAGTTTAGGGTTTAGGGTTTAAGGTTTGGAGTTGCAGGTTTAAGGTTCAAGGTTAAGGGTAGAGGGTTAAGGATTAAGGGTTTAGTGTTTAAGGTTTACAGTTTAGAGTTTAGGGTTTAGGGTTTAGGGTTTATGGTTCATGGTTTAGAGTTTAGGGTTTAGACTTGACGGTTTAGTGTTTAGGGTTTTGGATTTAGTGTTTAGTATTTAGGGCTATGGGTTTAGGGTTTAGGGTTTAGATTTTATGGTTAAGTGTTTAGGTTTCAGGTTTTAGGGTTTAGGTATTAGAGTTTAGTATTTAGGGATTATCATGTAGGGTTAAGGTTTAGGCTTTAGGTTAAAGGTGTAGGGCTTAGGATTTAGGGATTAGAGTTTGGATTTAGGGTTTTGGGTTTAGGATTTATGTTTAGGGGTAGCATTTAGAGTTTAGGGTATATGGATTATGGTTTAGAGTTTAGGATTTAGGTTTAGGGTTTAGTTTTAAGGTTTAGTGTTTAGTGTTTATGGTCTACTATTTAGGGTTTAGGGCTTACGATTTGGGGATTAGTGTTTAGTGTTTAGGTTATTGGTTTTACGATTTGGAGCAGTAGGCTGAAGGTTTAGGGTTTAAGGTATAGGGTTTAGTATTAATTATTGAGGGTCTAGGGTTTAGAGTTTAGAGTTTAGGGTTTAGGGTTTTGGGTTTATGTTTTAGGGTATACAATTTGGATTTTAGGGTTTAAGGTTTAGAATTTAGGGTTTAGGATATAGGAATTAGACTATGGGGTTTAGTGCTTAGCATTTAGGATTTACGGTTTTGGGTTTAGGGCTTAGAGTTTGAATTTATGGTTTAGTGTTTATGGTTTAGTGTTTAGGACTATGGTAAGGTTTTAACATTTATAGTTTAGGATTTAGCATTTAGGGTTTAGGGTTTAGGGTTTAGGATTTAGAATTTGGATTTAGGATTTAGGGTTTAGGTTTAGAGTTAAGGTTTAGGTTAAGAGATTAGGATTTAGGTTTTAGGGTTTTAGGATTTAGGGTTAGGGTATTGGGCTTGAAGTTTAAGGCTTAGGGTTTATGGTTTTGGAATTAGGGCATAGATTTGGATTTTGGGTTTAGGGTTTAGGACAATGGTTAGGGTTTAGGGTTTAACATTTAGATTTTAGGATTTAGCATTTAGGGTTTAGGGTTTTGGAATTAGGGCTATGAATTAGGTTTTAGGGTTTAAGTTTTAGAGTTTAGGATTTAGGTGTTAAATTTTAGTGGTTATGGTTTAGCTTTTAGTGTTTAGATTTTAGGATTTAGTGTGTAGGGTTTAAGGTTTAAGGTTTCAAGTTTGGATTTAGGGTTTAGCTTTTAGGGTTTCGGATTAGGGTTAAAGTTTAGGGTTTAAAATTTAGAGATTAAGATTTAGGTTGTATGTTTTGAGGTTTTGGATTTAGGATTTGTGTTTAGGATTTAGGATTTAGGGTTTACGGTGTCGGGTTTTGGGTTTTGAGTTTGGATTTAGTGTTTACGGTTTAGGGTTTGGGGTTTAGGTTTATGGTTTTTTGTTTAGAGTAATGGTTTAGTGTTTAGGATTTAGGCTTTTAGACTTTAGATTTAGGGTTTAGGGTTTTGGATGAGATTTTAGGTTGTAGCGTTTAGGGATTAACATTTAGGGTGTATGGTCTAGTGTTTAGAGTTTAAGGTTTAGGGTTTAGCATTTAGAGTTTAGTGTTTAGTGTTTTGGGTTTAGGTTTTAGAGTTTAGTTTTTAGGGTTTATGGTGTAAGATTTAGGGTTTAGGGTTAGGGGTTTGGAGTTGTAGGTTTAAGGTTTAGGGTTTAGGTTTTATGATTTAGTGCATACAATTAAAGGTTTAGAGTTTAGTATTTAGGATTTAGGGTTTAGATTTTTAAGTTTTGGGTTTAGGGTTTAGGATTTTGAGGTTTAGGTTTAGGGTTTAGGGTTTAGGGTTTATGTTTTATAGTTTAGGGTTTAGGGTTTAGGGTTTTGGATTTAACATTTAGGGCTTAAAGTTTAGGGTGTAGTGTTTTGATTTATGGTTTAGGGTTGAGGATTAGGATTAGAGTTTAGGGTTTAGGGTTTAGAGTTTAGGGTTTAGGGCTTGGGGTTAGGGCTCAGGGTATAGAGTTTAGGGTTTAGGGTATAGTGTTTTGGGTTTAGGGTTTGGTGTTTAGGGTTTAGGATTTAAGTTTTAGGGATTAGAGTTTATGGTTTAGGATTTAGGGTAAGGGTTTATGGATTATTTCTTAGGGTTTAGGGTTTAGTGTTTAGGGTTTAGGTTTAAGAATATGATTTAGAGTTTAGGATTTAGGGTTAGGGATTTTGGTTTAGGCTTTAGGGTTTAGGGTTTAGTGTTTAGGGTTTAGATTTGGGATTTGGTGTTAAGGGTTTAGGTTTAGGGTTAGGGTTTGGGGTTTAGGGTTTACAGCTTTGAGATTAGGAATTAGGGTTTAGGGGGTTAGGGTTTAGGTTTAGGGTTTAGGATTTAGGGTTTAGAATTTAGGGTTATTTGTTTAGTGTTTAGGATTTTGGGTTTACCATTTAGGATTTCGTGTTTTGTTTTTAGGGTTTAGGGTATATGGTTTAGGGTTTAGGGTTTAGGGTTTAGGGTTTGGCATTTAGGGTTTAGAGTTTAGGATTTATAGTTTAAGGTTTAGGGTTTAAGGATTGGAGTTATGGTTTTGGACTAGGGTTAGTGGTTAGGGTTGAAGGATTTTGGGTTTAGGGTTTAGAGTTTATGGTTTATGGTTTAGGATTTAGGGTTGACTATGTAGGGTATAGGGTTTAGAGTTTAGGAAGTAGGGTTTAGGATTTTGAGTTGTACGTTTTGGATTTAGGATTTATGTTTTAGGTTTGGGGTTTAGAGTTTAGGTTTTAGCGTTTAGTATTCTGTGTTTAAAGTTTAGAGTTTAGTATTTAGGGTTTAGGATTTAGATTTTTAAGTTTAGGATTTTGAGGTTTAGGTTTAGGGTTTGTATTTTAGAGTTTAGGGTTTAGGGTTTAGGATTTAGGGTTTAGGGCTTAAAGTTTAGGGTGTAGTATTTTGATTTAGGGTTTAGGGTTGAGGATTTGGATTAGAGTTTAGGGTTTAGGGTTTAGAGTTTAGGGTTTATAGTCTAGAGTTTAGGGTTTAGGGCTTGGGGTTAGGGCTCAGGGTATAGAGTTTAGGGTTTAGGGTATAGTGTTTTGTGTTTAGGGTTTGGTGTTTAGGGTTTAGGATTTAAGTTTTAGGGATTAGAGTTTATGGTTTAGAGTTTAGGTTTTGGCGTTTAGTATTCTGTGTTTAAAGTTTAGAATTTAGTATTTACAGTTTAGGGCTAATGTTTAGGGTTTAGAGTTTTATATAGGATTTAGGTTGTAGATTTAGGGTTTATGGTTTAGGGTTTAGGGTTTGGGTCTAGAGATTAGGGTTTAGTATTAGGGTTTAGGATTAGGATTTAGCGTTTAGGGTTTAGTGTTTATGGGTATAGAGTTTAGGGTATAGCATTTATGGTTTAGGGTTTAGGGATTTAGGTATAGTGTTTTAGATTTAAGGTTTAAGGTTTAGGGTTTATGGTTTAGGGTTTTAGGTTTTGGGTGTATGGTTTAGGATTTAGTGTTTTGGGTTTAGGGTTTAGTGTTTAGGATTTAGGGTTTAAGGTTTTGAATATGGATTTAGGGTTTATGGTTTAGGTTTAGGTTTTGGGTTAGGGTTAAGAGTTTAGGGTATAATGTTTCCTGATTTAGGGTTTAGGTTAATCATTTTTGGTTTTGGGTTTAGGTTTAGGTTTTTGGTTTTAGGGTTTAGGTTTAAGGGTTTAGGGTTAAGGGGATAGGTTTTCCTGTTTAGGGTTTAGGGTTTAGGATTTTAAGATTTAGTGTTTAGCATGTAGGGCTTAGTGTTTTGTGTTAAGGGTTTAGGGCTTATAATTAAAGGCTTTGGGTTTAGGGTTTGGAGTTATAGGTTCATGGTTTAGGTTTAGGGTGTAGACTTTTTGGTTTAGGTTTTAGGATTTAGGGTTTATTGTTTATGGATTAGGGTTTAGAGTTTAGGGTTTATGGTTTAGTGTTTACAGTTTAGGGTTTAGGGTTTAGTGTTTAGTATTCATGGTGTAAAGTTTAGGATTTAGAGTTTAGGGTTTAAGGTTTTGGGTTTAGAGTTTTGATTTAGGGTTTAGAATATAGGATTAGCGTTAGGGTTTAGGTTTGAGATTTAAGGTTTAGAGTTTAGGGTTTAGGGCTTAGGGTTTAGGGTCTAGAAATTAGGGTTTAGGGTTAGGGTTTAGTTTTTAGGATTTAGGTTTTAGAGATTAGGGCTTAGGGTTAGGAGTTTAGGGTTTAGCGTTCAGGGTTTAGATTTTAGGATTTAGGGTTTTGAGTTTTGGGTTTAGAGCTAAAATTTTAGGTTTAGGGTTTATATTTTATGGTTAAGAGTTTAGGTTTTAGGTTTTAGGATTTATGTTTTAGGGTATAGGTTTTAGAGTTTAGTACTTATGGCTTAGCACTTAGGGTTAGTATTTAGGGTTTAGGGTGTAGGATTTAGGGATTAGAGTTTGGATTTATGGTTTAGGTTTAGGGTTAGGGTTTAGAGTTTAGGGTTTAGGGTTTAAGGTTTGGAGTTGCAGGTTTAAGGGTTTAGTGTTTAAGGTTTACAGTTTAGAGTTTAGGGTTTAGGGTTTAGGGTTTAAGGTTCATGGTTTAGAGTTTAGGGTTTAGACTTGACGGTTTAGTGTTTAGGGTTTTGGATTTAATGTGTCGTATTTCGGGCTGTGGGTTTAGGGTTTAGGGTTTAGTTTTTATGGTTAAGTGTTTAGGTTTCAGGTTTTAGGGCTTAGGTATTAGAGTTTAGTATTTAGGGTTTCTCATGTAGGGTTAAGGTTTAGGCTTTAGGTTAAAGGTGTAGGGCTTAGGATTTAGGGATTAGAGTTTGGATTTAGGGTTTTGGGTTGAGGATTTATGTTTAGGGGTAGGGTTTAGAGTTTAGGGTATAGGGTTTATGGTTTAGAGTTTAGAATTTAGGTTTAGGATTTTGTTTTAAGGTTTAGTGTTTAGTGTTTATGGTCTACTATTTAGGGTTTAGGGTTTAGGAATTAAGACTATGGATTAGGTTTTAGGGTTTAGGGTTTAGGATTTAGAATATGGATTTAGGATTTAGGGTTTAGGTTTAGAGTTAAGGTTTAGGTTAAGAGATTAGGATTTAGGTTTCAGGGTTTTAGGATTTAGGATTAGGGTATTGGGCTTGAAGTTTAGGGCTTAGGGTTTATGGTTTTGGAATTAGGGCATAGATTTGGATTTGGGGTTTAGGGTTTCGAACTACAGTTAGTCTTTAGGGTTTAACATTTAGAGTTTAGGATTTAGCATTTAGGGTTTAGGGTTTTGGAATTAGGGCTATGGATTAGGTTTTAGTGTTTAAGTTTTAGAGTTTAGGATTTAGGTGTTAAATTTTAGTGGTTATGGTTTAGCTTTTAGTGTTTAGATTTTAGGATTTAGTGTTTAGGGTTTAAGGTTTAAGGTTTCAAGTTTGGATTTAGGGTTTAGCTTTTAGGGTTTTGAATTAGGGATAGAGTTTAGGGTTTAAAATTTTGAGATTAAGATTTAGGTTGTATGTTTTGAGGTTTTGGATTTAGGGTTTGTTTGTAGGATTTAGGATTTAGGGTTTTGGGTGTCGGGTTTTAGGTTTTGAGTTTGGATTTAGTGTTTACGGTTTAGGGTTTGGTGTTTAGGTTTATGGTTTTGTGTTTAGAGTAATGGTTTAGTGTTTAGGATTTAGGCTTTTAGGCTTTAGATTTAGGGTTTAGGCTTTTAGGCTTTAGATTTAGGGTTTAGGCTTTAGATTTAGTGTTTAGGGTTTAGGGTTAGGGGTTTGGAGTTGTAGGTTTAAGGTTTAGGGTTTAGGTTTTATGATTTAGTGCATACAATTAAAGGTTTAGAGCTTAGCATTTAGGATTTAGGGTTTAGATTTTTATGATTTGGGTTTAGGGTTTAGGATTTTGAGGTTTGGGTTTAGGGTTTAGGGTTTAGGGTTTAGGGTTTATGCTTTATAGTTTAGGGTTTAGTGTTTAGGTTTAGGGTTTAGGGTTTAGGGTTTATGTTTTAGAGTTTAGGGTTTAGGGTTTAGGGTTGAGGATTTAGGGTTGAGGATTTAACATTTAGGGCTTAAAGTTTAAGGTGTAGTGTTTTGATTTATGGTTTAGGGTTGAGGATTAGGATTAGAGTTTAGGGTTTAGGGTTTAGAGTTTAGGGTTTAGGGCTTGGGGTTAGGGCTCAGGGTATAGAGTTTAGGGTTTAGGGTATAGTGTTTTGGGTTTAGGGTTTGGTGTTTAGGGTTTAGGATTTAAGTTTTAGGGATTAGAGTTTATGGTTTAGGATTTAGGGTAAGGGTTTAGTGTTTGGATTTAGTGTTTAGGGTTTAGGTTTAGTGATACGATTTAGAGTTTAGGATTTAGGGTTAGGGTTTTTGGTTTAGGCTTTAGGGTTTAGATTTGGGATTTAGTGTTTAGGATTTAGGTTTAGGGTTAGGGTTTGGGGTTTAGGGTTTACAGCTTTGAGATTAGGATTTAAGGTTTAGGGGGTTATGGTTTAGGCTTAGGGTATAGGATTTAGGGTTTAGAATTTAGGGTTATGTGTTTACTGTGTTGGATTTAGGGTTTACCATTTAGGATTTCATGTTTAGTTTTTAGGCTTTAGGGTATATGGTTTAGAGTTTAGGGTTTAGTGTTTAGTGTTTGGCGTTTAGGGTTTAGAGTTTAGGAGTTACAGTTTAATGTTTAGGGTTTAGGGTTTAGGGCTTGGAGTTATTGTTTTGGACTAGGTTTAGTGGTTAAGGTTTAAGGATTTTGGGTTTATGGTTTATGGTTCAGGATTTAGGGTTGACTATGTAGGGTATAGGGTTTAGAGTTTAGGAATAAGGGTTTAAGATTTTGAGTTTTATGTTTTGGATTTAGGGTTTACGTTTTAGGTTTGGGGTTTAGAGTTTAGGTTTTAGCGTTTAGTATTCTGTCTTTAAAGTTTAGAGTTTAGTATTTACAGTTTAGGGCAAATGTTTAGGGTTTAGAGTTTTATATAGGATTTAGGTTGTAGATTTAGGGTTTATGGTTTAGGGTTTAGGGTTTGGGTCTAGAGTTTAGGGTTTAGTATTAGGGTTTAGGATTAGGATTTAGCGTTTAGGATTTAGTTTTTAAGGGTATAGAGTTTAGGATATAGCATTTATGGTTTAGGGTTTAGGGATTTAGGTATAGTGTTTTAGATTTAGGGTTTAAGGTTTAGGGTTTATGGTTTAGGGTTTTAGGTTTTGGGTGTATGGTTTAGGATTTAGTGTTTTGGTTTTAGGGTTTAGTGTTTAGGATTTAGGGTTTAAGGTTTTGAATATGGATTTAGGGTTTATGGTTTAGGTTTAGGTTTTGGGTTAGGGTTAAGAGTTTAGGGCTTAGGGTTTAGAGTTTAGGGTATAATGTTTCCTCATTTAGGGTTTAGGTTAATCATTTTTCGTTTAGGGTTTAGGTTTAGGTTTTTGGGTTTAGGGTTTAGGTTTTAGGGTTTAGGGTTAAGGGATTAGGTTTTACTGTTTAGGGTTTAGGGTTTAGGATTTTAGGATTTAGTGTTTAGCATGTAGGGTTTAGTGTTTAGTGTTAAGGGTTTAGGGTTTATGGTTAAAGGTTTTGGGTTTAGGGTTTGGAGGTATAGGTTCATGGTTTAGGTTTAGAGTGTAGACTTTCTGGTTTAGGTTTTAGGATTTAGGGTTTATTGTTTATGGATTAGTGTTTAGAGTTTAGGGTTTATGGTTTAGGGTTTAGAGTTTAGGGTTTAGGGTTTAGGGTTTAGTGTTTAGTATTCATGGTGTAAAGTTTAGGATTTAGAGTTGAGGGTTTAAAGTTTTGGGTTTAGAGTTTTGATTTAGGGTTTAGTATATAGGATTAGCGTTAGGGTTTAGGTTTTAGATTTAAGGTTTAGGGTTTAGTGTTTAGGGCTTAGGGTTTAGGGTCTAGAAATTAGGGTTTAGGGTTAGGGTTTAGTTTTTAGGATTTAGGTTTTAGAGATTAGGGTTTAGGGTTAGGAGTTTAGGGTTTAGCGTTCAGGGTTTAGATTTTAGGATTTAGGGTTTTGGGTTTTGGGTTTAGAGCTAAGATTTTTGGTTTAGGGTTTATATTTTATGGTTAAGAGTTTAGGTTTTAGGTTTTAGGTTTTAGGATTTATGTTTTAGGGTATAGGTTTTAGAGTTTAGTACTTATGGCTTAGCACTTAGGGTTAGTATTTAGGGTTTAGGGTGTAGGATTTAATGATTAGAGTTTGGATTTATGGTTTAGGTTTAGGGTTAGGGTTTAGAGTTTAGGGTTTAGGGTTTAAGATTTAGAGTTGCAGGTTTAAGGTTTAAGGTTAAGGATTAAGGGTTTAGTGTTTAGGGTTTAGAGTTTAGAGTTTAGGATTTAGGGTTTAGGGTTTAAGGTTCATGGTTTAGAATTTAGGATTGAGGATTTAGGGTTTAGACTTGACGGTTTAGTGTTTAGGGTTTTGGATTTAGTGTGTAGTATTTCGGGCTGTGGGTTTAGGGTTTAGGGTTTAGTTTTTATGGTTAAGTGTTTAGATTAGAGTTTAGTATTTAGGGTTTATCATGTAGGGTTAAGGTTTAGTGTTTAGTGTTTATGGTCTACTATTTAGGGTTTAGGGATTACGATTTAGGGATTAGTGTTTAGTGTTTAGGTTATAGGTTTTACGATTTGGAGCAGTAGGCTGAAGGTTCAGGGTTTAAGGTATAGGGTTTAGTATTAATTATTTAGGGTCTAGGGTTTAGAGTTTCGAGTTTAGGGTTTAGGGTTTTGGGTTTATGTTTTAGGGTATACAATTTGGAGTTTAGGGTTTAAGGTTTAGAATTTAGGGTTTAGGATATAGGGATTAGACTTTAGGGTTTGGTGCTTAGCATTTAGGATTTACGGTTTTGGGTTTAGGGATTAGAGTTTGAATTTAAGGTTTTGTGTTTAGGGTTTAGACTTTAGGTTTAGGGTTTAGGGTTTAGGATTTATGGTTTTGGAGTTAGGGCAAAAAGTTTGGATTTGGGGTTTAGGGTTTAGGACTATGGTAAGGTTTTAACATTTATAGTTTAGGATTTAGCATTTAGGGTTTAAGGTTTAAGGTTTCAAGTTTGGATTTAGGGTTTAGCTTTTAGGGTTTTGGATTAGGGTTAGAGTTTAGGGTTTAAAATTTAGAGATTAAGATTTAGGTTGTATGTTTTGAGGTTTTGGATTTAGGGTTTGTTTTTAGGATTTTGGATTTAGGGTTTAGGGTGTCGAGTTTTGGGTTTTGAGTTTGGATTTAGTGTTTACGGTTTAGGGTTTGGGGTTTAGGTTTATGGTTTTGTGTTTAGAGTAATGGTTTAGTGTTTAGGATTTAGGCTTTTAGGCTTTAGATTTAGGGTTTAGGGTTTTGGATGAGATTTTAGGTTTTAGCGTTTAGGGATTAACATTTAAGCTGTAGGGTCTAGTGTTTAGAGTTTAAGGTTTAGGGTTTAGCGTTTAGAGTTTAGTGTTTAGGGTTTAGGTTTTAGAGTTTAGTGTTTAGGGTTTATGGTGTAAGATTTAGGGTTTAGGGTTAGGGGTTTGGAGTTGTAGGTTTAAGGTTTAGGGTTTAGGTTTTATGATTTAGTGCATACAATTAAAGGTTTAGAGTTTAGTATTTAGGATTTAGGGTTTAGATTTTTAAGTTTTGGGTTTAGGGTTTAGGATTTTGAGGTTTAGGTTTAGGGTTTAGGGTTTATGTTTTATAGTTTAGGGTTTAGGGTTTAGGTTTAGGGTTAGGGTTTAGGGTTTAGGGTTTAGAGTTTAGAGTTTAGGGTTTAGGATTTAGGGTTTAGGATTTAACATTTAGGGCTTAAAGTTTAGGGTGTAGTGTTTTGTTTTATGGTTTAGGGTTGAAGATTAGGATTAGAGTTTAGGGTTTATAGTCTAGAGTTTAGGGTTTAGGGCTTAGGGTTAGGGTTTAGGGTTTTGGGTATAGAGTTTAGGGTTTAGGGTATAGTGTTTTGGGTTTAGGGTTTGGTGTTTAGGGTTTAGAATTTAAGTTTTAGGGATTAGAGTTTATGGTTTAGGATTTAGGGTAAGGGTTTATGGATTAGTTCTTAGGGTTTAGGGTTAAGTGTTTGGATTTAGTGTTTAGTGTTTAGGTTTAAGGATATGATTTAGAGTTTCGGATTTAGGGTTAGGGATTTTGGTTTAGGGTTTAGGGTTTATGTTTTAGAGTTTAGGGTTTAGGGTTTAGGTTTAGTGTTTAGGGTTTAGGATTTAGGGTTTATGTTTTAGAGTTTAGGGTTTAGGGTTTAGGGTTTAGGGTTTAGGATTTAGCATTTAGGGCTTAAAGTTTAGGGTGTAGTGTTTTGATTTAGGGTTTAAGGTTGAGGATTAGGATTAGAGTTTAGGGTTTAGAGTTTAGAGTTTAGGGTTTATTGTCTAGAGTTTAGGGTTTAGGGCTTAGGTTTAGTGTTTAGGGTTTAGGGTATAGAGTTTAGGGTTTAGGGTATAGTGTTTTGGGTTTAGGGTTTGGTGTTTAGGGTTTAGGATTTAAGTTTTAGGGATTAGAGTTTATGGTTTAGGATTTAGGGTAAGGGTTTATGGATTACTTCTTAGGGTTTAGGGTTTAGTGTTTGGATTTAGTGTTTAGGGTTTAGGTTTAAGGATATGATTTAGAGTTTGGGATTTAGGGTTTAGGGTTTAGATTTGGGATTTAGCGTTTAGGGTTTGGGTTTGGGGTTTAGAGTTTACAGCTTTGAGATTTGGATTTAGGGTTTAGGGGTTAGGGTTTAGGTTTAGGGTTTAGAATTTAGGTTTAGGATTTAGGGTTTAGAATTTAGGGTTATGTGTTTAGTGTTTAGGATTTAGGGTTTACCATTTAGGATTTCATGTTTAGCTTTTAGGGTTTAGGGTTTAGGGTTTAGGGTTTAGGGTTTAGGGATTGGTATTTAGGGTTTAGAGTTTAGGATTTACAGTTTATGGTTTAGGGTTTAGAGTTTAGGGCTTGGAGTTAGGGCTTTGGACTAGGGTTAGTGGTTAGGGTTTAAGGATTTTGGGTTTAGGGTGTAGAGTTTATGGTTTATGGTTTAGGATTTAGGGTTGACTATGTTGGGTATAGGGTTTAGAGTTTAAGAATTAGGGTTTAGGATTTTGAGTTGTATGTTTTGGATTTAGGGTTTATGTTTTAGGTTTGGGGTTTAGAGTTTAGGTTTTAGCGTTTAGTATTCTGTGTTTAAAGTTTAGAGTTTAGTATTTATAGTTTAGGGATAATGTGTAGGGTTTAGACTTTTATATAGGACTTAGGTTGTAGGTTTAGGGTTTATGGTTTAGGGTTTAGGGTTTGGGTCTAGAGTTTAGGGTTTAGGGTTAGGTTTTAGGATTAGGATTTAGCATTTAGGGTTTAGGGTTTAAGTGTATAGAGTTTAGGGTATAGCAATTAGGGTTTATGGTTTAGGGTTTTAGGTATAGTGTTTTAGGTTTAGGGTTTAAGGTTTAGGGTTTATGGTTTAGGGTTTTAGGTTTTGGGTGTATGGTTTAGGATTTAGTGTTTTGGGTTTAGGGTTTAAAGTTTGGGGTTTAGGGTTTAACATTTAGAGTTTAGGATTTAGCACTTAGGGTTTAGGGTTTTGGAATTAGGGCTATGGATTAGGTTTTAGATTTTAGGGTTTAGGGGTTAGATTTTAGTGGTTAGGGTTTAGGGTTTAGATTTGAGGATTTAGTGTTTAGGGTTTAAGGTTTAAGGTTTAGTTTTTAGTAGGATTAGGGCTAGAGTTTAAGGTTTAAAATTTAGAGATTAAGATTTAGGTTGTATGTTTTGAGGTTTTGGATTTAGGGTTTGTCTTTAGGATTTAGGATTTAGCATTTAGGGTTTAGGGTTTGGGGTTTAGGGTTATGGTTTTGTGTTTAGGGTAATGGTTTAGTGTTTAGAATTTAGGCTTTTAGGCTTTAGATTTAGGATTTAGGGTTTTGGATGAGAATATAGGTTTTAGCGTTTAGGGATTAGTATTTAGTGGGTAGGGTCTAGTCTTTAGAGTTTAAGGTTTAGGATTTAGGGTTTAGAGTTTCGTGTTTAGCATTTATGGTTTAGGTTTTAGAGTTTAGTGTTTAAGGTTTTTGGTGTATGATTTAGGGTTTAGGGTTTGGGATTTGGAGTTGTAGGTTTAAGGTTTAGGGTTTAGGTTTTATGATTTAGTGCGCACAGTTAAAGGTTTAGAGTTTAGTATTTAGGGTTTAGGGTTTAGATTTTTATGTTTTGGGTTTAGGGTTTAGGATTTTGAGGTTTAGGTTTAGCATTTAGGCTTTAGGGTTTATGATTTAGAGTTTAGGATTTAGGGTTTACGATTTAGGATTTAGGGTTTAGCATTTAGGGCTTAAAGTTTAGGGTGTAGTGTAATGATTTAGGGTTTAGGGTTGAGGATTAAGATTAGAGTTTAGAGTTTAGGGTTTAGAGTTTAATATTTATAGTCTAGAGTTTAGGGTTTAGGGCTTAGTGTTAGGGTTCAGGGTTTAGGGTATAGAGTTTAGCGTTTAGGTTATAGTGTTCTGGGTTTAGGGTTTGGTGTTTAGTGTTTAGGATTTAAGTTTAAGGGATTAGAGTGTATGGTTTAGGATTTAGGGTAAGGGTTTATGGATTAGTTCTTAGGGTTTAGGGTTTAGTGTTTGGATTTAGTGTTTAGGGTTTAGGTTTAGGGATACGATTTAGAGTTTAGGATTTAGGGTTAGGATTTTTGGTTTAGGGTTTAGTGTTTTGTGTTTAGGGTTTAGGTTTAGGGTTAGGGTTTGGGGTTTAGGGTTTATATCTTTGAGATTAGGATTTAGGGTTTAAGGGGTTAGGGTTTAGGATTTAGGTTTAGGATTTAGGGTTTAGAATTTAGGGTTATGTGTTTAGTGTTTAGGATTTAGGGTTTACCATTAAGGAATTCATGTTTAGTTTTTAGGGTTTAGGGTATATGGTTTAGGGTTTAAGGTTTAGGGTTTAGTGTTTGGCATTTAGGGTTTAGAGTTTAGGGTTTACAGTTTAAGGTTTAGGGTTTAGGGTTTAGGGCTTGGAGTTATGGTTTTGGACTAGGGTTAGTGGTTAGGGTTTTAGGATTTTGGGTTTAGGGTTTAGAGTTTATGGTTTGTGGTTTAGGATTTAGGGTTGACTATGTAGGGTATAGGGTTTAGAGTTTAGGAATTAGGGTTTTTAGGATTTTGAGTTGTATGTTTTGGATTTAGGGTTTTTGTTTTATGTTTGGGGTTTAGAGTTTAGGTTTTAGCGTTTAGTATCCTGTCTTTCAAGTTTAGAGTTTAGTATTTACAGTTTAGGGCTAATGTTTAGGGTTTAGATTTTTATATAGGATTTAGGTTGTAGGTTTAGGGTTTGGGTCTAGAATTTAGGGTTTAGGGTTAGAATTTAGTGTTTAGGGTTTAGGGTTTAAGGTATAGAGTTTAGGGTATAGCATTTAGGGTTTAGGGTTTAGGATTTTAGGTATAGTGTTTTAGGTTTAGGGTTTAAGGTTTAGGGTTTGTGGTTTAGGGTTTTAGGTTTTGGGTGTATGGTTTAGGATTTAGTGTTTTGGGTTTATGGTTTAGTGTTTAGGATTTAGGGTTTAAGGTTTTGAATATGGATTTAGGGTTTATGGTTTAGGTTTAGGTTTTGGGTTAGGGTTAAGAATTTAGGGCTTAGTGTTTAGAGTTTAGGGTATAAGGTTCCGAATTTAGGGTTTTAACATTTAGGTTAATCACTTTTGGTTTAGGGTTTAGGTTTAGGTTTTTGTATTTTGGATTTAGGTGTAAGGGGTTAGGGTTTAGGATTTTAGGATTTACTGTTTAGCATATAGGGTTTAGTGTTTTGTGTTAAGGGTGTAGGGTCTAGGGTTAAGGGTTTCGGGTTTAGGGTTTGGAGTTATAGGTTCATGGTTTAGGTTTAGGGTTTAGGATTTAAGGATTAGAGTTTGGAGTTATGGTTTAGGTTTAGGGTTAGGGTTTAGAATTTAGGGTTTAGGGTTTGCGATTTAGAGTTGCAAGTTTAAGGTTCAAGGTTAAGGGTATAGGTTTAAGGATTAATGGTGTAGTGTTTAGAGTTTAGAGTTTAGAGTTTAGGGTTTAGGGTGTAGGGTTTAGGGTTTAGGGTTTAGGGTTTAGAGTTTAGGGTTGAGGATTTAGGGTTTAGACTTGAGGGTTTAGTGCTTAGGGGTTTGGATTTAGAGTTTAGTATTTAGGGCTGTGGATTTAGGGTTTAGGGTTAAGATTGAGGGTTTAGGGTTTAGATTTTATGGATAAGTGTTTAGGTTTTAGGTTTTAGGGTTTAGGTATTAGAGTATAGTATTTAGGGTTTAGCATGTAGGGTTAGGGTTTAGGCTTTAGGCTAAAGATGTAGGGCTTAGGATTTAGGGATTAGAGTTTGGATTTAGGGTTTTGGGTTTAGGATTTATGTTTAGGGGTAGGTTTTAGAGTTTAGGGTTTAGGGATTATGGTTTAGAGTTTAGGATTTAGTTTTAGGGTTTAGTGCTTAGTGTTTATGGTCTACTATTTAGTGTTTAGGGCTTAGGATTTAGGGATTAGTGTTTAGTGGTTAGGGTGTAGGGTTTACGATTTGGAGTAGCAGGCTGAAGGTTCAGGGTTTAAGGTATAGGGTTTAGTATTAATGGTTTAGGGTCTAGGGTTGAGAGTTTAGAGTTTAGGGTTTAGGATTTTGTGTTTAGATTTTAGGGTATACAATTTAGAGTTTAGGGTTTAAGGTTTAGAATTTAGGGTGTAGGGTTTAGGGATTAGACTTTAGTGTTTAGTGCTTAGGATTTAGGATTTACGAATTTGGGTTAAGGGCTTAGAGTTTGAATTTAGGGTTTAGGGTTTAGGGTTTAGACTTTAGGGTTTAGTGTTTAGGGTTTAGGATTTATGGTTTTGGGTTTGGGGCTTAATGTTTGAATTTGGGGTTTAGGGTTTAGGACTATGGTTAGGGTTTAGGGTTTAACAATTAGAGTTTAGGATTTAGCATTTAGGGTTTAGGGTTTAGGAATTAAGTCTATAGATTATGTTTTAGGATTTAGGGTTTAGGTTTAGAGTTAAGGTTTAGGTTAAGAGATTATGATTTTGGTTTCAGGGTTTTAGGATTTAGGATTAGGGTATTTGGCTTGATGTTTAGGGCATATGGTTTATGGTTTTGGAATTAGGGCTATGGATTAGGTTTTATGGTTTAGGGTTTTGGATTAATAATATGGATTTAGGGTTTAGGGTTTAGGTTTAGAGTTATGTATTATGGTTAAAAGATTAGGATTTAGGTTTTAGGGTTTTAGGATTTAGGATTAGGGTATTGGGCTTGAAGTTTAGGGCTTAGGGTTTAGCGTTTAGGGTTAAAGGTTTAACGTTTATGGTTTTGGGTTTACAATTTAGATTTAGGGTTTAGGGTTAAGGGTTTTGTGATTAGGGTCAAAGGTTTAGAGTTTAGGATTTAGGTTTTATAGTTTTTTGTTTTGGGTTTAGGGTTTACGATTTAGGTTTTAGGATTTAGGATTTATAGTTTAGAGTTTAGAGTTTAGGGTTTAGGTTTTAAAGGTAAGGATTTGTGATTTTGTGTTCGTGTTGTAGGTTTAGGGTATAGGGTATAGGGTTCAGCATTTAGGCTTTAGGGTTTATCTTTTAGAGTTTACTATTTCAAGTTCTTGGATTAGGGTTTAGGGGTTAGGATTTAGGGTTTAGTGTTTAGATTTTATGATTTAGGGTTCAGGATTTAGGGTTTAGGTTTTATATTTTAAGATTTAGGGTTTAGGATTTTGTGTTGCATGTTTTGGGTTTAGGATTTATATATTAGGGTTTCGAGTTTAGGGTTTAGGGTGTAGAGTTATGATGTAGGGTTTAGGGTTTAGGGTAGGGATTTAAGGTTTAGGGTTAGGATTTTGGAGTTAGGATTTAGGGTTTAGGGTGTAGACTTTATAGTTTAGGGTTTAGGATTTAGGGTTTAGTGTTCAGGGTTTAGGTTTTAGAGTTTAGGTTTTAGGGTTTAGTATTTTATGTTGTAGGTTTTGGGTTTAGGGTTTAGGGTGTATGATTTTGGGTTTAGGATTTAGTGTTTAGTCTTCAAGGTTTAAAGTATAGGATTTAGGGTTTAGGGTATAAGGTTTAGCATTTAGAGTTTTGATTTAGGGTTTTGGGTTTAAGATTTAGCGTCTAGAGTTTAGGGTTTAGGGTTTAGGGATAGGGTTTAGGGTTTAGGTTTTAGAGTTTTGGGTTTAGGGGTTAGATTTTAGTGTTGATGGTTTAGGGTTTAGTGTTTAGGGTTTAGGGTTTAGAGTTTAGGATTTACTGTTTAGGGTTTAATGTTTAAGGTTCCAAGTTTGGATTTAGGGTTAACTTTTTAGGGTTTAGGATTAGGGTTAGGGTTTAGGGTTTAAAATTTAAAGATTGAGATTTTGGTTGTAGGTTTCAAGGTTTTGGATTTAGGGATTGGGTTTAGTGTTTAGGATTTAGGGTTTTGGGTTTTGAGTTTTGGGTTTTGAGTTTGGTTTTAGGGTTTAGGGTTTAGGGTTTGGGGTTAAGGGTTATGGTTTTGCGTTTATGGTAATGGTTTAGTGTTTAGGATTTAGGCTTTTAGGCTTTAGGTTTAGGGTTTAGGCTTTAGGGTTTAGGGTTAAGGATTAGGTTTTAGGTTTTAGGGTTTAGGGTTTAGCATTTAGGGTGTAGGGTCTAGTGTTTAGAGTTTAAGGTTTAGGGTTTACAGTTTAGTGCTTAGGGTTTAGGGTTTAGGTTTTAGAGTTTAGTGTTTAGTGTTTATGGTTTAAGATTTAGGGTTTAGGGTTTGGAGTTTGGAGTTGTAGGCTTAAGGTTTAGGGTTTAGGTTTCATGCTTTAGTGCGTACAGTTACAGGGTTAGAGTTTAGTATTTAGGGTTTAGGGCTTAGATTTTTAAGTTTTGGGTTTAGGGTTTAGGATTTAGAGGTTGAGGTTTTGGGATTAGGGTTTTGGGTTTATGTTTTAGGGTTTAGGATTTAGGGTTTAGGGTTTAGGGTTTCACATTAAGGGTTTAAAGTTTATGGTGTAGTGTTTCAATTTAGGATTTAGGGTTTAGGATTAGGAATAGAGTTTAGGGTTTAGGGTTTAGGGTCTACAGTTTAGGGTTTAGGTCTTAGGGTTTGAGTTTAGGGTTTAGGGTATAGAGTTTAGGGCTTGGGGTTTAGTGTTTCGGGTTTAGGATTTAAGTTTTAGGGATGAGAGTTTATGGTTTAGGATTTAGGGCAACGGTTTAGGGATTAGTTCTTAGGGTTTAGGTTTTACTATTTTGATTTAGTGTTTAGGGTTTAGGTTTACAGATACGATTTAGAGTTTAGGATTTAGGGTTTAGGATTTAGGGTTAGGGTTTTTGGTTTAGGATTTAGGATTTAGGGTTTAGTGTTTAGGGTTTAGGTTTAGGGTTAGGGTTTGGAGTTTAGGGTTTACAACTTTGAGATTAGGATATTGGGTTTAGGGGGTTAGGGTTTAGGTTTAGGGTTTAGGATTTAGGTTTAGGATTTAGGTTTAAGTGTTTAGTGTTTTGGGTTTGGGATTTAGGGTTTAGGATTTAGGGTTTACCATTTAGGATTTTGTGTTTACTGTTTAGGATTTAGGGTATATGGTTTAGGGTTTAGTGTTTGGCGTTTAGGATTTAGGGTTGATTATTTAGGGTATAGGGTTTAAAGTTTAGGATTTAGGGTTTAGGATTTTGAGTTGTATGTTTTGGGTTTTGTGTTTATGTTTTAGGTTTGGCGTTTAGAGTTTAGGTTTTAGATGTTAGTATTATGTGTTTAAAGTTTAGAGTTTTGTATTTACAGTTTAGGGGTAATGTTTAGGGTTTAGAGTTTTATATAGGATTTAGGTTGTAGGTTTAGTGTTTAGGGTTTGGGATTTAGGGTTTTGGGTCTAGAGTTTAGGGTTTAGTATTAGGATTTATTATTTAGGGTTTAGGGTTTTAGGGTCTAAAGTTTAGGGTTTAGGCTTTAGGTTTTAGGTATAGTGTTTTAGGTTTAGGGTTTATGGTTTAGGGTTTTAGGTTTTGGGTGTATGGTTTAGGATTTAGGGTTTTGGGTTTAGGGTTTAAAGTTGAGGGTTTGGTGTTTAAGATTTAGGGTTGAAGGTTTTGAATATGGATTTAGGGTTTATGGTTTAGGTTTAGGTTTTGGGTTAGGATTTAGAGTTTAGGGTTTTGGATTTAGAGTGTAGGGTATAAGTTTTTGCATTTAGGGTTGTAGGGTTTAGAGTAATTATTTTTGGTTTAGGGTTTAGGTTTAGGTTTTTGGGTTTACGATTTAGGTTTTAGGGTTTGGGGTTAAGGGATTAGGGTTTACTGTTTAGGGTTTAAGGTTTAGGATTTTAGAATGTAGTGTTTAGCATGTAGGGTTTAGTGTTTATTGTTAAGGGTGTTGGGTTTAAGGTTTAGGTTTTTGGGTTTAGGGTTTGGAGTTATAGGTTTATGGTTTAGGGTATAGGGTTTAAGAGTAAGGGTTTAGGTTTTAGGGTTTAGAGTTTATGGTTTAGGGTTTGGGTTTTAGGGTTTAAGGTTCAAGGTTTAGGGTTTAGACTTTAGGTTTTAGTGTTTAGGGTTTAGGATTTAGTGTTTAGGGTTTTTGATTTA
This sequence comes from Solanum bulbocastanum, assembly GCA_037074985.1. Lineage (NCBI taxonomy): Eukaryota > Viridiplantae > Streptophyta > Magnoliopsida > Solanales > Solanaceae > Solanum > Solanum bulbocastanum. The sequence continues at coordinate 20,238,189 of CM073604.1, read as the reverse complement.
GGATTTAGGGTTTAGGAATTAGGGTTTGGGTTTATGGTTTATGGTTTATGGTTTGGGGTTTTAGGGTTAGGGTTAGGGATTTGGGTTTAGACTGTAAGATTTGGGGTTTAAGGATTAGGGATTAGGGTTTAGAGTTTAGGATATTGTGTTTAGAGTTTAGGTTATAAGGTTTGGGGTTTAGGGTCAGGAGATTTGCATTTAGGGTTTAGAGTTTAGGATTGAGTGTTATGGATTTAGGGTTAGGGTGTAGGGCTTAGGGTTTAGGGTAAGTGTTTAAGGTTTAGGTTTTAGGGTTTAGAATTTAGGGTTTGGGTTTTAGTGTTTAAGGTTCAAGGTTTAGGGTTTAGACTTTAGGTTTTAGTGTTTAGGGTTTAGGATTTAGTGTTTAGGGTTTAGGAATTAGGGTTTGGGTTTATGGTTTATGGTTTGGGGTTTTAGGGTTAGGGTTAGGGATTTGGGTTTAGACTTTAAGATTTGGGGTTTAGGGATTAGGGATTAGGGTTTAGAGTTTAGGATATTGTGTTTAGAGTTTAGGTTAAGGTTTGGGTTTAGGGTCAGGAGATTTGCATTTAGGGTTTAGAGTTTAGCGTTTAGGGTTTAAAGTTTAGGATTGAGTGTTATGGATTTAGGGTTAGGGTTTAGGGCTTAGGGTTTTGGGTAAGTGTTTAAGGTTTAGGGTTTAGGGTTTAGGGTTTAGGGCTTAGAGTTTGGATTTAGGGTTTAGGGTTTAGGTTGAGGGTTAGGGTTTAGAGGTTAGGGTTTAGGGTTTAGGGTTCAGGGTTTAGAGTTTAGCATTTAGGGTTTATAGTTTAGGGGTTTAGTTTAGGGTTTAGGTTTTAGGATCTAGGGTCTAGTGTTTCGGGTTTAGATTTAGGGTTTAGGATTTCGGGTTTAGTGTTTAGTGTTTAAGGTTTAGGATGTAGGAATTAGGGTTTAGGTTTTTGAGTTATAGGTTTATGGCATTGGGTTTAGGGATTAGAGTTTAGAGTTTAGGGTTAAAGGTTTGGAATTTAGGGTTTACGATATAGGGTTTAGGGTTTAGACTTAAGGGTTTAGTGTTTTTGGTTTTGTGTTTAAAGTTTAGGATTTAGGGCTTAGGGTTTATACTTTAGAGTTTAGTGCTTTGTCTTAAGGGTTTTAGGTTTTAGGGTTTACTGTTTAGGGTTTAGGGTTTAGGATTTTAGGATTTAATGTTTAGCATGTAGGGTTTAGTGTTTAGTGTTAAGGGTTTAGGGTTTAAGGTTAAGGGTTTCGGGTTTAGGGTTTGGAGTTATAGGTTCATGGTTTAGGTTTTAGGATTTAGGCTTTATTGTTTATGGATTAGGGTTTAGAGTTTAGGTTTTAGGGTTTAGGATTTTGAGATGTAGGTTTTCGATTTAGGGTTTATGATTTATGATTTTGGGTTTAAAGTTTAGGGTTTAGAGTTTTGATTTAGGGTTTAGCATATAGAATAAGCGTTAGGGTTTAGGTTTTAGATTTCAGGTTTAGGCTTTAGGATTTAGGGTTTAGGGTCTAGAAATTAGGGTTTAGGGTCTAGAAATTAGGGTTTAGGGTGTAGGGTTAAGGTTTAGTTTTTAGGATTTAGGTTTCAGAGATTAGGGTTTAGGGGTTAGAGTTTAGGGTTTAGTGTTTAGGGTTTAGGGTTTAGAGTTTAGGATTTGGGGTTTTGGGTTTAGGGTTTAGAGCTAGAATTTTAGGTTTAGGGTTTATATTTTATGGTTAAGAGTTTAGGTTTTAAGTTTTAGTGTTTATGTTTTAGGCTATAGGTTTCAGAGTTTAGTACTTATGGCATAGAACTTAGGGTTAGGATTTAGGGTTTAGGGTTTAGGATATAGGGATTAGAGTTTGGATTTATGGTTTAGGTTTAGGGTTAGGGTTTATAGTTTAGGGTTTAGGGTTTAGGGTTTGGAGTTGTAGGATTAAGGTTCAAGGTTAAGGGTATAGGGTTAAGGATTAAGGGTTTATTATTTAGGGTTTTGAGTTTAGAGTTTAGGGTTTAGGGTTTAGGGTTTAAGGTTCAAGGTTTAGAGTTTAGGGTTGAGGATTTAGGGTTTAGACTTGACGATTTTGTGTTTAGGGTTTTGGATTTAGAGTTTAGTATTTAGGGCTGTGGGTTTAGGGTTTAGGGTTAAGATTTAGGGTTTAGGGTTTATGGTTCAAGGTTTAGAGTTTAGGGTTGAGGATTTAGGGTTTTGACTTGAGGGTTTAGTGTTTAGGGTTTTGGATTTAGAGTTTAGTATTTAGGGCTGTGGTTTTAGGGTTTAGGGTTAAGATTTAGGGTTTAGGGTTTAGATTTTATGGTTTAGTGTTTAGGTTTTAGGTTTTAGGGTTTAGGTATTAGAGTTTAGTATTTAGGGTTTAGCTTGTAGGGTTAGGCTTTAGGCTTTAGGTTAAAGGTGTAGGGCTTAGTATTTAGGTATTAGAGTTTGGATTTAGGGTTTTGGGTTTAGGATTTAGGTTTAGGGGTAGGGTTTAGAGTTTAGGGTTTATGGTTTAGAGCTTAGGATTTAGGTTTAGGGTTTAGTTTATGGGTTTAGTGTTTAGTGTTTAGGGTGTTGGGTTTACAGTTCGGAGCAGTAGGCAGAAGGTTCAGGGTTTAAGATATAGGGTTTAGTATTAATAGTTTAAGGTCTAGGGTTTAGAGTTTAGAGTTTATGGTTTAGGGTTTTGGGTTTAGTGTTTAGGGTATACAATTTAGAGTTTAGGGTTTAAGGTTTAGAATTTACAGTTTAGGGTTTAGGGATTACACTTTAGGGTTTAGTGCTTAGGGTTTACGATTTACGATTTTGGGTTTAGGGCTTAGATTTTGAATTTAGGGTTAGGGTTTAGGGTTTAGACTTTAGGGTTTAGTGTTTAGGGTTTGGATTTATGGTTTTAGGTTTATGGCTTAAAGTTTGGATTTGGGGTTTAGGGTTTAGGACTATGGTTGGGGTTTAGGGTTTAACAGTTAGAGTTTAGGATTTATCACTTAGGGTTTAGGGTTTAGGAATTAAGGCTATGGATTAGGTTTTAGGGTTTAGGGTTTAGGATTTACAATTTAGGGTTTAGGTTTAGAGTTAAGGTTTAGGTTAAGAGTTTAGGATTTAGGTTTCAGGGTTTTAGGATTTAGGATTAGGGTATTGGGCTTGATGTTTAGGGCTTAGGGTTTATGGTTTTAGAATTAGGGCTTATAGTTTGGATTTGGGGTTTAGGGTTTAGGACTACGATTAGGGTTTAGGGTTTAACATTTAGAGTTTAGGATTTAGCGTTTAGGGTTTAGAGTTTTGAAATTAAGGCTATGGATTAGGTTTTAGGGTTTAGGATTTGTAATATGGATTTAGGGTTTAGGGTTTAGGTTTAGAGTTACGGATTACGGTTAAAAGATTAGGATTTAAGTTTTAGGGTTTTAGGATTTAGGGTTAGGGTATTAGGCTTGAAGTTTAGTTCTTAGGGTTTAGGGTTTAGGTTAAAGGTTTAAGGTTTATGGTTTTGGGTTTAGGGTTTAGTTTTAGGGTTTAGGGTTTAGGGTTTAGGATTTATGTTTTACAGTTTTTTGTTTTGGGTTTAGGGTTTACAATTTAGTTTTTAGGGTTTAGGATTTATAGTTTAGAGTTTAGAGTTTAGGGTTTAGGGTTTAGGTCATAGGGGTAAGGATTTGCGGTTTTGGTTTCGAGTAGTAGGTTTAGGGTATAGGGTATAGGGTTTAGCATTTAAGCTTTAGGGTTTAGGTTTTAGAGTCTATAGTTTCAAGTTCTAGGATTAGGGTTTAGGGGTTAGGATTTAGATTTTATGATTTAGTGTTCAGGATTTAGGGTTTACTATTTAGGGTTTAGGGTTTATATTTTACTATTAAGGGTTTAGGATTTTGAGTTGTATGTTTTGGGTTTAGGATTTATATATTAGGGTTTCAGGTTTAGGTATTAGGGTGTAGAGTTTTGATAGAGGGTTTAGGGTTTATGGTTGGGATTTAGGGTTTAGGGTTAGGATTTAGGATTTAGGGTGTAGACTTTATGATTTAGGGTTTAGGATTTAGGGTTTAGTATTTAGGGTTTAGATTTTAGAGTTTAGGTTTTAGGGTTTAGTATTTTATATTATAGGTTTTGGGTTTAGGGTTTTAAGGTGTATGATTTTGGGTTTAAGATTTGGGATTTAGGATTTAGTGTTTAGTCTTCAAGGTTTAAAGTTTAGGATTTAGGGTTTAGGGTATAAGGTTTAGGGTTTAGAGTTTTGTTTTAGGGTTAGTGTTTAGGTTTTAGGGTTTAAGGTTTAGGATTTAGGGTTTAGGGTTTAGGGTCTAGAGTTTTGGGTTTAGGGTTTAGGGATAGGGTTTAGGGTTTAGGTTTTAGAGTTTAGGGTTTAGGGGTTAGATTTTAGTGTTGATGGTTTAGAGTTTAGTGTTTAGGGTTTAGAGTTTAGTATTTAGCATTTAGGGTTTAATGTTTAAGGTTTCAAGTTTAGATTTAGGGTTTAATTTTTAGGGTTTAGGATTAGGGTTAGGGTTTAGGGTTTAACGTTTAGAGTTTAGGGTTTAGGGTTTTGAAATTAGGGCTATGGATTCGCTTTTAGGTTTTAGGGTTTAGGATTTATAATATGGATTTAGGGTTTCTGGTTTAGGTTTAGAGTTACGATTTACGGTTAAAAGATTAGGATTTAGGTTTTAGGGTTTAGGATTTAGGATTAGGGTATTGGCCTTGAAGTTTAGGGCTTAGGATTTAGGGTTTAGGGTTAAAGGTTTAAGGTTTATGGTTTTGGGTTTAGGGTTTAGATTTAGGGTTTAGGGTTTAGGGTCAAAGGTTTAAGGTTTAGGGTTTAGAATTTAGGTTTTATAGTTTTTTGTTTTGGGTTTAGGGTTTACGATTTAGGTTTTAGGGTTTAGGATTTATAGTTCAGAGTTTAGAGTTTAGGGTTTAGGGTTTAGGGTTTATGTCATAGGGGTAAGGATTTGCGATTTTGGTTTCGAGTTGTAGGTTTAGGGTATAGGGTATAGGGTTTAACATTTAGGCTTTAGGGTTTAGGTTTTAGAGTCTATAGTTTCAAGTTCTAGGATTAGGGTTTAGGGGTTGGGATTTAGGGTTTAGTGTTTAGATTTTATGATTTAGGGTTCAGGATTTAGGGTTTACTATTTAGGGTTTAGGGTTTATATTTTATGATTTAGGGTTTAGGATTTTGAGTTGTATGTTTTGGGTTAAGGATTTATCTATTAGGGTTTCGGGTTTAGGGTTTTGGGTGCAGAGTTTTGATGTAGGGTTTAGGGTTTAGGGTTGGGATTTAGGGTTTAGGGTTAGGATTTAGGGTTTAGGGTGTAGACTTTATGGTTGAGGGCTTAGGATTTAGGGTTTAGGTTTTAGAGTTTAGGTTTTAGGGTTTAGTATTTTATATTATAGGTTTTGGGTTTAGGGTTTAAGGTGTATGATTTTGGGTTTAGGATTTGGGATTTAGGATTTAGTGTTTAGTCTTCAAGGTTTAAAGTTTAGGATTTAGGGTTTAGGGTATAAGGTTTAGGGTTTAGAGTTTTGATTTAGGGTTTTGGGTTTAGGATTAGGGTTAGTGTTTAGGTTTTAGGGTTTAAGGTTTAGGATTTAGGGTTTAGGGTCTAGAATTTTGGGTTTAGGGTTTAGGGTTTAGGGATAGGTTTAGGGTTTAGGTTTTAGAGTTTAGGGTTAAGGGGTTAGATTTTAGTGTTGATGGTTTAGTGTTTAGTGTTTAGGGTTTAGGGTTTAGAGATTAGGATTTAGTGTTTAGGGTTTAATGTTTAAGGTTTAAAGTTTAGAGTTAGGGTTTAGTTTTTATGGTTTTGGATTTTGGTTAGGGTTTAGTGTTTAACATTTAGAGTTTAGGATTTAGCGTTTAGGGTTTAGGGTTTTGAAATTAGGGCTATGGATTAGGTTTTAGGGTTTAGGGTTTAGGATTTACAATATGGATTTAGGGTTTAGGATTTAAGTTTAGAGTTTCGGTTTATGGTTAAAAGATTAGGATTTAGGTTTTAGGGTTTTAGGATTTAGGATTGGGGTATTGGGCTTGAAGTTTAGGGCTTAGGGTTTAGGGTTAAAGGTGTAGGGTTTATGGTTTTAGGTTTAGGGTTTAGATTTAGGCTTTAGGGTTTAGGGTTTAGGGTCAAAGGTTTTGGGTTTAGGGTTTAGGATTTAGGTTTTACAGTTTTTTATTTTGGGTTTAGGATTTACGATTTAGGTTTTAGGGTTTAGGATTAATAGTTTAGAGTTTAGAGTTTAGGGTTTAGGGTTTAGGTCATAGGGGTAAGGATTTGCGGTTTTGGTTTTGAGTTGTAGGTTTAAGGTATATGGTATAGGGTTTAGCATTTAGGCTTAGGGTTTAGGTTTTAGAGTCTATAGTTTCAAGTTCTAGGATTAGGGTTTAGGGGTTAGGATTTAGGGTTTAGTGTTTAGATTTTATGATTTAGGGTTCAGGATTTAGGGTTTACTATTTAGGGTTTAAGGTTTAGGATTTTGAGTTGTATCTTTTGGGTTTAGGATTTATATATTAGGGTTTTGGGTTTAGGGCTTAGGGTGTAGAGTTTAGGATTTTGAGTTGTATCTTTTGGGTTTAGGATTTATATATTAGGGTTTTGGGTTTAGGGCTTAGGGTGTAGAGTTTTGATGTAGGGTTTAGGGTTTAGGGTTGGGATTTAGGGTTTAGGGTTAGGATTTAGGGTTTAGGGCGTAGACTTTATGATTTAGGGTTTAGGTTTTAGAGTTTAGGTTTTTGGGTTTAATATTTTATATTATAGGTTTTGGGTTTAGGGTTTAAGGTGTATGATTTTGGGTTAAGGATTTGGGGTTTAGGATTTAGTGTTTAGTCTTCAAGGTTTAAAGTTTAGGATTTAGGGTTTAGGGTATAAGGTTTAGGGTTTAGAGTTTTGATTTAGGGTTTTGGGTTTAGGATTAGGGTTAGTGTTTGGGTTTTAGGGTTTAAAGTTTAGGATTTAGGGTTTAGGGTCTAGAGTTTTGAGTTTAGGGTTTAGGTATAGGGTTTAGGGTTTAGGTTTTAGAGTTTAGGGTTTAGGGGTTAGATTTTAGTGTTGATGGTTTAGGGTTTAGTGTTTAGGGCTTAGGGTTTAGAGTTTTGGATTTATTGTTTAGGGTTTAATGTTTAAGCTTTCAAGTTTAGATTTAGGGTTTAGTTTTTAGGGTTTAGGATTAGGTTTAGGGATTAAAATTTAAAGATTGAGATTTTGGTTGTAGGTTTCAAGGTTTTGGATTTAGGGTTTGGGTTTGGTGTTTAGGATTTAGGGTTTAGGGTTTAGAAAAATTTATACATATAATAGAAATATCAGGAATTAGCTTATCAAAAAAGAAAGCTGAAATTGTGAAAAATCAAATAGAATTCTTAGGAATTCAAATAGATAAAAATGGAATAAAAATGCAAACACATATTGTACAAAAAATATCTAATTCTGAAGAATTATTAGATAATAAGAAAAAATTACAATCATTTTTAGGATTAGTTAATCAAGTAAGAGAATACATACCAAAATTAGCAGAAAATTTAAAACCATTACAGAAAAAATTAAAGAAAGATATAGAGTATCACTTTGATGAACAAGATAAAAAATATATCAGGAAAATAAAAATAATGTGTAAAGATTTACCAAAATTATACTTTCCAGATGAACATAGACAATTTACTTATATAGTAGAAACAGACTCTAGTGATCATTGTTACGAAGGAGTACTAAAATATAAATATCTAAATGAAAAAATAGAACACCACTGTAGATATTATTCCGGATCATTTACAGACCCACAAATAAAATGGGAAATAAATAGAAAAGAATTATTTGCCTTATATAAATGTTTATTAGCGTTTGAGCCATATATTGTCTATAACAAATTTATTGTTAGAACAGATAACACACAGGTAAAATGGTGGATAACTAAAAGGTACACGATTCAATTACGACAAAAGAAATAAGAAGACTGGTAGTAAATATATTAAATTTTTCATTTACAATTGAAATTATAAAGACTGATAAGAATGTAATTGCAGATCACCTTCCAAGAAAAAGATACTACTTTCATCATTTGTATATATTCCTTTATAATAATATTCTCTAAATGCACATGTATATTCATCTATGTAACTCATTTTACATATTGCTAATTTATTCATTAAATTTTTGTTTATTATTTTATCTTTTTGTTGTTCTTCTATTTCTGTTGTCATACTACCAAATTCATTTCTAATTGATATTTCATATTTATTTAATATATCTATTGCAGATGTTGCTGTTTCATTATTAGATTTTGTATTATTTCTTAGTGTTGTTAAGCTTGTTGGTGTTAAATTTTGTAACCATATTTTTACTGTTCCTATAAGCGTTCTTTCTATGTACCCTGGGGCATCTGTTATTGATATTTTGTTATCTATTAATTGTTTTGATATATAGCCTATCCATAATTAGGTTTAATGGGTTTTAGGATATAGGATTAGGGTATTGGGCTTGAAGTTTAGGGCTTTGGGTTTAGGTTTTAGGATTAAAGGTTTAAGGTTTTCAGTTTTGGGTGTAGGGTTTACGGTTTAGTGTTTAGGGTTTAGGGTCAACGATTTAGGGTTTAGGGTTTAGGGTTAATGTTTTATAGTTTTTTGTTTTGGGTTTAGGGTTTAGGGTTTAGATTTTGGGGTTTAGGATTTATAGTTTAGAGTTTACAGTTTAGGGTTTAGGGTTAGGGTTTAGGGGTTTAGGTTTTACGGGTAAGGATTTGTGGTTTTGGGTTTGAGTTGTAGTTTTAGGGTATAGGGTATAGGGTTTAGCATTTAGGCTTTAGGGTTTAGGTTTTACAGTTTATGGTTTTGAGTTATAGGATTAGGGTTTAGGGGTTAGGATTTAAGGTTTAGTGTTTAGATTTTATGATTTAGGATTTAGGATTTTGGGTTTACTATTTAGTGTTTAGGGTTTAGGGGTTTATATTTTATGATTTAGGGTTTAGGATTCTGAGTTGTATGTTTTGGGCTTAGGTTTTATATTTTAGGGTTTAGGGTTTAGGATTTAGGGTGTAGCATTTTGATTTAGGGTTTAGGGTTAAGGGTTGGGATTTAGGGTTTAGGGTTAGGGTTTAGGGGTTAGGATTTAGGATTTAGGGTGTAGACTTTAGGGTTTAGGGTTTAAGATTTTGGGTTTAGTGTTTAGGGTTTAGGTTTTAGGGTTTAGTGTTTAGGGTTTAGTATTTTATATTATAGGTTTTGGGTTTAGGGTTTAAGTTTTATGATTTTGGGTTTATGATTTAGGGTTTAGGGTTTATTGTTTAGTCTTTAAGGTTTAAAGTTTATGATTTAGGGTTTAGGGTATAAGGTTTAGGGTTTAGAGTTTTGATTTAAGGTTTTGGGTTTAGAATTAGGGTTAGTGTTTAGGTTTTAGGGTTTAAGGTTTAGGGTTTAGGATTTGGGATTTTAGGGTTTAGAGTTTAGTGTTTAGGGTTTATGATTTAGGATTTAGGGTTTAGTGTTTAGTGTTTAAAGTTTAAAGTTTAGGATTTAGGGTTTAGGGTATAAGGTTTATGGTTTTGAGTTTTGATTTCGGGTTTAGGGTTTTGGGTTTAGCATTATGGTTATGGTTTAGGGTTTAGCATTTAGGGTTTAGGGTTTTGGGTATAGAGTCTTGGGTTTAGGGTTTAAGGTCTAGAATCTTGGGTTTAGGGTTTTCTATTTAGGGTTTATGGTTTATGTTTAAGGGTTTAGGGTTTAATATTTAGGGTTTAGGGTATAGGGTATAGGGATGTTGGTTTGAGGTTTAGGGTTTATAGTTTATAGTTTATAGTTTAGTATTTAAGATTTAGGGTTTAACATTTAGAGTTTATGATTTAGGGTTTAAGGTTTAGGGTTTAGGCTTAGATTTTGGGATGGTTTAGGGTTTAGGATATAGGGTGTAGGATTTAAGGTTTAGGTTTATGGTTTAAGGATTAGGGTTTAGGATTTAGGGTTTAAGGTTTAGGATTTAGGGTTAGAAATTAGGGTTAGAGTTTATGGTTTATGGTTTAGGGTTTAGAGTTTAGGGTTTAATGTTTAAGATTTTGAGTTATATGTTTTGAGTTTAGGGTTTAACGTTTATGATTTTGGGTTTGGGGTTTATGATTTAGGGTTTAGTGTTTAGTGTTCAAGGTTTAGAATTTAGGGTTTAAGGTTTAGGGTTTAGAGTTTTGATTTAGGGTTTATGGTTTAGGATTAAGGTTAGGGTTTAGGTTTTAGATTTTAAGTTTTAGGGTTTAGGGTTTAGGGTCTAGAGTTTTGGGTTTATGATTTAAGGTTTGGGGTTAAGGGTTAAGGATTTATGGTTAAGGACTAGGTTTAAGGGTTTACGATTTAGTGTGTAGGGATTAGGGTTTAGAATATGGATTTAGGGTTTAGTGTTTAGGTTTAGAGTTAGATTTTAGTGTTTAGGGTTTAGGGTTGAGAGTTTGGGAATTATAGTTTAGAATTTTATGGTTTAGGGTTTATGATGAAGGGTTTAGGGTTAAGGGTTTTTGGTTTTGGGTTCAAGTTATAGGTTTAGGGTTTAGGGTATATTGTTTTGTATCTAGGGTTAAGGGTTTAGGTTATAGACTTTAGGGTTTCGATTTGTAGGTTTTTGGTTTAGAAGTTAGGATTTAGGTTTTAGGGTGTGGAGTTGAAATTTAGGGTTTAGGATTTAGGGTTTAGAAATTAGGATTAGGGTTTAGGGTCTAGGGTTTAGGGTTTAAGGTTTAGAGTTAGGATTTATGGTTTAGGGTTTAGGGTTTAGGGTCTAGAGTTTAGGGTTTATGATATAAGGTTTAGGGTTTAGGGTTTAGTGTTTAAGGTATAGGGTTTAGGGTTTATTATTTAGTGTTTAGGGTTTAGTATTTAGTGTTTAAGGTTTAAAGTTTAGGATTTAGGGTTTAGGGTATAAAGTTTATGGTTTTGAGTTTTGATTTTGGGTTTAGGGTTTTGGGTATAGCATTAGGGTTAGGGTTTAGGGTTTTGTGTATACAGTCTTGGATTTAGGGTTGAAGGTTTAGTCTTGGGTTTGGGGTTTAGGGTGTAGGGTTTTCTATTTAGGGTTTATGGTTTATGTTTAAGGGTTTAGGGTTTAATATTTAGAGTTTAGGGTATAGGGTATAGGGATGTTAGTTTAAGGTTTAGGGTTTATAGTTTATAGTTTTAGTTTAGGATTTAGGGTTTAGGGTTTAACATTTAGAGTTTATGATTTAGGGTTTAAGGTTTACGATTTAGGCTTGGATTTTGGCATGGTTTAGGGTTTAGGATTTAGGGTGTAGGGTTTATGGTTTAGGTTTATGGTTTAAAGTTTAGGGTTTAGGATTTAGGGTTTAAGATTTAGGATTTAGGGTTAGGAATTAAGGTTAGGGTTTATGGTTTATGGTTTAGGGTTTAGGGTTTAAGATTTTGAGTTATAGGTTTTGGGTTTAGGGTTTAAGGTTTATGATTTTGGGTTTAGGGTTTAATGTTTAGTGTTCAAGGTTTAGAATTTAGGATTTTGGATTTAGGGTTTAAGGTTTAGGGTTTTGAGTTTTGATTTAGGGTTTAGGGTTTAGGAGTAAGGTTAGAGCTTAGGTTTTAGGTTTTAAGGTTTAGGGTTTAGGGTTTAGGGTCTAGAGTTTTGGGTTTATGATTGAAGGTTTATGGTTAAGGGATTAGGATTTAGGGTTAGGGACTAGGTTTAAGGGTTTAGCATTTAGTGTGTAGGGATTAGGGCTTAGAATATGGATTTAGGGTTTAGTGTTTAGGTTTAGAGTTAGATTTTAGTGTTTAGGGTTTAGGGTTAAGAGTTTAGGAATTATAGTTTAGGGTTTTATGATTAAGGGTTTAGGGTTAAGGGTTTTTGGTTTTGGGTTCAAGTTAAAGGTTTAGGGTTTAGGGTGTATGGTTTTGTGTCTAGGGTTAAGGGTTTAGGTTTTAGACTTTAGGGTGTCGATTTGGAGGCTTATGGTTTAGGAGTTAGGATTTAGATTTTATGGTGTTGAGTTTTTGGTTTAGGGTTTTGGATGTAGGGTTTAGTTTTTAGGGTTTCAGGTTTAGATTTAGGGTTCTGGGTTTAGGATTTTGAGATGTAGGTTTTGGGTTTTGGGTTTAAAGTTTATGATTTTGGGTTTAGGATTTAGGGTTTAGTGTTAAAGGTTTAGAGTTTAGGATTTAGGGTTTAGGGCTTAAGGTTTAGGCTTTAGATTATTGATTTAGGGTTTAGGGTTTAGGATAGGGTTAGGGCTTAAGGTTTAGGGTTTAGAGTTTAGGGTTTAGGGTTTAGGGTTAGGGTTTAGGGTTTAGTATTTAGATTTTAGGGTTTTGGGGTTAAAGTTTAGGGTTTATGATTTAAGGTTTAGGGTTTAGGGTTTTGGATTTAGGCTTTAGGGTTTTGGATTAGGATTAGGGTTTAGGTTTTAGTTTTTAAGGTTAGGGTTTAGGGATTAGGGTCTAGAGTTTATGATTTAAGGTTTAGGGTTAAGGGTTTAGGATTTAGGGTTAGGGATTAGGTTTTTGGGTTTATGGTTTAGAATATGGATTTAGTGTTTAGTGTTTAGATTTAGAATTAGAGTTTAGGGTTTAAGGTTTAGGGTTAAGTGTTTAGGACTTAGAGTTTAGGGTTTATGAATATGGGTTTAGGGTTTAGGGTTTCTAGTTTTGGGTTTGAGTTATAGGTTTAGGGTTTAGGGTATATGGTTTAGCATTTAGGGTTAAGTGTTTAGGTTTTACACTTTAGGGTTTTGAGTTGTAGGTTTAGGGTTTTGGAGTTAGGATATAGGTTTAGGGTTTATAGTTTAGTGTTTAGTGTTTAGGATTTAGGTTTTAGTTTAGGGTGTAGCATTTAGTGTTAGGGTTTAGGTTTAGGGTTAGGGTTTGGAGTTTATGGTTTACAACTTTGAGATTAGGATTTAGGGTTTAGGGGGTTAGGGTTTAGGTTTAGGGTTTAAGATTTAGGTTTAGGATTTAAGGTTAAGTGTTTAGGGTTTAGGGTTTAAGGTTTAGGATTTGGGGTTTACCATTTAAAATTTTGTTTTTAGTGTTTAGGGTTTAGCATATATGGTTTAGGGTTTAGTGTTTGGCGTTTAGCTTTTAGAGTTTAAGATTTATAGTTTAAGGTTGAGGGTTTAGGGCTTGGAGTTAAGGTTTAGGGTTTAGGACTACGGTTAGTGGTTACGGTTTAATGATTTTGGGTTTAGAGTTTCGAGTTTATGCTTTATGGTTTACGATTTAGGGTTGACTATTTATGGTATAGGGTTTAGAGTTTAGGGTTTAGGGTTTAGGTTTTTGAGTTGTATGTTTTGGGTTTAGGGTTTATGTTTTAGGTTTGGGGTTTAGAGTTTAGATTTTAGCATTTAGTATTATGTGTTTAAAGTTTCGAGTTTTGAGTTTTGAGTTTGGATTAAGGGTTATGGTTTTGCATTTAGGGTAACGATTTAGTGTTTAGGATTTAGGCTTTTAGGCTTTAGGTTTAGGGTTTAGGCTTTAGGGTTTAGGGTTTAGGTTTAGGGATACTATTTAGAGTTTAGTATTTATGGTTTAGGATTTAGGGTTAGGGTTTTTGGTTTAGGATTTAGGGTTTAGTGTTTAGGGTTAGGGTTTGGAGTTTAGGGTTTACAGCTTTGAGATTTGGATATAGGGTTTAGGGGTTTAGGGTTTAGGTTTAGGGTTTAGGATTTAGCTTTAGGATTTAGGGTTAAGTGTTTAGTGTTTTGGGTTTAGGGTTTACCATTTAGGATTTTGTTTTTACTGTTTAGGGTATATGGTTTAGGGTTTAGTGTTTGGCGTTTAGGATTTAGGGTTGATTATTTTGGGTATAGGGTTTAGAGTTTAGGATTTAGGGTTTAGGATTTTGAGTTGTATGTTTTGGGTTTAGGGTATATGTTTTAGGTTTGGGGTTTAGAGTTTAAGTTTTAGCATTTAGTATTATGTGTTTAAAGTTTAGAGTTTTGTATATACAGTTTAGGGCTAATGTTTAGGGTTTAGAGTTTTATGTAGGATTTAGGTTGTAGGTTTAGTGTCTATGGTTTAGGATTTAGGGTTTTGGGTCTAGAGTTTAGGGTTTAGGGTTAGGATTTAGCATTTAGGGTTTAGGGTTTTAGGGTCTAGAGTTTAGGGTTTAGGGTTTAGGTTTTAGGTATAGTGTTTTTGGTTTAGGGTTTTAGGTTTTGGGTGTATGGTTTAGGATTTAGGGTTTTGGGTTTAGGGTTTCAAGTTTAGGGTTGGGTGTTTAAGATTTAGGGTTTAAGGTTTTGAATATGAGTTTAGGGTTTATGGTTTAGGTTTAGGTTTTGGGTTAGGATTAAGAGTTTAGTGTGTTGGGTTTAGAGTTTAGGGTATAAGATTTTGCATTTAGGGTTTTTGGGTTTAGATTAATCATTTTTGGTTTAGGGTTTAGGTTTAGGCTTTTGGGTTTTAGGGTTTGGGGTTAAGGGATAAGGGTTTACTATTTTGGGTTTAGGGTTTAGGATTTTAGTATTTAGTGTTTCACATGTAGGGTTTAGTATTTATTGTAAGGGTGTTGGGTTTAATGTTAAGGGTTTTGGGTTTAGGGTTTGGAGTTATAGTTTTATAGTTTAGGGTATAGGGTTTAAGATTCAGGGTTTAGGTTTTAGGGTTTGGGGTTTAGGGTTTAAGGTTCAAGATTTAGGGTTTAGACTTTAGGGTTTAGAATTTAGTGTTTAGGATTTAGGATTGAGGATTTAGGGTTTAGGAATTAGGATTTGGGTTTATGGTTTATGGTTTGGGGTTTTAGGGTTAGGGTTTAGAGCTTAAGATTTGGGGTTTGGGGATTAGTGATTAGGGTTTAGAGTTTAGGATATTGTGTTTAGAGTTTAGGTTATGGTTTAGGGTTTACTGTCTATGGTTTAGGGTCAGGAGATTTGCATTTAGGGTTTAGAGTTTAGGGTTTAGGGTTTAGAGTTTAGGATTTAGTGTTTTGGATTTAGGGTTAGGGTTTAGGGTAAGTGTTTAAGGTTTTGGGTTTAGGGTTTAGGGCTTAGAGTTTGGATTTAAGGTTTAAGGTTTAAGTTAAGGGTTAGGGTTTAGAGGTTAGGGTTTAGGGCTTAGGGTTTAGGGTTTAGAGTTTAGTATTTAGGGTTTAGGGTTTAGGGGTTTAGGGTTTAGGTTTTAGGATCTAGGGTCTAGTGTTTCGGGTTTATGTTTAGGGTTTAGGATTTTGGGTTTAGTGTTTAGTGTTTAGTGTTTAAGGTTTAGGATGTAGGATTTAGGGTTTAGGTTTTTGAGTTGTAGGTTTGTGGTATCGGGTTTAGGGATTTGAGTTTAGAGTTTAGGGTTAAAGGTTTAGAATTTAGGGTTTACAGTATAGGGTTTAGGGTTTAGACTTAAGGGTTTAGTGTTTAGAGTTTAGGATTTAAGATTTAGGGTTTAGGGTTTAGGGTTTATACATTAGAGTTTAGTGTTTTGTTTTTAGGGTTTAAGTTTTAAGCTTTAGGGTTTAGGGTTGAGGGTTTGAGGATTCTGATTCATGTTATAGGTTTAGGGTATATGCTATTAGGTTTGGCGATAAGGGCTTAGGGTTTAACTTTTACTGTTTAGGGTTTTGATTTGTAGGTTTAGGGTTTATGGGTTAGGATTTAGGGTTTAGGTTTTAGAGTTTATGGTTTAAGGTTTAGGATTTAGTGTTAGGGATTTGGGTTTAAGGTTTAGGGTTTAGGGTTTAGGGGTTAGGGTTTAGTGTTTAAGGTTTAGAATTTAGTGTTTAGGGTTTAGGGTTTAGTGTTTAGTGTTTAAGGTTTAGGGTGTAGAGTTGAAATTTAGGGTTTAGTGTTTAGAAAATAGGGTTAGGGTTTAGGGTTTAAGGTCTAGAGTTAGGAGTTAGGGTTTAAGGTTTAGGGTATAACGTCTAGAGTTTACGGTTTATGATATATGGTTTAATTTTAGGGTATAAGGTTTTGGGTTTAGGGTTTATGGTTTGTGATTTATGATTTATGATTTAGGGTTTAGTGTTTTGTCTTTAGTGTTTCGTGTTAAAGGTTTAAAGTTTAGGATTTAGGGTTTAAGGTATAAGGTTTAGGGTTTTGAGTTTTGATTTCGAGTTTAGGGTTTTGGTTTTAGCATTAGGGTTAGAGTTTTGGGTATAGTATTTAGGGTTTAGGGTTTAGGGTATAAAGTCTTAGGTTTAGGGTTTTGGGTTCAAGGTTTTCTATTTAGGGTTTATGTTTTAGGGTTTAGGGTTTGATATTTATGGTTTAAGGTATAGGGTATAAGGATGTTGGTTTAAGGTTTAGGGTTTATAGTTTATAGTTTATTGTTTAGGATTTAGGGTTCAGGGTATTGGTTTAGGGTTTAGGGTTTAACATTTAGAGTTTATGATTTAAGGTTTAGGTTTTATGTTTAGACTTTAGGATGGCTTAGGGTTTAGTATTTAGGGTTTTGGGTTAAAGGTTTAGATTTACGATTTAAGGTTTAGGTTTTAGGAATTAGGGTCTAAGATTTAGGATTTAGGGTTAGGAATTAGGGTTTGGTTTTATGGTTTATGGTTTAGGGTTTCATGTTCAGGGTTTAGAGGTTAAGGTTTAGGGTTTAAGATTTTGAGTTATAGGTTTTGGGTTTAGGGTTTAAAGTTTATGATTTTGGGTTTAGGGTTTATGGTTTAGGGTTTATGGTTTAGGGTTCAAGGTTTAGAGTTTAGGATTTAGGGTTTAGGGTTTAGAGTTTTGATTTAGGGTTTAGGGTTTAGGTTTTAGGTTTTAAGGTTTAGGGTTTAGAGTTTAGGGTCTAAAGTTTTGAGTTTTTGATTGAAGGTTTAGGGTTATGGGTTTTGGATTTAGGGTTAGGGACTAGGTTTTAGGGTTTAGGGTTTTGTGTTTAGGGATTAGGGTTTAGCATATGGATTTAGGGTTTATTGTTTAGGTTTAGAGTTAAGGTTTAGTGTTTAGGGTTAAAAGTTTAGGAATTAGAGTTTAGAGTTTTAGGTTTTAGGGTTTATGATTAAGGGTTTAGGGTTAAGGGTTTTTGGTTTTGGGTTCTAGTTATAGGTTTAGGGTTTAGGGTATATGGTGTTGCGTTTAGGGCTAAGGGTTTAGGTTTTAGACTTTAGGGTTTGGATTTGTAGGTTTAGTGTTTAGGAGTTAGGATTTAGGTTTTTGGGTGTTGAGTTTTTGGTTTAGGGTTTTGGATGTTGGGTATAGTTTTTAGGGTTTTGGGTTTAGAGTTTAGGGTTCTGGGTTTAGGATTTTGAGTTGTAGGTTTTGGGTTTAGGGTTTAATGTTTGTGATTTTTGGTTTAGTGTTTAATGTTTATGATTTAGGGTTTAGGGTTAAGGGTTTAGTGTATAGTGTTAAAGGTTTAGAGTTTAGGATTTAGGGTTTAGGGCTTATGGTTTAGTCTTTAGATTATTGATTTAGGGTTGAGGGTTTAGGATCAGGGTTAGGGTTTTAGTTTTAGGGTTTAAGGTTTAAGGTTTAAGGTCTAGAGTTTAGGGTTTAGGGTTTAGGGTTTAGGGTTAGGGTTTAGGGTTTAGGTTTTAGAGTTTAGGATTTTGGGGTTAGAGTTTAGGGTTTATGATTTAAGGTTTAGGGTTTAGGGTTTCAGATTTAGGGTTTAGGGTTTTAGATTAGGGTTAGGGTTTAGGTTTTAGTTTTTAATGTTAGGGATTAGGGTTTAGGGTCTAGAGTTTAAGGTTTATGATTTAAGGTTTAGGGTTAAGG
This sequence comes from Solanum bulbocastanum, assembly GCA_037074985.1. Taxonomy (NCBI): domain Eukaryota; kingdom Viridiplantae; phylum Streptophyta; class Magnoliopsida; order Solanales; family Solanaceae; genus Solanum; species Solanum bulbocastanum. The sequence goes on along the minus strand of CM073604.1, from coordinate 20,220,592 downwards.
GTTTAGGATTTAGCGTTAGGGATTAGGTTTTAGGGTTTATGGTTTTAAGTATTGATTTAGGGTTTTAGTGTTTAGGTTTAGAATTAGAGTTTAGGGTTTAGGGGTTAGGGTTAAGAGTTTAGGGTTTTATGGTTTAGGGTTTATGATTAAGGGTTTATGGTTTAGGGTTTCTAGTTTTTAGTTTGAGTTATAGGTTTAGGGTTTATGGTGTATGGTTTAGCATTTAGGGTTAAGGGTTTATGTTTTCGACTTTAGGGTGTTGAGTTGTAGGTTTAGGGTTTAGGAGTTAGGATATAAGGTTTAGGGTATGGAGTTTTTGCTTTATGGTTTTGGATGTAGGGTTTAATTTTTAGGGTTTCGAGTTTAGAATTTAGGGTTTAGTATTTAGGATTTTAAGTAGTAGGTTTTGGGTTTAGGGTTTAAAGTTTATGATTTTGAGTTTAGGGTTTAGGGTTTAGGGTTTAGTATTTAGTGTACAAGGTTTAGAGTTTAGGATTTAGGGTTTAGGTTCTAAAATTTAGGCTTTAGAGTTTTGGTTTTGGGTTTAGGGATTAGGATCAGGTTTAGGGTTTAGGGCTTAGGGTTTATGGTCAGGGTTTAGGGTTTAGGTTTTGGAGTTTAGGGTTTTAGGGTTAGAGTTTATGGTTTATGATTTAAGATTTAAGGTTTAAGGCGTAGAGTTTTAATTTAGGGTTTAGGGTTTAGGGTCTAGTGTATAGGTTTTAGGGTTTAGGGAGAGGATTTAGGGTTCAGGGTTAGGGTTTAGGCTCTAGAGCTTAGGGTTTATGGTTTAGTATTTAGGATTTAGATTTTAGTGTTTAGGGTATAGGATTTTGGGTTTAGGGTTTAAGTTTTAGTGTTTAGGGTTTAGGGTTTAGTGTTTAGGTTTTATGATTTAGAATATGGATTTAGGGTTTAGTGTTTAGGTTTAGATTTAGGGTTTAGGGTTAAGAGTTTAGGATTGAGAGTTTAGGGTTTTAGGGTTTAGGTTTATGGTTTAGGGCTTATGTTTTAGAGTTTAGGGTTTAAAGTTAAAGGTTTAGTGTTTAAGGTTTAAGGTTTAGGGTTTAAGACTTAGGGTTTTGTGCTTAGGTTTTAGATTTTAATATTTAGGGTTTAGGGTTTAAGGTTTAGGGTGTAGAGTTTTAATTTAGGGTGTAGGGTTTAGAAATTAGGGTTAGAATTTAGGGTTTAGGGTCTAGGGTTTAGGGTTTAGGATTTAAGGTTAGGATTTATGGTTTAGGGTTAGGGCTTGAGGTCTATACCTTAGGGTTTAGGGTTTTGTATATAGGGCTTAGGTTTTAGTGTTTAGTATATAGTGTTTTGGGTTAAGGGTTTATGTCTTAGGGTTTAGAGTTTAGGGTTTAGGGTTTTGGTTTTATGATTTAGGGTTTAGGGTTTTTGTTTAGGATTAAGGGTTTAGGGTATAAGGTTTAAGGTTTAGAGTTTTGATTTAGGGTTTAGGATTTTGGGTTTACCACTAGGGTTAGGGTTTAGGGTTTATGGTTTAACATTTAGGGTTTAGGGTTTAGTGTCTAGAGTCTTGGGTGTAGTGTTTAGGGTCCAGATTCTTAGGTTTACGGTTGAGTGTTTAGGGTTTAGGGTTTAAATTTTACGGTTGAGGGTTTAGGGTTTAATGTTTAGGGTTTAATGTTTAGTGTCTAGGGTTGTAGGTTTAAGGTTTAGGGTTTATAGTTTATAGTTTAGGATTTTGGGTTTAGGGTTTTGGTTTAAGTTTAGGGTTTAAGGTTTAACATTTATTATTTACGATTAAAGATTTAGGGTTTTTGGGTTTAGGTTTAGGTTTTAGGATTAAGGGTTGTGGTTTAAGGTTTAGGGTTTTAGGTTTAGGGTTCAAAATTTAGGGTTTAGGGTTTAGGGTTTATGTTTAGCATTTAGGGTTTAGGATTTAGTGGATTCAAGATTTAGGGTTAGGGTTTAAGGTTTATGGTTGATTGTTTAGGGTTAGGGATTTGATTTTAGAGTTTAGGATATGGGGTTTACGGATTAAGGATTAGGGTTTAGAGTTTTGGTTAAGGCTTAGGGTTTAGGGTTAGGAGTTTAGAATTTAGGGTTTTGAATTTAGTATTTAGAGTTTAGGCTTTAGGGTTTAGGGTTAAGGGTTTAGAGTTTATGGTTAAGCATTAAGGTTTTAGGTTTTGGGGTTTATGTTTTAGGGTTTAGGGTTTAGGATTTATAATATGAATTTAGGGTTTAGGGTTTAGGTTTAGAGTTACGATTATCGTTTAAAAGATTAGGATTTAGGTTTAATGGGTTTTAGGATATAGGATTAGGGTATTGGGCTTGAAGTTTAGGGCTTTGGATTTAGGTTTTAGGATTAAAGGTTTAAGGTTTTCAGTTTTGGGTGTAGGGTTTAAGGTTTAGTGTTTAGGGTTTAGGGTCAACGGTTTAGGGTTTAGGGTTAATGTTTTATAGTTTTTTGTTTTGGGTTTACGGTTTAGATTTTGGGGTTTAGGATTTATAGTTTAGAGTTTAGAGTTTAGGGTTTAGGGTTAAGGTTTTGGGGTTTAGGTTTTACGGGTAAGGATTTGTGGTTTTGGGTTTGAGTTGTAGTTTTAGGGTATAGGGTTTAGCATTTAGGCTTTAGGGTTTAGGTTTTACAGTTTATGGTTTTGAATTATAGGATTAGGGTTTAGGGGTTAGGATTTAATGTTTAGTGTTTAGATTTTATGATTTAGGATTTAGGATTTTGGGTTTACTATTTAGTGTTTAGGGTTTAGGATTCTGAGTTGTATGATTTGGGCTTACGTTTTATATTTTAGGGTTTAGGGTTTAGGATTTAGGGTGTAGCATTTTGATTTAGGGTTTAGGGTTTAGGGTTGGGATTTAGGGTTTAGGATTAGGGTTTAGGGGTTAGGATTTAGGATTTAGGGTGTAGACTTTACGGTTTAGGGTTTAGGATTTTGGGTTTAGTGTTTAGGGTTTAGGTTTTAGGGTTTAGTGTTTAGGGTTTAGTATTTTATATTATAGGTTTTGGGTTTAGGGTTTAATTTTTATGATTTTGGGTTTATGATTTAGGGTTGAGGGTTTATTGTTTAGTCTTCAAGGTTTAAAGTTTATGATTTAGGGTTTAGGGTATAAGGTTTAGGGTTTAGAGTTTTGATTTAAGGTTTGGGTTTAGGATTAGGGTTAGTGTTTAGGTTTTAGGGTTTAAGGTTTAGGGTTTAGGATTTGGGATTTTAGGGTTTAGAGTTTAGTGTTTAGGGTTTAGGGTTTAGGTTTTAGAGTTTAGTATTTAGGTTTCATGGTTTAAGATTGAGTTGTAGGTTTAAGGTTTAGGGTTTAGGTTTTATGCTTTAATGTGTACAGTTAAACATTTAGAATTTAGTATTTAGGGTTTAGGGTTTAGATTTTTAAGTTTTGGGTTTAGGGTTTATGTTTTTGAGGTTTAGGTTTAGGGTTTAGGGTTTAGGGTTTATGTTTTAGGGTTTTTATTTTAGGGTGTAGTGTTTTGATTTAGGGTTTAGGGTTGAGGATTAGGATTCGACTTTATGGTTTAGGGTTTAGGGGCTAGAGTTTAGGGTTTAGGGTTTAGGGTTAAGGTTCAGGGTTTAGTCTATATAGTTTTGGGTTTAGGGTATAGTGTTTAGGGTTTAGGATTTAAATTTTAGGGATTAGAGTTTAGTGTTTATGATTTAGGGTAAGGGTTTAGGGATTAGTTCTTAGGGTTTAGGGTTTAGTGTTTGGATTTAGTGTTTAGGGTTTAGGTTTAGGGATACAATTTAGAGTTTAGGATTTAGGTTTAGGGTTTGTGGTTTAGGGTTTAGGGTTTAGGGTTTAGTGTTTAGGGTTTAGATTTTGAATTTAGTGTTTAGGGTTACGGTTTGGAGTTTATGGTTTACAACTTTGAGATTAGAATTTAGGGTTTAGGTTTAGGGTTTAGGATTTGGGATTAGGATTTGGGGTTTAGGATTTAGGGTCAAGTGTTTAGCATTTAGGGTTTAGGATTTAGGATCTGGGGTTTACCATTTTAGATTTTGTGTTTAGTCTTTAGGGTTTAGGGTATATGGTTTAGGGTTTAGTGTTTGGCGTTTAGGGTTTACAGTTTAGGATTTATAGTTTAAGGTTTAGGGTTTAGGGCTTGGAGTTAGGGTTTAGGGTTTAGGACTAGGATTAGTGGTTACGATTTAAGTATTTTGGGTTGAGAGTTTAGAGTTTATGCTTTATGGTTTAGGATTTTGGGTTGACTATTTATGGTATAGGGTTTAGAGTTTAGGGTTTAGGGTTTAGGATTTTGAGTTGTATGTTTTGGGTTTAAGGTTTATGTTTTAGGTTTAGGGTTTAGAGTCTAGGTTTTAGCGTTTCATATTATATGTTTAAAGTTTAGAGTTTAGTATTTACAGTTTAAGGCTATTGTTTAGGGTTTAGAGTTTTATATAGGATTTAGGTTGTAGGTTTTGGGTTTAGGGTTTTGGGTCAGAGTTTAGGGTTTAGGGTTAGGATTTAGGGTTAGGATTTAGGGTTTAGGGTCTAGGGTTTAGGGTCTAGAGTTTAAGGTTTAGGATTTAGGGTTTTAGGTATAGTTCTTTAGGTTAAGGGTTTAGGGTTTAGGGTTTATGGTTTAGGGTTTTAGGTTTTGGGTGTTTGGTTTAGGTTTTAGGGTTTTGCGTTTAAGGTTTAAAGTTTAGGGTTTCGTGTTTAGGATTTAGGGTTTAAGGTTTTGAATATGGATTTAGGGTTTATGGTTTAGGTTTAGGTTTTGGGTTAGGGTTAAAAGTTTAGGGTTTAGGGTTTAGAGTTTATGGCATAAGGTTTCGCATTTAGGGTTTTAGGGTTTAGGTTAATCATTTATGGTTTAGGGTTGAGGTTTAGGTTTTTGGGTTTAGGGTTTAGGTTTTAGTGTTTAGGGTTAAGGGGTAAGGGTTTACTATTTTGGGTTTTAGGGTTTAGGTTAATCATTTATGGTTTAGGGTTTAGGTTTTAGTGTTTAGGGTTAAGGGGTAAGGGTTTACTATTTAGGGTTTAGGGTTGAAGATTTTAGGATTTAGTGTTTAGCATATAGGGTTTAGTGTTTAGTGTTAAGGCTTTAGGGTTTAAGGTTAAGGGTTTCGAGTTAAGGGTTTCGAGTTATAGGTTTATGGTTTAGGGTATAGGGTTTAAGATTAAGGGTTTAGGGTTTAGGGTTTAGGGTTTATAGTTTAGAGTTTAGTGTTTAGGGTTTAGGGTTTAGAATTTAGGGTTTAGGATTTAGTGGTTAGGGTTTAGGATTTAGGATTTAGGGTTTAGGAATTAGGGTTTAGGTCTATGGTTTATGATTTAGGGTTTTTGGGGTTATGGTTAGGGTTTAGGGTTTCGACTTTAAGATTTGGGCTTTAGGGATTAGGGATTAAGGTTTAGAGTTTAGGATATAGTGTTTAGAGTTTAGGTTAAGGTTTAGGCTTTAGGGTCTGAAGATTTTCATTTAGGGTTTAGAGTTTAGGGTTTAGGATTTTGAGTTTAGAGTTGAGTGTTATGGATTTAGGATTTGGGTTTAGGACTTAGGGTTTAGGGTAAGTGTTTTAGGTTTAGGGTTTAGGGTTTAGGGCTTTGAGTTTTGATTTAGGGTTTAGGGTTTAGGTTAAGGGTTAGGGTTTAGATGTTAAGGTTTAGGGTTTAGGGTTCAGGATTTAGAGTTTAGCATTTAGGGTTTAGGGTTTAAGTTTAGGGTTTAGTATTTAGGATCTAGGTTCTAGTGTTTAGGATTTAGGTTTATGGTTTATGATTTCAGGTTTAGTGTTTAGTGTTTAAGGTTTAGGATTTAGGATTTAGGGTTTAGGGTTTTGAGTTGTAGGTTTATGGTATAGGGTTTAGGGATTAGAGTTTAGTGTTTAGGGTTTAGGGTTTGTTTAGGGTTTAGGGTTTACGGTATAGGGTTTAGGGTTTAGACTTAAGGGTTTAGTGTTTTGGGTTTCGAGTTTAGAGTTTAGGATTTAGGGTTTAGGTTTTAGGGTTTAGGGCTTATAGTTTAGAGATTAGGGTTTAAGTTTTAGGTTTTAAGGTTTAGGGTTGAGGGTTTTGGGTTTTCAATTCATGTTATAGGTTTAAGGTATATGCTATCAGGTTTAGCGATAAGGGTTTAGGGTTTAAGTTTTACAGTTTAGGGTTTTGGGTTGTAGGTTTAGGGTTGAGGGTTTAGAAATTAGGGTTTAGGGTTTAGAATTTATGGTTTAGGGTTGAAGATTTAGGGTTTAGAGTTTAGGGTTTAGGATTTAGAGCTGTAGGTTTTGGGCTTAGGTATTAGGGTTTTTGCTTTAGGGTTTAGTATGTAGGGTTTAGTGTTTAGGGTTTAGAGTTTTGGATTTAGGGTTTAAGGTTTAGGGTTTAGAGTTTTGATTTAGTGTTTAGCGTTTAGGATTAAGGTTAGGGTTTAGGTTTTAGGTTTTAAGGTTTAGGGTTTAGGGTTTAGGGTCTAGAGTTTTATGTTTATGATTTAAAGTTTAGGGTTAAGGGTTTAGGATTTAGGGTTAGGGACTAGGTTGAAGGGTTTAGGGTTTAGTGTGTAGGCATTACGGTTTAGAATATGGATTTAGGGTTTAGTGTTTAGGTTTAGAGTTAGATTTTAGTTTTTAGGGTATAGGATTAAGAGTTTGGGAATTATTGTTTAGAATTTTATAGTGTAGGGCCTATGATTAAGGGTTTAGAGTTAAGGGTTTTTGGTTTTGGGTTCAAGTTATAGATTTAGGGTTTAGAGTATATGGTTTTGTGTCTAGGGTTAAGGGTTTAGGTTTTAGACTTTAGGGTTTTGACTTGTAGGTTTATGGTTTAGGAGTTGGGATTTAGGTTTTTGGGTGTGGAGTTGATATTTAGGGTTTAGGATTTAGGTTTTAGAAATTAGGGTTAGGGTTTAGGGTTTAAGGTTTAGAGTTAGGATTTATGGTTTAGGGTTTAGGGTTTAGGGTCTAGAGTTTAGGGTTTAGGGTATAGTGTTTATGGTATAGGGTTTTCGATTTATGATTTAGTATTTAGGGTTTAGTGTTTAAGGTTTAAAGTTTAGGATTTCAGATTTCGGGTATAAGGTTTATGGTTTTGAGTTTTTATTTCGTGTTTAGGGTTTTGGGTTTATCATTTGGGTTAGGGTTTAGGTTTTAGTATATAGGGTTTAGGGTTTTGGGTATAGAGTCTTGGGTTTTGGGTTTAAGGTCTAGAGTCTTGTGTTTAGGGTTTAAGGTTCAGGGTTTTCTATTTAGGGTTTATGGTTTATGTTTAAGGGTTTAGGGTTTAATATTTAAGGTTTAGGGTATAGGGTATAGGAATGTTGGTTGAAGGTTTAGGGTTTATAGCTTATAGTTTATAGTTTAGGATTTAGGGTTTAGTGTTTAACATTTAGAGTTTATGATTTAGGGTTTAAGGTTTAGAGTTTAGGCTTAGATTTTGGGATGGTTTAGGGATTAGGATTTAGGGTGTAGGGTTTAAGGTTTAGGTATATGGTTTAAGGCTTAGGGTTTAGAATTTAGGGTTTAAGATTTAGGATTTAGGGTTAGGGTTTATCGTTTTTGGTTTAGGGTTTAGAGTTTAGGGTTTAGGATTTAATATTTTGAGTTATAGGTTTTGGATTTAGGGTTTAACGTTTATGATTTTGGGTTTAGGTTTTATGGTTTAGAGTTTAGTGTTTAGTGTTCAAGGTTTAGAGTTTAGGATTTAGGGTTTAGGGTTTAAAGTTTAGGGTTTAGAGTTTTGATTTAGGGTTTAGGGTTTTGGATTAAGGTTAGGGTTTAGGTTTTAGGTTTTAAGGTTTAGGGTTTAGGGTTTAGGGTCTAGAGTTTTAGGTTTATGATTTAAAGTTTAGGGTTAAGGGTTTAGGATTTAGGGTTAGGGACTAGGTTTAAGGGTTTAGGGTTTAGTGTGTAGGCATTACGGTTTAGAATATGGATTTAGGGTTTAGTGTTTAGGTTTAGAGTTAGATTTTAGTTTTTAGGGTATAGGGTTAAGAGTTTGGGAATTATAGTTGAGGATTGTATGATTTAGGGTTTATGATTAAGGGTTTAGGGTTAAGGGTTTTTGGTTTTGGGTTCAAGTTATAGGTTTAGGGTTTAGGGTATATGGTTTTGTGTCTAGGGTTAAGGGTTTAGGTTTTAGACTTTAGGGTTTTGATTTGTAGGTTTATGGTTTAGGAGTTAGGATTTAGGTTTTAGGTTGTTGAGTTTTTGGTTTAGGGTATTGGATGTAGGGTTTCGTTTTTAGGGTTTTGGGTTTAGAGTTTAGGATTCTGGGTTTAGGATTTTGAGTTGTAGGTTTTGGTTTTAGGATTTAAAGTTTATGATTTTGGGTTTAGTGTTATAGGTTTATAGTTTAGGATTTAGGGTTTAGGGCTTAAGGTTTAGGCTTTAGACTATTGATTTAGGGTTTAGGGTTTAGGATTATGTTTAGGGTTTGAGTTGTAGGGTTTACGATTTAGGGTTTGCGGTTAGAGTTTAGGATTTATGATTTAAGGTTTAGGGTTTAGGTTTTGGATTTAGGTTTTAGGTTTTTGGATTAGGGTTAGGGTTTAGGTTTTAGTTTTTAAAGTTAGGGTTTAGGGTTTTAGGTCTAGAAATAGGATTTATGATTTAAGGTTTAGGGTTAAGAGTTTAGGATTTAGGGTTAAGGATTAGGTTTTAGGGTTTGTGGTTTAGAATATGGATTTAGGGTTTAGTATTTAGCTTTAGAATTAGAGTTTAGGGTTTAGGGTTTAGGGTTAAGAGTTTAGGACTTACAGTTTAGGGTTTTATGGTTTAAGGTTTATGATTAAGGGTTTAGGGTTTAGGGTTTCTAGTTTTGAGTTTGAGTTATAGGTTTAGGGTTATGGGTATATGGTTTAGTGTTTAGGGTTAAGGGTTTAGGTTTTACACTTTAGGGTTTTGAGTTGTAGGTTTAGGGTTTAGGAGTTAGGATATAGGGTTTAGGGTTTAGAGTTTAGTGTTTAGTGTTTAGGATTTAGGTTTTAGTTTACGGTGTAGCATTTAGTGTTTAGGGTTTAGGGTTTAGGTTTTAGAGTTTAGTGTTTAGGGTTTTTGGTTTAAGATTTAGGGTTTAGGGTTTGGGGTTTGGAGTTGTAGGTTTAAGATTTAGGGTTTAGGTTTTATGCTTTTGTGTGTACAGTTAAAGGTTTAGAGTTTAGTATTTAGGGTTTAGGGCTTAGATTTTAACTTTTGGGTTTAGGGTTTAGGATTTCAAATTTTAGGTTTTGGGTTTAGGGTTTAGGCTTTGTGTTTTAGTGTTTAGGGTTTAGGCTTTAGGGTTTAGGGTTTTACATTTAGGGTTTAAAGTTTAGGGTGTAGTGTTTTGATTTAGGGTTTTGGGTTGAGGATTAGGATTAGAGTTTAGGGTTTATGGTTTAAGGGGTAGAGTTTAGGGTTTAGGGTTTAGGGTTAGGGTTCAGGGTTTAGGCTATAGAGTTTAGGGTGTAGGGTATAGTGTTTAGGGCTTAGGGTTTGGTGTTAAGGGTTTAGGATTTAAGTTTTAGGGATTAGAGTTTATGGTTTAGGATTTATAGTAAGTGTTTAGGGATTAGTTCTTAGGGTTTAGTGTTTAGTGTTTGAATTTAGTGTTTAGGGTTTAGGGTTTAGGTTTAGGGATAAGATTTAGAGTTTAGGATTTAGGGTTTAGGATTTAAGGTTAGGGTTTGTGGTTTAGGTTTTAGGGTTTAGTGCTTAGGGTTTAGATTTTAGATTTAGTGTTTAGGGTTTAGGTTTAGGGTTAGGGTTTGGAGCTTATGGTTTACAACTTTGAGATTAGGATTGATGGTTTAGGGTTAGGGTTTGGGGTTTATGGTTTACAACTTTGAGATTAGGATTTATGGTTTAGGGGGTTAGGGTTTAGGTTTAGGGTTTAGGATTTAGGTTTAAGATTTAGGGTTTAGGATTTAGGGTTAAGTGGTTAGTGTTTAGGGTTTAGAGTTTAGGATTTAGGGTTTACCATTTAAGATTTCGAGTTTAGTGTCTAAGGTTTAGGGTATATGGTTTAGGGTTTTGTGTTTGGCGTTTAGGGTTTAGGTTTAGGGTTAGGGTTTGGAGTTTATCGTTTATAGCTTTGAGATTAGGATTTAGTGTTAGGGAGTTAGGGTTTAGGATTTAGGTTTAGGATTTAGGGTTAAATGTTTAGTGTTCAGGGTTTAAGGTTTAGGATGTAGGGTTTACCATTTAAGATTTCGTGTATATGGTTTAGGGTTTAGGGTATATGGTTTAGGGTTTAGTGTTTGGTGTTTAGCTTTTAGAGTTTAGGATTTACAATTTAAGGTTTTGGGTTTAGGGTTTAGGACTAAGGTTAGTGGTTACGGTTTAAGGATTTTAGGTTTAGAGTTTGGAGTTTATGCTTTATGGTTTAGGATTTAGGGTTGACTATTTATGGTATAGGGTTTAGAGTTTAGGGTTTAGGGTTTAGGATTTTGAGCTGTATGGTTTGGGTTTAGGGTATATGTTTTAGTTTTGGGGTTTAGAGTTTAGGTTTTAGCATTTAATATTATGTGATTAAATTTTAGAGTTTAGTATTTACAGTTTAAGGCTATTGTTTAGGGTTTAGAGTTTTATATAGGATTTAGGTTGTAGTTTTTGGGTTTAGTGTTTAGGGTTTAGGGTTAGGATTTAGTGTTTAGGGTTTAGGGTTTAGTGTTTTAGGTATAGTGCTTTAGGTTTAGGGTTTAGGGTTTAGGGTTTATTGTTTAGGGTTTTAGGTTTTGGGTGTATGGTTTAGGATTTAGGGTTTTGGGTTTAGGGTTTAAAGTTGACGGTTTAGTGTTTAGGATTTAGGGTTTAAGGTTTTGAATATGGATTTAGGGTTTATGGTTTAGGTTTAGGTTTTGGGTCAGGGTTAAGAGTTTAGGGTTTAGGGTATAAGGTTTCGCATTTAGGATTTTAGGGTTTAGGTTAATCATTTATGGTTTAGGTTTTTAGGTTTAGGGTTTAGGGTTAAAGGGTTAGGGTGTACTGTTTAGGGTTTAGGGTTTAGGATTTTTGGATCTAGTGTTTAGCATGTAGGGTTTAATGTTTAGTGTTAAGGGTTTAGGGTTTAAGGTTAAGGGTTTCGGGTTAAGGGTTTGGAGTTATAGGTTTATGGTTTAGGGTATAGGGTTTAAGATTAAGGGTTTATGGTTTAGGGTTTGGAGTTTAGGGTTTAGGTTGTAGGGTTTAGGGTTTAGACTTTAGGGTTTAGTGTTTAGGGGTTAGGATTTAATGGTTAGGATTTATGATTTAGGATTTAGGAATTAGGGTTTGGGTCTATGGTGTATGATTTAGGGTTTTAGGGTTATGGTTAGGGATTAGGGTTTAGACTTTAAGATTTGGGCTTTAGGGATTAGGGAATAGAGTTTAGAGTTAAGGATATTGTGTTTATAGTTTAGATTAAGGTTTAGGGTTTAGGTTCTACAGATTAGGGTCAGAAGATTTGTATTTAGGGTTTAGAGTTTAGGGTTTAGGATTTAGAGTTTATAATTTACTATTATAGATTTAGGGTTATGGTTTAGGGCTTAGGGTTTAGGGTAACTTTTTAAGCTTTAGGGTTTAGGTTAAGGGTTAGGGTTTAGAGGTTAAGGTTTAGGGTTTAGGGTTCAGGGTTTAGAGTTTAGCATTTAGTGTTTAGGGTTTAGGGGTTTAGGTTTTAAGTTTAGGGTTTAGGATTTAGGATCTAGGTTCTAGTGTTTAGGGTTTAGGTTTAGGGTTTAGGATTTCGAGTTTGGTGTTTAGTTTTTAAGGTTTAGGATTTAGGATTTAGGGTTTAAGGTTTTGAGTTGTAGGTTTATGATTTAGGATTTATGGTTTGTTTAGGGATTAGAGTTTAGAGTTTCGGGTTTAGGGTTTGTTTAGGTTGTAGGGTTTAGAATTTAAGATTTACGGTATAGTGTTTAGGGTTTAGACTTAAGGGTTTAGTGTTTAGGGTTTTGGGTTTAGAGTTTAGGATTTAGGGTTCAGAGTTTAAGGTTTAGGGCTTATAGTTTAGAGTTTAGGGTTTAGTTTTAATGGTTTAAGTTTTATGTTTTAGGGTTTAGGATTGAGGGTTTTGGGTTTTCGATTGTGTTATAAGTTTAGGGTATATGCTATCAGGTTTAGCAATAAGGGTTTAAGTTTTATAGTTTAGAGTTTTGAGTTGTAGGTTTTGGGTTTAGGGGTTAGGATTTAGAGTTTAGGGTTTAGAGTTTATGGTTTAGGGTTTACTATTTATGGTTTAGGGTTTAGGATTTTGAGCTATAGGTTTTGGGTTTAAGGATTAGGGTTTTTGCTTGAGGGTTTAGGGTTTAGGGTTTAGGGTTTAGTGTTTAGAGTTCAGAGTTTAGTATTTTGGGTTTAAGGTTTAAGCTATAGAGTTTGATTTAGGGTTTATGGTTTAGGGTTTAGGATTTAGTGTTTAGGGTTAGCGTTTTGGGTTTAAGGTATAAGGTTTAGGGTTTATGATTTAGGGTTTAGGTTCTAGAGCTTAGGCATTAGGGTTTAGTGTGCAGTGTTTAGGGTTAAGGGTTTAGTGTTTAGGGTTTTGGATTTTGGGTTTAGGGTTTAGGGTTTATGGTATAAGGTTTAGTGTTTAGTTCTTAGAGTTTAGGATTTAGGATTTATGTTATAAGGTTTAGGATTTTGGGTTTAGGGTAAGGGTTTAGGGTTTAGGGCTTAGGGTTTATTGTTTGGATTTAGCATTTAGAGTTTTGGTTTAGTATTCGAGTTTAGAGTGAGAGTGTAGGGTTTATGGTTTAGAGTTTAGGGTTTGGGGTTTAAGCTCAGGGTTTAGGGTTTAGGGTTTAGGGGTTAGGGTTAAGATCTAGAGTTTTGGGTTTAGGGTTTAGGATTTATGATTTATAGTTTAGGGTTGAGGGTTTAGGGTCTAGTGTACGGGGTTATGGTTTATGGTTTAGTGTTAAGGGTTTAGAGTTAAGGGTTTAGGGTTTAATGTTTTGGTTTTAGGATTTAAGGTTTAGGGTTTAGAGTTTGGTGTTTAGTGTTTTGGGTTTAGTGTTTAGACTTTTGGGTTTCGTGTTTAGGGTTTAGGGTTTACAGTTTTGGATTTAGAATATAGGGTTTAGGGTTTAGAGTTTGGATTTAGGTTTTGGGGTTTAAGATGAGGGTTGGGATTTATGGTTTAATGTTTAGAGTTTAGGATTTAGGGTTTTGGATTTAGAGTTAGGGATTAGGTTTTTGGGTTTTGGGTTTCGAGTTTAGAGTTTTGTCGAGTTTAAAGTTTTTAGGGTTTAAACTTTATGATTTTGGGTTTAGGGTTTAGGGTTTAAGGTTTAGGGTTTAGTGTTAAAGGTTTAGAGTTTAGGATTTAGGGTTTAGGGCTTAAGGTTTAGGCTTTAGAGCATTGATCTAGGGTTTAGGGTTTAGGATTAGGGTTAGGGTTTGAGTTTAGGGTTTAAGGTTTAGGGTCTATAATTTAGGGTTAGGGTTTAGGGTTTAGGTTTTGGAGGTTAGGGTTTTGGGGTTAGAGTTTAGGGTTTATGATTTAAGGTTTAGGGTTTAGGGTTTAGAGTTTATGGTTTAGGGTTGAAGATTTAGGGTTTACTATTTAAGGTTTTGGGTTTTGGATTTTGAGATGTAGGTTTTGGGTTTAAGGATTAGGGTTTTTGCTTTAGTGTTTAGGGTTTAGGGTTTAGTGTTTAGTGTTTAGAGTTTAGTATTTTGGGTTTAAGGTTTAAGCTATAGAGTTTTGATTTAGGGTTTAGGGTTTAGGGTTTAGGATTTAGTGTTTAGGGTTAGCGTTTTGGGTTTAGGGTATAAGGTTTAGGGTTTATTGTTTTGGGTTTAGGTTCTAGAGCTTAGGCATTAGGGTTTAGTGTGCAATATTTAGGGTTATGGGTTTAGTGTTTAGGGTTTTGGATTTTGGGTTTAAGGTTTAGGGTTTATGGTATAAGGTTTAGTGTTTAGTTCTTAGAGTTTAGAATTTAGGGTTTATGTTATAGGGTTTAGGATTTAGGGTTTAGGGTTTAGGGCTTAGGGTTTAGAGTTTGGATTTAGCATTTAGAGTTTTGGTTTAGTATTCGAGTTTAGAGTGTAGGGTTTATGGTTTAGAGTTTAGGGTTTAGGGTTTAGGCTCAGGGTTTAGGGTTTAGGGTTTAGAGGTTAGGGTTTAGGATCTAGAGTTTAGGGTTTAGGGTTTAGGATTTACGATTTATAGTTTAGGGTTTAGGGTTTAGGGTTTAGGGTCTAGTGTACGGTGTTATGGTTTATGGTTTAGTTTTCAGGGTTTAATGTTAAGGGTTTACGGTTTAATGTTTTGGTTTTAGGATTTATGGTTTAGGTTTTAGAGTTTGGTGTATAGGGTTTTGGGTTTAGTGTTTAGACTTTAGGATTTAGGGTTTATAGTTTTGGATTTAGAATATAGGGTTTAGGGTTTAGAGTTTGGATTTAGGGTTTGGGGTTTAAGATGAGGGTTGGGATTTATGGTTTAATATTTAGAGTTTTGGATTTAGGGTTTATGGTTTAGGGTTTAGGATTTAGAGTTAGGGATTAGGTTTTTGGGTTTTGGGTTTAGTGATTAGGCTTGTAGGTTTAGAATATGGATTTAGGGTTTCTTTTATAGGTTTAGAGTTAGGGTTTAGGGTTTAGGACTTAGCATTAAGAGTTGAGGATTTAGTGTTTAGGGTTTAAGGGTTTAAGTTTATGGTTTAGGGCTTAAGTTCTAGGGATTAGGGTTTAAGGTTTAAGATTTAATGTTTAATGTTCAAGGTTTAGGGTTTAGGGTTTAGTGTTTAAGGGTTAGGGTTAAGGGTTTAGGATTTAGGGTTTAAGCTTTGGAGTTTAGTATATAGGGTTTAGGGTTTAGGGTGTAGAGTTGAAATTTAGGGTTTAGGATTTAGGGTTTAGAAATTAGGGTTAGGGTTTAGGGTCTAGGGTTTAGGATTTAAGGTTTAGAGTTAGGATTTATGGTTTGGGTTTAGGGTTTAGGGTCTAGAGTTTAGGGTTTACGGTATAGGGTTTAGGGTGTAGGATTTAGTATTTAGGGTATAGGGTTTTGGGATTAGGGTCTAGGGTTTATTATTTAGGATTTAGGGTTTAGTGTTTAGTGTTTAAGGTTGAAAGTTTAGGATTTAGTTTTTAGGGTATAAGTTTTATGGTTTTGAGTTTTGATTTTGGGTTTAGGGTTTAGGATTTAGCATTTAGGGTTTAGGGTTTTGGGTAAAGAGTCTTGGTTTTAGGGTTTAAGGTCTAGAGTCTTGGGTTTAGGGTTTAGGGTTTAGGGTTTTCTGTTTAGGGTTTATGGTTTATGTTTAAGGGTTTAGGGTTCAATATTTAGGGTTTAGGGTATAGGGTATAGGGATGTTGGTTTAAAGTTTAGGGTTTATAATTTATAGTTTATAGTTTAGTATTTGGTGTTTAGGGTTTAACATTTAGAGTTTATGATTTAGGTTTTAGGGTGTCGAATTTTTGGTTTAGGGTTGTGGGATTTAGTTTTTAGGATTTCGGGTTTAGAGTTTTGGGTTCTGTGTTTAGGATTTTGATTTGTAGGTTTTGGGTTTAGGGTTTAAACTTTATGATTTTGGGTTTAGGGTTTAGGGTTTAAGGTTTAGGGTTTAGTGTTAAAAGTTTAGAGTTTAGGATTTAGGGTTTAGGGCTTAAGGTTTAGGCTTTAGAGCAGTGATTTAGGGTTTAGGGTTTAGGATTAGGGTTAGGGTTTGAGTTTTAGGGTTTAGGTTTTAGAGGTTAGGGTTTTGGGGTTAGAGTTTAGAGTTTCTGATTTAAGGTTTAGGGTTTAGGGTTTAGGGTTTTGGAGTTAGGTTTTAGTCTTTTGGATTAGGGTTAGGGTTTAGGTTTTAGTTTTTAAGGTTAGGGTTTAGGGTTTAGGGTCTAGAGTTTAGGGTTTATGATTTAAGGTTTAGGATTAAGGGTTTAGGATTTAGGGTTAGGGTTTAGGTTTTAGGGTTTATGGTTTAGAATATGGATTTAGGGTTTAGTGTTTAGCTTTAGAATTAGAGTTTAGGGTTAAGAGTTTAGGACCTATAGTTTAGGGTTTTATGGTTTAGGGTTTATGATTAAGGGTTTATGGTTTAGGGTTTCTAATTTTGGGTTTGTGTTGTAGGTTTAGGGTTTAGGGTATATGGTTTAGCGTTTAGGTTGAAGGGTTTAGGTTTTACACTTTAGGATTTTGATTAGTAGGTTTAGGGTTTAGGAGTTTTGTTATAGGGTTTAGGGTTTAGAGTTTAGTGTTTAGGGTTTAGGGTTTAAGTTTTAGTTTAGGGTGTAGAGTTTAGTATTTAGGGTTTAGGGTTTAGGTTTTAGAGTTTAGTGTTTAGGGTTTATGGTTTAAATTTAGGGTTTAGGGTTTGGGGTTTGGAGTTGTAGGTTTAAGGTTTAGGGTTTAGGTTTTATGTTTTAGTGTGTACAGTTAAAGGTTTAGAGTTTAGTATTTAGGGTTTAGGGTTTAGATTTTTATGTTTTGGGTTTAGGGTTTAGGATTTTGTTGTTTAGGTTTTGGGTTTAGGGTTTAGGGTTTATGTTTTAGGATTTAGGGTTTAAGGTTTAGGGTTTTGCATTTCGGGTTTAAAGTTTAGGGTGTAGCATTTTGATTTAGGGTTTAGAGTTGAGGATTTGGATTAGAATTTAGGGTTTAGGGTCTAGAATTTACGGTTTATGGTTTAGGGTTAGGGTTTAGGGTTTAGGCTATAGAGTTTAGGGTTTAGGGTATAGTGTTTAGGGCTTAGGGTTTAGGATTTAAGTTTTAGGGATTAGAGTTTATGGTTTAGGATTTAGGGTATGGGTTGAGGGATTAGTTCTTAGGGTTTAGGGTTTAGTGTTTGGATTTAGTATTTAGGGTTTAGGTTTAGGGATACGATTTAGAGTTTAGGATTTAGGGTTAGGGTTTGTGGTTTAGTGTTTAGGGTTTAGTGTTTAGGGTTTAGATTTTGGATTTAGTGTTTAGGATTTAGATTTAGGGTTAGGGTTTGGAGTTTATGGCTTATAGCTTTAAGATTAAGATTTAGGCTTTAGGGGGATAGGGTTTAGGTTTAGGGTTTCGCATTTAGATTTAGGATTTAGGGTTTAGGATTTAGGTTTAAGTGTTTAGTGTTTAGGGTTTAGGGTTTAGGGTTTAGGATTTAGGGTTTACCATTTAAGATTATGTGTTTAGTGTTTAGGGTTTAGGGTATATGGTTTAGGGTTTTGTGTTTGGTGTTTAGGGTTTAGAGTTTAGCATTTATAGTTTAGTGTTTAGGGTTTAGGGCTTGGAGTTAGGGTTTAGGGTTTAGGACTAGGGTTAGTGGTTACGATTTTAGGATTTTGGGTTTAGAGTTTAGAGTTTGTGGTTTATGGTTTAGGATTTAGTGTTGACTATTTATGGTATAGGATTTAGAGTTTAGGGTTTAGGGTTTAGGATATTGAGTTGTATGCTTTGGGTTTAGGGTATATGTTTTAGGTTTGGGGTTTAGAGTGTTGGTTTTAGCGTTTAATATTATGTGTTTGAAGTTTAGAGTTCAGTATTAACAATTTAGGGATAATGTTTAGGGTTTATAGTTTTATATCGAATTTAGGTTGTAGGTTTTGGGTTTAGGGTTTAGGGTTTAGGGTTTGGGTCTAGAGCTTAGTGTTTAGGGTTAGGATTTAGTGTTTAGGGTTTAGGGTTTAGGATCTACAGTTTAGGGTTTAACGTTTAGGGTTTAGGGTTTTAGGTATAGTTTTTTAGGTTTGGGGTTTAGGGTTTAGCATGTAGGGTTTAGGGTTTAGGGTTTTAGGTATAGTGTTTTAGGTTTAGGGTTTTAGATTTTGGGTGTATGGTTTACGATTTAGGGCTTTGGGTTTAGGGTTTAAAGTTCAGGGTTTAGGGTTTAAGGTTTTGAATATGGATTTAGGGTTTATGGTTTAGGTTTAGGTTTTGGGTTAGGGTTAAGAGTTTAGGGTTTAGGATTTAGAGTTTAGGGTATAAGGTTTTCCAATTAGGGTTTAGGTTAATCATTTATGGTTTAGTGTTTAGGTTTAGGTTTTTGGTTTAGTGTTTATGTTTTAAGGTTTAGGGTTAAGGGGTTACGGTTTACTATTTAGGGTTTAGGGTTTAGGATTTTAGGATTTAGTGTTTAGCATGTAGGGTTTAGTGTTTACTGTTAAGGGTTTAGGGTTTTAGGTTAAAGGTTTGGAGTTATAGGTTTATGGTTTAGGGTATGGGGTTTAAGATTAAGGGTTTAGGGTTTTGGGTTTAGGGTTTAGGGTTTAGGGTTCAGAGTTTAGATTTTAGGATTTAGTGTTTAGGGTTTAGGATTTAGTGGTTAGGGTTTAGGATTTAGGATTTAGGGTTTAGGAATTAGGGTTTGGGTCTATGGTTTATGATTTAGGGTTTTAGGTTTATGGTTAGGGATTAGGCATTAGACTTTAAGATTTGGGCTTTAGGGATTAGGGATTAGGGTTTAGAGTTTAGGATATTGTGTTTAGAGTTTAGGTTAATGTTTAGGGTTTATGGTCTAGGGTTTAAGGTCGGAAGATTTGCATTTAGGGTTTAGAGTTTAGGGTTTAGGGTTTAGAGTTTAGAATTGAGTGCTATGGATTTAGGGTTAGGGTTTAGGGTAAGTGTTTAAGGTTTAGGGTTTAGGGTTTAAGGTTTATTGTTCGGATTTAGGGTTTAGGGTTTAGCTTAAGGGTTAGGGTTTGGAGGTTAAGGTTTAGGCTTTAGGGTTTAGGTTTTAGAGTTTTGCATTTAGGGTTTAGGGTTTAGGGGTTTAGGGTTTAGGATCTAGGTTCTAGTGTTTAGGTTTTAGGTTTAGGGTTTAGGATTTCGAGCTTAGTGTTAAGTGTTTAGGGTTTAGAATTTAGGATTTAGGGTTTAGGGTTTTGAGTTGTAGGTTTATGGTTTAAGGTTTATGGTATAGGGTTTAAGGATTAGAGTTTGGAGTTTAGGGTTTATGGTATGTTTAGGGTTTAAGGTTTAGAATTTAGGGTTTACTATTAGGGCTTAGGGTTTAGACTTAAGGGTTTAGTGTTTAGGGTGTTGGCTTTAGAGTTTAGGATTTAGGGTTTAGGGTTAGGGCTTAGGGCTTATAGTTTAGAGTTTAGGGTTTAGTTTTAAAAGTTTAACTTTTAGGTTTTAGGGTTTAGGGTTGAGGGTTTTGGGTTTTCGATTCGTGTTATAGGTTTAGGGTATATGCTATCAGGTTTAGCGATAAGGGTATAGGGTTTAAGATTTACAGTTTAGTGTTTTGAGTTGTAGGTTTAGGGTTTAGGGGTTGGCATTTAGGATTTAGGGTTTAGAGTTTAGGGTTTAGGGTGAAGATTTAGGGTTTACTATTTAGGGTTTGGGGTTTAGTGTTTAAGGTTTAGGGTTTAGGATTTAGAGATGTAGGTTTTGGATTTAGGGATTAGGGTTTATGCTTTAGGGTTTAGGGTTGAGGGTTTAGTGTTTAGTGTTTAGAGTTTAGCATTTAGGGTTTAAGGTTTAAGGTATAGTGTGTTGATTTGGGGTTTAGCGTTAGGGTTTTGGGTTTAGGGTTTAAATTCTAGAGCTTTGGCATTAGGGTTTAGTGTGCATTGGGTAGGGTTTAGGCTTTAGTGTTTAGGGTTTTGGATTTTGGGTCTAGGGTTTAGGGTTTATGTTATAAGGTTTAGTGTTTAGTGTTTAGAATTTAGGGTTTAAGGTTTTGAGTATGGATTTATGGTTTATGGTTTAGGTTTAGGTTTTGGGTCAGGGTTAAGAGTTTAGGGTTTAGGGTTTAGGTTTTGCATTTAGGGTTTTAGGGTTTAGGTTAATCATTTATGGTTTAGGGTTTAGGTTTAGGTTTTTAGGTTTAGGGTTTAGGTTTTAGGTTTTAGGGTTTAGGGTTAAGGGCTTAGGGTTTACTATTTAGGGTTTAAGGTTTAGGATTTTAGGATTTAGTGTTTAGCATGTAGGGTTTAGTGTTTAGTGTTAACGATTTAGGGTTTAAGGTTAAGGGTTTCGGGTTAAGGGTTTGGAGTTATAGGTTTGTGGTTTAGTGTATAGGGTTTAAATTAAGGGTTTAGGGTTTAGATTTTAGATTTTAGGGTTTATGGTATAGGGTTTAGGGTTTAAGATTTAGTGGTTAGGATTTAGGATTTATGATTTAGGATTTAGGAATTAGGGTTTGGGTCTATGGTTTATGATTTAGGGTTTTAGGGTTTTGGTTGGGGATTAGGGTTTAAACTTTAAGATTTGGGCTTTAGGGAATAGGAAGTAGAGTTTAGAGTTTAGGATATTGTATTTATAGTATAGGTTAAGGTTCAGGGTTTAGGGTCTATGGGTTAAGGTCAGAAGATTTGCTTTTAGGATTTAGAGTTTAGGGTTTTGGATTTAGAGTTTAGATTTAAGTGTTATGGATTTAGGGTTAGGGTTTAGGGCTTAGGGTTTAGGGTAAGTGTTTAAGGTTTAGGGTTTAGAGTTTACGGTTTAGGTTAAGGGTTAGGGTTTAGAGGTTAAGGTTTAGGGTTTAGGGTTCAGGATTTAGAGTTTAGCATTTAGGGTTTAGGGTTTAGGGGTTTAGTGTTTAGGTTTTTGGATCCAGGTTCTAGTATTTAGGTTTTAGGTTTAGGGCTTAGGATTTCGGGTTTAGTGTTTAGTTTTTAAGGTTTAGGATTTAGGATTTAGGGTTTAGGGTTTTGAGTTATAGGTTTATGGTTTAGGGTTTATGGCTTGTTTTGGGATTAGAGTTTAGAGTTTAGGGTTTAGGGTTTGTATAGGGTTTAGGGTTTAGAATTTAGGGTGTACGGTATAGTGTTTTGGGTTTAGACATAAGGGTTTAGTGTTTAGTGTTTTGGGTTTAGAATTTAGGATTTAGGATTTAGGGTTTAGGGTTTAGAGTTTAGGGCTTAGTTTTAAGGGTTTAAGTTTTAGGTTTTAGGGTTGAGGGTTTTGGGTTTTCGATCGTGTTATTGGTTTAGGGTATATGCTATCAAGTTTAGCGATAAGGGTTTAGGGTTTAAATTTTATAGTTTAGAGTTTTGAGTTGTAGGTTTTGGGTTTAGGGGTTAGGATTTAGGGTTTAGGGTTTAGAGTTTATGATTTAGGGTTGAAGATTTAGGGTTTACTATTTAGGGTTTAGGGTTTAGAGTTTAGGGTTTATGGTTTAGGATTTTGAGCTGTAGGTTTTGGGTTTAAGGATTAGGGTTTTTGCTTTACGGATTAGGGTTTAGGGTTTAGTGTTTAGTGTTTAGAGATTAGTATTTCGGGTTTAAGGTTTAAGGTATAGAGTTTTGATTTAGGGTTTAGGGTTTAGGGTTTAGGATTTGGTTTATGGTTTAGGATTTAGGGTTTAGGGTTAGCGTTTTGGGTTTAGGGTTTAGCTTCTAGAGCTTAGGCATTATGGTTTAGGGTTCAGTGTTTAGGGTTAAGGGTTTAGTGTTTAGGGTTTTGGATTTTGGGTTTAGGGTTTAGGGTTTATTGTAGAAGGTTTTGTCTTTAGTGTTTAGGGTTTAGGATTTAGGGTGTATGTTATAGGGTTTAGGATTTAGAGTAAGGGTTTAGGGTTTAGGGCTTAGGGTTTAGAATTTGGATTTAGCATTTAGAGTTTTGGTTTAGTATTCGAGTTTAGAGTGTAGGGTTTATGGTTTAGAGTTTAGGGTTTACGGTTTAGGCACAGGGTTTAGGGTTTAGGCTTTATTGGTTAGGGTTTAGGATCTAGAGTTTAGTGTTTAGGGTTTAGGGTTTTGGGTCTAGTGTACAGGGTTATGGTTTATGGTTTAGTGTTTAGGGTTTAGACTTAAAGGTTTAGGGTTTAATATTTTGGGTTTAGGATTTAAGGTTTAGGGTTTAGAGTTTGGTGTTTAGGGTTTTGGGTTTAGTGTTTAGACTTTAGGGTTTCGTGTTTAGGGTTAAGGGTTTATAGTTTAGGATTTAGGACTTAGGGTTTAGGGTTTAGAGTTTGTATTTAGGGTTTGGGGTTTAAGACAAGGGTTAGGATTTATGGTTTAACATTTAGAGGTTAGGATTTAGGGTTTATGGTTTAGGGTTTAGGATTTAGAGTTACGGATTAGGTTTTTGTGTTTAGGGTTTAGTGATTAGGGTTTTTGGGTTTAGAATATGGATTTAGGGTTTCTTTTTAGGTTTAGAGTTAGGGTTTAGGGTTTAGGGTTTAGCATTAAGAGTTGAGGATTTAGTATTTAGGGTTTAAGGGTTTAAGTTTATGGTTTAAGGCTTAGGTTTTAGGGATTAGTGTTTAGGGTTTAAGGTTTAGGGTTAAGGGTTTAGGATTTAGGGTTTAAGGTTTGGGGTTTAGTATTTAGAGTTTAGGATTTAGGGTTTAAGGTTTAGGGTGTAGAGTTGATATTTAGGGTTTAGTATTTATTATTTAGAAATTAGGGTTAGGGTTTAGTGTTTAAGGTTTAGAGTTAGGATTTATGGTTTAGGTTTTACGGTTTAGGGTCTAGAGTTTTGGGTTTATGATATAGGGTTTATGGTTTTCTGCTTAGGGTTTATGGTTTATGTTTAAGGGTTTAGGGTTCAATATTTAGGGCTTAGGGTATAGGGTATAGGGATGTTGGTTTAAAGTTTAGGGTTTATAATTTATAGTTTATAGTTTAGTATTTAGGGTTTAGGGTTTAACATTTAGAATTTATGGTTTAGGGTTTAAGGTTTAGGGTTTAGGCTTAGATTTTGGGATGGTTTAGGGTTTAGGATTTAGGGTTTAGGTTTATGGTTTAAGGTTTAGGGTTTAGGATTTAGGGTTAGAAATGAGGGTTAGGGTTTATGGTTTATGGTTTAAGGTTTTGAGTTTAGGGTTTAGGGTTTAAGATTTTGAGTTATAGGTTTTGGTTTTAGGGTTTAAGTTTTATGATTTTGGGTTTAGGGTTTACAGTTTAGGGTTTACTGTTTAGTGTTCATGGTTTAGAGTTTAGGATTTAGGGTTTAGGGTTTAAGGTTTAGGGTTTAGAGTTTTGATTTAGGGTTTAGGGTTTGGGGTTTAGGCATAAGGTTAGGGATTAGGTTTTAGGTTTTAAGGTTTAGGATTGAGGGTTTAGGGTCTAGAGTTTTGGGTTTATGATTTAAGGTTTAGGGTTAAGGGTTTAGGATTTAGGGTTAGGGACTAGGTTTTAGGGTTTAGGGTGTAGTGTGTAGGGATTAGGGTTTATAATATGGATTTAGGGTTTAGTGTTTAGGGTTAGAGTTAGATTTTAGTGTTTAGGGTTTAGGGCTAATAGTATAGGAATTATAGTTTAGGATTTTATGGTCTATGGTTTATGATTAAGGGTTTAGGGTTTAGGGTTTTTGGTTTTGCGTTTGAGTTATAGGTTTAGGGTTTAGGGTATATGGTTTTGCATCTAGGGTTAAGGGTATAGGTTCTAGACTTTAGGGTTTTGATTTGTAGGTTTATGGTTTAGGAGTTTGGATTTAGGTTTTAGGGTGTCGAGTTTTTGGTTTAGAGTTTTGGGGTTTAGTTTTTAGGGTTTCGGGTTTAGAGTTTTGGGTTCTGGGTTTAGAATTTTGAGTTGTAGGTTTTGGGTTTAGGGTTTAAAGTTTATGATTTTGGGTTTAGGGTTTAGTGTTAAAGGTTTAGAGTTTAGGATTTAGGGTTTAGGGCTTAAGGTTTAGGCTTTATTGTATTGATTTGGGGTTTAGGGTTAGGGTTTGAGTTTTAGGGTTTAAGGTTTAGGGTTTAGGTTTTAGGGTTAGGGTTTAGGGTTTAGGTTTTGGAGTTTAGGGTTTTGGGGTTAGAGTTTAGGGTTTATGATTTAAGGTTTAGGGTTTAGGGTTTTAGATTTAGGTTTTAAGCTTTTGGATTAGGGTTAGGGTTTAGGTTTTAGTTTTTAAGGTTAGGGTTTAGGGTCTAGAGTTTAGGGTTTATGATTTAAGGTTTTGGGTTCAGGTTTTAGTATTTAGGGTTAGGGATTAGGTTTTAGGGTTTATGGTTTAGAATATGCATTTAAGGTTTAGTGTTTAGCTTTAGAATTAGATTTTAGGGTTTAGGGTTTAGGGTTAACAGTTTAGGACTTACAGTTTAGGGTTTTATGGTTCAGGGTTTATGATTAAGGGTTTAGGGTTCAGGGTTTCTAGTTTTGGGTTTGAGTTATAGGTTTATGGTTTAGGGTATATGGTAGAGAATTTAGGTTTAAGGGTTTAGGTTTTATACTTTAGCGTTTTGAGTTGTAGGTTTAGGGTTTAGGAGTTTGGATATAGGGTTTAGGGTTTAGGGTTTAGGATTTAGGTTTTAGGTTTTAGAGTTTAGTGTTTAGGGTTTATGGTTTAAGATTTAGGGTTTAGGGTTTAGGGTTTAGAGTTGAAGGTTTATGGTTTAGGGTTTAGGTTTTATGCTTTAGTGTGTACACAATGGTTTAGAGATTAGTATTTAGGGTTTAGGGTTTAGATTTTTAAGTTTTGGGTTTATGGTTTAGGATTTCGAGGTTTAGGTTTTGGGTTTTGGGTTTAGGGTTAAGGATTTATGTTTTAGGGTTTTGCATTTCGGGTTTAAAGTTTAGGGTGTAGTGTTTTGATTTAGGGTGTAGGGTTGAGGATTAGGATTAGAGTTTAGGGTTTAGGGTATAGGGTTTAAGGGCTAGAGTTTAGGGTTTAGGGTATAGTGTTTAGGGCTTAGGGTTTGGTGTTTAGGGTTTAGGATTTAAGTTTTAGGGATTAGAGTTTATGGTTTAGGATTTAGGGTATGGGTTTAGGGATTAGTTCTTAGGGTTTAGGGTTTAGTGTTTGGATGTAGTATTTAGGGTTTAGGTTTAGGGATACCATTTAGAGTTTAGGATTTAGGGTTAGGGTTTGTGGTTTAGGGTTTGCGGTTTAGTGTTTAGGGTTTAGATTTTGGATTTAGTGTTTAGGATTTAGGTTTAGGGTTAGGGTTTGGAGTTTATGGTTTACAGCTTTAAGATTAGGATTTAGGGTTAACGGGGTTACGGTTTAGGTCTAGGGTTTAGCATTTTGGTTAAGGATTTAGGGTTTAGGATTTAGGATTAAGTGTTTAGTGTTTAGGGTTTAGGATTTAGAATTTAGGGTTGACCATTTAAGATTTTGTGTTTAGTGTTTAGGGTTTAGGGTATATGGTTTAGGGTTTAGTGTTTGGCCTTTAGGGTTTAGAGTTTAGCATTTATAGTTTATTGTTTAGGGTTTAGGGCTTGGAGTTAGGGTTTAGGGTTTAGGGCTAGGGTTAGTGGTTATGGTTTAAGGATTTTGGGTTTAGAGTTTAGAGTTTGTGGTTTATGGTTTAGGATTTAGGATTTTGAGTTATATGTTTTGGGTTTAGGGTATATGTTTTAGGTTTGGGGTTTAGAATTTAGGTTTCAGCGTTTAATACTATGTGTTTAAAGTTTAGAGTTTAGTATTTACAGTTTAGGGATAATGTTTAGGGTTTAGAGTTTTATATAGAATTTAGGTTGTAGGTTTTGGGTTTAGGGTTTAGTGTTTAGGGTTTTGTGTCTAGAGTTTAGGGTTTAGGGTAAGGATTTAGTGTTTAAGGTTTAGGGTTTAGGATCTAGAGTTTAGGGTTTAGCATTTAGGGTTTAGGATTTAGGGTTTTAGGTATAGTGTTTTAGGTTTAGGGTTTAGGGTTTAGGGTTTTAGGTTTTGGGTGTATGGTTTAGGATTTAGGGCTTTGTGTTTAGGGTTTAAAGTTTAGGGTTTAGTGTTTAGGATTTAGGGTTTAAGGTTTTGAATATAGATTTAGGGTTTATGGTTTAGGTTTAGGTTTTGGGTTAGGGTGAAGAGTTTAGGGTTTAGGATTTAGAGCTTAGGGTATAAGGTTTTGTAATTAGGGTTTTAGGGTTTAGGTTAATCATTTACGGTTTAGGGTTTAGGTTTAGGTTTTTGGGTTGAGGGCTTAGGTTTTAGGTTTTAGGTTTTAGGGTTTAGGGTTTACTGTTTAGGGTTTAGGGTTTAGGATTCTAGGATTTAGTGTTTAGCATATAGGGTTTAGTGCTTAGTGTTAAAGGTTTAGCGTTTAAGGTTAAGGGTTTCGGGTTAAGGGTTTGGAGTTGTAGGTTTATGGTTTAGGGTATAGGGTTTAAGATTAAGGGTTTAGGGTTTAGGGTTTAGAGTTTAGGGTTTAGGTTTTAGGGTTTAGGGTTCAGGGTTTATGATTTAGACTTTAGGATTTAGTGTTTAGGGTTTAGGATTCAGTGGTTAGGGTTTAGGATTTAGGATTTAGGGTTTAGGAAATAGGGTTTGGGTCTATGGTTGATGATTTAGGGTTTTAGGGTTATGGCTAGGGATTAGGGTTTAGACTTTATGAGTTGGGCTTTAGGAATTAGGGATTAGGGTTTAGTGTTTAGGATATTGTGTTTAGAGTTTAGGTTAATGTTTAGGGTTTAGGGTTTATGGTCTAGGGTTTAAGGTCAGAAGA
The DNA here is from genome assembly GCA_037074985.1 of Solanum bulbocastanum. Taxonomy (NCBI): domain Eukaryota; kingdom Viridiplantae; phylum Streptophyta; class Magnoliopsida; order Solanales; family Solanaceae; genus Solanum; species Solanum bulbocastanum. Next base: position 20,194,428 of record CM073604.1, on the reverse strand, counting down.
TTTGCATTTAGGGTTTAGAGTTTAGGGTTTAGGGTTTAGAGTTTAGAATTGAGTGTTATGGATTTCAGGTTAGGGTTTAGGGCTCAGGGTTTAGGGAAAGTGTTTAACGTTTAGGGTTTAAGGCTTAGAGTTTGGATTTAGGGTTTAGGGTTTAGGTTAATGGTTAGGGTTTAGAGGTTAAGGTTTAGGCTTTAGGGTTCAGGGTTTAGAGTTTAGCATTTAGGGTTTAGGGTTTAGGGGTTTAGGGTTTAAGTTTAGGGTTTAGGATTTAGGATCTAGGTTCTAGTGTTTAGGGTTTAGGTTTTCTGGTTTAGTTTTTAGTGTTTAAGGTTTAGGATTTTTGATTTAGGGTTTAGGGTTTTGTGTTGTATGTTTATGGTTTAGGGTTTATGGTATAGGGTTTATTGATTATAGTTTGGAGTTTAGGGTTTAAAATTTAGGGTTTACGATATAGTGTTTAGGGTTTAGACTTAAGGGTTTAGTGTTTAGGGTCTTGGGTTTAGAGTTTAGGTTTTAGCGTTTAGGGCTTATAGTATAGAGTTTAGGGTTTAGTTTTAAGGGTTTAAGTTTTAGGTTTTAGGGTTTATGGTTAAGAGTTTTAGGTGTCCAAATCGTGTTATAGGTTTTGGGTATATGCTATTAGGTTTGGTGATAAGGGTTTATGGTTTAAGATTTACAGTTTAGTGTTTTGAGTTGTAAGTTTAGGGTTTAGGGGTTAGGATTTAGGGTTTAGGGTTTAGGGGTTCGGATTTAGGGTTTAGGATTGAAGATTTAGGGTTTACTATTTAGGGTTTAGGGTTTAGAGTTTAGGATTTAGGGTTTAGGACTTAGAGCTGTAGGTTTTGTGTTTAGGGATTAGTGTTTATGCTTTAGGGTTTAGGGTTTAAGGTTTAGTGTTTAGTGTTTATAGTTTAGGATTTAGTGTTTCAGGTTTAAGGTATAGAGTTTTGATTTAGGGTTTAGGGTTTAGAGTTTAGGATTTGGTTTAGGGTTTAGGATTTAGGGTTTAGTGTTAGGGTTTTGGGTTTAGGGTTTAGATTCTAGAGCTTTGGCATTAGAGTTTAGTGTGCATTGGGTAGGGTTTAGTGTTTTGGATTTTGGGTTTAGGGTTTAGGGTTTATGGTATAAGGTTTAGTGTTTAGTGTTTAGGATTAAGGGTTTATGGTTTTGGTTTAGGTTTAGGTTTTGGGTCAGGGTTAAGAGTTTAGGGTTTAGGGTTTAGAGTTTAGGGTATAAAGTTTAGAATTTAGGGTTTTAGGGTTTAGGTTAGTCATTTATTATTTAGGGTTTAGGTTTAGGTTTTTAGGTTTAGGGTTTAGGATTTAGGGTTTAGGGTTAAGGGGTTAGGGTTTACAGGTTAGGGTTTGTGGTTTAGGATTTTAGGATTTAGTGTTTAGCATATAGGGTTTAGTGTTTAGTGTAATGGGTTTACGGTTTAAGGTTAAGGGTTTGGAGTTATAGGTTTATGGTTTAGGGTATAGGGTTTAAGAATAAGGGTTTAGGGTTTAGGGTTTAGAGTTTAGCGTTTAGGGTTCAGGGTTTAGGGTTGAGACTTTAGGGTTTAGGATTTAGTGGTTAGGATTGAGGATTTATGATTTAGGGTTGAGGAATTAGGGTTTGGGTCTATGGTTTATGATTTAGGGTTTTAGGATTATGGTTTGGGATTAGGGTTTAGACTTTAAGATTTGGGCTTTAGGGATTAAGGAATAGAGTTCAGAGTTTAGGATATTGTTTTTATGGTTTAGGTTAAGGTTTAGGGTTTAGGGTCTATGGTTTAGGGTCAGAAGATTTGCATTTAGGGTTTAGAGTTTGGGGTTTAGGATTTAGAGTTTAGAATTTAGTGTTATGGATTTAGGGTTAGGGTTTAGGGCTTAGGGTTTAGGGTAAGTGTTTCAGGTTTAGGGTTTAGAGTTTAGGATTTAGGTTAAGGGTTAGGGTTTAGAGGTTAAGGTTTAGGGTTTAGGGTTTAGGGTTTAGAGTTTAGCATTTAAGGTTTAGGGTTTAAGGGTTTAGGGTTTAGGATTTAGGATCTAGGTTTTAGTGTTTAGGGTTTAGGTTTTCGGGTTTAGTGTTTAGTGTTTAAGGTTTAGGATTTACGATTTAGGGTTTAGGGTTTTGAGTTGTAGGGTTATGGTTTAGGGTTTATGGTTTGTTTAGGGATTAGAGTTTAAAGTTTAGGGTTTAGGGTTTAGAATTTTGGTTTTACGGTATAGTGTTTAGGGTTTATACTTAAGGGTTTATGTTTAGGGTTTTGGGTTTAGAGTGTAGGATTTAGGGTTTAGGGTTTAATGTTTTGGGTTTAGGATTTAAGGTTTACGGTTTAGAGTTTGGTGTTTAGGGTTTTGGGTTTAGTGTTTAGACTTTAGGGTTTCATGTTTAGGGTTTAGGGTTTATAGTTTAGGATTTAGGACTGAGGGTTTAGGGTTTAGAGTTCGAATTTAGGTTTTGGGGTTTAGGACGAGGGTTAGGATTTATGGTTTAACGTTTAGAGTTTAGGATTTAGGGTTTATGGTTTAAGGTTTAGGATTTAGAGTTAGGGATTTGGTTTTTGGGTTTAGGGTTTAGTGATTAGGGTTTCTGGTTTAGAATATAGATATAGGGTTTCTTGTTTAGGTTTAGAGTTAAGGTTTATGGTTTAGGGTTTAGCATTAATTGTTGAGGATTTAGTGTTTAGGGTTTAAGGGTTTAAGTTTATGGTTTAGGGCTTAGGTTTTAGGGCTTAGGGTTTAATGTCTAATGTTCAAGGTTTAGGGTTTAGGGTTTTATGCTTAGGGTTTATGGTTTAGGATTTAGGGTTTAAGATTTGGAGTTTAGTATTTAGGGTTTAGGGTTTGGGGTTTAGGGTTTAGGGTGTAGAGTTGAAATTTAGGGTTTAGAAATTAGGGTTAGGGTTTAGGATCTAGGGTTTAGTGTTTAAGGTTTATAGTTAGGATTTATGGTTTAGGGTTTTCGATTTAGGGTCTAGAGTTTAGGGTTTACGATATAGGGTTTAGGTTTTAGGGTTTAGTGTTTAGGGTATAGGGTTTTGGGTTTAGGGTCTAGGTTTTATCATTTAGGATTTAGGGTTTAGTGTTTTGTGTTTAAGTTTTAAAGTTTAGGATTTAGGGTTTACGGTATAAGGTTTATGGTTTTGAGTTTTGATTTTTGGCTTAGGGTTTTGGGTTTAGCATTAGGGTTAGGGATTATGGTTTAGTAATTAGGATTTAGGGTTTTGGGTAAAGAATCTTGGTTTAATGGTTTAAGGTCCAAAGTCTTGGGTTTAGGGTTTAGGGTTCAGGGTTTTCTGTTTTGGGTTTATGGTTTATGTTTAAGGGTTTAGGGTTCAATATTTAGGGTTTAGGGTATAGTGTGTAGGGATGTTGGTTTAAAGTTTAGGGTTTATAATTTATAGTTTATAGTTTAGTATTTAGGGTTTAGGGTTTAACATTTAGAGTTTTTGATTTAGGGTTTAGGCTTAGATTTTGGGATGGCTTAGGGTTTAGGGTTTAGGGTTTAGGTTTATTGTTTAAGGTTTAGGGTTTAGGATTTAGGGTTAGGAATTAGGGTTAGGGTTTATGGTTTATGGTTTAGGTTTTAGAGTTTAGGGTTTAGGGTTTAAGATTTTGAGTTATAGGTTTTCGGTTTAGGGTTTAAGGTTTATGATTTTTGGTTTAGGGTTGAAGGTTTTGGGTTTAGAGTTTTGATTTAGGGTTTAGGGTTTAGGTTTAAGGTAAGGGTTTAGGTTTTAGGTTTTAAGGTTTAGGGTTTGGCGTTTAGGTTCTAGAGTTTTGGGTTTATGATTTAAGGTTTAGGGTGAAGGGTTTAGGATTGAGGGTTAGGAATTAGGGTTAGGGTTTATGGTTTATGGTTTAGTTTTTAGGGTTTAGGATTTGGTTTAGGGTTTAGGATTTAGGGTTTAGCATTAGGGTTTTGGGTTTAGGGTTTAGATTCTAGAGCTTTGGCATTAGAGTTTAATGTGCATTGGGTAGGGTTTAGTGTTTTGGATTTTGGGTTTAGGGTTTATGGTATAAGGTTTAGTGTTTAGTGTTTAGGATTTAGGGTTTATGGTTTTGGTATAGGTTTAGGTTTTGGGTCAGGGTTAAGAGTTTAGGGTTTAGGATTTAGAGTTTAGGGTATAAAGTTTAGAATTTAGGGTTTTAGGGTTTAGGTTAGTCATTTATTATTTAGGGTTTAGGTTTAGGTTTTTAGGTTTAGGGTTTAGGATTTAGGGTTTAGGGTTAAGGGGTTAGGGTTTACTGGTTAGGGTTTGTGGTTTAGGATTTTAGGATTTAGTGTTTAGCATGTAGGGTTTAGTGTTTAGTGTTATGGGTTTAGGCTTTAAGGTTAAGGGTATTGGGTTAAGGGTTTGGAGTTATAGGTTTATGGTTTAGGGTATAGGGTTTAAGAATAAGGGTTTAGGGTTTAGGTTTTAGGGTTTAGGGTTCAGGGTTTAGGGTTTAGTCTTTAGGGTTTAGTGTTTAGGGTTTAGGATTTAGTGGTTAGGATTGAGGATTTATGATTTAGGGTTGAGGAATTAGGGTTTGGGTCTATGGTTTATGATTTAGGGTTTTACGGTTATGGTTAGGGATTAAGTTTTAGACTTGAAGATTTGGGCTTTAGGGATTAAGGAATAGAGTTCAGAGTTTAGGATATTGTGTTTATGGTTTAGGTTAAGGTTTAGGGTTTAGGGTCTATGGTTTAGGGTCAGAAGATTTGCATTTAGGGTTTAGAGTTTGGGGTTTAGGATTTAGAGTTTAGAATTTAGTGTTATGGATTTAGGGTTAAGGTTTAGGGCTTAGGGTTTAGGGTAAGTGTTTAAGATTTAGGGTTTAGAGTTTAGGGTTTAGGTTAAGGGTTAGGGTTTAGAGGTTAAGGTTTAGGGTTTAGGGTTCAGGGTTTAGAGTTTAGCATTTAAGGTTTAGGGTTTAGGATTTAGGATCTAGGTTTTAGTGTTTAGGGTTTAGGTTTTCGGGTTTAGTGTTTAGTGTTTAATGTTTAGGATTTACGATTTTAGGGTTTAGGGTTTTGAGTTGTAGGGTTATGGTTTAGGGTTTATGGTTGGTTTAGGGATTAGAGTTTAGAGTTTAGGGTTTAGGGTTTAGAATTTTGGTTTTACGTTATAGTGTTTAGGGTTTATACTTAAGGGTTTATGTTTAGGGTTTTGGGTTTAGAGTTTAGGATTTAGGGTTGAGGGTTTAGGGTTTAGGGATTATAGTTTAGCATTTAGGGTTTAGTTTTAAGGGTTTAAGTTTTATGTTTTAGGGTTTAGGGTTGAGGGTTTTGGGTTTCCAATCGTGTTATAGGTTTAGGGTATATGCTATCTGGTTTAGCGATTAGTGTTTAGGGTTTAAGTTTTATAGTTTAGAGTTTGAGTTGTAGGTTTGGGGTTTAGGGGTTAGGATTTAGGGTTTAGGGTTTAGAGTTTATGGTTTAAGGTTGAAGATTTAAGGTTTACTATTTAGGGTTTAAGGTTTAGAGTTTATGTTTTAGGGTTTAGGATTTTGAGCTATAGGTTTTGGGTTTTGGGATTAGGGTTTTTGCTTTAGGGTTTAGGGTTTTGGGTTTAGTGTTCAGTGTTTAGAGTTTAGTATTTTGGGTTGAAGGTTTAAGGCATAGAGTTTTGATTTAGGGTTTAGGGTTTAGGGTTTAGGATTAGCGTTTTGGGTTTAAGGTTTAGGTTCTAAAGCTTAGGCATTAGGGTTTAGTGTGAAGTGTTTAGGGTTAAGGGTTTAGTGTTTAGGGTTTTGGATTTTGGGTTTAGGGTTTAGGGTTTATGGTATAAGGTTTAGTGTTTTGTGTTTAAGGTTTAGGATTTAGGGTTTAGGTTATAGGGTTTAGGATTTAGTGTTTAGGGTAAGGGTTTAGGGTTTAGGGCTTAGGGTTTAGAGTTTGGATTTAGCATTTAGACTTTTGGTTTAGTATTCGAGTTTAGAGTGTAGGGTTTATGGTTTAGAGTTTAGGGTTTAGGGTTTAGGCTCAGGGTTTAGGGTTTAGGGTTTAAGGGTTAGGGTTTAGGATCTAGAGTTTAGGGTTTAGGGTTTAGGATTTAGGATTTATATTTTAGGGTTTAGGGTTTAGGGTCTAGTGTATAAGGTTATGGTTTATGGTTTAGTGTTTACGGTTTAGAGTTAAAGGTTTAAGGTTTAATGTTTTGGGTTTAGGATTTAAGGTTTAGGGTTTAGAGTTTGGTGTTTAGGGTTTTGGGTTTAGTGTTTAGACTTTAGGGTTTCATGTTTAGGGTTTAGGGTTTATAGTTTAGGATTTAGGACTGAGGGTTTAGGGTTTAGAGTTCGGATTTAGGTTTTGGGGTTTTGGACAAGGGTTAGGATTTAAGGTTTAACGTTTAGAGTTTAGGATTTAGGGTTTATGGTTTAAGGTTTAGGATTTAGAGTTAGGGATTTGGTTTTCGGGTTTAGGGTTTAGTGATTAGGGTTTCTGGTTTAGAATATGGATATAGGGTTTCTTGTTTAGGTTTAGAGTTAAGGTTTATGGTTTAGGGTTTAGCATTAATAGTTGAGGATTTAGTGTTTAGGGTTTAAGGGTTTAAGTTTATGGTTTAGGGCTTAGGTTTTAGGGATTAGGGTTTAATGTTTAATGTTCAAGGTTTAGGGTTTAGGGTTTTATGCTTAGGGTTTATGGTTTAGGATTTAGGGTTTAAGATTTGGAGTTTATTATTTAGGGTTTAGGGTTTGGGGTTTAGGGTTTAGGGTGTAGAGTTGAAATTTAGGGTTTAGAAATTAGGGTTAGGGTTTAGGGTCTAGGGTTTAGTGTTTAAGGTTTACAGTTAGGATTTATGGTTTAGGGTTTTCGATTTAGGTTCTAGAGTTTAGGGTTTACGGTATAGGGTTTAGGTTTTAGGGTTTAGTGTTTAGGGTATAGGGTTTTGGGTTTAGGGTCTAGATTTTATCATTTAGGATTTAGGGTTTAGTGTTTTGTGTTTAAGTTTTAAAGTTTAGGATTTAGGGTTTACGGTATAAGGTTTATGGTTTTGAGTTTTGATTTCTGGTTTAGGGTTTTGGGTTTAGCATTAGGGTTAGGGATTAGGGTTTAGTATTTAGGATTTAGGGTTTTGGGTAAAGAATCTCGGTTTAATGGTTTAAGGTCCAAAGTCTTGGGTTTAGGGTTTAGGTTTTAGGGTTTTCTGTTTTGGGTTTATGGTTTATGTTTAAGGGTTTAGGGTTCAATATTTAGGGTTTAGGGTATAGTGTGTAGGGATGTTGGTTTAAAGTTTAGGGTTTATAATTTATAGTTTATAGTTTAGTATTTAGGGTTTAGCGTTTAACATTTAGAGTTTTTGATTTAGGGTTTAGGCTTAGATTTTTGGATGGTTTAGGGTTTAGGGTTTAGGGTTCAGGATTTAGGGTTTAGGTTTATTGTTTAAGGTTTAGGGTTTAGGATTTAGGGTTTAAGATTTAGGGTTTAGGGTTTAGGATTTAGGATTTAGGGTTAGGAATTAGGGTTAGGGTTTATGGTTTATGGTTTAGGTTTTAGAGTTTAGGGTTTAGGGTTTAAGATTTTGAGTTATAGGTTTTCGGTTTAGGGTTTAAGGTTTATGATTTTTGGTTTAGGGTTGAAGGTTTTGGGTTTAGAGTTTTGATTTAGGATTTAGGGTTTAGGTTTAAGGTAAGGGTTTAGGTTTAAGGTTGTAAGGTTTAGGGTTTAGCGTTTAGGTTCTAGTGTTTTGGGTTTATGATTTAAGGTTTAGGGTGAAGGGTTTAGGATTGAGGGTTAGGAATTAGGGTTAGGGTTTATGGTTTATGGTTTAGTTTTTAGGGTTTAGGATTTGGTTTAGGGTTTAGGATTTAGGGTTTAGCATTAGGGTTTTGGGTTTAGGGTTTAGATTCTAGAGCTTTGGCATTAGAGTTTAGTGTGCATTGGGTAGGGTTTAGTGTTTTGGATTTTTGGTTTAGGGTTTATGGTATAAGGTTTAGTGTTTAGTGTTTAGGATTTAGGGTTTATGGTTTTGGTATAGGTGTAGGTTTTGGGTCAGGGTTAAGAGTTTAGGGTTTAGGATTTAGAGTTTAGGGTATAAAGTTTAGAATTTAGGGTGTTAGGGTTTAGGTTAGTCATTTATTATTTAGGGTTTAGGTTTTGGTTTTTAGGTTTAGGGTTTAGGATTTAGGGTTTAGGGTTAAGGGGTTAGGGTTTACTGGTTAGGGTTTGTGGTTTAGGATTTTAGGATTTAGTGTTTAGCATGTAGGGTTTAGTGTTTAGTGTTATGGGTTTAGGCTTTAAGGTTAAGGGTATTAGGTTAAGGGTTTGGAGTTATAGGTTTATGGTTTAGGGTATAGGGTTTAAGAATAAGGGTTTAGGGTTTAGGTTTTAGGGTTTAAGGTTCAGGGTTTAGGGTTTAGACTTTAAGGTTTAGTGTTTAGGGTTTAGGATTTAGTGGTTAGGATTTAGGATTTATGATTTAGGGTTGAGGAATTAGGGTTTGGGTCTATGGTTTATGATTTAGGGTTTTACGGTTATGGTTAGGGATTAAGTTTTAGACTTGAAGATTTGGGCTTTAGGGATTAAGGAATAGAGTTCAGAGTTTAGGATATTGTGTTTATGGTTTAGGTTAAGGTTTAGGGTTTAGGGTCTATGGTTTAGGGTCAGAAGATTTGCATTTAGGGTTTAGAGTTTGGGGTTTAGGATTTAGAGTTTAGAATTTAGTGTTATGGATTTAGGGTTAAGGTTTAGGGCTTAGGGTTTAGGGTAAGTGTTTAAGATTTAGGGTTTAGAGTTTAGGGTTTAGGTTAAGGGTTAGGGTTTAGAGGTTAAGGTTTAGGGTTTAGGGTTCAGGGTTTAGAGTTTAGCATTTAAGGTTTAGGGTTTAGGGGTTTAGGGTTTAGGATTTAGGATCTAGGTTTTAGTGTTTAGGGTTTAGGTTTTCGGGTTTAGTGTTTAGTGTTTAATGTTTAGGATTTACGATTTAGGGTTTAGGGTTTTGAGTTGTAGGGTTATGGTTTAGGGTTTATGGTTGGTTTAGGGATTAGAGTTTAGAGTTTAGGGTTTAGGGTTTAGAATTTTGGTTTTACGTTATAGTGTTTAGGGTTTATACTTAAGGGTTTATGTTTAGGGTTTTGGGTTTAGAGTTTAGGATTTAGGGTTGAGGGTTTAGGGTTTAGGGATTATAGTTTAGCGTTTAGGGTTTAGTTTTAAGGGTTTAAGTTTTATGTTTTAGGGTTTAGGGTTGAGGGTTTTGGGTTTCCAATCGTGCTATAGGTTTAGGGTTTATGCTATCTGGTTTAGCGATTAGTGTTTAGTATTTAAGTTTTACAGTTTAGAGTTTTGAGTTGTAGGTTTGGGGTTTAGGGGTTAGGATTTAGGGTTTAGGGTTTAGAGTTTATGGTTTAAGGTTGAAGATTTAAGGTTTACTATTTAGGGTTTAAGGTTCAGAGTTTAGGTTTTAGGGTTTAGGATTTTGAGCTATAGGTTTTGGGTTTAGGGATTAGGGTTTTTGCTTTAGGGTTTAGGGTTTTGGGTTTAGTGTTTAGTGTTTAGAGTTTAGTATTTTGGGTTTAAGGTTTAAGGCATAGAGTTTTGATTTAGGGTTTAGGGTTTAGGGTTTAGGATTTGGGCTTTAGGATTTGCATTTTGGGTTTAGGGTTTAGGTTCTAAAGCTTAGGCATTAGGGTTTAGTGTGAAGTGTTTAGGGTTAAGGGTTTAGTGTTTAGGGTTTTGGATTTTGGGTTTAGGGTTTAGGGTTTATGGTATAAGGTTTAGTGTTTAGTGTTTAAGGTTTAGGATTTAGGGTTTAGGTTATAGGGTTTAGGATTTAGTGTTTAGGGTAAGGGTTTAGGGCTTAGGGCTTAGGGTTTAGAGTTTGGATTTAGCATTTAGACTTTTGGTTTAGTATTCGAGTTTAGAGTGTAGGGTTTATGGTTTAGAGTTTAGGGTTTAGGGTTTAGGCTCAGGGTTTAGGGTTTAGGGTTTAGGATCTAGAGTTTAGGGTTTAGGGTTTAGGATTTAGGATTTATATTTTAGGGTTGAGGGTTTAGGGTCTAGTGTATAAGGTTATGGTTTATGGTTTAGTGTTTACGGTTTAGAGTTAAAGGTTTAGGGTTTAATGTTTTGGGTTTAGGATTTAAGGTTTAGGGTTTAGAGTTTGGTGTTTAGGGTTTTGGGTTTAGTATTTAGACTTTAGGGTTTCATGTTTAGGGTTTAGGGTTTATAGTTTAGGATTTAGGACTGAGGGTTTAGGGTTTAGAGTTCAGATTTAGGTTTTGGGGTTTAGGACGAGGGTTAGGATTTATGGTTTAACGTTTAGAGTTTAGGATTTAGGGTTTATGGTTTAAGGTTTAGTATTTAGAGTTAGGGATTTGGTTTTTGGGTTTAGGGTTTAGTGATTAGGGTTTCTGGTTTAGAATATGGATATAGGGTTTCTTGTTTAGGTTTAGAGTTAAGGTTTATGGTTTAGGGTTTAGCATTAATAGTTGAGGATTTAGTGTTTAGGGTTTAAGGGTTTAAGGTTATGGTTTAGGGCTTAGGTTTTAGGGATTAGGGTTTAATGTTTAATGTTCAAGGTTTAGAGTTTAGGGTTTAGGGTTTTATGCTTAGGGTTTATGGTTTAGGATTTAGGGTTTAAGATTTGGAGTTTAGTATTTAGGGTTTAGGGTTTGGGGTTTAGGGTTTAGGGTGTAGAGTTGAAATTTAGGGTTTAGAAATTAGGGTTAGGGTTTAGGATCCAGGGTTTAGTGTTTAAGGTTTATAGTTAGGGTCTATGGTTTAGGGTTAGAAGATTTGCATTTAGGGTTTAGAGTTTGGGGTTTAGGATTTAGAGTTTAGAATTTAGTGTTATGGATTTAGGGTTAAGGTTTAGGGCTTAGGGTTTAGGGTAAGTGTTTAAGATTTAGGGTTTAGAGTTTAGGGTTTAGGTTAAGGGTTAGGGTTTAGAGGTTAAGGTTTAGGGTTTAGGGTTCAGGGTTTAGAGTTTAGCATTTAAGGTTTAGGGTTTAGGGGTTTAGGGTTTAGGATTTAGGATCTAGGTTTTAGTGTTTAGGGTTTAGGTTTTCGAGTTTAGTGTTTAGTGTTTAATGTTTAGGATTTACGATTTTAGGGTTTAGGGTTTTGAGTTGTAGGGTTATGGTTTAGGGTTTATGGTTGGTTTAGGGATTAGAGTTTAGAGTTTAGGGTTTAGGGTTTAGAATTTTGGTTTTACGTTATAGTGTTTAGGGTTTATACTTAAGGGTTTATGTTTAGGGTTTTGGGTTTAGAGTTTAGGATTTAGGGTTGAGGGTTTAGGGTTTAGGGATTATAGTTTAGCGTTTAGGGTTTAGTTTTAAGGGTTTAAGTTTTATGTTTTAGGGTTTAGGGTTGAGGGTTTTGGGTTTCCAATCGTGTTATAGGTTTAGGGTATATGCTATCTGGTTTAGCGATTAGTGTTTAGGGTTTAAGTTTTATAGTTTAGAGTTTGAGTTGTAGGTTTGGGGTTTAGGGGTTAGGATTTAGGGTTTAGGGTTTAGAGTTTATGGTTTAAGGTTGAAGATTTAAGGTTTACTATTTAGGGTTTAAGGTTCAGAGTTTATGTTTTAGGGTTTAGGATTTTGAGCTATAGGTTTTGGGTTTTGGGATTAGGGTTTTTGCTTTAGGGTTTAGGGTTTTGGGTTTAGTGTTCAGTGTTTAGAGTTTAGTATTTTGGGTTTAAGGTTTAAGGCATAGAGTTTTGATTTAGGGTTTAGGGTTTAGGGTTTAGGATTTAGGGTTTAGGATTAGCATTTTGGGTTTAGGGTTTAGGTTCTAAAGCTTAGGCATTAGGGTTTAGTGTGAAGTGTTTAGGGTTAAGGGTTTAGTGTTTAGGGTTTTGGATTTTGGGTTTAGGGTTTATGGTATAAGGTTTAGTGTTTAGTGTTTAAGGTTTAGGATTTAGGGTTTAGGTTATAGGGTTTAGGATTTAGTGTTTAGGGTAAGGGTTTAGGGTTTAGGGCTTAGGGTTTAGAGTTTGGATTTAGCATTTAGACTTTTGGTTTAGTATTCGAGTTTAGAGTGTAGGGTTTATGGTTTAGAGTTTAAGGTTTAGGGTTTAGGCTCAGGGTTTAGGGTTTAGGGTTTAAGGGTTAGGGTTTAGGATCTAGAGTTTAGGGTTTAGGGTTTAGGATTTAGGGTTTATATTTTAGGGTTTAGGGTTTAGGGTATAGTGTATAAGGTTATGGTTTATGGTTTAGTGTTTACGATTTAGAGTTAAAGGTTTAGGGTTTAATGTTTTGGGTTTAGGATTTAAGGTTTAGGGTTTAGAGTTTGGTGTTTAGGGTTTTAGGTTTAGTGTTTAGACTTTAGGGTTTCATGTTTAGGGTTTAGGGTTTATAGTTTAGGATTTAGGACTGAGGGTTTAGGGTTTAGAGTTCGGATTTAGGTTTTGGGGTTTAGGACGAGGGTTAGGATTTATGGTTTAACGTTTAGAGTTTAGGATTTAGGGTTTATGGTTTAAGGTTTAGGATTTAGAGTTAGGGATTTGGTTTTCGGGTTTAGGGTTTAGTGATTAGGGTTTCTAGTTTAGAATATGGATATAGGGTTTCTTGTTTAGGTTTAGAGTTAAGGTTTATGGTTTAGGGTTTAGCATTAATAGTTGAGGATTTAGTGTTTAGGGTTTAAGGGTTTAAGTTTATGGTTTAGGGCTTAGGTTTTAGGGATTAGGGTTTAATGTTTAATGTTCAAGGTTTAGGGTTTAGGGTTTAGGGTTTTATGCTTAGGGTTTATGGTTTAGGATTTAGGGTTTAAGATTTGGAGTTTAGTATTTAGGGTTTAGGGTTTGGGGTTTAGGGTTTAGGGTGTAGAGTTGAAATTTAGGGTTTAGAAATTAGGGTTAGGGTTTAGGATCTAGGGTTTAGTGTTTAAGGTTTATAGTTAGGATTTATGGTTTAGGGTTTTCGATTTAGGGTCTAGAGTTTAGGGTTTACGGTATAGGGTTTAGGTTTTAGGGTTTAGTGTTTAGGGTATAGGGTTTTGGGTTTCGGGTCTAGGTTTTATCATTTAGGATTTAGGGTTTAGTGTTTTGTGTTTAAGTTTTAAAGTTTAGGATTTAGGGTTTACGGTATAAGGTTTATGGTTTTGAGTTTTGATTTCTAGTTTAGGGTTTTGGGTTTCGCATTAGGGTTAGGGATTATGGTTTAGTATTTAGGATTTAGGGTTTTGGGTAAAGAATCTTGGTTTAATGGTTTAAGGTCCAAAGTCTTGGGTTTAGGGTTTAGGGTTCAGGGTTTTCTATTTTGGGTTTATGGTTTATGTTTAAGGGTTTAGGGTTCAATATTTAGGGTTTAGGGTATAGTGTGTAGGGATGTTGGTTTAAAGTTTAGGGTTTATAATTTATAGTTTATAGTTTAGTATTTAGGGTTTAGGGTTTAACATTTAGAGTTTTTGATTTAGGGTTTAGGCTTAGATTTTGGGATGGTTTAGGGTTTAGGGTTTAGGGTTCAGGATTTAGGGTTTAGGTTTATTGTTTAAGGTTTAGGGTTTAAGATTGAGGATTTAGGGTTAGGAATTAGGGTTAGGTTTTATGGTTTATGGTTTAGGTTTTAGAGTTTAGGGTTTAGGGTTTAAGATTTTGAGTTATAGGTTTTCGGTTTACGGTTTAAGGTTTATGATTTTTGGTTTAGGGTTGAAGGTTTTGGGTTTAGAGTTTTGATTTAGGGTTTAGGGTTTAGGTTTAAGGTAAGGGTTTAGGTTTTAGGTTTTAAGGTTTAGGGTTTAGCGTTTAGGTTCTAGAGTTTTGGGTTTATGATTTAAGGTTTAGGGTGAAGGGTTTAGGATTGAGGGTTAGGAATTAGGGTTAGGGTTTATGGTTTATGGTTTAGTTTTTAGGGTTTAGGATTTGGTTTAGGGTTTAGGATTTAGGGTTTAGCATTAGGGTTTTGGGTTTAGGGTTTAGATTCTAGAGCTTTGGCATTAGAGTTTAGTGTGCATTGGGTAGGGTTTAGTGTTTTGAATTTTGGGTTTAGGGTTTATGGTATAAGGTTTAGTATTTAGTGTTTAGGATTTAGGGTTTATGGTTTTGGTATAGGTTTAGGTTTTGGGTCAGGGTTAAGAGTTTAGGGTTTAGGATTTAGAGTTTAGGGTATAAAGTTTAGAATTTAGGGTTTCAGGGTTTAGGTTAGTCATTTATTATTTAGGGTTTAGGTTTAGGTTTTTAGGTTTAGGGTTTAGGATTTAGGGTTTAGGGTTAAGGGGTTAGGGTTTACTGGTTAGGGTTTGTGGTTTAGGATTTTAGGATTTAGTGTTTAGCATGTAGGGTTTAGTGTTTAGTGTTATGGGTTTAGGCTTTAAGGTTAAGGGTATTAGGTTAAGGGTTTGGAGTTATAGGTTTATGGTTTAGGGTATAGGGTTTAAGAATAAGGGTTTAGGGTTTAGGTTTTAGGGTTTAGGGTTCAGGGTTTAGGGTTTAGACTTTAGGGATTAGTGTTTAGGGTTTAGGATTTAGTGGTTAGGATTTAGGATTTATGATTTAGGGTTGAGGAATTAGGGTTTGGGTCTATGGTTTATGATTTAGGGTTTTAGGGTTATGGTTAGGGATTAGGGAGGGACTTTAAGATTTGGGCTTTAGGGATTAAGGAATAGAGTTCAGAGTTTAGTATATTGTGTTTATGGTTTAGGTGAAGGTTTAGGGTTTAGGGTTAGAAGATTTGCATTTGGGTTTAGAGTTTGGGGTTTAGGATTTAGAGTTTAGAATTTAGTTTTATGGATTTAGGGTTAGGGTTTAGGGCTTAGGGTTTAGGGTAAGTGTTTAAGGTTTAGGGTTTAGAGTTTAGGGTTTAGGTTAAGGGTTAGGGTTTAGAGTTTAAGGTTTAGGGTTTAGGGTTCAGGGTTTAGAGTTTAGCATTTAAGGTTTAGGGTTTAGGGGTTTAGGGTTTAGGATTTAGGATCTAGGGTCTAGTGTTTAGGGTTTAGGATTTCGGGTTTAGTGTTTAGTTTTTAAGGTTTAGGATTTAGGTTTTAGGGTTTTGAGTTGTAGGGTTATGGTTTAGGGTTTATGGTTGGTTTAGGGATTAGAGTTTAGAGTTTAGGGTTTAGGGTTTAGAATTTTGGTTTTACGTTATAGTGTTTAGGGTTTATACTTATGGGTTTATGTTTAGGGTTTTGGGTTTAGAGTTTAGGATTTAGGGTTGAGGGTTTAGGGTTTAGGGATTATAGTTTAGCGTTTAGGGTTTAGTTTTAAGGGTTTAAGTTTTATGTTTTAGGGTTTAGGGTTGAGGGTTTTGGGTTTCCAATCGTGTTATAGGTTTAGGGTATATGCTATTTGGTTTAGCGATTAGTGATTAGGGTTTAAGTTTTACAGTTTAGAGTTTTGAGTTGTAGGTTTGGGGTTTAGGGGTTAGGGTTTATGGTTTAGAGTTTATGGTTTAAGGTTGAAGATTTAAGGTTTACTATTTAGGGTTTAAGGTTCAAAGTTTAGGTTTTAGGGTTTAGGATTTTGAGCTGTAGGTTTTGGGTTTAGGGATTAGGGTTTTTGCTTTAGGGTTTAGGGTTTTGGGTTTAGTGTTTAGTGTTTAGAGTTTAGTATTTTGGGTTTAAGGTTTAAGGTATAGAGTTTTGATTTAGGGTTTAGGGTTTAGGGTTTTGCATTTGGTTTAGGGTTTAGGATTTAGGGTTTAGGATTAGCATTTTGGGTTTAGGGTTTAGGTTCTAGAGCTTAGGCATTAGGGTTTAGTGTGCAGTGTTTAGGGTTAAGGGTTTAGTGTTTAGGGTTTTGGATTTTGGGTTTAGTGTTTAGGGATTATGGTATAAGGTTTAGTGTTTAGTGTTTAAGGTTTAGGATTTATGGTTTAGGTTATAGGGTTTAGGATTTAGTGTTTAGGGTAAGGGTTTATGGTTTAGGGCTTAGGGTTTAGAGTTTGGATTTAGCATTTAGACTTTTGGTTTAGTATTCGAGTTTAGAGTGCAGGGTTTATGGTTTAGAGTTTAGGTTTAGGGTTTAGGGTTTAGGCTCAGGGTTTAGGGGTTAGGGTTTAGGATCTAGAGTTTAGGGTTTAGGGTTTAGGATTTAGGATTTATAGTTTAGGGTTTAGGGTTTAGGGTCTAGTGTATAAGGTTATGGTTTATGGTTTAGTGTTTACGGTTTAGAGTTAAAGGTTTAGGGTTTAATGTTTTGGGTTTAGGATTTAAGGTTTAGGGTTTAGAGTTTGGTGTTTAGGGTTTTGGGTTTAGTGTTTAGACTTTAGGGTTTCATGTTTAGGGTTTAGGGTTTATAGTTTAGGATTTAGGACTGAGGGTTTAGGGTTTAGAGTTCGGATTTAGGTTTTGGGGTTTAGGACGAGGGTTAGGATTTATGGTTTAACGTTTAGAGCTTAGGATTTAGGGTTTACGGTTTAAGGTTTAGGATTTAGAGTTAGGGATTTGGTTTTTGGGTTTAGGGTTTAGTGATTAGGGTTTCTGGTTTAGAATATGGATATAGGGTTTCTTGTTTAGGTTTAGAGTTAAGGTTTATGGTTTAGGGTTTAGCATTAATAGTTGAGGATTTAGTGTTTAGGGTTTAAGTTTATGGTTTAGGGCTTAGGTTTTAGGGATTAGGGTTTAATGTTTAATGTTCAAGGTTTAGGGTTTAAGGTTTAGGGTTTTATGCTTAGGGTTTATGGTTTAGGATTTAGGGTTTAAGATTTGGAGTTTAGTATTTAGGGTTTAGGGTTTAGGGTGTAGAGTTGAAATTTAGGGTTTAGAAATTAGGGTTAGGGTTTAGGGTCTAGGGTTTAGTGTTTAAGGTTTATAGTTAGGATTTATGGTTTAGGGTTTTCGATTTAGGGTCTAGAGTTTAGGGTTTACGGTATAGGGTTTAGGTTTTAGGGTTTATTGTTTAAGGTATAGGGTTTTGGGTTTAGGGCTAGGGTTTATTATTTAGGATTTAGGGTTTACTGTTTTGTGTTGATGTTTTAAAGTTTAGGATTTAGGGTTTACAGTATAAGGTTTATGGTTTTGAGTTTTGATTTCTGGTTTAGGGTTTTGGGTTTAGCATTAGGGTTAGGGATTAGGGTTTAGTATTTAGGATTTAGGGTTTTGGGTAAAGAATCTTGGTTTAATGGTTTAAGGTCTAAAGTCTTGGGTTTAGGTTTAGGGTTCAGGGTTTTCTGTTTTGGGTTTATGGTTTATGTTTAAGGGTTTAGGGTTCAATATTTAGGGTTTAGGGTATAGTGTGTAGGGATGTTGGTTTAAAGTTTAGGGTTTATAATTTATAGTTTATTGTTTAGTATTTAGGGTTTAGTGTTTAACATTTAGAGTTTTTGATTTAGGGTTTAGGCTTAGATTTTGGGATGGTTTAGGGTTTAGGATTTAGGGTTTAGGGTTTAGGATTTAGGGTTTAGGGTTTAGGATTTAGGGTTTAGGTTTATTGTTTAAGGTTTAGGGTTTAGGATTTAGGTCTTAAGATTTAGGATTTAGGGTTAGGAATTAGGGTTAGGGTTTATGGTTTAGATTTTAGAGTTTAGGGTTTAGGGTTTAAGATTTTGAGTTATAGGTTTTCGGTTTACGGTTTAAGGTTTATGATTTTTGGTTTAGGGTTGAAGGCTTTGGGTTTAGAGTTTTGATTTAAGGTTTAGGGTTTAAGGTTTAGGTTTAAGGTAAGGGTTTAGGTTTTAGGTTTTAAGGTTTAGGGTTTAGTGTTTAGGTTCTAGAGTTTTGGGTTTATGATTTAAGGTTTAGGGTGAAGGGTTTAAGATTTAGGGTTAGGAATTAGGGTTAGGGTTTATGGTTTAGGTTTTAGAGTTTAGGGTTTAGGGTTTAAGATTTTGAGTTATAGGTTTTGGGTTTAGGGTTTATGATTTTGGGTTTATGGTTTAAGGTTTTGGGTTTAGAGTTTTGATTTAGGTTTTAGGGTTTTGGTTTAAGGTAAGGGTTTAGGTTTTAGGTTTTATGGTTTAGGGTTTAGGGTTTAGGGTCTAGAGTTTTGGGTTTATGATTTAAGGTTTAGGGTTAAGGGTTTAGCATTTTGGGTTAGGGATTAGGTTTTTGGGTTTAGGGTTTAGTGTGTAGGGATTAGGGCTTAGAATATGGATTTAATGTTTAGTGTTTAGGTTTAGAGTTTGATTTTAGTGTTTAGGGTTTAGGGCTAATAGTTTAGGAATTATAGTTTGGGATTTTATGCTTTTGGGTTTATGATTAAGGGTTTAGGGTTAAGGGTTTTTGGTTTTGGGTTCGAGTTATAGGTTTAGGATTTAGGTTATATGGTTTTGCATCTAGGGTTAAGAATTTAGGTTTTAGACTTTAGGTTTTCGATTTGTAGGTTTATGGTTTAGGAGTTAGGATTTAGTTTTTAGGGTGTCGAGTTTTTGGTTTAGAGCTTTGGGGTTTAGTTTTTAGGGATTCGGGTTTAGAGTTTTGGGTTCTGGGTTTAGGATTTTTAGTTGTAGGGTTTGGGTTTAGGGTTTAAAGTTTATAATTTTGGGTTTAGGGTTTAGGGTTTAGTGTTAAAGTTTTAGAGTTTAGGATTTAGTGTTTAGGGCTTAAGGTTTGGGCTTCAGAGTATTGATTTAGGGTTTAGGGTTTAGGATAAAGTTAGGGTTTGAGTTTTACGGTTTAAGGTTTAGGGTCTAGAGTTTAGGGTATAGGGTTTAGGGTTGAGGTTTTGGAGTTTTGGGTTTTGGGGTTAGAGTTTAGGATTTATGATTTAAGGTTTAGGGATTAGGGTTTTGGATTTAGGTTTTAGGCTTTTGGATTAGGGTTAGGGTTTAGGTTTTAGTTTTTAAGGTTAGGGTTTAAGGTTTAGGGTCTAGAGTTTATGGTTTATGATTTAAGGTTTAGGGTTAAGGGTTTTTGGTTTTGGGTTTGAGTTATAGGTATAGGGTTTAGGGTGTATGGTTTTGCATCTAGGGTTAAGGGTATGGGTTTTAGACTTTAGGGTTTCTATTTGTACGTTTATGATTTAGGAGCTCGGATTTAGGTTTTAGGTTGTCGAGTTTTTGGTTTAGAGTTTTGGGGTTTAGTTTTTAGGGTTTCCGGTTTAGAGTTTTGGGTTTTGGGTTTAGAATTTTGAGTTGTAGGTTTTGGGTTTAGGGTTTAAAGTTTATGATTTTGGGTTTAGGGTTTAGGGTTTAGTGTTAAAGGTTTAGAGTTTAGGATTTAGGGTTTAGGGCTTAAGGTTTAGGCTTTAGAGTATTGATTTAGGGTTTAGGGTTAGGGTTTGAGTTTTAGGGTTTAAGGTTTAGGGTCTAGAGTTTAGGGTTTAGGTTTTAGGGTTAGGGTTTAGGGTTTAGGTTTTGGAGTTTAGGGTTTTGGGGTGAGAGTTTAGGGTTTATGATTTAAGGTTTAGGGTTTAGGGTTTTGGATTTAGGTTTTAGGCTTTTCGATTATGATTAGGGTTTAGGTTTTAGTTTTTAAGGTTAGGGTTGAGGGTCTAGAGTTTAGGGTGTATGATATAAGGTTTAGGGTTAAGGGTTTAGTATTTAGGGTTAGGGACTAGGTTTTAGGTTTTATGGTTTAGAATATGCATTTAGGGTTTAGTGTTTAGCTTTAGAATTAGATTTTAGGGTTTAGGGTTTAGGGTTAAGAGTTTAGGACTTTCAGTTTTGGGTTTTATGGTTTAGGGTTTATGATTAAGGGTTTAAGGTTCAGGGTTTCTTGTTTTGGGTTTGAGTTATAGGTTTAGGGTTTAGGGTATATGCTATGGCATTTAGGTTGAAGGGTTTAGGTTTTATACTTTAGCGTTTTGAGTTTTAGGTTTAGGGTTTAGGAGTTTGGATATAGGGTTTTGGGTTTAGGGTTTAGGATTTAGGTTTTAGGTTTTAGAGTTTAGTATTTAGGGTTTATGGTTTAAGATTTAGGGTTTAGGGTTTGGGGTTTGGAGTTGTAGATTTATGGTTTAGGGTTTCGGTTTTATGCTTTAGTGTGTACAATTAAATGTTTAGAGTTTAGTATTTACGGTTTAGGGTTTAGGCTTAGATTTTGGGATGGTTTAGGGTTTAGGATTTAGGGTTTAGGGTTTAGGGTTTAGGATTTAGGGTTTAGGTTTATTGTTTAAGGATTAGGGTTTAGGATTTAGGGTCTAAGATTTAGGATTTAGGGTTAGGAATTAGGGTTAGGGTTTATGGTTTATGGTTTAGGTTTTAGAGTTTAGGGTTTAGGGTTTAAGATTTTGAGTTATAGGTTTTCGGTTTACGGTTTAAGGTTTATGATTTTTGGTTTAGGGTTGAAGGTTTTGGGTTTAGAGTTTTGATTTAAGGTTTAGGGTTTAAGGTTTAGGTTTAAGGTAAGGGTTTAGGTTTTAGGTTTTAAGGTTTAGGGTTTAGCGTTTAGGTTCTAGAGTTTTGGGTTTATGATTTAAGGTTTAGGGTGAAGGGTTTAGGATTTAGGGTTAGGAATTAGGGTTAGGGTTTTAGAGTTTAGGGTTTAGGGTTTAAGATTTTGAGTTATAGGTTTTGGGTTTAGGGTTTATGATTTTGGGTTTAGGGTTTAAGGTTTTGGGTTTAGAGTTTTGATTTAGGGTTTAGGGTTTTGGTTTAAGGTAAGGGTTTAGGTTTTAGGTTTTATGGTTTAGGGTTTAGGGTTTAGGGTCTAGAGTTTTGGGTTTATGATTTAAGGTTTAGGGTTAAGGGTTTAGCATTTTGGGTTAGGGATTAGGTTTTTGGGTTTAGGGTTTAGTGTGTAGGGATTAGGGCTTAGAATATGGATTTAATGTTTAGTGTTTAGGTTTAGAGTTTGATTTTAGTGTTTAGGGTTTAGGGCTAATAGTTTAGGAATTATAGTTTGGGATTTTATGCTTTTGGGTTTATGATTAAGGGTTTAGGGTTAAGGGTTTTTGGTTTTGGGTTCGAGTTATAGGTTTAGGATTTAGGTTATATGGTTTTGCATCTAGGGTTAAGAATTTAGGTTTTAGACTTTAGGTTTTCGATTTGTAGGTTTATGGTTTAGGAGTTAGGATTTAGTTTTTAGGGTGTCGAGTTTTTGGTTTAGAGTTTTGGGGTTTAGTTTTTAGGGATTCGGGTTTAGAGTTTTGGGTTCTGGGTTTAGGATTTTGAGTTGTAGGGTTTGGGTTTAGGGTTTAAAGTTTATAATTTTGGGTTTAGGGTTTAGTGTTAAAGTTTTAGAGTTTAGGATTTAGTGTTTAGGGCTTAAGGTTTGGGCTTTAGAGTATTGATTTAGGGTTTAGGGTTTAGGATAAAGTTAGGGTTTGAGTTTTACGGTTTAAGGTTTAGGGTCTAGAGTTTAGGGTATAGGGTTTAGGGTTAGGGTTTAGGGTTGAGGTTTTGGAGTTTTGGGTTTTGGGGTTAGAGTTTAGGATTTATGATTTAAGGTTTAGGGATTAGGGTTTTGGATTTTGGTTTTAGGCTTTTGGATTAGGGTTAGGGTTTAGGTTTTAGTTTTTAAGGTTAGGGTTTAAGGTTTAGGGTCTAGAGTTTATGGTTTATGATTTAAGGTTTAGGGTTAAGGGTTTAGGATATAGGGTTAGAGATTAGGTTTTAGGGTTTATGGTTTAGAATATGGATTTAGGGTTTAGTGTTTAGCTTTAGAATTAGAGTTTAGGGTTTAGGGTTTAGGGTTAAGAGTTTAGGACTTATAGTTTAGGGTTTTATGGTTTAGGGTTTATGATTAAGGGTTTAGGGTTTAGGGTATATGGTTTAGCATTTAGGTTTAAGGGTTTAGGTTTTACACTTTAGGGTTTTGAGTTGTAGGTTTAGGGTTTAGGAGTTTGGATATAGGGTTTAGGGTTTAGAATTTAGTGTTTAGGGTTTAGGGTTTAGGTTTTAGTTTAGGGTGTAGAGTTTAGTGTTTAGGGTTTAGGGTTTAGGTTTTAGATTTAGTGTTTAGGGTTTATGATTTAAGATTTAGAGTGTAGGGTTTGGTGTTTGGAGTTGTAGGTTTAAGATTTAGGGTTTAGGTTTCATGCTTTAGTGTGTACAATTAAAGGTTTATAGTTTATTATTTAGGGTTTAGGGTTTAGATTTTTATATTTTGGGTTTCGAGTTTAGGATTTTGAGGTATAGGTTTTGGGTTTAGGGTTTAGGATTTATGTTTTAGGATTTAGGGTTTAGGGTTTCGCATTTCGGGTTTAAAGTTTAGGGTGTACTGTTTTGATTTTGGGGTTTAGGGTTGAGGATGAGGATTAGAGTTTAGGGTTTAGGGTTTAGTATTTAAGGGCTAGAGTTTAGGGTTTAGGGTTTAGGGTATAGTGTTTATGGCTTAGGGCTTAGGGTTTAGAGTTTGGATTTAGCATTTAGAGTTTTGGTTTAGTATTCGAGTTTATAGTGTAGGGTTTATGGTTTAGAGTTTAGGGTTTAGGGTTTAGGCTTAGGGTTTAGGGTTTAGGGTTTAGGGGTTAGCGTTAAGGATCTAGAGTTTAGGGTTTAGGATTTAGGATTTATAGTTTAGGGTTTAGGGTTTATGGACTAGTGTACAGGGTTATGGTTTATGGTTTAGTGTTTAGGGTTTAGAGTTAAAGGTTTAGGGTTTAATTTTCTGTGTTTAGGATTTAAGGTTTAGGGTTTAGAGTTTGGTGTTTAGGGTTTTGGGTTTAGTGTTTAGACTTTAGGGTTTCGTGTTTAGGGTTTATAGTTTAGGATTTAAGACTTAGGGTTTTGGGTTTAGAGTTTGGATTTAAGGTTTGGGGTTTAAGACGAGGGTTAGGATTTATGGCTTAACGTTAAGAGTTTAGGATTTAGGGTTTAGGGATTGGGTTTTTGGGTTTAGGGTTTAGTGATTAGGGTTTTGGGTTTAGAATATGGATTTAGGGTTTCTTGTATAGGTTTAACGTTAGGGTTTAGGGTTTAGCATTAAGAGTTGAGGATTTAGTGTTTAGGATTTAAGGGTTTAAGTTTATTGTTTAGGGCTTAGGTTTTAGGGATTAGGGTTTAAGGTTTAAGGTTTAATGTTTAATGTTCAAGGTTTAGGGTTTAGGGTTTAAGGTTTAGGGTTTTTGGGTTAGGATTTAGGGTTTAAGG
This sequence comes from Solanum bulbocastanum, assembly GCA_037074985.1. Taxonomy (NCBI): domain Eukaryota; kingdom Viridiplantae; phylum Streptophyta; class Magnoliopsida; order Solanales; family Solanaceae; genus Solanum; species Solanum bulbocastanum. The sequence continues at coordinate 20,171,611 of CM073604.1, read as the reverse complement.
TTTGGAGTTTAGTATTTAGAGTTTAGGGTTTAGGGTTTAAGGTTTTGGGTGTAGAGTTGAAATTTAGGGTTTAGAAATTAGGGTTAGGGTTTAGGGTTTAGGGTTTAGTGTTTAAGGTTTAGAGTTTGGATTTATGGTTTAGGTTTTACGGTTTAGGGTCTAGATTTTAGGGTTTATGGTATAGGGTTTAGGGTTTAGGGTTTAGGGTTTAGCATTTAGGGTATAGGGTTTATTATTTAGGATTTAGGGTTTAGTGTTTAGTGTTTAAGGTTTAATATGTAGGATTTAGGGTTTAGGGTATAAGGTTTATGGTTTTGAGTTTTGATTTCGGGTTAAGGGTTTTGGGTTTAGCATTGGGGTTAGGGTTTAGGGTTTAGCATTTAGGGTTTAGGGTTTTGGGTAATGAGTCTTGGTTTTAGGGTTTAAGGTCTAGAGTCTTGGGTTTAGTGTTTAGGGTTTAAGGTTTTCTACTTAGTGTTTATGGTTTATGTTTAATGGTTTAGGGTTCAATATTTAGGGTTTAGGGTATAGGGTATAGGGATGTTGGTTTAAAGTTTAGGGTTTATAATTTATAGTTTATAGTTTAGTATTTAGGGTTTAGTGTTTAACATTTAGAGTTTATGATTTAGGGTTTAGGCTTAGATTATGGGATGGTTTAGGGTTTAGGATTTAGGGTGTAGGGTTTAAGGTTTAGGTTTATGGTTTAAGGTTTAGGGTTTAGGATTTACGGTTTAAGATTTAGGATTTAGGGTTAGAAATGAGGGTTATGGTTTATGGTTTATCATTTAGGGTTTAGGGTTTAAGATTTTGAGTTATAGGTTTTGGGTTTAGGGTTTAAGGTTTATGATTTTGGGTTTAGGGTTTACGGTTTAGTGTTTAGTGTTCAAAGTTTAGAATTTAGGATTTAAGGTTTATGGTTTACGGTTAAGGGTTTAGAGTTTTTATTTAGGGTTTAGGGTTTAGGCTTAAGGTTAGGGTTTAGGTTTTAGGTTTTAAGGTTTAGGGTTTAGGGTTTAGGATCTAGAGTTTTGGGTTTATGATTTAAGGTTTAGGGTTAAGGGTTTAGGATTTAGGGTTAGGGACTAGGTTTTAGGGTTTAGGGTTTAGTGTGTAGGGATTAGGGTTTAGAATATGGATTTAGGGTTAAGTGTTTAAGTTTAGAGTTAGATTTTAGTGTTTAGGGTTTAGGGTATAAGGTATAGGGATGTTGGTTTAAAGTTTGGGATTTATAATTTATAGTTTATAGTTTAGTATTTAGGGTTTAGGGTTTAACATTTAGAATTTATGATTTAGGATTTAAGGTTTAGGGTTTAGCCTTAGATTTTGGGATGGTTTAGGGTTTAGGATTTAGGGTGTAGGGTTTAAGGTTTAGGTTTATGGTTTAAGGTTTATGGTTTAGGATTTAGGGTTAGAAATGAGGGTTAGGGTTTATGGTTTATGGTTTAAGGTTTTGAGTTTAGGGTTTAGGGTTTAAGATTTTGAGTTATAGGTTTTGGTTTTAGGGTTTAAGGTTTATGATTTTGGGTTTAGGGTTTACAGTTTAGGGTTTAGTGTTTAGTGTTCAAGGTTTAGAGTTTAGGATTTAGGATTTAGGGTTTAAGGTTTAGGTTTTAGAGTTTTGATTTAGGGTTTAGGATTTAGGCTTAAGGTTAGGGATTAGGTTTTAGGTTTTAAGGTTTAGGATTTAGGGTTTAGGGTCTAGAGTTTTGGGTTTATGATTTAAGGTTTAGGGTTAAGGGTTTAGGATTTAGGGTTAGGGACTAGGTTTTAGGGTTTAGGATTTAGTGTGTAGGGATTAGGGTTTATAATATGGATTTCAGGTTTAGTGTTTAGGGTTAGAGTTAGATTTTAGTGTTTAGGCTTTAGGGCTTATAGTATAAGAATTATAGTTTAGGATTTTATGGTTTATGGTTTATGATTAAGGGTTTAGGGTTAAGGGTTTTTGGTTTTGGGTTCAAGTTATAGGTATAGGGTTTAGGGTGTATGGTTTTGCATCTAGGGTTAAGGGTATGGGTTTTAGACTTTAGGGTTTCTATTTGTACGTTTATGATTTAGGAGCTTGGATTTAGGTTTTAGGGTGTCGAGTTTTTGGTTTAGAGTTTTGGGGTTTAGTTTTTAGGGTTTCGGGTTTAGAGTTTTGGGTTTTGGGTTTAGAATTTTGAGTTGTAGGTTTTGGGTTTAGGGTATAAAGTTTATGATTTTGGGTTTAGGGTTTAGGGTTTAGTGTTAAAGGTTTAGAGTTTAGGATTTAGGGTTTAGGGCTTAAGGTTTAGGCTTTAGAGTATTGATTTAGGGTTTAGGGTTAGGGTTTGAGTTTTAGGGTTTAAGGTTTAGGGTCTAGAGTTTAGGGTTTAGGTTTTAGGGTTTAGGTTTTGGAGTTTAGGGTTTTGGGGTGAGAGTTTAGGGTTTATGATTTAAGGTTTAGGGTTTAGGGTTTTGGATTTAGGTTTTAGGCTTTTCGATTATGATTAGGGTTTAGGTTTTAGTGTTTAAGGTTAGGGTTGAGGGTCTAGAGTTTAGGGTGTATGATATATGGTTTAGGGTTAAGGGTTTGGTATTTAGGGTTAGGGACTAGGTTTTAGGGTTTATGGTTTAGAATATGCATTTAGGGTTTAGTGTTTAGCTTTAGAATTAGATTTTAGGGTTTAGGGTTTAGGGTTAAGAGTTTAGGACTTATAGTTTTGGGTTTTATGGTTTAGGGTTTATGATTAAGGGTTTAAGGTTCAGGGTTTCTAGTTTTGGGTTTGAGTTATAGGTTTAGGGTTTAGGGTATATGCTATGGCATTTAGGTTGAAGGGTTTAGGTTTTATACTTTAGCGTTTTGAGTTTTAGGTTTAGGGTTTAGGAGTTTGGATATAGGGTTTTGGGTTTAGGGTTTAGGATTTAGGTTTTAGGTTTTAGAGTTTAGTATTTAGGGTTTATGGTTTAAGATTTAGGGTTTAGGGTTTGGGGTTTGGAGTTGTAGATTTATGGTTTAGGGTTTTGGTTTTATGCTTTAGTGTGTACAATTAAATGTTTAGAGTTTAGTATTTACGGTTTAGGGTTTAGATTTTTATGTTTAGGGTTTATGATTTAGTATTTTGAGGTTTAGGTTTTGGGTTTAGGGTTAAGGATTTATTCTTTAGGGTTTAGGGTTTAGGGTTTTGCATTTCGAGTTTAAAGTTTAGGGTGTAGTGTTTTGATTTAGGGTGTAAGGTTGAGGATTAGGATTAGAGTTTAGGGTTTAAGGGCTAGAGTTTAGGGTTAGGGTTCAGGGTTTAGGCTGTAGAGTTTAGGGTTTAGGGTATAGTGTTTAGGGCTTAGGGTTTGGTGTTTAGGGTTTAGGATTTAAGTTTTAGGGATTAGAGTTTTTGGTTTAGGATTTAGGGTATGGGTTTAGGGATTAGTTCTTAGGGTTTTGGGTTTAGTGTTTGGATGTAGTATTTAGGGTTTAGGTTTAGGGATACCATTTAGAGTTTAGGATTTAGGGTTAGGGTTTGTGGTTTAGGGTTTGGGGTTTAGTGTTTAGGGTTTAGATTTTGGATTTAGTGTTTAGTATTTAGGTTTAGGGTTAGGGTTTGGAGTTTATGATTTACAGCTTTAAGATTAGGATTTAGGGTTAAGGGGGTTAGGGTTTAGCATTTAGGTTAAGGATTTAGGGTTTAGGATTTAGGATTAAGTGTTTAGTGTTTAGGGTTTAGGGTTAAGAATTTAGGGTTTACCATTTAAGATTTTGTGTTTAGTATTTAGGGTTTAGGGTATATGGTTTAGGGTTTAGTGTTTGGCCTTTAGGGTTTAGAGTTTAGCATTTATAGTTTATTGTTTAGGGTTTAGGGCTTGGAGTTAAGGTTTAGGGTTTAGGGCTAGGGTTAGTGGTTATGGTTTAAGGATTTTAGGTTTAGAGTTTAGAGTTTGTGGTTTATGGTTTAGGATTTAGGATTTTGAGTTGTATGTTTTGGGTTTAGGGTATATGTTTTAGGTTTGGGGTTTAGAATTTAGGCTTTAGCGTTTAATATTATGTGTTTAAAGTTTAGAGTTTAGTATAGGTGAGAGCTGGAAGAGTATCTGTCATCTGTGTGATGCCTCAATGAATAAGATAAGCTCACACAAAAAAGTCAATTTGATTGACAATATTTCTCTGTAAATCTATTCGGATGATATGCTAATTTATGCAGTATAGTTTAGGGATAATGTTTAGGGTTTAGAGTTTTATATAGGATTTATGTTGTAGGTTTTGGGTTTAGGTTTAGTGTTTAGGGTTTTGGGTCTAGAGTTTAGGGTTTAGGGTAAGGATTTAGTGTTTAAGGTTTAGGGTTTAGGATCTAGAGTTTAGGGTTTAGCATTTAGGGTTTAGGGTTTTAGGTATAGTGTTTTAGGTTTAGGGTTTAGGGTTTAGGGTTTTAGGTTTTGGGTGTATGGTTTAGGATTTAGGGCTTTGGGTTTAGGGTTTAAAGTTTAGGGTTTAGTGTTTAGGATTTAGGGTTTAAGATTTTGAATATGGATTTAGGGTTTATGGTTTAGGTTTAGGTTTTGGGTTAGGGTTAAGAGTTTAGGGTTTAGGATTTAGAGCTTAGGGTATAAGGTTTTGTAATTAGGGTTTTAGGGTTTAGGTTAATCTTACGATTTAGGGTTTAGGTTTAGGTTTTTGGGTTGAGGGCTTAGGTTTTAGGTTTTAGGGGTTAGGGTTTACTGGTTAGGGTTTAGCATTTAGGGTTTAGGGTTTAGGGTTTTAGGTATAGTGTTTTAGGTTTAGGGTTTAGGGTTTAGGGTTTTAGGTTTTGGGTGTATGGTTTAGGATTTAGGGCTTTGGGTTTAGGGTTTAGTGTTTAGGATTTAGGGTTTAAGAATTTGAATATGGATTTAGGGTTTATGGTTTAGGTTTAGGTTTTGGGTTAGGGTTTAGGATTTAGAGCTTAGGGTATAAGGTTTTGTAATTAGGGTTTTAGGGTTTAGGTTAATCATTTACGGTTTAGGGTTTAGGTTTAGGTTTTTAGGTTAAGGGCTTAGGTTTTAGGTTTTAGGGGTTAGGGTTTACTGTTTAGGGTTTAGGGTTTAGGATTTTAGGATTTAGTGTTTAGCATGTAGGGTTTAGTGTTTAGTGGTAGGGGTTTAGGGTTTAAGGTTAAGGGTTTCGGGTTAAGGGTTTGGAGTTGTAGGTTTATGGTTTAGGGTATAGGGTTTAAGATTTAGGGTTTAGGGTTTAGGGTTTAGAGTTTAGGGTTTAGGTTATAAGGTTTAGGGTTTAGAGTTTAGGATTTAGTGTTTAGGGTTTAGGATTTAGTGGTTAGGGTTTAAGATTTATGATTTAGGGTTTAGGAAATAGGGTTTGGGTCTATGGTTTATGATTTAGGGTTTTAGGGTTATGGTTAGGGATTAGGGTTCAGACTTTAAGAGTTGGGCTTTAGGAATTAGGGATTAGGGTTTAGTGTTTAGGATATTGTGTTTAGAGTTTAGGTTAATGTTTAGGGTTTATGGTCTAGGGTTTAAGGTTAGAAGATTTGCATTTAGGGTTTAGTGTTACGGATTTCGGGTTAGGGTTTAGGGCTCAGGGTTTAGGGAAAGTATTTAACGTTTAGGGTTTAAGGCTTAGAGTTTGGATTTAGGGTTTAGGGTTTAGTTTAAGGGTTAGGGTTTAGAGGTTAAGGTTTAGGCTTTAGGTTTCAGTGTTTAGAGTTTAGCATTTAGGGTTTAGGGTTTAGGGGTTTAGGGTTTAAGTTTAGGGTTTAGGATTTAGGATCTAGGTTCTAGTGTTTAGGGTTTAGGTTTTTGGGTTTAGTGTTTAGTGTTTAAGGTTTAGGATTTAGGATTTAGGATTTAGGGTTTAGGGTTTTGAGTTGTAGGTTTATGGTATAGGGTTTAAGGATTATAGTTTGGAGTTTAGGGTTTAGGGTTTAAAATTTAGGGTTTACTATATAGGGTTTAGGGTTTAGACTTAAGGGTTTAGTGTTTAGGGTTTTGGATTTAGAGTTTTGGATTTAGAGTTTAGGTTTTAGCGTTTAGGGCTTATAGTATAGAGTTTAGGGTTTAGTTTTAAGGGTTTAAGTTTTAGGTTTTAGTGTTTATGGTTAAGGGTTTTAGGTGTCCAATTCATGTTATAGGTTTTGGGTATATGCTATCAGGTTTAGTGATAAGGGTTTAGGGTTTAGGATTTACAGTTTGGTGTTTTGAGATGTAGGTTTAGGGTTTAGGGGTTAGGATTTTGGGTTTAGGGTTTAGAGTTTAGGGTTTAGGGTTGAAGATTTAGGGTTTACTATTTAGGGTTTAGGGTTTAGAGTTTAGGATTTAGGGTTTAGGATTTAGAGCTGTACGTTTTGTGTTTAGGGATTAGTGTTTATTCTTTAGGGTTTAGGGTTTAAGGTTTAGTGTGTAGTGTTTGGAGTTTAGGATTTAGGGTTTTAGGTTTAAGGTATAGAGTTTTGATTTAGGGTTTAGGATTTGATTTAGGGTTTAGCATTTGGGTTTTGGGTTTAGGGTTTAGATTCTAGAGCTTTGGCATTAGGGTTTAGTGTGCATTGGGTAGGGTTTAGGGTTTAGGGTTTAGGGTTTAGGGTTTAGTGTTTAGTGTTTAGGATTTAGGATTTAAGGTTTTGAATATGGATTTAGGGTTTATGGTTTAGGTTTAGTTTTAGGTTTTGGGTCAGGGTTAAGAGTTTAAGGTTTAGGGTTTAGAGTTTAGGGTATGAGTTTAGCATTTAGGGTTTTAGGGTTTAGGTTAGTCATTTATGGTTTAGGGTTTAGGTTTAGGTTTTTAGGTTTAGGGTTTAGGGTTTAGGATTTAGGGTTTAGGGTTAAGGGGTTAGGGTTTTCTGGTTAGGGTTTAGGGTTTAGGATTTTAGGATTTAGTGTTTAGCATGTAGGGATTAGTGTTTAGTGTTAAGGGTTTAGGGTTTAAGGTTAAGGGTTTTGGGTTAAGGGTTTGGAGTTATATGTTTATGCTTTAGGGTATAGGGTTTAAGATTAAGGATTTAGGGTTTAGGGTTTAGAGTTTAGGGTTTAGGTTTTAGCATTTAGGGTTCAGGGTTTAGGGTTTAGACTTTAGGATTTAGTGTTTAGGGTTTAGGATTTAGTGGTTAGAATTTAGGATTTGTGATTTAGGGTTGAGGAATTAGGGTTTGGGTCTATGGTTTCTGATTTAGGGTTTTAGGGTTATGGTTAGGGATTAGGGTTTAGACTTTAAGATTTGGGCTTTAGGGATTAAGGAATAGAGTTTATAGTTTAGGAAATTGTGTTTATAGTTTAGGTTAAGGTTTAGGGTTTAGGGTCTTTGGTTTAGGGTCAGAAGTTTTGCATTTAGGGTTTAGGATTTAGAGTTTAGAATTTAGTGTTATGGATTTAGGGTTAGGGTTTAGGGCTTAGGGTTTAGGGTAAGTATTTAAGGTTTTGGGTTTAGAGTTTAGGGTTTAGGTTAAGGGTTAGGGTTTAGAGTTTAAGGTTTAGGGTTTAGGGTTCAGGGTTTAGAGTTTAGCATTTAAGGTTTAGGGTTTAGGGGTTTAGGGTTTAGGGTTTAGGATTTAGGATCTAGGGTCTAGTGTTTAGGGTTTAGGATTTCGGGTTTAGTGTTTAGTTTTTAAGGTTTAGGATTTAGGATTTAGGGTTTTGAGTTGTAGGTTTATGGTTTAGGGTTTATGGTTTGTTTAGGGATTAGAGTTTAGAGTTTAGGGTTTAGGGTTTAGAATTTTGGGTTTACGGTATAGTGTTTAGTGTTTATACTTAAGGGTTTAGTGTTTAGGGTTTTGGGTTTAGAGTTTAGGATTTAGGGTTGAGGGTTTAGGGTTTAGGGATTAAGGCTTATAGTTTAGCGTTTAGGGTTTAGTTTTAAGGGTTTAAGTTTTAGGTTTTAGGGTTTAGGGTTGAGGGTTTTGGGTTTTCGATCGTGTTATAGGTTTAGGGTATATGCTATCAGGTTTAGCGATAAGTGTTTAAGGTTTAAGTTTTACAGTTTCGAGTTTTGAGTTGTAGGTTTGAGGTTTAGGGGTTAGGATTTAGGGTTTAGGGTTTAGAGTTTATGGTTTAGTGTTGAAGATTTAGGGTTTACTATTTAGGGTTTAGGGTTTAGAGTTTAGGGTTTAGGGTTTAGGATTTTAAGCTGTAGGTTTTGGGTTTAGGGATTAGGGTTTTTGCTTTAGGGTTTAGGGTTTCGGGTTTAGTGTTAAGTGTTTAGAGTTTAGTATTTCGGGTTTAAGGTTTAAGGTATAGAGTTTTGATTTAGGGTTTAGGGTTTAGGGTTTAGCATTTGGTTTAGGGTTTAGGATTTAGGGTTTAGGCTTAGTGTTTTGGGTTTAGGGTTTAGGTTCTAGAGCTTAGGCATTAGGGTTTAGTGTGCAGTGTTTAGGGTTAAGGGATTAGTGTTTAGGGTTTTGGATTTTGGGTTTAGGGTTTAGGGTTTATGGTATAAGGTTTAGTGTTTAGTGTTTAAGGTTTAGGATTTAGGGTTTAGGTTATAGCGTTTAGGATTTAGTGTTTAGGGTAAGGGTTTAGGGTTTAGGGCTTAGGGTTTAGAGTTTGGATTTAGCATTTAGACTTTTGGTTTAGTATTCGAATTTAGAGTGTAGGGTTTATGGTTTAGAGTTTAGGGTTTAGGGTTTAGGCTCAGGGTTTAGGGTTTAGGGTTTAAGGGTTAGGGTTTAGGATCTAGAGTTTAGGGTTTAGGGTTTAGGATTTAGGATTTATAGTTTAGGGTTTATGGTTTAGGGTCTAGTATATAGGGTTATGTTTTATGGTTTAGTGTTTAGGGTTTAGAGTTTAAGGTTTAGGGTTGAAAGTTTTGGGTTTAGGATTTAAGGATTAGGGTTCAGAGTTTGGTGTTTAGGGTTTTGGGTTTAGTGTTTAGACTTTAGGGTTTCGTTGTTAGGGTTTAAGGTTTATAGTTTAGGATTTAGGACTTAGGGTTTAGGGTTTAGAGTTTGGATTTAGGGTTTAGGGTTTAAGACGAGGGTTAGGATTTCTGGTTTAACGTTTAGAGTTTAGGATATAGGGTTTATGGCTTAGGGTTTAGGATTTAGAGTTAGGGATTAGGTTTTTGGGTTTAGGGTTTAGTGATTAGGGTTTTTGGTTTAGAATATGGATATAGGGTTTCTTGTTTAGGTTTGGAGTTAGGGTTTAGGGTTTAGGGTTTTGCATTAATAGTTGAGGATTTAGTGTTTAGGGTTTAAGGGTTTAAGTTTATGGTTTAGGGCTTAGGTTTTAGGGATTAGGGTTTAATGTTTAGTGTTCAAGGTTTAGGGTTTATGGTTTAGGTTTTAGGGTTTAGGATTTAGGGTTTAAGATTTGGAGTTTTGTATTTAAGGTTTAGGGTTTGGGGTTTAGGGTTTATGGTGTAGAGTTGAAATTTAGGGTTTAGAAATTAGTGTTAGGGTTTAGGGTCTAGGGTTTAGTGTTTAAGGTTTAGAGTTAGGATTTATGGTTTAGGGTTTACGGTTTAGGGTCTAGAGTTTAGGGTTTACGATATAGGGTTTAGGTTTTATGGTTTAGTGTTTAGGGAATATGGTTTTGGGTTTTGGGTCTAGGGTTTATTATTTAGGATTTAGGGTTTAGTGTTTTGTGTTTAAGTTTTAATGTTTAGGATTTAGGGTTTAGGGTATAAGGTTTATGGTTTTGAGTTTTGATTTCGGGTTTAGGGTTTTGGGTTTAGTATTTAGGGTTTAGGGTTTTGGGTAATGAGTCTTGGTTTTAGGGTTCAAGGTCTAGAGTCTTGGGTTTAGGGTTTAGGGTTTAAGGTTTTCTGTTTAGGGTTTATAGTTTATGTTTAAGGGTTTAGGGTATAGTGTATAGGGATGTTGGTTTAAAGTTTAGGGTTTATAATTTATAGTTTATAGTTTAGTATTTAGGGTTTAGGGTTTAACATTTAGAGTTTATGATTTAGGGTTTAAGGTTTAGGGTTTAGGCTTAGATTTTGGGATGGTTTAGGGTTTAGGATTTAGGGTGTAGGTTTTAAGGTTTAGGTTTATTGTTTAAGGTTTAGGGTTTAGGATTTAGGGTTTAAGATTTAGGATTTAGGGTTAGGAATTAGGGTTAGGGTTTATGGTTTATGGTTTAGGTTTTAGAGTTTAGGGTTTAGGGTTTAAGATTTTGAGTTATAGGTTTTGGGTTTAGGGTTTAAGGTTTATGATTTTAGGTTTAGGGTTTACGATTTAGGGTTTAGTGTTTAGTGTTCAAGGTTTAGAGTTTAGGATTTAGGGTTTAGGGTTTAATGTTTAGGGTTTAGAGTTTTGATTTAGGGTTTTGGGTTTAGGTTTAAGGTAAGGGTTTAGGTTTTAGGTTTTAAGGTTTAGGGTTTAGGGTTTAGGGTTTAAGGTCTAGAGTTTTGGGTTTATGATTTAAGGTTTGGGGTTAAGGATTTAGGATTTAGGGTTAGGGATTTGTTTTTAGGGTTTACGGTTTAGTGAGTAGGGATTAGGGTTTAGAATATGGATTTAAGGTTTAGTGTTTAGGTTTAGAGTTTGATTTTAGTGTTCAGGGTTTAGGGCTAATAGTTTAGGAATTATAGTTTAGGATTTTATGCTTTTGGGTTTATGATTAAGGGTTTAGGGTTAAGGGTTTTTGGTTTTGGGTTCAAGTTATAGGTTTAGGGTTTAGAGTATATGGTTTTGCATCTAGGGTTAAGAGTTTAGGTTTTAGACTTTAGGGTTTCGATTTGTAGGTTTATGGTTTAGGAGTTAGGATTTAGTTTTTAGGGTGTCGAGTTTTTGGTTTAGAGTTTTGGGGTTTAGTTTTTAGGGATTCGGGTTTAGAGTTTTGGGTTCTGGGTTTAGGATTTTGAGTTGTAGGTTTTGGGTTTAGGGTTTAAAGTTTATGATTTGGGGTTTAGGGTTTAGGATTTAGGGTTTAGGGTTTAGTGTTATAGGTTTAGAGTTTAGGATTTAGGGTTTAGGGCTTAAGGTTTGGGCTTTGGAGTATTGATTTAGGGTTTAGGGTTTAGGATTAAGGTTAGGGTTTGAGTTTTAGGGTATAAGGTTTAGGGTCAAGAGTTTAGGGTTATGGTTTAGAGTTGAGGTTTTGGAGTTTAGGGTTTTGGGGTTAGAGTTTAGGGTTTATGATTTAAGGTTTAGGGTTTAGGGTTTTGGATTTAGGTTTTAGGCTTTTGGATTAGGGTTAGGGTTTAGGTTTTAGTTTTTAAGGTTAGGGTTTAGGGTTTAGGGTCTAGAGTTTAGGGTTTATGATTTAAGGTTTAGGGTTAAGGGTTTAGGATTTAGGGTTAGAGATTAGGTTTTAGGGTTTATGGTTTAGAATATGGATTTAGGGTTTAGAGTTTAGCTTTAGAATTAGAGTTTAGGGTTTAGGGTTTAGGGTTAAGAGTTTAGGACTTACAGTTTAGGGTTTTATGGTTTAGGGTTTATGATTAAGGGTTTAGGGTTTAGGGTTTCTAGTTTTGGGTTTGAGTTATAGGTTTAGGGTTTAGAATTTAGTGTTTAGGGTTTAGGGTTTAGGTTTTAGTTTAGGGTGTAGAGTTTAGTGTTTAGGGTTTAGGGTTTAGGTTTTAGATTTAGTGTTTAGGATTTATGGTTTAAGATTTAGGGTTTAGGGTTTGGTGTTTGGAGTTGTAGGTGTAAGATTTAGGGTTTAGGTTTCATGCTTTAGTGTGTACAGTTAAAGGTTTATAGTTTATTATTTAGGGTTTAGGGTTTAGATTTTTATATTTTGGGTTTAGGGTTTAGGATTTTGAGGTATAGGTTTTGGGTTTAGGGTTTAGGGTTTATGTTTTAGGATTTAGGGTTTAGGGTTTCGCATTTCGAGTTTAAAGTTTAGGGTGCAGTGTTTTGATTTAGGGTTTAGGGTTGAGGATGAGGATTAGAGTTTAGGGTTTAGGGTTTAGGTTTGAGGATTAGGATTAGAGTTTAGGGTTTAGGGTTTAGGGTTTAAGGGCTAGAGTTTAGGGTTTAGTGTTTAGGATTAGGGTTTAGGGTTTAGGCTATAGAGTTTAGGGTTTAGGGTATAGTGTTTAGGGCTTAGGGTTTAGAGTTTGGATTTAGCATTTAGAGTTTTTGTTTAGTATTCGAGTTTATAGTATAGGTTTTATGGTTTAGAGTTTAGGGTATAGGGTTTAGGCTTAGGGTTTAGGGTTTAGGGTTTAGGCTTAGGGTTTAGGGTCTAGAGTTTAGGGCTTAGGGTTTAGGATTTATAGTTTAGGGTTTAGGGTTTAGGGTTTAGGGTCTAGTGTACTGGGTTATGGTTTATGTTTTAGTGTTTAGGGTTTAGAGTTAAAGGTTGAGGGTTTAATTTTTTGTGTGTTGGATTTAAGGTTTAGGGTTTAGAGTTTGGTGTTTAGGGTTTTAGGTTTAGTGTTTAGACTTTAGGGTTTCGTGTTTACGGTTTAGGGTTTATAGTTTAGGATTTAAGACTTAGGGTTTAGGGTTTAGAGTTTGGATTTAGGGTTTGGGGTTTAAGACGAGGGTTAGGATTTATGGCTTAATGTTTAGAGTTTAGGATGTAGGGTTTTGGATTTAGAGTTAGGGATTAGGTTTTTGGGTTTAGGGTTTAGTGATTTGGGTTTTGGGTTTAGAATATGGATTTAGGGTTTCTTGTTTAGGTTTAAAGTTAGGGTTTAAGGTTTAGGGTTTAGAATTAAGAGTTGAGGATTTAGTGTTTAGGATTTAAGGGTTTAAGTTTATGGTTTAGGGCTTAGGTTTTAGGGATTAGGGTTTAAGGTTTAAGGTTTAATGTTTAATGTTCAAGGTTTAGGGTTTAGGGCTTAAGGTTTAGGGTTTTGGGTTTAGGATTTAGGGTTTAAGGTTTGGAGTTTGGTATTGTTATATAGTTGCCATGTTAGGCTAATCACTTCTGCCTAGACTATACTGATGAAACTTTAATTAGTTACTTAGCAATTTAGCAAAGTTATCACCTTGTTGTACAATATGAATTTTCAATTCTTTAAAGATAAAAATGGAGTTTATGTATGGTGATTAAGGAAAGGTGTTGAGTAATTTTCAAGTAGTTGCGATGCCGAAAGGCGGTCATTAAGCCGAAAGGACAGACGTATAGACTGCAAGGTACTTTACTTGAAGATCTCTTGTAAAATCCATAATCCTTAATGTAAAATCTGAGCATGAATCCATAGTTATCTTATAAGAGTTTGAAATATCGTTTTGTTTGACTAGTTGATATCTTTACTAAGATGCTTAGTTAATTTTTATCGTATCATTAGTATAGTCAAAGGTATTCTCTCTCTATGAATAATACACAACATATCTTAAATTCTGTTAATATATCTATTTCTAAAATAGAAAATGATTTACAAAATTGGTCTATCCCTAAAGAACCTTTTGAAAAGATTTACCAGTTAGGTAATTTTTTGATGTCTAAAAGATATAATATTAAAACTTGTGAATCTACTATAGCTATTAATAATTCTCTTGAAACTATCAAGTTGTTATTATCCGCTGATATAGATAGATATAGGAAGGAATTTAACTTTCTTCATATTGGACTTGTACAAGTTGCTGTTAAACCTCTTTTCCGTAAAGGACTGAACATACCTCTTTGTCTGCTTCTTAGAGATGATAGACTACTTAATTTTGACGATTCTCTATTAGGAGCTTTAGAAAGTAATCTTGCTTATGGACCAGTTTACTTGAAATGTTATCCTAATTTTACTGTTGATACTAGAGAAATAGCTGTTATATAGCGGGTATATTATAAGCTAATGAAGACCACTATAGCCCCAAAGGCCATAGCTTCTAGTGTTAAAGGAGTAACTATGCTTATGGAAGCTAATCAATAGCATAGTACTACTTTTGTCCCTAGACTTCTTAAGTGGAATGATATTTTAGCTGATGGAGAATGGAAATTTGATTCCATTACTAACCCTTTACCTCTCTAACCTGAGACTTCTCAGTTAGACCGAGTGATTCAGTTTCTTGATGGATCTATTAACCTTAAGTTTCTACGATCCAACTCTTTTAGCCAAGCTTCTTCAAGTAGAAGAATATCTTCGGCAAGACCTTCTTCATTTCAAACCTAGGAGGAGGATGAAGATAGTATTAGTCAGGCTGACCATAGAAAACTTCATGGTCTAGATATCTCCCAAACTGTTCCTAAGTTTTATTATGAAAAGACTGTGGGAAGCCCCACTGCCAGCGATATGAAACCTGCTCATCAAAGAAAAGATTCTATTGGAGTGCTTACATCTGATGAAGAAGATTTTGTACCCAATAAAAAAAAATTGCACGCCTGGTGGAAGTCTCCAGAACATAAACAAAAGGTAGATTGGTATAAAGCTACCTATAATGTGGAACAACGAACCGCTTTTAGAGATAAGTGGTTCAAGGACATGAAATGATTTAAGACAGAAATTGAGTTTTTCAAATGGTTTGAATATTCCAGACAAATTGATGAGAAGCAGTCATCGCTTCAAGTCCTTATTAACAAATGGTACACCAAAGATCAGGTGGTTGAAAGTGTTATTCCTCCGCTTGAAGGACTTAGCATTCCTTATAGAAAGGAAATCCTTAAAGCAGCTCCTTTTAAAAAACCCATAGAAAAGGAGACAGGCTTGTTAATAGCTGGAGACCTTAATAAGGTTTTTGAACAAAACAATTATACCAACCAGATTCTCCATGTTATTTCTTGACAGATAGAGGAAGACAAAGGAAGTAACTTCAAAGGAATCACTCAGATTGGGGATAAACCCAGTACCTCCAAACCTAGTTCTTAAATAGAGACTCCCATATTTAAGTTATCTGAGTTCTCAAAAGAAAACTTCCCTAAGCTATCCAAAGAGTTTAGTCATTCCAATGAACTGCTTGACAGGATTAATGAACAGCTGTCTAAGCTTAATATTACACAAGGTAATAAGCTTAGAACCTTATTAGAAAGACATTCTAACAAAAGGAATTATTATCCTAGGCCTTCTTTCCCGGATGTGTAGTTCAAAGAAGATGTCCTTCATCCAGCTTCAGCAGCAGATGGAACCAGCCTGACAAAATGGAACATTGATGGAATGGCTGAAGGACAAATCTATGCTAAACTCCAAGAAATGGGGATGAATATCACTGCATATAAAATGAAAGGTGCAGGTGATAAAGAAGCCGCCAACATGATAATTGTAGGCTTTACTGGTACTTTAAGAAATTGGTGGGATAATAACCTTATTGATCAGAACAGGACAGAAATCCTTGGTGTAGTAACCACCAAGGTAGTGGTTAAAACTGAAGATGGAATAAGTACCTCTTCATAAATTGTTTATGAAGATGCTACTCCTACTTTGTTGTATAGTATAGCAAAGCATTTCGTGGGGGAACCATGTCTTTTCAAGGATAGGAGTCTTGAAATCCTTAATAATTTATACTGCAAAAAGTTAACAAACTTTCGATGGTATAAAGACATGTTTCTAAACAAAGTCATGATTAGATCAGACTGCAATAATGATTATTGGAAGGAAAGATTTATCAGCGGATTACCTACTCATTTCGCTGAAAAAGTTAGATCCAAAATTAGAGATCGATGTGAAGGAAAAATCCTGTATTCTCAGTTGGCATATGGAGATCTCATTAGTCTTATTAATGTAGTTGCAATGAAACTTTGCACTGACCTTAAGCTAAAGGATCAGCTTAAAAAGGATCAGAAAACTTCTTATGCAGAACTTGGTAGTTTTTGCCAAGATTTTGGATTTCTCTTACTTAAACCTCCTTCTGCTAGGAAAGCAGGGAAGAAAGAAAGAACAACTGGAGAATATAAAAGGAAATCTTCCAGGAAAAGAAGAGAGCCTCGCGAAAAATCCAGAAGAAAGGGAAAGAGGCAACCCCCTAAAGAATCTTCTTCTGAAGACACATGCTGGACATGTGGAAAGAAGGGTCACAGATCCAACAAGTGTCCCAGAAATAGAAAGAAAAAGAAGAAGATCAATCTCCTCGAAGTCGATGATGAGATTAAGCAAAAACTGTTCTCAATTATCGAAGAAGAAGAAGCTTCTGATTCGGAATACTCTTCCTCTAGGGAAGAATGTGATGAAGAATATCTTAATGTTGCCCATAATTCAGAACCAAAAGAAACTGATTCAGAATGTAACTGCTATGGTGTATTCTGCCTTTGTGATAGTAAAACTATCAACGTAATTTCTGAAAAGACTGTAGAAACGCTCTTTTCTACGATTGAACATATTCAAGATGAGGATGCTCGAAGGAAATACCTCATTGAATTACAAAAGTTGGTCACTAGGCAAAAGGAAGAAAAACCCAAAGTGGTTCCTTTTAGCATGAAACAGATCATGAACAAGTTTGATTCTAAAAAAGAACCTTCAGTTGAGGAACTTCATAAGGAAGTCAATGCTCTCAAAGAAGAGATTAAAGGAATTAAGTCTTGACTCCATAAAGTTGAGATCGATGCTATTGCGGAAAAACTCAAAGAAGCAGGATCCTCTAAAGGAGTCGCACCTGACAATGAAGAACATGAGGATGATGATAAGGCAGACAGCGAGGTAGGTATTAACGTCATTACAAAAAGTAGACCTCAGAGTTCTCATATTATGATTAAGCTAGTTGTTAATGACAATCTAACTCTTAACAAGATTGCTTTGTTAGATAGTGGTGCAGATAGAAATTACATTATAGAAGGACTTATTCCTACTAAATTCCTTACAAAAGGGACTACCAAATTATACAGCGCCACAGGTGAACGAATTATTATTGATTATAAGTTATTTGATGCTCATATCTGCAATAATGGTATTTGTCTCAAAAATGATTTTGTTATTACCAAAAATATTAACGAAGAAATTATTTTGGGAATACCATTTATCACTCAAATTAAACCTTATATTTTTTATTTTTATGCTATCAAAACCAAGATTTTAGGAAAAGAAATTTCATTTCCTTTCATTAAAACTCTTTCTCAAGAAGAAAGCAAAATTTTACATAAACAAACTGCTTTTAAAATTAATTTAATCTCTAATCAGATTTGTTTTCTTAAAGAAGATATAAAAATTAAGAAAATTGAGCAAATTTTAAAAACCCCGGGAATGGTAACTAAGATTGCTGATTTGCAAAAGACTTTTGAAAATGAAATTTTCTTTGAATTTCCAAATGCATTTTGGGCTAGAAAATCCCATATTGTTGATCTCCTTTATATTGATGGATTCAATGAAAAGGCTATTTCTACGAAAGCTAGGCCCATTCAGATGAATCATGATTTAATGGAAATTTGTAAAAAAGAAATTAACACTCTTTTAGAAAATAACATAATCAGGCCCTCTAAATCTCCGTGGAGTTGTTTAGCATTTTATGTCAACAATGCTGCAAAAAAAGAGAGAGGCTCTCCTCGACTTATTATTAATTATAAACCATTAGCCTCTGTTTTAAAATGGATTAGATATCCGATTCCTAACAAAAGGGATCTTTTAAAAAGAACTTTTAAAGCAAATATTTACAGTAAATTTGATATGAAGTCAGGATTTTGGCAAATACAGATTTCTGAAAAAGATAAATATAAAACTGCTTTTAATGTCCCTTTTGGACAATATGAATGGAACGTCATGCCTTTTGGGCTTAAGAATGCTACTTCAGAATTTCAAAACATTATGAACTCCATCTTTAATCATATTTGTCATATTTCTATTGTTTACATTGACGATGTGTTAATCTTTTTCGAGGACATTGGTTCTCACTTCAAACATTTAAATATGTTCTTTAAAATTGTTAAACATAATGGTCTGGTAGTTAGCGCCAAAAAGATTAAACATTTTCAAAAAAAAATCAGATTTCTTGGCCATGATTTGTATCAAGGCACTTATAAACCCATTTGCAGAACTATTGAGTTGTCTGATAAATTTCCAGACGGTATTATTGATAAAACTCAGTTACAATGATTTTTGGGTAGTCTTAAGTATGTTGCGGACTTCATCCCTAAGGTAAGGTACGTTTGTAAACCTTTATATAACAGACTTAAAAAGGTACCTGTTCCATGGGGTAAGGAACAGACCACTTCGGTTATCAAAATCAAAGAAATGGTTAAAAGTTTACCTTGCCTTGGCATTCCTAATCTAGATTCTTTTATGACTGTTGAAACTGATGCTTCGGATATCGATTACGGTGGAATTCTTAAGAAAAAGAAAACCCCTGATAGTCCAGAGCGATTAGTTAGATTTACTTCCGTAGTGTGGAACTCCGCTCAGAAGAATTATAGTACTGTTAAAAAAGAAGTTTTAGCCATTGTCCTTTGAATTACTAAATTTCAGGATGATTTAATCAATGAAGAATTTTTGCTTAAAGTAGATTGTATGTCTGCAAAAGAAATTCTACAACAGGACGTTAAAAATCTTGTTTCCAAACAGATATTCGCTAGATGGCAATCCTTATTATCTAGTTTTGATTTTCAAGTCGAATATAACAAAGGAGAAGAAAATTCTCTCACATATTTTCTAACCCGTGAATTTTTGCAGGGTAAAGCATGAGGCCAGTCAGAAGGCCAGGATTCGGGATTAAAGGCCCTTTCCAAGAAAAGGGAAAAGAAGAAGATAAGAAGCCTTCAGCTTCTCCTTTTGTAATCAGACCGTCACTGAACAACCTTAATAAATATTCAGCTCTTGCCAGCTTACCTCCTATCAACCCTTCTCAAGTTATTAGTCCTTTTCCACAGCTACCACCTAGCTCATCGTCATCAAATCCTTTGGTTCTTAAAAAACCATTCTCTAAAGAATCTGAACCATTTTAGTTCTCTCCATCAGGAAAACCTCGATTTTCCTCCCCCAAACTAAAGATTCCTATACAATGAAAGCTCCTGAAAGCTTTAAAGAAGTGGTTTCTCCGTCTTATAACAAACCCAAAGAACGAGAAGTCTTTAACGTGGTTTCTTTGCAGGTCAATCCTATCCTTGCGTTAGAAAAGGAATTCGAAGGTTATGAAGTCAAGCATTTACTAAAGCCCTGTTACACAAATAGGAACTATGTGGACACTGAAAATCCATTAAAGACAAGAAAGTATTATGAGTTTATTTTAGTTGATACAGGATCCATAGAAGTGGAACATAAACTTAGTCATGATTCAGATCCTGACAGCATTGCTTATTCAAAATTTACCATAAAAAGGGTTTTATCTCCATTCGATTGGATAGTCGATCATTTACATACTCCAGTAAATCTTTCAAGAGAACATAGACCTTAGACCTATAATTGGTATGATTATAAAAATGCATGGTTTAACTTTCTATACTTAAGGCCAACCACACACACCTGGTTTGTCAAGTATAGCCCTGAATTTTCATAATCGGCTATCCCTAGATAGTTCTACGAATGGTGGAATTGTTTTGGAGGAAACCAAAAGGTTTTACCTAAACTGTTTTTAGATAAATTCAATCAGTTCCAAGTTGAACAAGATATTTCTACTTTACCAGAACACATTAAATTGTGTAAGTATTTTGTCCAAAAAAGAATATCTTTTATTATTAGTTGGACTTTTTCAGTTCATGTGTTTGACAGGATAAAATATCTCTCTAAAGAGATACTGATCAAGGGATGATCTCCAGCCCCTAAAGATGCGGCACTCAAATCTCCTGCATCAACATCAGGTGGCAGAAATTCATCTTCCAAAGCTAAATTAAAGAAAAGACTCCAGCAAGCTTTATTAGATTTAGAAGATGATAAACCCAATGAAGAAACCACCTTGCTATTGCTAGATGAGGCGTCTTCTCAAAGTGATGATAATGGGGACATGTTAAAGCCACACGCTTTAGCACAGTCCTATTTAGACCCATTTTATGATTAATCTTATTAAATAAATAATCCAGTAGAGGATTTTAAAATTCAAAATTATTGACTTTCTAAATAGAGACTCAAAGAGTCGAAATTATTTAAGAAAGTAAGAGATTAAACTCAAAGAGTTGGAATATTTCTTGATTATCAATTTAATCAGAATAATTATCTAATAGAGACATATAGAATCTCACAACAGTAAAGTAGCCATCTCTTTTCCAAAAGATAAAGACAAATGGCCGACACAACTTTATAAAAGAAGGAATATCTTTTCGAAAAGAAAAGGAAGATGCCAGACAAAAGAAAAAGAAGATGCTTTCTCTAACCAATCAGAAGAAAGCGACACTATTTCAATTATTCTCTCCTTGACTATTTAAGGAAGAGGTTTTCTCATTAGAAGGCATCATAAATTCCACACTAGAATTCTCTTTTAGCATATAGTATCTCTTTGTAATGTTCTCTCTCGTTCTTTCGTGGATGTTTGTTTCCGTTGCAGTTTGAGTTTAAATAAAATTGTGAGTTCTTGTATATCACTCTTGTATTTATTTGTTTTATTACTGTTAAATACCATTCAAAATGATCATAGCATCTAACAGTAATAAAACAAATAAATACAAGAGTGATATACAAGAACTCACAATTTTATTCAAACTCAAACTGCAACGGAAGCAAACATCCACAAAAGAACAAGAGAGAATATTACAAAGAGTAGCATTTAATAGTAATAAAACAAATAAATACAAGAGTGATATACAAGAACTCACAATTTTATTCAAACTCAAACTGCAACGGAAGCAAACATCCACGAAAGAACAAGAGAGAACATTACAAAGAGATACTATAGGCTAAAAGAGAATTCTAGTGTGGAATTTCTGATGCCTTCTAATGAGAAAACCTCTTCCTTAAATAGGCAAGGAGAGATTAATTGAAATAGTGCCACTTTCTTCCGATTGGTTAGAGAAAGCATCTTCTTTTTCTTTTTGAAAAGAGATTCCTTCTTTTATAAAGTTGTGTCGGCCATTTATCTTTATCTTTTGGAAAAGAGATGGCTGCTTTATTGTTGTGAGATTCTATATGTCTCCATTGGATAATTATTCTGATTAAATTGATAATCAAGAGATATTCGAACTCTTTGAGTCTCATCTCTTACTTTCTTAAATAATTCCGACTCTTTGAGTCTCTATTTAGAAAGTCAGTAATTTCGAATTTTAAAATCCTCTACTGGATTATTTATTTAATAAGATTAATCATAAAATGGGTCTAAATAGGACTGTGTTAAAGCGTTTGGCTTTAACATGTCCCCATTAACATCACTCTGAGAAGACGCCTCATCTAGCAATAGCAAGGCGGTTTCTTCATTGGGTTTATCGTATTCTAAATCTGATAAAGCTTGCTGGAGCCATTTCTTTAATTCAGCTTTGGAAGATGAATTTCTGCCACCTGATGTTGATGCAGGGGATTTGAGTGCCGCTTCTTTAGGAGCTGGAGACCATCCCTTGATCAGTATCTCTTTAGAGAGTTATTTAATCCTGTCAAACACATGAACTGAAAAAGTCCAACTAATAATAAAAGATATTCTTTTTTGGACAAAATACTTACACAATTTAATGTGTTCTGGTAAAGTAGAAATATCTTGTTCAACTTGGAACTGATTAAATTTATCTAAAAACAGTTTAGGTAAAACCTTTTGGTTTCCTCCAAAACAGTTCCACCATTCATAGAACCATCTAGGGATAACCAATTTTGAAAATTCAGGGCTATACTTGACAAACCAGGTGTGTGTGGTTGGCCTTAAGTATAGAAAGTTAAACCATGCATTTTTATAATCATACCAATTATAGGTCTAAGGTCTATGTTCTCTCGAAAGATTTATTGGAGTATGTAAATGATCGACTATCCAGTCGAATGGAGATAAAACCCTTTTTATGGTGAATTTTGAATAAGCAATGCTGTCAGGATCTGAATATGACTAAGTTTATGTTCCACTTCTATGGATCCTGTATCAACTAAAATAAACTCATAATACTTTCTTGTCTTTAATGGATTTTCAGTGTCCACATAGTTCCTGTTTGTGTAACAGGGCTTTAGTAAATGCTTGACTTCATAACCTTTGAATTCCTTGTCTAACGCAAGGATAGGATTGACCTGCAAAAAAAACATGTTAAAGATTTCTCGTTCTTTGGGTTTATTATAAGACGGAGAAACCGCTTCTTTAAAGCTTTCAGGAGCTTTCATTCTGTAGGAATCTTTAGTTTGGGGGGAGGAAAATCGAGGTTCTCCTGATGGAGAGAATGAACATGGTTCAGATTCTTTAGAGAATGGTTTTTTAAGAACCAAAGGATTTGATGACGATGAGCTAGGTGGTAGCTGTGGAAAAGGACAAATAACTTGAGAAGGGTTGATAGGAGGTAAGCTGGCAAGAGCTGAAAATTTATTAGGGTTGTTCAGTGACGGCCTGATTGCAAAAAGAGAAGCTGAAGGCTTCTTATCTTCTTCTTTTCCCTTTTCTTGGAAAGGGCCTTTAATCCCGAATCCTGGCCTTCTGACTCGCCTCATGCTTTACCCTGCAAAAATTCACGAGTTAGAAAATCTGGGAGAGAATTTTCTTTACCTTTGATATATTCGACTTGAAAATCAAAACTAGATAATAAGGCTTGCCATCTAGCGAATATCTGTTTGGAAACAAGATTTTTAACATCCTTTTGTAGAATTTCTTTTGCAGACTTACAATCTACTTTAAGCAAAAATTCTTTATTGATTAAATCATCTTGAAATTTAGTAATGCAAAGGAAAATGGCTAAAACTTCTTTTTTAACAGTACTATAATTCTTCTGAGCGGAGTTCCACACTCCGGAAGTAAATCTAACTAATTGCTCTGGACTATCAGGGGTTTTCTTTTACTTAAGAATTCCACTGTAACTGATATCCGAAGCATCAGTTTCAACAATCATAAAAGAATCTAGATTAGGAATGCCAAGGCAAGGTAAACTTTTAACCATTTCTTTGATTTTGATAACCGAAGTGGTCTGTTCCTTACCCCATGGAATAGGTACCTTTTTAAGTCTGTCATATAAAGGTTTACAAACCTGCCTTACCTTAGGGATGAAGTCCGCAACATAGTTAAGACTACCCAAAAATCTTTGTAATTAAGTTTTATCAATAATAACGTCTGGAAATTTATCAGAAAACTCAATAGCACTGCAAATGGGTTTATAAGTGCCTTGATACAAATCATGACCAAGAAATCTGATTTTTGTTTGAAAAAGTTTAATCTTTTTGGCGCTAACTACCAAACCATTATGTTTAACAATTTTAAAGAATATATTTAAATATTTGAAGTGAGAATCAATGTCCTCGAAAAAGATTAACACATCGTCAATGTAAACAACAGAAATATGATTAATATGATTAAAGATGGAGTTCATAATGTTTTGAAATTCTGAAGGGGCATTCTTAAGCCCAAAAGGCATGACGTTCCATTCATATTGTCCAAAAGGGACATTGAAAGCAGTTTTATATTTATCTTTTTCAGAAATCTCTATTTGCCAAAATCCTGACTTCATATCTAATTTACTGTAAATATTTGCTTCAAAAGTTCTTTTTAAAAGATCCCTTTTGTTAGGAATCGGATATCTAATCCATTTTAAAACAGATTTTAATGGTTTATAATTAATAACAAGTCGAGGAGAGCCTCTCTCCTTTTCTGCAGCATTGTTGACATAAAATGCTGAACAACTCCACGGAGATTTAGAGGGCCTGATTATGTTATTTTCTAAAAGGGTGTTAATTTCTTTTTTACAAATTTCCATTAAATCATAATTCATCTAAATGGGCCTAGCTTTCGTAGAAATGGCCTTTTCATTGAATCCATCAATATAAGGGAGATCAACAGTATGGGTTTTTCTAGCCCAAAATGCATTTGGAAATTCAGAGCAAATTTCATTTTCAAAATTCTTTCGCAAATCGGCAATCTTAGTTACCATTCCCGGGGTTTTTAAAATTTGCTCAATTTTCTTAATTTTTATATCTTCTTTAAGAAAACAAATCTGATTAGAGATTAAATTAATTCTAAAAGCAGTTTGTTTATGTAAAAATTTGCTTTCTTCTTGAGAAAGAGTTTTAATGAAAGAAAATGAAATTTCTTTTCCTAAAATCTTGGTTTTGATAGCATCAAAATCAAAAATATAAGGTTTAATTTGAGTGATAAATGGTATTCCCAAAATGATTTCTTCGTTAATATTTTTCGTAAAAACAAAATCATTTTTGAGGCAAATACCATTATTGCAGATATGAGCATCAAATAACTTATAATCAATAATAATTCGTTCACCTATGGCACTGTATAATTTGGTAGTCCCTTTTGTAAGGTATTTAGTAGGAATAAGTCCTTCAATAATGCAATTTCTATCTGCACCACTATCTAACAAAGCAATCTTGTTAAGAGTTAGATTGTCATTAACAACTAGCTTAATAATAATATGAGAACTTTCAGGTCTAATTTTTGTAATGGCGTTAATACCTGCCTCGCTGTCTGCCTTATCATCATCCTCATGTTCTTCATTGTCGGGAGCGACTCCTTTAGAGGATCCTGCTTCTTTGGCTACTTCTTTAAGAAGTTTTTCCGTAATAGCATCGATCTCAACTTTATGGAGTCGAGACTTAATTCCTTTAATCTCTTCTTTGAGAGCGTTGACTTCCTTACGAAGTTCTTCAACTGAAGGTTCTTTTTTAGAATCAAACTTGTTCATGATCTGTTTCATGCTAAAAGGAACCACTTTGGGTTTTTCTTCCTTTTGCCTAGTGACCAACTTTTGTAATTCAATTATGTATTTCCTTCGAGCATCCTCATCTTGAATATGTTCAATCGTAGAAAAGAGCATTTCTGCATTCTTTTCAAAAATTACGTTGATAGTTTTACTATCACAAAGGCAGAATTCACCATTGCAGTTACATTCTGAATCAGTTTCTTCTGGTTCTGATTTATGGGCAACATTAAGATATTCTTCATCACTTTCTTCCCCAGAGGAAGAGTATTTAGAATCAGAAGCTTCTTCTTCTTCGATAATTGAGAACAGTTTTTGCTTAATCTCATCATCGACTTTGAGGAGATTGATCTTCTTCTTTTTCTTTCTATTTCTGGGACACTTGTTGGATCTGTGACCCTTCTTTCCACATGTCCAGCATGTGTCTTCTGAAGAAGATTCTTTATGGGATTGCCTCTTTCCCTTTCTTCTGGATTTTTCTCGAGGCTCTCTTCTTTTCCTAGAAGATTTCCTTTTATATTCTCTAGTTGTTCTTTCTTTCTTCCCTGCTTGCCTAGCAGAAGGAGGTTTAAGTAAGGGAAATCCAAAATCTTGGCAAATACTACCAAGTTCTGCATAAGAAGTTTTCTGATCCTTTTTAAGCTGATCCTTTAGCTTAAGGTCAGTGCAAAGTTCCATTGCAACTACACTAATAAGACTAATGAGATCTCCATATGCCAACTGAGAATATAGGATTTTTCCTTCACATCGATCTCTAATTTTGGATCTAACTTTTTCAGCAAAATGAGTAGGTAATCCGCTGATAAATCTTTCCTTCCAATAATCATTATTGCAGCCTGATCTAATCATGACTTTGTTTAGAAACATGTCTTTATACCATCGAATGTCTGTTAACTTTTTGCAGTATAAATTATTAAGGATTTCAAGACTCCTATCCTGGGAAAGACGTAGTTTTATATTTATCTTTTTTAGAAATCTGTATTTGCCAAAATCCTGACTTCATATCAAATTTACTGTAAATATTTGCTTTAAAAGTTCTTTTTAAAATATCCCTTTTGTTAGGAATTGGATATCTAATCCATTTTAAAACAGAGTTTAATGGTTTATAATTAATAACAAGTCGAGGAGAGCCTCTCTCCTTTTCTACAGCGTTGTTGACATAAAATGCTGAACAACTCCACGGAGATTTAGAGGGCCTAATTATGTTATTTTCTAAAAGAGTGTTAATTTCTTTTCCGAGGACATTGATTCTCACTTCAAACATTTAAATATATTCTTTAAAATTGTTAAACATAATGGTTTGGTAGTTAGCGCCAAAAAGATTAAACTTTTTCAAATAAAAATCAGATTTCTTGGCCATGATTTGTATCAAGGCACTTATAAACCCATTTACAGTTTGAGTTTGAATAAAATTGTGAGTTCTTGTATATCACTCTTGTATTTATTTGTTTTATTACTGTTAAATTCTACGATCGTTTTGAATGGTATCAAAGCCATGTTAGGCATATTTAACATATTAACCGTAATCTTATATTGTTATATAGTTGCCATGTTAGGCTAATCACTTTTGCCTAGACTATACTAATAAAAATTTAATTAGTTACTTAGCAATTTAGCAAAGTTATCACCTTGTTGTACAATATGAATTTTCAATTCTTTAAAGATAAAAATGGAGTTTATGTATGGTGATTAAGGAAAGGTGTTAAGTAATTTTCAAGTAGTTGTGATGCCGACAGGCGATCGTTAAGCCGAAAGGACAAGCGTGTAGACTGCAAGGTACATTACTTGAAGATCTCTTGTAAAATCTATAATCCTTAATGTAAAATCTGAGCATGAATCCATAGTTATTTTATAAGAGATTGAAATATCATTTTGTATGACTAGTTGATATCTTTACTAAGATGCTTAGTTACTTTTTATCGTATCATTAGTATAGTCAAAGGCATTCTCTCTCTATGGATAATAGACAATATATCTTAAATTCTATTAATATATCTATTTCTAAAACAGAAAATGATTTACAAAATTGGTCTATCCCTAAAGAACCTTTTGAAAAGATTTACCAGTTAGGTAATTTTTCGATGTTTAAAAGATATAATATTAAAACTTGTGAATCTACTATAGCTATTAATAATTCTCTTGAAACTATCAAGTTGTTATTATCTGCTGATATAGATAGATATAGGAAGGAATTTAAGTTTCTTCATATTGGACTTGTACAAGTTGCTGTTAAACCTCTTTTCCATAAAGGACTGAACATACCTCTTTGTCTGCTTCTTAGAGATGATAGACTACTTAATTTTGACGATTCTCTATTAGGAGTTTTAGAAAGTAATCTTGCTTATGGACCAATTTACTTTAACTGTTATCCTAATTTTACTGTTGATATTCATGATCCTAATATTATTGATATGTTGACACTTAATGTCAAAACTAAGAACATGAATAGTAAAATTGATACTAGAGAAATAGCTATAATATATCGGGTATATTATAAGCTAATGAAGACCACTATAGCCCCAAAGGCTATAGCTTCTAGTGTTAAAGGAGTAACTATGCTTATGGAAGCTAATCAAGAGCATAGTACTATTTTTGTGCCTAAAATTCTTAAGTGGAATGATACTTTAGCTGATGAAGAATGGAAATTTGATTCCATTACTAACCCTTTACCTATCCAACCTAAGACTTCTCAGTTAGACCGAGTGATTCAGTTTCCTGATGGATCTATTAACCTTAAGTTTCTACGATCCAACTCTTTTAGCCAAGCTTCTTCAAGTAGAAGAATGTCTTTGGCAAGACCTTCTTTATTTCAAACCCGGGAGGAGGATAAAGATAGTATTAGTCAGCCTGACCATAGAAAACTTCATGGTGTAGATTTCTCCCAGACTGTTCCTAAGGTTTATTATGAAGAGACTGTGGGAAGCCCCACTGCCAGCGATATGAAACCTGTTCATCAAAGAAAAGATTCTATTAGAGTGCTTACATCCGTTGAAGAAGACTTTGTACCCAATAAAAGAAAATTACACGCCTGGTGGAAGTCTCCAAAACATAAACAAAAGGTAGATTGGTATAAAGCTACCTATAATGTGGAACAACGAACCTCTTTTAGAGATAAGTGGTTCAAGGACATGAAAAGATTTAAGACAGAAATTGAGTTTTTCAAATGGTTTGAATATTCCAGACAAATTGATGATAAGCAGTCGTCACTTCAAGTCCTTATTAACAAATGGTACACCAAAGATCAGGTGGTTGAAAGTGTTATTCCTCCGCTCGAAGGACTTAGCATTCCTTATAGAAAGGAAATCCTTAAAGCAGCTCCTTTTGAAAAACCCATAGAAAAGGAGACAGGCTTGTTAACAACTGGAGACCTTAATAAGGTTTTTGAACAAAACAATTATACCATCCAGATTCTCCATGTTATTTCTCGACAGATAGAGAAAGACAAAGGAAGTAACTTCAAAGGAATCACTTAGATTGGGGATAAACCCAGTACCTCCAAACCTAGTTCTCAAATAGAGACTCCCATATTTAAGCTACCTGAGTTCTAAAAAGAAAACTTCCCTAAGTTATCCAAAGAGTTTAGTCATTCCAATGAACTGCTTGACAGGATTAATGAACATCTGTCTAAGCTTAATATTACACAAGGTAATAATCTTAGAACCTTATTAGAAAGACATCCTAACAAAAGGAATTATTATCCTAGGCCTTCATTCCCGGATGTGCAGTTCGAAGAAGATATCCTTCATCCAGCTTCAGCAGCAAATGGAACCAGCCTGACTGAATGAAACATTGATGGAATGGCTGAAGGACAAATCTATGCTAAACTCCAATAAATGGGGATGAATATCACTGCATATAAAATGAAAGGTGCAGGTGATAAAGAAGCCGCCAACATGATAATTGCAGGCTTTACTGGTACTTTAAGAAATTGGTGGGATAATTACCACACTGATCAGAACAGGACAGAAATCCTTGGTGCAGTAACCACCATGGTAGTGGTTAAAACTGAAGATGGAACAAGTACCTCTTCAAAAATTGTTTATGAAGATGCTACTCCTACTTTGTTGTATAGTATAGCAAAGCATTTCGTGGGGGAACCACATCTTTTCTAGGATAGGAGTCTTGAAATCCTTAATAATTTATACTGCAAAAAGTTAATAGACTTTCGATGGTATAAAGACATGTTTCTAAACAAAGTCATGATTAGATCAGACTGCAATAATGATTATTGGAAGGAAAGATTTATCAGTGGATTACCTACTCATTTCGTTGAAAATGTTAGATCCAAAATTAGAGATCGATGTGAAGGAAAAATCTCGTATTCATAGTTGGCATATGGAGATCTCATTAGTCTTATTAATGTAGTTGCGATGGAACTTTGCACTAACCTTAAGCTAAAGGACCAGCTTAAAAAGGATCAGAAAACTTCTTATGCAGAACTTGGTAGTTTTTGCCAAGATTTTGGATTTCCCTTACTTAAACCTCCTTCTGCTAGGAAACCAGGGAAGAAAGAAAGAACAACTGGAGAATATAAAAGGAAATCTTCCAGGAAAAGAAGAGAGCCTCGAGAAAAATCTAGAAGAAAGGGAAAGAGGCAATCCCCTAAAGAATCTTCTTCAGAAGACACATGCTGGACATGTGGAAAAAAGGGTCACCGATCCAACAAGTGTCCCAGAAATAGAAAGAAAAAGAAGAAGATCAATCTCTTCGAAGTCGATGATGAGATTAAGGAAAAACTGTTCTCAATTATCGAAGAAGAAGAAGCTTTTGATTCTGAATACTCTTCATCTGGGGAATAAAGTGATGAAGAATATCTTAATATTGCCCATAATTCAGAACCAGAAGAAACAAATTCAGAATGTAACTGCAATGGTGCATTTTGCCTTTGTGATGGTAAAACTATCAACGTAATTTCTGAAAAGACTGCAGAAACGCAATTTTCTATGATTGAACATGTTCAAGATGAGGATGCTCGAAGGAAATACCTCATTGAATTACAAAAGTTGGTCATTAGGCAAAAGGAAGAAAAACCCAAAGTGGTTCCTTTTAGCATGAAACAGATCATGAACAAGTTGGATTCTAAAAAAGAACCTTCAGTTAAGGAACTTCGTAAGAAAGTCAACGCTATCAAAGAAGAGATTAAAGGAATTAAGTCTCGACTCCTTAAAGTTGAGATCGATGATATTACGGAAAAACTTCTTAAAGAAGTAGCAAAAGAAGCAGGATCCTCTAAAGGAGTGGCTCCCGACAATGAAGAACATGAGGATGATGATAAGGCAGACAGCGAGGCAGGTACTAACGCCACTACAAAAATTAGACCTCAAAGTTCTCATATTATGATTAAGCTAGTTGTTAATGACAATCTAACTCTTAACAAGACTGCTTTGTTAGATAGTGGTGCAGATAGAAATTGCATTATTGAAGGACTTATTCCTACTAAATTCCTTACAAAAGGGACTACCAAATTATACAGCGCCACAGGTGAATGAATTATTATTGTTTATAAGTTATTTCATGCTCATATCTGCAATAATGGTATTTTTCTCAGAAATGATTTTGTTATTACCAAAAATATTAACAAAGAAATCATTTTGGGAATACCATTTATCACTCAAATTAAACCTTATATTTTTGATTTTGATGCTATCAAAACCAAGATTTTAGGAAAAGAAATTTCATTTCCTTTCATTAAAACTCTTTCTCAAGAAGAAAGCAAATTTTTATATAAACAAACTGCTTTTAGAATTAATTTAATCTCTAATCAGATTTGTTTTCTTAAAGAAGATATAAAAATTAAGAAAATTGAGCAAATTTTAAAACCCCGAGAATGGTAACTAAGATTTCCGATTTGCAAAAGACTTTTGAAAATGAAATTTGCTCTGAATTTCCAAATGCATTTTGGTCTAGAAAAGCCCATACTGTTGATCTCCCTTATATTGATGGATTCAATGAAAAGGCCATTTCTACTAAAGCTAGGCCCATTCAGTTGAATCATGATTTAATGGAAATTTGTAAAAAAGAAGTTTTAGCTATTGTCCTTTGCATTACTAAATTTCAAGATGATTTAATTAATAAAGAATTTTTGCTTAAAGTAGATTGTAAGTCTGCAAAAGAAATTCTACAAAAGGATGTTAAAAATCTTGTTTCCAAAAAGATATTCGCTAGATGGCAAGCCTTATTAACTAGTTTTGATTTTCAAGTCGAATATATCAAAGGAGAAGAAAATTCTCTCCCAGATTTTCTAACCCGTGAATTTTTGCAGGGTAAAGCATGAGGCCAGTCATAAGGCCAGGATTCGGGATTAAAGGCCCTTTCCAAGAAAAGGGAAAAGAAGTAGATAAGAAGCCTTCAGCTTCTCCTTTTGCAATCAGGCCGTCACTAAACAGCCCTAATAAATTTTCAGCTCTTGCCAGCTTACCTCCTATCAACCCTTCTCAAGTTATTAGTCCTTTTCCACACCAACCACCTAGCTCATCGTCATCAAATCCTTTGGTTCTTAAAAAACCATTCTCTAAATAATCTGAACCATGTTCATTCTCTCCATCAGGAAAACCTTGATTTTCCTCCCCCCAAACTAAAGATTCCTATACAACGAAAGCTCCTGAAAGCTTTAAAGAAGCGGTTTCTCCGTCTTATAACAAACCCAAAGAACGAGAAGTCTTTAACATGGTTTTTTTGAAGGTCAATCCTATCCTTGTGTTAGACAAGGAATTCGAAAGTTATGAAGTCAAGCATTTACTAAAGCCCTGTTACACAAACAGGAACTACGTGAACACTGAAAATCCATTAAAGACAAGAAAGTATTATGAGTTTATTTTAGTTGATACAGGATCCATAGAAGTGGAACATAAACTTAGTCATAATTCAAATCCTGACAGCATTGCTTATTCAAAATTCACTATAAAAAGGGTTTTATCTCCATTCGATTGGATAGTCGATCATTTACATACTCCAGTAAATCTTTCGAGAGAACATAGACCTCAGACCTATAATTGGTATGATTATAAAAATGCATGGTTTAACTTTCTATACTTAAGGCCAACCACACACACCTGGTTTTTCAGATGTTGCCCTGAATTTTCAAAATCGGTTATCCCTAGATGGTTCTACGAATGGTGGAACTGTTTTGGAGGAAACCAAAAGATTTTACCTAAATTGTTTTTAGATAAATTCAATCAGTTCCAAGTTGAACAAGATATTTCTACTTTACCAGAACACATTAAATTGTGTAAGTATTTTGTCCAAAAAAGAATATCTTTTATTATTAGTTGGACTTTTTCAGTTCATGTGTTTGACAGGATTAAATATCTGTCTAAAGAGATACTGATCAAGGGATGGTCTCCAGCTCCTAAAGAAGCGGCACTCAAGTCCCCTGCATCAACATCAGGTGGCAGAAATTCATCTTCCAAAGCTGAATTAAAGAAAAGGCTCCAGCAAGCTTTTTCAGATTTAGAAGACGATAAACCCAATGAAGAAACCACCTTGCTATTGCTAGATGAGGCGTCTTCTCAGAGTGATGTTAATGGGCACATGTTAAAGCCAAACGCTTTAGCACAGTCCTATTTAGATCCATTTTATGATTAATCTTATTAAATAAATAATCCAGTAGAGGATTTTAAAATCAGAAATTACTGACTTTCTAAATAGAGACTCAAAGAGTCAGAATTATTTAAGAAAGTAAGTGATGAGACTCAAAGAGTTGGAATATCTCTTGATTATCAATTTAATCAAAATAATTATCCAATGGAGACATATAGAATCTCACAACAGTAAATCAGCCATCTCTTTTCCAAAAGATAAAGACAAAGGGCCGACATAACTTTATGAAAGAAGGAATCTCTTTTTAAAAAGAAAAGAAAGATGCCAGACAAAAGAAAAAGAAGATGCTTTCTCTAACCAATCAGAAGAAAGAGGCACTATTTCAATTATTCTCTCCTTGCCTATTTAAGGAAGAGGTTTTCTCATTAGAAGGCAGCAGAAATTCCACACTAGAATTTAGAGCTCTAGGTTTTGGGTTTAGGGATTAGGGTTTATGCTTTAGGGTTTAGGGTTTAGGGTTTAGTGTTTAGTGCTCAGAGTTTAGGATTTAGGGTTTAAGGTTTAAGGTATAGTGTGTTGAATTAGGGTTTAGGATTTAGGGTTTAGCGTTAGGGTTTTGGGTTTAGGGTTTAGATTCTAGAGCTTTGGCATTAGGGTTTAGTGTGCATTGGGTAGGGTTTAGGTTTTAGTGTTTAGGGTTTTGGATTTTGGGTTTAGGGTTTAGGGATTATTTTATAAGGTTTAGTGTTTAGTGTTTAGGATTTAGGGTTTAAGGTTTTGAATATGGATTTAGGGTTTATGGTTTAGGTTTAGGTTTTGGGTCAGGGTTAAGAGTTTAGGGTTTAGGGTTTAGAGTTTAGTGTATAAGGTTTCTCATTTAGGGTTTTAGTGTTTAGGTTAATCATTTATGGTTTAGGGTTTAGGTTTAGGTTTTTAGGTTTAGGGTTTAGGTTTAGGGTTTAGGTTTTAGGGTTTAGGGTTAAGGGGTTAGGGTTTATTATTTAGGGTTTAGGGTTTAGGATTTTAGGATTTAGTGTTTAGCAAGTAGGGTTTAGTGTTTAGTGTTAAGGGTTTAGGGTTTAAGGTTAAGGGTTTTGGGTTAAGGGTTTGGAGTTATAGGTTTATGGTTTAGGGTATAGGGTTTAAGATTAAGTGTTTAGGGTTTAGGGTTTAGAGTTTCGGGTTTAGGTTTTAGGGTTTGGAGTATAGGGTTTAGGATTTAGACAATAGGGTTTAGTGTTTAGGGTTTAGGATTTAGTGGTTAGGATTTAGGATTTATGATTTAGGATTTAGGAATTAGGGTTTGGGTCTATGGTTTCTGATTTAGGGTTTTAGGGTTATAGTTAGGGATTAGGGTTTAAACTTTAAGATTTCGGCTTTAGGGATTAGAAAATAGAGTTTAGAGTTTAGGATATTGTATTTATAGTATAGGTTAAGGTTTAGGGTTCAGGATCTATGGGTTAGGGTCAGAGGATTTGCATCTAGTGTTTAGAGTATAGGGTTTTGGATTTAGAGTTTATAATTTAGTGTTATGGATTTAGGGTTAGGGTTTATGGCTTAGGGTTTAGGGTAAGTGTTTAAGGTTTAGGGTTTAGGTTAAGGGTTAGGGTTTAGAGCTTAAGGTTTAAGGTTTAGGGTTTAGGGTTAAGAGTTTAGCATTTAGGGTTTAGGGTTTAGGGGTTTAGGGTTTAGGTTTTAGGATCTTGGTTCTAGTATTTAGGGTTTAGATTTAGGGTTTAGGATTTCGGGTTTAGTGTTTAGTTTTTAAGGTTTAGGATTTAGGATTTAGGGTTTAGGGTTTTGAGTTGTAGGTTTATGGTTTAGGGTTTATGGTTTGTTTAGGGATTAGAGTTTAGAGTTTAGGGTTTAGGGTTTAGAATTTAGGGTTTACGGTATAGTGTTTTGGGTTTATACATATGGGTTTAGTGTTTAGTGTTTTGGATTTAGAATTTAGGATTTAGGGTTTAGGGCATATAGTTTAGAGTTTAGGGTTTAGTTTTAAGGGTTTAAGTTTTAGGTTTTAGTGTTGAGGGTTTTGGGTTTCTGATTGTGTTATAGGTTTAGGGTATATGCTATTAGGTTTAGCGATAAGGGTTTAGGGTTTAAGTTTTACAATTTAGCATTTTGAGTTGTAGGTTTAGGGTTTAGGGTTTAGGGTTAGGATTTAGGGTTTAGGGTTTAGAGTTTATGGTTTAGGGTTGAAGATTTAGGGTTTAGGGTTTAGGATTTTGATATGTAGGTTTTGGGTTTAGGGATTAGGGTTTTTGCTTTAGGGTTTAGGATTTACGGTTTAGTGTTTAGTATTTCGGGTTTAAGGTTTAAGGTATAGAGTTTTGTTTTAGGGTTTAGGATTTGGTTTAGTGTTTAGGATTTATGGTTTAGGGTTAGCATTTTGGGTTTAGGGTATAAGGTTTAGGGTTTAGCTTCTAGAGCTTAGGCTTAGGGTTTAGTGTGCAGTGTTTAGGGTTAAGGGTTTAGTGTTTAGGGTTTTGGATTTTGGATTTAGGGTTTAGGGTTTATGGTATAAGGTTTAGTGTTTAGTGTTTAGGGTTTAGGATTTAGGGTTTATGTTATAGGGTTTAGGATTTAGGGTAAGGGTTTAGGGTTTAGGGCTTAGGGTTTAGAGTTTGGATTTAGCATTTAGAGTTTTGGTTTAGTATTCGAGTTTATAGTGTAGGGTTTATGGTTTAGAGTTTAGGGTTTAGGGTTTAGGCTTTAGGGGTTAGGGTTTAGGATCTAGAGTTTAGGGTTCAGGGTTTAGGATTTAGGATTTATAGTTTAGGGTTTAGGGTTTAGGGTTTAGTGTACAGGGTTATGGTTTATGGTTTAGTGTTTAGGGTTTAGAGTTAAAGTTTTAGGGTTTAATGTTTTGGGTTGAGGATTTAAGGTTTAGGGTTTGGAGTTTGGTGTTTAGGGTTTTGGGTTTAGTGTTTAGACTTCAGGGTTTCGTGTATATGGTTTAGGATTTATAGTTTAGGATTTAGGACTTAGGGTTTAGGGTTTAGAGTTTGGATTTAGGGTTTGGGGTTTAAGACGAGGGTTAGGATTTATGGTTTAACGTTTAGGGTTTAGGATTTAGGGTTTATGATTTAGGGTTTAGGATTTAGAGTCAGGGATTAGGTTTTTGGGTTTAGGGTTTAGTGATTAGGGTTTTTTGGTTTAGAATATGGATTTAGGGTTTCTTGTTTAGGTTTAGAGTTAGGGTTTAGGGTTTAGCATTAAGAGTTGAGGATTTAGTGTTTAGGGTTTAAGGGTTTAAGTTTATGGTTTAGGGCTTAAGTTTTAGGGATTAGGGTTTAAG
The DNA here is from genome assembly GCA_037074985.1 of Solanum bulbocastanum. Taxonomy (NCBI): domain Eukaryota; kingdom Viridiplantae; phylum Streptophyta; class Magnoliopsida; order Solanales; family Solanaceae; genus Solanum; species Solanum bulbocastanum. The sequence goes on along the minus strand of CM073604.1, from coordinate 20,136,351 downwards.
GTTTAAGGTTTAATGTTTAATGTTCAAGGTTTAGGATTTAGGGTTTAGGGTTTAAGGTTTTGGGTTTAGGGTTTAGGATTTAGGGTTTAAGGTTTGGAATTTAGTATTTATGGTTTAGGGTTTAAGGTTTAGGGTGTAGAGTTGAAATTTAGGGTTTAGGATTTAGGGTATAGAAATTAGGGTTAGGGTTTAGGGTCTAGGGTTTAGTGTTTAAGGTTTAGAGTTAGGATTTATGGTTTTGGGTTTACAGTTTACGGTCTAGAGTTTAGGGTTTATGGTATAGGGTTTAGGGTTTAGTGTTTAGGGAATAAGGTTTTGGGTTTAGGGTGTAGGGTTTATTATTAAGGATTTAGGGTTTAGTGTTTAGTGTTTAAGGTTTAAAGTTTAGGATTTAGGGTTTAGGGTATAAGGTTTATGGTTTTGAGTTTTGATTTTGGGTTTAGGGTTTTGGGTTTAGCATTAGGGTTAGGGTTTAGGGTTTAGCATTTAGGGTTTAGGTTTTGGGTAAAGAGTCTTGGTTTTAGGGTTTAAGGTCTAGAGTCTTGGGTTTAGGGTTTATGGTTCAGGGTTTTCTGCTTAGGGTTTATGGTTTATGTTTAAGAGTTTAGGGTCAATATTTAGGGTTTAGGGTATAGGGTATAGGGATGTTGGTTTAAAGTTTAGGGTTTATAATTTATATTTTATAGTTTAGTATTTAGGGTTTAGGGTTTAACATTTAGTGTTTATGATTTAGTGTTTAAGGTTTAGGGTTTAGGCTTAGATTTTGGGATGGTTTAGGGTTTAGGATTTAGGGTGTAGGTTTTAAGGTTTAGGTTTATGGTTTAAGGTTTAGGGTTTAGTATTTAGGGTTAGAAATTAATGTTAGGGTTTATGGTTTATGGTTAAAGATTTTGAGTTTAGGGTTTAGGGTTTAAGATTTTGAGTTATAGGTTTTGGTTTTAGGGTTTAAGGTTTATGATTTTGGGTTTAGGGTTTACGGTTTAGGGTTTAGTGTTTAGTGTTTATGGTTTAGAGTTTAGGATTTAGGGTTTAGGGTTTAGAGTTTTGATTTATGATTTAGGGTTTAGGCTTAAGGTTAGGGTTTAGGTTTTAGGTTTTAAGGTTTAGGGTTTAGGGTTTAGGGTCTAGAGTTTTGGGTTTATGATTTATGGTTTAGGGTTTAGGGTTTAGGATTTAGGATTAGGGACAAGGTTTTAAGGTTTGGGGTTTAGTGTGTAGGGATTAGGGTTTATAATATGGATTTAGGGTTTAGTGTTTAGGGTTAGAGTTAGATTTTAGTGTTTAGGGTTTAGGGCTAATAGTATAGAAATTATAGTTTAGGATTTTATGGTTTATGGTTTATGATTAAGGGTTTAGGGTTAAGGGTTTTTTGTTTTGGGTTCGAGTTATAGGTTTAGGGTATATGGTTTTGCATCTAGGGTTAAGGGTTTAGATTTTAGAATTTAGGGTTTCGATTTGTAGGTTTATGGTTTAGGAGTTAGGATTTAGGCTTTAGTGTGTCGAGTTTTTGGTTTAGAGTTTTGGGGTTTAGTTTTTAGGGTTTCGGGTTTAGAGTTTTGGGTTCTGGGTTTAGAATTTTGAGTTGTAGATTTTGGGTTTAGGGTTTAAAGTTTTTGATTTTGGGTTTAGGGTTTAGGGTTTAGGGTTAAAGGTTTAGAGTTTAGGATTTAGGGTTTAGGGCTTAAGGTTTAGGCTTTAGAGTATTGATTTAGGGTTTAGGGTTTAGGATTAGGGTTAGGGTTTGAGTTTTAGGGTTTAAGGTTTAGGGTCTAGAGTTTAGGGTTTAGGGTTTAGAGTTAGGGTTTAGGGTTTAGGTTTTGGAATTTAGGGTTTTGAGGTTAGATTTTAGGGTTTATGGTTTAAGGTTTAGGGTTTAGGGTTTTGGATTTAGGTTTTAGGCTTTTGGATAAGGGTTAGGGTTTAGGTTTTAGTTTTTAAGGTTAGGGTTTAGGGTCTAGAGTTTAGGGTTTGTGATTTAAGGTTTAGGGTTAAGGGTTTAGGACTTAGGGTTAGGGATTAGGTTTTAGGGTTTATGATTTAGAATATGGATTTAGGGTTAAGAGTTTAGGACTTACAGTTTAGGGTTTTATGGTTTAGGGTTTATGATTAAGGGTTTAGGGTTTAGGGTTTCTAGTTTTGGGTTTGATTTATAGGTTTAGGGTATATGGTTTAGCATTTAGGTTTAAGGGTTTAGGTTTTATACTTTAGGGTTTTGAGTTGTAGGTTTAGGGTTTAGGAGTTTGGATATAGGGTTTAGGGTTTAGGGTTTAGTGTTTAGGGTTTAGGGTTTAGGTTTTAGTGTAGGGTGTAGAGTTTAGTGTTTAGGGTTTAGGGTTAAGGTTTTAGAGTTTAGTGTTTAGGGTTTATGGTTTAAGATTTAGGGTTTAGGGTTTGGGGGTTTGGAGTTGTAGGTTTATGGTTTAGGGTTTAGGTTTTATGCTTTAGTGTGTACAGTTAAAGGTTTAGAGTTTAGTATTTAGGGTTTAAAGTTTAGATTTTTAAGTTTTGGGTTTATGGTTTAGGATTTCGAGGTTTAGGTTTTGGGTTTAGGGTTAAGGATTTATATTTTAGGGTTTAGGGTTTAGGGTTTTGCATTTCAGGTTTAATGTTTAGGGTGTAATGTTTTGATTTAGGGTGTAGGGTTGAGGATTAGGATTAGAGTTTAGGGTTTAGGTTTTAGGGTTTAAGGGCTAGAATTTAGGGTTTAGGGTTCAGGGTTTAGGATATAGAGTTTAGGGTTTAGGGTATAGTGTTTAGGGCTTAGGGTTTGGTGTTTAGGGTTGAGGATTTAAGTTTTAAGGATTAGAGTTTATGGTTTAGGATTTAGCGTATGGGTTTAGGGATTAGTTCTTAGGGTTTAGGGTTTAGTGTTTGGATATAGTGTTTGGGGTTTAGGTTTAGGGATACGATTTAGAGTTTAGGATTTAGGGTTAGGGTTTGTGGTTTAGGGTTTAGGGTTTAGTGTTTAGGGTTTAGATTTTGGATTTAGTGTTTAGGATTTAGGTTTAGGGTTAGGGTTTAGAGTTTATGGTTTGCAACTTTAAGATTAGGATTTAGGGTTAAGGGGGTTAGGGTTTAGGTTTAGGGTTTAGCATTTAGGTTTAGGATTTAGGCTTTAGGATTTAGGATTAAGTGTTTAGTGTTTAAGGTTTAGGGTTTTGGATCTAGGGTTTACCATTTAAGATTTTGTGTTTAGAGTTTAGGGTTTAGGGTATATGGTTTAGGGTTTAGTGTTTGGCCTTTAGGGTTTAGAGTTTAGCATTTATAGTTTATTGTTTAGGGTTTAGGGCTTGGACTTGGGGTTTAGGGTTTAGGACTAGGGTTAGTGGTTTCGGTTTAAGGATTTTGGGTTTAGAGTTTAGAGTTTGTGGTTTATTGTTTAGGATTTAGGGTTGACTATTTATGGTATAGGGTTTAGAGTTTAGGGTTTAGGGTTTAGGATTTTGAGTTGTATGTTTCGGGTTTAGGGTATATGTTTTAGGTTTGGGGTTTAGAATTTAGGTATTAGCATTAAATATTATGTGTTTAAAGTTTAGAGTTTAGTATTTACAGTTTAGAGATAATGTTTAGGGTTTAGAGTTTTATATAGGATTTAGGTTGTAGGTTTTGCGTTTAGGGTTTAGTGTTTAGGGTTTTGGGTCTAGAGTTTAGGGTTTAGGGTAAGGATTTAGTGTTTAAGGTTTAGGGTTTAGGATCTAGAGTTTAGGGTTTAGCATTTAGGGTTTAGGGTTTTAGGTATAGTGTTTTAGGTTTAGGGTTTAGGGTTTAGGGTTTTAGGTTTTGGGTATATGGTTTAGGATTTAGGGCTTTGGGTTTAGGGTTTAAAGTTAAGGGTTTAGTGTTTAGGATTTAGGGTTTATGGTTTAGGTTTAGGTTTTGGGTTAGGGTTAAGAGTTTAGGGTTTAGGATTTAGAGTTTAGGGTATAAGGTTTTCCAATTAGGGTTTTAGGGTTTAGGTTAATCATTTACGGTTTAGGGTTTAGGTTTAGGTTTTTGGGTTAAGGGTTTAGGTTTTAGGGTTTAGGGTTAAGGGGTTAGGGTTTACTATTTAGGGTTTAGGGTTTAGGATTTTAGGATTTAGTGTTTAGCATGTAGGTTGTTGTGTTTAGTGTTAAGGGTTTAGGGTTTAAGGTTAAGGGTTTCCGGTGAAGAGTTTGAAGTTATAGGTTTATGGTTTAGGGTATAGGGTTTAGGGTTTAGGGTTTAGAGTTTAGGGTTTAGGTTTTAGGGTTTAAGGTTAAAGGTTTAGGGTGTAGGGTTTAGGATTTAGTGTTTAGGGTTTAGGATTTAGTGGTTAGGGTTTAGGATTTAGGATTTAGGGTTTAGGAATTAGGGTTTGGGTTTGTGGTTTATGATTTAGGGTTTTAGGGTTATGGTTAGGGATTAGGGTTTAGACTTTAAGATTTGGGCTTTAGGGATTAGGGATTAGGGTTTAGAGTTTAGGATATTGTGTTTAGAGTTTAGGTTAATGTTTAGGGTTTATGGTCTAGGGTTTAAGGTCAGAAGATTTGCATTTAGTGTTTAGAGTTTAGAATTGAGTGTTATGGATTTACAATTAGGGTTTAGGGTAAGTGTTTAAGGTTTAGGGTTTAGGGATTAGAGTTTGGATTTAGGGTTTAGGGTTTAGGTTAAGGGTTAGGGTTTAGAGGTTAAGGTTTAGGCTTTAGGGTTTGGGGTTTAGAGTTTTGCATTTAGGGTTTAGGGTTTAGGGGTTTAGGGTTTAAGTTTAGGGTTTTGGATTTAGGATCTAGGTTCTAGTGTTTAGGGTTTAGGTTTTTGGGTTTAGTGTTTAGTGTTTAAGGTTTAGGATTTAGGATTTAAGTTTTAGGGTTTTGAGTTGTAGGTTTATGTTTTAGGGTTTATGGATAGGGTTTAAGGATTATAGTTTGGAGTTTAGGGTTTAGGGTTTTTGTAGGGTTTAGGGTTTACGATATAGGGTTTAGGGTTTAGACTTAAGGGTTTAGTGTTTAGGGTTTTGGGTTTATAGATTAGTATTTAGAGTTTAGGGCTTATAGTTTAGAGTTTAGGGTTTAGTTTTAAGGGTTGAAGTTTTAGGTTTTAGGGTTTAGGGTTAAGGGTTTTGGGTGTCCAATTCGTGTTATAGGTTTTGGGTATATGCTATCAGGTTTAGTGTAAGGGTTTAGTGTTTAAGATTTACAGTTTAGTGGTTTGAGGTGTAGTTTTAGGGTTTAGGGGTTAGGATTTAGGGTTTAGGGTTTAGAGTTTATGGTTTAGGGTTAAAGATTTAGGGTTTACTATTTAGGGTTTAGGGTTTAGAGTTTAGGATTTAGGGTTTAGGATTTAGAGCTGTAGGTTTAGTTTTTAGGGATTAGTGTTTATAATTTAGGGTTATGGGTTTAAAGTTTAGTGTTTAGTGTTTAGAGTTTAGGATTTAGGGTTTTAGGTTTAAGGTATAGAGTTTTGATATAGGGTTTAGGGTTTAGGGTTTAGGGTTTAGGGTTTAGGATTTGGTTTAGGGTTTAGGATTTAGGGTTTAGTGTTAGGGTTTTGGGTTTAGGATTCAGATTCTAGAGCTTTGGCATTAGGGTTTAGTGTGCATTGGGTAGGGTTTAGGTTTTAGTGTTTAGGGTTTTGGATTTTGGGTTTAGGGTTTAGGGCTTATTTTATAAGGTTTAGTGTTTAGTGTTTAGGATTTAGGGTTTAAGGTTTTGAATATGGATGTAGGGTTTATGGTTTAGGTTTAGATTTAGGTTTTGGGTTAGGGTTAAGAGTTTAGGGTTTAGGGTTGAGAGTATAGTGTATCAGGTTTTCCATTTAGTGTGTTAGGGTTTAGGTTAATCATTTATGGTTTAGGGTTTATGTTTAGGTTTTTAGGTTTAGGGTTAAGGGGTTAGGGTTTACTATTTAGGGTTTAGGGTTTAGGATTTTAGGATTCAGTGTTTAGCATATAGGGTTTAGTGTTTAGTGTTAAGGGTTTAGGGTTTAAGGTTAAGTGTTTCGGGTTAAGGGTTTGGAGTTATAGGTTTATGGTTTAGGGTATAGGGTTTAAGATTAAGGATTTAGGGTTTAGGGTTTAGAGTTTAGGGTTTAGGAATTAGGGTTTGAATCGGTGGTTTATGATTTAGGGTTTTAGGGTTATGGTTAAGGATTAGGATTTAGACTTTATGAGTTGGGCTTTAGGGATTAGAGATTAGGGTTTAGAGTTTAGGATATTGTGTTTAGAGTTTAGGTTAATGTTTAGGGTGTATGGTCTAGGGTTTAAGGTCAAAAGATTTGCATTTAGGGTTTAGAGTTTAGGGTTTAGGGTTTAGAGTTTAGAATTGAGTGTTATGGATTTACGATTAGGGTTTAGGGTAAGTGTTTAAGGTTTAGGGTTTAGGGATTAGAGTTTGGATTTAGGGTTTAGGGTTTAGGTTAAGGGTTAGGGTTTAGAGGTTAAGGTTTAGGCGTTAGGGTTCAGGGTTTAGAGTTTAGCATTTAGGGTTTAGGGTTTAGGGGTTTAGGGTTTAAGTTTAGGGTTTAGGATTTAGGTTCTAGTGTTTAGGGTTTAGGTTTTTGGGTTTAGTGTTTAGTGTTTAAGGTTTAGGATTTAGGATTTAAGGTTTAGGGTTTTGAGTTGTAGGTTTATGTTTTAGGATTTATGGATAGGGTTTAAGGATTATAGTTTGGAGTTTAGGGTTTACGATATAGGGTTTAGGGTTTAGACTTAAGGGTTTAGTGTTTAGGGTTTTGGGTTTAGAATTTAGGATTTAGAGTTTAGGGCTTATAGTTTAGAGTTTAGGGTTTAGTTTTAAGGGTTTAAGTTTTAGGTTTTAGGGTTTAGGGTTAAGGGTTTTGGGTGTCCAATTCGTGTTATAGGTTTTGGGTATATGCTATTAGGTTTAGTGATAATGGTTTAGGGTTTAAGATTTACAGTTTAGTGTTTTGAGTTGTAGGTTTAGAGTGTAGGGGTTAGGATTTAAGGTTTAGGGTTTAGAGTTTATGGTTTAGGGTTGAAGATTTAGGGTTTGCTATTTAGGTTTTAGGGTTTAGAGTTTAGGATTTAGGGTTTTACGTTTCAGGTATAGAGTTTTGATTTAGGGTTTAGGGTTTAGGATTTGGTTTAGGGTTTAGGATTTAGGGTTCAGCGTTAGGGTTTTGGGTTTAGGATTTAGATTCTAAAGCTTTGGCATTAGGGTTTAGTGTGCCTTTAGTAGGGTTTAGGTTTTAGTGTTTAGGGTTTTGGATTTTGGGTTTATGGTTTAGGGTTTATGGTATAAGGTTTGGTATTTAGTGTGTAGGATTTAGGGTTTAAGGTTTTGAATATGGATTAAGGGTTTATGGTTTAGGTTTTTTGTCAGGGTTAAGAGTTTAGGGTTTAGGGTTTAGAGTATAGGGTATAAGGTTTCGCATTTAAGGTTTTAGGGTTTAGGTTTAGGTTTTTATGTTTAGGGTTTAGGATTTAGGGTTTAGGGTTAAGGGGTTAGGGTTTACTATTTAGGGTTTAGGGTTTAGGATTTTAGGATTTAGTGTTTAGCATGTAGTGTTTAGTGTTTAGTGTTAAGGGTTTAGGGTTTAAGGTTAAGGGTTTCGAGTTAAGAGTTTGGAGTTATAGGTTTATGGTTTAGGGTATAGGGTTTAAAAAGTAAAGGTTTAGGGTTTAGGGTTGAGAGTTTAGGGTTTAGGAATTAGGGTTTGGGTCTGTGGTTTATGATTTAGGGCTGTAGGGTTATGGTTAGGGATTAGGGTTTAGACTTTAAGAGTTGGGCTTTAGGGGTTAGGGATTAGGGTTTAGAGTTTAGGATATTGTGTTTAGAGTTTAGGTTAATGTTTAGGGTTTATGGTCTAGGGTTTAAGGTCAAAAGATTTGCATTTAGGGTTTAGAGTTTAGGGTTTAGGGTTTAAAGTTTAGAATGGAGTGTTATGGATTTACGGTTAGGGTTTAGGGCTTAGGGTTTAGGGTAAGTGTTTAAGGTTTAGGGTTTAGGGCTTAGAGTTTGGATTTAGGGTTTAGGGTTTTTGTTAAAGGTTAGAGTTTAGAGGTTAAGGTTTAGGCTTTAGGGTTCAGTGTTTAGAGTTTAGCATTTAGGGTTTAGGGTTTAGGGGTTTAGTGTTTAAGTTTAGGATTTAGGATCTAGGTTCTAGTGTTTAGGGTTTAGGTTTTCGGGTTTAGTGTTTAGTGTTTAAGGTTTAGGATTTAGGATTTAAGGTTTAGGGTTTTGAGTTGTAGGTTTATGGTTTAGGGTTTATGGTATAGGGTTTAAGGATTATAGTTTGGAGTATAGGGTTTAGGGTTTAAAATTTAGGGTTTATGATATAGTGTTTAGGGTTTAGACAAAAGGGTTTAGTGTTTAGTGTTTTAGGTTTAGAGTTTAGGATTTAGAGTATAGGTTTTTGGGTTTAGGGCTTATAGTTTATAGTTTAGGGTTTAGTTTTAAGGGTTTAAGTTTCAGGTTTTAGGGTTTAGGGTTAAGGGTTTTGGGTGTCCAATTCCTGTTATAGGTTTTGGGTATATGCTATCAAGTTTAGTGATAAGGGTTTAGGGTTTAAGATTTACTGTTTAGTGTTTTGAGTTATAGGTTTAGGGTTTAGGGGTTAGGATTTAAGGTTTAGGGTTTAGAGTTTATGGTTTAGGGTTGAAGATTTAGGGTTTACTATTTAGGGTTTAGGGTTTAGAGTTTAGGATTTAGGGTTTGGGATTTAGAGCTGTAGGTTTTGTGTTCAGGGATTATTATTTATAATTTAGCGTTTAGGGTTTAAGGTTTAGTGTTTAGAGTTTAGGATTGATTTAGGGTGTAGGGTTTAGGGTTTAGGGTTTAGGATTTAGGGTTTAGCGTTAGGGTTTTGGGTTTAGGATTTAGATTCTAAAGCTTTGGCATTAGGGTTTAGTGTGCATTGGGTACGGTTTAGGGTTTTAGATTTTGGTTTAGGGTTTAGGGTTTATGGTATAAGGTTTAGTGTTTAGTGTTTAGGATTTAGGGTTTAAGGTTTTGAATATAGATTTAGTGTTTATGGTTTAGGTTTAGGTTTAGGTTTTGGGTCAGGGTTAAGAGTTTAGGGTTTAGGGTTTAGAGTATAGGGTATAAGGTTTTGCATTTAGTGTTTTAGGGTTTAGGTTAATCATTTATGGTTTAGGGTTTAGGTTTAGGTTTTTAGGTTTAGGGTTTAGGATTTAGGGTTTAGGGTTAAAGGGTTAGGGTTTACTATTTAGGGTTTAGGGTTTTGGATTTTAGGATTTAGTGTTTAGCATGTATGGTTTAGTGTTTAGTGTTAAGGGTTTTGGATTTAAGGATAAGGGTTTCAGGTTAAGGGTTTGGAGTTATAGGTTTATGGTTTATGGAATAGGGTTTAAGATTAAAGGTTTAGGGTTTAGGGTTTAGGAATTAGGGTTTGGATCGGTGGTTTATGATTTAGGGTTTTAGGGTTATGGTTAGGGATTAGGATTTAGACTTTAAGAGTTAGGCTTTAGGGATTAGACATTAGGGTTTAGAGTTTAGGATATTGTGTTTATAGTTTAGGTTAATGTTTAGGGTTTATGGTCTAGGGTTTAAGGTCGGAAGATTTGCATTTAGGGTTTAGAGTTTAGGGTTTAGGGTTTAGAGTTTAGAATTGAGTGTTATGGATTTACGATTAGGGTTTAGGTAAGTGTTTAAGGTTTAGGGTTTAGGGCTTAGAGTTTGGATTGAGGGTTTAGGGTTTAGGTTAAGGGTTAGGGTTTAGAGATTAAGGTTTAGGCTATAGGGTTTAGGGTTTAGAGTTTAGCATTTAGGGTTTAGGGTTTAAGTTTAGGGTTTAGGGTTTAGGATTTAGGATCTAGGTTCTAGTGTTTAGGGTTTAGGTTTTCGGGTTTAGTGTTTAGTGTTTAAGGTTTAGTATTTAGTATTTAAGTTTTAGGATTTTGAGTTGTAGGTTTATGTTTTAGGGTTTATGGTATAGGGTTTAAGGATTATAGTTTGGAGTTCAGGGTTTAGGGTTTGTGTAGGGTTTAGGGTTTAAAATTTAGGGTTTACGATATAGGGTGTAGGGTTTAGACTTAAGGGTTTAGTGTTTAGGGTTTTGGGTTTAGAGTTTAGGGCTTATAGTTTAGAGTTTTGGGGTTAGTTTTAAGGGTTTAAGTTTTAGGTTTTAGGGTTTAGGGCTAAGGGTTTTTGGTGTCCAATTCGTGTTATAGGTTTTGGGTATATGCTATCAGGTTTAGTGATAAGGGTTTAGGGTTTAATATTTACAGTTTAGTTTTTTGAGTTGTAGGTTTAGGGTGTAGGGGTTAGGATGTAAGGTTTAGGGTTTAGAATTTATGGTCTAGGGTTGAAGATTTAGGGTTTAGAGTTTAGGATTTAGGGTTTAGGATTTAGAGCTGTAGGTTTTGTGTTTAGGGATTAGTGATTATAATTTAGGGTTTAGGGTTTAAGGTTTAGTGTTTAGTGTTTGAAGTTTAGGATTTAGGGTTTTAGGTTTAACGTATAGAGTTTTGATTTAGGGTTTAGTGTTTAGGATTTGGTTTAGTGTTTAGGATTTAGGATTTAGCGTTAGGGTTTTGGGTTTAGGATTTAGATTCTAAAGCTTTGGCATTAGGGTTTAGTGTGCATTGGGTAGGGTTTAGGGTGTAGTGTTTAGGGTTTTGGATTTTGGGTTTATGGTATAAGGTTTAGTATTTAGTGTTTAGGATTTAGGGTTTAAGGTTTTGAATATGGATTTAGGGTTTATGGTTTAGGTTTAGGTTTAGGTTTTTGGTTAGGGTTAAGAGTTTAGGGTTTAGGGTTTAGAGTATAGGGTATAAGGTTTCGCATTTAGGGTTTTAGGGTTTAGGTTAATCTTTTATGGTTTAGGGTTTAGGTTTAGGTTTTTAGGTTTATGGTTTAGGATTTTGGGTTTAGGGTTAACGGGTTAGGGTTTACTGTTTAGGGTTTAGGGTTTAGGATTTTAGGATTTAGTGTTTAGCATATAGGGTTTAGTGTTTAGTGTGTGGGGTTTATGGTTTAAGGTTAAGGGTTTCGGGTTAAGGGTTTTGAGTTATAGGTTTATGGTTTAGGGTATAGGGTTTAAGATTAAGGGTTTAGGGTTTAGGGTTTACAGTTTAGGGTTTACAAATTAGGGTTTGGGTCTGTGGTTTATGATTTATAGTTTGAGGGTTATGTTTTGGGATTAGGGTTTAGACTTTAAGAGTTGGCTTTATGGAGTAGGGATTAGGGTATAGAGTTTAGGATATTTTGTTTAGAGTTTAGGTTAATGTTTAGGGTTTATGGTCTAGGGTTTAAGGTCAGAAGATTTGCATTTATGGTTTAGGGTTTAGAGTTTAGAATTTAGTGTTGTGGATTTTGGGTTTGGGTTTAGGGCTCAGGGTTTAGGGAAAGTGTTTAACGTTTAGGGTGTAAGGGTTAGAGTTTGGATTTAGGGTTTAGGGTTTTGGTTAAGGGTTAGAGTTTAGAGGTTAAGGTTTAGGCTTTAGGGTTCAGTGTTTAGAGTTTAGCATTTATGGTTTAGGGGTTTAGGGTTTAAGTTAGGGGTTTAGGATTTAGGATCTAGGTTCTAGTGTTTAGGGTTTAGGTTTTCGGGTTTAGTGTTTAGTGTTTCAGGTTTAGGATTTAGGATTTAGGGTTTAGGGTTTTGAGTTGTAGGTTTATGGTTTAGGGCTTATGGTATGGGGTTTAAGGGTTATAGTTTGGAGTTTAGGGTTTAAAATTTAGGGTTTACGATATAGGGTTTAGGGTTTAGACTTAAGGGTTTAGTGTTTAGGGTTTTGGGTTTAGAGTTTAGGATTTAGAGTTAAGGTTTTAGGGTTTAAGGCTTATAGTTTAGAGTTTAGGGTTTAGTTTTATGGGTTTAAGTTTTAGGTTTTTGGGTTTAGGGTTAAGGGTTTTGGGTGTCCAATTCGTGTTATAGGTTTTGGGTATTTGCTATCAGGTTTAGTGATAAGGGTTTAGGGTTTAAGATTTACAGTTTAATGTTTTGAGTTGTAGGTTTAGGGTTTAGGGTTTAGAGTTTATGGTTTAGGGTTGAAGTTTTAGGGTTTAGTATTCAGGGTTTAGGGTTTAGAGTTTAGGATTTAGAGCTGTAGGTTTTGTGTTCAAGGATTAGTGTTTATAATTTAGGGTTTAGGGTTTAAGGTTTAGTGTTTAGTGTTTAGAGTTTAGGATTGATTTAGGGTGTAGGGTTTAGCATTTACGTTTTAGGATTTAGGGTTTAACGTTAGGGTTTTGGGTTTAGGATTTAGATTCTAAAGCTTTGGCATTAGGGTTTAGTGTGCATTGGGTAGGGTTTAGGGTTTTAGATTTTGGGTTTAGGGTTTAGGGCTTATGGTATAAGGTTTAGAGTTTTGTGTTTAGGATTTAGGGTTTAAGGTTTTGAATATGGATTTAGTATTTATGGTTTTGGTTTTGGTTTAGGTTTTGGGTCAGGGTTAAGAGTTTAGGGTTTAGGGTTTAGAGTATAGGGTATAAGGTTTTGCATTTAGGGTTTTAGGGTTAAGGTTAATCATTTATGGTTTAGGGTTTAGGTTTAGGTTTTTAGGTTTAGGGTTTAGGATTTAGGGTTTGGGGTTAAGGGGTTAGGGTTTACTATTTAGGGTTTAGGGTTTAGAATTTAGTGTTTAGCATGTAGGGTTTAGTGTTTAGTGTTAAGGGTTTAGGGTTTAAGGTTAAGGGTTTTCGGTTAAGAGTTTGGAGTTATAGGTTTATGGTTTAGGGTATAAGGTTTAAGATTAAAGGTTTAGGGTTTAGGGGTTAGAGTTTAGGGTTTAGGAATTACAGTTTGGATCGGTGGTTTATGATTTAGGGTTTTAGGGTTATGGTTAGGGATTAGGATTTAGACTTTAAGAGTTGGGCTTTAGGGATTAGAGATTAGGGTTTAGAGTTTAGGATATTGTGTTTAGAGTTTAGGTTAATGTTTAGGGTTTATGGTCTAGGGTTTAAGGTCAGAAGATTTGCATTTAGGGTTTAGAGTTTAGGGTTTAGGGTTTAGAGTTTAGAATTGAGTGTTATGGATTTACGATTAGGGTTTAGGGTAAGTGTTTAAGGTTTAGGGTTTAGGGCTTAGAGTTTGGATTTAGGGTTTAGGGTTTAGGTTAAGGTTAGGGTTTAGAGGTTAAGCTTTAGGCTTTAGGGTTCTGGGTTTAGAGTTTAGCATTTATGCTTTAGGGTTTAGGGGTTTAGGGTTTAAGTTTAGGGTTTAGGATTTAGGATCTAGGTTCTAGTGTTTAGGGTTTAGGTTTTCGGGTTTAGTGTTTAGTGTTTAAGGTTTAGGATTTAGGATTTAGGGTTTAGGGTTTTGAGTTGTAGGTTTATGTTATAGGGTTTACGGTATAGGGTTTAAGGATTATAGTTTGGAGTTTAGGGTTTAGGGTTTGTGTAGGGTGTAGGGTTTAAAATTTAGGGTTTACGATATAGGGTTTAGGGTTTTGAGTTGTAGGTTTATGTTTTAGGGTTTATGGTATAGGGTTTAAGGATTATAGTTTGGAGTTTAGGGTTTAGGGTTTGTGTAGGGTTTAGGGTTTAAAATTTAGGGTTTACGATATAGGGTTTAGGGTTTAGACTTAAGGGTTTAGTGTTTTGGGTTTTGGGTTTAGAGTTTAGGATTTAGAGTTTAGGGTTTAGTTTTAAGGGTTTAAGTTTTAGGTTTTACGATTTAGGGTTAAGGGTTTTTGGTGTCCAATTTGTGTTATAGGTTTTGGGTATATGCTATCAGGTTTAGTGATAAGGGTTTAGGGTTTAAGATTTACAGTTTAGTGTTTTGAGTTGTAGGTTTAGGGTTTTGGGGTTAGGATTTAAGGTTTAGGGTTTAGAGTTTATAGTTTAGGGTTGAAGATTTAGGGTTTACTATTTAGGATTTAGGGTTTAGAGTTTAGGATTTAGGGTTTAGGATTTAGAGCTGTAGGTTTTGTGTTTAGGGATTAGTGTTTATAATTTAGGGTTTAGGGTTTAAGGTTTAGTGTTTAGTGTTTAGCGTTTAGGATTAGTGTTTTAGGTTTAAGGTGTAGAGTTTTGATTTAGGGTTTAGGGTTTAGGATTTAGGGTTTTGGGTTTAGGATTTAGATTCTAGAGCTTTGGCATTAGGGTTTAGTGTGCATTTGGTAGGGTTTACGGTTTAGTGTTTAGGGTTTTGGATTTTGGGTTCAGGGTTTAGGGTTTATAGTATAAGGTTTAGTGTTTAGTGTTTAGGATATAGGGTTTAAGGTTTTGAATTTGGATTTAGGGTTTATGGTTTAGGTTTAGGTTTTGGGTCAGGGTTTAGAATTTAGGGTTTAGGGTTTAGAGTATAGTGTATAAGGTTTCGCATTTAGGGTTTTAGGGTTTAGGTTAATCATTTATGGTTTAGGGTTTAGGTTAATCATTTATGGTTTAGGGTTTAGGTTTAGGTTTTTAGGTTTAGGGTTTAGGGTTAAGGGGTTAGGGTTTACTATTTAAGGTTTAGGGTTTAGGATTTTAGGATTTAGTGTTTAGCATGTAGGGTTTAGTGTTTAGTGTTAAGGGATTAGGGTTTAAGGTTAAGGGTTTCGGTTTAAGGGTTTGGAGTTATAGGTTTATGGTTTAGGATATAGGGTTTAAGATTAAGGGTTTAGGGTTTATGGTTTAGAGTTTAGGGTTTAGGTTTTAGCATTTAGGGTTCAGAGTTTAGGGTTTAGACTTTAGGGTTTAGTGTTTAGGGTTTAGGATTTAGTGGTTAGGATTTAAGATTTGTGATTTAGGGTTGAGGAAGTAGGGTTTGGGTCTATGGTTTATGATTTAGGGTTTTAGGGTTATGGTTCGGGATTAGGGTTTTGACTTTAAGATTTGGGCTTTAGGGATTAAGGAATAGAGTTTAGAGTTTAGGATATTGTGTTTATAGTTTAGGTTAAGGTTTAGGTTTTAGGGTCTATGGTTTAGGGTCAGAATATTTCATTTAGGGTTTAAAGTTTGTGTTTAGGATTTAGAGTTTAGAATTTAGTGTTATGGATTTAGGGTTTGGGTTTAGGGCTTAGGGTTTAGGGTAAGTGTTTAAGGTTTAGGGTTTAGAGTTTAGGGTGTAGGTTAAGGGTTAGGGTTTAGAGGTTAAGGTTTAGGGTTTAGGGTTTAGGGTTTAGAGTTTAGCATTTAGGGTTTAGGATTTAGGGGTTTAGGGTTTAGGATTTAGGATCTAGGTTCTTGTGTTTAGTGTTTAGGATTTCGGGTTTAGTGTTTTATTTTTAAGGTTTAGGATTTAGGATTTAGGGTTTAGGGTTTTGAGTTGTAGGTTTATGCTTTAGGGTTTATGGTTTGTTTTGGGATTAAAGTTTAGAGTTTAGGGTTTACGGTATAGTGTTTAGGGTTTATACTTAGGGTTTAGTGTTTAGTGTTTTGGGTTTAGAGTTTAGGATTTAGGGTTTGGGGCTTATAGTTTAGAGTTTAGGGTTTAGTTTTAAAGGTTTAAGTTTTATGTTTTAGGGTTTAGGGTTGAGGGTTTTGGGTTTCCGATCGTGTTATAGGTTTAGGGTATATGATATATGGTTTAGCGATAAGGGTTTAGAGTTTAAGTTTTACAGTTTTGAGTTTTGAGTTGTAGGTTTAGGGTTTAAGGGTTTGGATTTAGGGTTTAGGATTTAGAGTTTATGGTTTAGGGTTGAAGATTTAGGGTTTAGGGTTTAGGGTTTAGGATTTTGAGCTGTAGGTTTTGGGTTTAGGGATTAGGGTTTTTACTTTAGGGTTTAGGGTTTAGGGTTTAGTGTTTAGCGTTTAGAGTTTAGTATTTCGGGTTTAAGGTTTAAGGTATAGAGTTTTGATTTATGGTTTAGGTTTAGGGTTTAGGATTTAGGGTTTAGGCTTAGCGTTTTGGGTTTAGGGTTTAAGGTTTAGGGTTTAGGTTCTAAAGCTTAGGCATTAGGGTTTAGTGTGCAGTGTTTAGGGTTAAGTTTAGTGCTTAGGATTTTGGATTTTGGGTTTAGGGTTTAGGGTTTATGGTATAAGGTTTAGTGTTTAGTGTTTAAGGTTTAGGATTTTGGGTTTATGTTATAGGGTTTAGGATTTAGGGTTTAGGGTAAGGGTAAGGGTTTAGGGTTTAGAGTTTGGATTTAGCATTTAGAGTTTTGGTTTAGTATTCGAGTTTAGAGTGTAGGGTTTATGGTTTAGAGTTTAGGGTTTACGGTTTAGGCTCAGGGTTTAGGGTTTGGGGTTTAGGGGTTAGGGTTTAGGATCTAGAGTTTAGGGTTTAGGGTTTAGGATTTAGGATTTATAGTTTAGGGTTTAGGGTCTAGTGTACAGGGTTATGGTTTATGGTTTAGTGTTTAGGGTTTAGATTTAAAGGTTTAGGTTTAATGTTTTGGGATAAGGATTTAATTTTTAGGGTTTAGAGTTAGGTGTTTAGGGTTTTGGGTTTAGTGTTTAGACTTTAGGGTTTCGTGTTTAGGGTTTAGGGTTTATAGTTTAGGATTTAGGACTTAGGGTTTAAGGTTTAGAGTTTCGATTTAGGGTTTGGGGTTTAAGACGAGGGTTAGGGTTTATGGTTTAACGTTTAGAGTTTAGGATTCAGGGTTTATGGTTTAGGGTTTAGGATTTAGAGTTAGGGATTACGTTTTTGGATTTAGGGTTTAGTGATTAGTGTTTTGGGTTTAGAATATGGATTTAGGGTTTCTTGTTTAAGTTTAGAGTTAGGGTTTAGGGTTTAGGGTTTAGCATTAAGAGTTGGTTTAAGTTTATGGTTTAGGGCTTAGGTTTTAGGGATTAGGGTTTAATGTTTATGGTTTAATGTTTAATGTTCAAGGTGTAGGGTTTAGGGTTTAGGGTTTAGGGTTTAGGATTTAGGGTTTAAGGTTTGGAGTTTAGTGTTTTGGGTTTAGGGTTTAGGGTGTAGAGTTGAAATTTAGGGTTTAGAAATTAGGGTTAGGGTTTAGGGTCTAGGGTTTAGTGTTTAATGTTTAGAGTTAGGATTTATGGTTTAGGGTCTGGAGCTTAGGGTTTATGGTATAGGGTTTAGGTTTTAAGGTTTAGTGTTTAGGGTATAGAGTGTTAGGTTTAGGGTCTAGGGTTTATTATTTAGTTTTTAGGGTTTAGTGTTTTGTGTTTAAGTTTTAAAGTTTAGGATTTAGGGTTTAGGGTATAAGGTTTATGGTTTTGAGTTTTGATTTCGGGTTTAGGGTTCTGGGTTTAGAATTAGGGTTAGGGATTAGGGTTTAGTATTTAGGGTTTAGGGTTTTGGGTAAAGAGTCTTGGTTTTAGGGTTTAAGGTCTAGGGTCTTGGGTTTAGGGTTTAGGGTTCAGGATTTTCTGTTTAGGGTTTATGGTTTATGTTTAAGGGTTTAGGGTTCAATATTTAGGGTTTAGGGTATAGTGTATAGGGATGTTGGTTTAAAGTTTAGGGTTTATAATTTATAGTTTATAGTTTAGTATTTAGGGTTTAGAGTTTAACATTTAGATTTTATGATTTAGGGTTTAATGTTTAGGGTTTAGGCTTATATTTTGGGATGGTTTAGGGTTTAGGATTTAGGGTGTAGGGTTTAAGGTTTAGGTTTATGGTTTAAGGTTTAGGGTTTAGGATTTAAGGTTTAAGATTTAGGATTTATGGTTAGGGTTTATGGTTTATCGTTTAGGTTTTAGAGTTTAGGGTTTAGGGTTTAAGATTTTGAGTAATAGGTTTTGGGTTTAGGGTTTAAGGTTTATGATTTTGGGTTTAGGGTTTACGGTTTAGGGTTTAGTGTTTAGTGTTCAAGGTTTAGAGTTTAGGATTTAGGGTTTAGGGTTTAAGGTGTAGGGCTTAGAGTTTTGATTTAGGGTTTAGGGTTTAGGCTTAAGGTTAGGGTTTAGGTTTTAGGTTTTAAGGTTTAGGGTTTAGGGTTTGGGGTCTAGAGTTTTGGGTTTATGATTTAAGGTTTAGGGTTAAGGGTTTAGGATTTAGGGTTAGGGATTAGGTTTTAGGGTTTAGGGTTTAGTGTTTAGGGATTAAGGTTTAGAATATGGATTTAGTGTTTAGTGTTTAGGTTTAGAGTTTGATTTTAGTATTTAGGGTTTAGGGCTAATAGTTTAGGATTTTATGCTTTAGCGTTTATGATTAAGGGTTTAGGGTTAAGGGTTTTTTGTTTTGGGTTCGAGTTATAGGTTTAGGGTTTAGGTTATATGGTTTTGCATCTCGTGTTAAGGGTTTAGGTTTTAGACTTTAGGGTTTCGATTTGTAGGTTTATGGTTTAGGAGTTAGGATTTAGTTTTTAGGGTGTCGAGTTTTTGGTTTAGAGTTTTGGGGTTTAGTTTTTAGGGATTCGAGTTTAGAGTTTTGGGTTCTAGGTTTAGGATTTTGAGTTGTAGGTTTTGGGTTTAGGTTTTAAAGTTTATGATTGTGGGTTTAGGGTTTAGGGTTTAGTGTTAAAGGTTTAAAGTTTAGGATTTAGGGTTTAGTGTTTAAGGTTTGGGCTTTAGAGTATTGATTTAGGGTTTAGGGATTAGGATTAGGGTTAGGGTTTGAGTTTTAGTGTTTAAGGTTTAGGGTCTAGAGTTTAGGGTATAGGGTTTAGGGTTGAGCTTTTGGAGTTTAGGGTTTTGGGGTTAGAGTTTAGGGTTTATGATTTAAGGTTTAGGGTTTAGGGTTTTGGATTTAGGTTTTAGGCTTTTGGATTAGGGTTAGGGTTTAGGTTTTATTTTTTAAGGTTAGGGTTTAGGGTTTAGGGTCTAGTGTTTAGGGTTTATGATTTAAGGTTTAGGGTTAAGGGTTTAGGATTTAGGGTTAGAGATTAGGTTTTAGGGTTTATTGTTTAGAATATGGATTTAGGGTTTAGTGTTTATCTTTAGAATTAGAGTTTAGGGTTTAGGGTTTAGGGTTAAGAGTTTAGGACTTATAGTTTAGGGTTTTATGGTTTAGGGTTTATGATTAAGGGTTTAGGGTTTAGGGTATATGGTTTAGCATTTAGTTTTAAGGTTTTAGGTTTTACACTTTTGTGTTTTGAGTTGTAGGTTTAGGGTTTAGGAGTTTGGATATAGGGTTTAGGGTTTAGAATTTAGTGTTTAGGGTTTATGGTTTAGGCTTTAGTTTAGGGTGTAGAGCTTAGTGTTTAGGGCTTAGGGTTTAGATTTTAGAGTTAGTGTTTAGGGTTTATGGTTTAAGATTTAGGGTTTAGGGTTTGGGGTTTAGAGTTGTAGGTTTAAGATTTAGGGTTTAGGTTTTATGCTTTAGTGTGTACAGTTAAAGGTTTATAGTTTAGTATTTAGGGTTTAGGGTTTAGATTTTTATGTTTTGGGTTTAGGGTTTAGGATTTTGAGGTATAGGTTTTGCGTTTATGGTTTAGGGTTTATGTTTTATGATTTAGGGTTTAAGGTTTTGCATTTCAGGTTTAAAGTTTAGGGTGTAGTGTTTTGATTTAGGGTTTAGGGTTGAGGATTAGGATTAGAGTTTAGGGTTTAGGGTTTAAGGTTTAAGGGTTAGAGTTTAGGGTTTAGGGTTAGGGTTTAGGGTTTAGGCTATAGAGTTTAGGGTTTAGGGTATAGTGTTTAGGGCTTAGGGTTTGCTGTTTAGGGTTTAGGATTTAAGTTTTAGGGATTAGAGTTTATGGTTTAGGATTTAGAGTATGGGTTTAGGGATTAGTTCTTAGGGTTTAGGGTTTAGTGTTTGGATGTAGTATTTAGGGTTTAGGTTTAGGGATACGATTTAGAGTTTAGGGTTTAAGATTTAGGGTTAGGGTTTGTGGTTTAGGGTTTAGGATTTAGTGTTTAGGGTTTAGATTTTGGATTTAGTGTTTAGGATTTAGGTTTTGGGTTAGGGTTTGGAGTTTATGGTTTACAGCTTTAAGATTGGGATTTAGGGTTTAAGGGGTTAGGGTTTAGGTTTAGGGTTTAGCATTTAGGTTTAGGATTTAGGGTTTAGGATTTAGGATCAAGTGTTTAGAGTTTAGGGTTTACCATTTAAGATTTCGTGTTTAGTGTTTAGGGTTTAGGGTATATGGTTTAAGGTTTAGTGTTTGGCATTTAGGGTTTAGAGTTTAGCATTTATAGTTTATTGTTTAGGGTTTAGGGCTTGGAGTTAGGGTTTAGGGTTTAGGACTAGGGTTAGTGGTTACGGTTTAAGGATTTTGGGTTTAGAGTTTGTTGTTTATGGTTTAGGATTTAGGGTTGACTATTTATGGTATAGGGTTTAGAGTTTAGGGTTTAGGGTTTAGAATTTTGAGTTGTATGTTTTTGGTTTAGGGTAAATGTTTTAGGTTTGGGGTTTAGTGTTTAGAGTTTAGGTTTGAGCGTTTAATATTATGTGTTTAAAGTTTAGAGTTTAGTATTTACAGTTTAGGGATAATGTTTAGGGTTTAGAGTTTTATATAGGATTTAGGTTGTAGGTTTTGGGTTTAGGGTTTAGGGTTTATGGTTTATGGTCTAGAGTTTAGGATTTAGGGTAAGGATTTCGTGTTTAAGGTTTAGGGTTTAGGATCTAGAGTTTAGGGTTTAGCATTTAGGGTTTAGGGTTTAGGGTTTTAGGTATAGTGTTTAGGGTTTTTGGTTTTGGGTGTATGGTATAGGATTTAGGGCTTTGGGTTTAGGGTTTAAAGTTTAGGGTTTAGTGTTTAGGATTTAGGGTTTAAGGTTTTGAATATGGATTTAGGGTTTATGGTTTAAGTTTAGGTTTTGGGTTAGGGTTAAGTGTTTAGGGTTTAGGATTTAGAGTTTAGGGTATATGGTTTTGCAATTAGGGTTTTAGGGTATAGGTTAATCATTTACGGTTTAGGGTTTAGGTTTAGGTTTTGGGGTTTAGGGCTTAGGTTTTAAGGTTTAGGATTTAGGGGTTAGGGTTTACTGTTTAGGGTTTAGGGTTTAGGATTTTAGGATTTAGTGTTTAGCATGTAGGGTTTAGTGTTTAGTGTTAAGGGTTTAGGGTTTAAGGTTAAGGGTTTCGGGTGAAGGGTTTGGAGTTATAGGTTTATGGTTTAGGGTATAGGGTTTAAGATTAAGGGTTTAGGGTTCAGGGTTTAGGGTTTAGACTTTAGGATTTAGTGTTTAGTGTTTAGGATTTAGTGGTTAGGGTTTAGGATTTAGGATTTAGGGTTTAGGAATTAGGGTTTGGGTCTATGGTTTATGATTTAGGGTTTTAGGGTTATGGTTAGGGATAAGGGTTTAAACTTTAAGATTTGGGCTTTAGGGATTAGGGTTTAGAGTTTAGGATATTGTGTTTAGAGTTTAGGTTAATGTTTAGGGTTTATGGTCTAGGGTTTAAGGTCAGAAGATTTGCATTTAGGGTTTAGAGTTTAGGGTTTAGGGTTTAGAGTTTAGAATTGAGTGGTATGGATTTAGGGTTTAGGGTTTAGGGTAAGTATTTAAGGTTTAGGGTTTAGGGTTTAGGGCTTAGAGTTTTGATTTAAGGTTTAGGGTTCAGGTTAAGGGTTAGGGTTTAGAGGTTAAGGTTTAGGCTTTAGGCTTCAGGGTTTAGAGTTTAGCATTAAGGGTTTAGGGTTTAGGGGTTGAGGGTTTAAGTTTAGGGTTTAGGATTTAGGATCTAGGTTCTAGTGTTTAGGGTTTAGGTTTAGGGTTTAGTATTTCGGGTTTAGTGTTTAGTGTTTAAGGTTTAGGATTTAGGATTTAGGGTTTAGGGTTTTGAGTTGTAGGTTTATGGTTTTGGGTTTATGGTATAGGGTTTAAGGATTTGAGTTTGGAGTTTAGGGTTTAGGGTTTAAAATTTAGGGTTTACGGTATAGGGTTTACGGTTTAGACTTAAGGGTTTAGTGTTTAGGGTTTTGGGTCTAGAGTTTAGGATTTAGACTTTAGGGTTTAGGGTTTAGGGCTTATAGTTTAGAGTTTAGGGGTTAGTTTTAAGGGTTTAAGTTTTCAATTTTAGGGTTTAGGGTTGAGGGTTTTGGGTGTCCGACTCGTGTTATAGGTTTAAGGTATATGCTATCAGGTTTAGTGATAAGCGTTTAGGGTATAAGATTTATAGTTTAGTGTTTTGAGTTGTAGGTTTAGGGTTTAGGGGTTAGGATTTAGGGTTTAGGGTTTAGAGTTTATAGTTTAGGGTTGAAGATTTAGGGTTTAGAGTTTAGGGTTTCGGATTTAGGATCTAGAGCTGTAGGTTTTGGGTTTATGCTTTAGGGTTTAGGGTTTAGGGTTTACTGTTTAGTGTTTAGAATTTAGTATTTTGGGTTTAAGGTTTAAGGTATAGAGTTTTGATTTAGGTTTTAAAGTTTAGGGTTTAGGATTTGGTTTAGGGTTTAGGATTTAGGGTTTAGCATTAGGGTTTTGGGTTTAGGGTTTAAATTCTTGAGCTTTGGCATTAGGTTTTAGTGTGCATTGGTAGGATTTAGGGTTTTGTGTTTAGGGTTTTGGATTTTGGGTTTAGGGTTTAGGGTTTATGGTATAAGGTTTAGTGTTTAGGATTTAGGGTTTAAGGTTTTGAATATGGATTTAGGGTATATTGTTTAGGTTTAGGTTTTGGGTCAGGGTTAAGAATTTAGGGTTTAGGGTTTAGAGTTTAGGGTATAAGGTTTCACATTTAGGGTTTTAGAGTTTTGGTTAATCATTTATGGTTTAGGGTTTAGGTTTAGGTTTTGAGGTTTTGGGTTTAGGTTTTAGGGTTTAGGGTTAAGAGGTTAGGGTTTACTATTTAGGGTTTAGGGTTTTGGGTTTTGGGTTAAGGGTTTCGGGTTAAGGGTTTGGAATTATAGGTTTATAGTTTAGGGTATAGGGTTTAGGGTTTAGGGTTTAGAGTTTAGGGTTTAGGGTTTAGGTTTTAGGATTTAGGGTTCAGGGTTTAGGGTTTAAACTTTAGGGTTTAGTGTTTAGGGTTTAGGATTTAGTGGTTAGGATTTAGGATTTATGATTTAGGATTTAGGAATTAAGGTTTGGGTGTATGGTTTAATATTTAGGGTTTTAGGGTTATGGTTAGGCACTAGGGTTTAGACTTTAATATTTGGGCTTTAGGGATTAGGGAATAGAGTTTAGAGTTTAGGATATTGTTTTTATAATTTAGGTTAAGGTTTAGGGTTTAGGGTGTATGGTTTAGGGTCGGAAGATTTGCATTTAGGGTTTAGGATTTAGAGTTTAGAATTTAGTGTTATGGATTTAGGGTTTGGGTTTAGGGTAAGTGTTTAAGGTTTAGGGTTTAGCATTTAGGGTTTAGGTTAAGGGTTAGGGTTTAGAGGTTAAGGTTTAGGGTTTAGGGTTTAGGGTTTAGAGTTTAGCATTTAGGGTTTAGGGTTTAGGGGTTTAGGGTTTAGGATTTAGGATCTAGGTTCTAGTGTTTAGGGTTTAGGCTTTCGGGTTTAGTGTTTATGTTTTAAGGTTTAGGATTTAGGATTTAAGGTTTAGGGTTTTGAGTTGTAGGTTTATGGTTTGTTTAGGGATTAGAGTTTAGAGTTTAGGATTTAGGGTTTGTTTAGGGTTTAGGGTTTACGGTATAATGTTTAGGGTTTAGACTTAAGGGTTTAGTGTTTAGGGTTTTGGGTTTAGAGTTTAGGATTTAGGGTTGAGGGCTTATAGTTTAGAGTTTAGGGTTTAGTTTTAAGAGTTTAAGTTTTAGGTTTTAGGGTTTAGGGTTTAGGGTTTTGGGTTTTCGATTGTGTTATAGGTTTAGGGTATATGTTATCAGGTTTAGCGATAAGGGTTTTTTAAGTTTTACAATTTAGAGTTTTGAGTGTAGGTTTAGGGATTAGGGGTTAGGATTTAGGGTTCAGGGTTTAGATTTTATGGCTTAGGGTTGATGATTTAGGGAGTACTATTTAGGGTTTAGGGTTTAGGATTTTGAGCTGTAGGTTTTGGGTTTAGTGATTAGGGTTTTTGATTTAGGATTTAGGGTTTAAGGTTTAGGGTTTAGTGTTTAGAGTTTTGTATTTTGGGTTTAAGGTTTAAGGTATAGAGTTTTGATTTAGGGTTTAGCATTTTGTTTAGGGTTTAGGATTTAGGGTTTAGGGTTAGCATTTTGGGTTTAGGGTATAAGGTTTAGGATTTAAGGTTTAGGGTTTAGGTTCTAGAACTTAGGAATTAGGGTTTAGGGTTTAGGGGTTAGGGTTGAGGATCTAGAGTTTAGGGTTTAGGATTTAGGATTTATAGGTTAGGGTTTAGGGTTTAGGGTCTAGGGTACAGTGTTATGGTTTATGGTTTAGTGTTTAGGGTTTAAAGTTAAAGGTTTAGGGTTTAATTTTTTGTGTTTAGGATTTAATGTTTAGGGTTTATAGTTTGGTGTTTAGGGTTTTGGGTTTAGTGTTTAGACTTTAGGGTTTTGTGTTTAGGGTTTAGGGTTTATAGTTTAGGATTTAAGACTTAGGGTTTAGGGTTTAGAGTTTGGATTTAGGGTTTGGGGTTTAAGACGAGGGTTAGGATTTATGGCTTAACGTTTAGAGTTTAGGATTTAAGGTTAAGGATTTAGAGTTAGGGATTAGGTTTTTGGTTGTAGGGTTTAGTGATTAGGGATTTAGGTTTAGAATATGGATTTGGGGTTTCTTGTTTAGGTTTAAAGTTAGGGTTTAGGGTTTAGGGTTTAGCATTAAGAGTTGAGGATTTAGTGTTTAGGATTTAAAGGTTTAAGTTTATGGTTTAGGGCTTAGGTTTTAGGGATTAGGGTTTATGGTTTAAGGTTTAAGGTTTAATGTTTAATGTTCAAGGTTTAGGGTTTAGGGTTTAAGGTTTAGGGTTTTGGGTTTAGGATTTAGCATTTAAGGTTTGGAGTTTAGTATTTAGGGTTTAGGGTTTAGAGTTGAAATTTAGGGTTTAGAAATTAGGGTTAGGGTTTAGGGTTTAGGGTTTAGAGTTTAAGGTTTAGAGTTATGATTTATGGTTTAGGGTTTACGGTTTAGGGTCTAGAATTTAGGGTTTATTGTATAGGGTTTAGGGTTTAGGGATTAGAGTTTAGGGTATAGGGTTTGGGGTTTAGGGTCTAGTGTTTATTATTCAGGATTTAGGGTTTAGTGTTTTGTGTTTAAGGTTTAAAGTTTAGTATTTAGGGTTTAGGGTATAAGGTCTATAGTTTTGAGTTTTGATTTTGGGTTTAGGATTTTGGGTTTAGCGTTAGGGTTAGGGTTTAGGGTTTAGTGTTTAGTGTTCAAAGTTTAGAGTTTAGGATTTCAGGTTTAGGGTTTAAGGTTTAGGGTTTAGAGTTTTTTTTTAGGGTTTAGGGTTTGGGCTTAAGGTTAGGGTTTAGGTTTTATGTTTTAAGGTTTAGGGTTTAGGGTTTAGGTTTTAGGGTCTAGAGTTTTGAATTTATGATTTAAGGTTTAGGGTTAAGGGGTTTAGGATTTAGGGTTAGGGACTAGGTTTTAGGGTTTAGGGTTTCGTGTGTAGGGATTAGGGTTTAGAATATGGATTTAGGGTTAAGTGTTTAAGTTTAGAGTTAGATTTTAGTGTTTAGGGTTTAGGGCTAATAGTTTAGGAATTATAGTTTAGGAGTTTATGGTTTAGGGTTTATGATTAAGGGTTTAGGGTTAAGGGTTTTTGGTTTTGGGTTCGAGTTATAAGTTTAGATTTAGGGTATATGGTTTTGCATCTAGGGTTAAGGGTTTAGGTTTTAGACTTTAGGGTTTTGATTTGTAGGTTTATGGTTTAGGAGTTAGGATTTAGGTTTTAGGGCGTCGAGTTTTTAGTTTAGAGTTTTGGGGTTTAGTTTTTAGGGTTTCGGGTTTAGAGTTTTGGGTTCTGGGTTTAGGATTTTGAGTTGTTGGTTTTGGGTTTAGTGTTAAAAATTTATGATTTTGGGTTTAGGGTTTAGTGTTTAGTGATTAGGGTTTAGTGTTAAAGGTTTAGAATTTAGGATTTAGGGTTTAGGGCTTAAGGTTTAGGGTTTAGAGTATTGATTTGGGGTTTAGGGTTTAGGATTAGGGTTAGGGTTTGAGTTTTTGGGTTTAAGGTTTAGGGTCTAGAGTTTTGGGTTTAGGGTTTAGTGTGAGGGTTTAGGGTTGAGTTTTTGGAGTTTTGGGTTATGGGGTTAGAGTTTAGGGTTTATGATTTAAGGTTTAGGGTTTAGGGTTTTGAATTTGGGTTTTAGGTTTTTGGATTAGGGTTAGGTTTAGGTTTTAGTTTTTAAGGTTAGGGTTTAGGGTTTAGGGTCTAGAGTTTAGGGTTTATGATTTAATTTTTAGGGTTAAAGGTTTAGGATTTAGGGTTAGGGATTAGGTTTTAGGGATTATGGTTTAGAATATGGATTTAGGGTTTAGTGTTTAGCTTTAGAATTAGAGTTTAGGGTTTAGGGTTTAGGGCTAAGAGTTTAGGACTTACAATTTAGGGTTTTATGGTTTAAGTTTTATGATTAAGGGTTTAGGGTTTAGGGTTTCTAGTTTTGGGTTTGAGTTATAGGTTTAGGGTTTATAGTTTAGGATTTAAGACTTAGGGTTTAGGGTTTAGAGTTTGGATTGAGGGTTTGGGGTTTAAGACGAGGGTTAGGATTTATGGCTTAACGTTTAGAGTTTAGGATTTAGGGATTAGGATTTAGAGTTAGGGATTAGGTTTTTGTTTGTAGGGCTTAGTGTTTAGGGTTTTGGGTTTAGAATATGGATTTAGGGTTTCTTGTTTAGGTTTAAAGTTAGGGTTTAGGTTTTCGGGTTTAGTATTAATAGTTGAGGATTTAGTGTTTAGGATTTAAGGGTTTAAGTTTATGGTTTTGGGCTTAGATTTTAGGGATTACACTACACCATTTTAGGTCTACAACAACACTAATTCTAGACTACGTTTGTAAAGTGTTGCCTAAAGTAGTTTTGGGAACGCTTTTAAAGCGTAGCCAAAGTTTTTAACTTTTAGCTACGATAATATTGGCAACACTTCAAAAGTGTACTCTTTAATGGTATAAGCTACACTTTGTAAGTGTTGTTACAATATGATATAATTGGCAACACCTATTTACATATATGGCCACACTTTTAAAGTGTCTTATTTTTATAATTGAAAAAACAACACATTATAAGTGTGGCCTTAAAATTTTCATTAAAATATTATATTCCCTCTAATATTTTTAACTCTCCCTCCCATTTTTACTGGCCCAAAAAAAAAATTAATAAATCATAAAACATTAACGTGTACTATTTTTAAAGTGTGCTACACCTATTTATATATGACTACACTTTTAAAGCGTGTTATTTTTATAATTATAAAAACATCACTTACCAAGTGTGGCCTTATAGTTTTCACTAAAACATTATATTTCCTCCAACAAAATTTACTCTCCCTCCCATTTTTATTTGGTCAAAAAGAAAATTTAAACAATAAAAAAAATTTCCAAGTCTCTAAAAGAGATTCTATTTGCCCTAGATCTGAAACTTTTCAAGGCTTTTGTAAAAATGGATTTTCTCCAAAATTAACAGGTATTTGTTGAATCAAAACACAAAGTAAGGATTTTTCACAAAACAAAGAATGATTTCAAAATACTTCTCTGATTTTTCAATATCTTTTAAGAAACGAAAATTCCAAATCGAAGCTCTTTTAGTTCCATTCATGATTTTCTCTTTGGTTATCGCGGCATACAGAAATCTCTTACGATTTTGTCGTTGTTCACCTATCGAGGCAACGAAAAGAAAAGAGAAATGGAGGAGATGAGGCATCTGGCGGAGACAATTGACTCAATCTTCTTGGAAACTGGTGGAAGCATAAGAATTCCCAGAGACTACAATGGTGGAGAGAACGACAAAGTTCAGAAATTACTTGAAAAATTGGGGATAAATGAGTTCAAAGAGTACGACTAAATTTTCCTTTAAATTATTAAACAGAACAAGGTAGATGATATCTTAAAGCTTCATCACATCGAAAGGGTTTTGTCGGAATAGAGTTTATCAGGTAGAAATTTCTACCTTTAAAAGTCTTAATTTGTTGCATCTGGGTTTATTATGTGGGGGTGGATTTTGATTTTCTTGTGTTGTTGATTTTTTGGATTCTAGCTTGTTATAGTATTACACCCATTAGTTGATTCTTTGTCGTGGGCAATAGCCATTAATTAAGCATGAGAATTTCTATTTTTCCTTAAATTGATAAGCTGATTCGGATTGGAATCGTCCATGACAATGTAGGTTTTCATTTCATTCTTATTTATAGTATGTTGTTCATGCTTTTCCTTTACTCGTTTATGAAACTCGAGCTTCTTAAATTGACTAGAAGGGATTCTGGCTTATAGTAGTAGACACCTATCAGATGGTTCTTTGTCGTGGGTGTTTGTTGATTTATTTTATCCAACTTGAATAAACAAATTTGTGAAGAGAAAGTTAAATTTTCACCATTGCTTGATCATATCAATATATAGAAATTAAAGGTATCCTAAGTATCCCTACTATATTAGTTACAAGCTTGAAAGTTGAGCAAGTAAAGAAATCTTCAAAGTAAATGTGTGCCACCATTTTATTCTCTATGTAGTCCATGTGATCAAGAACGTTTGAGGATGAAATAACTGAATTCTCTTGTGAAGAACCAACGTCTTAAATTCAAATTAAACTTTAAACAACAAAATATATAATTACATGAGGAAATTTAGTAACTTTACTATGATTCAACCCGGTAGTGTAGATTTTTTGGAAGTGAGATAAGATAGTATTGGATACAGTGTTAGTATCAAAGGTCCAATTACCGATGGTGTCGTTTAAGCCTAATATTTTATTTTTACATCTCCTGTTAATAGTGAAGATATGGAAGAAAAAATTGTATTTGCATCGCCATCATTAAGCCATAGGACTCTAGATTTTATCTTCCAGAAATCCTCTTCTTACTTAAGAATCTCATTAAATTCATTTGATTAGGGAGGCTTTCAGGTTGTTATGGAAGAGCTAGCTATTTCGTTAATGTCACCACAAATAAGCCAAGGACCAGAGATTCTAGTGGCCATGCTTTTTAGACTCTCCCGAAGAATATTCCTAAATCTGTAGGAATTTTTAGCATAAATTAAAGAAAAGTGACATTTAGGAGTTTGAGGACTTACTTCAATTGTAATGTGGAGCTCTTATTCAATCAGCACCATTTAATCAATTGTTATCTCGGAGCTCCTCCAAAACAGGGCAATCCCTCCATAGTATCCAGTAGCCGGAACTTACAATACATCAGTGTAGTCCAAGTTATTGAGTATATGATCATTATTAGCCATTCTAGTTTCAGATAGTGCTAAAATTGTTGAGTTATTCCATTCCACTAGTGTGAATAGGTTGCGCAATAGGTTGGGGTTATGCCCATCCCTTTAGTTCCATAGTAAGATCTTCATTGATAGTTCCTCAGTCGAAATCGAGCTCCCTCTTGGGCCTAATGATATCTTCAGATTTGCATTCTAAGGAGGGTAAAATATCTCCTCTGTTTGTGCAAGTTTACTTGTCTGATTGTAAGAAAAAAAATCACCACATATTTCTTTAGGGCCAATGAGTTGTAGAATCATTAGTTTAGAGAAGTTTCGATTACATCCTTTCGGACTTTGTTTAAGAACCTCTTTTCTACATTTTCGAGCATGTCTATCGTCAGTGATTTCCTTATCCATAGGGTCTGGACTGGTTAGTCGAGAATGCTCAGAACCTCTTGCACCAAGTTTGGCACATCAATGTTTAATGGACTGCCCTGATGTGAAGGGGACGATTTCTTGGTCGTACATAGTGTTGTCTTTGCTTCTCCCTCATGCTTCCTTATCTTGATTCATATTCTGCATTGCTAGCATCTTTTGAAGTGATAAGCTTGTGTAGTTGGTAAGTTGGTGTATAAGAATAAGATGTTGCATTTTCTGAGTGTTGAGTAGTGCAGGCCTATAGCTTGCTCCTTCTAATTTGAGATTAGAGGCTAGTTCATTAACTGTGTACACTGACGGACCAACTAACTTTTACTGTTTATAAATAGTTAAATATCTATAAAATGTAACGTGAGAGTTGTGATTTTATGAGATATAAACTTGATAGAGATGAAATGATAAATCTATGTAGATGGAAAAAAGTTGTGAAGAAAGAAAAAGTTCAAATATATAATCTTGGTTCAAAGGACTAGGCATAACAGAATAAAAATTCTTGTTGTTTCTAGTAAATTAAATTACACTAGCTTTTGTTGGTTATTCTTCATGCCTGCAAATTGTTGTTATGCACAATTCCTTCAAGATGAGGTACCTTTGAACAATTATAGGGGAAAGGTTCTTCTTATTGTCCATGTTGCATCAAAATGGTAAGTGAAGTAATCTAGTTTCTGTCTTGGCTTTTTCCTTTTGTCTTGCTTGATCGCTGCAATCATGTGTTAACTTGGTTTCCATTTAAAAGTGTGTCAAGTACTTCACTAATTAGACTTATATGAGTTATATAAGTGCGACTAAGATCTAGTTACTTCTGCATAGTGAATATTATGTCAAATATTGTGCTATTGGGTCCATTTATGTTTTACTGTACAATGATAATGTTAATTGCCACAAACTAGATGTACTCATTTTAGGGTTAATTTCTATGATTCTTATTAGTATGTCTTTGCATGTTTTTGCTAGCTGGAGAATTCCTTAAAGGTGTCTTTCTATTTTAAGTTACGTTGATCCTTCTGCATTCTTTTCTAGGATTCCCTGACTAAAGAAGTTGCTACCAGGTTCTTTAAACTTATTTAACTTAGTCTTTTTGCAAAGAAAGCAATAATGAAAATTTGAGATTAGTGTTCACATAGTTTTGGACAGTCTTAGTTGTTGATGTTGATTGATGACGATATATCAAAATATCTATAACTACATACTCAAGAAAAGCTTAAATTAACGAGAACCAGATGTGCACCTTATACTGTTGATTGAGAGAATTATAGTATTTGTATATTTCCCTACTCTGAAATTTGTAAGTGCCTCTATTTTCTTAGGTCAATGGTAGTGTTGCTTTATTGAAGTTTAAAAGTAGCTATTATTTATATTTTAATAAATAGGGAATGAATCACAAAAATTTATGAAAGGCAATCTTTACAGTCTTCACCTATGTTGTGGTATCTTTTTTCCGTTGCAGTGGTTTAGCAGATTCAAACTACAAGGAGTTGAATATTTTGTATGAGAAGTACAAAGATCAAGGTTGCCAATTCGTCTATTTCTTCAATTTCAATCTATGATGAATTTCCATTAAACCATATTTTGTATTCATAAACATAACCAGTAAAGTTCTATTTCAGGTTTTGAAATTTTAGCATTTCCTTATAACCAGTTCTTGTGGCAAGAGCCTGGAACAAATGAGGAGATTCAGCAAACTGTATGTACCAAGTTCAAAGATGAATTCCCTGTATTTGAAAAGGTAACAACTATTGTATGCAGCCCAGAAGCGTATAATTTGAATCATTTTCCAGATCACCGGTAGCTCTCATCTTTGAATGCTTTTTTTTAACTTGATCACAGCATATTATGCAGTACTGCACATAAGAACTTCTTTCTCCCCAACAATGTTAGCCTCTGAAGAATCAACAATTTATTTTTACCTGCTGATATATTGTTGAACCATACTATTGAAACTAAATAAAGCTTCGGGTATTCTAGCGTGGATACATGTGCTTAGCAAAGTCTCTATTGTTCTTTTTAAAGGTTGTCTTACAACCTCTGAACATCTATAATAAGATTTATCAAGTTATTATCAGAGAACGTCATTTAAGATGCACACTACTTTTAAGTTGCTCTGTGAACAGTCCAAACTTTGAAAGCTTTGTGCAAAAGTTGGTTGTATCATTCTGTTCAGGCCTTTTAGCAGATTAAATATGCTTATTCTGAGCATGTATCGCTAATTGGAGGTACATGTCCTTTCTTTTTTGAACAGGCAAATAGGTATTTATTTCATAATTGGAGAACTGTACCAAGATTGTATTGTAAGAGTGCCATGGAAGATAAAGGCTCTTAATTTTGTTGCTACTTCCCAGTGTCTGACGTATTTTTGTTTTCCATTTATGTTAATGTTATTGCTACTTGTCCTTCCTATTTGAATTTCTCAGTGTGCTGGTGCTCGGGATGACAAGGGGAGTCCATTATAAGGGACTACTACAGTAGTCCACTTACTGCAAGGTATAGATTGATAATGGTTTATGCTGCCTAAAGTGTTGTATATCTGACCATAAGAAAGTGTGCAATGTGTTCCTTCAACTGTATCTCTTAAAAGTTCCTGTAACTTAAATTGCTGGCTATTGTGAGTCTTTTTGCAGCTTCTCTGGTGGTCATGTGGTCGGTAATTTTCTGCGTCATGAAGCATTTGTGCTTGGTGGAACCAATAGTTTTCCTGGTATGAACATCTGGTTTGATGGTGAAAATGATCAAACTTCCTCTGCTTAATCCTGATTAGCATCTAGTTGTAGTTTTTCAAAAATTTTTTGGCCTAATTCATAGTTGCTTTAACATTTTGCTGATTAGAATAGCTGCTATGCAAAATGCTGATTAGAATAGCTGCTATGCAAAATGTTAATTCATAGCTTCTTTAACATTGGATTTCAAAATATTTGTTTTGCTTGATTAACATTTTTGCCTGATTAACATTGGAAAGGAGGTTACTGATTAACACAGGTCAATTTTCAATGTCAACTCTCTGTTTCGTTAGTTTTGGAGAGTTTTGCTTTGACTTTATTGGTATGACTCAATTTTAGATTTGTTGGTTTTGGAGAGCTTCAGTTTATGGTGGCTTTGCTGTGACTTTATTGCTATGGATAGGTTTGGCTTACTGTGAATTTGAGCATATTAAATACACATGATTTATTTCACTAACTTGTAATTTTATTTTGAATGTGCAGGAAAATGCCGGTAATTGAATTTGAATAGTGGCATGAAGTAAACTCGATCTATTGTAGTGAATTATGTAGAGTTTTTGTACTATTGTCATATATATATATATATATATATATATATATATATATATATATATATATATATATATATATATATGTTTGAATTCATTTGGTTTTGTGGAATTTATTGATAGTAGAGACATGTTTGTCGAAGTTTGGTTGTAGAAGACATGTTTGCTAAGTATTGGTTGTACAAGACATGTTTCTCCAAGTTTATTTGAAGTATATAGCTTCGATTTATTTATTAGCTAATTTTTTGCTTTAGATTGCTTATATATTTAATTATTATATGTGATTATTGAATATATGCAAATAAAAACTATTATTCTTAAAAATGAAAAATTGTTGCTACAAAAATTCTACACAACATTGTCACACTTCAAAAGTGTTGCTGTAGGGACGTCCAATGTGTGGCTTATTGCTTACAAATTTTATCTTGTACATAAGAAAAGTTACACTTTATAAGTGTTGCTCTAGATGAGATATAAAAGGCAACACTTTTTAAGTGTGACCAATAACAAAACAAAGGCAACGCTTTTAAGTGTAGTATAATAAAAAAAAAAAAGGTGTCGCTAATGCATCACTACAAAGCGTGCCCTTATAACTATTTGGCAACGCTTTATAAGTGTAGCTATGATGGTGACATTTAAAAAGTGTTGCCTAATGTCAAAGGTTACGCTTCTTTAGGCCACCCCCTAAAAAGCGTTGCTTAAAGTCCAAAAGTGTAGCCTTTTATCAAAGGCCACACTTTTTGCTAGTTTAGGCTACACTTTATTGGGGTGGCCGTAGGCCTAAAATGGTGTAGTGTTAGGGTTTAAGTTTTAAGGTTTAATGTTTAATGTTCAAGGTTTAGGGTTTAGGGTTTAAGGTTTAGGGTTTTGGGTTTAGGATTTAGCATTTAAGGTTTGGAGTTTAGTATTTAGGGTTTAGGGTTTAGAGTTGAAATTTAGGGTTTAGGATTTAGGGTTTAGAAATTAGGGTTAGGGTTTAGGGTTTAGGGTTTAGAGTTTAAGGTTTAGAGTTAGGATTTATGGTTTAGGGTTTACGATTTAGGGTCTAGAATTTAGGGTTTATGGTATAGGGTTTAGGGTTTAGGGTTTAGAGTTTAGGGTATAGGGTTTTGGGTTTAGGGTCTAGGGTTTATTATTTAGGATTTAGGGTTTAGTGTTTTGTGTTTAAGGTTTAAAGTTTAGCATTTAGGGTTTAGGGTATAAGGTTTATGGTTTTGAGTTTTGATTTCGGGTTTAGCATTAGGGTTAGGGTTTAGGGTTTAGGGTCTTGGGTAAAGAGTCTTGGTTTTAGGGTTTAAGGTCTAGAGTCTTAGGTTTAGGGTTTAGGGTTCAGGGTTAAGGGTTTTCTGTTTAGGGTTTATGGTTTATATTTAAGGGTTTAGGGTGTAATATTTAGGGTTTAGGGTATAAGGTATAGGGATGTTGGTTTAAAGTTTGGGATTTATAATTTATAGTTTATAGTTTAGTATTTAGGGTTTAGGGTTTAACATTTAGAGTTTATGATTTAGGGTTTAAGGTTTAGGGTTTAGGCTTATATTTTAGGATGGTTTAGGGTTTAGGATTTAGGGTGTAGGGTTTAAGGTTTAGGTTTATGGTTTAAGGTTTAGGGTTTAGGATTTAGGGTTTAAGATTTAGGATTTAGGGTTAGGAATTAGGGTTAGGGTTTATGGTTTATCATTTAGAGTTTAGGGTTTAAGATTTTGAGTTATAGGTTTCGGGTTTAGGGTTTAAGGTTTATGATTTTGGGTTTAGGGTTTACGGTTTAGGGTTTAGTGTTTAGTGTTCAAAGTTTAGATTTTAGGATTTAAGGTTTAGGGTTTAAGGTTTAGGGTTTAGAGTTTTTAGTTAGGGTTTATGGTTTAGCTTAAGGTTAGGGTTTAGGTTTTAGGTTTTAAGATTTAGGGTTTAGGGTTTGGGGTCTAGAGTTTTGGGTTTATTATTTAAGGTTTAGGGTTAAGGGTTTAGGATTTAGGGTTAGGGACTAGGTTTTAGTGTTTAGGGTTTAGTGTGTAGGGATTAGGGTTTAGAATATTGATTTGGGGTTAAGTGTTTAAGTTTAGAGTTAGATTTTAGTGTTTAGGGTTTAGGGCTAATAGTTTAGGAATTATAGTTTAGGATTTTATGGTTGAGGAGTTTATGGTTTAGGGTTTATGATTAAGGGTTTTTGGTTTTGGGTTTGAGTTATAGGTTTAGGGTTTAGGGTATATGGTTTTGCATCTAGGGTTAAGGGTTTAGGTTTTAGACTTTAGGGTTTTGATTTGTCGGTTTATGGTTTAGGAGTTAGGATTTAGGTTTTAGGGTGTCGAGTTTTTGGTTTAGAGTTTTGGGGTTTAGTTTTTAGGGTTTCGGGTTTAGAGTTTTGGGTTCTGGGTTTAGGATTTTGAGTTGTTGGCTTTGGGTTTAGTGTTAAAAACTTATGATTTTGGGTTTAGGGTTTAGTGTTTAGTGATTAGGGTTTAGTGTTAAAGGTTTAGAATTTAGGATTTAGGGTTTAGGGCTTAAGGTTTAGGGTTTAGAGTATTGATTTGGGGTTTAGGGTTTAGGATTAGGGTTAGGGTTTGAGTTTTTGGGTTTAAGGTTTAGGGTCTAGTTTTTTGGGTTTAAGGTTTAGGATGAGGCTTTAGGGTTGAGGTTTTGGAGTTTAGGGTTTATGATTTAAGGTTTAGGGTTTAGGGTTTTGAATTTGGGTTTTAGGCTTTTGGATTAGGGTTAGGGTTTAAGTTTTAGTTATTAAGGTTAGGGTTTAGGGTTTAGGGTCTAGAGTTTAGGGTTTATGATTTAATTTTTAGGGTTAAAGGTTTAGGATTTAGGGTTAGGGATTAGGTTTTAGGGATTATGGTTTAGAATATGGATTTAGCGTTTAGTGTTTAGCTTTAGAATTAGAGTTTAGGGTTTAGAGTTTAGGGCTAAGAGTTTAGGACTTACAATTTAGGGTTTTATGGTTTAAGTTTTATGATTAAGGGTTTAGGGTTTAGGGTTTCTAGTTTTGGGTTTGAGTTATAGGTTTAGGGTTTAGGGTATATGGTTTAGCATTTAGGTTTAAGGGTTTAGGTTTTACACTTTAGGGTTTTGAGTTGTAGGTTTAGGGTTTAGGAGTTTGGATATAGGGTTTAGGGTTTAGGTTTTAGTTTATGGTGTAAAGTTTAGTGTTTAGGGTTTAGGGTTTAGGTTTTAGAGTTTAATGTTTAGGGTTTATGGTTTAAGATTTAGGGTTTAGGGTTTGGGGTTTGGAGTTGTAGGTTTAAGGTTTATGGTTTGGGTTTTATGCTTTAGTGTGTATAGGTAAAGGTTTAGAGTTTAGTATTTAGGGTTTAGGGTTTAGATTTTAAGTTTTAGGTTTAGGGTTTAGGATTTTGAGGTTTAGGTTCTGGGTTTAGGGCTTAGGGTTTACGTTTTAGGGTTTAGTGTTTAGGGTTTTGCATTTCGAGTTTAAAGTTTAGGGTGTAGTGTTTTGATTTAGGTTTTGGGTTGAGGATTAGGATTAGAGTTTAGGGTTTACGATTTAGGGTTTAAGGGCTAGAGTTTAGGGTTTAGGGTTTAGGGTTAGGGTTTAGGGTTTAGGATATAGAGTTTAGGGTTTAGGGTATAGTGTTTAGGGCCTAGGGTTTGGTGTTTAGGGTTTAGGATTTATGTTTTAGGGATTAGAATTTATGGTTTAGGATTTAGGGTATGGGTTTAGGGATTAGTTCTTAGGGTTTAGGGTTTAGTGTTTGGATATAGTATTTAGGGTTTAGGTTTAGGGATACAATTTAGAGTTTAGGATTTACTGTTTAGGGTTTATATTTTGGATTTAGTGTTTAGGATTTAGGTTTAGGGTTAGTGTTTGGAGTTTATGGTTTACAGCTTTAAGATTAGGGTTTAGGGTTTAGGGGGTTAGGGATTAGGTTTAGGGGTAAGCATTTAGGTTTAGGATTTAGGGTTAAGTGTTTATTGTTTAGGGTTTAGGGTTTAGGATTTAGGGTTTACCATTTATGATTTCGTGTTTAGTGTTTAGGTTTAGGGTATATGGTTTAGGGTTTGTTGTTTGGCATTTAGAGTTTAGCGTTTATAGTTTTTATTTTAGGGCTTAGGGCTAGGAGTTAGGGTTTAGGCTTTAGGACTAGGGTTAGTGGTTACAGTTTAAGGATTTTGGGTTTAGAGTTTAGAGTTTGTGGTTTATGGTTTAGGATTTAGGGTTGATTGTTTATGGTATAGGGTTTAGAGTTTAGGGTTTAGGGTTTAGGATTTTGAGTTGTATGTTTTGGGTTTAGGGTATACGTTTCAGGTGTGGGGTTTAGAGTTTATGTTTTAGCATTTAATATAATGTGTTTAAAGTTTAGAGTTTAGTATTTACAGTTTAGGGATAATGTTTAGGGTTTAGAGTTTTATATAGGATTTAGGTTGTAGGTTTTGGGTTTAGGGTTTTGGGTCTAGAGTTTAGGGTTTAGGGTAAGGGTTTAGTGTTTAAGGTTTAGGGTTTAGGATATAGAGTTTAGGGTTTAGCATTTAGGGTTTTAGGTATAATGTGTTAGGTTTAGGGTTTTAGGTTTTGGGTGTATGGTTTAGGATTTAGGGCTTTGGGTTTAGGGTTTAGTGTTTAGGATTTAGGGTTTAAGGTTTTGAATATGGATTTAGGGTTTATGGTTTAGGTTTAGGTTTTGGGTTAGGGTTAAGAGTTTAGGGTTTAGGATTTAGAGTCTAGGGTATAAGGTTTTGCAATTAGGGTTTAGGTTAATCATTTACGGTTTAGGGTTTAGGTTTAGGTTTTTGAGTTTACGGATTCGGTTTTATGGTTTAGGGTTAAGGGGTTAGGGTTTACTTTTTAGGGTTTAGGGTTTAGGATTTTAGGATTTTGTGTTTAGCATGTAGGGTTTAGTGTTTAGTGTTAAGGGTTTAGGGTTTAAGGTTAAGGGTTTTGGGTTAATTATAGGTTTATGTGTTAGGGTATAGGGTTTAAGATTAAAGGTTTAGGGTTTAGGGTTTAGGTTTTAGGGTTTAGGGTTTAGGGTTTAAGGTTTAGACTGTAGGATTTAGTGTTTTAGGGTTTAGAATTTAGTGGTTAGGGTTTAGGATTTAGGATTTAGGATTTAGGAATTAGGGTTTGGGACTATGTTTTATGATTTAGAGTTTTAGGGTTATGGTTAGGGATTAGGGTTTAGACTTTAAGATTTATGCTTTAGGGATTAGGGATTACGGTTTAGAGTTTAAGATATTGTGTTTAGAGTTTAGGTTATTGTTTAGGGTTTATGGTCTAGGGTTTAAGGTCAGAAGATTTGCATTTAGGGTTTAGAGTTTAGGGTTTAAGGTTTAGAGTTTAGAATTGAGTGTTATGGATTTAGGGTTAGGGTTTAGGGCTTAGGGTTTAGGGTAAGTGTTTAAGGTTTAGGGTTTAAGGTTTAGGGCTTAGAGTTTCAATTTAGGGTTTAGGGTTTAGGTTAAGGGTTAGGGTTTAGAGGTTAAGGTTTTGGCTTTAGGGTTCAGGGTTTAGAGTTTAGCATTTAAGGTTTAGGGTTTAGGGGTTTAGGGTTTAAGTTTAGTGTGTAGGATTTAGGATCTAGGTTCTAGTGTTTAGGGTTTAGGTTTAGGGTTTAAGATTTCGAGTTTAGTGTTTAGTGTTTAAGGTTTAGGATTTAGGATTTAGGGTTTAGGGTTTTGAGTTGTAGGCTTACGGTTTAGGGTTTATAGTAAAGGGTTTAAGGATTAGAGTTTGGAGTTTAGGGTTTGTTTAGGGTTTAGGGTCTAGAATTTAGGGTTTATGGTTTTGGGTTTAGAGTTTAGGATTTAGAGTTTAGGGTTTAGGGTTTAGGGCTTATAGTTTAGAGTTTAGGGTTAAGTTTTAAGGGTTTAAGTTTTAGGGTTTATGGTTTAGGGTTGGGGGTTTTGGGTTTCCGATTCGTGTTATAGGTTTAGGGTATATGCTATCAGGTTTAACGATAATGGTTATGGTTTTAAGATTTACAGTTAAGTGTTTTGAGTTGTAGGTTTTAGGGTGTAGGGTTTAGAATTTATGATTTAGGATTGAAGATTTAGGGTTTACTATTTAGGGTTTAGCATTTAGGGGTTAGGGTTTAGGATTTAGAGCTGTAGGTTTTGGGTTTAGGGATTAGGATTTATG
This sequence comes from Solanum bulbocastanum, assembly GCA_037074985.1. Classification (NCBI taxonomy): domain Eukaryota; kingdom Viridiplantae; phylum Streptophyta; class Magnoliopsida; order Solanales; family Solanaceae; genus Solanum; species Solanum bulbocastanum. Next base: position 20,097,706 of record CM073604.1, on the reverse strand, counting down.
CTTTAGGGTTTAGGGTTTAGGGTTAAGAGTTTAGTGTTTAGAGTTTAGGATTTAGGGCTTAAGGTTTAAGGTATAGAGTTTTGATTTAGGGTTTAGGGTTTAGGTTTTAGGATTTGGTATTTGGTTTAGGGTTTAGGATTTAGGGTTTAGGGTTAGGGTTTTAGGTTTGGGGTGTTAGGTTTAGGGTTTAGGTTCTAGAGCTTAGGCATTAGGGTTTAGTGTGCAGTGGTTAGGGTTTAGGGTTTAGTGTTTAGGGTTTTGGATTTGTGTTTAGGGTTTTGGTATAAGGTTTAGTGTTTAGTGTTTTGGGTTTAGGATTTAAGGTTTATGTTATAGGGTTTAGGATTTAGAGTTTAGGGTATGGTTTCAGGGTTTAGGGCTTAGGGTTTAGAGTTTGGATTTAACATTTAGAGTTTTGGTTTAGTATTCGTGTTTAGATTGTAGGGTTTAGGGTTTAGAGTGTAGGGTTTATGGTTTAGAGTTTAAGGTTTAGGGTGTAGGCTTAGGGTTTAGGGTTTAGGCGTTAGGGTTTAGGATCTAGAGTTTAGGGTTTAGGGTTTAGGATTTAGGATTTACAGTTTAGGTTTATGGTTTAGGGTCTAGTGTACAGGGTTATGGTTTATGGTTTAGTGTTTAGGGTTTAGAATTAAGGGCTTAGGGTTTAGGATTTAAGGTTTAGGGTTTAGAGTTTGGTGTTTAATTTTGGGTTTAGTGTTTAGACTTTAGGGTTTCGTGTTTAGGGCTTAGGGTTTAGATTTTAGGATTTAGGACTTAGGGTTTAGGGTTTTGAGTTTGGATTTAGGGTTTAGGGTTTAAGACGAGGGTTAGGATTTATGGTTTAATGTTTAGAGTTTAGTATTTAGGGTTTATGGTTTAGGGTTTAGGATTTTGAGTTAGGGATTAGGTTTTAGGGTTTAGGGTTTTGTGATTAGGGTTTAGGGTTTAGAATATGGATTTAGGGTTTCTTATTTAGGTTTTGAGTTAGGGTTTAGGGTTTAGGGTTTAGCATTAAGAGTTGAGGATTTAGTGTTTAGGGTTTAAGGGTTTAAGTTTATGGTTTAGGGCTTTGGCTTTAGGGATTAGGTTTTAAGTTTTAAGGTTTTATGTTTAATGTTCAAGGTGTAGGGTTTAAGGTTTAGGGTTTAGGGTTTAAGGTTTAGGGTTTAAGGTTTAGGGTTTAGGGTTTAGTGTTTAGAATTTAGTATTTAGGATTTAGGGTTTAGGGTTTAAGGTTTAGGGTGTACAGTTGAAATTTAGGGTTTAGGGTTTAGAAATTAGGTTTAGGGTTTAGGTTCTAGGGTTTAGGGTTTAAGGTTTAGAGTTAGGATTTATGGTTTATAGTTTAGGGTCTAGGGTTTAGTGTTTAAGGTTTAGAGTTTCAATTTATGGTTTAGGGTATAGGGTTTAGGGTTTAGGGTTTAGTATTTAGGGTATAGGGTTTTGGGTTTAGGGTTTAGCGTTTATAATTTAGGATTTAGGATTTAGTGTTTAGTGTTTATGGTTTAATATTTAGGATTTAGGGTTAAGGGTATAAGGTTTATGGTTTTGAGTTTTGATTTCGGGTTTAGGGTTTTCGGTTTAGCATTAGTGTTAGGGTTTAGGGTTTAGCATTTAGGGTTTAGGGTTTTGGGTATAGAGTCTTGGGTTTAGGGTTTAAGCTCTAGAGTCTCGGGTTTAAGGTTTAGGGTTTAGGGTTTTCTATTTAGGGTTTATGGTTTATGTTTGAGGGTTTAGGGTTTAATATTTAGGGTTTAGGGTATAGGGTATAGGGATGTTGGTTTAAGGTTTAGGGTTTATAGTTTGTAGTTTATAGTTTAGGATTTAGGGTTTAGGGTGTTGGTTTAGGATTTAGAGTTTAACATTTAGAGTTTAACATTTAGAGTTTATGATTTAGGGTTTAATGTTTAGTTTTTAGGTTTAGATTTTGATATGGTTTAGGGTTTAGGATTTAAGGTGTAGGGTTTAAGGTTTAGGTTTATGGTTTAATGTTTAGGGTTTAAGATTTTGGATTTACAGTTAGGAATTAGGGTTTGGGTTTAGATTTTAGCATTTAGGGTTTAGGGGTTTGGGTATAAAGTCTTCGATTTAGGGTTTAAGGTCTAGAGTCTTGGGTTTAGGGTTCAGTGTTTTCTATTTAGGGTTTATGGTTTATGTTTTAGGGTTTAGGGTTTAGGGTATAGGGTATAGGGATTTTGGTTTAAGGTTTAGGGTTTATAGTTTATAGTTTATAGTTTAGGATTTATGGTTTAGGGTTTAGGGTTTAACATTTAGAGTTTATGATTTAAGGTTTAAGGTTTAGGGTTTAGGTTTAGATTTTGGGATGGTTTTGGGTTTAGGATTTTGGGTGTAGGGTTTAAGGTTTAGGTTTATGGTTTAAGGTTTAGGGTTTAGGATTTGGGGTTTAAGATTTAGGATTTAGGGTTAGGAATTAGGGTTAGGGTTTTTGGTTTATGCTTTAGTGTTTAGTGTTTAGGGTTTAGAGTTTAGAGTTTAGGGTTTAAGATTTTGAGTTACAGGTTTTGGGTTTAGGGTTTAAGCTTTATGATTTTGGGTTTGGGGTTTACGATTTAGGGTTTAGTGTTTAGTGTTCAAGGTTTAGAGTTTAGGATTTAGGGTTTAGGGTTTAAGGTTTAGGGTTTAGAGTTTTGATTTAGGGTTTAGGGTTTAGGATTAAGGTTAAGGTTTAGGTTTTAGGTTTTAAGGTTCAGGGTTTAAGGTTTAGGGTCTAGATTTTTGGGTTTCTAATTGAAGGTTTAGGGTTAGGGACTCAATTTTAGGGTTTAGGGTTTAGTGTCTTGGTTTAGAGTTAGAGTTTAGTGTTTAGGGTTTAGTGTTAAGAGTTTAGGAATTAGAGTTTAGGGTTTAATCATTTAGGGTTTATGATTAAGGGTTTTTGGTTTTGGGTTTGAGTTATAGGTTTACGTTTTAGGGTATATGATTTAGCATTTAGGGTTAAGGGTTCAGGTTTTACACTTTAGGGTTTTGAGTTGTAGGTTTAGGGTTTAGGTGTTAGGATATAGGGTTTAGGGTTTTGTGTTTAGGGATTAGGGTTTAGAATACAGATTTATGGTGTAGTGTTTAGGTTTAGAGTTAGAATTTATGTTTAGTGTTTAGGGTTAAGTGTTTAGGAATTAGAGTTTAGGGTTTTAGTGTTTAGGGTTTATGATTAAGGGTTTAGGGTTAAGGGTTTTTTGTTTTGGGTTCTAGTTATATGTTTAGGGTTTAGGGTATATGGTGTTGCGTTTAGGGTTAAGGGTTTAGGTTTTAGACTTTAGGGTTTGGATTTGTAGGTTTATTGTTTAGGAGTTAGGATTTCGGGTTTTGGCTCTTGTGTTTTTGGTTTAGGGTTTTGGATGTAGGATTTTGTTTTTAGGGTTTTGGGTTTATGTTAGGGTTCTGGGTTTAGAATTTTGAGTTGTTGGTTTTGGGTTTAGGGTTTAAAGTTTATGATTTTGGGTTTAGGGTTTAGGGTTTAGTGTTATGGGTTTAGAGTTTAGGATTTTGGGTTTAGGGCTTAAGGTTTAGGCTTTAGAGTTTTGATTTAGGGTTTGGTGTTTAGGATCAGTGTTAGGGTTTGAGTTTTAGGGTTTAAGGTTTAGGGTCTAGAGTTTAGGGTTTTGGGTTTAGGGTTTAGGTTTTGGAGTTTACGGTTTGGTGTTAGAGTTTAGGGTTTATGATTTAAGGTTTCAGATTTAGGGTTTAAGCTTTTGGATCAGGGTTAGGATTTGAGTTTTAGGGTTTAAAGTTTAGGGTTTAAGGTTTAGGATCTAGAGTTTAGGGTTTAAGGTTTAGGGTTTAGGTTTTGGAGTTTAGGGTTTGGGGTTAGTGTTTAAGGTTTATGATTTAAGGTTTAGGATTTAGGGTTTAGGCTTTTGGATTAGGGTTAGGGTTTAAGTTTGGGTTTTTAAGGTTAGGGTTTAGGGTTTAGGGTCTAGCATTTAGGGTTTATGATTTAAGGTTTAGGGTTAAGGGTTTTGGATTTAGGGTTTGGGATTAGGTTTTAGGATTTATGGTTTAGAATATGGATTTAGGGTTTAGTGTTTAGGTTTAAATTTAGAGTTTAAGGTTTAGGGTTTAGGGTTAAGAGTTTAGGACCTATTGTTTAGGGTTTATGATTAAGGGTTTAGGGTATATGGTTTAGCATTTAGGGTTAAGGGTTTAGGTTTTACACTTTAGGGTTTTGAGTTGTAGGTTTAGGATTTAGGAGTTAGGATATTGGTTTTAGGGTTTAGATTTTAGTGTTTAGTGTTTTGGGTTTAGGGTGTAGAGTTTAGTGTTTAGGGTTTAGGGTTTAGGTTTTAGAGTTTAGTGTTTTGGGTTTATGGTTTAAGATTTAGGGTTTAGGGTTTGGGGTTTGGAGTTGTAGGTTTAAGGTTTTATGCTTTAGTGTGTACTGTTAAAGGTTTAGATTTTAGTATTTAGGGTTTAGTGTTTAGATTTTTATGTTTTGGGTTTAGGGTTTAGGATTTCGAGGTTTAGGTTTTGGGTTTAGTATTTGGGGTTTATGTTTTAGGGTTTAGGGTTTAGGGTTTTGCATTTAGGGTTTAAACTTTAGGGGGTAGTGTTTTGATTTTGGGTTTAGGGTTAAGGATTAGGATTACAGTTTAGGGTTTAGGGTTTAGGGGCTAAAGTTTAGGGTTTAGGGTTTAGGGTTAGGGATCAGGGTTTAGGCTATATAGTTTTGGGTTTAGGGTGTAGTATTTAGGGTTTAGGGTTTAGGATTTAAGTTTTAGGGATTAGATTTTATGGTTTTGGATTTAGGGTAAGGGTTTAGGGATTAGTTCTTAGGGTTTAGGGTTTAGTGTTTGGATTTGGTGTTTAGGGTTTAGGTTTAGGGATACGATTTAGAGTTTAGGATTTAGGGTTAGGGTTTGTGGCTTAGGATTTAGGGTTTAGATTTTGGATTTAGTGTTTAGGGTTTAGGTTTAGGGTTAGGGTTTGGAGTTTATGGTTTACAGCTTTGAGATTAGGATTTAGGGTTTAGGGGGTTAGGGTTAGGGTTTAGGGTTTAGGATATAGGTTTAGGATTTAGGGTTAAGTGTTTTGTGTTTAGGGTTTAGGGTTTATTATTTAGGGTTTACCATTTAGGATGTCATGTTTAGTGTTTAGGATTTAGGGTATATGGTTTAGGGTTTAGGGTTTAGTGTTTGGCATTTAGGGCTTAGAGTTTAGGATCTATAGTTTAAGGTTTAGGGTTTAGGGCTTGGAGTTAGGGTTTAGGGTTTAGGACTATGGTTAGTGGATACGGTTTAATGATTTTGGGTTTAGAGTTTAGAGTTTATGGTTTATGGTTTAGGATTTAGGGTTGACTATTTAAGGTATAGGATTTAGAGTTTAGGGTTTAGGGTTTAGGATTTTGAGTTGTATGTTTTGGGTTTAGGGTTTTTGTTTTAGGTTTGGGGTTTAGAGTTTAGGGTTTAGCGTTTAATATTATGTGTTTAAAGTTTAGAGTTTAGTATTTATAGTTTAGGTCTAATGTTTAGGGTTTAGAGTTTTATGTAGGATTTAGGTTGTAGGTTTTGGGTTTAGGGTTTAGGGTTTAGGGTTTAGGGTCTAGAGTTTAGGATTTAGGCTTAGGGTTTAGGGTTTAGGGTTTAGGGTCTAGAATTTAGGGTTTAGCATTTAGGGTTTAGGGTTTAAGGTTTAGGGTTTAGAAATTTGGGTTAGGGTTTAAGGTTGACGGTTTAGAGTTAGGATTTATGGTTTAGGTTTTAGGGTTTAGGGTTTAGGGTTTAGAGTTTAGGGTTTATGATATAGGGTCTAGGGTTAAATGTTTAGTGAATAGGGTTTTGTGTTTAGGGTTTAGGGTTTATGTTTTAGGATTTAGGGTTAAGTGTTTAGTGTTTAAGGTTTAAAGTATAGGATTTAGGGTTTAGTGTTTAGTGTTTAAGGTTTAAAGTTTAGGATTTAGGGTTTAGGGTATAAGGTTTATGGTTTTGAGTTTTGATTTTGGGTTTAGGGTTTTGGGTTTAGCATTAGGGTTAGGGTTTAGGGTTTAGCATTTAGGGTTTAGGGTTTTGGGTGTAGAGTCTTGGGTTTAGGGTTTAAGGTCTAGAGTATTGGGTTTAGGGTTTAGGGTTTTCTATTTAGGTTTTATGGTTTATGTTTTAGGGTTTAGGGTTTAATATTTAGGGTTTAGGGTATAGGGTATAGGGATGTTGGTTTAAGGTTTAGGGTTTATAGTTTATAGTGTATTGTTTAGGATTTAGGGTTTAGGGTTTTGGTTTAGGGTTTAGGGTTTAACATTTTGAGTTTATGATTTAGGGTTTAGGTTTAGATTTTTGGATGGTTTAGGGTTTACAATTTCGGGTGTAGGGTTTAGGGTTTAGGTTTATGGTTTAGGGTTTAGGGTTTAGGATTTAGGGTTTAAGATTTAGGATTTAGGGTATTGGGATGTTGGTTTAAGGTTTAGGGTTTATGGTTTATGTTTTAGGGTTTAGGGTTTAATATTTAGGATTTAGGGTATAGGTATATTGGTTTAAGGTTTAGGGTTTATAGTTTAGGATTTAGGGTTTAGGGTTTTGGTTTAGGGTTTAGGGTTTAACATTTAGAGTTTATGATTTAACGTTTAATGTTTAGGGTTTAGGTTTAGATTTTGGGATGGTTTAGGATTTAGGATTTAGGGTGTAGGGTTTAAGGTTTAGGTTTATGGTTTAAGGTTTAGGGTTTAGGATTTAGCCTTTAATATTTAGGATTTAGGGTTAGGAATTAGGGTTAGGGTTTATGGTTTATGGTTTAGGGTTTAGGGATTAGAGTTTAGGGTTTAGGGTTTAAGATTTTGAGTTATAGGTTTTGGGTTTAAGATTTAAATTTTATGATTTTAGGTTTATAGTTTACGGTTTAGGGTTTAGTGTTTATTGTTCAAGGTTTAGAGTTTAGGATTTAGGGTTTAGGTTTAAGGCTTAGGGTTTAGAGTTTTGATTTAGGCTTTAGTGTTTAGGATTAAGGTTAGGGTTTAGGTTTTATGTTTTAAGGTTTTGTGTTTAGGGTTTAGGGTGTAGAGTTTTGGATTTATGATTTAAGGTATAGGGTTAAGGGTTTAGGATTTAGTGTTAGGGACTAGGTTTTAGGTTTTAGGGTTTAGTGTTTAGGCATTAGAGATTAGAATATGGATTTAGGGTTTAGTGTTTAGGTTTAGAGTTACAGTTTAGTGTTTAGGGTTTAGGGTTAAGAGTTTAGGAATTATAGTTTATGGTTTTATGGTTTAGGGTTTATGATTAAGGGTTTAGGGTTAAGGGTTTTTGGCTTTGGGTTTGAGTTATAGGTTGAGGGTTTAGGGTGTATGGTTTTGCATCTAGTGTTTAGGGTTTAGGTTTTAGACTTTAGGGTTTAGATTTGTAGGTTTATCATTTAGGAGTCAGGATTTAGGTTTTAGGGTGTTGAGTTTTTGGTTTAGGGTTTTGGATGTAGGGTTTAGTTTTTAGGGTTTGGGGTTTAGAGTTTAGGGTTCTGTGTTTATTATTTTGAGTTGTCGGTTTTGGGTTTAGGGTTTAAAGTTTAAGATTTTGGGTTTAGGGTTTAGGGTTTAGGGTTTAGTGTTAATGGTTTATAATTTAGGATTTAGGGTTTTGGGCTTAAGGTTTAGGCTTTAGAGTATTAATTTAGGGTTTAGGGTTTAGGATCAGGGTTAGGGTTTGAGTTTTAGGGCTTAAGGTTTAGGATTTAACGTTTAGAGTCTAGAGTTTAAGGTTTAGGGTTTAGGGTTAGGGTTTAGGGTTTAGGTTTTAGAGTTTAGGGTTTTGGGGTTAGAGTTTAGGGTTTATGATTTAAGGTTTAGGGTTTAGGGTTTTGGATTAGGGTTAGGGTTTAGGTTTTAGTTTTTAAGGTTAGGGTTTAGGGTTTAGGGTCTAATGTTTAGGGTTTATGATTTAAGATTTAGGGTTAAGGGTTTCGAATTTAGGTTTAGGGATATGGTTTTAGGGTGTATGGTGTAGAATATGGATTTAGGGTTTAGTGCTTAGGTTTAGAATTAGAGTTTAGGGTTTAGGGTTTAAGGTTTTGGATTTTGGGTTTAGGGTTTAGGGTTTATGGCATAAGGTTTAGTGCTTGTTATTTAGGGTTTAGGGTTTATGGCATAAGGTTTAGTGCTTATTGTTTAGGGTTTAGTATTATGTTATATGGTTTAGGATTTAGGGTTTAGGGCAAGGGTTTACGATTTAGGGCTTAGGGTTTAGAGTTTGGATTTTGCATTTAGAGTTTTGGTTTAGTATTCGAGTTTAGAGTGTAGTGTTTAGGGTTCAGAGTTTAGGGTTTAGGATTTAGGATTTAGGATTTAGGATTTACAATTTAGGGTTTAGGGTTTAGGGTCTAGTGTATAGGGTTATGGTTTAGGGTTTAGTGTTTAGGTTTTAGACTTAAGTGTTTAGGGTTTAAAGTTTAAAGTTTAGGGTTTAGAGTTTGGTGTTTAGGGTTTTGGATATAGTGTTTGGACTTTAGGGTTTCTTGTTTAGGGTTTAGGGTTTAGAATTTGGATTTAGGGTTTAGGGTTTAAGACGAGGGTTAGGATTTATGGTTTAACGTTTAGAGTTTAGTATTTAAGCTTTATGGTTTAGGGTTTAGGATTTAGAGTTAGGGATTAGGGTTTAGGGTTTAGTGATTAGGGTTTGGGGTTTATAATATAGATTTATGGTTTCTTGTTTAGGTTTATAGTTAGGGTTTAAGGTGTAGGCTTTAGCATTAAGAGTTGAGGATTTAGTGTTTAGCGTTTAAGGGTGTAAATTTATGGTTTAGGGCTTAGGTTTTAAGGATTAGGGTTTAAAGTTTAAGGTTTAATGTTTAATGTTCAAGGTTTAGGATTTAGGGTTTAGGGTTTAAGGTTTAGGATTTAGGGTTTAGGGTTTAGAGTTTAATGTTTAAGGTTTAGAGTTTAGTATTTAGGGTTTAGGGTTTAAGGTTTAGGGTGTAGAGTTGAAATTTAGGGTTTAGGGTTTAGGGTTATAGAAATTAGTGTTAGGGTTTAGGGTCTAGGGTTTAGTGTTTAAGGTTTAGAGTTAGGATTTATGGCTTAGGGTTTAGGGTTTAGGGTCTAGAGTTTAGGGTTTATGATATAGGGTTTAGGGTTTAGGATTTAGTGTTTAGGGTATAGGGTTTTGGATTTAGGGTTTAGGGTTTATGATTGAGGATTTAGGGTTTAGTTTTTAGTGTTTAAGTTTGAAAGTTTAGGATTTAGGGTTTAGGGAATAAGGTGTATGGTTTTGAGTTTTGATTTCGGGTTTAGGGTTTTTGGTTTAGCATTAGGGTTAGGGTTTAGGGTTTAGCATTTAGGGTTTAGGGTTTTGAGTATAGAGTCTAGGGTTTAGGGTTTAATATCTAGAATCTTGGGTTTAGGGTTTAGGGTTTTGGGTTTTCTATTTAGGGTGTATGGTTTATGTTTAAGAGTTTAGGGTTTAATATTTAGTGTTTAGGGTATAGGGTGTAGGGATGTTGGTTTAAGGTTTAGGGTTTATAGTTTATAGTTTATAGTTTAGGATTTTGGTTTAGGGTTTAGGGTTTAAGATTCAGAGTTTAAGATTTAATGTTTAAGGTTTAGGGTTTAGGTTTAGATTTTGGGATGGTTTAGGGTTTAGGATTTAAGGTGTAGGGTTTATGGTTTAAAGTTTAGGGTTTAGGATTTAGTCTTTAAGATTTATGATTTAGGGTTAGGAATAAGGGTTAGGGTTTATGGTTTATGGTTTATGGTTTAGAGTTTAGGGTTTAGAGTTTAGTGTTTAGGGTTGAAGATTTTGAGTTATAGGTTTTGCTTTTAGGGTTTAAGGTTTATGATTTTGGGTTTATTGTTTATGATATAGGGTTTAGTGTTTAATGTTCAAGGTTTATAGTTTAGGATTTAGGGTTTAGGGTTTAAGGTTTAGGGTTTAGAGTTTTGATTTAGGGTTTAGGGTTTAGGATTAAGGTTAAGGTTTAGGTTTTAGGTTTTAAAATTTAGGGTTTAGGGTTTAGGGTTTAGATTTTTGGGTTTATGATTTAAGGTTTAGGGTTAAGGGTTTAGGATTTAGAGTTAGGGACTTGATTTTAGGGTTTAGGGTTTAGAATATGGCTTTAGGGCTTAGTGTTTAGGTTTAGAGTTAGAGTTTAGTGTTTAGGGTTTAGGGTTAATAGTTTAGGAATTAGAGTTTAGGGTTTTATGGTTTAGGGTTTATGATTAAGGGTATAGGGTTAAGTGTTTTTTGTTTTGGGTTTGAGGTATGGGTTTAGGGTTTAGGGTATATGGTTTTGTATCTAGGGTTAAGGGTTTATGTTTTAGACTTTAGGGTTTGGATTTGTAGGTTTATTGTTTAGGAGTTAGGATTTAGGTTTTAGGGTGTTGAGTTTTTGGTTTAGGGTTGTGGATGTAGGGTTTAGTTTTTAGGGTTTTGGGTTTTGAGTATAGGGTTCTGGGTTTAGGATTTTGAGTTGTAGGTTTTGGGTTTAGGGTTTAATGTTTAAGATTTTGGGTTTAGGGTTTAGGGTTTAGTGTTAAAGGCTTAGAGTTTAGGATTTAGGGTTTAGGGCTTAAGGTTTAGGCTTTATAGTATTGATTTAGGGTTTAGGGCTTAGGATCAGGGTTAGGATTTGAGTTTTAGGGTTTAATGTTTAGGGTTTAAGGTTTAGGGTCTAGAGTTTAGGGTTTAGGGTTTAGGGTTAGGGTTTAGGGTTTAGGGTTTAGGGTTAGGGTTTAGGGTTTAGGTTTTGGAGTTTAGGGTTTTGGGGTTAGAGTTTAGGGCTTATGATTTAAGGTTTAGGGTTAAGGGTTTAGGATTTAGGATTAGGGACTAGGGTTAAGGGTTTAGGGTTTAGTGATTAGGGATTAGGTCTTAGAATATGGATTTAGGGTTTGGTGTTTAGGTTTAGAGTTAGAGTTTATTGTTTAGGGTTTAGGGGTAAGAGTTTAGGAATTAGAGTTTAGCGTTTTATTGTTTAGGGTTTATGACTAAGGGTTTGTGGTTAAGGGTTTTTGGTTTTGTGTTTGAGTTATAAGTTTTGGATTTAGGGTATATGGTTTAGCATTTAGGGTTTAGTGTTTATGTTTTACACTTTAGGGTTTTGAGTTGTAGGTTTAGGGTTTAGGAGTTAGGATATAGGGTTTAGGGTTTTGTGTTTAGGTATTAGGGTTTAGATTATGGATTTAGGGTTTAGTGTTTAGGTTTAGAGTTAGAGTTTAGTGTTTAGGGTTTAGGGTTAAGAGTTTAGGAATTAGAGTTTAGGCTTTTAGGGTTTAGGGTTTATGATTAAGGGTTTAGGGTTAACGATTTTTGTATTTGGGTTCTAGTTATAGGTTTAGGGTTTAGGGTATATGGTGTTGCATTTAGGGTTAAGGGTTTAGGTTTTAGACTTTAGGATTTGGATTTGTAGGTTTAGTGTTTAGGAGTTAGCATTTAGGTTTTTGGGTCTTGAGTTTTTGGTTTAGGGTTTTGGATGTAGGGTTTAGTTTTTAAGATTTCGGGTTTAGGTTAGGGTTCTGGGTTTAGGATTTTGGGTTATATGTTTTGGGTTTAGGGTTTAAAGTTTATGATTTTGGGTTTAGGGTTTAGGGATTAGGGTTTAGGGTTTAGTGTTAAAGGTTTAGAGCTTAGGATTTAGGGTTTAGGGCTTAATGTTTAGGCTTTAGAGTATTGATTTAGGGATTAGCGTTCAGGATCAGTGTTAGGGTTTGAGTTTTAGGGTTTAAGGTTTAGGGTCTAGAGTTTTGGGTTTAGGGTTTAGGTTTTTGAGTTTAGGGTTTTAGGTTAGAGTTTAGGGTTTATGATTTAAGGTTTAGGATTTAGGGTGTCGAATTTAGTGTTTAGGCTTTTGGATTAGGGTTAGGGTTTAGGTTTTAGTTTTTAAGGTTAGGGTTTAGGGTTTAGGGTCTAGAGTTTAGGGTCTATGATTTAAGGTTTAGGGTTAATGGTTTAGGATTTAGGGTTAGGGATTAGATTTTAGGGTTTATGGTTTAAAATATGGAATTAGGGTTTAGTGTTTAGGTTTAGAATTAGAGTTTAGGGTTTAGGGTTTATGCTTAAGTGTTTAGGACTTATAGTTTAGGGTTTTATGGTTTAGGGTTTATGATTAAGGGTTTAGGGTTTAAGGTTTCTAGTTTTGGGTTTGAGTTATAGGTTTAGGGTTTCAGGTATATGGTTTAGCGTTTAGGGGTAAGGGTTTAGGTTTTACACTTTAGAGTTTTGAGTTGTAGGTTTAGGGTTTTGGAGTTAGGATACAGGTTTTAGGGTTTAGAGTTTAGTGTTTAGGGTTTAGGGTTTAGGTTTTAGTTTAGGGTGTAGAGTTTAGTGTTTAGGGCTTAGGGTTTAGGTTTTAGAGTTTAGTGTTTAGGGTTTATGGTTTAAGATTTAGGGTTTAGGGTTTGGGGTTTGGGGTTGTAGGTTTAATGTTTAGGGTTTAGGTTTTACGCTTTAGTGTGTACAATTAAAGGTTTAGAGTTTAGTATTTAGGGTTTAGGGTTTAGATTTTTAAGTTTTGGGTTTAGGGTTTAGGATTTTGAGGTTTAGGTTTTGGGTTTAGGGTTTAGGGCTTTTGTTTTAGGGTTTTGCATTTAGGGTTTAAAGTTTATGGTATAGTGTTTTGATTTAGGGTTTAGGGTTGAGGATTTGGATTAGAGTTTAGGGTTTAGGGTTTAGGGCTTAGGGGCTAGAGTTTAGGGTTTAGGGTTTAGGGTTACATTTCAGGGTTTAGGCTATAGAGTTTAGGGTTTATAGTATAGTGTTTAGGGTTTAGAGTTTGGTGATTAGGGTTTATGATTTAAGTTTTAGGGATTAGAGTTTATGGTTTAGGATTTAGGGTAAGGGTTTTGGGATTAGTTCTTAGGGTTTAGTGTTTGGATTTAGTGTTTAGGGTTTAGGTTTAGGAATATGATTTAGCGTTTAGGATTTAGGGTTTAGGATTTAGTGTTACGGATTGTGGTTTAGGATTTAGGGTTTAATGTTTAGGGTTTCGATTTTGGATTTAGTGTTTAGGGTTAGGGTTTGGAGTTTATGGTTTACAACTTTAAGGTTAGGATTTAGGGTTTAGGGGGTTAGGGTTTAGGTTTAGGGTTTAGGATTTAGGTTTAAGTGTTTAGTGTTTAGGGTTTAGGGTTTAGGATTTAGGGTTTACCATTTAAATTTCGTGCTTAGTGACTAGGGTTTATGGTATATGTTTTAGGGTTTAGTGTTTGGCGTTTAGGGTTTAGAGTTTAGGATTTACAGTTTAAGGTTTAGGGTTTAGGGCTTGGAGTTAGGGTTTAGGGTTTAGGACTAGGGTTAGTGGTTACCGTTTAAGGATTTTGGGTTTAGATTTTAGAGTTTATGGTTTATGGTTTAGGATTTAGTTTTGACTATTTATGGTATAGGGTTTAGAGTTTAGGGTTTGCGGTTTAGGATTTTGAGTTGTATGTTTTGGGTTTAGGGTTTATGTTTTAGGTTTGGGGTTTAGAGTTTAGGTTTTAGCGTTTAATATTATGTGTTTAAAGTTTAGAGTTTAGTATTTACAGTTTAGGGTTTAGAGTTTTACGTAGGATTTAGATTATAGGTTTTGGGTTTAGGGTTTAGGGGTTTTGGTCTAGAGTTTAGGGTTTAGTATAAATTTAGTGTTTAGGGTTTAGGGTTTAGGGTCTAGAGTTTAGGATTTAGCGTTTAGGGTTTACAGTTTAGGGTTTTAGGTATAATGTTTTAGGTTTAGGGTTTAGCATTTAGGGGTTTATGGTATAGGATTTTAGGTTTTGGTTGTATGGTTTAGGATTTAGGGTTTTGGGTTGAGGGTTTAAAGTTTAGGGTTTAGTGTTTAGGATTTAGGGTTTAAGGTTTTGAATATGGATTTAGGGTTTATGGTTTAGGTTTAGGTTTTGGGTTAGGGTTAAGAGTTTAGGGTTTAGGATTTAGAGTTAAGGGTATAAGGTTTTGTAATTAGGGTTTTAGGGTTTAGGTTAATCATTTATTATTTAGGGTTTAGGTTTAGGTTTTTTGGTTTAGGGTTTACTATTTAGGGTTTCGGGTTTAGGATTTTAGGATTTAGTGTTTAGCATGTAGGGTTTAGTGTTTAGTGTTAAGGGTTTAGGGTTTAAGGTTAAGGGTTTTGGGTTAAGGGTTTGGGGTTATAGGTTTATGGTTTAGGGTATAGGGTTTAAGATTAAGGGTTTAGGGTTTAGGGTTTAGAGTTTAGGTTTTAGGTTTTAGGGTTTAGGGTTCAGGGTTTAGGGTTTAGACTTTAAGGTTTAGTGTTTAGGGCTTAGGATTTAGTGGTTAGGGTTTAGGATTTAGGATTTAGGGTTTAGGAATTAGGGTTTGGGTTTATGGTTTATGATTTAGGGTTTTAGGGTTATGGTTAGGGATTAGGGTTTAGACTTTAAGATTTGGGCTTTAGGGATTAGGGATTAGGGTTTAGAATTTAGGATATTGTGTTTAGAGTTTAGGATAAGGTTGAGGGTTTAGGGTTAGAAGATTTGCATTTAGGGTTTAGAGTTTAGGGTTTAGGGTTTAGAGTTTAGAATTAAGTGTTATGCATTTAGGGTTAGGGTTTAGGGCTTGGGTTTAGGGTAAGTGTTTAAGGTTTAGGGTTTAGGGTTTAGGTTAAGGGTTAGGGTTTAGAGATTAAGGTTTAGGGTATAGGGTTTAGAGTTTAGCATTTAGGGGTTTAGGGTTTAGGATTTAAGATCTAGGTTCTAGTGTTTAGGGTTTAGTATTTCGATTTTAGTGTTTAGTGTTTAAGGTTTAGGATTTAGTATTTATGTTTAGGGTTTTGAGTTATAGGTTTATGGTTTAGGGTTTATGGAATAGGGTTTAGGGATTAGAGTTTAGAGTTTAGGGTTTAGGGTTTACGATATTGGGTTTAGGGTTTAGACTTAAGGGTTTAGTGTTTAGGGTTTTTGATTTAGAGTTTAGGATTTAGGGTTTAGGGTTTAGGGTTTAGGGTTTAGGGCTTATAGTTTAGAGTTTATGGCTAAGTTTTAAGGTTTTAAGTTTTAGGTTTTAGGGTTGAGGGTTGAGGGTTTTGGGTTTTTTATTAATGTTACAGGTTTAGGGTATATGCTATCAGGTTTAGCGATAAGGGTTTAGGGTTTGAATTTTATAGATTAAGGTTTTGAGCTGTAGGTTTATTATTTAGGGGTTTGGATTTAGGGGTTTGGATTTATGGTTTAGGGTCTACTATTTAGGGTTTAGGGTTTAGGATTTAGGGCTGTAGTTTTTGGGTTTAGGGATTAAGGTTTCTTCTTTAGGGTTTAGGGTTTAGGGTTTAGTGTTTAGTGTTTAGAGTTTAGGATTTAGTGTTAAAGGTTTAAGGTATATAGTTTTTATTTAGGTTTTAGGGTTTAGGGTTTAGGATTTGGTTTAGGGTTTAGGATTTAAGGTTTAGTGTTAGGGTAGAAGGTTTAGCATTTAAGGTTTAGGTTCTAGAGCTTAGGCATTAGTGTTTAGTGTGCTGTGTTTAGGGTTTAGGGTTTTAGATTTTGAGTTTAGGGTTTAGGGTTTAGTGTTTAGGGTTTAGGATATAGGGTTTATGTTATAGGGTTTAGGATTTAGAGTTTATGTTATAGGGTTTAGGGTAAGGGTTTAGGGTTTAGGGCTTAGTGTTTAGAGTTTGGATTTAGCATTTAGAGTTTTGGTTTAGTATTCGAGTTTAGAGTGTAGGGTTTAGGGTTTAGAGTTTAGGGTTTAGGGTTTAGGCTTAGGGTTTAGGGTTTAGGGTTTAGGATCTAGAGTATAGGGTTTAGGGTTTAGGATTTAGGATTTACAATTTAGGGTTTAGGGTTTAGAGTCTAGTGTACAGGGTTATGGTTTATGGCTTAGGGTTTAAGGTAAGTGGTTAAGGTTTAGGGTTTAGGGCTTAGGCCTCAGAGTATGGATTTAGGATTTTGGGTTTAGGTTAAGGGTTAGGGTTTAGAGGTTAGGGTTTAGGGTTTAGGGTTCAGGGTTTAGAGTTTAGCATTTAGGGTTTAGGGTTTAAATTTAGGATTTAGGATTTAGGATTTAGGATCTAGGTTCTAGTGTATAGGGTTTAGGATTTCGGGTTTAGTGTTTAGTGTTTAAGGTTTAGGATTTAGGATTTAAGGTTTAGGGTTTTGAGTTGTACGTTTATGGTTTAGGGTTTATGGTATAAGGTTTAGGGATTAGAGTTTAGAGTTTAGGCTTTCGGATTTGTTCAGGGTTTAGCTCTTAGAATTTAGGGTTTACGATATAGGGTTTAGGGTTTAGACTTAATGGTTTAGTGTTTAGGGTTTCAGGTTTAGAGTTTAGTATTTAGGGTTTAGGGTTTAGGGTTTAGGGCTTATAGTTTAGAGTTTAGGGTTTAGTTTTAAAGGTTTAAGTTTTATGTTTTAGGGTTTAGGGTTGAGGGTTTTAGGTTTCCGATTTGTGTTTTTGGTTTAGGGTATATGCTATCAGCTTTAGCGATAAGGGTTTAGGGTTTAAGTTTTACAGTTTAGGGTTTTGAGTTGTAGGTTTAGGGTTTAGGGGTTAGGATTTAGGGTTTAGGGTTTAGAGTTTATGGTTTAGGGTTGAAGATTTAGGGCTTACTATTTAGGGTTTAGGGTTTAGGGTTTAGGGTTTAGGATTTAGAGCTATAGGTTTTGGATTTAGGGATTAGGGTTTATGCTTTAGGGTTTAGGGTTTTAGGGTTAGTGTTTTGTGTTTAAAGTTTAGGATTTCGGGTTTAAGGTTTAGGGTATAGAGTTTCTATTTAGGGTTTAGGGTTTAGAATTAGGGTTTATGGTTTTGGGTTTAAGGTTTAGGGTTTAGGTTTTAGAGCTTAGGCATTAGGGTTTAGTGTATAGTGTTTAGGATTTAGGGTTTAGTGTTTATGGTTTGGGATTTGGGATTTAGGGTTTAGGGTTTATGGTATAAAGTTTAGTGCTCAGTGTTTAGGGTTTAGGATTTAGGGTTTATGTTATAAGGTTTAGGATTTAGGGTTTAGGGTAAGGGTTTAGGGTTTAGAGTTTGGATTTGGCATTTAGAGTTTTGGTTTAGTATTCAAGTTTATAGTGTAGGGGTTAGGGTTTAGACTTTAGGGTTTTGGGTTTAGGCTTGGGTTTTTTTTTTTTTTTTTTTTTTTTTTTTTTTTTTTTTTTTTTTATTTGAACGACCCTTGGAGGGGTCAGGGGCTTAGCAACACCCCCAGGCCTTATCATATATAAAGAAAAACAGGTACATGGAGGGGGACATAAACCTTACCTCCTATTGGGTGGAGCTAGAATTGGTAGCCTACTAGGCATCGCTAGTCGGTTCTCCAACTCTTCTCCATAACAGGAAAAGGACCTATCTTCTAAGCACCTATGTGAGAGGACTCCTCTCGATACAAAGATTCTAGGAAAGCATAAATGAGGGAGACTCTCCCCTTACAATTAAGAAAGACACAAAATCTATCCTAACAAAGGGAAAGACAATAGAAGAGATGACAGGGGAATCATCAGTGAAGGACCTGAAGGAGTTCCGGCTCCTTCCTAAGTCCTCAATAGTAGTTAATAGTCAAGGAGGTTCTTTAATTCTTTTCAGTTTCCTTCTTCTGAAGCTTGCCATCCCTGCTAGGTCCTGTTGAAGGAAAGTTGCTGCCAGCTTGGGAAGCTGTGTGATGTTGAAATAAACCTGTGGGTTGGAAATTTGGTGGCTATGCTTGGAAAGAGAGTCTGCTACAAAGTTGGCCTCTCTAACAATATGAAGGCATTTGAAATGAGTGAATTGTGTGGCAAGTTGATGGAGCTTCTGCATTTGGGAAGATATGGTCCAAGGTGCTGCTGTTTTGTTCTTGAACCAGTCCACCAGAAGTTGAGAGTCGACTTCAAGGATTACATTGTCGTATTGTAACTGTGCGCACCAGGTCAGACCAAAGTTGGCAGCTTCTACTTCAGCATGGTTATTAGTTCCTTGTCCTAACGGGGTTGAGAATGCAAAGATAATATCTCCCTTGTTATTTCTGAGAATGCCCCCAGCTCCCATGCTTCCTGGGTTATTCATAGCACTCCCATCAGTGTTGAGCTTGACCCAGCTGTCTGGGGGTTTATACCACTGGACAGGAGTGATCTTTATCTCATGGATGCATTTCTCTATGAGGGTACATAACTTGTTCCATCCCAATGGCCAGGGAATGTAAGGGAACACTGTCTGCAACAATTTGAAGCTATCTACCATCACCAAGTGTTTAACTCTTGCCATGCTAGACTGTTTGCCACCATATTTTGCAGCGCACCTGTTTTTCCACAAGTTCCAACAAATAAAGATTGGAATAGCTTGAAGAATAAGCTGATGTGCTTCATTATTATGATTACTACTCCACCACCTCATGACCATGCTTCGAAGGGGCAGATAATCTGTTTGTATTCCTAACGAGTTGGCAAAATATTTCCAGACATTCTTTGCAAAGCTTCCAGTGTTGAAGATGTGTTCAATGGTATCGGCGCCTGGAGAGTGGCAACAGTAGCAGACCCCTGGTCCAATTCCAAAGCTTGATAGTTTTTCATTGGTAGGAAGCTTCCCCCTTATTGCCCTCCATAGCAAGAAAGAGCACTTAAAAGGGATGTGCTTCTGCCAAGTGCAAATGTTTATTTGTGATTTCTCCCTTTTTTCTCTGATACTATTCCATGCTGAAGTAATGGAAAACAGGCCATTGTTGTTGAGATTCCACACTGCTTGATCAGGTTGGCCTCGCTGTATCTGTATCTGTGTAGACAGAATGTTGTGGACCTGGCTGTGAGGGGCATACTGGATCACCTTCCCCATGTTCCACTGATCATCTTCCATAAAATCTACTACCTTCTCATTGTTGAACCTGTTGCTATCAGTGGTATAGTAGGCCAGTGGACCCACTCCTAACCAGTTATCCCACCAAAAAGAACAATCACCACTATTAATTTTCCACTGGATGTGTTTCTCTGCCTTCTGTCTGTTCCTCATCATCAGCCTCCAACTTTGGGATTCCCCTGTATCCCATTTTTTGCTTATAGGATTAGATCTTTGACAATACTTGGATCTAAGGAATTCTCCCCATAAAGTGTGCTTAGATCTGAAAGTCCACCATTGTTTGAATTGGAAGGCTTGACACACATCATTCATAAGTCTCACACCAATTCCCCCTTCCTCATAGGGGAAGCTTAAATTTTTCCAAGAGGACCAATGGTAT
This sequence comes from Solanum bulbocastanum, assembly GCA_037074985.1. NCBI lineage: Eukaryota > Viridiplantae > Streptophyta > Magnoliopsida > Solanales > Solanaceae > Solanum > Solanum bulbocastanum. Next base: position 20,078,647 of record CM073604.1, on the reverse strand, counting down.
TTCTTCTTGTCATTCCTCCATCCCCAGAAAAAGTCAGCAAAAATGCCTTGGATTAGCTTAAGAATAGTTGAGGGTGGGGAGGCTGCAGACAATATATGAATAGGCATAGACTGGAGAACATGTTTGATCAAGGTTGCCTTGCCCCCATAACTCAGAATTTTAGACTGCCATCCAGTGATTTTGTTCACTATTTTGTTGATGAGATCAGAGAAGTGTAAAATCTTCTGCCTTCCAGTGGTTATAGGGCAGCCAAGGTAGGTGATGGGAGCTTCTTTCTTATGGAAACCAGTTAACTTTCTGATCCTGTCACTGGTAGTTTTGAAGGCATTTGAGTGCAACATAAAGTGGCTTTTACCTTTATTGATGAGCTGACCAGAAACCCTTTCATAAGTAGCCAGGGTATCCATAATAAGCTTCAAAGAGTGTTTCCTCCCAGATGTGAAGATAATAACATCATCCGCAAAGCTGAGATGGTTGATTTGAGGGCCCCTTTTTTCCATGTAGAAACCATGGTATAAAGGATTCTGCTGCAGATTATTTAAAGATCTGGACAGCATCTCAGCACCTAAAATAAATAGGGCTGGAGATAGGGGGTCTCCTTGTTTAAGGCCTCTAGTAGAATGAAAGAAACCATGTCTCTTGCCATTAATGATGATAGAGTACCAGTTGTTAGCCATAATTCTCCAAACCATGTCAATGAAAACTTCATCAAACCCCATTTTTCTGAGGACTATGCAAATGTAAGACCAAGAGACCCTATCATATGCCTTAGCCATATCAAGCTTGATTACAACATTGCTACCAATGTTAGGTTTTCTTATCTGATGGATAATTTCTTGAGCTAACATAATGTTTTCAGATATGCTCCTACCCTTTACAAAGCCTGACTGGTTGGGAGACACAAGGCTAGGAAGAATAGGGGCTAATCTGAGACAGAGAAGCTTAGAAATAACCTTGTTAGTAAAGTTACTCAGGCTGATAGGTCTGAACTCAGATAATCTGTTAGGATGCTTTACTTTAGGAAGGAGAATCAGACAAGCATGAGAGAAATATTTGGGGAGTCTCTGCCCACTGAAGAAAGCATGAGTGACTGCTAACAAATCTGTGCTGATAATCTTCCAGCACTTCTGGAAAAAAAAACCATTCATACCATCAGGTCCTGCAGCTGAGTGGGGATTCATGGAAAAGACCACCTCCTTAAGCTCCTCCATGGTTGGCATTTCCTTCAGCTTGTCATTGTGTTCCTGCATAACCATCCTTGGGATACAATTCATAGGTAATTCATCAATAAGTTTTTCCTCACCTGTGAAGATGTTCTGAAAGTGTTCACAGGCTGCCTGTGCTATCAGCTCATCACCCTGTACCCATTCCTCCTTATCAGAGAGAATCTTATGAATGCACAGCCTCCTCCTTCTGCCCCTAATCAATGCATGAAAATACTTGGAGTTGCTGTCCCCTTCTTTAAACCATTGTAATTGAGTTTTTTGTCTGAGAATAGAATCTTCCAGCTTCATAAATCTGATATATTCTGCATTAATGCTATGAAGTGCTGTTCTATGTTCCTCTGTGTTATTATGAATAAGAGTGTTTTCTGCAACTGTGACCCTTTCCTCAAACTCCTTAACCTTTGCATAGATATCTCCAAACTGTGTTTTGGACCAAACACTGAGAGTAGAGGCTAGTCTCTTCATTTTCTGGTGAAATGTCCACATGGGATTACCATCTATGGGCCTGTTCCAGCACTCTGCAACAGTTTCCTCAAAAGAGGCTTGGTCTGCCCAACAATTAAGAAATCTGAAATACTTAATGTGATTATCTGGCCTTGAATTCATTTCCATAAGAAGGGGGCAATGATCAGAGCCCACAGAAGGGAGATGAGTAATAGTGGTATGAGGCATATTTTGTAGCCATGAATCATTGACCATAGCCCTGTCCAACCTTTTCCAGATTCTGAAATTGATACCTCTTTGGTTCGACCAGGTAAATCTAGGTCCATTGAACCCCAAGTCCATGAGTCCACAGGCCTCAATAATACCAATGAAATCCATGCTTTTCCTCATGTTATAGATGTTACCTCCCAGTTTTTCATCTGTATCAGTAATAACATTGAAATCCCCCACAGTGCACCAAGGAGTGGCATTTCTAGTGTCAGCAAAATGGAGTAATCTGTCCCACAGAGGTTTCCTGAGATATTCCTTGCATTTGGCATACACAAAGGTCTTGATGTAGGTTTCAGGGATTTCTGTATGATTGATTTCACAAGTGATCTGCTGCTCATCAGTTTCTAACACCTTACAAGTAGTATCATTGGTCCAAAAGAGCCAAATTTTTCCATTGGGATTACCAGCTGCATGATCCATGGCAAGCATACTTTTGACCATATTTATATGTGCATTATCTGAGAAGGGTTCCAGGATGGCAATCATAGACACATAGTGAATGTTTTTGAGGTTTTTGAGTCTTTCAATAACACCTTGGGTATTGATACCTCTAGCATTCCATATGATTGTACTAATCATTGAGAAGATTTAGAGGCAAACAATCTTGTGTTTGGTCTTCCTGCAGTGGCAGGAATAGTTGTTGAAGGTTTTTTGAGGGGGAGTCTATCAAGGTGTATACCTCTGGGAGAGAGTCCCTGACTGTTGGTAACCTGAAGCACTTCCTTTTCAAGATCATGATCTTTGTCGGGGCTAAAGGCATTGATCAGCATCTGGCAAGTATCTTCATCATCCTCCTGGTCATTTTCAGGTGCCTTGTCTTCCTCTATTTCATCTTCAGAGATCTCCACTCCATACTCATCACTTATGGTAAGCTTAGACTGATCAGGGGGTTTTCCAGGAGTAGGAGGATTGTACTGAGCCTTAAGTGGAACTACATCCATAGCTTGCTCAACCATGATGAATTTTTTACAGGAATTTTCCTCCTCAAGGCTATCCATTTGTTTCTGTTCTTGCTGGATTTGCTCAGCCTGTTTCCTCTTGATTGCTTCCCTCTTTTTCTTGCTGGGTTTGTTCTTACTTTTTGGAGTCGCAGCATGCTTACTGGAGCTTGCCTTGTTACCCATATCCTTTGCCATAGAGCCTTGGAGCTGATTATGCCCCTCTTTGGTGACCTGTACCTGTGGAGTACCTTCCTTGCTGCCTTGGTGTTTTTGTTTTTGTTGTTGTTGAGCAGTGCTTATAGTGGTAGCAGGAGTTTGAGACCCAACCCTCCCCACAGGTTCCCCTTCCTGCAAGTTAGTGGTCTCCTTTACAGCCAACCTCCCTCCAACAGCTTCATCACCAGCAGATAAACAGGGGGGGGGGTTATAGGGACAGGGGATTCCATACCATCATGATGTTTAGTAACATCAGCAACAGGGGAGGGGGGTGTGGGGTTCTGATCACCAGACTCCTCCAACACAATAACAGGGGGTTCAGCAGTCATACCTGGTCTCTGCACCTGCTGTCCTTGAGCTGTTCTGTTATTCATTACCTTAAAATGATAATTTTGGTTCATACCTTGGTCCTGCTTTGCTTGTTGGTTCTTGTTTTTCGTTTTAGTTTGAGTTTGCCATTGTTCATCTTTGTGTGTAGTATCTTCTTCAGCTTGTCCTTTTTCCTTGTTGTTCCTGTTTGGTTGGGATTTTCCTTGGTCATCTTCTTGCTGTTGATTACTTCTAGGATTGTGGTTCTGCTGCTTCTCTTGGATTTTCCTGTTAGTTTCTCCTTCCTTTTTTTTCTTGATCTCATCATCTCTTTCCTTTAAAGGGCATTCTCCCATGATATGGCCTTGATGTTTACAGTAAAGACAGTAGGAGGGCACATCTTCAAACTCAATAATTTGCCATTTGCCAAGAGAAGGGTCTTTTTCAGAAAAACCCATCCAAACATGTTGAGGTCTCTCCTTGGTGATATCAATTTGAACTCTTACCTTTGCCACACTACCCCTGGTCTTTTGCATGGTTGCAGAGTCCAAATAGAGTGCCTTACCAACAGGAGACAGCAAAGGAGTAAGAATGTCCATATAGTAGCAGTGCCAGGGGAGTTCGGGCAATGTGATCCAGATAGGAACAATAGGGGTTTCTTCAGCTGGTTTAAAGGTAGGAGTCCACACCTGCAACCTCATTAAATGTCCAGCAATATACATTTTCTGTTTTGTCCAAACCGAGATATGATCTGCTTCATTATCTAAATCAATATAAATGTGTCTCGAATTGAAATGAGCAATCTTAACACCCCCAGTAAGATCAGTTTGGGCAATGAAACTTTTCCTAATTATTTCCATTTTAGGCATGGCATTGGTGAATTTTCCCACAAGAGTGTACTTACATCTTCCGGACATTTTCTGCATGAAATCATTCTCATGAAAAGTAATGGAGGGATAGCCTTGTCTAGTGGATATGATGGGAGGGACTATATCCATAGGAGTAGCATTTTTGATTTGGTTGGCTCGAAGTCTGGTAGCTAAGGATTGAGTGACTGTGGGAGGTGCCGGATCAGGAATTTGGACATTAGAAAAGTTGTTCCCAGAAGGTTTACTAAGATTATGTTTGGGACTATTTTGGGTAAGTTTTTGCTGGTTAGGTCGATAAATATCGAAGTTGGAAGAGATTTTGACAGGAGGGGGCACCTTAATTCCCATGTTATTCCTCATACCAGAAGTCTGTTCTGTCTGTCTGGAAATTTCATTTCCAACAGCCTGCACCTTCTCTTGACCTCTCTCGATCTCATTATGGCTATTAGCAGGGTTGTCACGAATGGAGAGATTATGATCATTCGAGATAAAGTTAACAGATTTACCTGTCTTGTTGATGGTGGTTTCATCAACTGCATTGGCTGTTTTATTCGTTTGCTTCACCCTCCAAAATGTCTTCTCTCCGTTGTCTTGATTCTCCTTCGAATTTCCTGCAATTACCTTAGCTTCAGTGTGTTGTGCAGCCTGGAATTGCAGAGGTATTGCCTCCTGAGCAGCTTGTATGTTCCTCTGCGTCTGCGACTCTTTAAACCTTTTAGTGATCAAAGATTCTTGGCCTTGTGGCCTTTCTTCCTCTCTAGGACTTAGATTTTGATCCTTGTTTTGGTCATTTACATGGTTGAAGCTCTTTGGGATGCTAACTGATCGTCTTGGTCTAGTCCCTTCGTTGCTGTGATCGTCCTCCGTTATGTCGACTTGATCCTGTAAATTAGAAGACGAGTAAACATTAGTGTGTTGTTGATTTAGTGTTTCTATTACCTTAGGAAGATTCTCCTCATCACAAGGCATCGTTTGATGGGTCAGTTCATCGCCCTTGTTGACCGGAGCTCCGGCGACTTTGCCGGATTTTATCTCGCCGGAGATTTCTCCGTCAGAATGGTCTGAATTTTCAGTATGATGTGCTCCTTGAGCTGGGGAACATTCCCCAGTCATTGAAACTTCGTTTCTATACTCCGAAGGTGGTCGAAATTGAAGGCAGCGTCCGGGCGATTCAGCGGCGATTCCTCCAAATTTCGCCATTGTGGATCTCTCAATTCTCAAGTCAGAATCCTTTGATTTTTGGACAGTAGATAGATCTTTGGACATAGATTCTTGATTTCCAGTCGAATTAACACGAATCAAACCAGATTGCTCTAAGGACATAATTTTTCGAGCCCAGTCCAACTCCTCTTCCGAAATTGCGACGTGGATCGCTTCAATTCTTCGCAATTTCGAGGAGTTGGCTGATGAATCTGATGAAGCGCCCTCCTGGGTTTTGTAGCTGTTCGAGTTCCGCACCGGATGGTCTTGGTCCGGCGGTCGGAGCTGCCTTCCCGGCGGCTCAGTGGCCATTCCGGTAGACTGCTGTTCTTCCGCGATTTTGAGAGCGTTTTTCAGTTAGAGAGCGTTTAGAGAGAGAAAAAAATTCTGAAAATGGGAAACGATGGCTTAGGGTTTAAGGTTTAGGGGTTAGGGTTTAGGATATAGAGTTTAGGGTTTAGGGTTTAGGATTTTAGATTTATAGTTTAGGGTTTAGGGTTTAGGGTTTAGGGTCTAGTGTACAGGGTTATGGTTTATGGTTTAGTGTTTAGGGTTTAGAGTTAAGTGTTTAGGGTTTAAAGTTTAGGGTTTAGGATTTAATGTTTAGAGTTTAGTGTTTGGCGTTTAGGGTTTAAGGTTTATGGTTTAGGTTTTAGGGTTTAAGATTTAGGGTTTGGGTTAGGGTTTAGGGTTTAGGATTTAGGGTTTAGGGTTTAGATTTTAGTATTTAGGGTTTAGGGTGTAGAGTTTTTATTTAGGTTTTAGGGTTTAGAAATTAGTGTTAGGATTTAGGGTTTATGGTCTAGGGTTTAGGATTTATAGTTTAGTGTTAGGGTTTAGGGTCTAGTGCTTAGGGTTTAGGGTTTAGTATTTTGGGCTTAGGTTTTAGTGTTTAGTGTATAGGGTTTTGGCTTAAGGGTTTATGTTTTAGGGTTTAGGGTTTAGGGTTTATGATTTAGGGTTTAGGGTTTTTATTTAGGATTTAGGATTTAGGGTATAAGGTTTAAGGTTTAGAGTTTTGATTTAGGGTTTAGGCTTTTGTGTTTACCATTAGGGTTAGGGTTTAGGGTTTAGGGTTTAACATTTAGGATTTTCGGTTTAGTGTCTAGAGTCTTGGGTTTAGTGTTTAGGGTCTAGGGTTATGGGTTTAGGGTTTAGGGTTTAAGTTTTAGGGTTGAGGATGTAGGGTTTAATGTTTAGGGTTTTGGGTTTAGTGTCTAGGGTTGTAGGTTTAAGGTTTAGGGTGTATAGTTTATAGTTTATACTTTGGGATTTAGGGTTTAGGGTTTTGGTTTAAGTTTAGGGTTTAGGGTTTAACATTTATAATTTACGATTAAAGATTTAGGGTTTTTGGGTTTTGGTTTAGGTTTTAGGATTTAGGGTTGTGGTTTAAGGTTTAGGGTTTCAAGTTTAGGGTTTAAGGTTTAGGGTTTAGGATTTAGGGTTTAGGATTTATGTTTAGGGTTTAAGGTTTAGGATTTAGGGGATTGAGGATTAGGATTAGGAATTGGGTTTAAGGTTTATGGTTGATTGTTTAGGGTTAGGGATTTAAGTTTAGAGTTTATGATATGGGGTTTAAGGATTAGGGATTAGGGTTTAGAATTTTGGTTAAGGCTAAGGGTTTAAGGTTTAGGGTTTAGGGTTAGGTGTTTCGCGTTTAGGGTTTTGAATTTAGGATTTAGAGTTTAGGCTTTAGGGTTTTGGGTTTTGGGTTTAGAGTTTATGGTTAAGCATTAAGGTTTTAGGTTTTGGGGTTTATGTTTTAGGGGTTAGGGTATAGAGTTTAGGATTTAAGGTTAGGGTTTCTGGTTTAAGGTAAGGGTTTAGGGTTTAGGTTTTAGAGTTTGGATTTAGGGTTTAGGGTTTATGTTTAAGGTTAAGTTTAAGAGTTTAGTGTTCAGGGTTTAGGGTTTAATGTTTAGAGTTTAGAATTTAGTGTTTATGATTTAGGTGTTTAGGGTATGAATTATGGTTTAGGGTATAGGGTTTAGGGTCTACTATTTAGGGTTTAGGGTTTAGGGTTTATGATATAAGGTTTACAGCTTAGTGTTTAGGGTTTGGATTTGTAGGTTTAAGGTTTAGGGTTTAGCGTATAGGGTTTAGGATTAAGTGTTTAGGGATTAAGGTTTAGAGTTTAGAGTTCAGGGTTTAGGATTTAGGGTTTAGGGTTTTGGAATAAGCTTTAGAGTTTAGGGTTTAGGGTTTAGGGTTTAGGCTTGAGGGTTTTGTGTTTAGGTTTTAGGGTTTAGAGTTTTGGATTTAGGTTTTTGGGTTTAGGGTTTAGAGTTAGGATTTAGGGTTTTGGATTTAGAATTTATGGTTTAGGTTTTGGGTTTTATGGTTTAACTTTTAGGGTTTAGGGTTTAGAGTTTAGTATTTAGGGTTTAGCATTTAGGATTAGGGTTTAGGGTATAGGGTTTAGGATTTAGGGTTTAGAGTTTGGATTTAGGCTTTAGGGTTAGGGTTTAGAGTTTAGGGTTTAGGGTTTATGGTTTAGGTTTAGCGTTTAGGGTTTATGGTCAACTATTTAGGGTTTAGGGTTTATGGTTTTGAATTTAGGTATTAGTGTGTAGTGTTTATGGTGTAGGGTTTACGATTTGGAGTTGTAGGTTTAAGGTTTAGGGTTTAGGCTATAGGGTTTAGTATTAATGGTTTACGGTCTGGGGTGTAGAGTTTAGGTTTTAGGTTTTAGGGTTGAGGGTTTAGGATTTTGGGTTTATAGTTTAGAATTTAGTGTTTAAGGTTTTTTTTGTTATTATTTTATTTTAATGACCCTTGGAGGGGTTAGGGGTTTAGCAACATCCCCAGGCCTTAGCATAGATATAAAAAAGCAAGTACAAGGAGGGGGACATAAACTTAACCTCGGATCCTATGGTGGTTCATAAGTTAACTTCCTACTAAGGAGAGTCAACTTTTCCCCATACTACAAAAGGAAACCTAGACACTATGTTCTTATCCGAGAGGACTTCTCTCAATAGAAAGAATCTAGGAAACATAAACTAGGGAGACTCTCCCTTTACAATCTTCAAAAAATATAAAGTCTATACCTATTCAGAAGAACTATAATTTAGCTTATAGTTGAGTTGGAAAGGTTGATGAACTCTTCAAGGGGGCTCTTTGATCTTCTTAACTTTCCTTCTCCTGAAACTGACTACTTCCTGTTTGTCTAGTTGGTGATAGGCCCATGCTTCCTTTGGTAGTTGTTGGTTGTTGAAGTATATTTAAGGAGTAGGAATCTTTTGACTGTATTTTGATAAGGCATCAGCCACACAATTTGCCTCTCTATAAATTTGTCTGCATTTGAATTGTTGCATCTGTCTGATAAGAATGTGAAGTCTTCTTACTTGTATATTAATGCTCCAAGGATGCTGTATTTTTTTCATAATCCAATCTATCAAAAGCTTAGAATCTACCTGCAACAGAATGTTTCTGTATCCTAGTTCCAAGGACCAAGTTAGGCCAAAAATAGCTACTTTTATCTCATCTTGGTTGTTGGTTCCTTCTCCTAAGAGAGTTGCAAATGCTACCAGTAGTTTGCCTGTGTGATCTCTAAGAATACATCCTGCTCCTATTCTACCTGGGTTGCTTAAAGCACTACCATCAGTGTTGAGTTTTGCCCATTGGTCTGGGGTTTTTTTTTCCATATGACAGGAGTGATCTTAGTGTCGTGAATGCATTTTCCCCCATTGATATCAGATCCTTCCAATTTGAAGGCCATCTGATTTGAGGGAAACATATGGTCATGAGTTTGAAATTATCCTTTTAGATGGTTTAACCCTGCTCATGTTGGACTGCTTGCCTCTATATTTGCTAACACATCTGTTCTTTTAGAGATTCCAGCATATGAATATTGGTGTGGCCTGTAGCAGCAGTTTATGAGCTTCATTTCTACCTAGCTATCCACCATTGCATGATCGGTTGATGTAAGAAGGTGTGATCTGTGATGATTCCAGCCCTTGCAGTAAAGCTCTTCCACACATAAGTAGCAAATTGTCCATTGTTGAAGATGTGATTTATGGTATCCATGCCTAACCTTTTACAACAACAAAAACATTTTGCTGGCTCATTGCCAAATCTGGTTAGTGTTTCATTAGTAGGTAGCTTACATCTTAAGGCTCTCCACAAAAGAAAGGTGGATTTAAAAGGAATACACTTGTGCCAAATAAAGGAGTTGAACTTAGATTTGTTCCTCTTGTCTCGACTAACATCCCATGCAGAAGAACAGGTGAATTTGCCATCACTGGTAAGCTACCAGATATCCTAATCAGGGATTTCATGTTGGATTTGAAGATCAGTTGCAAGGATGTTTGCCAGTTGACATGTAGGAGCTTGCTGAAGTAGTTTGTTATAATTCCACTGACCTTTCAACCAAAAGTCTACAACCTTGGTATTGTTGAGCCTATTGCTGTTACAAGAAAATCTAGCAACAAGTCCAACACCGAGCCAATTATCCCACCAGAATGAACAGCTACCAGAGTTGATTTTCCATTGAATGTTATCCTCAGCTTTCTGTTTGTTGTGCAACATTTGCTTCCAGGTAAAGGATTTTCCTGTATCCCATTTCTTGCTTATTGGATTTGATCTCTGTAGTATTTAGCATTCAAGAAGGCCCCCCAAAGAGTTTGTTTAGATCTAAAGTTCCACCACTATTTGTACTAGAAGGCTCTGCACACATCATTCAAATTCTTTACACCCATGCCTCCTTCCTCAACTGGATAACTTAAATTTTTCCATGAAGACCAGTGATACTTTTTCCTTTCATTTCTCTATCCCTAGAAAAAACAACTATGCTGTTGTGAATCTGTTTAATGACAGTAGCAGGGGGGTGACAGCAGATAGTAGGTGAATTGGTAGTGATTGTAAAACATGTTTCATTAGAGTTGCTTTGCCCCTATAACTTAGTATTTTGGTCTACCAACCTGTAACTCTGTTGTTTACTTTGTTGATGAGATCAGAGAAATATATAATTCTAGGCCTGCCAACAAATAAAGGGCAGCCTAGATAAGTAATGATGCCTTTCTTCTGTTTAAAATCAGTCACTCTTTTGACTCTATCCCTAGTACTATTGAAAGTACTAGTACGAATCATGAAGTGACTGTTTTCTTTATTCACTAACTGTCCTGATGTTTCCTAATAAGAAGTCAGTGCCTGCATAATAAGCTGTAGAGATTTCTACCTCCCAGAAGTGAAGAGGATAATATCATCTGCAAAGTTCAAGTGGTTCACCTGTGGACCTCTCTTTTCCATGAAAAAACCATGGTAATTAGGATTGATATGAAGGCTGTTAAGAGTTCTGGATAGGACCTCTGCACCTAAAATAAATAGGACAGGAGAAAGGGGGTCACCCTGTTTAAGTCCTCTAGTGGATTTTAAAAAACCATGTCTCTTACCATTGACGATAATAGACCACCAATTAGTAGCCATAATCCTCCAAACCATGTCAATAAAGACGTCATCAAACCACATTCTCCTCAATACTAAACATATGCAAGACTAATGGACTCTATCATAAGCCTTTGCCATGTCTAGTTTGATGATCACATTGCTTCCAATTTGGGTTTCTTGATTTGATGTATAATTTCCTGGGCCAGTATAATGTTCTCAGCTATACTCCTACCTTTTACAAAACCAGATTGGTTGGAAGAAACCAGGTCAGGTAGTATAGGTCCAAGTCTGGAACTCAACAACTTAGATATGATCTTGTTAGTGAAGTTACTTAAGCTGATAGGTCTGAAATCCTTTAACTTGTTAGGATTGCTCACCTTTGGTAGAAGAACAATGTAGGAGTGAGGGAAATATTTAGGTATCTCTTGTCCACTGAAGAAAGCCTGAATGACTACAAAGAGATCATGTTTAATAATATGCCAGCATTTCTGGAAAAAAATGGCTATTCATGCCATCAGGAGCAGCAGTTGAGTTTGGATTCATAAAGAATACTACTTCCTTCAATTCTTCCAAAGTAGGCATAACAATTAGCTTGTCATTTTGCTCCTGGTTGATTCTTTTTTGAATACACTCCAAACTTCTTTCATTGATAGCCCTAGACTCCCTTGTAAACATATTTTGGAAATTATCACAAATAGCCTTGGCAATAGTATCATCTCCCTGCATCCATTCTCCTCCCTCTGTCATGAGCTTGTGAATGAAAAACCTTCTTCTTCTCCCCCTCATCTGAGAGTGAAAGAATTTAGTGTTGGCATCTCCTTCCTTGAACCATTTTAATAGAGTTTTTTGTTTCAAAATATAGTCTTCCAACTTCAAATATCTGATATATTCTGTATTAATCTTATGAAGAGCAGTTATGTTGGTCTCAGTTTGTTCCTGAATGAGGTTCTCTTCAGCCTTTCTAGCTTTCTCTTCATACTCCTTGACCCTATTAAAGATGTTCCCCAATTCCCTTTTGGACCAGGAACTAAGAATGTTAGACAACCTCTTCAGTTTCTGGTGGAATCTCTACATGCAGTTCCCTTCTATATTCCTTTCCCAGCATATTTTAACAATTTCCAGAAAATTAGGTTGATCAGTCCAGCAATTTAGGAAATTCAAATGCTTAATGTGATCATCTTCTTTTAGGGTCATTTCCATCAATAAAAGACAATGGTCTGACCCCACAGAAGGTAGATAAGTTATAGTAGTTTGTGGCATCTTCTCTAACCAAGTGTCATTAGCTAAAGCTCTCTCCAATCTTTTCCAGATTTTGTGATGTATGCCCCTTTTGTTGGTCTAGGTAAATTTCTCTCCACTGAAACCTAAGTCCACAAGGCCACAAGCTTCAATTACAAATATGAACTCAATACTTTTTCTCATGTTGTAAGGAACTCCATCCAGCTTCTCTTCTATAGAATAACATTATAATACCCAACAGAGCACCAGGCCTTGTTATGATCAGCAACCTGGTGTAGCATTCTATCCCAAAGGGGTCTTCTAAGATGGTCTTTACATTTGGCATACACAAAGGTAATGATGAAGTGATTCTGAATTTCAATGTGACTGAATTCACAGATAATCTGTTGCTCATCTTCCTCCAAAACTACACACTCAATATCTTCATTCCAAAAAAGCCAGATTTTGCCATTACAGTTACTCACAGCCTGCTCCATGGCAAGTTGGTCTTTAAAACTTTGAACAAGGTCACTGTCTGAGAAAGGCTTGAAAATAGCCATAACAGATAAATGATATAATTTCCTGAGTGTTTTGATTCTTTCCAGAACTCCTTGGGTGTTAATCCCCCTCATGTATCAAATAATTATACTAATCATTGGGATGATTTGGAGGTAAATAATCTTGTATTTGGTCTGCCAACAGTGATAGTATTGATGTCTTGATTTTTGAAGTGGAATTTGTCATTGTGAAACCCTCTTGGAGATAATCCCTGATTATTGGTCACCTATTGCATCTCATCTTCAATGTTTTGTTCATAATTAGGGCTGAATGCTCTAATCAATAACTCACTTGTTTCCTTTTCATCATTCGGGTCTTTAAGTGATTGATTATCTCCATCCACTTCATCCTGAGAGTTATTTACAGCATATTCATCAATGATAGGTGTAGAGTTGACTTGACATTTACCTTGTTAGTATCTGGAGAAGCATGAGGAGTTATAGTCATATACTGGACCTGTAAAGGAGTGATGTCCATACCCTTTTGATCATCTACCATAATAAATCTTTTGCATACTTCTTCATTGTTTTTCTGTTCCCTATTTTGTTCATTGTCCAACTGCATGTTCTGTTACTTTTTGGTTGCCTCTCTTTTATTTTTACTGGGCTTATTTTTGCTTTTAGGAGTGGATTCCTGCATGTTGGTGCTTGTTTTAGATCCCATATCCTTAGCCATAGCACCCTTATTTTGATTACCCTTAACATTCTTTTCAACTTGTTGTTTTTGCCTGTTACTGTCAGTATTTGTTTGTGTTTGGATCACTGGTTGATTCTGTTGTTGAAATTATTGACCCTTTGATTTATGTGGTGAACTTTTAGTGGTAGTAGAGGCTCTAAGGTCAGGACTAAGGTCAATATAGTTTCCCTCATGTAGAACATGAGGCAGATTCCCTCCTTTTGGACACCCCTTCCTGTAAGTTAGTGTGTTTCTCTTGATATCCCCCATCCATCCCTCCTTCAGCTTCCTCATTACAAGTATTAGTACTAGAAACCAAATTGGGGACAACAGGGGTGGGGAGCATTGAGTCAATACCTGTGTTCTCCCTATTAATATTGTATTCTTTCTGTCTGGTCTGATCTACTTGGTTTTGTTTTCTATTTTATTTGTTTTGTTCTCCTTGTTGTAGTGTTTCCCCATTGTTATGAATCCCTCCCTGGCATCATTTTGTTTTTCCTACATGTATAAGTTAGTAAATGCATTTTGATTGGAATTGTTAACCATTCTTGTTTGCTGCTCTTATGTCTTCTGTTCTGTGCTGAGATTGGTTTCCAAACTGATTTTTGTGTTCTGTCTTCCTGTTGCTTGTTGTTTCTCCTTTTTTGTACTTTCCATGCTTCTTCCTTTTGTTGTTCTGGTTGTTCTTGGCAGTTCCCTTCATTTTTGTTATTTCTATTTCCTGGTTGTGTCTGTTCTCCTTTGTTTTTATTTACCTTATCAGATTCCAACTCTTTTCTTTTCTTGAATTCTTGATCTCTTATTTTGAAATTACACTCCTTTATCATGTGGCCTTGGTGCTTGCAATAGTCACAGTAGGGAGGTAAGTTCTCATATTCAATGGTCTGCTAGCTTCCTATAGTGAGATCCTCATCATCTAAACTTATCCAAACATGTCTAAGTCTTACCTTAGTCAAATCAAATTGGACTTTAACCTTGGCCATGCTAGCTCTTGTTCTTTTAATGGAGGTTGTTTTTAAGTACAACACTTTGCCTACAGAAGCTAATAGAGGAGTGATGAGTTCTTTCTTGAAATAATGCCAAGGAAATCCTGGCAGTAACACCCATATGGGAACAATAAGAGTTTCCTCCTCAAGTTTGATATTAGGAGTCCAAGCTTGAATCCTTATTAGTTTGCCTTCAATGCTCATTCTTTGTTGTGACCACACTGTGTTGTAGTCCAGTTCATTTTCTAAGTATATGAACACATGTTTGGAATTGTAGTGAGCTATATTGACCCCTCCCCCTCCCCCCATTCAGCTGAGCTTGCATGATGAAGCTTTTCCTGATAAGTATCACTTTCAGAATGGTGGCAGTGAATTTGCCTATCAAAGTGTATTTGCAATCTACATCCAATTTATTCATAAAGTCATCGATATCATAGATCATAGCAGGTTGGCCTTGTTTGGTCGTATGTCTGGGGGTTACCAGTTCAATGGGATCAACATGAGCTGCATGAATTTGTCTTAAGTCTTGCCGCTAGAGTTTGGACAACAATATAGGGTGCTTGTGCATTACTTTGTTCTTGTTTGTTGTTTTGCCCCTCAGTTATATTGTTAGTACCAGTAATTTGATGCTGAGGTTTGGCTTGCTGGCTTTTTGTTCAGTAGAGCTATGCTTCTCAAAGTTGCTAGATATCTTTTGGAATTCCTTATAATAATTATTGTGGTCAATATTTCCCCCATTAGTAAACTATTCTGATTGTATTCTCTTTTCTTTCCCAGTACCAAGGCTCTAGTTATCAGGTTGTTGCTTATTATAGAACATTATGTTCTATTCAGACTAATTCAAATTAACGACATTTTTTTGATTCCCATTACCTTGTTTACTACTATCACTATTACTCTGACTAGTAGAATTGTGAATATGATTAGGAGTAGTATGCTTACCCGTTTGTTGACCGGCCACAGTTGGATTCATTGCTTGCAAGGTAATAGTTGTTGCTATCTGTCCCTGCATTTGATGAAGATGACCTTCATTAGTAATATTTACCTCTTTACCTGAACTTTATTGTCCTCCACTGATTGGAATTATATCTATTGGTCTAACTCCAAATGAGAATTGAGAGGAACTCTCCACTTCGACCACTTCCATACTACTAAGGTTTGCATTGTGTTGATGCTCTTTTTTGCCCTTCTTAGATTTTTGTTCCACCCGTTTCGACTTTGTTTCATTACATTGCTCATTATTGTTATGCTGGCCTTGTTTTGGATTCATCAATCCTGCACGATCCTGGGAAACCAATTCCTGATGTTTTGTTCCAGTTCTGCACTTGGGTTCTTCCATTTCCTTTTGTTGGTTGCTTGTAATTCTAGCACAACTCATTAGAATTTCCTTTTGGACTAGTTCCTGAGCTAACTTAGTGATTAGGTGGGTAGGATAGGCCTCTTCTTCAGTAGAGTATGTCCCTTTGTCAGTACCTCCATCCATTCCCTTTTCCTTAGATGTCTGTCCACCATAATTCTCATCACCAGTCATTGGACCATCAACACTGCCTAAAATTGTATTAAACTGTGCCTCTTCACTAGAGGAGTAGTCCCCAGTTGTCCATTTAACATTAAATTGTGCGGAACCAGTTCAAATTTGAAGGAGCCTTTCTAGCAATTTATCGATGATTTGCCTAGAATTCGCCTCTTCAGTTCTCTCGATTTGAAAGATGGAATCATTTTATTTTTTAGTATGATGTAGTTTCGGATTAGGAGAATCGTTCCCCATAATCAAATTTCCATGAATCACTTCAGCATGTTGAGAGGAAATAATTTTTTGATTCTTTTCTAACTCCTTCCCTAAGCTCGCGTTCATCGCTTCATTGATGTGCGAATTTGCAGAATTATTGGATGAAACAACGGATGTTCCTTGTGGGATTTATCACTGTGTTCCGAGCGCCCCTGTCAGGACTGGTCCGGCGGTCTGGATAGACTCATCGACGGCTCACGCACCATTGTGGCCAGGCGTGCTACCCGTTAGAATATAGTCATTTGGCTGTCTCTTTTGGAGCGTTCTTTTTAATGTGAGAAATTAGAGAGAAAAAAATTGAGAAATGAGAAAGTGATAGGGTTTAAGGTTTAGAGTTTAGGGTTTAGGGTTTAGGGTTTAGGGTTTACGATTTAGGGCATTGGGTTTAGGGCTTAGAATTTGCATTTGGGGTTTAGGGTTAAGGACTAGTGTTAAGGTTTAGGGTATAACATTTAGAGTTTAAGATTTTTTTTAAATTATTTTGAACGACCCTTGAGGGGGTCAGGAGCTTAGCAACACCCCCAGGCCTTAACATAAATAAAATTTCAAAAATTATAGTGAGGGTTTAGGATATAGAATATGGATTTAGGGTTGGGGGTTTAGTGTTAGTGTTAGGGTTCACGGTTTAGGGTTTAGGGTTAAGAGATTAGGATTTAGGTTTTAGGGTTTTAGGCTTGAAGTTTAAGGTTTAGGGTTTAGGGTTAAAACTTTAAGGTTTAAGGTTTAGGGTTTAGGGTTTTAGGTTTTGGGTTTGAGTTGTACGTTTATTGTTTAGGGTATATGGTTTAGCTTTTAGGCTTAAGGGTTTAGGTTTTACACTCTAGGGTTTTGAGTTGAAGGTTTATGGTTTAGGGGTTAGGATTTAGGGTTTAAGATGTAGAGTTTATGATTTAAGGTTCTAGATTTAGGGTTTAGGGTTTAGATTTTAGGGTTTAGGGTTTAGGATTTTGAGTAGTTGGTTTAGGGTTTAGGGTTTAAGGTTTATGATTTCAGGACTAGGGTTTAGGATTTTGGGTTTTGTGTTTATTGTTCAATGTTTAGAGTTTATGATTTAGGGTTTATGGTTGAGAGTTTTGATTTAAGGTTTAGGATTCCTAATTACAGTTAGGGTTTAGGTTTTAGGATTTATGATTTAGGATTTAGGGTTTAGGGTTAGGGTTTAAGGTTTAGGTTATAGAGTTTTGAGTTTAGGGGTTAGAGTTTAGGGTTTATGATTTATGTTTTAGGATTAAGTGTTTAGGATTTAGGGTTAGGGATTAGGTTTTAGGGTTTAGGGTTTAGGGTTTAGAATGTGGATTTAAGGTTTAGTGTTTAGATTTATAGTTAGGGTTTAGGGTCTAGGGTTAAGAGTTTAGGATTTACAGTTTAGGGTTTTAGGGTTTAGGTTTATAGTTTAGGGCCTAGGTTTTAGGGTTTAGGGTTTAATTTTCAAGGTTTAAAGTTTAAGGTTTAAGGTTTAGGGTTTAATTTTCAAGGTTTAAAGTTTAAGGTTTAAGGTTTAGGGTTTAAGTTTTTGTGTTTAAGATTTTAGGGTTTTGGGTTTACGATTTAGGGGTTAGTGTTTTGGGTTTAGAGTTTAGTATTTAGGGTGTAGGTTATATGGTTTAGGGTGTAGAGTTTTAATTTAGGGTTTAGGGTTTAGAAATTAGGGTTAGGGTTTAGGGTTTATGGTTTAGCATTAGGATTTTGGGTTTAGGGTTATGGGTTTAGGGCCTAGAGTTTAGGATTTAGTGTTTAGTGTTTAAGGTTTAGGGTTTAGTGTTTAGGGTATAGAGTTTTGGGTTTAGGGTTTATGTTTTAAGGTTTAGGGTTTAGGGTTTAGGGTTTAGGGTTTAGTTTTTATTATTTAAGGTTTAAAGTTTAGGATTTAGGATTTAGGTTATAAGATTTAGGGCTTAGAGTTTTGATTTAGGGTATAGGGTTTTGGGTTTATCATTATGGTTAGGGTTTAGGGTTTTGGGTTTAGCATTTGGGTTTAGGGTATAGGGTCTAGAGTCTTGGGTTTAGGGTCTAGAGTCTTGTGTTTAGGGTTTAGTGTTTTATGTTTAGGGTTTAGGGTTTAAGGTTTAGGGCTTAGCATTTAATGTTTAGGGTTTAGGGTTGTAGGTTTAAGGTTTAGGGTTTATAGTTTAGGATTTAGGGTTTAGGATTTTTATTTAGGTTTAGGATTTAGGGTTTAACATTTTGAGGTTCAGAGTTTTAGGTTTAGGTTTAGATTTTAGAATTTAGGGTTAGGTGTTAAGGTTTAAGGTCTAGGATTTAGGGTTTATGGTTTAGGTTTAAGTGTAGGGTTTAGGGTTAAGGATTTAGGAATTAGGGTTTATGATTTAGGATTTAGGGTTAGGGTTTAGGGCTTTTTGTTTATGGTTTAGGGTTAGGGATTTGAGTTTAGAGTTTAGAATATGGTGTTTAGGGATTAGGGATTAGGTTTACAATTTTGGTGAAGGCTTAGGTTTTAGGTTTTAGGGTTTTGGGTTACGAGTTTAGCATTTAGAGTTTAGAATTTAGGATTTAGAGTTTAGGATTTAGGGTTTAGGGTTTAGAGTTTATGGTTAAGCATTAAGGTTTTAGGTTTTGGGGTTAATGTTTTAGGGTTTAGGGTTTAGAGTGTAGGATTTGAGGTTTAGGATTTAGGGTTAAGGTTTTGGGTAAGGGTTTGTGGTTTAGAGTTTAGGGTTTAGGTGTTAGAGTTTGGACTTAGGGTTTAGGGTTTTGGTTTAAGGTTAGGGTTTAGAGGTTAGGGTTTAGGGTTTATGGTTTACTATTTAGGATTTATTATTTAGGGTTAAGGGGTTTAGGGTATGGATTAGGGTTTTAGGTTTAGGGTTTAGGGTTTAGGATTTAGGGTTTAGTGATTAGTGTTTAGGGTTTTGAGTTTAGGGTTTGGAGTTGTAGGTTTATGTTTAGAGTTTAGGGTATTAAGGGTTTAGGGTTTAGGGTTGAGACTTTATTGTTTAGCATTTAGGTTTTAGTGTTTAGTGTTTAGGTTTAAGGTTTTAAGTTTAGGATTTAGTGTTTTGGGTTTAGGGTTTAAAGTTAGGATTTAGGGTTTTGGGTTTAGCTTTTATGGTTAAGAATTTAGGTTTTAGGTTTTAGGGTTTATGTTTTAGGGTTTAGGGTTTAGGTTTAGGGTTAAGGGTAAAGGTTTAGGGTTTATGATTTATGGTTTAGAGTTTGGATTTAGGTCTTAGGGTTTAGGTTTAGGGTTAGGGTTTAGGGCTTATGGTTTAGAGTTTAGGATTTAGGTTTAGGGTTTTGGAGTTTAGGGTTTAGTATTAGGGTTTAAGGTTTAGGTTTAAGGTTTAGGGTTTATGGTGTACTATTTAGGGTTTAGGATTTAGGGATTAGTGTTTAGTGTTTATGGTGTAGGGTTTAGGATTTTGAGTTGTAGGTTTAAGGTTTAGGGTTTAGGTTGTAGGGTTTAATATTAATGATTTTGGGTCTAGGGTTTAAAGTTTAGAGTTTAGGGTTTAGGGTTTAGGATTTAGGGTTTACATTTTAGAGTTTTGGGTTTAAGGTTTAAAGTGTAGGGTTTATGGTTTAGGGTTTAGACTTTAGGATTTAGGGTTTTGTGTTTAGGGCTTATAGTTTGGATTTGGGGTTTAGGGTTTAGGGTCTAGGAATTAGGGTTATGGATTAGGTTTTAGGGTTTAGGGTTTTGGATTTAGAATATTGATTTAAGGTTTAGGATTTAGGTTTAGAGTTAGGGTTTAGGGTTTAGGGCTACAAGATTAGGATTTAGGTTTTAGGATTTTAGGATTTAGGTTTAGGGTGTAGGGCTTGAAATATAGGGTTTCGGGTTTAGGATTAAAGGTTTAAGGTTTAAGGTTTAAGGTTTAAGGTTTGGGGTTTAGGGTTTAGAGTTTAGCATTTAGGTATTAGAGTTTAGGGTTTAGAGTTTAGAGTCTAGTATTTATGGACAAGGGTTAAAGGTTAAGGGTTTAGGTTTTATAGTTTTGGGTTTTGGGTTTATGGTTTAAGGTTTAGGGTTTAGGGTTTATAGTTTAGAGATTATAGTTTAGGATTTAGGGTTTATGGTTTAGAGTTTAGGATTTAGGTTTAGTGTTTATGGGTTTAGGGTTTAGTATTAGGGTTTAGGGTTAAGGTAGGGTTTAGGTTATAGGGTTAATATTAACGATTTTGGGTCTAGACTTTAGAGTTTAGTGTTTAGAGTTTAGGGTTTAGGATTGAGGGTTTACAGTTTAGAGTTTAGGGTCTAGGGTTTTGGGTTTAGACTTTAGGGTTTAGGGTTTAGGGTTTAGGATTTAGAATTTAGCGTTTTGGGTTTAGGGCTTAGAGTTTGGATTTGGGGTTTAGGGTTTAGGGTTTAGGAAAAAGGGCTATGGATTAGGTTTTAGGATTTAGGGTTTTGGATTTAAAATAT
The DNA here is from genome assembly GCA_037074985.1 of Solanum bulbocastanum. Classification (NCBI taxonomy): domain Eukaryota; kingdom Viridiplantae; phylum Streptophyta; class Magnoliopsida; order Solanales; family Solanaceae; genus Solanum; species Solanum bulbocastanum. The sequence continues at coordinate 20,058,177 of CM073604.1, read as the reverse complement.
GGATTTAAGGTTTAGGATTTAGGTTTAGAATTAGGGTTTAGGGTTAGGGCTACAAGATTAGGATTTAGGTTTTAGGATTTTAGGATTTAGGTTTAGGATATAGGGCTTGAAATTTAGGGTTTTGGGTTTAGCGTTAAACGTTTAAGGTTTGGGGTTTAGGGTTTAGGGTTTAGCATTTAGGGTTTAGAGTTTAGAGTTTAGTGTTTATGGTCAAGGGTTTGAGGTTTAGGGTTTAGGTTTTATAGTTTTGGGTTTTGGGTTTAGGGTTTATGGCTTATGGTTTAGGGTTTATAGTTTAGAGTTTAGAGTTTAGGGTTTAGGGTTTATGGTCTAGAGTTTAGGGTTAAGGTTTTAGAATTTAGGTTTTAGGGTTTAGGATTTTAGGTTTTTTGTTCGAGTTGTAGGTTTATGGTATAGGGTCCAAGGTTTATCATTTAGGGTTTAGGGTTTAGGTTTCAGAGTTTACAGTTTTGAGTTTTAGGTTTAGGGTTTAGTGTTTAGGATATAGGGTTTAGTGCATAGAGTTTGTGGTTTAGGGTTTACTATTTTGAGTTTAGAGATTAGATTTTATGATTTAGGGTTTGGGATTTTGAGTTGTATGTTTTGCATTTAGGGTTTATGTTTTATGCATTAGGGTTTAGGGTGTAGAGTTTAGGTTTAGGGTTTAGGGTTTTGGGTTTAGGGTTTAGGGTTTTGGGTTAGGGTTTAGGGTTTAGGATTTATGGTTTAGGGTTTAGGGTTTTGGATTTAGGATTTAGTGTTTAGTGTTTAAGGTTTAAAGTTTAGGATTTAGGGTTTAGGGTTTAGAGTTTTGATTTAGGGTTTAGGGTTTTGGGTTTACCATTATGGCTAGGGTTTTGGGTTTTGGGTTTAGCATTTAAGGTTTAGGGTTAAGGTCTAGAGTCTTGGGTTTAGGGTTTAGGGTTTTGGGTTTTGGGATTTGTGTTCTAGTTGTAGGTTTAGGGTTTAGGGTTTAGGGTTTTAAGTTGTAGATTTAGGGTTTAAGGTATAGAGTTTAGAGTTTATGGTTTATGGTTTAGGATTTAGGGTTTACTATTTAGGGTATAGGGTTTAGAGTTTAGCATTTAGTGTTAAGTATTTCAAGTTGTAGGTTTTGGGTGTAGAGTTTGGTATTTGCGATTTAAGGGTAAGATTTATGGTTTAGAGTTTTTATTTAGGGTTTAGTTTATAGGTTTAGGGTTTAGGGTTTTGGGTGTAGAGTTTAGGGTTTAGAGTTTAGAGTTAGGATTTAGTGTTTAGGGTTTAGGGTTTAGGGTCTAGAGTTTAGGGTTTACCATTTAGGGTTTAGGGTTTAGGATTTTAGGTATAGTGTTGTAGGTTTAAGGTTTATGGTTTAGGGTTTAGGGTTTAGGGTAATAGGTTTAGGGTTTAGGGTTTATGGTTTAGGATTTAGGGATTAAGGTTTTGAATTTGGATTTAGGGTTTAGGCTTTAGATTTAGGGTTAGTGTTAGGAGTTTAGGGTTTAGAATTTTGGGTATAAGGTTTAGTGTTTAGGGTTTTGGGGTTTAGGATAGTGGTTTATGGTTTAGGGTTTAGGTTTAGGTTTTAGGGTTTAGGGTTTAGGTTTTAGGGTTTAAGGATTAGGGGTTTGGGTTTACTGTTTAGGGTTTAAGTTTTAGGGTTTAGAATTTTAGTATTTAAGGCTTAGCATTTAGGGTTTAGTGTTTAGTGTTAAGGTTTTAGGGTTTTGGGTTAACGGTTTCGAGTTTATGGTTTGGAGTTGTAGGTTTAAGGTTAAGGGTTTAGGGTATAGGATTTTAGATTAAAGGTTTAGGGTTTATGATTTAGTGTTTAGGGTTTAGGGTTTAAGATTCATGATTTAGGGTTTTGGAATTAGGGTTAGGGTTTAAGGTTTATTGCATTGGGTTTTATGTTTAGGGTTAGGGATTAGGGATTAAGGTTTAAAGTATAGGATATTGTGTTTGGAGTTGAGGTTAAGTCTTAGGGTTTAGGGTTTAGGGTTTACGATTAGGAGATTAGCATTTAGGGGTTAGGGTTTAGGGTTTACTAGGGTTTAGTGTTTAGGATTTAGGGTTAGGGTTTAGGGTTTAGGGTTTAGGGTAAGTGTTTATGGTTTAGGGTTTTTGGTGTACAATTTGGATTTAGGGTTTAGGGTTTAGGTTTAGGCTTAGGTTTAGAGTTTAGGATTTTGGGATTAGGGTTTAGAGTTTAGGATTTAGGTTTTAGGGTTTAAGTGTTTAGGTTTTAGGTTTAGGGTTTAGGGTTTATGTTTATGGTTTAGGGTTTAGGATATAGGGTTTAGTGTTTAGTATTTAAGGTTTAGGATTTAGGATTTAGGGTTTAGGGTTTAGGGTTTGTTTAGGGTGTAGGGTTTACAGTTTTGAGTTGTAGGTTTAAAGTTTAGGGTTTAGGTTATAGGGTTTAATATTAATGATTTTGGGTCTTGGGTTTAGAGTTTAGAGTTTAGGGTTTAGGGTAGGGTTTATAGTTTATAGTTTTGGGTTTAAGGTTTAGATTTTAGAGTTTAGTGTTTAGGGTTTAGAATGTAGGGTTTAGGGATTAGGGTTTAGGGTTTAGAATTTAGGGTTTTGGGTTTAAGGCTTAGACTTTAAATTTGGGTTTAGGGTTTAGGACTATGGCTAGGGTTTAGCTTTTAGCATTTAGAGTTTAGGATTTAGGGTTTAGGAATTAGGGTTATGGATTAGGTTTTAGGGCTTAAGGTTTTGGATTTAGAATATGGATTTAAGGTTTAGGATTTAGGTTTTGAGTTAGGGTTTAAGGTTTAGAGCTACAAGATTAGGATTTAGGTTTTAGGGTTTTAGGATTCAGGTTTAGGGTATAGGGCATTAAATTTGGGGTTTAGGGTTTAGGTTTAAAGGTTTAAGGTTTAAGGTTTAAGGTTTAAGATTTGGGTTTTAGGGTTTAGGTTTTAGCATTTAGGGTTTAGGGTTTAGGGTTTAGGGTTTAGGTTTTAAAGTTTAGAGTTTAGTGTTTATGGTCAAGGGTTGAATGTTTAGGGTTTAGATTTTATAGTTTTGGATTTTGGGTCTAGGGTTTATGGATTAGGGTTTATGGTTTACGGTTTAGGGTTTAGGGTTTATTGTTTAGAGTTAGAGTTTAGGGTTTAGGGTTAAGGTTTTAGAATTTAGGTTTTAGGGTTCAGGATTTTAGGTTTTCTATTCGAGTTGTAGGTTTATGGCATAGGGTTTAAGGTTTAGCATTTAGGGTTTAGGGTTTAGGTTTTAGAGTTTACAGTTTTGAGTTTTAGGTTTAGGGTTTAGGGGTTAGGATATAGGGTTTAGTGTGTACAGTTTACGATTTAGGGTTTAGAGCTTAGATTCTATGATTTAGGGTTTGGGACTTTGAGTTGTATGTTTTGCATTTAGGGTTTATGTTTTAGGCTTTAGGGTTTAGGCTGTAGAGTTTAGGTTTATGGTTTGGGTATAGGGTTTAGGGTTTAGGGTTAGAGTTTACGGTTTAGGATTTAGGGTTTAGGGTTTAGGGTTTTGGATTTAGGATTTAGTGTTTCGTGTTTAAGGTTTAAAGTTTAGGATTTAGGGTTTAGGGTATAAGGTTTAGGGTTTAGAGTTTTGATTTGGGGTTTAGGGTTTTGTGTTTACCGATATGGTTAGGGTTTAGGGTTTTAGGTTTAGCATTTAGGGTTTAGGGTTTAGGGTCTAGAGTCTTGGGTTTAGGGTTTAGGGTTTTGGGTTTTGGGATTTGTGTTAGAGTTGTAGGTTTAGGGTTTAGGGTTTTGAGTTGTTTGTTTAGGGTTTAGGGTATAGAGTTCAGAGTTTATGGTTTATGGTTTAGGATTTAGGGTTTAGAGTTTAGGATTTAGGACTAGGGTTAGGGTTTAGTATTTAACATTTAGAGTTTAGGGTTTTGGGTTAGGGATTAGGTTTTAGGGATTAGGGTATAGAATATGGATTTAGGGTTTAGTGTCTAGGTTTAGAGTTAGAGTTAGGGTTTAGGATTTAGCTCTAAGGGTTTTTGGGTTTAGGTTTGTGGTTTAGGGCTTAGGGTTTAGGGTTTAAGGTTTAGGATTCAGGATATGTTGTTTATAGCTTAGGTTTTAGGGTTTAGGGTTAATGGTTTTGGGTTCAAGTTGTAGGTTTAGGGTTTAGGGTTAGGGTTTAGAGTTTAGGATATTGTGTTTAGAGTTTAGGTTAAGGCTTAGGGTTTAGGGTTTAGGGTTTAGGGTTTAGCATTAAGAGATTAACATTTATGGCCTAGGGTTTATGGTTTCGTGTTTATGGTTAAGCATTTAGGTTTTAGGTTTTAGGTTTTATGTTTTAGGGTTTTGGGTTTAGAATTTAGGATTTAGTGTTTAGGATTTAGTGTTAGAGTTTGGGGTTTAGGATTTAGTTCTTAGGATAAGCGTTTAGGGTTTAGGGTGTAGAGTTTGGATTTAGTGTTGACGGTTTAAATTTAGGGTTAGGTTTATAGTTTAGTGTTTATGGTTTAGGGTTTAGGGTTTAAGGGTTTAGGGTTTGGGTTTAGGGTTTAGGGTTTAGGATCTAGGGTCTAGTGTTTAGAGTTTAGGGTTTAGGGTGAAGTATTTAGGGCTAAGTGTTTAGTATTTAAGGTTAAGGTTTATGATTTATGGTTTAGGGTTTAGAGTTTAGAGTTTAGTGTTTAGGGTTTGTTTAAGGTTTAGGGTTTAGATTTTAGGATTTAGGACTACGTTTAGGGTTTAGGATTTAACATTTAGACTGTAGGATTTAGGGTTAGTGATTAGGTTTTAGGGATTAGTATTTAGAATATGGATTTAGGGTTTAGTGGTTAGGTTTAGAGTTAGAGTTAGGGTTTACGGTTTAAGGTTTAGGATTTAATTCTTAGGGTTTTAGGGTTAAGGTTTACATTTTAGGGCTTAGGTCTTAGGGTTTAGGGTTTAGGGCTTAGGGTTTAAGGTTTATCATTTAGGTTATATAGTTTAGAGTTTAGGTTTTTGGGTTTAAGGTTAAGGGTTTTGCGTTTTGGGTTTGAGTTATAGGTTTAGCATTTTGGGTTAGGGTTTATGATTTAGCGTATTATTGTTTATGGTCAAGGGTTTAAGGTTTAGGTTTTAGGGTTTTGGATTTAAGGATTAGGGTTTAGGGTTAGGAGATTAGCATTTAGGGCTCAGAGTTTAGGGTTTAGATTTTTTGGTTGAGCATTTAGATTTTAGGTTTTAGGATTTGTGTTTTATGGCTTAGGGTTTAGAGTTTAGGATTTTATGTTTAGGGTTTAGCGTTTAGGGTTTGGGATGTAGAGTTTAGATTTAGGGTTTAGGGTTTAGGTTTAGTGTTAGGTTTAGACTTTAGGGTTTAGGGATTAGGGTTTAGAGTTTAGGATTGATGTTGTAGGGTTTAAGGGTTTAAGGTTTAGGTTTAGGGTTTAGTGTTTAGGTTTAGGATTTAGGATCTAACATCTAGTTATAGGGTTTAGGGCTTAGGATTTAGGGTTAAGTGTTTAGTATTTAAGGATTAGGGTTTAGGATTTAGGATTTAGGGTTTAGGGTTTATAATTTAGAGTTTAGGGTTTAGGGTTTGTTTAGAATTTAGGGTTTAGAGTTTAGGATTTAGGACTAGGGTTAGGGTTTAGTATTTAACATTTAGAGTTTAGGGTTTTGGGTTAGGGATTAGGTTTTAGGGATTAGGGTATAGAATATGGATTTAGGGTTTAGTGTCTAGGTTTAGAGTTAGAGTTAGGGTTTAGGATTTAGCTCTAAGGGTTTTTGGGTTTAGGTTTGTGGTTTAGGGCTTAGGGTTTAGGGTTTAAGGTTTAGGATTCAGGATATGTAGTTTATAGCTTAGGTTTTAGGGTTTAGGATTAATGGTTTTGGGTTTAAGTTGTAGGTTTAGGGTTTAGGGTTAGGGTTTAGAGTTTAGGATATTGTGTTTAGAGTTTAGGTTAAGGCTTAGGGTTTAGGGTTTAGGGTTTAGCGTTAGGAGACTAACATTTATGGCCTAGGGTTTACGGTTTCGTGTTTATGGTTAAGCATTTAGGTTTTAGGTTTTAGGTTTTATGTTTTAGGGTTTAGGGTTTAGAATTTAGGATTTAGTGTTTAGGATTTAGGGTTAGAGTTTGGGGTTTAGGATTTAGTGCTTAGGGTAAGCGTTTAGAGTTTAGGATGTAGAGTTTGGATTTAGTGTTGACGGTTTAAATTTAGGGTTAGGTTTATAGTTTAGTGTTTATAGTTTAGGTTTTAGGGTTTAGGGTTTGGGTTTAGGGTTTAAGGTTTAGGATCTAGGGTCTAGTGTTTAGAGTTTAGGGTTTAGGGTGAAGTATTTAGGGCTAAGTGTTTAGTATTTAAGGTTTAGGGTTTATGATTTATGGTTAAGGGTTTAGAGTTTAGAGTTTAGTGTTTAGGGTTTGTTTAAGGTTTAGGGTTTAGATTTTAGGATTTAGGACTACGTTTAGGGTTTAGGATTTAACATTTAGACTATAGGATTTAGGGTTAGGGATTAGGTTTTAGGGATTAGTTTTTAGAATATGGATTTAGGGTTTAGTGTTTATGTTTAGAGTTAGAGTTAGGGTTTACGGTTTAAGGTTTAGGATTTAATTCTTAGGGTTTTAGGGTTAAGGTTTATATTTTAGGGCTTAGGTCTTAGGGTTTAGGGTTTAGGCTTTAGGGTTTAAGGTTTATCATTTAGGTTATATAGTTTAGAGTTTAGGTTTTAGGGTTTAGGGTTAAGGGTTTTGCATTTTGGGTTTGAGTTATAGGTTTAGCGTTTTGGGTTAGGGTTTATGATTTAGCGTATTATTGTTTATGGTCAAGGGTTTAAGGTTTAGGTTTTAGGGTTTTGGATTTAGGGATTAGGGTTTGGGGTTAGGAGATTAGCATTTAGGGCTTAGAGTTTAGGGTTTAGATTTTTTGGTTGAGCATTTAGATTTTAGGTTTTAGGATTTATGTTTTATGGCTTAGGGTTTAGAGTTTAGGATTTTATGTTTAGGGTTTAGCGTTTAGGGTTTGGGGTGTAGAGTTTAGATTTAGGGTTTAGGTTTTAGGTTTAGACTTTAGGGTTTAGGGATTAAGGTTTAGAGTTTAGGATTTACGGTGTAGGGTTTAAGGGTTTAAGGTGTAGGGTTTAAGGGTTTAAGGTTTAGGTTTAGGGTTTAGGATCTAGCATCTAGTTATAGGGTTTAGGGCTTAAGATTTAGGGTTAGGTGTTTAGTATTTAAGGATTAGGGTTTAGGATTTAGGATTTAGGGTTTAAGGTTTAGAATTTAGAGTTTAGGGTTTAGGGTTTGTTTAGAATTTAGGGTTTAGAGTTTAGGATTTAGGACTAGGGTTAGGGTTTAGTATTTAACATTTAGAGTTTAGGGTTTTGGGTTAGGGATTAGGTTTTAGGGATTACGGTATAGAATATGGATTTAGGGTTTAGTGTCTAGGTTTAGAGTTAGTTAGGGTTTAGGGTTTAGGGTTTAGGATTTAGTTCTAAGGGTTTTAGGGTTTAGGTTTATGGTTTAGGGCTTAGGATTTAGGGTTTAAGGTTTAGGATTTAAGGTTTATGGTTTAGGATATATAGTTTATAGCTTAGGTTTTAGGGTTTAGGGTTAATGGTTTTGGGTTCAAGTTGTAGGTTTAGGGTTTAGGGTTAGGGTTTAGAGTTTAGGATTTATGGTTTAGGGTTTAAAGGATTAGGGTTTAGGTTTAGGGTTTAGGGTTTAGGATATAAGGTCTAGTATTTAGGGTTTAGGGTTTAGGATTTAGGGATTAGTGTTTAGTATTTAAGGTTTAGGGTTTAGGATTTAGGGTTGAGGGATTAGAGTTTAGAGTTTAGGGTTTGTTTAAGGTTTAGGGTTTAGAGTTTAGGATTTAGGACTAGGGTTAGGGTTTGGGATTTAACATTTAGAGTTTATTATTTAGGGTTAGGGATCAAGATTTAGAATATGGATTTAGGGTTTAGTGTTTAGGTTTAGAGTTTGTGTTAGGGTTTAGGGTTTAGGGTTTAGTGTTTAGGATTTAGTTATTAGGGTTTTAGGGTTTAGGTTTATGGTTTAAGGCTTAGGGTTTAGCGTTTAGGGTTTAGGGTTTAAGGTTTATGGTTTAGGGTATATAGTTTAGAGTTTAGGTTTTAGGGTTTTTGGTAAAGGGTTTAGGGTTATGGGTTCGAGGTGTTGGTTTTGGGTTTAGGCTTGGGATTTAGAGTTTATGATAAAAGGGTTTATGGTTTACGTTTAAGGTTTAGGGTTTATGTTTAGGGTTTAGTATCTAGGGTCTAGTGTTTAGGGTTTAAGATTTAGAGTTTAGAGTTTAGTGTTTAGGTTTTAGTGTTTAGGGTTTAGAGTCAAGGGTTTAGGATTTAGGTTTTATGGTTTTGGGTTATGGGTTTAGAGTTTAGTGTTTAGTGTTTTGGGTTTAATGTTTAGGGTTAGCATTTAGGGTTTAGGGTCTAGGGTTATGATATTAGAATTTAGGGTTTAGATTTTAAGGTTTAGGGTTTACAATTTAGGGTTTAGGGTTTTGAGTTATGGGTTTAAGTTTTATGGTTTAGGTTATAAGGTTTAGGGTTTAGAGTTTGGAGTTTAGAGTTTAGGGTTTGTTTAAGGTTTGGGGTTTACAGTTTAGAGTTTAAAGATTACGGTTGGCAATGTAGGGTTTAGGATTTACACTTTAGTGTTTAGTGTTTAGGGTTTAGGGTTTAGAGTTTAGGATTTAGAACTAGGGTTGGGGTTTAGGATTTAACATATGGAGTTTAGGATTTTGGGTTAGGCATTAGGTTTTAGGGTTTAGGGTTTAGAATATGGATTTTGATTTTAGTGTTTAGGTTTAGAGTTAGAGTTAGTGTTTAAGGTTTAGGGTTTTAGGGTTTAGGTTTATGGTTTAGGGCTAAGGGTTTAGGGTTTACGGTTTAGAGTTTAAAGTTTAGAGCTTAGGTTTTAGGATTTAGGGTTGAGGATTTTGGGTTTTGGGTTTGAGTTATAGGTTTAGGGTTTTGGGTTAGGGTTTATGATTTTGGGTTTATGGTTCAGTGTTTAAAGTTTAGAGCTTAGTGTTTATGGTTAAGGTTTAGGGTTTAGGTTTTTAGGTTTTAGGTTTAGGGTTTAGGGTTTAGGGTTTAGGTTTTTAGGTTTCAGGTTATGGGTTTAGGGTTTAGGATTTAGGGTTTTGGATTTAGAGTTTAGGATTTTGGGTTTGTAGTTTAGAGTTTAGGGTTTATGGGTAAGGGTTTATGATTTAGAATTTAGGGTTTAGGGTTTGGGGTTTTGGGTTTTGTGTTCTAGTTGTAAGTTTAGGGTTTTGAGTGGTAGGTTTAGGGTTTAGGGTATAGAGTTTATAGTTTATGGTTTATGGTTTACTATTTAGGGTATAGGGTTTAGAGGTTAGGATTTAGGGTTAAGGATTTCAAGTTGTAGGTTTGGGTGTAGAGTTTGGTATTTGCGATTTATGGGTAAGGTTTATGGTTTAGATGTTTTATTTAGGGTTTAGTTTGTAGCTTTAGGGTTTAGGGTTTTTGATCTAGAGTTTAGGGTTTAGGGTTAGGATTTAGTGTTAGGGTTTAGGGTTTAGGGTCTAGAGTTTAGGGTTTAGGGTTTAGGGTTAAGGATTTTAGGTATAGTGCTTTAGGTTTAAGGTTGATGGTTTAGGGTTTAGGATTTAGGGTAATAGGTTTAGGGTTTTTGGTTTAGGGTTTATGGTTTAGGATTTAGGGTTAAAGGTTTTGAATTTGGATTTAGGGTTTAGGCTTTAGATTTAGGGTTAGGGTTAGGAGTTTAGGGTTTAGAGTTTAGAGTTTTTGGTATAAGGTTTAGCGTTTAGGTTTTTAGGGTTTAGGTTAGTGGTTTATGGTTTAGGGCTTAGGTTTAGGTTTAGGTTTTAGGTTTTAAGGTTTAGAGATTAGAGGTTAGGGTTTACTGCTTAGGGTTTAAGGTTTAGGGTTTAGAATTTTAGGATTTAGGGTTTAGTGTTTAGTGTTAAGGTTTTAGGGTTTTGGGTTACTCGTTTTGGTTTTATGGTTTGGAGTTAGAGGTTTAAGGTTAAGGGTTTAGGGTATAGGATTTAATATTAAAGGTTTAGGATTTATGATTTAGGGTTTAGGGTTTAGGGTTTAAGATTCAGGATTTAGGGTTTAGGAATTAGGGTTAGGCTTTATTTTTATTGTATTGGGTTTTATGTTTAGGGTTAGGGATTAGGGATTAAGGTTTGAATTATAGGATATTGTGTTTGGAGTTGAGGTTAAGGCTTAGGGTTTAGGGTATAGGGTTTAAGATTAAGGGTTTAGGGTTTAGGGTTTAGAGTTTAGAATTTAGGTGTTATGGTTTAGGGTTTAGGGCTTAGACTTTAGAGTTTAGTGATTAGGTTTTAGGGTTTAGGGTTTAGTATTTAGGGTTTCAGGTTTAGGGTTTAAGATTTAGGATTTAAGGTTTAGGAATTAGAGTTAGGGTTTATTATTTATGGTTTAGGGTTTTACGTTTAGGCTTAGGGATTAGGGTTTAAACTTTACGATTTGGGGTTTAGGGATTAGATATTAGGGTTTAGAGTTTAGGATATTGTGTTTAGAATTTAGGATAAGACTTAGGGTTCAGGGTTTAGGATTTAGGGTTAGGAGATTAGCATTTAGGGTTTAGAGTTTAGGGTTTAAGGTTTAGAGTATAGAATTTATGGTTAAGCATTTAGGTTTTAGGCTTTAGGTTTTATGTTGTAGGGTTTAGAGTTTAGAGTTTTGGATGTAGTGTTTAGGATTTAGGGTTAGGGTTTACAATTTAGGGTTTAGGGTAAGTGTGTAGGGTTTAGGGTTTAGGATTTAGGGTTTGGATTTAGGGTTTAGGGTTTAGTGTTTAGGATTTAGAGTTAGGGTTTAGGGTTTAGGATCTATGGTCTAGTGTTTAGGGTTTAGTATTTGGGGTTTAGTGTTTAAGGTTTAGGGTTTAGGATTTAGGGTTTTGGGTTTTGAGTTGCAGGTATAAGGTTTAGGGTTTAGGGTTTTGTGTTGTAGGTATAATGTTTAGGGTTTAGGGTTTAGATTTTAGAGTTTAGGGTTTAGGGTTTGTTTAGGATTTAGAGTTTAGAGTTTAAGTTTAAATATTAGGGTTTATGATTTTGGGTTTAGGCTTTGTGGTGTAGGGTTTAGACTTTATGGTTTAGTGTTTAGGGTTTAGGGTTTAGTGTTTACGATTTAAGAATTAGGATTTAGGGTATAGCAATTAGGGTTAAGGTTTATGACTTATGGTTTAGGGTTTTTGGTTCAGGGTTAGGGATTTGGGTTTGGACTTTAGGATTAGGAATTTAGGGATTAGGGATTAGGGTATAGAGTTTAGGATATTGTGTTTACAGTTTAGGTTAAGGCTTAGGGTTTAAGGTTTAGGGTCTAGGCGTAAGAGATTAGCATTTTGGGTTTAGAGTTTAGGGTTTACTATTTAGGGTTTAGAGTTTATAGTTAAGCATTTAGGTTTTAAGTTTTAGGTTTTATGGTTTATGTTTTAGGGTTTAGGGTTTAGAGTTTTGGATTTAGAGTTAGGGTTTACGATTTAGGGTTTAGGTAAGTATTTAGTGTTTATGATTTTGGGTTTAGAGTTAGGATTTAGGGTTTAGGGTTTAGGTTTAGGGTTAGGGTTTACAGTTTTGGGTTTAGGGTTTAGGGTTTAGGTTTAGGGGTCTAGTGTTTAGGGTTTAGGGTTTAGGATTTTGAGTTGTAGGTTTAAGGTTTAGGGTTATGGGTATAGGGTTTAGGGTTTAGAGTTAAGAGTTTAAGGTTTAGGGTTTATTTAGGGTTGGGGTTTATAGTTTAGGGTTTAAATTTTTCAGTTGACAATGTAGGGTTAAGGATTTAGACTTTAGTGTTTAGTGTTTTGGGTTTAGGGTTTAGAGTTTAGGATTTAGGACTAGGGTTAGGGTTTAGGATTTAACATGTAGAGTTTAGAATTTAGGGTTAGGGATTAGGTTTTAGGGTTTAGGATTTAGAATATGGATTTAGGGTTTAGTGTTTAGGTTTAGAGTGAGAGTTCGGGTTTAGGGTTTAGGATTTAGTTCTTATGATTTTAGGGTTTAGGGCTTAGGGTTTATGATTTAGTATTTAGGGTTTATAGTTTAGAATTTAGGTTTTAGGGTTTGGGGTTAGGGTTTATGCTTTAGGGTTTATGGTTTAAGGTTTAGAGTTTAGAGATTAGTGTTTATGGTCAAGGGTTTAGGGTTTAGGTTTTAGGATTTTGGGTTATGGTTTATGGTTTAGGGTTTAGAGTTTAGGGTTTTGGGTTTATAGTTTAGAGTTTAGGGTTTATGTTTAAGGGTTTATGGTTTAGGTTTTAGGGTTTAGGATTTAGGGTTTTGGGTTTTAGGTTTGAGTTGTAGGTTTAGGGTTTAGGGTTTAGGTTTTTAAGTTTAGGGTTTTGAGTTGTAGGTTTACGGTTTAGGGTTTAGGATTAAAGGTATAGGGTTTAGAGTTTATGGTTTATGGATTAGCATTTATGGTTTACTATTTAAGGTATAGGGTTTATAGTTAAGGGTTTAGGGTTTAGGATTTCGTGTTGTAGTTTTTGGGTTTGGAGTTTAGTATTTATGATTTAGGGTTAAGGTTTATGGTTTAGACTTTTTATTTAGGGTTTAGGTTGTAGGTTTAGGGTTTAGGGTTTTGTGTCTAGAGTATAGGGTTTAGGGTTAAGATTTAGTGTTTAGGGTCTAGAGTTTAAGGTTTACTGTTTAGGATTTAGGGTTTAGAGTTTTAGGTATAGTTTTTTAGGTTTAGGGTTTATGGTTTATGGTTTAGGTTTTAGGGTTTTGGGTTTAGGGTTTAAAGCTTATAGTTTAGAATTTAGGGTTTAAGGTTTTCAATTTGGATTTAAGGTTTAGGGTTTAGGTTTAGGGTTAGGGTTAAGAGTTTAGGGTATAAGGTTTAGCATTTAGTGTTTTATGGTTTGGGTTAATGGTTTATGATTTAGGGTTTAGGTTTAGATTTTTGTGTTTAGGATTTAGGTTTTAGGGTTTGGGGTTCAGGGCTTAGGGTTTACTGTTTAGGGTTTTGTGTTTAGGGTTTAAGGTTTATAGTTTTAGGGTGTAGGGTTTCAAATTAAGGGTTTAGGGTTTAGGTTTTAATGTTTATGGTTTAGGGTTTAGGGTTTAGGGTTTTTTGTTTAGGGTTTATGGTTTAGGGTTTAATATTTAGGATTTAGGGTTTAGGAATTAGGGTTACGATTTATGGTTTATTGTTTAAGGTTTTAGGCTTAGTGTTTGGGATAACAGTTTAGACTTTAGGATTTAGGGTTTAGGGATTAGGGATTAGGGTTTAGAGTTTAGGATATTGTGTTTAGAGTTTAGGTTAAGGCTTAGGGTTTAGGGTTTAGGGTTAGGAGATTAACATTTATGGCCAAGGGTTTAAGGTTTCGTGTTTATGGTTAAGCATTTAGGTTTTAGGTTTTAGGGTTTATGTTTTAGGGTTTAGGGTTTAGAGTTTAGGATTTAGTGTTTAGGATTTAGGATTAGAGTTTAGGCTTTAGGAGTTAGTGTTTAGGGTAAGCGTTTAGGGTGTAGAGTTTGGATTTAGTGTTGACGGTTTAGATTTAGGGTTAGGTTTATAGTTTAGTGTTTATAGTTTAGGATATAGGGTTTAGGGTTTAATGGTTTAGGGTTTAGGGTTTAGGGTTTAGGGTTTAGGATCTAGGGTCTAGTGTTTAGAGTTTAGGGTTTAGGGTGAAGGATTTAGGGTTAAGTGTTTAGTATTTAAGGTTTAGGGTTTAGGGTTTAAAGTTTAGTGTTTAGTGTTTAGGGTTTGTTTAAGGTTTAGGGTTTAGATTTTAGGATTTAGGACTAGGGTTAGGGTTTAAGATTTAACATTTAGACTGTAGGATTTAGGGTTAGGGTTTAAGATTTAACATTTAGACTGTAGGGTTTAGGGTTAGGGATTAGGTTTTAGGGTTTAGTGTTTAGAATATGGATTTAGGGTTTAGTGTTTAGGTTCAGAGTTAGAGTTAGGGTTTATGGTTTAAGGTTTAGGATTTAATTCTTAGGGTTTTAGGGTTAAGGTTTATAGTTTAGGGCTTAGGTCTTAGGGTTTAGGGTTTAGGGCTTAGGCTTTAAGGTTTATTATTTAGGTTATATAGTTTAGAGTTTAGGTTTTAGGGTTTAGTGTTAAGGGTTTTGCATTTTGAGTTTGAGTTATATGTTTAGGGTTTTAGGTTAGGATTTATGATTTATGGTATTATTGTTTATGGTCAAGGGTTTAAGGTTTAGGTTTTAGGGTATTGGATTTAGGGATTAGGGTTTAGGGTTAGGAGATTAGCATTTAGGGCTTAGAGTTTAGGGTTTAGATTTGTTGGTTAAGCATTTATATTTTAGGTTTTAGGATTTATGTTTTAGGGTTTAGGATTTTGTGTTTAGGGTTTAGGGTTTATGGTTTAGGGTTGGGGTGTAGAGTTTAGATTTAGGGTTCAGGGTTTAGGTTTAGAGTTAGGTTTAGACTTTAGGGTTTAGGGATTAGGGTTTAGAGTTTAGGATTTAGGATTTAGGGTTTAAGGGTTTAAGGTTTAGGTTTAGGGTTTAGTGTTTAGGTTTAGGGTTTAGGATCTAGCATCTAGTTATAGGGTTTAGGGCTTAGGATTTAGGTTTAAGTGTTTAGTATTTAAGGATTAGGGTTTAGTATTTAGGGTTTAGGGTTTAGAATTTAGAGTTTAGGGTTTAGGGTTTAGGGTTTAGAGTTTAAGATTTAGGACTAGGGTTAGGGTTTAGGATTTAACATTTAGAGTTTAAGGTTTTGGGTTAGGGATTAGGTTTTAGGGTTTAGGGTATAGAATATGGATTTAGGGTTTAGTGTTTAGGTTTAGAGTTAGAGTTAGGGTTTAGGGTTTAGTTATATGGGTTTTATGGTTTAGGTTTATGGTTTAGGGCTCCGGGTTTAGGGTTAATGGTTTTTGGTTCAAGTTGTAGGTTTAGGGTTTTTGGTTAGGGTTTAGAGTTTAGGATTTATGGTTTAGGGTTTAAGGGATTAGGGTTTAGGTTTAGGTTTTAGGGTTTAGGATCTAAGGTCTAGTATTTAGGGTTTAGGGTTTAAGATTTAGGGTTTAGTGTTTAGTATTTAATGTTTAGGGGTTAGGATTTAGGGTTTAGGGATTAGAGTTTGGAGTTTAGGGTGTAGGGTTTGTTTAAGGTTTAGGGTTTAGAGTTTAGGATTTAAGACTAGGGTTAGGGTTTTGGATTAAACATTTAGAGTTTATTATTTAGGGTTAGGGATCAAGGTTTAGAAGTTGGATTTAGGGTTTAGTGTTTAGGTTTAGAGTTAGTGTTAGGGTTTAGGGTTTAGTATTTAGGATTTAGTTATAAGGGTTTTAGGGTTTAGGTTTATGGTTTAGGGCTTAGGGTTTAGCATTTAGGGTTTAGGGTTTAAGGTTTATGGTTTAGGGTATATAGTTTAGAGTTTAGGTTTTAGGGTATATAGTTTAGAGTTTAGGTTTTAGGGTTTTTGGTAAAGGGTTTAGGGTTATGGGTTCGAGGTGTAGGTTTTGGGTGTAGGCTTAGGATTTAGAGTTTAGGATTTAAGGGTTTAGGCTTTAGGTTTAAGGTTTAGGGTTTAGGATGTAGGGTCTAGTGTTTAAGGTTTAGGGTTTAAAGTTTAGGGTTTAGTCTTAGTGTTTAGTATTTAAGGTTTAGGGTTTAGGATTTAGGGTTTAAGGTTTACAATTTAGAGTTTAGGGTTTATGGTTTGTTTAGGGCTTAGGGTTTAGATTTTAGTATTTAGGACTAGGGTTAGGGTTTAGGATTTCACATTTAGAATTTAGTATTTAGGGTTAGGGATTAAGGTTTAGAATATGGATTTAGGGTTTAGTGTTTAGGTTTAGTGTTAGTGTTAGGGTTTAGGGTTTTGGGTTTAGGATTTAGTTCTTAGGGATTTAGGGTTTAGGTTTATTATTTAGGGCTTAAGGTTTAGGGTTTAGGGTTTATGGTTTAACGTTTATGGTTTAGGGTATATAGTTTAGAGTTTAGGTTTTAGGGTTTTGGGTTAAGGGTTTAGGGTTTTATGGGTTTAGGCTTAGGTTTTAAAGTTTATGATTTAGAATTTAGGGTTTAAGGAAGGGTTTAGGGTTTAGGGTTTAGGTTTAGGCTTTAGGATCTAGGGTCTAGTGTTTAGGGTTTAGGGTTTAGGGTTTAGGATTTAGGGTTTAGGATTTACTATTTAAGTTTTAGGGTTTAGGGTTTAAGGTTTAGAGTTTAGAGTTTAGGATTTCAGGTTTTTCTAGAGTTTAGGATTTAGATCGAGTTTATGATTTAGGATTAGGGTTAGAGTTTAGGATTTTGGGTTACGGATTAGGTTTTAGGGATTCCTGTTTATAATATGAATTTAGGGTTTAGTGTTTAGGTTTAGAGTTAGCGTTAGGGTTTAGGGTTTAGGATTTAGTTCTTAGGGATTTAGGGGATAGGTTTATAGTTTAGGGCTTAGGGTTTAGGGTTTAGGGTTTAAGGTTTATGGTTTAGGTTATATAGTTTAGAGTTTAGGCTTTAGCATTTAGGGTTAGGGGTTTTGGGTTTTGGGTTTGAGTTGTAGGTTTAGGGTTTAGAGTTAGGGCTTATGATTTAGGGTTTAGGGTTTAGGATTTAGAGTTTAGATTTTAGTGTTTATGGTCAAGGGTTTAAGATTTAGGTTTTACAGTTTTGGGTTATGGGTTTAGGGTTTAGTGTTTTAGGTTTAATGTTTAGGGTTAGTGTTTAGGGTTTAGGGTCTAGGGTTAGGATATTAGAATTTAGGGTTTAGATTTTAGGGTTTAAGGTTTAGGGTTTAGGATTTAAGGTTTAGTATTTAGTGTTTAATGTTTAGGGTTTACAATTTAGGGTTTAGGGTTTTGAGTAGTAGGTTTAAGTTTTAGGGTTTAAGGTATAAGGTTTAGGGTTTACAGTTTAGAGTTTAAGGTTTAGGGTTTGTTTAGGGTTGGGGTTTAGAGTTTAGGGTTTAAATATTACGGTTGGCAGTGTAGGGTTTAGGATTTTCACTTTAGTGTTTAGTGTTTAGGGTTTAGGGTTTAGGGTTTAGAGTTTAGGATTTAGGACTAGGGTTAGGGTTTAGGATTTAACATATGGAGTTTAGGATATAGGGTTAGGCATTAGGTTTTAGGGTTTAGGGTTTAGAATATGGATTTAGAGTTTAGTGTTTAGGTTTAGAGTTAAAGTTAGTGTTTAGAGTTTAGGGTTTAATTCTTAGGGTTTTAGGGTTTAGGTTTATGGTTAAGGGCTGAGGGTTTACGGTTTATGATTTAGGGTTTATAATTTAGAGCTTAGGTTTTAGGGTTTAGGGTTGAGGATTTTGGGTTTTGTGTTCGAGTTGTAGGTTTAGGGTTTAGGGTTAGGGTTTATCATTTAGGGTTTATGGTTGAGTATTTAGAGTTTAGAGTTTAGTGTTTATGGTCAAGGATTTAGGGTTTAGGTTTTTAGGTTTTAGGTTATGGGTTTAGGGTTTTGGATTTAGGGTTTTGGATTTATAGTTTAGGGTTTTGGGTTTACAGTTTAGAGTTTAGGGTTTATGATTTAGATTTTAGGGTTTAGGGTTTAGGGTTTTGGGTTTTCTATTTGAGTTGTAGGTTTAGGGTTTAGGGTTTAGGGTTTTGAGTTATAGGTTTAGGGTTTAGGTTATAGAGTTTATAGTTTATGGTTTATCATTTAGGATTTAGGGTTTACTATTTAGGGTATAGGGTTTATAGTTTAGGATTTAGGGTTAAGGATTTCAAGTTGTAGGTTTTGTGTGTAGAGTTTGGTATTTGCAATGTAGGGGTAAGGTTTGTGGTTTAGAGTTTTTATTTAGGGTTTAGTTTGTAGGTTTAGGGTTTAGGGTTTTGGGTCTAGAGTTTATGGTTTAGGGTTAGTATTTAGTGTTTAGGGTTTAGGGTTTAGGGTCAAGAGTTTAGGGTTTACCATTTAGGGTTTAGTGTTTAGGATTTTAGGTATAGTGTTTTAGGTTTAAGGTTTATGGTTCAGGGTTTAGGGTTTAGGGTAATAGGTTAAGGGTTTAGGGTTTAGGGTTTTTGTTTTTGGGTTTATGGTTTAGGATTTAGGGATTAAGGTTTTGAATTTGGATTTAGGGTTTAGGCTTTAGGTTTAGGGTTAGGGTTAGGAGTTTATGGTTTAGAGTTTTGGGTATAAGGTTTAGCGTTTAGGGTTTTATGGTTTAGGTTAGTGGTTTATAGTTTAGGGTTTAGGATTAGGTTTTAGGGTTTAGGGTTTAGGGTTTAGGTTTTAGGGTTTAGGGGTTAGGGTTTAAGGTTTAGGGTTTAGAATTTTAGGATTTAGGGTTTAGCATTTAGGGTTTAGTGTTTAGTGTTATGGTTTTAGGGTTTTGGGTTAACGATACCGGGTTTATGGTTTGGAGTTGTAGGTTTAAGTTTAAGGGTTTAGGGTATAGGATTGAAGATTAAAGGTTTAGGGTTTAGGGTTTAAGATTCATGATTTAGGGTTTAGGAATTAGAGTTAGGGTTTATGGTTTACTGTAATGGGTTTTATGTTTAAAGTTAGGGATTAGGGATTAAGGCTTAAAGTATAGGATATTGTGTTTGGAGTTGAGGTTAAGGCTTAGGGTTTAGGGTTTAGGGTGTAGGGTTAGGAGATTAACATTTAGGGGTTAGGGTTTAGGGTTTATTAGGGTTTTGAGCTTAGGATTTAGTGTTTAGGACTTAGGGTTAGGGTTTAGGGTTTAAGGTTTAGGGTAAGTATTTAGGGTTTAGGGTTTTTCGTGTAGAGTGTGTATTTAGGGTTTAGGGTTTAGGTTTAGGGTTGGTTTAGAGTTTAGGATTTAGGGATTAGGGTTTAGAGTTTAGGATTTAGGTTTTAGGGTTTAAGTGTTTAGGGTTTAGGTTTTAAGTTTATGGTTTAGGGTTTAGGATATAGGGTTTAGTGTTTAGTATTTAAGGTTTAGTATTTAGGATTTAGGGTTTAGGGTTTAGAGTTAGTTTAGGGTTTAGGGTTTACGATATAGGGTTTAGGAGTTAGACTATACGGTTTAGTGTTTAGGGTTTAGTGTTTAGAATTTAGGATTTAGGACTAGGGTTAGGCTTTATGATTTAACATTTAGAGTTTAGTATTTAGGGTTAAGGCTTAGGTTTCATGGATTAGGGTTTAGAATATGGATTTATGGTTTAGAGTTAGAGTTAGTGTTTATGGTTTAGGGTTTAGGATTTAGTTATTTGGGTTGTAGGGTTTAGGTTTATGGTTTAAAGCTTAGGGTTTAAGGTTTACGATTTGTGGTTTAGGGTATATAGTTTAGAATTTAGGTTTTAGGTTTTAGGGTTTAGGGTTAAGGGTTTTGGGTTTTGGGTTCGAGTTGTAGGTTTAGGGTTTAGGGTTTAGGGTTAGGGTTTATGATTTAGGGTTTAAGGTTTAAGGTTTAGAGTTTAGATTTTAGTGATTATGTTCAAGGGTTTAAGGTTTAGGTTTTACGATTTAGTGTTTTGGGTTTACGTTTTAGGGTTAGGGTTTAGAGTTTTGGGTTTATGGCTAAGGATTTAGGGTTTAGGATTTAGGATATAGGGTTTAGAGTTTATGGTTTATGGTTTAGGATTTAGGGTTTAATATTTAGGGTATAAGGTTTAGAATTTAGGGTTTGGCATTTAGGATTTTGAGTTGTAGGTTTCGGGTTTAGGTTTTATGTTTTAGGGTTTAGGGTTTATAGTTTAGTATTATCTATTTAAAGTTTAGAGTTTAGTATTTACGATTTAGGGCTAACGTTTAGGGTTTAGAGATTTTAATTAAGGTTTACGTTGTAGGTTTTGGGTTTAGGGTTTAGGGTTTTGGGTGTAGAGTTTAGGGTTCAGGGCTAGGGCTTAGGGTATGTATTTAGTGTTTAGGGTTTAGGTTTAGGGTCTAGAGTTTAGGGTTTAGGGTTTAGGGTTTATTGTTTTAGGTAGGTGTTTTAGGTTTAGGGTTTATGGTTTAGGGTTTTGGGTTTAGGGTTTTAGGTTTAGGGTTTATGGTTTAGGGTGAAGGGTTTTGGGTTTAGGGCTTAATGTTTAGGGTTTAGGATTTAGGATTTAGGGTTTAAGATTTTGAATTTGGATTTAGGGTTTAGGGTTTTGGTTTAGGGTTGGAATTATGAGTTTAGGGTTTTGGGTTTAAAGTTTATGGTATAAGGTTAAGTGTTTAGGCTTTTAGGGTATAGGTTAATGGTTTATGGTTTAGGGTTTAGGTTTAGGTTTTTGGGTTTAGGCTTTAGGTTTTAAGGTTTTTGGTTCAGGGGTTAGGGTTTTCTGTTTAGGGTTTAGGATTTAGAGTTTAGGATTTTAGAATTTAGGGTTTAGCATCTAGGGTTTAGTGTTTAGTTTTGAGGTTTTAGAGTATATGATTAAGGGTTTTGGGTTTAGGGTTTGGAGTTGTACATTTAAGGTTTAGGGTTTGGGCTACAAAGTTTAAGATTAAGGGTTTAGGGTTTAGGATTTAGAGTTTAGGGTTTAGGGTTTAGAGTTTAGGGTTTAGGGTGAATGGTTTAGGGTTTAGGGTTTAGGGTTTAGCTTTAGGGTTTAGGGTTTAGCTTTAGGGTTTAGGGTTTATGGTTTAGGGTTTAGGTTTTAAGATTTATGATTTAGGGTTTATGAATTAAGGTTAGGGTTTATGGTTTATTGTTTTGGGTTTTAGGTTTAGGTTTAGGGTTAGGGTTTAGACTTTAGGATTTGGGGTTTAGGGATTAGGGATAGGGTTTAGTGTTTAGGATATTGTGTTTAGTGTTTAGGTTAAGGCTTAAGGTTTAGGGTTTAGGGTTTTGGGTATGGAGATTAGCATTTAGGATTTAGAGTTTAGGGTTTAGGGTTTAGGCTTTGAAGTTTATGGTAAGAATTTAGGTTTTAGGTTTTAGGGTGTATGTTTTAGGGTTTAGGGTTTAGAGTTTAGGATTTAGTGTTTAGAATTTGGGGTTAGGGCTTAGGGTTTAGGATAAATGTTTAGGGTTTAGGATTTAGGGTTTAGGGTTAAGACTTTGGATTTAAGGCTTAGGGTTTAGTTTAGGGTTAAGACTTTGGATTTAAGGCTTAGGGTTTAGGTTTAGGGTTTTGTTTAGGGAATAGAGTGTAGAGTTTAGACTTTAGGTTTTAGTGTATAGGGTATAGAGTTTAGACTTTAGGGTTTAGTGTTTAGGGTTTATGGTTTAGAGTTTAGGATTTAGAGTTTTGGGTTTAGGGTTTAGAGTTAGCATTTAGGGTTTAGGTTTGAATCTGGGGTTAAGGTTTTGTTTTTAGATTTATGGTTTAACGTTTAGAGTTTTTGGTTTAGGGTTTAGGGTTTAGTGTTTAGGGTTAGATTTAGGGTTTAAGGTTCAGGGTTAAGGGTTTAAGGTATAGGCTTTATGGTTTAGAGTTTAGAGTTTGGTGTTTATGGTCAAGAATTTAGGGTTTAGGTTTTATAGTTTTGGGTTTTGGGTTTAGGTTTTAGGGTTTAGAGATTAGAATTTAAGGTTTAGGGTTAAGGGTTTATGGTTTAGGTTTTAGGGTTAAGGGTTTTCTATTTCAGGTATAGGTTTAAAGTAAATGTTATCAGTTTTAGCGTTAAATCTTTAGGGTTTAGGAATTAGAGTTTTGTGTTTTGAGTTGTACGTTTAGGGTTTAGGGGTTACGATTTAGGGTTTAAGGTTTAGAGTTTATGGTTTAGGGTTTATGATTTAGGGTTTACTATGTAGGGTTAAGGGTTTAGAGTTTATGGTTTAGGGTTTAGGATTTAGGGTTTACTATGTAGGGTTAAGGGTTTAGAGTTTATGGTTTAGGGTTTAGGATTTGTAGTTGTAGGTTTTGGGTTTATGGTTTAGGGTTTATGTTTTAGTGTTTAGGGTTTAGGGTTTAAGGTTTAGTGTGTAGTGTTTATAGTTTAGGATTCAAGTTTTAAGGTTTAGGGTTTTGAGTTTTTATTTATAGAGTTTATGGTTTAGGGTTTATGATTTAGGGTCTAGAGTTTAGGAATTAGGGTTTAGTCTTTAGTCTTTAGGGTTTAGGGTTTTGGTTTTTGGGTTTAGGGTTGAGGGTTTAGGGTTTAGGGTTTAGGGTTTAGGGTTTAGGGTTTTGGGTTTAGTGTTTAGGGTATTGAATTTCTATTTAGCATTTAGGGTTTATGATTTAGGTTCTAGAGTTTAGGCATTAGGGTTTAGTGTTTATTGTTTAGCATTTAGGGTTTAGTGTTTAGGGTTTTGGATTCTGAGTTTAGGGTTTTGGGTTTTAGGTTTAGTATTTAGCGTATTGGGTTTATGTTTTAGGGTTTAGGATTTAGAGTTAAGTTCTAGTGTTTTGTGTAAAGGTTTAGTGTTTAGGGTTTAGAGTTTAGGGTTTTGAGTTGTATGTTTAGCGTTTAGGGGTTAGGATTTAGGGTTTATGGTTTAGGGTTTAGGATTGAGGTTTTACTATGTAGGGCTAAGGGTTTAGGTTTTGGGTTTAGGGTTTAGGAATTAGAGTTGTAGGTTTTAGGTTTAGGGTTTAGGGTTTATGTTTTAGGGTTTAGGGTTTAGTGTGTAGTGTTTAGAGTTTAGGATTCAGGTTTTAAGGTTTATGGTATTGTGTTTTTTTTTAGGGTTTAGGGTTAGGATTTATGGTTTAGGTTCTACAGTTTAGGCATTAGGGTTTAGTCTTTAGTCTTTAGGGTTTAGTGTTTAGGGCTTTGGATTTTGGGTTTAGGATTTTGGGTTGACGGTTTAGGGTTTAGGGTGTCAGGTTTAGTGTTTAGGGTATTGAGTTTTTATTTAGGGCTTAGGGTTTAGTGTTTATGGTTTAGGTTCTTGAGTTTAGGCATTAGGGTTTAGTATTTAATTTTTAGGGTTTAGGGTTTAGGGTTTAGGGTTTTAGATTTTGGGTTTAGGGTTGAGGATTTAGGGTTTAGGGTTTAAAGTTTTTGGTTTAGTGTTTAGTGTTTAAGGTTTATGTTTTAGGGTTTAGGATTTTGGGTTAGGGTTTAGGGTTTTATGTAAAGGTTTAGGGTTTAGGGTTTAGAGTTTGGATTTAGCATTTAGCGTTAGAGTTTAGAGATTAGGGTTTAAGGTTTAGAATTTAGGGTTTAGGGTTTAGGGTTTAAGTTTAGGGTTCAAGTTTTAGGATCTAGAGTTTAAGGTGTGGGGCTTAGAGTTAGGGTTTTGGGTTTAGGATTTAGGATTTGCAGTTCAGGGTTAATTGTTTAGGGTCTACAGTATAGGGTTTAGGGTTAAGGGTTTAGGGTTTAGATTTTTGTATTTAGGGTTTAAAGTTTAAGGTTTAGGGTGAAGAGTTTTAATTTAGGGTTTATGATTTAGGGATTAGAAATTAGGGTTAGGGTTTTGGGTTTAGGGTCTAGGGTTTAGAGTTAGGAATCTGGGTTTAGGGTTTATGATTTATTGTTTAGGGCTTAGAGTTTTGGATTTAGGACTAGGGTTTAGGGTTTAGAGTTTGGATTTAGGGTTTTGGGTTTAGGACAAGGGTTAGGCTTTAGGGTTTAACATTTAGTGTTTAGTATTTAGGGTTTAGAGTTTAGGGTTTAGGATTTAGGGTTAGGGATTAGGTTTTAGGGTTTAGGGTTTAGTGTTTATGGTTTAGGGTTTAGAATATGGATTTAGGGTTTAGGGTTTAGTATATAGGTTTAGAGTTAGGGTTTAGGGTTTAGGGTTAAGACTTTAGGATTCAGAGTTTAGGGTTTTAGGGTTTAGGTGTATGGTGTAGGGCTTTGGTTTTAGGGTTTAGGGTTTAAGGTTTATGGTTTAATTTATAAGGTTTAAAGTTTAGGGTTTAAGGTTTAGGGTTTAGGGTTTAAGGTTTAGCATTTAGGATTTACAGTTAAATTGTTTAGGGTTAGGGGGTTAGAGTTTCATATTTAGGATTTAGAGTTTATGGTTTAAGGGGTAGAGTTTTAATTTAGGGTTTAAGGTTTAGGGTTTAGGGTTTAGGTTATAGAGTTTAGGGTTTAGGGTTTAGAGTTATAATTCACGATTTATGATTTAGGGTCTAGAGTTTAGGGTTTAGGGTTTAGGGTTTAGAGTTTAGGGTTTAGTGTTTAGGGTATAGGGTTTTGGATATTATGTTTAGGGTATAAGTTTTAGTGTTTAGGTTTTAAGGTTTAGGGTTTAGTGTTTAGGGTTTAGGGTTTAGAGTTTTGGATTTAGGACTTAGGGGTTAGGGTTTAGAGTTTGGATTTAAGGTTTAGGGTTTAAGACAAGGGTTAGGCTTTAGTGTTTAATGTTTAGTGTTTAGGATTTAGGGTTTAGAGTTTAGGATTTAGGATTTAGGGTTAGGTATTAGGTTTTAGGGTTTACGGTTTAGTGTTTATGGTTTAGGGTTTAGAATATGGATTAGGGTTTAGAATTTTGGGTTAGAGTTAAGGTTTAGGGTTTACGGATTAGGGTTAAGAGTTTATGATTTGGAGTTCAGGGTTTTAGGGTTTAGGTGTATGGTGTAGGGCTTAGATTTAAGGTTTAAGGTTTAATGTATATAGTTTAAGGTTTAGGGTTTAGGTTTTAGGGTATAAGGTTTAGGGTTTTGGATTTAGGGTTTAGGGTTTAGGATTTAGAGTTAAGGGTTTAGGGTTTTGGGATTAGCGTTTCATATTTAGGGTTTAGAGTTTAAGGTTTAAGGTGTAGAGTTTTAATTTAGGGTTTAAGGTTTAGGGATTAAAAATTAGGGTTAAGGTTTAGGGTTTAGAGGTAGAATTCACACTTTATGGTTTAGTGTCTAGAATATAGGGTTTAGGGTTTAGGGTTTAGGGTTTAGAGTTTAAGGTTTAGTGTTTAGGGTATAGGGTTTTGGATATTGGGTTTAGGGTATAAGTTTTAGGGTTTAGGTTTAGGGTTTTGTTTAGGGAATAGAGTGTAGAGTTTAGACTTTAGGGTTTAGTGTATAGGGTATAGAGTTTAGACTTTAGGGTTTAGTGCTTAGGGTTTATCGTTTAGAGTTTAGGATTTAGGGTTTTGGGTTTAGGGTTTAGAGTTAGCATTTAGGGTTTAGGTTTGAAACTAGGGTTAAGGTTTTGTTTATAGGTTTATGGTTTAACGTTTAGAGTTTTTGGTTTAGGGTTTAGGGTTTAGGGTTAGATTTAGGGTTTAAGGTTCAGGGTTAAGGGTTTAAGGTTTAGGCTTTATGGTTTAGAGTTTAGAGTTTGGTGTTTATGGTCAATAATTTAGGGTTTAGGTTTTATAGTTTTGGGTTTTGGGTTTAGGTTTTAGGGTTTAGAGTTTAGAATTTAAGGTTAAGAGTTAAGGGTTTAAGGCTTAGGTTTTAGGTTTAAGGGTTTTCGATTTCAATTATAGGTTTAAGGTAAATGATATCGAGTTTAGCGTTAAGGCTTTACGGTTTAGGAATTAGAGTTTTGGGTTTTGAGTTGTACGTTTAGGGTTTAGGGGTTAGGATTTAGGGTTTAGGATTTAGGGTTTACTATGTAGGGTTAAGGGTTTAGAGTTTATGGTTTAGGGTTTAGGATTTGTAGTTATAGGTTTTAGGTTTAGGGTTTAAGGTTTTGTGTGTAGTGTTTATAGTTTAGGATTCATGTTTTAAGGTTTAGGGTTTTGAGTTTTTATTTAGAGTTTATGGTTTAGGGTCTAGAGTTTAGGAATTAGGGTTTAGTCTTTAGTCTTTAGGGTTTAGGGTTTAGTGTTTTGGGTTTAGGGTTTAGGGTTTAGGGTTTCAAGTTTAGTGTTTAGGGTATTGAATTTCTATTTAGCATTTAGGGTTTATGATTTAGGGTCTAGAGTTTAGGCATTAGGGTTTAGTGTTTATTATTTAGTATTTAGGGTTTAGTGTTTAGGGTTTTGGATTTTGAGTTTAGGGTTTAGGGTTGAGGGTTTATTTTTTAGGGTTTTAGGTTTAGTATTTAGCGTATAGGGTTTATGTGTTAGGGTTTAGGATTTAGGGTTAGGGTTTAGTGTTTTATGTAAATATTTAAGGTTTAGGGTTTAGTGTTTAGGGTTTTGAGTTGTATGTTTAGGGTTTAGGGGTTAGGATTTAGGGTTTAGGGCTTAGAGTTTATGGTTTAGGGTTTAGGATTTAGGTTTTACTATGTAGGGCTAAGGGTTTAGAGTTTTGGGTTTAGGGTTTAGGAATTGAACTTGTAGGTTTTGGATTTAGGGTTTTGGGTTTATGTTTTAGTGTTTAGGGTATAGGGTTTAGGGTTTAGTGTGTAGTGTTTAGAGTTTAGGATTCAGGTTTTAAGGTTTAGGGTATTGAGTTTTTTTTTAGGGTTTAGGGTTTAGGGTCTGCAGTTTAGGCATTAGGGTTTAGTCTTTAGTGTTTAAGGTTTAGTCTTTAGGGCTTTGGATTTTGGGTTTAGGATTTAGGGTTGAGGGTTTAGGATTTAGGGTTTAGGGTGTCAGGTTTAGTGTTTAGGTTATTGAGTTTTTATTTAGGGCTTAGGGTTTATGGTTTATGGTTAAGGGTCTAGAGTTTAGCCATTAGGGTTTAGTGTTTAGTTTTTAGGGTTTAGGGTTTAGTGTTTAGGGTTTTGGATTTTGGGTTTAGGGTTTAGGGTTGAGGATTTAGGGCTTAGGGTTTAAAGTTTTAGGTTTAGTGTTTAGGTTTTATGTTTTAGGGTTTAGGATTTAGGGTTAGGATTTAGGGTTTTATGTAAAGGTTTAGGGTTTAGGGTTTAGAGTTTGGATTTAGCATTTAGCGCTAGAGTTTAGAGATTAGGGTTTAAGGTTTAGAATTTAGGGTTTAGGGTTTAGATGTTTAGGGTTTAGGGTTTAAGTTTAGGGTTCAAGGTTTAGGATCTAGAGTTTAAGGTGTGGGGCTTAGAGTTAGGGTTTTGGGTTTAGGATTTAGGATTTGCAGTTTAGGGTTAAGTGTTTAGGGTCTAGAGTATAGGGTTTAGGGTTTAGATTTTTGTATTTAGGGTTGAAACTTTAAGGTTTAGGGTGTAGAGTTTTAATTTAGGGTTTATGCTTTAGGGATTAGAAATTAGTGTTAGGGTTTTGGGTTTAGGGTCTAGGGTTTAGAGTTAGGAATCTGGGTTTAGGGTTTATGATTTATTGTTTAGGGTTTAGAGTTTTGGATTTAGGACTTAGGGTTTAGGGTTTAGAGTTAGGATTTAGGGTTTAGGGTTTAAGACAAGGGTTATGCTTTAGGCTTTAACGTTTAGTGTTTAGTGTTTAGGGTTTAGAGTTTAGGGTTTAGGATTTAGGGTTAGGGATTAGGTTTTAGGGTTTAGGGTTTAGTGTTTATGGTTTAGGGTTTTGAATATGGATTTAGGGGTTTAGTATTTAGGTTTAGAGTTAGGGTTTAGGGTTTAGGGTTTAGGGTTAAGACTTTAGGATTTAGAGTTTAGGGTTTTAGGGTTTAGGTGTATGGTGTAGGGCTTTGGTTTTAGGGTTTAGGGTTTAACGTATATGGTTTAATGTATAAGCTTTAAGGTTTAGGGTTTAGCTTTTAGGATTTAAGGTTTAGGCTTTTTGGTTTGGGGTTTAGGGTTTAGGGTTTAGCATTTAGGATTTACAGTTTAAGTGTTTAGGGTTAAGGGTTTAGAGTTTCATATTTTGGATTTAGAGTTTAAGGTTTAAGGTGTAGAGTTTTAATTTAGGGTTTAAGGTTTAGGGATTAAAAATTAGTGTTAAGGTTTAGGGTTTAGGGTCTAGAGTTTAGGGTTTAGGGTTTAGAGTTATAATTCATGGTTTATGATTTAGGGTTTAGAGTTTAGGGTTTAGGGTTTAGGGTTTAGAGTTTAGGGGTTAGTGTTTAGGGTATAGGGTTTTGGATAGTGGGTTTAGGGTATAGATTTTGGGGTTTAGGTTTTAAGGTTTAGGGTTTGGTGTTTAAGGTTTATGATTTAGTGTTTAGGGTTTAGAGTTTTGGATTGAGGACTTAGGGTTTAGGGTTTAGAGTTTGGATTTAGGGTTTAGGGTTTAAGACAAGGGTTAGGATTTAGGGTTTAATGTTTAGTGTTTAGGATTTAGGGTTTAGAGTTTAGGGTTTAGGATTTAGGGTTAGGGATTCGGTTTTAGGGTTTAGGGTTTAGCGTTTATGGTTTAGGGTTTAGAATATGGATTTATGGTTTAGAATTTTAGGTTAGAGTTAAAGTTTAGGGCTTAGGGTTTAGGGTTAAGAGTTTATGATTTGGAGTTCAGGGTTTTATGGTTTAGGTGTATGGTGTAGGGCTTAGATTTTAGGGTTTAGGGTTTAAGGTTTAAGGTTTAATTTATACCGTTTAAGGTTTAGGGTTTAGGTTTTAGGGTATAAGGTTTAGGGTTTTGGGTTTAGGATTTAGGGTTTATGGTTTAAGGTTTAGGATTTAGAGTTAAGGGTTTAGGGTTTAGAGTTTAAGGTTTAAGGTGTAGAATTTTAATTTAGGGTTTAAGGTTTAGGGATTAAAAATTAAGGTTAAGGTTTACGGTTTAGGGTCTAAGTTTTAGGGTTTAGGGTTTAGAGGTAGAATTCACAGTTTATGGTTTAGGGTCTAGAATTTAGGGTTTAGGGTTTAGGGTTTAGAGTTTTGAGTTTAGTGTTTAGGGTATAGGGTTTTGGATATTGGGTTTAGGGTATAAGGTTTAGGGTTTAGGTTTTAAGGTTTAGGGTTTAGTGTTTAGGGTTTATGATTTAGTGTTTAGGGTTCAGAGTTTTGGATTTAGGACTTAGGGTTTAGGGTTTAGAATTTGGATTTAGGGTTTACGATTTGAAACAAGGGTTAGGCTTTAGGGTTTAACATTTAGTGTTTAGGATTTAGGGTTTAGAGTTTAGCATTTAGGATTTAGGGTTAGGGATTAGGTTCTAGGGTTTAGGGTTTAGGGTTTAGTGTTTACGGTTTATGGTTTAGAATATATATTTAGGGTTTAGTATTTTGGGTTAAAGTTAAGGTTTAGGGTTTAGGGTTTAGGGTTAAGAGTTTATGATATAAAGTTCAGGGTTTTAGGGTTTTTGTGTATGGTGTAGGGCTTACATTTTAGGGTTTAGGGTTTAATATTTAAGGTTTAAGGTTTAGGGTGTAGGTTTTTAGGGTTTAAGGTTTAAGGTTTAGGGTTTAGGGTTTAGGATTTAGAGTTAAGGGTTTAGGGTTTAGGGTTTAGAGTTTAAGGTTTAAGGTGTAGAGTTTTATTTTAGGGTTTAAGGTTTAGGGATTAAAAATTATGGTTAAGGTTTAGGGTCTAGGGTTTAGGGTTTAGGGTTTAGAGTTAGAATTTAGGGTTTATGGTTTAGGGTCTAGAGTTTAGGGTTTAGGGTTTAGGGTTTAGTGTTTAGTGTTTAGGGTATAGGGTTTTGGATATTGGGTTTAGGGTATAAGTTTTAGGGTTTAGGTTTTAATGTTTAGGGTTTAGTGTTTAGGGTATATGATTTAGGGTTTAGGGTTTAGAGTTTAGGACTTAGGACTTAGGGTTTAGGGTTTAGATTTTGGATTTAGGGTTTAGGGTTTAGGGTTTAAGACAAGGGTTAGGCTTTAGGGTTTAATGGTTCGAGTTTAGGATTTATGGCTTAGAGTTTAGGGTTTAGGATTTAGTCATAAGGACTATGTTTTAGGGTTTAGGGTTTAGTGTTTATGGTTTAGGGTCTAGAATATGGATTTAGTGTTTAGTGTTTTGGTTTAGAGTTAAGGTTTAGGGTTTAGGGTTTAGGTTTTAGGTTTTAGGTTTTAAGGTTTTTGGTTTTTGGTTTAGGGTTTAGGGTTTAGGGTTTAGGATTTATGTTTAAGTGTTTAGGGTGGTTTAGGGTTTAGAGTTTAACGTTTAGGGTGTAGAGTTTTAATTTAGGGTTTAAGGTTTAGGGATTAGAAATTAGGGTTATGGTTTAGGTTTTAGGGTTTAGGGTTTAGAGTTAGAATTCAGGGTTTAGGGTTTAGGGTCTAGATTTTAAGGTTTACGGTTTAGTGTTTAGGGTATAGGGTTATGAATTTTGGGTTTAGGCTTTAGGGTTTAGTATTTAGAGGTTTTGATATAGGGTTTAGGGGTTAGGGTTTAGGGTTTAAGGTTTAAGTTTTAGGGTTTAGAGTTTTGATTTAGGGTTTAGGGTTTTGGGTTCAGCATTACGGCTAGGGTTTAGGATTTAGGGTTTAGGGATTAGCATTTAGGGTTTAGGATTTTGGATTTAGAGGTTTGGGTTTTGGGTTTAGTGTCTAGATTATTGGGTTTAGGGTTTATGTTGTAGGGTTTAGTGTTTAGGTTTGTAGGTTTAAGGTCTAGGGTTTATCGTTTATAGTTTATAATTTAGGATTTAGGGTTTAGGGTTTTGATTTAGGTTTAGGGTTTAGGATTTAACATTTAGAGTTTATGATTTAAGGTTTAGATTTAGGGTTTAGGTTTAGGTTTTAGGGTTTAGTGTTAGGTTTTGATGTTTAGGGCTTAAGGTTTATGATTTAAAGTTTAGGGTTTACGATTTATAATTTAGGCTTAGGAATTAGGGTTAGGGTTTAGGGTTTATGGTTTATGATTTATGGTTTAGGGTTTAGAGTTTAGGGTTTACGGGTTAGGATTTTGAGTTATAGGTTTTGGGTTTAGGGTTTAAGGTTTATGATTTTTGGTTTAGGGTTTAGGGTTTAGGGTTTAGTGTTTACTGTTCAAGGATTAGAGTTTAGGATTTAGGGTTTAGGATTTAAGGTATAGGGTTTAGAGTTTTGACTTATGGTTTAGGGTTTAGGATTAAGGTTAGGGTTTAGGTTTTGTGATTTAAGGTTTAGGGTTTAGTGTCTATAGTTTAGGGTTTAGGTTTTAGTGTTTAGGGTTTAGGGGTTAGAGTTTAGGGTTATGATTTAAGGTTTAGGGTTTAGGGTTTAGAATTTAGTGTTAGGGATTAGTATTAGGGTTTAGGATTTTGTGTTTAGGGTGTAGGGTTTAGAATATGAATTTAGCATTAAATTTTTAGGTTCAGAGTTAGGGTTTAGGATTTAGTGTTTTGGTTTAAGAGTTTATGATTTAAAGTTTAGGGTTTTAGGGTTTGGTGTTTATGATTAACGATTTAGGGTTTAGTGTTTTGGGTTTTGGGTTGAGTTATATGTTTATTGTTTAGGGTATATGGTTTAGCGTTTAGGGTTAAGGGTTTATGTTTTACACTCTAGGGTTTTGAGTTGAACATTTACGATTTAGGGGTTAGGATTTAGGGTTTAGGATGCAGAGTTTATGATTTAGGGTTCTGGATTTAGGGTTTATTGTTTAGGGTTTAAGGTTTAGATTTTTGGGTTTAGGGTTTAGGATTTTTAGTAGTAGGTTTTGGGTTTAGTGTTTAAGGTTTATGATTTCAGGATTAGGGTTTAGGATTTTGGGTTTAGTGTTTAGTGTTCAATGTTTAGAGTTTATGAATTAGGGTTTATGATTGAGAGTTTTGATTTAGGGTTTAGGAGTAATAGTTAGGGTTAGGGTTTAGGTTTTAGGATTTAAGGTTTAGGGTTTAGGGTTTAGGGTTAGGGTTTAGGGTTTAGGTTATAGAGTTTTGAGTTTAGGGGTTAGAATTTAGGGTTTATGATTTAAGTTTTAGGATTAAAGGTTTAGGATTTAGGGTTAGGGATTAGGGTTTAGGTTTTAGGGATTAGGGTTTTAAATGTGGATTTAGGGTTTAGTGTTTAGGGTTAAGAGTTTAGGATTTAGAGTTTAGGGTTTTAGGGTTTAGGTTTATAGTTTAGGGCTTAGGTTTTAGGGTTTAGAGTTTAATTTTCATGTTTTAAAGTTTAAGGTTTAAGGTTTAGGGTTTAAGATTTAGGGTTTTGGGTTTACGATTTAGGGTTTAGTGTTTTGGGCTTAGAGTTTAGTAGTAAGGGCTTAGGTTATATGGTTTAGGGTGTAGAGTTTTAATTTAGTGTTTATGGTTTAGCGTTAGGATTTTAGGTTTAGGGGTTGGGGTTTAGGGCCTATAGTTTAGGGTGTAGAGTTTTAATTTAGTGTTTATGGTTTAGCGTTAGGATTTTGGGTTTAGGGTTTGGGGTTTAGGGCCTATAGTTTAGGGTTTAGTGTTTAGTGTTTAATGTTTAGGGTTTAGTGTTTAGGGTATAGAGTTTTGGGACTAGGGTTTATGTTTTAAGGTTTAGGGTTTAGGGTTTAGGTTTTATGATTTAGGGTTTAGGGTTTAGTGTTTAGTGTTTAGGACTTAGGGTTTAGGTTATAAGGTTTAAGGTTAAGAGTTCTGATTTAGGGTTTAGGGTTTTGGGTTTACCATTAGGGTTAGGGTTTAGAGTTTTGCATTTAGCATTTAGGGTTTAGGGTATAGGGTCTAGAGTCTTGGGTTTAGGGTTTAGGGTCTAGAGTCTTTTGTTTAGGGTTTAGAGTTTTGTGTTTAGGGTTTAAGTTTTAGGACTTAACATTTATTGTTTAAGGTTTAGGGTTTAGGGTTGTAGGTTTAAGTTTTGGGGTTTATAGTTTATTATTTATAGTTTAGGATTTAGGGTTTCGAATTTTGATCTAGGTTTAGGATTTAGGGTTCAACATTTTGTGTTTATGATTTAAGGTTTAGAATTTAAGTTTTAGGTTTAGGTTTTAGGATTTAGGGTTAGGTTTTAAGGTTTAAGGTCTAGGATTTAGGGTTTATGGTTTAGGTTTAGGTTTAGGGTTTAGGGTTAAGGATTTAGGAATTAGGGTTTATGATTTAGTATTTAGGGTTACGATTTAGGGTTAGGGTTTAGGGCTTATGGTTTATGGTTTTGGGTTAGGGATTTGAGTTTAGAGTAGAATTTGGTGTTTAGGGAATAGGGTTTATAGTTTTGGTGAAGGCTTAGGTTTTAGGTTTTAGGGTTTTGGGTTACGAGTTAAGAGTTTAGCATTTAGAATTTAGGGTTTAGAATTTAGGATTTAGGGTTTAGGGTTTAGAGTTTATGGTTAAGCATTAAGGTTTTACGTTTTGGGGTTTATGTTTTAGGGTTTAGGGTTTAGAGTGTAGGATTTAAGGTTTAGGATTTAGGGTTAAGGTTTAGGGTAAGGTTTTAGTGTTTAGGGTTTACGGTTTTAAGTTTAGGATTTGGTGTTTTGGGTTTAGGGTTTAAAGTTAAGATTTAGGGTTTACCTTTTATGGTTAAGAGTTTAGGTTTTAGGTTTTAGGGTTTATGTTTTAGTGTTTAGGGTTTAGAGTTTAGTATTTAGGGTTTGGTATTTAGGGTTTGGGTTTAGGGTTAAGGGTAAAGGTTTAGGGTTTATGATTTACGATTTAGAGTTTGGATTTAGGGCTTAGGGTTTAGGTTTAGGGTTTATGGTTTAGAATTTAGGAATTAGGCTTAGGGTTTTGGAGTTTAGGGTTTATGGTGTACTATTTAGGTTTAGGATTTAGAGATTAGTGTTTAGTGTTAATGGTGTAGGGTTTACGGTTTTGAGTTGTTGGTTTAAGGTTTAGCGTTTAGGTTGTAGGGTTTAATAATAATGATTTTGGGTCTAGGGTTTAGAGTTTAGAGTTTAGGGTTTAGGATTTAGGGTTTACAGTTTAGAGTTTAGGTTTAAGGTTTCAAGTTTAGGGTTTAGGGTTTAGGGTTTAGTGTTTAGGGTTTAGACTTTAGGGTTTAGGGTTTAAAATTTAGGGTTTTGGGTTTAGGTCTTATAGTTTGGATTTAGGGTTTAGGGTTTAGGATTTAGGAATTAGGGTTATAGATTAGGTTTTAGGGTTTAGGGTTTTGGATTTAGAATATGGATTTAAGGTTTAGGATTTAGGTTTAGAGTTAAGGTTTAGGGTTTAGGGCTACAAGATTAGGACTTAGGTTTTAGTATTTTCGGATTTAGGTTTAGGGTATAGGGCTTGAAATTTAGGGTTTTGGGTTTAGGGTTTAAGGTTTAAGGTTTAACGTTAAAGGTTTGGGGTTTAGGGTTTAGGGTTTAGCATTTAGGTATTAGGGTTTAGGGTTTAGGGTTTAGAGTTTAGTATTTATGGTCAAGGGTTTAAGGATTAGGGTTTAGGGTTTAGCATTTAGGTAGTAGGGTTTAGGATTTAGTGTTTAGAGTTTAGTATTTATGGTCAAGGGTTTAAGGTTTAGGGTTTAGGTTTTATATTTTTGAGTTTTGGGTTTAGGGTTTATGGTTTAAGGTTTAGCGTTTATGTTTTATAGTTTAGAGTTTATAGTTTAGGGTTTAGGGTTTATGGTTTAGAGTTTAGGATTTAGGTTTACGATTTATGGGTTTAGGGTTTAGTATTAGGGTTTAGGGTTAAGGTTTAGGATTTAGGGTTTATGGTGTACTATTTAGGGTTTAGGGTTTAGGGTTTAGGATTTAGGGATTAGTGTTTAGTTTGTATGGTGCGGGGTTTATGATTTTGTGTTGGATGTTTATGGTTTAGGGTTTAGGTTATAGGATTAATATTTGTGATTTTGGGTCTAGGGTTTAGAGTTTAGAGTTTAGGGTTTAGGGTTTAGGATCTAGGGTTTACAGTTTAGAGTTTAGGGTTTGAGGTTTAGAGTTTAGGGTTTACTGTTTTGGGTTTACACTTTAGGGTTTAGGGTTTAGGGTTTAGGAATTAGAATTTAGGGTTTTGTGTTTAGGACTTAGAGTTTGGATTTGGGGTTTAGGGTTTAGGAGTTAGGGCTATGGATTAGGTTTTAGGGTTTAGGGTTTTGGATTTAGAATATGGATTTAAGGTTTAGGATTTAGGTTTAGAATTAGGGTTTAGGGTTTAGGGCTACAAGATTAGTATTTAGGTTTTTGGATTTTAGGATTTAGGTTTAGGGTATTGGGATTTAAATTTAAGGTTTTGGCTTTAGGGTTAAACATTTAAGGTTCAAGGTTTAAGGTTTGGCATTTAGGGTTTAGGGTTTAGCATTTAGGGTTTAGGATTTAGGGTTTAGAGTTTAAAGTTTAGTGTTTATGGTCAAGGGTTTAAGGTTTAGGGTTTAGGTTTTATAATTTTGGGTTTTTGGTTTAGGGTTTATGGTTTATGGTTGATGGCTTAGGGTTTAGGGTTTATAGTTTTGAGTTTAGAGTTTAGGGTTTAGGGTTTATTGTTTAGAGTTTAGGATTTAGGTTTAGGGTTTAGGGGTTTAGGGTTTAGGTTTGGGGTTTAGGGTTTATGGTGTACTATTTAGGGTTTAGGGTTTAGGATTTAGGGATTAGTGTTTATGGTGTAGGGATTACGATTTTCAGTTGTAGGTTTAAAATTTAGGGTTTAGGTTATAGGGATTATTATTAATGATTTTGGGTCTTGGGTTTAGAGTTTAGATTTTAGGGTTTAGGGTTTAGGATTTAGGGTTTACAGTTTATAGTTTAGGGTTTAAGGTTTAGAGTTTAGGGTTTAGGGTTTAGGGTTTAGACTTTTGGGTTTTGGGTTTAGGGTTTAGGGTTTAGAATTTAGGGTTTTTTTGGTTTAGGTTGAATTTGGGGTTTAGGGTTTAGGACTATTGTTAGGGTTTAGGGTTTAACATTGAGAGTTTAGGATTTAGGGTTTAGGAATTAGGGTTATGGATTAGGTTTTAGCGTTTAGGGAATTTGTATCTAAAATATGGATTTAAGGTTTAGCATTTAGGTTTTGACTTAAGGTTTAGGGTTTAGGGCTACAAGATTGGGATTTAGGTTTTAGGGTTTTAGGATTCATGTTTAGGGTATAGGGCTTGAAATTTTGGGTTTTGGGTTTAGGGTTAAAGGTTTAAGGTTTAAGGTTTGGGTTTTAGGGTTTAAGGATTAGCATTCAGGGTTTAGGGTTTAGGATTTAGGTTTTAGAGTTTAGAGTTTAGTGTTTATGGTCAATGGTTTAATGTTTAGGGTTTAGGTTTTATAGTTTTGGGTTTTGAGTCTAGGATTTATGGATTAGGGTTTATGGTTTATGGTTTAGGGTTTAGTATTTATAGTTTAGATTTAGACTTTATGGTTTAGGGTTAAGGTTTAAGAATTTAGGTTTTAGGGTTTAGGATTTTAGGTTGTGTTCGAGTTGTAGGTGTATTGTATAGGATCTAAGGTTTAGCATTTAGGGTTTAGGGTTTTAGTTTTAGAGTTTACAGTTTTGAGTTTTAGGTTTAGGGTTTAGGGGCTAGGATTTAGGGTTTAGTATGTAGAGTGTATGGTTCAGGGTTTACTATTTAGGGTTTAGAGCTAATTTTCTACGATTTAGGATTTGGGATTTTGAGTTATATGTTTTGCAATTAAGGTTTATGTTTTAGGCTTTAGGGTTTAGGGTGTAGAGTTTAGGTTTAGGGTGTAGGGTTTAGGGTTAGGGTTTAGGGTATAGGATTTAGGGTTTAGGGTTTTGGATTTAGGGTTTAGTGTTTAGTGTTTAAGGTTTAAAGTTTAGGATTTAGGGTTTAGGGTATAAGGTTTAGGGTTTAGTGTTTAGTGTTTAGGGTTTAAAGTTTAGGATTTAGGGTTTAGGGTTTTGGGTTTACCATTATGGTTAGGGTTTAGGGTTTTGGGTTTAGCATTTAGGGTTTAGGGTTTAGGGTCTAGAGTCTTGGGTTTTGGATTTAGGGTCTAAAGACTTGTGTTTAGGGTTTAGAGTTTTGTGGTTAGGGTTTAGGGTTTAAGTTTTAGGGCTTAGCATTTAATGTTTAGGGTTTAGGGTTTAGACTTATAGGTTTAAGGTTTAGGGTTTATAGTTTATTATTTATAGTTTAGGATTTAGGGTTTAGGATTTTGATTTAGGTTCAGTATTTAGGGTTTAACATTTTGAGTTTATGATTTAAGGTTTAGGTTTAGGTTTTAGGATTTAGAGTTAGGTTTTGAGGTTTAGGGTTTAGGATTTAGGGTTTGGGGTTTAAGTTTAGGTTTAGGGTTTAGGGTTAATGATTTACGATTTAGGGTTTTTGATTTAGGATTTAGGGTTACAATTTAGGGTTAATGATTTAGGATTTAGGGTTTTTGATTTAGGATTTAGGGTTACAATTTAGGGTTAGGGTTTAGGGCTTATGGTTTATGGTTTAGTGTTAGGGATTTGAGTTTAGAGTTTAGAATTTGGTGTTTATCTATTAGGGATTAGGGTTTATAGTTTTGGTGAATGCTAAGGTTTTAGGTTTTAGGGTTTTGGGTTTAGGGCTTATAGTTTGGATTTGGGGTTTAGGGTTCAGGGTTTAGGAATTAGGGTTATAGATGAGGTTTTAGGGTTTAGGGTTTTTGATTTAGAATATGGATTTAAGGTTTAGGATTTAGGTTTAGAGTTAGGATTTAGGTTTAGAGTTAGGATTTAGGGTTTAGGGCTACAAGATTAGGATTTAGGTTTTAGGATTTTAGGATTTAGGTTTAGGGTATAGGGCTTGAAAGTTAGGGTTTTGGGTTTAGGGTTTAAGGTTTAAGGTTTAAGGTTTAAGGTTTGGGGTTTGGGGTTTGGGGTTTAGGGTTTAGCATGTAGGTATTAGGGTTTAGGGTTAAGAGTTTATAGTTTAGTATTTATGGTCAAGGGTTTAAGGTTTAGGGTTTAGGGTTTAGGTTTTATAGTTTTGGGTTTTGGTTTTAGGGTTTATGGTTTAGGGTTTATGGTTTAAGGTTTAGGGTTTAGGGTTTATAGTTTAGAGTTTATAGTTTAGGGTTTAGGGTTTATGGTTTAGAGTTTAGGATTTAAGTTTACGATTTATGGGTTTAGGGTTTAGTATTAGGGTTAAGGGTTAAGGTTTAGGGTTTAGGGTTTATGCTGTACTATTTAGGGTTTAGGGTTTATGGTGTACTATTTATGGTTTTGGATCTAAGGATTAGTGATTAGTGTGTATTGTGCAGGGTTTACGATTTTGAGTTGGAGTTTTAAGGTTTAGAGTTTAGGTTATAGGATTAATATTAATGTTTTTTGGTCTAGGGTTTAGAGTTTAGAGTTTAGGGTTTAGGGTTTAGGATTTAGGGTTTACAGTTTAGAGTTTAGGTTTAATGTTTCAAGTTTAGGGTTTAGGGTTTAGGGTTTAGTGTTTAGGGTTTAGACTTTAGGGTTTAGGGTTTAAAATTTAGGGTTTTGGGTTTAGGGTTCAGAGTTTGGATTTGGGTTTAGGGTTTAGGATTTAGGGCTATGGATTAGGTTTTAGGGTTTAGGGTTTTGGATTTAGAATATGGATTTAAGGTTTAGTATTTAGGTTTAGAATTAGGTTTTAGGGTTTAGGGCTACAAGATTAGTATTTAGGTTTTTGTATTTTAGGATTTAGGTTTAGGGTATTGGGCTTGAAATTTAGGGTTTCGACTTTACGGTTAAACCTTTAAGGTTTGGTGTTTACGGTTTAGGGTTTAGCATTTAGAGTTTAGGATTTAGGGTTTAGAGTTTAGAGTTCAGTGTTTATGGTCAAGGGTTTAAGGTTTAGGGTTTAGGTTTTATAGTTTTGGGTTTTGGGTTTAGGGTTTATGGTTTATGGCTTGGGGTTTAGGGTTTATAGCTTAGAGTTTAGAGTTTAGGGTTGAGGGTTTATGGTTTAGAGTTTAGGATTTAGTTTTAGTCTTTAGGGGTTTAGGGTTTAGTATTAGCGTTTAGGGTTTAGGGTTTATGGTGTACTATTTAGGGTTTAGGGTTTAGTATTTAGGATTTAGGGATTAGTGTTTATGGTGTAGGGTTTACGATTTTCAGTTGTAGGTTTAAATTTTAGGGTTTAATATTATTGATTTTGGGTCTAGGGTTTAGAGTTTAGATTTTAGGGTTTAGGGTTTATAATTTATAGTTTAGGGTTTAAGGGTTTGAGTTCAGGGTTTAGGGTTAAGGGTTTAGACTTTAGGGTTTTGGGTTTAAGGCTTAGAGTTTGAATTTGGGGTTTAGGGTTTAGGACTATTGTTAGGGTTTAGGGTTTAACATTTAGACTTTAGGATTTAGGGTTTAGGATTTAGGGTTTAGGAATTAGGGTTATGGATTAGGTTTTAGCATTTAGGGTTTTGGATTTTGAATATGGATTTATGGTTTAGCATTTAGGTTTTGACTTAGGGTTTAATGTTTAGGGCTACAAGTTTAGTATTTAGGTTTTAGAATTCAGGTTTAGGGTATAGGGTTTGAAATTTACGATTTAGGGTTTAGGGTTTAAGGTTTAAGGTTTGGGTTTTAGGGTTTAGGGTTTAGTATTTAGGGTTTAGGGTTTAGGATTTAGGTTTTAGAGTTTAGAGTTTAGTGTTTATGGTCAAGGGTTTAAGGTTTAAGGTTTAGGTTTTATAGTTTTGGGTTTTGAGTCTAGGATTTATGGATTATGTTTTATGGTTTATGGTTTAAGGTTTAGGGTTTATAGTTTAGAGTTAAACTTTATGGTTTAGGGTTAAGGTTTAAGAATTTAGGTTTTAGGGTTTAGGATTTTAGGTTTTGTGTTCGAGTTGTAGATTTATTGTATAGGATCTAAGGTTTAGCATTTAGGGTTTAGGGTTTTTGTTTTAGAGTTTACAGTTTTGAGTTTTAGGTTTAGGGTTTAGGGGTTAGGATTTAGGGTTTAGTGTGTAGATTTTATGGTTTAGGGTTTACTATTTCGGGTTTAGAGCTTAGATTCTACGATTTAGGGTTTGGGATTTTGAGTTGTATGTTTTGCATTTAGGGTTCATGTTTTAGGCTTTAGGGTTTAGGGTGTAGAGTTTAGGTTTATGGTTTATGGTTTAGGGTTTAAGGTTTAAGGTTTAGGATTTAGGGTTTAGGGTTTATGGTTTTGGATTTAGGTTTTAGTGTTTAGTGTTTAAGGTTTAAAGTTTAGGATTTAGGGTTTAGGGTATAAGGTTTAGGGTTTAGAGTTTTGATTTAGGGTTTACGGTTTTGGGTTTACCATTATGGTTAGGGTTTAGGGTTTAGGGTTTAGGGTTTAGAGTTTAAGGGTTTAGGGTTTAGGGTTTAAAGTTTCATATTTAGGATTTACAGTTTAAGGTTTAAGGTGTAGAGTTTTAATTTAGGGTTTAAGGTTTAGGGATTAAAAATTAGGGTTAAGGTTTAGGGTTTAGGGTCTAGGGTTAAGGGTTTAGGGTTTATAGTTAGAATTGAGGGTTTATGGTTTAGGGTCTAGAGTTTAGGATTTAGGGTTTAGGGTTTAGTATTTATGGTATAGGGTTTTGGATATTGGGTTTAGGGTATAAGTGTTAGGGTTTAGTTTTTAAGGTTTAGGGTTTAGTGTTTAGGGTTTATGATTTAGTGTTTAGGGTTTAGAGTTTTGGATTTAGGACTTAGGGTTTAGTGTTTATAGTTTGGATTTAGGGTTTAGGGTTTAAGAAAAAGGTTAGTCTTTAGGGTTTAACATTTAGTGTTTAGGATTTAGGGTTTAGAGTTTAGGGTTTAGGATTTAGGGTTAGGGATTAGGTTTTAGGGTTTAGGATTTAGTGTTTATGGTTTAGGGTTTAGAATATGGATTTAGGGTTTAGTATTTAGGGTTAGAGTTAAGGTTTAGGGTTTAGGGTGGGGAGTTTATGATTTAGAGTTTAGGGTTTTAGGGTTTAGGTGTACGGTGTAGGGCTTAGATTTTAGGGTTTAGGGTTTAAGGTTTAAGGTTTAATGTATATGGTGTAAGGTTTAGGGTTTAGGTTTTAGGATCTAGAGTTAAGGGTTTAGGGTTTAGGATCTAGAGTTAAGGGTTTAGGGTTTTGGGTTTGGAGTTTCATATTTAGGGTTTAGAGTTTAAGGTTTAAGGTGTAGAGTTTTAATTTAGGGTTTAAGGTTTAGGGATTAAAAATTATGGTTAAGGTTTAGGGTTTAGGGTCTAGGGTTTAGGGTTTAGGGTTTAGGGTTAGAATTCAGGGCTTATGGTTTAAGGTCTAGAGTTTAGGGTTTAGGGTTTAGGGTTTAGTGTTTAGGGTTTAGTATTTAGGGTATAGGGTTTTGCATATTGGGTTTAGGGTTTATGGTTTAGTATTTAGGGTTTAGAGTTTTGGCTATAAGACATAAGGTTTAGGGTTTAGAGTTTGGATTTAGGGTTTATGGTTTAAGTCAAGGGTTAGGACTTAGGGTTTAACGTTTAGTGTTTAGTATTTAGGATTTAGAGTTTAGGGTTTAGGATTTAGGGTTAGGGATTAGGTTTTAGGGTTTAGGGTTTAGTGTTTATGGTTTAGGGTTTAGAATATGGATTTAGGGTTTAGTATTTAGCGTTTAGGGTTAAGATTTTAGGGTCCATATTTTAGGGTTTTAGGGTTTAGGTGGATGGTGTAGGGCTTAGATTTTAGGGTTTAGGGTTTAATGGATAAGGTTTAAGGTTTTAGGGTTTAAGGTTTAAGGTTTTAGGTTTAGGGTTTAGGGTTTAGGGTTTAGGATTTAGAGTTAAGGGTTTAGGGTTTAGGGTTTAGAGTTTCATATTAAGGGTTTAGAGTTTAAGGTTTAAGGTGTAGAGTTTTAATTTAGGGTTTAAGGTTTAGGGATTAAAAATTAGGGTTAAGGTTTAGGGTTTAGATTTGGAATTCAGGGCTTATGGTTTAGGGTCTAGAGTTTAGGGTTTAGGGTATAGGTTTTAGTGTTTAGGGTTTAGTGTTTAGGGTATAGGGTTTTGGAAATTTGGTTTAGGGTATAAGTTTTAGGGTTTAGGTTTTAATATTTAGGGTTTAGTGTTTAGGGTTTTTGATTTAGGGTTTAGGGTTTAGAGTTTAGCTCTTAGGACTTTAGGTTTAGGGTTTAGAGTTTGGATTTAGGGTTTAGGGTTTAAGACAAGCGTTAGGCTTTAGGGTTTAATGTTTCGAGTTTAGGATTTAGGGCTTAGAGTTTAGTGTTTAGGATTTAGTCTTAGGGACTAGGTTTTAGGGTTTAAGGTTTAGTGTTTATGGTTTAGGGTTTAGAATATAAATTTAGGGTTTAGTGTTTAGGTTTTGAGTTAAGGTTTAGGGTTTAGGGTTTAGGGTTAAGAGTTTAGGATTTAGAGTTTAGGTGTATGGTTTAGGGCTTATATTTTAGGGTTTAGGGTCTAAGGTTTAAGGTTTAATGTTTAAGGTGTAAGGTTTAGGGTTTAGGTTTTAGGTTTTAAGGTTTATGGTTTTGGGTTTAGGGTTTAGCGTTTAGGGTTTAGGATTTAAGTTTAAGTGTTTAGGGTGGGTTTAGGGTTTAGAGTTTAACGTTTAGGGTTTATAGTTTTAATTTAGGGTTTAAGGTTTAGGGATTAGAAATTAGGGTTATGGTTTAGGTTTTAGGGTTTAGGGTTTAGAGTTAGGATTCAGGGTTTAGGGTTTATGGTCTATATTTTAAGGTTTAGGGTTTAGTGTTTAGGGTATAGGGTTATGAATTTTAGGTTTAGGGTTTAGGGTTTTGCGTTTACTAGTTATGATTTAGGGTTTAGGGGTTAGGGTTTAAGTTTTAGGGTTTAGATTTTTGATTTAGGGTTTAGGGTTTTGGGTTCAGTATTACGGCTAGGGTTTAGGGTTTAGGGATTAGCATTTAGGGTTTAGGATTTAGGATTTAGAGTTTTAGGTTTTGGGGTTAGTGTCTAGATTATTGGGTTTAAGGTTTATGTGGTAGGGTTTAGGGTTGTAGGTTTAAGGTTTAGGGTTTATCGTTTGTAGTTTATAGTTTAGGATTCAGGGTTTTGGGTTTTGGTTTAAGTTTAGGGTTTAGGGTTTAACATTTAGAGTTTATTATTTTAGGTTTAGATTTAGGGTTTAGGTTTAGGTTTTAGTTTTTAGGGTTAGGTTTTGATGTTTAGGGCTTAAGGTTTATGGTTTACGGTTTAGGGTTTAGAGTTTAGGGTTTAGGATTTAGGGTTTAAGATTTAGAATTTAGGGTTAGGAATTAGGGTTAGGATTAAGGGTTTATGGTTCATAATTTATGGTTTAGGGTTTAGGGGTTAGGATTTTGAGATATAGGTTTTGGGTTTAGGGTTTAGGTTTATGATTTCGGGTTTAGGGTTTAGTGTTTAGTATTTAGTGTTCAAGGTTTAGAGTTTAGGATTTAGGGTTTAATGTTTAGGGTTTAAGGTATAGTGTTTAGAGTTTTGATTTATGGTTTAGGGTTTAGGATTAGGGTTAGGGTTTAGGTTTTACGATTTAAGGTTTAGGGTTTAGTGTCTATAGTTTAGGGTTTAGGTTTTAGTGTTTAGGGTTTAGGGGTTAGAGTTTAGGGTTTATGATTTAAGGTTTAGGGTTTAGGGTTTAGTATTAGGAATTAGTTTTATGGTTTAGGATTTTGTGTTTATGGTGTAGGGTTTAGAATATGGATTTAGCATTAAGTGTTTAGGTTCAGAGTTAGGGTTTAGGATTGAGTGTTTTGGTTTAAGAGTTTAGGATTTAAAGTTTAGGGTTTTAGGGTTTGGGGTTTATGATTAATGGTTTAGGGTTTTGGGTTTTGAGTTTGAGTTATATGTTTATTGTCTAGGGTATATGGTTTAGCGTTTAGGGTTAAGGGTATAGGTTTTACACTCTAGGGTTTCGAGTTGAACGTTTATGATTTAGGGGTTAGGATGTAGAGTTTATGATTTAGGGTTCTGGATTTAGGGTTTAGTGTTTAGGGTTTAGGGTTTAGGGTTTTGGATTTGAGTAGTAGGTTTTGGGTTTAGGGTTTAAGGTTTATGATTTTGGGATTAGGGTTTAGGATTTTGGGTTTAGTGTTTAGTGTTTAATGTTTAGAGTTTATGAATTAGGGTTTACGATTGAGAGTTTTAATTTAGGGTTTAGGATTCATAATTAGGGTTAGGGTTTAGGTTTTATGGTTTAGGGTTTAGAGTTTATGAATTAGGGTTTACGATTGAGAGTTTTAATTTAGGGTTTAGGATTCATAATTAGGGTTAGGGTTTAGGTTTTATGGTTTAGGGTTTAGAGTTTATGGTTATGCATTAAGGTTTTAGGTTTTGGGGTTTATGTTTTTGGGTTTAGGGTTTAAAGTGTAGGATTTAAGGTTTAGGATTTAGGGTTAAGGTTTAGGGTAAAGTTTTAGTGTTTAGAGTTTAGGGTTTAGGGTTTAGAGTTTGGATTTAGGGTTTAGGGTTTTGGTTTAAGGTTAGGGATTAGGGTTTAGGGTTTAGGTTTTAGAGCTTACAACTTTGAGTTTTAGGTTTAGGGTTTAGGGGTTAGGATTTAGGATTTAGTGTGTAGAGTTTAAGGTTTAGGGTTTACTATTTAGGGCTTAGGGCCTAGATTCTATGGTTTAGGGTTTGGGATTTTGAGTTGTATGTTTTGCGTTTAGGGTTTACGTTTTAGGGATTAGGGTTTAGTGTGTAGAGTTTCAGTTTAGGGTTTAGGGTATAGGGCTTAGGGTTTAGGGTTTAGGGTTAGGGTTTAGGGTTTATGATTTAGGGTTTAGGGTTTAGTGTTTAAGGTTTAAAGTTTAGGATTTAGGGTTTAGGGAATAAGGTTTAGGGTTCAGACTTTTGATTTAGGGTTTAAGGTTTTGGGTTTATCGTTGTGGTTAGGGTTTAGGGTTTTGGGTTTTGCATTTAGGGTTTAGGGTTTAGGGTCTAATGTCTTGGGTTTAGGGTTTAGGGTCTGGAGTCTTGTGTTTAGGATTTAGTGTTTTGTGTTTAGGGTTTAGGGTTTAAGTTTTAGGGCTTAGCGTTTAATGTTTTGGGTTTAGTGTTTAGGGTTTAAGGTCTAGAGTTTAGGATTTAAGGTTTAGTGTTTAGGGTTTTGGTTTTATTTTTTAGGGTTTAGGGTTAAGTGTTGATGGTTCATGGTTTTGGGTTTAGGGTTTATGTTTTAGGGTGTAGGGTTTAGTGTTTAAGATTTATGATTTAGGATTTAGGGTTTATGATTTAGGGTAAGGGTTTTTGGGTTTAGAGTTTGGATTTAGTGTTTAGGGTTTGGATTTAGTATTTAGGATTTAGGTTTAGGGTTAGGGTTTAGAGTTTAGGCATAAGAGTTTAGATTTTAGGATTTAGGGTTTAGGGTTTAGGTTTAGTGTTTAAGGTTTAGGGGTTAGGGTCTACTATTTAGGTTTTAGGGTTAAGGGTTTAGTGTTTAGTTTTTAGGGTTTAGGGTTTAGGGTTTTGAGGTGTAGGTTTAAGCATTAGGGTTTAGGGTA
The DNA here is from genome assembly GCA_037074985.1 of Solanum bulbocastanum. Taxonomy (NCBI): domain Eukaryota; kingdom Viridiplantae; phylum Streptophyta; class Magnoliopsida; order Solanales; family Solanaceae; genus Solanum; species Solanum bulbocastanum. The sequence goes on along the minus strand of CM073604.1, from coordinate 20,013,668 downwards.
TAGGGTTTAGGGTTTATGGCTTAGGGTTTAGGATTTAGGATTTAAGTCTTAAGGTTTAAGGTTTATGTTTTAGGGTTTAAGGTTAAGAGTTTTGGGTTTAGGGTATTGGGTTTAGGTTTTAGTTTTAGGGTTTAGGGTTTAGGGTTTAGTGTTTTGAGTTTAGATTTAGAATATGGATTTAGGGTTTAGTGTTCTGAGTTTAGATTTAGAATATGGATTTAGGGTTTAGTGTTTATGTTTGGGTTTGGGGTTTTGGGTTAAGAGTTTAGGATTTAGGGTTTAAGGTTTTAGAGTTTTAGGGTTTAGGGCTTATAGTTTGGATTTGGGGTTTAGGATTTAGGACTAGGGTTAGTGTTTAGGTTTTAACATTTAGAGTTTAGGGTTTATTATTTAAGGATTAGGTTATAGGATTTAGGATATAGTGTTAGGGAATAGGTTTAGTATTTAGGGTTTAGGATTTAGTATATGGATTTAGGATTTAGTATTTAGGTTTAGAGTTTATGATTTAAAATTTAGGATTTTAGGGTTTGGGGTTTATGATTAACGATTTAAGGTTTAGGGTTTTTGGTTTTGGGTTCAAGTTGTAGGTTTTTTGTTTAGGTATATGGTTTAGCGTTAAGGGTTAAGGCTTTAGGTTTTAGACTCTAGGGTTTCGTGTTGTAGGTTTACATTTTAGGGGTTAGGATTTATGGTTTAGGGTGTAGAGTTTATGGTTTAGGGATTTGGATTTAAGGTTTAGGGTTTAGATTTTAGGATTTTGTGTTGTAGGTTGTGGGTTTAGGGTTTAAGGTTTATGATTTTGGGATTAGTGTTTAGGGTTTTGGGTTTAGTGTTTAGTGTTCAAGGTTTAGAGTTTATGATTTAGGGTTCACAATTTAGAGTTTTGATTTAGGGTTTTGGATTCATGATTAGGGTTAGGGTTTAGGTTTTAGGATTTAAGGTTTAGCTTTTAGGGTTTAGGGTCTAGAGTTTAGGGTTTAGGGTTTAGGGTTTGGGTTATAGAGTTTTGAGTTTAGGGGTTAGAGTTTAGGGTTTATGATTAAGTTTATGGATTAAGGGTTTAGGATTTAGGGTTTAAGGTTTAGGGTTTAGGGTTTAGAATATGGAATTAGGGTTTAGTGTTTAGATTTAGAGTTAGGGATTAGGGTTTAGGGTTTAGGGTTAACAGTTTAGGATTTAGAGTTTAAGGTTTTAGGGTTTGGGGTTTATGATTAACGATTTAGGGTTTAGGGTGTTAGGCTTAGGATTTCAGGTTTAGGGGTTAGAGTTTAGGGTTTATGATTTAAGGATTAGGGTGTAGAATTTAGGATATAGTGTTAGGGATTAGGTTTAGGGTTTAGGGTTTTGTGTTTAGGGTTTAGAGTTTAGAATATGGATTTAGGCTTTAGTGTTTAGGTTTAGAGTTAGGGTTTAGGGTTTAGAGTTTATGATTTAAAATTTAGGGTTTTAGGGTTTGGGGTTTATGATTAACGATTTAGGGTTTAGGGTTTTAGGTTTCGGGTTTGAGTTGTAGGTTTATTATTTAGGGTATATGGTTTAGCGTTTAGGGTTAAGGGTTTAGGTTTTAGAATCTAGGGTTTAGAGTTGTAGGTTTACGGTTTAGGGGTTAGAATTTAGGGTTTAGGTTGTAGTGTTTTTGATTTAGGGTTTTGGATTTAGGGTTTAGTGTTTAGGGTTTAGGGTTTAGATTTTAAGGTTTAGGGTTTAGGAGTCTATGTTGTAGGTTGTGGGTTTAGGGTTTAAGGTTTATGATTTCGGGATTAGTGTTTAGGGTTTTGGGTTTAGTGTTTAAGGTTTAGAGTTTATGATTTAGGGTTACAATTTATAGTTTTGGTTTAGGGTTTTAGATTCATGATTAGGGTTAGGGTTTAGCTTTTACGATTTAAGGTTTAGGGTTTAGGGTTTAGGGTCTAGAGTTTAGGGCTTAGGGTTTGGGTTTTAGAATTTTCATTTGAGGGGTTAGAGTTTAGGGTTTATGATTAAGTTTAAGGATTAAGGGTTTAGGATTTAGGGTTAGGGATTAGGGTTTAAGATTTAGAATATGGATTAAGGGTTTAGTGTTTAGATTTAGAGTTAGGGTTTAGGGTTAAGAGTTTAGGATTTAGAATTTAGGGTTTTAGAATTTAGGTTTATAGTTTAGGGCTTAGATTTTAGGATTTAGGTTTAATTTTCAAGGTTTAATGTTTAAATTTTAAGGTTTAGGTTTTAGGTTTTTTGTGTTTAAGATTTAGGGTTTTGGGTTTAGAGTTTAGTATTTAGGGTTTAGGGTTTATGGTTTAAGGTGCAGAATTTTAATTTAGGGTTTAAGGTTTAGAAAATAGGGTTAGGGTTTAGGGTTTATGGTCTAGGATTTAGGGTTTATGGTCTAAGGTTAGGATTTAGGGTTTACGGTTTATGGTTTAGGGCCTAGAATTTAGTGTTTAGTGTTTAGTGTTTAGGGTTGAGGTTTTAGGGTTTAGGGTTTAGGGTATAGAGATTTGGCTTTAGGTTTTAAGTTTTAAGATTTAGGATTTAGGGTTTAGGGTTTAGGGTTTATGGTTTAGTGTTTAAGGTTTAACATTTAGGATTTAGGGTTCAGGTATAAGGTTTAGCGTTTAGAATTTTGATTGAGGGTTTAGTGTTTTGGGTTTACCATTAGTGTTAGGGTTTAGGGTATTGCATTTTGGGTTTAGGGTTTAGGGTCTAGAGTCTTGGGTTTAGGGTTTAGGGTTTAGCATTTAATGTTTAGGGTTTAGGGTATAGGGTTGTGGGTTTAATGTTTAAGGTTTATTGTTTATTGTTTATAGTTTAGGATTTAGGGTTTAGGTTTAGGATTTAGGGTTTAGGTTTAGGATTTAGGGTTTAACATTTAGATTTTATGATTTAAGGTTTACAATTTAGGGTTTAGGTTTAGGTTTTAAGACTTAGGGTTAGGGTTTATGGTTTAGGGTTTTAGGATTTAGGGTTTAGTGTTTAGGGTTTAGGTTTAGGGTTTAGGGTTTAGGATTTAGTATTTAGGGTTTATGATTTAGAATTTATGGTTTGGGTTTAGGGCTTATGGTTTATAGTTTAGGGTTAGGGATTTGAGTTTAGAGTTTTGGATTTGGTGTTTAGGCATTAGGGATTAGGGATTAGGGTTTATAGTTTTGTTGAAGTCTTAGGGTTTAGGGTTTAGGGTGTCCGGTTAGGAGTTTACCATTTAGAGTTTATAATTTGGGGTTTAGGGTTTAGAGTTTATGGTTAAGCATTGAGGTTTTAGGTTTTGGGGTTTATGTTTTAGGATTTAGGGTTTGTAGTTTAGGAGTTAAGGTTTTGGATTTAGGGTTAGGGTTTAAGGTTTAGATTTTAGGGTTTAAGTTTTAGAGTTTGGATTTAGGTTTAGGGTCTAGGTTTAAGGTTAGGGTTAAGAGATTAGGGTTTAGGGTGTAGGTTTTAGGGTTTAAGGTTTACAGTTTGGGATTTAGTGTTTAGGGTTAATGGGTTTAGGGTATGGATTAGGGTTTAGGGTTTAGGGTTTTGGGTCTAGGGTTTAGGGTTTAGGGTTTAGGATTTAGGGTTTAGTGCTTTTTTTTTTTTTTTTTTTTTTATTGAACGACCCTTGAGGGGGTCAGGGGCTTAGCAACACCCCCAGGCCTTAGCATATATAAAGAACAGGATACACGGAGGGGGACATAAACCTTACCTCCCAATGGTGGAGCTAGAATTGGTAGCCTACTAGGCATAGCCAGTAGGTTCTCCAACTCTTCTCCATAAACAGAAAGAGACCTATCATCTACGCACCTATATGAGAGGACTCCTCCCGATACAAAGATTCTAGGAAAGCATAAATGAGGGAGACTCTCCCTTTACAGATAAGAAAGACACAAAATCTATCCTACCAAAGGAAAAGCCCATGAAGGTGATGACTGGGGGGGTTAGCTGAGGCAGACTAGCGAGGAAGTTCCAGCTCCTTTCTAAATCTGCACCGCAGTGACTGCCTCATGGTGGTTCCTTAATTCTCTTCAGCTTTCTTCTTCTGAAACTTGCCATTCCTATAATATCCTGGTTAAGATAGGTAGCTGCCAGTCTTGGGATTTGTTGGATGCGGAAGTGTACTTGCGGGCTGGTTATCTGGTGACTATATTTTGCGAGTGAATAAGCTACGTAGTTTGCCTCTCTAAGAGTGTGATTGCATTTGAAGTTGGTGAAGTGGCTAGCAATCTGCTGTAACTGCTGCAGCTGGACAACTGCACTCCAAGGGGCTGTATTGTTGTTTAAAATATAGTCGATTATCAGTTGGGAATCCACCTCCAAGATCACATTATTATAGTTGAGCTGAGCACACCAGGTGAGGCCAAAGATAGCAGCTTCAATTTCAGCCTGTATATTAGTTCCTTCCCCAGAGGAGCTGAGAATGCAAATATCATTTCTCCAGTACAGGTTCTAAGGACTCCTCCTGCTCCTTTGTTGCCGAGAATTGCACTACCATCTGTGTTGAGTTTGACCCATTTAAATGGAGGTTTGATCCACTGTACAGCTGTAACTTTGATGTCATGGCTGCACTTTTCGATGAGGTTGCAAATTCCGTTCCATCCCATAGGCCAACTGATGTAAGGAAAGGCTGTTTTCAACAACTTGAAAGTGTCCAAGATAACCTTATACTTCACCCTTGCCATGCTGGTCTTTTTTCCCCCAAATTTAATTGCACATCTATTTTTCCACAAATTCCAACAAATAAAGATTGGTGTGGATTGAAGAATAAGTTTGTGTGCTTCATTGTTATAGGTAGCACTCCACCATCTCATAACCATATTTCTCAAAGGTAAATATTCAGTCGCAATGCCTAGAGAGATAGCAAAGTATTTCCAGACTTTTTTGGCAAATTCTCCAGTATTGAAAGTGTGCTCAATAGTATCTGAACCAGGAGAATAACAGCAGTAACAGTTACTAGGTTCAATTCCAAACCTGGAGAGCTTTTCATTTGTAGGAAGTTTGCTCCTGAAAGCTCTCCAAAGCAGGAAGGAACACTTGAAGGGGATAAATTTCTGCCATGTGTTTGTATTGATCTTGGTTTTACTTCTGGTTTCTCGAATAATATTCCAAGCTGAGGAAATAGAAAAATTGCCATTGGTATTGAGCTTCCACACTGCTTGATCAGCATGGCCCTGCTGTAGCTGTATTTGCATAGACAAGATTCTATGCACCTATTGCTGAGGAGCTTGCTGCAGTATCTTTCTCATATTCCACTGTCCGTCTTGCATAAAGTCTGAAATCTTGTCCTTATTAAATCTGTTACTATCAGTGGTGTAGTGAGCTAGGGGGCCTATACCTAGCCAGTTGTCCCACCAGAAGGAACAAGAACCATCTCGAATTCTCCATTGAATGTGATCTTCCACATTGTGTTTATTTCTCATCATTAGTTTCCAAGCCTGGGACTCACCAGTATCCCGCTTTTTACTTATGGGATTCGATCTTTGGCAGTATTTTGCCCTTAAGAACATGCTTTTATTAATATTTCTGTTGCTCCTAAATGTACATATTTTATTGGATTCTTAGATTTTAAATCTTGGATTTCTTTATTGATTATCTTTTTATTTATGATAGGTATTTTAGCTTTTGTTCTAATAACTTAGATATTAGGTCGCAATCTAATCTTCTAGATGTACTATTTCTTGATGATGATGGTGTATCGTAGCTTAATCTTTTAGATGTACTTAGTCTTTCTTTTACTATCTCTAAATCTTCTTCAATATCTATTTCTTTATAACTGTAATCATTATTATCTATTACTGTAATTATTTGATCAAATGGATTTTCTATTTTAATTTTTTGAATCTTATTTCTTGCTGTTATTTTATGTTTTGTAGTTAATACATATAAATTTGTTTTAGGAGACTTAGTATCCATTGACGTATTTCCTCCATATCTCCTTCTCTTGTTTCTCGACAGTTCGAATATATCATTGTATTATCTCTACTATAGTAACTCCATATTGTATTGTTATTTAGATAATTATTTGCTAACTCCGTTAATATTGTAGCTATTCCGATAACTCTTTTATTGGCATAGAAATCAGGAATATCTACAATAGGTATCTCATCTTGTTTTTCTATCTGTTTTATGGGATAAAAGATTAAATAAAAATTGGACACCTAGACAAACTACAGATCAAAATAATTTCTTAGATTTAGACTGTGTAGCAGATACAAACAAAACAATTCAATTATGGATAGGCTATATATCAAAACAATTAGTAGATAATAAAATATCAATAAACGATGCCCCAGGGTATATAGAAAGAACACTTATAGGAACAGTAAAAATATGGTTACAAAATTTAACACCAACAAGCTTAGCAACATTAAGAAATCATAATAGACCTAATAATGAAATAGCAACATCAGCAATAGATATATTAAATAAATATGAAATATCAATTAGAAATGAATTTGGTAGTATGACAACAGAAATAGAAGAACAACAACAAGATAAAATAATAAACAGAAATTTAATGAATAAATTAGCAATATGTAAAATGAGTTACATAGATGAATATACATGTGCATTTAGAGAATATTACTATAAAGGAATATATACAAATGATGAAAGTAGAGAAATAAGAAAATTATATTACACAAAATTACCAGAACCATTTAGTTCCAAAATAATAAAAGATTGGGAAGAATCTAATACAGTAGATACACTAGGAGCTAGAATAAAATTCTTACAACAATGGTTTATGAAACTATGTGAAAAACATAAAGAAGATCTAAAATTAGAAAAAATATTAGTAAAAAACCTAAAATATTGTACAAATAAATTAGACATAAAAAGAACACTTAATATAGACATAAAAAGAAAAATTTATGACCTTTTAATTACTGAAGAAATGGAAGAAATAAACCGGACATTTGAATTAATAACACAAAATTGGCACGAACTAACTATTCAAAGTATATATGAATTATATGACTCGTATTCAGATTAATGATAAACTACGACTATTTAAAATATTGGCTACAAACCATGGAAGATTTAGATCTACTAAATAAAATTTTAATAGATAATATGATAACATATCTAAGAACCCAAGATATAGAACACTTAGAATATATCCTAGAAAATACAAAGGCAATACGAAATCTTATAATAAGAAAACAAGAATATTATGAAAAGATATTTTCACCAGAAAATTAAAATGGATGAAAACTATAAAGAACAATTATTAGAAAAAATTAATGAAATAAAACACGAAATAGAATTTAGACAAAACAGATTAGAATATAATATATGTGCAGGAGTATGCCACAAATCTATAAAAGCACAAAGAAAAACGATATTCTTATTAGATCTACAATTACAACACTTAGAATATAAATACCAACACGATTTATAATGAATAAAGAAGAATACGCTGTAGAAGAAAAAATATATAAAAGCCAAGATGGATTAGAAATAAAAATAATACATTCAAACTTAGAACGAAGATATAAAAAAATAGGAAACCAACTATATCTAATGCCAGATAAGGAATCAGCAAAATTAGAAGATAGTCTAACAACAATGGTACGATTAAATAAAGAAAATGAAGAAATAGATAGGAGAAAAGAAATTGAAAAAATTAGAGAACAAGCTAAAAAAGAAATTAAACAAATAGAAGAAGTAAAAGATACTAGAATCCAAGAATTACAAAAAGAATTAGAACGACTTAAACAACTATATGAAGAAAAATTAAGAATAAAAGAAGAAAATAAAAAGGGAACTGAAGAATTAAAGTTAAATCAAGAAATAGAAAAAATGAAAACTATGTTAGAAGAAACAGAAGAATTACCTGAATTAAAAATAGACGAATTAGAAATAAATGAGATAAATGAAGAAGAAAATGATAATATTTCAGAAAATAATTCTGAATCGTATTCAGAAACATACACTGAACTTATAGAAAAAGATAAAAATATAGAAATAAATGTAGGAAATTTAGATGAAAAACCAAGTACTTCAAATACTAAAACACAAACAGATACAACACCAACATACTATACTTATGAAAAAGAAAATAGAGATAAAGTTTTATGGGATAAAAGATTAAATAAAAATTGGACACCTAGACAAACTACAGATCAAAATAATTTCTTAGATTTAGACTGTGTAGCAGATACAAACAAAACAATTCAATTATGGATAGGCTATATATCAAAACAATTAGTAGATAATAAAATATCAATAAACGATGCCCCAGGGTATATAGAAAGAACACTTATAGGAACAGTAAAAATATGGTTACAAAATTTAACACCAACAAGCTTAGCAACATTAAGAAATCATAATAGACCTAATAATGAAATAGCAACATCAGCAATAGATATATTAAATAAATATGAAATATCAATTAGAAATGAATTTGGTAGTATGACAACAGAAATAGAAGAACAACAACAAGATAAAATAATAAACAGAAATTTAATGAATAAATTAGCAATATGTAAAATGAGTTACATAGATGAATATACATGTGCATTTAGAGAATATTACTATAAAGGAATATATACAAATGATGAAAGTAGAGAAATAAGAAAATTATATTACACAAAATTACCAGAACCATTTAGTTCCAAAATAATAAAAGATTGGGAAGAATCTAATACAGTAGATACACTTAGGAGCTAGAATAAAATTCTTACAACAATGGTTTATGAAATTATGTGAAAAACATAAAGAGGAATTAAAACTAGAAAAAATATTAGTAAAAAACCTAAAATATTGTACAAATAAATTAGCACCCCAATTTGGATGTAAAAATCCATATAAATATAAGAAAAGGATAAAGAAATATAAACACTTCAAAACAAAATATAAAAATAAAATTCCGACAAAAAGATATTATATAAAAAATTATAAACAAAAAAGACCACATAGAATTAAGAAAAATATAACAGAATGTAAATGCTATAATTGTGGAAAATTAGGACATTTAGCTAGAGATTGTAAATTACCAAAATATTTAAAGAAAAAACAAATAACAGAGATAATAATAGAAGACGACACATATAAACAGATAGATTATTTAGATTATGATCTAGAAGATGAAGATAGTATATACGAAATAACAGATAATGAATTAGGAAATGAAATAGAGTCATTTTCAGATTATGACTGAAAGCGACATAAAGATAATAAGTAAAGAAGAATATCAAGATAACGAATATACAGAACAAAAAATAATATTTGATAATAATATGTTTGAACAAATAAAAGGAAAGGAATTAGACTTAAGTATAGATAAAATATTAGAAGTACCTAGATTAAAAAACTTATTTAAATTACAACACGATGAATATTATGTAGTAAGCCAAAAAGAACATGTAATAGATTGTAAATATATTAAAGGAAAAGCTAAAATACCTATCATAAATAAGAAAATAATTAACAAAGAAATCCAAGATTTAAAATAAAAAAATCCAATAAAATATGTACATTTAGGAGCTACAGAAATATTAATAAAAGCATGTTTTAGAGAAGGAATAGATACACCTATAGAACTATATTTAGCAGACGATAGAATAATTCAACCTATAGAAAAAAGTATAATAAGTGCAGTTAGAGGAAATTTAATATACCAAAAATTTAAATTTATTATAAGTGCAAATTATTCAGTAGCAATAGAAGACAAAAACATAGATAAATCATTAGTACTATACTGGAAAATGTCAGGTATAGAACTAGCACCAGGAAGTAAGATATTTACAGCAAGATGTAAAAATTTATATGTATTAACTACAAAACATAAAATAACAGCAAGAAATAAGATTCAAAAAATCAAAATAGAAAATCCATTTGATCAAATAATTACAGTAATAGATAATAATGATTACAGTTATAAAGAAATAGATATTGAAGAAGATTTAGAAATAGTAAAAGAAAGACTAAGTACATCTAAAAGATTAAGCTACGATACACCATCATCATCAAGAAATAGTACATCTAGAAGATTAGATTGCGACCTAATATCTAAGTTATTAGAACAAAAGAATGATGAAATACAACCATATCAATATTACATCACAGGAATATTAGATCAAAGAAAATATTTAATAAATATAAATACAGGACAAGTAGAAAATCAGATTATAAGAGAACTAGTAAAAGAACATGAAATAATTACAGGAGAAAATATAAACAACGAATTACCTAGAGCCTTGGTAAATATAGAAGAAACTACTGAACAAGAACTAATTATTGGAGGAATACCAATAAAAATTAAATTTAAAATACATCAAGGAAATAATAATATTACCTTAGGAATAAAATGGCTAGAAACAGTTAAACCATATAATATAGATGATAAACAACTAACAATACATTACGAAAACAAAAAGGTAATTATTAAAAGAACAATTATATGATAAAATAACATTTTAACATACTAATGACAAAAATATATATTTTAGCAAAAATAATTGTAGAAGGATACTATAATAGATATTACACACCTATGATAGATACAGGAGCAGAAGCAAATATGTGTAAACATAATTGTCTGCCAGATAGTAAATGGGAAAAGTTAAAAACACCATTAATAGTAACAGGATTTAATAATGAAGGGAGCATGATAACACATAAAGCTAAAAATATAAAAACACAAATATGGGATAAAATATTAATAATAGAAGAAATCTATAGTTATGAATTTACAAATAAAGATATATTATTAGGAATGCCTTTTTTAGATAAACTATATCCACATACTATAACAAAAACACATTGGTGGTTCACTACCATATGTAATCATAAGATAGGAGCAAAAAGAGTTAATAATAAAATTAGAAAAAATACACCATGGATAAAAGGAAGTGAAAAAATTACCCAGAAATTAGAAAATATATCAAATAATGATCATAAAATAGAAATTATAATATTCACAATAGATAAAATACAAGCAATAAATGATAAATTAAACTCATTATATAACGAAAACCCATTACAAGGATGGGATAAACATAAAACAAAGGTAAAAATTGAACTAATAGATGAAAATAGTATAATAACACAAAAACCATTAAGATATAATTTTGAAGACCAATCAGAATTTAAAATGCATTATTAGAAAATAAATATATACAAGAAAGTAATAGTAAACATAACAGTCCAGCATTTATAGTAAATAAACATAGTGAACAAAAAAGAGGTAAAAGTAGAATGGTTATTGATTATAGGAATCTAAACGCAAAAACTAAAACTTACAATTACCCCATACCCAATAAAATATTAAAAGTAAGACAAATACAAGGATATAATTACTTTAGTAAATTTGATTGTAAATCAGGATTTTACCACCTAAAACTAGAAGAAGAATCTAAACATTTAACAGCATTTACTGTACCACAAGGATTCTACGAATGGAATGTTTTACCATTTGGATATAAAAACGCACCAGGTAGATATCAACATTTTATGGATACATATTTTAACCAACTAGAAAATTGCATAGTATATATAGACGATATATTATTATATTCAAAAACAAAAGAAGAACATCTAAAGTTATTAGAAAAATTTATACACATCATAGAAATATCAGGAATTAGCTTATCCAAAAAGAAAGCTGAAATTATGAAAAATCAAATAGAATTCTTAGGAATTCAAATAGATAAAAATGGAGTGAAAATGCAAACACATATTGTACAAAAGATATCTAATTCTGCAGAAATATTAGATACTAAGAAAAAATTACAATCCTTTTTAGGATTAGTTAATCAAGTAAAAGAATATATACCAAAATTAGCAGAAAATCTAAAACCATTACAGAAAAAATTAAAGAAAGATATCGAATATCATTTTGATGAACAAGATAAAAAATATATCAGGAAAATAAAACTAATGTGTAAAGATCTACCAAAATTATATTTTCCAGATGAAAATAAACAATTTACCTATATAGTAGAAACAGACTCTAGTAACCATAGTTATGGAGGAGTGTTAAAATATAAATACATAAATGAAAAAATAGAACATCATTGCAGATATTATTCCGGATCATATACAGACCCACAAATAAAATGGGAAATAAATAGAAAAGAACTATTTGCCTTATATAAATGTTTATTAGCTTTTGAACCATATATTGTATATAACAAATTCATTGTTAGAACAGATAATACACAGGTTAAATGGTGGATAACTAAAAAGGTACAAGATTCAGTTACAACAAAGGAAATAAGAAGACTAGTAGTCAATATACTGAATTTTTCATTTACAATTGAAGTTATAAAAACTGACAAAAATGTGATTGCAGATCACCTCTCAAGAGAAAAATACTGAGCAAACAAATACTATGGATCAGATACTCAACCTCCTAACTACACTTTGCAAAAAAGTGGATAGTATGGAAGGTGAGATACAAAAGCTCAAAGAGCAAGCTAGTAGTCAGCAGCATGACGATAAAAATGCGGAGCTACGTCGATCGGAAGACGTTAAAATTCCAGAGCTAGAAGGAGACGTTGGGAAACTCCCTAAAACCCATAACGTTTGTTTAAATGCAGGTGCAGGTACATCTGGTGGAGCTACAAAGAAACCTACAGAAGAAAAAAGTTATACAAATACAAATATGAATAAACTTTTTGATAAACCATATACAGCTCCAAAGATACAAAAATCTGTACCTACTCCACAAACAACTACATATAAAAATAGCCTAGCCCAACAGAAAAATACATATACCCATATTACCCGTACATATACAGAAAATATTTATAAAATCCAAACTTACCTAAATAAAAACCCCAGAGCTATAAATCTAAAAGAACCAAATACTGATTACATTACTCAACACCTACAAGGTTATAACAAACTAATTGCCCTTCCAGGTACAAATACAAACTTAGTTACAACTTGTTACAATTATGGACTACTCAGTACAGTGTACACAGCTACAGGAGACGAAATTTCGAAGATACCCGAACTATACAAAGCATTCTTAACCTACAAACGAATTACTAAAGGAACTCTATTTTTCATAAAGTTCTATACAGCTACAGCAGAAATACTATATGACGAAATAAAACCAGTTATACAGGTTATAAAAATTGGTTTGACCAGAGATATGTTAATTCCGGAAAAGATAGAAAAACAAGATGAGATACCTATTGTAGATATTCCTGATTTCTATGCCAATAAAAGAGTTATCGGAATAGCTACAATATTAACGGAGTTAGCAAATAATTATCTAAATAACAATACAATATGGAGTTACTATAGTCGAGATAATACAATGATATATTCGAACTGTCGAGAAACAAGAGAAGGAGATATGGAAGAAATACGTCAATGGATACTAAGCCTCCTAAAACCAGAAAATACACCAACTACAAGAGCTATACGGAAAAATTTCATTTCACCAGCACTATTGACAAGATATTGTACAACTATTAGTAGTAAATACTCAGAACATATATGTTCCAAGTGTCACGGAGAAGATAACGAAGTTCCAACCGTACAGCTGGAATAAAATACCAAAGACAAAAGACAAAGAGATAGCCGGCAGCCTGATGAAGACAGCCGACAAAACAAAACATACGATGAAGACAGCTATGTAAAGAAGTCAAAAGTGGGATAAGCATCTTATCCTTCTTTTTGTAAAGTTTTTGTTTTCTTTTGTAAAGTAAAGTAAAGTAGTTTGTTTTTATTCGGAGTCACCAGACATGATACTGTGGATGAATAGTAAAAATACTATTCATAAATAGTAAAGTGTCAATTATGTGAATAGTAAGAGTCGGTCACTGTGTAAATAGTAGAGGTCAAGTACTGTACAAATAGTAAGAGTCAGTCACTGTTCATGAATAGTAAAGGTCGAGTCACTGTTCATGAATAGTAATGTAAACTTTTGCCTATAAATAAAGAGAAGGAGAAAGGGAAAACCATCCCTCATCTCCCATTTCCCTCACTTCTCTCTCTAATTCCGCAACCCCCCAGCTGTACGGTTGGAACTTCGTTATCTTCTCCGTGACACTTGGAACATATATGTTCTGAGTATTTACTACTAATAGTTGTACAATATCTTGTCAATAGTGCTGGTGAAATGAAATTTTTCCGTATAGCTCTTGTAGTTGGTGTATTTTCTGGTTTTAGGAGACTAGTGTTTGCTTGGATCTAAAAGTCCACCAGTGTTTGAATTGGAAGGCTAGGCAGACATCTTTCATAAGTCTGACTCCAATGCCACCTTCATCAAAAGGGAAACTCAGGTTTTTCCAAGAAGACCAATGGTACTTCTTCTTGTCATTCTTCCATCCCCAAAAGAAATCTGCCATGATGTCCTGAATCTGTTTGATGGTACTAGAAGGAAGAGAGATGGCTGAAAGGATGTGGATAGGGAGAGATTGCAGCACATGTTTGATCAATGTTGCCTTGCCTCCATAACTCAAAATCTTGGACTGCCACCCTGTAATCCTGTCCACAATATTATTGATGAGCTCAGAGAAGTAGATGAGTTTAGGCCTTCCAATAAATAAAGGACATCCCAGGTAAGTGATAGGAGCATGTTTCTGATGGAAGCCTGTATATTTCTTTACTCTATCACTAGTGGTTCTGAAAGCATTGGGATGAAGAAGGAAGTGACTTTTGGCTTTGTTGATGAGTTGGCCTGATACCCTTTCATATGTAGCCAAAGTCTTCATGATGAGCTTCAAAGACTGCTTCCTGCCTGAGGTAAATATAATGATATCATCTGCAAAGCTCAGATGATTGATTTGAGGTCCCCTTCTTTCCATATAGAAACCATGGTAAAGGGGGTTCTGATGCAGTCTGTTAAGAGATCTAGCTAGTACCTCAGCACCTAAAATAAATAGGGCTGGGGATAAGGGGTCCCCCTGTTTGAGACCTCTGGTGGAGTGAAAGAAACCATATCTCTTGCCATTGATAATGATGGAGTACCAGTTATTAGCCATGGTTCTCCAAATCATATCAATAAAGACTTCTTCAAATCCCATTTTCCTGAGAATGATACAGATATAAGACCAAGAGACTCTATCATAGGCTTTGGCCATATCTAGTTTGATTACAACATTACTGCCAATAGCAGGCTTCTTAATCTGGTGGATGATTTCTTGAGCTAGCATAATATTCTCAGCTATGTTTCTTCCTTTCACAAATCCAGACTGATTGGAAGAGATAAGGTCAGGTAGAATAGGAGCCAATCTGGAGCAAAGTAATTTGGAAATGATTTTGGTAATAAAGTTGCTCAAGCTGATAGGTCTGAACTCAGCCAGCCTATTAGGATGTTTCACTTTAGGAAGTAAGACTAGGCAAGCATGAGTGAAATATTTGGGGAGCATCTGGCCATTGAAAAAGGCAAGAACAACTGCCAAAAGTTCCTGTTTGATAGTATCCCAACACTTCTGAAAGAAACATCCATTCATACCATCTGGACCAGCAGCTGAATTGGGGTTCATGGAGTAGACAACATCTCTCAGTTCTTCCATAGTAGGTGGTGTAGTCATCCTGTTGTTATGTTCTTGAGTTACCATTCTTGGAATACATTGCAGAGGGGCTTCATCAATAATCTTCTCATCTCCAGCAAAGATGCTCTGAAAATGATCACAGGCTTCCTATGCAATATACTCATCTCCCTGTATCCATTCCTCCTTTTCATTAAGGACTTTGTGGATGAACAGCCTCCTTCTTCTTCCTCTGATCAGGGCATGGAAATATTTTGAATTGCCATCACCTTCTTTAAACCATTGAAGCTGTGTTTTTTGTTTAAGAATAGAGTTTTCCAGTTTCATGAATCTGATGTACTCAGCATTAAGGCCATTCAGTTCTTCTCTATGTTCTTCAGTGTTGTTGTGAATGAGTTGCTCTTCCAAGACGTTGACTTTACTCTCAAATTCTTTGACCTTAGCATAAATATCTCCAAATTGTAACTTGGACCAAGCACTGAGAGTGGCAGCAGTTCTCTTCATTTTCTGATGGAATATCCACATAGGATTCCCTTCCACAGGTCTGTTCCAGCAACTGTTGACAGTCTCTGTGAATGAAGGATGATCAGTCCAGCAGTTAAGGAACTTGAAATATTTAATGTAGTTCTCAGGTCTGGCTTCCATTTCCATAAGAAGGGGGCAGTGATCAGATCCCACTGATGGAAGATGAGTAATGCTGGTGTGAGGCATGACTTGTAACCATTTGTCATTAACCATAGCCCTATCCAATCTCTTCCAAATTCTGAAGTTAACACCTCTTTGATTAGACCAGGTGAATTTTGGTCCATTAAAGCCCAAATCCATGAGACCACAGGCCTCAATAACTCCGATAAATGGCATACTTTTCCTTATATTGTAGGCAATACCCCCCAACTTTTCTTCAGTGTCTGTAATAACATTAAAGTCACCAACTGTGCACCAGGGAGTAGCACTTCTATTACCAGCAGTATGTAGAAGATGATCCCAGAGTGGCTTTCTGAGATTCTCTTTACATTTTGCATAGATAAATGTTTGGATGTAGACCTCTGGCACCTCAATATGGTTGATTTCACAAGTAATATTCTGTTCATCATTTTGTAAAATCTTACATTTGATGTCATTGGTCCAAAACAACCAAATTTTCCCATTGATATTACTAGCTGCAAACTCCATGGCAAGCATACTTTTAAACATGTTTATGTTTGCCTTGTCAGAAAAGGGTTCTAGGATGGCTATCATAGAAATATGATGAAGATATTTGAGATTTTTGAGTCTTTCCATAACACCTTGGGTATTGATACCCCTAGCATTCCATATGATTGTATTAATCATTGGGATAATTTAGAGGTAAATAATCTAGTGTTTGGTCTTCCTGCAGTCACAGGAAAGGTAGAGGGTTTTTTGAGGGGGAGTTTCTCTAGTTGCCTGCCTCTGGGAGAGAGACCTTGTTTGCCAGTGATCTGGTGCAGTTCCTTATCCAGTTCTGTATCATTGTTGGGACTGAAAGTTTTAATCAAGTGTTCACATGTCTCATCATCATCTTCCAAGCCCTTTTCAGGTGGATTCTCTTCTTCCATTTCATCCTCAGAATTTACCACTTCATATTCATCTATGACCCTTACCTTGGCTATGTCTGGGGGTTTTCCTGGAGTGGGAGTACTATACTGAGCCTTGAGGGGAATCACATCTATGACTTGCTCAGCCATGATGAATTTTTTGCAGGAGTTAGGATCCTTAGGATCCTTAGAAGCATTGTTGTTTCTGGTCTGTTCCTGTAATTGCTGTGCAGCTTGTTTTCTTTTAGTAGCCTCTCTCTTTTTCTTGCTAGGTTTGTTCTTACTTTTTGGAGTCTCAGCTTGCTTACTGGAGCTTGCCTTGTTACCCATATCCTTAGCCATAGATCCTTGGAGCTGATTATGTTCTTCTTTGGAGGCCTGTAGTTGTGGATTACCTTCCCTGATGCCATGATGCTTTAGGTAATTCTGTTGCTGAGTAGTATTTATAGTGGTAGCAGGAGTTTGGTGATCTATTCCTTTCCCCACAAGTTCCCCTTCCTGCAAGTTAGTGGTTCTCTCCTTTACAGCCAACCTCCCTCCAACAGCTTCATTATCAGCAGATAAACAATGGGGGGTTATGGGGACTGGGGAATCAAACTCATCAGGATGAGTAGAGACATCAGCAACAGGGGATGGGGGTGTGAGGCTCTGATCACCAGAGTCTTCCAACACAATAACAGGGGGTTCTGAAATCATACCTGGTCTCTGCAGCTGTTGTTCCTGAAAAGCTCTGGCCTTCATAACCTGAAATTGAGAATTTTGGTTCATACCTTGGTCCTGTTGTGGTTGTTGGTTCTAGTTTTTCTTTCTCGTTTGTGTTTGCCACTGTTCTTCTTTGTGTGTTATATCCTCTTCAGTTTGTCCTTTTGCATTGTTTTTCCTACCTGATTGGGATTGTCCTTTGTCTTCCTCATGCTGCTGGCTGTTTCCAGGATTGTGATTGTGTTGTTTCTCTTGGCTTTTCTTGGTGGTTTCTCCTTCCTTTCTTTTCTTGACTTCATTATCTCTTTCCTTTACAGGGCATTCTCCCATAAAGTGACCTTGATGCTTACAGTAAAGACAGTAGGAAGGTACATCTTCAAACTCAATAATTTGCCACTTGCCAAGGGAAGGGTCCTTTTCAGAAAAACCCATCCACACATGTTGAGGTCTCTCCTTGGTGATATCTATTTGAACTCTAACCTTTGCCACACTACCCCTAGTCTTTTGCATTGTGGCCGAGTCCAAATAAAGGGCCTTACCAACATGTGACAACAAAGGAGTTAGGATGTCCATATAATAGCAGTGCCAGGGGAGCTCAGGCAGAGTGATCCAAATGGGTACAATGGGGGTTTCTTCAGCAGGTTTAAAAGTAGGAGTCCACACCTGAAGCCTCATTAAATGTCCAGCAATATACATTTTCTGTTTAGTCCAAATAGAGATATGATCTGCCTCATTGTCTAAATCAATATAAATGTGTCTCGAATTGAAATGAGCAATCTTAACCCCCCCCCCCCTAAGTTGAGTTTGAGCAATGAAGCTTTTCCTAATTATCTCCATTTTGGGCATAGCATTGATGAATTTGCCCACTAGAGTGTATTTACATCTTCCAGACATTTTCTGCATGAAATCAGCCTCATGAAATGTGATAGAGGGATAGCCTTGTCTAGTGGATATGATGGGAGGGACTATGTCCATAGGAATAACATTATTAATCTGATTGGCTCGAAGTCTGGTAGCTAAAGATTGAGTGATTGTGGGAGGTGCCGGATCAGGAATTTGGACATTAGTAAAGGAGTTATTCCCAGGAGGTTTATTAAGGTTTTGTTTGGGACTGCTTTGGTTATGCTTTTGCTGATTAGGTCGATACATATCAAAGTTTGAAGAAATCTTGATAGGAGGAGGGGCCTTACTTCCCATATTGTGTTTCAATTCTATAGCCGGCTCTGTCTGTCCCAGAGTCCCATTTTCAGCAGCCTGCACATTCACTGGTCTGTCCTTGCTGTGATCATTGAGTTGCTTTTCGTCCATTTCTTTAGCTGGCTTTTCTGTATTTCCTTTAAGTGTAATGTTTTCCTTCACCTTCCAGACTGATTTCTCCCCTTTGCCCTGTTGCTGCTCCTTCAGTGTTCCTGCTGTTACATTACCCTTAGTGTGTTATGTAACCTGGAATTGAACTGGTATTGCAACCTGATCAGTTTGTGTATCCCTTTGCGTCTGCATCTCTTTGTTCCCTTTGGTGATCAACGCTTCATTATCTTGCGGCATTGCTTCCATTCTGGGATTTAGAGTGTGATCTTTGTTTTGATCATTCTCATAGCTGAAGGACCTAGGAAGGCTTACTGATTTTCTTGGTTCCTCCTTCTAGGGATCATCCTTTGTCATTGCGACTTGATCCTGAAATTTAGAAGACAAGTAGACATTAGTGTATTGCTGATTAGATGATTCTATTACCTTAGGTCGGTTTTCCTCCTCATAGGGAATAGATTGTTGCACTGGTTCCCTTTCGCAGTCTACCGGAGCTCCGGCGGCTGTGTCAGATTTTCCGTCGCCGGGAATTTCACCGTCAAATTTATTCAGAGTCGTTGTGGGAGGTGCGCCTTGACCTGGGGATGATTCCACAGTGTTGGAAACTTCATTTCTTCCATCGGAAGGTGGTCGAATTTGAAGGCGCACCGTCGGCGATTCGGAGGCGATTTCCCTAGAATTCCTTTTCGTGAATCTTTCAATTTGTGTGATGGAAATGTTTGATTTTTGGATTGGTGATAGATCTTTAGCTGTAGATTCCGAATTTACAGTTGAATTAACACGAATCATCCCCGATTGCTCAAGGGACATAATTTTTCTTGCCCAGTCCAGTTCCTCTTCCGAAATCGCGATGTTGACCACTTCAATTCTTCGCAATTTCGAGGAATTGGCTGATGAATCTGATGAGGCGTCCGGCTGGGGTTTGTAGCTGTTGGAATTCCGCTCCGGTTGGGACAGGTCCGGTGGTCGGAGTGGCATCCCCGGCGGCGCTGTGGCCATTCCGGTCAGCAGCTGTAGAACGGTTCCAAGAGAGCAAATAAGAGTGAGAAAATTTTAGAGAGAGAAAAAATTGTAGAAAATGAAAAGCGATCAGGGTTTAGTGCTTTGTGTTTAGGGTTTAGGGTTTAGAGTTTGGAGTTGTGGGTTTAAGGTTTAGAGTTTAGGGTATAGGGTTTTTGATTAAGGGTATAGGGTTTAAGGTTGAGAGTTTACAATTCAGGGTTTAAGGTTTGGTGTTTAGTGTTTAGGTTTAAGTTCTAGAGTTTAGGGTTCAGATTTTAGGGTGTAGACTTTAGGTTTTACGATTTTGAGTTTAGGATTTAATGTTTTGGATTTAGGGTTTAGGGTTAGAATTTATTGTTTAGGGTTTAGATTTTATGATTAAGAGTTTAGCTTTTAGGTTTTAGTGTTTAGGGTTTAGTGTTTAGGGTTTAGAGTTTAGTATTTAGGGTTTGGCATTTAGGATTTGGGTTTAGGGTTTAAGTTTTAGGGTTAATGGTTTAGAGTTTAGTGTTTAGGGTTTGGTATTTAGGGTGTGGGTTTAGGGTTTATTATAAAGGTTTAGGGTTTAGGATTTATAGTTTAGAGTTTGGATTTAGGGTTTAGGGTTTAGGTTTGGGGTTAGGGTTTAGAGATTATGGTTTATGGCTTAGGATTTAGGTTAGGGGTTAAGGGGTTTAGGGTTTAGGTTTAGGATTGAGCTTTAGGTTTAGGGTTTATGGTTTATGGTGTACTATTTAGGGTTTTGGGTTTAGGGTTTAGGTTTTAGGGATTAGTGTTTAGTGTTTTAGGTGTAGGGTTTACGATTTTGTATGGTAGGATTAAAGTTTAGGGTTAAGGTTATGGGGTTTAATATTAATGGTTCTGGGTCTAGGGTTTAGAGTTTAGAGTTTAGTGTTTAGGGTTTAGGATTTAGAGTTTACAGTTTAGAGTTTAGGGTTTAAGGATTAGAGTTTAGGGTTTAGGGTATAGGGTTTAGACTTTAGGGTTTAGTGTTTAGGGTTTAGAGTTTAGGATTTAGGGTTTTGGGTTTAGGGCTTAGAGTTTGGATTTGGGGTTTAGGATTTAGGACTAGGGTTAGTGTTTAGGTTTTAACATTTATAGTTTAGGATTTAGGGTTTATAGTTTAGGATTTAGGGTTTAGTGCTTAGTGTTTTGGTTTTAGGGTTAGGGTTTGGAGCTGTAGGTTTAAGGTTCAAAGTTTAGGGTTTAGGGTTTAGACTTTAGGGTTTAGTGTTTAGGGTTTAGGATTTAGGATTTAGGGTTTTAGGTTTAGGGCTTAGAGTTTGGATTTTTGGTTTAGGATTTAGGACTAGGGTTAGTGTTTAGGGTTTGACATTTAGAGTTTAGGATTTAGGGTTTAGGGGTTAGAGTTTAGGGTTTATGATTTAAGAATTAGGGTATAGGATTTAGGATATAGTGTTAGGGATTAGGTTTAGAATTTAGGGTTTTGTATTTAGGGTTTAGGGTTTAGAATATGGATTTAGGATTTAGTGTTTAGGTTTAGAGTTAGGGTTTAGGGTTTAGAGTTTATGATTTAAAATTTAAGGTTTTAGGGTTTGGGGTTTGTGATTAACGATTTAGTGTTTAGGGTTTTAGGTTTTGGGTTCGAGTTGTAGGTTTATTATTTATGGTATATGGTTTAGCATTTAGGGTTAAGGGTTTAGGTTTTTGACTCTTGGGTTTCGAGTTGTAGGTTTACGCTTTAGGTGTTAGGATTTAGGGTTTAGGGTGTAGAGTTTATGGTTTAGGGTTTTGGATTTAGGGTTTAGTGTTTAGGGTGTAGGGTTTAGATTTTAGGGTTTAAGGTTTAGGATTTTGTGTTGTAGGTTGTGGGTTTAGAGTTTAAGGTTTATGATTTTGGTATTAGGGTTTAGGGTTTTGGGTTTAGTGTTTAGTGTTCAATGTTTAGAGTTTATGATTTAGGGTTTTGGATTCATGATTAGGGTTAGGGTTTAGGTTTTAAGATTTAAGGTTTAGGGTTTAGGGTCTAGAGTTTAGGGTTGGGGATATAGAGTTTTGAGTTTAGGCGTTAGAGTTTAAAGTTTATGATTAAGTTTATGGATTAAGGGTTTAGGATTCAGGGTTAGGGATTAGGGTTTAAGGTTTAGGGGTTAGGGTTTAGAAATGGATTTAGGGTTTAGTGTTTAGATTTAGAGTTAGAGTTTAGGGTTTAGGATTTAGAGTTTAGGGTTTTAGGGTTTGGGGTTTATGACTAACGGTTTAGGGTTAGGGTTTTAAGTTTAGGATTTAGGGTTTAGGGGTTAGAGTTTAGGTTTTATTATTTAACGATTAGGGTGTTGCATTTAGGATATAGTGTTAGGGATTAGGTTTAGGGTTTAGGATTTAGGGTTTAGAATATGGATTTAGGCTTTAGTGTTTAGGTTTATAGTTAGGGCTTAGGGTTTAGAGTTTATTATTTAAAATTTAAGGTTTTAGGTTTTCGGGTTTGTGATTAATGATTTAGTGTTTAGGGTTTTAGGTTTTTGGTTCAAGTTGTAGGTTTATTGTTTAGGGTATATGGTTTATTGTTTGGGGATAAGGGTTTAGGTTTTAGACTCTAGGGTTTGGAGTTGTTGGTTTACGATTTAGGGGGTTAGGATTTAGGGTTTAGGGTGTAGAGTTTATGGTTTAGGGTTTTGGATTTTGAGTTTAGTGTTTAGGGTTTAGATTTTAGGGTTGAGGGTTTAGCAGTTTGTGTTGTCGGTTGTGGGTTTAGGGTTTAAGGTTTGTGATTTCGGGATTAGGGTTTTGGGTTTAGTGTTTAGTGTTCAAGGTTTAGAGTTTATGATTTAGGGTTTACAGTTTGGAGTTTTGATTTAGGGTTTTGGATTTATGATTAGGGTTAGGGTTTAGGTTTTAGGATTCAAGGTTTAGGGTTTAGAGTTTAGAGTCTAGAGTTTAGGGTTTATGATTAAGTTTAAGGATTAAGGGTTTAAGATTAGGGTTAGGGATTAAGTTTTAAGGTTTAGGGTTTAGGGTTTAGAATATGGATTTAGGGTTTAGTGTTTAGATTTAGAGTTTGGGTTTAGGGTTTAGGGTTGAGGGTTGAGAGTTTAGGGTTTTAGTGTTTAGGTTTATAGTTTACGGCTTAGGTTTTAGGGTTTAGGGTTTAATTTTCAAGGTTTAATATTTAAATTTTAAGGTTTAGGGTTTAGGTTTTAGTGTTTAAGATTTAGGGTTTTGGGTTTAGTGTTTTGGATTTAGAGTTTAGTATTTAGGGTTTAGGGTTTATGGTTTAGGGTACAAAATTTTAATATAGGGCTTAGGGTTTAAAAATTAGGGTTAGGGTTTAGGGTTTATGGTCCAGGGTTAGGATTTAGGATTTAGGGTTTACGACCTAGAATTTAGGATTTAGTGTTTAGTGTTTAGTGTTTAGGGTTTAGGGTTTAGGGTATAGGGATTTGGGTTTAGGTTTTAAGTTTTAAGGTTTAGGGTTTAGGGTTTAGGGTTTAAAGTTTAGGATTTAGGGTTCGGGTATAAGGTTTAGCGTTTATTATTTTGATTTAGGGCTTAGTGTTTTGGGTTTACCATTAGGGTTAGGGTTTAGGGTTTAGGGTATAGCATTTAGGGTTTAGTGTTAAGGTTCTAGAGTCTTGGATTTAGGGTTTAGGGTTTAAATTTTAGGGTTTAGCATTTACTGTTTAGGGTCTAGGGTATAGGGTTATGGGTTTATTGTTTATTGGTTATAGTTTAGGATTTAGGGTTTAGGATTTTGGTTTAGGTTTAAGATTTAGGGTTTAACATTTAGATTTTATGATTTAAGTTTTATAGTTTACGGTTTAGGTTTAGGTTTTAGGATTTAGGGTTAGGGTTTAAGGTTTAGGATTTTAGGATTTTAGGATTTAGGGTTTAGGGTTTAGGGTTTAGGTGTAGGGTTTAGGGTTTAGGATTTAGGGTTTAGGGTTTAGGAATTAGAATTTAGGGTTAGGATTTAGGGTTAGGGTTTAAGGATTATGGTTTATGGTTTAGGGTTTGGGATTTGAGTTTAGAGTTTAGGATTTGGTGTTTAGGGATTAGGGTTTATAGTTTTGTTGAAGGCTTAGGGTTTAGGGTTTAGGATTTTAGGTTAGGAGTTTAGCATTTAGGGTTTATAATTTAGGGTTTAGGGTTTAGAGTTTATGGTTAAGAATTAAGGTTTTAGGGTTTGGGGTTTATGTTTTAGGGTTTAGGGTTTATAGTTTAGGATTTAAGGCTTAGCATTTAGGGTTAGGGTTTAGGGTAAGGGTTTATGGTTTAGAGTTTAGGGTTTAGGTTTTAGAGTTTGGGTTTTGAAGTGGAACATAAACTCAGTCATGATTCAGATCCAGTTAGCATTGCCTATTCTAAATTTACAATTAAAAGAGTTCTATCTCAATTTGATTGGCAGGTGGATCATCTTCATACCCCCATTAATCTATCCAGGGAACATAGACCCCAAACTTTTAATTGGTTCGATTATAAAAATGCTTGGTATAATTTTTTATATTTAAGACTAACCACCCATACCTGGTTTTGTTAAGTATAGCCTAGAATTTTCTAAATCTATCATCCCCAGATGGTTCTATGAATGGTCGAACTGCTTTGGAGGAAATGAGAAAGTTTTACCAAAACTATTTTTAGATAAATTTAGTCAGTTTCAAGCTGAACAGGATATTTCTACTTTGCCAGAGAACATTAAATTGTTCAAATATTTTGTCCAAAAAAGAATTTTGTTTATTATAAGTTGGACATTTTCTATCCACATTTTTGACAGGATCAAATATTTATCAAAAGAAATATGCATCAAAGGATGGTCGCCAGCTCCCAAAGAAGCTACTCCACGTCCCTCTCCAACCTCTACAGGTGGTGAAAGATCATCTTCAAAAAATGATCTAAAGAAAAGGCTCCAAAAGGCCTTATCAAATCTAGAAGATGACAAATCCAATGATGAAACAGCCTTACAACTGTTAGATGAAGCCTAATCTCAGAGTGATAATAATGGAGATAAGTTAAAGCCAAAAGCTTTAGCACAATCTTATTTAGATCCATTTTATGATTGATTTAATTAAATTGATAATCCAGTAGAGGATATTAAAATCCGGAATTACTGACCTTTTGAATAGAGACTCAAAGAGTCAGAATTATTTTAAAGGTAATAGATGAAACTCAAAGAGTTGGAATATCTCTTAATTAACAATTTAATTAAATTAATTAAATATGGAATTCTACAACAGCAAAAGACACTTTGGCATGTTGTGGAGATGGCCGACAACTTAAGCAAAGGCATCCACTACTTTCCAAAGAGCAGATGACCAACAACTTTATCAAAGGCCGCCACTACTTTCCAAAAGAAAAGCAGATGGCAGACAACTTCAATAAAGAAAAACCCACTCAAGATAAATAAGATTCCTTCTGGCACCAATCAAGAAAAGGCATCAAAATTGATCTCATCCTTTCCTTGTCTATATAAGACATCCAGTTTCTCAGTAGAAGGCATCAGAAAATTCAGCACCGAATTTCTTATAGCCTCTTTCTTACTATTGTAATGTTTTCCTTTTCTATTTTGGCTTTGATGTTTGCTTTTGTTGCTTGAATAAAATTGTGAGTTTTGTGTATCTCTCTCTTAGATACTTATTGTTTATGTATTATTACTATTAAATGCTACGATCATTGTGAATGATATCAGAGCCAAATTTATATCCAGATGTAAACTTGGCTCTGATACCATTCAAAATAATCATAGCATTTAACAGTAATAATACATAAAAAAATAAGTATCTAAGAGAGATATATACAAAACTCTGATTCACTTTCTTTAGATTTTGAATTATGAGCGACATTAAGAAATTCTTCATCACTTTCTTCTTCGGAAGAAGAATATTCTGAGTCTGAAGCTTCTTCTTCTTCAATGATTGAGAAGAGCTTTTGCTTGATTTCATCATCAACCTAAAGAAGATTAACCTTCTTTTTCTTCTTCTTATTTCTGGGACACTTATTAGATCGGTGAACTTTTTTACCACATGTCCAGCATGTGTCTTCAGAAGAGGATTCTTTAGCAGCTTGCTTCTTTCAATTTCTCTTGGATTTCTCATGGGGTTCTCTTCCTTTTCTAGAAGATTTTTTATATTTTCCCGTAGTTCTCTATCTTTTTCCCGCTTTCCTAGTAGAAGGTTGTTTTAACAATGGAAATCCAAAATCTTGGCAAAAACTTCCAAGTTCTGCATATGAAGTCTTCTGATCCTTTTTAAGCTGGTCCTTCAGCTTAAGATCGGTGCAAAGGTCCATTGCAACTAGATTAATAAGACTGATAAGATCTTCGTATGCTAGTTGAGAATACGGGATTTTTCCTTCACATTGATCTCTAATTTTGGACCTAACCTTTTCAGCAAAATGAGTAGGGAGTCCGCTGATAAATTGTTCTTTCCAATAATCATTGTTACAGTCTGATCTTATCATGACTTTGTTTAGGAACATATCTTTATACCATCTAAAATCTGTTCATTATTAATAGCTATAGTAGATTCACAAGTTTTAATATTATATCTTTTAAACATCGAAAAATTACCTAACTGGTAAATCATTTCAAAAGGTTCTTTAGAGATAGACCAATTTTGTAAATCATTTTCTGTTTTAGAAATAGATATATTAACAAAATTTAAGATATGCTGTCTATTATCTATAGAGAGAGAATGCCTTTGACTATACTAATGATACGATAAAAAGTAACTAAGCATTCTAGTCATGATATCAACTAGTCATACAACATGAGATTTCAAACTCTTATAATGTAATTGTGGATTCATACCCGGATTTTACATTAAGGATTATGGATTTTACAAGAGATTTTCAAGTAAAGTACCTTGCAGTCTACGCGCCTGTCCTTTCGGCTAAACGACCGCCTGTCGGCAGCGCAACTACTTGAAATTTTCTCAACACCTTTCCTTAATCCCCATACATAAACTCCATTTTTACAATTAAAGAATTGAAAATTCATATTGTATAATTAGGTGATAACTTTGCTAAATTGCTAAGTAACTGATTAAAGTCTCTTTAGCATAGTCCAGACATAAGAGATTAGCCTCTCATGGCAGTTATATAACAAGATAAGATTACGGTTAACATGCTAAACATGCCTAACATGGCTCTAATACCATTCAAAATGATTGTAGCATTTAACAGTAATAATACATACATAAACAGAAAGTATAAATAAGAGAGAGATATACAAGAACTCACAATTTTATTTATACTTTCTATTTATGTATTATTACTGTTAAATGCTACGATTGTTTTGAATGGTATCAGAGCCATGTTAGGCATGTTTAGCATGTTATCCGTAATCTTATCTCATATTGTTGATCTCCCCTATATTGATGGATTCAATGAAAAGGCCATTTCTACGAAAGCTAGGCCCATTCAGATGAATCATGATTTAATGGAAATTTGTAAAAAGGAGATTAACACTCTTTTAGAAAATAACATAATTAGGCCCCTAAATCTCCGTGGAGTTGTTCAGTATTTTATGTCAACAATGCTGTAGAAAAAGAGAGTCTCTCCTCAACTTGTTATTAATTATAAACATTAAACTCTATTTTAAAATGGATTAGATATCCGATTCCTAACAAAAGGGATCTTTTAAAGAGAACTTTGGAAGCAGTTTTATATTTATCCTTTTCAGAAATCTGTATTTGCCAAAATCCTGACTTCATATCAAATTTACTATAAATATTTGCTTTAAAAGTTCTTTTTAAAAGATCCCTTTTGTTAGGAATCGGATATCTAATCCATTTTAAAACAGGTTTTAATGGTTTATAATTAATAACAAGTCGAGGAGAGCTTCTCTCTTTTTCTGCAAAGTTGTTGACATAAAATGCTGAACAACTCCACGGAGATTTAGAGGGCCTGATTATGTTATTTCCTAAAAGAGTGTTAATCTCATTTTTACAAATTTCCATTAAATCATGATTCATCTGAATGGGCCTAGCTTTCGTCGAAATGGCCTTTTCATTGAATCCATCAATATAGGGGAGATCAACAATATGGGCTTTTGTGGCCCAAAATAAAATTACCAATTTACAAAATACTTTCGAAAAAGAAATTTGCTCTGAATTTCCAAATACATTTTGGGCCAGAAAAGCCCATATTGTTGATCTCTACTATATTGATGGATTCAATGAAAAGGCCATTTCTACGAAAGCTAGGCCCATTCAGATAAATCACGATTTAATGGAAATTTGTAAAAAGGATATTAACACTCTTTTAGAAAATAACGTAATCAGGCCCTCTAAATCTCCGTGTAGTTGTTCAGCATTTTATGTCAACAACGCTGTAGAAAAAGAGAGAGGCTCTCGTTGAATTGTTATTAATTATAAACCATTAAACTCTATTTTAAATTGGATTAGATATCCGATTCCTAATAAAAGGAATCATTTAAATAGAACTTTTAAAGCAAATATTTATAGTAAATTTGATATGAAGTCAGGATTTTGGCAAATACAGATTTCTGAAAAGGATAAATATAAAACTACTTTGAATGTCCCTTTTGGACAATATGAATGGAACGTCATGCCTTTTGGGCTTAAGAATGCCCCTTCAAAATTTCAAAACTTTATGAATTCCATCTTTAATCACGTTAGTCATATTTCTATTGATTATATTGACGATGTGTTAATCTTTTCTGAGGACATTGATTCTCACTTCAAACATTTAAATATGTTCTCTAAAATTGTTAAACTTAATGGTTTGGTGGTTAGCGCCAAAAATATTAAAATTTTTCAAAAAAAAAATCAGATTTCTTGGTCATGATTTGTATCAAGGCACTTATAAGCCCATTTACAGAGCCATTGAGTTTTCTGATAAATTTCCAGACATTATTATGGATAAAACCAAGTTATAGAGGTTTTTGGGTAGTCTTAACTATGTTGCAGACTTCATCCCTAAGGTGAGACAGGTTTGTAAACCACTATATGATAGGCTTAAGAAAATACCTGTTCTATGGACAAAGGAATAGACAACCACGGTTATTAAGATTAAGGAGATGGTTAAGAGTTTGCCCTGCATAGGTATCACTAATCCAAATTCTTTTATGATTGTAGAAACGGAAGCTTCAGATATCGGTTATGGAGGAATTCTTAAACAAAAGAGAACTCCCGAAAGTTTTGAACAATAGTTCGCTTTACTTCCGGAGTCTGGAAATTCGCCCAGAAAAACTATAGTACTGTTAAAAAGGAAGTTCTAGCTATTGTTCTTTGCATTACTAAGTTTCAAGATGATTTAATTAATATAGAATTTTTGCTTAAAGTAGATTGTATATCTGCAAAAGAAATTTTACAAAAAGATGTTAAAATTTTGGTTTCTAAACAAATATTTGCTAGATGGCAAGCTTTATAGTCAAGTTTTGATTTCCAGGTAGAATATATCAAAGGAGAAGAAAACTCTCTCCCTGATTTTCTAACCCGAGAATTTTTGCATGGTAAATCATGAGGCCAGTCATAAGGCCAGGATTTGAAATAAAAGGCCCTTTCCAAGAGAAGGGAAAAGACTCAGACAAGAAGCCTTCAGCTTCACCTTTCGCAATAAGGCCGTCCTTGAATAACCCTAACAAGTTTTCGGCTCCTACATGCCTACCTCCCATAAATCCTTCCCAAGTTATAAATCCTTTTCCATAGCTACCACCTAGCTCATCCTCGTCAAACCCTTTGATTCTAAAGAAGCTATTTTCTAAAGAATATGAGCCTTGCTCCTTCTCTCCATCAGGCAAACCCTGATTTTCCTCCACTCAAACCAAAGACTCTTATATAATGAAAGCTCTTGAAAGCTTTAAAGAAGCTATTTATCCAAGTTCTCCAGCTCATAATAAACTGAAAGAACCTGAAGTCTTTAATATGGTTACGTTGCAGGTCAATCCTATCATTGCCATCGGCAAGGAATTTGAGAATTATGAGGTTAAGCATTTGCTTAAACCATGTTACACCAAGAGGAATTATATGGATACTGACAGTCCACTAAACACCAAAAAATATTACGAATTTATTCTCATTGATACGGGTTCCATTGAATTGGAACATAAACTCAGCCATGATTCAGATTCGGATAGCATTGCCTATTCTAAATTTACAATTAAAAGAGTTCTATCTCAATTTAATTGGCAGGTGGATCATCTTCATACCCCCATTAATCTATCCAGGGAACATAGACCCCAAACTTTTAATTGGTTCGATTATAAAAATACTTGGTTTAATTTTCTATATTTAAGACCAACCACTCATACCTGGTTTGTTAAGTATAGCCCAAAATTTTCTCAATCTATCATCCCAGATGGTTCTATGAATGGTGGAACTTCTTTGGATGAAATGAGAAAGTTTTACCAAAACTATTTTTAGATAAATTTAGTCAGTTTCAAGCTGAATAGGATATTTCTACTTTGCCAGAGTACATTAAATTGTGCAAATATTTTGTCCAAAAAAGAATTTCGTTTATTATAAGTTGGACATTTTCTATCCACATATTTGACAGGATCAAATATTTATCAAAAGAAATATGCATCAAAGGATGGTTGCCAGCTCCTAAAGAAGCTACTCCACGTCCCTCTCCAGCCTCTACAAGTGGTAAAAGATTGTCTTCAAAAGATGATCTAAAGAAAAGGCTCCCAAAGGCCTTATCAGATCTAGAAGATAACAATTCCAATGATGAAACAACCTTACAACTGTTAGAGGAAGCCTCATCTCAGAGTGATGATAATGGAGATATGTTAAAGCCAAAAACTTTAGCACTATCTTATTTAGATCCATTTTATGATTTATTTAATTAAATTGATAATCCAGTAGAGGATATTAAAATCTGAAATTACTGACCTTTTGAATAGAGACTCAAAGTCAGAATTATTTTAAAGGTAAGAGATGAAACTCAAAGAGTTGGAATATTTCTTGATTAACAATTCAATTAAATTAATTAAATATGAAATCCTACAACAGCAAAAGACACTTTGGCATGTTGCAGAGATGGGCGACAACTTTAGCAAAGTCAGCCACTACTTTCCAAAACGCAGATGGCCGACAACTTTATCAAAGGCCCCACTACTTTCCAAAAGAAAAGTAGATGGCAGACAACTTTAATAAAGAAAAAACCCACTCAAGATAAAGCAGATTCCTTCCAGTACCAATCAAGAGAAGGCATCAAAATTGATCTCATCCTTTCCTTGTCTATATAAGACATCTAGTTTCTCCGTAGAAGGGATCAGAAAATTCAGCACCGAATTTCGTATAGCCTCTTTCTTACTATTGTAATGTTTCCCTTTTCACTTTTGGCTTGGATGTTTGCTTTCGTTGCTTGAATAAAATTGTGAGTTTTTGTATATCTCTCTCTTAGATACTTATTGTTTATGTATTATTACTGTTAAATACTACAATCGTTTTAAATGGTATCAAATGCCGAACAACTCCACGGAGATTTAGAGGGCCTAATTATGTTATTTTCTAAAAGAGTGTTAATCTCCTTTTTACAAATTTCCATTAAATCATGATTCATCTGAATGGGCCTAGCTTTCGTAGAAATGGCCTTTTCATTAAATCCATCAATATTGGGGAGATTAACAATATGGGCTTTTCTGGCCCAAAATGCATTTGGAAATTTAGAGCAAATTTCTTTTTCGAAAGTATTTTGTAAATTGGCAATTTTAGTTACCATTTTTGGGGTTTTTAAAATTTGCTCAATTTTCTTAATTTTTATATCTTATTTAAGAAAACAAATCTGTTGAGATATAATATTAACTCGAAATGCAGTTTGTTTATGTAAAAATTTACTTTCTTCTAGAGAAAGGGTTTTAATAAAAGTAAATGAGATTTCTTTTCCTAAAATCTTTGTTTTGATTGAATGCCATAGAACATTAAATTGTGCAAATATTTTGTCCAAAAAAGAATTTCGTTTATTATGAGTAAGTCATTTTCTATCCACATATTTGACAGGATCAAATATTTATCAAAAGAAATATGCATCAAAGGATGGTCGCCATCTCCCAAAAAAGCTACTCCACGTCCCTGTCCAGCCTCTACAAGTGGTAAAAGTTCGCCTTCAAAAGATGATCTAATGAAAAGGCTCCAAGAAGCCTTATCAGATGTAGAAGATGACAAATCCAATGATGAAACAGCCTTACAACTGTTAGATGAAGCCTCATCTCAGAGTGATGATAATGGAGATATGTTAAAGCCAAAAGCTTTAAACCACTATAGCCCCAAATACTATAACCTCTAGTGTAAAAGGTATCACTATTCTTATGGAAGCCAACCAGCTTCTATCTTGGAAAAGTCGAGGTTCACCCACAAAATGTTTTGCTATGCTATACAGCAAAGTAGCAATAGCATCTTCATAAATAACCTCGGAGGAAGTATTAACTCCATATTCTGTTAAATGGTATCAGAGCCATGTTAGGCATGTTTAGCATGTTAACCGTAATCTTATCTTGTTATAAAACTGCCATGAGAGGCTAATCTCTTATGCCTGGACTATGCTGATGAGACTTTAATCAGTTACTTAGCAATTTAGCAAAGTTATCACCTAATTATACAATATGAATTTTCCATTCTTTAACTGTCAAAATGGAGTTTATGTATGGTGATTAAGGAAAGATGATGAGAATATTTCAAGTAGTTGCGATGCCGATAGGCGGTCATTTAGCCGAAAGGACAAGCACATAGACTGCAAGGTACTTTACTTGAAAATCTGTTGTAAAATCCATAATCCTTAATGTAAAATCCGGGCATGAATCCACAATTACATTATAAGAGTTTGAAATCTCATGTTGTATGACTAGTTGATATCATTACTAGATTGCTTAGTTACTTTTTATCGTATCATTAGTATAGTCAAAGGCATTCTCTCTCTATGAATAATAGATAGCATACCTTAAATTCTGTTAATATATCTATTTCTAAAACAAAAAATAATTTACAAAATTGGTCTATCCCCAAAGAACCTTTTGAAAAGATTTACTAGTTAGGTAATTTTTCGATGTTTAAAAGATATAATATTAAAACTTGTGAATCTACAATAGCAATTAATAATTCTCTTGAAACTATCAAGTTGTTATTATCTGCTGATATAGATAGATATAGGAAGGAATTTAAATTTCTTCATATTGGATTTGGACAAGTTGTTGTTAAACCTCTTTTCTGTAAAGGATTGAATATTCCTCTTTGTCTACTTCTTAGAGATGATAGACTTCTTAATTTTGATGATTCCCTGTTAGGAGTCTTAGAAAATAATCTTGCTTATGGACCAGTTTACTTTAACTGTTATCCTAATTTTTCTGTAGTTATTCATGATCCTAACGTTATAGATACTTTAACTCTTAATGTTAAGACTAAGAATATGAATAGTAAAATAGATAACAGAGAAATAGTTGTAATATATCGGGTATATTACAAACTAATGAAAACCACTATAGCCCCAAAGGCTATAACCTCTAGTATAAAAGGTGTCACTATGCTTATGGAAGCCAACCAAGAACATAGTACCACTTTCGTCCCTAGACTTCTTAAGTGGAATGATATTTTAGCTGATGAAGAATAGAAATTTGACTCTATTACTAACCCGTCTCCCATACAACCTGAGACCACTCAGATAGATAGAGTGATTCAATTTCCTGATGGATATATTAACCTTAAGTTTTTAAGATCTAGTTCTTTTAGGCAGGTTTCTTCAAGTAGAAGAATGCCTTCGGCTAGCCCTTATTCTTTTTAAACCCGGGAGGAAAAAGACGAGTATTTCAGTCAACCTGATAAAGGTAAGCTACAGGGGATAGATTTCAGCAACACTATCCCGAAGGTTTATTATGAAGAAACTATAGAAAGCCCTACGACTAGTGACATGAAACCTATTCATGTGAGAAAATATTCCATTGGAGTTCTTACCTTTGAAGATAAATTTGTCCCTGATAAAAGGATATTAAATGCCTAGTGGAAATTACTAGAGCATAAGCAGAAGGTAAAGTGGTATAAAGCTACCTATACCTTGGATCAAAGGAAATCTTTCAGAGATAAATGGTTTAAAGATATGGAAAGATTCAAAACTGAAGTCGAGTTTTTTACTTGGTTTGAATCTTCTGGTCAAATTTATGATACTCAGTCGTCCCTTCAACTTCTCATCAACAAATGGAACACCAAAGAACAAGTGATAGAAAGTGTTACTCGTCTGCTCAAAGGACTTAGCATTCCTTATAGAAAGGAAATCCTTAAAGCAGCTCCTTTTAAGAAACCCATAGAAAAGGAGACAGGCTTGTTAATAGCTGGAGACCTTAATATTGTTTTGGAACAAAACAATTATACCAATCAAGTTCTTCATGTGATCTCCCAATAGATTGAAGAACATAAAGGAGATAACTTCAAAGGAATTAGTCTGATAGGAGATAAACCCAGTTCTTCTAAATCTAGTCCTCAAATTGAGACTCCTATTTTTAAGATTCCTGAGTTCTCTAAGGAAAACTTCCCTAAGTTATCCAAAGAGTTTAGTCATTCCAATGAATTATTGGATATAATTAATGAGCAACTTTCCAAGCTAAATATTACACAAGGAAATAAGCTTAGAACTCTGTTAGAAAGACATCCTAAATAAAAGGAACTATTATCCTAGATCCTCTTTCCCTGATGTACAGTTCGAAGAAAATGTTCTCCATTCTGCATCAGCTGCAGATGGGTGAAGTTTAACTGAATGGAATATAAATGGTACGGCTGAAGGTCAGATTTATTCCAAACTCCAGGAAATGGGAATGAATATCACTGCATTCAAAATAAAGAATACAGGTGATAAAGAAGCCGCTCACATGATTGTTGCAAGGTTCATAGGAACTCTAAAAAATTGGTGGGATAATTATCTCACTGATCAAAATAGGAATGACATCCTTAGTTCTGTAGCCACTAGAGTTACAGTTAAAAAAAAATATGGAGTTAATACTTCCTCCGAGGTAGTTTATGAAGATGCTACTGCTACTTTGCTGTAGCATAGCAAAACATTTCGTGGGTGAACCTCGACTTTTCCAAGATAGGAGCCTTGAGATCCTTAACAATCTGTATTGTAAAAAATTAACAGATTTTAGATGGTACAAAGATATGTTCCTAAACAAAGTCATGAGAAGATCAGACTGTAACAATGATTATTGGAAAGAACGATTTATCAGCGGACTCCCTACTCATTTTGCTGAAAAGGTTAGGTCCAAAATTAGAGATCGATGTGAAGGAAAAATCCCGTATTCTCAACTAGCATACGGAGATCTTATCAGTATTATTAATGTAGTTGCAATGGAACTTTGCACCGATCTTAAGCTGAAGGACCAACTTAAAAAGGATCAGAAGACTTCATATGCAGAACTTGGAAGTTTTTGCCAAGATTTTGGATTTCCATTGTTAAAACCACCTTCTGCTAGGAAAGTGGGAAAAAGAGAGAGAACTACTAGAAAATATAAAAAATCTTCTAGAAAAGGAAGAGAACCCCGTGAGAAATCCAAGAGGAAAGGAAAGAAGCATGCTGCTAAAGAATCTTCTTCTGAAGACACATGCTGGACATGTGGTAAAGGGGTCACCGATCTAGTAAGTGTCCCAAAAATAAGAAGAAGAAAAAGAAGGTTAATCTTCTTGAGGTTGATGATGAAATCAAACAAAAGCTCTTCTCAATCATTGAAGAAGAAGAAGCTTCAGACTCAAAATATTCTTCTTTCGAAAAAGAAAGCAATGAAGAATTTCTTAATGTCGCTCGTAATTCAGAATCTGACGAAAGTGAGTCAGAGTGCAATTGCAATAGAGCATTTTGCCTTTGTGATAGTAAAACTATCAGTGTCATCTCTGAGAAAACTACTAAAACTCTCTTTTCTACTATTGAGCATATTCAAGATGAGGAAGCCAAGAAAAAATACCTCCTTGAATTACAGAAATTAGTTACTAGGCAAAAGGAAGAAAAGCCTAAAGTAACTCCTTTCAGCATGAAACAAATCATGGATAGATTTGATTCTAAGAAGGAAGAACCTTCGTTTGAAGAACTTCGAAGAGAAGTCAACTCTCTTAAAGAAGAAATGAAAGGAATTAAGTCCAGACAACATAAGATAGAAATTGAAGCACTCACAGAAAAACTTCTCAAAGAAGTTAGAAATGATGAAGGATCTTCTAAGGCTGTTGCTTTAGATAATGAAGAACATGAAGAAGATGCGGATGGCGAGACAGGTATCCAGGCTGTTACAAAAATTAGACCTCAGAGTTCGCATATTATGATTAAACTTGTTGTTAATGATCATTTGACTCTTAACAAGATTGCTTTGTTAGTTAGTGGTACAGATCGTAATTGCATTATTGAAGGATTAATTCCTACTTAGTATCTTACCAAAGGGACTACTAAATTATACAGCGCCACAGGTGAACGTATAATTATTGATTATAAGTTATTTGATGCTCATATTTGCAATAACGGTATATGTCTTAAAAATGATTGCGTCATTACTAAAAATATTAATGAAGAAATCATTTTGGGAATACCATTTATCACTCAAATAAAACCTTATATTTTTTATTCTGATTCTATCAAAACAAAAATTTTAGGAAAAGAAATTTCATTTCCTTTTATTAAAAATCTTTCTCAGGAAGAAAGTAAATTTTTACATAAACAAACTACTTTTAGAATTAATCTAATCTCTAATCAGATTTGTTTTCTCAAAGAAGACATAAAAATTAAGAAAATTGAGCAAATTTTTAAAACCTCGGGAATGGTAACTAAGATTGCCAATTTACAACATACTTTTGGAAAAGAAACTTGCTCTGAATTTCGAAATGCATTTTGGGCTAAAAAAGCCCATATTGTTGACCTCCCTTATATTGATGGATTCAATGAAAAGGCCATTTCTACGAAAGATAGGCCTATTCAGATGAATCATGATTTAATGGAAATTTACAAAAAATAGATCAACACTCTTTTAGAAAATAGCATAATCAGGCCCTCTAAATCTCCGTGGAGTTTTTCAGCATTTTATGTCAACAATGCTGCAGAAAAAGAGAGAGGCTCTCCTCGACTTATTATTAATTATAAACCATTAAACTCTGTTTTAAAATGGATTAGATATCCGATTCCTAACAAAAGGGATCTTTTAAAGAGAACTTTTAAAGAAAATATTTATAGTAAATTTGATATGAAGCCAGGATTTTGGCAAATACAGATTTCTGAAAAGGATAAATATAAAACTGCTTTCAATGTCCATTTTGGACAATATGAATGGAACGTCATGCCTTTTGGGCTTAAGAATGCCCCTTCAGAATTTCAAAATATTATGAATTCCATCTTTAATCATATTAGTCATATTTCTATTGTGTATATTGATGATGTGTTAATCTTTTCTGAGGACATTGATTCTCACTTCAAACATTTAAATATATTTTTTAAAATTGTTAAACATAATGGTTTGGTAGTTAGCGGCAAAAATATTAAACTTTTTCAGACAAAAATTAGATTTCTTGGTCATAATTTATATCAAGGCACTTATAAACCCATTTGCAGAGCCATTGAGTTTTTTGATAAATTTCCAGATGTTATTATTGATAAAACCCAGGTGCAAAGGTTTTTGGGTAGTCTTAACTATGTTGCAGACTTCATACCTAAGGTTAGACAGGTTTGTAAACCATTATATGACAGGCTTAAGAAGATACCTATTCAATGGATGAAGGAACAGACCGCCGCGGTTATTAAGATTAAAGAAATGGTTAATAGTTTGCCTTGCTTAGGTATCCCTAATCCAGATTCTTTTATGATTCTAGAAACTGATGCTTCAGATATTGGTTATGGAGGAATTCTTAAACAAAAAAGGACTTTTGAAAGTTCTGAACAATTAGCTTGCTTTACGTCTGGAGTCTATAACTCCGCCTAGAAAAACTACAGTACTGTTAAAAAGGAGGTTCTAGCTATTGTTCTTTGCATAACTAAATTTTAAGATGATTTAATTAATAAAGAATTCTTGCTTAAAGTAGATTGTAAATCTTGAAAAGAAATTCTTCAAAAGGACGTTAAAAATCTTGTTTCAAAACAAATATTTGCTAGATGGCAAGCGTTATTATCAAGTTTTGATTTCCAGGTAGAATATATCAAAGGAGAAGAAAACTCTCTCCCTGATTTTCTAACCCGAGAATTTTTGCAGGGTAAAGCATGAGGCCAGTCATAAGGCCAGGATGTGGCATAAAAGGCCCTTTCCAAGAAAATGGAAAAGACTCAGACAAGAACCCTTCAACTTTTCCTTTTGCAATAAGGCCATCCTTGAATAGCCCTAATAAGTTTTCGGCTCTTGCATGCCTACCTCCCATAAATCCTTCCCAGGTTATAAACCCTTTTCCACAGCTACCACCTAGCTCATCCTTATCAAACCCTTTGATTCTAAAGAAACCATTTTCTAAAGAATCTGAGCCTTGCTCCTTCTCTCTACCAGGAAAACCCAGATTCTCCTCCACTCAAACCAAAGACCCTTATACAATGAAAGCTCCTAAAAGCTTTAAAGAAGTTATTTCTCCTAGTTTGCCAGCTCATAATAAACTTAAGGAACGTGAAGTCTTTAATATGGTTACTTTATAGGTCAATCCTATCCTTGCCATCGACAAGGAATTTGAGAAATATGAGGTTAAGCATCTGCTTAAATCATGTTACACCAATAGGAATTATGTGGATACTAATAGTCCACCAAAAAACCAGAAAATATTATGAATTTATTCTCATTGATACAGGTTCCATTGAAGTGGAACATAAACTCAGTCATGATTCAGATTCGGATAGCATTGCCTATTCTAAATTTACAATTAAAAGAGTTTTATCTCCATTTGATTGGCAGCTGAATCATCTTCATACCCCCATTAATCTATCCAGGGAACATAGACCTCAAATTTTTAATTGGTTCGATTATAGAAATGTTTGGTTTAATTTTCAATATTTAAGACCAACCACCCATACCTGGTTTGTTAAGTATCGCCCAGAAGTTTCTAAATCTGTCATCCCCATATGGTTCTATGAATGGTGGAACTGCTTTAGAGGAAATAAGAAAGTTTTACCAAAACTATTTTTAGATAAATTCAGTCTGTTTCAAGCTGAACAACATATTTCTACTTTGCCTGAGCACATTAAATTGTGTAAATATTTTGTCCAAAAAAGAATTTCGTTTATTATAAGTTGGACATTTTCTATCCATATATTTGACAGGATCAAAT
The DNA here is from genome assembly GCA_037074985.1 of Solanum bulbocastanum. Classification (NCBI taxonomy): domain Eukaryota; kingdom Viridiplantae; phylum Streptophyta; class Magnoliopsida; order Solanales; family Solanaceae; genus Solanum; species Solanum bulbocastanum. The sequence continues at coordinate 19,974,524 of CM073604.1, read as the reverse complement.
ATTTATCAAAAGAAATATACATCAAAGGATGGATGCCAGCTCCCAAAGAAGCTACTCCACGTCCTTCTCCAGCCTCTACAAGTGGTAAAAGATCGTCTTCAAAAGTTGATCTAAAGAAAAGGCTCCAAAAGGCCTTATCAGATCTAGAAGATGATAAATCCAATGATGAAACAACCTTGCAGCTATTAGATGAAGCCTCATCTCAGAGTGATGATAATGGAGATATGTTAAGGCCAAAGGCTTTAGCACTATCTTATATAGATCCATTTTATGATTGATTTAATTAAATTGATAATCTGGTAGAGGATATTAATATTCGAAATTACTGACCTTTTGAATAGAGACTCAAAGAGTTGGAATATCTCTTGATTAACAATTCTTAAATTAATTAAATAATGAATCCCACAATAGCAAAAGACACTTTGGCATGTTGCGGAGATGGCCGACAACTTTTGCAAAGGCAGCTGCTACTTTCGAAAAGAAAAGCAGGTGGCCGACAACTTTATCACAGGCCGCCACTACTTTCCAAAAGAAAAGCAGATGGCAGACAACTTTAATAAAGAAAGGTACCCACTTAAGATAAAGGAGATTCTCCAAAGAACCAATCAGAAGATGGCTTATAGATTGCCCTTATATCTTTACTAGTCTATACAAGGCTACTCATTTCTCATTAGAAGGCATCAAAAATTTCAGCACCGAATTTCTTATAGCCTCTTTCTTACTATTGTAATGTTTCCCTTTTCACTTTTGGCATGGATGTTTGCTTCCATTGCTTGAATAAAATTGGGAGTTTTTGTATATCTCTCTCTTAGAAACTTATTGTTGGAAGCAAACATCAACTGGAAAGTAGTCCACATTACAAACGAGTACAAGAGTCTATAAGAAAATCTAGTCTGAATTTTCTAATGCCTTCTAGTGAGAAATGAGTAGCTTTATATAGACTAGTAAAGAGATAAGGGCAATCTAGAAGCCATATTCTGATTGGTTCGTGGGAGAATCTCATTTGTCTTGAGTGGGTTCCTTTCTTTATTAAAGTTGTCTACCATCTACTTTTCTTTTTGAAAGTAGTGGCGGCCTATGATAAAGTTGTCAGTCATCTGCTTTTGTTTTGGAAAGTAGCGGCTGCCTTTGCTAAAGTTGTCGGCCATCTCCGCAACATGCCAAAGTGTCTTTTGCTGTTGTGGGATTCCATATTTAATTAATTTAATTTAATTGTTAATCAAGAGATATTCCAACTCTTTAAGTTTCATCTCTTACCTTTAAAATAATTCTGACTCTTTGAGTCTCTATTTAAAATGTCAGAAATTCTTGATTTTAATATCCTCTACTGGATTATCAATTTAATTAAATCAATCATAAAATGGATCCAGATAAGATAGTGCTAAAGCTTTTGGCCTTAGCATATCACCATTATCATCACTCTGAGATGAGGCTTTATCTAACAACTGCAAGGCTATTTCATCATTGGATTTGTCATCTTCTAGATCTGATAAGGCCTTTTGGAGCCTTTTCTTTAGATAATATTTTGAAGACGATCTTTTACCACTTGTAGAGGCTGGAGAAGGACATGGAGTAGCTTCTTTGAGAGCTGATGACCATCCTTTGATGCATATTTCTTTTGATAAATATTTAATCCTGTCAAATATGTGGATAGAGAATGTCCAACTTATAATAAATGAAATTCTTTTTTGGACAAAATATTTGCAAAATTTAATGTGCTCTGGAAAAGAAGAAATATCCTATTTAGCTTGAAACTGGCTGAATTTATTTGAAAATTGTTTTGGTAAAACTTTCTCATTTCCTCCAAAGCAGTTCCACCATTCATAGAACCATCTGGGGATGATAGATTTAGAAAATTTTGGGCTGTACTTAACAAACCAGTTATGGGTGGTTGGTCTTAAATATTGAAAATTAAACCAAGCATTTTTACAATTGAACCAATTAAAAGTTTGGGGTCTATGTTCCCTGGATAGATTAATGGGGGTATGAAGATGATCCACCTGCCAATCAAATGGATAAAAAACACTTTTAATTGTAAATTTAGAATAGGCAATGCTATCCGAATCTGAATCATGACTGAGTTTATGTTCCACTTCATTGGAACCTGTATCAATGAGAATATATTCATAATATTTTCTGGTTTTTAGTGGACTGTCAGTATCCACATAATTCCTGTTGGTGTAACATGGTTGAAGCAGATGGCTAACCTCATAATTCTCAAATTCCTTGTCGATGGCAAGGTTATCATTGACATGTAAAATAACCATATTAAAGACTTCACGTTCCTTAAGTTTATTATGAGCTGGAAAACTAGGAGAAACAACTTCTTTAAAGCTTTCAGGAGCTTTCATTGTATAAGAGTCTTGGGTTTGAGTGGAGGAAAATCTGGGTTTTCCTGATTGAGAGAAGGAGCAAGGCTCAGATTCTTTAGAAAATGGTTACTCTAAAATCAAAGGGTTTGACGAGGATGAGGTAGGTGGTAACTGTGGAAAAGGGTTTATAACCTGGGAAGGATTTATGGGAGGTAGGCATGCAAGAGCCGAAAACTTATTAGGGCTATTCAAGGATGGCCTTATTGCAAAAGGAGAAGCTGAAGGCTTCTTGTCTGAGTCTTTACCCTTTTCTTGGAAAGGGCCTTTTATTCCACATCCTGACCTTATGACTGGCCTCATGTTTTACCATGCAAAAATTATCGGGTTAAAAAATCAGGGAGAGAGTTTTCTTATCCTTTGATATATTCTACCTGGAAATCAAAACTTGATAATAACGCTTGCCATCAAGCAAATATTTATTTTGAAACAAGATATTTAACGTCCTTTTGAAGAATTTCTTTTACAGATTTACAATCTACTTTAAACAAGAATTCTTTATTAATTAAATCATCTTGAAATTTAGTAATGCAAAGAACAATAGCTAGAACCTCCTTTTTAACAGTACTATAGTTTTTCTGGGCGGAGTTTCAGACTTCGGACGTAAAGCGAACTAATTGCTCAGAACTTTCAGGAGTCCTTTTTTGTTTAAGAATTCCTCCATAACCAATATCTGAAGCATCAGTTTCTACAATCATAGAAGATTCTGGATTAGGGATATCTAAGCAAGGCAAACTCTTAACCATTTATTTAATCTTAATAACCGCGGTGGTTTGTTCCTTTTTCCATGGAACATGTATCTTCTTAAGCCTATCATATAATGGTTTACAAATCTGTCTAACCTTAGGTATGAAGTCCGGAACATAGTTAAGACTACCCAAAAACCTTTGCGACTGGGTTTTATCAATAATAACATCTAGAAATTTATCAGAAAACTCAATGGCTCTGCAAATGGGTTTATAAATGCCTTGACATAAATCATGACCAAGAAATCTAATTTTTTTCTAAAAAATTTTAATCTTTTTGGCACTAAGTACCAAACCATTATGTTTAACAATTTTAAAGAATATATTTAAATGTTTGTAGTGAGAAAAGATTAACACATCATCAATATACACAATAGTAATATGACTAATATGATTAAAGATGGAATTCATAATGTTTTGAAATTCTGAAGGGGCATTCTTAAGCCCAAAAGGCATGACGTTCCATTCATATTGTACAAAAGGGACATTGAAAGTACTTTTATATTTATCCTTTTCAGAAATCTGTATTTACCAAAATCCTGAATTCATATCAAATTTACTATAAATATTTGCTTTAAAAATTCTGTTTAAAAGATCCCTTTTGTTAGGAATCAGTTATCTAATCCATTTTAAAACAGAGTTTAATGGTTTATAATTAATAATAAGTTGAGGAGAGCCTCTTTCTTTTTCTACAGCGTTGTTGACATAAAATGCTGAACAACTCCACGGAGATTTAGAGGGCCTGATTATGTTATTTTCTAAAAGAGTGTTGATCTCTTTTTTACAAATTTCCATTAAATCATGATTCATTTGAATAGGCCTAGCTTTTGTAGAAATGGCCTTTTCATTGAATCCATCAATATAAGGGAGGTCAACAGTGTAGACTTTTCTAGCCCAAAATGCATTTGGAAATTTAGAGCAAATTTCTTTTTCAAAAGTACGTTATAAATTGGCAATCTTAGTTACCATTCCCGGGGTTTTTAAAATTTGCTCAATTTTCTTAATTTTTATTTCTTTGAGAAAACTAATCTGATTAGAGATTAGATTAATTCTAAAAGCAGTTTGTTTATGTAAAAATTTACTTTCTTCCAGTGAAAAAGTTTTAATAAAAGGAAATGAAATTTCTTTTCCTAAAATTTTTGTTTTGATAGAATCAAAATAAGAAATATAAGGTTTTATTTGAGTGATAAATGGTATTCCCAAAATGATTTTGTCATTAATATTTTTAGTGATGACAAAATCATTTTAAAGACATATACCATTATTGCAAATATGAGTATCAAATAACTTATAATCAATAATTATACGTTCACCTGTGGCACTGTATAATTTAGTAGTCCCTTTGGTAAGATACTTATGTCACGGACCTAGAGTGATGGCTAAAGTTCCGTGCGGCAGTTGACAACTTACTCACTACTCTTTCAAGATCTTGTAAGCTCAAGTAAGCCTTCAAGACTTTGATCGCTAAGAGAATTCAAAGAAAGACTTAGAAAGAACAAGAGAGCTTTTGGAAGAAGGCTTTGTATTACTTTTGTCGAATGCTTTACAACTTGCTATCCTGCTTGGTGCCTTGGCAAATGAATGGAACCTCTATTTATACTAATATCTAAGGGCCTAAGTGTAAATAATATTTACTTACAAGTCCCTAAAGATATTTACAACTTAGTCCTATCTCTAGAATTCTCTACACAATCTAGAGATCTCCAAAGCATTCTTGAAAACTCTAAAGGATTCTAGAGTTCTCTGCAAGCCTCTCCACAACTCTAGAATCATCCGCCCCTATTCAGACACAAAATTTGGCTAGCTAAGTGACAGGACGTCACACGCTCCCCCACCTGATGATGCGACGACCGCGGCGCACTTCTATAGAAACTCTCGGACTTGGTCTTTAAATTTCCACAAGTCTTCATATCTTTCCCACGTGGCCTCCTCCGGAGTTTGTCCTTTCAAATGTACAAGGAACATGGCGCTAGCTTGTTGTCCTTGCTTCCATTTGGCTTAGTAGTCTATGATTGCTTTAATCTCCCGGTCGTGCGAGGCAGTGACAGTAATGGGTGCTCGTCGTGATTGGTTCTGGCTAGGTTCTTCCTTGTCCTCATGGTATGGCTTGAGGACACTTGCATGAAACACCAGATGGATTTTGAAGTGTGGAGGTAAATCCACCTTGTATGAGATCTTGCCCACCTTGGTTGGCAACGATCTTGAACGGACCCTCATATTTTCGCACTAAGTTTTGATGAACGCCCTTAGTGCCTTGAACTGTCTTGGATTGAACTTCACCAAGACCATGTCACCTTCTTTGTAGTCTGTGGGACACCATTTGTGGTCGGCAAACTTCTTCATATTTTTAGCTACCTTGTCCAAGTAGGACTTGGCAGTGTCAAGCTATTCCTCCCATCCCTTGGCAAGATGGTAGGCTCCCAAACTCTTTCCTTGGAAAGCGGCTGGTAGTGAATACGGAGTTTAGGGTTGTTGGCCTGTCACCAACTCGAATGGTGTGCATTCGATGGACTCGCTTCTTTGTAAATTGTATGAAAATTGTCCCATGTCTAGGAGTTTCGCCCAATCCCTTTGGTGCGCACTAACATAGTGCCTCAGATAGCACTTTAATAGAGTGTTGACGCGTTCTATCTGGCCATCGGTCTATGGGTGGAAACTTGTGGAGAAGTGAAGTTCCATGCCAAGTATCTCGAACAGCTCCCTCCAAAACTTCCCTATAAAGCGGGGGTCTCAATCACTAATGATATGTATAGGCAGCCCCCAATACTTCACCACATTCTTGAAGAACAATCGAGTGGCCTCCTTTGCGGTGCAACCGGCTGTGGCCGGTGTGAAGGTAGCATACTTTGAGAATCTGTCCACCACGACCATAATGGTTCCATACCCATCAGACTTGGGTAAGAAAGTGATGAAGTCCATGGTCACGCTCTCCCATGGGCGTTCCGCTACTGTAGTGGCTCCAGTAGTCCTTTCGATTGCCTTTGTTCTACCTTGTCTTGTTGGCACACAAGACAAGTTTGCACATAGTGCTCGATATCGTCCCGCATACGTGGCCAGTAATAAATGGCCTCGATCAGCGCCCTCATTCGTCGCTGCCCCGGATAACTAGCCCATGGTGTGTCGTGGCTTTCTCTGATGATTCGCCACCTAATAGTCCCGAACTTGGGCACATAGAACCTTCAACCAGATGCGAGCAAAAGGTCACCTTCCACCCAAAAACGTCTTGTCTTGCCTTGTGTGGCCAACTCCATCAGCTTCTTTGCCTCGGGATCATGTTGCATGCCATCTCTGATTGCATCCTGAATGTCACAATAGGCTGCTGTGATGACAGCAAGTTCGGCCTTCCGACTTAGCGCATCGGCCACAACATTGCCTCTTCCTGGCTTGTACTCCAAGTTGTAGTCAAATTCTGCTAGAAAGTCCTGCCACGTAGCTTGCTTCAGAGTGATCTTCTTTTGTGACTGGAAGTAGCTAGTGGCCACGTTATCCGTCTTGACTACGAACTTGGAGCCTAGCGGATAGTGTCTCCATGTGCACAGGCAATGTACGATGGCAGTCATTTCCTTCTCCTGGACCATATAGCGCCGTTCGGTGTCGTTCAACTTGCGGCTTTCAAAGTTAATTAGGTGTCTATCCTGCATTAAGACTCCCCCAATGGCAAAGTCCAACGCATCCGTATGCACTTCGAAGGTCTTTGAAAAATCGGGCAGCGTCAAGACCGGCTCCTCTATTACCGCGATCTTGAGACCTTCGAAGGCTTGTTGGCACTCCTCGCTCCAAACCCACGGCTTGTTCTTCTTTAATAACTCGGTTAGCGGAGCGGCTTTAACAGAGTAGCCACTTATGAACCTGCTGTAATAGTTCGTAAGTCCAACAAAACGACCATAGCTCGGTCACTTTGGTGGGTGCCTCCCACTCCTGGATCGCCCGTATTTTCACCTCGTCCATTCGTAGTTTTCCCTAACTGATAATATGGCCCAATAAGTGCACCTCGTGTTGGGAAAACTCACACTTTTCCCGCTTGATATATAATGGGTTCTCTCGTAAGACTTGGAAGACCCTTCTTAGATGCTCCACATGCTCCTCCAAGGTGTTACTATTAACGACTATGTCGTCCAAGTATACTACTACGAATTGATCTAAATAAGGATGAAAGATCTTATTCATAAGGGTGCAAAAAGTTGCGGGTGTGTTGGTTAAGCTGAAAGGCATTACTAACCACTCGTATGCTCCGTACCTGGTTACGCACGCTGTCTTTGGTTCATCCCCTTCTGGGATACACACTTGGTCCACCTTGGTGAAGTACTTGGCCTGCCCAATTCTATCAAAAAAATCTGCAATAAGCGGGATAGGATATTTATTTTTAATAGTTACCTTATTGAGCGTCCGGTAGTTGATGCATAAGCGCAAGGATTCGTCTTTCTTCTTCTGGAATAACACTAGTGCACCATAAGGTGCCTTGGATGGACGGATGTGACCGGCCTCGAGGAGCTCCTTCAACTACTTCCTTAGCTCCTCTAGTTCGGGTGGAGCCATGCAGTAGGGTGCATCTGCGGGTGGCTTGGCTCCAACCTCCAACTCTATCTTGTGATCTACCTTGAGCCTTGGAGGTAGAGTCTTTGGCAGCTCGTCTGGCATCACGTCCATATTTTCTTCAAGGATCTTCTCTATGATCGGTGGCAAGGACTTCTTAGCACCATTGTCTTCTCCCGAACTTCCAATAGTTGCTAGGAACGTCGGCTTTCCTTTCTTCAAGCCCTTCACTATCTGCATGGCCGACAGGTGGGTGTGTCCTTCCTTCTTTGGTACCTTGACTAGAGGTACCATGCATGACCCTTCTCGCTGCATGACCAGGAATCGTTGGAGTTAGGGGTCGATCATCGTGTGGCAGCGCTGGAAGAACTCCTGCCCAAGAATGATATCAAAGATATCTAAAGAAGCGATGCTAAAGTTGGTCTTACCTTGCCACTAGCCCAGCGTGATGCTTACTCCTTGAGCGACTCCACACATGGGAGTCGATAGGGCATTAACCATCTTGAGGCGGGTGTTGCTTGGAATGTAGTTCAGCCCCAATCTCTCTGCCGCCTTCTTGGTCATTATATTTGCTTCTGCCCCGGAGTCTACTATGGCACGAGTTGGCCATCTATTAAGGGTGATGTCAACATATTGCGCGCTGAAGGCTCCCAGCTTCTCGGTCTGCTTGTCTATGGCCCCGCAGAGTCCAACCATGCCCAAGTGCGTCGTGCCCGCGTCCTGCCCTTGCTCTTGTGCGTCCTTCTCCTTCCTCTCACATAGGATGGCGCCAAGGTTCTTCATCTCTGGGCACCTGGCATAGCCGTGTGTTCCTCTGCATATGTAACATCCATCTCCCTTGGTGGTCTGTGCCTTCTTCTCCGTGTAACTTTAGCGCATGAACCGTTTGCTATCCAGCTTGTGGGAGTCGTGGTGTTTAAAGGGTGCCTGCTGCTCCTTGCCTCGGCTAAGATCTCCCCCACCTTTGGCATGACAACTTCTTGTATCTTTGCCCTTAGCTCTGTCATGCCGGTCATGCTTGAAGTCGTTTAAGGACTCAGCTTGCGTGATGGCCTCGTCTATGGTCTTAACTTGTCGCCGCTCCACTCAGTCTTGGCCCAGTTCTGCAATCAGTCCATGAAGTTGAACAGCATGTCATCGTCCGTGAAGTTGGAAATCTGAAGCGTTAGAGTCGCGAACTCTTTTACATATGCTCAAATGCTTCCTATTTGCTTCAGTTCCCTGAACTTACGCTTAACATCATATATGATGTTGTTAGGGAAGAAGGCTTTCTTGAATTCCTCATAGAATTGCTCCCACGTGGTGATGGTGCACGTCCCCTTCCCTATCTCGTCTTCCTTACGTCTCAACCATAGCATGGCTATTTCAGAAAGATACAACACGGCAGTGTTGATCTTATTTTTGTCGCTCCTCACCCGACTACACTTGAAGTAATTCTCCAAGTGCCACAAAAAGTTCTCCACCTCTTGAGCGTCACAGACACCTTTGAATATAGGTAGCTTGGGAGCCTCAACCCTGGCCTCCCTATCATGATCGGGTGACACCGATCCTCTAGCTTCCACACATTCCTTGAGTAACTTCATTTCGGCCTTCATGGTTTCAATGGTGTTCAATGCCTCCATGAGCCGGCACTCCAAGGAAGTGATGGCCTCCTTCAACTCAAACTCGACCCGCTGACGTCCCTCCAAATCCCTTCGGATGGTTTCGGTCTCCTCAAGGGTGAAGTCTTTAAGAGTCTTGAATTTGCCGTCGGCCACATTCATGCGCCGGCCTAGTATCTCCACGGCCTGCCTTGCCACTTCAACCCTTGCGACCCATTCTTCTCCAGCGGTGACATCGATGGCCTCCTCACCACGTTCATCGTCACTGGGTTCTGTGGTCGAGGGTGGATGAGATGTTAGCGCCTCGCTTGGTGTGGGATCCGGCAACATCTCTTCCTTACTCTTTTGATGTTTTTTTCCGTTGTGGCTTTTCTTTCCAACACCATATGGACATTAGTGGTGCTAACGTCGTTCACGTCCCCTTCGGTTGCCATTCTCTTAGTATCAAACCTTTGCTTTGATACCACTTCTCACGGACTTAGAGTGATGGCTAAAGTTTCGTGCAATACTTGACAACTTACTCACTACTCTTTCAAGATCTTGTAAGCTCAAGTAAGCCGTCAAGACTTTGATCGCTAAGGGAATTCAAAGAAAGACTTAGAAAGAACAAGAGATCTTTTGGAAGAAGGCTTTGTATTGCTTTTGTGGAATGCTTTATAGCTTGCTTGCTTGCTTGGTGCCTTGGCAAATGAATGGCATCTCTATTTATACTAACATCTAAGGACCTAAGTGTAAATAATATTTACTTACAAGTCCCTAAAGATATTTACAACTTAGTCCTATCTCTAGAATTCTCTACACAATCTAGAGATCTCCAAAGCCTTCTTGAAAACTCTAAAGGATTCTAGAGTTCTCCGCAAGCCTCTCCACAACTCTAGAATCATCCGCGCCTATTCGAACGCAAAATTTGGCTAGCTAAGTGGCGGGACGTCACACTTAGTAGGAATTAATCCTTCAATAATGCAATTACGATCTGCACCACTATCTAACAAAACAATCTTGTTAAAAGTCAAATGATCATTAACAACAAGTTTAGTCATATTATGAGAACTCTGAGGTCTAATTTTTGTAATAGCAAGGATACCTGCCTCGCCATCCGCATATTCTTCATGTTCTTCATTATCTGAAGCAACAGCCTTAGAAGATCCTTTATCATTTCTAACTTCTTTGAGAAGTTTTTCTGTGAGTGCTTCAATTTCTATCTTATGATGTCTAGACTTATTTCCTTTCATTTCTTCTTTAAGAGAGTTGACTTCTCTTCGAAGTTCTTCAACCGAAGGTTCTTCTTTCTTAGAATCAAATCTATCCATGATTTGTTTTATGCTGAAAGGAGTTACTTTAGGCTTTTTTTCCTTTTGCCTAGTAACTAATTTCTGTAATTCAAAGAGGTATTTTCTCTTGGCTTCCTCATCTTGAATATGCTCAATAGTAGAAAAGAGAGTTTCAGCAGTTTTCTCAGAGATGACACTGATAGTTTTACTATCACAAAGGCAAAATGCTCCATTGCAATTACACTCTGACTCACTTTTTTCAGATTCTAAAATATGAGCGACATTAAGAAATTCTTCATCTCTTTCTTCTTCGGAAGAAGAATATTCTGAGTTTGAAGCTTCTTATTTTTCAATGATTGAGAAGAGCTTTTGCCTGATTTCATCATCAACCTCAAGAAGATTAACCTTCTTTTTCCTCTTCTTATTTATGGGACACTTATTAGATCGGTGACCCCTTTTACCCCATGTCCAGCATGTGTCTTCAGAAGAGGATTCTTTAGCAGCATGCTTCTTTCCTTTTCTCTTAGATTACTCACGGGGTTCTTTTCCTTTTCTAGAAGATTTTTTATTTTTTCCTATAGTTCTCTCTCTTTTTCCCGCTTTCCTAGCAAAAGGTGGTTTTAACAATGGAAATCCAAAATCTTGGCAAAAACTTCCAACTTCTGCATATGAAGTCTTCTGATCCTTTTTAAGTTGGTCCTTCAGCTTAAGATCGGTGCAAAGTTCCATTGCAACTACATTAATAAGACTGATAAGATCTTCGTATGCCAGGTGAGAATACGGGATTTTTCCTTCACATAGATCTCTAATTTTGGACCTAACCTTTTCAGAAAAATGAGTAGGGAGTCCGCTGATAAATCGTTCTTTCCAATAATCATTGTTACAGTCTGATCTTATCATGACTTTGTTTAGGAACATATCTTTGTACCATCTAAAATCTGTTAATTTTTTACAATTCAGATTGTTAAGGATCTCAAGGCTCTTATCTTGGAAAAGTCGAGGTTCACCCACGAAATGTTTTGCTATGCTATACAGCAAAGTAGCAGTAGCATCTTCATAAACTACCTCGGAGGAAGTATTAACTCCATCTTTTGTTTTAACTGTAACTCTAGTGGTTACAACACTAAGGATGTCATTCCTATTTTGATTAGTGAGATAATTATCCCACCAATTTTTTAGAGTTCCTGTGAACCCTGCAACAATCATGTGAGCGGCTTCTTTATCACCTGCATTCTTCATTTTGTATGTAGTGATATTCATTCCCATTTCCTGGAGTTTGGAATAAATCTGACCTTCAGCCATACCATCTATATTCCATTCAGTTAAACTTGACCCATCTGCAGCTGATGCAGGATGGAGAACATTTTCTTCGAACTGTACATCAGGGAAAGAGGATCTAGGATAGAAGTTCCTTTTATTAGGATGTCTTTCTAACAGAGTTCTAAGCTTATTTCCTTGTGTAATATTTAGCTTGGAAAGTTGCTCATTAATTCTATCCAACAATTCATTGGAATGACTGAACTCTTTGGGTAACTTAGGGAAGTTTTCCTTAGAGAACTCATGAATCTTAAAAATGAGAGTCTCAATTTGAGGACTGGATTTAGAAGAACTGGGTTTATCTCCTATTAGACTAATTCCTTTGAAGTTATCTCCTTTATGTTCTTCAATTTGTTGGGAGATCACATGATGAACTTGATTGGTATAATTGCTTTGTTCCAAAACCTTATTAAGGTCTCCAGCTGTTAACAAGCCTATCTCCTTTTCTATGGTTTCTTAAAAGGAGCTGCTTTAAGGATTTCCTTTCTCTAAGGAATGCTAAGTCCTTCAAGCAGAGGAGTAACACTTTCTATCACCTATTCTTTAGTGTACCATTTGTTGATGAGAAATTGAAGGGACGACTGAGTATCATCAATTTAACTAGAAGATTCAAACCAAGTAAAAAACTCGACTTTAGTTTTGAATTTTTCCATTTCTTTAAGCCATTTATATCTGAAAGATTTCCTTTGATCCAAGGTATAGGTAGCTTTATACCACTTTACCTTCTCCTTATGCTTTGGTAATTTCCACCAGGCATTTAATATCCTTTTATCAGGGAAAAATTTATATCCAGAGGTAAGAACTCTAATGGAATCTTTTCTCACATGAATAGGTTTCATGTCACTAGCCGTAGGGCTTTCTATAGTTTCTTCATAATAAACCTTTGGGATAGTTTTGCTGAAATCTACCCCCTGCAACTTACCTTTATCAGGTTGACTGAAATACTCGTCTTCTTCCTCCTGGGTTTGAAAAGAAGAAGGTCTGGCCGAAGGCATTCTTCTACTAGAAGAATCCTAGCTAAAAGAACTGAATCTTAAAAACTTAAGGTTAATAGATCCATCAGGAAATTGAATCACCCTATCTATCTGAGTGGTTGTATGGGAGACGAGTTAGTAATAGAGTCAAATTTCCATTCTTCATCAGCTAAAATATCATTCCACTTAAGAAGTCTAGGGAAGAAAGTGGTACTATGTTCTTGGTTGGCTTCCATAAGCATAGTGACACCTTTTATGCTAGAGGTTATAGCCTTTAGGGCTATAGTGGTTTTCATTAGCATGTAATATACCTAATATATTACAACTATTTCTCTGGTATCTATTTTACTATTCATATTCTTAGTCTTAACATTAAGAGTTAAAGTAAACTAGTCCATAAGCAAGATTACTTTCTAAGACTCCTAACAGGGAATCATCAAAATTCAGAAGTCTATCATCTCTAAGAAGCAGACAAAGAGGAATATTCAATCCTTTACGGAAAAGAGGTTTAACAACTTCTTGTACAAGTCCAATATGAAGAAATTTAAATTCCTTCCTATATCTATCTATATCAGTAGATAATAACAACTTGATAGTTTCAGCAGAATTATTAATAGCTATAATAGATTCACAAGTTTTAATATTATATTTTTTAAACATAGAAAAATTACCTAACTGGTAAATCTTTTCAAAAGGTTCTTTAGGGATAGACCAATTTTGTAAATCGTTTTCTGTTTTAGAAATAGATATATTAACAGCATTTAAGATATGCTGTCTATTATGCATAGAGAGAGAATGCCTTTGACTATACTAATGATACGATAAAAAGTAACTAAGATTTTACAAGATATTTTCAAGTAAAGTACCTTGCAGTCTACGTGCCTGTCCTTTCGGCTAAACGACCGCCTGTCGGCATCGCACCTACTTGAAATTTTCTCAACACCTTTCCTTAATTACCATATATAAACTCCATTTTTACAGTTAAAGAATTGAAAATTCATATTGTATAATTAGGTGACAACTTTGCTAAATTGCTAAGTAACTGATTAAAGTCTCATCAGCATAGTCCAGGCATAAGAGATTAGCCTCTCATGGCAGTTATATAACAAGATAAGATTACGGTTAACATGCTAAACATGCCTAACATGGCTCTGATACCATTTAAAATGATCGTACAATTTAACAATAATAATACATAAACAATAAGTATCTAAGAGAGAGATATACAAAAACTCACAATTTTATTCAAGCAATGGAAGCAAACATCCAAGCCAAAAGTGAAAAGGGAAACATTACAATAGTAAGAAAAAGGCTATAAGAAATTCGGTGCTGAATTCTCTAATGCCTTTCAATGAGAAATGAGTAGCCTTATATGGACTAGTAAAGAGATAAGGGCAATCTAGAAGCCTTCGTCTGATTGGTTCTTTGGAGAATCTCCTTTATCTTCAGTGGCTATCTTTCTTTATTAAAGCTGTCTGCCATCTGCTTTTCTTTTGGAAAGTAGTGGCGGCCTTTGATAAAGTTGTCGGCCATCTCCGCAACATGCCAAAGTGTCTTTTGCTGTTGTGGGAGTCCATATTTAATTAATTTAATTGAATTGTTAATCAAGAGATATTCTAACTCTTTGAGTTTCATCTCTTACCTTTAAAATAATTCTGAATATTTGAGTCTCTAGTCAAAAGGTCAGTAATTTCGGATTTTAATATCCTCTACTGGCTTATCAATTTAATTAAATCAATCATAAAATGGATCTAGATAAGATAGTGCTAAAGCTTTTGGCCTTAACATATCTCCATTATCATCACTCTGAGATAAGGACTCATCTAACAGCTGCAAGGCTATTTCATCATTAGATTTGTCATCTTCTAGATCTGATAGGGCCTTTTGGAGCCTCTTCTTTAGATCATCTTTTGAAGACGATCTTTTACCACCACTTGTAGAGGCTGGAGAAGGACGTGGAGTAGCTTTTTTAGGAGCTGGCGACCATCCTTTGATGCATATTTATTTTGATAAATATTTAATCCTGTCAAATACATGGATAGAAAATGTCCAACTTATAATAAACAAAAATCTATTTTGGACAAAATATTTGCAAAATTTAATGTGCTCTGGTAAAGTAGAAATATCATGTTCAGCTTGAAATTGACTGAATTTGTCTAAAAATAATTTTGGTAAAACTTTCTGATTTCCTCCAAAGCAATTCAACCATTCATAGAACCATCTGGGGATGATAGGTTTAGAAAATTCTGGGCTATACTTAACAAACCAGGTATGGGTGGTTGGTCTTAAATATAGAAAATTAAACCAAGCATTTTTATAATCAAACCAATTAAAAGTTTGGGGTCTATGTTCCCTAGATAAATTAATGGGGGTATGAAGATGATCCACCTGCCAATCAAATGGAGATAGAACTCTTTTAATTGTAAATTTAGAATAGGCAATGCTATCTGGATCTGAATCATGACTGAGTTTATGTTCCACTTCAATGGAACCCGTATCAACGAGAATAAATTCATAATTTTTTTGGTTTTAGTGGACTGTCAGTATCCACATATTTCCTGTTGGTGTAACATGGTTTAAGCAGATGCTTAATGTCATAATTCTCAAATTTCTTTTCAATGGCAAGTATAGGATTGACCTGCAAAGTAATCATATTAAAGACTTCACGTTCTTTAAGTTTATTATGAGCTGGAGAACTAGGAGAAACAACTTCTTTAAAGCTTTCAGGAGCTTTCATTGAATAAGAGTCTTTGGTTTGAGTGGAGGAAAATTTGGGTTTTCTTGATGGAGAGAAGGAGCAAGGCATAGATTCTTTAGAAAATGGTTTCTTTAGAATCAAAGGGTTTGACGAGGATGAGCTAGGTGGTGGCTATGAAAAAGTGTTTATAACTTGGGAAGGATTTATGGGAGTTAGGAATGCAAGAACCGAAAACTTGTTAGGGCTATTCAAGGATGGCCTTATTGCAATTGGTGAAGCTGAAGGCTACTTGTCTGTGTCTTTTCCCTTTTCTTGGAAAGGGCCATTTATTCCAAATCCTGGCCTTATGACTGGCTAAAAGAACTGGATCTTAAAAACTAAAGGTTAATAAATCCATCAGGAAATTGATTCACCCTATCTATCTGAGTGGTCTCAGGTTGTATGGGAGACAGGTTAGTAATAGAGTCATATTTCCATTCTTCATTAGCTAAAATATCATTCCACTTAAGAAGTCTAGGGATGAAAGTGGTACTATGTTCTTGGTTGATTTCCATAAGAATAGTGACACCTTTAACACTAGAGGTTATAGCCTTTGGGCTATAGTGGTTTGCATTATCTTGTAATATACCCCGAGAATGTAACTAAAAATGCCAATTTTTAGTTTGGCATATATTTGGTCTTCTGCCATTCCATCGATGTTCCATTCAGTCAGACTAGTTCCATTTGCCGCTGAAGATGGGTGAAGGACATCCTTCTAAAACTGTACGTCTGGGAAAGAAGGTCTGGGATAATAATTTCTTTTATTTATATGTCTTTCCAATAAGGTTCTAAGCTTATTCTCTTGGGTAATATTAAGCTTAGACAATTGCTCATTAATCCTGTCTAGCAGTTCATTGGAGTGGCTAAACTCTTTAGAAAGTTTAGGAAAGTTTTCCTTGAAGAACTCAGGAATCTTAAAAATAGGAGTCTCTATTTGAGGACTAGATTTTGAAGAACTGGGTTTATCCCCTATTTGACTAATTCCTTTGAAATTATTTCCTTTATCTTCTTCTATCTATCCAGAGATAACATGGAGAATCTGGTTGGTATAATTGTTTTGTTCCAAAACCTTATTAAGGTCTCCAGCTGTTAACAAGCCTGTCTCCTTTTCTATGGGTTTCTTAAAAGGAGCTGCTTTAAGGATTTCCTTTCTATAAGAAATGCTAAGTCCTTCGAGCGGAGGAGTAACATTTTCAACCACCTGATCTTTAGTGTACCATTTGTTAATTAGGACTTGAAGCGATGAATTGCGACAAAGGAACAGACCACCGCGGTTATTAAGATTAAAGAAATGTTTAAGAATTTGCCTTGCTTAGGTATCCCTAATCTAGATTCTTTAATGATTGTAGAAATTGATGCTTCAGAAATTGGTTATAGAGAAATTCTTAAACAAAAAAGGACTCCTGAAAGTTTTAAAGAAGTTGTTTCTCCTAGTTTGCCAGCTCATAATAAACTTAAGGAACGTGAAGTCTTTAATATGGTTACTTTATAGGTCAATCCTATCCTTGCCATCGACAAGGAATTTGAGAATTATGAGGTTATGCATCTGCATAAACCATGTTACACCAATAGTAATTATGTGGATACTGACAGTCCACTAAAAACCAAAAAATATTATGAATTTATTCTCGTTGATATAGGTTCCATTGAAGTGGAACATAAACTCAGTCATGATTCAGATCCGGATAGCATTGCCTATTCTAAATTTACAATTAAAAGAGTTCTAGCTCCATTTGATTGGAAGGTGGATCATCTTCATACCCCCATTAATCTATCCAGGGAACATAGACCCCAAATATAAATTTCAACGAGAAAAAATATTTTTTATCCAAACTCTAACTAAATGGCACAATCAACTGTAGTTCAGCTAACTGATTGCTCATGATTCCGATAGCTATTGGAGGAAGCCCCATGAGCTGCTCCATCACCATACATGGAATCTTGACTTTGCGATCCACCATTCCCTTAACCACCATAATTCTGCCTTCCATAATAACCCCCATTCCATTGACTACCAGCGTCGGTTCTAAACTGCTTGTTTGCTAGATTTCAACCCTAGGAAAGACGAACTGTCTTAGTTCCAATAACTGTTCCATTTAATTTTTCTATTTCATCCTCTACTGCGCTCTCTGAAAATTGTACAAAACCACATCCTTTTCCAACTGTAATTTTCACAGAAACTACATTGCCAAACTGGCTAAATGACTGCCTGAGTTCTTCATCAGTAACATCAGAGTCAAGTCCACCCACAAAAAATGTTGTGTTTGATAAATCACTATCAGTCTGGGAAGTCTGGGTTGCAGCACAATTTGATGCATGTCCGCCTGCTTGTGAAGAATATTGTTGCACTGCTGAAGGTTTCTTTGGATTAGCAACACCAATATGCATAGCCCTGCTAGAACAATATATGCCATTTATTTCAGTCATGGCTCGAGACCTCCCACTTTCGTGATTAAACCTAACAAAGACATAGCCTTTTGAAAGACCCATGTTAGAATCTATTACTACTTTTGCACCTTTAACAGATGGATATCTACTGGAGAATGTGTCACGCAACATTGTATCAGTGACATCAGAGGCCAAATCTCCTACAAAAATTGATAAATCAGACCCAAAACCAGCAGCTGCACCAACATCTGCACGCTTTTCACCAGTGCTAAAGGCTGACCATTTTAGGCGGAAAGGTTGCTCTACATTTTGCATCATGGTGCCATTGTAGCTCTATAGGACTTTTTCTACAGCTTCATGGGTATTGAACTCAATAAACCCATAACGCTCTGATTGACCTGTCTGCTTATTTCGAATGACCTTCACAGAAATAACCTCTCCAGCTTGAGCGAAACATGTATGAAGATAACCTTCATCCATCCACTGCTGAAGATCACCAATCCAGATCGTCCTGTTATCTTTGCTTCCATTCTGCTGAATCTAAATCATCTGTTGTTGTTGTTAATGATAGTAAGGCATGTACTGTTGACCATACATCATCTGTTTCTGAATTACCATTGCTGCCGCTGGTGGATACTGCTGCATCGCCATCCATTGCTGTTGATACTGCTGCATCACCATCCAGTGTTGCCACTGTTGTTGCTGCAACTGCTGTTGTTGTTGTTGATTCATATCACCGCCATTCATCTTTCCACACTTTCTCTTTCTCTCTCTTACTATCAGGAAGCTAGAGGGTATGGTTTTTTAGAGAGAGAAACTGGCAGAATGCCAAATATATGTCACAATTTTATGCCTACCTCCCATAAATCCTTCCCAAGTTATAAATCCTTTTCCATAGCTACCACCTATCTCATCCTCGTCAAACCCTTAGATTCTAAAAAAGTCATTTTCTAAAGAATCTGAGCCATGCTCCTTCTCTCCATCAGGAAAACCCAGATTTTCCTCCACTCAAACCAAAGACTCTTATACAATGAAAGCTCATGAAAGCTTTAAAGAAGCTATTTCTCCTAGTTCTCCAGCTCATAATAAACTGAAAGAAGGTGAAGTCTTTAATATGGTTACATCGCAGGTCAATCCTATCTTTGCCATCGACAAGGAATTTGAGAATTATGAGGTTAAGCATCTGCTTAAACCATGTTACACCAACAGGAATTATGTGGATACTGAAAGTCCACTAAAAACCAAAAAATATTATGAATTTATTCTCGTTGATACAGGTTCCATTGAAGTGGAACATAAACTCAGTCATGATTAAGATCCGGATAGCATTGCCTATTCTAAATTTACAATTAAAAGAGTTTTATCTCCATTTGATTGGCAGGTGGATCATCTTCATACCCCCATTAATCTATCCGGAGAACATAGACCCCAAACTTTTAATTGGTTCGATTATAAAGATTCTTGGTTTAATTTTCTATATTTAAGACCAACCACCCATACCTGGTTTGTTAAGTATAGCCCAGAATTTTCTAAATCTATCATCCCCAAATGGTTCTATGAATAGTGGAACTACTTTGGAGGAAATGGGAAAGTTTTACCAAAACTATTTTTAGATAAATTCAGTCAGTTTCAAGCTGAACAGGATATTTCTACTTTGCCAAAGCACATTAAAATGTGCAAATATTTTGTCCAAAAAAGAATTTCATTTATTATAAGTTGGACAATTTCTATCCACATATTTGACAGGATCAAATATTTATCAAAAGAAATATGCATCAAAGGATGGCCGCCAGCTCCCAAAGAAGCTACTCCACGTCCCTCTCCAGCCTCTACAAGTGGTAAAAGATCGTCTTCAAAAGATGATCTAAAGAAAAGGCTCCAGAAGGCCTTATAAGATCTAGAAGATGACAAATCCAATGATGAAACAGCCTTAAAACTATCAGATGAAGCCTCATCTTAGAGTGATGATAATGGAGATATGTTAAAGACAAAAGCTTTAGCACTATCTTATTTAGATCCATTTTACGATTGATTTAATTAAATTGATAATACATTAGAGGATATTAAAATCCGAAATTACTGACCTTTTGAATAGAGACTCAAAGAGTCAGAATTATTTTAAAGGTAAGAGATGAAACTCAAAGAGTTGATATATCTCTTGATTAAGAATTCAATTCAACTAATTAAATATGGAATCCTACAACAGGAAAAGAGACTTTGGCATGTTGCGGAGATGGCCGACAACTTTAGCAAAGGCAGCCACTACTTTCTAAAAAGCAGATGGCCAACAACTTTATCAAAGGCCACCACTACTTTCCAAAAGAAAAGTAGATGGCAGACAGCTTTAATAAAGAAAAAACCCACTCAAGATAAAACAGATTCCTTCTGGTACCAATCAAGAGAAGGCATCAAAATTGATCTCATCCTTTCCTTGTCTATATAAGACATCTAGTTTCTCAGTAGAAGGCATCAGAAAATTCAGACAAGATTTTCTTATAGCCTCTTGTACTTGTTTGTAATGTGGACTACTTTCCAGTTGATGTTTGCTTCCGTTGTTTGAATAAAATAGTGAGTTCTTGTATATCTCTCTCTTGTATATAATTTTTGTTTATGTATTATTACTATTAAATGGTACGATCATTTTAAATGGTATCAGAGCCAGGTTAGGCATGTTTAGCATGTTTACCGTAATCATATATTGTCAAATAGTTGCCATGGAAGGCTAATCACTTTTGCCTAGACTATGCTAATGAAACTTTAATTAGTTACTTCGCAATTTAGCAAAATTATCACCTTGTAATACAATATGAATTTCAAATTCTTTAACTATACAAAGGAGGTTATGTATGGTGATTAAGGAAAGGTGTTGAGAAAATCTCAAGTAGTTGCGATGCCGATAGGCGGTCGTTAAGCCGAAAGGATAGGCGCATAGACTACAAGTTACTTTACTTGAAAATCTCTTGTAAAATCCATAATCCTTAATATAAAATCCGGGCATGAATCCATAATTACATTATAAGAGTTTGAAATCCCATGTTGTATGACTAGTTGATATCTTTATTAGAATGCTTAGTTACTTTTTATCGTATCATTAGTATAGTCAAAGGCATTCTCTCTCTATGGATAATAGACAACATATCTTAAATTATGTTAATATATCTATTTCTAAAACAGAAAATGATTTACAAAATTGGTCTATCCCTAAAGAACCTTTTGGAAAGATTTACCAGTTAGGTAATTTTTCGATGTTTAAAAGATATAATATTAAAACTTGTGAATCTACTATAGCTATTAATCATTCAATTGAAACTATCAAGTTGTTATTATCTGCTAATATAGATAAATATAGGAAGGAATTTAAATATCTTCATATTGGACTTGTACAAGTTGCTGTTAAACCTCTTTTCTGTAAAGGATTGAATATTCCTCTTTGTCTGCTTCTTAGAGATGATAGACTTCTTAAATTTGATGATTCCTTGTTATGAGTATTAGAAAGTAATCTTTCTTATGGACCATTTTACTTTAACTGTTTTCCTAATATTTCTGTAGATATTCATGATACTAACATTATAGATACTTTAACTCTTAATGTTAAGAATAAGAATATGAATAGTAAAATAGATACCAGAGCAATAGCTATAATATATCGGGTATATAACAAGCTAATGAAAACTACTATAGCCCCAAAGGCTATAACCTCTAGTGTTCAAGGTGTCACTATGCATATGGCAGCCAACCAAGAATATAGTACCACTTTCGTCCCTAGACTTCTTAAGTGGAATGATATTTTAGCTGATGAAGAATGGAAATTTGACTCTATTACTAACTCGTCTCCCATACAACCTGAGACCACTCAGATAGATAGGGTGATTCAATTTCCTGATGGATCTATTAACCTTAAGTTTTTACTATCCAGCTCTTTTAGCCAAGCTTCTTCAAGTAAAAGAATGTCTTTGGCACGACCTTATTCTTTTAAAGCTGCTTTAAGGATTTCCTTTCTATAAGGAATGCTAAGTCCTTCGAGCGAAGGAGTAATACTTTCTATCACCTGTTCTTTGGTGTACCATTTGTTGATGAGAACTTGAAGGGACGACTGAGTATCATCAATTTGACCAGAAGATTTAAACCAAGTAAAAAACTCAACTTCAGTTTGAATCTTTCCATATCTTTAAACCATTTATCTCTGAAAGATTTCCTTTGATCCAAGGTATAATTAGCTTTATACCATTTTACCTTCTACTTATGCTCTGGTAATTTCCACCAGGCATTTAATATCCTTTTATCAGGGACGAATTTATCTCCAGAGGTAAGAACTCCAATGGAATCTTTTCTCACATGAATAGGTTTCATGTTACTAGCCGTAGGGCTTTCTATAGTTTCTTCATAATAAACCTTTGGGATAGTTTTGCCGAAATCGACCCCCTGAAAAAGTAACTAAGCATTTTAGTAATGATATCAACTAAACCCTAAAACCCAAATGATACACCCTAAATCCTAAACCCTAAACCCTAGACTCTAGACCCAAAACGCTAAACCCTAAACCCTAAACACTAAACTCAAAACTCTAAACCTTAACCATAAACTCAAAACCCTAAACTCTAAACTTGGAACCCTTATGCCAAGATTTTAAGCCCCAAACACTAAACCCTAAACCCTAAAATGTAAATCCTAAACCCTAAACAATAAATCCAAAACTCTAACCCTAAATCTTTAAACCTAAAGCCTAAACCATAAATCGAAGCTCTAAAACTAAAACCTTAAACACCAATTCTAACCCTAAACCCTAAACCCAAATGTCTAGAACCTACACCCTAAACCCTAAACCCAAAACTCTAACCCTAAACCCTAACACTAAACCCTAAACCCTAATCCCAAACCCTAAATGTTAAATTCTACACACTAAAGTATAACCCTAAACCCTAAACCCTAATCCCAAACCCTAAACCTTAAATTCTAAAGACTATATCCTAAACCCTAAACACTAAATCCTAAATCCTAAACCTTAAACCCTAGACCCTAAATCCTAAATCCAAAACCCTAAACCCTAAACCCTTAAACCTAAACCCTAAATAATAAATGAAAAATTCTAAACCCTAAACCCTAAACCAAATTGCCTAAACCCTAAACCCTAAATCCTAAACTATAAACACAAATTGCTAACTCTAAACACGAAAACCTAGGCTATAAACCCTAAACTATAAACCTAAACCCTAAACCCTCAAACATAAACCCTAAAACCAAAACCCTAATCCCTAAACCCTAAACCCTACACCCTAGACCAAAACCCTAAACCCTAAACCAAAATGCCTAAACCCTAAACCCTAAATGCTAAACTATAAACACAAATTGCTTACCCTAAACACGAAACCCTAATCTATAAACCCTAAACTCTAAAACTAAACCCAAAACCCTTAATAGTGTTTAGATACTTTGGAATAAAACTTCATGGTGTAGATTTCTCCCAGACTGTTCCTAAGGTTTATTATGAAGAGACTTTGGGAAGCCCCACTGCCGGTGATATGAAACCTGTTCATCAAAGCAAAGATTCTATTGGAATGCTTACATCTGATGAAGAAGATTTTGTACCCAATAAAAGAAAATTGCACGCTAGGTGGAAATCTCCAGAACATAAACAAAAGGTAGATTGGTATAAAGCTACGTATAATGTAGAACAACGAACCACTTTTAGAGATAAGTGGTTCAAAGACATGAGAAGATTTAAGACAGAAATTAAGTTTTTCAAATGGTTTGAATCCTCTGGACAAATTGATGATAAGCAGTCATCGTTTCAAGTCCTAATTAACAAATGGTACACCAAAGATTAGGTGGTTAAAGGTGTTACTCCTCCGCTCGAAGTACTTAGCATTCCTTATAGAAAGAAAATCCTTAAAGAAGCTCCTTTTAAGAAACCCATAGAAAAGGAGACAGGCTTGTTAACAGCTGGAGACCGTAATAAGGTTTTGGAACAAAACAATTATACCAACCAGATTCTCCATGCTATCTCTGGACAGATAGAAGATGATAAAGGAAATAATTTCAAAGGAATTAGTCAAATAGGGGATAAACCCAGTCCTTCAAAATCTAGTCCTCAAATAGAGACTCCTATTTTTAAGATTCCTGAGTTCTCTAAGGAAAACTTCCCTAAACTTTCTAAAGAGTTTAGTCACTCCAATGAATTGCTAGACAGGATTAATGAGCAATTGTCTAAGCTTAATATTACCCAAGGGAATAAGCTTAGAACCTTGTTGGAAAGACATCCAAATAAAAGAAATTATTATCCCAGACCTTTTTTCCCAGACGTACAGTTTGAGGAGGATGTCCTTCACCCATCTTCAGTGGTAGATGGAACTAGTCTAACTAAATGGAACATCGATGGAATAGCAGAAGGCTAAATATATGCCAAACTCCAGGAAATGGGGATGAATATCACAGCATACAAAATGAAAGGTGCTGGTGATAAGGATGCGGCTAACATGATCATTGCAGGTTTTATAGGAACCCTGAGAAATTGGTGGGACAATTACCTCACAGATCAAAATAGGGCTGAAATACTTGGTGCTGTAACCACTAAAGTAGTTATAAAAACTGAAAAAGGAATTAGTGTCCCTTTCGAAACTGTCTATGAAGATGCTACTGCTACTTTTCTTTATAGCATGGCAAACCATTTCGTGGGAGAACTGCGTCTTTTCCAAGACAGAAGTTTGGAAATCCTGAATAATTTGTATTGCAAGAAATTGACAGATTTCAGATGGTACAAAGACATGATTTTAAATAAGGTCATGATAAGATCTGATTGCAATAATGATTATTGGAAAAAATCATTTATCAGTGGATTGCCTACCCATTTCGCTGATAAAGTTAGATCCAAAATTAGAGATCGATGTGAAGGAAAAATCCTGTATTCCCAACTGGCATACAGAGATCTCATCAGTCTTATTAATGTGGTTGCAATGGAACTTTGCACTGATCTTAAGCTGAAAGATCAGCTTAGAGAGGATCAAAAGACTTCATATGCAGAACTTGGAAGTTTTTGCCAAAATTTTGTATTTCCATTGTTAAAATCGCCTTCTGCTAGGAATGCAGGAAAAAGAGAAAGAACTACGGGGAAATATAAAAAATCTTCTAGGAAAGGAAGAGAACCCTGTGAGAAATCCAAGAAAAAAGGAAAGAAGCATGCTGCTAAAGAATCCTCTTCGGAAGACACATGCTGTACATGTGATAAAAAGGGTCACCGATCTAATAAGTGTCCAAGAAATAAGAAGAAGAAAAAGAAGGCTAATCTTTTTAAGGTTGATGATGAAATCAAGCAAAAGATCTTCTCAATCATTGAAGAAGATGAAGCTTCTAACTCAGAGTATTCTTCTTCAGAAGAAGAAAGTGATGAAGAATTTCTTAATGTCGCTCATAATTCAGAATCTGAAGAAAGTGAGTCAGAGTGTAATTGCAATGGTGCATTTTGCCTTTGTGATAGTAAAACTATCAGTGTCATCTCTGAGAAAACTACTGAAACTCTCTTTTCTACAATTGAACATATTCAACATGAGGAAGGCAGTAGAAAATACCTCCTTGAATTGCAAAAATTGGTTACGAGGCAAAAGGAAGAAAAGCCTAAAGTAACTCCGTTCAGCATGAAACAAATCATGGACAGATTTGATTCCAAAAAGGAAGAACCTTCGGTTGATGAACTTAGAAGAGAAGTCAACTCTCTTAAAGAAGAAATGAAAGGAATTAAGTCTAGGCTTCATAAAATAGAAATTGAAGCTCTCACAGAAAAACTTCTCAAAGAAGTTAGAAAGGATGAAGGATATTTTAAGGCTGTTACTTCAGATAATGAAGAACATGAAGAAAATGTACATGGCGAGGCAGGTATCCATGCTATTACAAAAATTAGACCTTAGAGTTCTCATATTATGATTAAACTTGTTGTTAATGATCATTTGACTCTTAACAAAATTGCTTTGTTAGATAGTGGTGCAGATCGTAATTGCATTATTGAAAGATTAATTCCTACTAAGTACCTTACCAAAGGGACTACTAAATTATACAGCGCCACAGGTGAGCGTATAATTATTGATTATAAATTATTTGATGCCCATATTTGCAATAATGGTATATGTCTTAAAAATGACTTTGTTATTACTAAAAATATTAATGAAGAAATTATTTTGGGAAGACCATTTATTGCTCAAATAAAACCTTATATTTCTGACTTTGATTCTATCAAAACAAAAATTTTAGGAAAAGAAATTTCCTTTCCTTTTATTAAAACGCTTTCTCAGGAATAAAGTAAATTTCTTCATAAACAAACTGCCTTTAGAATTAATCTAATTTCTAATCAGATTTTTTTTCTTAAGGAAGATATAAAAATTAAGAAAATTGAGCAAATTTTAAAAACCCTAGGAATGGTAACTAAGATTGCCAATTTACAAAATACTTTTGAAAAAGAAATTTGCTCTGAATTTCCAAATGCATTTTGGGCTAGAAAAGCCCATACTGTTGATCTCCCTTATATTGATGGATTCAATGAAAAAGTCATTTCTATAAAAGCTATGCCCATTTAGATGAATCATGATTTAATGGAAATTTTTAAAAAGGAGATCAACACTCTTTTAGACAATAACATAATCAGGCCCTCTAAATCTCCGTGGAGTTATTCAGCATTTTATGTCAACAACGCTATAGAAAAAGAGAGAGGCTCTCCTCGACTTGTTATTAATTATAAACCATTAAACTCTGTTTTTAAATGGATTAGATATCCGATTCCTAACAAAAGGGATCTTTTAAAGAGAACTTTCAAAGCAAATATTTATAGTAAATTTGATATGAAGTCAGGATTTTGGCAAATACAGATTTCTGAAAAGGATAAATATAAAACTGCTTTCAATATCCCTTTTGGACAATATGAATGGAACGTTATGCCTTTTGGGCTTAAAAATGCCCCTTCAGAATTTCAAAACATTATGAATTCCATATTTAATCATATTAGTCATATTTCTATTGATTATATTGATGATGTGTTAATCTTTTCTGAGGACATTGACTCTCACTTCAAACATTTAAATATATTCTTTAAAATTGTTAAACATAATGGTTTGGTAGTTAGCGCCAAAAAGATTAAACTTTTTCAAACAAAAATCAGATTTCTTGGTCATGATTTATATCAAGGCACTTATAAACCCATTTGCAGAGCCATTGAGTTTTCTGATAAATTTCCAGATGTTATTATTGATAAAACCCAGTTGGAAAAGTTTTTGGGTAGTCTTAACTATGTTGTGGACTTCATCCCTAAGGTTAGACAGGTTTGTAAACCATTATATGATAGGCTTAAGAAGATACCTGTCCCATGGACAAAGGAACAGACCACCGCGGTTATTAAGATTAAAGAGATAGTTAAGAGTTTGTCTTGCTTAGGTATCCCTAATCCAGTTTCTTTTATGATTGTAGAAACTGATGCTTTAGATATTGGTTATCGAGGAATTTTTAAACAAAAAAGGACTCCAGAAAGTTCTGAACATTTAGTTCGCTTTACATCTGGAGTCTGGAACTCCGCCCAGAAAAACTATAGTACTGTTAAAAAAGAGGTTCTAGCTATTGTTCTTTGTATTACTAAATTTCAAGATGATTTAATTAAAAAAGAATTCTTGCTTAAAGTAGATTGTAAATCCGCAAAAGAAATTCTTCAAAAAGATGTTGAAAATCTTGTTTCAAAACAAATATTTGCTAGAAGGCAAGCGTTATTATCAAGTTTTGATTTCCAAGTAGAATATATCAAAGGATAAGAAATCTGTCTCTCTGATTTTCTAACTCGAGAATTTTTGCAGGGTAAATCATGAGGCTAGTCATAAGGCCAAGATTTGGAATAAAAGGCCCTTTCCAAGAAAAGGGAAATGACTCAGACAAGAAGCCTTCAGCTTCACCTTTTGCAATAAGGCCATCCTTGAATAGCCCTAACAAGTTTTCGGCTCTTGCATGCCTACCTCCTATAAATCCTTCCAAGGTTATAAACCCTTCTCCATAGCTACCACCTAGCTCATCCTCGTAAAACCCTTCGATTCTAAAGAAACCATTTCCCACAGAATCTGAGCCTTGCTCCTTCTCTCCATTAGGAAAACCCAGATTTTCCTCCAGTCAAACCAAAGACTCTTATACAATCAAAGCTCCTGAAAGCTTTAAAGAAGTTGTTTCTCCTAGTTCTCCAGCTCATAATAAACTTATAGAATGTGAAGTCTTTAATGTGGTTACTTTGCAAGTCAATCCTATCCTTGCCATCGACAAGGAATTTAAGAATTATGAGGTTAAGCATCTGCTTAAATCATGTTACACCAACAGGAATTATGTGGATACTGACAATCCACTAAAAACTAGAAAATATTACGACTTTATTCTCGTTGATACAGGTTCCATTGAAGTGGAACATAAACTCAGTCATGATTCAGATCCGTATAGCATTGCCTATTCTAAATTTACAATTAAAAGAGTTCTATCTCCATTTGATTGGCAGGTGGATCATCTTCATACCCCCATTAATCTATCTAGGAAATATAGACCCCAAACTTTTAATTGGTTCGATTATAAAAATGCTTGGTTTAATTTTCTTTATTTAAGTCCAACCACCCATACCTGATTTTTTAAGTATAGCCCAGAATTTTCTAAATCTATCATCCCCAGATGGTTCTATGAATGGTGGAACTGCTTTGGAGGAAATGAGAAAGTTTTACCAAAACTAGTTTTAAATAAATTCAGTCAGTTTGAAGCTGAACAGGATACATGTACTTTGCCAGAGCACATTAAATTGTGCAAATATTTTGTCCAAAAAATAATTTCGTTTATTATAAGTTGGACATTTTCTATCCATGTATTTGATAGGATCAAATATTTATCAAAGGAAATATGCATCAAAGGATGGTCGCCAACTCCCAAAGAAGCTACTCCACATCCTTCTCCAGCCTATACAAGTGGTAAGAGATCGTCTTCAAAAGATGATCTAAAGAAAAGTCTCTAAAAGGCCTTATCAGATCTAAAAGATGACAAATCCAATGATGAAACAGCATTGCAGCTGTTAGATGAAGTTTTTTCTCTGAGTGATGATAATGGAGACATGTTAAGGCCAAAAGCTTTAGCATTATCTTATCTAGATCCATTTTATGATTGATTTAATTAAATTGATAATCCAGTAGAGGATATTAAAATCCAAAATTACTGACCTTTTGAATAGAGACTGAAAGAGTCAGAATTATTTCAAAGGTAAGATATGAAACTCAAAGAGTTGGAATATCTCTTGATTAACAATTCAATTAAATTAATTAGATATGGAACCCCACAACAGCATAAGACACTTTGTCATGTTGCAGAGATGGCTGACAGCTTTATCAAAGGCTGCCACTACTTTCCAAAAAGCAGATGGCCGACAACTTTATCAAAGTCCACCACTACTTTCCAAAAGAAAAGCAGATGGCAGACAACTTTAATAAAGAAGAAACCCACTCAAGATAGAGCGGATTCTTTCAAGAACCAATCAGAAGAAGGCTTCTAGATTGCCCTTATCTCTTTTCCAGTCTATATAAGGCGGGGACTTTCTCATAGGAAGGCATCAGAAAATTCAGCACCAAATTTCTTATAGCCTCTTTCTTACTATTGCCTTTTCACTTTTGGATTGGAAGTTTGCTTCCGCTGCTTGAATAAAATTGTGAGTTTTTGTATAGATACTTATTGTTTATATATTATTACTGTTAAATGCTACGATTATTTTGAATGGTATCAATTCTTGGTTGGCTTCCATAAGCATAGTGACACCTTTAACACTAGTGGTTATAACTTTTGGGGCTATAGTGGTTTTCAATAGCTTGTAATATAGCCGATATATTACAGCTATTTCTCTGGTATCTATTTAACTATTCATATTCTTAGTCTTAACATTAAGAGTTAAAGTATCTATAATGTTAGGATCATGAATCTCTATAGAAAAATTAGGATAACAGTTAAAGTAAACTGGTCCATAAGCAATGCCTTCTCTTGATTGGTGCCGAAAGGAAGTTCTTCATGTGATCTCCCAACAGATTGAAGAACATAAATGAGATAGCTTCAAAGGAATTAGTATGATAGGAGATAAACCCAGTTCTTCTAAATCCAGTCCTCAAATTGAGACTCCCATTTTGAAGATTCTTGAGTTCTCGAAGGAAAACTTGCCTAAGTTATCCAAAGGGTTCAGTCATTCCAATGAATTGTTGGATAGAATTAATGAGCAACATTCCAAGATAAATATTACATAAGGAATAATCTTAGAACTCTGTTATAAAGACATCCTAATAAAAGTAACTATTATCCTAGATCCTCTTTCCCTAATGTATAGTTCGAAGAAAATGTTCTCCATCCTGCATCAGCTGCAGATGGGTCAAGTTTAACTGAATGGAATATAGATGGTATGGTTGAAGGTCATATTTATTCCAAACTCCAGGAAATGGGAATGAATATCACTGCATACAAAATGAAGAATGTAGGTGATAAAGAAGCCGCTCACATGATTATTGCAGGGTTCACAGGAACTCTAAAAAATTGGTGGGATAATTATCTCACTAATCAAAATAAGAATGACATCCTTAGTGCAGTAACCACTAGAGTTACAGTTAAAATAGAAGATGGATTTAATACTTCCTCTGAGGTAGTTTATGAAGATGCTACCGCTACTTTGCTATATAGCATAGCAAAACATTTCGTGGGTGAACCTCGACTTTTCCAAGATAGGAGCCTAAAGATCCTTAACAATCTGTATTGTAAAAAATTAACAGATTTTAGATGGTACAAAGATATGTTCCTAAACAAAGTAATGATAAGATTAGACTGTAACAATGATTATTGGAAAGAACGATTTATCAGCGGACTCCCTACTCATTTTGCTGAAAAGGTTAGGTCCAAAATTAGAGATCAATGTGAAGGAAAAATCTCGTATTCTCAACTGGCATACAGAGATCTTATCATTCTTATTAATGTTGTTGCAATGGAACTTTGCACCGATCTTAACCTGAAGGACCAGCTTAAAAAGGATAAGAAGACTTCATATGCAGAACTTGGAAGTTTTTGCCAAGATGTTGGATTTCCATTGTTAAAACCACCTTCTGCTAGGAAAGCGGGAAAA
The DNA here is from genome assembly GCA_037074985.1 of Solanum bulbocastanum. Taxonomy (NCBI): domain Eukaryota; kingdom Viridiplantae; phylum Streptophyta; class Magnoliopsida; order Solanales; family Solanaceae; genus Solanum; species Solanum bulbocastanum. The sequence continues at coordinate 19,943,456 of CM073604.1, read as the reverse complement.
AGAGAGAGAACTACGGGAAAATATAAAAAATCTTCTAGAAAAGGAAGAGAACCCCGTGAGAAATCCAAGAGAAAAGGAAAGAAGCATGTTGCTAAAGAATCCTCGTCTGAAGACACATGTTGGACATGAGGTAAAAGAGGTCACCGATCTAATAAGTGTCCCAGAAATAAGCAGAAGAAAAAGAAGGTTAATCTTCTTAAGGTAGATGATGAAATCAAGCAAAAGCTCTTCTTAATCATTGAAGAAGAAGATGCTACAGACTCAGAATATTCTTCTTCCGAAGAAGAAAGCGATGAAGAATTTCTTAATGTCGCTTATAATTCAGAATCTGAAGAAAGTGAGTCAGAGTGCAATTGCAATGGAGCATTTTGTTACAAAACTACCATCTGCTTTTCTTTTGGAAAGTAGTGGCGGCCTGTGATAAAGTTGTCGGCCATCTGCTTTTCTTTGGGAAAGTAGCGGCTGCCTTTGCTAAAGTTGTCGGCCATCTCCACAACATGCCATAGTGTCTTTTTCTGTTGTAGGATTCCATATTTAATTAATTTAATTGAATTGTTAATCAAGAGATATTTCAACTCTTTGAGTTTCATTTCTTACCTTTAAAATAATTCTGACTCTTTGAGTCTCTATTTAAAAGGTCAGTAATTTCGGATTTTAATATCCTCTAGTAGATTATCAATTTAATTAAATAAATCATAAAATGGATCTAGATAAGATAGTGCTAAATCTTTTGGCCTTAACATATCTCCATTATCATCACTCTGAGATGAGGATTCATCTAACTGCTTCTAGGCTATTTCATCATTGGATTAGTCATCTTCTAGATCTAATAAGGCTTTTTGGAGCCTTTTCTTTAGATCATCTTTCGAAGACGATCTTTAACCACTTGTAGAGGCTGGAGAAGGACGTGGAATAGCTTCTTTGGGAGCTAGCGACCATCCTTTGATGCATATTTCTTTTGATAAATATTTGACCCTGTCAAATATGTGGGTAGAAAATGTCCAACTTATAATAAACGAAATTCTTTTTTGGACAAAATATTTGCATAATTTAATGTGCTCTAGTAAAGTAGAAATATCCTGCTCAGCTTGAAACTGACTGAATTTATCTAAAAATAGTTCTGGTAAAACTTTCTCATTTCCTCCAAAGTAGTTCCACCATTCATAGAACCATCTGGGGATGATAGATTTATAAAATTCTGGGCTATTCTTAACAAACCAGGTATGGGTGGTTGGTCTTAAATATTGAAAATTAGGGAGAGAGTTTTCTTCTCCTTTGATATATTCTACCTGGAAATCAAAACTTGATATTAACGCTTGCCATCTAGCAAATATTTGTTTTGAAACAAGATTTTTAACGTCCTTTTGAAGAATTTCTTTTGTAGATTTACAATCTACTTTAAGCAAGAATTCTTCATTAATTAAATCATCCTGAAATTTAGTAATGCAAAGAACAATAGCTAGAACCTCCTTTTTAATAGAACTATAGTTTTTCTGGGTGGAGTTCCAGACTCCGGACGTAAAGCGAACAAATTGTTCAGAACTTTCAGTAGTCCTTTTTTGTTTTAGAATTCCTCCATAACCAATATCTGAAGCATTAGTTTCTACAATCATAAAAGAATCTGGATTAGGGATACCTAAGCAAGGCAAACTCTTAACCATTTCTTTAATCTTAATAACCATAGTGGTATGTTCCTTTGTCCATGGAACAGGTATCTTCTTAAGCCTATCATATAATGGTTTACAAACCTGTCTAACCTTAGGTATGAAGTCAGCAACATAGTTAAGACTACCCAAAAACCTTTGCAACTGGGTTTTATCAATAATAACATCTGGAAATTTATCAGAAAACTCAATTGCTCTGCAAATGGGTTTATAAGTGCCTTGATATAAATCATGACCAAGAAATCTAATTTTTGTCTGAAAAAGTTTAATCTTTTTGGTGCTAACTACCAAACCATTATGTTTAACAATTTTAAAGAATATATTTAAATGTTTCAAGTGAGAATCAATGTCCTCAGAAAAGATTAATACATCATCAATATACACAATAGAAATATGACTAATACGATTAAAGATGGAATTCATAATGTTTTGAAATTCTGAAGGGGCATTCTTAAGCCCAAAAGGAATGACATTCCATTCATATTGTCCCAAAGGGGCATTGAAAGCAGTTTTATATTTATCCTTTTCAGAAATCTGTATTTGCCAAAATCCTGACTTCATATCAAATTTACTATAAATATTTTCTTTAAAAGTTCTTTTTAAAAGATCCCTTTTGTTAGGAATCGGATATCTAATCCATATTAAATGCAACGATCGTTTTGAATGGTATCAAAGCCATGTTAGGCATATTTAGCATGTTAACCATAATCATATATTGTAAAATAGTTGCCATGGAAGACTAATCACTTTTACCTTCACTGTGCTAATGAAACTTTAATTAGTTACTTCGCAATTTAGCAAAATTATCACCTGGTTGTACAATATGAATTTCCAATTCTTTAACTGTAAAATGGAGGTTATGTATGGTGATTAAGGAAAGGTGTTGAGAAAATTTCAAGTAGTTGCGATGCCGATAGGTGGTCGTTAAGCCGAAAGGACAACCGCGTAGACTGCAAGGTACTTTACTTGAAAATCTCTTGTAAAATCCATAATCCTTAATATAAAATCCGGGCATGAATCCATAATTACATTATAAGAGTTTGAAATCCCATGTTGTATGACTAGTTGATATCTTTACTAGAATGCTTAGTTTCTTTTTATCGTATCATTAGTATAGTCAAAGGCATTCTCTCTCTATGGATAATAGACATCATATCTTAAATTATGTTAATATATCTATTTCTAAAACAAAAAATGATTTACAAAATTGGTCTATCCCTTAAGAACCTTTTGAAAAGATTTACCAGTTAAGTAATTTTTCGATGTTTAAAAGATATAATATTAAAACTTGTGAATCTAATATAGCTATTAATAATTCTCTTGAAACTATCAAGTTGTTATTATATGCTGATATGGATAGATATAGGAAGGAATTTAAATTTCTTCATATTGGACTTGTGCAAGTTACTGTTAAACCTCATTCCGTAAAGGTTTGAATATTCCTCTTCGTCTGCTTCTTAGAGATGAAAGGCTTCTTAATTTTGATGATTCCCTGTTGGGAGTATTAGAAAGTAATCTTGCTTATGGACCAGTTTACTTTAACTGTTATCCTAATTTTTCTGTAGATATTCATGATCCTAACATTATAGATACTTTAACTGTTAATGTTAAGACTAAGAATATGAATAGTAAAATAGATACCAGAGAAATAGTTGTAATATATCGGGTATATAACAAGCTAATGAAAACCACTATAGCCCCAAAGGCTATAACCTCTAGTGTTAAAGGTGTCACTATGCATATGGAAGCCAACCAAGAACGTAGTACCACTTTCGTCCCTAGACTTCTTAAGTGGAAGGATATTTTAGCTGATGAAGAATGGAAATTTGACTCTATTACTAACCCGTCTCCCATACAACCTGAGACCACTCAGATAGATAGGATGATTCAATTTCCTGATAAATCTATTAACTTTAAGTTTGTACGATCCAGATCTTCTAGCCAATCTTCTTCAAGTAGAAGAATGTCTTCGGCCTGAACTTTTTCTTTTCAAACCCAGGAGGAGGAAGAAGATTATTTTAGTCAGCAACCTAATAGAGGTAAACTTCAGGAGGTAGATTTCGGCAAGCCTATCCCAAAGGTTTATTATGAAGAAACTGTAGAAAGCCCTAAGGCTAGTGACAAACCTATTCATGTGAGAAAAGATTCCTCTGGAGTTCTTACCTCTGGAGATAAATTTGTCCTGGACAAAAGGATATTAAATGCCTGGTGGAAATTTCCAGAGCATAAGCAGAAGGTAAAATGGTATAAAGCTACTTATACCTTTGATCAAAGGATATCTTTCAGAGATAAATGTTCTAAAGATATGGAAAGATTCAAAACTGAAGTCGAGTTTTTTACTTGGTTTGAATCTTCTGGTCAAATTGATAATACCCAGTCATCCCTTCAAGTTCTCATCAACAAATGGTACACCAAAGAACAGGTGATAGAAAGTGTTACTCCTCTGCTTGAAGGACTAAGCATTCCTTCTAGAAAGGAAATCCTTAAAGTAGCTCCTTTTAAGAAACCCATAGAAAAGGAGACAGGCTTGTTAACAGCTGGAGACCATAATATGGTTTTGGAACAAAACAATTATACCTATTAAGTTCTTCATGTGATCTCTTAATAGATTGATGAACATAAAGGAGATAACTTCAAAGGAATTAGTCTGAAGGAGATAAACCCAGTTCCTCTAAATCCAGTCCTCAAATTGAGATTCCCATTTTTAAGATTCTAGAGTTCTACAAGGAAAACTTCCCTAAGTTATCCAAAGAGTTCAGTCATTCCAATGAATTGTTGGATAGAATTAATGAGCAACTTTCCAGGCTAAATATTACACAAGGTAATAATCTTAGAACTCTATTAGAAAGACATCCTAATAAAAGAAACTATTTTCCTAGATCTTCTTTCCCAGATGTACAGTTAGAAGAAAATGTCCTCCATCCAGCCTCAGCTACAGATTGTTCATGTTTAACTGAATGGAATATAGATGGTGTGGCTGAAGGTCAGATTTATTCCAAACTCTAGGAAATGGGAATGAATATCACTGCATACAAAATAACGAATGCTGGTGATAAAGAAGCAGCTCACATGATTGTTGCACGGTTCACAGGAACTCTAAAAAATTGGCAGGATAATTATCTCACTGATCAAAATAGGAATGACATCCTTAGTGCAGTAACCACTAGAGTTACAGTTAAAACAAAAGATAGAATTAATACTTCCTCCGAGGTAGTTTATGAAGATGCTACTGCTACTTTGCTGTATAGAATAGCAAAACATTTTGTGGGTGAACCTCGACTTTTCCAAGATAGGAGCCTTGAGATCCTTAACAATCTGTGTTGTAAAAAATTAACAGATTTTAGATGGTACAAAGATATGTTCCTAAACAAAGTCATGATAAGATCAGACTGTAACAATGATTATTGGAAAGAACGATTTATCAGTGGACTTCCTACTCATTTTGCTGAAAAGGTTAGGTCCAAAATCAGATATAGATGTGAAGGAAAAATCCCGTATTCGCAACTAGCATATGGAGATCTTATAAGCATCCTAAATGTTGTTTCTATGGAACTTTGTACCGAACTTAAACTAAAGGAACAACTTAAGAAGGATCAAAAGTTTTCGTACACAGAACTTGGAAGTTTCTGCCAAGATTTTGGATTTCCCTTGTTAAAACCTCCTCCTGCTAGGAAAGCAGGAAAAAGAGAAAGAACAATTGGACAGTACAAGAAGAAATCTTCTAGGAAAAGAAGAGATTTCGAAGACAAATCCAAAAGGAAAGGTAAGAAACCCACTTCCAAAGAATCCTCTTTGGAAGACACTTGTTGGACATGTGGCAAAAAGGGTCATAGGTCAAACCAATGCCCCAGAAATAAGAAGAAGAGAAAGAAGGTTAATCTTCTTGGTATAGATAAAGAAATCAAACAAAAGCTCTTTTCTATAATGGAAGAAGAAGAGTCAGAAACGGAATACTCTTCGTCTGAAGAAGAAAGTGATGAAGAATTTCTTAATGTTTCTCATAATTCAGAATCCAAGGAAGAAGAATAAAATTGCAATTGCAATGGTGCATTTTGCCTGTTTGATAGTAAAACTATCAGTTTTGATCAAAAAGACAGCATAGACTCTCTTTTCGACTATTGAGCATATTCAAGATGAATATACCAGGAGAAAATATCTCCTCGAACTACAAAAATTAGTTACTAGGCAAAAAGAAGAAAAACCTAAATTGATTCCTTTCAGCTTGAAACAAATCATGGATAGATTAGACTCTAAGAAGGAAGAACCTTTTGTCGAAGAGCTTAGAAGAGAAGTTAATTTTCTTAAAGAAGAAATTAGAGAAATCAAGTCTAGACTCCATAAAATGGATATTGATGCTCTTACAGAACAAGTCCTTAAGGGAGCCAACATAGAAGGAACTTCTAAAGCAATACCTTTAGAAGAAGAAGATCATGATACTTCTGACAGTGAAGCAGATACGGCAGGTATCAATACTATTACCCAGATTAGACCTCAGAGTTCACACATTCTTATTAAATTAGTTGTCAATGATAATTTGACTCTTAGCAAAATTGTTTTGTTAGACAGTGGTGCAGATAGGAATTGTATTGTGGAAGGATTAATTGCTACTAAATACCTTACAAAAGGGACTACCAAATTATACAGTGCTACAGGTGAATGTATCATAATTGATTATAAGTTATCTGATGCACATATTTGCAATAATGGCATTTGCCTTAAAAATGATTTTGTTATTACTAAGAACATTAATGAAGAAATCATTTGGGGAATACCCTTTATTAGTAAGATAAAACTGTATATTTCTGATTTTGATTAAATCAAAACAAAGATTTTAGGAAAAGAAATCTCATTTCCTTTTATTAAAACCCTTTCTCTACAAGAAAGTAAATTTTTACATAAACAAACTGCATTTCGAGTTAATCTTATATCTCAACAGATTTGTTTTCTTAAAGAAGATATAAAAATTAAGAGAATTGAGCAAATTTTAAAAACCCCAAGAATGGTAACTAAAATTGCCAATTTACAAAATACTTTCAAAAAATAAATTTTCTCTGAATTTCCAAATGCATTTTGGGCCAGAAAATCCCATATTGTTGATCTCTCCTATATTGATAGATTCAATGAAAAGGCCATTTTTATGAAAGCTAGGCCCATTCAGATGAATCATGATTTAATGGAAATTGGTAAAAAGGAGATTAACACTCGTTTAGAAAATAACATAATCAGGCCCTCTAAATCTCCGTGGAGTTGTTCAGCATTTTATGTCAACAATGCTGCAAGAAAAGAGAGAGGCTCTCCTCGACATGTTATTAATTATAAACCATTAAACTCTATTTTAAAATGGATTAGATATCTGATTCCTAACAAAAGGGATCTTTTAAAGAGAACTTTTAAAGCAAATATTTATAGTAAATTTGATATGAACTCAGGATTTTGGCAAATACAGATTTCTGAAAAGGATAAATATAAAACTGCTTTCAATGTCCCTTTTGGACAATATGAATGGACAGTCATGCCTTTTGGGCTTAAGAATGCTCCTTCAGAATTTCAAAACATTATAAATTCCATCTTTAATCACATTAGTCATATTTTATTGTTTATATTGACGATGTGTTAATCTTTTTTGAGGACACTGATTCTCACTTCAAACATTTAAATATGTTCTTTAAAATTGTTAAACATAATGCTTTGGTGGTTAGCACCAAAAAGTTTAAACTTTTTCACACAAAAATCAGATTTCTTGGTCATGATTTGTATCATGGCATTTACATACCCATTTGCATAGCCATTGCGTTTTATGATAAATTTCCAGACGTAACGGTAGTCTTAACTATGTTGCAGACTTCATCCCTAAGGTGAGACAGGTTTGTAAACCACTATATGATAGGCTTAAGAAAACACCTGTTCCATGGACAAAGGAACAGACCACCACGGTTATTAAGATTAAGGAGATGGTAAAGAGTTTGCCCTGCTTAGGTATCCCTAATCCAAATTATTTTATGATTGTAGAAACTGATGCTTCTGATATCGGTTATGGAGGAATTCTTAAACAAAAGAGAACTTTAGAAAGTTCTGAACAATTAGTTCGCTTTACTTTCGAAGTCTGGAACTCCGCCCAGAAAAACTATAGTACTGTTAAAAAGGAAGTTCTTGCTGTAGTTCTTTGTATTACTAAGTTTCAAGATGATTTAATTAATAAAGAATTTTTGCTTAAAGTATATTGTAAATCTGCAAAAGAAATTTTACAAAAAGATGTTAAAAATTTTGTTTCTAAACAAATATTTGCTAGATGGCAAGCTTTATTGTCTAGTTTTGATTTCCAGGTTGAATACATCAAAGGAGAAGAAAACTCTCTCCCTGATTTTCTAACCAGAGAATTTTTGTAGGGTAAATCATGAGGCTAGTCATAAGGCCAGGATTTGAAAAAAAAGGCCCTTTCCAAGAAAAGGGAAAAGACTCAGACAAGAAGCCTTCAGCTTCACCTTTCGCAATAAGGCCATCCTTGAATAGTCCTAACAAGTTTTCGGCTCTTGCATGCCTACCTCCCATAAATCCTTCCCAAGTTATAAATCCTTTTCCCCAGATACCACCTAGCTCATCCTCGTCAAACCCTTTGATTCTAAAGAAGCCATTTTCTAAAGAATCTGAGCCTTGCTCCTTCTCTCCATCAGGAAAACCCAGATTTTCCTCCACTCAAACCAAAGACTCTTATACAATGAAAGCTCCTGAAAGATTTAAAGAAGCTATTTCTCCTAGTTCTCCAGCTCATAATAAACTGAAAGAACGGGAAGTCTTTAATATGGTTACTTTGTAGGTCAATCCTATCCTTGCCATTGACAAGAAATTTGAGAATTATAAGGTTAAGCATCTGCTTAAATCATGTTACACCAACAGGAATTATGTGGATACTGACAGTCCACTAAAGAATAGAAAATATTCTGAATTTATTCTCATTAATACAGGTTCCATTGAAGTGGAACATAAACTCAGTCATGATACAGATCTGGATAGCATTGCCTAGTCTAAATTTACAATTAAAAGAGTTCTATCTCCATTTGATTGGCAGGTGGATCATCTTCATACCCCCATTAATCTATCCAGGGAACATAGACCCCAAACTTTTAATTGGTTTGATTATAAAAATGCTTGGTTTAATTTTCTATATTTAAGACCAACTACCCATACCTGGTTTGTTCAGTATAGCCCTGAATTTTCTAAATCTATCATCCCCAGATGGTTCTATGAATGGTGGAACTTCTTTGGAGGAAATGAGAAAGTTTTACCAAAACTATTTTTAGATAAATTCAGTCAGTTTCAAGCTGAACAGGATATTTCTACTTTGCCAGAGCACATTAAATTATGCAAATTTTTTGTCCAAAAAAGAATTTCGTTTATTATAAATTGCACATTTTCTATCCACATATTTGACAGGATCAAATATTTATCAAAAAAAATATGCATCAAAGGATGGTCGCCAGCTCCCAAAGAAGCTAGTCCACGTCCCTCTCCAACCTCTACAAGTGGTAAAAGATTGTCTGCGAAAGATGATCTAAAGAAAAGGCTCCAAAAGGCCTTATCAGATCTAGAAGATGACAAATCCAATGATGAAACAGCCTTACACCTATTAGATGAAGCCACATCTTAGAGTGATGAGAATGAAGATATGTTAAAGCCAAAAGCTTTAACACTATCTTATTTATATCCATTTTATGATTGATTTAATTAAATTGATAATCCAGTAGAGGACACTAAAATCCAGAATTACTGACCTTTTGAATAGAGGCTCAAACATTTAGAATTATTTTAAAGGTAAGAGATGAAACTCAAAAAGTTGGAATATCTCTTGATTAACAATTAAATTAAATTAATTAAATATGGAATCCTACAATAGCAAAAGACACTTTGGCATGTTACGGAGATGGCCGACAAATTTAGCAAAGGCAGCCACTACTTTCCAAAAAGTAGATGGCCGACAACTTTATCAAAGGCCACCACTACTTTCCAAAAGAAAAGAAGATGGCAGACAGCTTTAATAAAGAAAAAACCCACTCAAGATAAAGCAGATTCCTTCTGGCACCAATCAAGAGAAGGCATCAAAATTGATCTCATCCTTTCCTTCTCTATATAAGACAACCAGTTTCTCAGTAGAAGCATCATAAAATTCAAACTAGATTTTCTTATAGCCTCTTGTACTCATTTGTAATGTGGACTACTTCCCAGTTGATGTTTGCTTCCTTTGTTTGAATAAAATAGTGAGTTCTTGTATATCTCTCTCTTGTTTATAATTTCTGTTTATGTATTATTACTGTTAAATGCTACGATCAATTTGAATGGTATCAGAGCCATGTTAGGCATATTTAGCATGTTAACCATAATCATATATTGTCAAATAGTTGTCATGGAAGGCTAATCACTTTTGCCTAGACTGTGCTAATGAAACTTTAATTAGTTACTTCGCAATTTAGCAAAATTATCACCTTGCTATACAATATGAATTTCCAATTCTTTAACTGTAAAATAGAGGTTATGTATGGTGATTAAGGAAAGGTGTTGAGAAAATTTCAAGTAGTTGCAATGCCGACAGGCGGTCGTTAAGTCGAAAAGATAAGCGCGTAGACTGCAAGGTACTTTACTTGAAAATCTCTTGTAAAATCGATAATCCTTAATATAAAATCCGGGCATGAATCCATAATTACATTATAAGAGTCTGAAATCCCATGTTGTATGACTAGTTGATATCTTTACTAGAATGCTTAGTTACTTTTTATCGTACCATTAGTATAGTCAAAGGCATTCTCTCTCTCTATGGATAATAGACAGCATATCTTAAATTCTGTTAATATAGCTATTTCTAAAACAAAAAATGATTTACAAAATTCATCTAACCCTGAAGAACCTTTTGAAAATATTTACCAGTTAGGTAATTTTTCGATGTTTAAAAGATATAATATTAAAACTTGTGAATTTACTATAGCTATTAATAATTCTCTTGAAACTATCAATTGTTATTATCTGCTGATATAGATAGATATAGGAAGGAATTTAAATTTCTTCATATTGGACTTGTACAAGTTGCTGTTAAACCTCTTTTCCGTAAAGGTTTGAATATTCCTCTTTGTCTGCTTCTTAGAGATTATAGACTTCTTAATTTTGATGATTCCTTGTTAGGTGTATTAGAAAGTAATCTTGCTTATGAACTCGTTTACTTTAACTGTTATCCTAATTTTTTTGTAGATATTCATGATCCTAACATTATAGATACTTTAACTGTTAATGTTAAGACTAAGAAGATGAATAGTAAAATAGATACCAGAGAAATAGCTGTAATATATCAGGTATATTACAAGCTAATGAAAACCACTATAGCCCCAAAGGCTATAACCTCTAGTGTTAAAGGTGTGACTATGCTTATGGAAGCCAACCAAAAACATAGTACCACTCTCATCCCTAGACTTCTTAAGTGGAGTGATAATTTAGGTGATGAAGAATTGAAATTTGACTCTATTACTAACCTGTCTCCCATACAACCTGAGACCACTCAGATAGATAGGGTGATTCAATTTCCTGATGGATCTATTAACCTTAAGTTTTTACGATCCAACTCTTTTAGCCAAGCTTCTTCAAGTAGAAGACTGTCTTGGGCTCGACCTTTTTCTTTTCAAACTCGGGAGGAGGAAGAAGATTATTTTAGTCAGCAACCTGATAGAGGTAAACTTCAGGTGGTAGATTTCGGCAAGACTATGCCAAAGGTTTATTATGAAGAAACTGTAGAAAGCCCTACGGCTAGTGACATGAAACCTATTAATGTGAGAAAAGATTCCATTGGAGTTCTTACCTCCAGAGATAAATTTGTCCATGACAAAAGGATATTAAATGCCTAGTGGAAATTACCAGAGCACAAGCAGAAGGTAAAATGGTATAAAGCTACCTATACCTTTAATCAAAGGAAATCTTTCAGAGATAAATGGTTTAAAGATATGGAAACATTCAAAACTAAAGTCGAGTTTTTTACTTGGTTTGAATCTTCTGGTCAAATTGATGATACTGAGTCGTCCCTTCAAGTTCTTATCAACAAATGGTACACCAAAGAACATGTGATAGAAAGTGTTACTCCTCCACTCGAAGGACTAAGCATTCCTTCTAGAAAGGAAATCCTTAAAGTAGCTCCTTTTAAGAAACCCATAGAAAAGGAGATAGGCTTGTTAACAACCGGAGACCATAATATGGTTTTGGAACAAAACAATTATACCAATTAAGTTCTTCATCTGATCTCCCAATAGATTGATGAACATAAAGGAGATAACTTCAAAGGAATTAGTCTGATAGGAGATAAACCCAGTTCCTCTAAATCCAGTCCTCAAATTGAGACTCCCATTTTTAAGATTTCGGAGTTCTCCAAGGAAAACTTCCCTAAGTTATCCAAAGAGTTCAGTCGTTCCAATAAATTGTTGGATAGAATTAATGAGCAACTTTCCAAGCTAAATATTACACAAGGTAATAATCTTAGAACTCTTTTAGACAGACATCCTAATAAAAGAAACTATTTTCCTAGCTCTTCTTTCCCAGATGTACAGTTAGAAGAAAATGTCCTCCATCCAGCCTCAGCTACAGATTGGTCATGTTTAACTAAATGGAATATAGATAGTGTGGCTGAAGGTCAGATTTATTCCAAACTCTAGGAAATGGGAATGAATATCACTGCATACAAAATAAAGAATACTGGTGATAAAGAAGCAGCTCACATGATTGTTGCACGGTTCACAAGAACTCTAAAAAATTGGTGGGATAATTATCTCACTGATCAAAATAGGAATGATATCCTTAGTGCAGTAAGCACTAGAGTTACAGTTAAAATAGAAGATAGAGTTAATACTTCCTCCGAGGTAGTTTATGAAGATGCTACTGCTACTTTGCTGTATAGCATAGCAAAACATTTTGTGGGTGAACCTCGACTTTTCCAAGATAGGAGCCTTGAGATCCTTAACAATCTGTATTGTAAAAAATTAACAGATTTTAGATGGTACAAAGATATGTTCCTAAACAAAGTCATGATAAGATCAGACTGTAACAATGATTATTGGAAAGAACGATTTATCAGTGGACTTTCTACTCATTTTGCTGAAAAGTTATGTCCAAAATCAGATATAGATGTGAAGGAGAAATCCTGTATTTGCAACAAGCATATGGAGATCTTATAAGCATCATAAATGTTGTTGCTGTGGAATTTTGTACCGAACTTAAACTAAAGGAACAACTTAAGAAGGATCAAAAGTTTTCGTACGCAGAACTTGGAAGTTTCTGCCAAGATTTTGGATTTCCCATGCTAAAACCTCCTTCTGCTAGGAAATCAGGAAAAATAGAAAGAACAACTGGACAGCACAAGAAGAAATCTTCTAGGAAAAGAAGAGATTTCGAAGACAAATCCAAAAGGAATGGTAAGAAACCCACTTCCAAAGAATCCTCTTTGGAAGACACTTGTTGGACATGTGGCAAAAAGGGTCATAGGTCAAACCAATGCCCCAGAAATAAGAAAAAGAGAAAGAAGGTTAATCTTCTTGGTGTAGATGAAGAAATCAAACAAAAGCTCTTTTCTATAATAGAAGAAGAAGAGTCAGAAATAGACTACTCTTCGTCTGAAGAAGAAAGTGATGAAGAATTTCTTAATGTTGTTCATAATTCAGAATCCAAGGAAGAAGAATCAGATTGCAATTGCAACGGTGCATGTTGCCTATGTGATAGTAAAACTATCAGTGTTATATCGAAAAAGACAGCAGAGACTCTCTTTTCTACTATTGAGCATATTCAAGATGAATATGCCAGGAGAAAATATCTCCTCGAACTACAAAAATTAGTTACTAGGCAAAAAGAAGAAAAACCTAAAGTGATTCCTTTCAGCATGAAACAAATCATGGATAGATTTGACTCCAAGAAGGAAGAACCTTCTGTCGAAAAGCTTAGAAGAGAAGTTAATTTTCTTAAAGAAGAAATTCGAGAAATCAAGTCTAGACTCCATAAAATGGAGATTGATGCTCTTACAGAACAAGTCCTTAAGGGAGCCAACATCGAAGAAACTTCTAAAGCAATACCTTTAGAAAAAGAGTATCATGATACTTCTAACAGTGAAGTAGATACGGCAGGTATCAATACTATTACCAAGATTAGACCTCAGAGGTCACACATTTTTATTAAATTAGTTATCAATGATAATTTGACTGTTAACAAAATTGCTTTGTTAGACAGTGACGCAGATAGGAATTGTACTGTGGAAGGATTAATTCCTACTACATACCATACAAAAGGGACTACCAAATTATACAGTGCAATAGGTGAACATATCATGATTGATTATAAGTTATCTGATGCTCATATTTGCAATAATGGCATTTGCCTTAAAAATGATTTTGTTATTACTAAGAACATTAATGAAGAAATCATTTTGGGAATACGCACTGTTACTCAGATAAAATCGTATATTTCTGATTTTGATTCAATCAAAACAAAGATTTTAGGAAAAGAAATCTCATTTCCTTTTATTAAAGCCCTTTCTCTAGAAGAAAGTAAATTTTTACATAAACAAACTGGATTTTGAGTTAATCTTATAACTCAATAGATTTGTTTTCTTAAAGAAGATATAAAAATTAAGAAAATTGAGAAAATTTTAAAAACCCCGAGAATGGTAACTAAAATTCCCAATTTACAAAATACGTTTGAAAAAGAAATTTGCTCTGAATTTCCAAATGCATTTTGGGCCAGAAAATCCCATATTGTTGATCTCCCCTATATTGAGGGATTCAATGAAAAGGCCATTTCTACGAAAGCTAGGCCCATTCTGATGAATCATGATTTAATGGAAATTGGTAAAAATGAGATTAACACTCTTTTAGAAAATAACATAATCAGGCCCTCTAAATCTACTAGGAGTTTTTCAGCATTTTATGTCAACAACGTTACAGAAAAAGAGAGAGGCTCTCCTCGACTTGTTATAATTATAAACCATTAAATTCTATTTTAAAATGGATTAGATATCCGATTCCTAACAACAGGGATCTTTTAAAGAGAACTTTTAATGCAAATATTTATAGTAAATTTGATATGAAGTCAAGATTTTGGCAGATACAGATTTCTGAAAAGGATAAATATAAAGCTGCTTTCAATGTCCCTTTTGGACATTATGAATGGAACGTCATGCCTTTTGGGCTTAAGAGTGCCCCTTCAGAATTTCAAAACATTATGAATTCCATCATTAATCACATTAGTCATATTTCTGTTGTTTATATTGACGATGTGTTAATATTTTCTTAGGTCATTGATTCTCACTTCAGACATTTAAATATGTACTTTAAAATTGTTAAACAAAATGGTTTGGTGGTTAGCGCCAAAAAGTTTACACCTTTTCAAACAAAAGTCAGATTTCTTGGTCATGATTTGTATCACGACACTTATAAACCCATTTGCAGATCCATTTAGTTTTATGATAAATTTCCAGACGTTATTGTGGATAAAACCCAGTTACAGAGGTTTTTGGGTAGTCTTAACTATGTTGCAGACTTCATCCCTAAGGTGAGACAGGTTTGTAAACAACTATATGACAGGCTTAAGAAAATACCTATTCCATGGACAAAGGAACAGACCACCGCGATTATTAAGATTAAGGAGAGGGTTAAGAGTTTGCCCTGCTTAGGTATCCCTAATCCAAATTCTTTTATGATTGTAGAAACTAATGCTTCAGATATCTGTTATGGAGGAATTCTTAAACAAAAGCGAACTCCTGAAAGTTCTAAACAATTAGTTTGTTTTACTTTCGGAGTCTGGAACTCCGCCCAGAAAAACAATAGTACTGTTAAAAAGGAAGTTCTAGCTATTGTTCTTTGCATTACTAAGTTTCAAGATAATTTAATTAATAAAGAATTTTTGCTTAAAGTAGATTGTAAATCTGCAAAAGAAATTTCACAAAAAGATGTTAAAAATTTGGTTTATAAACAAATATTTGCTAGATGGCAAGCTTTATTGTCAAGTTTTGATTTCTAGGTAGAATACATCAAAGGAGAAGAAAACTGTCTCCTTGATTTTCTAACCTGAGAATTTTTGTAAGGTAAATCATGAGGCCAGTCATAAGGCAAGGATTTGGAATAAAAGGCCCTTTCCAAGAAAAGGGAAAAGACTCAGACAAGAAGCCTTCAGCTTCACCTTTCGCAATAAGGCCATCCTTGAATAACCCTAACAAGTTTTCGGCTCTTGCATGCCTACCTCACATAAATCCTTCCCAAGTTATAAATCCTTTTCCACAGCTACCACCTAGCTTATCCTCGTCAAACCCTTTTATTCTAAACAAGCCATTTTCTAAAGAATCTGAGCCTTGCTCCTTCTCTCCATTAGGAAAACCCAGATTTTCCTCCACTCAAACCAAAGACTCTTATACAATGAAAGTTCCTGAAAGCTTTAAAGAAGCTATTTCTCCTAGTTCTCCAGCTTATAATAAACTGAAAGAACGTGAAGTCTTTAATATGGTTACTTTGTAGGTCAATCCTATCCTTGCCATTGACAAGGAATTTGAGAATTATGACGTTAAGCATCTGCTTCAACCATGTTACACCAACAGGAATTATGTGGATACTGACAGTCCACTAACAACCAAAAAATATTATGAATTTATTCTCGTTGATACAGGTTTTATTGAAGTGGAACATAAACTCAGTCATGATTCAGATCCAGATAGCATTGCCTATTCTAAATTTACAATTAAAGAGTTCTATCTCCATTTGATTGGAAGGTGGATCATCTTCATACCCCCATTAATTTATCTAGGGAACATAGACCCCAAACTTTTAATTGGTTCAATTATAAAAATGATTGATTTAATTTTCTATATTTAAGACCAACCACCCATACCTGATTTTTTAAGTATAGCCCAGAATTTTCTAAATCTATCATCCCCAGATGGTTCTATGAATGGTGGAACTGCTTTGGAGGAAATGAGATAGTTTTACCAAAACTATTTTTAGATAAATTCAGTCAGTTTCAAGCTGAACAAGACATTTCAACTTTGCCAGAGCACATTAAATTATGCAAATATTTTGTCCAAAAAAGAATTTCGTTTATTATAAGTTGGACATTTTCTATCCACATATTTGACAGGATCAAATATTTATCGAAAGAAATCTGCATCAAAGGATGGTCGCCAGCTCCCAAAGAAGCTACTCCACGTCCCTCTCCAGCCTCTACAAGTGGTAAAAGATCGTCTTCAAAAGATGATCTAAAGAAAAGGCTCCAAAAGGCCTTATCAGATCTAAAAGATGACAAATCCAATGATGAAACAGCCTTACAACTGTTAGATGAAGCCTCCTCTCAGAGTGATGATAATGGAGATATGTTAAAGCCAAAAGCTTTAGCACTGTCTTATTTAGATCCATTTTATGATTGATTTAATTAAATTGATAATCCAGTAGAGGATATTAAAATCCGAAATTACTGACCTTTCGAATAGAGACTCAAAGAGTCAGAATTATTTTAAAGGTAAGAGATGAAACTCAAAGAGTTGGAATATCTCTTGATTAACAATTCAATTAAATTAATTAAATATGGAATCCTACAACAGCAAAAGATACTTTGGCATGTTGTGGAGATGGACGACAACTTTACCAAAGGCAGCCACTACTTTCCAAAAAGCAGATGGCCGACAACTTTATCAAAGGCCACCACTACTTTCCAAAAGAAAAGCAGATGGCAGACAACTTTAATAAAGAAAAAACCCACTAAAGATAAAGCAGATTCCTTCCGGCACCAATTAAGAGAAGGCATCAAAATTGATCTCACCCTTTCCTTGCCTATATAAGACATCTAGTTTCTCCGTAGAAGGCATCAGAAAATTCAGACTAGATTTTCTTAAAGCCTTTTGTACTCGTTTGTAATGTGGACTACTTTCTCGTTGATGTTTGCTTCCGTTGTTTGAATAAAATACTGAGTTCTTGCATATCTCTCTCTTGTTTATAATTTTTGTTTATGTATTATTACTTTTAAATGCTACGATCATTTTGAATGGTATCAGAGCCATATTAGGCATATTTAGCATGTTAACCGTAATCATATATAGTCAAATAGTTGTCATGGAAGGCTAATCACTTTTGCCTTGACTATGCTAATGAAACTTTAATTAGTTACTTCGCAATTTAGCAAAATTATCACCTTGTTATACAATATGAATTTCCAATTCTTTAATTGTAAAATGGAGGTTATGTATGGTGATTAAGGAAAGGTGTTGAGAAAATTTCAAGTAGTTGCGATGCCGACAGGCGGTCGTTAAGCCGAAAGGACAGGCGCGTAGACTGCAAGGTACTTTACTTGAAAATCTCTTGTAAAATCCATAATTCTTAATATAAAATCCGGGCATGAATCCATAATTACATTATAAGAGATTGAAATCCCATGTTGTATAACTAGTTTATATCTTTACTAGAATGCTTAGTTACTTTTTATCGTATCATTAGTATAGTCAAAGACATTCTCTCTCTATGGATAATAGACAACATATCTTAAATTTTGTTAATATATCTATTTCTAAAATAGAAAATGATTTACAAAATTGGTCTATCCCTAAAGAACCTTTTGAAAAGATGTACCAGTTAGGTAATTTTTCCATGTTTAAAAGATATAAAATTAAAACTTGTGAATCTACTATAGCTATTAGTAATTCTCTTGAAACTATCAAGTTGTTATTATCTGCTGATATAGATAGATATAGGAAGAAATTTAAATTTCTTCATATTGGACTTGTACAAGTTGCTGTTAAACCTCTTTTTCGTAAAGGTTTGAATACTCCTCTTTGTCTGTTTCTTAGAGATGATAGACTTCTTAATTTTGATGATTCCCTATTAGGAGTAGTAGAAAGTAATCTTGCTTATGGACCAATTTACTTTAACTGTTATCCTAATTTTCTGTAGATATTCATGATCCTAACATTATAGATACTTTAACTCTTAATGTTAAGACTAAGAATATGAATAGTAAAATAGATACCAGAGAAATAGCTATTATATATCGGGTATATTACAAGCTAATGAAAACCACTATAGCCCCAAAGGCTATAACCTATAGTGTTAAAGGTGTCACTATGTTTATGGAAGCCAACCAAGGATATAGTACCACTTTTGTCCCTAGACTTCTTAAGTGGAATGATATTTTAGCTGATGAAGAATGGAAATTTGACTCTATTACTAACCCGTCTCCCATACAACCTGAGACCACTCTGATAGATATGGTGATTCAATTTCCTGATGGATCTATTAACCTTAAGTTTTTACGATTCAGCTCTTTTAGCCAAGCTTCTTCAAGTAGAAGAATGTCTTCGGCCCGACCTTCTTCTTTTCAAACCCAGGAAGAGGAAGAAGATTATTTTAGTCAGCAACCTGATAAAGGTAAGCTTCTTTTCGTATCGCATACGAAAACATTTGATCCTTCTTAAGTTGTTCCTTTAGTTTAAGATCGGTACAAAGTTCCATAGCAACAACATTTTCTATGCTTATAAGATTTCCATATGCTAGTTGCGAATACGGGATTTTTCCTTCACATCTATCTCTGATTTTGGACCTAACCTTTTCAGCAAAATGAGTAGGAAGTCCACTGATAAATCGTTCTTTCCAATAATCATTGTTACAGTCTGATCTTATCATGACTTTGTTTAGGAACATATCTTTGTACCATCTAAAATATATTAATTTTTTACAATACAGATTGTTAAGGATCTCAAGGCTCCTATCTTGGAAAAGTCGAGGTTCACCCACAAAATATTTTGCTATGCTATACAGCAAAGTAGCAGTAGCATCTTCATAAACTACCTCGGAGGAAGTATTAAGATCATGATACTCCTTACAGTGATGTAGATACGGCAGGTATCAATACTATTACCAAGATTAGACCTCAGAGTTCACACATTCTTATTAAATTAGTTGTGAATGATAATTTGACTCTTAACAAAATTGTTTTGTTAGACAGTGGTGCAGATAGGAATTGTATTGTGGAAGGATTAATTCCTATTAAATACCTTACAAAAGGGACTACCAAATTATACAGTGCTACAGGTCAACGTATCATGATTGATTACAAGTTATCTGATGCTCATATTTGCAATAATGGCATTTGCCTTAAAAATGATTTTATTATTACTAAGAACATTAATGAAGAAATCATTTTGGGAATACCCTTTATTACTCAGATAAAACCGTATATTTCTGATTTTGATTCAATCAAAACAAAGATTTTAGGAAAGGATCTTCTAAGGCTATTGCTTCAGATAATGAAGAACATGAAGAAGATGCAGATGGCGAGGCTGGTATCCATGCAAATTAGTTACTAGGCAAAAGGAATAAAAGCCTAAAGTAGCTCCTTTCAGCATGAAACAAATCATGGATAGATTTGATTCTAAGAAGGAAGAACCTTCGGTTGAAGAACTTAGAAGAGAAGTCAACTCTCTTAAAGAAGAAATGAAAGGAATTAAGTCCAAACTTCATAAAATAAAAATTGAAGCTCTCACAAAAAAACATCTCAAAGAAGTTAGAAATGATGAAGGATCTTCTAAGGTTGTTGCTTTAGGTAATGAAGAACATGAAGAAGATGTGGATGGCAAGGTAGGTATCCATGCTATTATAAAAATTAGACCTCAGAGTTCTCATATTATGATTAAACTTTTTATTAATGATCATTTGACTCTTAACAAGATTGCTTTGTTAGATAGTGGTGCAGATTGTTATTGCATTATTGAAGGATTAATTCCTACTAAGTATCTTACCAAAGGGACTACTAAATTATACAGCGCCACATGTGAACGTATAATTATTGATTATAAGTTATTTGATGCTCCTATTTACCTAACAGAGTCGTATAAGTTCTTTCTTAGATACCAGTCAAGTTCTTCATGTGATCTCCCAACGGATTGAAGAACATAAAGGAGATAACTTCAAAGGAATTAGTCCGATAGGAGATAAACCCAGTTCTTCTAAATCGAGTCCTCAAATTGAGACTCCCATTTTTAAGATTCCTGAGTTCTCGAAGGAAAACTTCCCTAAGTTATCCAAAGAGTTCAGTCATTCCAATGAATTGTTGGATAGAATTAATGAGCAACTTTCCAAGCTAAATATTACACAAGGAAATAAGCTTAGAACTATGTTAGAAAGACATCCTAATAAAGGGAACTATTATCCTAGATCCTCTTTCCCTGATGTACTGTTCAAAGAAGATGAGTATTTCAGTCAACCTGATAAAGGTAAGCTGCAGGGCGTAGATTTCGGCAAAACTATCCCAAAGGTTTATTATGAAGAACTATAGAAAGCCCTACGGCTAGTGACATGAAACCTATTCATGTGAGAAAAGATTCCATTGGAGTTCTTACCTCTGGAGATAAATTTGTCCCTGATAAAAGGATATTAAATGCTTGGTGGAAATTACCAGAGCATAAGCAGAAGGTAAAGTGGTATAAAGCTACCTATACCTTGGATCAAAGGAAATCTTTTAGAGATGAATAGTATCAAAACCATGTTAGCATGTTAACCGTAACCTTATCTTGTTATATAGCTGCCATGAGAGGCTAATCACTTATGCCTGGACTATGCTGATGAGACTTTAATAAGTTACTTAGCAATTTAGCAAAGTTATCACCTAATTATACAATATGAATTTTCAAATCTTTAACTATAAAAATGGAGTTTATGTATGGTGATTAATGAAAGTTGTTGAGAAAATTTCAAGTAGTTGCGATGCCGATAGGCGGTCGTTTAGCCATAAGGATAGACGCGTAGACTGCAAGGTACTTTACTTGAAAATCTCTTGTAAAATCCATAATCCTTAATGTAAAATCAGGGCATGAATCCACAATTACATTATAAGAGTTTGAAATCTCATGTTGTATGACTAGTTGATATCTTTACGAGAATGCTTAGTTACTTTTTATCGTATCATTAGTCTAGTCAAAGGCATTCTCTCTCTATGGATAATAGACAACATATCTTAAATTTCGTTAACATATCTATTTCTAAAATAGAAAATGATTTACAAAATTGATTTATCCCTAAAGAACCTTTAGAAAAAATCTACCAGTTAGGTAATTTTTCGATGTTTAAAAGATATAATATTAAAACTTGTGAATCTACTATAGCTATTAATAATTCTCTTGAAACTATCAAGTTGTTATTATCTGCTGATATAGATAGATATAGGAAGGAATTTAAATTTCTTCATATTGGACTTGTACAAGTTTCTGTTAAACCTCTTTTTCGTAAAGGTTTGAATATTCCTCTTTGTCTGCTTCTTAGAGATGATAGACTACTTAATTTTGACGATTCTCTATTAGGAGTTTTAGAAAGTTATCTTGCTTATGGAACAATTTACTTTAACTGTTATCCTAATTTTACTACTGATATTTATGATCCTAATATTATTGTTACGTTGACACTTAATGTCAAAACTAAGAACATGAATAGTAAAATTGATACTAGAGAAATAGCTGTAATATATCGGGTATATTATAAGCTAATGAAGACCACTATAGCCCCAAAGGCTATAGCTTCTAGTGTTAAAGGAATAACTATGCTTATGGAAGCTAATCAAGAGCATAGTACTACTTTTACCCCTAAACTTCTTAAGTGGAATGATATTTTAGCTGATGAAGAATGGAAATTTGATTCCATTACTAACCCTTTACCCCTCCAACCTGAGACCTCTCAGTTAGAAAGAGTGATTCAGTTTCCTGATGGATATTAACCTTAAGTTTTTACGATCCAGCTCATTTAGCCAAGCTTCTTCTATTAGAAGAATGTCTTCGGCAAGACCTTCTTGTTTTCAAACCCGAGAGGAGGATGAAGATAGTATTAGCTAGTCTGACCATAGAAAACTTCATGGTGTTGATTTCTCCCAGACTGTTACTAAGGTTTATTATGAAGAGACTTTGGGAAACCCCACTGCCAGTGATATGAAACATGTTCATCAAAGCAAAGATTCTATTGGAATGCTTACATCTGATGAAGAAGATTTTGTACCCAATAAAAGAAAATTGCACGCTTGGTGGAAATCTCCAGGACATAAACAAAAGGTAGATTGGTATAAACCCACCTATAATGTAGAACAACGAACCTCTTTTAGAGATAAGTGGTTCAAAGACATGAGAAGATTTAAGATAGAAATTGAGTTTTTCAAATGGTTTGAATCCTCTGGACAAATTGATGATAAGCAATCATCGCTTCAAGTCCTAATTAACAAATGGTACACTAAAGATTAGGTGGTTAAAGGTGTTACTCCTCCGTTCGAAGGACGTAGCATTCCTTATGGAAAGGAAATCCTTAAAGCAGCTCCTTTTAAGAAGCCCATAGAAAAGGAGACAGGCTTGTTAACAGCTGGAGACCTTAATAAGGTTTTGGAACAAACCATTTATACCAACCAGATTCTCCATGTTATCTCTAAACAGATAGAAGAAGATAAAGGAAATAATTTCAAAGGAATTAGTCAAATAGGGGATAAACCCAGTCCTTCAAAATCTAGTCCTCAAATAGAGACTCCTATTTTTAAGATTCCTGAGTTCTCCATGGAAAACTTCCCTAAACTTTCTAAAGAGTTTTACCACTCCAATGAACTGCTAGATAGGATTAATGAGCAATTGTCTAAGCTTAATATTACCCAAGGGAATAAGCTTAGAACCTTGTTGGAAAGAGATCCAAATAAAAGAAATTATTATCCTAGACCTTTTTTCCCAGACGTACAGTTTGAGGAGGATGTCCTTCACCCATCTTCAGCGGCAGATGGAACTAGTCTGACTGAATGGAACATTGATGGAATGGCAGAAGGCTAAATATATGCCAAACTCCAGGAATGGGGGTGAACATCACAACATACAAAATGAAAGGTGTTGGTGATAAGGAAGCTGCTAACATGATCATTGCAGGTTTTACAGGAACCCTGAGAAATTAGTGGGACAATTACCTCACAGATCGAAATAGGGCTGAAATACTTGGTGCTGTAACCACTAAAGTAGTTATAAAAATTGAAGAAGGAATTAGTGTCCCTTTCGAAACTGTCTATGAAGATGCTACTGCTACTTTGCTTTATAGCATAGCAAAACATTTCGTGGGAGAACCACGTCTTTTCCAAGATAGAAGTTTGGAAATCCTGAATAATTTGTATTGCAAGAAATTGACAGATTTCAGATGGTACAAAGACATGTTTTTAAATAAGGTCATGATAAGTTCTGATTGCAATAATGATTATTGGAAAGAACGATTTATTAGCAGATTGCCTACTCATTTCGCTGAAAAAGTTAGATCCAAAATTAGAGACCGATGTGAAGGAAAAATCCCGTATTCCCAACTAGCATACGGAGATCTCATTAGTCTTATTAATGTGGTTGCAATGGAACTTTGCACTGATCTTAAGCTGAAAGATCAGCTTAAAAAGGATCAAAAGACTTCATATGCAGAAATTGGAAGTTTTTGCCAAGATTTTGGATTTCCATTGTTAAAACCGCCTTCTGCTAGAAAAGCAGGAAAAAGAGAAAGAACTACGGGGAAATATAAAAAATCTTCTAGGAAAGGAAAGAAGCATGTTGCTAAAGAATCCTCTTCTGAAGACACGTGTTGGACATGTAGTAAAAAGGGTCACCGATATAATAAGTGTCCCAGAAGGAAGAAGAAGAAAGAGAAGGTTAATCTTCCTGAGATTGATGATGAAATCAAGCAAATGCTCTTCTCAATCATTGAAGAAGAAGAAGCTTCTGACTCAGAGTATTCTTCTTCAGAAGAAGAAAGTGATGAAGAGTTTCTTAATGTCGTTCATAATTCATAATCTGAAGAAAGTGAGTCAGAGTGTAATTGCAATGGTGCATTTTGCCTTTGTGATAGTAAAACTATCAGTGTCATCTCTGAGAAAACTGCTGAAACTCTCTTTTCTACAATTGAACATATTTAAGATGAGGAAGCCAGAAGAAAATACCTCCTTGAATTGCAAAAATTGGTTACTAGGCAAAAGGAAGAAAAGCCTAAAGTAACACCGTTCAGCATGAAACAAATCATGGACATATTTGATTCCAAAAAGGAAGAACCTTCGGTTGAAGAACTTAGAAGAGAAGTCAACACTCTTAAAGAAGAAATAAAAGAAATTAAGTCCAGGCTTCATAAGATAGAAATTGAAGATCTCACAGAAAAACTTCTCAAAGAAGTTAGAAAAGGTGAAGGATCTTCTAAGGCTGTTACTTCAGATAATGAAGAACATGAAGAAAATGTAGATGGCGAGGCAGGTATCCAGGCTATTACAAAAATTAGACCTCAGAGTTCTCATATTATGATTAAACTTGTTGTTAATAATCATTTGACTCTTAACAAAATTGCTTTGTTAGATAGTGGTGCAGATCGTAATTGCATTATTGAAGGATTAATTCCTACTAAGTACCTTACCAAAGGGACTACTAAATTATACAGCGCCACAGGTGAGAGTATAATTATTGATTATAAATTATTTGATGCCCATATTTGCAATAATGGTATATGTCTTAAAAATGACTTTGTTATTACTAAAAATATTAATGAAGAAATTATTCTTGGAATACTATTTATTACTCAAATAAAACCTTATATTTCTGACTTTGATTCTATCAGAACAAAAATGTTAGGAAAAGAAATTTCCTTTCCTTTTATTAAAATGCTTTCTCAGGAAGAAAGTAGATTTCTTCATAAACAAACTGCCTTTAGAATTAATCTAATTTCTAATCAGATTTGTTTTCTTAAGGAAGATATAAAAATTAAGAAAATTGAGAAAATTTTAAAAACCCCGGGAATGGTAACTAAGATTGCCAATTTACAAAATACTTTTGAATAAGAAATTTGCTCGGAATTTCCAAATGCATTTTGGGCAAGAAAAGCCCATACTGTTGATCTCTCGATTCAATGAAAAAGCCATTTCTACAAAAGCTAGGCCCATTCAGATGAATCATGATTTAATGGAAATTTGTAAAAAGGAGATCAATACTCTTTTAGACAATAACATAATCAGGCCCTATAAATCTCTGTGAAGTTGTTCAACATTTTATGTCAATAACACTGTAGAAAAAGAGAGAGGCTCTCCTCGACTTGTTATTAATTATAAACCATTAAACTTTATTTTAAAATGGATTAGATATCCGATTCCTAACAAAAGGGATCTTTTAAAGAGAACTTTCAAAGCAAATATTTATAGTAAATTTGATATGAAGTCAGGATTTTGGCAAATACAGATTTCTGAAAAGGATAAATATAAAACTGCTTTCAATGTCCCTTTCTAAACAATATGAATGGAACGTTATGCCTTTTGGGCTTAAGAATTCCCCTTCAGAATTTCAAAACATTAAGAATTCCATCTTTAATCATATTAGTCATATTTCTATTGTGTATATTGATGATGTGTTAATCTTTTCTGAGGACATTGATTCTCACTTCAAACATTTTAATATATTCTTTAAAATTTTTAAATATAATGGTTTGGTAGTTAGCGCCGAAAAGATTAAACTTTTTCAAACAAAAATCAGATTTCTTGGTCATGATTTATATCAAGGCACTTATAAACCCATTTGTAGAGCCACTGAGTTTTCTGATAAATTTCCAAATGTTAATATTGATAAAACCCAATTGCAAAGGGTTTTGGTTAGTCTTAACTATGTTGTGGACTTCATCCCTAAGGTTAGACAGGTTTGTAAACCATTATATGATAGGCTTAAGAAGATACCTGTCCCATGAACAGAGGAACAGACCACCGCGGTTATTAAGATTAAAGAGATGGTTAAGAGTTTACCTTGCTGAGGTATCCCTAATCTAGATTATTTTATGATTGTAGAAACTGATGCTTCAAATATTGGTTATGGAGGAATCCTTAAACAAAAAAGGACTCCTGAAAGTTCTGAACAATTAGTTCGCTTTAGATTCAGAGTCTGGAACTTCGCCCAGAAAAACCATAGTACTGTTAAAAAAAGATGTTCTAGCTATTGTTCTTTGTATTTATAAATTTCAAGATGATTTAATTAATAAAGAATTCTTACTTAAAGTAGATTGTAAATATGCAAAAGAAATTCTTCTAAAAGATGTTAAAAATCTTGTTTCAAAACAAATATTTGCTAGATGGCAGGCGTTATTATCAAGTTTTGATTTTCAGGTAGAATATATAAAAGGAGAAGAAAACTCTCTCCCTGATTTTCTAACCCGAGAATTTTTGCAGGGTAAATCATGAGGCCAGTTATAAGGCCAGGATTTGGAATAAAAGGCCCTTTCCAAGAAAAGGGAAAAGACTAAGACAAGAAGCCTTCAGCTTCACCTTTTGCTATAAGGCCATCCTTGAATAGCCCTAACAAGTATTCGGCTCTTGCATGCCTACCTCCCATAAATCCTTCCCATGTTATAAACCCTTTTCCACAGCTACCACTTAGCTCATCCTCATGAAATCCTTTGATTATAAAGAAACCATTTTCCAAAGAATCTGAACCTTGCTCCTTCCCTCCATCAAGAAAACCCAAATTTTCCTCCACTCAAACCAAAGACTCTTATACAATAAAAGCTCCTTAAAGCTTTAAAGAAGCTGTTTCTCCTAGTTCTCCAGCTCATAATAAACTTAAAGAACGTGAACTCTTTAATGTGGTTACTTTGCAAGTCAATCCTATCCTTGCCATCGACAAGGAATTCGAGAATTATGAGGTTAAGCAATTACTTAAACCATGTTACACCAACAAAAATTATGTGGATACTGACAGTCTACTAACAACCAAAAAATATTATGAATTTATTCTCGTTGATACAGGTTCAATTGAAGTGGAACATAAACTCAGTCATGATTCAGATTCGAATAGCATTGCCTATTCTAAATTTACAATTAAAAGAGTTCTATCTCCATTTAATTGGCAGGTGGATCATCTTCATACCCCCATTAATCTATCCAGGGAACATAGACCCCAAACTTTTAATTGGTTCAATTATAAAAGTGCTTGATTTAATTTTCTATATTTAAGACCAACCACCCATACCTGGTTTGTTACGTATATCCCTGAATTTTCTAAATCTATCATCCCCAGATGGTTTTATGAATGGTGAAACTGCTTTGGAGGAAATGAGAAAGTTTTACCAAAACTATTTTTAGATAAATTCAGTCAGTTTCAAGCTGATCAGGATATTTCTACTTTACCAGAGCACATTAAATTGTTCAAATATTTTTTCCAAAAGAGAATTTCGTTTATTATAAGTTAGACATTTTCTATCCACGTATTTGACATGATCAAATATTTATCAAACGAAATATGCATCAAAGGGTGGTCGCCAGCTCCCAAAGAAGCTACTCCACATCCTTCTCCAGCCTCTACAAGTGGTAAGAGATCGTCTTCAAAAGATGATCTAAAGAAAAGGCTCCAAAAGGCATTATCAGATCTAGAAGATAACAAATCCAATGATGAAACGGCCTTGCAGCTGTTAGATGAAGCTTCCTCTCAGAGTGATGATAATGGAGACATGTTAAGGCCAAAAGCTTTAGCATTATCTTATCTAGATCCATTTTATGATTGATTTTATTAAATTGATAATCCAGTAGAGGATATTAAAATTTGGAATTACTGACCTTTTGAATAGAGTCTCAAAGAGTCAAAATTATTTTAAAGTAAGAGATGAAACTCAAAGAGTTGGAATATCTCTTGATTAACAATTCAATTAAATTAATTAGATATGGAATCCCACAACAGCAAAAGACACTTTGGCATGCTGTGGAGATGGCAGACAGCTTTATCAAAGGCTGCCACTACTTTCCAAAAAGTAGATGGCCGACAACTTTATCAAAGGCCGCCACTACTTTCCAAAAGAAGAGCAGATGGGAAACAACTTTAATAAAGAAGAAACCCACTCAAGATAAAGCCGATTCTCTCAAGAACCAATCAGAAGAAGGCTTCTAGATTGCCCTTATCTCTTTACCAGTCTATATAAGGCGGGGACTTTCTCATTGGAAGGCATCAAAAAATTCAGACTAGATTTTCTTATAGCCTCTTGTACTCGTTTGTAATGTGGACTACTTTCCAGTTGATGTTTGCTTCCGTTGTTTGAATAAAATAGTGAGTTCTTGTATATCTCTCTCTTGTTTATAATTTCTCTTTATGTATTATTACTGTTAAATGCGACGATCATTTTGAATGGTATCAGAGCCATGTTAGGCATGTTTAACATGTTAACCATAATCTTATCTTATTATATGGATTAGGGTTTATAGTTTTGTTGAAGGCTTAGGGTTTAGGGTTTAGGGTTTCAAGTTAGGAATTTAGCATTTAGGGTTTATAATTTAGGATTTAGGGTTTAGATTTTATGGTTAAGCATTAAGGTTTTAGGTTTTGGGGCTTATGTTTTAGGGTTTAGGGTTTATAGTTTAGGATTTAAAGTTTAGGATTTAGGGTTAGGGTCTAGGGTAAGGGTTTAGGGCTTAGAGTTTAGGATTTAGGTTCTAGTGTTTGGATTTAGGATTTAGGGTTTAGGGTTTAGGTTTAAGGTTAGGGTTAAGAGGTTAGGGTTTAGGGTATAGGTTTTAGGGATTAAGGTTTACAGTTTAGAATTTAGTGTTTAGGGTTAATGGGTTTAGGGTATGGTTTAGGGTTTAGGGTTTAGGGTTTAGGGTCTAGGGTTTAGGTTTTAGGATATAGGGTTTAGTGCTTTGTGTTTAGGGTTTAGGGTTGTGGGTTTAGGGTTTAGAGTTTAGGGTATAGGGTTTAGAATTAAGGGTTTAGAGTTTAGGGTTGAGAGTTTACCATTTAGGGTTTAGGGTTTAGGGTTTAGTGTTTAGTGTTTAGGTTTAAGGTTTAGGGTTTAGGGTTTAGGGTTTAGGGTGTAGACTTAAGGGTTTAGTGTTTAGGGTTTACGGTTTTGAGTTTAGGATTTAGTGTTTTGGTTTAGGGTTTAGGGTTAGGATTTATTGTTTAGGGTTTAATTTTATGGTTAAGAGTTTAGCTTTTAGGTTTTAGGGTTTAAGTTTTATGGTTTAGGGTTTAGAGTTTAGTATTCAGGGTTTGGCATTTAGGATTTGGGTTGAGGGTTTATGTTTTAGGGTTTAGGGTTTAGAGTTTAGTATTTAGGGTTTGGCATTTAGGGTTTGGGTTTAGGATTTATTGTAAAGGTTTAGGGATTAGGATTTGTAGTTTAGAGTTTGGATTTAGGGTTTAGGGTTAAGGTTTAGGGTTAGGGTTTAGAGTTTATGGTTTAGGGTTTATGGTTTAGAGTTTAGGATTTAGGTTTAGCGTTTAGGCATTTAGGGTTTAGGTTTAGTGTTGAGGTTTAGGTTTAGGGTTTAGGGTTTATGGTGTACTATTTAGGGTTTTGGGTTTAGGGTTTAGATTTTAGGGATTAGTGTTTTGTGCTTTTGGTGTAGGGTTTACGATTTTGAGTTGTAGGTTTAAAGTATAGGGTTTAGGTTATGGGGTTTAATATTAATGGTTTTGGGTCTAGGGTTTAGAGTTTACAGTTTAGGGTTTAGGGTTTAGGATTTAGAGTTTATAGTTTATAGTTTAGGGTTTAAGGTTTAGAGTTTAGGGTTTAGGGTTTAGGGTTTAGACTTTAGGGTTTAGTGTTTAGGGTTTAGGGTTTAGGATTTAGGGTTTTGGGTTTAGGGCTTAGAGTTTGGATTTGTGGTTTAGGATTTAGGACTAGGGTTAGTGTTTAGGGTTTCACATTTAGATTTTAGGATTTAGGGTTTAGGGGTTAGAGTTTAGGGTTTATGATTTAAGGATTAGGGTGTAGGATTTAGGATATAGTGTTAGGGATTAGGTTTAGGATTTAGGATTTAGGGTTTAGAATATGGATTTAGGCTTTAGTGTTTAGGTTTAGCGGTAGGGTTTAGGGTTTAGAGTTTATGATTTCAAATTTAGGTTTTTAGGGTTTGGGGTTTATGATTAACAGTTTAGTCTTTGGGTTTGAGTTGTAGGTTTATTATTTAGGGTATATGGTTTAGCATTTACGGTTAAGGGTTTAGTTTTTAGACTCTAGGGTTTTGAGTTGTAGCTTTACACTTTACGGGTTAGGATTTAGGGTTTAGGGTGTAGAGTTTATGGTTTAGGGTTTTGGATTTAGGGTTTAGGATTTTGTGTTGTAGGTTGTGGGTTTAGGGTTTAAGGCTTATGATTTTGAGATTAGGGTTTAGGGTTTTGGGTGTAGTGTTTAGTGTTCAAGGTTTAGAGTTTATGATTTAGGGTTTACGGTTTAGAGTTTTGATTTAGGGTTTTGGATTCATGATTAGGGTTAGGGTTTAGGTTTTAGGATTTAAGGTTTAGGTTTTAGGGTTTAGGGTCTAGAGTTTAGGGTTTAGGGTTTAGGGTTTAGGGTTTGGGTTTTAGAGTATTGAGTTTAGGGGTTAGAGTTTAGGGTTTATGATTATGTTTAAGTATTAAGGGCTTATGATTTAGGGTTTAAGGTTTAGGGTTTAGGGTTTAGAATATGGATTTAGGGTTTAGGGTTTAGATTTAGAGTTAGGGTTTAGGTTTTAGGGTTAACAGTTTAGGATTTAGAGTTTAGGGTTTTAGGGTTTAGGTTTATAGTTTAGGGCTTAGGTTTTAGGGTTTAAGGTTTACTATTTAAGTTTTATGGTTTTAGTGTTTAAGATTTAGGGTTTTGGGTTTAGGGTTTAGGGTTTAGAGTTTAGTATTTAGGATTTAGCGTTTTTGGTTTAGGGTACAAAATTTTAATTTAGGGTTTACGGTTTAGAAATTAGGGTTAGGGTTTAAGGATTACAGTCTAGGGTTTAGGGTTTGTGGTCTAGGGTTAGGATTTAGGTTTTAAGGTTTAAGGTTTAGGGCCTAGAATTTAGTGTTTAGTGTTTAGTTTTTAGGGTTTAGGGTTTAGGGTATAGGGATTTGGGTTTAGGTTTTAAGTTTTAAGGATTAGGGTTCAGGGTTTAGGGTTTAGGGTTTAGTGTTTAAGGTTTAAAGTTTAGGATTTAGGGTTTGAGTATAAGGTTTAGCATTTCAAATTTTGATTTAAGGTTTAGTGTTGTGGGTTTACCATTAGGGTTAGGGTTTAGGGTTTAGGGTATAGCATTTAGGGTTTAGGGTCTAGGGTCTAGAGTCTTGGGTTTAGGGTTTAGGGTTTTTTTTTTAGGGTTTAGAGTTTAAATTTTAGGGTTTAGCATTTAATGTTTAGGGTTTAGGGTATAGGATTATAGGTTTAATGTTTAGGGTTTATTGTTTATATTTTATAGTTTAGGATTTATGGTTTAGGATTTTGGTTTAGGATTTGCTTTAGGGTTCAACATTTAGATTTTATGATTTAAGGTTTAGAGTTTAGGGTTTAGGTTTAGGTTTTAGGATTAAGGGTTTGGATTTAAGGTTTACGGTTTTAGGATTTAGGGTTTAGAGTTTAGGGTTTAGGTTTAGGGTTTAGGGTTTAGGATTTAGGATTTAGGGTTTATGATTTAGAATTTGGGGTTAGGATTTAGGGTTTGGGTTTAGGGCTTATGGTTTATGGTTTAGGATTAGGGATTTGAGGTTAGAGTTTAGGATTTGGTGTTTAGGGACTAGGGATTAGGGCTTATAGTTTTGTTGAAGGCTTAGGATTTAGGGTTTAGGGTTTCAGGTTAGGAGTTTAGCATTTAGGGTTTATAATTTAGGGTTTAGTATTTATGGTTTAGAATTTATGCTTAAGCATTGAGGTTTTAGGATTTGGGGTTTATGTTTTAGGGTTTAGGGTTTATAGTTTAGAATTTAATGTTTAGGATTTTGGGTTAGGGTTTAGGGTTTTTTTTAGGGTTTAGGGTTTAAGTTTTAGGTTTAGCATTTAATGTTTAGTGTTTAAGGTTTAGGATTGTGGGTTTAAGGTTTAGGGTTTATTATTTATTTTTTATAGTTTAGGAGTTAGGGTTTAGGATTTTGGGTTCAACATTTATATTTTATCATTTAAGGTTTAGAGTTTATGGTTTAGGCTTAGGTTTTAGGATTTAGGGTTAGGGTTTAAGGTTTAGAGTTTTAGGTTTTAGGGTTTAGGGTTTAGGGTTTAGGGTTTAGAATTTAGGATTTATGGTTTATGGTTTAGAATTTAGGGTTCGGTTTTAGGGCTTATGGTTTATGGTTTAGGGTTAGGGATTTTAGTTTAGAGTTTAGGATTTAGTGTTTAGGGATTAGGGATTAGGGTTTATAGTTTTGGTAAAGGCTTAGGGTTTAGGGTTTAGGTTTTTAGGTTAGGACTTTAGCATTTAGGGCTTATATTTTAGGGTTTAGAGTTTAGGATTTAGGGTTTAGGTTTTAGAGTTTATGGTTAAACATTAAGGTTTTAGGTTTTGGGGTTTTCATTTTAGGGTTTAGAGTTTAGGATTTAAGGTTTAGGATTTAGGGTTAGGGTTTAGGGTTTAGAGTTTGGATTTATAGGTTTAAGGTTTAGATTTTAGAGTATAAAGTTTAGGAATAAGGGTTTAAGGTTTAGGGTTGAGAGTTTACAATTTAGGGTTTAGGATTTAAGGTTTAGGACTTAGGGCTAGGGTTTAGGGTATGGGTTTAGAGTTTAGGGTTTAGGTTTTAGTGTTTGTATTTAGGGTTTAAGGTTTAGGTTTAAGGTTAGGGTGTAGGTTTTTGGATTTTAGGTTTACAGTTTAGGATTTAGTGTTAAGGGTTAATGGGTTTAAGGTATGGATTAGGGTTTACGGTTTAGGGTTTTAGGTCTAGGGTTTAGGGTTTAGGATTTAGGGTTTAGTGCTTTGTGTTTAGGGTTTTGGGTTTAGGGTTTGGAGTTGTAGGTTTACGGTTTAAAGTTTAGGGTATAGGTTTTAGGATTAAGGGTTTACGGTTTAGGGTTGAGAGTTTATAGTTTAGGGTTTAGGGTTTAGTGTTTAGGTTTAAGGTTTAGAGTTTAGGGTTTAGGGTTTAGGGTGTAGACTTGAGGGTTTTGTGTTTAGGGTTTACGATTTTGAGTTTAGGATTTACTGTTTTGGTTTTAGGGTTTAGAGTTTAACATTTAGGGTTTGGCATTTAGGATTTGGGTTTAGGGTTTAAGTTTTAGGGTTTAGGGTTTAGAGTTGAGTATTTTGGGTTTGGCATTTACGGTTTGGGTTTAGGGTTTATTGTAAAGGTTTAGGGTTTAGGATTTATAGTTTAGAGTTTGGATTGAGGGTTTAGGGTTTAGGTTTAGGGTTAGGGTTTATAGTTTATGGTGTAGGGTTTATGGTTTAGAGTTTAGGATATAGGTTTAGGGTTTAGGGGTTTAACGTTTATGTTTAGGATTGAGGGTTATGTTTAGGGTTTAGGGTTTAGGTTTTAGGGATTAGTGTTTGCTGTTTTTGGTGTAGGGTTTATGATTTTGAGTTGTAGATTTAAAGTTTAGGGTTTAGGTTATGGGGTTTAATATTAATGGTTTTGGGTTTAGGGTTTAGAGTTTAGAGTTTAAGGTTTAGGGTTTAGGATTTAGAGTTTACAGTTTAGAGTTTAGGGTTTAAGGTTTAGAGTTTAAGGTTTAGGTTTAGGTTTAGGGTTTAGGATTTAGGATTTAGGGTTTAGAATTTGGGGTTAGGATTTAGGGTTTGGGTTTAGGGCTTATGGTTTATGGTTTAGGATTAGGGATTTGAGGTTAGAGTTTAGGATTTGGTGTTTAGGGACTAGGGATTAGGGTTTATAGTTTTGTTGAAGGATTAGGGTTTAGGGTTTAGGGTTTCAGGTTAGGAGTTTAGCATTTAGGGTTTATAATTTAGGGTTTAGTGTTTAGTGTTTAGAATTTATGGTTAAGCATTGAGGTTTTAGGATTTGGGGTTTATGTTTTAGGGTTTAGGGTTTATAGTTTAGGATTTAATGTTTAGGATTTTGGGTTAGGGTTTAGGGTTTTTTTTAGGGTTTAGGGTTTAAGTTTTAGGGTTTAGCATTAAATGTTTAGTGTTTAAGGTTTAGGGTTTATTATTTATTTTTTATAGTTTAGGAGTTAGGGTTTAGGATTTTTGGTTTAACATTTAGATTTTATCATTTAAGGTTTAGAGTTTAGGGTTGATGCTTAGGTTTTAGGATTTAGGGTTAGGGTTTAAGGTTTAGAGTTTTAGGATTTAGGGTTTAGGGTTTAGGGTTTAGAATTTAGGATTTATGGTTTATGGTTTAGAATTTAGGGTTCGGTTTTAGGGCTTATGGTTTATGGTTTAGGGTTAGGGATTTTAGTTCAGAGTTTAGGATTTAGTGTTTAGGGATTAGGGATTAGGGTTTATAGTTTTGGTGAAGGCTTAGGGTTTAGGGTTTAGGTTTTTAAGTTAGGACTTTAGCATTTAGGGCTTATATTTTAGGGTTTAGAGTTTAGGATTTAGGGTTTAGGTTTTAGAGTTTATGGTTAAACATTAAGGTTTTAGGTATTGGGATTTTCGTTTTAGGGTTTAGAGTTTAGGATTTAAGGTTTAGGATTTAGGGTTAGGGTTTAGGGTAAGGTTTTAGGGTTTAGAGTTTGGATTTGTAGGTTTAAGGTTTACAGTTTAGAGTACAAAGTTTAGGAATAAGGGTTTAGGGTTTAGGGTTGAGAGTTGACAGTTTAAGGTTTAGGATTTAAGGTTTAGGACTTAGGGCTAGGGTTTAGGGTATGGGTTTAGGGTTTAGGTTTTACTGTTTGGATTTAGGGTTTAAGGTTTAGGTTTAAGGTTAGGGTTTAGGGTGTAAGTTTTAGGATTTCAGGTTTACAGTTTAGGATTTAGAGTTAAGGGTTAATGGGTTTAAGGTATGGATTAGGGTTTTAGGTCTAGGGTTTAGGGTTTAGGATTTATGGTTTATGGTTTAGAATTTAGGGTTCGGTTTTAGGGCTTATGGTTTATGGTTTAGGGTTAGGGATTTTAGTTCAGAGTTTAGGATTTAGTGTTTAGGGATTAGGGATTAGGGTTTATAGTTTTGGTGAAGGCTTAGGGTTTAGGGTTTAGGTTTTTAAGTTAGGACTTTAGCATTTAGGGCTTATATTTTAGGGTTTAGAGTTTAGGATTTAGGGTTTAGGTTTTAGAGTTTATGGTTAAACATTAAGGTTTTAGGTATTGGGATTTTCGTTTTAGGGTTTAGAGTTTAGGATTTAAGGTTTAGGATTTAGGGTTAGGGTTTAGGGTAAGGTTTTAGGGTTTAGAGTTTGGATTTGTAGGTTTAAGGTTTACAGTTTAGAGTATAAAGTTTAGGAATAAGGGTTTAGGGTTTAGGGTTGAGAGTTGACAGTTTAAGGTTTAGGATTTAAGGTTTAGGACTTAGGGCTAGGGTTTAGGGTATGGGTTTAGGGTTTAGGTTTTACTGTTTGGATTTAGGGTTTAAGGTTTAGGTTTAAGGTTAGGGTTTAGGGTGTAAGTTTTAGGATTTCAGGTTTACAGTTTAGGATTTAGAGTTAAGGGTTAATGGGTTTAAGGTATGGATTAGGGTTTTAGGTCTAGGGTTTAGGGTTTAGGATTTAGGGTTTAGTGCTTTGTGCTTAGGGTTTCGGGTTTAGGGTTTGGAGTTGTAGGTTTAAGGTTTAAAGTTTAGGGTATAGGTTTTAGGATTAAGGGTTTACGGTTTAGGGTTGAGAGTTTATAGATTAGGGTTTAGTGTTTAGTATTTAGTGTTTAGGTTTAAGGTTTAGAGTTTAGGGTTTAGGGTTTAGGGTGTAGACTTGAGGGTTTTGTGTTTAGGGTTTACGATTTTGAGTTTAGGATTTACTGTTTTGGTTTTAGGGTTTAGAGTTTAGCATTTAGGGTTTGGCATTTAGGATTTGGGTTTAGGGTTTAAGTTTTAGGGTTTAGGGTTTAGAGTTGAGTATTTTGGGTTTGGCATTTACGGTTTGGGTTTAGGGTTTATTGTAAAGGTTTAGGGTTTAGGATTTATAGTTTAGAGTTTGGATTGAGGGTTTAGGGTTTAGGTTTAGGGTTAGGGTTTATAGTTTATGGTTTAGAGTTTAGGATATAGGTTTAGGGTTTAGGGGTTTAAGGTTTATGTTTAAGATTGAGGGTTATGTTTAGGGTTTGGGGTTTAGGTTTTAGGGATTAGTGTTTGGTGTTTTTGGTGTAGGGTTTATGATTTTGAGTTGTAGATTTAAAGTTTAGGGTTTAGGTTATGGGGTTTAATATTAATGGTTTTGGGTTTAGGGTTTAGAGTTTAGAGTTTAATATTTAAGGTTTAGGATTTAGAGTTTACAGTTTAGAGTTTAGGGTTTAAGGTTAAGAGTTTAGGGTTTAGGGTTTAGGGTTTAGACTTTAGGGTTTAGTGTTTAGGGTTTAGGGTTTAGGATTTAGGGTTTTGGGTTTAGGGCTTAGAATTTGGTTTTGGTGTTTAGGATTTAGGAATAGGGTTAGTGTTTAGGGTTTAACTTTTAGAATTTAGAATTTAGGGTTTAGGGTTTAGGGTTTAGGGTTTAAGGTCTAATATTTAGGGTTTAGGGTTTAGGGTTTAGGATTTAGGATTTAGTGCTTAGTGTTTAGGGTTTAGGTTTAGGGTTTAGAGCTGTAGGTTTAAGGTTTAAAGTTTAGGGTATAGGATTTAGGATTAAGGGTTTAGGGTTTAGGGTTGAGAGTTTATAGTTTAGGGTTTAGTGTTTAGTGTTTAGGTTTAAGGTTTAGAATTTAGGGTATAGGGTTTAGGGTGTGGACTTGAGGGTTTAGTGTTTAGGGTTTGTAGTTTTGAGTTTAGGATTTAGTGTTTTGGGTTTAGGGATTCGGATATTTTTTTTAGGTTTTAGGGTTAAGAGTTTTGGATTCAAAGTTTAGGGTTTTAGGGTTTAGATGTATGGTGTAGGGCTTAGGTTTTAGGCTTTAGGGTTTAAGGTTTAAGGTTTAATGTTTAAGGCTTAAGGTTTAGGGTTTTAGATTTAGGGTTTAGGATTTAGGGTTTATGTTTAGGGTTTAGGATTTAGGGTTTAAGATTTAGAATTTAGGGTTAGGAATTAGGGTTTTGGTTTAGGGTTTAGGGTTTATGGTTTAGGGTTTAGGGTTAAGAGTTTAGGGTTTAGGGTTTATGGTTTAGGGTTTAGGGTTAAGAGTTTAGGGTTTAGGGTTTATGGTTTGTGATTTTGGGTTTTGGGTTTAGGGTTTAGGGTTTAGTGTTTAGTGTTCAAGGTTTAGACTTTAGGATTTAAAGTATAGGATTTAGATTTTTGATTTTTGGTTGAGGGTTTAGGATTAGGGTTAAGGTTTGGGTTTTAGTGTTTAAGGTTTAGGGTTTAGGGTTTAGGGTCTAGAGTTTAGGGTTTAGGGTTTAAGGTTTAAATTTTAGGGTTTAGGGGTTAGAGTTTAGGGTTTATGATTTAAGGATTAGGGTGTAGGATTTAGGATATAGTGTTAGGGATTAGGTTTAGGGTTTAGGGTTTAGGGTTTAGGGTTTAGAATATGGATTTAGGCTTTAGTGTTTAGGTTTAGAGTTAGAGTTTAGGTTTTAGAGTTTATGATTTAAAATTTAGGGTTTTAGGGTTTGGGGTTTATGATTAACGATTTAGGGTTTAGGGGTTTAGATTTTGGGTTCGAGTTGTAGGTTTATTGTTTAGGGTATATTGTTTAGCATTTAGGGTTAAGGGTTTAGGTTTTAGACTCTAGGGTTTCGAGTTGTAAGTTTACGCTTTAGGGGTTAGGATTTAGGGTTTAGGGTGTAGAGTTTATTGTTTAGGGTTTTGGACTTAGGGTTTAGTGTTTAGGGTTTAGGGTTTAGATTTTAGGGTTTAGGGTTTAGGATTTTGTGTTGTAGGTTGTGGGTTTAGAGTTTAAGGTTTATGATTTTGGGATTAGGGTTTAGGGTTTTGGGTTTTGGGTTTAGTGTTCAAGGTTTAGAGTTTATGATTTAGGGTTTTGGATTCATGATTAGGGTTAGGGTTTAGGTTTGAGGATTTAAGGTTTAGGGTTTAGGGTTTAGGGTCTAGAGTTTAGGGTTTAGGGTTTGGGTTTTAGATTTTTAAGTTTAAGGGTTAGAGTTTAGGGTTTATGATTAAGTTTAAGGATTAAGGGTTTAGGAATTAGGGTTAGGGATTAGGGTTTAAGGTTTAGGGTTTAGGGTTTAGAATATGGATTTAGGGTTTAGGATTTAGAGTTTAGGGTTTTAGGGTTTAGGTTTATAGTTTAGGGATTAGGTTTTAAGGTTTAGGTTTTAATTTTCAAGGTTTAATATTTAAATTTTAAGGTTTAGGGTTTAGGTTTTAGTGTTTAAGATTTAGGGTTTTGTCTTTAGGGTTTAGGGTTTAGAGTTTAATATTTAGGGTTTAGGGTTTATGGTTTTGGGTGCAAAATTTTAATTTAGTGTTTAGGGTTTAGGGTTTAGGGTATAGGTATTTGGGTTTAGGTTTTAAGTTTTAAGGTTTAGGGTTTAGGGTTTAGGGTTTAGTGTTTAAGGTTTAAAGTTTAGAATTTAGGGTTCGAGTATA
This sequence comes from Solanum bulbocastanum, assembly GCA_037074985.1. NCBI lineage: Eukaryota > Viridiplantae > Streptophyta > Magnoliopsida > Solanales > Solanaceae > Solanum > Solanum bulbocastanum. The sequence continues at coordinate 19,904,485 of CM073604.1, read as the reverse complement.
AGGTTTAGCATTTAGAATTTTGATTTAAGGTTTAGTGTGGTTGGTTTACCATTAGGGTTAGGGTTTAGGGTTTAGGGTATAGCATTTAGGGTTTAAGGTTTAGGGTCTAGAGTCTTGGGTTTAGGGTTTAGGGTTTATTTTTTTAGGGTTGAGGGTTTAACATTTAATGTTAGGGTTTAGGGGTATAGGGTTGTGGGTTTAATGTTTAGGGTTTATTGTTTATTGTTTATAGTTTAGGATATAGGGTTTAACATTTAGATTTTATGATTTAAGGTTTAGAGTTTAGTGTTTAGGTTTAGGTTTTAGGATTTAGGGTGAGGGTTTAAGGTTTAGGGTTTTTGGATTTAGTGTTTAAGTTTAGGGTTTAGGGTTTAGGATTTAGAATTTAGGGCTTATGATTTAGAATTTTTGGTTAGGATTTAGGGTTTGTGTTTAGGGTTAATGGTTTATGGTTTAGGGTTATGGATTTGAGTTTAGAGTTTAGGATTTGGTGTTTAGGGATTAGGGATTAGGGTTTATGGTTTTGTTGAAGGCTTAGGGTTTAGGGTTTAGGGTTTTAGGTTAGGAGTTTAGCATGTAGGGTTTAGGGTTTAGGGTTTAGAGTTTATGGTTAAGCATTATGGTTTTAGGTTTTGGGGTTTATGTTTTAGGGTTTAGGGTTTAGGATTTAGGGTTAGGGTTTAGGGTTTAGAGTTTAGGATCTAGGTTTTAGAGTTTGGATTTAGGGTTTATCGTTTAGGTTTAATGTTAGGGTTATGAGGTTAGGATTTAGGGTTGAAGGTTTATAGTTTAGGATTTAGTGTTTAGGGTTAATGGGTTTAAGGTATGGATTAGGGTTTAGGGTTGAGGGTTTTAGATTAAGGGTTTAGGGTTTAGGATTTAGGGTTTAGTTCTTTGTGTTTAGGGTTTAGTGTTTAGGGTTTAGGGTTTAGCGTTTACAGTTTAGGGTTTAGTGTTTAGTGTTTAGTGTTTAGGTTTAAGGTTTAGAGTTTAGGGTTTAAGGTTTAGGGTGTAGACTTGAGGGTTTAGTGCTTAGGGTTTACGATTTTGAGTTTAGGATTTAGTGTTTTGGGTTTAGGATTTAGAGTTAGGATTTATTGCTTAGGATTTAGATTTTATGGTTAACAGTTTAGCTTTTAGGTTTTAGGGTTTAGGGTTTAGAGTTTAGTATTCAGGGTTTGGCATTTAGGATTTGGGTTTAGGGTTTACTATTTAGAGCTTAGTATTTAGGGTTTGGCATTTAGGGTTTGGGTTTAGGGTTTATTGTAAAGGTTTAGGGTTTAGGATTTGTAGTTTAGAGTTTGGATTTAGGGTTTAGGGTTTAGTTTAAGGTTAGGGTTTAGAGTTTATGGTTTAGATTTTAGGATTTAGGTTTACGATTTAGGGGTTTAGGGTTTAGGTTTAGGTTTAGGATTTAGGGTTTATGGTGTACTATTTAGTGTTTTGGGTTTAGGGTTTAGGTTTTAGGGATTAGTGTTTAGTGTTTTTGGTGTAGGGCTTACGATTTTGATTTGTAGGTTTAAAGTTTAGGGTTTGGGTTATGGGGTTTAATATTAATTATTTTGGGTGTAGGGTTTAGAGTTTAATAATTAGGGTTTAGGGTTTAGGATTTAGAGTTGACAGTTTAGAGCTTAGGGTTTAAGGATTTGTAGTTTAGAGTTTGGATTTAAGGTTTAGGGTTTAGGTTTAGGGTTAGGGTTTAGAGTTTATGGTTTAGGGTTTATGGTTTAGAGTTTAGGATTTAGGTTTAGGGTTTAGGGGTTTAGGGTTTAGGGTTTATGGTGTACTATTTAGGGTTTTGGGTTTAGGGTTTAGGTTTTAGGGATTAGTGTTTAGTGTTTTTGGTATAGGGCTTACGATTTTGAGTTGTAGGTTTAAAGTTTAGGGTTTAGGTTATGGGGTTTAATATTAATGGTTTTGGGTCTAGGGTTTAGAGTTTAATGTTTAGGGTTTAGGGTTTAGGATTTAGAGTTTATAATTTAGAGTTTAGGGTTTATGGTTTTGAGTTTAGGGTTTAGGGTTTAGGGTTTAGACTTTAGGGCTTAGTGTTTAGTGTTTCGGGTTTAGGATTTAGGGTTTTGGGTTTAGGGCTTAGAGTTTGGATTTGGGGTTTAGGATTTTGGACTAGGGTTAGTGTTTAGGGTTTAACGTTTAGAGTTTAGGATTTAGGGTTTAGGGTTTTGGGTTATGGATTAGGTTTTAGGGTTTAGGGTTTTGGATTTAGAATATAGATTTAGGGTTTAGGATTTAGGTTTAGAGTTAGGGTTTAGGGTTTAGTGTTATAAGATTAGGGTTTACGGTTACACGATTAGGATTTAGGTTTTAGGGTTTTAGGACTTAGGTTTAGGTTATAAGGCTTGAAGTTTAGGGTTTAGGGTTTAGGGTTAAAGGTTTAAGATTGAAGGTTTAAGGTAAAGGGTTAAGGGTTTAGAGCTTAGGGTTTTGCATTTAAGGTTTACGGTTGTGTTTATGGTCAAGGGTTTAAGGTTTAGGGTTTAGGTTTTACAGTTTTGGGTTTTGGGTTTTGGGTTTAGTGTTTAGGGTTAAAGGTTTATGCTTTATGGTTTATGGTTTAGGGTTTAGGGTTTATAGTTTAGAGTTTAGAGTTTATGGTTTAGGGTTATGGTTTTAGAATTTAGGTTTTAGGGTTTAGGATTTTAGGTTTTGTGTTCGAGTTGTAGGTTATTGGTATAGGGTATAAGGTTTGCATTTGGGGTTTAGGATTTAGGTTTTTGAGTTTACAGTTTTGAGTGCTAGGTTTAGGGTTTAGAGGTTAGGATTTAGGATTTAGTGTTTAAATTTTAAGGTTTAGGGTTTAGGGCTTAGATCCTATGATTTAGGGTTTAGGATTTTGAGTTGTATGTTTTGTGTTTAGGGTTTATGTTTTAGGGTTTAGGGTTTGGGGTGTAGAGTTTTTGATTTAGGGTTTAGGATTAGGGTTTAGGGTTAGGATTTATGGTTTATGATTTAAGGTTTAGGGTTTAGCATTTAAGGTCTAGAGTTTAGGATTTAGGGTTTAGTGTTTATGGTTTAGGGTTTTGGGTTTTGGTTTTATGTTTTAGGGTTTAAGGTTCAGTGTTGATGGTTTAGGGTTTTGGGTTTAGCGTTTAGGTTTTATGGTTTAGGGTTTAGTGTTTAGGATTTATGATTTAGGATGTAGGGTTTAAGGTTTAGGGTAAGGGATTAGGGTTTAGAGTTTGGATTTAGTGTTTAGGGTTTAGGTTTAGGGTTAGGGTTTAGAGTTTAGGGTTTAGATTTAAGAGTTTAGGATTTAGGGTTTGAGGTTTAGGGTTTAGGGTTTAAGGTTTAGGGGTTAGGGTCTACTATTTATGTTTTAGGGTTAAGGGTTTAGGGTTTAGGATTTAGGGTTTAGTGTTTAGATTTTAGGATTTAGGGTTTAGGGTTTTAAGGTGTTGTTTTAAGGTTTAGGGCTTAGGATATAGGGTTTAGGGTTTAGGGTTCAGAGTATAGTATATAGGGTTTAGTGTTTTATAGTTTAGGTTTACGGTTTATGGCTTAGGGTTTAGGATTTAGGGTTTAAGGCTTACGATTTAAGGTTTATGTTTTAGGGTTTAAGGTTAAGAGTTTTGGGTTTAGGTTTTAGTTTTAGGGTTTAGGGTTTAGGGTTTAGTGTTTTAGGTTTATATTTAGAATATGGATTTAGGGTTTAGTGTTTAGGTTTAGAGTTAGGGTTTAGGGTTTAGCGTTTTGGGTTAATAGTTTAGGATTTAAGGTTTAGGGTTTTAGGGTTTAGGTTTAGGGTTTAGGGCTTAGGGTTTAGGTTTTAACATTTAGAGTTTAGGATTAAGGGTTTAGGGTTTAGGCTTTAGGCTTTAGGATTTTGGGTTAGGGATTAAGTTTTAGGGTTTAGAGTTTAGGATAGTGTTTAGAATATGACTTTTGGGTTTAGTGTTAAGGTTTACAGTTAGGGCTTAGGGTTTAGGGTTTAGTGTTAAGGATAAGGTTTAAGGTTTAATGTTTAAGGTTTAAGGTTCAGGGTTTAGGTTTTAGGTTTTAAGGTTTCGAGTTTTGGGTTTTGGGTTTAGGATTTAGGGTGTAGGGTTTAGGGTTTGGGTCTATAGTTTGGAGTTTAGTGTGTATGTTCAAGGGTTTAGGCATTAGGTTTTAGGTTTATGTGCTTTGGGTTTAGGGTTTAGGGGTGAGGGTTAGGGTTTAGGGTTTATGTCTTAGGGTTTAGGTTTATAGTTTAGAGTTTAGGGTTTATGATTAAGTATTTAGGGTTTATGGTTTTATGTTTCGGGTTCGAGTTGTAGGTTTATGATTTAGCATTTAGGATTAAGGGTTTAGGTTTTAGACTTTAGGGTTTTGAGTTGTAGGTTTAAGGTGTAGGGGTCAGGATTTAGGGTTTAGGGTGTAGAGTTTATGGTTTAGTGTTTTGAATTTAGGGTTTAGTTATTAGGGTTTAGGGTTTAGAGTTTAAGGTTTAGGGTTTAGGATTTTGAGTTATAGGTTTTGGGTTTAGTGTTTAGATTTTAGAGTTTTGAGTTTAGGGGTTAGAATTTTGGGTTTATGATTAAGTTTTAGGATTAAGGGTTTAGGATTTAGGGTTAGGGATTAGGGTTTAAGGTTTAGGGTTTAGGGTTTAGGGTTTAGAATAAGGATTTAGGGTTTAGTGTTTAGATTTAGAGTTAGGGTTTAGGGTTAAGAATTTATGATTTAGAGTTTAGGGTTTAGGTTTATAGTTTAGGGTTTAGGTTTTAGGGTTTAGTGTTTAATTTTCATGGTTTAATGTTTAAATTTTAAGGTATAGGGTTTAGGTTTTAGTATTTAAGATTTAGGGTTTACTATTTAGGGTTTAGGGTTTATGCCTTAGGGTGCAAAATTTTAATTTAGAGTTTAGGGTTTACAAATTAGGGTTAGGGTTTAGGGTTTAGGGTTTATGGTGTAGGTTTAGGATTTAGGGTTTAGGGCCTAGAATTTATGGTTTAGTGTTTAGGGTTTAGTGTTTAGGGTATAGGGATTTGGGTTTAGGTTTTATGTTTTAAGGTTTATGGTTTAGGGTTTAGGATTTATGATTTAGGGTTTAGGGTTTAGGATTTAGGGTTTTGTGTTTAATGTTCAAAGTTTAGGATTTAGATTTCGGGTATAAGGTTTAGGGTTTAGAATTTTGATTTACCATTAGGGTTAGGGTTTAGGGTGTAGGGTTTAGCATTTAGGGTTTAGGGTTTAGGGTCTTGGGTTTAGGGTTTTTTTGTTTAGGGTTTAAGTTTTAGGGTTTAGCATTTAATGTTTAGGGTTTAGGGTTTAGGGTTGTGGGTTTAAGTTTTAGGGTTTATTGTTTATATTTTAGGATTTAGGGTTTAGGATTTTGGGTTTAACATTTAAATTTTATGATTTAAGGTTTAGAGTTTAGGGTTTTGGCTTAGGTTTTAGGATTTAGGGTTAGGGTTTAAGGTTTAGGGTTTTAGGATTTAGGGTTTAGGGTTTAGGGTTTAGGTATAGGGTTTAGGGTTTAGGATTTAGGATTTAGGATTTAGGGTTTATGATTTAGAATTTAGGGTTAGGAGTTAGGGTTCGGGTTTAGGTCTTATGGTTTATGGTTTAGGGTTAGGGATTTGAGTTTAGAGTATAGGATTTTGTGTTTAGGGATTAGGGATAAGGGTTTATAGTCTTGGTAAAGGCATAGGGTTTAGGGTTTTAGGTTAGGAGTTTAGCATTTAGGGCCAAGGCTGCCCCAAAATTACCAAGCACTGCCCCACTTCATGACCACCACCACGGATTGTGGTGGCTAAGGCAGTAGCTACCTTGTGCTTCCCCAAGTATGGCTCACCTTCACAAGCCGATTCACGGCCAGTGGTGAAGACCAAGGCTTTTGGGAAGGCTCGAAAGATGCCTTAGTATTGTTGAGGCCAATGCCTCATGGCCTAGCCACTGCCCAAGGACCACTACTTGTGGTAAGGACCACGGATCTGGAGCCTACCGTGGCTGCCTAGTGAAGGCTATTTTGGGTAATTCAAATTTAAGTGGTTGTTAAGTGAGGTTGTTTTGTATGGTCTTAGTACACCTATTTAAGCTATTTTAATCCCTAAAACTCACAATTCAACTAATTATTTCCAAAAAAAACCCCAAAAGAATCCCAAGTTCATCTTCTCAAATATTGTTTCTCTAGAAAGTGAAGAAGAAGATAGAGTTTGAAGCTAGGTGAATATAAAGGCACCCAATCTTCCAATCTTGCAAGGCTTTGTAATCAAGGTATGATAGCTTATTCATCCATGGAATTTCCATCCATGGAGTCCCCTAGAATTCCCCCAATTTGATGAAGAATTCCCCAATTCATGTTAGGGTTTCTTCGATGTACTGGGTTATGATGCATGTTGATCCAATTGAGTGGATATTGGTCTTTTATGATTACAGTAGTAGTGAATCATATTATTATGATGAAATTACATATTTTCTATGCCTAAACCTAGCCTAATTGATGAAATTGCAATAATGTGGGTTTATGCCTTGAAGAGGGAACTTGAGGATTTAGAGATAATCTTCTAGGGTTGATGATATGTGTAGTAATTTCTTGAGAGTGAAAGCATATAAATATGAATTGAATTAGATTAAAGAAGATATGATGGATCATGATTAGTAATGCTTGATACTTTACCTTTATGATGATATATGACTAGAGTTGCTTAAAAATAAAGCATGTGATTAGAATGTCTTGTGATCTAGGATTTTGTGGAGATTGTAAGGAGTAAAGATTTGATAGAAAGGTTTGTAGTCATTACTAGTGCTTTGAGAGTAAATCTAATGTGTTGAATTATGAATGTTTAGGCCTTGAGAGTAAAGCTTGCATAAAGATGGAAGACTATAGATATAATTGTTGTGGAACGACTTTACCAACCTAACCTAGCTTATGAGTGTTTGGTTGTATGATGTGATAGAATTACTTAAGTTATGATGATATGCATGTATAATGTTAGAATTATAAAAGTGATGATTAAGGGAAAGACTTGAACCTCAAGGAGGAAAAATATGATATTTAAGTATGTTTTATGAAATCTATGTATATGGTTAGAAATACTTTGAGAGTGAAGTGACTATGATTATGATATGTTGTTGTGTCGTTGAAAGGATATTATCACACACACTTATGCATGAAGGTAAATTGAGATAAAGGTTCTCTCACATAGAATGATTCTAGGTTAAAAGGCTTTCTCACCTAAAATTATTCAAAGCACGTTTAGTTATGTTAGCTTGAAGTTGTGTCGTGATATCCCTTCATGAATAGCTTGAATTGTTAAGACAAGACCATTTCATGGTAGCTTGAGTAGGAGATCTCATGGTAGCCTTGGATTGAGAAATCATACCGTTCGTAAGGTTAGCTTGCAGTAGTGTCATAGTATGCTTGCATGGTAGCATGACATGGTTAGGCCAAACTATTTCATTAGTAGCTAGGATGGAGCAATAGTACCCTTCTTGAATAGCTTGGACTTGCATGATGGTATGCTTTCCATGGTAACTTGGCTTAGCATAATGTTGTTATCTTAGCTAGATGATTAGCTTGGTCTAGCCTAGTATGGTGCTATTCCTTGGTATCCTAGAAATGATGAATAGAAATCAGTTATGTATGATGGCCGAAAGTGGTACTTAGTATGGGTGGGATTATGGGCTCTTATCCATGCATTGCACAAGTATGACTTGAATCTACTTATGAAGTGTTTCTCTTATATGTTGTATGCTTAGATGTGATTGTTGCTATAATTTCCTTCCTTAATATGGTTGACTAAAGGTGAAGATTCCCTTGTTTATGAGAAGTAAGCTAAGGATAAGATCCAAAGATGGTAAGTATGACTATGATGGCCTAAAAGTAATATTTAGTACGGGCGAGATTATGGAGTCTTATCCATGCGTTGCAAAAGTATGACTTGAGGTTACTTAATAAATAGTTCTCTTACGCTTTGAAGATCTAAGTATTGGCTATGCTTATGCATATGATGTATCTCTTATGTTTATGGATTATGCCTTATGTTGACTAATTCTTATATTATGTCTATGTTGGAGATTATGCTTATGACTATGTTGTTATGCTCTTATGATGTTATGCTAGCTATCATATTTACTACATTGTGTACTAACGCATACTCTTGCCTACATTCTTATCAAATGTAGGTCCGGCAATATTGATTTTCATTCCCATGGCTAGGTTCATAATAGAAGCAAGGAGTTGAAGATTTGGTTAGTCGTCATAGCATCGAGGATTTTTCCACCTTTCCTTTATGTCTTTCATTTTCATGTTGGAACAATTGTATGGGCTGTGTCCCAAAACTTATTCAAGTTGTTTTAGATGGTTTGAGACAAGTGTAATAGACTTCCACTTTTCTTTTATAAATGACTTTGATTGTATGGGAAATGTTTTAAATTTCTGCACATTTCTATTAACTTACGTTATGATATGCCAAGGGGCTTGTATGAGACCCCTTCGGGGTTGAGTACGCCTTGTTACATCTTGGGTGTACCCCTGGGTCATTACACAAACCATCTAACATAAGAGATAAAATCTTGTGACGCAGCCCATACAGTAGTCCAGTATGAAAAGAAAGATATAAATGAGATAAAGGAGTAATCCGATTCTCTAATACAAACAGGACTCATCAAAGCTTCTTGATCAACTAAGAACCTAGCCACAAGTGTGTGAATCGATAGCACCTTACCCTACATTTGATAAGAATGTAGGCAAGAGTATGCGTTTGTACAAAAATGTACTAAATATTATGGCTAGCATAAACAACATAACTTAGGCATTAGTCAATATAAAGACATAAGGCATAAGCATAATCAAAACATAATAAGTGTCATAATGAAAGAGGAATACTTCCTTAAGTATCCTCACTTAACCTTAGTTTAGACTTAGGTCATCCGCCTATAGTCAAGCTTATATCGTGGAAGGCATATCTAGCAGTACTCCCAAGCAAATCATCTTCATAACATAATCATATTGTTCATACTTACTTTTAAAGACATGGGGATTCGCCTCTATGCCTAGCTTATAAAGGATAATGGGTATTCGCCTCTTGCCTTAATTTCTTCAAGATCATGGGTACTCTCCTCCACAATCACATCATATGAAATGGGTACTCACCTCCACATCATTTCATAAGAATCATGGGTACTCGCCTCCATGTCCATTCATCGTAGTAAGAACGTGGGGACTCAACTCTTGTTAAATTCTATGGAGTATGTGAATCACTTCATATCCTTACATTTGGGGGTAAAGGGTAATCGCCTCTCACCTTATCAATTATATAAGCTTTAAGTCTATATTAATTTTAGATGAGAAATCATTTCAACCTAGAATCATTCATTTGAGTAAACCTTTCACATCCATACATTCATAATTAAGCAATTCTTATGGGAAGTATCCCTTCCTCAACAATAACATCAATTACCAACAATTCATATCATAAGCTTTACTCTCAAAGCCCTAATTTTCATGACATCATATAAGCTTTATTCTCAAGAAATTAACATCATATTTCATCATATTTTCTTCAATCTCAAGCAATTCTAGTCATAATTTATTAATCCTATAAGGAGGTATCAAAACCCATAAAGTTTCCTTTCAAGGCATCAAACCCAATTTTCATTTTTTCTAGGTTAAAAACATGGAATAGGCATGGGTACATATAATTTCATCCTAAAAACATGTCATCCTACCAATTCAAGCATAAACAATCACAATCCACTCAATTGGATCAACATTCAACATAAACCACAACATTGGAAGAAAGCTAACTAGAATTGGGGAAATGCTTCTTCAAATTGTGGAATTCTAGGGGATTCCATCGGAGAAAGGATCCCATGGATGAAAAGTCATCATACCTTGTTTACAAAGCCCTCACAAGCTTGATTATTGGAGACTTGACTTGACCTTAGCTTCAATTTCTTCCTTCTTCTTCAAACTTCTAAAGAGAGAATTTTTTAGAGGATTTTGGGTTTTCTTTTGGGATTTGAGAGAATGACTTGAATGGGGCATTTTGGGGGTTAAAAATACTCATATAGGTTTTTTTGACTTTGGCAAAACAACACCACTTCAATTTAATTAAAATCGGAAAAGACCCATAAGTCTCTAAATTAATTGTCTAGGCCTGAGCCATGAGACCCTGACTGATAGACCATGGATGGACCTACGGTCAGTCCTGGTCAAGCATTGTTCGTGGTCATAAAGTTCTGAGCCATCCACGGCTCCCCTAACCACGAGCCGTGAACCCATCCACGGTGTGTGAGTCTTGTCGTGGTTCACTATTTTTGTGCAGTTTTCTTGGTTATTCTCCATTGACCTATAGTTGGTCCTTGTGGGGCGGCACCTTGAAGTTCTAACATGCTATCCTCATTTTTGATTCCGGTATGTTACATTATCTCCCTCATGGGAATGATAAATTGATTTTCAAAAAGAGAAAACAATGTCCTAACATTGTTAGACTCTGTGTATTTTATCCAAACGTTTTTTTCTAAGTTGTTTTTAGTAGAATTTGAAAATGGGTGTTGATCCTAAGTTTATTTCAAGCATTGTAACACGGGAATTTCGTTCCTCATCTTATGGAGAATATAATTGGTAGTATTTTTCTACTTATTACAATTCATGGATAAACCCCCAATTCTGGGGGTGTGACTATGTTATTAATTGTCGAAATTATATTATGGGTATTAGTAATTAATGATTTACTTGATGTTTTGAAATGGTTTCGATTGATAATTGAATCTTAACTCATGCATTGTAGCTACAAATGTAGTTCTAGTCTAGTATACTATGCTTTCTTGAGAAAGAGGTTTTAGAATTAAGGTTATCAATTTATGATTATAGTGATTAGGTTTTTGTGGGTTCAGCTCGAGAGAGTGAATTCTAAATTCGATCCTACCAATCTAGCTCGAGAGAGTTTATTAATTGAGGTTTTGGGTTGTTCATAATTATCATGCTTGTCGAGGTTCGACATAACTCACTTGAATCGTAATAGTTGATTGAGCGATAGGTATTGCTTCTAAAGTGTAACCTACCCACTAAGGTTCAACGAGTTCCACTAATTAGTCAAGTGAAATTGGCAATTAATCGATCACATCCCCAAGGATCCCTTTCTACTTGATTACTCCCCTATTTTAGTACTTGTTAATAGACAAACCTAGTCCCCCCATTGACACTAGTTGTCAACCCCTTCAATTTACTTTAATGGTTCTGATAATTTATATTTCTACAATCATTTAGAACACATCTTTCACTACATAATTGAATTATTTATAGTATCACTCCTTGTGGGATCGATCTCAAATTTTCGTTGGATTTATACTAGATTCCAATTTCCTACACTTAGAGTTTGATGAAGTGTAGTTGAACGTTATAAAAAATGGCGCCACTGCCAAGGAGTGGTGTTTAGAATTATTTAGTGAAGTTTAGTTGTGATCTAATCGTGTTTATAGTTGAGTTGACTTACATTGTTATGCGTTTGTTGTTGGTTGCTTGTGAATAGGTGACGAGATGAGAGTGAACGGGACTAACGCTAGCCAACTTGGACATCAAGATGACATCGGCAACTTAAATGATGTCAATGCATTTCAATTGGGTGGTGTAGGTGCTATTTGTTTACCTCTAGTCGTGGGAAATACAATTTTCCATATGACTAGCACGATGTTGCAGCTATTGCAAATAAAGGGTTTGTTTGAAGGTTTAACTCATGATGATCCCTATGAGCATATTCGAAACTTTGTGTACATGTACGGTCCATTTGTCTTTGAGAATATCACACAAGAGTCGGTTAGAACTTGGTTGTTTCCATTCTCTCTAATGGGGGAGGCAACAAAATGGTTGGTTTAGTTATAAAGAAAATAAATCACTTTGTGCGAGGAAATCACCGAGCTATTTTATATCCAGTTTTTCCCTTCCTCGAGGATGATGAAGCGCAGGGATCATACTCAAAACTTTAAGTAGGTAGATAGGGAACCTATTCATGAAACATGGTGGAGGTTCTACAAGGTGTTGCTGAAGTGCCCAATTCATGGGCTCTCGACTAATGTGTTGCTTCAATACTTCTATGAAAGTCTCGATTCAATATATAATACGGTGGCTGACAAGCTTGTTCGAGAAAGAATCATGCAGCAATCATTTGCTATAGCATCTACTCTCCTTGACAAAATGACAAAGATCAATCGTAAGTGCTACACTATGGAAGATCAAGTGTCTCCCTTGAATTTTTGGCTGATAAAAGAGTAGGTAGAAAAAATCAAAGAACGAGACGACAATATATCCAAGATGATGTCCCAAATGGTGTTGCTAAATGAATAAGTGATGGGAGGTATTTCTAAAACCAATGAGGTGAAAAAAGTGTCAAAACTAGAAGAGGATTCTCACCCATTCTCTTTAAAGTCTGGTGGGAATCAAGGTTGGAACACATTTATTGAAGATGAAGGGAGAGGTTACAATTGAGATTGGGTTGACCAACATGACTTTTGGAGGCGAGAAAATCATGATATGTGTCATGTGCAAATAGTTGACAACCTTAAATCTAGGGGAAGTTAAGGGAGCCTGTGAGTGGATGAATTGTTATCGTGCATTCTAGATATGGTTGAAGGATCTAAAGACATTCTTAAAGAAATGAACGAGTGGATGAATTGTTATCGTGCATTCTAGATATGGTTGTAGGGTCTAATGACACTCTTAAAGAAATGAAGGTTGATTTATCATCCTTGAATAATAAACTAAACTCTCATGTAGATTCTATCAAGCAACTTGAATGTCAAATGAGCAACTTTCAGTCCCATTAGAACCTAAGCTAATGGGAAGGTTTGCATATGATGATATGGCAAATTCAAAGGTTGATCATGACAAATATTTGGCGAATTTGAAACGAAGTGGGAAAGTAGCATGCAGTGATGTGAATATGAATGATAGGGCAAACACAAGTGAAGAAAAGAAAGACACCATTGAGGTAGAGAGGTCAAACCAAGCATCGTAGAATAGCTTGCCCTAAGAGAAGGAAGAAAACCCAAGGCAAAGGACCACCGAGGAGATGCAAATAGCTAAAGAAGGGGTTACATCTTCTCCAAAGTTGGCAAAATCATTGCCCTAAATGAATCCCCCTTTTCATCAATGGCTCAAAAAGTGAAATGAAGATGAAAAGTTCAAGAAATTTCTATCTGTGTTAAAGAAACTTTCCATAACCTTTCTTTAGTGGAAGTATTATTAGAGATGTCAGGATATGCAAAATTCATGAAAGAGATAGTCACTAAGAAAAGAAGTATGGACTTTGAAACAATTACGTCTCTCACTATTGTAGTGCAGTTATGACCAACGTTATGATCGTAAATGAAGAGGATTCGGGAGCATTTACTATCCCATGTACCATTTGGATGCTTCAGTTTGCAAAGGCTTAGTGCGACTTGGGTCGAGAATTAACTTGATGCCTTACTCCATCTTCAAGTAACTTGGGCTGGGTGAACCTAAATCCACCACAATGTGGCTTCTTATAGTTAACCGGTCCATCAAACATCCCATTGGAATACTTTATGATATCTCAGTGAAAGTGGATAGATTTATCTTTTTGACTGACTCTGTTATTTTTGAATGTTAGATTGATATGGAGGTGCCTATTAATTTGGGTAAACCATTTTTGGCAAGTGAAAGAGCTCTTTTGGATGTTGAAACTGGGGATTTAAAGTTCTGGGTAAATGATGAGGAGGTTACATTTAATATGTTCAAATTGATGAAGCAACCTAGTGACATTCATGTGGTTTAAGCAATTGATGTCATTGATGAAGTAGTGGGTAGTGTGAGTGAAATGGTGTGTATGGGTGAACCCCTTGCTGATGTCCTTTCAAATTATAATGAGGAAGAAGTTCAAGGGTATGATGAAGCGGTGGCTGCTCTATCGGGACTAGGCGCTCATTCAAGAAACTCATTGAATCTTGATATTGATCTAAAAAATTGAGAGAGTCCCCCCGCCAAACCATCCACAGAAGAACCTCAAAAATTTGAAAGTGCTCTTATCTCATCTTCAATATGTATTTTTTGATGCAAACAATACCTTACCCATCATCATTATTGTGGATTTTCTTGAATGGCAAGAGAAATTGCTTTTTATGGCATTAAAGTGGTATATCGTGGCAACAGGATGGACAATTGCTGATATTGTAGGTACTCCCCAAGATTTGCACTCATAAAATCCAATTTAATAGTGAATGAAAACCAAGTGTTGAGCATCCAAGATGGCTAAATCCTCCTATGAAAGAAGTACTGAAGAAACAAATCATCAAGTTGTTAGATGCAGGTATGGTGTACTCTATAGTGGTTTGCAAATGGGTAAGTCCCGTGCAATGTGTACCAAAAAAAAGAGGCATCACGATGGTTCCAAACGAAAAAGGTAAACTTGTTCCTATGAGGCCGGTCACTGGTTGGCGTGAATGTATGGACTACCAAAAATTAAATGCATACACCAAGAAAGATCAATTCCCAATGCCGTTTATGGACCAAATTCTTGATAGACTTGCGGAGCATGGATGATATTTATTTTTTGATGGTTATTCTGGATACAACAAGATTTCCATTGCACCAAAATATCAAGAGAAGACTACTTTCACATTTCCCTATGGGACCTTTGCTATCAAAATGATGTCGTTTGGGTTGTTTAATGCTCTGGCGACATTCCAGTGATGTATGCTCTCTATTTTTGCAGCTATGGTGGAAGAGTCAAAGGAAGTGTTCATGAATGATTTTTCAGTTGTTGGTTATTCATTTGAAGATTGCCTTGAACATCTTGGGAAAGTGTTATAAAAGTGCGTGGAAACCAACCTAGTTCTAAATTTGGAGATGTGTCACTTCATGGTAAAAGAGAGCATTGTTTTGGATCATAAATTTTAGGAGAAGGAATGCAAGTAGATAAAGATAAAGTCGAAGTCATTGCCAAGCTTCCTCCTCCCATCTTGGTAAAAGGTGTCTAGAGTTTTCTTGTCCATGAAGGTTTCTACAGGAAGTTTATAAAAGACATTTCCAAAGTAGCTCACCCACTTTGCAAACTGCTAGAAAAGGAATCGACCTTCAATTTTTATGATGCTTGCCTAAAACCATTTTTGTGCTTGAATGAAAAACTAGTGTCAGCCCAAATCATTATTACCTTCGATTGGAGTATTTCGTTTCAACTTATGTAATGCTAGTGGTGTTTCTTTAGGAGTTGTTCTTGGTCATTGAAAAAGGAAATTATTTCACCTAATTTATTATGAAAGTAAGACATTGAATGTGGCGCTAAAGAATTATACCGTCACAGAGCAAGACTTGCTAGCAGTGGTGTATGTGTTTCAAAAATTTAGAGCGTATCTTTTAGAAACTAAAGTTGTGGTGCATAGAGATCATACTACCATTAGATACTTGATGGCCAAGAAGGATGCAAAACCAAGGTTGATTTGGTGGGTATTGTTGTTGCAAGAGTTTGAGTTCAAAGTAAACGGTTGTAAGTGGTGTGAAAACCAAGTGGTAGATCATTTATCTCGATTAGACACCAATATGGTTGATTCTTAAGAAAGGGTCTTTATCGCTGAATTTTTGGATGAAACGGTGATGAGGGTAACCCTAGGAAACCAACCTTTGCATGCTGACTTTGCTAACTATGTAGTGTGTGGAATAATACCCGAGGGTCTGAATTTCTACCAACAAAAACGGTTCTTGTTTAATGTAAAGAGGTATTTCTATGATGAACCATATTTATTCAAAGAATGTGCAGACCATATAATTCAATGATGCAGAATAGAAGATGAAGTCAATGAAATTCTCAATGCCTGTCACGCTTAGCCTGTTGGTGGACATAACAACAGGGTGCGAACAATAGCCAAAACGCTTCAAAGTGGCTACTATTGGCCATTACTATACCACGATGTACATGGCTTTGTGAAACAATGCATACAATGCCAAAAGAAAGGAGGGGTATCAAGAAAGCATGAGCTACCTCTTAATCCCATCATAGAGGTTGAATTGTTCGATATTTGGTTAATAGATCTCATGGGTACATATTTGAGATCTTTTGGAAGCAATTACATTCTGCTGGCGGTTGATTATGTTTCTAAATGGATGGAAGTTGTAGCATTACCCAATATTGAGGGAAAGATTGTTGTGCAATTCTTAAAGCGCTATATTTTCACATGATTTGGTACACCACGTGCTGTCATCAGTGATAGAGGGTCTCATTTTTGCTACCAAATGTTTGCATTTTTGTTGAACAAATACGGAGTAGAGCATAAAGTTGCAACACCATATCATCTACAAAAAAGCAGCCAAGTTGATGTTTCAAATCGAGAGATTAAAAGTATTTTGGTAAAAATAGTGAATGCAAATTGAACGGATTGGTCTCGGAATATAGATGATACTCTTTAGGCATATCACATTGCTTTTGAGACGCTAATTGGCATGTCACCATATCAGTTGGAATTTGGAAAATCATGCCACCTACAAATTGAGCTTGAATATAAGGCACTATGGAAGTTGAAGGCATTAGATATGAACTACGAGAATACTTTGAAAGAGAGAATAAATAAACTTCATAAGTTCAAGGAGTTTTGGTTTAGAGCATATGAAAGTTCAGCCCTTTTTAAAGAGAAAATAAAGAAGTGGTATGAAGCTAAAATCCTTCAGCGAGAGTTCCGAGTTGGTGATTTTGTTTTGCACTACAATCCTCATTTGAGACTTTTCCCAAGTAAACTAAAATCAAAGTGGTCCGACCAATTCAAACTAACTCGAGTCTTTATAAATGGGCTATTGAAGTTGAAGGTAAAGACGGACCACAATTCAATGTGAATGGACAACGTGTGAAGCTTTATTTTGGAGAATGTCATGAAATATCGATAATTGAAGTGGTGTATTTGGAAAATGCTTTAGAGCATTTCCACATCGTGCCACGACGTTAAATAAGGCGCCTCTTGGGAGGCAGCCCAAGGTTTAGTTATTTTCGAATAATTATTACTGAATATGCATGGACTAGTGATTGTGTGGGTAAGGCCCTTTAGGCGGTCATGATTTGGTCTGCTTTTTGCTCTTGACTGGAGGACCACTATTTTGGAAATTTTGGCGTAGCATCCAGTTGATGAGTCCACAATTTGGACTCATTTAGGGCTATATTTTGTAGAATTAGTGTCCTCAAATGCATATTTTGTCTCAATATCTGATGAAAACCATTAGGTTTCAGGTATTTGAAGTTTGAAGGAAAGAATGGACGCTACTTAAAAAAAAGGAAAAAAGGTAGATGAAAGATCGAAAAAATGAAGACCTGAGAATCACTGAACCCATGTGAGTCGTCAACAGGTCCCATCCTCGCCTTTTGTTCTAGTGAGCTGAGCCTTGAAGGAAAGGATCAAATAGGCGGTGAAAAGGAGTAGCCGGCGTGTCGCCGAGTAGCTCCGCGAAGCAGTACTATGTCACCCAATGGTCCAAACATGACGATGCTAAAGGATAGAGCAAGACGGTGATGAAACCTACCAAAGGGCGGATTACCGAGTTGATTGGCGATCTCGACTAACGACGTCCAATGATCCACTGCAGCACAGATTTTTCAAAACTATAAATACTCGTTGAAGAGTTGTAGTTTGGTATTAGATTTTCTAATATAGAATTTTTAATATAGACTCTAATTTTAGAGAGGGTTTTGAAGAATTTGAAGGTTAAAAGGGTTTCAACTCCAAGATATTGGGTTTGGGTCTCTTGGATTCTTCACTCTTTGCTTGTTTTAAGACTTAAATCTTCATACCCATTTGAATGCAAACTCATAATGTATAAATTTCTATCTTTTTACATGTGTAGCTAAAACCCCAATTCTTTGGGTGCAATTTTGTGAATATGGGCTAGATTATTTGTTGGGTCTTGCTCGTTGATGATTTATTTGTTGTTTAGATGTGATTTTGTTTAGTAGTTGTGGTGGAACTTAATGAAATTGTAGGTGCAAATACGTTTTCACCTTAGTTTTTTCGTCTTGCTCGAGAGAGAGGTCGTAAAACTAAGACTACTAAATTGATGGCCGGTGGGATTGGGTCGACATGAGGTTCAACTTGAGAGAATGAACCCTAGTCTCATTGCCACACACTCTGCTCGAGAGAGTGAGTGAGTCGGCAAAGGCGGAGGCTATTCTTCATGCTGCAACTCGTTGTCTAAGAGGAACCCATTTGATTCGGGGTAAGTTTCTCAAGAGAGAATTTATCTCCTCTATAGTCTAGACTAGTCACAAATATTCAACAGATTCACTGTCAAAAGCATGTACCCAATATTTTAGTTTTTCCCGTATTCCTATCACATCCCAAGAACCCCATCTCCTTGATTAGTACTCTTTGCATTTTTTTTATTTTTACTTACCTATGACAAAACCCCCCATTGTTATTTGACTCTTTCTTCACCCCTTAGATATAACATGTTTTTAATCAATAATATCTTTAACTATGACTATTTAGAATTAAATTTGATTTTTCTACTTATTCTCCAAAACCACTCCCTTGAAACTCGATTCCAACCCTTGGTTGGGTTACTTTACTATTGTACAATCGTAGACACTTGCATAAGAAATTGTGTCTTGATTACGCAAACATCAAAATGGCGCCGCTGCCGGGGGAGTGGTGTTATGTCGAAATTTTTGGTTTAGATGAATTTTGTTTTTGTTAGTCATAGTTTACTCACTTTATTTTTAGTTTTGTTTTCTTTGTGTTGATGTTGTAAGCAATAAATTGTCAATGGCTGAGATGGACCAAGAAGTCGAGCAGGACTTTGCGTTAGCCGCACTCCTAAATCAAAACCCCAAAGTTCATCTTCTACACAAAATCTCTCTAGAGAACTCAAGGAAGAAGAAGAGTAGAAGTGGCTAGATCTTGAAGAATCAAGGCTCTTTCACTCTATTTCTTTGAAGAATAACAACTAAGGTATGGTAGTCTTTCATCCTTAGACAATTTCCATCCAAGGAGTCCCTCCAAATGCATTTTCAAAACTAGTGATTTCCATAAAGTTAGGGTTTGACTTCACTCTTGTGGATTTTTTCGAAAAAGGTTTTTAATGGTAGATTTATGATGGATTATGATTGAATTAATGTGTTATTGTTGATTTATGACGAATTCCCCCAAGAACCCATGAAATCCCTAATTTCCCAAATTTGGATCATATGATGTCAATCGTTCTTTTTAGAAGGATGATATGAGATTATTCTTGTTATAGTTGGGTTACTTGAATCATACTATTAATTATGTCTAATGTAGTAATTAGAGATTTGAGGATGGGTTGTGGCCTTGGAGGGCAAGGTATGTGAAGTATGCATGATTATGAAGGTTATGAAAATGCTTACAGAACACTTTGAGAGTAAAGTGAGTATGATCATGATCTAGTTATTGTTGTGTTGAATTGTTATCCTAATGAACACACTTATACATGCATATGATATGATGTGAAATGTTTGTCACATGTAACGACTCTTAGGTTGGAAGACTAGTCTCACCTAATTAATCAAGCAACTACAATATGATTATGTTAGATTGATTGTGATGAGTCCACAAATTGGACTCATTTAGGGCTTTATTTTAACAGAAATTGTGTCCTCAAATGCCTATTTTATCTCAATATTTGATGAAAACCCTTAAGTTTCAGGTATTTGAAGTTTGAAGGAAAGCATGGACATAACTTCGCAAAAAGAAACAAAAAGGCTGAAAAGAATGAAGAAAATGAAGGCTTGAGGATCACCGAGTCCATTTGGCAAGTCGCTGAAGGGTCTTACTTCATCTTTTGTTCCAGTGTGCTGAGCCCTGAAGGAAAGAATCAAGTCGGCAGAAAAAAGGAGCAGTCGGCACATCGCCTAGAAGTTTCGCGAGGCAGTATTATGTCGCCTAATGACCTGGAGAACAATGATGCTGAAGGGTTTTGAAACTTGAAGAAGAAGAGGGTTTCATCACCAAGGATTTGGACTTGGGTCCCTTGGATTCTTCATTCTTGGTCTATAACAAGATGTAAATCTTCAGACCCATTTGAATGCAAGATCATTTAAGTATAAATTCCTATCTCTTGATGTGTGGCTAAAAACCCCAATTCTTGGGGTGTGATTAAGCGAATATGGGTAAAGATTGTTGTTGGGTCTTGTTTGCTGATCGATTAGATGTAGTTTAATGGTGATTTCATCCTCTAGTTGTGGATGAATTTAACAAATTTGTAGTTGCAAATGCAAGTTTATTTATGTGTTTTCGGCTTGCTTGAGAAAGAAGTCACGAAACCAAGACTATTAGATTGATGGCCTAAGGAGTGGGTCGAAATAAGGTTTAGCTCGAGAGAGTGAACCCTAGTTCCATATCCTAACACTCAGCTCGAGAGAGTTAATGTGGTAAGGCGTAAGCTAGTCTCCATGCAGCAAGTGGGTGTCCAGGAGGAACCCATTTGAAACAGGGTAATTTGCTCGAGAGAGAATTTATTCCCACGTTTAGATTAGCCTAGTCACTATTACTCTATAAATTTTCTATCTAAAGAATGTACACAATAATTTAAATTAACCCGTATTCCGATCACATCCCAAGAATCCTTTCTCATTACTTAGATTTCTTTATTAATATCGCTGTTTTTACTTACTAGTGACAAAACCCCCATTGTTAACTGACACTCTTGTGTCCCCCTTTAATTTACAATGTTTTTAATCGTCAATGACTTTAGCTACGACTAGTTAGAACTAATTTAATTTTTCTATTAATTGTAAAAATCACTCCCTTAGCACTCGACCCAACCCTTGGTTGGGTTATTATACTATTGCACAATCGTAGACACTTGCATCAGAAGTTGTGTCGTTAATTATGCAACCATCAAAATGGCTCTGATGCCGGGGAGTGGTATTACGTTAGAATCATTAGATCATGTGAATTTCTATTTTTATTAGTTGTAGTTGACATACCTAATTTTTAGTTTTGTTTTGAGTGTTCGTGTGTTTCAAGAGACATATGAGTGTGAACGATGAAAATATTTACCAAGCAGGGCATCCAGTGGGTTATGCTTTTCATCGATACGATATTAATGATATTAATAGTGTGTACAACCCTGCCCAAGTGGGTGAGATGGGTGTAATTTGCATGCACAAGAAGACAGAAGTGCAACATTTGAAGTTACTAGCACAACACTCTATATCATATATTCAAGAGGTTAATATGGAGGGTTGGAGCATGAAGATTCGTATGAACATATACAAAGCTTCATAGAAGTGTGCACCCCTCTGTCATTCAAGAATCTATTGCAAGAATGCATACTGATGTGCTTATTTCCATTATCATTAATTGGGGGAGCCACTATGTGGTTGGTCAAGCTTCCAAAGATTTCCATCAAGTCATGGGCGGAGTTGGTGATGACTTTTCATGAAAGATTCTTCCCTCCATCAAAGATGTTGAAACTAAGAGACGATATTCAAAATTTTAATAAAAAGGAGGGCGAACCAATTCACGAATCATGGACAAAATTTAAGAGACATTTGTGAAAATGTCTAACATATGAACTACCGAGAGAGTTATTACTCTAATATTTTTACCATAGTCTGCATTTGGTTAATAAAGGGATAGCTGATCAGCTGGTGCAAGAAGGAATAAAGTTACAATCATTTGAAGTAGCCTCATTCCTCCTAGATGGCATGACTAGAGTAAATCAAGCATGGTACACAAATGATGACCAAGTATCGCCACTGTGCTTCAGATTAATGCAAGAACAACTTGATAAAGAAAGGGAGAGGGACAAAAACATCAAAACTATGTTGTCTCAAATGGAAGTGATACACGAGCACACCAAGGGGACGTATGGAGTATTGCGAGTTGAGGGTTTTTATTCTGGTTATCTAAGATCGGGGGAGAACCAAGGTTGGAACTCCATAAGATATGAGGAGGGTTTCCACCCACGCTATCAATATTGAGGCTGAAATCAAGGTTGGAACCATTATAGGTGTAAAGAACCAAGGAGATATTACCACAACTGGGCTGAGCAAGATGACCATGAGAAAGACCATACTCAATTGAGTGAGAGCTCGAAATTAAAAGGGTACTCAAGTAGTCCTCAGGTAAATGATCTATTGTCACGCATACTTGATAAAGTTGAGGGCTCTGATGATTTGCTAAAAGGGATGAGAGATGACTTTTCATCATTAAATAGTAAAGTGAATTCCCATGCTGATGCCGTTAAAACACTAAAAGTTCAATTGAGTCTATTATCATCTCAATTCACATCCAGGACACTGATGGAAGATAATGAAAGAGGGCTGGTTGTAGTTACCCGTAGTGGAAAGATGGAAAAATGGAATGTGATGGAGGATGAGGACCCTCAAATGTAGGAAGAGATCTAGGGTATAAAGGAATGAGAATTGCCTATTCAACAAAACCTTGCCAAAGAACCACAAAAGGATGCAGTGCAACATGTTCAATTTCCAAAAGTCACCAACCCTTTATCCAAAATACCTCCACAATTTTCTCAAAATTTGAAAAAGAAAAATGAAGATAAGAAGTTCAAAAATGTTTTGTCAGTATTTAAGAAGTTATCAATTATACTTCCTCTGGTGGAAGCATTGCTGGAAATGCCGGGATACACCAAATTCATGAAAGAGCTGGTTACAAAGAAAAGAAGCTTGGAGTATGAAACGATTGAGGTGCCCTATAGTTGCAGCATAATTACGACAAATGAGTCAATAACTAAGAAAAAAGATCCTGGGGCATTCACAATTTCGTGCACAATTGGCATGCTCTAATTTGCCCAAGCTTTGTGCGATTTAGGAGCAAGCATTAACTTAATCCCATATGCAATATACAAGAAACTTTGTTTGGGTGAACCAAAGGTAACCACAATGAGACTCCTGATGCCTGATCGGTCAATCAAGCACCCAGTGGGGATACTCAATGACATATTGGTGAAAGTATATAGGTTCATCTTTTCGGCTGATTTTGTGATTCTAGACTGTGAGATCGATTTAGAAATCCCCATTATTTTGGGAAGGCCATTCTTAGCTACCGGGAAAGCATTGGTGGATGTCGAAAGTGGGAAATTGAAGTTCCGTGTGAACAAATATGAGGTGACCTTCAATATTTGTAAATCCATGAAGCAACCAAGTAATATCCATGTGGTGTCCACTGAGGATGTTATAGATGAGGTAGTGGTAACTGTGAGTCATTTAATGCTCAAGAATGAACCCCTTGAATCTGTACTTGCCAACTATGATGAATCTGAAGTTCAAGGCTATGATGAAGTAGTAGCGGCCTTATTAGGGTTAGGAGTATATTCAAGGAATCCAATCAAGTTAGATATCGACCTAAAAAACAAAGAAAGTTCTCCTGCAAAGCCATCAACAGAAGAACCCCTAAATCTATAAGAGCCAATAATACGTTACCAGTGATTATTATAGCCGATTTGCTTGAAAGGCAGGTGAAATTGCTCATTGAAGTACTATAGATGCATATAAAAGTTATTGGATGGACAATAGCCGAATATTAGGAATTCCGCCTTGCATATGTACTAACAAGATTCGGCTTGACAGTGAATGTAAACCTAGTGTGGAGCATCAACGGAGATTGAACCCTCCAATGCAAGAGGTGGTAAAAAAAGAGATCTTCAAGTGGCTAGACGCGGGAGTGATCTACCCTATTGCAGGTAGTAAGTGAGTAAGTCCAGTGCAATATATATTGAAAAAAGGTGGTATAACCGTAGTCCCAAATGCAAAAGGAGAACTTGTGCCGACAAGACCAGTGATTGGGTGGAGAGTATGCATGGACTATCGAAAGCTTAACTCATGGATTGAGAAAGACCATTTTCCAATGCCTTTTATAGACCAAATGCTCGACCGGCTATCAGAAAGAGGTTGGTATTGTTTTCTGGATGGGTACTCCGGTTACAATCAAATCTCTATTGAGTTGGAAGACCAAGAGAAAACTACTTTTTCTTGCCCTTATGGAACATTTGCATTCAAAAGGATGGCATTTGGGTTGTGTAATGCCCTAAAATCATTCCAGTGTTGCATGCTGTCTATTTTTGCGAATATGGTTGAAGACTATGTGGAGGTATTCATGGACGACTTCTCAGTCATAGTGAACATATTTGAGGACTGCTTGACACACTTAGGACAGGTAATCCAAAGATCTATGGATAAAATATGGTTCTCAATTGGTAAAAATGTCACTTTATGGTGAAGGAAGTTATCGTTCTTGGGCACAAGGTGTCGCAAAAGGGGATGAAGGTTGACAAGGCAAAAGTTGAGATCATTGAGAAATTACCCCCGCTAATTTTAGTGAAGGGTGTTCGCAACTTCTTGGGGCATACAGGTTTCTATCGAAGGTTCATTAAAGAATTCTAAAAGATTGCACATCCATTATGAAAAATCCTCGAGAAAGAAGTGAAGTTCCATTTTGATGATGCTTATATGGCCGCATTTAAGTGTTTGAAAGAAAAATTAGTGTCCACCCCAATTATCACTAGTCCTGATTGGTTCGAATCATTCAAAGTAATATGTGATGCTAGTGGTATGGCATTGGGAGTAGTATTGCGGCAAAAGCGCAACAAACTATTTCACCCAATTTATTACGCAAGCAAAACTCTGAAGAGTGCTCAACAAAATTATACGGTCATTGAACAAGAGTTGCTTGTAGTGGTCTATACATTTAAAGTTTTGGGTATGCTTGCTAGGAACCAATGTAATAGTACACACTGATCATGCTGCACTCTGTTACTTGATGGCGAAGAAATATGCAAAACCAAGATTGGTAAGATGGGTGCTACTATTACAAGAGTTCAATTTTGAGGTAAAAGTTCGGAAGGGCTGCGAAAACCAAGTGGCCGACCACTTTTCAAGGTTCGAAGGAAGGGAAGATGTCGAGCATGAGGTCAACATAGACGACTCCTTCCCTGATGAATAGATGTTTGCTATATCTCTCAAACCTACACCATAGTATGCAGACTTTGCAAATTACATTGTGAGTGGATTGATACCGGATGAGCTGACCTTTTACCAACAAAAGCGATTCATGTTCGACGTTAAAAAGTACTTTTGGGATGAACCATACTTCTTTCGAGAATGCGCTGACCATGTTATTAGGAGGTGTGCTTCGAAAAAGGAAGCGGTAAAAATTCTTCATGCTTGACATGCATCTCCAGTAAGAGGTCACCATAGTGGTATTCGCACTGCCGCTAAAGTCCTCTAAATTGGTTATTATTGGCCATCCCTATACAAGTATGCACATTAATTTACAAAGAAATACTCTCAATGTCAATAACAAGGAGGAGTATCTAGAAGGCAATAGTTGCCTCTCACTCCTATTTTGGAAGTCGAGCTATTCAACGTATGGGGGTTAGACATAATAGGCTCATTTGGAAATAAATATATCTTGGTGGCTGTAGATTATGTTTCCAAATGGGTGGAGGCCATCGCACTTCCAAACAACGAAGGAAATTGTGTTTTCCAATTCCTAAAACTCTACATCTTTGCAAGATTTGGCACTCCTAGGGCAATTATTAGCGATGGGGGGTCTCACTTTTGCAACAGGTGGTTTTCAATGGCACTGAGAACATATGGGGTGAAACATAAGGTAGCAACCCCATATCATCCCCAAACAAGTGGCCAAGTCGAAGTGTCAAATCAAGAAATCAAAAGCATCTTGGCGAAGACAGTAAATGCAAACAGAACTGACTTGTCTAGGAAACTTAATGATGCACTATAGGCATATCAGACAACTTACAAAACACCTATCGGTATGTCTCTATATCAGTTGGTTTATGGTAAGGTTTGTCATTTGCCTGTCGAGTTAGAACACAAAGCATTATGGGCATTGAAAGCTTTAAATTTTGACTGGTCAAAAACTTCAAGGGAGAGGGTAGAGCAGTTGAACGAATTAGATGAATTTATACTCAGATCATATGAAAGTTCAACCATATACAAAGAGAAGATGAAGAAATGGCATGACGCTCGGATACTCAAGCGGGACTTTAAAGTAAGAGATTGGGTTTTTTTATACAACTCTCGACTCAGACTCTGTCCCAAAAAGCTGAAATCCAAATGGTCTGGAACTTTTAGAGTAATGCGAGTGTTCACCAATGGTGTCATAGTAGTTGCAGATCAGGAATGACCTCCATTTAAAGTGAACGGTCCACGACTAAAATTATATTTTGGGGATTGTCAAGATATTTCTTTGTTTGAAGTGGTGTATTTGGAAGATGCCTGAAGGCGCTGCTGCGTCGTGCCCCGGAGTTAACTCAGGCACTATTTGGGAGGCAAACCAAAACTATTTATTACTTTCTTTTTCTTTGATAAAATAATGGTGTGTTGATTATGCAGGTCCAATCGTTGAAGTTGAATGAGACGTACAGGTTGGAAAATGGAAGACCATGTAGGTGAATCGCAAAAAGGTTCGGCGATTGGGACTAATGTCGACCAATAGACAAAAACTGGATGGTCTTTAAACCAAAGGTTTAAAAAGTTCGAACTTCATTCTCTTTTCATCATTTTTTTACCTTCCCAAACACATACATACACTATAGTTTTATATTTCTTGCACTTTTGGAGTATTTTGGTTCATTGATTTGTGCACGAATTTGGATTGCATTGCCTCCTAGCTTCTCGGTAGCATATCAATCAATACAAAAGGTTAGCTTCTTAATACTCATAATTAATTTGTGTGCATTGTACTCATTTGTGAACTTTTTGATATTTTTAAAACCTACTGAACCTCCCTAATTAGATAGAATTGGTTAAGTGTCGATTATTATTCGATAATCTTACTTAAACTGTGAAATCTTATTCTTCGATATATCCAGTTGAGTTAATGGGTGATGGGTGTTATTCATATGTTATGGGTCTTGGTTAAATTTGTGCTTAAATTGTCTTTCCGGGGTTGCGGGGCCGATTTTGAAAAGATGGGTCAAAAGTAGACACGACAGACGATTCGACGAGCTGCGACAGCTTGCTGAAGCACTCCACGGTTCGCTTAAGTACCCTATCTCGCCCTTACTATCATTCTTTATTTGTTGTGGTTGCTGTATCTTTTGGCGAGAAGTATGGGATCGCCAAGTGCGCTCGGTGTCTCGCCGAATGACACCTTAATCGCCCTTTGCCTGCACCCTTAACCCTTCTGCACTGTGACTTTTGGCAGACTAACTGTGGCTCTCCAAAAGTATTTGGCGACACATCGAATGGACTAACCATCTCCCTACAATTGAATATCTTTGCTTAGTTTGCCAATAGTGTTCTAATGTTATCTCAAGATTTTGTGGACATGGAAAGATTCAAAAGTGCAGGAAGAGATGTGCCACCCTGACACATAAGAGTAAAAAAGTTTAGGAGAGATGCAGAAAAGTTGAACGAAACCAAAACAAAGAGCAAGAACAAGGAAGCAAGTTCCAGTAGGAGGATTCTCATTGACCATGCAGTCCCTTCGTAGGCTCGAAGGTTCGCCAATGCTATACATGCCTTCAAAGCAACACATGATTTGGATAATATGGTTGAGGCAAACATCACTACAGAAGCTGAAGCAGAGAGAAAAGAAAAAGAGAACCTGAAGTAGACTGACAACGCCCTGGGAACTAATGCGGAGACAAATGGATATCGTGCATAGACAGGACTCTTCTTTACCTCCCTCTCTGTATTTCTTCAATTTACATTCTGGATGTTTTGTTATGTGCATTTGAGGAAAAATGTTTTTATTTGTGTTGGGGTGAGGCTCCCCTTTTGTGTGCTATCTGTGATTCGTGTTGTGTATATATTTGGGTTGTTTGTTTAAAAATTGGGTTTACACTGCTTTCTGTGGATAGTTGAGCTTATAGCTCCTTTTGCTTTAAATTACAAAAATGATTTTGATTTTGATCCATCTGAAATTTTTTGCCACCTCTCGTGCGTTGAATGTGGCTATTCTTTTGCAAAATTTAAGTCTCTGTTCTGATCAATATCGATGACTTGAATAGTGCTCTCAATTGAACAAACATGAATGCGTGGCTACGACGAGGCCAAATGAAGTTACATAGAATATATGTGAACTCTTTGCATCTCGTTGTGATTAGCCATTTATCAAATCGAGTCTCTAGTGATGATCATTGCACACTAGCGAAAGTGTGGAGTCTTGTTAGACTATAGTGTCAATGCCTAATGGGATGAACTTACTTTGAACCATGCATGATAGATCCTAGAATTTTCCCTATTGGTCTGGTCAACTAAGTGATGCTATCTCTTGATATGAACTTGACATATACCTCTTTTGTGACCTACCTTGTAAGTGTGTGAACGACTTTTGAACACCCCTAGAGCCTTACAATTCTTTGGAAGAAACTTGATGAAAACTAGAACTTTCTTTATCCATCACCCATAATCCTTATGAATTATGGTTAGTTAAATAGCCAACTTAGGCCAAAAGCCTAAATTGGGGGTGTGGAGAAAAGAAAAAGGAAAGTCAAAAAGTGCAAGGAAAGTCGACTCTTACAAATGGTTTAAAGAAAAATGGAACCCCTCCATATATATATATAAAATGGAGAAAGAAAAAGAAAGTTGTGGAATAAAAGTACAAAAGAAATGGGGTTCCCAAACAATTCATGGAAATTGAATAATAGATGACTTATGAGCACTAAAGACAATGATGAAGGAAAAGGAAAGGAAGTGTTATGAGCATGACATTTCATGAGGATGTAAGTCACTGAGCCTAAATGATCATACCTTTGTACTCAACCCCATTACAAGCCTTGAAAAGACCTTTTTGATCTTAAGTGAGCTGAAACAAATGTTGATTGGAAAATACGGGCAAACCTATTCCTTTTGAGAGTGAGCATTGCATCTCACTTTGAAACTTTAAACTATGAACCATTGTGTGAATATGGAATCATTCTTTCTGTGAAGGCATTAGAACGCTATAGTTGATCTTGAACTTGCATTTGAAGCTAATATTGTGAGCATGAGGCTTTTTTTATATTGGTGAGTAACATTTTGTTGTGAGCATTTGAAGCAAGTATTTCAGTGCACATTTGATTTTTGAATAAGTAAATTGAGTCTTGTTGTGCGTATTCATGATTGATTCTTGTGTAGCACTGTTAGAGACACCCTTTTTGAACGACTGAACTTGAATTTCCTTGAGAACAAGCAAAAGTTTAAGTTGGAGGTGTTGATAAGTCCACAAATTGGACTCATTTAGGTCTTTATTTTAATAGAAATTGTGTCCTCAAACGCCTATTTTATCTCAATATCTAATGAAAACTTGTAAGTTTCATGTATTTGATGTTTGAAGGAAAGCTTGGACACTAGTTTGCAATAAGGAACGAAAAGGCTGAAAAGAATAAAGAAAATAAAGGCCTGAGGATCCCTGAGTTCATTTGGTAAGTCGCCGATGGGTCATACTTTGTCTTTTGTTCCAGTGTGCTGTGCCTAAAGGAAAGGATCAAGTTGGTAGAAAAAGTGAGCAATCGACGCATCTTCGAGAAGTTCCGCAAGGTAGTACCATGTCGCCCAATGACCTAGTGCACGAAGATGCTGAAGGATGGAGCAAGACAACGATGAGCTACACCAAAGGGTGAATCGCCGAGTTGATCGATGATTCTGACTAATGTCGCTGAATGGTCTGCTATAGCATGGATTACTTTGAAAACTATAAATACTCGTTTAGAGTTGTAGCTTAGTATTAGATTTTTAGTGTTGAACAATTAATATAATTTTTAGTACTTTTTATTTTTTTCTCTGAGTTTGAGAGGGTTTTGAAACTTGAAGAAGAAGAGGGTTTCATCTCTAAGGATTTGTACTTGGATCTCTTGGATTCTTCATTTTTGTCCTGTAACAAGACTTAAATCTTCATACCCATTTGACTGCAAGCTCATTTAGGCATAAATTTCTATCTCTTGATGTGTGGCTAAAAACCCCAATTCTTGGGTGTGATTTTGCAAATATGGGTTAAGATTGTTGTCAGGTCTTTCTTGCTGATAGATAATATGAAGCTTAATGGTGATTTCGTCTAGTAGTTGTGGATGAATTTAACAAATTTGTTGTTGAAAATACAAGTTTATTTGCGTGTTTTCGGCTTGCTTGAAAGAGAAGTCGTGAAACCAAGACTACTAGATTGTTGCCCTAAGGAGTGGGTCGACATAAGGTTCAGCTCGAGAGAGTGAACCCTAGTCCCATATCCTATCACTCAGCTTGAGAGAGTGAGTGAGGTAACGCATAGGCAGGTCTTCATGCAGTAAGTGGGTGTCCAGGAGGAACCCATTCGAAACGGGGTAAGTTGCTCGAGAGAGAATTTATTCCCACATATAGCTTAGCCTAGTCAGTCTTACTCTATAAATTTTCTATCGAAAGCATGTACCCAATAATTTAAACTAACCTATATTCCGATCACATCCTAAGAATCCCTTCTCATTACTTAAATTTCTTTGTTAATTTCGCTATTTTGACATACTAGTGACAAAACCCCCATTGTTAATTGACACTCTTGTGTCCCTCTTTAATTTACAATGTTTTTAATCATTAATGTCTTTAGCTACGAATAGTTAGAACTAATTTTATTTTACTATTAATTCTCAAAACCACTCCCTTGGGACTTGACCTCAACCCTTGGTTGGGTTATTATACTATTACACGATCGTAGAAACTTGCATCAGAAGTTGTATCGTTGATTATGCAAATATCATATTGTTAAGACATTTTTCCATGATTATGAACTTAAGTCAAGAATTAATATGTAAATTGTGGAAATCAATGTTTAGAAGCATATGGATATTGATATGAGATGGGAGATCTTCCATTTGTTGAGGTTGGCTTTCTTGTAGCAATCCCCTTTTCCCATAACTATGTTCCCTCATGGGTATTTAGTTAGTGGATCCACCTAAGCTAAGAGTATGGTTCTACCTTAGGAAAGTAGTACACCCCTTTTTCAGTGTGGGTAGACACCGGATTCCATATTTAGCTCACATGGTCTATCTTGGTTGAGGCTTAATCCCTAATATGTTAATATGGATAAGAACATGATTTATGCACCATAGCTACTCAAGAAGCTTTACTTTGTATGGGTAGGAGTATGGGATCTTACTCATGCATTGCACAAGTAGACTTTGAGGGTACTTATTATATGTTCCCATTACAAGATGATGATTTATCTATTTTAATATGGTTTATTACTTATGATTTTCCAATGAATAAATAATGAGTTTAAACATGGTAAAGTGCATGTTTTCAACCAAAATATCCTTTTAGCATGTTTTCAATGATTTCTTACATGGCTATCATACTTAGTGCATTTTTGTACTAACCCATCTTTTCTAGAAATTTCTCAAAAGTGTAGTTTCTGGCTCTTAAGGTGGTTATCCTTTATTTCAAGCTCGGATTTACTATTCTCCTTGCTTATGGTGACTCCTCATGATTCGAGGATGAGACATTTCATTTGGAATTTTTTTTAAGTACTTTATATTTCAGATTATGTTGTTGGGTTTGTGACCTAATTTTGACTCATGAATTGTAAAAGTTGGCTAAATGAGAAAAATTAGACTTTAACTTTTCTTTTATAAATATATTTTGATGTAAATGTCTTTTTTCTCTTATTATTATAATAGTTTATGCTATGATATGCTAAGGGCTTGTACGTACGCCTTGTTACATCTAGGGGGTACCCTTGGGTCTCGACAAACTTGGTAATCAGAGGAAAAGGTTTAGAATGATTCTAAGATGGTGTCTCATATACCACGTCTAGTAGAGGCTTGGTCATGAGTGTGAAGCATGCCTCATTTATAAGTAAGATGCTATAAGATGTTTAGGAAATTTCACTTCTTTAATTACTCTTAAGTCGTGCCATAGAGTTTAACTCTATAAGGTCTTCTTCCTAACCCTTCTCTTATTTCTTTAGGAAATGAATACACGAAGATTTCATCAACCTTCATCAAGGAGGTATAAGTGTTCAAGAATATTCTCTAAAGTTTACTTGATTGTCCAGGTATGCTCCGACTTTGGTGGCGAATTCAAGGGATATGATGAGTACGTATTTGATGGGTGTGTCTTGATTGGTGAGGAAAGAATGTCGTTCAACAATGCTTCATGATAAAATGGATATCTCAAGCCTCATGGTGTATGCCCAACAAATGGAGAAGGAGAAACTCTAAGACAAGAATATGGAGGTAAAAAGAGCCAAGACTGGTGATGGGAATTTATCCAATGGTAGGTTCTCCAACCAAGGCTTCTCTAGTGCTCCCCCAAGGGTCAACAATGATAGGGTTTCCAACCCTAAACCTCAAGGAGGCTATTGTGGTTGTTCGTATGTTCCTAGGCCTAATTGTGCAAATTGTTGTAGAAAACATGAGGGCAAATGCCTAGTTAGTTTGGATGGGTGCTATGGTTGTGAAAAGAGTGGCCATAAGGTGAGAGATTGTCCAACACTGGTAGAAAAGGTAAAAGAGGGCAAACAAGCTCCTCCAAGTGGTTCAAACTCCAATGCTAAAAAGCAAAACTGCTTTTCTGCTCTCAAATCTCGAGGTGGCCAAGGCAGTTCTCCGAATGTGGTGACTGGTATGTTGTAATTCTTTTTATTGATGTATATGCTTTGTTAGATCCCAGTGCCACTTTGTCCTTTGTGACACCTTTTGTGGCTATGAAGTTTGAAATACTCCCCGAAGTGTAAGTAAAACCTTTTCTAGTCTTTACCTGAATTGGTGGCTTTGTAGTGGCTTAGAGGGTTTGTAAAAGTTGTCCTATTTCTTTGTCTCATGAAGTCACTTTGGTGGATTTAGTTGAGTTAGACATGTTAGATTTTGATGTGATTTTAGGTATGTATAGGTTGCAATCATGTTATACCTCTATATATTGTAGGACTTGGGTGGTTAGATTTAAATTTCCATATGAGTCTATTTTAGAGTTGAAGGGGGGAAATTCTATCCCTAGAGGTCAATTTGTTTCTTACCTCTTGGCTAGGAAGATGATCTCCAAAGGGTGTATTTACCATCTTGTTAGGGTGAGGGATGTTGAGTCCGAAACCCGTTCTCTAGAGTCGGTTCTGGTAATGACTAAGTTTCTGGATGTTTTCCTCAATGATTTGCTCGATATTCCTCCCTAGTGAGAAAAAGATTTTCGCATTGATCTTTTATCGGATACGCAACCTATCTCAATTCTTCCATATAGAATGGCTCCGACCTAGTTAAAAGAGTTGAAATAACAACTAAGGGAGTTTTTAGACAAGGGTTTTATCTGAACGAGTATCTCTCCATGGGGTTCTCCAGTGTTGTTTGTTAAAAAGAAGGATTGGTCTCTTAGAACCTGCATTGATTATCGTCAATTGAACAAAGTGACCATCAAGAATAAATATCGTCTTCCAAGAATTGATGACTTGTTTGATCAACTTCAAGGGGCTAGCTATTTCTCCACAATCAATCTTCGTTCGGGTTATCACTAATTAAGGGTGAGAGGGATTGATATTCCCTAGATGGCCTTTAGGGCCTAGTATGGTCACTATGAATTTGTGTTGACAAATGCCCCTGCAAAATTCATGGACTTAATGAATAGAGTATTCTGACAATATCTTGATATGTTTGTGATATTATTTATCGTGATATCTTGATCTATTCATGGAGTGAGAACGAGCATGTTGACCATTTGAGAATTGTATTGAAAGTTCTTAAGAACCAATAAGTTTTTGCAAAGTTTAGGAAATGTGAGTTTTGGTTAAGCTTCGTAGCATTCCTTGGTCACATTGTGCCAAGCAAGGGTATTGAGGTGGATCCTAAGAAGACATATGTGGTCAAGAGTTGGCCTAGACCTCTAAATCCTTCCAATATTAGAAGCTTTTTGGGTTTGGCTGGTTACTATAGGACGTTTGTTGAGGGTTTTCCTCCATTGCTTCTCTGTTGACGGCTTTGACTCAAAAGAAAGTTAATTTTGAGTGGTCGGAGGCTTGTGAGTAAATATTCCAAAAGTTGAAAGATAGACTTACTTCCGCTCCTATGTTGACCTTATCGAAGGGTACCGATGGTTTTGTTGTATATTGTGATGCCTCTGAAGTGTGGTTGGGATGTATACTTATGCAAAATAGTAAGGTGATTGCCTATGCTTCAAGTCAACTTAAAGTACATGAGAATAATTAACCGACCCATGATCTTGAATTGTGGCGGTAGTATTTCCCTTAAAAATATGGAGTCATTATATATATGGGGTGCATGTTGATGTGTTCACCGATCACAAGAGTCTTTAATATATGTTTAGTCAAATGACTTTAATCATTGAAAAAGAAAGTGGCTAGAACTTTTGAAGGATTATGACATGAGTGTCCTTTACCACCCGGACAAAGCTAACATAGTTGTGGATGCCTTTAGTAGATTGTCCATGGGTATTGTAGCTCATGTTGAGGATGAAAACAGAGAATTGATTTTTGATGTATAGGTTGGCCCAACTAGGTGTTCATCTAGTGAATTTCACCACGGGTGGTGTCATGGTCCATAATGGCCCTGAATTGTCCTTTGTAGTGGATGTGAAGTCTAAGCAATGCCTTGACCCTATATTAGTTGAATTGAAAGAGTCGGTACTCAAGAAGTCCGTTGAGGCTTTCTCCCAAGGGGGAGATGGGGTACTTAGGTACCAAGGTCGATTATGTGTTTCGGATGTTGATGGTTTGAAGGAGCAAATTTTAGAAGAAGCTCATGGTTTTAGATATTGTATTCATCCGGGAGCCACCAAGATGTACCGTGACCTACATGAAGTCTATTGGTGGAACAGAATAAAAAAGTATATTGAGGGATTTGTAGCCAAATGTCCTAGTTGTCAACAAGTTAAGGTTGAACATCATAGTTCGGGAGTCTCATTAAGATATTCCAATTCCCACTTGGAAGTGGGAAGAGATCAATATTTATTTTATTGTGGGTTTGACTAGCACTCGAAGGCAACATGATTCTATTTGGGTCATTATAGATAGAATGACAAAGTCAACCCAGTTTATTCCTGTCAAGGTTTCTCATTTAGTGGAAGACTATGCCAAGTTGTATATATGAGAGATAGTGAATTTGGATGGGGTTCCTTTATCTATTATTTCAGATCGGGGTACTCAATTTAGATCGCACTTTTGGAAGTCATTCTAAGAAGGGCTTAGTACTAAGGTTAATCTTTCCACGACTTTTAATCCCCCAAACTGATGGCCCCGCGGTACGTACCATTTCAGCATTAGAAAATATGTTGAGGGCATGTCTTATAGACTTGAAGGGTAATTGGGATGACCACTTCCCATTAATAGAGTTTCCCTACAATAATAGCTATCACTCAAGTATCGGTATGGCTCATTTTGAAGCCTTGTATGGTAGGAGATGTAGGTATCTAGTTGGTTGGTTTGAGGTAGGTTAAATTGTTCTTGTTGGTCTAGAGTTGGTCTTTGATGCTATTGAGAGAGTCCGACTCATGAGAGAGAGATTGAGGACGGCCCAAAGTCGGCAAAAGTGTTATGCCAATGTTATAAAAAGGGATTTAGAATTTGAAGTTAATGATTGGGTCTATTTGAATGTCTTACCTATGAAGGGTGTTATGAGGTTTGGTAAAAGGGGAAAACTTAGTCCTTGGTATGTAGAGCAATATCAAATTTTGAAGCGTATTGGTAATGTTGTCTATTAGTTGAATTTGCCAAATGAGTTGGCTTTGGTTCATCCGGTATTTCATGTTTCCATGCTTAAGAATTTTATTGGAGATCCGACATCCATTATCCCTTTAGAAGGTTTGGGAGTTGATGAGAGTCTCTCATATGAGGAAGTTTTGGTAGAAATCCTAGATCGTCTAGTAAAGAGGTTAAGAAATAACGAGATAGATTCTGTGAAGGTTTTATGGAGAAATCATGTAGTTGAGGGTGCTACTTGGGAGGTCGAGGCTGTTATGAAGTCCCATACCCTCATCTCTTTCCTTCTACTCATATTCAAGCTTGAGGTAATTAGTTCCTCTTGAGTTTTAGTGTTTTGGAGGTCATGTGTTTTATATGAGATTTTCCATGATTTCCTTATGTTATGCATGTTGTTGATAAGATTCATGTTTAGTAAGAAACTCAATTTTTATGATTTATATGCCTCGTCTTGTTGTGCATTTAGTATGAGTTCCCTATTTGACTTCATGAGCTGAGTTGATGAACATGCTTTTGAGAGGAATTGCATATTGACTCCATGATACTGTGTTGAGTATGCTTTTAGATGGAGAAGGTAGTTCCTCCTATGTTTATGAAATATTTAGAGTTTTTCATTCATAATGGGTTTTTAGATGTAGTTACTACTTCCTTGTGTTGCATTGAGTTATGTTGAGATGGAGTTGATGTTTTTCGTCCTTTAAATTGTGCATTGTTTTGATGTTGCATGCATGATGGGCTGCTAGTCTTGAGTCTTTACTTCTGTAAGGTGTCTAGATCGTCATTCGAGGATGACAGTTCCCAAGGGGGAGATGATGTAACACTTTGGAAAATAATAGGTCAAATTAGAGCCTAAACGTGAGGGTTAACGTCAATAGTTAAGGGAAAGGGCCAAGGGAATCGGGGGAGGGCCATTGCAAGAGGGCCAAGGTTGCCGAAATGCACCTAGCTACTACTCACTATGACCATGAGGGCTTTCATGACCAGTGGTGGACACCACGATCCATGGTGCCACCCGTGGTTGGTGAGGTAGTGAGATCACAAGGCTGCCCCAAGAAAGGCTCCCCTTCATGAGCCACTTCACGGCTCGTGGTGAAGACCATAGAACGTGGGAAGGCTCGTGGGGTTGCCTTCACCATTTGGGAGGCTTTTCATGTTCAGGGAGATACTTGTCAAAGGACAACGGGTACCACCACGAACCGTGGTTCCCTTGACGGCTCGTGAGGCTGGGTCGTGGTGCCTAGCACCTCACTTAAAGTGAGGGTTATTTTGGGGTTTTCATGTTTAAGTCAAATTGAAGTGGAGTCATTTTGCTTGAATTTTGGGGGTACTATATAAGTCTTTCTAAGTCAAAATACACCCAATTACTTCATATTTTCCAAACACCCAAATCAAAATCCCAAAGTTCGTGTTCTACACAAATTTCTCTCTTTAGAACTCAAGGAAGAAAAAGAATAAAAGTGGAGCTAGGGCTTGAAGAATCAAGGCTATTTCACTCAATTTCTTTGAAGAATCACAACTAAGGTATGGTAGTCCTTCATCCTTGGAATATTTCAATCCACGGAGTCCCTCCAAATGCAATTTCAAAACTAGTGATTTCCCCAAAGTTAGGGTTTGACTTCACTCGTACGGGTTCTTTCCAAAAACATTTTTAATGGTTGATTTATGATATATTATGATAGAATTGGTGATTTATTGTTGATTTATGATGAATTCCCCCAAGAACTCATGAAATCTCTAATTTCCCAAATTTGGATCTTATGACGTAAATTGTTGATTTTAGAAGGATGATATGAGATTATTCTTGTTATAGTTGGGCTACTTGAATCATTCTATAAATAATGTCTAATGTAGTAATTGTTGATGTGAGGATGGGTTTTGGCCTAGGAGGGCAAGGTATGTGAATTATGCATGATTATGAGGGTTATGAAAATGCTTAAAGAACATTTTGAGTGTATAGTGAATATGATCGTGAGCTAGTTATTTGTTGTGTTGAATTTTTATCCTCATGAACACACTAATACATGAATATGATATGATGTGAAAGGTTTGTCACATGTAATAATTCTAAGGTTGGAAGACTAGTCCTACCTAATGAATCTAGGAGCTATAGTATGATTATGTTGGATTGATTGTCAAGACATTCTTCCATGATTATAAACTTAAGTCAAGACTTAATATGCAAATTTTGGGAATCAATTCTTAGCACCGAGTGGATATTTATAAGAGATGGGAGCTCTTTCGTTATCTAAGGTTGGGTTTTCCTAATAGCAATCTCTTGGGATGGAAGCTCTTCCATTAGTTGAGGTTGGGTTTCTTCTAGCAATCCCCTTATCCTATAACTATTTGCCCTCATAGGTCTTTATCTAGTGGCGGTCTAGTTCGGGGTCACCGAAATGTTCGGTGATTTGCTGATTGGACCAGCTACTCGCTAATTTGCAAATTTCGTTCACTCTCCACACTTTCATCTGCACAATCAACGCACCATTATTTTATCAAAGAAACATAAAGCAATAAAGGGATTGGGTTGCCTCCCAAATAAAGCCTTAGTTAACGTCGTGGCATGACGTAAGTCCACCTTTAAACCTCATTTTTGGGGCTGACCATAGTGTCAATAGGCAAATCCCCTTGTTGCCTCATATTTATGTGAGACGACATCTGATCCATTTGGGTCTCCATCTGCTTGATTGATACTAAATTGGAGGTGACGGTCTGGCTTAAGGTCGACACATCTTCCTTCATTTCTTTCAAGATCTTTTTTGACCCCTCAACTTTGCTTAGGATACAAGAAAGCATATCCTCAGACCGACCACCTTCCCAATCCTTCGGCTTTTGGCGCTCATAGGGAGGCACATACTTGTCCTTCTCCCCATCCTTCTAGTTAGGATTTTGCTCTCTCCATTCTCTGTCGGATCCTTCCAACCATCTTCTCTAGCCTAACCCTAGTTACCACCCTATCTCGAGTAGTTTGAACGATAACCACCGCCTTGGTTGGCTAGAAAATTTACCTTCTCATTATACAAGGCTTCAAACTTCATCTCCTTAGGATTTACACACCCGACCCCAATGACATTGACACTACGGGCACCAGCCCCCATGACATTTTTTTCATAATCTTAGCCATGTTTTGGTTTCTCTAATGATCTTCTTCCATCTGCTCATTGGATAGCATAAATGTGAGAGGGGAGACCTGGCCCTCTTGGGTGTACCACACTCTGTTGATGGTTGTCATGCCATGTAGAAGTTGGGCGCTATTGCATACAGTTGTTGCATCATGCCACCAAGTGAAAGTTGGTCAGCAACACCTTTGTTTATCGAGTCCAAACTTCAGTAAAAGTATTGTAGATTCTCATTATCCGGCAAAGGATGGGTTGGGCATTGAAGCAACAACTTTTTGAACCGCAGCCAAGTTTTGTGCAAAGGCTCTCCTTCTAGAGTCTTAAAGCTTTCGATACTGTCCTGAGGAGACATCATCTTCAAGGGAGGAAAAAATCGCACATTAAATGTGGTGACCAACTCCTCCCAAGAAGTGATGGATTCACGTGGCAACTCTGCCAGCCATATGCACGCTTATCCTATCAATGAGAAAGGGAATAACCTTAACCAAATTAAATCCTAAGAGATGATTTTGAAAGAGAATGGTCCGCACACATTTATGAAGTTTCGAAGATGCTTATGAGGATCCTCATGCGCCAATCCACTGAAAATTCCTTTTAGTTGTAACCGTTGCAATATAGTTCTTTTTATAAGGAACATTGTATTTCCTTCTATTGGAGGTAAACAGATAGCCCCAATACCTCCAATGAGATGGGGGTCATTAATGTTGAGCTCTTGGACATCGTTGAGATTTCTGTTGTCATCTTAGTGGTCCACCTGATTGTTGTTGCTGCCATTAACACTCATGCTTCTTGAAATATTTACCCAAACCAATGAGACAGAACTACAAATCAAGTAAGTGGAACTACAACTAAAAAGAACAAAAATCCTAATTATCTACAAATTCTCAAATAACACCACTCCCCGTCAACGACGCCACTTTGATGTTTATGTAATCAAGACACAACTTCCAATTTGAGTTTCCATAATCGTACAATAGTAAATTAACCCAAACGAATGAATTAGGGTCAAGTTCCAAGGGAGCAGTTCCTAAAAATTAATGGTTAAGCGCAACAAATCCTAAAGTTAACCGTAGGAAAAAACATTATCGAGAATAAACATACTAAATCTAATAGGGATGACGCAAGTGTCACTTATCACTGTGGGTTTGTTGTCAAGTAACAACTAAAAAGTAGTAAAAATATAAGAAAACGATATAGAGAGATGAGATTCTTGGGATGTGATAGGAATACGGGATAAACTAAACTGTTGGTACATTCTTTTGATAGTAAATTGTTGAGTATTTGTGACTAGTCTAAACTATAGTGATGGTAAATTCTCTCTCTAGCAACTTACCCTGAATCGACTGGGATTCTCTCAAACATCGAGTTTCCATTTTAAGCACAACCTCCGTCTTAGCCCATTCACTTTCTCGAGTTTAATGTGTGGGAGAAGGACTAGAATTCACTCTCTTGAGCTAAAACCATGTCGACCTAATACCACCAACTATCAATTTAGTAGTCTTAGTTTCACGACCTCTCTATCGAGCAAGCCAAAAAGACTAAGATGAAATCATATTTTCAACTACAACTCCATTAAGTTCATACACAACTACTAAACAAAATCACATTTAAGTAGCAAATAAACCATCATCAACCAAGAAACAGATAATCTAACCCATATTTAAAAAAATGCATCCCTAGAATTAGGGTTTTAGCTAGACATGTAAAAGAGATAAAAATTTATATCAATATGAGTTTACATCAACTGGTATGAATGATTAAGTCTTAGCATATGTCTAGAGTGAAGAATCTTCGAGACCCAAGCCCAATGTCTTGGAGTTGAAACCGTTTGAATCTACAAGGTCTTAGAACAAAGTCTGCAAAACCCTCTAAAACTTAAACTCTCTAAAAATTGTAAGAATTTCTAAGAATAATAGTGATATGATACTAGGATAGAAATTTAAACAAGCATTTATAGTGTTTGCAAATGTGCTGCGAAGGACCGTTCGGTAAAGTTAGTTGAGATCGTTGATACATTCGGTGATCCGCCGTTTGGTCAATTTCATGGCCTTCCTGCTTTAGCCTTTAGCTTCTTCTTGTTTTGAGTCATTGGGTGATATGGTACTGCTTCGCAAAACTATTCGGCGACACATCGACTGCTCCATTTCATCGCCAACTTGACCTTTTCCTTCTAGGGTTAGCACACTAGAACAAAAGGCAATCTCCAGGCCAATCGGCAACTCGCCAACAGGGCTTGGCAATCTTTAGGCCTTTATTTCTTCATTCTTTTTAGTCGCCTTGTTTCTTCTTGCCAAATAATGTCCATGATTTGCCTTAAACTGTAAATACCTAAAACCTAAGGATTTTCATCAAATATTGATACAAAATATGCATTTGAGGACACTAATTTTAT
The DNA here is from genome assembly GCA_037074985.1 of Solanum bulbocastanum. Lineage (NCBI taxonomy): Eukaryota > Viridiplantae > Streptophyta > Magnoliopsida > Solanales > Solanaceae > Solanum > Solanum bulbocastanum. Next base: position 19,863,445 of record CM073604.1, on the reverse strand, counting down.
CAAAATATATCCCTAAATGAGTCCAAATTGTGGACTTAATACGTATAAGAACATGATTTATGCACCATAGCTACACAAGAAGCTTTACATAGTATGGGTAGGAGTATAGGATCTTACTCAATCATTGCACATGTAGACTTTGAGGGTACTTATGATATGTTCCCATTATGAGGTGATGATTTATGCATATTAATATGGTTTATGAATGATGGTTTTCCAATGTATTCATGATGAGTTTAAACTTAGTAAAGTGCATGGTTTTCAACCAAATGTCACTTTAGCATGTTTTTAATGATTTCTTGCATGGCTATCATACAAGGTGCAATTTTGTACTTATTCATATTTTCTACATTTTCTCCAAAGTGTAGGTGCCGGTTCTTAATGCTGTTATACTTTGTTTCAATCTCAGATTAATTCGAGGAGGGGACATTTCATTTTGAGTTTCTATTTAGTACTTTCTATTTTGGATTGTGTTGTTTAGGCTGTGACCCTATTTTGACTCATGAATTGTAATAGATAGCTAAGTGAGACAGGTTAGACTTCTGCTTTTCTTTTATAAAGAAATTTGGATTGAAATGAGTTTTTACTCTTATTGCTCCAATACTTTATGTTATGATATGCTAAGGGCTTGTATGAGACCCCTTTGGGGTGAAGTGTGCTATGCTACGGTTATGTCTAGGGGGTACCCTTGGATCGTGACATTATTTTTCACCCAAAAGATATTATGAGTTGCAATGTTATAAGCTAGTAGTAGTAAAAGTGCCCAGAGTTAGAAGTATGTATTTAGAAGTATACTAATATTAGAAATTTAGATAGTTATTGAGTACAGTATGTAAGTTGTAGCCATGTACCTAATAAATCATTAGTGATGAGTTTTTCCCTTATGTGTATGCTAAGGAGTAGTAATCTTATGTGAATTTCATGATAGAACGTAGAGTTAGAGTTACTAGTGAGGATGAGTTAGAGTATATTTTAATCATCATATAGTTTTATTTCAATGTGCCATAGTGCTAGTGAAGACCAAGTATAGGTGTTGAATATAAGAGCAGAGTATTCATGAGGTGATAGATCTAAGCTAGGCTTATAATTTATAGGGAGAGCCCCTGATATTCAGAGGGTTATAGAGCCAATTAGGCAATGATGTATACTGAATGGATAAATAGTACTTAAGTTGTGAAAGGTAATATGACGGTAAACTATAAGTATGTGGACTGAGACATAATGAGTGACTACTTGTTATGAGGTCTTGTTGAGCGAGTGTTTCTTAATTTGACCTAGAAGTTGTAAGTTAGTATAGTTTGTGAGCAATCAAATTGATATTTATGTTTAGTATTAGAGACTAAGCTTGAATATGAGATCAGTGTCGTGATAAAAAAGATGATAACATGAGGGTGAGTATATTAGTTTTCAGATTTGATCTAATAGGTTTGACATAAAATAGGTGAGGAATTAAGGTGTTATTTTTTGATAAATATGAGTACGAGTGTGGTGTTATGACCAGTAGATGAGAGCAATGAAATTTGGGTTAGTCATTGATTAGATTAGTAATAGCATTAAGAGGTGTACCCCAGATCGTATGTAGTTAGATCAGGTTCCAATTAAGTTAACGATTTTTTATGAATGCCTATATAGTATATTTGATCTGTCAATATGCAATAGGTTGTTGTAAGAACTAATTTTTTCATTAAGATTTAGATTAAGCGACTTTATATGTCAATATGGATAACAGTTATAGAAAGTTCTATATAGAAGTCGGAAGAAGTTACGATGATTGTATTAGAAAGAAGCCTTAGAATGATTCTTAGTGCCTACACGTGGAAATTTTGGTAGCAATGGGAGTAGCATTTCCCGAGCATTAGAGTAAAGCGAATGTAGACCAGTTTAACGAAGCGGAATAAATCCATTGTTTTAAAGTGTTAGATTTAGATCTAAGGGGGAGATGATAAGATAAGAAACCAAGTAAAATGTTGAGAATCAGATAGTAATATGTTCAAGAAGAGTTAAAGTGGAGTATCGATCCATTCATAGTCTAGTGTATACCTCAAACCTCTGTTATTACAAAATCTGATTGATATCTCTAATATCAGCCTTATATCCATTACCTATGCTCATACGCTTCAGAAAGGTCCACATCTATGCCTAGTTCCCAGAATGAAGGGAAAAGACTTCAACCCAATGATCTCAATCTTATTCCATAAAGTTATGGATATCAACCTCATTATACGAACCTATTTATATAAGAAATAATGTTTCATTTTATGCTAAGTATCACAAATTCATTATTTGATCTCAATGGTAAGAAACATAATCTTATGTCATGCATATTCTTATATAGAAATTCTCGATTGAATCGTGCTTATGATCTTTTGCCCTAAAGCTCTTTCAGTGATCCTTTTTGGTTAGAGAGTGTGTTGATGATAGTTTTTAAGTGATGATTGAAGTAGAAGGTTGATGAATCTTAGGCTGGTAGTAGCTGTCTACTTATTCCATCTTATAAGGGTTGAGGAAGGATGAGAAAAAGTTTTACTATGAGTAATAGTTAAATGAGAGCAATTAGTCAATTCCTGGTAGTAAAGCGTGAAATTTCAGTTGATATAGATGATGAGAGAATGATAAATTCTTATAAGGATTTGTTAATAGGTGTGGAGTTGATATAATACTAGGCTTCAATGTGCTATTGTTAACATGTGGACAAATGCATGATGCGTTAGGTGTTCTTGATATGGGCTAAAGATGGGTTGAATGCAGCAATAAGGAGAAATATTCTTGGAATGAGATTCCCTATAGGTAAAGAACCTGAATCTTGTGGTTTAGATAAGTATAACCATATGATGTTTACACCTTGTGAATTTGAGATTGGACTTAAACACAGTAAGAGAAAGCCATTTGACTTAGACATTTGTAAAAGTAGTTATATACTTTAGTGGGTTCTAGGAGTTGCAGCTAATGAAGTGTAGTAATCATAAACGAGAGAAATAGTTTAGAAATGTTGCTAAGCATAAACGTTATCAGTCTATCGCTTAAAACATAGTATTCATATTGTTACTTGGTGCCCAGATACTCTTGTTTCATGTCCTGGCATCTAATCTTGAAATATTATGTGAGATTTGTGCGAAGCCTGCTCGATTCTAGTTCCGAACTCTTAGAATGAATCAGTTCTGCCTATAATAGTAGGCAAGTTCAGAAGTCAGAAAGATAGTAAGAGTAACTCTTTTTTTTTCCATGTGTAGTTTAACCATCATTCGAGGATAAATTGTCCCAAGAAGGAGATATTATAACACCCTAAAAATTTATAAGCTAACTCCTGCTATTCTTTACTTGCATTTAAGTTCATGTCGGTTGATTTGTACTCATATGCTTAAAGGTCAATTCTTTAGTTTGGAATTGATTTGGAAATGAATTATGGTCATTAGAACCCCTTATAAAAAAGTTGAGTTGAAAGTTTCCATGCCGATTACGTTTTGATGTAAGATTCTACTTGGGTCAACTTTAGACAATCATATCTCTTAGAATATAAAGAGTTATGTGTCATATATCTTATGAAATTAAAGCTCTTTGGATCTTCTTTCCAACTCCACCGGTTTTGCGTCAATCTGAGTTTTGAGTAAAAACTTATGACCATTTGAGTAACCAAATATAGTGCAGTGACGAATTAGCCAATGGGAACATACTAAAAAGAGTCATTTTTCTATTTTTAACACTAAGAAAACCCTAAAAAAATTCATAACTAATTAAAGGCCCAAACCAATTAGATTTTCATCTCTTAATCCAACATTCTCTTCTCTATCAAACCCTAAGGAAAAATCAAATTAGAAGACTTTGATTCAAGATTCTTTCTATCTTTTAGAGATTCTTTTTTCAAGGTAAGTCCTTCAATAATTCCATTCTTTCCTACTCAAATTCCTCCATATAATTTTGAATCACTAATGAAAATTATAACTCTTAGCCATAGAGATTTTAACAAACTAATTTAAGAATCTCAAAAAATGTTTTATTGATTGTTCTCGTTCAAATTAGGTTTTCAAGGCTTCTCATCGAGTTCTTCTTCAAGATTTTTTAAGACCCTTGTTCTTCTAGGTATATAAGTGTATGAAAGTGTTGGACTAGTTTGTGCTCATTCCCTACAACTACTTTCATATCAGTAAAAGTATAATCTAGTGTTATATCTTAGATTTGAGTATTCTTTAGATGAGTTGATTTTGAGTTCTTGAGTTCCTGGTTCCTTTCTAAAATTTTATTCCTAAATATTGAATTGCTATATGTTATGCATTGAGATTTTTGAATTGATTTGTTCATTTCTATATTTCAGCATGAACCCTATGAATTGAGTATTCTTGAGATGAGTAGTATTGTTGAGTTCTGAGTTCCTGACTTCTGAGTATTGAGTTTTCTATATACTTATTGATATTCTTGAGTTGATTAGTTCATGTATATATTTTAGCATGAACCCTATGAATTGAGTATTCTTGAGATTAGTAGTATCGTTGAGTTCTGAGTTCATGAGTTTTGAGTATTGATTCTATATTGTTGTTGAGATCCTTGAGTTGATTCATTCATAGCCATATTTCAGCATGAACTTGATTTTGAGTTATAAATTTTGAGAAACTTTTAAATCCAACATTTGTATTTTAAACTGTGTTTTTGAGGATGTAAAGAGGAGCTCCAAAAAGAGTACAAGGGAAGTAAGTATTTCCCAAATGTTTCATTTTTACATGAAGAAAGAGTATTATTTTGAGAAAAGAGAAACTTTTATTTCTGAATGAGTTTATGAGTTCAGGGACACTTCAGAGCAGTTACCTCTTTTAAAAGGATGCTTTTAGGAATTATCTCAAACTAGAGAAAGAGTATGTTTTTTACATTTGAGTATGAGTACATTTTATTTGGAGTAGTATTGAGAACCGATATATGGATGTGTTCACACAACGCAAAATCCTTATAAACAATGTATGCCAATATGGGTAAAGGATCATGCTTTTTAGATGAATCCTTATTGCTTACTAGATTCATTTAGTTGAGGAATTCTATATCCTGAAAAGGTGTAGGACAGTTCTAGAAGCAATAGTGATAGTTGTCGGTTAGAGAATCTCCTAGATAGAGTTAGAAGTGCATTCTTATTATATCACTTAATTTGTTGAGTTCAAGTATGAGTAAGTAATTTTTATATATATATTGCAGTCCGTTCATTTAGTTATTTGTTATTCGACTATATTGCATACTCGTACATTCAATATATTGATGTCCTTCTACTGCATCTTTTAATGATGCAGATATAGGTTCTTTGGATCCTCAATAAGATTCCTTTGAGATCACTTCATCCTTATCTTTTGAGTAAGACCTCCTATCTTCCGGAAGATTCCATGTTTTATTAATTTTTGGTAGTAGTTCTTTTGAGGGAGTCGGGGTCTTGTCCCAACTGTCATCTTTGTGTAGTAGAGGTTTCATAGATAGACAGTTTCTGAGAGTCTTTCAGTTTCAAATATTTTATTTAAAATATATATTTCATACTCAGTATATTAAGAGAGTTTTGGGATTTATTAAACTGTTGATGTAGCATTTCTTTCAGTTTAATGTTTGTGTATGCATGAGTTAGTCTTCCACTTGTAGTCTGCTAGGATGAGGGTTCGCTTGGGGGTCAACAACGATTCGTGAGTGTCAGCCACGTCCAAGGTATTGGTTGGGGTCTTGACAATAAAACTTGATACTAATCGCTAAAAATAGAAATAGAGTTTCTAAAAGTCTTATGTCCGGGCTAAAAGTCTTATGTTCGGACTAAAAGTCTTCACCAAATTTCAGCACTTTAGCAGGTTTACTCGAACTCTGAATTCGCTGATGGGGTGTCTCGGATTAATTTAGAACTTCGAGTGAATAAACAAAATACGCTTACCCTATTGAATTAAGTACTCTGACTCAACGGAACCATCAAAACTCTCTTCCAAGGTCATTTTAATTAAAAGTCATTCCCAAACCCAAATTCCATTTTAAACTAAAACCACAAGAAGGCTCAAAATGAGACCAGAAGCCTAGGAAACCACACGAAAGTTCATTCTAGACTAAACTCAACATTCTGGAGTGAACCGCACTGCCAGAATGCTCATCTGTGCATGTTTACCAATAATGTTAAGCAAAGTCAACCCTTTGCTCAAGCTTCAAGTTAAAACACCTAATAGCACACATTCACACCAGAAGTCTCAAGGCCCGAACCAACCATCCAACTAGCCTAAAATGGCCCTTCTAGACCTGATAAAACCGTTAGAATTACATTCTAAGGCTGTATTTTTGTATTTTTGACTAAAGACAACTATTCAATTTCGAACGCACTGAAATACATAAACTTGCACTCCAAACGAGCAATCCAGCGCCCAAACTGCTAGTCCCAGTCAGTCATAAATGACTTGTGATTGCTACAGCAAATCTTTAAATGCTGAAAAGATCTAAAAATAAAGATAATGACCTGGAGGGTAATTACAACATTCACTACTAAAAAGACTTTGGTCCGCCAAAGTAGTAGGATAGACATAATCTAAAGACATAAAAAAGACAAGGATATTGAGTCTACATGCTCTGCCAGACCCTCATACAACCTCTGTAATCAAACAACGCAATCACTAATCCCAAGCTAAGAAGAAAATCCTCATATTCACTTCAAAACTCAAAAACTCTTCCAACTCCAGTTTGGTTTCTAACTCCCACCCAACTGAACAGAACTGCTTGAAAGCACAAGATTCATTTACAAATACCAACACCAAACCAAAACAATTTAATTGAGCAAACACAGAACCAAGGAAGATGTGATCCTGCTCCCCAATTCGAAAAACTCACCTTATGCTCCACATCTACTATATTCTAACCATAAAGAGTGTTCTACCGGTCCTTAGCTATCTTGAATGCCTCCAGCACAAATTGAAACCTTCTTACAATCCCACACAACATCATTCTTAGAAGAAAAATATGCTTCTCCAGAATATCTAGGAATGACAACTACCTAGACAAGGAACTAAGCCTACGACAAAACCCCTATATTCATTTCTAACCTCAAAAGCAACAAACCCATATCAATCTAAAGAAAGACCATCTTGGGAACGATAAGGTAGTACTGAGCCCTACTTCAACGACCTACCCTAACCAAAGGAACTTCTGAAACACCAACATCACAAGCCCACAAACTGCTCTGCCACCACAAATCTGAGATGAACACCCTATCCTTAAGGAAATTACACTGGAAAGTGGTGTATGAACATAGTTAACTTGTTGGTAATGGCTCAAGGGTACCAACTCCATCACGAACCATTAAAGATACCAAGCATGAACAATGGAAACCATGTATCCTAAACTAGAGCGAACTTATAAATCCTATTAATTTCTATAAACCAATCCTAAAGATTAATATTCTTGGAAAGTATCCATTTCCCACAAGGGATAAGGCCTAAAATAACCAATAAACACCAATATTTCGACTCTAAACCATACACTGGCCCTGAGGGATATCTCACGGCAATAGAGAACCAACACAATAGATAGTCCAAGCACAACAAAGGATCACACCTCCAATTTGTAGTCATCCATAACCAATCTACAAGACCACAATAAACGGATGAATCCAAAATAAGCTAAATAAGCGAAAACACAACCATGCAATCAAGGATTGACTAAAGAAAAGGGAGAAAGCAACGAAAAAGTACTACCCCAACTAAAGAAGAATAACTAGCCAACACATCGCTTTAAGAATTAGCAATATCCTAATACTACTCAAAAGGGATGGCTCACAACTATCATAATAAGGCACTATAACATACAAAACACAAATCAGGAAAATCTGGTCTAGCCACTTATCAAAAAAGGATCAGCATCACAACAAAAACACACAACAAGAGTGGAAAAAAGGAAAATTAGAAATCCTAAGGCCACAGCCACAAGAAGGACTATCAAGGAAAATGCATGGGGAGTACTTAACAACTACTCCAAAATCAAAGAAACACAACCTAGTCGATCCATTACTAAAAGAAATCAACTACATGGGAAAAATATGTACACAATCCTCAAATCAAGCTGCCATAAAAAGCCAGTGATAGATAATAAGCCGAAAAACCCAAATGGGTATAAAACCCCCAAGTCACACAAAATAAGAACCAATAAGATAAACCACAATATTGCATCCAATAATGGGACAAACCTCGACCTCTAACCAGTCTATAGAGGCATAGAATGGACCGTGTTTGACCTCAACATGAACAACTAATATAGTAATGGAAACACCCAAGGCATCACCTCTAACTGAAGAAGCGGATATGTCATGTGCCGAGGCTACCCTTTTGGTGTAACATGGGACCTAGAATCACGAGTGACCCCAAGCTAACCCTATGTCTGGCATATATAAGGCATATTGAGAATGACTTAATCAAACAGATACTATGTGGAAGCTAAAACAATGAATAACTCAAAGTGGGGAATACCTAACTAGTTTGAATGTATAAAACATGCTAAGAGCTTAATAACTGCTGAAAGATGAACTTAACAATTCAAGCTGATTCTACTACTATGTATGAAAAGCCTCTAATTGAGTTGAGTTACTAGGACATGCCGCCCAACTGACTCTAACAAAATAGAAAATTGAAAGCAAATACTTAAATGAAAGAATGTCTATTGTCCTAGAAATTTGAGAACTCACCACTTAAGCTGCTGAAGGAAGACCGAGAATCGATCTAAGCATGATCTGGATGCTGAGTACATAAACCTATATCATTAAAGGATGTAGCACAGAGTATGTGTTAGTACTTGGAATGTACTGAGCATACATGATATAGATACTAAGTTGAACAATTATATATAAGCTTTGCAAAACATAACTGAGAAATGACATAAACTAAGGAATGTAAATACTGAAATAAAATTGAAAAAGCTAAACTGAATGTAATGACCAAATGCTAATCATGAACATGACATGCTAAACTAAATACTGAAGTATATACTAAAAACCTAGTCAAATGCACTAAGAGTCTGACTGTGGGAGCTATTATTAACTGACATAAAACCATGTGATCTAAACATGGAGTCCGATGTATATGCCTCATCCAGAGGACCCATTATACCTTGCCAGGGGTATGAAGGCATGACTGGCATGATCACTAAATTTGATGGCCAACAGAAGGGACTTGTACTCTTAGGGGGTACGTAGTTCTTGAACTATGAGCGTACGTTGAACCCTAGTCCAACTTGGTGCTAAGTCTACTCCCAACTAAATATATATATGATATAAATGTAGCTGACATACTAAATAACTCAAAATACTGACATGCAATCTGAGAATGCAATATTTAAAAACTGATAACGTGACATTCGAAAACTGAAGCATGATTATCTATTTAACTAACCTAGCAAGTACAATTCACGAACTAGGATAGTCTACACAAACTAGGGTTTCAGATATTCATAAAAGGAATTAAACAACGTTGTCAAGAAAATATGATATTTAGATTATGAATACTATAGCAACTGAAAACATAACAATTCTCCAAGGTTTTACAAACCCTAGGCCTAAATAAGATATAGAGAATCAAGGAACTGACTAAATTTTAGGGATCTAGTGGATGAAAGGAATCCACTAGTGAAATCTTACATACGTGGTAACAAAATGTACAGAGAATTCCTTTGATTTTGGGGCTGGAACTTAAAGAAACTTTTCACTATTCTTGGGGAAACTAGTGCCTCTTTCTACTCATTTTGCTCTAAGTTTTGATGATTTTTGGTGAATAATGGTTTTAGGTATGTTCTGAATAAATTACTAGGCATAAACAAAGTAAAACGACGTAGTTTAGGTGTTAAATGATGTAGTTTAATTGTCCAAAGCATAGGGGAAAAACAAAAACGTGACTTAACAGCTGACGTGGCCATCGACATACCCTGACTGACAGACCCTGGAATGACTGACGGTCCTTCCTGGCATGGTGCTGTTTGACGTTTCAGACTAGGTGTTGGGGGTCATGATCCACGGATCGTGGTCCCACCTAAGTTTTGTAGATCCTATTGAGGGTCATGATTTTTCTTGGGAGTTCTGGATGGCCAACCACGGACCATACCTATGGTCTGTGGTCTAAACCACGGGCCGTTGTTTGGCCTCTTTCGGTGGCACCTGCAAAATTTAAAAATCTTCTATTGGCTATTTCTCAAATATGGAGTGCTACATTATACCCTTTGGGTACATTCATCCTCGAATAAAGTCTAAACTAGCTGAGTATGGAGGGAAGGAGCTGCAATCCCTGCCACTAAGTATTAAAAAAGATATTTGATTGAAGTGAGTTCCAAGAACATGCAAATATGCTGAAATACAACAACAACTGAAGGAACAGGATGCTGAGACTGAATTACACAAGAGTAAATTGAGAGACTAGAGAGTAACTATTGCTTCAAGTTGATACGGAATCAGAAGGAAAAAGGTGAGGATACATGGCCTTCATGGCTACTTCTACTTCATAAGGATCTCTATCTATAGACTGACTCCTCCACAAAACCTTAGCTGAAGCGACTTATATATTTCTCAAACTATGAACCTGACAGTCAAAAATTTCAAATGTCACTTCTTGATAAGTGAGACTATCCTTTACCGCCACACTCTCTAATGGTACTATCTAATTTCAAATCACCCACACAATTCTTCAACAAGGAAATGTGAAAGACTATGTGAACAACTGCTAATTCTACTGGCAACTCTATCTCATAGGCAACATTACCAACCCTTTTCAAGATTTTGTAAGGACCTACATATGTAGGACTGAGCTTTCCTTTCTTGCTAAATTTAATCACCCCCTTCATAGGTGACACCTTCAAGAAGACCCAATCATCGATTTCAAACTCTAAATCCCTTCTTCTCACATTTGCAAAGGACTTCTAACGACTTTGAGTTGTCTTTAGTCTATCTATGATGAGCAAAACTCTTTCTATAGCCTCATGAATCGAATCTGGCCCAATCAATGCTTCTTCACCTACTTCAAACCAACCAATCAGGGACCTGTATCTACGCCCTTATAGTGCCTCATATGGGACCACCTAAATACTGGATTGGAAGCTATTATTATAGGCGAACTCTATGAGAGGCATATGATCATCCCAACTACCCTTGAAATCAATCAATGATGAGTCCACAATTTGGAATAATTTAGGGTTATATTTTGATAGAATTAGTATTCTCAAATGCATATTTTTTCTCAATCACTAATGTAAACCATTAATTTTCAAGTATTTGGATTCAGAGACAAAGTTTGGATGCTATCAAGAAAAAAGGAACAAAGCGGCTAAAAGAATGGAGAAAAGACTTCCTGAGGATCACGTAAACTACTAGGCGAGAAGCCGAAAGGTACTATCCGTCGAATGTTCCAGTGTGCTGAGCCCTGAAGGAAAAGAACAAGTATGTAATAAATAGGAGTAGTCGGTGCATCGTCGAGTAGTTTTGCGAGGTAGTACTCTATCTCGCAATGCCTCTAAACACAAGAATGTTGAAGGAAAAAGCAAAAAGGTGATGAACCAGACCAAAGGGCGGATCACCGAGTGTGTCGGCTATCCCGACTAATTGACTGCGCCGAATGGTCCTTTGCAACACATTTTTAGACAACTATAAATACTAGTTTAAATTTTTATCTTAGTATGGAATTTCAGATACAACATTTTATTTTTCTATGTTTCAAGTTGAGAGACCTTATTCTTAGCTTTTGAAGATTTGAAGACTGCAAATTCCAGGAAATTGGAAGTGGGTGTTGAAGATTCTTCATCCTAGACTTGTTTAAAGTGACAATAAATCATACCTAGTTGATGCTACTTCAATTTGGTATCATTTTCTTTCTTTTCGCTATGTCTAACTAAAACCCCAATTCTTGGGGTGTGATTTTGTGAATATGGGTTAAATTTACTATTGGGTGTTGCTTATTGTTGATATATTCACTGTTTAAATGTGATTTCATTTAGTAATTCTGTTTGAACTTAATGATATTGTAGTTGCAAATATGATTTCATCTTAGTGTTTTTGACTTGCTCGAGAGAGAGGTTTTAAAACTAAGACTACTAAATTGATAGCCGGTGGTTATTGGATTGTCGTTGGTTCAACTCGAAAGAGTGAATCCTAGGCTCTCTCCCACACATTCAGCTCAAGAGAGTGAATGGGTTAAGGCAATGGTTATGCTCAAACGCGATAGCTCGGTGTTCAAGAGAAACAGAGTTGTTTCGGGGTAAGTTGCTCGAGAGAGAATTTACCCCACTATAGTCTAGCCTAGATATAAATATTCAACGATTCACTATCAATAGCATCTACCCGATAGTGTCTTTCATCCCATATTCCTATCACATCCCAAGAATCCTATCTTTCTCTCTCGTTTCCTTAAATTTGTGTTGTTTTTGTTGATTAGCTAATACATACCCCTATTGATAATTCACGCTTGCATTGCCTCTTAGATTTAGTATGTTTTTATTTGATAATGTTTATAGCTATGGCTAATTAGAACTTGATTTTACTTTTCTATTAATTCTGGAAACCACTTCTTGTGGGAACGATCCCAACCTTTGGTTAGGTTATATCAGTACATGCGATTGTTGGTAGTTGAACCAAACTAGTGTCATGGTACCTGAAGTCAAAATGGTGCCACTGTCTGTGAGTTGTGTTATTTGAGAATTTTTAGTTTAGTCTATTTTTTGTTCTTCTTAGTTGTATTTTACTTACTTAATTTTTTAGTCTTGTGTTTTTCTTATTTGAGCTTTGAAATAGAGGAGGTGAGTCTGTCAAGTAGTACTCGTAAGTAAATTGTGTTTCCTCCATTAGAAGTAATGATGTTCATGGATTGCAATCTAACCTTCAAACAATTAGAAGGTGAACGGATCCATGAGGCATGGGCAAGATTTAAATCGCTTCCAATTCAATGCCCCACTCATGAAATTCCTAATATAGTCCTCCAGGATTGCTTCTACATAAGTCATGGTATCGAAAACAAAGCATTGGCTGACCAACTAATTTCGGGTGGTATTACATAGCAGCCCTATGCAATAGTGGCCAGATGTTAGCGTAATCAACAACACAACTTCCAATGCAAATGTCTACGATCGTGCAATAATATAATAACCCAACTAAAGGTTGGGGTCGAGTCTCAAGGGAGTGGTTTCGAGAATTAATAAAAAAATAAAAATTAGTTCTAATAGTCGTAACTAAAGACATTAATGATTAAAAACATTATAAATTAAAAAGGGACACAAAAGAGTCAAATATCGATTTGGATTGTCACAAGTATAGAAAAAACAATAGAAATAACAAAGAAATCTATGAATGAGAGGGGATTCTTGGGATGTGACCGAAATACATGTTAATCTAAATTGATGGGTACATGCTTTTGATAGAAAATTTATAGAGTAATAGTGACTAGGCTAAGCTATACGTGGGAATAAATTCTCTCTCGAGCAACTTACACCATTTCAAATGGGTTTCCCTTGGACACCCACTTGCCGCATGAAGACCAACCTATGCCTTACCCAACTCACTCTCTCGAGCTGAGTGTTAGGATATGAGACTAGGGTTCACTCTCTCGAGCTGAACCTCATGTCGACCTACTCTTTAGGGAAACAATCTAGTAGTCTTGGTTTCGCGACCTCTCTATCGAGGAAGCCAAAAACACATAAATAAACTTATATTTGCAAGTAAAAATTTGTTAAATTCATCCATAATTACTTGACGAAATCACCATTAAACTACATCTAATCTATCAGCAAGCAAGACCCAACAACAATCTTAACCTATATTCACTAAATCACCCCCCAAGAATTGAGGTTTCTAGTCACACATCAATAGATAAAATTTATACCTAAATGAGCTTGCATTCAAGTGGGTATGAATATTTATGTCTTGTTACAAGCCAAGAATGAAGAATCCAAGAGACCCAAGTCCAAATCATTGGAGATGAAACCCTCTCTTCTTCAAGTTTCCAAAACCCTCTCAAACTTAGGGCAAATAATAAAAAGTACTAAAATTATATTAATTGTTCTATATTGAAAATCTCTCCTAAGATATAACTCTCAACGAGTATTTATAGTTTCCAAAAGTCTATACTGCAGTGGATCATTTGGCAACATTAGTCGGAATCGCCGATCAACTAGGCGATTCTCCCATTGGTGAAGTTCATCACCGTCTTGCACTACTCTTTGGCATCGTCGTGCTCTGATTCATTAGGTGACATAGTACTGCTTCATGGAACTTCTCGGTCATGCAGCGACCGCTTGCTTTTCTACCGACTTGATCTTTTCCTTCAGGCTCAGCACACTGGAACAAAAGGTGAAGTGAGACCCTTCGGCAACTCACTAAGTAGACTCAGCGCTCCTCAAGCCTTCATTTTCTTCGTTCTTTTCAGCCTTTTCGTTCCTTTTTGTGAAGTAGTGTCCACACTTTCCTTCCAACTTCATGTACCTGAAACTTAAGGGTTTTCATTAGATATTAAGATAAAATAAGCATTTTAGGACACAATTTCTATTAAAATATAGCCCCAAATGAGTCCAATTTGTGGACTCATAACAGCCCACCTGCTTGATCACCTGGTTGAACCAAACCAAGAAGTAGAGAAGGACTTCATGTTGGCTGTGCTAATGACTCAGATAGATAAGTTGACCAAAGAGATATTGGAGATTGAAGTCCAATGCAAAAGGAATGACAAATACATTCCCCCTCATGAGCAAAGAAAGCCCAAGGACAATGAGGGTAAATGGGTCAAAGGAGTGCTCTCAATCATTATTAACAAGGTAAGTGAGCATGACGGGGTGCTGGAAGAGATGAAGGAGAACATCAAAGTGATGAAACAAATGATTGGTTCTTATTACAGATCCATTTAGCTGCTTGAGAACCTTACGGGTCATTTGATACCTCATCTCCATCTACCACAAAGCAGGGGGTTGCCAAGTGATGTTTTGCCTAACTCTGAAAGTGAAGTTTAAGTGTTAAGTTGCATCGTTCCACGACGTTAACTAAGGCATTGTTTGGGAGGCAACTAAAAACCCTTAAATGCTTTAATTTTGTTTGTTTGAAAAATCAAAGTGTGTTGGTTGTGAAAGATTAAATATGGGAAATGTTAGGAATGAAGGAGATTGGTGAGCAAAATGGTCCAGTTTGTGCATCATCGAAGAGGTCGGCGATTCTGATGTAAATCGCCATTTGGACCGTCACTTTGACTGAAAGTACTGTAAAACTCGGTGAGGTAAGTGAACATTTGGCGCTTCGCCAAGTAGATTGGCGAGCAATACTATTGTCGCTGAATGGATGTCAACTTGATAGTTAATTATGGTCAAATGTTTTATAACTTGAAACTCCTCACTTTCCCTCACTTTTAAACTTCACAAACTCACACCAAGTTAGTATTTTCAACATTCATGCATTTCATAAGTATTTTGGTTGTTGATTTGTGCTTGGAGTTGGAAAACATTGCCGCCTAGCATCTCAAATATATATTGTTAGGTGTAAGAGGTTGATTTTTCGAATACCGTATGTATTTTTATCGCATTTTGTACTCATTTGCTAATGATCATTTCGTATCGTCATGTGTTGGACCTCTCTGACAGGATTACAATGCTTTAATGCCAGTTTTAATTTGATAATCTTGCCCTTATTATTTTGATCGTCGATTGCCTGCATTTTTGTGCCTTAGATTGAGTTAAATTTTATAGGTGTATGCTTGCATGTCATGTGTTTTATGCTTGTGCTAAATGACGTAAATTGCCCAATGATAGAGTGGGTGACACCATTCTTAAGGGCAAAAGTCATCAAATGGCCAAATTTTCCAAAATCGGGAAAAATCTAAATATCCCGAGGTGATGGGTGTTATGGGTCTGAGCATAATTTAACTAGTGCATCTTTCAATTTTGTTTTTGGGGGTCGCGAGGTTGAAATTGAGAAGTGGGGTTGAAATCAGGCACGTTGGGTTGTTTGGCGGGCTGGGTCGAGCTTGCCGAACCACTCAATGGTTCGCCTAATATCCCCACCTCACCTTTAATCTCAAGATGTATGTGTTGTTGGCTACTGTAAATTTTTGAGAGAAGCTTAATGTCACCAAAGGAACTCAGTGACTCGCCAATGGTCTTTTATTTCATCCTTTGTCTGCACCTCTGAACCCTTGTTGTACTGTAACTTTTGGTGGACAAACTCTTACTCGCCGATAGGTTTTGGCGGTATGCCAAAAGACCTTTGCATCACCTACTTACTTTAATTTTTTAGCCAACCCCTTCGGTAAGCCAGATCTAGCCCGCCAAAGAGATTCGGCGATTCACCGACTTGATCGGCGAGTATGTATGTAGTAAATTTTATGTGCGTTGATATGAATATTTACTAACCTTTCTCCAATATTTTGCAGACACAGTGAGAACAAATCTAGATAGGGCACCCTAGAAAAAGGGATGGGGCATTACCATAAATGAAGGGGGATCAAATCCTCCAAAGAGAAGAAGGCAAGAACTCCCATCAGGAGACAAAGGCAAAAGAAAGAAAAGCACATGTGAGAGAGACGGTTGAAATCCAAGCTAATTATGTTAAGCTTGAAGATGAGCAGCCTTTAATTTCTCGAAGAGATGATATTCGGGCTAGATCACAATACACGTCTACCAGAGCTCCCTCAGCTACCACCTCTCCTGCAACAGAATCAATGCTAGCTTATGCCCCTCTTGTGACCCCTATGCTTCCTGTTGTTCCTCCTCCTAGGATTCTAAATAGATTAAAAGATGATGGTTTATGAACCATCCTCGAGGAAAAACTTCTTTCTGTAGAAGGCTTGGAGGAAAAGTATTCAGATGTGAGGGAGACCCTCCAATTCCACAGGTTCGAGCAGTTCTAAATAGATTAAAAGGTGATGTTTTATGAACCATCCTCGAGGAAAAACTTCTTTCTGTAGAAGGCTTGGAGGAAAAGTATTCAGATGTGAGGGAGACCCTCCAATTCCACAGGTTCGAGCAGTTCACTAGGCCCCGAGGTCCCTATATTCCCTCTTGGGTTTGTGAGTTTTACACAGCTTATGGTGATCTGGTTTCCAAAAGCAGGAAGAAGGCTAGTGAGTTCAAACCTGTTAAGGCGGTCATGGTCTGAGGCAAGGAGGTCGGGTGCAGCTTGTGAGAGCATATAGGGGCATATAGACTTCTCTGCCATTCCCGGTCCTAGTCACTGAGTTGTGCAGACGTTCTGAAGTACCTCGGGATTAGGTGAGAGATATTGAGATGACCCCTTCTGCCTCTACTGACATCTAGCATATTGAGGTTCAATACACACAAGAGAAGGTTGACAGGAGGAGGCATCTTCGCCTACCCCGATTTCTGAGCCTTTATGTACTTATGCCATTTCTACTTCTTCACAGGTTTCGGGCACCTCCACCTCATCCCAGCCACTCAAGATTACTCAGGCAATGATCCTGAAGATGGGGAATCTAGCCTATTTAGCTAATATGAGCATGACTTGATTGGAGAGATCTATCCCTTGGATTATTGAGAATGTTATTTTGGTTCCACTGATCCCTCTCTAGGCTTTTATTGATGATCTGTCTACTAGAGTCACAGCTTGTGAGAGCATATAGGGGCAGACCTCTGAGGTTCCGACTTTGAATGCCGATGTAGCATATTTGAGGAAGGATGAAGACTATTTGAAGTCTATTGACTTCAATTCATTGATTCAGGATGCAGATGACATGGATGCTCCTGAGACCTTGGGGATTCCTCCAGATATTACCAACGATCCACATCAGGATGAGCCTATAGTTGAGGAGCCGGATGTTGAATCCGATGAGGAACAAACTAGAGTACAGGAGGAAAACATACTTAGAGATTTTCTATAACTTGCAGGGACCTCCGTAGCTGTCTCTAGTGGGGTTGTTGGTTATGAGATGATTTCGGGCACTAATGCCCAAGTACAGACTGCTGCAACGGGCACTGAGGCCCAGACAAATGGAGAGACTACATAGATAGGATCTTTTCTTTACCTCCTTCTCTGTCTTACTTTCTTTCACTTTTGGATACTTTACTTCATTTGCATTTGAGGACAAATGGTTTTTATTTGTAGTGGTGTGAGACCCATCTTTTGTGTGAATATTGATGTTGGTGTTTTGTTTATATATTTGGGTTGTTGTACTTAAAATTGGGTTTTATACTATTTTTAGATGATGTTTGACCTTGTGACTCCTTTTGTCTTAAATTGTAAATGATTTTGACCTTTCGAAAAAATTTTAAATGTTAGCCACCTCTTGTTCATGAATAATGTGGCTGTTCTTTAGCAATTTTGAGTATCGGTTTTGATCAATATTGATGACTCAAATAGTGCTCATAATTGAACGAACATGAATGTGTGGCTAAAATAAGACTACCAAAGTATCAAATGAGACTCAGTTGCATAGTCAATATGTGAACTCTTTGCATCTAGTTGTGACTATCCAAGTATTAAATTGATTCTCTTGTGATGAACACTGCACACTAGCAACAATGTAATGTCTTGTTTGACTTTGGTGTCGATGCCTTGTGTGATGAGCTTATTGTGAACCATGCATGATAACACCTAGAAATTTCCCAGTTGGTCCGGTCGACTAAGTAAGTCTATCTCTAGATATGATCTCAGGCAACTTCGAAGAGTGTGAGCCAATTTTACATATAGCTCTTTTCTGGCCTACCTTGTGAGCTTGTGAAACTCTTTTGAATACCCCTTGAGCCTTACCTTTCTTTGGAAGAAACTTGATGAAAACATGACTTTTCTTAAAATCCACTACCCATAAACCTCATGATTTGTGGTTGATTGAATAGCCAACTTAGGCCAAAAGCCTAAGTTGGGGGTGTGGTAAAAAGAGAAGGCAAGTCAAGAAGTGCAAGACAATTCCCCTTTAACCTATGGTGTTGAAAAAAAAATGGAACCCCTTCATAAAAAAAAAAAAAAAAAAACCGAAAGGAAAAGAATAAGAATGAAAAAGTTGTGGAATAAAGTACAAAAGAAATGGGGTTCTGAACAATCTATGGAACTGAATAATGGGATAACTTATGAGCACTAAAGAAAATGATGAAAGAAGAGGAAAGGGAAAGTTGAAAGCACCACATTTCACGAGGATGAAAGTTACTGAGCCTAAATGACCATACCTTTACACTCAGCCCCATTACAAGCCTTGAAAATACCTTTTTTATTTTGAGTGAGCTGAAACAACTGTTGATTGGAAAATACAAGCAAACCTATAGGTGAAAGCATGCATTGTGTTCTTCTTTGTGAGAGTGCGAGTTGCATTTGATTCCAGCACTTTAAATGATTAAACCATTGTGTGTGAATATGGAATAATTATTTGTGTGAAGGCATTTGAATACCTTGTTGAGCCCGAACTTGCATTTGAAGTAAGTATAATGAGCTTGAGAATCTTTGATAATGGTGTGTCAAAACTTTAGTCTTGGAATATACAATTGATCCTTGCATGAGTAAGTTGAGTCTTGTTGTGTACATTCATGATTCAGTCTTCTGTAGCACTATTTGAGGAATCCTTTTTGAACTATTGAACTTGAGTTTTACTTGAGCATAAGCAAATGTTTAAGTTGGGGTTGTTGATGAGTCCACAATTTGGACTCATTTAGGGCTATATTTAGATAGAATTAGTGTCTCAAATGCATATTTTGTCTCAATAACTGATGTAAACCCTTAAGTTTTAGGTATTTGGATTTAGAAACAAATCTTAGATGCTATGAAGCAGAAAGAAACAAAGCGGATGAAAGAACGAAGAAAAGCCTTCTTGAAGATTGCCTAAACTACTAGAGAAGTAGCCAAAAATTCCTAAATACCACCGAATGCTCCAGTATGCTAAGCTCTGAAGGAAAAGGTTAAGTCTGCAATGGCAAAGAGTAGTCGATGCATCGCGGAGCATTTTCGCGAAGTAGAACTCTATCTCCTAATGCCTCAAAACACGAAAATGTTAAAGGCAAAAGTAGAAAGGCGATGAACCAGACCAAAGGGCGGATCGCTGAGTGTGTCGGCGATCCCAACTAACTGATCAGCTGAATGTTCCTTCACAGCACATTTTTAGACAACTATAAATACTATTTTAAATTTGTACCTTAGTATGCAATTTCATATACAACATTATATTTTTCTAAGTTTCAAGTAGAGAGATCTTATTCTTAGCTTTTGATGATTTGAAGACTTCCAATTCCAAGAAATTGGAAGTGGGTGTTTAAGATTCTTCATCTAAGACTTGTTTAAAGTGAAAATAAATCATACCCAGTTGATGTTACTTCGATTTGATATCATTTTATTCCTTTTCTCTATGTCTAGCTAAAACCAAATCCTTGCGGTGTGATTTTGTGAAGATGGGTTAAATTTACTGTTGGGTGTTGCTTATTGTTGGTATATTTGCTATTTAAATGTGATTTCATTTAGTAGTTGAGTTGGAACTTAATGAGATTGTAGTTGCAAATACGATTTTATCTTAGTGTTTTTGTCTTGCTCAAGAGAGAGGTTTTAAGACTAAGACTACTAAATCGATAGCCAATGGTTATTGGGTCGTCGTGGGTTCTACTCGAGATAGTGAATCCTTTGTCCTCTCCCACACTTTCAGCTCGAGAGAGTGAATGGGCGAAGGCGGAGGTTGTTCTTAAACGTGGCAACTCGGTGTTTAAGAGAAACCGAGTTGACTCGGGGTAAGTTGCCTAGAGAGAATTTACCCCCACTAAAGTCTAGCCTAATTACAAATAATCAGTGATGTACTATCAATAACATCTACCCGATAGTGTCTTCTATCCCATATTCCTATCACATACCAATAATCCCATCTCTCCATCTCGTTTTCTTATATTTTGTTGTTTTTGTTGATTAGCTAATACATACCCCCATTGATAATTGACGCTTGCATCACCCCTTAGATTTAGTATGCTTTTATTCGATAATGTTTATAGCTATGACTAATTAGAACTTGATTTTGCTTTTCTATTAATTCTCGAAACTAATCCCTATGAGAATGATCCCAACCCTTGGTTGGGTGATATCACTACACGCGATCAATGGACCTTGAATCGAAGTAGTGTCCTGATAGGTGAAGTCAATCACGCAAGCTCTCGATATATCCTTTAAGGTATGAATGGTATGCTCTGCCTGACCATCCTTCTATGGATGATATGTTATATTGAGACTTACCTAGGTACTAAGACCTTTGTGAAATGATTTCTATAAATGAGAGGTAAACTAAGGACCTCTATCTGAGTTCATAGATAAGGGAACCCCATGCAACCTGACTATCTCATGGATGTAGAGTTTGGCGTAGTCCTCCGTTGAATTTGTAGTCTTGATAGCCAATAAGTGAGTTGACTTAGTAACTCTATCTACTATTACCCAAATGGAGTTATGTTGTCTGTGAGTATAAGGTAAAGCCGTAATGAGTCCATATTTATCACTTCCCACTTCCATGTAGAAATGTTAATCTCATGAGTCATACCTCTTGGTCTTTGATGTTCTGTCTTAACCTGTTGACAATTAGGACACTTAGCCACAAAATCTGCTATGTCTCCCTTATTGTCGTTCCACCAAAGACATCCTGTAGATCACAGTACATCTTTGTGGCATCTGGATGAATTGAACAACTGCAGTTATGAGCTTCTTTTAGGGTCTTCTGCCTCAACTCATCCACGTTAGGAACACACAAGCAACCCTCGTAACGAAGCACACCATCTCCCCCTTGGGAGAAAAGCTAAACTTTTGGCTAATGGACTACACTTTTAAACTGAAGTAACACAGAATCAATGTCATGATCCAGGGGTACCCCCTAGACGTAACAAGGCATACAAGATCCCGAGAAGTCTCATACAATCCCCTTAGCATATCATAACATAAGATAATAGAAATCAGCAGAAGTTTAAACATTTTCCATAAAATCAAAGTTTCATAAAAAAGAAACGAAAGTATTTTACACTTGTCTCAAACCATCTATAACATGAATAATCTATGGAACCTAGCCAATGCAATAGTTCTAAACATAAAATGAACTATAAAAGGATATGGTAGTCAAGCCCTAGAATGCTGTGAGGACTCACCAAAACTTCTCTTCTTTCTCTACTATGAACCTTGCCATGAGGATGGAAGTCAATTTCACCGGACCCTTCATTTGATAAGAATGTAGGAAAAAGTATGCATTAGTACAAACATGTAATATATATATTAGCTAACATAAATCATCAACGTAATCATATCAAAGGCATTAGTCAACATATGACATAATCTATAAGCATAAAAGATAACAACATAGTCATAGGCATAATCAATGCATCTAGATCAATATAATATATGAGAAAAACATCATAAGTAACCTACAAGCATGCTTGTGCAATGCATCGATAAGACCACACAAATCTCAACCATGCTAGCAAACCACTTTAGGCCCTTATTCATATTCATCATCTTTTGATCTCATATAAAGGAAGGAAACTATAGAAACAATCCAAGCTAAGCATACATCATGTCAAGTAAATCTCATAATAGAACATACTTACAATACTTCCTTGAAGTAATCTTGCTTCATCATAAACATGCTGTTTGAATTAGGGATTAGTCTCTCTTTAGCTATTATTGTTATTCATGGAAGACTACCACTTTACTAGTCCAAGACAAGTACTTACTCATGAACGGTTACAATTTACTAATTCAAGGCTACCAAGGAAAATACAGCCTTATGCTAGACCAAGCTACCATGTTCTACCATATCAAGGAAGGCGACTATAGCAACAGTCCAAGCTAAGCATACATCATGTCAAGTAAATCTCATATTAGAACATGCTTACAATACTTCCGTAAAGTAATATTGCTTCATCATAAATATGCTATTTCAATTAGGGATTAGTCCTTCTTTATCTATTCTTGTTATTCAGGGAAGTGTACCACTTTACTAGTCCAATACAAGTACTTACTCATGAACGATTACAATTTACTAATTCAAGGCTACCAAGGAAAATACTACCTTATGCTAGACCAAGCTAGCATGGAAAACACCTTAATTATACAAGTCCAAGGTACTCAAGGAAGGGTACTATTGCTCAATCAAAGCTATAAATGATATGATATGGCCTCAACAAGTCATGCTACCACACAAAGCACTCTATTGCTCTTAGTTCAAGCTAACCATTAGAAGGGTACTATTGCTCAATCCAAGGCTATCCATGAGGACTACTAACTCAAGCTACGAAGCATGCTCTTGTCTTACCAAGTCAAGATATTCATGAAGGGATATCACATCACTACATCAAGCTAACATAGTTCATACATGCTTTAATTCATTTTAGATAAGCAGAACATTCAACCTAGAATCATTCTATGTGAGAAAACCTTTCACATCATGTCTACATGTACATTTTAGATTCAATTGCGTGAGAAAGCCTTTCAACCATAGAATCTTCATTATATGATAATACCTTTCACATCATGTTCATTAAGTGTTTATGAGAATGTCATTTCCGTCAACACAACAACAACATTATAATCATTGACACTTTATTGTTAAAGTGTCCTTAAAGAATTTACATAGATTCTATAAGAACATGCATAATCTCATACATTCATGATATAGGTCAATGTGGGTATCTCCTTCCACAACAATCCTATCTGCAATACAACATTCATCATATAAGCTTCACTCTCAAGCCTTAACATTCATAGTTCACCATATTATATTTACTCTCAAAGACCTCGAAATCAACATTTAAACTACAAGCCTTACTCTCAAAGCCCTAGTCATCATAGTTCTTCATGCAATCTTTACTATAAAAGTCATACTAAACATAACTCATCATATTAGCTTTAATTTAAAAGCCCTACTAATAATCATTCATAATACAAGCCTTAGTCTCAAGACAATTCTAGTCATCAAAGTATACAAGTCATAATTCATCATAGATACTTGATTTCATTCAATTCATGTTTATATGCCTCACTCTTAGTAAATTCACATATATATGCATCAATCTTAAGTAATCTAATTATACTTCATCATATAGCCCCAATCTCAATCTCTACTAATCATAGATTCATCATGCATGCCTTAATATCTATCAATTCATGTTTACATACCTAACTATCAAGAGATCTTCAATGTATTTCATCAATTCTAGAAGCTTACCTCTAAATCCTCAATTTACCCTTTCAAGGCATAAACCCAATTACATAAATTTTCATCTTTCTAGACATGGTTAGGCATGGGTACATGTAAATTCATACTAAAAACAAGTAATTATATCAATTCTATCATAAACAATCGTAATCCACTCGATTGGATCCATACCCCTAACATTAGAAGAAGCCCTAACTTCAATTGGGCGATTCTTCTTCCAAAGGGGGGAATTCATGGGGCTCCATGGATGAAAGGATTCCATGGATGAATAAAACAGCATACCTTGATTATAAAGCCCATAATTTCTTTAGGAATGGAGGCTTGATCATAACCCTAGTTGCAATTCTTTCTTCTTTTTCTTCAACTTTCTAGAGAGACAAATATTTGAGAGGATGAACTTGGGATTCTTTTGGGATTTTGGAAATAATGACTGAATTGAATATTTTAAAGGGTTAAAATAGTTTATATAGGTATAATAAGTCTAGGGAAAACAACCTCACTTAATGCTCACTTAAATAGGAATTTCCCAAAAAGCCCTTAATTGGGCAGTCTAGTGCCATGCACCACACCAAGCTCCACAAACCATGGTCCTCACCACTGGTCGTGTTCCTGCCCATGGTCCTTGGTCCAGTGGTTAGGCCACTATGTGTAACATCTCAAAAATTAGTAGGCTAAACTAAAGCCTAATGTGAGGGTTAGAGTCATAGATATAGCTTCCTGTACTTAGAATGATGGGTTTCAAGGTAGAACGTCGAGGTACGACTCCCCAAAAACCAATTAAGGCAATCTTCCCCCATACGGTTCACTTATGAGAGGGTCTCATGCCCCGTGGATGAGGAATTATGGGTCAGGGTCCCAGAAACCATGTTATAGACCTCCACCAACACTTAACCAACACGTCCTGTGGGTCTACTCATGGCACCTGGGCGTGGTCTCACGGGTGAGGCAGTGCGTTTGCTTACACATTTAAGTGAGAGGCCTTATGGAATTTTCTAGAATTTATTAGTTATTAAGTAATGTCATTGCATCCTAGTTTATAACAACTATATAAGGACTTTAGACCCTTAATTTTTTCATTCCAAATCATTATTTCAAAACAGACCAAAAAGAACCCAAATCATTATTTCAAAACAGACCAAAAAGAAGAAGAAGAAGAAGAAAGGTCAAGACTCCATTGTTTCAAGCTTGCTAGGATTTTTAGTCAAGGTATGATAGCTTATTTATTCATGTATCCCTTTAATCCTTGAAAGCCCCATGTTTCCCCCAATTGTGAAGAAGAATCCCTATTTCTAGTCAGGGTTCCTTCCTCTATTGTGGGTATTGTTGTATGTTGATCCAATTGAGTGAATAATGGTTATTTATAATTGTTTATGAGGTAATTACATGTTTTTAGTATGATTATACATGTATTCTTGATGAACCTTAGATTCTAGGGTAAAATTCATATAGTTTAGTTTTATGCCATGAAAGGGGAAATTGAGGGCTTAGATGTGATCTTCTAAGATTGATGAATTACCATATGAATTGCTTGAGATTAGAGCACCTAGATCTGAATTGTTTAAAATTAAAGCTTGTAGACATGAATTAATTGGATTAGGGCTCATATGATGAATCATAATTAGTAGTGTTGAGATTGAGTTTATATTAAGAAATATGACTAGAATTGCTTAAGAATGAAGCATGTGAATAGATTGTCTCGAGAATTTGGCATATATGATGACCATGTGAAGTATTGCTTGAGAATAAGGTTTGTAGTATGAATGATGATTTCTAGGGCCTTAAGGGTAAAAGCTAATATGAATGAATGATAATTGTTAAGGCTTTGAGAGTGAAGCTATTAAGTATGATGATTTGCATATGGTATCATTGTTGAAGGACTTTACCCATATAACCTATATAATGAGTGTGTGATATTATGCATGAAGTGATTTGATTAATTGATTTATGATTATATACATGTCTAATTTAGTAATTCTAGATGTGTTGATTGAATATGATCTTTGGCCCTTTGACGGAAAATTATGAGAATTATGCATGATTATAAGATTTGTGGACATGCTATTATAACACTTTGAGAGTAAAGTGAAGATGCTCATGATCTAGTGGTTGCGTTGTTCAAGGTTATCCTCATATACCCACCTATGTATGAATATGATATGATGTGATTAGTTTCCTCACAATATCATGATTCTAAGGTTGGAAGACTAGTCTCACGTAATGAATGTATATGAAGACATGGATGGTTAAAGGTTATTCTCACGCATGAACTAATGAGCTATAGTATGAGTTATTTTGGATGGATTGTCAAGGCATTCTTCCATAAATAAAAACTAAAGTTAAGATTTAATATGAACTCAAATGGGAAATATGCTTAGCACCAAATGGATATTAATATGATATGGAAGCCCTAACACTAGTAGTGGTCATTTTTCTAGTAGTGATCTCTTGAGATGGGAGCCCTCACTATATTAAAGGCTGGGTTCCAACAAGAAATCTTGTGGGATGGAAGCTGTCACGATAGTAGAAGTTGGGTTTCTAGTAGCAATCCCCTTATCCCACAAACTATGTGCCCTCGTGGGTTACTTAGCTATTGGATTCACCTAACCTAAGAGTATGGTTCTACCTTAGGCAAGTAGGACAACCCCTTTTTGGTGTGGGGTAAACATTGGATTCCATATTAAGCTCATAGGGTCTATGTCGATTAAGGCTAATTCCAACAACAAGAGTCGCATGTCAATTTACCGTTGTTTAATGACTACAATCAGTTTTACTCTCATTTTGGGAACTTAAAATGTTGTGATAATTGCTAGCTTGCTTAACATAAATTGTATCATAATTTAAGGAATTTTATTGGGGTATTTACGTAACAGTCTAAGTAAAATTATGTGTAATTTTAAGAGGAGGTGAAGGATATATATATATATATATATATATATATATATATATATATATATATAGGTGTATATGCATTCATTATGGGAAGCACACAACTATTTGGGCAACCTTGAGGGATAGTTGTACAAGGATAAACATCAGTTATGTGTGACTATATATTTTCACACATCCTTGAGTTAAATTCGGTTCCTTCAAGTCTAAGAACCTTAGAACCTTAGTTAACCATTTGTTCTTCAAAATTAAAGGAGAAAAACTTGGTCCTTTTGGCTGAAATTCTTGACACACACTTCTCTTTGGTAAGTGATGAAATATGTTTTTGAGTTGGGTAGTGTTTAGTATTTTGATCATAACTTGTTTTATAGAACTTCGTTTACAGTGAACAAATAGGATTTGGAAAGCTAATTTGTATATGTACAACTCTTATGTTTATGTTAAACTCTAATTTAGCTGTGATGGGGTCGAAATATAGGATGTGACATAGGACAAGTTCTGTCTAGAGTTCGAAATTAGGAATCTTGTATGGAAAACTGTTAGTGTTTTGAATATATATTTTTGTAAAAAGTATATTTGACGATGATCCTTGTATTTTTTCAACCTTAAGGGATGTACCTACATCTTTCATAAAGGTTATAAAGTCTAGTTTTGCTGTTTTCCTTTTCAAATCTAAGTTGCAACATCAGGTACTAGGCTGGCCAGAATCACTGTTTTGACAGTATAGTTGTATTTGTATAGGCTAAGCTTACTTGTAATGATAATCATGTTTTATTTTGACTTTATTGAGATACTATGAATTATAGAATTTATTTAATTGTATTTTTAAGGTTGTATACACTCGTGAGAAAGTTGAGGACCTTGATACGTTGGTTGATCTACGATTTGAACTCGCGAAGTTGTGTTGGACTATTTCTACGCTAAAGTATTGAGATTTGAGTATGAACTTATACTTGCACTCTTTTAACTGCTGGTATATTTGAAAGTTGATCTTGGTACCTTGGTTACCTCTTGTCACATTGCATTGTCATGTTAGTGTTCTTTAAGACGTTAAAGACGCTTGTGTAACTCGCCCAGTTGTACGAATTTTTTGATCACTTGGCAGTCTTGTTGGGACCTTGTCCTTCTTGTGGTTATGACTTTGTCACTATTGGGATGCCTCTTGATTCGGATCATTTGCCATCTTGACTCTGGATTTTTAGTCCGTCTTAAGAATGGAAGTTATCCATTTTGAGTACGAACTAGAAAGCCATTTTAATATGATTCTTGGTTTTCTTGATTATTGGGCTTTGACCCTTCTTGATATAGGGCATCGGCCCTTCTTGATACCTGTTTGTGCTTGGTGTGACGACA
Source organism: Solanum bulbocastanum (assembly GCA_037074985.1). Lineage (NCBI taxonomy): Eukaryota > Viridiplantae > Streptophyta > Magnoliopsida > Solanales > Solanaceae > Solanum > Solanum bulbocastanum. Next base: position 19,835,111 of record CM073604.1, on the reverse strand, counting down.
TGATATATATATTGCTCGAGCCTTGTTATTGAATCTCTTGGAAAATGGTGCTATGAGCATTCTTGACATTTGGATCTTTAAATATCAAAATTGATACTCTTTATATATTGTTACTTGATTTATTTATTATGTTTCAATTGTGCTGCTCATGATTTGAGAAAGGTAGCTTGGTGAATTTTGAGGGCTCCGAACCTATAGTTTTACACCACAAAGCTATATGCTTAGTGATAGTTGTTTCTATCATAGGGAATGATCGAGATGAGGCATGAAGCTCGCCATTGGAGTTAGATATTTTGAAAGCTTTAAGGAAGATCACATTTGCATATAGGCATCTATATTTTGTATAAACTTTGGAACTTATACATGATCTATGTGTTGTATATTTACATGAAATTTTGTGGGCTAAACTGAACATGTCACCATAGGTTGTAATGTAAGTATAACTATAGGTTTTGTTCGTTTAGGGTGTTTAAGCCCAAGTTTTGTAATATATTAAATTTACTACTTGTTTAGAATGATTGTATGAAGCATGAACCACCTAATTTGGGCACTTGGGAAGTTGGAAATATTCTTTTTATATATTTTTTTTTACTAGTGTGAGGACAATATATGCATAAAAATCTTGTGAGTTATTGGCTTATATTATTTTTGGAAGGGTCGCTACAAGTGTTGGTACCTGAGCCTAGGTTTGTGGTTCTAAGACTTTTGCTGTGAATTATTTGTATACTTCTTCACTTACGAAAAAGGTTTTATTTGGATTATTTGTTCACTTACATGGTTTATAAAAAAAATTTATCGGATATAAAGTCCACATGCATCATGTACATGTCCATAATGCAATGTGATCTTTCCTTTTGAAGGAATTAAGTTATGCCCTTTACTTCTGAGCGACCTATAGAAGTTGCTCGTAAAGGTTCAAGTGCCTCTGTTTCCCAACATCATGCACTAGAAGAGGTTGGAGAACCTTTCTCGTACCAATATGTTCCCCACACTAGTGGGTCTGAAGTGGGAAACCATCATGGTGTAAGAGCTAGTTCACATCCTCACATGAGTCGTGGTACTCAAGTCATGAATCCTCCTTTTTAACAAATGGCTGAATTCTTCCACCACATGGCTGAAGCGATGCATGATCCCAATGGGATTAACTTTGAGAAAATAGGAAAAATGGGTTGAGTGGAGTTTGATTGCACCGTTGATCCCACGGATGCAGAACAATGGCTGAAGCGCATAGAGAGAGTATTTGAGCAGTTAGAGTGTTTAGATGTTGCCAAATTTAAGTATACTTTTTCACTATTACAAAAGGATGCTTACAATTGGTGGGTAACTATTCCAAATGCCAAGGTAAAACCTCCTGTTCTTACTTGGGATGATTTTCATAGGGAATTTCGTATAAAGTATGTCCCACCTGCTTATTGTGATGCAAAGAGAAAGGAGTTTTTGAATTTAAGGCAATGAAGCATGTCTATTGCTGAGTACCAATAGAAATTTCTGAGGCTCTCTCGTTATGCTAGAGGTATTATTAAAGAGGAAAAAGACAAGTATAGGAAATTTGAAGATGGTTTAAATGATTCCATTAGGAAGAATGTGGTGATCCTGCAACATGAGAATTTTTGTAAGGTAGTGTCTGCTGCTTTTACTTAGGAACGACTTGATAAAGAAGAAGCTAGTCAAAATGGAAACAAATTCCAAAAGCCTAGACCAGATTTTGGTGGTCCATCCAAAAGGGGAAGGTTTGATGATTCTAAGGTTGGTAGCCCCAACAGGCCACCTCAACAAAAGCAAAATAGATCATAATTTTCTATAGCTAGCACTCCAAATTAGGGCCAAGGCAAGCCTCGCGTTCCCACTGGTCCACAATGTAGAAAAAATCATTATGGTAGCAGGAGAGCTTCTAGTACATGTTTCAATTATGGGAGCTTTGATCCTAAAGTGAAGGATTGTCCTAATCCTAATAATGCTCCTTTCTTGAGAACTGAAGGCTCATTTCATATGCCTTTTATTAATCTTCCTCAAACTAATGAAGGTGCAAGACCTAAAAACACCCAAGTGGTAGGGAGAAGTGGAGCGAATAAAGCTAGTGGACCAAGGGCTACTACACGCGCTTATGCTATGAGGCAAAGAGAGGATCAAGATGGAAAAGATGTGGTTGTCAGTAAATTTTACTTATTTGGCTTATGTGTGTTTACATTGTTTGATCTTGGTTCTACACATTCCTATCTTTGTTCATCACTTGCTCTTCCTGAAAACATGAAATCTGTGAGACTTAATTTTGATATGTTGGATGAAATTCCTTTGGGTTATCAAGTTGTGTGTAATCGATGTGACTTTTCAAGATCCTACATTTTAACACATCACTGTACAAGGTGAAAGATCATTGACATCTAGTATTTTTTCTGCGGCCTTGGCAAGTAAGTTGATGCGTCAAGGTTGTGGGGCATACCTTGCTCATATAGTTGATACACAGTTGGAGAGTCCCGGTATCAAGGACAGACCTGCTGTACATGATTTCCCAGAAGTCTTCCCAGAAAACCTTCCTGGGTTGCCCCCAAAAAGGGAGGTTGCATTTCCAATCAAGCTTATTCCTGGATCTACCACTATTTCTATCACTCCTTATAGAATTGCTCTGGTAGAATTAAGAGAATTGAAATCTCAATTGCAAGATCTTCTTGAGAAGGGTTTTATTCAACCTATTGTTTCTCCTTGGGGAACCCTTGTTTTATTCGTAAAGAAGAAAGATGGCACTCTTAGGCTTTATATTGACTATAGAGAATTGAACAAAATAACAATCAAGAATAGATATACACTACCAAGGATCGATGATTTGTTTGACCAAATGAAGGGTGCTAAAGTATTCTCAAAGATTGATTTATGGTCTGGATATCACTAACTGCGTGTTAGAGAGAAAGATATTCCTAAAACTGCTATTAGAACTCGGTATGGTCATTATGAATTTTTTGTGATGCCATTCGAATTGACAAATACTCATGCGGTATTCATGGATCTAATGAATCAAGTATTCATGCCTTATCTTGATTGGTTTTTGGTTGTCTTTATATATTATATGTTAATATTTTTCAGAAGTACTGAAGACCATGATAAACACCTCCAGATTATTTTGCAAATTTTGAAGGAGAAGGAACTTTATGCTAAACTTTCCAAGTGTGAATTTTGGTTTGATGAAGTGAAGTTTCTGGGATATGTAGTATCGGCTGAAGGTGTGAAGGTGGATCCTAGTAAGATACAAGTAGTTGTTCAATGGAGACCTCCCAAAAGTCAAATCAAGGTAAGAAGTTTCTTAGGCTTAGCAGGATACTACAGAACATTTGTGAAAGACTTTTGCATTATTGGCTCTCCATTGACTAAACTCTTGCAGAAGTAACTGAAGTTTAATTAGAATGACAAATGCCAAGAGAGCCTTGAAACTCACAAATCCTTGATGACTCAAGCACTTATAATTAATCTACCAATTGAAGGGAATGAGTATGTAGTATACAACAATGCTTCTCATAATGGTCTTGGATGCGTTTTGATGCAAGAAGGGAAGCTTATTTCTTATGCCTCTCGAAAATTAAATCAGCATAGATTAAATTATCCTACCCATGATCTTGAACTTGCTGTTGTAGCGTTTGCTTTAAAAATATGGTGGCATTATTTGTATGGAGAGAAATGTCATATATTGACTGATCATAAGAGCTTAAAGTACTTGGGTACTCAGAAGGAGCTAAATCTTCTACAACATAGATGGCTTGAACTCATCAAGGATTATAGCTCGATGATTGATTATATTCCAGGTAAAGCTAATGTGGTTCCAGATGCCTTGAGTCGAAAATCCTTCGCAAGCATTTCTTTGAGTCCTTTGCCCTTGCTCCTTGAGTTAAGAGCCATGAATATTTGTTTCACACTTGATTGAAATGGTTAAGTTAGTGCCAATTTGCAAGTAAAGCCAATATTACATGAACGGGTGAAAGAAGCACAAAAGTTAGATGAGAAACTTGTAAAATTTATCTGAGAAATTTAAAATGGGGAAAAAGATGGATTTTTACATTAACAGAGGATGGTGTCTTATTTTATCAAGATATACTATTTGTCCCTAATGATGACAAATTGAGAAGAGAGTTACTGAGTGAAGCACATATCTCACCATATGCAACGCATCTTAGGGGTACAAAAATGTACCAGACAATCAAAGAAAATTATTTCTGGAATGATATGAAGAGAGACATTGTGGAGTTCATTTCTAAATTTTTGGTTTGTCACCAAGTAAAGGCAGAACATTAGGTCCCAGTTGGTTTACTACAGCCCTTGTCGATGCCGGAATGGAAATAGGAGAGAATAACTATGGACTTTATTTCTGGACTTCCTCACACCCAAAGAAATCATTATGCAATATGGGTGATTGTGGACAGGATAACCAAGAGTGCTCACTTCTTAGTAATTAGGATGGATTACTCACTTGAGTGTTTAGCTGAATTGTACATTAATGAGATCGTAAGACTACATGGGATCCCTATGTCTATTGTATCTGACCGAGACCCAAGGTTTACATCTAGATTTTGGGGTAGCTTGTAGGAAGCTTTGGGTACTAAGTTGAAATTTAGCATTTCATACCTTCCTCAAGTAGACGGCTAGTCAAAAAGAGTGATACAAATTTTGGAGGTTATGCTTCGAGCTTGCATTATGGATTTTGAGGGTAGTTGAGACAAACACTTGACATTGATAGAATTTGCTTACAATAATAGTTACCAATCGAGTATTGGAATGCCTCCCTATGAAACCTTGTACGGAAGAAAATGTCGAACCCTTTTTTGTTGGAGTAAAGTTGGTGATAGGAAACTTATTGGTCCTGAAATTGTGCAACAAACAGAGGAGAAGGTGAAAATTATCAAAGATCGTCTAAAGATTTCTTTGGATAGACAAAAGTCATATTCTGATCTTAAAAGGCATGACATTGAATATCAAATGGGAGATAAAGTATGCTTAAAGGTGTCTCCATGGAAAAAGATTATGAGATTTGGTAAAAAAGGAAAACTTAGTCCCCAATTAATTGGACCTTATGAGATACTTGAGAGGGTTGCACCAGTTGCATATAATTTGGCTTTGCCACCTGAGTTAGAAAAGACCAACAATTTCTTCCATATTTCTATGTTCAGAAGATATTGTTCTGATCCATCTCATGCTCTTCTAGTTGAATCTATTGAGGTTAATCCTTACTTGACGTATAATGAAGAACCTATTTTAATTCAAGCTCAAGAAGTGAAGAAATTTAGAAACAAGAATATCCACTTAGTAAAGGTACTTTGTAGGAACCATTTGAGAAAAGAAACTACCTGGGATAGAGAAGACATAAGGACCCAGTATCCGCACTTGTTTTGGGACTAGTGTAAGATAATTTTTTGAGACGAAATTATTTTAAGGGGGAGAGAGTTGTAAAACCCTAAATACTAACCAAGAGTCGCATGTGGATTTACCGTTGTTTAATTACTACAATATGTTTTACTCTAATTTTGGGAGCTTGAATTGTTGTGATAATTACTAGCTTGTTTAATATAAATTGTATCGTAATTTAAGGGATTTTATTGGGGTATTTACGTAATAGTCCAATTAGAATTATGTATAATTTTAAGATGAGGTGAAGGATATATATATATATATATATATATATATATATATATAGTTGTATATGTATGCATTTTGGGCAGCACACAACTATTTGGGAATCCTTGAGGGACAGCAATACAAGGATAAACATCACTTGTGTGTGACTATATATCTTCACACCTCCTTGAGTTAAATTTGGTTCCTTCAAGTCTAAGAATCTTAGAACCTTCATTAACCATTTGTTATTCAAAATCACAAGAGATAAACTTAGTCCTTTCCGCTAGAATTCGAGACACGCACTTCTCTTTGGTAAGTGAAATCTGTTTTCGATCTAGGTATGTTTAGTATTTTGAGCATAACTTGTTTTATAGAACTTCGTTTACAGTGAACAAATAAGATTTGGAATAGCTAATAAGTATATGTACAACTCTTATGTTTATGTTAAAGTCTAATTTAGCTTGGATTCGAAATATGTGACGCAACATAGGACAAGTTCTATCCAGAGTATGAAATTAGGAATCCTGTATGGACAGCTATTAGTGTTTTGAATACATATTTTTGTACAAAGTATATTTTGTGATGATTTTTGTTTGTTTGCAACCTTAAGAGATATACCTACATCTTTCATGAAGGTTATAAAGTCTAGTTTTGTTGTTTTCCTTTACAAATCTAAGTTGCAACATGAGGTACTAAGATAGCCACAAACACTATTTTGGGAGCACAGTCTTATTTGCACAAGCTAAGCTTACTTGTGATTACAATCATGTTTTATTTTGACTTTATTAGGATACTAGGAATTAAATAAGTTATTTAATTGTATTTTTAATGTTGTATATACTCGTGAAAAAGTTGAGGATCTTGATACGTTGGTTGGTCTATGGTTTGAAATCGCGAAGTTGGACTGTTTCTACGCTAAAGTATTGAGGTTTGTGTATAAACTTATACTTTAACACTTGTAACTTCTGGTATATCTGAAAGTTGATCTTGGTACCTTGGTTACCTCTTGTAACTTTGCATTGTTGTGTTGGTGTCCTTTAAGACGTTAAAGACGATTGTGTAACTCGCCCACTTGAACATATTTTTTGATCACTTGGCACTCTTTTTAGGACCTTTTCCTTCTTGTGGCTGTGACTTTGTCACTATTGGTATGCTTACTGATTCGGATCATTTGCCATCTTGACTCTGGCATTTTAGTGCTTCTTAAGAATGGAAGTTGTCCATTTTTAGTATAAACTAGAAAGCCATTTTTAATATGGTTCTTCGTTCTCTTGATTATTGGGCTTTGACCCTTATTGATGCAGGGCATCGGCCCTTCTTGATACCTGCTTGTGCTTTCTATAACGACATGATGTATATATTAGGCGAGCCTTGTTGTTAAACCTCTTGAAAACTGGTGCTATGAGCTTTCTTGACATTTGGAAAATATCGAACTTGATACTCTTTATTTATTGTTACTTGATTTACTTATTATTTTTCAATTGTACTGCTCATGATTTTATAATGGTAGCTTGGTGAATTTTGAGGGCTCCGAACATATAGTTTTACACCACTAAGATATATGTTTAGCGATAGTTTTTTCTATTGTAGGGCATGATTGAGAGGTGGCATGAAGCTGGCCATTGGAGTTGGAGATTTTCAGAGTCTTAAGGAAGATCACATTTGCATATAGGCATCTATATTTTGTATAAACTTTGGGTCTTATACATGATCTATGTGTTGTATATTTACATGAAATTTTGAAGGTTAATCTGAACATGGCACCATAGGTTGTAATATAAGTATGGCTATAGGTTTTGTTCGTATGGGGTGTGTAAGCCCAAGCGTTGTAATATATTAAATTTACTACTTGTTTAGAATGATTGTATGAAGCATGAACCACCTTGTTTGGACACTTGGAAAGATGAAAATATTCCATTTATATCATTTTTCTTTTTTACTAGTGTGAGGACAATATATGCATAAAAATCCCGTGAGTTATTGACATATATTATTTTCGCAAGGGTTGCTACATGCTAGTTTGGATTGTAGCTTGAAAAGACCTTATAATACATGTGTGACTAAAGGTGAATGTTCCCTTGTCTATGAGAAATAAGCTAAGGATGAGATCAAAATGGTGATAATGATTAATAAGGACCTAAAGTAACTTGCTTAGCATGGGTGGGATTATGGGATCTTATCCATGTATTGCATAAGCTTAACTTGAGGTCGCTTATGAAGTTTTTCTCTTATGTCATGTTGAACTAGATGCACTGATTATGCCTATGACTATGTTATTATCTCTTATGCTTATAGCCTATGTCTTATTCTGTTGTCTCTTATGTTCATGACTTATGTTGTTGTCACATATTATTAAGGTATATGTCTTATGTTGACTAATGGCTCTTATATGGTTATGTTCATGATATATGTTAGCAAACATATTTAGTACATTATTGTACTAACACATAATTTTTGCTACATTCTTATCAAATGTAGGGTTCGGCAATATTGACTTCCATCCTCGTGGATAGTAGATCAAGAAAAGAAGTTTTGGTGAGTCCTCATAGCATCGAGAACTTGATCACCCTTTCATTTTATGTCTTTCTTTTATGTTTTCAACTATTGTATGGGTCGTTTCCCAAGAGTTATTCAAAGTTGTTTTAGAAGGTTTGAGACAAAGTGTTAAAGACTTTCGCTTCATTTTATGAGTCTTCGATTGTTACGAAAAATCTTTTAACTTTTCGCACTTTTCTATTATCTTATGTTATGAGATGCTAAGTGTCTTACATTGAGTCCTTCGGGTTCTATGTGCCTTGTTACATCTAAGGGGTACCCCTGGGTCGTGAAAAATGTGGTAATATGAGCACAAGGTTTATAATGGTTCTAGGATGTCTCAAACCACTTCTTGTACATTCATGTTCATATATGTGAAGTGCACCACATTCATGAATAGATGGCTATTGGATGTTTAGGAAACATCAATTCTACATTCTCTATGTTACATTTTAACTCTTTTATGTCTTTTCTAAATCCATGACCAATGGTTTTTAGGATATGACTACTGCAAGGGATAAACATAGAAGGAATGAGGAAGATATGAGGTCTCTAAGGTGTTGGACTTTGTGGGAGTGACTCCGTTAGATAAGGTAGAACTAGTCGCTTTCCAATTGAGAGAAATTGCACAAATATGCTATGATCAATGGAAAGAGGCTAGGCTGGTAGGAGAGGGTCCCATAGAGTGAGAGAAGTTCAAGAGTGTCTTTCTATATAGGTTCTTCCTTTTAGAGATAAGAGAAGCCTTGGTGCTTGAAATCATTAACCTTATGTAAGGTAATATGAGTGTTAAGGAATATGCATTGAGGTTCACCCAATTTTCTAAATATGCTCCAATTCTAGTGGTCGACCTTAGGTCGAGAATGAGTAAGTTTGTATTGGAAGTGTCTGATTTAGTAGTGAAAGAATGTCGTACAACCATGCTTAGTCATGATATGAATATGCCTCGTCTTATGATTTATGCTCAACAAATTGAGGAAGAGAAACATGAAGAAAGGCTGAGGGAGAAAAAGAGGTTTAGGATTGAGGATGATAATTTTCCTCTTGAAAGGTTCTCTAGAAAAGGTCCTTCTAGGTTTCCCCTAAGATTTATTTAAGAGAGGGTGCCTAACCCTAAGCCTCAAATAAGGAGTAACAGTAAATCCTTGTTGCCTAAGCCTACATGTGCTAGGTGTGGAAAGAGACATGAGGGCATATGTTTAGCCGGTATGGAGGGTTGTTATGATTATGGTAGGAGTGGTCATATGATCTGACATTGCCCGGAGCGTAAGCAAGTTGCTCCTAGTGATTCGGGTATGACTGACCTAAAGAAGAATAGGTTATAAGCTCTTCAAGATAGAGGTAAACAAAAGTGCCCTCCGAATGTTGCTCCCGGTATGTGTTTTCTGCTTATTTAGATTCTGGTGTTACTTTTCTTTTGTGACTTGATAGACTTGGCATGATAGACTTTGATGTTGTGTTTGGCATAAATGGGTTGCATTATGGTAGATCCCGACTTAGTCATGATGAGTTTTGAGGTATGTTAATATGTTAGATGAATAGGGTGTTTTGTGTAATGCCTAGATGTGGTGAGTGAATAGACTCCTCTAAAAAGAGTACAAGTTAATCCACCATGGATTAGAATCATCTTGTGTGACGGTTGTGAAAGCTTAGTGATGACTTGCTTTGACCTTAGAATTGAAAGAAATGATGCTTAGAAGAGTTTGTATAGGCTAGTTCCCAAGGGGGAGATGATGTGCTTAGATAGCAAGGTCGTTGATGCTCTTGATGTTTATGAAATTGTTTGGCTTGAGATTCTCACCTTGATACATGTAGAGAGTTTGGGAAGTTTAGTCCTGATTTTGTAGGATCGTATAAGATGTTGAGTGTAGCTAGTAAGGTTGTTTGTAAACTAGAGTTGATTAATGAGTGGCACCGGTGCATCCAGTTTTCCAGGTCTCTAAGATATAAAAGGGTGTTGGAGATCTGACATTCATAAATTTTTTAAGAAGAGTTGGGAGTTTATGAGAACCACTCTAATTTTGAAATACTGGTAGGGATCTTAGACCAGGAAGTTAAGAAATAGAAGAGTAAAGAAGTTGCTTCCATGAAAGTGTTAAGGAGTCGTCTTTGAGTGAGGGTTTTAGGTGAGGGTGCTACTTGGGAGGCCAAGGGCCAATGAGAAGTCCCGATATCATCATCCTTTTTCCTTGTATTCCTCCTTTAGCATTAGGATGATGAGTTCCTCATGATTTGTCCTCTATGTGAAGTCGTGTGTTTTTCAGATGTTTCCATCATTTTCTTATATTATGCATGTCCATGAAAACTTGTGTTTAGAAAGGAAATGAGTTTGCATAAGTATTTTCCTCATGTTGTAGTGAATTGAGTATAAGTTTCCTATATACTTCATGAGATGAATAAATGGGCATGCCTTAGTTCGGAGTTGAGAGAATCCTCCAAGAATTGATGCTTTTGGGAATAAGTTGCATATGAGCTCCATAAGTGTATGTCGAACATGTTTTAGTTCTGAGATGGTAGTTCCTCCTTGAACATCACTAGTTATAAGAAACTCATGCATATTGGGTTGCTAGATGTAGTTCCTACTCCTTTGTGTTTCATTAAGTATGTTTAGCTTGGATTTTCAATTTTCCTCCCTAGTTGTGTACATTTAGATGATTTTCACGAATGGTGGGTTTCTAGTCTAAAGTCGTGACATTAAGAACTGCCTAGAGTATTATTCGAGGATGAAATCTCCCAAGTGGGAGATAATGTAACACCCCGGAAACTAGTAGGCTAAACAAGAGCTTGACGTGAGTGCTAGAGTCGTAGATATAGCTTCCTATACTTAGAATGAAGGGTTTTGGGGTAGAATGTCAAGGTATGTTTCCGCAAGGACAAAATAACAAGGACTATAAAATCTGCCCCAAAATAGTCCACTCACGAGAGGGACTCATGCCCCATGGGTGAGGGTTCCTTGTGTAAGGATCCAGAAACTATGTTGCAAACCACAACTCACGGATGACCAACACGGCTCATGGGTGTGGTCTCGTGGGTGAGGTAGTGAGTTGGCTTCAACGGTTAAGTGAGGGGTTTTATGGAACTTTCTAGAATTAATTAGTTATTAATTGATTTCATTTTAACCTAGTTTAGACAAACTATATAAAGACTTTAGCCTTAATTTATTCATTCCAAATCATTATTTCAAATCCCACCAAAAAGAACCCAATTCCCTATCAAAAATACTCTCTCTATAAAGAAGAAGAAGAAGAAAAAGAAGAAGAAGAAGAAGAAGAAGAAGAAAAGGGTCTAGCTAGGTCAATACTCCATTGTTTCAATCTTTCTAGGCTTTGTAATCAAGGTATGATGAATTATTCATTCATGGATGCCTTTCATCCATGAAGACCCATGTTTGCCCCAACTGTGAAGATGAGTCCCAAATTCTAGTTATGGTTCCTTCCTATATTGTGGGTATTGTTGTATGTTTATCCAATTGAGTAGATAATGGCTATTTATGATTGATTATGATGTAATTACATGTTTTTAGTATGATTATACATGTATTCTTGATTAACCTAAGCTTCTAGGGTGAAATTGATATAGTTTAGTTTTATGCCATGAAAAGGGAAATTGAGGGCTTAGATGTGACCTTCTAAGATTGATGAATTACCCTATGAATTGCTTGATATTAGAGCACCTACATCTGAATTGTTTAAAAGTAAATCTTGTAGACATTTATTGATTAGATTAGGGTTCATATGATGAATCATGATTAATAGTGTTGAGATTGAGTTTATATGATGATATATGACAAGAATTGCTTAAGAATGAAGCATATGGTTAGATTGTCTTGATAATTTGGCATATATGATGACCATGTGAAGTTTTTCTTCAGAGTAAGGCTTGTAGTATGAATGATGATTTCTAGGGCCTTAAGGTTAAAAGCTAATATGAATGAAGAAGAAATGTTAAGGCTTTGAGAGTGAATCTACCAAGTATGATGAATTGAATATGGTATCATTGTGGAAGGACTTTACCCACATGACCTATATTAGTAGTATGTGAGATTATGCATGAAGTGGTTTGATTACTTGAATTATGACTATATCCATATCTAATGTAGTAATTCTAGATGTGTTGATGGAATATGATCTTTGGTCCTTGAAGGACTAATTATGAGAATTATGCATGATTATAAGATTTATGTAAATGCTTTTAGAACACTTTGAGAGTAAGTGAATATGCTCATGATCTAGTTGTTATGTTGTCACAATGGAATTCTCATATACACACCTATGTATGAATATGATATGATGTGAATGGTTTCCTCACAATATAATGATTCTAAGGTTGGAAGACTATTCTCATCTAATGAATTTGTATGAAGACATAGATGCTGAAAGGCTATTCTCACACATGATCTAATGACCTATAGTATGAGTTATGTTTGATGGAGTGTCAAGACATTCTTCCATTAATATGAACTTAAGTCAAGACTTAATATGAACTCAAATGGGAATTATACTTAGCACCGAGTGGATATTAATATGAGATGGAAGCCTTCATGCTAGTAGAGGCATGGTTTCTAGTAGTAATCTCTTGAGATGGGAGTGCTCACTATAGTAGAGGCCGGGTTCCTAGGAGTAATCTCATGGGAAGGAAGCCCTCACGATAGTAGAGGCCGGGTTTCTAGTAGCAGTCCCCTTATCCCATAAACTATGTGCCCTCTAGGTTACTTGGCTATTGGATCCACCTAAGCTAAAAGTATGGTTCTACCTTAGGCAAGTAGGACAACACCTTTTCATGTGGGGTAGACACCGAATTCAATGTTAAGCTCACATGGTTTATGTCTGTTAAGGCTAATTCCCATAACATGAATATGAATTATGAACTATGGTCACTCAAAGAACTTTACTTAGCATAGGTGAGATTATGGGGTCCTATTCATTCATTGCACAAGTATGCTTTGAGGGTATTCATGGTATGTTCTCTTACATTATAATGGTCTATGTAATGAATGTGCTTATAACTTTTGCTTATGACGTATGCTTAGTTTGGATTGTAGCTTTAACGGCCCTTCTAATACATGTGTGACTAAAGGTGAATGTTCCCTTGGTTATGAGAAATAAGTTAAGAATAAGATCAAAAAGGTGAGAAAGATAAAGAGGACCTAAACTGACTTACTTAGCATGGGTGGGATTATGGGGTCTTAACCATGCATTGCACAAGCTTTCCTTCAGGTGGCTTTATGAAGTGTTTCTCTTATGTCATGTTGATCTAGCTGCATTGATTATGCCTATGACTATGTTGTTATCTCTTATGCTTATAGCCTATGTCATATTAATGATGTCTCCTATGTTCATGACTTATGTTATTGTCTCTTATTATTAAAGTATATGTCTTATGTTGACTAATGCCTTTTACATGCTTATGTTGATGATTTATGCTAGCCATAATATTTAGTACATTATTGTACAAACGGATACTTTTGTGTACATTCTTATCAAATGTAGGGTTCGGCGATATTGACTTCCATCCTTAAGGCTAGGGTAATAGCAGATCAAGAAGAGAAGTATTTGTGAGTCCTCATAGAATCGAGGACTTGATCTTTCCTTTTATGTCTTTCTTTTATGTTTTAGACTAATGTATGGGTTGTGTCCCAACAGTTATTTAATTTTTTTTGATGGTTTGAGACAAAGTGCTAAAGAAATCTGCTTTGTTTTATGAGACTTTGATTGTTATGAAAAATGTTTTAAATTTCTGCACTTTTCTATTACCTTATTTTATTATATGCTAAGTGGCTTACATTGAGTCCTTTGGGGTTCTATGTGCCGGTTACATCTAAGGGTTACCCCTGGGTCATGACACTATGTCTTGGCCTCCATGATTTAAAGGCATCTTCACGGGCCGTCCCACAAGTCGTGGTCTTCACTACTGGCCGTGAAGTGGCTCGTGAAGATGAGTCTTCTTGTGTAGCCTCAAGGTAGCTATTTCTTTATCCACCATGAGCCATACCACAAGCCATGGTCCTCACCAGTATTCGTGGTGGTTGTCGTGAAGTGTGGCAGTGCGTTGGTAAGCTTGGCCCATTGCCTCTTTACCTTGGCTTTTGCCCTCTAGGCTTGACATGGTGCTCTCATACTTAGCCCTAGTTGCCCTACCAAACTATGGGGTGTTACAATCACTATCTTGGTTTTTCCTTAACCTACGCTACCAATGAAGATTTTTATCTATTATGAACTAGCACACCACCATCTAACATGTTTGTAAGGCCAACTCCTAATCGAGCAAGTCGGTGAACATCATTGGCTAGCTTTTTCCTTTCTTTCTCAATATGTGCTACAATGCCCATAGACATCCTACTGAGTGTATCAGCCACTACGTTGGCCTTACCATGATGGTAAAGCACATTCATGTCAGTCTTTGAAGAATTCAAGCCATCTCCTTTGACAAAGATTATACTCTTTCTGGGTGAACACATACTAGAGGCTGTTATGATCTGTCAATAAATCAACATGAACACCATACAAGTAGTGTCTCCATATCTTAAGGAAAATATTATAGTTTCAAACTCGAGGTCATGAGTCAGGTAGTTTTTCTCATGAACCTTAAGTTGTCTAGAAGCATAAGGTGTGACCTTTTTCTCGCTACATCAACACACAAAGTAGGTCAACCATAGACACATCACAATAAATCACATAACCGTTTGAACCATCTGGTAGAGTCAAGACTAGAGTTGTGGTCAACCTAGTCTTCAATTCTAAGAATCTTTTCTCACACTTATATGACAACTGAAATTTGGCCTTTTTCTGAGTCAACTTAGTCAATGTGGAAGCTATGGATGAAAATCCTTCAAAAAATCTTCTGTAATACCTGGTCAAATCTAAGAAACTTCTAATATCTATTGGGAAAATGGGTCTGGGCCAGTGATGTATTGCCTCAATTTTTTGAGAACCCACTTGGATCACTTCATTGGATACGACATGACCAAGGAAAGCAACAGACTATAACCAGAATTCACATTTGCAGAACAACTCTTAGATGAGTCACATGCTCCTCTTCATTCTAAGAATAAATGATGATATCATCAATGAAAACGATGACGAACAAATAAAAATATTGTTTGAACACCCTATTCATTATAGCCATAAAAGCTGCAGGAGCATTTGTTAGTCCAGAAGACATAACTACAACTTCATAGTGCCCATACTGAGTTATGAAGGCTTTGTTCAGAATATCACTAACTTTGACTTTGAGCTGATGATAGTTGGATTTGAGGTCTATATTAGAAAAGGAATTAGCACCCTGACATTGGTCAAACAAGTCATTAATCCTACGTATGGGATACTTATTCTTGATGGTGACTTTGTTCAACTGAATATAGTCAATACACATGCTGAGAGCCATCTTTCTTTTTCACGAACAATACTGCAGCACCTCATGGAAAGATATTAGGTCTGATGAAGACTTTATCTAGAAGGTCATTCAACTGCTCTTTCAATTCCTTAACCTTGGCTAGGGCACTACTGTAACGAGGAATCAAAATGGGCTGGGTATCTCGAAGGAGATCTATTTCCCCTTTGGGAGAAACTCTAGGAAGATCTTCTTGAAACACTTCTAGAAACTCATTTACTAATGGGATTGACTCAAGAGTTGGGGTTTCAGAGTTTGAATCCTTAACTCAGACAAGATGATACATATATCCTCTGGAAATTATTTTTGTAGGCTTAAGGTAAGAGATGAATCGATCCATAGGCAGTGAACTACTACCATTCCATTCTAAGACTGGCTTGTTTGGAAACTAAAACCAAATGATCCTAGTTCTACAGTCGACTAAGCCATAATAGGAATGTAACCAATCTATTTCTAGACTGATATCAAAATCTACCATTTTTAACTCTAGAAGATCTGTTGAGGTGTCTTTCTGAGAGACTGCGAGATGGCACTTTCTGTATACCCATCTAGCTATAATTGGGTCACCAAGTAGAGTAAAGACGAAGAAGGGTTCTGAAAGAGTTTCTGGACTAACAACAAAGCTTACTTCTATTTAATGAGTTACAAAAGACAGTGTATCCACTTGATCTAACAATGCATAAACATCTAAATGAAAGATTCGTAATGTAATAGTGACCACATCCTGAAAATGTTCCTTGTCCTGGAGAGCATACAACTTGTTTTGGCGCTGACTGCCACTTATACCAGATGAAGCACAATGCTGAGTTGGGTGACCTACTTGTGTTGCTGGAGCTATAGATTGAGCCCTATTATTGTAACCTCCTTGCCCCTACTTGGCAGAATGGCAATCCTTCAACCTATGGCAATATTGACCACGCCTAAAGAACCCTTCCTTTCCTACAAGATACTCGCTCGGATGGTTGTTACCACACTATTGACATGTTGGGAAGGTCCTGTTACCTGAAGCACTCTCTTGGGACTTAGAGCCTGGTGCCCTACCTTTCTGATCCTATCGAAACCTGGGGGACGAAGCACTTGCTGATAAAGGTGATGGGGTTGTAGACCTCTTCTAAAACTGTCTGCGATTCCCACCATTCAACTTCTGCTGAGAGTATTAATAATTCCCTAATCTAGCCTTCTTGTTGTCCTTAGCCATTTCCCTAAGGTTATCTCCCTCAACCTGCTAAGTTTGAGTCATGAATCCAGAATATCCATATCCCCTAACAACATATCATTCCTGCATAGGGTCTTCACTAGATCGGATACCCCAAATAGGAACTTCTTCATTTGTGCCCTCGAATCACAAACCATGTGTATATCATACCTAAAGAACTGAGTGAACATTAGGTTGTACTCTTGGACTAATATATAACCCTACTTCAAGTTCATAAATTGTTGTGCCTTAGCTTCTCTCAATTCCCTTAGGAAGAACCTGACTAGGAATTCTCCAGTAAAACCATGCCAAGTCACAAGAGATGCATCTGCACCCCTATTATCTTTCCACTGAGTGAACCAAGCCACATCCTTCAGTTAATAGGATGCTAACTCTACACTCTCAAATCTAGTCACTTTCATTACTCCAAGGATTTTCTTAACCTCATCAATGAAGTTCTGTGGGTCCTGACAAACCTTCGACCCTAAAAACTGAAGCGGATTCATCCAAACAAAAGCTCGAACCCTAGCTGTAGTTGATCCACTATTTGTGATAGTAGGAACTAGGACTTGCTAATTATTCTGATTGGCCTCACTCTGAGCCAACACCTGGATCACATTTTGAAATTACGCATTCGTAATCTCATGGTTCGGGACTAAAGGAACTGTATTAGAATTGCTTGCATTAGTATTTCGTGTGCTAGCTCTACAAGGAGGCATGATCTAAATGCATAACAACAGATTAGAAATGAGAAGTTGGTTCATATCAATGCACGATAAGAATAGCAATGAAAGTGAAGCTTTTTTTTAAAACACTTCCTAGCCTCCCTCTCTAAGATGTGGTGCACTTCACACCTATGAAAGAGACTCTACTTAGTGCAGATTTTAGACATCCTAGGACTCTAGAAACTAATGCTCTGATCCCAAGTTTTTTAAACCCCGAGCCTACCTCCTTGGTGTAACACGAGACCTAGGATCATGAGCGACCCAAAGCTAACCCTGTGTCTAGCATATATCAAGCATACTAAAAATGATTGGATAAGAAATATACTATGCAGAAGGTAAAATAACGGATAACTAAAAGTGGGGAATGCCCAACTAGTCTGAATGTATAAAACATACTAAAAGTTTAATAACAACTGAAAGATGAACTTAACAATTTAGGTTGATTCTACTACAATGTCGGAAACACTTCTAACTGAGTTTAGTTGCTTGGACATGCCCCCAAGCTAACATTAACAAAATAGATAACTGAAAGTAAATACTAAAATGAAAGCTAGTCTATTATCTTCAAAATATGAGGACTCACCACTAAAGCTGTTGAATGCATATCGAGAATCAATCTATGCGTCATCTGGATGTTGAGTACCTTAACCTACAACATCAAAGTATATAGTACAGAGTATACTTTAATACTTGGAATTTACTTAGCATGCAAGGTATAGATAGTAAGCTGAACAAATAAATATAAGATGAACAAAAAATAGTTGTGTAATGACATAAACTGAGCATGGATGCAAATACTGCAACATAACTAAAAAGATGAACTGAATGCAATGACCAAGCACTAATCATGATCATGACATGCTAAACTAAATACTAAAGTATGTACTGAAATATTGGTCAAATGCACCAAGAGTCTGACTCTGGGATCTACTATTAACCAACATAAAACCACATGAGCTAAAGTAGAGTTCGATGTATACACCCCATCAAGAGGACCCAGTATACCTTGTCGGGGGTATAAAGGCATGACTGATATGATCACAAAATCTGATGCCCAAAATAAGGGACTTATACTCCTACTGGGGCATGTAGTTTTGGGACTATGAGGGTATGTTGAACCCTAGTCCAACACAGTTCTAAGTCTACTCCCTACCGAATATGCATATGATAAAATGTAACTGACATACTGAATACCTCAAACTACTGACATGTAATCAGAGAATGTAACATTTATAAAGTGATATTGTGACTTTCAAAAACTGAATCACGATTATCTTTTAAACTGACCCACCAAGTTGAAATCATGAACTAGGAGAATCTACACAAACTAGGCTAATTTTCATACAAGAAATTAAACAATATTTCCAAGAAAACATGATAATTAGATTATGTATGCTATAGCAATTTTCCAAGGATTAAGACATCCTAGTCCTAAACAAGATATAGAGAATCAAGGAACTGGTTGAATTCTTGGGATCTAGTCGATGAAAGGAATTCACTAGAGAAACCTCATATACTTGGTGATGAAATATACGGAGAATTCCTTTGACTTTTGGGCTGGAACTTGAAGAAACTTTTTGACACTTCTTGGGGAAACTGACATCTCTTTCTTCTCTTTTTGGTCTAAGTTTTAATGATTTTTTGTGAATAATGGTTTTACGTAGGTTCTAACTAAACTACTAGGATTAAATTGAGTAAAAACAACATAGTTTTAATGTCTAAAGCATAGGGGAAAGACAAAAAATGACCCTTATTTAACAACTGATGAGGCCATCGACGGGCCCTGACCAACGGACTCTGGACTTACCGACGGTCCGTCATGGTAGGGTGTCGTTTGCCATTTGAAACTAGGTGTTAGGATCACGATCCATGGACCCTGGACCACAGACCGTGGTCTTACCTACGGTCCGTAGGTCCTATCGTGGTTCATGATTTTTCTAGGGAGTTCTGGGTGGCCAACCACGGACCATACCTAAGGTCCACGGTCCAACCCACGGGCGGCTGTTTGGCCTCCGTCAGTGGCACCTACAAAATTCAAAATATCCACTGTTGGCTCTTTTTCGAATCCAGGGATTTATACGATAACCCATAAGATTGATATAATTGAATACCTCTCATCATGTTCCTATGCTAGGGACAAATTATAGGCTAATGAACAAGTTCCCCATATGTACAACTAAGTCCAAAGTACCAGTTTGGATATTATTAAATATCTACAATACTTGGAAAAGCAACTCCTACCTGGGGAACTCTCGAAACTAATGGCCCAACTTTTCGTAATCATAGTAACCTCTAAAACACAAAGCCTAGTGTGAAGAATGTGGTGACCTGTCGTGTCAAGATTTGCAAGACTTAGAACAACCCGTAGCAAACTAAATTAGGGCCTTGTGACAATCTCTAACATAGTGGCCTATCTCGCAACACCCATAACAACCATTACTGAGTAAAATTTTCTTATAGGACACAAGTGGAAAAACATGAGACCCATAACATGAAGGTCCAGAATGACCAACATGAGAAGTTTAGCCTAAATTCTACCTACTTCGAACACCACGGCCTACTTTACAATACCCGAGAACCTGAGATGCTACTCTGATAGGCCTAAGTCAAAAACAAAGATGTCCCTTGCTAAATTGATACTCACCTCAAAGTGGAATTCTTCACCATTCTACTGATGGCAAAGCCTTCTACCACTATCACTATAAGTTTCAACGCATGCCAGCTCCTCAGCCTTGACATAATCAGTAACCAATGAAATGGAGGCCAAAAATACATATTTTAAATCATTATTTATCTCACATTTAGTATTTATATTTGTCCTTTTTAGAATGAATTTATGGATTATCCCTAATAGTATATTTTATTTGTAGGATTAAATGGGCGTAAAAATGAAGAATTTTTGAGCTAAAACAAATTAAAAATGAAAGTTTGAAGAAAGAAATCAAGTACGCAGCTTGATAGATTAAATTGAATATAATAATATATAGTATATAAGAACATGATATGAAAAATAATTGAATTGCAAAAGTCTTGCTTGCCTAAGTCAATTATTGAAGACAACAGCAGCACCAAGGACGAATTGTTGAAGTACGCCATAGTGGTTCACACGGAATTCAATTATGTCAAGGTTTTGGGTTCCCAATTTGTTTTGGACTCTATTATTTTATTTAATATTTCTTACATCTATAAATAGTCATTAATAATAATTATTTTTGATAGTCTAGTTCATACTTTGTAAGGATTCTTTTCTTTTTCTTATTTTCTTAGTCATTAGTAGCTAATTACCCTTATTCTAGGACTGTGGCTACATGATGATTGTTTAGTATTAAATTTTATGGATTGAAAATTGGTTGTCGCATACATTTCTCTTTTATTCTTATTTTATTAATTTTTAATTGACCACTATTGAAATCAAAATTTTGCTCGAATTTAACTTTAGAGAGGAATAAGAGGATAGAACGTGGGACAAAAGAAACATTATCGTCTCTAGAATTAGGGTTGATTTGTATCTAGGGTAGGGATATACCTAGAGACATTTCTTGGTTACTAAACAAGATGAAAACTTAATGCTCTTCAATTGGTTCAGTTTATCTCTGCTCAATGATGTAGTTAGACTGCCAATTGTGGTAGGCGATCGGAGGTCGGGAGATCATGATCATACGTTCAACCTTGTAAATCAGGGATTTGATAACTAATTTAATTCCATAGAAGGAGATACTATACATGAATTCCTAGTAAGTTGTAGCCCTAACATTTCCCCATCATAGTATGGTAATATTAGTATTTTATTCTTGAAATTTTTTTATTGATAATTCAAATTATTTTGGCATTCTTAAAAAAATAATTAGACAAGTATCATTTAGTAAAACTAATTAATCGACAAGTTTTGTGAGTTTGATAATTCAGTTCTTTTAGGGCCACTGTATTACTTGCATGACCATGTAAACTTGCGTGTGCAATTGGAAGCAACAAGTTTTGGCATCACCACCGAGAGCTTAGATTTTATTTTTTAATATAGTTTATATTTTTTCTTTTTAATTTTTTTATAAACAAATAATTTTTTTCTTTGAATAATTTGATGTTCTTATTTATATGGATGATTGGGATAAATGGTGGTTGGATGATGGCTATCCTTGTACGTATTACGATGGACCCACTTGGATATTTATTGTCCTATATATCATTAATATGGGGGTCAATATGGTCATTGGATTGATTTTCCTAAATCATATAGCCCTTCCCCAAACCCCTATTATGACTCTTCAGTTATTTGTAATGTTGGCAAGGGTGATGAAGTGGAGAATTTTGAACAAGAGGTGCACAATATTTATTTGAAACATATTATGGACATGTTGGACAAAATAATTCAACACTCATGGAACTAGAATCAATATTCCTAGGACAACATGCTAAAACCGTAGAACTTTAGGTAAAATTTATGGAATTGCAAGCTAAGGATGACGCTGATCAATTGCAAAATACATACCTAGTTAATGGTCAATTAGAGGAGGAGATTGAATCCCAACAAGAAAAAAATTGTGAAGAAGCAAACATAGTGAGTCAATCTTGTCTACAAGAACAAACTCAACTTATAAAGTTTCAAGAGTCTATCCGTGATGGTTTGACATACATCAAAACCTAACTAATAGAAGGAAGAGTTGAGCTTGCACAACAAATTGATGTATTTGGCTCATATATTAATAAGTTGGAGGCTCACTTGAACATAAACGTTAAGACGTCAGACATCCAATCACCAATTGTCGTGGATGATGACCAACTAGTGGATCAAAAAGTGGAATCCCAACCATTCAACTCTATTTCATCCTTTAATGTTGATTCTGAGAAAGAGTACAAAAGTGTTGTAAATAATGCAGCTTTGGAGTTGAGGCAACGTAAATCTCATTCAAAATATTTTTCTACATTATTCTTTGATGACAACATGAAATCTGAGACATCTAAATTATTTTATGAGTGTGTAGATTATTAACAAGGCCCTTACATCTAACCATTCTCTAGTCCATGTAGTCAAAATGACATTTCTCACAAAAGGGGCAAGAAATGCAAGATATGGCATCTGTTACTTGGTTCCTATATCTTTATAGCTCCGCCTCTTGAGCGAAATAAAAAAATTGAAGCAAAGTTAGGGGTGCAATTCATAAGTTCAAAGTTGAACGAAAAGTAGTGAACTTAATTAGGTTGTGTCATGAGGTTAAATAAGGCACTTATTGGGAGGCAACCCAATTTATAGTATATATTCCTATTTTATTATTTTATTGTCCGTTTTTTGTGTTGTTCTTACAGATTAAGGGAAGTCTAAGAACCTGCGAGTTAAAACAAAGAGCACATTTGAGCTTAACTATGTGGTTATTAGTTCGAGATTTTGACTCATTAAGGGCTTTATTTTGATAGTTTTACTGACCTCAAATGCCTAATTTATGATAATAACTGATGTTAAAGTCTTGAGTTTTAGGTATGTAAGCTAAGGATCAAGGTAGGGACAGTAACAGGCAAAAAGGAGCATAACAAACTGAAGAAGTGAAGAAAGGTGATCTTGGTTATAGCTAAGACTACTCAGTGACTCGCTGAGTGGCTCTTCAGCCCGTCAAAAGTTCCTGTGTGCCAGCTCTGAGGGAAGAAACCAAGGAAGCAACATGAATGATAAGTCGGCAAATTGCCGATCAGTCCATGATGATAAGATGGATCACCCAAAGTTGCAAGATCTTAGATGTTGAAGGCCAATGCAAAGTGGCGATGAGAGAGGACAATTGGCGAATCGTCGATTCAGACAGCGAGCCCGACTTATCTTGCCCAATGGCCTTTCAGGCCATATATTGGTCAACTATAAATTGAATTTTGAATTGTAAATTGAGTATTGAGCTATCATTGAGTAAATTTTTCTTTAGAGTTTTAGAGTTCCATTGTAGACTTTGAAGCTTTTTGGAGGCCCAATCTTGAAGATTTGTAAGTGGGTTTTTGAATTTAATGTTTGGAAAACATTGTAAAGTCTTGGTGTCTATTACATAGCTAATGGATAATCTAGTTGGTAATAATTTTTATCTTTTTTATAATGTTTAGCTAAAACCCCAATTCTTGGAGTGTGCTTATGTTATTATGGGTTGAATTATCTTATAGATATTGATTATTACTAATTTAAATTCTATATTGAAATGGGTTTAATCATTAGTTGTGTTTTAATTTATGAATTATAGTTGCGAATGCAGTTCTAGAATTGATTTCTTAGCTTACTTGAGAAAGACGTTTTTGAACCAAAGCTTGTGATTAATGATTTGTAGGTATTAGGTTGATGTGGGTTCTGCTCGGAAGAGTGAATCCTAAACCAAATTCTACCCATCTTGCTTGAAAAAGAGGATGTATTAAGGTTGTGGGTTGCTCTTTGTTAAGCTTGTTGATGTTCTAGAGAAATCACTTGAATCGAAGAAGTTGTTCAAAAGAAAGCTATTTTAATCATAGCCCAACTTACAAACTTATATTTAGCTATTTATTAGTATTTTCAATTACCCGTATAGCAAAATTTTCTTATAATTGATCATATCCATAGAATTCCTATCTATTTGTTATTTCATTATTGATTGATTGTGTTGTAGCTGATAATTGCAAACCAAAACCCCCCATTTGACATTTGTTGTCACTCCCTTTGACTTGTTTATTTGTATTTTTCAATAATTTCTATTACTATAACTATTCAAACCACTTTTGTACTTCATAACTGAATTTGAACATTCACCGCTCCCTATGGGTTAGACCCCAACTCTTTGTTGGGTTTTATATTGTTTAACAATCATTTGCACCTAGAATTGGATGAGGTATGCTTGAGACGTTAATAAAAATGGCACCGCTGTCAGGGAGTGTTGTTGTTTAAAATTCTATTATGGAAGTTGAATTGTGATCTTTTTGGTTGCAGTTGAATCGACTTACTTTAGTTTTTGTGTTGTGTTGCTTTTGTTAAACAGAGGAAGAGATGAGCATAAATGGGAGTAATAGTAGCCAAGTGGGCCACCAAGACAATATTGGGAACCTCAATTATGTAAATGAACTAAATGTGAATGACCCAATTCCATTTGGTAGTGTGGGTGCAATACGTCTACCGCCAATTAAAGGGAATTTCATCTTCCATGTCACTAGCACAATGCTACAGCTCCTCCAAATAAAGGGATTATATGGAGGATTGGCTTACGATGACCAACATGATCATATTTAAAACTTCATGGACGTTTGTGGTCCGTTCTCATTCAATAATGTATCACAAGAATCAGATCGTCTTATATTGTTCCCATTCTCTTTGATAGGTGAGGATAGTAAATGGTTGACTAAGTTGCTAAGGGATTCTATTACCTCTTGGGATGAGCTTACCACAGCATTCCATGTGAGATTCTTTCCCCCATCAAAGATGATGACCCTTAGGGATAGTATCTAAGGTTTCAAATGATTGGAAGGTGAACCTATCCATTAGACGTGGCTGAGTTTTAAGAAGTTGGGACTTCAATGTCGAAACCACGGGCTGCCAAATCATATATTGCAGCAGTACTTAAATAGGAGCCTTGACTTAGTGAACAAATGAGTTGTTGATCAATTTGTCCCCGGAGGTATAACGTAACAGCCCTATGAAGTGGTATCTCAGCTCCTTGATGGCATGACCAAGATCAATAGGACATGGTACACTCATAAAAGCCAAATCTCTCCTCTCAGTTTTAGAATGACAAAAGAGCAGATAGAAAAGGATCAAGAGAGAGACCAAAACATGGCTAAAATTATGACCCTATTTGAACTATTGGTTAAAACTGTGATGGACAGTGGTAGGAAGAGTGTTAATGTTATGGGTATTGGTGGAGTGAACCCCGATGAAGCACAATTTGAAGCATTGTACAATGAGGATGTGAACTTCCTAGCTAATTAAAGAGGAGGTTATCGTTCAAACTATCTAAGGCCGGGTAGAAATTCGGGTTGGAATAGAGATGATGAATGGAGAGATCGTTACAAAGAATGGCTTGATCGTAACGTTAATTGCAAAGAAAGAGAGGGTGAAAAGGTCATGTACGTCACACCCCATGAGCATCAAAAGCCCAAGGAGTCTGAAAATATCCATACAGAAGACTTGCTCTCACATATTCTCAACATATTTGAATGGTCGGACAAAGTGTTCAAAGAGATGAAGGAGGTTGTCTCTACACTTAATGAGATGGTCACCTCCCATTCCGTGTTAATCAAGAAGTTGGAGATCCAAATGGCTCAAATTTCTTTTCATTTGAATCCAAGGCCAAAAGGGGGCCTACCAAGTGATACCTTGGCAAACCCAAAGAATGATCCATAAATTGGTATTTTCATCATTCCATGACTTTAACTAAGGTGCTTCTTGGGAGGCAACCCAAGTTTTTATTGCTTTAGATTTTGATTTAGTATAATAGGTGTCGATTGTGCAGGTTCAATAGGGAAAAGTGTTAGAAAATAGGTAGTTTGGCAAGACAAAGTCTAGTCAGTGACACGCCGAATAGGTCGATAAGCCCGACTTCGACCGTCGTTGGCACTACTAAGCTTGAAGTGGAACTCTGGAACACATGGACGGCTACATGCTCAATCAGCGACTCACCGAACAGGTTGGCAAGCCTGACTTTGTCCGCCGTTTGAACCCCTAAATTTTTGGGAGTCCTGTAAAACTCGGCGAGGAAAAATACCACTTGGCACATCGCCTAGTGGTTCGGTGAGCATGAATTACTCTGCCAAAGGTGCCATAAACTTAAAGGTTTTAAAGGTCAAATTTTTTAAAATTTCAAAATCCTTCATTTTCTCTCATTTTTAGCACTTGTTCCCTCTAACCAAACTTTAGATCTTGCTTAATAACTTGTTTTTACCCTCTCATTTTTTGAAATGGTTGCTCAGAATTGAGGAACTTTGCCGCTTAGCTATAGAACTCATAAATTCAACATTAAAGGTTGGTTTTTTAAACCCCGTACTTTAAGTTTTGGTTGAAATTGAATCCAATAGGTAAATTGATGTTTATGGTTATTGGGTTATTGGGTAGCATGTCATAATTGTGTTTAATTGTGGGATTGTATGTAATGAATTAAAATGTGTACCTAAGTGCTTTAAATTTATCGATCCCCAATTCTTGCTTTTAAAATCGAGTCTAAATTATTGCGTTACGGTGTTAATGTGTTGGGTTTTGGTGGAGTAAAGTCTAAGTAACCCAAAATTGTTCAAAATGATGTAATTTGCCTAATGAAGGAGCGTTTGACGTCATTCTTTAGGGCAAAAGTCATCAAATAGACAATTTTGGGTAAATCAGAGGAAGTTTGAGTACCCCGAGGGCATGGATAGTATGGGTCTAAACTTAATTTGATGGTGTATGTGTTTAATTTTGAATTCGGGGGCTGGGGGCTTGACTTTGAGAAATGTGGTTGAAAACTAGCACATTGGACCGTTTGGCGAGCTAAGACGAGCTCGCCAAGTGATTCGGCAGTTCCCCAAACTCCCCTTTAGATTGCCTTTAATTTCTAATTTTTGTTGAGTTTGTTCTGTAACTTTCAGCGAGATGCCTCAGCTCGCCGAGTTCACTCAGTGACTCACCGAAATGTCTTATAGATTGTCCTTCTGTGCCCCTAATCCCTAAAATATATTGTAACTTCTGGAGAGCAACTTCTAGTTAGCCGATTGGTGTGCGCAATTCATCGAATGATCCTTTAATCAACAATAAGAGGGAAGTGCTTGAGCAAAAAGAAAAGGTAGAAAAAAAGCCTTGAACTGACTTGCCCTGAATTTTTGAAAATAGTTTGTTGGTACTTTCAGCAAGCCCAATTTGGCTCGCCAAAGCACCTCGGCGACTCGCCGAACCGTTCGACGAGTCTTTCTAAAACTAAATTTCTGCATTTTTCTTAAACTTTTTTCTGAGGGTTTCTCTATTGTTCTGAAGGAATGGCTAGACGCAAAGTGTTAGGAAAAGACATTCTGCCCCGCAAGAGGGTAGGAGGAGTAGTTATAAATGAAGATGTAGTTGCATCAGAGGCAAAGGCATCCAAACTCCTTACAAAGGGAGGGAAAGGCAAAGGAAAGGGTAAGGCTCCCGTGGGGGAATCACCAGAGGTTAGCTCTAATAGTGAGGGAGTCTACGAGATTAACCTCACCTTATCTGATAATGAGGGATAGTCCCAGGATTCTCAGGCTTCCATCTCTGAGCCTGAGGATGACTATCTTCTATAGGAATAAATAGCAGAACTTCGCTCCAAGGGAATTTATGATCAATTTAGGATCTCGGTGCCTCAAAATCCTCCTCTAGCTCACGCACAAACATTGGTTCCAGTGCCAGCAGTATAGGGTCCTCCTCCTTAGTCTCTCAACAGACTTAAGGCCGAGGAACTGTGGACTATTATTGAGGAGAATACATTGTCCACAGATGGTGTGGTGGACAGGTATCCTGAGATATGGCGCACCTTAATATTCCACAAATTTGAGATTTTCACTAAAACCCGGGGCCCATATATTCCTAATTGGGTCTCGGAGTTCAACTCGGCCTATGGATACTTAGTTCCACAAGGAAAGATGAAGGGAAGTGCCTTCAAACTAGTTGATTATGTGATTGTCTGGGGCAAAAAGGTGAAATGTGATAGTGAGGACATTAATGTCATTTTGGGATGTACTTATAACATTATGCATGATTACCAGAGTATGATTTAGACAAAGACGTTGGATGACTTAAAATGTTGGATGGCTCCTCTATTTTCTGGCAATACCCCAAGGTTGATTGAGGTCAGCGCACCAATAGAGAAGAAGGATCTCAACATGGCGGTGAGGTATTGGTTCGGGTTTACTAGCAGTACTATCATGTCATCCCAGAACGAGTCTATCCTCCCCTACACAAACATAGCCTGTCTTGGATATATTATTGCTAGGAAGAGCCTCAATTTAGGTGCGATCATTGAGAAGGAGATCACTATGAGGGCCAAGAAGCACCAGAAATCTCTTCTATTTCTGGTATATTGATTACCAAGCTGTGTAGGAAGGCCCATGTTCCTCATGATGAGAAGATAGATTTTGAGGTGACACCCACCTCCTCTACTAACATCTAGCGTATTAAGGCCAAGTGTCAGAAGGATAAGGCTTAGAGAAATAAGGCAGCCCTAGTGGACACTTCCCTGGGAACTGATATTGATATGATACCTACAGAGGCAGTCATTCCTACTCTAGCCACTACTCTTTCTGAGGCCCTGAGTACTTCTACCCCTTAGATCTTCCATTGGTACTACTGCTTCCAGGTCTCCGATCACCGAGGCCATGCTGCTCAAGATGGGGCACCTAGCCCATTCTTCTGATGTGAGTGCCTCCCTGCTAGAGGCTGCAATTCCCCAAAAGATTGAGAGAGCTCTCACTGTTGTATTAACACCTCTCAAGGCTTTTATTAATGCCGTCATAGTAAGGATAGAGGTGTGTGAGAGAGACAAAGGAGCTACTAATGAGGTGACGGCCTTAACGGCCACGATTTCTAAGTTAAGGAAATATGTGGACCACATAAAGTCCACTGATATATCTTTGATTTTTAGGCCTATAGATATTCCTGATGACCCGAGCACAGATATTCCAGCTCATTCTTATGTTCCTCCGACTACCACTAGAGATGAGGTTACAGCTTATGATGCGGCTAAGGAGTCTGATGAGGAGCAGCTCAGTGGTCAAGAGGAGACTTTTTTTAAGGGTCTGACTGACTTGGAGGAGGCTATGGTATATTCAGCTAATTAGGCCTCCTTGAGGGATTCTTCTATAGCAGGCTCTAGTGGCGCCAAGGTTGTTGTGACCCTGGGCACTGTGGCCAGACAGATGAAGTGACTAAGATTCAGACTTCACCCTAGGCCTAGCCTACGAGGATGAGTTTTCCCCTCCCTCTTTGTTATCCTTATATACTTTAATTTTGTTTAGTTGCATTTGAGGACTACTGCTTATTTTTGTTGGGTGGGGTGAGTTATTTCCGTACCTACCTCCTGGAATTATTTTTTGAATATTAGGCTTACTTAGTTTATTGATATATATCTTGATATTGCGGATGTTTTAAGCATGTGGCCCATTGTTTTGAATGAAATTGGATTAGAACCTATTTTAAAAAATTTTCCACCTATTTTGTGTGTGAGTGTGGTTTTTCTTGTGCAAATTTGAGTGTCAGTTGTGCTCAGTAACGATTACTTGAATAGTGCTCCGAATCGAACAAAATGAATGTGCGGCTACAAAGAGGCAAACGAAGTTACAGAGGAAATATGTGAACTTTAAGCATCTACTACTAACTAGCCAATTGTCGAATGAGTCTCTTGTGATGTGTATTGCACGCTAGCTAGAAAGTGTAGAGTCTTGTTTGATATTGGTACTAATACATTGTGTGATGAGATTACTTTGAACATTGTGTGTGATGATACCAAGAATTTGCCCCATTGGTCCGGCTGATTGAGTGATGCAAACACTTGAAATGACCTTAGGCATGAATTTTTAAAAGTGAACCAACTTGTCAATACACCTCTTTTGTGGCCAACCTTGTGAGATGTGTGAACCTTGCTTGGAACCTTTTGAGCCTCACCCCTTTTCTTGGAAGAAACTTGAGAAATTTTGACCTCTCTTTATCCATTCACCCATAACTTTCATGAAGTATGTTTTTTTTGAATAGTCAACTTAGGCCAAAAGCCTAAGTTGGGGGTGCGGTGAAAAAAGAAGGAAAGTTAAGAATTGTGCGAAATCCCCCTTTGTGTGATTGCTTTGAGAAAGATGGAACCACTCCATGTAAAAAATAAAAAAAATAAAAAAAAGGAAAAGAGAAGAGGAAATGAAAAAGAAAAAAGAAAAGAAAAAGACCAAAAAAGTTGTGAAATAAAGTAGTGAAAATGGCAAAAGAAATAGGGTATCCGCTAGTTCATATGAAGCTGAATAATGGGGTGGATTATGAGCATGTTTGAAATGTTAAAGAAAAGGAGGAAAATTATGTTCTACTTCATGAAGGTGGAAGCCACTAAGCTTAAATGATCATACCCTTACACTCAGCCCATTAGAAGCCTTGGAAAGACCTTTGTGATCTTGAGTAAGCTGAAATGAATGTTGATTGCAAAATAAGGGCAAACCTATGGGTGGAGTCATGTATGTGTTCAACTTTGTGAGTGTGAGAGTTAAATCTGATTTTGAAACTTTAAATTGTTGAAGAATTTTGTGTGAACATGGACTCATATTTGTTGTGAGGGCATTTGAGTACCTTTGTGGAGCTTGAACATGCATTTGAAGCAAGCATTGTGAACTTGAGCATCATTAATAATACTGAGTCATAATTTGAATCTTTAAGTGCACAATTGGGCATTATATGTGTAATTTGAACCTTTTGTGTGCATTCATGTCGAGTCTTATGCAACACTACTTGAGGCATCTTTATTGAACTAATGATCTTGAGTTTTACTTGGGGACATGCAAAAGTTTAAGTTAGGGTGTTGATGAGTCTAAGATTTGGACTTATTTAGGGCTTTGATTTGATAGTTTTAGTGCCCTCAAATGCCTAATTTATGCTATAAACTGATGTTAAAGCCTTAATTTTTCGGTATGTGAGATAAGGAGCAAGGATAGGACACTAACAAGAAAAAATGAGCATAACAAGCTGAAGAAGTGAAGAGAAAGGAGATCTTGGTGATCGCCAAGACTACTCAGTGACTCGCTCAGTGGCTCTTTAGCTCGCCTAAAGATCAAGTATGCCAGCCCTGAGGGAAGAAACGAAGTCGGCGACAAGGATGGGTAGTGGAAAGATCTCTATTCGGTTCTGCAATGACAAGATAGATCACCAAAATTAGCACGACCTTAGATGATGAAGGTCACTGCAAAGTTGCGATGGAAGAGGACAATCGGCAGATCAGGAATCCACTCGGCGAGCCTAACTTATCTCGCCCAATGGCCTTTCAAGCCATATTTTGGGCAACTATAAATTGAATTTTGAACTATAGATTATGTATCGAGCTATTATTGAGTAAAGTTTTCTTTTGACTTTTAGAGTTCCATTGTAGACTTTGAAGCGTTTTGGAGAGTGAAACTTGAAGATTTTAAAGTGGGTTTTTTGAATTTAACCTTTGGAAAATATTATAAAGGCTTGTAGACTATTACCCAGCTGATGCATAATGTAGTTGGTAATTGTTTTTATCTTTTTATAATATTTAGCTAAAACCCTAATTCTTGGGGTGTGATTAGGTTATTATGGGTTGAATTAACTTATGTGTACTGATTATTACTAATTTAAATGCTATATTGAAGTGGGTTTAATCATTAGCTGTGTTTTAATCTATGAATAGTAGTTGGAAATGTAGTTCTAGCATTGAGTTCTTAGATTGCTTGAGATAGAGGTTTTTGAACCAAAGATTTTGATTAATGATTTGTAGGTATTGGGTTGATGTGGGTTCAACTTGAAAGAGTGAATCCTAAACCAAATCCTACCCATCTTGCTCAAGAGATAGGATGTATTAAGGTTATGGGTTGTTCTTATTTGTTATGCTTGTTGATGTTCCAAAGAAATCACTTGAATCGAAGTTGTTGTTCGAGAGAAAGCTATTTCAATCATAGCCCAGCTTATGAACTAATATTTAGCTATTTACTAGTAGTTTCAATTACCCATATAGAGAAATTTACCTATAATCGATCACATCCTAAGACATTCTCTCTATATTGTTATTTCATTGTTGATTTATTGTGTCATAGCTGATAATTGCAAACCAAAACCCCTCATTTGATATTTGTTGTCACCCCCTTTGAATTGCTTATTTGTCTTTTTTGATTATTTCAAATCCTATATCTATTTAGACCACATTTGTACTTCATAACTGAATTTGAACACGTACCGGTCCCCGTTGGTTCGACCCCAACTCTTCATTGGGTTTTATACTACTTCACAATTTTTTGCACCTAAAATTGGATGAGGTGTGCTTGAAACATTAATCATGGGGCACATATGACCCTTGATGAAAATTGAAAGAACATTCTATTAGCGAGGCCTAAAGACCTCAAGAAGTTTTTCTAATCCTTTTTTTAAAATTTTAATTCATATTTTGGGGATATTGAATCTTTTCAAGTGTGGGATGGAGATTCTTCCGCATATGTTTATAAGGGTGAAGTGTGCCTTAGAGTGTTTTAGTATTGATTTCTTAATTAAAAAAGATAAGAAAAAAAATGGACAATGAAGTCTGTATTCAGGCCGCGCCGCGAACCCGAGTACAAAAAATAATTCGTAAAAGTGTAAATAAATAAATAAGTAATTTTAAAAAAAAGATTTTATTCAGTAGTAGAAGTACACTTAGCCCAACCCCCAAAAAATATTCTTTCAGTCTTAGCTTATATATTGAATTGTTGCATTGGGGAAATGGCATCTTTCAAGTGTGGGGTGGGGTAATGAATTCCTAGTCTTTACTGTTTTATTGATTCTTTACTTTTTGTAGGATGGGTTTCTTGTGTTTATTTTGGTTCTTTTCTTGAGTATAGTTCCTTTGAACCGATTATATTTTTTTAGGGAGTAAATTTTATTTTATTTTTATTATATTTTGGAGTGAAAAGAAAAGACCTTTTGAGTTGTGTGATACTTGCTATTTGGGCCTAATTTTGAGTAATACTTTCTTGTGAATGCTTGATTTCTAGTGAAATTGCAAACTCTTTGACATCTAGGATCATGGTTGTGACTTTGTATATAGATTATTTTATTTTGTACTTTGTTATGATCTTGTCTCTCTTAGAAGTAGAATTGATCCATCTTGATTAATACTTGTACCATGTGTGGTAAGGATTTGTTTATTACATATTTTGCATCTTAGTGTAGAATTTTCCTTGTATGTTATTGGAGAAAAATAAAAAGTGTTTTTTTGTTGAAAGGATGATTATAGGATTTTTTTTTTTTATCTATCTTGTAAAATTTAGCCTTTTCAGATATATATCACTAGTAGCTCCTTTGAGCCTATAGCCTTTTTCTGGTTGCCATACTTTTACCTCGACTCTTTTTTTTGAATCCCTAGTTTTTGAACCTTGTTTCCTTGAGCATTGTAGCATCGACTTATTATAATTAATACTATGAAGAAAAAGGATGCTTGAGTGTAAAAGGTGATCAATGATAGATACAAAGTGATGAAAAAAAATCCACTTTGAAAGAATGTGGCATGAAAAAAAAAATCTTTGAGAAAATATAATGATTGAAACATTTTTGAGATGATGAGAATTACTTTTGAAATAATTGTTGAAGAGAGAGATAAAAGTAAAGAGAAGAAAATAATGGGTGATACAGTCTAAAAGTACAAAGTTCTCAAGGAAGTGTAAGTCACTAATATATATGTTTCCGACCTGCCCCCTAGCCTATATTACAACCCGTCAAAGTCCTATTTGATTCTATTGAAGCATGCTTCATTAGTTGAAATGTACATAATGGGCAAGCCTATGGTTCTTTGGGCATACATGTGAATTTTCTTTGTGAGTGTGAAAATGTTCTTCGATTTGAATGTCTGGACTATTTCTTCTTGTGAGGGCACTTGTTTCATGATAGATAGGTGATTTTACTAGCTTTCTTTGATGAAAGTAGGTGAGCAAGCTTAAATTTGATTACTTCAAAGTCTTTCCTTGAGGTTATGACGTTAGAGGTTTGTTAATTATTTGAATGTCTTGCATAATGATAGAGAAGTGTACTTGATGTTTTGAAATTTGTGTATGATCTAATTGTTTGTATCAATAATTCTTGAGATTAGCTTTAATGCTTGTTCGAGGACGAGCAAAAGTTTAGGTGTGGGGTGTTGATGTGGGGTCAAAAATACATATTTTATATCATTATTTAGCTCACATTTAGTATAATATTTGTCGTTTTTAGCATGACTTTTATGGATTGCACTTAATAGTATATTTTACTTATAGGATTAAATTGGTGTGAACATGAAGAAATTTAGAGCTAAAACAAAGTAAAAATAAAAGGTTGAACAAGGAAATCAAGTAGGCAGCTTAATGGATTTAATTGGTGCCCAAAGTGTATACATGACAAGAAGATATCCATGTAGCATCCTTGGTTCCCAAGTAAATACAACTATATATACCCTCTACTTGTAACAATGTAAAAAACATAAGACAAGAATAAGTGAAAACAAGGCATTCAATAATAGAGAAAAGATGCTGCTACTACTACTTTGTGTCTCTCTCTTTCTCACTTTTTCTTCTTGTCATTTTATGTTAATACACATGCTTCATTTTATTACATGTTATTAACACGAGTCTCTTCATCTATGAGCATATCTTGGTGTATTAGACCAAACATAAATAGTATACAATATATTCTATTTTGCTAATAAGTCTTATTATACTTGATAGTCTAAATTTGATTTCTCTAATGTAAGTATCGTTAATGTTATCATGAATTTTTGAGCTAAACATTGAAATGATAATTAGTATATACTTTATTGATAACCTTGTTGGAAGAATTGTACTTATCGAAATCGCTAGAACACTTTGCATAACACAAATTTTTAATTTGGTTGATACTTTGTTGTAGTTATTACCTGCTAATACATAATTATTTTTAAATGAGATATAGTTAATTTAATAAATAATAACAATAACAACAACAACAACAACAACAACAACAATAATAATAATAATAATAATAATAATAATAATAAGGTATTAAAATTTCTAATGTTGACCTACATTGACTTTAATCAACATCATTGATGGTTTTTATACTTGTTTATGCTTCACTTGCTAATCATTTACTTCTTGAATTATTATAATATGTTATATGTACTAACATGACTTGTTTTATAGTAACTTTAAAAGGTAAGCAAACTAATATTTGAGAAGTATTCTATTTTTTATTTTTTTTTGGAATCATCAAAGGAATTTTTTGTGTCATGAAGGATTATTTGAAGAGGCAATGGTATGTCATTTAGGTTGGCAATTAATAAATATGTCAATGGTAAGATAATGGAATATTTTTGCTTTATAGTAAGCTTCCTTGATAATACTAATTACATTAATTGTGATTTGTATATATCTACAAAAAGGGTATGCTAATTTTTAAAATCCATAAAATATGCTACATGTTATTGAGACGCTTTGACAAGTAAACTTTATTAGGTCAATTTATCAATTGTTTATTTAATTCTTAATTTTGGAGACATTATCTTATTTATTGTGATTCTTAGTGTTTACCTCTAGTTGCTTTATCTAGGAATTACAATTGAAGAAAGAAATTTTCTTAACTAGCAACAAATGAAGAAAATGTTGAGAATTAATTTTTTTATCTTTCAATAAGTGAATTATTCATTAAAATTTTAAGTTGAATATAGTATTAAGTGCCACCTATAAGGATCAACTTTGCTTCATTTAGCAAAGGTAATAATTTGTATATGATCTTTTGAAGTGTTATTATGACTAAATTTATTGTGCTATTAATAACAAAGTAACAATATACTAAAGGCTCAAGAATGAATTTCATTTTGGATTATATATGTTTTCATTGTTTAGGTAAGACGGTGGATTCAAATTCCATCGCACCAAAAAGGTAAGACATCAATTGAAATCTCAATGCACTATGATGATAAGATTTTTGGTTCATGTCTCGTCATATTTTGTCCTAAAACTCCTTTATATGGATAAGACATTGTGTTAAATTCTCAATGCAATATATTGATGACATAATGATGACTGAGCAAATTAATATGCTCTTGATAAAAAAAAAAAAGTGAAGCTCGTCCCATTGAATATGCTCTGTTCTTTGAAGTGAATGTGATAACAATACATTAAAAGTAAAAAATGACAAGATAATTTTATGATTAAACATATGAATATGGATGTGAAGAGACAAAATTATAATAATCATCATTTGTATAATTATAAAAGAAAGAACATTATGACATCTCAAAATGGTCTTTTAACGAGTAAAGGTAATTTTTGTCATCAAAATGATATGAGAAGTTATTAGAAACATGTTTATTATGAGATCTAATATGATAAGTTTATAAATCCTCCATCAAAGAAGATGATGAAATCTGGTGATACACTAAAAGTGATGTTGATGTATGTCATATGAATATGATAAATTCAAAGCATAACAATGAACTTCTAATGAAAGGAATAATTATGATGTATGTATATATGATTATGGTCAGTTCCTTGAAGAGTATGTGACTTGTGATAAGTATCATTAAAATTAGACCATTCTTGAAAATGAATGTGTCTATGATGAAAACTATAAATAAAGACATACTCATGTATGATTTAATAAATAGCACCACTCACCCCTATGGGAGATTAAAGTGAAATAAAGACATTTATTTTGCTATAAGTTATCATTGGTCAAGTACGTTTAGTACATCACAAATATTATGGTATGTTTTAGTATTAAATGCCGAAAGGGCAAAAGAAGGAAATAATTTGTAGCCACAACAATTTGTCATTGCTTATGTATCTGTGTGCATCAAAATATTTTGCCAGATATTAAATAAAAGGGAGAAGATACTAATGACAAAAGTAAATGAAGAAACAATTTTGACTTGTAAGGATTTTGACCATGACAAAAATGATATAAAATTGTCCTTGAAATAGATGTTCACCACACAAACAATGTTATGGAATATGTTGTAGTATCCAATGTTAATTATGAGCTTTGGTGAGCTAATATGATATTACCCAAAGAAATTATATGCCTCCAATCATAGTGAAATCATTCGTGATGAGAATAAAACTCTTAAAAGAAATTTGGTATGAGATGTGTTATTTAAAGTGTTGCAACGCTTGTACACATCAAGTCAACAAACTTCCCTTATCACAATTGAGTTAGGGTCAGAACCAAATAATTATCATGTGAAAATTTAAATGTGCAATATATTATTCCATTACTCCACCATTACACACAAAGATGAGTCCCCAAATAAAGTTGGATGAATGTTAGATTCTGTAACATTAGGGGGAAATAACCAAATGAAAAGATATGTTATACACAATGAATTATCATTGGTATGATCCTCGTTGAAGAGACAATTTAAGTTAATTTTTTTTATGCATTTGTTGTTTCTATGTTATAATCCATTTATAAATGCTTTAATGAAAATTATTTGATTGACATAATTTATGACATGCATGAAGTGTGATAGATTAATCAATTTGAAATATAAAACTTATTGAAGAAGAAAAGGAACAAATGATCAAGATGGTCATAATAATGAGGCAAGTGCTTCAGAAAGATCACCATGAAATAACACTTTATAAAAAAAATTGGCAAAGGTTCAAGTACCTGAAAATAATGAAAAATAAAGCGAGCTTGATAATTATGTCACATTAGAATCGATATCAAATAACAGTCGACAATATCTTGTATATAATATAGCGCTCAAAAGTATAAATGGTGGCAACGATCTTGATATTAAATCTGTCAAATAGAATTGGTAGATAAATGATTGGCCAAAGAAAATACAATTCAAGTATATTTTTAGTTACTTGGAAAAGTGATGTTCTGAACTTAGTTTGTTCATATGCCAAGATATAATGACAGTGGGGTACAAATAAATTATTGTGCGATAATTAAAATCGCAAAGTATAAAGTGGGACTTATGCATTGAAAAATAAATATTTTTCGCAAAAGTCCTGACATTATTTTATCGAGATGAATACTCCTAAGGTGGATGCAATGATGTTTCTTTTAGTCTTACAATATATGACAAATTGAATGTGCATGAAGATTGATTATCATGTCTATATAGATACTAAATATTATATGAAAATGTTTAAAGGATTTAAAAGATTGTAAATCAATTCAATTTAATAGTACCTCCAATGGTTGTAAGATCACATAAACATAAATATTAATATCGATCTCATTAAAATGGTTAAAAAATACTATGTCATTGTTCAATTGGTGCACCTATATATGAAGCTATTATTATTGATGGTAAATAATTTTATTAGTATGCATGAAAAGTAAAACATCAATCACTCTTATCGGTGGATATATTAGAGTGAATCTAAGATCAATACAAATTATTGATTCTGATCAATTATGTCAAGGTTTATTGATCATGAAACTACAGGAAATTATGAAGTTTGATCTCACGAAAGTTATATATTTTCATTTGAAAATACTTTCATATCAAATAATTCCACAAGACAGTCAATTTGTTGAAATTGTTCGTCAGTGCTTAATTGTTGTTGCTAACAAATAGAACAAGCAATTGTCTACATCGACAAGATTACAAATTGAGTGATTGTTACAAATGTATTTGGTTGAGATAAATAAACATATCCATTAAATATGTGAGCTTCCGTTTAAAAGGGATATTCCAAAAAAATTATATGAAGACAATGTTGCATGCGCTCAACTAAGAGGAGAACACATCAAAGGAGACTGAAAAAAAATATTTCATCAAAGTTCTTTATGTTATTCATGATCTTCGAAAGAAGGATGTAGAAAATGTTCAAAACTTTGTATTCACCAAGAAATTATCAACTCAAACCTTTGAGAAGTCGATATATAAGACTGGAATGCATCATTTTCGGGTTATTAAGTGATGTCTCAATAAGGGGGAGAATAATATGCGTTGCACTCTATTTTCCTTAACCAAGATTTTATCCCACTGGGTTTTCCTGGTAAGGTTTTAAATGAGGCAACTCTTAATGCTTGTTATAAGATATGTATACTCTATTTCCTTCACTAAGATTTTTCCCATTGGATTTTTCTTAAATGGTTTTAACGAGGCACATCATCTATTAATACATGGACATCTAAGGGGGAGTGTTGTTAAATGAATGTCCACATTAATAAGTCATGTATTGTAAGTTAATTATACACATAATATGTAAAGTCGTGTATGCTACTTAACCATATGATATACTCGGTGCCCAAAGTGTATACATGACAAGAAGATATCAATGTATCACACTTGGTGCCCAAGTATATACAACTATATATACCACTTTTCTTATAAAATACTAAAAAACATAAGACAAGAGTAAGTGAAAACAAAAGCATTCAATAATAGAGGAAAGTTGTTGCTGCTACTACTTTGTGTCTCTCTTTTTCTCTCTTTTTCTTCTTGTCATTTTAGGTTACTACACATGCTTCATTTTATAATAATATATAATATATAAGAACATCAATTGGAAAAGAATTTAATTGCAACATTCTTGCTTTCCATGTGTCAATTACTGAAGAAAAAAGTTGCATCGAACGGCAAATTGTTGAAGTACACGACAATGGTTCACGCGAAATTGAATTCCGTCAAGGTTTTGGGTTTCCAATTAGTACTGGACTCAATTATTTTATTTAGGATTTCCTACATCTATAAATAGTCCATAATAATAATTATTATTTTAGACAGACTAGATCATACTTTGTAAGGAAAAGTTGACAATACTTTTTAGGATTCTTTTCTTTTTCTTCTTTTACTTCTTTTTCTTCTTTTATTAAGAATTAGTAGCTAAAGAACCTTTTTCTTGGGTTGTGGATATATGATGATTATTTAGTATTGAATTTTATGAATTGAAAATTTATTATTACATAAATTGCTTTTTAGTTCTTATTTTTGTATTTTGTGATTGACTACTATTGAAATAAATATATTATCCGAATTGAACTCAGGAGAGAAAGAAGAAAATAGAGCATGGGATAACAGGAGTATGATCTTCTTTAGAATTAGGGTTGATGTCTATCTAGGATAGGAATATGCCTAGATGCATTGCTTGTTTACTAAACAAGATGAAATCTTAATGCTCCGCAATTAGTTTAGTTTATCCCCGCTCAACTATGTAGTTAGACTGGCGATTGTGTTAAGCAATTAGAGGTTGGGAGATCATGATCATCATACATTCAACCTTGTAAATCAGTGATTTGATGACTACTTGAAATCAATAGAAGAAGATATTATGCATGGATTCTTAGTAAGTTGCAGCCCTAGAATTTCCCCAATCACAATATTTTATTCTTTCAAATTTTTTTTATTGATAAATAAAATACTTTCTGCATTCTTAAATAAATAATTACACTAGTAAATCCAGCTCTTTTATGGCCACTGTATTACTGTCGTGACAATGTACACCTACGTGTGCAATTGGAAGCAACAGAAAGATATATAATTATGATATTAGATGCTTTGATACTAACTGAAGTTGCAAATCCTACCCTCTGATCAACCCCTAACTCAACTGCTGATATGAGGAAAAAATATGGGGCTATGCCCAGTCCACACTATAAATCATAATACATAATCATAAACGGGTGATAAACCCTGTTGGGACCAGTTAGCCCAAACTTTCTCTAAGGAGCTCCCACAACACCAAGAACAATGCCTACCTGTGATGTACCCTCGGAGTAGCTTGGACCTCCTACCACTGACTACAAAGGAATTGAGGTAGCCAAAGACCCTACCAACGTACGGACTTCCCCCCTACTCTATGAATGTAGAGAAATGCCTCTAACCTCAGGGTCCATGCCCGTCTGAGGCATTCTAGACCGATCATGTGCTAAAAGTCTAGTGGAACATGTTGATGCTCCGCCCACGTCCATCAAATGCTTTGCACTATCCGCAAAGGAGAGAGTAGGTTCCAAAGAAATAGTTATAGAGGTTATTCCAAGCAAAAACACAGGATAAGAATTAAAAACTAGAATTTTATGTGAATGCCTTATAGCCTCTCGACGATAGGAAGATACATCTCCACACCGATCTGTGGGACTCTACTATGCATTTGCACTAATATCAATAATGCCGGTCAACCTATATCTCTAATACCAAACTTTCACGGCTTGATTTCTCAAGTAATGATGGAACCTACTACACCCCACCATAAGGTACACCTAATTTGTAGCCCGGAGCTAGAAGAACAGACTACCAAGTGGAAGCGAACGACAAGAAGTAAGAGCTTAGAACAAGTTAGAGGAAGGGAAATGAACAAAACCATACATGAACCATTCCAATACTTGGCACTAGTTAGTAGTTGAGTATCTACTGAAAAATAGGAGACATGAATTTCACAATTACAAGACAAATACAGGGTGTCTCTAAATACAATATCAAGACTAAGGCTAGTTAAAACAGATGGAAACTGGTTGCCTAGAGGCCAGGAGCTCACTCTAATCTCCAAAATTCCAAGCTACTCCGCAATACTCTAAATCAATATAGATAACTAAACTACAATCTTCATGGAGCAGAAGTGTATTATGTGTACTAAAAACAATACTCCACAGGCAATAGTTGACTAATCTAAAATTATAGCACAAGCATAAACAATAACAAATAAGGAAAACAAACCAAAAGTATCTAAATATGAGACACAAAGTATCCAAGAAATAAAGAATAAAAAATAGGAAATAAGGAGGGCAAGAAGTCGGGTCAAGAATGCACTTGGATTGCAAGCCAACAACCTAATGGCAAGAAACTAATATACCAAGTCGGCTACCTCATGTCAAGAGGACCCAGAAACATAATTCTAAAGTCAAAACCTACCAGGCAATAAAACAATACCGTAGATCAAAATATAGTAAAAAATTAACCTAATTGTACCCCATAAGCTTAAAAGGTACAAGCATCAAACATAACCCAACTAACACCCATAAACGGGAGGGCACAAAAAACAAATAGGTATCTGGTGATAGGTAGTGCATAGGAATGTAGTGTGAGAAGCAGGACCATCCCAAACCATAACCATAAGACTCTAGTCATCTCCCAGTCTAGCTAGTAGAAGTGACAAATCAATCAAGGTTGCCTAGCCAGCCAATCCACTCTAGAGGGCGTAAGTAGAGTAGCTAGCAAGAGTGAATCATGGCTTGTTTACTCTAAAGAGGATCTTAGCTATCAAGCCAACCCAGCGAACTAGTCATTCAACTCCCAGGGGCAAAAGCCGCCCAGCTAACAAGAGTGACTAGGGGCATGTCAACACTGAAAAGGATCTTTAGTATCAAGGCCACCTAGCCAGCCGGTCCACTCCTAAGGGCGTAAGCCACCCAGTTAGCAAGAGTGACCCAAGTGCATAAGTAAAACCAAAAGCAAGCAAGAAAAGGTGTCGATGCATCGATAGTCAAGTAAAAATTGACCATAACTCCGATCCTCTAGTATTTCATGTAGAAAAGGAGCACATCCATGGTGCCTCATAATATCACTCCCCGAGGTTACCCCCAGGAAGTGGATACGGGACCCTAGATCACGCGTGACCCCAAGCTAACCCTGCTAGCATATCATAAGCATAATAAATAAACTAAAGTAAAGAAACACTTTGCGGAAGTTAAATCATCATGAAAACTGAAAATATGGGGAATACCCATAATCTATCTAAATATATAATAACTGGGAGTTTAACAAAAACTAAAAAGTAAAACTTAAATGCTAAAGCTGAATCTTACTATGTCTGAAATAAGCCTCTAACTAACTAGAAGTGCTGGGACATGCCCCAGCTAAATCTAGAAAAAATTAAAACTATGACTAA
This sequence comes from Solanum bulbocastanum, assembly GCA_037074985.1. NCBI lineage: Eukaryota > Viridiplantae > Streptophyta > Magnoliopsida > Solanales > Solanaceae > Solanum > Solanum bulbocastanum. Next base: position 19,792,232 of record CM073604.1, on the reverse strand, counting down.
AATTAGAAAGGAAACATGTATGTCGTCCTTGGAGAATGAGGACTCACCACTGATGCTTCTGAGTTAAAGATCGGGAACCAATCTATGCGTAATCTGGTAACTAAAGGCATGAACCTATATAATGATAAGATGTAGCGTAGAGTATGCGTCAGAACATGAAAGTTACTTAGCATGTAGGATAAAGTAAAGCTGAACAATAATCATAACTGAACCAAAGCATATATCTTAGCAATGATAAGAGATAAGCATGGTACTGTACTGAGAGTATAGAACATGAACTAACAGAATGCAATGACCAAGTTTATAACATGCTGAGACTGAAATCTGACTATAACTGATAATATGGTCAATGTAATAGAGTCTAACTAGACCGTGGGAACTACTAATAACCGACATAAACCCACATGAGATAAATATGAAGTTTGAAGTATACGCCCTATCAAGAGGACATATATCCCCTGCTAAAGGTATAGAGGCATGACTGCCATGATCACTAAGTATAATGCCCACAGAGGGGACTTACCTACCGGGCATGTAGTTTTGGGACTATAAGGGTGACTGACCCTAGTCCACTTGATATTCAGCTACTCCCAATTGATTATGTAATTAACAATTTATGACTAAATTTTTGTGATACTGGATAGCTCAAAATACTAATATGCAAATGGAGAATGCAACATTAATATACTAAAAATGAAACATTCGAAAACCGAGGCATGTTTGTGTATTTGAAATAACTGACCTAGTATGTATAATTCAAGACCTAAAAGAACTACATAGCTAGAGTTATGAATATATGAAAAAATCTACAAACAATGATACTAAACTCATGAAAATTTGATTTGGATCATTCAAAAAGCTAAAACCCAACAATTTCTAACATTCAAGAAACCCTAGTACTAGATAATATTAAGGGAATCAAGATTCTAACTGAAATATAAGGACCTAGTGGATGAAAGGAATCCAATAATGGAATCCCACATATCTGGTAACGAAATTTATGGAGAAATCTTTCATTTTTGGGGCTAGAACTTATGAAAACTCGTTGCGTCCTTGAACTAGGGCTTGGTCGACTTTCTCCTCTGTTTTGCTCTAAGTTTGATGAATTTTTGGTGAATAATGGATTATGTTAAGTTCTAATTAGTGTACTTGTCTAAAACTGACCAAAATCATGTAGTTTAAGGGTTAAACGACATAGGTTAGGGGTCCAACGCATAAGGAAAAGTCTGAACGACCCCTGACTTAAAATCTGGTGAAGTCACCTACGGAGTGATTGACAGTTCATCGGCTGATCAACAATTCGTCCTGGCAGTCTGTCAATCGACTTTAGAGGATGGGTTCTGGGGGGTCTTGATGCTTTGGGCCTACAGACAGATTGATGATCCATGGACTAATCCATAATTCGTTCTTTCAGTCCGTCAATTGACTTCATAAGATGGGCTCTGGGGAGGGCTGTAGGTGGCCATCCACACACTACAAGGACGAACCATGGGTCACCCTACGATCCATGGGTGGCAATTGTGGGTTGCACCTGAAACTTCTGGAAATCTGCTGGTTCGGTCAGTTTTCGAATACGGGGTGTTAAACATAATTTCATAAATCAGTAAGTCAAGTGATGTAGGTGGTACAACTACCATGAAAACCAATTTATAATAAAAATTGAGTAATGTAATATCAGATTATTAATGATAAATATGCCAATGCATGGTCCGGGATGGTACCAAAATATCCATGAGAATGAGAATACAATGCAGTGCCTTCCATCACCAGCATTTAAACAAAGCTCTATAAATCAAATAATTATACAACCACTGAAACCACTCTACTAAAGCAGAGAGTACTAACCTGTGATACAATTGGTCCTTCCACACGGACTTAGTCCCAACAATACAATCATATGCTTAATAAGGATACAACATGCCCACCGCTAATAAATAACCCAAATGGATCAAGAAGATATTTCAAATCAATAAAGGGAGAGCAAATTCAAAGGAAGACAGCCTACCCAAATGACACAATTCAAGTCTTATACTAAGCACAACTAGAACCAACCCACTGCTACCAAGGTCACACATATCAACGCAAGTAGAATGCCTATAATCAAGTCCTACAAGGAGAAAATCATACCTACGAGGCTATAAAAGACAACCTAAAGAATATACTGTCCTGCCTTGTCTAAGGCAACAACGAATCAATTCTAATAAGCATATACAAGATCATCTACTTAACAAGCATATACACGATATAAACTAAGGATCCTAGCACTCACAATAAGCCGAAGGCTTCTACAGAATCATGCAATGATGGAATAACTTAAGGGAAGTTAAATAATAGGAAAATACCATTCAAAATTACATCAAATCTATATTATTCATTATCTAAGAAGCTCATTCAAGAAAATATAACGAAGCCTACCTCAAAGCCAAAACGACTACCCAAATCCATCACACACGAAATATCCACATTTGAAATGCTTACGAAAACCACCAAGCTATAAAATTATCAATCACAACGTCATTACAAATGTTTTCACAGTAAAATCAAACCAACTGGAAATGGACCCCAAATTGAGTCAAAACAAGAATGTGGGGCCCAGACCAGTAATTGTGAAATTGACTTAATCAAAAGGTCTAAACTATGCCTCAAACTTGTGTTCCAAAATTGAACAAAATCTGAGGCACGAAAATAGCCACAACAAAAACAACAAGAAAATAAAGTAAAGGCTACAACTTCAAGCTCAAAATCACCTCAAACTAAGGTTCCGCAACAGCTTCAAATCACCAACCTGAGTTTCCATAATCCCAACCATCACACAAAACGTTGAATCACTCAAATCAGAGCTCAAATGATTGAGAAATCACCTCTTGAAAATGAGGGCTGAAGGCTGAAATTTTTGGCTATAAAATCAGCTGTTGATCGCTAAAAGTAGAACTCTAGTCGCTAAAAGTCTGATATCTGGTTACTAAAATTTTGTACAAGATTTCAGCACTTTTATTGGTTTTCTCCAACTCTGAATTATCTGATGATGTGTCCAAGATTAATTTAGAGTCTCATGCGTGCCAATGACATATTCTAACCCATCAAATTCATCATTTCGAACTCAATGAAACCATCAAACTCCCATTTGAGGTCGTTTCTCTAAAAAGTCGCTCCCACACCCAAGTTTCATTTTAAGCTAAAGAACCTCATGAAGACACAAAATGAGACTAGAAGCCTACGAAACCGCATGAAAGTTCATTCTATGCCAAACTCGACATTCAAGAGCTAACCACATTGACAAAATCCTCATCTGAGCACATTTACCAAGAATATTGACCAAAGTCAATCCTTGGCTTAAGATTTAAAGTCAAAATGCGTAATGGAACAAACTCACACTAGAAATCTCGAAGCCCAAAACAACTATGGTCCTTTCGAAGCTGATGAAACAGTAAAAAATGCATTCTGAGGTTGTCCTCCTAATCCTTAGACTAAATTAAATTGTTCAAGTTCAAGGACTCCAAAATACAGAAACATTTACAAAATTCAAATGAAAGATCTGGCGACTTAAATATCAATCCCACTAAGTCATAAATGAATTAGGGTCGCTAAAGAAAAGCTCTAAATGCTGAAAAGATAGGAATACAAAGAAAATGACTTGGACTTTAAGTTGTGTTCGGCTGAAAAAAAGAAATTCTATATTTATGACTTCATCATTATCTTTGAAATATTATGGTATACATAGTTGAAAGAAAAAGAAGATTTGTTATAAAGTAAAAAATAACTTTATTACTTAAATATCTTAAGAGTTTGATACATCAATGAATGGAAAAACGGGTGACATGAAGATGACTTTACATCTTCATCTACAAAACACTATATTATGAAAATGATTAGAATTCTACGTCTTGTTGTTGAGTTGTCTTGTGTTCTCCACCTTATTTTGCAAATGATGGTTGAAGGTTCTGTGAGAGAAGTCGCATTTCTTGAAATAAAAGAGAGTCTACAATCAACTGAATAATTTTGTATGATGAGCTTCTAGAAAGATAAAAAATCAAGTATAAGTGATTCTTGGGAAGGGAGTACATTTGGCATGATCAACTAGAACAACTTTCCTTCATATGAAGATATTATTTGTTGCATGTAGCTTAAAAATTCAATACATCCGCATCTAGTATTCCATCATGATCTGATATTGAGACCCTTTGACCTACCTTTCAAGGCTAAAAGACAACCAAGAACAAAAGAAAAAATTTGTGATGCGTGATAGCTAAATGGAAGACTCTAACATCAATTATAATATTTTATTTTGGACTTAAGTTTCTCATATGTTTTAGCTAGGGAAGTTTCATATACGATTCCTCAAATTGTTCACAATTCGGATGCTCCTAGCTTTAACTATGAATATTTCCATGTGACCACGCTAATCGGGAAATAATGCATAACAGGTGACTGGGTCAACTTCAAAGAGTTATATGTATCAATCCAAAACGTCTCGTGTCATGATTTTTACACATGTAGTAGTTCATTGAATCTTCTTTCCAATGGAACAAAAAACTCATGATTTGATAATCCTATTTTGAGTTATGAATTTTTTACTATAGACACACAAGTCTGTAAAGCTGAGCAAGGCAAAATTGTGGGCTAACTTTGTAGTAACATCTGGAAAAGTCCATAAATTCCTTGGCAGTGATTTTAACAAACGTTATACTTTTTCTGAGTCATCTTCTTAACAGAATAATAAACTCATGATTTCGACTGTCCTACTTTGAGTTATGAATTTTCTACTGCAAACGCGTGAAGCTGAAGAGCTGAGTAAGAAAGAATTGTGAGCTTACTTCGAAGCATTATCTGTATTAATCCATAAAGTATTTTACCGTGATTTTATAGATATGTTAGATCTTTTATTCATCTTTCCAATAGGCCAAAAATCTCATGATTTTGACATTACTATTCCGAGTTATGATTTTTGTACCACACTCATGCAAAGCTACAAAATAGACAACAAATTTCAAAATAAACTTCAGATTCTAATTCTGAACAATCCAAAAGGAATTTGATATATTGTAGGGGGATGAGTTCTATTCCTATCGGATAGAGCATCATCTAATTCCATTGCTCCTATATTAGAAAATAACTATACTCGCGAAGGTGTGTAAAGTTAGAATTTACTAAGTGTAAGGAATGAAATACTCCATGTACCTTTTCTATTAATATGTAGGAAGATTACTCCAACATATTCTCTAAATTGAAAGGAAGAGGTGAATCAACCCCGAAGCTCGAACCATGAGATTATCTGTAATCTAGCTCACTGAAGTTGGAGACGCTACACCAAGGGTTTCTCTCTCCAAGCTCACACCGTGTACTTTTTCACCAAGAATGGAAACATGTCATCCAAATGTTTCTCTCGTGGATCTTGATAATTCTCAAATAAATCTTCAAAACTAATCAACAGAGTGAGCAATCGTAGTTAGTAAAAATTCAACAAATAGTTGGGGTCGAATCCCACAGATAATGGTATATCTTAGAGAATTTCTATCAAGAAATTTGGACTTTAAATTCGCTCATTTCCATTAGGAAGAACAATTGCGTTGATGAGTCCACCAATTTAATGTACAACTTGGTTATCAATATCACAATTAAACTAAATGTCGAAGATATCAAGAGTTAACATGCAATCTCGAGGCGCGGGAATTGGAAATCGATGTCACCTACGGGTAATTGTGCTGCTCTATAATGATGAGAATGCATGAATACGCTAATTCATCTTCATTAACACTAATAATCTTTTGATCTCAAAGAATCTACGCATAAATTCTTCTTTCGGGCTAAGATAAATGTCAATCTAAGTAGTCTAATACTTCCTTACTCTATTCTCTCTAAGAAGAACAGGGAAAATAGATCGATCCATAACCTCTTTTTTTCAAGTAAGTTATAGACATCAAACCTAAGTTGCTAGTATCAAACTAACTACCCACTCCAATCAATCTCTTTTGAGCATCAACCAAAGAACAAAAGTAGGAACTGTAACACCTCGGATATATAGTAGACTAAACTACACTTGAGTGAGGGGACTAGGGTCAAGGAAGAGGGCTAAGGCCAAGGAAGAAAGCTAGGGTAGCCCACTCCTCCTTTGACACTGTCCCACATTGAACGATCATTACCACGAATAGAGCTGAGGACCACGACTTGTGGTGTAGCTTGTGGTGGGCTAGTAAGTCGTTACCTCAAGGCTGCCCAAGAAAGCCTCCTCCACATGAAGGCTTGATAGCTATTGGTGTCCACCACGGATCGTGGTGCCACTCGTGGAGGTGTGGCAGTGTGTCTCCAAGACTACTCAAAAGAGGACCCTCCCCATAAGCCCTTGGTCAACTCATGAATGCCACCACGGCTATGGGAGGTTTTGTGGTTTTAAGATAGGATGACGGGAGAGAAGGGGTGGCACCCTAGCAACTGGTCCAAGGACCATAGAGGACACCAAGACTAATGGTAAGGACCACGACTCATGGGACCTCACGTGGTCATGAGACAGACCATTGTAGGTTTAGGGTTAAATGGTCTTTCTAGTTTTAATTAGATCAAAGCCATGTAGCTTTGCCTAAGCCTAGGACCCCTATATAAATTATTTCAACCCTTCAAACTCACCATTAAAGTCATTATTCCCTAAACCCAAAAGAAATCCCAAAGTCCTCCTCTCAAATATTTCTCTCTCTAGAACTTGAAGTATAATAAAGAATATAAAGCTAGGATCAAGATCAAGTCTCCATTACTCAAGCATTTATGGGCTTTGTAATCAATGTATGATGGCTTTTCATCCATGGAGTTTTTATGTTTACCCCAATTGAGAAGATAAAATCCCCAATTTGAGTTAGGGTTTCTTTCGATGTTGAGGGTATTGATGAATGTTGATCCAATTAAGTGTATTATGATTGTTTATGCTTCAATTGAGTAGATTCAATAATTTTAGGATGACATTACACGTACCCATACCTAACCCATGTCTAGAAATATGAAATTTATGTAAATGGGTTTTATGCTATGAAAGGAGAATTTGTGGGTTTAGATGTATTCAATCTAGGATTTATGAGATACATTAGAATTGAGGTTTATATGGTGAATCATTATTAGATTGCTTTGAGATTAAATCTTATGGTATGAACGTGATGTTGAATTGCTTGAGATTGAGCATATAGAATGACTATGAGATATAGGGCTTTGAGAGTAAAGCATATGTTGTTAATTGTTGACTATTGATGTAATTGATGTGGAGGGGATAGTTCCCACATGAATTGCTTATGATTATGCATGTGAAAGGTTTGCTCACATATAATGATTCTAAGTTTAATGGATTGCTCACCTAAAATGAATCTAATGCTAATGATTAAGAAATTGATGAGGTTAGAGGCGATTACCCACGAACTAAATGAGATGGATATGAGGCGATTACCCGTATTCCATGAAGTAGAACAAAGAGGTGATTACCCGTATTCCTTAAAGTTGAACAAGAGCTGAATCCCCATATTCCTTAGAGTTGAACAAGAAGTGAATCCCCATATTCATATGATATGATTTGACAAGATGCGAGTACACTTGATCCTTATAGAATGACAAGATGCAAATACCCATGTCACATGTTGTCGAACAAGAGGTGAATACCCATGATCCATATATTAAGTTGGACATGAGGCGAGTACCCATGATCCATATGTAAGTTGGACTAGAGGTGAGTACCCATGATCCATATAAGGACTGGAGACAACTACCCATGTTCCTTTATAGTAAGGCAAAGGGACAATTCCCCATGTCTATAGAAGATAAGCTAGATTATGAATGATGAATGATAAGCTTGGATTGTTGCCTTCTATGATATGCTTGACTAGAGGTGGATGACCCAAGTATTTACTAAGGATAAGTTGAGATTACTTCACGAAATACTCCTCCTATGTTATGATTATTGATGTGCATTGATTATGCTTATGACTTATGTTATTATCTCATATGCTTATGTTTATTTTTATGTTCGCTATCATACTTAGTACATGTTTGTACTAAATCATACTCTTTCCTACATTTCTTATCCAAATATAGGGTCTGGTGCTATCGCTCATCCCCGTGGCTAGGATCATAGTAGAGTAAGACTTGAAGATTGATGAGTCCTCATAATATTCATGGATATGGCCACAATTACTCTTATGTTCTTTTATTTCGTCTTTTGAACATTATTGTATGGGTTGTGTCAAAAAGATATTCATCTTTTAGATGGTTTGAGACAAAGAGTAATAGACTTCCATTTTTTGATATATTGAAAATATTTTAAATTTCCACTCATTTGTATTATCTGATGTTATGAAAGTTAAGTGACTTATGTGATGCCTCTCGGGGTCTTGTATGCCATGTTACATCTTGGGGGTGCCCCAGGGTTGTGAAAAACTTGGTAATTAGAGCACAAGGTTTAGAATGGTTCCAGGATATCTCAAAACCACATCTATTAGAGTCTTGTTCATAAGTGTGAAGTGTGCCATATCTTATTAATGAGAATTTGTTGGATGCTTAGGAAACTTCACTTCTTCATTTCTGTAAGTCGTGCCATAGAGTTAAACTCTATAAGGTCTTTCTCCTAATCCTTACTCGATGGTTTAGAGGATATGACTTCTAGAAGGGATTTTGAAAGAAGGACCTAAGGAGAAGATATTAATCAAGGAGCTCCTCCTCAAGCTCCTTAAGCTCCGATTGACCCTTTGGCCAACCAAGGGACCAATGCGGGCTTTAGAACGGCTTTTCAAGTGTTTGCTCAAGTTGTGACTGCCCAAGCCAGTAGGGAGGTTGTGAACCTAGTGAACCCAAATGTGGGCACAGCAACATCAAGACTGAGGAACTTCACAAGGATGAATCCTCTAAAATTTTATGGATATAAGGTTGAGAAATATCCTCAAGAGTTTATTGATGAGATCTATAAGGTGTTGGTTATCATGGAAGTGACTGCGGCGGAAAAGGTAGAATCGACCGCTTACAAACATAAGGGTGTTGCTCAAATTTGGTTCAACCAATGAAAAGAGGCAAGATCAGTAGATGCGAGTCCCTTGGAATGGGAGAGGTTCAAGTCCTCTTTTATTGATATGTTCTTTCCCCCTAAGATGAGGGAGGATAAAGTGCCTGAGCTGATTCATCTTCGACAAGGAAATATGAGTGTGAAGGCGTAATACCCCAAAAAATAGTAAGTTGAACTAGAGAGTTCTAGAGCATTGCATGAGAGTTTTAGAGTTGGATATGAGGGTTAAGCTCGTAAAATGACTTTTCATACATATAATGAGCATTATAGGGCTTAAACGTCAAGGTACGACTCCCCAAAGACCAACCAAGGGCCCTTGAGGAGGACCCTAAAATTTTACCCCAATACTACCCAAAAAGGGCAACCTACAAATGGCACCTACCGCTAGTAGGTGGACCCATGCCCTATGGATGGGTGTCGTGGGTCAAAAGCCAAGTTGAGGAGTGGTAGAACCCAACCTATGAGTGACCAGTATGATCCGTGGGTCCATTCATGCCCCGTGGGTGGGGTCGTAGATGGGGCCTACAATGTTGCCTCAAAGTCGGCCTGAAGGACTTTTAGGTAATTTCCTTTTTAGTTATTATTTAGTGGAGTCGTTTTGTATAGTATTAATTCACCTATTTAAGTGTTTTTATGTCTTTAACGACCTCATAACTTCCAAGACCCCAACTCATAACAAACTTTCCCCTAAATAATACTATTTTTAAAATACATAGAAGTAGAAGAAGAATGCGAAGTCTAGGGTTCAAGGTGCTGCCTTTTCTCATAAATTTTATGGTGAATCTTCATAAGGTATGTTAGCTTGTTCATATATGGGTTGTTCCACCAATAGAGGCCCATAGAATTTCCCTAAATTGCGAAGAAAAGCCCCAGCCTAGCTAGGGTTCCTTACTACATTGTTGGTAGAGTTGAAATATGATTCCAATCAAGTGGATAATAGTTAATTATGATTGATTTAGTACCGAATTATGATATTATGATGAATTTATGTGATTTCCATGGTTAACCCTAGTCTAATTGATAGAATTGATATTATATGGGTTTATGCCATGAAAGGTGAATTTGATAATTCATAGGTGATCTTATAGAATTAATATCATGTGTAGAAATTGTTCTAGATTAGGAACATATAGACATGAATTGATTTAGAATAATGTAATTATGATGGATCTTGACGAGTAAAGTTGAAGTTGAACCTTTGTGATGAATTATGACTAGAATCACCTACTAATGAAGAATGTGACAAGAATACATCGAAATATAGGTATAATGATGATAGTAAGAAGTAGATCTTTGAGACTAAGGCTTGTTGTCATAAATGTTAGGGCTTTGAGAGTAAAAGCTAATATAATGTGATCTTGTGGTGTATTGTTGAAAGCATATTCTCACTTACACACTTAGGCATAAATATTCTAGGAGATACAAGGTTCTCTCATGTATAATGATGCTAGGTTGATAAGCTTAATAACCTAAAATGAATCAAAGCATGTTAGACTAGAATAGCTTGAAGTTGTGATATATGTTCCTTTCATGTATAGCTTGACTTGGTAAGACAAGACCAAGATTGATAGCATAGGATTGAGGATCCGTACTCTCCTAAGGGTATCTTGACTTAGCATTGTAATATGCATTTCAATGTAGCTTTAGTTAGGGATAGTCATGGTAGCCTAGGATTGAGGATCCATACTCTCCTAGGGTAGCTTGAACTAGCTTTTTTAGGATGCCTTCATGATAGCATGACTTGGTTTGGCTAAGACCATTTCATGTTAGCTTAGGATTGAGGACATATACTCACCTAAGGTTAGCTTAGGATTGAGAAATCATACTATCCTAAGTGCAACCTACATTAGCATATTAGTGTGCTTGTAAAGGTAGCATGACTTAGTTGGTCTAAAACTATTTCATGGTAGCTAGGATGGAACACTTGTACCCTTCCTAGAAACACTTTGACTTGCAGGATCGTATGCCTTCCAAGGTAGTTACTTTAGCTTAACATAGTTATGTTAGCAAGATGACTAGTTTGGTAAAGACTAATAGGGTGCTATTCCTTGGTAGCCTTGAATTCAAAAATAAAATTCATTCATGTGTTGTGACTTGCTTATTACTAAATAGAGAAGTACTTTCAATGACTAATGGAAAATAAAAAAGAGGGCTTAATCCCCAACTAGTGCGTATTCATGATAGCCTAAGGTGGTACTTAGTATGATTAGTATTATGGGATGCTATTCATATATTGCACAAGTATGACTTGAAGCTACTTATGAAGTGTTCTCTTATATAGTGTAGACTTAGCTTGGGTTAGTACTATAGTTGCCTTCCAAGATATGATTGACTAAAGGTGATAATTCACTTCCTTATACAAAGTAAGATAAAGAGTTAATGGTAGGTATGCATATTATAACATCATGGTAATGATTCGCTTGGATGGTATTATGGGATGCTATTCATGCAATGTACAAGTATGCTTTGAGTTTACTTAGAAGTATAGTGGTCTAATTATATGAGAGCCCAGATATTGACTATGCATATAGACTATGATTAAGATGACCAAAAGGGGATACTAAGCTTGGATGGTATTATGGGATGCTATTCACGCATTGCACAAGTATTCTTTGAGGTTACTTGAGAGTAGTCCTATTATGGTACAAATGACTAAGAGTTGAATAATGCTTATATGATGCTTATGTTGGAGATTTTGATTATTATTAGGATATTGTCTCTTATGCTTATAATTGATGTTTCATGAAGTATTTCATATGATTTTGGATTGTGTCTTATATTGACTAACCCTTATCTTATTCTCTTATGGTGTTATGCTAACTAACATATTTAGTACATTTTGTACTAACACATACTTTGCCTACATTATCATCAAATGTAGGGTTTGAAGACTTGAGTTCTATTCTAGGAGATGGGTTTCTAAGGAGCAAAGGAGTTGAAGATTTTGGTGAGTCCTCGTTGCTTTGAGGACAAAACCCACTATTTCCTTTATGTCTTTTATTTCATATCTTGAGACTATTATATGGGCTATGTCCCAAGAGTTTTATTCAAAGTTGTATTAGATTGTTTGAGATAAAGGTGTAATAAAGACTTCCACTTGCTTTTATAAAAGACTTCGATTGTATAGATAAAAGCTTTTAAAATATCCGTACTTTTCTATTATCTTATGTTATGATATGCTAAGGGATTTTATGAGACCCTTTTGGGGTCAAGTATGCCATGTTACATCTAAGGTGTACTCTCTGGTCGTGACAAAAGGAATATGCCTTGACATTCACTCAATTGTCCAAGTATGCTTCTTCTATAGTTACCACTTTAGGGTAAGGATGAGCAAGTTTGTTTTAGGTGTGTCCGAATTGGTTGTAAAAGAGTATCGTACAGCTATGCTTATCCATGACATGGAAATTTTTCATCTAATGGTTCACTCCCAACAAATTGAAGAGGAAAAACTCAAAGAAAGTTCTAGATAAAAAAAGAGGGAAAGAACAGATGATGGTAACTATTAATACTCTAGGTCTAGTGGACGTGGTCGTTTAAGGTTTAGACAAAGGTTTTTTGGGGAAGGTTCTTCTAAGGCTCCTCCAAGGTCCAACAATGAAATGGTGTCTAACCCTATGACTCAAGGAGGTGGTACTGGGCCTTTTATTCCTAATTGTACTAAGTGTGGATGAAACCATGAGGGAAAATTTCTACTGAGTTCTAATGCTTGCTTTGGTTGTGGTAAGACGGATCACAAGATAGGGGATTGTCCTTTGGTTTCTAAGAATGAGGGAGATAATCATCGTAGATCTTAAACCTATCCTTCATCCGGTCCAAGTGGTTTAAATGCTAGTGCTCCAAAGTAAAATAGGTTTTATGCTCTTCAGACTTGAGGTGAACAGGAGGATTCTCCTAATAAGGTTACTGGTACGTTGTAAGTTTGCAACTACATGTATATGCTTTACTTGATGGCGGTGCTATTTTGTCTTTTGTGACACCATATGCAGCTATGAGATTTGGTGTGTTGCCCAAATTATTGTTTGAACTTTTTTCTATCTCTACTCTTATTGGTGATTCTATGTTTGGGGAGAGGGTATATAGAAAATGTCCTGTCTCCTTATACCCTGGAGTTACTCTTGTTGACTTGGTAAATCTTGACATGCTAGAGTTTGATCTCATCCTTGGGATGGATTGGTTGCACACTTGTTATGGTTCTATTGATTGTAGAACTCGGATAGTCATTCAGTTCTCGAATAAGCCTATCCTAGTGTGGAAGAGGGAAATTCTATGCCAAAAGGTCAGTTCATTTCTTATCTTAAAGATAGAAAGATGATTTCTAAGAGTTGCTGATGAATCCACAAATTTGACTTATTTAAGGCTATATTTTGAAGAATTAGTGTCCTAAAATGCATATTTTGTCTCAATATTTGATGAAAATCCTTAAGTTTCAGGCATTTGGAATTTGAGGGAAAGTATGGACACTACTTAGCAAAAAGGAACAAAGGTAGCTGAAAGAATGAAGAAATGAAGATTTGAGAATCACCAAACCTATTTGGTGAGTCACCAAAAGATCTTATCCTTGCCTTTTGTTCTAGTGTGCTGAGCCATGATGGAAGGGATCAAATTAGCGGTGAAAAGGAGCAGTCGACATGTCGCCGAGCAGTTCCATAAAGCAGTACTATGTCTCCCAATGATCTAAAACACGACGATGCTAAAGGATAGAGCAAGACGGTGATGAAACCTACCAAAGGGCGGATCGCGGAGTTGATAGGCGATCTCGACTAATGGCGCCGAATGATCTGTTGTAGCACATATTTGAAAACTATAGATACTCATTGAGAGTTATAGCTTACTATCATATTTTTAATATAGAATTTTGAGTTCTAAGTTTGGAGAGGGTTTTGAAGATTCAAAGGATTTCAACTCTAAGAATTTGAACTTATGTCTTGTGGATTATTCACTCTTGACTTGTTTTGAGACTTAAATCTTCATACCTATTTGAATGCAAACTCATATTCGTATAAGTTTCTATCTCTTTTACATGTCTAGCTAAAACCCCAATCTTGGGGTGTGATTTTTTGAATATGGGCTAGATGATCTATTGAGTCTTACTTATTGATGAGTTATTTATTGTTTAGATGTGATTTTGTTTAGTAGTTGTGGTGGAACTTAATTAAATTGTAGTTGGAAATACGATTTCACCTTTGTGTTTTTGGCCTGCTCGAGAGAAAGGTCTTAAAACTAAGACTACCAAATTGATGGCCAGTGGGATTGGGTCGACATGAGGTTCAGCTCGAGAGAGTAAACCCTAGTCCTTCTCCCACACACTCAGCTTGAGAGAGTCAGTGGGCTAAGGTGGAGGTTGTTCTTCATGCGACAACTTGGTGTTCAAGAGAAATCAAGTTGATTCGGGGTAAGTTGCTTGAGAGAGAATTTACCCCCCACTGTAGTCTAGCCTAGTCACAAATATTCAATGGATTTATTATCAAAAGTATGCACCCCAATGGTTTAGTTTATCCCATATTCCTATCACATCCCAAGAACCCTATCTCATTGATTAGTACTCTTTGCATTTTTGTTGTTTTTGTTTACTTGTGGCAAACCTCCATTGATAATTGATGCTTGCGTCAATCCTTAGATTTAACATGTTTGTATTCAAAAATGCTTTTAGCTATGACTAATTAGAACTAAATTTTATTTTTCTATTAATTCTCAGGCCCACTCGGTTGGGACTCGACCCCAACCCTTGGTTGGGTTACTTTACTATTGTACCATCGTAGACACTTCCATTGGAAGTTGTATCTTGATTACGCAAACATCGAAATGGCACTGCTGCTAGGAAGTGTTGTTACTTGTGAATTCATAGTTTAGTAAAATTTTTGTTCCTCTTAGTTGTATTTCACTTACTTAATTTTCAGTTTTGTTTCTATTGTGTGTGTTGAAAACAGAAAGCATGAGTGTTAATGGCAGCAACGACAGCCAGATGGTCCACCAAGACAACATTGGAAATGTCAACGATGTCCAAGAGCCCAACATTAATGACCCCCCTCTAATGAGAGGTATTGGGGCCATCCATTTACCTCAAATCGAGGCAAATGTAGTGTTCCACTTAACGAGTACCATGTTGAAACTCTTGCAACTAAAGGGACTTTTTTTAGCGGATTGGCTCATAAGGATCCTCACAAACATCTTCAAAACTTCGTGGATGTGTGTGGACAATTTTCTTTCAAAAACATCTCATAGGAGTTAGTTCGGTTAAGGTTATTCCCTTTCTCGTTGATGGAGAGGCATGCAAGTGGCTAGTGGAGTTACCTCGCGAATCCATCACTTCTCGAGAGGAATTGGTAACCGCATTTAATGTGCAATTTTTCCCTCTTTCGAAGATGATGACTCTTCAGGATAGTATCCAAAGCTTTAAGCATTTAGAGGGCGAGCCAATCCATGAGACTTGACTGCGATTTAAAAAGTTTTTGCTATAATGCTTGACAATGTCTTGCTACAATACTTTTACCAAAGCCTGGATTCGATAAACAAAGGTGTCGATGATCAAATTTCACTTGGAGGCCTAATGCAGCAATCGTATGTAGTAGCAACCCAACTCTTAGATGGCATCATGACCATCAATAGGGCATAGTACACTCGTGAAGACCAAGTCTCCCCTCTAACATTCAAGCTTTCAAGGAGAAAATGGAAAAGATAAAGAGAGAGACTAAAACTTGGCCAAGATCATGTCACATCTTGACATTTTATCTAAAAATGTCATGGGGGCTGGTGCCCTTGGTGTCAACGCTATGGGGGTCGGGTGTACAAATCCTGATGAGGCAAAATTTGAAGCCTTGTATAATGAGGAAGTGAACTTCTTAGCCAACCAAGATAGTGGTTATTGTTCAAACTACCCAAGGTAGGGAGGTAACCAAAGTTGGGCTGGAGATGAAGGATGGAAGGATCATGAATGGAGACTGAAATCCTAATTCGAAGGATGGGGAGAAGGAAAAGTATGTGCCTCCCCACGAGCGCCGAAAGCCAAGAGATTTAGAGGGTGGTAGGTCTAAGGGTATGCTTTCTCATAACCTCAATAAAGTTGAAGGGTCAGACAAAATCTTAAAAGAGATGAAAGAGGATGTGTCGACCCTTAGCCAAACAGTTACCTCCCATTCAATATCAATCAAGCAACTGGAGACCCAAATAGGTCAGATATTGTCTCACCTAAATCCAAGACAGAAAGGGGGTTTGTCTAGTGACACTATGGTCAACACCAAAAATGAGGTTTGAAGGTGGACTTGCGTCGTGCCATGACGTTAACTATGGTGCTGTTTGGGAGGCAACCCAAAATAATTTATTGCTTTATTTTTCTTTGATAAAATAATGGTATGTTGATTGTACAGATGGATGTGTTGAGAGTAAATGAAACGTGCAGATTGGCGAGTTACAAGTCCATTTTGTGAATCACCGAAGGGTTCGACAACCCTGAACTAGACTGCCATTAGACTCAAGACAAATTTACATTAGAGTCTGTAAAACTCGGTGACCTCAGGAAATTATTGGTGAATCGCCAATCATGTCAGCGATCTCGATGAAGACCGCCGTTTGGACTCCCAAAATGCATGAAGGTTCTGTAAAATTCTGCGAGGCAAATGACTACTTGGCGTGACGCCAAATAATTCAGTGATCTGAACTAATGTCACCAAATGGGTGAAAATTAGATGATCTTTCGAAGACAAAGGTTTAAATATTTTGAACTCATTCCCTTTCCCTCACTTTTCCATCTTCCGAAACTCACACATGCACTCTAGTTTTACATTTCTTGCATTTTTGGAATATTTTTAGTATCTAATTGTGTTGCGAGTTGGATTACATTGCTTCCTAGCATATCAATATCTATTTGATAGGCATAAAAATTTGGTACTTCAAATCCTGCGTTCATTTTGTCGAAATTGTACTCATTTGCAATCTGTTAATCTTTGATGATGTGTGTTGGGCCTCTCTAGTAGGATTAGGACATTTGTTTTCCTGTTACATCCGTAAATTTTGTCCATACTAAGTTAAATAGATAATTACTGAAGGTTGCGCTTTAAATTGGATGAAAAATCGTGTGTTGTGCATGCTTGTCACTGGGTCTAAGCCTAATTTGAGTTGTTCATGCCTTAACTTTGATTTCGGGGGTTACGGGGTTGAATTCAAGAAGTTGGGTCGAAAGCAGGCATGTTGAGTTATTTGGTGAGCTGGGTCAAGCTCATCGAACTACTCAGCGGTTCACCCAAAATCCCCATATCGCATTTAATTTAATGCTTAATGTGATGTAGAATTTTGTAACTTTTGGTGAGAAACATGATGTCGTTGAATGCATTCGGCGTCTCGCCGAAAGACTTCTGGTTTGCCCTTTGCTTGCACCCTTGTATTCTCTATGCACTACACTCAGCGAATCGCCTAAGTGGTTGCGCACTTCGCCAACTGGTTCAGTGAAGTGATTCTGCAATTGAACTGGCTTGCTTTTGTCTGAATACTTTCTAACTTTTCTCAAAGCTTTCCAGAAATGGCTAGATCGAAAGTAGCTGGAAGATATATGCAACCCCAAAAAACAACAGCGAAAAATTTCAATAAAAATACAAAGGGAACAAATCCTCCCATAACGTATAATGATGAAAAGAAGCCTAGTGCCAACAAGAGAAAAACCCCCGACACCCCACTATTCCCTCGTGGAGACCTGGATTCTTCACAGTTATCCACTCATTTTTATTGGCTCATGACTTGGACAATCTTAGTAAGTCAGCTGCCACTGAATTTTCTGATGAATCTCCGGGGGCCATTATTATAATCCAGTCTAAAACATCAGTCATTGATGCCTGGACAGATGGAGCAAGTGAGTAGAATGGATTTTTCTCTACCTGCCTCTCTGTCTTTCTATATTCTAAGTTATGGATATTCTTTTATTTGCATTTGAGGACATATGATTTTTAATTGTGGTGGGGTGAGGCTCACCTTTTGTGTGATATTTGTGAATCATGTTTTGTTTGAGTATATGGGTTGTGAGCTATAATGTTGTGTTAATATTGTTTTTGTGGATGTTTGTGCTTATGGCTTTTTTGTTTTAAATTTCGAAATGATTTTGACCCTTCCAAAAATTTTTGCCTCCTTTCGTCTATATGGCTGTTCTTTTGCAAAATTTAATTCTCGATTTTGATCAATATCAGTGACTTGAATAGTGCTCTCAATCGAACAAACATGAATGTGGGGCAATGATGAGGCCAAATGAAGTTGCATAGACAATATGTGAGCTCTTTGCATCTCGTTATGACTAGCCTAGTATCGAATTGAGTCTCTTGTGATGATCATTGCACACTAGCGAAAGTGTGGAGTCTTGTTTGACTATAGTGTCAATGCCTGGTATGATGTCATGCACGATAAATCCTAGAATTTGCCTTGTTGGTCCGATTAACTAAGTAAGGCTATCTGTTGATATGATATTAGGAAACTTTAAAGAGTGTGAGCCAATTTGACATATACCTCTTTGTGGCCTACCTTGTGAGTATGTGTGATCCTCTTTGTAACACCCCTTGAGCCTTACCTTTCTTTGGAAGAAATTTGATGAAATCATAACCTTTCTTTATCCATTACCCATAATCCTTATGAAGTTATGGTTAGTTTGAATAGCCAACTTAGGCCAAAACCCTAAGTTAGGGGTATGGTGAAAAGAGAAGGAAAATCAAGAAGTGCAAGAAAGTCCCTCTTACCAATGGTTTTGAGAAAAATGGAACCCCTCCATATGAAAAGAAATAAAGAGAGAAAAGAGAAAGAAAAAGAAAAAGAATGAAAAAGAAAGTTGTGGAATAAAGTACAAAAGAAATGGGATTTCCAAATAATCCATTTAAAGTGAATAATAGGATGACTTATAAGCACTAAAGAGAATGATGAAATAATAGGAAAGGAAGTATTGTGAGCACCACATTTCATGAGGATGAAAATCAATGAGTGTAAATGATCATACCTTTGCACTCAGCCCCATTACAAACCTTCAGAAGACATTTTTTATCTTGAGTGAGCTGAAACAAATGTTGATCAGAAAATATGGGCAAACCTATGGTTGAAAGTATGCATAGTGCTCATCTTTGTGAGTGTGAGTGTTGCATTTGATTCCCAATCTTTAAATTGCAAACCATTATGTGTGAATATGGAATCATTCATTGTTTGAGGGCATTTGAACACTTTCGTTAAGCTTGAATTTGCATTTGAAGCAAGTATTGTGAACATGGGATTCTTTGATATTGGTGAGTTTCAACTTGAATCTTTGAGTGCACATTTCATATTTGCATAAGTAAATTCAGTCTTGTTGTATGCATTCATGATTGAGTCTCGTGTAGTACTATTCGAGACACCCTTTTTGAATGAATAAACTTGAGTTTGCTTGAGGAAAACCAAAAGTTTAAGTTGGTAGTGTTGATGAGTCCACAAATTGGACTCATGTAGGGTAATATTTTGATAGAATTAGTGGCCCTAAATGCATACTTTTTCTCAATATTTGATAAAAACCCTTAAGTTTCAGGTATTCTGAGTTTGACGAAAAGTATGGACACTACTTAGCAAAAAGGAACAAAGGTAGCTGAAAGAACGAAGAAATGAAGATCTGAGAATCGTGGAACCCGTTCGGTGAGTCGCCAAAAGGTCTTATCCTCACCTTTTGTTCCAGTGTGCTGAGCCCTAAAGGAAAGGATCAAATCGGTGGTGAAAAGTAGCAATCAGCGTTTCACCTAGCAGTTTCGCGAAGTAGTACTATATCTCCCAATAATCCAAAACACAACGATGCTGAAGGATAGAGCAAGACAGCGATAAAACCTACCAAAGGGCGGATCACCGAGATGATCAACTATCCCGACTAACAGAGACAAATGATCCGCTGTAGCACAAATTTTTGAAAACTATAAATACTCGTTGAGAGTTCTAGCTTAATATCAGATTTTTAATATAGAATTTCTAATCTAGAATTTTGAGTTCTAAGTTTGGAGAGGGTTTTGAAAAACTTGAAGATTCAAAGTGTTTCAACTCCAAGAATTTAGACTTGGGTCGTGTAGATTATTCACTCTTGGCTTGTTTTGAGACTTAAATCTTCATACCCATTTGAATGTAAACTCATATTGGTATAAATTTCTATCTCTTTTACATATCTAGCTAAAACCCCAATTCTTGAAGTGTGATTTTGTTAATATGGGTTAGATTATCTAATGGGTCTATCTTGTTAATGATTTATTTATTGTTTAAATGTGATTTCATTTAGTAGTTGTGGTGGAACATAAAGAAATTGTAGTTGCAAATATGATTTTACCTTTGTGTTTTCGGCTTGCTCGAGAGAGAGGTCATAAAAGTAAGACTACTAAAGTGATGGCTTGTGGGATTAGGTCCACATGAGGTTCAGATCGAGAGATTGAACCCAGTTCTTCCCCTACCCACTCATCTTGAGAGAGTGAGTGGGCTAAGGCGGAGGTTGTTCTTCATACGGTAACTTGGTGTTCGAGAGAAACCGAGTTGATTTGGGGTAAGTTGCTTAAGAGAGAATTTACCCCCACTATAGTCTAGCCTAGTCACAAACATTCAATGGATTTATTATCAAAAGCATGTACCCAATGATATAGTTTATCCCGTATTCCTATAACATCCCAAGAACTCAATCTCCTTGATTAATACTCTCTGCATTTTTTCTGATTTTTTTTACTTGTGACAAACCCACATTGATAATTGACGCTTGCATCACCCCTTAGATTTAATAAGTTTGTATTCAAAAATGTTTTTAGCTATGACTAACTAGAACTAAATTTTATTTTTCTATTAATTCTCGCGTCCACTCCCTTGGGACTCGACCCCAATCCTTGGTTGGGTTACTTTACTATTGTACGATCATAGACACTTGCATTGGAAGTTATGTCTTGATTACGCAAACATCAATTGCTTGTACCATTTAGTTAGGGTGAGGGATATGGATTCCTAAACCCCTAGTCTTATGATATGAACATGATGTTGAATTTCTTGAGATTGACCATACAAAATGAATATGAGATATAGGGATTTGAGAGTGAAGCTTGTGTTGTGAATTGTTGACTGTTAATGTAATTGTTGTGGAAGGGATAGTTCTCACATGAATTGCTTATGATTATGCATATGAAAGATTTGCTCACATTGAATGATTCTAGGTTGAAAGGATTACTCACCTAAAATAAATCTAATGCTAATGATTAAGAAATTGATGAGGCTAGAGGCTATCGCCCACAAACTCTAAATGAGATGGATATGAGGTGATTACCCCTATTCCTTAAAGTTGAACTAGAGGCCAATCCCCATGTTCTTATGATATTATTGGACAAGAGGCGAGTACCCATGATCCTTTTAGAATGACAAGAGGTGAATACCCATGTCACTGTTGTCGGACAGGAGGCGAATACCCATGTTGCATATGTTGAGTTGGACTAGAGGTGAGTACCCATGATCCATATGTAAGTTTGACTAGAGGCGAGTACCCATGATCCATATAAGGACTACAGGTGACTACCCATGTTCCTTTATAGTAAGGTAAAGATGTGATTCCCCATGTCTATATAAAAAAAAGCTAGATTATGTATGATGGATAATAAGCTTTGATTGTTGCTTGAGTTGCCTTCTACGATATGCTTGAGTAGAGATGGATGACCCAAGTCTTGACTAAGGATAAGTTGAGGTTACTTCAAGAAGTACTCCTACTATGTGATGATGATTAATGTGAATTGATTATGCTTATGACTTATGTTACTATCTCTTATGCTTATGTTGATGTTTATGTTGGCTATGATATTTAGTACATGTTTGTTCTAACATATACTCTTCAGATATATGCCAAACTCCAAGAAATGGGAATGAATATCACTGCATACAAAATGAAGAATGCAGGTGATAAAGAAGCTGCTCACATGATTGTTGCAGGGTTCACAGGAACTCTAAAAAATTAGTGGGATAATTACCTCACCGATCAAAACAGGAATGACATACTTAATGTGGTAACCACCAGAGTTGTGGTTAAAATAGAAGATGGAGTTAATACTTCATCTGAGGTAGTTTATGAAGATGCTACGGCCACTTTGTTGTATAGTATAGCAAAACACTTCGTAGGTGAACCACGACTTTTCCAAGATAGAAGTCATGACATTCTTAATAATCTATACTGCAAAAAATTGACAGATTTTAGATGGTACATGGATATGTTTCTAAACAAAGTCATGATAAGGTCGGACTACAACAATGATCATTGGAAAGAACAATTTATCAGTGGACTACCTACTCACTTCGCGAAAAAGGTTAGGTCCAAAATCAGAGATAGATGTGAAGGAAAGATCCCGTATTGACAACTAGCATATGGAGATCTCATTAGTATCATAAATGTTGTTGCTATGGAACTTTACACTGATCTTAAGCTAAAGGAACAACTTAAGAAAGATCAAAAGTCCATTTATGCAGAAGTTGGAAGTTTTTGCCAAGATTTCAGTTTTCCTTTGTTAAAGCTCCCTTCAGCCAGGAAAGCAGGAAAAAGAGAAAGGACTATTGGAAAATATAAGGGAAAATCTTGTAGGAAAGGAAGAGATTTCAAAGAAAAGCGTAAAGCAAAAAATAAGAAACAAACTTCTAAAGACTCTTCTTCAGAAGGCACTTGCTGGACAAGTGGTAAAAAGGGTCATAGGTCTAACCAGTGCCCCAGAAATAAGAAAAAGAAGAATAAAGTTAATCTTCTTGGCATAGATGAGGAGATCAAACAAAATCTCTTTTCTATCATAGAAGATGAGGATTCAGAAACAGAATATTCTTCCTCCGAAGAAGAAAGTAACGAAGAGTTCCTTAATGTCGCCCAAAATTCAGAATCTGAATATAATGAGTCAGAATGTAATTGTAATGGTGCATTTTGCCTCTGTGATAGCAAAACTATCAGTGTTATCTCAGAAAGGAGTGCAAAAACTCTCTTTTCTACAATTGAGCACATTCAGGATAAAGAAGCTAGGAGAAAATATCTCCTTGAACTACAGAAATTGGTTACTAGGCAAAAGGAAGAAAAGCCTAAACTTATTCCCTTTAGCATGAAACAAATCATGGACAGATTCAACTACAAAAAAGAAGAACCTTCTATCGAATAACTTAGAAGAGAAGTTAACTCTCTTAAAGAAGAAATTAGAGGAATCAAGTCTAGACTTCATAAAATGGAGATTGAAGCTCTTACGGAACAAATCCTGAAAGGAGTAAAGCAAGAAGAAGGAACCTCTAAAGCAGTGGCTTTAGATGATGAAGATCATGATACAACTGACAGTGAAGCAGGTATCAATACTATTACTAAGATTAGACCTCAGAGTTTGCACATTCTTATTCAACTAGTAATCAATGATAATTTGACTCTTAACAAAATTGCTTTGTTAGACAGTGGTGCAGATCGGAATTGTATTGTGGCAGGCTTAATCCCTACTAAGTACCTTACAAAAGGAACTACCAAGTTATACAGTCCTACAGGTGAACGTATCATGATTAACTACAAGTTATCTGATGTTCATATTTGTAATACTGGTATTTGCCTAAAAAATGATTTTGTTATTACTAAAAACATCAATGAAGAAATCATTTTGGGAATACCCTTTATTACTCAAATAAAACCTTATATTTCTGATTTTGATTCTATTAGAACGAAAATATTGGGAAAAGAAATTTCATTTCCTTTTATAAAAACACTTTCTCAAGAAGAAACTACATTTTAACGTAAACAAACTGCTTTTAGAATTAACCTTCTGTCCAAACAGATTTGTTTACTTAAAGAAGATATAAAAATTAAGAAAATTGTGCAAATTTTAAAAACCTCGAGAATGGTAACCAAGATTGCCAAATTGCAAAAAACTTTTCAAAATGAAATTTGCTCTGATTTTCCAAGAGCCTTTTGGGCCAAAAAAGCCCACACTGTTGATCTGCCTTATATAGATGGATTCAATGAAAAAGCCATTCCAACTAAATCTAGGTCCATTTAGATGAATCATGATTTAGTGGAAATTCGCAAAAGGAGATTAATACACTTTTGGAAAACAACATTATCAGGCCCTTTATATCTCCTTGGAGTTGTTTAGCCTTTTATGTTAACAACGCTGTAGAGAAAGAAAGAGGTTCTCCCATATAGTCATTAATTATAAACCTTTAAACTTTGTTTTAAAATGGATTAGATATCCAATTCCTAATAAAAGGGATCTTTTAAAAAGAACTTTTAAGTCTAATATTTATAGTAAGTTTGATATGAAATTAGGATTTTGGCAAATACAGATTTCTGAAAAAGATAAATATAAAATTGCTTTCAATATCCCTTTTGGACAATATGAATGGAATGTTATACCTTTTGGGCTAAAAAACAGCCCTTCTGAGTTTCAAAATATTATGAACTCAATTTTTAACCATATCAATCATATTTCAATTGTTTATATAGATGATGTTTTAATCTTCTCTGAGGACATTGATTCTCATTTTAAACATTTAAATATATTTTTCAAAATTGTTAAGCATAATGGTCTTCTGGTTAGCACCAAAAAGATCAAACTTTTCAAAACCAAAATTAGATTTCTTGGTCATGATTTATATCAAGGCACTTATAAACCCATTTGTAGAGCCATTGAGTTTTCAGATAAATTCCCTGATGTTATTACCAATAAAACCCAACTACAATGGTTTTTAGGGAGTCTCAACTATATTGCAGATTTCATTCCTAAGGTTAGACAGGTTTGCAAGCCTTTTTATGATAGACTCAAGAAAAACCCTATTTCTTGGACAAAGGAATAGACCAAAACTGTTATCCTAATCAAAGGAATGGTTAAGAGTTTGCCTTGCTTAGGTATTTCTAACCCAGATTCATTTATGATAGTCAAGACAGATGCTTTTGTTATTGGTTATGGAGGAATTATCAAACAAAAGAAAACTCCAGAAAGCCAAGAACAATTAGTTCATTTTACTTTCGAAATTTGAAATTCTGCCCAGAAAAATTATAGTACGGTCAAGAAAGAAGTCCTTGCGATAGTTCTTTGTATTACAAAGTTTCAAGATGACTTGATTAATAAAGAATTTTTACTTAGAGCAGATTGTAAGTCTGCTAAAGAAATTCTTCAGAAAGATGTTAAAAACCTTGTTTCTAAACAGATATTTGATAGGTGGCAAGCATTATTATCTAGTTTTGATTTTAAAGTTGAGTGTATCAAGGGAGAAGAAAATTCTCTCCCAGATTTTCTAACTAGAGAATTCTTGCAGGGAAAATCATGAGGCCAGGATTCAGTCCATCCACCAGCAAGCCTTTCAAAGAAAAGGGAAAAGAAGTGAAGCCATCAGCTACACCATTTGCAATCAGGCCATCTCTTAATAGCCCCAACAAGTTCTCAGCTTTGGCAAGCTTGCCTCCTATAAATGCAGGCTACTCTAAAACTCCATTTCCACCACTACCACCTAGCTCATCTTCATCTAACCTTTTGGTTCTAAAGAAACCCTTTTCAAAAGAATCAAAACCATGTTCTTTTTCTCCCTCAGGAAAACCCAGATTTTCTTCACCTTAAACCAAAGATTCTTACATCATGAAAGCTCTAGAAAGCTTTCTAGAAGCAGTATCTCCTTTTCATGGAAATAAACCAAAAGAAAGAGAAAACTTTAATGTGGTTACTTTGCAGGTCAGCCCTATTCTTACCCTGGAAAAAGAATATGAAAACTATGAGGTGAAGCATTTGCTTAAACATTGTTACACCAATAGAAATTATGTGGAAACTGAAAATCCATTAAAAACAAGAAAATATTATGAGTTCATTTTGGTTGATACAGGTTCCATAGAAGTGGAGCATAAGTTAAGTAATGACTCAAATCCGGATAGTATTGCCTATTCAAAATTTACAATCAAAAAGGTTTTCTCCCCATTTGAATGGCAAGTAGACCATTTGCACACCCCTATTAATCTTTCAAGAGAGCACATACCTCAAACTTTCAACTAGTTTGATTATAAGAATGCTTGGTTTAACTTCTTATTTTTAAGGCCAACCACTCATACCTAGTTTGTCAAATATAGTCCTGATTTTTATAAAGCTATTATCCCCAGATGGTTCTATGAATGGTTGAATTGTTTTGGAGGAAATCAAAAGGTTATCCCCAAGGCATTTTTAGATAAATTTGGTCAGTTTCAAACTAAACAAGATATTTCTACTATGCCAGAACACATTAAATTGTGTAAATATTTTATACAAAAAAGAATTTCCTTTATTATTAGTTGGACACTTTCTATTCATGAATTTGACAGGATCAAATACTTGTCCAAAGAGATACTCATCAAAGGATGGTCGCTGGCTTCAAAAGAAGCTCAAAGACAATCCACTACATCTGCAAAGGAGAAGAAATCCTCTTCTAAAGATGATTTCAAGAAAAGGCTCCAACAAGCTCTGTCTGATATAGAAGCAGACAAACCAAATGAAAAAGAAGCATTACAGTTGTTAGAAGAAGCTTCTTCACAAAGTGACAATAATGGAGATATGTTAAAGCCAAAATCTTTAGCACAATCTTACTTAGATCCATTTTATGATTAAGTTAATCAAATAAAAAATCCAGTAGAGGATATTAAAATTCGGAATTACTGACCTTCTAAATAGAGACTCAAAGAGTTGGAATTATTTAAGAAGGTAAGAGATGAGACTCAAATAGTTGGAATATCTCTTGATTAATTATTCAATTAAAATTATTCATGTTGATCAAAGAATCCCACAACAACAAAATATAAATTGGCATGTTGCGGAAATTATCAAAAGGAGCCATCACCTTGTCAAAAGCAAAAGTAGATGGCAGACAACTTTATCAAAAGAAAAACAACCATCACTTTTCCAAAAGAAAAAGTAGATGCCCAAGAAAAGAAATGCAGCCATCACTTTTTCAAAAGCAAAAGTGGATGCCTGACAAAAGAAAAAGAAGATACTTTCTCTAACCAATCAAAGAGAAGCATCTCTATTTCAATTATTCCTTCTCTGCCTATTTAAGGAAGAAAAATTTTCATTGTAAGGCATCAGAAAAAATACTTCTTATATTTTATTTTAGCCTTCTGCAGTCTGTAATGGAAAAAGCTTCCAGTTCAGTTTGTATAAATAAACCTGTAATTGTGTTTGAAATCACATTAGATATTATCTTCTATTTTACTGTTATATGCTATCCGATCGTATTGAATGGCTTTTTATCACCTCTTTATAAAACATGAATTTTTATACGTTTACTGTCATTATAAAATCAATATCATAGTCAAAGGCATTCTCTCTCTTCATGGATAATAGACAACATATTATTAACAATGTTAATATATCTATTTCTAAGGTAGAAATGAGTTGCAAAATTGGTCTATCCTGAAGGAACCTTTTGAAAAGATTTACCAGTTAGGAAACTTTTCTATGTTTAAAAAATATAATATTAAAACCTGTGAATCCACCATAGCTATCAATAATTCTCTTGAAACTATCCAGTTTGTTAATCTCTGCTGATATTTATAGATATAAAAAAGAATTTAAATTCCTTCATATTGGCCTTGTGCGAGTTGCTGTTAAACCTCTTAAGGTTTGAATATTCCCCTTTGTCTACCTCTTAGAGATGATAGACTTAATTTTGATAATTCTCTGCTAGGAGTCTTAGAAAGTAATCTTGCCTATGGACCAGTTTACTTTAATTGTTATCCAAACTTTTCTATTGATATTCATGATCCTAATATTATAGACACTTTGACCCTTAATGTCAAGACCAAGAACATGAATAGCAAAATAGATACCAGAGAGATAGCTGCAATATATCGGGTATATTACAAGCTCATGAATACCACTATAGCGCCGAAGGCTATAACTTCTAGTGTTAAAGGAGTCACTATGTTTCTGGAAGCTAACCAAGAGTATAGTACTACTTTCGTCCCTAGACTCCACAAATGGAATGATATCCTTATCGATGAGGAATGGAAATTTGACTCCATCACTAACCCTTCACCCCTCAAACCTGAGACATCTCAGCTAGAACTGGTTATTCAATTCCTTGATGGATATATTAATCTTAAATTTTTAAGATCCAACTCCTTTAGCCAGGCGTCCTCTTGTAAAAGATTGTCCTCAGCCAGTCTTTCGTCTTTTCAACCTCGAGAAGAGGAGGAAGACTATTTTAGTCAGCAACCTGATAAAGGGAAAATTCAGGGATTAGATTTTGCCAAAACTATTCCAAAATTTTATTATGATGAGATTGTAGGAAGCCCTACTGCTAGTGACATGAAGCCTATTCATGAGAGAAAATACTCCATTGGAATTCTTACTTCTGGAGATAAATTTGTCCCCAACAAAAAGATATTGCACGCATGGTGGAAATTACTTGAGCATAAACAGAAGGTAGATTGGTATAAAGCTACCTACACTTTGGAGCAAAGAATCTCGTTCAGAGTTAAACGGTTTAAAGATATGGAAAGATTCAAAACTGAAGTTGAGTTTTCTAGCTGGTTTGAATCTTCTTGGCAAATAGATGATACTCAGTCATCTCTTCAAGTTCTCATCAATAAATGGTACACCATAGAATAGGTGATTGAAAGTGTTACCCCTCCACTTAAAGGACTTAGCATCCCTTATAGAAAGGAGATCCTTAAAGTTGCTCCTTTTAAGATACCCATAGAAAAAGGGACGGCTTTGATAATAGCTGGAGACCTTAATAAAGTTTTGGAACAGAATAATGATACAAATCAAGTTCTCCATGTGAACTCCCAACAGATTGAAGAACATAAATGAGATAACTTCAAAGGAATCAGTCAGATAGGTGACGAACCTAGTTCTTCGAGGACTAGCCCTCAAATTGAGACTAACCCTATCTTTAAAATTCCTGAATTTTCCAAAGAGAATTTCCCTAAGCTATCCGAAGAGTTTAGCCATTCTAATGAATTATTAGATAAGGTAAATGAGCAATTGTCTAGGCTCAACATTACCTAAGGTAATAAGCTTAGACCTCTATTGGAAAGACATCTTAATAAAAAGAATTATTACCCTAGACCTTCTTTCCCAGATGTACAGTTTGAAGAAAATGTTCTCCATCTAGCCTCAGCTGCAGATGGATCAAATTTGACTGAATGGAATATTGATGGAATGGCCGAAGGTCAGATATATGCCAAACTCCAAGAAATGGGAATGAATATCACTGCATACAAAATGAAGAATGTAGGTGATAAGGAAGCTGCTCACATGATTGTTGCAGGGTTCACAGGAACTCTAAAAAATTGGTGAGATAATTGCCTCACCAATCAAAACAGGAATGACATCCTTAATGCGGTAACCACCAGAGTTGTTGTTAAAACAGAAGATGGAGTTAATACTTCATCTAAGGTATTTTATGAAGATGCTATGGCCACTTTGCTGTATATAGCAAAACACTTCGTAGGTGAACCACGACTTTTCCAAGATAGAAGTCTTGAGATTCTTAACAATCTGTACTGCAAAAAATTGACAAATTTTAGATGGTACAAGGATATGTTTCTAAACAAAGTCATGGTAAGGTCCGACTGCAGCAATGATTATTGGAAAGAATGATTTATCAGTGGACTACCTACTCACTTCACGAAAAAGGTTAGGTCTAAAATTAGAGATAGATGTGAAGGAAAGATCCCGTATTCAGAACTAACATATGGAGATCTCATTAGCATCATAAATGTTGTTGCTATGGAACTTTGCACTGATCTTAAGTTAAAGGAACAGCTTAAGAAAGATCAAAAGTCCAATTATGCAGAACTTGGATGTTTTTGCCAAAATTTCGGTTTTCCTTTGTTAAAGCCCGCTTCAGCCAGGAAAGCAGGAAAAAGAGAAAGGACTACTAAAAAATATAATAAAAAATCTTCTAGGTGAGGAAGAGATTTCAAAGAAAAGCGTAAAGCGAAAAATAAGAAACAAACTTCTAAAGACTTTTCTTTAGAAGACACTTGCTGGACGTATGGTAAAAAGGGTCATAGGTCTTACCAGCACCCCAGAAATAAGAAAAAGAAGAAGAAAGTTAATCTTCTTGGACTAGATGAGGAGAT
Source organism: Solanum bulbocastanum (assembly GCA_037074985.1). NCBI lineage: Eukaryota > Viridiplantae > Streptophyta > Magnoliopsida > Solanales > Solanaceae > Solanum > Solanum bulbocastanum. The sequence continues at coordinate 19,762,164 of CM073604.1, read as the reverse complement.
CAAACAAAAGTTCTTTTCTATCACAGAAGAAGAGGATTCAGAAATAGAATATTCTTCCTCCGAAGAAGAAGCAATGAAGAGTTCCTTAATGTCGCCCAAAATTCAGAATTTGAAGATAATGAGTCAAAATGTAATTGTAATGGTTCATTTTTCCTCTGTAATAGAAAAACTATCAGTGTTATCTTAAAAAGGAGTGCCGAAACTCTCTTTTCTACAATTGAGCACATTCAGGATGAAGAAGCTAGGAGAAAATATCTCCTTGAACTATAGAAATTGGTTGCTAGGCAAAAGGAAGAAAAGCCTAAAGTTACTCCCTTTAGCATGAAACAAATCATGGACAGATTGGACTCCAAAAATGATGAACCTTTTGTCGAAGAACTTAGAATAGAAGTTAACTCTCTTAAAGATGAAATTAGAGGAATCAAGTCTAGATTCCATAAAATGGAGATTGAAGCTCTTACGGAACAAATCCTTAAATAAGTAAATCAAGAAGAAGGAACCTCTAAAGCAGTGGCTTCAAAAGTTGAAGATCATGATACAACTGACAGTGAAGTAAGTATCAATACTATTACTAAGATTAGACCTCAGAGTTTGCTCATTCTTATTAAATTTATAATCAATGATAATTTTACTCTTAACAAAATTGCTTTGTTAGACAGTGGTGCAGATAGGAATTATATTGTGGAAGGCTTAATTCCTACTAAGTACCTTACAAAAGGAACTACCAAGTTATACAGTGCTACTGGTGAACGTATCATGATTAACTAAAAGTTATCTAATGCTCACATTTGCAATAATAGTATTTTCCTAAAAATGATTTTGTATGAAAAAAAACATCAATGAAGAAATCATTTTGGGAATACCCTTTATTACTCAAATAAAACCTTATATTTCTAATTTTGATTCTATTAAAACCAAAATATTGGAAAAGAAATTTCATTTCCTTTTATAAAAACACTTTCTCAAGAAGAAAGTACATTTTTACATAAACAAATTGCTATTTGAATTAACCTTCTATCCAAGAAGATTTTTTTTCTTAAAGAAGATATAAATATTAAGAAAATTATGCAAATTTTAAAAACCCCGGGAACGGTAACCAAGATTGCCAAATTGCAAAAAACTTTTGAAAACGAAATTTGCTCTGATTTTCCAAATGCCTTTTGGGCCAGAAAAGCCCACACTATTGATCTGCCTTATATAGATGGATTCAATGAAAAAACCATTTCAACTAAAGCTAGGCCCACACTGTTGGGTGTTCAAAGAACGGTGTTGAGTGATTATTCTTGTAGTTGCGATGCCGACAAGCGGTAGTTTAGCCAAGGGATGGCGTTTGAGACTGCAAGGTACTTCACTAGAAAAATTCATATAAAATCCATAATCTTTGATGTGACATCCTTAACATGATTTTATAATGACAGTAAAGGTATAAAAATTCATGTTTTATAAAGAGGTGATAAAATTATTAAAAAACTAAATTACTGTTTAACTTATCATTAGCATAGTCAAAGGCATTCTCTATCTTCACGGATAATAGAAAACATATTGTTAATAATGTTAATATATCTATTTATAAGGTAGAAAATGATTTGCAAAATTGGTCTATCCCTAAGGAACCTTTTGAAAAGATTTACCAGTTAGGAAACTTTTTTGTGTTTAAAAAATATAATATTAAAACCTGTGAATCCACCATAGCTATTAATAATTCTCTTGAAACTATCAAGTTGTTTATCTCTGCTGATATTGATAGATATAAGAAAGAATTTAAATTCCTTCATATTGGCCTTGTGCAAGTTGCTGTTAAACCTCTTTTCCGTAAAGGTTTGAATATTCCCCTTTGTCAACTTCTTAGAGATGATAGACTTCTTAATTTTGATGATTCTCTGCTAGGAGTCTTAGAAAGTAATCTTGCCTATGGACCAGTTACTTTAATTGTTATCCAAACTTTTCTGTTGATATTCATGATCCTAATATTATAGACACTTAGACCCTTAATGTCAAGACCAAGAACATGAATAGTAAAATAGATACCAGAGAGATAGCTGTAATATATCGGCTATATTACAAGATGATGAATACCACTATAGCCCCGAAGGCTATAACTTCTAGTGTTAAAGGAGTCACTATGCTTCTGGAAGCTAACCAAGAGCATAGTACTACTTTCGTCCCTAGACTCCACAAATGGAATGATATCCTTATCGATGAGGAATGGAAATTCGACTCTATCACTAACCCTTCACCCCTCTAACCTGAGACATCTCAGCTAGAGCGGGTTATTCAATTCCCTGATGGATCTATTAATCTAACATTTTTACATAAACAAACTTCTTTTAGAATTAACCTTCTATCTAAACAGATTTGTTTTCTTAAAGAAGATATAAAAATTAAGAAATTTGAGCAAATTTTAAAAGCTCCTTTAGCCAGGCGTCCTCTAGTAGAAGAATGTCCTCAGCCAGACCTTTTTCTTTTCAACCCCAGGAAGAGGAGGAAGACTATTTTAGTCAGCAATCTAATAAAGGGAAAATTTAGGGAGTAGATTTTGCCAAAACTATTCCAAAAGTTTATTATGAAGAGACTATAGGAAGCCCTACTGCTAGTGACATGAAACCTATTCATGAGAGGAACGACTCCATTGGAGTTCTTACTTCTGGAGATAAAAGTTTGGATAACAACTAAAGAAAACTGATCCATAGGCAAGATTACTTTCTAAGACTCCTAGTAGAGAATCATCAAAATTACGATGTCTATCATCTCTAAGAAGTAGACAAAGGGAAATATTCAAACCTTTACGGAAAAGAGGTTTAACAGCAACTTGTACAAGGACAATCTGAAGGAATTTAAATTCTTTCTTATATCTATCAATATCAGTAGAGATTAACAACTCGATAGTTTCAAGAGAATTATTGATAGCTATGGTGGATTCACAGGATTTAATATTATATTTTTGAAACATAGAAAAGTTTCCTAACTGGTAAATCTTTTCAAAAGGTTCCTTAGGGATTGACCAATTTTCCAAATCATTTTCTACGTTAGAAATAGATATATTAACATTATTAACAATCTGTTGTCTATTATCCATAAAGAGAGAGAACGACTTTGACTATTCTAATGATAAGTTAAACAGTAATTTAGTTTTTTAATAATTTTATCACGTCTTTATAAAACACGAATTTTTATACCTTTACTGTCATTATAAAATCATGTTAAGGATCTTACATCAAATATTATAGATTTTATATGAATTTTTCTAGTAAAGTACCTTGCAGTCTTAAACACCATCCCTTGGCTAAACAACCGTCTTTCGGCATCGTAACTACTAGAATAATCACTCAACACCGTTCTAGTACTTTCTTCTTGAGAGAGTGTTTTTATAAAACGAAATGAAATTTCTTTTCCCAATATTTTGGTTTTAATAGAATCAAAATCAGAAATATAATGTTTTATTTAAGTAATAAAGGGTATTCCCAAAATGATTTCTTCATTGATGTTTTTAGTAATAAAAAAATCAATTTTTAGGCAAATTCCATTATTGCAAATGTGAGCATCATATAACTTGTAGTTAATCATGATACGTTCACCTGTAGCACTGTATAACTTCGTAGTTCCTTTTGTAAGGTACTTAGTAGGAATTAAGCCTTCCACAATACAATTCCTATCTGCACCATTGTCTAACAAAGCAATTTTGTTAAGAGTCAAATTATCATTGATTACTAGTTGAATAAGAATGTGCAAACTCTGAGGTCTAATCTTAGTAGTAGTATTGATACCTGTTTCACTGTCAGTTGTATCATGATCTTCCTCTTTAGAACTTTTACTGGAAATATGGAACTTATGTTGGGTGTTCAAAGAATGGTGTTGAGTGATTATTCTGGTAGTTGTGATGCCGACAGGCTGGAATACCCTTTATTACTCAAATAAAACCTTATATTTATGATTATCCTTTAAGGATTTGTTCCGTAATAGCTTCAATCTCCATTTATGGATTCTAGACTTGATTACTCTAATTTCTTCTTTAAGAGAGTTAACTTCTAGATGGATTCAATGTAAAAGCCATTTCAACTAAAGCTAGGCCCATTCAGATGAATCATGATTTAATGGAAATTTACAAAAAGGAGATTAATACTCTTTTGGAAAACAACATTATCAGGGAAACTATATAAAGCCTAAACAGAGAGAAATTAGATATCAGATGACATAGAATATAAATTATCATAGTGTGTGAATAGTTTAGAGAGAAAACAATTTACCTTTGAGGAACACTTTTCTAGCTTTTGGGGTTTAGAAATTTTTGATTGAAATTGACAAATAAAAATTCAATCTTAAGTGGGTTTACTTTTAATTTCTTAATTTCATGTCACCCATGAGTGCATTTATGGAAGGTATAATCTATTTACATTTTGTGATGGGTGTCTAAAACCCCAATATCTAGGAGTGTAATTATAAGGTTGAGTGTTGATTTAATGTAGTAGGTATTGTGCTATGCTTTGATATATTGCTTTTCACATATGAGTTTGGTTTAATTAGCATGAGGTTAAATTATTGGTTAAGGTTGAAAACATAAATCTTGTCACGACCCAGGGGTACTCCCTAGACATAACATGGCATACAAGACTTCGAGAGTTCTTATATAAGCCATATAACTTTTATAACACAAGATAATAGAAATGACCGGAAATTTGAAATATTTTCAACAACATCAAAGTTTTATATAAAAAAGCGGAAGTCTATTACACTTTGTCTCAAACGATCTAAAACATGAATTTCTTGGGACACATCCCATACAATTGTGTTCAAAACATGAAATGAAAGAACATAAGAGAAATGGTGACCATATCCTTGAATACTATGAGGATTCACCATTCTTCAAGCCTTACTCTTCTATGATCCTTGCCATGAGTTGACCCACAGGTTGTGCTGGTCTTCCATGGGTGGAGTCATGCAACCTATTTTTGAGTATGAATTACTTATAGACTTCATGAGATGAGTTAATGAACATGTTTTAGCTTTGAGTGGAGATTGCCCCCTTGAATATGTAATTTTTTAGATTGAATTGTATTTAAGGTCAATGAGATTCTATTGAGCATTGCTTTTAAGTTGGAAGAATGTAACTCCTTTTTAAGTTTAAGAATCAGAAATTTCATGCATATTGGGTTGTTAGATGTAGTTCCTACTCCCTTATGGTACATAGGGTATGTTGATACTGGAGTTTATGTTTCCTCCATAGTTCTGTCCATTTAGATGATTTGCATACATGATGGGCTGCTAGTCTTGAGTCTTGTCGATTATAAATGTGCCTAGAATCTCATTCGAGGAAGAATAATTCCAAGGGGGTGATAATGTAACAACCCAAATTAGAAATGAGGCATAGAGAAGATTTTTGGAAAAACTGTAGGTGTGATACATGAGGGTTAACCACGCCACGTGGTTTGACCCAGAGACCGTAGGTGGGCTTCATGGATAAGGCACCAAGAGCTGGTCGAGGTAGTGAACCACGCCAGGACCTATGCCCCGTGGATGGGTCTACGACCCATGGTTTGAGATCTATAGTTTGAAGGCCCAATTTTTGGTTCTTTGATCATTGATCCACAATTAACCAAGATGGACCGGAGGCCGATCCACGATCCGTCGATCGTGGGCTCATGGGTCAAGTTTGGGAGATTATTTTAGGGACTTAAGGGTCTTTTTTAGTTTCAATTAAATCAATATGGTGTCATTTTTCCTAAACTTAGACAACCTATATAAGTATTTTTAACCCCCAAAATCCGCCAATTAAGTCATTATCTCAATTCCCAAAAGAAAACCCAAAACACCTCTCAAATATTCTCTCTCTAGAAGGAAAAAAAAAAGGAAGAAGAGGAAACTAGGTCAAGATCAAGTCTCCAATTTTCAAGATTTTTAGGGCTATTTGACTAAGGTATGATGGCTTTTCATCCATGGGATCCTTTCTCCCATGGAATCCTTTGAATTCCCCAATTATGAAGTCTAAATCCCCAATTCTAGTTGGGGTTTCTTCCAATGATGTGGGTTGTGAAGAATGTTGATCCAAATAGTTTGATTGTGATTCTTGAAGATAGAATTGATAGAATTGCATGTATATAGGATCAAATTACAAGTACCCATGCCTATCCTATTATTTTAGGGTTAAAATGATATTGGGTTTTATGCCATGAGAGGGAAACTCTATGGGTTAGATATATCCTTATAGGGTTGATGAATTATGACTAGAATTGCTTAGATTGAAGAATATGTGATGAATATGACGTTAATTGCTTGAGAGGAAAGCATATATGTTGATCATGACATGCAGTGCTTTAAGAGTATGGCCTAGACTATGAATTATTAATTGATTGATGATATGATGTAGAAGAGATACTTCCCATAATGAATTTCTAAGCATGATTAAATGAATGTGATAGGTTTACTCACATGAATGATTCTAGATTGAAAGGATTGCTCACCCAAAATGAATCTAGACGAAAATGCTTAATAAATTATGAGGCTAGATGTGATTACACTTGACCTCCATATGTAAGGATGTGAGGCGATTCCCCTACTCCTTAGACATGAAAATGTGGTGAGTCCCCAGGTTCTTACTATGATGAATTCACATGGAGGCGAGTACCCATACTCCTTGTGAAAAGATGTGGAGGCAAGTAACCGTGTCATATAATGAGGTTGTGGAGGCGAGTACCTGCAATCTAAATTTAAGTAAGGCAAGAGGTGAATAACCATTAGCCTTTATGAACTAGTCGTTGATGCGAATACTTATGTCTTTAAAAGTTAGTATGACTCATATGATTACATATGATGATGATTGCGTGGATTGTTGCTAAATATGCCTTCCTTGATGTAGGCTTGACTAGAGATGCTGACCTAAGTCTTGGCTAAGCTGAAATGAGGTTACTTAAGGGAGTATTCCTCTTATATTATGATGTTTATTATGTATTGATTATTCTTATTCCTTCTGCCTTATGTTGACTAACACTTATGTTCATGTTGCTTATGCTAGCCATCATATTTAGTACTTGATTGTACTAACGCATAGTCTTTCCTACATTCTTATCAAATGTAGGGTCCGGCACTCCGAATTCAAATACTAGTGGCTAGGTCCTTAGTGAGCAACAAATTAAGCTTTAGTAAGTCCTCATTGTATACAAACACTTTTAGACTTTCTCTTTATTCCCTTTGGGAATCAAACTCCTTACTTAATATCCTTCCCTTTGAAGATTTGACTGTTCTTTAAGAACTTAGAACAAGATGAAGAACCAAAATCAAACCCTCAAACTTTTTGTCTCGAAATTTCATGATAATTGAGGTGTAGGCGCTCTTTGATATGGAGAACAATACCCAATACTTTTTAGCCCTCAATTCCAACCAAAATTCTGAGATTTTAAAACCCATTTTCATCTTCTTCAAGCTTCTTCCAGTCTCCAATGGTGGAATCTTCAATATGGCACCAAACTCCATCAAATCTAAGTCCTAGACTCAAATAGAGTTGTAGAATATTATTTCAACGTTAGAAACTCAAACAAGACTCAAATCTACAAGACCCATTTCAACAATTTTCATAAAAAAGAATTTGAATACCTTTTTTGTAACAAAATCCCAAGACTAGAATCGTAAGAACGTAGCTAGGCATGTCTCTAATACCAAATGATGTAATTCTCAAAAGAGAAACTACAATCTAAAGTGGAGATCTAAAAATACTACAATAGCAACTAACTCTTATGAAGACCTCAAGGGAATCGAGTCACCTTGCAACCCTCGTTTCTAAGAAATAATCAAAACAAGCTTTACCAAGCTCAACACTTAAACATGAGTTTTCAATTTTCAACATCAATATTCAATAGTCTAAGTCTAAAATGAACCCAAACCAGCTATTTATCATTTTAGGTTAAAAGGCCCAAAAGTGACCTGAAAGGGATAAAGGGCGAGTGAAGTCAGGCTCGCCTAGTGGATTGGACAGTGCCCCAACTTGTCGGCAAGGCTTCCTGCATGGCCTCCAGCTCTTGCAAGATCCTAGAACTTTAGGTTAGCTGGTGCCATCACCCAAGCCATTGGGCGACACACCGATTGGCTCATGCTCACTAAAATTGGTATTATCTCCCCATGAAATCTTGAAGCCTTGAAATCCCTTGTTTGCCATCAATAATATCTCAAGGACCTCCATCTTCATGAATAATCCTTGCACCCTTTATAGGTCTTGTGGTTGACTTTTAGTGAATTGCCTTGACACAATCCGTATTGAATTATTATATTTATGATGTATGCTTAGTTGGATTGTATCTTGAAATGCCTTTATAATGCATGGGTGACTAAAGGTGAGTATTCCCTTGTCTTTGATAAGTAAGTTAAGGGTGAGATCAAAAGATTGTAAGTTTTAATGAGAACCTAAAATGACTTGCTTAGCATGGGTGGGATTATAGGGTATTATCCATGTATTGCACAAGCTTGCCTTGAGGTGACTTATGTATAGTTTCTCTTATGTCATGTTAAACTAGATGCATAATTATTCCTATGCCTATGTTGTTATCTCTTATTCTTATAGTCTATGTCTTATGATGATGTCTTTTATGATCTTTACTTATGATATTGCCTTTTATGATTATTGTAGATGTCTTATGTTGACTAATGCCTCTTATATGCTCTTATGATGTAATGCTAGTTGTCATATTTAGTACTTTTGTACTAACGTATACTCTTGCCTACATTTTCATCAAATGTAGGGTTTGATGGTTTTGAGTTTAGTTCTTGAAGATAGGTTTCTAGAAGAGAAAGGAGATAAAGACTTTGTGAGTCCTCATAGCATCAAGGATATAGCCACCATTTTATGTTATGTATTTCTTTTATGTTTTAGACTTTTGTATGGGCTGCGTGCCAAAGGTATTCATGTCTTTTATAGTTTGAGACAAGTGTAGTAAGACTTCCTCTTAGGTTTTATACAGACTTCAATTGTATGAAAACTGTTTTAAAATTCTGCACTTTTCTATTATCTTATGTTCTGATATGCTATGACTTGTATAAGACCCCTTTGGGGTCAAGTACACCATGTTAAATCTAGGGTGTACTCGTGTGTCGTTACGAACTTGGTAATTGGACCACAAGGTTTACAATGGTTGTAGGATGTCTCAAACCACATCTAGTAGAGTCTTGTTAATTAGTGTGAAACGTGCAACATTTATGAATGGGAGGCTATTAGATGTTTAGGAAACTTCACTTCTTCATTCTCTAAGATGTTCCATAGAGTTTAACTCTATAAGGTCTCTTTCCTACTCCTTATCCAATGGTCTTTAGTATATGACTACTCGAAGGGCTCATGCTACAAGGAACAAGGTAGAAAAGGTTGGTTGTGATGCCAATTATGGCTATGTGACTAGATAGACTTGATATTATACACTTTGATGTAGTATTTGGTATAAATGGGTTGTTTATGGTTATGTGTATTTGATGGTATAACCTAACTTAGTCATGATGAGTGTTGGGGTATGTTGATTGATTTGATGAATAGGTCTTTTAGTAATGCGTAGATGTGTTGAGTGAGTAGACTCCTCTAAGAAGGGTAGAAGCGTAATTCACTTGGTTTAGAATTATTTTGTGTGATGGAAGTAAAAGTTTAGTGTTGAATTGTTCCAACCTTAGATTTGAATAAAAAGATGTTTAGAAGAGCTCGTATAGGCATACTCCCAAGGGGGAGATAATGTGCTTCAATAGCAAGGTCATTGAGTGTTCTTGATGTTTATGATTTAGGTTGGCTTGAAATTCTAACCTTGAGAGGTGTAGTGGTTTTGGTAAGTTTAGTGCCGTTGTTTTAGGCTCCTATGAAATCTTGAATGGTGTGGTTAAGGTTTCTTGTGAGCTAGCGTGCTTAATGAGAACCTCTCTAATTTAGATCTTAGATCGGCCAATGAGATGTCCCGATGTACTCATCCTTTCCTTCTATTTCTCTTTTGGCTTGAGATGATAAGTTTATCTTAGTTGTCTTATGTTTTGAAGTCATGTGTTTGGGAAGTCGTGTACTGTTAGGCTGAAATTTCTTCACGGCCCATTTGACGGGTTGTGGTGATAATGATGATCCATGAAGGCGTCAGTCATGCCATTTCGGCAGTGTTAGCAAGGAACTTCTTGGGTCTTTTCCCAATTTTTTTAGCCTAAAGATATGTCATTTTCCCAAGCTTAGGACCTCTATTTAGGTCATTTTAACCCAAAACTAACCCAATTAAGTCATTTATTCCAAAACCCAAAATAATTCCAAAATTTTATCATCTAAAAAAAAATCTATCTCTAAATAACTTAGAGAAGAAGAAGTGTCAAAGCTGGGTCTTCCAAGATTTTTGAGGGCTTTATAATCAAGGTATGATAGCTTATTCATCCATCGATTCTTTCATCCATGGAGCACCCTATATTTCCCCAAATTGTGAAGATGAACCCCAATTCAAGCTAGGGTTTCTTCCTATATTATGGGTAGCGTTGAGTATGATTCCAAATGATTGGATAGAACTTGTTTATGATGTATTTAGTATTGAATTGTGTTATTATGATGATTTTATGTGTTTTCTACGATTAATCCTTGTCTAATTGATGAAATTGTAGCAATGTGGGTTTAAGCCATGAAAGGTTAAATTGAGGATTTATAGATTGATTTTCTAAAACTAATGAATTGTATAGTAATCGCTCAAAAATAGAATATGTAGGCTTGAATTGAACTAGATTATAGTATATATCATGGATAATGACTAGTAAATCTTGAAGTTGCACCTTTATGATGATTTATGAGTAGAATCACTTGATAATGAAGAATGTGAATAAAATGCCTTGAAATCTAGGTATGCATGATGATTGTACGAAGTAAAGCTTTGAGAGTAAGGCTCATAGTCATGAATGTTGATCACTAGGGTCTTATAAGTAAAGCCAATATGATGAATTATGTATGTTAAGGATTAAATAGTGAAGCTTGGATGATAACAGTAGACTATTAGATAGAATTGTTGTGGAAAGAATTTACCTACCTAATCTACCTCATGAATGTTTGAATGCAGAAAGAGATAAAATCACATGAGTTACGATGATATCCATGTCTGGTGTTTGAACCCTAAGGCTGATGATTGAAAGTGAGTCTTGAACCTCAAGGAGGTGAATTATGACATTAAGCTTATAGTAATTGAACTATTTGAATCATGTTATTACCCATGTCTAATGTAGTAATTTTAGATGTGTTGATTGAGTATGATTTATGGTCTTTGAAGGACAATGGTGAGAAGTATGTATGACTATGAGAATATGTACATGCTTTATGAGCACTTTGAGAGTAAAGTGAATATGCTCATGATCTAGTTGTTGTGTTGTTGAAAGGTTATTCTCATATACACACTTATGCATGAACATGATATGATGTGAAAGTTTTGTCACATGTAGTGATTCTACGGTTGGAAGACTAGTCTCACCTATTGAATCTATGAGCTTTATTATTAGTTATGTTTGATTGAGTGTCAAGACATTCTTCCATAAATATGAACTTAAGTCAATACTTAATAATGAACTCAATAGGAATTATGCTTAGCACTGAGTCGGTATTGGTATGAGATGGGAGCTCTTCTATTAGTAGAGGTTGGGTGACCTTATGGAAGCTCCCTCGTTAGTAGATGTGGGGTTTTCCTAGTAGTAATCTCTTGGGATGGAAGATCTTTCGTTAGTTTAGGTTGGGTTTCTAGTAGCAATCTCCTTATCACATAACTATATGCCCACATAAGTTACTTAGCTATTGGATCCACCTAAGCAAAGAGTATGGTTCGAGCTTAGGCAAGTAGAGCAACCCCTTTTCGGTGTTGTATAGATACCGGATTCCATGTTATCTCATATGGTCTATCTCATTTACAGCTAATTCCCATAATAAGAATATGAATTATGAATTATGGTTACTCGAGAAGCTTTACGTAGTGTGAGTGAGAGTATGGGATCTTATTCATGAATTGCACAAGTATGCTTTGAGGGAATTCATGGTATGTTCCTTTTATGATATAATGGTCTATGTAATAATTATGCTTATGATCTATTCTTATGATGTATGCTTCATTGGATTGTAGCTTGAAAGGCCTTTCCAATGCATGGGTGACTAAATGTTGGTATTCCTTTGTCTTTGATAAGTAAGCTAAAGGTGAAATCAAAAGATAGTAAGTGTTAATGAGAACCTAAAGTAACTTATTTAGAATAGGTGGGATTATGGGGTCTTATCCATGTATTGCACAAGCTTGCCTCGAGGTGACTTATGTAGACTTTCTCTTATGTCATGTTAATCTAGAGGCATCAATTATACCTATCTCTATGTTGTTATCTCTTATGCTTATAGTCTAAGTCTTATGAGGATGTCTCTTGTGTTAATGACTTATGATATTGTCTCTTATGATTATGGTAGATGTCTTATGTTAACTAATGCCTCGTGTATGCTCATATGATGTTATGCTAGCTATCATATTTAGTACTTTTGTACTAACACTTACTCTTGCCAACATTCTCATCAACTGTAGGGTTCGGCAGTTTTGAGTTCCATTCTTGAGTATAGGTTTCTATAAGAGAAAGGAGTTGAAAACTTGGTGAGTCCTCATACCATCGAGGTTATAGCCACTATTTCCTGTTACGTATTTATTTTATGCTTTATACTTTTGTATGGGATGTGTCCCAAAGGTGTTCATGTTTTAGATGGTTTGTTACAAGTGTAGTAAGACTTCCGTTTTGGTTTTATAAAGACTTCAATTGTTTGAAAAAAGTTTTAAGATTCCGTACTTTTGTATTATCTCATCTTATGATATGATAAGGACTTGCATGAGATCCCTTTGGGGTAAAGTACGCCATGTTGCATCTAGGGTGTACACCTGGGTCGTGACAGAGACCAAGACCCATTCCCCGTGGTGGGTCCACGGTCTGTAGGTTGGTGGATCCATGGTCTGTAGGTCAGTGGGTCATGGATGGACAAAATTTTCTGTCAGGTCCACGGTTAACAACACACCACATTAGTCCATCCACAGACCGTGGTCGTGGGGCATGGGTGAGTCTTGAAATTGCCTTTTTACAGTTAAGTGTAGGGGCACTTTGGGGTTTTTCAGTTTTAATTAAAATTAAGTGACATCATTTTACTCTAACTTAGACTAACTATATACTGATTTAAGACCCCTAAATATAGTCATCTTCATCATTATTCCAAAATCCAAAAACAAAAATAACTTCTCCCCAAATATTCTTTTTCTAGAACTCCAAGGAAGAACAAGAATGAAGGCGAAGCTAGAGGTTAAAGAGCAAGGTTTTCTACTCAATTTCATTAGATTTCATTTTTAAGGTATGGTAGTTCTTCATCCATGAAGCCCCTTGAAGTCCCAATTTCGAGATACAATTTCCCCAAAAGATAGAGTTTCGCTCCAAGTCATGGATTCCTTTCAAAATCGATCTAATGTTTGAATTACTTTATAATATGATTGAATTGTGAATTATTAACGTTTCAAAGACACTTTATCCGATTCTAAGCATTAACAATCGTAATCAGTATATAACCTAACTAAATGAGTTGGGATCGAATCCCATAGGGAATGGTACATGTTTCAAATTTGATTGGGAAGTATGAACATTGTCAAATCAATAAAAGGAATAAAAGCTATTGAATAAAGACATCATTCAAATTAAGGGGTGAAACAAATGTCAAATGGGGATTTTGGTTTTGATTAACAGCTAAAAATAGTCACAAACAATACGAATTAACAAAAATGAGACGGATTCTTGGGATGTGATAGACTATAGGAAATCATAGACATATGGGTAATTGTATCTATTAGTAAATAGCTGGATATTAGTGAGTAGGCTAGGCTATAGTGGAGGTATATTTTCTCTCGAACAATTTACCCTGAATCTAGTGATTTCTCTCGAACATCAACAAGCATGCTAAATAAGATCAGCCCATACCTTAATCCAGTCACTCTCTCGAGCAGAATATGTGGTATTGGGTTTAGAATTTACTATTTCGAGCTGAGCAGAGGTCAACCCAACACCCAAAAACCATCAATCAAGAATTTTAGTTCTAAAACCTCTCTCTAGCAAGCCAAGAACACAAACATAGAACTACACTTCTTAAATTAAATCACAATTAATGATTAAACTCACTTCTAAATAGCATTTAAACTAACAATTAACAATACCCATAAACTAAATTAGCCCATAATCACATTATCACACCCCAACATTTGGGGTTTTAGCTAGACATTATAAAAGGTAAAAATAGATATCAAATTGAATATCCATTAATTGGGTAAGAATAATTTCGTCTTTACAATGCTCCAATTTGATGAATCTCAAAGACCCACTTCCAATTTCTCAAAAGTGAATTTCTTCAGTCATATAAAGCCAAGGAAGACTAGAGAAAAGTGTCTTAAGATGCTCAAAAACTTAATAATAGATTGTTCTAAAGAGTATTTGATACTAAACTTAATGTTCAAAAACGTATTTATAGTCACAAAAAATGTTCTGTGAAGAGGTAATTGGTGAAGTAATTCAGGCTCGCCGAACAACTCGGCCAGTAGCCCTGTGGTCTCTTCCATCACCCTTCTACCTTGGTATTCAGCATCCTCAAGGTCTGTAACTTTAGGCGATATATCTTGATTTTGTGAAATCACTCTGCTATCCGCTGATTGCTCCTTTTCATCGCCAACATGGTTCTTTCTTTCAGGGCTTGGCACACTAGAATTTTAAGGGGTCTGATGATCTACTTGGCGGCACGACAAGTGCTCTTGGCAATCCTCATGTTTGCTCTTCTTTATTTCTTTAGCTTGTTTTGTTCCTTTTTGCCTGATAGTGTCCTTGCTTTGTTCCTCAATCTATATATATGTAAATCAAGGATTTAACATCAATTATTGACACAAATTAAGCATTTGAGGACACTAAATCTATGTAAACAAAGCCCTAAATGAGTCCAAATCTTTGACTCATCAACACCCCCAACTTAAACATTTTCTTGTCCTCAATTAAACTCAAGTTCAGAAGTTCTAAAAGGATGTCTCAAACAGTGCTACATAAGACTCAATCATGAATACACACAACAAGAACCAACTTACTCAAGCAAGGATCAATTGTGCATTTAAAGATTCAAATTGTGACTCACCATTATCAAAGATGCTCAAGTTCACAATACTTGCTTCAAATGCAAGTTCAAGCTCAACAATGGTACTCAAATGCCCTCACACAAAGATGATTCTATATTCACACACTATTCTTCATCAATTTATAGTTCCGTAATCACATACGACTTTCACACTCACAAAGATGAACACATGCATGACTTCACCCATAGGTTTGCCCTTATTTTCCAATCAATACACAATTTAGCTCACTCAAGATGAAAAAGGTTTTATTAAGGCTTCTAATGGGGTTGAGTGTAAAGGTATGATCATTTAGGCTCCGTGGCTGCTACCCTCATGAAATGTGGTTTGAACAACACTTTTGTTCCTTTTCTTCATCATTTTTGCTCATGCTAAAAATTCACCCCATTATTCCACTTCAAATGTGTTTTCGGACAACCAATTGTTTTGCAAATTTCAAAAATTTGTTTCACAACTTTTTCATTCTTTTTCTTTTTCTTTCATCTCTTCTTTCTCTTTCTTCTTTTTTTTTTTTTTATATGGAGGAGTTCCATCTTTTTCAAGACCATGTCTCAAAGGGGAATTCTTCACATTTCTAGATTTACCTTATCTTTTCACTACACCCCCAACTTAGGCCTAAGTTGGATTTTCAAACAAACCACACTTCATGAGAGTTACGGGTGAATGGAACAAGATGGTTCACATTTGTTCAAGTTTCTTCTAAAAAAAGGATAATTCTCAAAGGGGTTTAAGAAAGGTTCGCACATCTCACAAGGTTAGAAACAAAAGATGTATATTGTCAAATTGTTTCACTCTTCAAAATTGTTTCCTAAGATCATTTCAAGTGCTTGCATCACTTAGTCAACTAAACAATGGAGTCTTTTCTCTCATGAATAGGTTTCATGTCACTAGCAGTAGGGCTTCCTACAATCTCTTCATAATAAATTTTTGGAATAGTTTTGGCAAAATCTACTCCGTGAATTTTCCCTTTATCAGGTTTCTAACTAAAATAGTCTTCCTCCTCTTCCTAGGGTTGAAAAGAAGGTCTGGCTGAGGACATTCTTCTACTAGAGGACGCCTGGCTAAAGGAGCTTTTAAAATTTGCACAATTTTCTTAATTTTTATATCTTCTTTAAGAAAGCAAATCTGTTTGGATAGAGGGTTAATTCTAAAAGCAGAAGGCAAAAAGAAAATATAAGAAGTATTTTTTCTGATGCCTTACAATGAAAATTTTTCTTTCTTAAATAGGGAGAGAAGGAATAATTGAAATAGAGATGCTTCTCTCTGATTGGTTAGAGAAAGTATCTTCTTTTTCTTTTGTCGGGCATCTACTTTTTCTTTTGAAAAAGTGATGGCTGATTTTTTTTTGTCGGGCATCTACTTTTTTTGGAAAAGTGATGGCTGCTTTTCTTTTGATAAAGTTGTCTGCAATCTACTTTTGCTTTTGACAATGTGATGGCTCCTTTTGATAATTTCCGCAACATGCCATTTTATCTTTTGCTATTGTGCGATTCTTTGATCAATATGAATAATTTTAATTGAGTAATTAATCAAGAGATTTTCCAACTCTTTGAGTCTCATCTCTTACCTTCTTAAATAAATCCAACTCTTTGATTCTCTATTTAGAAGGTCAGTAATTACGAATTTTAATATCCTCTACTGGATTATTTATTTAATTAAATTAATCATAAAATAGATCCAAGTAAGATTGTACTAAATCTTTTGGCTTTAACATATCTCCATTATCATCACTTTGTCAAGAAGCTTCTTCTAACAAGTGTAATGTTGCTTCTTCATTTGGTTTGTCTTTTTCTAGATCAGAGAGATCTTGTTGGAGCCTTTTCTATAAATCATCTTTAGAAGAGGATTTCTTCTCCTTTGCAGATGGAGTGGATTGTCGTTGAGCTTCTTTAGGAGCCGACGACAGTCCTTTGATGAATATCTCTTTGGACGAGTATTTGATCCTATCAAATTCATGAATAGAAAATGTCCAACCAATAATGAAGGAAATTATTTTTTGTATAAAATATTTACACAATTTAATGTGTTCTGGCATAGTAGAAATATCTTGTTTAGTTTGAAACTGGACAAATTTATCTAAACATGCTTTGGGCATAACCTTTTGATTTCCTCGAAAACAATTCCACCATTCATAGAACCATCTGGGGATAATAGCTTTAGAAAATCCAGGACTATATTTGACAAATTAGGTATGAATGGTTGGCCTTAAAAATAAAAAGTTAAACCAAGCATTCTTATAATCAAAGCAGTTGAAAGTTTGAGGTCTATGCTCTCTTGAAAGATTAATAGGGGTGTGCTAATGGTCTACTTGCCATTCAAATGGAGAGAGAACCTTTTTAATTGTAAATCTTGAATAGGCAATACTATCTGGATCTGAATCATTACTTAACTTATGCTCCACTTCGATGGAACCTGTAACAACAAAAATGAACTCATAATATTTTCTTATTTTTAAGGGATTTTTAGTTTCCACATAATATCTATTGGTGTAACAAGGTTTAAGCAAATTCTTAAACTCGTAGTTTTCATATTCTTTTTCCAGGGCAAGAATAGGGTTGTCCTGCAAAGTAACCACAATAAAGTTTTCTCTTTCTTTTTAGTTTATTTCCATGAAAAGGAAATACTGCTTCTAGAAAGCTTGTTGGAGCTTTCATGGTGTAAGAATCTTTGGTTTGAGGTGAAAAAAATCTGGGTTTTATTGTGGGAGAAAAAGAACATGGTTTTGATTCTTTTGAAATGGGTTTATTTAGAACCAAAAGGTTAGATGAAGATGAGCTAGGTGGTAGTGGTGGAAAAGGAGTTATAGAGTAGCCTGGATTTATAGGAGGCAAGCTTGCCAAAGCTGAGAACTTGTTGGCGCTATTCAGAGATGGCCTGATTGCAAAAGGTATAGCTGATGGCTTCAGTTCTTTTCCCTTTTACTTGATAGGGCTGTTAGTGGATGGCCTGAATCCTGGCCTCATGATTTTCCCTGCAAGAATTCTCTAGTTACAAAATCTGAGAGAGAGTTTTCCTCTCCCTTGATATACTCATCTTTAAAATCAAAACTAGATAATAATGCTTGCCATCTAGCAAATATCTATTCAAAAACAAGGTTTCTAACATCTTTCTGAAGAATTTCTTTAGCAGACTTACAATCTACTCTAAGTAAAAATTCTTTATTAATTAAGTCATCTTGAAACTTTGTAATACAAAGAACTATAGCAAGGTCTTCTTTCATGACCGTACTATAATTTCTCTAGGCAGAATCCAAATTTTGAAAGTAAAACGAACTTATTGTTCTTGGCTTTCTGGAGTTTTCTTTTGTTTGAGAATTCCACAATAACCAATATCAGAAGCATATTTCTCGACTATCATAAATGAATCTGGATTACGAATACCTAAGCAAGGCAAACTCTTAACCATTCCTTTGATTAGGATAATAGTTTTGTTATGTTTATTTGTCCAAGCAACATGGTTTTTCTCGAGTCTATCATAAAGAGGCTTGCAAACCTGTCTAACCTTAGGAATGAAATATGCAACATAGTTAAGACTCCCTTAAAACCTTTTTAGTTGGGTTTCATTGGTAATAGCATCAGGGAATTTATCTGAAAACTCAATGGCTCTACAAATGTGTTTATAAGTGTCTTGATATAGTTCATGACCAAGAAATATAATTTTGGTTTGGAAAAGTTTGATCTTTTTACTGCTAACCACAATACCATTATGTTTAACTATTTTGAAAAATATATTTAAATGTTTAAAATGAGAATCAATGTCCTCAAAGAAGATTAAAATATCATCTATATAAACAATTGAAATATGACTGATATGATTAAAAATTGAGTTCATAATATTTTGAAACGAAGAAGGGGCGATTTTTAGCCCAAAAGGCATAACATTCCATTCATATTGTCCAAAAGGGACATTGAAAGTTGTTTTATAATTATCTTTTTCAAAAATCTGTATTTGCCAAAATCTCGATTTCATATCAAACATACTATAAATAGTAGCCTTAAAAGTTCTTTTTAAGAGATCCCTTTTATTAGGAATTGGATATCTAATCCATTTTAAAATAGAGTTTAAAGGTTTATAATTATTGATTAGACGGGGAAAACCTCTTTCTTTCTCTGTACCGTTGTTAACATAAAAGGCTGAACAACTCTAAGGAGATTTAGAGGGCCTGATAATGTAGTTTTCCAAAAGAGTATTAATCTCCTTTTTTCAAATTTCCATTAAATCATGATTCATGTGAATGGGCCTAGCTTTAGTTGAAATCGCTTTTTCATTAAATCCATCTATATAGGACAGATCAATAGTGTGGGCTTTTCTGGCCTAAAAGGCATTTGGAAAATCAGAGCAAATTTCGTTTTTCAAAAGTTTTTTGCAATTTGGCAATCTTGGTTACCATTCCAGGGGTTTTTAAAATTTGCTCAATTTTCTTCTTTTTTATATCTTCTTTAAGAAAACAAATTTGTTTGGATAGAAGGTTAATTCTAAAAGCAGTTTATTTATGTAAAAATGTACTTTCTTCTTTAGAATGTGTTTTTATAAAAGGAAATGAAATTTCTTTTCCCAATATTTTGGTTTTAATAGAATAGAAATCAGAAATATAAGGTTTTATTTAAGTAATAAAGGGTATTCCCAAAATGATTTCTTCATTGATGTTTTTAGTAATAACAAAATCATTTTTTAGGCAAATGTCATTATTGAAAATGTGAGCATTAGATAACTTGTAGTTCATCATGATACGTTCACCTGTAACACTGTATAACTTGGTAGTTCCTTTTGTAAGGTACTTAGTAGAAATTAAGCGTTTCACAATACAATTCCTATCTGCACCACTGTCTAACAAAACAATTTTGTTAAGAGTCAAATTATCATCGATTACTAGTTTAATAAGAAGGTGCGAACTCTGAGGTCTAATCTTAGTAATAGTATTGATACCTACTTCACTGTCAGTTGTATCATGATCTTCATCATCTGAAGCCACTGCTTTAGAGGTTCCTTCTTCTTGCTTTACTCCTTTAAGGATTTGTTCCGTAACATCTTCAATCTCCATTTTATGGAGTCTATACTTGATTCCTCTAATTTCTTCTTTAAGAGAGGTAACTTCTCTTCTAAGTTCTTTGATAGAAGGTTCTTCCTTTTTGGAGTTGAATCGGTCCATGATTTATTTCATGCTAAAGGGAATAACTTTAGGCTTTTCTTCAATCTTCCTAGTAACCAATTTTTGTAGTTCAAGGAGATATTTTATCCTAGCTTCTTCATCCTGAATGTTCTCAATTGTAGAAAAGAGAGTTTCTGCAGTCCTTTCTAAGATAACACTAATAGTTTTGCTATCACAGAGGCAAAATGCACCACTACAATTACATTCTGACTCATTATCTTCAGATTCTAAATTTTGGGCGACATTAAGGAACTCTTCGTCGCTTTCTTCTTCGGAGGAAGAATATTCAATTTCTGAAACCTCTTCTTCTAAGATAGAAAAGAACTTTTGTTTGATCTCCTCATCTATGCCAAGAAGATTAACCTTCTTCCTCTTTTTCTTATTTCTGGGGCACTGGTTAAACCTATGACCCTTTTTACCACATGTCCAGCAAGTTTCTTCTGAAGAAGAATCTTTAGAAGTTTGTTTCTTATTTTTCACTTTACGCTTTTCTTTAAAATCTTTTCCTTTCCTTGAAGATTTTCGCTTATATTTTCCAGTAGTCCTTTCTGTTTTTCCTGCATTCCTGGCTAAAGGGGTTTTTAACAAAGGAAATGCAAAATCTTGGCAAAAACTTCCAAGTTCTGCATAAGTGGACTTTTGATCTTTCTTAAGCTATTCCTTTAGCTTAAGATCAGTGCAAAGTTCCATAGCAACAACATTTATGATACTAATGAGAACTCCATATGCTAGTTGTGAATACGGGATCTTTCCTTCACATCTATCTCTGATTTTGGACCTAACCTTTTTCGCGAAGTGAGTAAGTAGTCCACTGACAAATCGTTCTTTCCAATAGTCATTGTTGCAGTTGGACCTTCGCATGACTTTGTTTAGAAACATATACTTGTACCATCTAAAATCTGTCAATTTTTTGTAGTACATATTGTTAAGAATCTCAAGACTTCTATCTTGGAAAAGCCGTGGTTCACCTACAAAGTGTTTTGCTATACTATGCAGCAAAGTGTCCCTAACAACTTTATAAACTACCTCAGATGAAGTATTAAGTCCATCTTCTGTTTTAACCACAACTCTGGTGGTTACCGCATTAAGGATGTCATTCCTGTTTTGATCGGCGAGGTAATTATCCCACCAATTTTTTAGAGTTCCTGTGAACCCTGCAACATTCATATGAGCAACTTCCTTATCACCTGCATTATTCATTTTGTATGCAGTGATGTTCATTCCCATTTCTTGGTGTTTGTCATATATCTGACTTTCGGCCATTCCACCAATATTCCATTCAGTCAAACTTGATCCATCTGCAGCTGAGGCTGGATGGAGAACATTTTCTTCAAACTGTACATCCGGAAAAGAAGGTCTAGCGTAATAATTCCTTTTATTAGGATGTCTTTCCAACAGAGTTCTAAGCTTATTACCTTGGGTAATTTTGAGCCTAGACAATTGCTCATTAATCTTATCTAATAATTCATTGGAATGGCTAAACTCTTTGGATATCTTAGGGAAATTCTCTTTGGAATATTTAGGAATTTTAAAGATAGGGTTAGTCTCAATTTGAGGGCTAGTCCTTGAAGAACTAGGTTTGTCACCTATCTGACTGATTCATTTGAAGTTATCTCCTTTATGTTCTTCATTCAGTTGGGAGATCACTTGGAGAACTTGATTGGTATAATTATTCTTTTCCAAAACTTTATTAAGGTCTCCAGCTGTTATCAAATCCGTCCTTTTTTCTAGGGGTTTCTTAAAAGGAGCAGCTTTAAGGATCCCCTTTCTATAAGGGATGCTAAGTCCTTCAAGTAGAGGGATAACACTTTCAATCACCTGTTCTTTGGTGTAGCAATTATTGATGAGAACTTGAAGAGGTGACTGAGTATCATCAATTTGCCAATAAGATTCAAACCAGCTAAAAAAATCAACTTCAGTTTTGAATCTTTCCATATCTTTAAACCATTTATCTCTGAATGAGATTCTTTGCTCCAAAGTGTAGGTAGCCTTATACCAATCTACCTTCTATTTAAGCTCAGGTAATTTCCACCAGGCATGCAATATCTTTTTGTTGGGAACAAATATATCTCCAGAAGTAAGAACTCCAATGGAGTCTTTTCTCTCATGAATAGGTTTCATGTCACTAGCAGTAGGGCTTCCTACAGTCTCTTCATAGTAAACTTTTGGAATAGTTTTGGCAAAATCTACTCCCTGAATTTTCCTTTTATCAGGTTGCTGACTAAAATAGTCTTCCTCTTCTTCCCGGGGTTGAAAAGAAAAAGGTCTGGCTGAGGACATTCTTCTACTAGAGGACACCTGGCTAAAGGAGCTGGATCTTAAAAATTTAAGATTAATAGATCCATCAGGGAATTGAATAACCCGTTCTAGCTGAGATGTCTCAGGTTAGAGGAGTGAAGGGTTAGTGATAGAGTTGAATTTCCATTCCTCATCGGTAAGGATATCATTCCATTTGAGGAGTTTAGGGACGAAAGTAGTACTATGCTCTCTGTTAGCTTCCATAAGCATAGTGACTCCTTTAACACAAGAAGTTATAGCTTTCGGGGCTATAGTGGTTTACATCTTCTTGTAATATACTCGATGTATTACAACTATCTCTCTGGTATCTATTTTACTATTCATGTTCTTGCTCTTGACATTAAGGGTCAAAGTCTATAATATTAGGATCATGAATATCAATAGAAAATTTTGGATAACAATTAAAGTAAACTGGTCCATAGGCAAGATTACTTTCTAAGACTCCTAGCAGAAAATCATCAAAATTGAGAAGTCTATCATCTCCAAGAAGTAGACAAAGGGAAATATTCAAACCTTTACGAAAAAGAGGTTTAACAGCAACTTGCACAAGGCCAATATGAAGGAATTGAAATTCTTTCTTATATCTATCAATATCAGTAGAGATTAACAAGTTGATAGTTTCAAGAGAATTATTGATAACTATGGTGGATTCACAAGTTTTAATATTATATTTTTTAAACATAGAAAAGTTTCCTAATTGGTAAATCTTTTCAAAAGGTTCCTTAGGGATAGACCAATTTTGCAAATCATTTTCTACCTTAGAAATAGATATATTAACATTATTAACAATATGTTGTCTATTATCCGTGAAGAGAGAGAATGCCTTTATCTATGCTAACGATAAGTTAAATAGTAATTTAGTTTTTTAATAATTTTATCACCTCTTTATAAAACATGGATTTTTATACCTTTACTGTGATTATAAAATCATGTTAAGGATCTTACATCAAAGATTACAGATTTTATATGAATTTTTCTAGTAAAGTACCTTCCAATCTCAAACACCATCCCTTGGCTAAACGACCGCCTATCAGCATCGAAACTACTAGAATATTCACTCAACATCGTTCTTTGAACACCCAACATAAGTTCCATATTTCTAGTAAAAGTTCAAGATTCATATAATATAAATTAGAGGTAATTTTAGTAGAAGACTAAGAAACTATTTAACGATTCATTAACATAGTCATGGCATCAAGAGTTAGCCTCTCATGGCAACTATAGAACAATACAGATTTACTGATGACATGCTAAACATGGCTCTGATAAGATTTAATACGATCGGAGAGCATAGTATTTGATCCTGTCAAATTCATGAATAGGAAATGTCCAACTAATAATGAAGGAAATTCTTTTTTGTATAAAAAATTTACACAATCTAATGTGTTCTGGCAGAGTAGAAATATATTGTTCAGTTTGAAACTGGCCAAATTTATCTAAAAATGTTTTGGGCATAACCTTTTGATTTCCTCCAAAACAATTCCACCATTCATAGAACCATCTGGAGATAATAGCTTTAAAAAATTCAAGACTATATTTGACGACCCAGGTTTCACTGGTTGACCTTAAAAATAAAAAGTTAAACCAAGCATTCTTATAATCAAACTAGTTGAAAGTTTGATGTTTATGCTCTCTTGAAAGATTAATAGGTGTGTGCAAATGGTCTACTTGCCATTCAAACGGGGAGAGAACTTTCTTAATTGTAAATTTTGAATGGGCTATACTATTCGGATATGAATCATTACTTAACTTATGCTCCACTTCGATGGAACCTGTATCAACAAAAATGAACACATAATATTTTCTTGTTTTTAATAGATTTTTAGTTTCCACATAATTTCTATTGGTGTAGCAAGGTTTAAGCAAATGCTTAACCTCGTAGTTTTCATATTCTTTTTCCAGGGCAAGAATAGGGTTGACCTGCAAAGTAACCACATTAAAGTTTTCTCTTTCTTTTGGTTTATTCCCATGAAAAGGATATACTGCCTCTAGAAAGCTTTCTGGAGCTTTCATGGTGTAAAAATCTTTGGTTTGAGGTGAAGAAAATCTAGGTTTTCCTGAGGGAGAAAAAAAAAACATGGTTCTGATTCTTTTGAAAAGGGTTTCTTTAGAACCAAAAGGTTAGATGAAGATGAGCTAGGTGCTAGTGGTGGAAATGGAGTTATAGAGTAGCCTGGATTTATAGGAGGCAAGCTTGTCAAAGCTGAGAACTTGTTGGGGCTATTCAGAGATGGCCTGATTGCAAATGGTGTAGCTGAACAACTCCAAGGAGATTTAGAGGGCCTGATAATGTTGTTTTCCAAAAGAGTATTAATCACGTTTTTGCAAATTTCCATTAAATAATGATTCATCTAAATGGGCCTAGCTTTAGTTGAAATGGCTTTTTCATTGAATCCATCTATATAAGGCATATCAATAGTGTGGGCTTTTCCTGCCCAAAAGGAATTTGGAAAATTAGAGCTAATCGTTTTCAAAAGTTTTTTGCAATTTGGCAATCTTGGTTACCATTCCTGTGGTTTTTAAAATTCCCTCAATTTTCTTAATTTCAATATCTTATTTAAGAAAAAATCTATTTGGATAGAAAGTTAATTCTAAAAGAAGTTTGTTTATGTAAAAATGTACTTTCTTCTTGAGTAATAAAGGGTATTCCCAAAATGATTTCTACATTGATGTTTTTACTAATAACAAAATAAATTTTTAGGCAAATACCATTATTACAAATGTGAGTTCAAATAACTTGTAGTTAATCATGATACGTTCACCTGTAGCACTGTATAACTTGGTAGTTTCTTTTGTAAGGTACTTAGTAGGAATTAAGTCTTCCATAATACAATTCCTATCTACACCACTGTCTAACAAAGCAATTTTGTTAAGAGTCAAATTATCATTGATTACTAGTTTAGTAAGACTGTGCGAACTTTGAGGTCTAATCTTAGTAATAGTATTGATAACTGCTTCACTGTCAGTTGTATCATAATCTTCATCATCTAAATCCACTACTTTAGAGGTTCCTTCTTCTTGATTTACTCCTTTAAGGATTTGTTCCGTAAGAGCTTCAATCTCCATTTTATGGAGGCTAGACTTGATTCCTCTAATTTCATCTTTAAGAGAGTTAACTTCTCTTCTAAGTTCTTCGACAGAAGGTTCTTCCTTTTTGTAGTCGAATCTGTCCATGATTTATTTCATGCTAAAGGGAATAACTTTAGGCTTTTCTTCCTTTTGCCTAGTAACCAATTTCTATAGTTCAAGGAGATATTTTATCCTAGCTTCCTCATCCTGAATGTGCTCAATTGTAGAAAAGAGAGTTTCTGCAGTCCTTTCAAAGATAACATTGATAGTTTCGCTATCACAGAGGCAAAATGCACCACTACAATTACATTCTGACTCATTATCTTCAGATTCTGAATTTTGGGCGACATTAAGGAACTCTTCATCGCTCTCTTCTTTGGAGGAAGAATATTATGTTTCTAAATCCTTTTCTTCAATGACAGAAAAGATCTTTTGTTTGATCTCCTCATCTATGCCAAGAAGATAACTTTCTACTTTTTTTTCCTATTTCTAAGGCACTGGTTATACCTATGACCCTTTTTACCATATGTCCCGCAAGTTTCTTCTGAAGAAGAGTCTTTAGAAGTTTGTTTCTTATTTTTTGCTTTACGCTTTTCTTTGAAATCTCTTCCTTTCCTTGAAGATTTTCGCTTATATTTTCCAGTAGTCCTTTCTATTTTTCTTGCATTCCTAGCTAAAAGGGGTGTTAACAAAGGAAATATGAAATCTTGGCAAAAACATCCTAGTTCTACAAAAGTGGTGTTTTGATCTTTCTTAATTTGTTCCTTTAGCTTAAGATCAGTGAAAAGTTCCATAGTGACAACATTTATGATACTAATGAGATCTCCATATGCTAGTTGTGAATACGGGATCTTTCCTTCACATCTATCTCTGATTTTGGACCTATCCTTTTCCGCTAAGTGAGTAGGTAGTCCACTGATAAATCATTCTTTCCAATAATCATTGTTGCAGTCGGACCTTCTCATGACTTTGTTTAGAAACATATACTTGTACCATCTAAAATCTGTCATTTTTTTTACAGTACAAATTGTTAGGAATCTCAAGACTTCTATCTTGGAAAAGTCGTGGTTCACCTATGAAGTGTTTTACTATACTATACAACAAAGTGGCAGTAGCATCTTCATAAACTACCTTAGATGAAGTATTAACTTCATCCGCTGTTTTAACCACAACTCTGGTGGTTACCACAGTAAGGATGTCATTCCTGTTTTGATCGGTGAGGTAACTATCCCACCATTTGTTTAAAGTTCCTATGAACCCTGCAACAATCATTTGAGCAGCTTCCTTATCACCTGCATTCATCATTTTGTATGCAGTGATATTCATTCCCATTTCTTGGAGTTTGGCATATATGTGACCTTCGGCCATTCCATCAATATTATGTTCAGTCAAACTTCATCCATCTATAGCTGAGGCTGGATGGAGAACATTTTCTTCAAATTGTACATCCAGGAAAAAAGGCCTAGGGTAATAATTCCTTTTATTAGGATGTCTTTCCAATAGAGTTCTAAGCTTATTACCTTGGGTAATGTTGAGCCTAGACAATTGCTCATTAATCTTATCTAATAATTCATTGTAATGGCTAAACTCTTTGGATATCTTAGGGAAATTCTCTTTGGAAAATTCAAGAATTTTAAAGATAGGGTTACTCTCAATTTAAGGGCTAGTCCTCGAAGAACTAGGTTTGTCACCTATCTGACTGATTCCTTTGAAGTTATCTCCTTTATGTTCTTCAATCTATAAGGAGATCACATGGAGAACTTGATTGTTTAATTATTCTGTTCCAAAACATTATTAAGGTCTCCAACTGTTACCAAAGCCGTCCCTTTTTCTATGGGTTTCTTAAAAGGAGAAGCTTTAAGGATCTCCTTTCTATAAGGGATGTTAAGTCTTTCAAGTGGAGGGGTAACACTTTCAATCACCTGTTCTTTGGTGTACCATTTATTGATGAGAACTTGAAGAGATGATTGAGTATCATCAATTTGCCCAGAAGATTCAAACCAGCTAAAAAACTCAACTTTAGTTTTGAATATTTCCATATCTTTAAACCATTAATCTCTGAACGACAATATTTGCTCCAAAGTGTAGGTAGATTTATACCAATCTACCTTCTATTTATGCTATGGTAATTTCCACTAGGCATGCAATATCTTTTTGTTAGGGACAAATTTATCTCCAGAAGTTAGAACTCCAATTGAGTCTTTTCTCTCATAAATATGTTTCATGTCACTAGCAGTAGGGCTTCCTACAGTCTCTTCATAATAAACTTTTGGAATAGTTTTGGCAAAATCTACTCCCTGAATTTTCCCTTTATTAGGTTGCTGACTAAAATAGTCTTCCTCCTCTTCCCGGGGTTGAAAAGAAGAAGTTCTGGTTGAGGACATTCTTCTACTAGAGGATGCCTGGCTAAAGGAGTTGGATCTTAAAATTTTAAGATTAATAGATCCATCAGGGAGTTGAATAACCCGTTCTAGCTGAGATATCTCAGGTTGGAGGGGTGAAGGGTTAGTGATAGACTCGAATTTCCATTCCTCATCAGTAACGATATCATTCAATTTGAGGAGTCTAGGGACGAAAGTAGTACTATGCTCTTGGATAGCTTCCAAAAGCATAGTGACTCCTCTAACACTAGAAGTTATAGCCTTCGGGGCTATAGTGGTTTTCATCAGCTTGTAATATCTTAATATATTACAGCTATCTCTCTGTTGTCTATTTTACTATTCATGTTCTTGGTCTTCATATTAAGGGTCAAAGTGTCTATAATATTAGGATCATGAATATCAACAGAAAATTTTGGATAACAATTAAAGTAAACTGATCCATAGGTAAGATTACTTTCTAAGACTCCTAGCAGAGAATCATTAAAATTAAGAACTCTATCATCTCTAATAATTAGACAAAGGGGAATATTCAAACCTTTATGAAAAAGAGGTTTAACAGCAACTTGCACAAGGCCAATATGAAGGAATTAAAATTCTTTCTTTTATCTATCAATATCAGCAGAGATTAACAACTTAATAGTTTCAAGAGAATTATTGATAGCTATGGTGGATTCACAGGTTTTTATATTATATTTTTTAAACATAGAAAAGTTTCCTAACTGGTAAATCTTTTCAAAAGGTTCCTTAGGAATAGAGTAGCTTGGATTTATAGGAGTCAAGCTTGCCAAAGCTGAGAACTTCTTGGGGCTTTCAGAGATTGCCTGATTGCAAATGGTTTTGCTGAAGGCTTCACTTCTTTTCCCTTTTCCTTGAAAGGGCTGCTAGTGGATGGCCTGAATCTTGGCCTCATAATTTTCCCTTCAAGAATTCTTTAGTTAGAAAATCTGGGAGAGAGTTTTCTTTTCCCTTGATATACTCAACTTTAAAATCAAAACTAGATAATAATGCTTGCCATCCAGCAAATATCTATTTAGAAACAAGGTTTTTAACATCTTTCTGAAGAATTTCTTTAGTAGACATACAATCTACTCTAAGTAAACATTATTTATTAATCAAGTCATCTTGAAGCTTTGTAATACAAAGAACTATAGCATGGACTTCTTTCTTGACCGTATTATATTTTCTCTAGGCAAAATTCCAAATTCCGAAAGTAAAACGAACCAATTGTTCTTGTCTTTTTGGAGTTTTCTTTTGGTTGAGAATTCCTCCATAACCAATATCAGAAGCATCTGTCTCGACTATCATAAATGAATCTGGGTTAGGAATACCTAAGCAAAGGCAAACTCTTAACCATTCCTTTGATTAGAATAACAGTTTTGGTCTGTTCATTTGTCCAAGAAACAGG
Organism: Solanum bulbocastanum; assembly: GCA_037074985.1. Lineage (NCBI taxonomy): Eukaryota > Viridiplantae > Streptophyta > Magnoliopsida > Solanales > Solanaceae > Solanum > Solanum bulbocastanum. The sequence goes on along the minus strand of CM073604.1, from coordinate 19,732,731 downwards.
GATTTTCTTGAGTCTATCATAAAGAGGCTTGCAAACCTATCTAGCCTTAGGAATGAAATGTGCAATATAGTTGAGACTCCCAAAAAACCTTTGCAGTTGGGTTTTATCAGCAATAACGTCAGGGAATTTATCTGAAAACTCAATGGCTTTGTAAATGTGTTTATAAGTGCCTTGATATAGATCATGACCAAGAAATCTAATTTTGGTTTGGTAAAGTTATATCTTTTTGGCGCTAACCACAAGATCATTATGTTTAACTATTTTGAAAAATATATTTAACTGTTTAAAAAGAGAATCAATGTCCTCAGAGAAGATTAAAACATCATCTATATAAATAATAGAAATATGACTGACATGATTAAAAACGGAGTTCATAATACTTTGAAACTCAGAAGGGGCGTTTTTTAGCCCAAAAGGCATAACATTCCAGTCATATTGTCCAAAAGGGACACTGAAAGCAGTTTTATATTTATCTTTTTTAGAAATATGTATTTGTCAAAATCCCGATTTTATATCAAACTTACTATAAATATTATCCTTAAAAGTTCTTTTTAAAAGTTCCCTTTTATTATGAATTGGATATCAAATCCATTTTAAAACTGAGTTTAAAGGTTTATAATTAATCACTAGATGGGGAGAACCTCTCTATTTCTCTGCAGCATTGGTAACATAAAAGGCTGAATAACTCCAAGGAGATTTAGAGGGCAAGATAATGTTGTTTTCCAAAAGTGTATTAATCTCCTTTTTGCAAATTTCCATTAAATGATGATTCATCTGAATGGGCCTAGCTTTAGTTGAAATGGCTTTTTCATTGAATCCATCTATATAATGCAGATCAACAGTGTGGGCTTTTCTAGCCCAAAAGGCATTTGGAAAATCAGAGCAAATTTCATTTTCAAAAGTTTTTTTCAATTTGGCAATCTTGGTTACAATTCTCGGGGTTTTTAAACTTTGCTTAATTTTCTTAATTTTTATATCTTCTTCGAGAAAACAAATCTTTTTGGATAGAAGGTTAATTCTAAAATCAGTTTGTTTATGTAAAAATGTACTTTCTTCTTGAGAAAGTATTTTTATAAAAGGAAATGAAATTTCTTTTCCCAATATTTTGGTTTTAATAGAATCAAAATAAAAAATATAAGGATTTATTTAAGTTATCAAGGGTATTCCCAAAATGATTTCTTCATTTTTTTAGTAAAAACAAAATAATTTTTTAGGCAAATACCATTATTGCAAATGTGAGCATCAGATAACTTGTAGTTAATTATGATATGTTATCCTGTAGCACTGTATAGCTTGGTAGTTCCTTTTGTAAGGTATTTAGTAGGAATTAAGCCTTCCACAATACAACTCCTATCTACACCACTATCTAAGAAAGCAATTTTGTTAAGAGTCAAATTATTATTGATTACTAGTTTAATAAGAATGTGCGAACTCTGAGGTCTAATATTAGTAATAGTATTGATACCTGCTTCACTGTCAGTTGTATAATGATCTTCATCATCTAAAGCCACCGATTTAGAGGTTCCTTCTTCTTGCTTTACTCCTTTAAGGATTTGTTCCGTAAGAGCTTCAATATCCATTTTATGGAGTCTAGACCTGATTCCTCTAATTTCTTCTAGATTCAGGCCATTCACTAGCAGCCCTTTCAAGGGAAAGGGAAACGAAGTGAAGCCATCAGCTACACTATTTGCAATCAGGCCATCTCTAAATATCCCCAACAAGTTCTCAGCTTTGGGAAGCTTGCCTCCTATAAATCCAAGCTACTCTATAACTCCATTTCCACCACTACCACCTAGCTCATCTTCATCTAACCTTTTGGTTCTAAATAAACCCATTTCAAAAGAATCAAAACCATGTTCTTTTTCTCCCGCAATAAAACCCAGATTTTTTTCACCTCAAACCAAAGATTCTTACACCATGAAAGCTCCAAAAAGCTTTCTAGAAGCAGTATCTCCTTTTCATGGAAATAAACCAAAAGAAAGAGAAAACTTTAATGTGGTTACTTTGCAGGTCAACCCTATTCTTGCCCTGGAAAAAGAATATGAAAACTACGAGGTTAAGCATTTGCTTAAACCTTGTTTCACCAATAGAAATTAAGTGAAGACTGAAAATCCATTAAAAACAAGAAAATATTATGAGTTCATTTTTGTTGATACAGGTTCCATCGAAGTGGAGCATAAGCTAAGTAATGATTTAGATTCGGATAGTATTGCCTATTCAAAATTTACAATTAAAAAGGTTCTCTCCCCGTTTGAATGGAAAGTAGACCATTTGCACACCCCTATTAATCTTTCAAGAGAGCACAGACCTCAAACTTTCAACTAGTTTTATTATAAGAATGCTTGGTTTAACTTTTTATTTTTAAGACCAACCACTCATACCTGGTTTGTCAAATATAGTCCTGAATTTTCTAAAGCTATTATCCCCAATTGGTTCTATGAATGGTGGAATTGTTTAGGAGGAAATCAAATGGTTATGCCCAAAGCATTTTTAGATAAATTTGGCCAGTTTCAAACTGAACAAGATATTTCTACTCCGCCAAAACACATTAAATTGTGTAAATATTTTATACAAAAAAGAATTTCCTTCATTACTAGTTGGACATTTTCTATTCATGAATTTGACAGGATCAAATACTTGTCCAAAGAGATACTCATCAAAGGATGGTCGCCGGCTCCTAAAGGAGCTCAACGACAATCCTCTCCATCTACAAAGGAGAAGAAATCCTCATCTAAAGATGATTTAAAGAAAAGGCTCCCATAAGCTTTATCTGTTCTAGAAGAAGACAAACCAAATGAAGAAGCAGCATTACAGTTATTAGAAGAAGCATCTTCACAAAGTGATGATAATGGATATACGTTAAAGCCAAAAAGCTTTAGCACAATCTTACTTAGATCCATTTTATGATTAATTTAATTAAATAAATAATCAATCAGAGGATATTAAAATCCGGAATTACTGACCTTCTAAATAGAGACTCAAAGAGATGGAATTATTTAAGAAGGTAAGAAATGAGACTCAAAGGGTTGGAATATCTCTTGATTAATTATTCAATTAAAATTATTCATATTGATTAAAGAATCCGACAACAACAAAAGATAAATTAGCATCTTGCGGAAATTATCAAAAGGAGCCATCACCTTGTCAAAAGCAAAAGTAGATGGCAGACAACTTTATCAAAAGAAAAGAAGCCATCACTTTTCCAAAAGAAAAAGTAGATGCCCGACAAAAGAAAAGTAGCCATCACTTTTCCAAAAGAAAAAGTAGATGTCCGACAAAAGAAAAAGAAGATACTTTCTCTAACCAATCAGAGAGAAGCATCTCTGTTTCAATTATTCCTTCTCTGCCTATTTAGGGAAGAAAAATTTTAATTGTAAGGCATCACAAAAAATACTTCTTATATTTTCTTTTACCCTTCTGCACTCTGTAATGGAAAAAGCTTCCCCTTCAATTTGAATTAATAAACTTGTAAGTGTGTTTGTAATTATTTTAGATATTATTTATTGTTTTACTGTTATATGCTCTCTGATTGTATTAAACCTTTGTTTTTTAGCTGGTTTGAATCTTCTAGGCAAATTGATGATACTCAGTCATCTCTTCAAGTTTTCATCAATAAATGGTACACCAAAGAACAGGTGACTGAAAGTGTTACCCCTCCACTTGAAGAACTTAGCATCCCTTATAGGAAGGAGAACCTTAAAACTGCTCCTTTTAAGAAACCCATAGAAAAAGGGACGGCTTTGATAACAATTGGAAACCTTCATAAAGTTTTGGAACAGAATAATTATACCAATCAAGTTCTGTGCGATCTCCCAATAGATTGAACAACATAAAGGAGATAACTTCAAAGGAATCAGTCAGATAGGTGACAAACCTAGTTCTTCGAGGACTAGCCCTCAAATTGAGACTAACCCTATCTTTAAAATTCTTGAATTTTCCAAAGAGAATTTCCCTAAGCTATCCAAAGAGTTTAGCCATTCCAATGCATTATTAGATAAGATTAATAAGCAATTGTCTAGGCTCAACATTACCCAAGGTAATAAGCTTAGAACTCTGTCGGAAAGATATCCTAATAAAAGGAATTATTACCCTATACCTTCTTTCCCATATGTACAGTTTGAAGCAAATGTGCTCCAACCAGCCTCAGCTGCAGATGGATCAAGTTTGACTGAATGGAATATTGATGGAATGGCCGAAGGTTAGATATATGCTAAACTCCAAGAAATGGGAATGAAAATCACAGCATACAAAATGAAGAATGCAAGTGATAAGGAAGCTGCTCATATAATTGTTGTAGGGTTCACATGCACTTTAAAAAATTCTTGGTAAAATTACCTCACCGATCAAAACAGGAATGACATCCTTAATGCGGTAACCACCAGAGTTGTGGTTAAAATAGAAGATGGAGTTAATACTTCATCTGAGGTAGTTTATGAAGATGCTATGGCCACTTTGCTATATAGTATTGCAAAACACTTCTTATGTGAACCACGGCTTTTCCAAGATAGAAGTCTTGAGATTCTTAACAATATGTACTACAAAAAAATGACAGATTTTAGATGGTACAAGGATTTTATTCTAAATAAAGTCATGACAAGGTCCGATTGCAACAATGATTATTGGAAAGAACGATTTATCAGTGGACTACCTACTCACTTTGCGGAAAAGGTTAGGTCCAAAATCAAAGATAGATATGAAGGAATGATCCCATATTTACAACTAGCATATGGAGATCTCATTAGTATCATAAATGTTGTTGCTATGGAACATTGCACTGATCTTAAGCTAAAGGAATAGCTTAAGAAAGATCAAAAGTCCACTTATGCAGATCTTGGAAGTTTTTGCCAAGATTTCAATTTTCCTTTGTTAAAGCCCCCTTTAGCCATGAAAGCAGGAAAAAGAGAAAGAACTACTAGAAAATATAAGCGAAAATCATCTAGGAAAGAAAGAGATTTCAAAGAAAAGTGTAAAGCGAAAAATAAGAAACAAACTTCTAAAGACTCTTCTTCAGAAGACACTTGTTGGACATGTGGTAAAAGGGGTCATAGGTCTAACCAGTCCCCCAGAAATAAGAAAAAGAAGAAGAAAGTTAATCTTCTTGGAATAGATGAGGAGATCAAACAAAAGATCTTTTCTATCATAGAAGAAGATAATGAGTTAGAATGTAATTGTAATGGTGCATTTTGCCTCTGTGATAGCAAAACTATTAGTGTTATCTCAGAAAGGACTGCAGAAACTCTCGTTTCTACAATTGAGCACATTCAGAATGAAGAAGCTAGGAGAAAAAACCTACTTGAACTACAGAAATTGGTTTCTAGGCAAAAGGTAGAAAAGCCTAAAGTTATTTCCTTTAGCATGAAACAAATCATGGTCAGATTCGACTCCAAAAAGGAAGAACCTTCTGTCGAAGAACTTAGAAGAGAAGTTAGATCTCTTAAAGAAGAAATTAGAGGAATCCAGTCTAAACTCCATAAAATGGAGATTGAATATCTTACGAAACCAATCCTTAAAGGAGTAAAGCATGAATAAGGAACCTCTAAACCAGTGGCTTCAGATGATGAAGATCATGATATAACTGACAGTGAAACAGGTATCAATACTATTACTAAGATTACACCTCAGAGTTCGAACATTCTTATTAAACTAGTAATCAATGATAATTTGACTCTTAACAAAATTGCTTTGTTAGACAGTAGTGCATATAGGAATTGTATTGTGGAAGGCTTAATTCCTAATAAGTACCTTCCAAAAGGAACTACCAAGTTATACAGTGCTACAGGTGAACGTATCATGATTAACTACAAGTTATCCGATGCTCATATTTGCAATAATGGTATTTCCCTAAAAAATAATTTTGTTATTACCAAAAACATAAATGAAGAAATCATTTTGGGAATACCCTTTATTACTCAAATAAAACCTTATATTTCTGATTTTGATTCTATTAAAACAAAAATATTGGGAAAAGAAATTTCATTTCCTTTTATAAAAACACTTTCTCAAGAAGAAACTACATTTTTACAAAAACAAACTACTTTTAGAATTAACCTTCTATCCAAACAGATTTGTTTTCTTAAAGAAGATATAAAAATTAAGAAAATTGAGAAATTTTAAAACCCAGGTAATGGTAACCAAGATTTCCAAATTGCAAAAACTTTTGACAACGAAATTTTCTCTGATTTTCCAAATGCCTTTTGGGCCAGAAAAGCCCACATTGTTGATCTGCCTTATATAGACGGATTCAATGAAAAAGCCATTACAACTAAAGCTAGGCCCATTCAGATGAATCGTGATTTAGTGGAAATTTGCAAAAAGGAGATTAATACTCTTTTGGAAAACAACACTATCAGGCCCTCTAAATCTCCTTCGAGTTGTTCAGCCTTTTATATTAACAATGCTACAGAGAAAGAAAGAGGTTCTCACCGTCTAGTCATTAATTATAAACCTTTAAACTATGTTTTAAAATGGATTAGATCTCCAATTCCTAATAAAAGGGATCTTTTAAAAAGAACTTTTAAGGCTAATATTTATAGTAAGTTTGATATGAAATTGGGATTTTGGCAAATACAGATTTCTGAAAAAGATACATATAAAACTGCTTTCAATGTCCCTTTTGGACAATATGAATGGAATGTTATGCCTTTTGGGCTAAAAATCTCCCCTTTTGAGTTTCAAAGTATTATGAACTCCATTTTTAATCATATCAATCATATTTCAATTGCTTATATAGATGATGTTTTAATCTTCTCTGAGGACATTGATACTCATTTTAAATATTTAAATATATTTTTCAAAATAGTTAAACATAATGGTCTTGTGGTTAGCGCCAAAAAGATCAAACTTTTTCAAACCAAAATTAGATTTCGCGGTCATGATCTATATCAAGGCACTTATAAACCCATTTGCAGAGCCTTTAAGGTTTTAGATAAATTCCCTAATGTTATTATCGATAAAACCCAACTACAAAGGTTTTTAGGGAGTCTCAACTATATTGCAGATTTTGATTCCTAAGGTTAGACAGGTTTGCAAGCCTCTTTATGATAGACTCAAGAAAAACCCTGTTCCTTGGACAAATGAGCAGACCAAAGCTATAATCCTAATCAAAGGAATGGTTAAGAGTTTGCCTTGCTTAGGTATTCCTAACACAGATTCAATTCTGACAGTCAAGATAGATGCTTCTGATATTGGTTATGGAGGAATTCTCAAATAAAAGAAAACTCCAGAAAGCCAGGAACAATTTGTTCATTTTACTGTCGAAATTTGGAATTCTACCCTGATAAATTATACTACGGTCAAGAAAGAAGTCCTTGCTATAGTTCTTTGTATTACAAAGTTTCAAGATGACTTGATTAATAAAGAATTTTTACGTAGAGTAGATTGTATATCTGCTAAACAAATTCTTCAGAAAGATGTTAAAAACCTTGTTTCTAAATAGATATTTTCTAAATGGCAAGCATTAGTATCTAGTTTTGATTTTTAAGTTTAGTATATCAAGGGAGAAGAAAACTCTCTCCTAAATTTTCTAACTAGAGAATTCTTGCGGGGAAAATCATGAGGTGAGGATTCAACCCATCCACTAGCAACCCTTTCAAAGAAAAGGGATAAGAAGTGAAGCCATCAGCTACACCATTTGCAATCAGGCCATCTCTGAAGAGCCCCAACAAGTTCTCAACTTGGGCAAGCTTGCCTCCTATAAATCCAGGCTACTCTATAACTCCATTTCCGCCACTACCACATAGCTCATCTTTATCTAACCTTTTGGTTCTAAAGAAACCCTTTTCAAAAGAATCAGAACCATATTCTTTTTCTCCCTCAGGAAAACCCAAATTTTCTTCACCTCAAACCAAAGATTCTTACACCATGAATGCTCCAGAAAGCTTTCTGGAAGCAGTATCTCCTTTTCATGGAAATAAACCAAAAATAAGAGAAAACTTTAATGTAGTTACTTTGCAGGTTAACCCTATTCTTGCCCTGGAAAAAGAATATGAAAAATACGACGTTAAGCATTTTCTTAAACCTTGTTACCCCAATAGAAATTATGTGAAAACTGAAAATCCATTAAAACCAAGAAAATATTATGAGTTCATTTTGGTTGATACAGGTTCCATCGAAGTGGAGCATAAGTTAAGTAATGATTCTGATCCGGATAGTATTGCCTATTCAAAATTTACAATTAAAAAGGTTTTTTCCCCGTTTGAATGGCAAGTAGACCATTTGCACACCCCTATTAATCTTTCAAGAGAGCACAGACCTCAAACTTTCAACTGGTTTTTATTATAAGAATGCTTGCTTTAACTTTTTATTTTTAAGGCCAACCACTCATACCTGGTTTTTCAAATATAGTCTTGAATTTTCTAAACATATTATCCCCAGATGGTTCTATGAATGGTGGAATTGTTTAGGAGGAAATCAAAAGGTTATGCCCAAAGTATTTTTAGATAAATCTGGTCAGTTTCAAACTGAACAAGATATTTCTACTCTGCCAGAACACATTAAATTGTGTAAATATTTTAGATAAAAAAGAAATTCCTTCATTATTAGTTGGACATTTTCTATTCATGAATTTGACAGGATCAAATACTTGTCCAAAGATATACTCATCAAAGGATGGTCGCCGGCTCCTAAAGAAGCTCAACGACAATCCACTCCATCTTCAAAAGAGCAGAAATCCTCTTCTAAAGACGATTTATAGAAAAGGCTCCAACAAGTTCTGTCTGATCTAGAAGAAGACAAACCAAATGAAGAAGCAGCATTATAGTTGTTAGAAGAGGCTTCTTCACAAAGTGATGATAATGAAGATATGTTAAAGACAAAAGCTTTAGCACAATCTTACTTAGATCTATTTTATGGTTAATTTAATTAAATAAATAATCCAGTAGAGGATATTAAAATCCAGAATTACTGATCTTCTAAATAGAGACTCAAAGAGTTGAAATTATTTAAGTAGGCAAGAGATGAGACTCAAATCTTGATTAATTATTCAATTAAAATTATTCATATTGATCAAAGAATCCCACAACATCAAAAGAAAAATTGGCATGTTGCAGAAATTATCAAAAGGAGCCATCACCTTGTCAAAAGCAAAAGTAGATGGCAGACAACTTTATCAAAAGAAAAGCAGCCATCACTTTTTGCAAAAGAAAAAGTAGATGCCCAACAAAAGAAAAGCAGGGATCACTTTTCCAAAAGAAAAAGCAGATGCTCGACAAATGAAAAAGAAGATACTTTCTGTAATCAATCAGTGAGAAGCATCATTGTTTCAATTATTCCTCCTCTGCCTATTTATAGAAGAAAAATTTTCATTGTAAGGCATCACAAAAAATACTTCTCATATTTTCTTTTAGCCTTCTGCACTCTGTAATGGAAAAAGCTTCCGCTTCAGTTTGAATAAATAAACTTGTAAGTGTGTTTGTAATCTTTTTAGATATTTTTTACTGTTTTACTATTATATGCTCTCCGATTGTATTAAATGTTATCAGAGCCATGTTTAGCATGCTATCAGTAAATCTGTATTGTTCTATCATGTCCATGAGAGGCTAATTCTTTTGCCATGACTGTGTTAATGAAGCGTTAAATAGTTTCTTAGGTTTTTAATAATTTTATCACCTCTTTATAAAACATGAATTTTTATACCTTTCACTGTCATTATAAAATCTTGTTAAGGATCTTCAATCAAAGTTTATGGATTTTATATGAATTTTTCTAGTAAAGTACCTTGCAATCTCAAACGCCATCCCTTGTCTAAACGACCGCCTGTCAGCATCGCAACTACTAGAATAATTACTCAACACCATTCTTTGAACACCCAACATATGTTCCATATATCCAGTAAAAGTTCAAGATCCAAAAGTTTATTATGAAGAGACTGTAGGAAGCAGTACTGCTAGTGACATAAAACCTATTCATGAGAGAAAAGACTCCATTGGAGTTCTTACTTCTTGAAATAAATTTGTCCCCAACTAAAAGATATTCCATGCCTGGTGGAAATTACCTGAGCATAAACAAAAGGTAGATTGGTATAAAGCTACCTACTTTGAAGCAAAGAATCTCGTTCAGAGATAAATGGTTTAAAGTTATGGAATGATTCAAAACTGAAGTTGAGTTTTTTAGCTGGTTTGAATATTCTGGGCAAATTGATGATACTCAGTCATCTCTTCAATTTCTCATCAATAAATGGTACACCAAAGAACAGGTGATTGATAGTGTTACCCCTCCACTTGAAGGACTTAGCATCCCTTACAGAAAGAAGATCCTTAAAGATTCTCCTTTTAAGAAACCCATAGAAAAATGGACGGCTTTGATAACAGTTGGAGACCTTCATAAAGTTTTGGAACAGAATAATTATACCAATCAAGTTCTCCGTGTGATCTCCCAATAGATTGAAGAACATAAAGGAGATAACTTCAAAGGAAGTAGTCAGATAGGTGACAAACCTAGTTCTTCGAGGACTAGCCCTCAAATTGAGACTAACCCTATCTTTAAAATTCTTGAATTTTCCAAAGAGAATTTCCCTAAGATATCCGAAGAGTTTAGCCATTCCAATGAATTATTAGATAAGATTAATAAGCAATTGTCTAGGCTCAACATTACCCAAGGTAAAAAGCTTAGAACTCTGTTGAAAAGACATCCTAATAAAACGAATTATTACCCTAGACCTTCTTTCCCAGATGTACAGTTTGAAGAAAATGTTCTCCATCCAGCCTTAGTTGCAGATGGATCAAGTTTGACTGAATGGAAAATTGATGGAATGGCCAAAGGTCAGATATATGCCAAACTCCAAGAAATACGAATGAATATCACAGCATACAAAATAAAGAATGCAGGTGATAAGGAAGCTGCTCACATTATTGTTGCAAGGTTCATAGGAACTCTAAAAAATTGGTGGGATCATTACCTCACCGATCAAAATAGGAATGACATCCTTAATGCAGTAACCACCAGAATCGTGGTTAAAACAGAAGAAGGAGTTAATACTTCATCTGAGGTAATTTATGAAGATGCTACGGCCACTTTGCTGTATAGCATAGCAAAACACTTCATAGGTGAACCACTGCTTTTCCAAGATAGAAGTCTTGAAATTCTTAGCAATCTGTACTACAAAAAAATTAGAGGAATCAAGTCTAAACTCAATAAAATGGAGATTCAAACTCTTTCGGAACAAATCCTTAAAAGAGTAAAGAAAAAAGAAGAAACCTCTAAACAAGAGGCTTCAAATGATGAAGATCATGATACAGCTGATAGTAAAGCAGCTATCAATACTATTACTAAGATTACACCTCTGAGTTCGCACATTCTTATTAAACAAGTAATCAATGATAATTTGACTCTTAACAAAATTGCTTTGTTAGACAGTGGTGCAGATAGGAATTGTATTATGGAAGGCTTAATTCCTACTAAGTACCTCACAAAAGGAACTACCAAGTTATACAGTGATACAGGGAAACGTATCATGATTAACTACAAGTTATCTGATGCTCACATTTGCAATAATGGTATTTGCCTAAAAAATGGTTTTGTTATTACTAAAAACATAAATGAAGAAATCATTTTGGGAATACCCTTTATTACTCAAATAAAACATTATATTTCTAATTTTGATTCTATTAAAACAAAAATATTGGGAAAAGAAATTTCATTTCCTTTTATAAAAACACTTTCTCAAGATGAAAGTACATTTTTACATAAATAAACTGCTTTTAGAATTAACCTTCTATCCAAATAGATTTGTTTTCTTAAAGAAGATATAAAAATTTAAAAAATTGAGCAAATTTTAAAAACCCCGGGAATGGTAACCAAGATAGCCAAATTGTAAAAAACTTTTGAAAACAAAATTTGCATTGATTTTCCAAATGCCTTTTGGGCCAAAAAATTCCACACTTTTGATTTGCCTTATGTGGATGGATACAATGAAAAAGCCATTTCAACTAAAGCTAGGCCCATTTAGATGAATCATGATTTAATGGAAATTTGCAAAAAAAAGAGATTAATACTACTTTGGAAATCAACAGTATAAGGCCTTCTAAATCTCCTTGGAGTTGTTCAGCCTTTTATGTTAACAACGCTACAGAGAAAGAAAGAGGTTCTCCCTGTCTAGTCATTAATTATAAACCTTTAAAATCTTTTTTAAAATGGATTAGATATCCAATTTCTAATAAAAGAGATCTTTTAAAGGCTAATATTTAAAGTAAGTTTGATATGAAATCGGTATTTTGGAAAATACAGATTTCTGAAAAAGATAAATATAGACAGCGGTGTAGATAGGAATTGTATTATGGAAGGCTTATTTCCTACTAAGTACCTCACAAAAGGAACTACCAAGTTATACTGTGATACAGGGGAACATATCATGATTAACTACAAGTTATCTGATGCTCACATTTGCAATCATGGTATTTGCCTAAAAAATGATTTCGTTATTACTAAAAACATAAATAAAGAAATCATTTTGGGAATACCCTTTATTACTCAAATAAAACATTATATTTCTGATTTTGGTTCTATTAAAACAAAAATATTGGGAAAAGAAATTTCATTTCCTTTTATAAAAACACTTTCTCAAGATGAAAGTACATTTTTGCATAAACAAACTGCTTTTAGAATTAACCTTCTATCCAAACAGATTTGTTTTCTTAAAGAAGATATAAAAATTAAGAAAATTGAGCAAATTTTCAAAACCCCAGGAATCATAACCAGGATTTCCAAATTACAAAAAACTTTTGAAAACGAAATTTTCTCTGATTTTCCAAATGCCTTTTGGGCCAGAAAAGCCCACGCTGTTGATCTGCCTTATGTAGACGGATTCAATGAAAAAGCCAGTACAACTAAAGCAAGGCCCATTCAGATGAATCGTCATTTAATGGAAATTTGCAAAAAGGAGATTAATACTCTTTTGGAAAACAACATTATCAGGCCCTCTAAATCTCCTTGGAGTTGTTCAGCCTTTTATGTTAACATTGCTGCAGAGAAAGAAAGAAGTTCTCCCCGTCTATTCATCAATTATAAACCTTTAAACTATGTTTTAAAATGGATTAGATCTCCAATTCCTAAAAAAAGGGATCTTTTAAAAAGAACTTTTAAGGCTAATATTTATAGTAAGTTTGATATGAAATTGGGATTTTGGCAAATACAGATTTTTGAAAAAGATAAATATAAATCTGTTTTCAATGTCCCTTTTGGACAATATGAATGGAATGTTATGGTTTTTGGGCTAAAAAATGCCCCTTCTGAGTTTCAAAATATTATAAACTCCATTTTCAGTCATATCAGCCATATTTCAATTGTTTATATAGTTGATGTTATAATCTTCTCTGAGGACATTGATTATCATTTTAAACATTTAAATGTATTTTTCAAAAGAGTTAAACACAATGATCTTGTGGTTAGCTCCAAAGAGATCAAACTTTTCCAAACAAAAATTAGATTTCTTGGTCATGATCTATATCAAGGCACTTATAAACTAATTTGCAGAGCCATTGAGTTTCTAGATAAATTCCCTGTTGTTATTATCGATAAAACCCAACTACAAAGGTTTTTAGGGAGTCTCAACTATATTGCAGATTTCATTCCTAAGGTTAGACAGCTTTGCAAGCCTCTTTATGATAGACTAAAGAAAAACCCTGTTTCTTGGACAAATGAACAGACCAAAACAGTTATCCTAATCAAAGGAATGGTTAAGAGTTTGCCTTGCTTTGGTATTCCTAACCCAGATTCATTTATGATAATCGAGATAGATGCTTCTGATACTGGTTATGGAGGAATTCTCAAACAAAATAAAACTCTAGAAAGCTAAGAACAATTAGTTCATTTTACTTCTAGAATTTGGAATTCTGCCCAGAGAAACTATAGTATGGTTAAGAAAGAAATCCTTGCAATAGTTCTTTCTATTACAAAGTTTCAAGATAACTTGATTAATAAAGAATTTTTACTCAGAGTAGATTGTAAGTCTGCTAAAAAAATTCTTTAGCAAGATATTAAAAACCTTGTTTCTACATAGATATTTGCTAAATAGCAAGCAATATTATCTAGTTTTGGTTTTAAAGTTGAGTATATTAAGGCAGAAAAAAACTCTCGCCTAGATTTTCTAACTTGAGAATTCTTGCAGGGAAAATCATGAGGCCAGGATTCAGGCCATCCACCAGGAGCCGTTTCAAGGAAAAGGGAAAAGAAGTGAAACAAACAGCTACATCATATGCTATTAGGCCATCCTTGAATAGCCCCAACAAGTTCTTAGCTTTGGCAAGCTTGCCTCCTATAAATTCAGGCTACTCTATAACTCCATTTCCACCATTACCACCTAGCTCATCTTCATCTAACCTTTTGGTTCTAAAGAAACCCTTTTCAAAAAAATCAGAACCATGTTCTTTTTCTCCCACTGGAAAACCCAGATTTTCTTGACCTCAAACCAAAGATTCTTACACTATGAAAGCTCCAAAAAGCTTTCTAGAAGCAGTATCTCCTTTTCATGGAAATAAACCAAAAGAAAGAGAAAACTTTAATGTGGTTACTTTGCAGGTCAACCCTATTCTTCCCCTGGAAAAAGAATATGAAAACTACGAGGTTAAGCATTTGCTTAAACCTTGTTACACCAATAGAAATTATGTGGAAATTGAAAATCCATTAAAAACAAGAAAATATTATGAGTTCATTTTGGTTGATATAGGTTCCATCGAAGTGGAGCATAAGTTAAGTAATGATTCAGATTTGGATAGTATTGCCTATTCAAAACTTATAATTAAAAAGGTTCTCTCCCTGTTTGAATGGCAAGTAGACCATTTGTACACCCCTATTAATCTTTCAAGAGAGCACAGACCTCAAACTTTCAAGTAGTTTGATTATAAGAATGCTTGGTTTAACTTTTTATTTTTAAGGCCAACCACTCATATCTGGTTTGTCAAATATAGTCTTGAATTTCCAAAAGCTATTATACCCAGATGGTTCTATGAATGGTGGAATTGTTTAGGAGGGCATTAAAAGGTTATGCCCAAAGCATTTTTAGATAAATTTGGCCAGTTTCTAACTGAACAAGATATTTCTACTCTGCCAGAATACATTAAATTGTGTAAATATTTTACACAAAAAAAGGATTTCCTTCATTATTAATTGGACATTTTCTATTTATGAATTTGATAGGATCAAATACTTGTCCAAAGAGATACTCATCAAAGGATGGTCGTCGGCTCCTAAAGAAGCTCAACGACAATCCACTCCATCTGCAAAGGAGAAAAAAAATCCTCTTCTAAAGATGATTTAAAGCAAAGGCTCCAACAAGCTCTATCTATTCTAGAAGAAGACAAACCAAATGAAGAAGCAGCAATACAGTTGTTAGAAGAAGCTTCTTCACAAAGTGCTGATAATGGAGATATGTTAAAGCCAAAAGCTTTAATACAATCTTACTTAGATCCATTTTATGATTAATTTAATTCAATAAATAATCCAATAGAGGACATTAAAATCCGTAATTACTGACCTTCTGAATAGAGACTCAAAGAGTTGGAATTATTTAAGAAGGTAAGACATGAGACTCAACGATTTGGAATATCTCTTTATTAATTATTCCATTAAAATTATTCATATTGATCAAAGAATCCCACAATAGCAAAACATAAATTGGCATGTCGTGGAAATTATCAGAAGGAGCCGTCACCTTGTCAAAAGCAAAAGTAGATGGCAGACAACTTTATCAAAAGAAAAGCAGCCATCACTTTTCCAAAAGAAAAAGAAGATGCTCGACAAATGAAAAGCAGCCAACACTTTCCCAAAAGAAAAAGTAGATGCCCAATAAAAGAAAAAGAAGATGCTTTCTCTAACCAATCAGAGAGAAGCATCTCTGTTTCAATTAATGGTACACCAAAGAACTGGTGATTGAAAGTGTTACCCCTCCACTTGAAGGACTTAGCATTTGAAAGTGTTACCCCTCCACTTGAAGGACTTAGCATCCCTTATAGAAAGGAGATCTTTAAAGCTGCTCCTTTTAAGAAACCCATAGAAAAAGAGACGGCTTTGATAACAGTTGGAGACCTTAATAAAGTTTTGGAACAACATAATTATACCAATCAAGTTCTCCATGTGATCTCCCAACAGATTGAAGAACATAAAGGAGATAACTTCAAAGGAATCAGTCAGATAGGTGACAAACCTAGTTCTTTGAGGACTAGCCCTCAAATTGAGACTAACACTATCTTTAAAATTTCTAAATTTTCCAAAGTGAATTTCCCTAAGATATCCAAAGAGTTTAGCCATTCCAATGAATTATTAGATAAGATTAATAAGCAATTGTCTAGGCTCAACGTTACCCAAGGTAATAAGCTTAGAACTCTGTTGGAAAGACATCCTAATAAAAGGAATTATTACCCTAGACCTTCTTTCGTAGATGTACAGTTTGAAGAAAATGTTCTCCATCCAGCCTCTACTGCAGATGGATCAACTTTGACCGAATGGAATATTGATGGAATGGCCAAAGGTCAGATATATGCCAAACTCCAAGAAATGGGAATGAATATCACTGGATACAAAATGAAGAGTGCAGGTGATAAGGAAGCTGCTCACATGATTGTTGCAAGGTTCACAGGAACTCTAAAAAATTAGTGGGATAATTACCTCACCGATCAAAACAGGAATGATATCCTTAATGCGGTAACCACCAGAGTTGTGGTTAAAACAGAAGATGGAGTTAATACTTCATCTGAGGTAGTTTATGAACATGCTACAGCTACTTTGCTGTATAGCATAGAAAAATAGTTCGTAGGTGAACCACGGCTTTTCAAAGATAAAAGTCTTGAGATTCTTAACAATCTGTACTGCAAAAAAAATTAGAGGAATCAAGTCTAGACTCCATAAAATGGAGATTGAAGCTCTTATGGAACAAATCCTTAAAGGAGTAAAGCAAGAAGAAGGAACCTCTAAACCAGTGGCTTCAGATAATGAAGATCATGATACAACCGACAATGAAGCAGGTATCAATACAATTACTAAGATTAGACCTTAGAGTTCGCACATTCTTATTAAACTAGTAATCAATGATAATTTGACTCTTAAAAAAATTGCTTTGTTAGACAGTGGTGCAGATAGGAATTGTATTATGGAAGGCTTAATTCCTACTAAGTACCTTACAAAAGGAACTACCAAGTTATACAGTGCTACAGGTGAACGTATCATGATTAACTACAAGTTATCTGATGCTAACATTTGCAATAATGGTATTTGCCTAAAAATTGATTTTGTTATTACTAAAAACATCAATGAAGAAATCATTTAGGGAATACCCTTTATTACTCAAATAAAACCTTATATTTCTGATTTTGATTCTATTAAAACAAAAATATTGGGAAAAGAAATTTCATTTCCTTTTATAAAAACACTTTTCAAGAAGAAAGTACATTTTTACATAAACAAACTGCTTTTAGAATTAACCTTATATCTAAACAGATTTATTTTCTTAAAGAAGATATAAAAATTAAGAAAATTGAGCAAATTTTAAAAACCCTGGGAATGGTAACCAATATAGCCAAATTGCAAAAAACTTTTGTAAAAGAAATTTGCTCTGATTTTCCAAATGCCTTTTGGGCCAAAAAAGCCCACACTATTGATCTGCCTTATATAGATGGATTCAATTAAAAAGCCATTTCAACTAAAGCTAGGCCCATTCAGATGAATCATGATTTGATGGAAATTTGCAAAAAGGAGATTAATACTATCTTGGAAAACAACATTATCAAGCCCTCTAAATCTCCTTGGAGTTGTTCAGCCTTTTATGTTAACAACACTGCAGAGAAAGAAAGAGGTTATCCCCATCTAGTCATTAATTATAAACCTTTAAACTTTGTTTTAAAATGAATTAGATATCCAATTCCTAATAAAAGGGATCTTTTAAAAAGAACTTTTAAGGCTAATATTTATAGTAAGTTTGATATGAAATCGGGATTTTAGCAAATACAGATTTTTGAAAAAGATAAATATAAAACTACTTTGAATGTCCCTTTTCGACTATATGAATGGAGTGTTAGGCCTTTTGGGCTAAAAGATGCCACTTTAGAATTTCAAAATATTATGAACTCCATTTTTAATCATATCAATCATATTACAATTGTTTATATAGATGATGTTTTAATCTTCTCTGAGGACATTGATTCTCATTTTAAACATTTAAATATATTTTTCAACATAGTTAAACATAATGGACTTGTGGTTAGCACCAAAAAGTTCAAACTTTTCCAAACCAAAATTAGATTTCGTGGTCATAATCTATATCAGGCACTTATAAACCCATTTGCAGAGCAATTGAGTTTCCAGATAAATTCCCTGATGTTATTACCGATAAAACCCATCTACAAAGGTTTCTAGGGAGTCTCAACTATATTGCAGATTTCATTCCTAAGGTTAGATAGGTTTGCAAGCCTCTTCATGATAGACTCAAGAAAAACCCTGTTATTTGGACAATTTAATAGACCAAAACTGTTATCTTAATCGAAGGAATGGTTAGGAGTTTGCCTTCATTAGGTATTCCTAATCGAGATTCATATATGATAGTCAAGACAGATGCTTCTGATATTTGTTATGGAGTAATTCTCAAACAAAAGAAAACTCCAGAAAGCAAAGAACAATTAGTTCGTTGTACTTCCAAAATTTGGAATTCTGCTCAGAGAAATTACATTACGGTCAAGAAAGAAGTCCTTGCTATAGTTGTTTGTATTACAAAGTTTCAAGATGACTTGATTAATAAAGAATTTTTACTTAGAGTAGATTGTAAGTCTGCTAATGAAATTCTTCAGAAAGATGTTAAAAACCTTTTTTCTAAACATATATTTGCTAGATGGCAAGCATTATTATCTAGTTTTGATTTTAAAGTTGAGTATATCAAGGGAGAAGAAAACTCTCTCCCAGATTTTCTAACTTGAGAATTCTTGCAAGGAAAATCATAAGGCCAGGATTCAGGCCATGCACCAGCAACCCTTTTAAGGAAAAGGGAAAAGAAGTGAAGCCATTAGCTACACCATTTGCAATCAAGCCATCTTTGAATAGCCCCAACAAGTTCTCAGCTTTGGCAAGCTTGCCTCCTATAAATCCAAGCTACTCTATAACTCCATTTCCATCACTACCACCTAGCTCATCTTCATCTAATCTTTTGGTTCTAAAGAAACCCTTTTCAAAAGAATCAGAACCATGTTCTTTTTCTCCCTCAGGAAAACCCAGATTTTCTTCACCTCAAACCAAAGATTCTTACACCGTGAAAGCTCCATAAAGCATTCTAGAAGTAGTATCTCCTTTTCATGGAAATAAACCAAAAGAACGAGAAAACTTTAATGTGGTTACTTTGCAGGTCAACCCTATTCTTCCCTTGGAAAAAGAATATGGAAACTACGAGGCTAAGCATTTGCTTAAACCTTGTTACACCAATAGAATTATGTGGAAACTGAAAATCCATTAAAAACAAGAAAATATTATTAGTTCATTTTGGTTAATACAGGTTCCATTGAAGTGGAGAATAAGTTAAGTGATGATTCAAATATGGACAGTATTGCCTATACAAAATTTACAATTAAAAAGGTTCTCTCCCCATTTGATTGGCAAGTAGACCATTTGCACACCCCTATTAATCTTTCAAGAGAACATAGACCTCAAACTTTCAACTGGTTTGATTATAAGAATGCTTGGTTTAACTTTTTATTTTTAAGGCCAACCACTCATACCTGGTTTGTCAAATATAGTCCTGAATTTTCTAAAGCTATTATACCCAGATGGTTCTATGAATGGTGGAATTGTTTTGGAGGAAATCAGAAGGTTATGCCCAAAGCATTTTTAGATAAATTTGGCCAGTTTCTAACTGAACAAGATATTTCTACTATGCCAGAACACATTAAATTGTGTAAATATTTTATACAAAAAAGAATTTTCTTCATTATTAGTTGACCATTTTCTATTGATGAATTTGACAGGATCAAATATTTGTCCAAAGAGATACTCATCAAAGGATGGTTGCCGGCTCCTAAAGAAGCTCAATGACAATCCACTCCATCTGCAAAGGAGAAGAAATCCTCTTCTAAAGATGATTTAAAGAAAAGGCTCCAACAAGCTATGTCTGATCTAGAAGAAGACAAACCAAATGAAGAAGCAGCATTACAATTGTTAAAAGAAGCTTCTTCACAAAGTGATGATAATGGAGATATGTTAAAGCCAAAATATTTAGCACAATCTTACTTAGATCCATTTTCTGATTAATTTAATTAAATAAATAATCCAGTAGAGGATATTAAAATCCAGAATTACTGACCTTCTAAATAGAGATTCAAAGAGTTGAAATTATTTAAGAAGGTAAGAGATGAGACTCAAAGAGTTGGAATATCTCTTGATTAATTATTCAATTAAAATTATTCATATTGATCAAAGAATCCCACAACAACAAAAGATTAATTTGCATGTTGCGGATATTATCAAAAGGAGCTATCACCTTGTCAAAAGCAAAAGTAGATGGCAGACAACTTTATCAAAAGAAAAGCGGCCATCACTTTTCCAAAAGAAAAAGTAGATGCCCGACAAAAGAAAAAGAAGATACTTTCTCTAACCAATCAGAGAGAAGCATCTCTGTTTCAGTTATTCCATCTCTGCCTATTTAAGGAAGAAAAATTTTCATTGTAAGGCATCAGAAAAAATACTTCTTATATTTTGTTTTAGCCTTCTGCACTCTGTAATGGAAAAAGCTTCTGCTTCAGTTTGAATAAATAAACTTGTACGTGTGTTTGTAATTATTTTAGATATTATTTACTGTTTTACTATTGTATGCTCTTCGATCATATTAAATGGTATTAGAGACTCTTCGTCAGTAGAACCTTGCTGGACATGTGGTAAAAAGGGTCGTAGGTCTAACCAGTGCCCCAGAAATAAGAAAAAGAAGAAGAAAGTTAATCTTCTTGGCATAGATGAGGAGATCAAACAAAAGCTCTTTTCTATCATAGAAGAAGAGGATTCAAAAACAGAATATTCTTCCTCCGAAGAAGAAAGTGACGAAGAGTTCCTTAATATTGCCCAAAATTCAAAATCTGAAGATATTGTGTCAGAATGTAATTATAATGGAGCATTTTGCCTCTGTGATAGCAAAACTATCGGTGTTATCTCAGAAAGGATTACAAAAACTCTCTTTTCTACAATTGAGCACATTCAGGATGAAGAAGCTAGGAGAAAATATCTCCTTGAACTGTAGAAATTGGTTACTAGGCAAAAGGATGAAAAGCCAAAAGTTATTCCCTTTAGCATGAAACAAATCATGGACATATTCGACTCCAAAAAGGAAGAATCTTCTGTCGAAGAAATTAGAAGAGAAGTTAACTCTCTTGAAAAAGACCCTTAAGTACCTAAAATAATCTCCCAAACTTGACCCACAAGCCCAAAATCGAAGGATCGTGGATCGGCCTACAGTCCATCCTGGTTAATCATGGATCAATGATCAAAGAACCAGAAATTGGGCCTTCAAACTACAAATCTCGAACCATGGGCCGCAGAGCCATCCATAGGGCATAGGTCCAGGCGTGGTTCACTACCTTAGCCAGCTCTTGGTGCCCTATCCATGAATCCCACCTATGGTTCATGGGTCAAAACACGTGGCGTGGTTAACCCTTGTGGATCACACCTACAGTTTTTCCCAAAATCTTCTCTATGCCTCGTTTCTAATTCGGGGTGTTACATTATCACTTGCTCGGGATTATTCTTCCTCAAATGAGATTCTAGGCACATTTCTAACCGACAAGAATCAAGACTAGCAGCCTATCATGCATACAAATCATCTATATGGACATAACTATGGAGGAAACATAAAATCCAGTATCAACATACCCTATGCACCATAAGGGAGTAGGAACTACATCTAACAACCCAATATGCATGAAATTTCAGATTCTTACACTTAAAGAGGAATTACATTCTTCCAACTCAAAAGTAATGCTCAACAGAATCTCATTGACCCTAAATACAATTCAATCTAAAATATTACATATTCAAGGGGGCAATCTCCACTCAAAGCTAAAACATGTTCATTAACTCATCTCATGAAGTCTATAAGTAATTCATACTCAAAAATAGGTTGCATGACTCCACCCACGGAAGACCAGCACAGCCTGTGGATCAACTCATGGACCGTTAGTTGGGTTCTCATGGGTTGAGACAGTGAAGTCCTTAGGCGGCTAAGTTGGAGGGTTAGGGAACTTTCTAGAATTAATTAGTTATAAAGTGGTGTCATTTTATTAGTAATTAGACCACCTATATAAAGCTACTAGACCCTTAATTAAGTGATTCCAAATCATTATTTCAATTAAATATAAGAATCCAAATTTCCTCCAAGAAATTCTCTTTGTCGGAAGCAAAGAAGAAGAAGAAGAAGAGAAGCAAGTAAAGGAATATTCTCCCATTGCTGCAAGCATTGTCAAGTCTTTATAATTAGGGTATGATAGCTTATTCATCCATTGATTCTTTCATCCATGAAGCCCCCTAGATTTCCCCCAATTGTGAAGATGAACCCCTATTGTAGCTATTGTTTCTTCCCATGTTATGGGTAGTGTTGTTTGTTGATCCAATTGAGTAGATGTTACTTGTTGTTACTTGTTTATGATTGTTTTAGTATTGAATCATGATAATATGATGATATTATATTCTTTTCACGGTTAGCCCTAGTCTAATTGATGAAATTGAACCTATGTCGATTTATGCCATGAAAGGTGAAATTGAGGATTCATTGTTGATCTTATAGAATTGATGACTTTTATAGTAATTTTTCATGAATAAAAAATTATAGATTATATTTAATGGATCATGATTAGAATCCCTTAAAATCTACATATGAATGATGATGGTAAGAAGTAAAGCTTTCAGAGTAAGGCTTGTAGTCGTGAGTATTTATTGTTAGGTCTTTGAGATTAAAGCTAATATATTGAATTAAGAATGCATAAATAAATAAAGTTATAGAAGCAGTTGAAACATGGATTTGTTTTCATGGACATTCCTCCAAGAGTAATGAGTAAAGTGAGACTTAATAATCTCTCTTGTGGGATTTAAGCCTAGCAGCGAGTGGATATTTTAATGAGATGGAAAATTTTACCTAGTAGAGTACGGCATCAAATATTGGAACTCTCACAAGTATCATCCGAGTTCCCAAAAGTATGTCTTATGAGATGGAGTCCCTCACAAGTAGAGTTCGGGTTTCCTAGTAGAAATCTCAATATCCCATAGCTAAATGCCTCATAGGAAAGTTAGCTAGTGGGTCCAACTAAGATAACAAACATGTTCTACCCTAGGCAAATATACCAACACTTCTCGATGTGGCTAACATAGGAAGGGATCATGTGAAAGCTCATGTGGTCTCATGTCGGTTAAGTCAATATTCCCAACTAGTACAAGATTATTATGGGACTAAGAAATATTTCAAGAAGTATATCGAAGTTTTCCATGTTAATAATGAACTAAGATATGCTTAAATAAGCATCTCCAACTATTCAAACATAATGAACTTAGATATGCTTGAGTAAGTATTTCATACTGTTCAAGAGTAAAGAAAGGGAACTATGACATGCTTAATAAAGTATCTCCTAGTGTTCCAAAGTCTTTAAAAGGGGGACTAGTCTCCAATCATGAAGTATGAGTATGATGACCTAAAGTGGAAGTTAGTATGGATAGGATTATGGGGTCTTATTCATGCATTTCACAAGTATGCCTTCAAGTTACCTAGAAAGTGTTATCTTATATGATGTATGTTTAGATAGGTTTGTGTTATAGTTGCCTTCTTTGTTATGATTGACTAAATGTGAGAGATTGCCTTTTCTATGAGAATAAAGCTAAGGATGAGACCATAAAATGGTAGTTATTATGATGGCCAGAGGGGATACTTAGCATGAATAGGATTATGGGGTCTTATCCATGCATTGCCCAAGTATACTTGGAGGTTACTTATGAACACTTTCTTATGATATGAAGATATAAGCCTTAACTATGAATATGTACTATGCTTTATGGTGACTAATGCTTATATTATTATTTTGTTGGAGATTATGCTTATGATTATTCTATTGTCTGTTATGCTTATAGTCTATGTTTCATGGAGTATCTATTTTACTACTGCATATGGCTTATGTTGACTAACCCTTATGTTATGCTAGCTACCATATTTACTACTTTTGTACTATTGCATACTCTTGCCTTCATTCTCATCAAATATAGGGTTTGGTGCTTTTGAGTTACATTCTTGAGGATGGATTTTTAGAGGAGCAAGGAGTTAAAAAGTTGGGAGTCCTCATAGAATCGAGTATATAGCCACCATTTCCTTTATGCGTTTTATTTTCATATTTTGAGACTATTGTATGGATTGTTTCCCAAGAGTCATTCAAGTATTGTTATAGATGTTTTGAGACAAAAGTGTAGTGAGACTTCCACTTTGCTTTTATAAAGATTTTGATTGTATGAAAAATATTTTAAAATTCCGCCCTTTTCTATTATCTTATGTCATGATATGCTAAGGGCTTGTATGAGACCCTTTCGGGGTCAAGTACGCCATGTTACATCTAGGATGTATTCCATGGTCTTGACAAACATGGTATTAGATCAAAATGTTTAGAATGGTTCTAGGATGTCTCAATCCACATCTAGTAGATTTTTGTTCATAAATGTGTAGCGTACAACATTTATGAATAGAAGGCTATTAGATGTTTAGGAAGTTTCATTCCTTCATTCTCTAAGGTGTGCCATAGAGTTTGGCTTTAATAGGTCATTCTTCTAATATATGCCCTATGGTTTATAAGGTATGGCTAATACAAGGGCGAATGTTAGGAGGAATAAGGAAGGCAATGAGGAGCAAGAGGTTCCTCTCAAAATTCAACCCCAAGCTCCTCCTCAATCTCCTATTGATCCATCGAATATGTGGAATGCAGCTATTAAGATATTCCAGTAAAGATTCTTCCAACACCCCTATGTTTGACCAAGAGAAAGGTAGTAGGTCTCCATTACCTAAGCCTACTTGCACCAAGTGTGGGAGGAATCACCATGGTAAGTGCCTATCCTTCATAGAGGGGAGTTATGGTTGTGGAAAGAGTGGGCACAAAATGAGAGATTGTCTGGTACTTAAGGCTAAGGGAAGGGAGGATAAGAATGTTGTCATTAGTGGTTTAGAAGAAGAATAGGTTCTATGTACTCCAAGCTAAAAATAATCAAGAGTGATCTCATAAAGTGTTGCTACCGGTATGTGTTTTAAGCTTTATATAGATTTCGATGTTGCTTGTCTTTTATGACTTGATAGATTTGATATGATACACTTTGATGCTGTCTTTATTATGAATGAGCTTTATTGTTGATTTTATGTTATAGATAGTGCTTAAAAAGTCAACCTAGGCTTACTCCCAAGGGGGAGATGGTGTGTATAGATATCAAGGCCATTATGAGTTTATGTGTGGCCATGATTTCTTTATCTGTACGGTCATGAAAAATTTTAGGTTTTGATAGAAATGACCTATGTACATTGTATTTCCTCATGTGGTAGTGCGTTGTGTAGAGTTGCCTATTTGACTTCATGAGACTAATTAATGAGCATGCCTTAGTTTGGAGATGAAAGATTCCTCCTTGAATAAATTCATTTGAGAATAAATATCATATGAGCTTCATGAGTGTATGTTGAGCATGTTTTATCTAGGAGATGGCAGTTCCTCCTTGAACATAAGTAGATATAGAATTTCATGAATTTTGGGTTGTTAGATGTAGTTCCTACTCCCTTGTGTTGCATTGAGTATATTTAGCTAGGAGTTGATGTTTTCCTCCTTTGTTTATGTAAATTTAGATGAGTTTCATGCATGATGGATTGCTAGTATAGAGTTTCGACCTGAAGGAGTTCCTAGAGTGTTATTCGAGGATGAATATTTCCAAGGGGGAGATATTGCAACACCCGGAATATAGTAAACTAAACTAGAGCCTTATGTGAGGCTTCTACAGTTTGTCGTGAGGGTTAAAATTTTGAATTTAACCTTCCATACTTACAATGAAGGGTTTGGGGGTTAAACACCAAGTTACATCTCCCCATGGACCGACCAATGGTCCTTGAGGATGACCCTACCAAATTACCCAAAAAGCTTCCAAAACAATCCAACCACAAAAGGGGACCACAACCAGTATAACGGACCCATGCCCAGTGGATGAGGGGTCGTGGGTCATGACTTCAAAACAGGGTGCAGGACTCCACCCACAGAAGACCAGCACAGCCCATGGGCCACTCCCGGCCTGTGCGATGGGGTCTTGTGGGTTGAGATAGTGAAGTCCTTAGGTGGTTAAGTGTAAGGGTTAGGGAACTTTCTAGAATTAATAAGTTATAAAATACTGTCATTTTATTAGTAATTAGATGACCTATATAAAGCTATTAGAGCCTTAATTAATTAATTCCAAATCATTATTTTAATTCACCCAAAGAACTCAAATTCCCTCCAAGAAATTCTCTCTCTAGGAAGCAAAGAAGAAGAAGCAGAAGAGAAGCAAGTTAGGGCAAATTCCTCCATTGTTGCAAGTATTATGAAGGATTTATAATCAAGATATGATAGGTTATTCATCCCTGGATTCTTCCATCCATGGCTATGGAGCCCACTAGATCTCCCCTAATTGTGAAGATGAACCCTAATTCTAGCTAGGGTTTCTTTCTATATTGTGGGTAGTGTTTTATGTTGATCTAATTGAGTGGATATTACTTTTTTATGATTGATTTAGTATTGAATAATGATATAATGATGGTATTATATGTTTTACATTGTTAATCCTAGTTTAATTAATGAAATTGAAATTATGTTGGTTTATGCTATGGAAGGTGAAATTGAGGATGCATAGATGATCTTGTAGAATTGATGACTTGTACAGTAATTGGTCATGAATAAAAGCTTTTAGACATAAATTGAATTAGACTATAATATATGTGATGAATCATGAATAGTACTTGAAGTTGCACCTTTATGTTTAATTATGACTAGAATCACTTGATAATGAAGACTGTGAGTAGAATGCCTTAAAATCTAGATATGAATGATGATGTTAAGAAGTATTAATGATGATGGTAAGAAGTAAAGCTTTGAGAATAAAGCTTGTAGTCAAGAGTATTGATACATAGGGATTTGAGAGTAAAGATAATATGTTGAATTAAGAATGTTTAAATGCATAACGTTATAGAAGCACTTGAAACATGGACTGGTTGTCAAGGACAACCCTCTAAGAGTCATGAGTTAAGTAAGACTTCATAAGCTATCTTATGGGATTTATGCGTAGCACCGACTGGATATTTGAATGAGATGGAAGCTTTTACCTAGTTGAGTCTGACTTCCATGATGGGAAATCTCACAAGTAGAGTCCAAGTTTCCCAAAGTATGTCTCATGAGATAGAGTCCCTCAAAAGTGTAGAAATCTATGTATCCCTTAACTACATGCCTCATAGGTGGGTCCAACTAAGATAACAAATCAGTTCTACCCTAGGTAAGTAGACCAACCCTCCTCGGTGTGGGTAACATCAAAGGGGATCATGTGATAGTTCATATGGTCTAATGTCGGTTAAGGCGATATTCCCAAATAGTATAAGATTATTATGGAACTACAACATATTTCAAGAAGTATCTCGAAGTGTTCCAAGTTAATAATGAACTAAGACATGCTTAAGAAGGATCTCCAAGTGTTCAAACATAATAAACTTAGATATGCTTGAGTAAGTATTTCATAGTGTTCAAGTGTAAAGAAGAGGGACTAAGATGTGCTTAAAGAAGTATCTCCTAGAGTTCCAATGTCTTAAAAATGGCAACTAGTCTCCAATCAAGAAGTATGAGTATGATGACCTAAAGTGGTACTTAGTATGGATTGGATTATGGGGTCTTACTCATGCATTGCACAATTATGACTTAAGGTTACGTAGAAAGTGTTCTCTTATATGATGTATGCTTAGATAGGATTGTGCTATAGTTTCCTTCCTTGTATTGACTAATTAAAGGTGACAGATTGCCTTGTCTATGAGAATTAAGCTATGGATGTGACCATAACACGGTAGTTATGATTATGATGGTCAAAGGGGATACTTAGCATTGATGGGATTATGGGGTCTTATCCATGCATTGTACAAGTATAGTTGGTGGTTACTTATGAAAGGGTTTTCTTATGATATGAAGGTCTTATCCTTGACAATGTATATGGACTATGCTTTATGATGACTAATGCTTATATGATGCTTATGTTGGAGATTATGCTTATGATTATGGTATTGTCTCTTATGCTTATAGTAAATTGAGTGCCTCTATTGGAGATAATGGACAAGGGCACACCGTGCAACATTACCATCTCCTTTAAATACAACCTAACATAATATTCTATCATATGGGAAACATAGACAAGAATGAAATGGGCCAACTTCATCATTCGGTCAACTACAACCCAAATTGAATCATGCTGATGCCAAGTACGAGGCAATCCAACTATGAAATCCATATTCACTTCTTCCCAGTTCCAACTAGGAATACTAATGTCTTGGGATAAACCTCTTGGTTTCTGAAAATATAACACCCCGTATCTAAAAAAAGGAAATAAACTAGAATTTGAGAAGTTATAGGTGCCAACCACGGATGTCAACCAAGTCTCGTGGGTCAAACCACGGACCGTAGGTGTTGTATGTGGTCTGACACTTAGCCAATGTTCAAGGACTAAAAAAATATAGGTCTCTGATGTCCAAACAACATTCACCAGGATGGCCAATAGGTTAGACCACGACCCGTCGATTGGGTCTATCAGTGGGTCATTTGGTAAAGATCTAAGCATGGACCACAAAGGGGACCTATGGACTGAAGGTTAGTCCACAGCCCGTTCTTTGGGTTCCATAGGTCCAAGGCTAAATTTCATGGTCTCAGATCAACAATCCACTATTGATTAGGACGGACCATAGGTCAAGCCACGGTCCATCGATCGTGTTCTCGTGGGTCAGATCTAGACAGTTATTTTAGGGACTAAAGGGTCTTTTTTGGTTTTGATTATGTCAATATGGTGACTTTTTTACTTCATTTAGAACCCTTATATAAACCCTTTTAACCCCAAATTCACCCCACATTAACTCAATCTTCCAATTCCTAAAAGAAAGACCCAAATCCTCACTAATATCCTCTCTCTAGAACTTGAAGAAGAAGGAGATTCTACTAAGGTATGGAGCTAAGGAACCAAAATTCTTCATTGAAGAGAAGCTGTTAGACTTGAGGTATGGTGGCTTTCATCCATGGGTTCCTTCCACCCATGGAGTCCCCAAATTCCTCTATTTCAAATGGTAGAATTCCCCAATTAGCTGGGCTTTTCTTCATTCATCATAGGTTCTTTGATTTATTGATTTTAATTGTTTAATTATATCTAACTATGCATGAATTGATAATATACAATGTTTTTATGATGTTTCCCTTATTAACCTATGCAAGCCCTATGTTTTCCAAATTGTGATCTCACAGGGTAGGTTGTTGATTATGAAAGAGGAATTTTTATGATCTAAAGTAGGAAGTAATAGAATTACATGAAGTTTTTATGATAAATTCCCTATCTAATTCTTAAATTCTATATTTAGTGATTGATAGTAGCTTTGAACCTTGGTAGGAAAAAGTACGAGTTTTTGCATAATCTTATGAAACTTATGTAAATGCTTTGATGGTGCATTGAGAATAAAGTTCCAATGTTGATTGTGTTGTTGTGTTATTGAAATGTTACTCTCATGAAACACTTACAACTATGATGTGAAAGATTTTCTCACATAGAAAGGATTCTTAGGTTGTAAGGCTATTCTCACCTAATTGAATCAATGAATAAGAGATATCCTAATGATCTAACTTGGATTTGTTGTCAAGGAAATCCTTCCATGAGGCATGATTTATGTAAGACTTAATAAGTACTCTGTGGGATTTATTCTTAGCACTGAGTGGATATTGAAATGAGATGGAAGTCTTTTACATTAATTGAGTCCGAGCTTCCCGTGTATGTCTCATGAGAAGGAAACCTTCTACATCAGTTGAGTTCGGGTTTCAAGTTGCAATCTTGGTATCCTATAAACTATGTGCCCCAATAGGTTATCTAGCTAGTAGAACTACTTAAGCTAAGATTTCATGGTACTATCTAAGGCAAGTAGAACAACTTTTTTCAGTGTGGGAGACACCGGGTGATCATGTTATAGCTCATATGGTCTCCTGTCGGTTACAACTACTTTCCTCAAGTAGAACATGAATAATGAACTATGGTTACTCAAAAAGCTTTGTATATGAGTTTAAAAGGTTTTAAAGATGATGTTGACATTTGTTGTCTATGATTATGACTTATGACTTCTATTTTCTTACATGATGTTTAAACTTGGCAAAATGTATGCTTTGAAGTGAAATGTCCCTTTTTACATGTTTTAAATGTTTTTATGCATAGTTACCATACTTGGTGAATTTTTATATTAACGTTTACTTTGCCTACATTTTTTCCAACTGTAGGGTCCGGTAATTGAGGTGATCATACTTATGGCTAGAGCTTGGATTTGCTTATTTTCTCGAGCTTGGTGAGTCCTCATGGTTTCAAGTACGAATTTCTTGTTTTTAGTCTATTTCATGTACTTTCACTTTTTGGACATAATGTATGGGCTAGGCCAATTTCATTAAGTATTGCAATAGTGGTTATAGTTAGCCAAATGTCTAGACTTCCGCTTTCATTTATGAAACAAATTTAAGACTTGAAATATGTTTTACTATTATTTTTCTATTACTTTATGTTATGATATGCTAAGTGGCATGTATAGAGTCCTTCGGGGTTCTAAACGTGTTGTCACATCTAGGGGCCACCCCTAGGGTCATGACAAACATGCTAATCAGAGCAGAAGGTTTAGAATTGTTCTAGGATAATATCTCATAAGCCCCATCAAGTAGAGTCTTGTTCATAAGGGTGAATCACGCCACATTTATGAATAAAAGGCTACAAGATGTTTAGGAAATTTCACTTTTCCATTAGTCTTAAGTCATGCCTTAGAGTTTAACTTTAAAAAGATCTCTCTCTTAATCCTTGCCTATGTTCTTAAGGATATGAACACTAGAAGGGCTAATGCAAGAAGGATGAAGGGTGACAATGCTAATTAAGGAGGTCCTCCTCAAGCTCTGATAGACCCTTTGGTTGAGAATGTAACTCATGTGGAGTTTTGGTCGGCCTTCCAATGATTTGGCACAAGCTATGATGACACAAGTCAACGGAGAAGTGGTAGCCCCCGTGAACCCAATAGTGGGTACGACCACTTCAAGGGTTAGGCATTTTACACAAATGAACCCTCAAGAATTTCATGGCTCAAGAATGGAGGAGGATCCTCAAAGGTTTATCGATGAGCTTTATAAGGTACTTGCTATTAAGGGGGTATCTCCACTTGCTTACCAACTAAAGAATGTTGATCAAGTATGGTATGATCAGTGGAAGGGAGAGAGACTGGTGGGAGCAGGTCCCATAGAATGGAAATTGGATAAATCAGCATTCCTTGGTAGGTTCTTTCCCCTCGAGTTGAGGGAAGAAGAGATGAAAGAGTTTATTAACCTTCGTTAAGAAAGTATGACTATTAAGGAGTATGCTCTAAAGTTCATCCAACTCTCCAAATATGCTTCAAGTATGGTGACCGACTCAAGGGCTAAGATGAGTAGGTTTATGTCAGGTGTGTTTGGTATGGTTGAAAAAGAGTGTCATACGACAATGATCCTCCAATACATGGATATCTCAAGGCTTATGGTGTACGCTCAACAAATTGAGGAATCAAAACTTAAAGAAAAGAACATGGATTTGAAGAAGGCAAGAATCGGTAATGGGAACTTCTCCGAAACAATGTCTAGTGGATAAGGTCGACCTAGATGTTGACAAAGGTTCTCCGGTCAAGGTTCCTCTAATACTCCTTCTAAGTTCAACCGAGAGAGGGTGTCTAGCCCTAAACCTTAAGGAGGAAATGGAGGTGGTTCTTCTTTAGCTAGATCTTCATGTGCTAAATATGGGAAGAAACATGATGGTAAGTGCCTAGTCGGTACAGATGGATGTTTTAGTTGTAGGAAGAGTGGCCACAATACGAGAGATTGCCCTATGCTGAAGGTTAAGGGGAGAGAGGACAAGAAAGCTCCTCCAAGTAGTTCAACCTCCAATGTCGCAAAGAAAAATCATTTTTATGCTCTTCAAACCCGAGATGACCAAGAGAGTTCCCTGGATGTAGTGACTGAAATGTTAAAAGTATTTATTATTATGTGTATGCCTTGTTGATCCCGGTGCTACTTTATCTTTTGTGCTGCCTTATGTGTCGATGATGTTTAATGTTCCTCCGGAAGTGCTATCAGAACCTTTTTCTATCTCTACCCCTATTAGTGATTTTGTGGTGGCTTAGAGGGTATATAGAAAGTTTCCCATAGAGTTACTCTTGTTTACTTAGCAGAGCTTGACATGTTAAACTTTGATGTGATTCTTGGTGTGTATTGGTTGCGTGCATGTTACACCTCTATTGATTGTAGAACTTAGGTGGTTAGATTCCAATTCCCAAATGATCCTATCCTAGAGTGGAAGGGAGGAAATTCTATGTCAAGAGGTGAATTTATGTCTTACCTTAAAGCTAGAAAGATGGTCTAGAAAGGTTGCTTTTACCATGTTGTTAAGGTGAGGGATATGGATTCTGAAATCCCTTCTCTTGAGTCGGTTCCCATGGTTAATGAGATCCCATAAGTTTTCCCCAATGATTTTCCCTGTATTCTTCCTGAGCGGGAAATATAATTTGGTATTGATATCCTCTCGGATACGCAACCTATCTCTATCCCTCCTTACAGAATGTCTCCGGTAGAGTTAAATGACTTGAAAGAGCAATTAGAGGATTTGTTGGATAAGGGCTTCATCCTACCGAGTATCTCTCCTGGTGTGCCCCCGTGTTGTTTGTTAGAAATAAATATGGATCTCTTCGAATGTGTATTGATTATCGTCAATTGAATAAAGTAACCATTAAGAACAAGTAATTTCTTCTGAGAATTGATGACTTATTTGACCAACTTCAAGGATCTAGCTATTTCTCAAAAATTAATGTTTGTTTAGGTCATCACCAATTGAGAGTATCTCTCCTGGTGTGCCCCCGTGTTGTTTGTTAGAAATAAAGATGGGTCTCTTCGAATGTGTATTGATTATCGTCAATTGAATAAAGTAACCATTAAGAACAAGTAATTTCTTTTGAGAATTGATGACTTATTTGACCAACATCAAGGGTCTAGCTATTTCTCGAAAATTAATCTTCGTTTAGGTTATCACCAATTGAGGGTGATAGGGGATGATGTTCCAAATATGGATTTTTGAACTCAGTATGACCATTATGAATTCCTAGTAATGTCATTTGGGTTGACTAATGCTTCGGTGGCGTTTATGGAATTGATGAATATAATGTTTAGGAAATACCTAGACATGTTTGTGATTGTGTTTATCGATGCTATTTTGATATATTCAAGGACTTAGAATAAACATGTGGACCATTTGAAAGTTGTGTTGCATGTTCTTAAAGACAAAAAACTTTTCTCAAAGTTTATCAAGTGTGAATTTTGGTTGCGGTCTATAGCTTTAGTTGGCCATATTGTGTAAAGCAAGGGTATTGAGGTAGATCCCAAGAAGACGGATGTAATCAAGATTTGGCCTAGACCTCTAACTCCATCCCATATTACAAGCTTTTTGGGTTTGGACAATTATTATAGAAGGTTTATTGAGGGATTTTGTTCCATTGCTTCTCTTTTGATGTCTTTGACTCAAAAAGAATGCTAAGTTTTTGAGAAAATTTTCCTAGAGTTGGTAGACTTACTTCTGCTTCGGTGTTGACCTTATCGGAAGGTACAAATAGTTTTGTGGTGTATTGTGAATCCTCTAGAGCTGGGTTGGGTTGTGTGCTTATGCAAAATGGTAAGGTGATTTCCTATTCTTCAAGGCAACTTAATATCCATGAGAAGAATTATCCTACCCATGATCTTGAGTTAGCAGGGATTGTTTTTGCCTTAAAGATTTGGAGGCATTATTTGTATAGGGTCTATGTTGATGTTTTCACCAATCATAAGAGTCTACAATATGTGTTTAGTCAAAAGGACTTTCCAAATAAAGTGGCTTGAGTTATGGAAGGATTATGACATGAGTGTCCTTCAACACTCCGGTAAAGATAATGTGGTAGCGGATTCTCATAGTAGATTGTCAATGGGTAGTGTGGCTCATGCAGATGAAGAAAAGAAAGAATTGGTTCAAGATATTCATAGGTTTGCCCGACTAGGTGTTCAACTAGTGGATTCCACCAAGGGTAGTGTCATGGTCAATAATTGTTCCTAATCGTCCTTTGTGGTTGATATGAAGTCTAAGCAAAGTCTTGAACCTATCTTGGTTGAGTTGAAAGAGGCAGTACTCAAGAAGTATGTTTAGGCTCTCTCCCAAAGGGGAGATGAGGTACTAAGGTAACCAGATAGGTTATGTGTTTGAAATGTTTACATCTTGAGAGAACAAATTTTAGAAGAAGCCAATAGTTCTCGATATTCTATTCACCCGGGAGCAACCAAGATGTACCGTGATTTACGAGAAGTCTATTGGTGGAATGGGATGAAGAAAGACATTGTAGGATTTGTGGCCAAGTGTCCTAATTGTCAACCAGTGAAGGTCGAACACCAAAGGGCGGGAGACCTGTCATAAGAAATCGCTTTTCCTAGTTAAAAGTGGGAAGATGTGAACATGGATTTTACTGTAGGCTTCCCACATACTTGGTGGCAACATGACTCAATATGGGTAATAGTGAACCAGATGACTAAGTCCACTCATTTCATTTTCATCAAGCTGTCCTACTCGGCGGAAGAGTATGCTAAGTTGTATTTGAGAGAGATAGTAAGGTTACATAGAGTACCCTTGTCTATAATTTTCGATAGAGGTCCAAATTTACTTCAGAGTTTTGGAAGTCTTTCAAAATTGGGCTTGGTAACAAGGTGAAACTTAGCACAACTCTTCACCGACAAACGGATGTTCAAGCGGAATGCACCATTCAGACTTTGGAAGACATGTTGAAGGTATGTGTGATAGACTTTAAGGGTAATTGTGATGACCATAAGCCGTTAAGTTAGTTTGCTTATATTAACAGTTATCATTCAAGTATCGACATGGCTCCCTTTGAGGCTCTCGATGGCAGGTGGTGTAAGTATCTTATAGAATGGTTTGAAGTGCGAGAAGTTGCTCCCTTAGGTCTGAAATCGGTGCATGAGGTCATTGAGAAGATTTGGGTTATTATAGAGAGGTTGAGGATGGCCCAATGTCGGCAAAACTTCTATGCCAATGTTAGAAGGAAAGATCTCAAATTTGAGGTGTATGATTGGGTCTATTTAAAGATCTCAGCCAACTGAGTCCCCCATTTTGTGGTCCTTATGAGGTATTGAGGCATGTCAGCAAGGTTGCATATGAGTTAGATTTGCCAAATGAGTTGGTGTTAGTGCATCGGGTGTTTAATGTCTCAATGTTAAAGAAGTGTGTTGGGGATCCAACATCCATTGTCCCCTTAGAGGGCTTGGATATTAAAGAGAATCTTGCTTATGACGAGGGACTAGTTAAAATCTTAGACCGCCAAGTCAAACAGTTAACAAACAAGGAAGTTTCCTCCGTGAAAGTGTTGTGGAGGAATCACCTAGTTGAGTATGCTACTTGGGAGGCCGAGGCCGATATAAAGTCCCGATATCCTCATCGTTTTCCTTCCTCTCCTATTCCAACCTGAGGTAATGAGTTCCTCTTGATTTTTCTTGTTTAGGAGTCATGTGTGATTTATGTGTTTCCATGATTTCCTTTTGTTTATGCATGTTCATGAAAAGCTTATGTTTAGGAAGAAAATGAGTTCTTTTTTGATTGATGTTCCTCTTGTTGTTGTGCATTGAGTATGAGTTGCCTATTTGATTTCATGAGATGAATTGATGAACATACTTTTGATATGCTTTTTTAGAGTAAATTGCATATAGGCTCCATGAGACTTTGTTGAGCATGCTTTAAGGCTTGGAGAAGGTTATTCCTCCTAAAAATATGAAAAATGTTGAAATTCCATGCATAATGGGTTGTTAGATGTAGTACCTACTTCTTTGTGTTGCATTTCCAATATGTTAAGTTTGAAGTTGATGTTTCCTCCTTATTTATGTGCATTGCATGAATATTAGGTTAATAGAGTTAGTTCACCCCTCTTGTGATGTTTTGAGAACGTTTCAACATGGACTCGATAGTTCCTCCTTGGTTGTATGCATTGCATTGATTAGTTTGGCTTGTTAGTTTCTATAGTACTCTTTTAGAACCAGTTTAGTTCTCATTCGAGGATGAGTGGTCCCTCTAATGTAACACCCCATAATTGAAAGAGGGAAGTAAACCAGAATTTGAGAAGTTTCAGGTGCCAGCCACGGAGGCTAACCACGGTCGTGGATCAAACCACGGGCCGCAAGTGTGGTCCGTGGGTTGACACTTAGCCAAAGTTCAAGGACCCCAAAAATCTAGGTCTCTGATATACAAAACAAGGATGGAACGTGGGTCAGACCACCTGTTGACTCGATCCGTCGATGGGTCACATGGAAAAGGTCCAAGCAAGGACCACAGAAGGCACCTACGGACCGTGGGTCAGTCCATGGCCCGTGGTTTGGGTTTCGTAGGTCCAAGGTTTGATTTTAGGTTCTCTTATCAAGGATCCATGGTTGACCACATGTCATGAACCAAGGGTATACCCTAGAAGTAACACGATGGTTGACCCCGAAGGGGTCTCATACATGCCCTTAGCATATCATGAACATAAGAGAATAGAAAAGTACGAAAAATTTAAAAACTTTATTGATATAATTGAAATCTTTGTAAAAATGAAAGCGAAAGTTTTTCTACACTTTGTCTCAAACCATCTAGACTCAACTTTGAATTAAAACTCTTGGGACACACCCATAGAATAGTCTCATGATATGAAAATAAAAGACATAAAGGAAATAGTGGGTTTGTGCTCGAATCTATGAGGACTCACCAAATATTCAACTCCTTTGGTCCTTCAAAACCTATCTCCAAGAATAGAACTCAAATCTCCAAACCCTACATTGGATTAGAATGTAGGAAAAATATGTGTTAGTACAAAATGTACTAAATATGTTAGCTAGCACAACATCATAAGAGCATCATATAAAAAGGGTTAGTCAACATAAGACATAATCCAATACTTCATAAAACATCAATTATAAGCATAAGAGACAATATCATAATCATAAACCAAGTCTCCAACATAAGCATCGTA
The DNA here is from genome assembly GCA_037074985.1 of Solanum bulbocastanum. Lineage (NCBI taxonomy): Eukaryota > Viridiplantae > Streptophyta > Magnoliopsida > Solanales > Solanaceae > Solanum > Solanum bulbocastanum. The sequence continues at coordinate 19,695,452 of CM073604.1, read as the reverse complement.
TAAGCATTATTTATCTCTTAGTCATCTATACCATAATAGAACCATTCTCAAGTAACCTAAAATCATAATTGTGCAATGCATGAATAGCATCCCATAATACAACCTAAGCCAAGTATCCCTTTTTGGTCATCTTAATCATAATCTATATACAAGGTCAAGTCTTAAACTCTTCTACCATTTGGGCATTGTACTCCTAAGTAACCTCAAAACACACTTGTGCAATGCATGAAAAGCAACCCACCTTTCACACTAAGAATAACCTTGAAGTGATCATAGTCATATTTAACCTCCTTTGGTCTCATTACTAGCTTACTTCATAACCAAGGAAATGTCTCACCTTTACTTAATCAAAACAATGAAGGAAACTATAGCACAATCCTATCTCAAGATACATCATACAAGAGAACACTTTCTTAAATAACTCTAAGTCATACTTGTGCAATGCATGAATAGCATCCCATAATACTATTCATGCTAACTACCACTTTTAGGTCCTCATTCTAATACTTCTTGTTCTGGAACCTAGTTCCTCTCTTTAGACCTTAGAACACTATGAGGTACTCCCTTAAGCACATCTTAGTTCATCTCACTTCAATTCTTAGAACACTATGAGGTACTTACTTAAGAAAACCTTAGTTCATTAATAGGTTGAAACCCTATGAGATACTCCTTTAAGAATGACTAGGTTCATTTTTAAGCTGGACCCTATGAGATACTTACTTAAGCATATCTAAGTCCAATTATGCTTTCAAACACTATGAGTTACTTCTTTAATTAAGTCTTAGTTCATCTGATATGAAGATTGCTACTATAAACCTTAACTCCACTATGCGAAGGAGTCCCATCTCATGAGACCTAACTTTGGGAATACCCACACTCTACATCGTAAGAGTTCCACCTTTAACTTGGATAGTCCTCATATCAACTAGGTGCGGTTGTCCTTTCAACTTAGAGCCCAGACCCTATCTTGTGTGACACTCCATCTCATTGTCAATATCCACTTGGAGCCAAGCATACACCCCAAGATTTACTATTAAGCCTTGCTTAACATTCATGTCTCATGGAAGGATGTCCTTGACAATCAATCCATTTTCAAATTATTCTATCACTTTATACTTTCAAGCATTTATAAGGTAGGTTAGGTGAGTATAGGACTTTAACCACAATTCTACTTATTAGACTTCTATTCTCATTTAGACTTTACTCTCAAAGCCTTCACATACCTAGTTCATCACATTGGCTTTACTCTCAAAACCCTAGTGATCAACATTTATGAATACAACCCTTGCACTCAAAGCTTTACTTCTACAATCACCATTCATACCAGATTTAAAGGCATTCTAACCATTAGTCTTAATTCATCATAAAGGCTTAACTTCTACTTTACTAGTCATGATCCATAATGTGAACTAGAATCTAATTCAATTTATTCCTATCTTTGAACAATTACTACTAATAACATCAATTCAAGAAGATCAACTCTAAGTCTTCAATTTAACCTTTCATGGCATAAACCCACATAGTATCAAATTAATCAATTAAACTAGGGTTAACCATGGAAATCACATAAATTCACCATAATATCATAATTCAATACTAAATCAATCATAATTAAGTATTATCCACTAGATTGGAATCACACTTAAACACTACCCACAATGTAGGAAGAAACCCTAGCTAGACTTGGGTTTTTAACTTCACAATTGGGGGAAATCTAGAGGGCTCTATGGGTGGAAGAACCCATAGATGAATAAGAGAACATACCATAATTCAAATACCTCACCAAGATTGCATCAATGGAGGAAATATGTCCTACTTCCTTCTATTCTTCTTGTTCTTCTTCTTCCTCTTCTTCAGTTCTTTAGAGAGAATTTCTTGAGGGAATTTGGGGTCATGGAAGAATGAATTAATTGAATTATTTTAGGGTTCTATTAGTCTTATATAGGTGTTTTAATAACTAACTAACCGACCTCACTTAACCCCTAACTAATTACCAATTAACCCCTAAGCCCCTAACATAAAACTAAAAACCAAACATCTGCCCCTACATACTATACCACTACCCACGGACCGTGGGTGTAACATTCCAAAAAAATTGAAGACTAAACTAGTGCTAACCTAAAACGAGTAGGTTATGTTAGAGATTGACGTTAGAATAGAGCCTTAAAGATACCTACAAATATATGATTTGGTGCTAGGAGGTCAAGGCCTAAACCCCTAAGGACCAGCCTTGAGTCCATGGGGAAAAGACCCTTAGGGCTGCCACGCAATGACCCATGAAAGGGTTCCATGCCACGTGGATCAACCCACACCTCGATGGGGGGTACTGTGGGTGAAGCCTATTTGGAATCATCCTAAGGAAGTAGCCACGGGCATGACAGTGCCTCGTGGATGGGTCCACGCCTCGTGGCCTGCCTCCGTAGGTCAAGGACCCAAATGGTAAATATCTAAATCAAACCACGAATGACGAGCATGGGCCGTGGTCCCACCCACGGTCTGTGGATCACCGCTGAAATTGCATTTCGGCAGTTGAGTTTAGGGGATCTTTACTAATTTCCTAATTAATTGATAGTTATGTGGTGTCATTGTAATCTTATTTTAAAGGAATATATAAGTATTTTTCCCACCTAAAATAACTCATCAAAATCCATAATAATAAATTCCCAAAACTAAATCAAAACCTCCCCAAATACTCTCTCCCTCGAACCTCCGTTGAGGAAGAAGAACAAGGTCAAATCTAAGGATCAAGAAGCAACCTTTTCACTACAATTTCATGAGAAAAATCCCCCTAAGGTATGGTGACTTTAATTCATGGTTAACCTTTCAACCATGGAGTCCTTAAATTTTATATTCAAACTAATAAAGTCTCCAAAAACCTAGGATTTCTATTCTAAGCCATGGATTCTTCACAAAACGTTTTCATTGATTTAGTTAATGTATATTATGATTGAATTGTTGATAATCAAGGCTTTTATGAGAAAATCCCCCATGAATCAATGGTTTCCCCAAAACCCTAGTTTGTGACTTGTGAATTGGGTGAGTTGTAGTAATCATGAAGTTGTGCTTATAGTAGAGTAGTTCATTCAATCATGTCTCTATACATATCTAATGTAGTAATCCTAGATTGATTGGTTGTATGTGATCTATAGCCTTGAAGGGAAAAAATTGAGAATTGACTATATGTATGAGATTTGTGTATATACAATTGGATTTCTTTAAGAGTAAAATAACTACATTATAATCTAATTGTTGTGTTGATTGGATTATCCTCATGTACATACTTAGGTATGAATAGAGTATAATGTGAAAGGGTTGTCACATGAAATGTTTCTTAGGTTTGAAGACTAGTCTCACCAATTGAATCTAGGAGCTTCATAATGAGTTTGTTGGATTGAGTGTCAAGACATCCTTCCTTTATTATCAATCTAAGTCAAGACTTAATATAAACTCAATGGGAATGAATGCTTAATATCGAGAGGATATGACTATGAGATGGAAGCTTTTACACTAGTTGAGTCTTGGGAAGACTAGTTGAGTCCACGTTCCCAAAGTAGTTGTCTCATGAGATGGAAACCTTATACCATAGTTGAGTTCGGGTTTCTAGAAGAAATATATTTATCCCATAAACTATGTGGCCACATAGGTCTTTAGCTAGTTGATCCATGTAAGCTAAGAGTTCTAGTTATGCCTTAGGCAAGTAGGACAACCCCTTTTCAGTGTGTGGTAGACACTGGATTCCATAACTAAGCTCTCATGGTCTATGTCGGTTAAAGCTAATCCCACTATGATAGAATGAACTAGAATCAGAGTTATGAACTATAATCGCTTAATGAGTATTCCTTAATGTGGATAGGGGTATGAGACCTTATCCACATATTACACAAGTTTTCTTTGATAGTTCTTATGGTTTGTTTCCTTTATGTTGAAATGATCACTATGTTGAATATGCATGTATCTTACGCTCTTGCACTTGTTTCTATGATAGTTCATAAACTTGATCAAATGCATAGTTTTCAACTAAATTGTCCCATTTTAGCATCATAAATGCTTTTTATGCATAGTTGCCATACTTAGTGCATTTTTGTACTAACCCATATTTCTTCTACAAAGAGTAGATTCTGGCGTTTAAGGTGATTCCTTCTAGTTCAAGCTTAGGTTGGCTACTGTTCAAGCTTGTGGCATGTCTTCATAGATCCGAGGACAAGAGCTTTATTGTTGTTTCATTTCATTAGTTGTACTAGACATTTTCATATTCTCTATTGTAAGGGCTATGACCCTAGTATTTTGAGACTCTGATAGTAGTTGATGGCTTGTTGACACTATGTCTAGACTTCCACTTTACTTTTATGAAATATTTCTTAAAGACTTGAAATTGTGTTTTATTCTCTATTATTCTATACTTATGTGATGATGATAGGCTAAGTAGCTTACTTGGGTCCCTTTCGAGATTACATGTGCCATGTTACATCTAGGGGGTACCCTTGGGTCGTGACAAACTTGGTAATTAGACCAAAAGGTTTAGAATGATGCAAGGATTATGTATCATAAGACACATCTAGTAGAGTCTTGTTCATAGTGTGAAGTATGCTACATTTATGAGTGAGTGGTTATAAGATGTTAAGAACTTACACTTTTTTCATTATTCTTAAGTCATGCCATAGAGTTTAACTCTATAGAGTCTTCCTTCTAATCCTTCTCTTGTGTCTTTAGGAAATGAATACACGAAGGGCCAACGAAAGAAGGATGGAAGCTCCGATTGATTCGGTAACCAAAAATGTGACTCAAGAAGAATTTAGGGCTACTATGGAAATGATAGCCGAAGCACTGATGGCCCAAAATCAAGCCATGAAGGCCCAAGCTCAAGCCCAAGCTAAGCCGACTCAAGTCACTAGGGATGTTGCGCCTTGTGTGATTCCTAATGTGTGTTCTATGGCTTTCTAGGATGAACCCCCCTGAGTTTCTTTGTTCCAAGGTAGAAGAAGATCGCCAAAGATTTGTTGATGAGGTTAGCAAGATACTTGGTGTTATGGGGGTATCTTCAGAAGAGATTCCTGATCTAGCCGCCTACCAACTAAAGGACGTCCCTCAAATTTAGTATTATCAATGGAAGGATGAGAGGCCAAGAGGAGCAGGTCCCATAAATTGCGAGGTCTTCAAAGAAGAATTCCTTGATAGGTTTTTCCCTCTAGATTTGAGGGAACAAAAGTTGATTGAATTCATGAACCTTCCACAAGGGGGTATGAATGTGAAGGAGTATTCTGTCAAGTTAACCCAACTATCCAAGTATGCTCCAACCTTGGTGGGTAACTTGAGGGCTAGAATGAATAAGTTTGTGATGGGAGTGTCTGGTTTGGTTGAAGAAGAATGTCACGACTCGGGGTTACCCCCTTGGAGAAACATGGCGTACTTGACCCCAAAGGGGTCTCATACAAGCCCGTAGCATAATCATAACATAAAGATATAGCATAATTGTGAAAAATTTAAAACTTTTACAATCGAAGTCAACTTCTTCTTCATAAACGAAAATAAGAATCTAGACATGTCTCAATCACCATCTAGTACAATAGAGAGTACAAATAGGGTCAAAATCCCTTTACATCAATAAAGTCTCAAAAGTAGAGAGTACAATAAAAGCTATAAAATGATGGCATCTTGTCCTCGAACTTGAGGACTCACCAAGCCTAGGGAATAGCCAACCAAAGCTTCACTTAAAAGAAGTAGTACGCCTCAATGATCAGAACCTACTCTCATAGAATGTAGAAAATATGGGTTAGCACAAATAATGTACTAAGTATGGAAGCCATGCACAAAAATTCTTTAAACAGGCATAAAATGGACATTTAGTTGAAATCATGCCTTTATTAAGTTTAAAAGCCATAATGCACATTTATGAAGAAACATAAGTCAATCCAACACATAAGCAACCCAAACCCACACTAGTGAAAAGCAAAGGGAAGATCTCTTAACCCTACCAAATGCTAAGTATTACATTTATTCCACCAACAACATACATATCTTAGTTTTAACTTGTTCATAACCAACATACATAGTAAGGAGTTTTTCACATTCATAATTTGTAACTAGTAAACTCAACCTTAACATTCATACATATCCTTTCATACATAATCCATATGTCATCATAATATAAGACAACCTCGCCATAACCCCGCTTAAAGCCTACTTGTGCAATGCATAAGAGAAGTACCATACCCCCACTCATACTAAATAGTACCTCCTAAGAAGTCAAAATATAAGACCATGTTCTTATCATATTGCATATTCATATCATATAGGAAAGTTTAGCCTTAACCGACATTGGCCATATGAGCTTCAGGAATCCAGTGTTCTACCCCCATACTGAAAAGAGGTGTCCTACTTGCCTAAGGTAGAACTTTCATAATAGCTTTTAGCTGGATCCATTAGCTAAAGACCTATGTGAGAATGTCCTTTCAACCTTAGAATCATCAACATGTGAGTAAACCTTTCACATCATATTCATAGTGTGTTCATGAGAATGGCCTTTCAATCAACACGACAAGCTTATGATAAACACACATTTCATACTTCATGCATTACTAAGTGTAAAGGTATAGGGAAGAAGGATCTTACGTCAATACCACACTTACATAATAGGCATAGGATCATCACTATCTAAGTGAATCACATGTTCATATACGAACCACATTAACATGTATAAACCCTAACAAATATCCATTCAAGGCTATGAATAAATATGACCCCTAACTTCTAGAACTAACACATTAGATAGATGGATATCATGATTCAACAACTTAATCAATGTAAACATAATCAATTGTCAAGCTCTCTTCATCAATCAAGTAGTTCACAATTTGGGAAGAAGGGGAAACTAAGGGTCCAAGGAAGATTTTCATCATAAAACATCAATACTCCAACATTCCAATTATAAATCATTATAATCAACCAAAATAAACCATAATTAAACCATGGAAAACATTTTGGAAGAAGACCAATGTTAGAGATTGAAAACTAGGGGTTTGGGGGATTTGAAATCTTGAAAACATAATTTGAAGGGGCTCCTTTGGTGATATCTACCCACGGATGAAAAGAATACATACCTTGACTAAGAAACTCTAAGAAATTTAGGGAAGAACCTTGAAAATCTACAACCGCTAGCTCCAATGGCTTCTTCTTCTTCCTTGAGTTTACAGAGAGAAATATTGAGAAATGAGGGAGTTTTTTTATTTCAATTTTGGTGTTTGTGAATAATAACCAAGTCTTTTCAATTATTACTTAAAAACAACCTATATACTTCCCCTAAAAATACCCAAAGCACCCCCACTTAGTTGGACCAAAAAGGAAATGACTTGGTTGACCCTCACTTAAGTGCCCCCATTATGGATCATGAGCCACTCTTCACGAGCTCTAGTGTACACCACCACCCGTGGTCCTGCCCTTAAAGGTTAGGCAGTGGCTACCTTTTAATGGCACAAGGCTCATTTTCCTAAGTCATCTCCACGAGCCCCTTCACAAGCTGTGAAGTGGACTACGACACATAGTCATGCCCGTGGATGGTTGAGGCAGCAGCTATGGTACTTTGTGCCATCAATCCACCACGCCCAAGTCCTCTTCATGGAGGGCATCACGAGCCATAGTCCAGATCATGAGTCGTGGTTCCTTTTGTGGAGGGTATGGCCGTGTCTAAGGCACTTGGAGGCATACCTCCTTTGGCCAAGGCAACTCCACGAAGCCTCCCACGGGCTGTGTTCATGACCATAAGTTGTGGTGATGGCCGTGGTAGTTGAGGCAGTGTACTCAAGTTTTGGGGCAGCCTTGGCCTTTGACCTTGGCTTGCCCCTTTAGATTTGTACTTGCCTTATTGGCCTAGACTCAAATAATCCTCACACTTGATGTTCATACTCACGTTAAGGCTCTAGTTCAACCTACTAATTTTATAGGTTTTTATATTATCACCCACTTAGTAACATTCATCCTCGAAGGAATCTTTAAACACTTTAGGGAAATAAAGACTCAAGACTAGCAGCCCATCATGCATGACACATCAATAAGATGCACAAATCATAGGAGGAAACATCAACTCCATTCTCAATACATAAACATTGCAACACAAGGAAGTAGGAACTACATCTACAACCCATCATGCACAAAACTCATCAATTCAAATAAACATGGGAGGAACTACCTTCTCCAACTCAAAGCAGGCTCAACACAACAATATGGAGTCAACAAGTCATTTAATCCAAATCATTACTAATCATGGTAATGATTCACCTTATGAAGTCAAATATGCAATCATCATACTAAAATGCAAATTGATATGAGGAACTTATAGATCACGAATTCTCACAAGAACATGCATATCGTAAGGAAATCATAAAGAACACTTATAGCACAATTGACTTCCAAAACACCAAATTCAAGAAAAACTACTTAGCTCAAGTTTGGATAGGAGTAGAAGGAAAGAGATGAGTATAGTGGGACTTTATATCGGCCTCGACCTCCCACGTAGCAGCCTGAACTAAGTGATTCATCCATAAAACCTTAATGAAAGCTACCTCTTGTTTTCTTAACCTCATAACTTGCCGGTCTAGAATTTCTACCGGCATCTCTTCATAGGAAAGACTCTCATCAAATCTCAAGCGTTCTAAAGGAATGATGGTTACCGGATCACCAAATCACTTCTTAAGCATATAAACATAAAATACCGTGTGAACTGGAGCCAATTCATTTGGCAAGTCTAATTAATAGGAAACTTTCCCAATACCCTTCAAAATTTGATAAGGGCCCACATACTAGGAACTAAGCTTCCCCTTTTTACCAAACCTCATCACACCTTTCATAGGAGAGATTTTCAAGTCGACCCAATCACCAATCTCAAATTCTAGATCCCTCTTTCTAACATTAGCATATTACTTTTGCCGACTTTGGTCCATCTTCAACCTCTCTGTAATGAGTTGAACTTTTTCAATTGCCTGATAAACTAGTTTGGGACCAATTAGAGCAAATTCACCTACATCAAACCAACCAATAGGAGATCTACAGCTCCTACCATAAAGGGCTTCAAATGAAGCCATGGCAATGCTTGAGTGACAACTATTATTGTAGGCAAACTCAATCAATGGGATATGGTCATCACAACTGCCCTTGAAATCTATAGCACATGTTCTCAACATGTCCTCTAAGGATTGAATGGTGCGTTCCTCTTGACCATCCATTTGAGGATGAAAAGAGGTACTAAGTTTAACATGGTACCTAGTCCTTTTTGGAATGCCTTCCAAAAATGTCAAGTATATTGATTCCCACGATCTGAAATGATACATGAGGGGACCCCATGCAACTTCACTATCTCATTGATGTACTAATTGGCATAGTCTTCTGCCGAAAAATGAAGACTTGACGGGAATAAATTTGGCGTACTTTGTCATTCTATCAACAATGACCCAAATAGAATCATGTTGCCCTCGAGTACAAGGCAACCCCACAGTAAAACCCATATTCACATCCTCCCACTTCCATGTGGGAATATCTATATCTTAAGATAACCCTTCGGACCTTTGATGCTCGGCCTTAACTTGTTGGGAATTCAGACACTTGGCTACAAAACCCGCTATATCCTTTTTCATACCATTCCACCAATAGACTTCCCGTAGGTCACAGTGCATCTTGGTGGCTCCCGGATGAACAGAATATTGCACACCATGAACCTCTTCTAAAATTTTCTTTGTTAAGCCATCAACATTTGGAACACATAATCTACCTTGGTACCTAAGCATCCCATCTCCTCCTTAGGAGAAAATATTAACGGACTTGTTGAGTACTGATTCTTTCAACTCCATTAATATAGGATCAAGATGTTTCTTAGATATCACATCAACCACAAAGGACAATTCGGAACTATGCTGGACCATAACTCCAACCTTGGTGGAATCCATTAATTGGAAACCTAACCGGGCCAACCTATGCACATCACGAATCAATTCCTTTATCTCCTCTTCTACATGAGCCACACTACCCATGGACAATCTACTTAGGCCATCCATAACTATATTAGCTTTGCCGGGGTGGTAAAGGACACTCATGTCATAATCCTTCAAAAGATCTAACCACCTTCTTTGTCGGAGATTCGAGTCTTTTTGGCTAAACACATATTGAAGATTCTTGTGGTCAGTAAACACATCTACATGGACCCTGTATAAGTAATGTTTTGATATTTTCAAAGCAAACACAACCGCCACTAATTCAAGGTCATGAGTTGGATAATTATTCTCATGGACCTTGAGTTTCCTTGAAGCATAGCAATCACTTTACCACGTTGCATAAGAACACATTCCAAACCCATTCGAGAAGTGCATAATATACCACAAACCCATCGGTACCCTCCGGTAAGGTCAACACTGGAGCGGAAGTAAGTCTATATTTCAAGTCTTGTAAGCTTTTCTCACAAGCCTCTGACCACACAAACTTTGCTTTCTTTTGAGTTAAAGTCTTCAATGGAGAAGCAATGGAGGAAAAACCTTCAACAAACCTACTATAATAACTAGCCAAACCCAAGAAGCTTCTAATATCGGTAGGGGATAGAGGTTTAGGCAAACTCTTGACTGCATCCGTCTTCTGAGGATCTACCTCAATACCCATTACCAACACAATATGACCAAGGAAGGCACCTGATTTTAGCAAAAATTCACACTTGCTAAAATTTGCATACAATTGGTGATCTTTAAGAACTTGCAATACAATCTTCATATGATCTATATGTTCACCCTCACTTCTCGAATAGATCAAAATATCATCAATAAAGGTGATCATGAACAAATCAAGAAATTGCCTAAACACCCTATTCATTAGGTCCATTAGTGTCGTTGGGGCATTTGTTAACCCAAAAGACATAACCATAAATTCGTAGTGACCATTCCAGGTCCTATAGGCCTTCTTAGGAATGTCACATCCTTTTATCCTTAGTTGATGGTAACTCGAATTAGGATCTATTTTGGAGAAAAAGTTAGTCCCTTGGAGTTGATCAAACAAATTGTCAAACCTAGGAAGAGGATACTTATTCTTTATAGTGACCTTGTTCAATTGGCGGTAATGAATACACATCCTAAGGGACCCATCTTTCTTCTTCACAAACAATACCAGAGGACCCAATGGAGATATGCTTGGTTCAATAAAACCCTTTTCTAACAAGTCCTTGAGTTGCTTCTTCAACTCTTTCAATTCGGCCTGAGCCATTCTATAGGGAGGGACAGATATGGGTTGTGTATCCAAAAAAAGATCAATGCCAAAGTTTATTTCCCGTTCCGGAGGAATGCTAGGCAAGTCATCGAGAAAGACTTCTGGAAACTCACTCACCATGGGGACCAACCATGGGGACCAACTCTAAAGAAGGGACCTTGGACTCAACATCCATAACCCTAACAATATGATACATGCATCCCCTGGAGATCATTTTTCTATATTTTAGACATAAAAAAATTGACCTCTAGGAATAGAATTCCCCCATTTCAACAATAAAATTCGCTCTTTTAGAAATAGAAATTTGAGCACCTGGGTCCTACAATCTATTGAAGCATATCATGAATGCAACCAATCCATGCCCAAAATTACATCAAAATCAAGCATGTCTAATTCTACCAAATTAACCAAAGTGTCTTTATGACACAAAGAAATAGGAAAACTCCTATAGACTCTTTTTGCTACTACCGAGTCACCAACCGGAGTAGACACCGAACAGGTTCTAGTAACTCTTCGGGGTGCACTTCAAATTTCATAGCCACAAAAGGTGTAACAAAATATAAAGTGGCACCGGGGTCTAATAATGCATAAAATTCAATGGAAAAGACTTGCAACATACCTGTAACAATATTCGGGGAGCTCTCTTGGTCACCTCGGGATTGAAAAGCATAGAAGTAGTTCTTCTTGGGAGCATCATAATTTGAGCAACTAGGAGGGACTTGCTTGCCCTCTCTCCCCTGAACCTTTAGCATGGGACAATCACTCTTCATATGACTGCTCTTCCCATAGCTAAAGCAACCATCCATTCCAGCTAAGCACTTGCCATCATGCTTTTTGCCGCACTTTGCACGAGTAGGTCTCTCAACATAAGAGTTACCATTATTACCTCCTTCTGGCTTAGGGTTAGACACCCTATATTTGTTGACGCTAGAAGTGTTAGAGGAGCCTTGGTTTGAAAACCTCTTCTTGAACCTTGGTTTACCTTGAACCTCAAAATTACCCTTGGAAGAATTCCCATCGACGGTCCTTGCCCTCTTCACTTCTTTATTCACTTGCTTGAGCTTTTGTTCCTCAATCTTTTCGTCATGAGCCATAAGACATGAAAAATTCATACTTGGGATGAGCATTGTCGAACGACATTCATTGACTACAAAGTCGGATATCCCCATAACAAATTAGTTCATCTTGGCCCTAGAGTCCGCCACTAAGGTTGGAGCATATTTAGACAATTGGGTGAACTTAAGGCTATACTCCTTCACACTCATACCTCCTTGGCGAAGGTTGATGAATTTTTGCATCTTTCTCTCCCTAAACTCTAAGGGGGAAAACCTATCAAGGAAGGCCGACTTGAACAGTCCCCAATAAACTGAGCCCACACTCACGAGTCTCTCATCCTTCCATTTCTCATACCATACTAGAGCAACATCTTTCAATTGGTAGGTGACTAGTTCTACCTTCTCTTGTGAAGACACACCCATAGCATCAAGCACCTTAAACACTTCGTCAATAAACCTTTGTGGGACTTCTTCAACTTTGGAGCCATAGAATGCAGGGGGACTCATTCTTTTGAAATCCCTAATCCTTGAAGCTGTTGTACTTGCATTGGGGTTCACTTGAACTATAGCATCCCTAGTGACTTGATTTGCTAAAACATGAGTCAATGTTTGGAGAGCCAAACTTATCTCCACATTTGTCACAGCCCCTTCTTCATTAGGAGCGTGAGGAACTTGAGGCCCTTGAGGACCTTTGGGAGGAACTCTCTCATTATTAATCTCCTCTTCCACTCTTCTTGTGCCCTCCCTTCTTGTAGTCATATTCCTATATGCACAAGAAAAAGGTTATGAAAAGGAATTCATAGAGTCAAAACTCTAAGGAATTACTAAAGAGTAATGAAAAAAGGAAAAGTTCCTAAACATCTTATAGCCTCTCATTCATAAGTGTGGCATGCTTCACATTTATTAACAAAACTCTACTAGACGTGGTTCATGAGACATCATCCTAGAATCATTCTATAACCATGTGCTTTGATTACATAGTTTGTCATAACCCAGGGTTACCCACTAGGAGCAACATTGCATACATAACCCCAAAGGGGTCTCATACAAGCCCTTAGCAAAATCATAACATAAAGACATAGAATAATTGTGAAAAATTAAAAACTTTTAAAATCGAAGTCAACTTCTTCTTCATAAATGAAAATAAAAATCTACACTTGTCTAAATCACCTTCTAGTACAATAGAGTATACAAATAGGGTCAAAAGACCTTTACATCAATAAAGTCTCAAAAGTAGAGAGTACAATAAAAGCTATAAAATGATGACATATTGTCGTAGAACTTGAGGACTCACCGAGCCTAGGAAATAGTCAACCCAAGCTTCACTTGAAATAAGTAGTACGTCTCAACGACCGGAACCTACACTCATAGAATGTAGAGAATATGGGTTAGCACAAATAATGTACTAAGTATGGAAGCCATGCAAAAAAATCCTTAAAACATGCATAAAAGGGACATTCAGTTGAAATCATTCCTTTATTAAGTTTAAAATCACATTTATGAAGGAACATAAGTGAATCCAACACATAATCAACCCAATGCCACACTATTGCAATGCAATGGTAAGATCTCATAACCCTACCAAATGCAAAGTATCACATTTAGACCACCAACGACATACATATCTTAGTTTTACCTTGTCCATAGCAAAAAATACACAAGTAAGGAGTCATTAATATTCACAATTTATAATAAGTAAAGTCAATCTTAACATTCATACATATCTTTCATACATAATCCATAACTCATCATAACATAAGAGAACCTCACCATAACTCCTCTTAAAGCCTACTTGTGCAATGCATAAGTAAAGTCCCATACCCCCACTCATACTAAGTACTACATCTTAAGAAGTAACAATTAAAGTCCATGTTCTTATCATAGTTTGTATTTATATCATATAGGGAAGTTTAGCCTTAACCGACATAGACCATATGAGCTACATGGAATCTGGTGTTCTATCCCCACACCAAAAAGAGGTGGCCTACTTGCCTAAGGTAGAACTTTCATAATAGATTTTAGGTAGATCCACTAGCTAAAGACCTATGTGGGCATATAGTTATGGCATATGGGGATTGCTACTAGAAACCTAGACTACTAGCGTAAAATGTTTCCATCCCATGAGAAAACACACATTGGGAAGCTGGACTTGCTAAACATAAAAGCCTCCATGTCATTTTCATATCCACTTGGTGCTAAGCATAATTTCATTTAAAGGTAATATTAAGTCTTTACTTAAGTTGATATTCATGAAAGAATGCACTAGGCACTCAAACCAACATATATCATAATAGCTCATATATTCATAGGGTGAGCATGTCATTTCAACCTCAGAATCATCAACATTTGAGTAAACCTTTCACATCAGATTCATAGTTTGTTTATGATAATGGCCTTTCAATCAACACAACAAGCTTATCATAAACATAAATACATACTTCATGCATAATCAAGTTTAATGGTATATGGAAGAATGATATTATATCAATATCAGACATGTACAAAAGTAATAGGATCATCACTATCTAAGTGAATAACATGTTCAGATACAAACCTCATTAACATGTATAAACCCTAACAAATTGTCCTTCCAGGCTATAAATCAACATTAACCTAAATTCAAGAATTAAAACATTAGATAAAGGGATATCATGATTCAACAACTTAATCAATGTAAACATAATCAATTGTCAGGATCTCATCATCAATCAAGCCATACATAGTTCACAATTTGGGAAGAAGGGCAAACCATGGGTCCAAGGGAGATTTTCATCATAAAACATCAATACTCCAACATTCCAATCATAATTCATCATAATCAACAAAAATAAACCATAATAGAACAATGGAAAATGTTTTGAAAGAGTACCTATGTTAGAGATTGAAAACCTTAGGTTTGGGGGATTCGGAATCTTGAAAACATAATTTCAAGGGGCCCCTTGGGTGATAGCTAATAACCCAAGCACCAGTGGCTTCTTCTTCTTTCTTGAGTTTAAAGAGAGAAATATTGAGAGAAAATGGAGTTTTTGATTTCAATTTGGGTGTTTGTGAATAATGACCATGTCTTGTGAATATTGACTTAAAACAACCTATATACTTCCCCTAAAAATACTCAAAACACCCGTACTGAATTGGACCAAAAGGGAAATGACTTGGTTGACCCTCGCTTAAGTGCCCCTGTCAGGAACCACGAGCCACCCTTAACGAGTTGTGGTGTGGACCACGACCAATGGTTTTGCCCGAGAAGGTGAGGCAGTGGCTACCTTTTTAGGGCACAAGGCTCATTTTCCTAAGTCATATCCATGGGCCCCTTCACGATCCTTGAAGTGGACCATGAAACATGGTAATGCCCGTGGAGGGTTGAGGGAGTAATTATGCTACTTTGTTCCATCAAGCCACCATGCCCAAGTCCTCTTCACTTAGGTTTCACGAGTCCTTCTCGAGACCACGAGCCGTGGTCCCTTCCATGGAGGGTCAGATAGTGTCTAAGGCACTTGGAGGCTTCCCTCCTTTGGCCAAGGCAACTCCATGAAGCCTCCCACGGGCCATGGTCATGACCACTAACCGTGGTGATGGCCATGGTAGTTGAGGTAGTGTGCTCAAGTTTTGGGGCAGCCATGGCCTTTGCCCTTGGCTTGCTCCTTTAGCTTGGCGCTTGCCCTATTGGCCTAGACTCAAATAATCCTCATACTCACATTTAGGCTCTAGTTCAACCTACTAATTTTATGAGCTGTTACAAAGAATGACGTACAACAATGCTCCATCATGACATGCATAATTCAAGGCTCACGATATATGATCAACAAATTGAAGAGGCAAGACTCAAGAAATGAATAGGGAAGTAAAGAGAGCTAGAACCAGTGAAGGGAATTTTTCCAATACTAAGTCCTATGGGCAAGGTCAGCAAGGGTTCAAGCAAGGATTCTCCAATCAAGGGTCCTCTAGTACTCCAATGGTTGACAAGGATAGGGTTTCAAACCCTAAACCTCAAGGGGGCAATAGTGTGGTTCATATGTTGCTTGGCCTAATTGTGCAAAGTGTGGTAGAAAAAATGATGGCAAGTGCTTAGTGGGCTAGGATGGGTGCTTTAGTTGTGGAAAGAGTGGCCACATGATGAGAGATTATCCCATGTTCAAGGTTAAGGTGAGTGAAGATAAGCAAGCTCATCCAAGTTGTGCCAACTCCAATGCCCAAAAGGAAAATCGCTTATATGCTCTTCAATCCGAAGGTGACCAAGAGAGCTCCCCGGATGTGGTAACGGGTATGTTACAAGTCTGTTCCCTTGATGTATATGCATTGTTAGATCCTAGTACCACCTTGTCTTTTGTTATGCCTTTTGTGGCTATGAACTTTGAAATGCTCCCCGAAGTTCTATTAGAACCTTTTTCGGATTCTACCCCGGTTAGTGACTTGGTAGTGGCAAAAAGAGTCTATAGAAGTTGTCCAATTTCTTTGACTGATAAAGTTACCTTGTTGGATTTGGCAGAGTTAGCATGTTTAACTTTGATGTGATTTTGAGTACAGATTAGTTGCATACATGTTATGCCTCTATATATTGTAGGACCCGGATGGTCAAATTTCAGTTTCCTAATGAACCAATCTTAGAGTGGAAAGGGGGGAATTCTATTCCTAGAGGTCAATTTGTTTCTTGTCTCAAAGCTAGGAAAATGATCTCCAAGGGGTGCATTTATCATATTGTTATTGTGATGGATGTTGAGTCTAAGGTCCCTTCTTTGGAGTCGGTCCCCGTGGTTAGTCAGTTTTCGAAAGTCTTTCCTGATGACTTGCTTGGCATTCCTACCGAACGGGAAATAGATTTTGGCATTGATCTTTTTTCGGATACACAACACATATCCATCCCTTCTTATCAAATGGCTCCGACCGAATTGAAAGAACTAAAGGAACAACTAAAGGATTTGGTAGACAAGTGTTTTATTCAACCGAATATCTCTCCTTGGGGTGCTTCGGTATTATTTGTTAGAAAGAAGGATGGGTCCCATAGAATGTGTATTGATGACCACCAATTGAAAAAGGTGACTATTTTTTACTTTTTTACCCCAACCCCTTAGAATTTTTACTTTTTACCCCATCGCCCCCTACGCCAGCCCCAGCACCCCACCTTCCCCAAAAAAAAAAATTAAGTTTATTTTTAAAAAATTAATTTCAATTTCAATTCAAAAATTATTTTCTACTCTTTAGTAAAATAAAAGATATTTTCTCAAAAATAATCTTCATTCATAATTCAAACACTAAAAGAGCTTTCCAGAAAAATATTTTCTACTCACCAACCAAACATGAGAAAACAAGTCAAAAATCTAATCTTTTTTAAGGAAAACCTTTTCCTTTATACCAAACACACCCTTAATATAAACTCAATGGGAATGAATGCTTAGCACCGAGAGGATATGATTATGAGATGGAAGCTTTTGTACTAGTTTAGTCCAGCTTCCCAAATATGTTCCTTTTACACTAGTTGATTCTGGGTTCCCAAAGTAGTTGTCTCATGAGATGGAAACCTTATACCATAGTTGAGTTCAGGTTTCTAGAAGCAATATCCTTATCCCGTAAACTATGTGCCCACAAAGTTCTTTAGCTAGTCGATCCACGTAAACTAAGAGTTCTAGTTCTACCTTAGGGAAGCTTCGGTGTGGAGTAGACACCAGATTCCATGACAAATCTCTCACGGTCTATGTCAGTTAAAGCTAATCCCAGTATAATAGAATGAACTAGAATCACTTAATGAGTATTCCTTAGTGTGGATAGGGGTATGGGACCTTATCAATACATTGCACAAGGTTGTTTTGATGATTCTTACGGTTTGTTTCCTTTATGTTGAGATGATCTATATGTTGAATATGCATGTATCGTAAGCTTTTAAACTTGTTTTTGTGATAATTCATAAACTTGATCAAATGCTTAGTTTTCAACTAAATTGTCCCTTTTTAGCATCTTAAATGGTTTTTATGCATAGTTGTCATACTTGGTGCATTTTTGTACTAACCGATATTTCTTCTATATTTTTCTACAAAGTGTATGTTCCAACATTTAAGGTAATTCATTCTAGTTCAAGCTTGGGTTGACTACTCTTCAAGCTTGTGGTATGTCCTCATGGATCCAAGGACAAGAGCTTTACTGTTGTTTCATTTCTTTAGTCGTACTAGACATTTTCATATTCTCTATTGTAAGGGTTCTGACCCTACTATTTTGAGACACCGATTGTAGTAGATGGCTTATTGAGACTATGTCTAGACTTCCGCTTTACTTTTATAAAAGATTTCTTAAACACTTGAAATTGTGTTTTATTATTTATTATTTTATACTTATGTGATGATGATAAGCTAAGTGGCTTACTTGGGTCCCTTTCGGGATTCCATGTGCCATGTTACATCTAGGGGGTACTATTGGATCGTGACAGTGGGTGGGTCTATTGACCATACTGCACCTCTTGTAAGTGGAGGTTTACGGGGCATGGGTCCATCTACTAGCAGTAGATGCCCTTTGTGGGAGGCTATTTTTTTGACGTCTTTTGGGGCTGTATTGGGGTCCTCCTCAAGGACCTTTGTGGTGGTTCTTGGGGGGTCGTACCTCGATGTTTACCCCTTAAAACCTTAATTCTAAGTAATAGAATCATATTTATGATTTTTAACCCTCAAACCAAACTCTAAAATTCTAACACAAGGCTATAGAACTCTCTAGTTTAGTTCACTAGTTTCCGGGTGTTACCACAAGACGAATCGTAGGTCCATCCACGGTCTATAAATCATGGTCTCGTGTATTAGATATGGAAAATTATTTTAGGGGCTTAAAGGTCTTTTCTGGTTTCAATTATGTCAATGTGATTTCGCTTTTCCTTCATTTAGAACCCTATATAAACCCTTTTAACCCCAAATTAACCCCACCTTAACTCATTCTTCCAATTCCCAAAAGAAAGGACCCAAATCCACACAAATATCCTCTCTATTGAACTTGAAGAAGAAAGAAGGAGATTTAGCTAGGGTTTATAGCTAAGGATCCGAAATTCTCCATTGAAAAGATAGGCAATTGGACTTGAGGTATGGTAGATTTCATCCATAGGTTCCTTCCACCATGGAGTCCCTAAATTCCTCTATTTCAAATGGTAGAATTCTCCAATTAGCTAGGGTTTTCTTCATTCACCATGTGTTCATTGATTTAGTGATTTTAATGGTTTAATTATGTCTAAATATGCATAAATTTATGATCTACAATGTTTTAATGATGTTTCCCTTATGAACCCATGCCAGCCCCCATGTTTTCCAAATTATGATCTCATATGTTAGGTTGTTGATTATGAAAGAGGAGTTTTTATGATCTAAAGTATGAAGTAATAGAATTACATGATGTTTTTATGATGAAATCCCTATCTAATGCTTAAATTCTAGATTTGGTGATTGATAGTTGCTTTGAACCTTGGTAGGTAAAAGAATGAGTTTATGCATGATCTTCTGAAACTTATGTAAATTCTTTAAGGGTACTTTGAGAATAAAGTGCCGATTATGATTGTCTAGTTGTGTTGTTGAAAGTTTATTCTCATGATACATTTACAATGATGATTTTAAAGGTTTTCTCACATAGAAAGGATTCTTAGGTTGAAAGTTTATTCTAACCTAATTGAATCAATGAATAAAAGCTATCCTAATGAACTAACATGTATTGGTTGATAAGGACATCCTTCCATGAGGCATGAGTTACGTAAAACTTTATAAGTACTCCGTGGGATTTATTCTTAGCAGCAAGTTGATATTGAATTGAGATGGAAGTCTTTTACGTTAGTTGAGTCTAGGCTTCCCATGTATGTCACATGAGATGGAAACCTTCTACGTCAGTTGTTTTTGGGTTTCTATTAGCAATCTGTGTATCCCATAAACTATGTACCCCCATAGGTTATCTATCTAGTGGAAATACTTAAGCGAGGAGTTCATGGTTCTACCTTAGGCATGTGAAAAAACCCTTTTGGGTGTGGGAGACACCGGATGATCATGTTATAGCTCACATGGTCTCATGTCGGTTAAGGCTACTTCCCACAATAAGAACATGAATAATGAACTATGGTTACTCAAGAAGCTTTGCATATTTCAATGGTTTTATAGATGATTTTGACTTATATTGTCCATGAGTATGGCTTAGGACTTTTATTATCTTACATGATGTTTAGACTTGGCATATTGCATTATTTGAAATGAAATTTCCCTTTTTAAATGTTTTAAAGGTTTTTATGCATAGTTACAATACTTAGTGCATCTTTGTACAAACGCCTACTTTGCCTACATTTTTCCCAAGTGTAGAGTCTTGTAATCGAGGTGATCATACTTGTGACTTGCGCTTGGATTTTCTTGTTTTCATGGGCTTCGTGAGTCGTCATGGTTTCGAGGACATATTTCTTCTTTTTAGTTTCTTTCATGTACTTTCCCTTTTTGGAAATGATGTAGGGTCTAGGCCTAGTTTCATTCTGTATTGTAATATATGGCTATGTTGAGACCAGTGTCTAGACTTCCACTTCTGTTTATGAAAAACTTTTAAGTCTTGAAATGTGTTTTACTCTTACTGTTCTATTACTTTATTTTATGATATTCTAAGTGACTTGTATAGAGTCCTTCGCGGTTCTATACGCCTTGTCACATCTAGGGGGTACCCCTTGTTTGTGACACTGATGTTCAACCTTCACTTGTTGTCAATTAGGACATTTAGCCACAAATCCCGCAATATCCCTCTTCATCCTATACCACCAATAGATCTCCCAAAAATCACGGTACCTTTTGGTGGCTCCCGGATGAATAGGATACCAAGAACTATGAGCCTCGGAGAAGATATGTTCCCTCAAGTCATTGAAATTTGAAACACATAATCAACCTTGGTACCTTATGACACCATCTCCTCCTTGGGAGAAAGACTCTCTGTACTTCTTTAGTACCATCTTTTTTAATTATACTAAGATCAGATCAAGACTTGCGTTTCTTTAACATCGGCCACGAAAGATGATTCGGAACCATTATGGACCATAATACCACCATTGGTGGAATCAACCATTTGAACTCTCAATAGGCCCAACCTATGAACATATAGGACCAACTCTCTCTTCTCATCATCAACATGTGCAACACTACCCATGGATATCCGACTAAGGGCATCCACCACCACAATTTCCTTACCAGGGTGATAGAGAAAAAACATATCATAATCCTTCAATAACTCAAGTCATATGCTTTGTCAAAGATTTAGATCTTTTTGGGTGAACACATATTGTAAATTCTTGTGATCGGTGAAAACAGCCACATGGACACCGTAAAAATAATGCCTCCAAATCTTTAAGGGAAATACAACCGCCGCTAACTGAAGATTGTGGGTAGGATAGTTCTTCTGATGAACATTTAGTTGCCTTGAAGCATAGGCAATCAACTTACATCGTGGGTAGGATAGTTCTTCTGATAAACATTTAGTTGCCTTGAAGCATAGGCAATCAACTTACTATTTTTCATAAGCCCACATCCCAACCCAACTCGAGAAGCATCACAATAAACAACAAAACCATCCGTCCCTTCCGATAAAGTCAACACCGGAGCGGATGTAAGTATATATTTCAGCTCTTGAAAACTTTTGTTACAAGTTTTGGGTCATATCAATTTTGCCTTCTTTTGAGTCAAAGCCATCAAAGGAGAAACGATGGAGGAGAACGCCTCAACAAACCTTATATAATAACCTCCCAAACAAAGAAACTTCTAATGTCTATCGGTGATAGAAGTCTAGGACAAATCTTGAAAACATCGCACTTACTCGGATCTACCTCAATACTCTTACGAGAAACAATGTGGCCTAGGAAAGCCATGAACCTTAGCCACAACACAAATTTGCTAAACTTAGCCAAAAGTTGTCTTTCCTATGGATTTGCAATACAATCCTTAAGTTATTAATGTGATCATCCTCACTCCTTGAATAGATCAGAATATCATGGATAAATACAATCACAAACATATCAAGGTATTGTCTAAATACCCTATTTATCAAGTCCATGAAGGACACCAGAGCATTAGTCAAACCAAAGGACATCACCAAAACTCATAATGACCATATCAGGTTCTAAAATCCATTTTCGGATTATCTTTCTCTTGCACCCTTAGTTTGCGATAACTGGACCGAAAATCAATTTTGGAGAAATAACTTGCCCCTTGAAGTTGATCAAATAAGTCATCTATTCTTGGAAGAGGATACTTGTTCTTGATGGTTAACTTGTTCAACTGTCGATAATCAATACATATACGGAGTGAACCATCTTTATTTTTAACAAACAACACTAGAGCACCACATAGAGAGATACTCGGTCGGATCAACCACTTATCCAATAAGTGCTTTAACTGATCCTTCAATTACTTAAGTTTCGCCTGAGCCATTCTATAAGGAGGAATAGAGATAGGTTGGGTATCGAGGAGAAAGTCAATCCCAAATTCTAATTCCCTTCTCAGAGGAATACCGGGCAAATCATTGGGGAAAACTTCTGGAAACTCTTTTATAATAGGGGCCGACTCAAGAATAGGAGTTTCGGACACCACATCCCTCACCCTCACTATATGGTAGACACAACCCTTTGAGATCATTTTCCTCGATTTTAGGTAAGAAACAAACTGACCTCTAGGAATAGAATTTCCCTCCTTCCACCATAGAATAGGCTCACTTGGAAATTGAAATTTAACTACCCGAGTTCTACAATCTATAGATGTATAACATGAATGCAACCAATCCATCCCAAGAATGACATCTAAATCAATTATGTCAAGTTCTACCAATTCCACCGAAGTAACTCTGGGACAAGGAAATGGGACATCTTTTATAAACACTCTTAGCCACCACAAAATCGCCAGTGGGAGTAGAAACAGAAAAAGGTTCTAACAATGCATAAGGAAGCATATCAAATCTCATATCCATTAAAGGAGTCACAGAGGACAAAGTTTCACTTGGATCAAGCATAGTATACACATCATAACGAAAGACTTTTAACATACCCGTCACCACATCCGGGGAGTTCTCTTGATCACCCCTAGCGTTGAGAGCATAAAATTGGTTTTGCTTAGGAGAATTTCCACTTGAGCCACTTGGATCGGATGAAGGGTACAACGAAAATCCCTATCATTCTTAGAACCCAAAGGACAATCCCTTATTTTATGATCTATTTTACAACACCTTCAACAAGCATTAGAGCCCGTTGGCACTTCCCTTCATGGTTTCATTTACATTTAGCACAAGTAGGCATTAAAGGCCTATTACCATCTCCTTGCGGTTTTGGGTTAGATACCTTCTCATTTCTAGGCCTCAGAGGAGCATTTGTAGAACCTTGACTGGAGAAGTTTTGACGGAACCTTGAACGACCCCATTCAGCACCTAGCATGAGAATAGTTTCCATCATCAACTTTAGCCTTTTTTCCTCTCTAGATGTTTCCTTGAGCTTTTCTTTCTCAATTTGTTGAGCATGCAGTACACGGTGAGAAATGTCTATGTCATGGACAAGCATAGCAGTGTGACACTCTTTCACCACTATGTCAGACACACCTGACACAAACTTACTCATCTTGGCCCTACGATCCACCACAATAAAAGGAGCATACTTGGATAGTTGAGTGAACCTTAATATGTATTCCCTTATACTCATATTTCCTTGCCTAAGGTTGATGAGTTCAAGTACTTTGGCTTCTCTCATCTCTAGAGGGAAGAATCGATCAAGAAATGCACTTTTGAACCTTTCCATTCTATTGGACCCGCTTCCACCGGCCTTGCCTCTTTCCACTGATTAAACAAAATATGAGTAGCCCATTTGAGTTGGTAAGTAGCTAGTTCCTCCTTCTCTACCCCTGTCACACCCATGATAGCATATACTTTATAAACCTCGTCGACAAATGCTTGAGGATCTTCCTCAACTTTGGAGCCATAAAATTTGGGAGGGTTCATTCTTATGAAATCCCTTACTCTTGCTGCCACCTTACCCACACTTGGGTTCACATAGACTTCTACCTATCAATTGACTTGTACCATCATGGCTTGACCCAACACTTGGAATGCTGACCAAAACTTTGCATTAGTCATATTCTCATTCAAGGGGTCAATCAGAGCTTGAGAAGCTTGGGGAAGCACTTGAGGAGGAACCTCTTGCTCAATATTGCCTTCCTCCAACCTTCTAGCATTAGCCCTTCTGGTAGTCATATCCTGAAAATCATCAGGCACTAATTAGGAGAAAGGCATATAGATTAAAACTCCAAGGCACGACTTAGAGAAGTGAAGAAGTTAACTTTCCTAAACATCTAATAGCCTCTCATTCATAAATATAGAGCCAGCCAAGGCACGACTTAGAGAAGTGAAGAAGTTAAGTTTCCTAAACATCTAATAGCCTCTCATTCATAAATATAGAGCCATTCACACTTATGAAGAAGATTGTACTAGACGTGGTGTGAGACATCCTAGAACCATTCTAAACCTTGTGCTCCGATTACCAAGTTTGTCATGACTTAGGGGTACCCCCAAGATGTAACAAGGTGTATAAGACCCCGAGAGGACTCATATAAGCCACTTAGCATACCACAACATAAAGTAATAGAAAAGGTGCGGAAATTTAAATCCTTTCAATATGATCAATGTCTTTTATAAAAGCAAGCGGAAGTCTAACATGACATTGTCTCAAACCATCTAACCAGGAGAAAATAGAAATCATGGGATGCAACCCATACAATTGTCTCAACATAAAAGAAAGACATGAGTGAGATAGGGTGATCCAATCCTCGAATACAATGAGGACTCACTAAATCTTCACTTCTTGCTCACTAAGGAACTAGCCACAAGTGTGCAAATAGGGAGCGCCAGACCCTACATTTTATAAGAATGTAGGAAAAAGTATTAGTTAGTATAATTAAAACTAAATATAATGTCTAGCATAAACAACCTGAGCATAAGTGTTGGTCAACATAAGGCATAAGGCATAAGGATAATCAATACATAATAAGCATTGTAATAGAAGAGGAATACTCCCTTAAGTAACCTTACTTAAGTTTAGCCAATACTTAGGTCATCCACTCTAGTCAAGCCGATATCATAGAAGGCATATCTAGCAACACTTCACACAATCATCATCATACATAATCGTATGAGTCATACTTACTTTTAAAGACATGGGTATTCCTCTCAATGACAAGTTCATAAAGGTTAACGGGTATTCGCCTCTTGCCTTACTTACTTTTATATTCCGAGTATTCGCCTCCATAACCTCATCATATGACATGGGAACTCGCCTCCACATCATTTCGTAAGGAGCATGGGTCCTCACCTCCATGTCCATTCATCATAGTAAGAACGTGGGGATTCACCCCTTGTTCAATTCTAAGGAGTAGGGGAATCACCTTACATCCTTACATATGGAGGTTACGAGTAATCGCCTCTAGCCTCATATTTCATTAAGTATTTTAGTCTAGATTCATTTTAGGTGAGAAATCCTTTCAACCTAGAATCGTTCATATTAGTAAACCTTTCACATTCATTTAATAATGCTTAGCAATTCATTAGGGGAAGTAGCTCTTGCCCATCATATCATCAATCAATTAATAATTCATAGTCTAGGCTTTACTCTCAAAGCACTACATCTCATGATCATCATCTATGATTTAATCTGAAGAAATTAACACCATATTCATCATATATACTTCAATCTAAAGCAATTCTAGTCATAATTCATCAATCCTATGAGGATATATCCAACCGATAGAGTTTCCCTCACATGGCATCAAACCCTATATAAATTCAACCCTAAAATCATAGGATATGCATGGGAAAATGTAATTTAATCCAGAATGCATGCATTTCTATCAATCTATCCTGAACAATCACAATTGAACTATTTGGATCAACATTCATCACAATCCACAATGTTGGAAGAAACCCAACTAGAAAAAGGGATTTAGACTTCACAATTGGGGAATTCAAGGAACTCCATGTGAGAAAGGATCCCATGGATGAAAAATACATCAACCCTTAATAAAATAGCCAAGAAAATCTTGAAAACTGGATGCTTGATCTTGACCTAGATTCCTTTTCTTCCTTCTTTCTCTTTTTTCTAGACAGAGAATATTTGAGAGGAGTTTTGGGTTTTCTTTTGGAAATTGAGAGAATGACTTAATTGGAGGATTGTGGGGGTTAAAAATAATTATATAGGTGGTATAAGTCTAGAAAAACTGACATCACATTGATTTAATTAAAATCGGGAAAAGACCCTTGGCCCACGAGACCACTATCGACGGACCGTGGATGGACGTACGATCCGTCCTGGTCAATCGTTAATCAATGATATGTGACCCTGAAATTGGGCCTTCGAATTACGGAGCTCGAGCTAAGGGTCGTGAACCCATCCATGGGTCATGGACACACCTACAGGTATGGGTCCTAGTGCGGTTCAGTGCCTTGGGTAGTATCTTGGTGCCCTATCCATGAAGCCCACCTACGGGGTGTGAATCCAACCACGTGGCGTGGTTAACCCTCGTGGATCACACCTGCAAATTTTCCCAATAAATTCTCTTTGCTTGGTTTCTAATCCTAGGGGTTATGGCCTGAACATCCGCGTCATATAGTCGATAAAGAGGAAGGGGCATTAGTCAACCCAAAAGACATAATTAAAATTCATAGTGGTCATATCTAGTCTTAAATGAAGTCTTAGGGATGTTTGTTGCCCTAATCCTCTGCTGATGGTAACCAAAACTCAAATCAATCTTCCAAAACACTATGGCACCCTGAAGCTGGTCAAATAAATCATCAATCCTAGGCATAGGGTAGTAGTTCTTCACTGTCATCTTATTCTACTGCCTATAATCAATACACATGTGCATCGTTTCATCCTTCTTCTTCACAAACAGAACAAGAGCGCTTATAGGTGACACACTAGGCCTTATACCCCTTACACAAGAAGTCCTAAAGCTGAACACTAAGCTCATTGAGCTTTGTAGGATCCATCTAATATAATGGAATAGAAATAGGTCGATTACCCAACTCAAGCTCGATAGGAAAGTCAATATCACGCTTTGGGGTAGGTCAGTAGGCAACATATCTATAAAATATTAGACAACAGACTCAACTGAAAGAACCTCCCCATTCACACCCGCACATATGCCAAATAGAACAGACAGTCGCTAGCCATTGGCCTCCAAGCATTAATAATAGAGATTATCTCAATTGGTTTGGTACTAATGGAGCCCCTCCACAGCATCAGAGGAATACCCTACATAGCTAAGGTAACAGTCTTAGAGAAATAATCTAAAACCATGTATTTTGGGGATAACCCGTCCATGTATAGAATCACATCAAAATTTAGCATATCAAACAACATAAGGTTATCGCGAGTGTCGCACCCGTGGATAGTAACTAAACATGATTAACACATCGGATCCCTTACTAAAGACTCCCCTACAGGGGTCAACAAATGCAATGATGCTACCAGAGGCTCAGAACCCATACCAATACAAGAAGCATAATACACAGACAAATAAGAATAGGTTGAGCTTAGATCAAATAAAGCTGAGGCGGGATGATGACATAATAGAATAGTACATGTAATCACATCATCAGATGCCTCAATCTCTGCCAACACTGAAGCTGTCTAGAAATGGCCTTGTCCACCTCTGCCCTGGTCATCAGTCCTACTGCCTGACCTGCCTCCCTAGGGACCACCTTGCTAAATACTATGACGGTCCTAACCCTTACCCCAATCCCTAGATAGAGGTGTTGCTAATGGATCATGTAGAGATGGGGGAGCTCGTTGTGGAGAAAGAGCGAACCGCCTATACATAGGACAATCTCTACACCAGTGACCCAACTCACAATAATTAAAATAAATCGACGATGTTCTGTCCCAACATGACTGACCACCACGACATGAAGCACAAGACTATGACGCATGGCTCTCACTGGAGCCAATATCACTCTCGCTAGGTTCCCCTTTAAAGCCTCCAATGAGGCTTGTACTGGACGGCTGGACTGGCCCTATAGATATCACTACATGGGTCCATCATAAGAGCCCCTCTTCCTTGAATAGGACCTGGTGTAACTACCTTCATATCTGGTTGTCTTGTTGTTGCCCTCTTGGCCTCACGACGGAGCTCCTCAATGATACAGTCATGATTAATATCATCCAGAAAAGACTGACACATCGAGACCATGGATTGAGTCTCATTCCGACGTTGAAGCCTCAAACCACGAACAAAATACTAAATTGTCTCCTCTTCAGTAGGTAGAATCATGGTTCCATGATGGGAGAGCTCATTAAACCATGCCTCAAAACTCTGAAACTATCATGACTCAAGAGCACCCCCTAGTCGTAACACGGTGTACTCGACGTCGAAGATGTCTAATAAAAGCCTGTTAGCTCATTCATTGCATAGACAATAGAAAATAGTGCTGAATTAAAACATTATTTAAAACCAACAATTTAAAATCTCCTTAAACATCATTCAAAGACACAGCGGAAGACTAAGTCTCACATGGCCGTCCGTGGACAAACACAACACAGTAGGGTCACGACCCTTTATACAATCAAAAATACTAAAGTCTATTACAAAAGTCATAACACATAAGCTAGAAACAATAGGAATCCTTGTCCTCGACATATAAGGACCTACCAAGATAGGTCTTGAGAGAACTCTAATCCCAAGCTTCACTAGAGAATGCTATCACTTGCCGGAACCTACACTTTGTAGAAAAATAGAAGAAATATGGAATAACACTCAAAATTTACTAAGTATGATGACCATGCAAAAACATGATAAAAGGACATTTTTGTTGAAAGTCATGCTTGTATGCCACTTTAGTAAACTTCATGAACATTAAACTCAAGAAGAATAATATAAGTAACAACCAACATATAAAGTCACATACATCACCTTTAATCAAAACCACACTTAAACCTTTAACTTTTTACCTTTAGCCTCCTCATTAAGTAACCTTCATGTTACATCTGGTGCTATGTATGGTTAGTGTCCCATACCACCACCCACATCAAGGTGACATGTTAAGATCACTAAAAGTGAACTCACCATTCAACATTACAGGTATTCATGCTCAACTAGTACCAATATGCAACACATAAGCAAATTCTTCAAGTAAGTCATTTGACACCTCTATCTAAAGTTACCCTAATACCCACCTAAGTAAGACATGAAGTGGCCACCCATACAACCTCTTCATACCACACCTAGGTATTCCTCAAGGCTACAAAAGACAAGGACCTTTCTATTTCAAAATAACATGCGAAGTACTTATTTCATAAATATAAGCTACTCATTCATCATTTCTTTTATGTAATACGTCAACATTTTTCATTAGGTCCTTTAGGACACATTCAAGCATTTAAGAGGACTTCACACTTTAGTCATATAGACTTAGGGAGCTCACTGTAGCACCTTCAAAGCCTACTCTTGTCATCTGTAGATAGCAACCCATACTACTACCTACACGTTGTAGAACATATCAAGTAACTAGAGTGCACATCCCACATGATTGAAATAGGCATTAACCGATATAGATGATGCAAGCTAGACATGGAATCCGGTATTCTACCCCCACTTCGAAAGAGGTGGTCTCCTTGCCGAAGGAAGACCAGTAGTATTATCTTGGATGCACATTGGATCCACTGGCCAATATCCTATGCGGGCACATAGTTATGGGATAGGAAGACATTCATTGGAACTCTAGCCTAACATTGGGAGAGCTTTCATCTAACCATGTCCATTCGGAGCTTAGCCTACATTCCCATAGTTTACTTCATTCACATTACATTGGTGTATTAGGGAGGAATGACACAGCCTATCCACCCATGATACATCTTTACCAAGAAAGGAATTCTATAAGCCTATCGATCCTTGGTACATTAAAGGATAACTCTAGGGTCTACATGAAAGGAATGCAACTAGCCTAACGATTCATGGTCCCTCATTACATTCTTATACTCATGAAAGGAATGTCACTAGCCTATCGATTCTAGAGACTTCATTACAATAGATCATTTATGAAAGGAATGCATAAAGCCTATAAATTAAATACAAATTCATCACTCATATAAGAAAGGAATGTCATAGCCTATCGATTCATATTCAACAAAGCTTTTCATTTATCAAGAAGAGGCACCTAAGTCTACCAAAGCAAGAGATCACATTCAACAATATAAGGAACTTCACATTCCATTATCTTCATTCATGAGTGTTAAGAGAGAGAGAGAGAGAAAGAGAGAGAGAGAGAGAGAGAGATTATACTTTCAATCACCACACATTTACAATCTATACAAGACAACTATTTAGATCACATAAACATCTTCGCATTATCCATATATTTATACAATAACATGATAATACTTCAATTCACCATATAATGCCTTCATGGACATGATCACAATACATTAAATATATAACCACCTCTACCTCTCAATTTGATCAATTCATACAAGAACAATTCTACTATAACCTGAAGTTAGGTCAACTTACCATTCTCCAAAGCCATAATTACCATTACTCAATTCCTCAACAATTCAACATAATTAGGTATAAACAACAATAGAAATCAATAATATTATTCAATCTATGAACAATTCCATCATCATCCAATCATAACCGTAAAACCCACTTCATAAGCTAAATTTATGAGTTTAGTGAAATAATGGGTTCATAGAGTTTTTCATCTTAAAATCATCAATTAAACATCAACATAATCATAACTTATCAATTGAAATTGTTTGATGCAAGAACCCATGATTTTTAGTAAGAATTATGGTTTTCATAAACTTTGGAAACTTGAAAACTTTTTTGAAATTCATTCTAGGTTGAAGCTTGCCCTAGATAAAGGATCACCATACCTTAGTCTTGATGAATCCCACAAAATTGAAGTGAAATCTCCTATAAATCCCCAACCCTAACTTGATCTTCACCGTGACCTTCAATGGAGTTCTAGAGAGAACCTTTTTAGGAGGGAAGGGTTTTGTTTTTGGTTAATATGAAGAATGAATTATAAAATACCCTTTTCATGATTTAATACTCTTAAAATATCTAAATAAACCTAAAACAAACGTCCATACACTTAACCAAGCAAAGGGGGATTTTACCCAACCACCCTTCACTTGGCCGAAACTGGACTACAATATAGGCTCCCATCAACAACCCACCACCTACGAACCGTAGGTGGGTTGACGAGGCATGTTGTTGGCTTGTCGTTTGGGACTGAGACTTGGTAATGGGAGATATGGCTCCCTAGACTAATTCATGACCTATGGAGCAAGACTTACTGGGCATCAACTGACCTACTGGCTATAGATGGCCATCCGTAAGTCCTCCCTCTTTGACAGCTTTTTATTTTAAGGGTAGTCTTGGTCTTAGGGGAGTTATGCCGGGACGTTTAACCCCTCGACATGATGTCCTAGTTGTGGAAGTCACTTCTATGAGTTTTAGACCTCGAACAACACACCAAACTCCAATGACAAGACACTAGCCAACACTAGCTCAAAAGACTAGTTTTCGGACGTCATGGTTGTCTCTTGACATTTGACCTCAAAACTCTTTAAAATAAACTTCAAAAGCCATATTTCAACATTTTAACAAGTTAACAACTTCTAAAAAACATGTAAGACTCTAGTTCTTCCTATTTAATTTTAGGCGTGTCACATTATCCCCCACTTGGGAACATTCGTCCTCGAATGACACTTAAAACACACTAAGGTTAACGACTCAAGACTAGCAGCTCACAATCTTGCATACAACCTTATAAACATCACACATAGCTAGAAGGAACATTAACTCCACGTAAAAAAGGCTCAAACAACTTTATGCAATTCAAGAAATTAGGAATACATCTACCAACTCCTTATGCATCAAACCTTACCATTTCTCATTTTATTGGAGGAACTTCCTTCTCCAAATCACATCATGCTCATTATACAACCAGTAGGCGCATTATGCAATTTCACATAAAGCACAATTATATAACATTTCCAAGAACACATATAGGCACGCTCAATAACTCAACTAATGCAACATTTAGGCAGCTCATCATTGATGCACATCAACAAGAGAAACACAATTCATGAAAACTCATTTTCTCATTTAACGAGAAGTCTACTAGAACATACATAACATAAGGAATCCATGGAAACACAAATTCACACATGACTCCATAACATGCAACAAGCTATTAGGAACTCTTGGTCACAAGCTTGAATAAGAATAGCAGGAAAGAGATAAGGATATCAACACTCTCAACAACCTTACTATTCAACATACCATCCCCCAATTAGAAGAAAACCCAACTAAGGACAACCTAAAAAACACCTAAGGATCTCATCAAAAAAAAAGGAACTATAACTTATCAGCAACATCAGCTGGATTAGCTCCCTTGTCCTTGTTAACTTGAAGAGCATAGAAATGAGTTTTCTTTTGAGCATCAAGAGTTGGGCCATTGAGAGAAGCTTGTTTGGCCTCCCTTCATTTAGCCACAAGAGTAGGACAACTTCTCACTCAGTGATCACTTTTACCACACCCATAGCACCCATTAGTACCGGCTAAGCACTTACCATGATGCTTGTTCCCACAATTTGCAAAAAGAGGTTTAGGAAATTGAGATCCATCACCTCTCTCTTCGTTGGTCTTGGGAGCGCTTGAGGAATCTTGGTTAGGAGCTCAGTTCTTGAACATAGGTTGACCTTGCTCATTGGATCTACCCCTTTTCAACTCCTTACCCTTCCTCTGAAGTTTAGACTCCTAAGTAGATTGAGCGTATACAAAAAGTCAAGAGATATTCATGTCATCATGGAGCATTGCCATATGACACTCTTCCTTCACTAGATCGGACACTCTGGTAACAAATCTACACATCATCTCTAAGGTTAGACACCAAGGATTGAGCATACTTAGACAATAAGGTAAACTTCAAGGAATATTCCTCCACACTCATAGTACCTTGCCTAAGGTTTACAAACTCCTCAACCTTACACTCCCTCTTCTCACAGGGGAAGTACTTACCAAGGAAAGCTCTCTTAAACTCCTCTTATTCTATAAGACCCGCTTCAACTGGCCTATTGGCTTTCCATTGTATGAACCACACTCGGGCCATTTCCTTCAATTGGTATGATGCCAACTCTGCCTTCTCCGTAGAAAATACACCCATAGCATCTACTATTTTATAAACACCATCCAAGAATTCTTGGGGATCTTCACCCACTCTAGAGCCAAGAAAGATAGGAGCATTCATCCTCACAATGTCTCTCAATCTTGAGGCCATGGTACTCTCAATAGCATTCACCCTAGAACCCATATCTCTATTCACTTGAGCTATCATGGCTCAGGCTAGGGTTAGAAAAGCTATCATAATCTCTTCATTGGTCAAGTCTAGGGGAACCACCGAAACTTCATTCTCTTGATTGCCTAGAGAACCTGGTCACTTTGAAGACCTTGATCACCTTGGGGAGGAACTCCCTTATTCAACATCTCCTCTTCCCCCCTTCTTGGGTTAGCCCTTGTATTCATATCCTATAAACACAAGAGAATGATTAGGAAAAGGACACTTATAGAACTTCACTCTAAGGCACGACTTCAAGAATATGAGAAAGTGTAACTTCTATCATCCTATAGCCTCTCACTCATAGATGTGTCGCGACTAACACCGATGAACAAGACCCTTCTATAGTTGGCTTGTAAGTCTTTGATTCTGAAAACCATTTCCAAAACCTTATGCTCTGATACCAAGTTTGTCACGACCCGAGAGCACCCCCTAGTCGTAACACGGCATAGACGACCTTGAAAAGGTCTAATACAAGCCTCTTAGCTCATTCATTGAATAGAAAATAGAAAACACTGCGGATTTAAAACTTTAATTAAAACCTACTATTTAAAATCTCGTTAAACATCTTTCAAAGTCATAGCAGAGGACTAAGTCTCACATGGCCATCCTTGGACAAACATAACAAAATAGGGTCACGACCCTTTATACAATCGAAAATACTAAAGTCTTAACATATAAACTAGAAATAATAGGAATCCTTGTCCTCGACATATGAGGACATACCAAGATAGGTCTTGGGAGAACTCTAATCCCAAGCTTCACTAGAGAATGCTATCACTTGTCGGAACCTACACTTTGTAGAAAAATAGAAGAAATATGGATTAGCACACAAAATGTACTAAGCATGATGACCATGCAAAAACAAGCTAAAAGAACATTTTTGTTGAAAGTCATGCTTGTATGCCCTTTTAGTAAACTTCATGAACATTACTCACAAGAGCCATAATATAAGTCACAACAACATATAAAGTCTCATACATCACCTTTAGTCAAAACCACACTTAAACCTTTACCTTTTAACCTTTCTCCTCCACCTCAAGTAACCTTCAAGTTACACCTTGTGTAATGTATGGGTAATGTCCCATACCACCACCCACACCAAGGTGACACATTAAGATCACTAAAAGTGATCTCACCAATCAACATGTTTCACATTACAAGTATTTATGCTCAACTAGTACCAATATGCAATGCATAAGCCCATTTATCAAGTAAGTCATTTGACCCACCTAGGACCTCTATCTAAAGTTACCCTAAGACCCACCTAGGACCTCTATCTAAAGTTACCCTAAGACCCACCTAAGTAAGACATGGTTTCCGCCCATACATCCTCTTCATACTACACCTAGGTATTCCTCAAGGCTACAAAAGACAAGGACCTTTCTATTCCAACATAACATGCTAAGTGCTCATTTCATCAATACAAGCTACTCATTTATCATTTCTTTCAGACAATAAGTCAACAGTTTTCATTAGGTCATTTAGGACAAATTCAAGCATTTTAGAGGACTTCACACTCTAGTCATATGGACATAGGGAACTCACTTTAGCACCTTCAAAGCCTACTCATGCCATGTGTAGATAGCATCCCATACTACTACCTACACGTTGTAGAACCTATCAAGTAATTAGAGTGCACATCCCATGAAGGAATAGGCATTAATCGACATAGAACATGCAAGTTAGACATGGAATCTCATGTTCTACCCCCACACTGAAAAAAGTGGTCTCATTGCTGAAGGAATACCGGTAGTATTAGTTTGGAAGCACATTGGATCCACTGGCCAATATCCTATGCATGCACATAGTTATGGGATAGGAAGATGTTCATCTGAACTCTATCCTAACATTGAGAGAGCTTTAACCTAACCATATCCACTTGGTGCTTAGCCTACATTCCCATTGATTATTTCATTCACATTACATTAGTGTATTACGGAGGAATACCATAACCTATCGACCCATAATACATCTTTACCAAGGATGGAATACTATAAGCCTGTCAATCCCTGGAACATTCAAGGATAGCTCTAGGGTCTACATGAAAGGAATGCAACTAGCCTATCGATTCATGATCCCTTATTACATTCGTATACTCATGAAAGGAATGCCACTAACCTATTGATTCCACAGTCTTCATTACATTAGATCATTTATGAAAAAAATGCTCAAAGCCTATCAATTCATTACACATTCATCACTAATATATGAAAGGCATGCCATAGCCTATCGATTCATATTCAACAAAGCTTTCTATTTATCAAGAAAAGGAACCTAAGTCTATTAAGTCAAGAGATCACATTAAACAATATAAGGCACTTCACATTCCATCATCTTAATTCATGAGTGTTAAGAGAAAAGGAGACAGTATATTATCATTCACCACACATTTACAATCTATACAGGAGCATCATTTAGATCACATAAACATCTTCACATTATCCATCAATTTATACAATAACATGATAATACTTCAATTCACCATCTAATTCCTTCATGGCCATGATCACAATACATTCAATATACAACCACCTCCACCTCTCAAGTGGATCCGTTCATACAAGAACAATTCTACTATAACATGAAGTTAGGTCAACTTACCATTCTCCGAAGGCATAATCATCATTACTCAATTCCTCAACAATTCAACATAATTAGGTATAAACAACAATAGAAATCAATAATACTGTTCATTCTAAGAACAATTCCATCATCATCCAATCATAACCATAAAACCCACTTCATAAGCCAATTTTAGGAGTTTAGTTAAATCATGGATTCATAGACTTTTTCATCTTAAAATCATCAATTATACATCAAAATAATCATACCTTATCAATTGAAATCATTTGATGCAAGAACCCATAAGTTTGAGTAAGAATAGGGTTTTTCATAAACTTTGGAAACTTGAAAACTACTTTGAAATTGACTCTAGGGTGAAGCTTTCCCTAGATAAAGGATCACCATACCTTATACTTGATGAATCCCACAAAATTGAAGTGAAATATCCTATAAATCCCCAACCCTAGCTTGATCTTCACCTTGACATTCAATGTAGTTCTAGAGAGAATCTTTTTAGGAGGGAAGGGTTTTGTTTTTGGGAAATATGAAGAATGAATTATAAAATTCCTTTTTAATGACTTAATACTCTTAAAAACCTAAATAAACCTAAAACAAACGTCCATAAACTTACCTAAGCAAAAGGGGGATTTTATCAAACCACCCTTCTCTTGGCCAAAACTGGACAACAATATAGGCCCCTATCTATGTCCCACCACCTACGGACTGTAGGTGGGTTGACGGGGTGTGTTGTTGGCTCGTCGTTTGGGATTGAGACTTGGTAATTGGAGCTAAGGCTCCCTAGACTAAGTCTTGACCTATGGAGCAAGACTTATGGGGCATCAACTAACCTACTGGCCGTAGATGGCCATCTATAAGTAACCCATCTTTCACAGCTTTTTATTTTAAGGGGAGTCTTGGGGTTAGGCTTTAGGGTCCTCTCCAAGTACCCTTAGTTGGTTGTAGGGGAGTCGTACCCAGACGCTTAACCCCTATACATGATGTCCAGGGTATGGAAGACACTTCTATGAGTTTTAGACTTCAAACAACATACCAAAATCCAACGACAAGACAGTAGCACACACTAGCTCAAAAGACTAGTTTTCGGACGTCATGCTCATCTCATGACGTTTGACCGCAAAACTCTTTAAAATAAAATTCGAAAGCCATATTTCATTATTTTAACAAGTTAATAAATTTTAAAACACATGTGAGACTCTAGTTCTTCCTATTTCATTTTAGGGTCGTTACAGAAACCTTCATGGAGCTTTACTCCAACCCAGAGAATTGATCTCAGAGGCAATTTCTAACATTGCAAGGGATAAATCTTGCAAAAAAGGCTATTTTCTCAATCTTATATGCAATAAGCTTATCGCTAATTTTTTTATCAAACTCATTTGTATTTTCTAAGAGATATAGAGATATTGTAGTATACTACTAGGGATAACTTGTGCTCTTATTCTTCTGTCAAAAGTACGGAAGAGCAAGTGTCTGATTAGATCAATCAAGCGATAGGGGCAGAGACTTTACTTCGCTAGGACGGAGTTGCTGTCGATTGAGGATTGGCCGAGGGCCCTTTTTTCTTTTATATTATAATGGAAGAGATTGTAGCTGGGTACAAACAGGCCGGTAGAAAGCATGGTCCATGACTAGAGGAGACCCAACCGGTCTAGTCTCGATAAATGTATGCCATCACTGTCTAGCTAGCCAGTCTAGCTGATATGTAGTGTAGTCGACCTCTCTCAATTCCACAAGACCCAAAGTATGTAGTTACTCACAAAAGTGGTTATAAAATCATAGGCATCCTCACACAAACCCACCCTACAAAACCTCAGATTTCAAAGCCTCAAGAATACCTCAAGCATCTTTTGCTCCTCTAGCGGCATCAAAGTCTTGGCACCCCCATGTGGTACCTAGGTCTGAGGTACCTCTACTGCAGACTGATCCTGCTGACCTATTGATGGTGTAGGTACAGGTAATTGAGCTTGTGGTGCTGCTGGAAGAGGTGCTAGAGCTTGATTCATGTCAGGGAGCGCAGTCAAAAGTTGGGCAATAGTTGCCTGAAGATCAAGTGCCATAGTCAGTCTGAGGGTGGTTAAGCTGGTCCCAGCCCACTGAATGATCACGAAAGCGGGTGGTAAGTAAGCCGCCTAATACCCTGAACAAGAAGTAGTGGGTACAAGGGTAGAAATACATAGAAAAATATTGCTAACAATAAGCAAAGACAAAAATGAGAAACAAACGAAAAACTATATATAAAGGAACCCTCTAGAACCTGGAAATCACGTGTACAGAGTTGTCTAACAAGATAAATACAAGTTCCAAAAGTAGATCACAATAATTAGTCTCAAAGGCAAAAGACAAGATAACATAAGCATAAAACAAGAAAGTTAATCCAGAATGTCAAGTGCTCACCCTTGTCTCTAATATCCACAAGTTACAAAACATGAAAGAAATAATCACCGTTGGTAGTTGGTACTAGGACATGTATCACGAAAAGAAGTAGAATGTAGCATAAGTACAGAAACAAGGTACCCAATAGGCATCACACAAAGACGAGGAAAGAAAGGTAAGAACGATACGATATGATGAAATCTACAGAAAAACAGAGGTCAAAAAGGACATGAAAATAAGCACACAAGCATACCAAAAATAAATCTAAGTATAGCTAAACTAAACATAACTGAACCCCAATAAACCCCGAAGGTAAACTTGTGAGCAAGTTAAAATAAAATCGGAACGGAACCCTATAAAAGCTCTAGGTATAACAAATAGCTAGGACTGTACCAATATGATACTCAAACCTAAGTACTAAAGAATTCAATCGCACCTCAAACTCACGGTTATAATATTTGGGCCTCGAATCTAAAAGTGATAGAACCTAGGCCTTGAACCCAAAAGGATATAATATGGGCCTCAAACCCAAGGTGATAAAATATGGGCCTTATTCCCAAAACACTTGTCTCAAGCAGAATATAACAACCTCAAACCAAAAAACGACAGCCTCAAACATGAAATAACGGCCTCGAATCATTAATAATCATTACAACTAACAAACACTTAACCTAACTAACAAGAGTGCTAAAGGTGTGTCAATTCCAAGGAGAATCCCATGTCAAGTCAACTCAGTATGGGATGTAGCCCGACTAAAGCTATGAACGAAAGGCTACCATCCTAGTATAACTCAATCTACAATCATCGCGATAGCATAAACCTTTGGTAACACATGTAACCATAGAAATAAGGAGAGAGAGGATAGAAGATATAATGAGACATGAATTTTCCTAAACTAAGGCTCATACATTCAGACTCAAGCTTGCTACTCAAGTCTACAAGAATCTTATTTTTCCTAAATGACGCTGGAGACAAAGCAAAGCAACAAAGTTTGAGAGTCTAAGGCAACACTGCTTTATCATAGGTTACGGCTGGACATGTATCAGAAAGCAAGTAAATACAAGTAAATCATATAGCGTGTACAAACAAAAACCACCCAACTAGCAAGGCACTATGCTCGGAATAATGTCGATCAAGCTTAAGAAAATGGTATCTAAGAAAAGAGGTAAGAATACTAGGTCCCCACCCCTAATTAAATCTAATCAACATGAGTTCACACATTCAGGCTCAATCTAGATATAAAGGAAGTCCTATCTAACCTTTATCCTAACCGTGCAGGGTCTAAATCACTTCGTCAGAGCTTTTTCTTTCCGAACGGCCTTTGAACATTGCCACATTATCATATATAGGATCAGAACATTAGTACAGTCGTTTTCACACCAAAATAACAACAAATAGAGATGGGTCAATTTTTGGAGTTGAAACACAAATCGTGTGACCTACATCAAACTTTCTGGATTAGACTCTACCCAAAGACCCAAAAAAATATCCCCAAACTTTTTTTCAAAAATGGAACAAAATTTGAGGCTCGAAACATAAAGAAAATCCAGCATGCAAATAAATCACACATTATTAAATTTTATAAAAATATATGTAGTAGGTTAAAGTCAGAATTTGCACATATTGAAGGTGACCTCCACTTCATTTACTTGGAACTTCAACTCCCCACTCTCAACATCCACTAGAGCTCTTCCCATTGCTAAAAATGGTCTACCCAAAATAATATGAACTTCCGCATCAATTTCACAATCAAGAATAACAAAATTAGTAGGAAAGATAAATCAATCAACCTTCACCAATATGGCATAGAGTATTACAACAAAATGGTTGATCGACTGGTCCGCCATAAGAAGCCGCATTGTTGTGGATTTTGGTTCTCCTAGACCAAGTTGTTTAAACATTGCATAGGGCATCAAATTTATACTTGCCCCCAAATCACATAAGGCTTTAGAAAATTGAAGCATACCAATGGTACATGGGATAGTGAATCCCCTAGGATCCTCTTTCTTTGTAATCACATCGCTAGTCATGATGAAACTACAATTATGAGAAACTTCAATTGTTTTGAAGTCCATGATTCCCTTCTTAGTGACCAACTCCTTCATGAATTTTGCATATCCCGGCATCTCTAATAAACCTTCCTCTAAAGCAAGATTTATAGAAAGTGTCTTGAACACGGACAGGAATTTCTTGAACTTTTCATCCTCATTTTTGTTTTTGAGAAGTTGAAGAAATGGAAAAGATATTTTGGGAAAAGGTAGAACTATCTTCGGAGTTGATGTCGCCTTTTCTTTAGCTTTTTGCAACTCTTCGATGGGGCTTTGCTTAGGACTTTCCTCCTTCTATTGAGCATATCACTTTTCGGTGCTTGAACGTGCCTCTCTTCCTCATAGATATCTTTCTCTTCTTCATGAGAATTCGTCACCTTATTACCCTTTACATTACCAACCGCAGTATTTCCGCTTTGAGTCACAACTGCAAAATATTTGTTATTATCGGCCCTTAAATTTGTTGCACACTCGTCTTCACCTCTTTCAAATACCTTGGGTTCTAATTATGCTGAAAGTTGGCTCAGTTGACCCTCAAGTTATTTGATTGCGTCCGTGTGAGAATTTACTCTATTATTCAATAATGAGAAATCAATTTTCATCTACTTAAGCATATCTGTCATATCCTTCGACCTTATATAGGATATGTGAAAACAGTGGATGTTCATCCACTCGTAGGTTACACAAACTACCCTTAGATCTTAGGCTATCACTTGATTGCATATGGTGCTCTTTATGACTATTTTCTGTCCTTCAAGGGTCATTTTGTTTAGTCCATTATTGATAGTATCGTCTCCTCTCTTCTTCCTTATGCGAGTTCCAACCTTGATTCCCACCTGACTTTAAATAGCTCAGGTAAGAACCCTCCTCAAGTCTACACATTCTTTTGACTTCTTTGGTTCCACCAACCTTTACTAGCACTTGTTTTTGTAACAACTCCATTTGGGACATGATTTTGCTAATATTCTCATCCCTCTCTTTCTCCTTGTCAAGTTGCTCTTTTTTAAACCTAAAATTTAAAGGAGACACTTGGTCCTCTTGAGTGTACCACGCCTTATTGATCTTTGTCATTTCATAAAGAAGGGACGAGGCTACCTCAAATGGTTGTACTATTATCCCTCATCGGGCAAGCTGGTTGGCTACTCTTTTGTTCAATGAGTCTAAAATCCAATGAAAATATTGAAGTATCATGTTACGTGGAATCCCATGAGTAGAACACTATAGTAGCAACTTTTGAAATCTCAACCAAGTTTCATGAATCGATTCTCCTTCTACTCGCTTGAAGTTCTTGATGTTGGTATGCAATTTCACCATTTTTGAGGGTGGAAAGAATCTTATATAAAATGTCTGGCTAAGCTCTTCCCATGATGAAATGGAGTCCCTCGGTAGCCCTGCTAATCACTTAGTTGCTTCCCCAATTAAAAAGAAAGGGAATAGTCGAAGCTGAATTGATTCTTATGAAATATTTTTAAGTGATAACGGACTACATATCTCCACAAAATTATGAATATTCTCATGATCCAGCCTCTCAAATACATGTTTATCTTGCAGGATTTGCAGCATTGTGTTTGTCACATGGAATGCAGCATGACCCACAACCGGAGGTAGCAGAATAGCACCTACGCCCCTCAATTGAGCTTCATTGGCATAAAAGAAATCACCACAATCATCTTGGTGACCATGTTGGTTAATGGTGCTTTTATTTGCACTCATTTTGTCACCTGATCACAAACATCTCACAACAAAAAGGTAAGTCGATTCAACTACAACATAATGAGATCACAATTCGAACTTCAATAAGAGAATTCTATGAGGAAGACTGTCAAGAGTTTATGGATGAGGTCTACAAGATACTTACTATTATGGGAGTGACTACATTAGAGAAGGCGGAATTGGCCGCTTACCAACTCAAAGGGGTTGCACATATTTTGTTCAATCAATGGAAAGAGGCAAGGCCAGTAAAAGCGGGTCCCATAGAATAGGAAAGGTTTAAAAGTGAATTTCTTGACATATTCTTCCTATTGAGATGAGAGAGGTCAAGGTACTTGAGTTCATTAATCTTAGGCAAGGAAATATTAGTGTAGGGGAGTATGCTTTAAGGTTCACTGAATTATCCATATATGCTCCTTCCATTGTGGCGGATTGTAGGGCCAAGATGATTAAGTTTGTGTCGAGAGTGTCTGACATTATAGTCAAAGAGTGCCGCACCGCTATGCTTGTCCATGACATGGACATTTCTCGCCTTTCGGTGCATGTCCAATGAATTGAGGAGGAAAATCTCAAGGAAAGATTGAGGGAGGCAAAGCGAGCAAGAGTGGATGATCGTAACTATTCACATTCTAGGTCCATTAGACGGGGTCGTTCAAGGTTTCAGCAAAAATTATCCAAGCAAGTTTCTTCTCATGCTCTTTCAAGGCCTAATAATGCGAGAGTGTCTAACCCAAAACTTAAAGGAGATGGTAATAGACCTTAAATTCCTACTTGTGCTAAATGTAGGAGAAATCATAAAGGGAAGTGCTTAGTGGGTTCCAATGTTTGCTCCAGATGTGGGAAAATGGATCACAAAATAGGGAATTGTCCTTCAGTTGCTAAGAATGATGGAGATGGTCATCATAGGGATCAACCCTACCCTTCGTATCGTCCAAGTGGTTCGGGTGCAAGTGCTCCTAAGTGAAATTGATTTTACGCTCTCAAAACTAAAGGTGATCAAGAGAGTTCCCTAGATATGGTGACTGATATGTTAAAAGTTTTCCAAATAGATGTGTATGCTTTGGTTTATCTAGGGGCTACTTTATCATTTATGACTCCTTATGTAGCTATGAGGTTTGATGTGCTCCTCGATGTATTGTTAGAACCTTTTTCTGTCTCTACCTCTATTGGTGATTATGTGGTCGCAAACAGGGTATATAGAAGATGTCCCATTTCCTTATTCCCTATAGTTACTTTTATAGATTTGGTAGAGCTTGACATGATAGATTTCAATGTCATACTTGGGATAGTGTAACACCCAAAAACTAGTAGGCTAAACTAGAGCTGGACCTGAGGGTTAGAGTCATAGATATGGCTTACTGTACTTAGAATGAAGAGTTTCAAGGTAAAACTTCGAGGTACGACTCCCTAAGGACCAAACAAGGGTCCTTGAGGAAGACCCTAAATCTACCCCAAAACAGTCCACTCACAAAAAGGACCCACGCCCTATGGGTGAGGGGTCGTGTGTTAGGGTCCCAAAAGATGAGTTGCAGACCACCATCCATGGATGACGAGCATGCCCCATGGGTCCACTCATGGCCCGTGGGTGTGGTCTCGTGGGTGAGGCAATGATCAAGTTTGAGACTGATAAAAGGGGGTTTTATGGAACTTTCTAGAATTAATTAGGGGTTAAGTGGTGGCGTTTTATTAAAGTTTACACCACCTATATAAATATTTTAGACCCTTAATTTAGTGATTCCAAATCATTATTTAACTCACCCAAAAGAACCCACTTCCCTCTAATAAATTTTCTCTCTAGAAAGAAGTAGCGAATCAAGCTAGGTCAAGACTCCATTGTTGCAACCTTTGTAAATATTTATAATCAAGGTATGATAGGATATTCATCCATGGATTCTTCCATCCATGGAGCCCCCTAGAATTCCCCCAATTATGAAGATGAAATCCCCAATTCAAGTTAGGGTTCCTTCCAATATTGTGGGTTAAGTTAGATATGAATCCAATAGAGTGGATGTTAATTGTTTATGATATAATAGTAGTGAATCATGTTATTATGATGAAAATTACATGTTTTCCTTGATTAAACCTAGTTTAGTTGATGAAATTGAAGTAATGTGGGTTTATGCCTTGTGAAGGTAAATTGAGGATTTATAGATGATCCTCTAGAATTGATGACATGTATAGTAATTGTTCAAGAATTAAAGCATGTAGACATGAATTGAATTAGAATATTGTACATGTGATGGATCATGACTAGTAAAGCTTGAGATTGAACCTTTATGATGATATATGACTA
Organism: Solanum bulbocastanum; assembly: GCA_037074985.1. Taxonomy (NCBI): domain Eukaryota; kingdom Viridiplantae; phylum Streptophyta; class Magnoliopsida; order Solanales; family Solanaceae; genus Solanum; species Solanum bulbocastanum. Next base: position 19,650,810 of record CM073604.1, on the reverse strand, counting down.
GAATTGCTTAAGAATAAAGCATATGACTAAAATGTCTTGTGATCTAGGTATGTATGATAATTGTAAGTAAAGCTTTGAGAGTAAGGCTTGTAGTCATGAATGTTGATTACTAGGGTTTTGAAAGTAAATCAAATATGATGAATTATGTATGTGAGGGCTTTAAAGAGTAAAGCTTATATGATAATGGTAAACTACTAGATAGAGTTATTGTGGAAGGACTTTACCCATATGGCCTAGATTATGGAAGTATGAGATTATGCATGTTCTTATAGAACCTATGTAAATGCTTTATGAACACTTTGAGAGTGAAGTGTCTATGATTGTGATATGTAGATGTGTTGATTAAAAGGATATTCTCATGAACACATAATGAACATGATGTGAAAGGTTTTCTAACATAAAATGATTCTAGGTTAAAAGGTTTGCTAAGCTAAAATGAATCAAGCATGTTAGACTACAATAGCTTGAAGTTGTGACATAAGATCCCTTATTGAATAGATTGACTTGGTAATATAAGACCATTTCATGGTAGCTTGAGTATAAGACCTCACGATAGCCTTAGATTGAGAAATCACACTCTTTCTAAGGGTAGCTTGCACTAGCATCATAGAATGCTTGCATGGTAGCATGACTTGGTTAGGCCAAACCATTTTATTGGTAGCTAGGATGGTGAAATTATACCCTTCCTTGTATAGCTTGGACTTGCATGATAGTATGCCTTCCATGGTAGCTTGGTCTATCCCAATATGGTGACTATTCCTTCGTAGCTTGGTCTAGCCTAATAAGGTGCTATTCCTTGGTAATCTAGAAAGGATAAATAGTAATCATTTAAGTATGATAGCCTAAAGTGGTACTTAGTATGGGTAGGATTATGGAGTTTTATACATGCATTGCACAAGTATGACTTGAAGCTACTTATGAAGTGTTCTCCTATATGTTGTATTCCTAGCTTGGATTGTTGTTGTAGTTGCCTTCCATGATATGTTGGACTAAAGGTGAAGATTCCCTTGTCTATGAGAAGTGAGCTAAGGGTGAGATCCAAAGATGGTAAGCATGGTTATGATGACCTAAAAGTGGTACTTAGTGTGGGTGGGATTATGGGGTCTCATCCATGCATTGCACAAATATTCTTTGAGGTTACTTGAAAAGTAGATCTTTTATGATATGAAGGACTAAGGGTTGACTAATTCCTATATTATGCCTATGACTATGTTGTTGTCTCTTATGCTTATAGTTTATGTTTTTATAAATCATCTCTTATGATTATGGCATATGTCTTATGTTGGCTAACCCTTGTGTTATTCTCTTATTAGATTATGCTAGCTATCCTATTTAGTACATTTTGTACTAACGCATACTCTTGCCTACATTCTTCTCAAATGTAGGGTCCGGCGATCTTGAGCTCTATTACTGTGGCTAGGTTCTTAGTAGGAGTAAGGAGTTGAATATTGGTGAGTCCTCATAGCATTTTAGGATATAGCCACCATTTCCTTTATGTCTTTCTTATATGTTTTAGACTATCGTATGGGTTGTGTCCCAAGAGTTATTCAAAGTTGTTGTAGATGATTTGAGACAATGTTAAAGACTTCCGCTTTGTTTTGTGAGACTTCGATTGTATTGAATAATTTTTTAAATTTCCGCACTTTTTGTATTTTCTTATGTTATGATATGTTAAGTGGCTTAAATTGTTCTATGCGCCATGTTACATCTAGGGTGTACTCGTGGGTTGTGATAAACTTGGTAATTAGAGCACAAGGTTTAGAATAGTTCTAGGATGTCTCAAACCATGTCTAGTAAATACTTGTTCATAAATGTGGAGCACACCACATTTATGAATAGGAGGCAATTGGATGTTTAGGAAATCTCACTTTTTCATTCTCTAAGTCGCTCTATAGATTTTAACTCTATAATGTCTTTCTCCTAATCCGTTCCCGTTGGTTTTCAAGGTATGTCTAATAAAAGGGCAAATGTTAGGAGGAATGAAGAAGACAATGTGGAGCAAGAGGTTCCTCTCCAAGCTCCTCCCAAAGCTCCGATCGAACCTATAGGGGAGAATGTGAATAATGTGGAGTTTAGGTGTTGGCTTAAGCTGTGATGGCTGAATTCAATAGGGAAGTGATTGCTTCAGTGAACCCTAATGTGAATTCCGCAGCTTTAAGAGAGGGATTTTATGAGGATGAACCCGCTGGAGTTTTATGGCTCCAAAATGAAAAAGGATCCTAAGGAGTTTATAGATGACATTTATAAAGTGCTTGCTATTATGGGGGTGACTTCGGTAGAGAAAGCTGAGTTAGCTTCTTACCAATTAAGAGGTATAGCACAAATGTGGTACAATCAATTGAAAGAGAGTAGACCGATAGGAGTGGGTCCCATAGAATGGAGGTTTTTAAGTTGGCATTTCTTGATAGGTTCTTTCCCCTAGATTCGAGGGAGACTAATGCAAGAGTTCATTAACCTTAAGCAAGGTAGCATGAGTGTTAAGGAGTATGCCTTGAAATTTACCAAACTATCCAACTATGCTCCAACTATAGTGGTGGATTCGAGGGCTAGGATGAATAAGTTCATGATGGGAATGTCCGACCTAGTAGCTAAGGAATGTTGTACGACAATGCTTGTTGGTATACGGATATCTCACGTCTTATAGTTTATGCCCAACAAATTGAGGAGTCAAAAACTCAAGGAAGAGAAATCTAGGGAGAAAAAGAGGCCTAGAATGGAAGATGATAAGTCTTTTCATGAACAAGAGTGACCTCCGAATATTGATACTGGTATGTGTGTTTTATGATTTTGTAGATTTCGAATTACTTGTCTTTTGTGACTTTGATGTTGTCTTGAGTATGAGTGGGCTATATTATTATTATGTGTTGTTGATAGTAGAACCCTACTTGGAAATTTTGATCTTTGGGTATGTTGGTGAAAGCTTAAGTGATAACCTGATCCGACCTTAAAATTAAAAGTGATGGTGCTTAGAAAGTCCACCTAGGCTTACTCCCAAAGGGGAGATGGTGGGCCTAGATAGCAAGGTTATGGTGTGTTTATGTGTGTGGCCATGATTACTTTGTATGCATGTTCATGGAAAAACTTAAGTCTTGATAGAAATGACTTATGTGCATTGTTTTTCCTCATGTTGTACTGCGTTGAGTAGAGTTGCCTATAGAACTTCATAAGATAAATAGATGAACATGTCCTAGCTTGGATTTGAGAGATTCCTCCTTGGAAGAATGTTATGAGTATAGATTCCAAATAGGTTCCATGAGTGTATGTTGAGCATATTTTAGCTTGGATATGGTAGTTTCTCCTTGAATATGAGTAGG